>OX297853.1:172816241-177616241 GCA_946477585.1 Cheilosia urbana
TGAGCGCAAAATAGTTAGTCTAAGAATTAAAAATGTGTTTTTACCACTGCGTTATATCACCTTTCTTTGCTATCACTGCTTGAATTCGTTTTGGCATTGTGTCCACAAGTTTTGGGCAATCATGGGTTGTAAATGATTGCCAAATATCATTGATAGTCTGTCGTACATCTGTGCGGGTCCTGGCTGGTTGCTGTCTTAACTTTTGTTTCATTTTGTGCCATAGAGTTTTGATTGGCGAAAGATCAGGGCTCCTGGATGGCCATTCAGTAGATAACCAGGCTTAGGTTGCCTTTGCCGTATGACAAGATGCACCGTCTTGCTGAAATACGTAGACTCCCTCGGTTGACTGAAGTTGTGTTATTGATGGAATCAGATGCTGTTCCAAGGCGTTGCGATATTTCGCATAATTCACAAGGCCGTCAACAAAACATAGGCTACCAACACCACGCCCAGACATGCACCCACATATCATTTGCGATGCTGGAAACTTTATCGTTCGTTTCAGACAGTCTTTATGGAAAGCTTCTTTGGAGGAGCGAAGTAAACGCTTTCGCTCATCGCCAACACAAACCTCAAATCTGAATTCATCGCTCCAAATTACTTTCCGCCACTGATGTAAGGTCCAATTTGTGTGCTCTTTAGCCCATTCAAGTCGCCTTTTCTTTTGTCTTGGCGTAAGAAGAGGCTTTTCTTTCGCCTATTAATATGGGTTGAAAAAATAACAATGCAAAACAAAGAAAATATTTTTAAAAAAACCTTGTAAAATTTATATTCCATTTTCTTCATGTTGCGCTTACAAGTGTCGATGGATATTTCTTTTTTGATGCGGCTTTTCCACTCTTCCAGCAGCAGTTTGACGACGATTTTCCTTAATTATTTTTTTTAATACCCTACAATCGCGGGCCATAGCTATCGGTGGCCGCCCAGTTTTCTTTCGGGTTTTAATGTTACCCATCTTAGTAAAGAGCGAAATAATATTCTGTACTGATGAACGAGGGAGATTGAAATTTTTTGCAATTTTGGAGTTTGAAAAACCATTTTCAAAAGCTTTTATAATTGATTCCCTAAGATCTTTAGATAAGGGAACACCACGTGCAATTATAACCCAACAAATGAGTTTCAACTTATTGCACAGGTACGCTTATAACCTGCCAAAGCAAGAGCACGCATGTTTTTGCTTAATTTTTCCTAACGGTTAACTTAATCATACGATGATGTGGAGTAGACCAACTATTTTGCACTCATTAACAAATGAGAAAACACACATTTTTAACGGTTTTTGTTGTGATATTGTTTATTTGTGTCAGTAATAATTCAAAAGAGTATAATTATCTATGAAAAGTTTATTTTTATTTTTTTTAAATTAAATATGTTTGTATGTTAAACTAATAATATAGAAGTTTCCAAGTGCAAGAAAGTGGGTGGACCAACTATTTTACGTTTGGGTCTTATTCATTCATAAAGATTACGAGCAAAGCAAAGTCTCTATGGGGAGGTCATTGTGTTGTTGAAGGATCGAATTACCAACCCAGTATGGTAGTGTTTGTTGTTATTCAGTGAGTTCCGTATTGCGTCACACTACAATATTGTTTGCAAAGCAACCACAAATTTTCAAACGAATTTATTTTCAAATAATCTTGAAATGTCAAAAAAAAAAAAATCTGCCAGAGTGCCAGCATCTGGAAAATGTAAATTGAATACATTTTTGTTTTTTTTTTTTTTTTTTTTCATCTCTACATTAATAAGGTTGGTGCGCTGGTACGCACTCACTCCAAAAATGCAAACAAATGTAGTGTCATACGGACATTATAAATACACCCTGGGTTTTTTTTTTTTTTCAATGGAAGATGCGGAAACGTTGCTTGAGGCACCAATGGTCCGACGTCTATTGGTACCGGCTAAAACCACCTCCCTTCCCGAACCGGCCGATTTGGGTCCCCCGCGAAACCACCGTTAGGCATTGCTTCGCAGGGCTCGGAATGAAGACTAAGCCTACAGGGTGTGTGAAAATTATCAACTGGTTACACCGTGTGTCTTGATTTTGTGCGGTATTTTTCCGCAGTTTATTGCTGATCTGCTGGAGTCAGAAGTTATCAAGTACAACATTTATCACGCAGTCAATTTACATAAAATTCTTGCTTATGTTCACTGTAATAAACTATTGATTTTTTTCCCGTTTATGTATTTGCCTTTCACCATAAGATTGGCATAAGTTTTCCTATTGACATCTATATTATAATACGATCCCTTATCACATAATGTACCGACCAACTCCCACAACATATCAGTATTCAGTATACAACCTCATCCTCATTTATCGGTTAGGATACGTCCCTGAATAATGTTAAAGAGACAGTAACAATTTTTCGTCTGCTCAATTTGACATGTTGTCAAATTCGCAAGATTAAATTTCGCTCGAATAATAAAAACGTCAATCCAATGATTAATGTCCTTCGTTTTTATTTTCCTTACGGTCAATTAATTTTTAAAAATATCCGGAAAGCCAAGAAAGCAAGCAAAATGAAAATAAAGAACATTTCGAATCAATCATTGAAAGGAAACAATGATTTTTCCATTTTTATATTTCAATCAAATTAAATGATTCGTCTCTCTATATATTCACTAGAAGGACATGAGCGATTATATCTCTGTCAACGTACCTAATTATTTATACTTTCTTCTTGAAAAGTGAAAATGTCAACCGTAACGTGAATGACAAGTGGAACAAAAAATTCGAGCAAAAATATTTTTCTAGGCATTTTAAAGTTTCTGTCGAATACAGAGAGTGCGTTGAGGTTGCGAGATGGTGCTATATGATAATAATAATAATTAGTTTTTAATACATATTGCGCCGTATACCAATAACAAATTTTAGTCTCGACTTTTAATTTACGGAAGCTCACAGTTGCGATATTTGTATGCAAAATATAGCCACTGTGAACTACTAAAAATGTTTATTGGTAAGGCCCATTGTTTGTTTTTTTTTTTTGTTTTCTAACTTGTGTGAATATGTTAACTTGTCTATGTGAAATGGGTAAAGATGCGGGTACCTATACGCTGCAAAAAATGTTGCTAAAAAAAAAAATTTCCAAACAAAAAGACCCTTTACACAAGAATCCTAACCAAGACTAGAAATACACACCAAACCTATACCTACTTCGCCTAAAACAACCTCCCTCTCAATTATTCCGCTCATGCCACAACCATTTCTCTCGATTATTTAATTCCTCGACAAATTTTTAAAACAATTTCCATAATCTCTTCGGTGCGAAGCATCCAAACCACTTTCACCATTCACCCTTCTGGCAACGCTCCATAGCCGCCCTCATATCATTCCGGATTATATACATTTTCTCTTCCTCGCCTGCACATTCCATTCAAGAATTCATAATATTTTCACTGTAAAATTTCAATGGAAATATAAAATAATATTTTCATACCTCTATCGGAACAATTTGGGACGGGTATGCAGGGGTTGCCTTGGCTAGCCTCAAAAAATGCCTATACCCTTCGTGAGAAGAATGAATTCTCTGAGAAAACTTTCTACCAAAAACACATTCCCCACCATGGGTCATGAAGAGCCATTCAAGGGAACTATATATACTCCATTGTCTAAATAACTCACTAGCCTTAACCTCTTCCATAAATCCTGAGATGTATTCATATCTGAAAGTTTTTTGAAGCCAGCAATAAAATGGCAGGAAAACAAACAGAAAAACCAACTCTAACCAATCTATGAGAAAAAACACAATCAAACCCAGTGGACAAGGCATTACCGTATACGGTGTAGCGTGTAGGTACCTTTACCACAGGACTACCTCCTGAGCCGAGTTGGAATGCAAATAGAAAAAAAAAAAAACTTTCGATTCTCAATACGAGTACTCGTAGGTACATGTTCTCATTTTCTTTGTCGAGGACAATAAATTTCGAACAGAACTTTTCTTTTTGCCCCTCCTTTGGTAATTTGGTTTTTTTTTTTTCCTTTTCCTAAGGACTTGCAAGTGCACTTGCATTTTATTTGAAATGGAAAAAGAATAGAACAAAACAAAAATATAGGACATAACATTGAGTTCAGCATAGAATAACCGCAGAAACGCATATGCTGTCTAAGTGGAGCAATTTTTGTCCTTCGTCAGTGCAATCCTATTATGGTATTGCATTGTCCTGAGTTTTTATCCCTGCTGTGCTTGTGCAGTGGTGTCTTGCGGTGAGCAAGTCTATATCGTTGCATGTAATGGACTTGAATTGCAATAGATTTGGCCATTTAAATTACTCCTTAAATTTCTGTTGGACTGAATATTTCCTCCTGTAAAAGGATGAAAACCGCTCTAATGGTAGTATTTTTTTAATTACAATCATGTGTCTTTTATAACACTACGTGTTTGCGGAAGATATGTATATTTGTGATTTTTAATTAACACGAAAGCGCGTTGATTGTGGCTGCGCGAATTGTCCCGCATCAGAGGACAATGCGTTGATGAAAATACCCTCGGTTTAATTATTTATTACCAGCGCAATACTGTAGGTATAGTGTATACTTATGAGTTTTTGTTCGAAAAGTGTAATAACATACATACCTGTTACTTTTCAAAGGAACTGGATCGAATGGGTTAATTATTATCACACTATATTATTAAAAATTACAAAGGTCGATTTATATATCAGCTTTCTGGTTGTTTATTATAATTGCCGTTGTGTTAGTTCAGAGCACAGGCACGGTGGCTTTAAAAACAAATTAAACAAACTGTTAATTATTTTAATGAAAATTACACATCAGTACCTAACGAGTCGCGAAGTTAAGTATGTGTCATAAAGTCACTTATAGATCTTTTGGCTTAAATAAGGTTTTGTTTTTACTTAAGTATTCTTTCAAAATGTGGAATTATTAGAACCGAAATTCAAAGCACTTGGTTACTTACTTATTAGATGGTGGTATTCGTTTCCCAAAAATCTGCTCTTTGATTCTCTTAAAGATAAAACGATAAACACTTTCGTATTTTAAAAAATCCAAGACATACGAAGCAAAAATGTTCTTCCTCCATAGAGACAGGAAACACAGTATCATTGTTTATTTGATATTCAATCCAGTCCATGAGCAGCTCCAGGTACCGCGGTGCCGGTAAATGTGTTGGCTTTTTGTAGCTATCGAAGAAATGCACTTTTATTTGTTTGACCTGATACTTTGCACTGGCTAGGGTTCCTGCAAAAAAAATAAAAGAGGAAGAACAAAATCTCGGTAGATACTTGTTCACCTTTTCGGAGTTCCATCCCTGAAATTGTCCTCTTCTGCAGGAAATATAATATTTCTCACTTTGACGCCCAATCTATCAATAGGTCGAGATTGCCATTTTCTAATTATGTACTTGACAGAAAAATCAGACCAGTTGGAAGCTGTATATATTATATTACAAGAAAAAATTGAAACCAGCATCTGAAGTTCTCTTTTGTTATAAGATGGTCATTATTATTAACCATCGTTAAGAGCATCCTTCCTAGCCATTCACCATTCGGCGAGTTATTGATAAAAAAAAATTAAAGGAAAGTGGTTCATTGGCTGATCAAGCCAACTTATTTCGCAGTATGTCATATAAACGCGCAATCGGAATTGAAGTAGGGCTATTGTACCATAGACGGCGCGCTCGAATTTCCTAACCTCTTTAAGAATTTGAATTTTGATATGTATAATTTAGTTTCCCGAATTTCTCAAAAACTGCCTCAAGTTTCTGTACAAAGTTAAATTACCTATTTAAAAGCTAAATCCTACTGACCATTTCAGCCGTGGCGCGTTATGGAACTGATTCCAATTTTTGGTAAACTATTGTCTTCTTCAACCAAACAAGTTTGTGCCAACTACACCTTCGATTCAAACATCCGAGTGTATAACTGTCATGAAAAAGCTTCTCAATTAGCCGTTTGGGATCGAAATAAAAAAAGGTCACACAAAACGAATGGTTGTGAGAAGCTAGGCGTATGTTCCCTACAGACATGTTGCGTCAACTATTTTTGATCTATTTGCGCGACTTGGGAGTAAAATCGACTCGAATGAGACGGAAATTCCGGCGTGACAGCGGAAATTGGGCTGTCACCATCACTTGGCTCTCGACTCCTAAACAACTCAACTGATTTTAATGAAATTTTGTGGGTGTGTATGGTTGCTTGCAGGTATATTGGAGAATAATAGTTTTGGACCCTATACGTGGCGCTGCTGCCGATATACAAATAAACATTTTTTTTAAATTCTTTCTTTCAACTAAATTCTTAAAGTGAATAATTATGAGGACCTGAGTGTGAACTTGTAAAGCTAGGTCTTAAACAGATCTAAAAATAGAAAACATTGGATTGGATTGCGCTATGAAAACTTTTTAAATGAATGAATACACTTATCTACTGCGCTGTATTAAAATCTATATATATAAAAATGGATCTTGGTTTGTTCGGATGCTTAAAACTCGAAAACGACTGGACCAAATTGGATACTTCCTTCTGCGGATTTGTTCGTAATTGCTCCGCGAAGGTTTAGAAAAAAAGAAAAATTGACAAAATTAAGAAAATTGCGCGGAAAATTAGAAAATTAAAGTTTGTATGGGGAAATACACTTTGAAAAAAAAAATTAACTGGATATAAATCAAGTAGTGACACTTCAAATAAAAAAAAAAATATTTTGAATTTTAAAAGCAATTGTTGTTGTCAGTTATTTTAATTATTTTCCAAGCAAATTGTTGTTGTCAACAATTTTGAAGTTTTTTCTTTTTTTTTTAAATATAGGTACCTAAAAACTTTGTTATAATAAATTATGTTTACTATGTTACATTAAGTAACTTTTTGAAATGAAGTAGATAGGTACTTTGATTATACAAAGATGATATTATGGCCGACGATATTTTGCATCGAATTCGCACTGTGACATCGGATAATGAACTGGAGATGTCAGATGAAATGCGCAACAAAGCTTTGATTTGACGCAGTTAATCGAGAATTGGAGCGAGAAATGGACTTCGAACGAATCGCATTGAGTCAAGCTGTTCGAACAAATGTGCCAATGATGAATCTATATATATAAAAATGAATCCCTATTTCCCTTGGTCGCGGCATGACGCGTGAACGGCTGGACCGATTTCGCTAATTTTTTTTGTTGTGTTTGTTATTGTCAGGAGAAAAATCTTATGAAAGAAAAAATTAAGAAAATTGCGCGGAAAATTAGAAAATTTAAGAATACTTAACCACCATATTAAATTATATCTAATGTAACCATAGCGCTTTTACAGTTCAAACTTTTTTGATGTAACCTTATGGCGTTGGCATAACATTGACAGAATGCGTGCTGCAAATATCGTCAACGAGGATGTAAACAAAATAAATATCGTTTAAAACAGATGCTTCGATCGGAGTTATTATATTGATAAAATACATATAAAATAATTAATTTATTATTTTTAACAAAAACTGAATTTCTTAGTGCACATCGTCGGAAAATCCTCAACATGTGGCGTTGTAGGCGTATGTCGTTATTCAGGTCAATTAAATTTTCTTTAATAATAATCTTCTTAATTCATACCTATAATTCTTTCGGGATGAAACTCGATGATGATGATATAACTCGATAACCACTGGGTCAATTTTTATGATTCTTCTTTTATTTTGTTCGTATTGTTGTATTTCAGGTTAACGCAAACTTAAAAGATAGGATTTTTGACCCGCTATATGGCGTTGTAATCGATCTCCGAAACCACTCACCCGATTTCAATGAAATTTTATAGATTTATATTCTTCGTTCCCGCTTGAAGGATAGGATACTTTTGGACCTGATAGGTGGCGCTGTTGCCGATCGCCGAAACAGCGCTACCAAGTTGATTGAAATTTTGTAGATGGATATGGTTGCTTCCAGTTTTAAATTTTGGATAGTTTTTGACCTATAGGTGGTACTTTGAAAAACACAAGCGGGATAAGAAAACGGATTTTGGCACGTCCCATTCAAAAATAAAATCAAACGCTATTTCTAAAGTTGTATAATGAAAATTATTAATGGACGCTGTCCAAATAAAGCAATTTGCGAAATGTGAGCAAGATTTAATACGAAAGGTACGGGCAAAGCCGGGAGGGTACAGTTACATATACAAGAGACTGACGTATGTGCACTCATAACTCGGGGACGGATCGTTCGATTTTTATAATTTTTATAATTTATAAATTTATCTACATAATTCGGATTTGAAAGTTGGTTCAGTTAAAATTCTGTTGCGAAACATCAATGTACCGAAACTTTGCAACGGATTGCATTTGTTTTATAGTGAAGGATCTCACATTAAATATCATACAAGTGAACGATTTACCATTCGTGCGACTTCAATTTCCCGTGCGTCTCGCTTTCGCTATGACAAATAATTTATTGCAAGGATAATCGATGGATGTTTATCAATTTAGTGAAAAAGTGGAAGGTTGGACGTCACGTCAAAATCATTGCGGTTTGATTGAAAAAAATCAACATTGCTATTCATCATTTATTTCTATTGCATTTAATATAACTTTTGAATAAAGAATTTTAATTGGTCGAATTACATAAATTAGCAAGTGCTTGGTGCATGCTCGGAATTTATTAAAAAAAAATTAACAAATTTGGGCGAAACGAAGTTTGCCGGGTCAGCTAGTTATAAAATAATAAAGATTTGGTTCTTAAAATAAATTTCTCAATACAATTTAACTATGTAGAAAACAATTCAATTTAACGTCCACATTCAGCCAGAGAAGTTTCGCATCTGGACTGCGGTTAAAGAACTCTTTTATTTTTATTTTTATACCTTTGATTATGAAAAACTTACAAAAATTGTATGGCATATGTAATTGAGTGACGTTTAAAAAATTGGACGTCTTGCTTAGAAAATGGTCATTTGGACGATATTTTTTAAATAATTTTTAAATTAATCTATAAATCATTAAGTCATTAATTCTAAATATGTATAAAATATGATACTATTGTATGTTCACTAAACGAGTCGCTTTGACTAAGTGTGCTGGACTATTGAGCGAAAAGTACCACGTTCGATCCCGGGAAACACTAATTAAACCCCTCGCGACCTTCTGACCAACTTTAGGAACCATAACTGTTTAAATTACAATTCAAGGTGTATTTGAGTTAAATTCTTTACAACAAATTTTAACCGATTCCTGCGGATTTTATTTTTCTACTCCAAAAATGCGACCATCTTCAACTCTCGTTTAACCAAAAACAACGAATGAACAAAAAGAGAAACCAACACATGGCCGTCTTCGTTTTCATGATTTCGTTGATGTTCCTCACTAGGTGGAGTTGTTGTTTATTTGTACATCGTGTGTTGTGTACATTTTCATTGGTAATATTAAAATTGGTTTACTAAAAAAAAAAAACTGTGGTTATCTACGAACTTTACACCTCGCGCAGTAAATGCAGATGTTTAATTGCAGTTAAGATTTTTTTTTAAATTCGATTATTGCATATCGGACTTCCAACAGCCCAGAGTAAAATCTGTGCCCACGTCCGCTGCTCTTACCAACCCATTATTCCCTTCTAACTAAGTTCAGACATTAATCCGCTTTTATTGCCCAGCGCCATATGGCGCGTCATTTTACTATGGAAATCTGCCTATTGCGATATGACACGTCTGCGCTTTCTAAATGGATGTGGGTACATTCTCGTTGAAAGCGTAACACACTTCGCATATGCTTCTCGTAAAATGTTCATTATCAGCATATTAAGTTTTGTTGAAATGTATACCTATTACTGACACTGGCATCCCTTCGATATGAACAGGAACACGCGTAGACTATACCCAACCAGTGTCACAGAGTCATGTCGCATTGTAGAAGTTGGGGCTTGGGGAATCAACTATTCTTAGAAAATGATTAAAAGGGTACACGATGACATTAAAGACGGTCCACATAAACTTCTGTCTGTAACAGATAATATAACCTAAAGTCCGTAAGGACGGCAATAATTAACGTCATAAGATTATAACAAACGAAAGGTCAAAAACGCCAGCGGATACAAAGGGAAAAATAATATAATATTATGAACCCAAAGAATTGACCTTTTTGTTGGAACTATTTTCTTTAGCCTATTTATAAATAAGATGTAGTTGAACCAATTATACATTACCTATGTCTATTTGAAATCCATATATTTAGCTTAACAAAGTAGTTGAAATTTCTCTGTTTAATAGCGACTTGCTCCCTTCCAGTTACTTATTTCGAGAAAGATTTTTAATAGTTAATAGTCACTTTTACTGCCTTAACGCTTAATAACAACATATTCGCTTGATTTTTTTTTTTGGGAGATAATGCAGAAGTTATGCAATGCTGCCTGTTTTTTTTTCCAAATTGTTGTGTATTAGCCAGGTCAACATAATGGTAGAATTTCTATCACTGGGCTTTTATTATATTAAAGACTGAAGAAAACCTATATTTCTAAATTAAAACATAAGAAGCTTATAACGGGTGATTTTTTAGCTGGTTTGGTTTTGGCAACACTGGTTTTGACAGCTGACGTGTGTTTAGTACCTTGTGTCACTGTCAAACAGCTTCAGTTTGGTTTGCAATTTAACCATGGATCGTCTTACAAATGAACAACGCTTGCAAATTATTGAATTTTACTATTAAAATTCGTGCTCGGTTCGAAATGTTCATCGCGCGCTGCTTCCATTTTATGATCGGCATTCTCGACCTTCTGAGCAGTCTATTCGGAAGATTGTGACCAAATTTCGCACCAAATTTACTTTGTTGGACATTAAACCACCAACACGTTTACGTACTGTGCGTAGTGAAGAAAATATTGCGGCCGTATCAGCTAGTGTGACAGAAGACCGCGAAATGTCGATTCGGCGCCGTTCCCAGCAGTTAGGCCTTTGTTACAGCACTACGTGGAAAATTTTGCGGAAGGATTTGTGCGTAAAGCCTTTTAAGATATAGCTTGTGCAAGAACTAAAGCCAGCCGACCTACCACAACGCCGAATTTTTGGTGAATGGTCTCTTGGAAAGCTGGCCGAGGATCCGCTTTTTTATCGAAAAATTGTGTTCAGCGATGAGGCTCATTTTTGGTTGAATGGGTACGTAAATAAGCAAAATTGCCACATTTGGAGTGAAGATCAGCCAGAAGCATTGCAACAGCTACCAATGCATCCCGAAAAAGCCACTGTTTGGTGCGGTTTATGGGCCGGCGGCATTATTGGGCCATATTTCTTCAAAGATGATGCGAATCGCAGCGTTACTGTCAATGGTGAACGCTACCGAGCGATGATAACAAACTTTTTTTTGCCCGAAATGGAAGTTCTTGACTTGCATGATATGTGGTTTCAACAAGACGGTGCCACATGCCACACGGCACGCGAAACAATGGCGCAATTGCGAGGCGAGTTTGGTGAACAGTTAATTTCACGTTCACACATTAGATTATTTTTTGTGGGGGTATGTCAAAGCTAATGTGTATAGGGACAAGCCCGCTTCGATTGACGCACTGGAAGCCAACATCCATGCATTCATTCGTGAGATACCGGCCGATATGTGTGAAAGAGTATGCCAAAATTGGACTCAGCGGATGGACTACCTGAGACGCAGCCGCGGTCAACATTTGCATGAAATTATCTTTAAACATTAAATTGCAAGGTTCAAACTATCGATTCAAATAAATACTTCATTCATTTTTTCGAATTTTTCGTGTTTTTTTTTTTTTTTTAAAGTTCTAAGCCTCTTAAAAAATCACCCGTTACATTAGTGAGAGCGCTGCAAGTTTTTTTTGGCGGAGTGTGGAGCGCAAGTAATTTTTTACTCTTTTAAGTGCTGAAAAATACCTTTCGCCGCTGCAGTTGGTAACACTCACTGTCAAAAAAATTCTTAATATATTTAGTTTTGTTGTTTTGTATGGCAATGTAAACAGTGCAACCTAGACGATAAAGAATAGAATATGGTACAGAGTCGTCTAGCGGCAAACGCGAGAACTAGGTTGCACTGTTTAAATTCCGAATTTCCCATACAAAATAAAGGTAAAATTTACATCTGTTATTGCGAAGCGGATGATACAAAACTTGCACCAGGCACTCTGTTATCAGCTCACCCACTCCCTCGACCACCGACCGATTCAAGTAACAAGTCGGTGTTTGTCTTACGCGCGCTTTTTAAAATTTCAAAATTTATTGTTAAAATCAGGGACTCTCAAACACATTTAGTTTTAGTATTTTGTCTCGGTCTAGTTGAAAAATGTAAGGTAGATGCAATGATGCTAGATTAGTACATGCGAAGACATGATTTTAGCGCGCGCCCTCCGATGCTCGCGCCCTAGGCTGCAGCCTAATTAGCCTAAGGGTTAATCAGGGCCTGATGGCGAGCTTGTAAAAATACATTCCAAACAATTATTAATTGGATGCGTTCAATTTAATATTAATCATGAGTAAAACTAGTTACAAATGGGCGTAGTTTTTCGATATCTTGATGTCGCTTTTTCGTTAAAAAAAAAAACACCAGCGAAACTATACCTACATTTAGGTGACATGATTGAAATCGCGTTTAAAATAATAAAGCCACGCTTGTTTAAAGTCGAAAGGTCCTTATGGGGGGCAACTACTACCGTATCCTTTTACATATTGATAGTTAAACAACCCTCACATCCTTCAAGGGGTATTTTCAATTAACCTTCTTACTCGGCTGTAAGTTTCGTGATTTGGAAAATATTTTCTCCAGAGTCCACAAACATGGGCGAAAAACTTTTTCTCCTTGTAGCAAGAAATGTAAAAGTTTCGAACTTTGCACATATACGCATCACAACTACTGCAGTGTAGCACTAGAAACAGGGTGATGAAAAAAACTTCTTCGTCGTTAAATAATAAAAAAGGACCAACACGTGGGTGAACTCATTAGGGTCCAAACTGCAAAGAAACTTTTCCATTTCATAGGTATACCTACACAAATTTGTATTTGTTGTTTCGATTTAATCAAAAGAGAATATTTCATCAGCCTACTCCTTAGTCCCTACATCCTTCATCCGATGAATTAGTTGGCCCTTCTTTATTGCTCCGCTTGAATTGATGACTTGCCAACACTCAATTACGGCGGTTTTCAACCACCCGTCTAGTACTATGGCAAAATAAATCCCCAAGCTCCTTTATCCCATCCGATCATCTGGGGTATTCGATTTCATGACTATGAATCATTTAAAAAATTCAGCAGCACACAACACAAACACTCCAAACCGTTTTTCCGCAAATCCCGTTAACGTGGTTAATAATTGATGGAGTCTGGGTTCTCTTCGGCGCGTACCACATTCGGAATTCAAGATTCCAAATTCCATCAGTTGCGGATGAACTTTCCTCAGACAGATACATCTGTGCCGGACGAATACGATGTAATTTCCATTTCGTCCAAAAATGTTGAAACTTTTAAGTTTGAGGCATCCAAAATAGTCCTTACCCAAGTAGATAATAATTTCTTCAAAGCATATTCCGTTGAATAATTCATGAGAACCGCACTAAGAAATTATGAGCGCGATTCAATCAAGACCATAGAGTTAGGATCACGCTTTTTCGAGGACTGGGAGAAAATGTTCTCCTCAATTAAAATTCGCTCCCGGATAATTATATTCATGGAATGCTGACTTGCCGAATATAATATGCATCCAATCGTTATATTTCGCTAGTAATATCAAAATATTAATTAATTCCTTCACGCGGAACAACCGCCAAACGGTGAAATTACCGCAGAGCACATAAGAAAAATATTTGACTGGTGAAAGAGGTCGACAAATTGAAATGGCAATCCTTCCAAGGATCCCATCGGAAATCTTGCTCTGTCTTCACAGTGATTGTGTGTGTGTATTTTTTTCTTTTTTAACGCAGCAAGGATATACACAATCCAGGGCGTGACATTGAATTTCGGTTTACCAGCTTTGCCAGTATAGGGGATGTATGTATATCTACCGGGATGAGTATATATGACGATATAATAAAATACAACGCTACACCGAAATGTCATCTGTCGGCTCATTCGAATCCCTGCCGCATACTTGTGGTTTTTGGTATTTGCGTTTTCGTTTTACATTCCGTGGGTGGACATCCGAGAAAGGACACTCTCTGCAAAAGTGAAATACTTGTGGAATGGGATGGCCTGGACGGGGTGAATGGACATTGAAAACTCTTTCCTTCTTCTGTCTAGTTGCCAGTTGTCGTTATGGTTATCTGGCAGTGCCAAAAGGGACTTTCATGTACTTTATTGAGTACATGACCAAGTCTGCCCCCGGAGATGATCTATCGTAAAACAATAATTCATAATTTGTTATTGTTGTTGCATAGATATACGACTATCGAATGACTTGGGCTGCAATAAAAGTTAGAGACTTGCAAAATTATATAATCCAAAGGACGTGTTGCTTTTTATTGTTATTCGAGTGGGTACAATGGGACTGAGTCTTTTTTTCCCGAGTTGATTTACTTTTCAATGTAGCACTGTGTTTGTAGTTAGGTAAAATTAGCGGTGAGCTTTCTTGGGTAGAGAGGTGCTTTTGGAGAAGGGCATCCATTTTGCATATCGACGGCAAAGCAGAGGTCTGCGAAACTGTCTGACAGATTGCGATGAAACTTTTTTCGAAATTTTTCTAAATGGGTTATAGATTCATAAATTATGCCCCAATGAGAAACGGCAAAAAAAAAAAAAAATGATAAAGGCCCCAAAAAAATACATAGTATAAGAAACAGTAAAGTTTGATTGCCTGATTGGGGTGATTTTGGTGCCTTTTGTCATTGATAATTTGGGGTACAGTTTCATTTATGTTTGTGAAATTATACCCAATGAAGTATTATTATTATTATTATTATTTATTATAAGGTAATTACAAAACACAGTGTAATATAATTAAGGATCTGTTAACGATAAAGCTTAAACCCGATTTTAAATGATTTTTCGGGATGTAAGCATTACCCGATTTTTAAAGTTATATCGAAGTCGAAAACGGGGCTTTCGAGATACCTATGAGCAGTTTTTAAAATAAACGTTTTCGGTTATTCGAATTGAAAATTAAGAACGCATTAATTTTGAAAATATCATTATTAGGTACTCGAAGTTTGAATTTTGGTCAAAATCGTTATTGTTTTAAAATTAAAAAAAAAACACGACTTTAAAAAAGAAAAAATCCATTTTACGATAATGCAGAGAAAAACTGAGGTTGCTATTAAGTTAAAAATGATAATATTATCTTAGAAATCAATTTTTGTTACAATCGCATGGACCGTTTTCGAGATATGTATGTCCAAATTTCAATAGGACCGTTATTCGAATTTCTAGCCAAAAACTGGGTAAGCAGTCATGGTAAACTCCTCTATTTAAGCTTAAATATCATTTTTGGTTGAAATCGTTAGAGCCGTTTTCGAACAAATCAAACTGGTACGAACATTTTATATGGGAAGTATCATTAATTTTGAGGTTACCTTGCAAAATAAAAACGGCCCCGAACTCAAAGCCCACGAACTCCAAATCCGAAGTTTGAACGAAATCCGGGCAGCCGTTTAGGCCTGTGGAAGGACGGACAGACAGACAGACAGACGAACAGACCGGACAGAATTTTGCGACCCACTTTTTCGAGTTGGTCTATAATCGTATTGCCAGAATTGATTAACATCTCCCTTGGTCAAGGCATCACGCGTGAACGGCTGGACCGATTTCGCTAATTCTTTTTTGTTGTGTTTGTTATTGTCAGGAGAAGAATCTTATGAAAGCAAAAATTAAGAAAATTGCGTAGAAAATTAGAAAATTTAAGAATACTTAACCAACATATTAAATTATATCTAATGTAACCATAGCGCTTTTACAATTCCAACTTTTTTGATGTAACCTAATGGCGTTTGGCATAACATTGACAGAATGCGTGCTGCAAATATCGTCAAAGAGGATGTAAAAAAAATTAATATCGTTTTAAACATAATGCTTCGATCGGTGTTATTATATTGATAAAATACATATAAAATAATTAATTTATTATTTCTAACTAAAATGTTCAATTTAAAATTGAGTTTTGGTAAGTTTTGGATAGACTAACATATCAATTGCTGTGCGTTAGTCGGGGAAAGGCTCCAGAACGGCTAGACCGATTTAAATGATTTTAATTTTGTTTTGTTCGTCTTGAATCAGGGATGGTTTAGGATAAAGGAAAAGTCGGAAAATCCTCAACATGTGGCGTTGTAGGCGTATATGTCGTTTTTCAGTTCAATTAAATTTTCTTTAATAATAATCTTCTTAATTTATACCTATAATTCTTTCGGGATGAAACTCGATGATTATGATATAACTCGATAACCACTGGGTCAATTTTTATGATTCTTCTTTTGTTTTGTTCGTATTGTTGTATTTCAGGTTAACGCAAACTTAAAAGGTAGGATTTTTGACCCGCTATATGGCGTTGTAATCGATCTCCGAAACCACTCACCCGATTTCAATGAAATTTTATAGATTTATATTCTTCGTTCCCGCTTGAAGGATAGGATACTTTTGGACCTGATAGGTGGCGCTGTTGCCGATCGCCGAAACAGCGCTACCAAGTTGATTGAAATTTTGTAGATGGATATGGTTGCTTCCAGTTTTAAATTTCGGATAGTTTTTGACCCTATAGGTGGTACTTTGAAAAACACAAGCGGGATAAGAAAACGGATTTTGGCACGTCCCATTCAAAAATAAAATCAAACTCTATTTCTAAAGTTGTATAATTAAAATTATTAATGGACATTGTTCAAATAAAGTAATTTGCGAAATGTGAGCAAGACTTAATACGAAAGGTATGGGCAAAGCCGGGTGGATACAGTTACATATAAAAGAGACTGACGTCCGAATGTGCACTCATAACTCGGGGACGGATCTTTCGATTTTTATGATTTTTGGTTGGAAGGAAGGGCATAATGCTACCTTTTGATGTGAAAAAAACTTTATGGGGATTAGTTGATTTTTTTAATTCTTTGGATGTTCCGGGCTTACCTCTTCATAATTTGGACTTAAAATTCAGCTCAGTTAAAATGCTGTTGCGCAACATCAATGTATCGAAACTTTGTAAAGGATCGCATTTGATTTATGGTTAAGGATCTTACATCAAATATCATGCAAGTGATAATTTTGAGGGGAAATTTCAAAGGCAAACACTCTTATTTCGCAGATTTCGCTTATTTAGAACGATTTACCATTCGTGCGACTTCAATTTCCCGTGCGTCTCGCTTTCACTATGTCTAATAATTTATTGCAAGGATAATCGATGGATGTTTGTGCATTTGTGGCATCAATCTTGATTTCCCATGTTTCTCACATTGTAAATTTAGTGAAAAAGCGGAAGGTTGACCGAAACGTCAAAATCATTGCGGTTTGATTGAAACAAATCAATATTGCTATTCATAATTTATTTATATTGCATTTAATATAACTTTTGAATAAAGAATTTTAATTGGCCGAATTACATAAATAAGGAAGTGCATTGCGCATGCTCGGAAATATTCTTTTCATTACATTAAAAAATTTGGGCGGAACGAAGTACCTGTTCATGCGTATTAATAAAATCATTTACTAACATATCTAGTAATTTGTAAATTTCCCCTTTATTATTGCACCTCAGAGATTTTTGAAAACCCACAAGTTAATAGTGTGAAGTATAATTGTATGTGTGGAATCTTCAAACGGCTAACTCGTGCTCGGGATCTCTTGAAATGATGATTGTATTTTTAATTTGAAGACCAGCAGTTGACCGATTTAGTGACGAACTCCAAGACCAATTAATTGAAGTTAAAAATCAAATATTATAACATTGTTTGAAGAAGTGATTGTCTTTGTCTCTTTAATTCAAAAAAACGCATCGCTAAAGAAAATAAATCCTTAGGAAACAGTACGTTTTCAAAATATTCGACGTGTTTTGATGAAAAGTTGTGTGAAACATCCGTTCGCAACAATCTTAAAAGTTACGTCCATTAAAATCGTTCGCTGACCTCCAGGAACATTTTCTTTGATAGGCTGCAGGAAATAACCCCCAATGAAATAACCCCCCAAATAGAAAATGAAATAACCCCCCAAAATTTGTATGGGGTTTGGGGTTTTATTTCATGGGTTTTTGGGGACTTATTTTATACTTCAAATTGGCCCCACGCAAATTGCTATTGTACCTATTGTATTATGAAATATGTATGGGGGGGATTGTGCCCCCCTGCAACCCCCCTACTTGGGTTTACTCTTGGATTACGGGGTGGGTCGCGGTTTTTTTCTTATTGTAGTTTTTGTTTAATTTTCGTTATTTAAATATAACGCAATGTGTTTGAGGGGTTATTTCATACCATTTGGGGACTTATTGCATCTTCGAACCCCCCAATTTTGGGGGGTTATTTCCTGGAGCCCTTTCGATCATTTTTAATGAAGAATATATAAAGTCAAAACTGGAGGTGGATTAGTTTAGTCTGGCCATTATAACAATGGTATACTTCGCGTTTTTATTAGTAGAATTTTTAAAATGGCCTCTAAATGGTTTTCAAAAAAAAAAAAAAAAAACGCGGATTCTATAAATGTGTGCGTGATGTCGAGAACTGACAGCTTCCAATAATTCCTGTTCTATTGTAGCCTTGTTCCTGAAAATTCCAGGCGCGCTTTCCCATACGCAACCTATTTAGGTTGCGAGAAGAATGTCGGATGAGAACAACTGACAACAGCGTGACCGTTGTGCCACAACTTGGTACTTTTTTCGCGGACCCTGATATAATTTGTTGCTAATTTGTTCCTTTTTGTTAGTTGGAAAAGACACTTCGGAGAGTTTTCAAAAACTATGATTTCGAAATAAATATATTTAAAATATAACGCTATTCCCTATCACGACACTGTTTTCGGTTAAAACGAGCCAATACTTGTTAAATATTGTGCGAAAATTCTTAATTTGCAGAAGAGAAAGGCAGTTTTTTCTTCCATCTATTTTTGCAACATTTTAAAACTAAAATGAACGAGATCTTAAAATGTAGATATAAATATGAGTTGATATGTTTACAGCCAATGTTTAATTAATTATTACATATTTATAATTCAAATTCAAAGCTTTAAGGTTTTCATTTTAAAATGTTTGTCATTCGAAAACGAATTGGATCTATTTTGTTAACCATTTTAAATACATCTCTAATGTGTTTTTTTTTTTTAAGTTTTTTTTTATATACGAAACGGAACCGAACAAATTTTCTTTTGTTTTTTTTGACCACTTAAACTTGATGGTTGACCTCAATCTTGATCTTAACATGTTGTTTATGAATTATAAAGTTAGTTTATCAAAATTCGTTTTTCCAAAATAAGAATTTATAATTTTTTCCGTACGAAAAACGTTTTCCGAACACAGAAAAATTAGTAAATTCTTTTTCTCGAAAATTATAAGACAATATGCTTATTTTTTTGGTAAAGTAACTTTATAATTCATAAGCAACATTTTAAGACCAAGATTGAGGTCTACCATCAAGTTTAAGTGATCAAAAAAAGCAAAAGAAAATTTGTACGGTTCAGTTTTACATATGGCTATAATTGGGGCCTAAAGCTTCTCTGCAAATTTTACAATTTTCGCACAATATTTTCACAAGTATTGGATCGCTTAACATTATAGTAGTATTGCGATACTCAACTGCGTTACATTTTAAACATATTTATTTGGAAATCACAGTTGTTTAAAGAATTTGCGAAGTTCCTTTTTCAACTTAAAAAAAGGGAAAAAGTACCAACAAAGTGTATTAGAGTCCTCGAAAAAAGTGTCAAATTTTTGCACAACGGTCACGCTGGTCCAGCGCGCGGTGCACTAACACATTCAAATCCGATTCGGAACGTTCCCTAGCGCAATTGCGACAAAAACCGCACATAATCAAGGCACAGAAGACCCTAAAACAATGAAAATACTCCCCAATTTCGTAATCATTTTTGTTGCTGTTTGCCCACCATTATTTTGGGGCAATTTTTCATTTTTTTTGTGCTTATAGTTTGGGCCCATTCTGCATTTAAGTGGAGTAATATTACATAAATGAAATGGGGCCATTTTGCATTATGAAATATTGCCCCATTTTTTGGGTCCATTTTTGATTTTTGCTTTAGCCATTTTTCATTGGGGCATAATTTCAGACAAAATGTATTTAGTAGAGGACTTGCACTGCATTTAAATTGCCATTAATGGAATGCTTTAATATAAAAAAAAAGAAAAAAGAATTCAATAGTTAAGGGAGCGATCTCTCACATATTTTAAGGCATTAAGTCCAAGTCATTGAGTGGTTACTATTGTAAGGTAAATTAATTACGCATAGCCCAATTGCACGCTGCAAACGAAGCGAACCTAGCTAGTGTATAAAATATAGGTCGAAAGCAATTTGCTACACACTTCATCAAAGACGTAACGCTTCCGGGCAAGCATTTACCCCCCAGCGGTTATTCCTGACGTCCATAATGAATGAGTCGTCCTTCAACCAAACGCATTAAAACATATCTACACCCATTGAGGAATCCCTCACGCAACGCTCCAACTTGAACGCCTTAAGCCTATCTACCGATACACATTATGATTCATAATAATTATTGAAACTTAAGACCAAAATCTGGTTCATGCAATAAAGGATATACCCAAAACGCATGACTACACATGGACCTGAGCAAAATGTCTTTTGGTGAATTCCCAAAGATATCACATTAATTATTCAACATTAATCCGCCACTAGCAACACACATGTCCGCCTCCTTGCGTGACCGTACACACGCACAGATCCATTTTCAGCATACACAAATCATATTCTTAGCAGAATAGGACAACCAGGATACACACAGCTCCAGGTGCTGTGCCATTCACCACCATAAAGAGAATTAGTTAGACACATCCCCACATGTTTTCCTAACAAATTTCCCATATAATAAAACAAAAGCCGTACCTACCTATATACGGTCGGGTCCTCCATTCATGGTTTCGACTTTGGACAATCAAAACAAATCACTGTAATTGCACCTAAGGACTACCATAACCATAATAGCAACAAATACCAGACTCAGCCTGGAGTAAGCTTACCTCTTTGGGCCAATGCTCACACACATACACACACACACGGGCAATATTAATGAAATGCTCATTTGCCAACTGGAGCAGCCGGTGCGCGCGGTGGGCCAAGTGCCAAACAAAAGGATTCGCATCATTAATCACGCACATAACTGCATCCTGCAGCAGCTAAAGCTCAATGTGTACGCCGTTCGCTGTTCTCTGTTCGCCTGCTTATGTGACAATGACGACGGCAAGAATGCCAATACCAATATACTCCTCTACGATGGCCAGTCGTGATTAGGCATCGTAATGCCAGGTTCTCCATTTAACTACACTCATTAAGGTCGGAGGCGCAACGCACCAAGCACGGCCCAAGGATTAAAATTAAACACAACTTTGATATCACATCTAATTTAAATTAATTCCTAATAAACGGCTAACGGTTACACACACCCCCAGAAGGCAATCAGGCGTTCATTTAATTTGGCGGCATCGGCAAGTGTCCATCTGTGTGCTTCCGGTGGCACGAGACGCGCTGAGTCCTTCTACGACATCCTCCAGTTAGATAATTTTTTTTTTTTGTATACCTATTCGTTCGATTTCAGTGAATTTTGTGAAAGTTTGCGCTTTAATTAATGGCGGCCATAAAATTTGTATGGGTGGTCGGGTTGATGGTGGTGGTGCCGGTGCCGGTGTCTTGAAGTGTGAACGAACCGAATGTGATTCATTAGAAAGGTTCGTTCGCCTCGGTTTCGGGCTCGACTGATGATGCAATTAAACGAGTTTAAGGACAATTAAATTCGAATTTTCCAATAAATTTTGAGATTTTTATGTTTGTGTGGGCGCGCGCTCCATTTGGGATTTATTTAACTGTAATGATGAAGTGTTTACATACTTCTGCATGATGAGGTAGGCGCCATACCATTACGTGTAGTTTTGAGTGCAATGGCAGGTAAAGTATGAAAGTTGGGATTACCAAAAGTATAGGTAAGCGAATTACGTAAGGTTTTTGTTCAGGGAGCTTAAAGATCATGTGTGGTCAAACTATCATCACTTTCCTTTAGGGACTGCTCTGCTGATTGAAGCAGATAAGCAGTAAAAAAAAAATATTATAAAATTGGCACGAGACCCAGACCCTCACAGGCTTAATAATCAGATAAAGCTTCTTGGAATCGAAAGAAACACAAATTATAGGGGCATAGTTAAAATTCATTCAAACAATTTAAAATTGTGGATCTCGTTTGCCCTCTTGGGCTTTGGAGAAGGAGGCTGACCTATACGAGCTTCAAATCGACAATGGTTTGGTAAAAAATTGCGAATTAATCATCGAAGACAGCCAGAAAGTGTACAAACGAATTGACGCTACCAGGCCAATCCAGTGCCACCGCCAGTTACCTATATGAATTTGTCTGCGAATTGTGGTTATATCTTGTAATACAAGGAATTTTTTATTTCATTTAAAAAAAACATGTTTTTTTCATTTTTTTTTTTTTTTTTTCAAATTTCTCATTTTTATATATTACTAGCAAATTCATGCCCGCTTCGCTGAGCACATTTTCAAGTGGCTGTTCCCACAGTTCAGTTAAGAGGCAAAGAATGCCCACTTTCAATTCGTCAGGCTTGAGAAATGCTGAAACTTAAGAGAGCAGAAAGACAACTTTGAATAAAATTCGTTTTTAAAATACCTATCTTACATTTTTGTTTTATTAAGACGTCGATTTTATTTTGTTTTCTTGTTGTTCACCACTTTTACCATTTTCTTGTCATTGTCGCCCAAATAGTCCATTTTGAACTAATGGACACGGACGAAATTGTGTTAAATATTTGAACAAAATGTTTCACAAATATTAAATCTAACCGCGAACCGTAACCACAAAACTCTACTTATAGCACTTGATTTAGATTTACACAAAAGAAAAATCACTTAAATTGTATGCAACATGCACAGGGTTGCCATAATTTGGTTTGCTTTAAACGTCCAAACCTTAAAAAAAAATTATCTCAAATGTTGGTAACGATATTTTTTCCCCTTGTCAAAACTAAAAATCCCTCTTTTTTTCCCCAAAAACAAAAATGCTAATTGAAGTTTTATTTTAGCATTTTATGTTATGTTTTTTTTAACTATCTTAGAGTTAAGCAAACACAAAAATAATAGGAAAGCATTAAATTCAGTCAGTATTACGAAATACCGCAATAAAAAAAATCTAGTAAATTATAATATTTTATGTTTAAGTCAATAAATAAGTACCTAAATAAATAAAAATATATATGTACCTTAAAGATTGCACGTTGCACTATTGTGAAGTCAGCAGAAGTTTTCTATCACAAAGTCATAACAATGATTTTTTTTTTTTTTTAATTTGTGTACAAAATTCCAGTCAAATTGCTTCGTGTTTTTGTTTTATTTAAATTTAATGCTTGGAAAAATTCTTTCAGTACTGGCCGCTGTGAGGAAGACAAAAAAAAATAGTGTAGTCTTTTTTTAAATGTGTTTTCCCCCTTTTAGATTGTTTTCTCCCAGCAAAATTCCTTCCCCCTTTTTTCCTCTTTTTGAGAAGCTCTTTGAAGACAGTTATACTTTCGGATATTTGTCAGACGTTCGCGATAGGTGGCGCAGTAGAAAAAAAAACCTAAGTTGGAATTTGGGTTTTTGCGAGATTCGAACCTCGACCCCTCGCTCAGTAGTCCAACACACTAACCACTAAGCCACTACGCCTACGCGTCTATGATACTAGACTAATTTAGTTAATATTTTCTGAAAATGAAAGATAAATAATTTTAAACCACATAAAATCGGACTTGTAACCACTTGACAATTTTTTAATTGGCACGTTAAGTTTTTCTATCTTTATAAAAATCGTTTGTTAAGTTTTGTCTACACTTGTAGCTTTGTGGTAGGTATAGAAAGTAGGAAAATTTATAATTTCCCACTTGTTAAGGTTTGCTTGTAAAATTGTTAATTGTTAAATTCGCTTGTAGTTTTGTGGTACAAGAACCATTGTTAATTATTAAAACTCGCCTGTTGTACAAGACTTATAGGTTTGTGGTACAGGCCCCGGTTGCTCTGCCGCATACCCTTGTTTATCCCTCTGAAAAGGTGCCAATGAATATTAAGCAGATCTCTACTAGGAGACACCTTAACATTCAAGAGTACTATGACGAAATTTTTGCTTTGCCAACAACTATACTTGTGAAAAGTATTCTAATCCAATCGATACAGATCAATGGTATTTGCTTTATATTTTTGCAAAAAAAAAAAAATGTCCTTGTTTTAAGCTTATAAAAACAAAAATTTGACCAAAATGTTGGTTTATTTCAGAAAGGACATAAGTCAGCAACTTAAAAGGCTTAAAAACCGGTTAAGACTTAAAAAAATTGGTGCGACTGTTTTTAACAGTCCCGAAATATGTGTATGTGTAAACACCGTGCGTGCGGTATGTGTGTGGCTTGATACACGTCATTGAGAAAAGAGGGAATTGTAATAACCGTATTCTTGATATACTATGAAATAACAATAATTTATTCGTTCTGTGCTAGTTTCGGTAGAATAGATACCATCGGATTGTGGTAGCTGAAGTAAGATATGTACATTCGACTGTAATCATTGTACATTGTACTGTAATCTATCTAGATTACGCTGGAAGACAGAATCGATGGTTGTTCCATACCGTGTTGTTGAAATTTTCCATTTGGAGTTCATTTGAAGATTAAATTTATCTTGCATAAAATCAATAAATGGTTGAGCTTCTGGAGTTGCAAAATTGGTATTGAAGTCTCCGCTTATGATCATGGGTAAGAGATGATAATCTCCCTTCAGAATTCTTGAAATTTCTTCTGAGTACGGTGCAACGAAATGGAGAAATTTTATTTCACATCAACAAAAAGCTGAAATTAATATGCCCCAGCTCATAAATGTATGCAATGATAAAACACAGTGACGCACTTCCGTCCCCGCAAGTTAAATGTGTGAAATTACCCCACCAGATTCCAATAACGCGCGCTTAGATGTTTACACATAAAAAAAAGGTAAATATTTTGGCAGCTTGATTTCCCGTTATTTATTTATTTAACTACTATACATAATGTCACAGTTAATCAATAATGAACATACATTTTACATTTCTTTTAATATTTTTTTTAAATTGAATTTTGAGAGATTGAAATCAATCACATGATTGTACTTATTAGAATCTCTCGCCAGGTTATAGTTGCATCGGGACGTCCTTTGGTAAAGAAAAATTGTGTTTTCGAATACATCTTATGCTCATTGACTTGAGTTGTTACTGAAATAAACAATTCAGTATCTACAAGCATCTTTGTTAAATAATCGGCCTGATAATTAATATTCTACTGGATAGCAGTCGCATCACGTGGAGGGTCACTAATATTTGTCGCTAATTGCAGAGCAGCTCTAACCAACTTCGACTGTTTTTTGTGGGATTTCAATAATTGCTGAGAGGATTTGTTATTTTGCTTATATTCCAGGCAGACCGTTGTTTTTTTGTTTTTGTTTTTTTTGGTGGGGAACAAGTTACTTCAAAATCGAATCAAAAATACGCCACTGCACTCTGATCGATTTAAAAAGATCAGTGGAAGCACAAACCTGTCGCTCTCATCAGCTACATCATCCATTTGTCAAACCGAGCACAAAAGGTTGCAATTCCAGGAATGAAATTAAACTAAAAGCAAGAGAGATGCATGATTCGCACTGTCAATCCTTTCGAATGGCGTCAAATTGGCTGCTCCGTGCAGCAGCAGCTACTTCCCGTTCCCAGTTCATAAATCAGTATAGAAGGTAGTGCTCATTCAATTTTCTCAAAGGTGGCAGTCGCCGCTGAAGCCGAACAAAGCAACTCAAATCAACTTCTCCATTTAATCTGATTTGTTAGGCGGCACTCCACCATAGGGAGCAAAATTTATCTAAGTGCAATGTAGACTCGAGGAAATAAATATCAATCGGGGTACATGTATACACAAGTCGTCTTCACTTCTCTTGTCCTTTTCAATGTGACAAATGACATCCCCTTCACAATGTGTAAGCAGCGAGACATCGAGTAATGAATGGTCATACCAGCAGTACAGCGTACAGGGAACAGTGCTTCAATTCACTCTGGTCTTACAGGACTCCAACTGGTTTTTGCTCCCCCGATGAAACATCATCCTTAACTGATGCGAAATTCATTTCCGCTTTCTATATTTTTATCCTCCCTCTACTTGGGGACGTTTTTCTCATAATTTTTGTTTTCTCTCTTTGTAATGACTGACCAAAAAGGAAGTAATAGGGAACGCACAAAAAAAAAAAAAAAGAAGATGTATACAGTTGGGTAACACAAAAGTAGGGTATCCTTTCTCGTTTTCCTGATGAAAGTCGAGGACGATATACCGGCTGGACAAAAAAAAAATACAAAATACAAAAACACCAAGACAACGAACCTAAGCAAAGAAATGATGATAAAACGAGGTATACACAATATCCTGTCGCTTTTTAATGTTAACTCTGACATTTTAGAAGAAACTGACGAAGACGTAAGCGAAGACGATGAGAAGCTAAGAACATCAGCGAGCCGAAGAAAATCCCTTTTATCTTGGCAAAAACCGTTTGTTTTAAATATACATCTACAAGTGTGTATATATATTTCTTGCAATGAGTTCGTCGTTTAGCAAAAACTTGATTCCTTTCAATTTTAATTATTTTCCCTGACCAAGCAAGGGGGCGATGGTATATTCATAGTGGGTGGATGGTAGGCATCCTATTTAAACAAAATACAGAGAAAAAAAAAAAGTTTTATTTCACAACGCAAAATGCTTGATGGTTCGTCCTTTTAAAGGATATTTTTTCTTTTTGTTGGCATTGGCTTAGGGAAATCAATTAGGATAAGCGATTTTGCATGTTTGGATATTATTATTACTCATATTATCCTCCAGTAAGCTGAAGAAGGAAGGAGACGTTGCCACAGTCACCGCCATGATTAACTGTTGAAGGAAGATGGTATATTCATACCCAATTCAAGACGGTAGTGAGGCTTTATTATTGGGTGCACCCAACGAGCGGATGGTATTAAAATTTCGGATATTTCATAAAAATGGAAAATATTTTGCATGGGTGTGGATAAGTAGGTGCTGAGGGCGTGCGCACACCTGCGGTTACAGGACTCCTGTTGAGCCGAATTCCCATTATTTTCTAATAACGTTCAGGGGTACGTACCAAAGTTGGTGGAGAACTTTAATTCGGTGAGGGTGATGCTGTTTTTTTTAAATAATTGCTCTCATAATAGACAATGGAATGAAACTTATTCGATGTAACATTTAACGCGTTTCATAGGGGGGCATTTTTCCATAGCCTTGGAAACCGAAAAGACTTATTAACGAACTGTTGAAAATCTCCCACTTCAAAGGTTGACCATGACCACATTACTTAATAATTGTGGGCAAAATGTGGGCAGAGGATTAAACCGTTAGGCGTAAACAAATGACATAAAAATCATATTAAGTTGCGTTACCAAACCAATAAAATTGGTTCTTATCCCAAAAAAAGTTTGAAAAGTTTCCTGAGTAGTCCCTACCGAATTGAAATAGGTACCGGAACACCCTTGTTAAATAATAACGAGCTACTTGAGGAATAGGGTCTTCCCCAATGACTTAAATGCCGAATTAAAGAGTTGGAATTAACTGGCGGTATGTGCTTCAAAGGTCGGTTGAGGCCATAAACTAGGTATTAGACTGACAGCTTCAGCCAAAAAAGGGGGATTGCCTACAAGCTTAATTTGACCTTGAATCCAGTTTGAACTCCAAGTTGTTTGTGCCATGTTTATCCAAGGGGGCATACTTGAAAAAAAAAAAAAAAAAACGGCCTACACCTCCGGTTTTAACCGGATGTCAGGTAGCCTGATGTGGATTCTCATTTCAATATTGAGTGTGGGTGTGGGGCTGAGTTGTAAATTTTTAGAGAAATAGTTGTTCGATTTTGGTATCAAGTGAAAATAATTATGCAATTGAAATGAAATGAATGTTCAAATTGTCAGGGACGCGATCAGGATCAATGAGATTGCTCACCGCCCTGATTATAGGTAGGTAATGTTGGTTAAGTAGTACAAACAATAATAAAGAATTCAAGTTTTCTGAAGTTTTTTTTCGAAAATTAAAAAACAAAACAAATTAAATATATATAGATTTAAGGCCAAAAGGCAACAGAGTTAGAGAGTTAGTTAGAGCGCTCGCTGAGAGCCAGTAAGCTAGAATAAGATAAATTTTATAAAAATGAACTAAAAATGAAAAAAAAAAAAACAAAATTTAAAAATTTAAAAACTGTAGGATAAAGAGAAAATGAAATACCTATATCATTTTTATGATATCGATATCAAAAATTGTTCGCGCATTCGCCATAGAAATTTATTTATGTTTCGAAACCTACTTTTTTATTTCACATTCCCATTTTTATTTTTTTTCTTTGTGAATTTGAGGTTTTTTTTTACGTTGTTTCCTCAAAACAAAATGTTTATTTTTCAAAAATTTATATTTCAATATTCTAATTAAACTAATTGTTCAGTAGTAAGATTATTAGTATCATATCTCTGTGATTGTAAATTGTTGCGGCAACAAGCAAATGTAATATTGAACGTAATAAAAATATCTTATCTTATCTTTTCAATTCGCCAGCGGTTTCTCTTAAGACTGTTTTTTTTTTAATGATCGATTTGTTAAACAAAAATAGTGCGTGGAGTCCCTCCGCGCGGAAGAAGTGAAACTTCGTAATGTGGAAATGAAAATAGGAAGGGGTAGAAATTGATTTTTCGTGAAATCATATTGTTTCTTTAAGCCTAGTACCTATCCTGCTCGCGCTAAATTTTAGCGCCCCTAGCCTCCACTTCGTTTTTCCACACCAAAGATAAATGGTCGCTAAATTATTATTAAACATGATATAGATGGGACAAAACCCATATACTTATGAACCATGAGTACCATGACAGATATCAGTAAACGTAATTTTAATAGAATTTTCGAATTTCAAACTTGAAAGACGTAAGAAACCTAGAAATTATAAGAAGAAGTTCGACATGTGTCCTCAAACTTTCCACAATCTCCTTACCATAGTGGAACACTTGTTATTACCCAAAAGACGACGCCAAATGAGAGCATAAGTCCCCCTGAAGCTCTGCTGTTTGGCTTTGCGTTTTCTTTTATTTACCACGCAAACATTGTCTGCGTTTTCCGCCAAAAAAAAAAAACAAAAAAAAAAAAAAATTCATTGCAAACACAACACAAACACTTTCCTCCGTTTTTTTATGTCAAAATTTATCTTCGATTTAATGCACCGGACATTTATTTCGCGAGCTAAATGAGTGGAGACTTTTCATCGGCCCATCTATATGAAGTTAAGGATTTAGCGTGCGAACAGGATACTGATGCTTTGCTAAACTGCCTCGCTCAATTTTATCTTTGTAGACATTTTTGTATGGGAGATAAAATTTAGCGCGAGCAGGATACTAGGCTTTAAGACAAACTTTATTTACATTGCTTACAATTCACAATTGATCGCATCTTTTAATTATCATTTTCGAGTGGAGAAATATCCAAATCCATAACATTTACAATGGGATAATGAGAACTAAAGTAAGATACGATATGTTGGAAGTCGCATTAGAAGTTTCACTTCAAAAATACTACCCTATTAAATTATAGGTATGTGTATCAAATCAAACTAAAACAAGTAAATGAAATAATGAGGACGCTACTCGTTGCTAACGCTCGCGCTGGCCTGTAACAGGTATACTACGCGCATGCGTTCGAGTACCACGCATTCACTCTCGCTCTGTCTCCTTCTATTCCCCCTCCCCAGGAGCGTTGAACGTTTAACGCAACCTTGTTGTAAGTCGCATTAGAAGTTTCACTCCAATAAGACATTAATTGCCAATTTAGTCATTATTTTTGGAAATTAATCTTCACCACAGAATATTCTTCTCCCAGCATTTGGTGCCAATAAACTCACTCAGCGTGAGCGGTACCCTCACACCTTTGAGTATGCAATGCTTATAGTAGCATTAAGCATTTAAGAAGTTTCACTTCAATAAATCAAACAACATAATTCACCTATATCGTCTTTTCTTTTTGAATTCTTCAAGAACTCTCTTTACTGTAGGTATCAACGTATGTAGGTATGTATTATAACAACCATTAAAACAAAAACCTTGAACTCAATTTCTATATACACCACCATAAGTCCATCAGCGCACGTCAACAGCCATCTGCGCATTTCCTCATTGTGGCTGTTGATTAAACCTCGCATACTTCTCTTTCGTTTCACTTTTGTTGGAGAAAACACCACTCATTTTTTTTTTTTCATATGAACTTGCTTGTGCTGTGCAATGTGCGCCACCCTCACCCTCGCTCACACCTTTGAGTATCCAATTACTAGCGTTTAACGTTTGGTTGGAAGTCGCATAATAAGAAGTTTCACTTCAATTAACAACAACGTTAAACAAAATTGACATACTTTACTGTCACTTAAGAGAGAGTGCAAGTAAAATTAAAAAAAAAAAATCAGTTGTCTAGAAAAAATTGTGGGAAGAAATAATAATAAATGTGCGGCAATAATTTAGCAACAATACCTAGGATGCTTATTTTCTACACTCACCGTGGTATTTTTATTTTACTTTTTACATTATAGTCCTCTGATAAACACACCTCAGGATGGTAGGTGTTCATCTTCCATATATCAAATCTACTGCTGGCAGATTCATATACTGCGATTTATTTTGTAAAATTATCGTTTTTCATTGTCTTCCCAGCCATTGTGCTAGTGATCGATGCTTGGAATAAATGAACTGGACAAAAAATACTACTTCTTCATAACTTAAGAGGCGGGTGTGAACCACACTGTTCACCTTGTAAACCCCTTTCAAATCTTTTCGAAAAACGCGGATCACGTTGTTTTTTTTTTTTTTTTTCATTGGAAAATTGGACAATTGTAAGTACCGCGTATATAACCAGCGAACTTAGGCGAATAGCTTCATTAATAGAGTAAGCAAGGTGCCTCGTGTTAAGCCCTTATGCAAAGTGTCCACCTTTCTTCGCAATAAAATTACAGCCCACAGTGGGCCGAAAATCAAATATCTAAAAAGGTGCGTAGAGCTATAGGACCATTTTATTGATACATTAAAGTTATGTACTGGCAAGCGCCCTCAATATACGTGGATCAGGTTTAAGAAGGCTGATAGAGCGAACCTCCACATGTGTGGCGGCTTTGTGACAAACTCTGTATAAGTAAGCGATGTAGAGCTGCTGATTACCCCAAAGATCTAGCTTCCGTCACTTGTAAGTGAACAGTCGGCAGCGATTTTCCTCTGCGAAAACCCATTAACAAAGTCTTAAATTTGACAAGAGCATAAAAGACGAAACGAATTTCCAGCACTCCTAAATCCTAATCGAGTAATAATTCTCATTTTAAAGCAAACTCTCATCCCTTGAGCTTATGCAATGCATCCCCCATCACAGTTTCCACATTCTGAAAACAGACACAAGCAGATATACCTACGAACTATGCAATCAACCACCACTTTTGTTCCCCTAATTTAACTATATAAATGCATTCGAAGTACATACTGCTCTCACAACGAAACCCACCGAAACAGGTGAATTCCATTTACAGTCAACAACAATGTCTGGTGAAACTTTTATCTCAACATTTTCCAATTCTCGAAACTTTTACAGATTTTCCACAACAAAAAAATAAAAAAAAAACATATCCAAATGCGCACACAACAAAAAAACCACCGAGCAAGGATTACAATTCCACTTCGACATTCATCATGAGAAATGCTTTTAACTATATTTCAGGATGGTTATGTTTTTGCCCTGTACACATTTGCAGAGCAATTATTTTTTCCTTTGGCTGAAAAAAGAACTCACGAATGATGTAGATAATTCAAGTAAAAACTCGGAAATTAAGGCAATTCCTTTTGAAAATAAATAACATGTTTCAAATTCGCTATGGAAAATGTCAAATAGTTTCCGCCCTTTTGGAGTGCACCCGCACCCACCTGGTTTACGAAAAAGAAACCCTCTGCTGAAATCCACCTACTAGGTCCCTTACATCTTGCAGAGCTCAAATGTAATCCGCCAAAACATTGTCCAGGGTGGATGAATGCGCGCCAACAATGTGCTGCTGGTGTGAGGAATCAAATCCTTTTCGCCAAAAACCGAAAAGCCCCTAATTTCCAAATTCACAGTCAGATTTGTAAATTTTATGTAAATTAACGAAAATGTGCGCTACCCCACTCCGTCGAAATTGCATCGTTTGTCGGGAATACTTTCCGAGATTATTTGCTTTTATGGTTTAACAAAAGCGCACAGAGCCGAAAAGGTTTGGGCCTCTCTGCAGTATTGGATAATATGGAGTGTTGGATACCAAGCGGAACATTATTGCAGGTTGTCGGCGGCCGGCCGGTCGGCGTGGCGCGCATTGCAATGGAAGGATGTGTTGGATGGGTTTCGGTGAATTTATTTATTTCCACCGCAAACAGCGGCGGTCATCATGTTTTGTTTGCTTAATATACTTTTAATTGGAATTTTAGTTTGAAATAACAAAATCTAGTGTAATTCATGCGCGTGAGAATTTCAGCTATGCATTCTTGTAATGCGGCATTTGCTAGTACCTAGGTAGTATTTTTTTTTTTTTTTTTGGTATGCTGATGGGAACCGGCGGAGGAAGGATTTATACGCAAAATTCAATTGGCGAGTTTGTTGATTTCAATCCGATTTCCGATTGCTTTTGCCGTGGGTTTAGATAAGTGATTTGATTTATCGCTGCGGGCTGTTTTAGAACCAAACGAGAATTTAGTTTAATTCGATGAAATTAGTTTTAATCCGAATGCTGGTTTTGTTGGTTGGCAATTAATTTCATTCGAGTGGAAAATGTTACTCATTTTGATTTGTGTAGACACACTCTGTCGTTATGATGAGCCCTATCGACTCAAAATCGGTTCATAATCATCAAATACTAGTCCCCAAACTTGCTTTACTATAAACGAGCAGTTCTAACCCATAGCTGACTGCGGTACAGCAAATATTGAGGGTTTGTTGAGAATCCAGATCAGCCGCTTGTCCTTTGAAATTCAGTTTTGAATTGAGAAATATTTTTCTGAGAGTTTTGCCGTTCCTATTAATCCACATTGACGATTGGCAAAAGTCTGTCATGTCTACCTACTCAATTTTACAATAGGCGTTTTTCTTTTTTAGTTCAGAGCTGAGCACTGAACTGAGCTCGAGCTATATGAGCGCGCTCTGAACCGAGCGTGCTCAGATCGTTCTGAGGATTTTCTGTTTTTCCTGTTTTTTTTTTCTCTCAAATATGACTGGAAGTGTGATTGTATATGTGTAATCAGCATTTTACTCAGCCTGCTCAGTCAATTAATTCTGAGCTCATAGAGCGCGCTCTGATCATGCTCTGAACGAAAAAAGAAACACAAATTCGAGCTCTGAAGTGTCTGAGCTAAAAAAGAAACACAAACTTTTTGTATAACAGTTCAGGTTGTGCTCTGAACTAAAAAAGAAAAACGCCTAATAAAGTCAAATCGATTCTCCCAAAAAAAATAAAAATTTGCGAAGTTATTCTGCCTGTTTGCTTGTTCTGCAACAGAAATAACGCCTTAAAAAAAAAAATAAATAAATAAATGAAATAAAAATCCGTGTAAATTGGAAGCCATTTCTGTCAGTCTGCAAAGTTACACACTTTCACAAAAATAAAGTGTGGGCCATCTAGTGGTTTCTTTGAGTTGTTTTGACACTGAAACTTGTTTTCCCTCGAAATCTTGACAGAAATCATAAATAGACATAGAAAATATCATACCTCTGCGGAACGAAATGAGTCGCTTTACGCTTGAATAACGTTGGGAAATATTGAAAACTTATTCCCAAATTGTGTGCTGTGTAGCCCAAACAGTGAATTTTTTGAAAAGAAGGTTGACGAGGCTCAATTTCATCTCGGTGGCTACGTTACCAAACAAAAATACGGCATCTGGGGTTTGGAAACCCCGCACGTTATTGTCGATAAGCCAATGCATCAACAGAGAGTGAGAGTTTGGTGTGAATTGTGGAGTGGTGGCATCCTTGGACCATTTTTCTTCGAAAATTAGGCTGGGAACAACGTTTCGGTCAACGGTTTTACAAAGCCATGTTAACCGACTCTTCTTTTTTTTCAATGAAATTGAAGACATTGATTAAGACGACCTCTAGTTCATGCAGGATGGCGCGCCATGCCACACAGACCATGCCACAATCGATCTTTTGCGCACCAAATTTCCAAATCGTGTTATCAGCCGTCTTGGCGATGTCAATTGGCCGCCTCGGAGCTGCGATTTGACCCCTTTGGATTTTTATTTTTGTGAGGAACCGTGAAGGACAGATGTTATGCCACCAATCCGGAGACGATTTAAGCCTTAAGGCCAATATCATCCAAGCAATCCGTGAGCTACAGCCCGAAACCATCAACAAGGTCTTGGAAAATGTCTGTAGGAAATAAGGCCCCAAAAGAGAAAATTAAATAAGGCCCCAAATTGGGGTGTTATTTCATAATGAAATTAAAACTAATGAAAACTACTTTTTATTAAATATTGTTCATATTGGATAGACTAATTTAGATTAAAGGAACTTTGTATATACTCAACCTCGCACCCACCCCGTAATCTAACAGTAAGCCCAAGCAGGGTGGTTGCAGGGGGCAGCATGCCCCCCACACGTATTCCATGTCGGAAGGGTAACGATTAACAATAAAAAAATAATTTTGGGGAGTTATTTCATATCTAATGAAATAAGACCCCAATTTTCATTAGGAAATAAGGCTCCAAAAAAGGAAATAACACCCCAAACTCTATTAAAAATCATTGTTGTTAGTTCCTGTATAAATTTATGGGGCCTTATTTTTTTTTTCCTTGTTTCATTGGGGCCTTATTTTGCAGAGCCTAGGAAAATTGAACGACGTCGTGTTCCATAATTGTTGGGAATATTTGCTCTTACTTATAAAGCTCGTTTTATTTCATTTTTAGAAAGGAACATATATTTGGCCCACCCTGTATATTGCTTAAGTCTGAAAAGTTGAAATGTCCAAAATACTGAACCAGATTCATTTGCAAATCATTTTTTAACTGCCATTTAACTGGTCTGGTCATCATCATTTTCTTTTCATATGTTTGCAGCCTTTTTCGTTCAATATAGAATACAATTTTACTTAAACTTAAAATTGGGCCATTTTGATAATTTTTCAAAGAGAGGGGTGATGCTCTAAAATGGGCTCTAAAGGAGTCAACCGCCAACGCTGGTTCCTACTACAAAAGTGTAGATAGTAAAAATAGAAAAGACTGTCAAAATGGCAGTGGTGGGGATAAATTCTCTCACAGATTCGAAAAAGTTATTGTACGCTTTTGTAGTACCTAATCTATGAAAAATGACAGTTAAACAATTGCAAAATTAAAAAAAGTGGTACGAAAATTCGTTAAAACGTAAATTTGTTTGTAACAATGAATAAGGGGCACCGAATACTTTTCTATTTAGATCTACACTTCTTTCACTCTTACAAACAAAGAATTTGTTTGTTCGTATTTACTCTTTTTTTTTTCGTCTTTAATTAGACATTTTCACCTGCAAATGAGGTCACGAGTCACGACTATACACACTTCAGGAACTAACGTAAAACTAAATGATATTTTGATTTCCTTGTTATAAAATAAAATCGATAAGTAAGAAATATTGAGAGGGTGCCATATAGATGCCATATCACCCGGCTTTACCTTACACCAAGAAATTTGTTGAGCAAAAATTCGTAGGATTCTTATGTTAGGGGGGCAGTGATGCCAACCCGGATCAAAGTCCTTATGCCTTAAAAAATTATGCCTTTTTGGTAAAAGAAATAAAAATTGTATATTTTACTAAAAGGATACAACTTCTAGCTTATAAGGTGATTAAAATTTGTTAACCGAATGTTTCTCGACCGGTAGATAATTCTACCTTTTTCGATCTCTATAATCTCAGGTTTAGGTTTGATGCGACTTTGATCGAAGAATGTACCAGATTCAAAAAATTCAAAATTAATTTGTATGTATTGATTGTTAAAAACAATTCACCAAAAGTTATGCCTTTTTTCTAAAAATTATTCCTCAATGCTTCAAGCATCAGAATTATGCCTATAAGTTGGCGTCACTGGTGGCGGGTAATATCATGGTCTCTCGATGGCGCTCTCTTTTACGAATTAAAAATTCGAAAGCTTTAAAAGTAAAGGAACAGACCTATAAGCTACAATTGCCTTATGCATGAGGCTGTATCCAAGACGTGATAGATGTTCCCCTGTTTGAGAAGTTAAAAAATATGTTCAAATTTTGAGTAGTTTACGTAACGGAACCGACTTTCTCCTGAAATACAACGAAAACCAAAAACCAAGTCTTATTAATTGTCACTCACGGGTTGATATTTGTAGCAAAATCCTTCCGAAATCAAGGCTTAAAAATGTCTGTAGGTACGAAGTTTTACTTTTCACGGTTGCATTGCAAAATTTCGTGATTAAGAGATAGGATATACCTATTTTCTTGTTACCCGCCCTCCAAAAGCTTATACCTATCTAAGCAGGGGGATTTGCACGAATGCCTTCCAGCTCCTTTCCTTAGAATAATAAGCCGATTGGGTGGATTTATATAAAGTTTCTTACTGGGTCTTCAATTCGAGAAGCGGGAGACCGGCGAAGCAAGGCGATCACTGATCAGCTAAGCCCGAAAACGCGATTTATGTCAAAGTCTTCTCCAAATACATTTAGAAATAAATTAACAGTGATTTTTCTTAAAACATTGAAAGCAGTAGATCGTCAATTCAAATTCGCATCTCATTGATTTAATATTTCATAAGAAAAAAAAACATTTTTTTTAATACCGTCGCATTCGGTACGACGTACGAAAAAAAACTGTAACCTGAGATTTAAGCACGTAACTTTTCAGACGACTGTTGTCGAAAGAATTAACTTCCGAACCTAGCCCGGAGCAAAGATTACAAGATTGAAAGCTCCATCCAATTTGTTCTCCAAAAATGTAATGAAAGCTGACAACCTATAACTGATTATAACTATAAAAGAAAACCCATTCAACTCTAAACCTATCGTGATCGAGCGGAAACCTTATCAACCTTACCACAAGTCACCAATGCATCGGGTTGTATAGCAATTGAGTGTCCATCATCCTGTATTGTCTTTTTCCTTCGTTGCAAATAAGTGCCTCCTCCGCTTAAGGAAATACTTACACTATGGACGGCTAATATTGTTTCTACCTTTTCACAGCATTTTATTCGATAATTTCCTATTTTACATCTGATATAGACTGAAATAGAACTAGGTACACACAAGGCAAACCAACCTAGCGTAAAGCTTAGCATGCCACACAAACAGCTCAAACGATTGAAACCAATGATTATAGTAAATAGTTTGATGTGGGAAGGAGTGCGTAAGCACATTGTGCAAGACAAATGTTTGCAATCGAAACATCAGAAGCAGAAAATCATATATAATGAACTCCATTGAAAAGCAAACTCAACTACAGATTCCTTGTTCGTAAAATGGATTCCCATAACTCATTTGATTGAACAAAGATCCCAAAACCAACATTAAGTCCAAAAAGGACTTCCTGGTAAGTGCGGTGAGCTTTCGCACACAACCCCCCTTTCTAATCAATTGACCCTTAATTAGTCCGATGATGAGTAGGTACTCCGGACAATATGGTCAACTTGATTGGCAGGGTCGAGTGTCTGTGTACAATGGGTTTGCCGAATTAGAAATGGTCATGGTCACTTGACAGTGAAACCAAACTAAATTGACACTAACCACCACTCCTGCAAGGGCTCATAGAAGAAATAAAGCACATTATGCCGACCTAATGCTGTCGATTCTTTTCGAAACTAGAGCTTCAATAAATTTCCCAAATACCTACCTATCAATTGTGTGTATAAAACCTTCCTCAAATGCTTCAAATAAATAAAAATTTCCATTGAAGTCATGAAAACTCCCAGGTACTGAAGAGAAAAAATAAATAAATCCCCATACTGACCCAATTCCATTTTTGAAGACCCCAACCACACCGCACCCATTCTCATATCTCTGTTCGTGATTGCACGACACCACTAAATAAGTACCCATTGGCAGGGTAACCACACATTTGGGATACCTAAAACAGGCAACCCCTGATAGGCATCATATCAAACTCCCCAAAGCTTTATCAGCCATTATTAATTGAGGTATTTAGCAATACAAACAGCACGACACTTAATAAATCACACACCATTAACCCTCAACCCGAACTTAATCAATAACACACACACCGATAGTCACAAATAGGCGTACCAAAGAAAAGGAACGTCTCCAAAACCAATCACAATTTGTCAATAGGCAATACTCACGAGTCACGACACACGGTCCTCTCAAGGAGTCCAAGTGAACAGGGGTAGAAAAGAAACATCCGAAATCCAAAGAATTTCAAATTGAATGCGACAGCAACACAGCCAAAAGACACAACAAAACAAGCTCGCCGAACCGAAAGAATCCAAACGGAATCTAATCAAATCAATATACCTACCTACCCTAGCCTACCCATCCGATCTTCACAAGCATCACATCTATATAAGCAAGTGTGTGCCGCAGACTCCCCGTGCGTGCCCGTGCCAGGCTTTGTATGGGCAAAGCGCACACTTAATCGAATGTATTTGTGCCTACTGAAATGGATAAATTCGTTTCTGTGATTTCTGGCCCAGCCCAACTCAAAGCACTGGGAGGCAGCAGGCAGACAAACCGCACACACCGCACCATCCACTCCCCCACCGACAAAGGATTCGAATGGAAAAATTCGAAATTTATTACCATTATGGATTGGAAATTCACTCGGAATGATAAATTGACTTGGCTGCGGTGTAAAGTGGGTCATTTCGAAACGAAGAGAGACCTTGAGATACAAGGCTTATAATACCGTTTATACAGATCCATATATAGATATACACATACACACACACAGCGAACGATGGAGGTGGGCAACCAGATTTGAGATTATGTGCAGAAGAACCGCTGCTTGGGTGATTTATTTAATTTGAGACATAAATACCCGGCACACATCTGTAGCGACACGGCTGGCGCGGCAGAGATACATATCTCATTTGCCAATATGAACGAGTATCCTCTGCCAACCACACTGCTCTAGTTGTATCTGTGTGTATCTACTCCTTGTTATCCGTCCGATATGCTCCAGATAGTACAAGCAATAGCAAACCACTGTCACTGTGTTTTGGCGATTTGTAGTAGCGATGTAGCGATGGCAATTGCTTTGCCGTGCCGATATTTGTTGTTGTATTTGTATCCTTGTTGAGACCGTTGCCGACTGCCGATGCACACACAAACGACACTGGAATTAATTCCGCCCAAGATTATGCAACAGTGCTGCGACCGGGCTGGCACAAATTTTTGGCTAAATGTTGCCAAAGGCGCAGTTAATTATGGAGGGGGTGGGTGCCACTACCACTGCCTCTGCCATACGACAAGTGGATTGAGAACGGATGGTGTTGATCTATAAATATCCCGGTTATGGTGTTCTCACTGTTGCTCCGGTTGGATAAATTGATGGCATAAGGGCGGCGCGCCGCTCCCGTTCTGTCTGTGTACACGGAGCCTAATTATGCGCTCCATGTTCTTGTGTGCTGATATCTCTGACAACAACTTGAAAATCCCGAGATATTGATGCAGTTTTAATAGTCCTGAACTTATGTAGGACATTGCGAGATGTTTCCTAAATATTTGCACGAAAAACTTACTGTGGGTGCGGATTTAAGCAGACAGGATATAGATTTATTGGATCTCTTCAAGTTATTCATTATTCATGCGATGTGGCAGGTAGGTGTGTTGGATATGGGTCTTTTCAGGATTGAGTAGACGTACATCTTTCGGGAGTTCAATTCGCAGAAGGTGGTGGGTGGTATAGGTGGCGCTGGGAAGGAGAATATTGTTATTCCGGATAAGGTGTTGGCTACCTAATTTCGTTGGGAAATTAATAGTGACGTGTTGAGTTATGAAAAGAGGAGCATTTTGAAATATTTCACTGTCGACTTGATTGACTGAGAGTTCATTGGAATATGGGGTGATTGCACCAGTAGTCATCCCTTTAACTTTTTTTTTTTTTGAAGTGATAACTTCTTTAGGCGCGTTGGGCACTATTTGGATGGGCAAAAATTAGCAAACTCGCGACACCGACACCGACACCGACACCGACACCGACACCGACACCGACACCGACACCGACACCAACACCGACTCCGACACCGACACCGACACCGACTCCGACACCGACACCGACACCGACACCGACACCGACACCAACACCGACACCGACACCGACACCGACACCGACACCGACACCGACACCGACACCGACACCGACACCGACACCGACACCGACACCGACACCGACACCGACACCGACACCGACACCGACACCGACACCGACACCGACACCGACACCGACACCGACACCGACACCGACACCGACACCGACACCGACACCGACACCGACACCGACACCGACACCGACACCGACACCGACACCGACACCGACACCGACACCGACACCGACACCGACACCGACACCGACACCGACACCGACACCGACACCGACACCGACACCGACACCGACACCGACTCCGACTCCGACACCGACACCGACACCGACACCGACACCGACACCGACACCGACACCGACACCGACACCGACACCGACACCGACACCGACACCGACACCGACACCGACACCGACACCGACTCCGACACCGACACCGACACCGACACCGACACCGACACCGACACCGACACCGACACCGACACCGACACCGACACCGACACCGACACCGACACCGACTCCGACACCGACACCGACACCGACACCGACACCGACACCGACACCAACACCGACACCGACACCGACACCGACACCGATTGCATACTTCTTTAGGCGCGTTGGGCACTATTTGGATGGGCAAAAACTAGCAAACTCGCGACACCGACACCGATTGCATACTTTTAGTTGTAAACTTTTGTACTATGGCTTACTTTTAGGGGTAGGTAATTTATAGCTTAATCTACGATGATTTTTATTTGAATACGTTGCTATGGTAATTTATGGTAGCGACAAATTGATTGTCACCAAAATTATTTCAATTACCTGTTTTGTATGGGGAATTCATAACTTAATTTTACCAGGCTTAATTCCGACATATCCACGATTTTGGGTTTGTGCACATTTACGGCAGAGTAGCTTGTGTTATAATTACCGAAACAAGAAATAGAAAACTGTGGTAAACTTGCCACCCTAAGAGTAGGTATACTATATAAATAATTGTAATATTCATGTCACCTTAGTGTATACTGTAAAATATGATTAGTAATTTTTGTGTAAAATAATGAATATAAAACTACAATTGATGCCGTACCACGAGATCTAGAGCATTATCAATGGCGATGCAGCAAGACAAAAAAATATTGTTGTCTTTTCTCGTTCTTTTTCTTTTAAAAGTAAAATTTGTATTTTTCGGAAAGAAATTCATATTCAATTAAGCTTCAGTATAATTATTATTAATTTATTCGTTCTGTGCTAGTTTCGGTAGAATACAAGTAGATACAATCGGATTGTGGTAGCTGAAGTAAGATAATATGTACATTCGAGACTGTAATCTATCTAGATTACGCTGGAAGACAGCATCGATGAAAATTACTTATATAATGCTAAAGATAATTCTGCATTACTTCAAGATAAAGTTGGGAAGAGATTTGATGATATTCCAATCATTTTGAGTGGGGATTTCAACATCAACTTTGCAGATGATAAAAACTACCATTAATTGAATTTTTAAATAGCAAATTTGATTTAACGATGAGCAATGATCGCAATCTTAGCACGACTAGACATAAAACTACAATTGATGCCATCTTTACAAGATATTTAAATAGATTCGAATCAAAATTGTTTGTTTCCTATTTTAGTTACCTACCATAAACCTATAGTATCCGTTTTCAAATATAATGATAATAATGATGATGATGATGATGGAAGAGTTTGAAGTTGTTGATGAAATTTCATAAGTGTCATTGGTATTCATTTCAAAGAATACCCATTAATTTTTAAATTTAATATTTCATGTATCTGTAAATTTATACATTTTAAGCAATAGATTGCAATTTTGTATGTAAAATAATATGTATTATTTTTGATGTAAAATACCGCATTAAATGAAAATGAAAAATGTAACATAATTTTTGTAGTAGTAGTAGTTTATAATAATGAATTAAAAAACACTTTATTTAAAAGTACTTCCTACACAATAATATATTTTCTGACGATTCGAAAAATACACACGTAATTGTTCAAGTTATCACTTCTGTCGGCACTCCCGGAGTGCCTTTTAATTTTTTTTTTTTTTTGAGTTTGATTGGTCCTTAAAAATCCATTCTTCATGTATTTAATCAAGTATTTGGTTCTTATGAATTTTTGAAGTCCGTAGATTCGAAAATACTAAGCTTATTAAGTGTATGAGCTACCTAATGCAAACTATTTAGAAAATAAATTAAAAGGGTATGATTTGGGAGTAGTCAGCTCCCTCAGCTCCAGTAGTCGGCCGCAATTTAAATTACACATTTTCATAAAAAGGTGGGCCTGACAACTGGAGAACATTTAAGGGAACCGTGTCTTTTATAGTTAGGTATAGCCCCCATTTCTCTAGTAAATGTACAGGGTGGCCGACTACTGTAAAACAAGGAAAATTGATCCAAACTTTGGCGAGAATCAAGGCAGATTGAAGTTCCCCTTCATTTTGCAAACTCAGTTCTTGAAAATAAATTAACATAGCCGTCAGTAGTCAGACGGAGGGGCTGAGCGTAGGGTGATCATAAAAATAATATCTCATAAGGTCGGCCCCCCTCTTAATTATTTAACAGAACATATTTTTAACATTTTAAATTAAGAAACAAGTAAAATAAACTGTCAATAACATAACAATAATCACAAAATGCAAATACCTTAAATGGATTAGTATTTGTGTCACTTTTCCAAAATCACTTCCACTATTTATTTATTTTTGGAATACCACTCGTGTTGTGCGTTTATAAAAACTGTACTCAGTTATATATTTCTTACGCGCGAAGCAGCACCAGGATTGTTGCAAGTTTTTGGTCGCAGATAGAAAGACCAAAGAACAAAGGATTTACTATTGCGCTGTACTTTGTACTCCAGAGGCTGACTACTGGAGACGGCGGAACTTAGGTGCCATCACGCTATGTGTTCTAACGATAGGTCATTGTGCATTCTCTGAATTATAATTTTCATTACGTTAGCGAATTTGGGCGGAACGAAGTTTGCCGGGTCAGATAGTTCCTCTATAACTTCGAATTTGTCTCCCTTACATTCCGGAAGTTTGCATATGCCTTCTAAATGCACTCACAAATAATCTGACTACATATTTGGACGTAGTTCTTCCGCGAAGGCTTAGGCGAATCGCCAGCGATTCTTGCCTTGGTAATCGCAGTAATCACAAATATTACATACGAAATCTGTATCGTCTTGTATGTGCAGACCATAAATAGCAATCAAATGGTAATATACAGTCGTTTAGCTCGTAAAGCTAAATAGAATCCCAGCATGAGATCGAGGACCGCCTGTTATTAGATTTAAACAAAATCGCCCTTTATCCATACATTCATCAGCGCCACAAACTCTTTCATATCCCTCTTTCTCTTCCTAATAAAAACTTGAATGCCGCGCTGTGCCCCGCATTATAAGGGTATTCATAACCCCTTGAGCGCGAGTAAAATTATAAAAAAAAAAAAAAAAACATTCATCAGCGTCCACCACTCCACCTTGTAATAGTTGCTTGCTTCTGAATTTTACTCCTTTTGATGAACTTTTGTATCCCTTATAACTATGTCAGCCTTTTCTTACCGCACGTTAAGTTAAATAGAGGACAAGGATACCCATTCAACCAACAAACCTTACCATACACATATTTATGGAGCTCAATTTTCCATTCCAGCTGATCCTTTCCTTACACTTTGAAACGCCCTTTTCTAATTGATAACCTAGTGAAAAACAGAAGAGGGTTTCGAAAACAACCAACGGTCCATCAGAGATATATTGCAATCTACATACAATGCACCCCATCCCCATCGATTCTAAATTGGTGCACTCTGTCTGAGTGACTAAACAAATTGCTAGAAATTAACTCTGCACTTCAATTCAGTAGACCAAAACTAAACATTTAGAAAATCGAAGAAAAATCTTCCCCCGCTAGAACTCCCCTCTATTTACCTATTTTGCAATCCTTTACCATATAGATATATCATGTTCATGTCGATGGGAGAACCCCAAAAACTTTATAAAACTCCGAAACACTTCCATGCAAACAGCATCATCACTCAGCACAAGGACGATCCAACTACACTCTGGCTCTAGTCATGCTAGATACAACCTTAGGGGAAGTCTTCACACACTGATATAGATTGCAAAGCGTGTTTTCGTGTTCTTTATTTTAACAATTTTCCCCACTTGACTCAATTGCTCTCAGATGTGAGAGTCACATTTTCATTTATGCACGTGCAATGGCAGAAGCAGCCATACACAAAAATTCAGCGAGAACTTTGTAATCACAGCAAAACAGGACTTTAAGTGATACCAATTTAACTGCATTAAGCAGGGAAACGCTGTATTTGCTCTGGCATTCGACCAACTTTTGGTCAAACACTATAGTCTCCTTCAGAGACGTCCATATACTCATAGTCAATCGTCCTATTTGTTTTTTTTTTTTTCCTTTTTCTTTGGGTGAGTGACTACTATGTCCATTGCTTGGTGCCAGTGTCCTTTTATGTAACCACAAATTTCCCATTTAACGGAAGGAAATTAATTTTTATAGCTACGGCTGCTCTGTGCGGTTCTGGTGGGTGAAAGGATGCGACAAAAGTCCAAAGACGACTCCCCGGGTACAGAGAAGAAGAATAAAATTCAGAATTACAGATAGCAAAAAAAAAAAAAAAATAGACCCCACAGATAGAAACGAAAAACCCAATTATAATTAAGATAAGTATCTTCGAAGAAATTAGGAACAGCAAGCACTATAATGTGCTGAGTGGTTTAGACTACGCAAGAGATATGACTCTCGGTTGGTCTGTGGAGCGCTCAGCAAGTCCAAAAGAAATTAGTGTGGAAAAATTAATTCCCATAAATTTAGGTGCCGACCGAACAGCAAGGGTGGGCGGGGATCAGGAAGGACGACGATGACGACTATACGACGACGATGCCGAAGAAAGGAAATGACCACAGGAAATTGGAGCGCAACGCTATCCAATTGGGATTTGTATGAATTTTAATGAGTGTCGGGATGGGATTCTTTTTAGGCTTGTTAAGCCCTGTGTAAGCTGTTTTTTCGAGTGTAATTTCGGCGGCTCTTGCGGGCAGTTATGACACTGAGTTATTTAGCCGCTGAGAGTTATAATGATGCTGAAACGTGAAATAATTTATTTAATGAATTAATCGGTTTCGCTGAGTGCACGAAATGAGTATTCAATGAGTGCGATATTTGTCGCAATTTGGGTAATTTTCCACTGCGGTTGGTGAATCGCATGAGTTTCTCTCACAAAGGACGACTATGGGAACAGAAAACTTTCTCCATTCTTGACCAGAAAACTTACTCCATACTTGATTCTGATGTGAGGTGGACATTATTTAGCTGGAACAATTATTTTGTGGAAAAGTCCAGAGTGTATCCTACATAAGAAGAAAATAGGCTGTTCATCTTTTTACGGATGTTAAAAAGACGGCCGTACTTATTTAATGCACAACATGTTCCCCAGAGGCGTTTTTATTGTTACTGATGTAACAACCTACTGGCGCCTTCATTGACTTGCTTGGTTACTTAGATCCTAGAACCAGTTCTAAAAATATCGCACTAAATCGCAGTACAAAATGTATAGCAAATTAATTTTTATGAATTTTTCAATTTCCTTTTAATATTTTCCAATTTTCTTGCCGTATAAACTTTCCTTATGCATAGACACACACAACAACGAAAAAATTACTGAAATCGGACGATCCGTTCTCGAGTGATGGGCGTTCTTACGGATGCAACTTTGTTTTATATATATAGATATAGCTGGATTTGTGAAATACATTAACAGAACGGTATAAAATTTGCTTTGATTAATAAACATTTCACATAACTACATGGAAGCACTCAACGCCAAAACGGCCTAAGTGCGAAATGTTTGAACTGCAGAAAGTGGGTTTGAACAAAATAAGAAATTTAAAACACTTTTTTTTCTGTCCAAAGCTGTCTTTTGCTTAATTGAGTGAGAGTCTCGAAAATGCAAGTTGAAGTTTTCTGAAAATATTTTCGTAAAAACGAACTTGAAAACAACTTTATCAGACTCCACTGTTCCATGGTAAAGATTGTAAAAAATTGTTATAGTTCGTTGGAGCCAAAATGATCTTTGAATATTAATATTTCTGGAATAATTCATATCTGGGAAACTTGTTGATAAAATATTTTACAAGTTCCATAGACTTAACGTCGGTTTTGCTATGAGGTGTGTGTCTTCCCCTTTGGTCGACGCTTAGTGTAGTTAATTCACTTCCGGGCATTTTAAAATAAAGTGCACGTGTTATGCAGTTTAAAGAAGCTTTTGCACAAATGAGTATCAATATTTAGTCCATTTGGAAACTTGTAGACTCTTGTATTGAATCTACGGCTGCTGCCATCAGATTTTTTGTAGTTTCTCTTTTTTTCTGTTACTGATACTTGCGCGCATATAATACGCGTTTTGTAAGTCATGATTATCTACAAATTTCATAAAATTTTCAGAAATTCTTTTCAGATCATTGTTATTAAAATTTCTATGGCATTTAAACGGACATACTCTTTCTGATGTATTTAGAATCTTAACTGCTTTAAAAACTCCCCTCACATTCTTGTACACTTTACCAGTAGCACTTTGACGTTTACTTACATTTTTTTCCCAGTTTGATTTGCTACGAATCCGTTTCCTGGTACAGCTTTTTTTAATAAATGCCCCTTTTCAACTTCTATTTTTTTTTTTATGTCTAAAAGTCTCAGCGCGCGTTATTGGAATCTGGTGGAGTAATTCCACAAATTTAACTTGCGGGGACGGAAATGCGTCACTGTGTTTTATCATTGCATACATTTTATAATTGCATACGTTTTTATCATTGCATACATTTATGAGCTGGGGCATATTAATGTCAGCTTTTTGTTGATGTGAAATAAAGCATGTTTTCATATATGATGGTCTCACATTTCTTCCCTGTGACGGACATCTCGAGGAAATTCAGTGCCAAATTTTTTGTGAATTACCAGGCACGCAGAAATTACAGCTGGACAACAACTAACAAAAATGTCGTAGACCAGCACCTCTACAATATGGAATGCAAGCCGAATGAAATTCCAATGACACTTTCATTTATTGTATAACAGTTCATGTCATTAAACTTGCGGGGATGGATTGCATACATTTATGAGCTGGGGCATATTAATTTCAGCTTTTTGTTGATGTGAAATAAAGCATGTTTTTGTTATTTCATAATATATCAAGAATACGGTTATTACAATTCCCTCTTTTCTCAATGAAGTGTATCAAGCCACACACATACCGCAAGGACAGTGTTTACACATATTGCGGGACTGTTGGATCAGTCGCACCAATTTTTTTTAGAATGTTCTGTGTCAGTATGCACAGATTGTAGGCCAGACGGCCCAAGAAACGAATCTCCCACTGAACTAGATGATTATGAAGTGACATACCAACTCCGATCCGGAATTCTCAAAATCTAACAAAAAGTCTGATTCCGAAATGTTCAGTTTGTGTTTGCTTACTGATAAATATTTCAATTAAAATATTTTCATGGATATAATTACTTAGGAAGTTTAAAAACTTACCTCTATGAAAGTATTAAGTAGGTATAATATTGACTGTAACACTGACTCTAAATCAAGTATCTCAAACTCGAGGCCCGCGGGCCACATGCGGCCTACTATGAATACTTGTGCGATGTGCGGCCCTGCCAGCGGAACTTATAATTTTGAAGTTAAATTTATATTTTGCATTCTAAGTTTTCAGGTTTTCACATACATTAACTTTTTTTTTTTGTAATGAGAAATTACCCTGCATTATCTATACCATACCATTCCGCTGTTAAAATAATAAAAATTCACTTCATCGTACGTTACAAAATGTCAGAACAATTCTGTGAAGAGTTGTTCCAAAAAATGCCTCGCAGCAAAAATCCTCGGAATCGTATAAAACTAGAGAAATTTCCCTTGTGAAGGATACCTCGCTAGCGCCGAAAAAAAATCAAGCGAATAAAATAATCTTATAAAGAAGAAAAACGGCTCTACGAATTAACTGCAAAGGAATTAACCCCAAATGAAATGTTTCCTAACGAAGGAACTTCTAATAATAAATGCAAATAACTCAAAGCTGTTTTAATGAAACAAGTTCTAAAGAAGGTTGAGGTAAGTCACAATCCAAAGTGGAAGTAAGTCCAAACATTTAGGAGTTAATTCATCATGAATAAATTTCTAATAAGATGAAAGAAGTACCAAAGCGGTGGAAAAAAAAATACAGGGAAAATGTTTTACAAACTGCTGTTTTAAGACAAATAAAATAACTCCAAACCTAAACGAAATAGCTCCCTAAGCCGTACAGATGGAATAAGTCCTAATTTGCATTTATTTCATCTGCATAGCCTGCATAGTTAGGAGTTATTTCTTTATGAGGAAAAAAGTCCCACCACTTTGGAGTTCTTTCACCTGTAACTCCTAACTTTATATGGAAATTCTTGGGACTTATTTCATTTATTTATTTTTTGGAGTTAATTCTTTTGCAGTTAATTCGTAGAGCCAAGAAAAATAGTACAAGCGGTTCTTGTTTTTCTTTTTCTTTTTTTTTTGCGGCCCATACAAATTTAGATCCTGCTGGTTTGGCCCTTTGTGGCCATTGAGTTTGACATGCTGCTCTAAATGAAACCTTCAAAACAATACCTCAAATAAATAAATAACAATGAGAATACAAACGTCACCTCTCGCTGTAGAACATTAATCATGAAATGATATGCCTGCATTGTCAAAAAGCTTTATTTTGCACAGAGAAAATAATGCATGTTTATTTTTGTTCAGATGCCATTACGGCCTAACCCACATATACCTATTCGAATTTCCCCGAATGCTATTTGACCTAAGCGGTCGTTTTGGCTTCGAAACATTTTTGAATTTCACATATGGAAGATAAAGCTTTCTGAAATATCAGCAATATAGTTCCAACTACGGCATAGGCCATTTTTGTATGTTATACATTTTAAAATTTGAATTCAAACGGTGCAATCAGTTGAACTTTTTTTAAATTGTGGCCTAGGCTGTTTTGGCGCTAAGCAGGGTACGGACTTTACTGCAAATGCAGTACCTAGATCTACTGCAATTTTAGGAAAAAAATAAAATCTACTACTCGAGCGCAGAGGTTCGACTGACAATCTACTGCAATTTATGTGAATCTCGGAGATCTTAAATCAAAATTAAATATATCTGTACATTTTTGTTTCTTGGTATATTTTAAGGAGCTTATTGCAAATAATCAGTTACTGGAAGCACTGTTTATTGATTCTGCAATCCATTATAATTCATTTAAAAAGAAAATGTGCATGCAATCTCGTTTTCAAGTCCCAAGTGTGTCTTTCTCTTTCTCTGTCTCTAAATTTTTTGTTGTTGTTCTCCTCTGCTTAAAGCTGTCGCTTTTTTATGTTAAAGCTAATACATTTATAAGAAAAATATTTTAAAATTTCATTTTAATCGCATTTTTTTCTAAATTCAAAATCTACTGCAAAAAAAAAGTGAATCTACTGCACTTTTTTTAAGATCTACTGCGAAATTTTTATAACTTTTGTATGTGCGTGCTACCAAATACAAATGCAAGGGTCGAGGTTTGAGTTCAGTTGTGACATGAGAAATTTATCACACGCCTTTCTACATCGCACTTAGTCGCTTACTAGAATTCCTTCAACGTCAATCTTATTATTTACACCCAATCTCATTGAGCCGAAATTACAAGCAGAGCAACATCAAACAAATAGGCTATAAACTAGGACAACTTGTGAGTCCTGTATGACTAACTACCAAAGTGTATGACTAACTACCAAAACACTTTTATCCACGATTGCTTGAGGTCTCTTTCCGTTGTTCCTCGTCTCCAAGTAGGGCCCTAAAAACTTTAAGGTCACTTAAACACCTTCAGGTCGCCAATCCGAAGACGCAATGTCTACCTTCCACATCAAACCCACAACAAACTAACATAAAAAGTTTTGTACACCACAGTGTCGATTAAAAAGTCAATAAAAATGAAAAACATTTTAAGCGCATTTTCATGAATGCGCAAATTAAGTACTAACTACACACTACCAGGCACTTATTAGATGCAAACCAAAAATTGCCCCCTTTCCTTCGTCAAGACCACCCACAAACTTTAACACTCCGCCTTTTTGACAGAACAAAAAAATAAAAAAATAAAAAAAATCTCCTAAAATAACCACCATGCGAGAATGCCACTTCTGCACGAAAACAGGATGCCCGCGCCATTGCTACATGCCGTTAAATACTTCTAATTCAACCTTAAATTACTCATTTCCAGTTTGCAAAGTAGACGACGAGCGAACATCGGAGCCGCGCCTAGCAAACGCAAAACAGCATGCAAGTGCAATTTCCAACACCAGCCATCCCCCTCATCTACACCACATCCACTTTCACACGATACCTACTAAAGCAAGAGGGTATACCGTATACGGGCGGACCCCCTTCTTCGTCCTACTCCGATAAAAAGTGGCTCCCAACAAAAATCGTTGTACGTTCATTTAGTGCTTAATGTAGGTATCACTCATGAACAGAGGCAGCAATGCATGCATGTACATAATAATGTCTACTTTAAAGCAAAGTATTTTATTCAGGACCTCCTTTTTGTATTCCTGAATATACGAGGACTATATAGGAAGAAGCGGCACACAAATCTAATGTGCGCAGCGATCAAGGAGCTGGACGGGTTTTGTGCGGCTCTAATTAAAAACTCAGGTTAAAATTTACGAACACATGCTCATGAATAGTGGCGCTGTGCTGTACTTTATGCCTTGTTGGTTTCACTGTTCCACTCTTTCTAGGGTTCTACGCTTGAAAGTTGAAAGTTTTATCAATATATATACGATGGAGGTTGGCGGTTTTGTGTATCCCGAGTGCCAGTCCTATCCCGTTGTTTGTGATAAACTATGGTGCGTTCCACACCCAGGCACACGCACACACATCCAACCAATATCTTGGGTTTACTTTACCGGGGAGCTCTGTATGTTTAATTTAAGTTTTCCTACACCCGCAGGTGGTAAATGATAATGTTGGGCGAGGGTATACGATTCTCCCGAAAACCCCGGACGTATCCTATTTATTTTGCTCGAAGTTGATTAATTTTCATGCTAACAAGGTTTTGCTGATTAGGCTCTGCGCGCACCAGCACACAACAGGAGCGGGCTACAACACTCCTCGCAGCGCATTTGGTGGCTGCGAACTTTTGCTGGTGTTAATGAGGTTGCCAATGAGCGGAAGGCGATGCAGGTACTACCTTTAGACAGATAATTATTCATCCCGCCGCAAGTCGGAAGGATATATATTGCTTGACCCGAGCAGTTGCTCTTGACTATCGATAGAGTGGGGAAAGATTGTTCCTGACCGCCTCCTCATCAGTGAAGAGTAATGAAACATCCCTACACATCAGGCAGCCAGATGTAAATTGAGTTGTAATCAAATTGATCTAATGCCATCGGCAAAAGGGACTAACTAATTTATATCCTGTTTGAAAAAGGCGTCGAAATGAATTCAAAATCAGCAGTGTTGGTTGTGTGCGAGTGAGAGTGAGTAGTTCTATTGACAACATGCCAATTGAGCTGAAAGGAAAACAAATACGGAAACACAATTTAGTTTTCCATCACGCATCCTTCTGCAAAGGGAGCACACTGTACAGCACACTTTCTTCGTCAGGAGTGAAATCATATAAAAAAAAAAAAATGAAAATATGAACGCGAGGACGATACCCATCTGAGGATATGCTAAATGCGTTAAATTTACCCTGGGGCCAGAAACATCTTGAGGGAGGTTGTTTTTTCTCCGTTTCACCTTTTATTTCGCCTGGATTGCTGTCGTAAAGTCGTTTGTCCTTATGTAGCACTAACAACCTCTGAGGGGTGTTTACAACGCTACCCGCTGAGTGTACGTGAACTCGATGACGATGATGATGATGATGATGATGTCGACGGCAACGGCGGCGACGGCTAGAAAGAATGAAAAGAAACTGCTGTGCTAACACAGCTCTTCCGGGAGACGACTACCCACTTGCATGTACATGAGAGGCCATCGTCTAGCTGCTGTGTTGTATATGTACGCCAACGCGGAAAATCCTTCACATGCGAGAGCGGAAGTTGCCTTTTTTTTCTCACTGCTGTGATGTTTTGTTTGTGCTTTTGCAAGGTATCCGCACGTCACGTACCTCATGTTCTCCTTTCTGTTTGGCATTCGCTGTGCGGGTGCATGCTATTCATCGGATAGGTGTTGTGAGCGACGCGCTTATTATCCACGTTTGAATGCCTTAAAGTTACTACAAAGTGAAATTCTGCAGACCAATTTACTGGAGTAACACAAAAACAGATAGATACTCGTAAAAGTACTCAGCGCCATAAATGCCAGCACAGAGGTTCGGAGGTTGAGGCCTTCATTCATAATTTTTTCGGCTCGGGTTTTATCTATTTGAAACGTTTTATCATGGAGTGATAACAAGAAGCCATTTTGTAGCAATAACCCTTAGGGGCATGAATGGATAACTACCCACTTCTACTTGGGTGCTGTGTGGATTTTTTTTTTTTTTTTGTTCTCTCAATGCGTTTGTCTCCTTTTATCCCGAAAAGATGTTGTATGAAAATGACGTCGTTGCGTGTAATTGATGTTGAGGGTCGATCGCTGGAGGCCTTTGTTTGTTTGCGTGTGTAACATTTTGCATATAATAGCGACCTATGTGTGTGTGTGTTTCTTTGTGAATTGGAGCCCTTGGAGGGCGGGCGGGGTTTGGTAACCCAACAGTCCCTTTGAATTAGATGCGGTGGATGGGTGGTTTTTGGATCTCTCGGTTCAAAGGAGATGATAACTCACTGTAGGATACCGTGCTTTGCTGGGTCGTTGCCAGTAATTTATGTGCGGGTGCATGTGGGTGATATGAGAAATGATCGCCGCAGGACGATATTTGAATTTGACTTTAGGTAATGGGTATTTTGTTTTTTCCTATGATTGTCGGCTGTTGAATTTATTGAAAACATTATCATCCGAGAAAGCGAGGAGCTCTTAATAAGCTGCATGGTGTTGGTCATTACTTTTGACAAATCGTTTTATGAGGAGGTACATCGTACATGTATTGGGCTGGTGCGAAAAAAGGGGCCGCTGTTTATGAATATGGCAATTGTTTGACATTTAGGATGCCAGCGATAAAGTAGGGAGGCGGTTGAGACTGAAAGAAGATGGGATGGTATATTCAGTGATTGTCAGGAGTGGCAGTGGCGTCCCTAAAAGTGATAAATGATGGAGGCAGTATAGCCAGGGTTTAGGTTTCGGTTTCTATGAAACAGCATTGAATAGTAAATAGTGATTCGCTAAAAGGCGAGAAGATGCCAACACTTGCCACTCTGCTGGTGAACCTGGTTACAGCACCTACAGCGGGCGCTTTTGAAAATATTTATTATCATAAATAGAAAGTTATTGGTTAATTTATTTACATACTTTAAAACTTCAATATAGGTATAATAACTAAGGCGACGAAAAAGTAATTCGGCCTTACCAATAATCAACTTTAGACTGGCAGTACCCACACTTTCCAAAACCCCTTTACCAATAAACAAATATAGTTGCCAGAATATCGCTAATTGTATAGGGTCAAATGTTAATGTTGAGAAAGCCATGTTTATATCGGGCATTAGCTAAATAAATTCTCCCTTTATGTTATTTTGAGTAGGAGTGTTGCCCAACCATTCAAAATGAAGTTAGCTTCTGTTCGGCCTGAGCTTTTGCAATTATACAGTAAAACCAGGATATAAGTGCCACACCTTTAATGCCCCGTTTTGATAGGCACATATTCGGGTGAGGCAGTTATAAAACAAAGCTTTTGTATTTTTTCAGCTGATTTCAGAAATTTGTACTTGAGAGAACTTTTTTTAAATTTAAATTAAATTCAATTTCAATAAAAGTATGCAAAATAAAAGGCAATTTAGCGGGAAAGGCAGTTAAGTCAAAGTTACTTATAAGATTAGTTTTATATGAAAGGATTCTCAGAATTTTGGTTCTCAAAAAAAAGGTACTTATGCGGGTTAGGCACTTAAGCGAGAGACCCTTATCCGGGTTTTACTGTATATATTAATTTTACTAAATTGTAAATGTTTTCTAATACAACAATGTGAATGGTTTTTAAGACTAAAAAATTAATAAATAGTTGGCGCAACAGGTCTGGAGAGACCCTAGGCCTAGCTTCTCACAACCATTCGTTTTGTGTGAGTTTTTAATTTTTGAAACGAATGGAAGGGATCTACAGTTTTATGCCGACTCCAAAAGGCTAATTGAGAAGCTCTTACAAGACATTTATACTCTCGGATGTTTGTCAGACGTTCGCGAGAGGTAGCACAGCGGAAAAAAACCCCAAGTCGGAATTGGGTTTTTGTGGGATTCGAACCTGGGACTCCCGCATAGCAGTCCAACACACTAACCACTAAGCTACTGCGACTACAGGTTTTTAAGACTAATAAATACAAAATTATATGAATGTATGCGAACACTTTTAAAAATATTGCATTTTTATTTTGCTCCTAAAGCTTAGTTCGCTGCTCGAGTTAAATTTTCGCTACCATTCAATATTCTCTCCAAAATTTAGCTAATATAATTTCAAGCGAACCCATTTAGCTGAGTGGTACGCTGCTCGAGCTAAACAATCAAACTTTTGCTTCAGAATGTACTTCATGTATCTGTCAAAATTTAGCGGCTCATTTAATGGGGCGCTACATTTTCATAAGCTAAATTTTGACGGATCGTTGTGTTCTGTTGCGTTTTGCATGGCGGGGAATAGGAGAAGTGAGCAAGGAGTTTTTTTTTTGAATAAATACTTCGACGGGGAGGACCTAGAGCTAGAATTGGAAATGGTTGAAATCAGAGAGTTTTGAATTTTTTACACTTATTCGGGGCGTGCTCTATGTCAAATTTAAGCTAATGTTTTGGAGAGAAAAGTTGGAGACCAGATCAAATTTAGTTTAGCCTTTAGCTCGAGCAGCCTACTAAGCTTAAACACTTAAAGCATGTATGTATTTCTCTGTTTTATCTTGTCTAACCGCTAGTGCTTGCTTTTTGATTGGTTTTCCTTTTTAGGGATCCTATGTACGTTCCTATGTGACGCCCTGTAGCCCAAACAGCTACACCGATTTTGAAAAGCGAGGTGTAATTAAATTAGTATTCTTTCCCGGATTGTCATAGGCTGAACAACTAAATGTAAAAATATAAATTAAAAGTTAATTTAAAAAAATAATAAATAAAAAACCCGACTGACTGTAAAAATCTAAAAAAAATTAAAACAAGACACCATTGAAATGGGTTTTGAATTGTTGTTTTCGATTGACAAAAAAAAAAAAAGAAGAGTAGATAGGTACTTCTACTAGCGTTTTTCTGTATGTTTAAGGAACATTTGTGGATTTTTGGACGATATGAGATCAGCATTTGTTCGATTCTCAGTTAAGCAGATACGCGAAATCGAAATATGTATACCGCAATTTTTCTTCAGTTAAGTTAAGAAGAAATTAGGTAGGCGCCTGTCCTAATTGTTTATATAGAAGGTCTCTTTTAAATAGTTTTAATAACCCTTATGTTACCACACAAATTTGCACCTTGTATCGGCCGTACAGAGAACCCGGGTACTCATGCTAAAAATGTGAGTATTCCATAGTCCGCTTCATTAGTTACCTTAGTTTCGGATGGACTAAGCTGTACGCTGTACTCTTAAGAAATTTATGGATAATGCTTAGTCATCATCTTAGGCTTTTATACATGCTACATGGCAACTCAGCAATGAAAAGTTCAGTAGAATCTTCAGCATGCAGTTATTGCAACTGCACTCTACTTGACGCTTCCGACACTCTGGGTATGTATCGCAAGACGAAGTGACTTCACAGCAGTAGTGCACTAGTTTAAAAGTATTTACATTGAATTATCTACCTACAAAGGTGGAAAACGACTGGAAAATAAGCCTGAGATTTATGTGTTTCTTCATTCCTCAATAGTTCAAAAAAGTCACGAAGAATTTTATTTTATAAGGACTGCGATGTAGAACATGCGCGCAAATTTTACTCTCAACTCCATCCGCCACGGAAAAAAGTTTAAGATCAAATCAAGAAAAATAAGCGCAAAGTTTGTCTCATTTTAGAGCTTAGCTAACGACTTTTTTACTCGCAATTCTAGAAGTTGTACAAAGTGAAGATATTGACCCTCAAAAGTCGTGAATCAACACTTCCCAGTGTCAATAATGCGATCGGGCATGAAGCACTTATTGTTTGCAATTCATATTTTGCAATTTACGACTTTTCTACGTCAATTTATTTATTTTATTGATTAAGCATTCAGTGGTGGTAAATTACGAAATATTTTTTGCAATTTGAGATTTTCAAGTTGTGTTTGAGGAACTGACCTATTGAAGTGGTGCATTCCGCCAAAAATGTCACAAATCACTACAAATAAATGAAGATCGTATTAATACTTCTAGTCTTAATATTCAACAAACAAAATTTGATATTCTTCGCCGTTTTCAGTGTCGAATTACGAATTTTTGTACCAATTCAAGACAAAATCGTTGTGATTTGCGAAAAATATATAATTCGTGATTTGCAACTTAAAATATTGCAATTGGTGACTTTGCAGTTCTTTCCGTGGCACATGAACGCAATCAAGAACGGGATAATACAGGACGAATAAAATGTACAGGCTATTGTTAAATCTGTGAGACAACAGACAACAAGCGAAGAAGAAAACTTTGCAAAAGCTGTCAAAAGTAAAATCCAACAGTTGATTTACAAATTCAGCAAGAACTGTACAGTAATTTTTTATAAATTATTAATAAGCTTTTGCAATATGTATCCAGATAAATAAAAATAATGAAATTAAAAAAAAAATCAATTAAATATTATTTAAAAAACCAAAAATGTTCGTATATTTCATATTAGTACCCGGGTACTCTCTACGGCAGACAGAGGGGTACCTTTTAAAAAGTCGAAAAAAAGTGGTCATCTTTCTTAAAAAATGTTTATTAAATCATTTGTTATTGTTTGAAACAACTTTTTATAAGATGTCAAGAGAACTTAATAAAAAATGTTCAATATTACCAAAACTATGACACTTTAAAAACGAAATAGTACGCGGGTACTCGGTACGGTAACATAAGGGTTAACAAAACTAATTATATTATTTGTATTTTAAAAATACGTAATTGCTAACCAATAGTAGTAATGTTAAAATGTGGTATTTCCGAACTCTATCAGATTCTCCCACGGTTGCATTTTTTTTTTTTTTTTTTTGCATGTCACACGGATTCTAGTTGACATTCCATCAATAGGACAACAAAATAGCGGAATATGGAAAAAAATTGAGCGACTCAGCAGCAAGAGGATTGCGAGTTGAGGGGTCTCGGCAGTGATGCCATTCTGGCATTTTTAATGCTAGATCTAGCATTTTCGAAGATTTGAAAACATTTTTTCAAGAAAGAAAAATGCCAGATGCTGTCTTAGCATTTTTTTTTTTTTTTTTTGATTTTTGTATTTTTCGATATTTCCTCTGGAATTTTTGTCATTCGTGGACATTAAGCTGATGTACAGTGCATAGAAGCTTAAAATGTTTCTCACCACTTTCCCACGCATATGAAATGTGAAAGGTGTGAGTACGATTAACCGTGTCTATTGTGTACGTGGAGATAAGTATCAGACCAAAAACATAAATGTTAAAAAAAGAACAAGAGAGTTCTTCAGTCAGTCAGTCGTGGAAAGTACCGACATATAAAAGTACACTAAGTTCTTACTTTATTAAGGTTTAATACGAAATATTTGAAGTAGAAATTAAGAGAGATGTTTTTTTATTTAATCATTATTGACTAAAATTTGGTGGGTTCACTAATCAAGTTTTTAAAACCTTTCGAATTTGGCGTGGTAAAAGAAAAAATCTTCCAAGTAAGCCCAGTCACCAATAAGTTGTTAGAAAAGTCATGAACTTTTAAGTTGCATGAAAACTTTCTAAATGACAATAGGCAGACACTTCGAATGAAAAATCTTAGATTTTTGAGCTCTACCGATCAACCAAATTTCATTATTCTACAGCCATCGGAAGTCCTCCATATAGTAGACAACAATTCTGAGAAAGTGGATGGATACCACGTCCCCTTATAGAGAAACCTCAATTATTCCTTTGATTGCACCACAAGACATACCGTTGTGCAAAATTAGAAGATTTCACAATGTTGGGGAGTACTCCATAATTTTTATGACCTGTCAGTCGGTCAGTTACGGTTTTTGTGTTTTTTGAAGCCCTATATTTCAGGAACTACTTATGCTAAGATCAAAAATGCTAAAGATCAAGTTAGCAAATATTCCGAATTTGAAGTTTCTGACTTCATTAATACTGAAGATAGAGAGGGGTCAAAAATCGCCTGAGTTTGTTCCTGTAAAAAGGGTGTAGTGCTAGAACTTCGCTGGCTACTACCATGCCCTTTGATACATGGGCTTATTAATTAAGACGTGTTGTGGTGAAGGATTTATCTATCTATGGAATACCTCAAACACCAACAAAAATTCACCCACTGCAGTTACTGTTGATTTTAATGTTAAATAAAAATAAAATTAATTTTCTGAGATATTTTTAGGTCGAAATTCCTAACTCAAGATACAGATAAGTAAAAAAATACATTCAGATGAATTTGAGGTTAAAAAGACTAAATAATATATTTTTATTTTTAAAGCTGGTGAAAACACTTTCTTTTTTATCAAGCACTAGCTGACCCGGCAAACTTCGTTTCGCCCAAATTTGTTAATTTGTTAATAAATTCCGAGCATGCCTCAAGCACTTGCTAATTTATGTAATTCGACCAATTAAAATTCTTTATTCAAAAGTTATATTAAATGCAATAGAAATAAATGATGAATAGCAATGTTGATTTTTTTTCAATCAAACCGCAATGATTTTGACGTGTCGTCCAACCTTCCACTTTTTAACTAAATTGACAAACATCCATCGATTATCCTTGCAATAAATTATTTGTCATAGCGAAAGCGAGACGCACGGGAAATTGAAGTCGCACGAATGGTAAATCGTTCTGAATAAGCGAAATCTGCGGAATAAGAGTGTTTGCCTTTGAATTTTCCCCTCAAAATCATCACTTGCATGATATTTGATGTGAGATCCTTCACCATAAATCAAATGCGATCCGTTACAAAGTTTCGGTACATTGATGTTGCGCAACAACATTTTAACTGAGCCGACTTTCTAATCCAAATTATGAAGAGGTAAGCCCGCAACATCCAAAGAATTGAAAAATTCACAACAAAAGATAGCCCTTCCTTCCAGCCAAAAATCATAAAAATCGAACGATCCGGACGTCAGTCTCTTTTATATGTAATTGTACCCACCCGTCTTTGCCCGTACCTTTCGTATTAAGTCTTGCTCAAAAGTATCCTATACTTCAAGCGGGAATGAAGAATATAAATCTACAAAATTTCATTGAAATCGGGTGACTGGTTTCGGAGATCGACAACAACGCCATATAGCGGGTCAAAAATCCTATCTTTTAAGTTTGCGTTAACCTGAAATACAACAATACGAACAAAACCCGAAAGAATTATAGGTATAAATTAAGAAGATTATTATTAAAGAAAATTTAATTGAACTGAAAAACCACATATACGCCTTCAACGCCATATGTTGAGGATTTTCCGACTTTTATTTTATCCTAAACTACCCCTGATTCAAGACGAACAAAACAAAACAAAAATCATTTAAATCGGTATAGCCATTCTGGAGCCTTTACCCGACTAACGCACAGCAATTAATATGTTACTCTAACTCTAACTCTAACAACTTACCCCCCCCACCCACCCCCCCCCCCCCCCCCCCCCTCCGTGACCACACAGACCAAATTATCAAATCACATATACTGTGCTATCAAATGGAATGACCGCCTACAGCGCCACCTGTTGAGAATTTTTCAATTTTTCTTTTTTTCCTAAACCTTTGCGGAGCAATTACGAACAAATCCGCAGAAGGAAGTATCCAATTTGGTCCAGTCGTTTTCGAGTTTTAAGCATCCGAACAAACCAAGATCCATTTTTATATATATAGATATATTATAATTCACAAAATTTTATACTAAACAAAATAATTATATTAGCTTTTTATGTTTTTATTTAGAAACTAGCTGACCCGGCAAACTTCGTTTCGCCCAAATTTGTTAATTTGTTAATAAATTCCGAGCATGCACCAAGCACTTGCTAATTTATGTAATTCGACCAATTAAAATTCTTTATTCAAAAGTTATATTAAATGCAATAGAAATAAATGATGAATAGCAAGGTTGATTTTTTTCAATCAAACCGCAATGATTTTGAAGTGTCGTCCAACCTTCCACTTTTTCACTAAATTGACAAACATCCATCGATTATCCTTGCAATAAATTATTTGTCATAGCGAAAGCGAGACGCACGGGAAATGAAGTCGCACGAATGGAAAATCGTTCTTAATATGCGAAATCTGCGGAATAAGAATGTTTGCCTTTGAGTTTCCCCCTTAAAATCATCACTTGTATGGCTTTGCCCGTACCTTTCGTATTAAATCTTGCTCACATTTCGCAAATTGTTTTATTTGGACAGCGTCCATTAATAATTTTCATTATACAACTTTAGAAATAGCGTTTGATTTTATTTTTGAATGGGACGTGCCACAATCCGTTTTCTTATCCCGCTTGTGTTTTTCAAAGTACCACCTATAGGTCAAAAACTATCCGAAATTTAAAACTGAACTTGGTAGCGCTGTTTCGGCGATCGGCAACAGCGCCACCGCCATAAGGTTACATCAAAAAAGTTTGAATTGTAAAAGCGCAGTTAAAACCTCGCAATCAATAGCATTTAAGCATTTGACACGCATTCTTGTACCTTCCTTCGTATTTAAATTTCTAATGAGTAAACCAATACAATTTACTTTAAATTCTAAAATATGAGGTGGTAAACCACCAACAGATAAGGAATTCAAAAACTCTACCGGATAATTATTAACTTATTATCATTATCACAAACTATCTTATCGTAACTAAGATACATTTTTGATTCACCTGGCATACGATTGAGTATATCGGTATTTATTAAAGCGCAGTCTTCATTTCTTGGTGCCAAGACAACTGAATTTGTTTTAAAAATTCAACGAACTCTAATTCATGCTGCAAAACCCTCATATTTAAAGTTAAAGTAACATGATGAAATGTAGCATCTATAGGTCAAAAACTATCCGAAATTTAAAACTGGAAGCAACCATATCCATCTACAAAATTTCAATCAACTTGGTAGCGCTGTTTCGGCGATCGGCAACAGCGCCACCGCCATAAGGTTACATCAAAAAAGTTTGAATTGTAAAAGCGCTATGGTTACATTAGATATAATTTTATATGGTGGTTAAGTATTCTTAAATTTTCTAATTTTCCGCGCAATTTTCTTAATTTTTTCTTTCATAAAATTTTTCTCCTGACAATAACAAACACAACGAAAAAAAAAAAATTAGCGAAATCGGTCCAGCCGCTCACGCGTCATGCCGCGACCAAGGGAAATAGGTATTCATTTTATATATATATAGATTCAACATTGGCACATTTGTTCGAACAGCTTGACTCAATGCGATTCATTTGAAGTCCATTTCTCGCTCCTATTCTCGATTAAATGCGTCAAATCAAAGCTTTGTTGCGCATTTCATCTGACATCTCCAGTTCATTATCCTATGTCACAGTGCGAAATCGATGCAAAATACCGTCGGCCATAATATCATCCTTGTATAATCAAAGTACCTATCTACTTCATTTCAAAAAGTTACTTAATGTAACATAGTAAACATAATTTATAAGAACAAAGTTTTTAGGTACCTATTTAAAAAAAAAAAAAGGAAAAACTTCAAAATTGTTGACAACAACAATTTGCTTGGAAAATAATTAAAATAATTGACAACAACAATTGCTTTTAAAATTCAAAATATTTTTTTTTTATTTGAAGTGTCACTTCTTGATTAATATCCAGTTAATTTTTTTTCAAAGTGTATTTCCCCATACAAACTTTAATTTTCTAATTTTCCGCGCAATTTTCTTAATTTTTTCAATTTTTCTTTTTTCCTAAACCTTCGCGGAGCAATTACGAACAAATCCGCAGAAGGAAGTATCCAATTTGGTCCAGTCGTTTTCGAGTTTTAAGCATCCGAACAAACCAAGATCCATTTTTATATATATAGATTTTTATTTTTTGTTTTCATACATTCTAGAATATATTTTTTTCCAATCTAGCATTTTCTTTTTTGGAATTCTGGCAACCTCTTGGTATTATTTGTCTATGCTACACGCGGCCAGATATAGTCCACTAAACTGCAGTAGAGACTGATGTTGACTGGTGTACCTATACCTGGTGCGGGTTCTCCTTTGATTTGATGCCTGACAGGCCATTGAAATCCTAGATTTTTGTACTTTTATTGAATTTTAAATTCCTAATGAACTATTGAACTCAATTAAAATAATAAATTAAGTTTACTTAAAAGGTAGGTATCATTAAATTCATTGACCGTCAGGCGATACGAAGTCCATCATGCCCATCATGGTATTCTCATATAATTTGAACCAGTTGATATAGGACCGAAAAAAAAACTAAGTTAAATATTCAACAATTTTGGCAAGCATGTCACTCTTTACTTAGTACCTTTTGTAAAAGTTGGAATGACTTTGATATGTGATTTGAATACAAATGTCTCCCATGACGAACAGGGAAACTGAGTTTCAGTGCATTGAGATTAACTAAACACGACAGGGTAAAGGTCAAAAAACACTCTGAGTTTAAAATTTATTAGAGTTTAGTGAAGCTAATTTTAAATTTATTCTTTGTCTGCGTAACAGGTCCAACCGCAATCATGCCTCCATTGTGGAAGCAATGAAATAATGTTGAAAATGTTTTTATTGTACCCTTTAAACGATTTAGGGTTCTGCAGTGCAGTTTGAGAGCAATCTCCTTCCTTTCCAATTAGTGAAATAGATTCTCCATCTGCATTTCGCATTCTCCAGTTCCGACCACATGCATACGGGCAATACTGAACATGATCCTACGCTTGTACTAGCGCTATTGTCTATCTATTGTCCATAAACAAACATTTCGCCCAAGAAGTTGTAAGTTACTTGGAACACGAATCCCATATCCTGATTGAGACAAAAGAAAACATTTCCTTACCTCATTAGAACATCCTTATTAGGAACCGGCTCCGTGTTCTCCACCAGCATACAGCCGGATATTAGTTTCGATTTCGAATCCCAAACCATTTTCTATTCAGCTAGCATTCTTGATGGGTAAACATCGTTCGATTCCTGCACAGTGGTATTTAATTAGTTACCGGATCACTGACCACCGCCACACAGAACCAAGAAAACATAATTACAATACGTACCCGTCTGCGGGCAACCCGAGAAAGATTATCGTCAGCCATGGCAAGGGATACAAACAAAAAATGGGTTTAGTTACGTATACGCCACAGTGAATGAAGAGTGTCAGTGCTCGGACAATAACCGGAAAAGCACTAAGGTTTTCTCTTAAGCCGTTTTGCTCTTCTGTTATTGTTGCGAAGGGACAGATGGAAGAATGGTCGAACGGAACGTCTTTACCATCACATTTTCCCCACTCAAAAATTAGTCCACACATACAATAACCGGCTTTTAATAGGATTCCACTCCAATTGGATTGCAAACGTGTAAAATACCTACAGGCTTCCATTCGCTTCCAGTCCGATTGGGACGGGTACACTGGAGGCGAATCGACTGCGACTTGAAGAGGGTAAAACGATATCCCACTCGTCGGGAGACAGGGGATTTCATTTTGTTCACAGTTCATTGCCACTTCCGTGTTTAGGTATAAAATATGTGCCTATTGCACAAAAAAAGGAATAACTCTTGCAGATATTTCTTTCGCCAAGGGTGAATGTGTTTTAAGATCACGTTCTGTTTGAATAGGCTTCCAGCGGCAACAAAGGATGGGAGAGAAATCTCCTCGGAGGCTTCCCGACTTGAATTCAAAACAAGGAAACTCATTCAGTTGGCAAAAGATTGATTGGAAAAGTCATTGTGTTTCTTCTTTTTTGTTTGCCCAAAAACAATCACATCGTCCTTTTGGGACTATATAATACGCATTGTCAACACACCGGTTCTGGCGATTAATCACATTCCTTTCTCCCAGGACGCACAACGCTCCTTTGACATTCGTATAATTAAAACCGCGATTTCCCTCGATATTCCATTGAAATGAAATTTCTCGTTCCCTTTTGCGGAATGCTATCCTTCCTCATTAGGAAATCCATTTCGATTCTCAAAGAGTGAAAGAACTAAAAATGCGCCTCTTCCTCTTGATTTTGATTATTTTTGCATACTGTGTCACCCATTTCCGGTTAAAAATCCTAATAAACTCAAAGGGAATACATAGGTGCACTGACTAGGAGATATGACTCAGGTTTCCTCTTTTTGGAATCAATAGCATGGTTCGCATTGTGAACGAGGAGTAAGTCTATTATGTGGTACGGAATCTAACGCAGTGCACCCCTTTTTGTCCGCCTTCAGTTTTATTCTTTGTCCATTGATGTCACTCGTGCACTAGGAACGTCAGAAAACAGAAATGGAGCAGAAAAATGATATCCCTTTTGGTATTGGTAAAGTGTATCTCAACTCCACTGAACTACACACAGGATGTCGAAATGTGGATAAAGCGAAAGTGTATATCGGATTGTGATTGCTGTTGGTATAGTTCTACTCGCAGAGATGCTTGGTAATCTCCCTCGCACTGAATGAACGGGCTGAATGTTGGCTGGATGATGTTAGTGTATTATTGAAGCTTTGCAAGAATGATGGAGAAGTTGTAATCGATTTACAACTTTATAAGTTGAAATGCTGAGCTAAAACAGATTGTCAGCAGTGTAATAGTATTTCTTGGAATATTCGCACTTTGGTGAATGTAAAGACTGTTCCTGACTGAAAAAACTGTCGGTAGTTGAAAGGGAATTTATCGAGATGAAAGCAACTTTGAAATGTGTTTCAATGTACCGCCTCTATGACGTTTCTGTGACGTTAATAAAGTGTGCCAGGGATAACGTTTGCAGGGGTATGCTTTTCTCCCATGATTGACTTTGGAGTGTATAGGTACTGAGGAAATATGTACATATAGTGTAGTCCTTCTATTTCTGAGTCATGCACATTTTTTGTGAAAAGCGATTGTTTCTGATCGCGGTCTAAATTTGCTGATTTGATGATTCTTGCGGGGGTTTCACTTCCTTATCTCGGCGGAAACAGTGATCTCTACGCCGATGCCATTTTACCGATGTAATAAGGGATTTTTTAATATGGACGGCACGAATGTGAAATGGAATAAAACAAGTTGTGCCTGGGGAGTAAGCGAATTAATTTCTTTATTGGAAGGGCCCATGTATCATGCATGCCATTCTGTATGGAATAGAACATTGTTCAAATGTTTAAACGTTCAAATGTCCACCGCGGCTTCTCACAGTGGCACGGATTCGAGTGGTCCAATTTTGAATGACTGCTGCATAGATCCGGCTGAAATTGAGCGATGGTATTTGTTATGTGACTTTTAGGTCGGTCAAATGCGTCTTATTGACCTGCGACTTCAGGAAACTCCTTAAGAAAAACGCTAGCAGGGTCAAATCGCATAATCTTGCTGAATAATTGACGTCCCCTCTGCGACAGATAACCATACCCTCCAATCTTTAATGTAAAACGTTCATCGTGGCGACGGCTGTGTGGCGCATAGCCCCATCATGCGAACCACATGTCGTCTACCTCCTTATCGTTCGATTTTAGCCAAAATAAATCGATGTAATACTCGTAATGGCCACTTTCACGCAGCCACGTACCTTCGGGACGCTTTAGAGACATTTCGACTCCTTTTGACAGCCCGGACTCCGGACTCATCTTTTTCAAAATGGGTTAAATTTGACTCTTTTTCAAATGTAGGACGCTTTTGCTGTAATTTAGTCATAAACTTGTGAAACCCCTTTAATTGAATTAATCATTTACTTCCTCCTACTAGTGTTGACCCAATTTTTTTCATTTTGTCAATATATTTGTGAGAAAACTTACATTTTGCGTCTATGTTGAGTTGAATTATAATTTCTAGAGTTCGCCCAGTGGTAACGTTAAATAAAAAAAGTGTTTTTCAATCGGTACAAGGGTATAGGCTCAGTGGTTTAGCGTTTAATGTGTTGGACTACCAAGCGAATGGTGCCAGGTTCGAGTCCCGCAAAAACCCCAATTCCAATTTAGGGTTATTTCCACTGCGCCACTTTTCGCGAACGTCTTACAAACATCGGCATAAAATTGTAGATCCTTTCCATTCATTCCAAAAATTAAAAACTCACACAAAACCTGTTGCGCCAACTATATACGGGTGATTTTTTAGCAGGTTTGGTTTTGGCAACACTGGTTTTGACAGCTGACGTGTGTTTAGTACCTTGTGTCACTGTCAAACAGCTTCAGTTTGGTTTGCAATTTAACCATGGATCGTCTTACAAATGAACAACGCTTGCAAATTATTGAATTTTACTATCAAAATTCGTGCTCGGTTCGAAATGTTCATCGCGCGTTGCTTCCATTTTATGATCGGCATTCTCGACCTTCTGAGCAGTCTATTCGGAAGATTGTGACCAAATTTCGCACCAAATTTACTTTGTTGGACATTAAACCACCAACACGTTTGCGTACTGTGCGTAGTGAAGAAAATATTGCGGCCGTATCAGCTAGTGTGACAGAAGACCGCGAAATGTCGATTCGGCGCCGTTCCCAGCAGTTAGGCCTTTGTTACAGCACTACGTGGAAAATTTTGCGGAAGGATTTGTGCGTAAAGCCTTTTAAGATACAGCTTGTGCAAGAACTAAAGCCAGGCGACCTACCACAACGCCGAATTTTTGGTGAATGGGCTCTTGGAAAGCTGGCCGAGGATCCGCTTTTTTATCGAAAAATTGTGTTCAGCGATGAGGCACATTTTTGGTTGAATGGGTACGTAAATAAGCAAAATTGCCGCATTTGGAGTGAAGATCAGCCAGAAGCATTGTAACAGCTACCAATGCATCCCGAAAAAGCCACTGTTTGGTGCGGTTTACGGGCCGGCAGCATTATTGGGCCATATTTCTTCAAAGATGATGCGAATCGCAGCGTTACTGTCAATGGTGAACGCTACCGAGCGATGATAACAATCTTTTTTTTGCCCGAAATGGAAGTTCTTGACTTGCATGATATGTGGTTTCAACAAGACGGTGCCACATGCCACACAGCACGCGAAACAATGGCGCAATTGCGAGGCGAGTTTGGTGAACAGTTAATTTCACGTTTCGGGCCGGTCAATTGGCCGCCTAGATCGTGCGATTTGACACCATTAGATTATTTTTTGTGGGGGTATGTCAAGGCTAATGTGTATAGGGACAAGCCCGCTTCGATTGACGCACTGGAAGCCAACATCCATGCATTCATTCGTGAGATACCGGCCGATATGTGTGAAAGAGTATGCCAAAATTGGACTCAGCGGATGGACTACCTGAGACGCAGCCGCGGTCAACATTTGCATGAAATTATCTTTTAACATTAAATTGCAAGGTTCAAACTATCGATTCAAATAAATATTTCATTAATTTTTTCGAATTTTCTGTGTTTTTTTTTTTTAAAAAAAGTTCTAAACCTCTTAAAAAATCACTGGAATGCGACTCTTTTTTTGGACTCTTTTGGAAAATTTTCAGAGGTAACACTGCTTCTACGGACGGTGGCAATATTCTCCGCCGATCTTGCGTTGAGTATGTGATTATTTAACGAACCAATTCTTCCAAATTTGGCCACCAAACGTTGAACAGTCATCTGAAAGGACCCCATTATTAGTACGTACACGGGGTTTTTGTACTACGACCTTTCGGTCTATTGTACCCCCCGCTTACGGCTTAGATAGGTATATTTCCACTTAAGAGTTCCGATCGGGGTATAATTCCTTTCGAAATCATTTTAGAGTTTTTTTTTTGCTCTTGTTCCTCCTTGACGGAAGAAATCCGTCCTGTAGCACTCTCTCTTGTCCAGTTTTCATTACGAATGTTAGGATGGAAGCTGGCTGCAGTGACGACAGTATTTCCTCATCAGATAGTTGTTACTCTTGCCGAAGTATTTTAATCTTTTGCTGGTCAATGGCACACATATTCCCAGAACGTGTTCTGGGATTTCACTGGACGCAGAATCTGCAGAGACCTTCTTCAGATATACCCTGTTTCCTTTTTGCTCATGCCGAAGCAAGCTTGAAACCTTTTCCGGTTGTATTGCCCCAGAAGTTTCTTGGCCTGCCTCATGCCCTGTGTCAGGTTCTTGTCTTGTTCATTTTCCCGAAGGGACATTTGGACGTTCTACTCAATCCTGAAACTTGCAATGGTAATTTGACATCAGTGTGTGAATAATAAACACAAACCCATCAACAAAAAAGATGGCCGCCACAGGCTGCCCACATCAGACGCTGGCAATTGAAAAACTTTTTAGAAGAGCTTATAGTTATGCAAGTCCTTAACAACTTGGAAGTTATATCCGCGCATCTTCATGAACTGCCAGTTTTGCAAATATTGAGAGTCCTTGGCGGTATGTAATTCGTTTCGTCCTCATCAAAAGTCGGACCTTTATTTGGCTGTTTTAATATTTCCAACAGCAGTGACAGCTCTCTGCGTTCTCCCTCTGCGCACTTCCTTTTTCCTCCGATGTTTGTTGATTTGTGAGATTCGTGTAATTGTATCAAAACTGATGTTAAAGGTTTTGAAAAATGTAGCATCTTCAACCTTAAAGTTTGAAGCTCTGAAAACTTTTTCGAAATCAAGGGGTTCAGTTGGGTTGTTCTCTTACCGACTTCGAGGAAGCAGCACGATTTCTCCATCGTCTCCATATTGCCAAAGGACAGGATCTCGAACGCGATGCTTAGGAGACTGATACCTATATACTTTTCCCAATTTAGGGTCCCATTTCTTATGGACCTATTTTGCTCACAAATTTTTTTAAACTCTTTACCAAGTCCAAAGCAAAATATGTTCACAACTGATTAAAACATTAAAGTTGCTGTTTGCGTGCAATCCGGTTCAGCGTTTAACCGGCTTAAGGAATTAAATTCAGATTTTTTTTTTGGGCTTGAATCTCAATTTACTTTCAGCATATTTGCGTTCTTTTATTCAATAATCGAAATGAAAGGGTGTCCTCCTTTTTTTTGCGTTTAATTTGCGAGGACTATATTTATTCAGTCGTAGGCGACCATCCATTATTTTCGCTCTTACATCGGAGGGCTTTGTGCAATTGGCAAGTGAAATATTTGTTCACTACCGGCTATGCAGGAGCAGATTCAAGGATTACTTATGGCACTGGTCATTTTCATGAAATGCAAAACAAATATATTATATTGCAGCTCGTTTTGTATGGGGGGAAATAATGGCACGTAAAATGTCGGTCCCGAACGTATTAAAAGTCTATTGTTGTCCTGGTGAATGCAATAAACTGTTTCACAGAGGAAATTGGGAGACTGTCGACGTTCTCCGAGTATCCTCTTTCGGGGTTGGTTGTAATCCCGTTTTTTGAATTGCTCTTGCAAGTGAATATTGAATGGTGGCCATAAAATATGACAGACTGCTAATTGCATCGATGTAAGTATATTAAGGCACATTGTTTACCAGAGTCCTTATGAAGATTTGTTTTTTTTTTTTTTTTTCGGGTAGCAATACAATTTATTTCTTGTTGTCTTTGTTATATATGGGGTGGACTTTTAATCAAATTTACGGTGGGCATAGAACTATCGTGAAATGTGTCACTCTTGGTGGTCTGCTGTGGTGGAACCTACAGCAAATACAATTAAGGTCCAAACAATGTAAACAAATTTTCCTAAGTGACTCCAATGTGAAGTCACAGCTTGTTTACCCTAGTCCGCTAGATATAATTTCGATTCAAACAATTTTTTATGGTAGGGTAGGGTGGAGTGTCGGATCCGGGCATATGGAATTATATGTGATTGTAACAAAAGGCAACACCGGCCATTCAAAGGTTTTAAATTTATGTATAAAAAAGACAGTCAGACGAGAGAGACGTATTTTTAGTCTCGACGAAACAGGAGGTCAATAAATGTAGGGTTTTTTACATAATTTTCCCCACGCAAAAAAGACGTACTCATTTCATTTAAATCGCGACGGAACAGTGATCTTTTTCGCTGTTCTTTTTCACAAATTTTAAGACTTAGTTTCGCCTCGTAAAGTATTTTAGGAGAAGGGGTGATTGGTCTTTTAGGTTAAGAGATTCTGCATTTGCCGTGGCCAAGGCATGATTGCCTATTGCTAATTCAGAACTTGTATTCGCTAAGGGATTACCTCCAGCAAAAGTGAGAGGAGCGCCGATTGCTCAAAGGTAAAGAAAATACATAGACACCAAGCGGTCTAAATTCTACAATATAGATGATGTTCGAAAGTTCTCCGAGAAAGTAAAGCGACCATCCCACATGGATCAATAATAGAACCCTTACTTACAGAGCACCCCAGTTCAAAAGCGATGCTAAAATTCCACGAATCGATTGAACTGGACAGTGGAACGAGTAATCCTAAAGTCTGATAACCTACATCAAGTGAGGTTAGGTGAGGTTAGAATAGATGACTTCTCATACTACAGCAAAAGGGGCAAATCGACCTTTATAGTTCAAGAATGTCGACCAAACACCTAACCATCGGTATATTGATTCAGACGTACATCCGACACATTGACACACCCTCAAATGGAACGCCATTCCGACACCACTTCGGTCCCCTAACTGTTATTGCCACCATCTACAACCACATTAGATTAAGGCAATCATTCCTCACCCTCACAACGAGTAAGTATTGACTACATTTCGTCGAAGGACTCTATTTATGATATGCACGACTATCTGTTTATAATAATATGTTTACGAAATTGTACATCTGAAATGCAAATAAAAATACTGGGTCTTGTACTTGAAATGCATTTGCATGCCAATTGCATGCCACAGCACAATTATTACGATCGAAAAGTGCATAGTAAACCGACCGACTTCCATTATTCTGTATTAAAAGTAAACAACTCTCAATTTAATTGAATCTGCAAGAGAAAAAAAAAATGGGTGAAAAATAATACAATCGGACCAAGGACCCGCGAGAATAGCATGTGCATTGGGTATTGCCCGCAAAATATACCCATTATCCTGGCAACCAAAAAACAATAAACTTTCATTTCCTCCCATCTATACTCTCCGCCACCGGACTGCGCCTTAATGTGTGCAATTGCATTTGCAATATCCTCTGTGACCTACATGTGATTTTGGAATGAAAAAACAAAAAAAAACAAAAAAAAAAAACAGGAAACGCACACACAAGCTCGACAAAATACCCAATTAAGTTGGGGAAAATGTTAAATTGCAGCTTTTCAGGAGCTGCTACTTTGTAATTGTGGCCGAGCCGCATATACTCATACTCAATGCAGGTGAACACAGCCGCGAAAAGGATGTTTGGTCCCCGTTAGCCAGTGTGCACAATGCTGTGCGTTCTTGTCAGTCATCCGTTCAGTATTATGCAAACACATCCAACGAACAAAAAACAAATGACATACAACAAAAACACACTGAATGAGGACCACCAGGATAATGGGAATGCAGTGAGTCGTCATAAATATTACGCCCCATTTCACGATGCAGTGACGTTGCTCCCGTTAATGATACTTTAAGTGAACCTTAATGTTAGCGCGACATAAACAAGGATTTGGACTAGCTTTTTTGTGTTTGGTTCGTGTGTGTGTGCACTTCCTTGTCGGCTTGTCCTTTGCCACTTCGACATTAAATCGCATTATAATTACATGGAAGCAATAAAAGCACGGCTGCAACAAGCTAAAACTTTCCATGTTCGCTCGTGTTTTCCTTTTTTTTTTGTATATTGGAGAATGAAAAAAAAGGATGCACTCTGCTGCGCTCTGTCCGAATAAAGGGAATCTTCTTGCTCCCTGCTTAATGTTGCATTTTTACCTCATTTTCTACTTAATGATGGGGGTGTTGAATAAACTATGGGAAAAGAGGACACTGGCCCGACCCCAGCAATTCGGTTGGCTACCCTCGTGTTGTTTTTGTCAGCAAATGTATCGTATTATTAGTCCTGTTTTTCATTTAAAAGGACAAAATGGAGACAAAAAGGAGGAATAACAATTTAAATCCGCTCCATTTTCAGGGCGAAATTAATTTGGCTCCTTTAAGAAAAAAATAAAAAAGTATAAATAAATAAAAAAAATGTGTGTGGGGGTGACTAAAAAAGGACATTTCCCTGCCCGGGGATTGTTTGCCTTTTGGCTTTAAAAACAGGATGCTATGGTGAAAAGAGGTCGACAGGCAGACTTCTCCCTTTTCTCGTTTTTTTTTTTTTTTTGTGGCGCTATGTGTGTGAGAAAAAAAAATCTACAAAACGAGTTCTTGAATTTCAAAAGGTGATGGCAATGCAAAATTTAAAAGGATCCTAATAATAAAGGGAGTGGTTTTTTTCAAACACATTTCAATGGGGCTTTTCATGATTTAAATTTGAGTAGAGTGGACGTGGTTTTATGAAGCAATAGCGTAGGTTGTATGAGACCTAAGCCCAAGCAGTTTTTGGGGACACATAAATATTTGTGTTTGAGAGTTTAATATGATAGTAAGGGTGTTTTATTGATTTGTTTTTAAATTACTTCAGAGGTTGAGCACGGAGTTGGTGTGTTGGTTTCAGGCTCCATATTTGTAGTAGTGTTGAAATTTTCTGGGAGGAGACAGTACAAAAACAAAGAGTTTAGAAAGGAAATACAACTTAAAATGGACGACTGCAAATTCAAAAAAAAAACAAAATATATAGGACGACTTCAAATTCCAAAAAAAATATAACGGAATTTTCGATTTGTACGAAATCGGAAAAATTCCATTCCAGATATTCCATTCCGATAAAACTTTGGGAAAAATTCTCCGATAACTTATAGTGCACATTGCGTGGAACTGCGTTCTACCACTCATTTTTGACAGGTACACCGTACACGGCACATTTTTTCCGAAGCTCTCCGACAACTTATTGCTGCGGAAGATTTTCATGTGAAATGAACGCGTTTATTTGCGTCATTTATTTTGTTGCGAAACGGATACTTCTAACCCAATTTGAGTTCTGATCAGATTCGACGTTCGTATCGGAATTTTTTCCGAACGGCTCGATAGGGGTGATTAAGTCTGGTTTCCGAGAGAAGTTACCTATGTTTTGGTTTTAACTACAGAGCGTCACAAAAATATTGTGTACATCATTTTGAAGATGATACAACAACATTCTTTTTTTATTCTTTTTTTTATGTTTAGTTTGGACATTTGAGTGTTTTATATTTATTTATTTAACTAACGGGTGATTTTTTAGCTGGTTTGGTTTTGGCAACACTGGTTTTGACAGCTGACGTGTGTTTAGTACCTTGTGTCACTGTCAAACAGCTTCAGTTTGGTTTGCAATTTAACCATGGATCGTCTTACAAATGAACAACGCTTGCAAATTATTGAATTTTACTATCAAAATTCGTGCTCGGTTCGAAATGTTGATCGCGCGCTGCTTCCATTTTATGATCGGCATTCTCGACCTTCTGAGCAGTCTATTCGGAAGATTGTGACCAAATTTCGCACCAAATTTACTTTGTTGGACATTAAACCACCAACACGTTTACGTGCTGTGCGAAGTGAAGAAAATATTGCGGCCGTATCAGCTAGTGTGACAGAAGACCGCGAAATGTCGATTCGGCGCCGTTCCCAGCAGTTAGGCCTTTGTTACAGCACTACGTGGAAAATTTTGCGGAAGGATTTGTGCGTAAAGCCTTTTAAGATACAGCTTGTGCAAGAACTAAAGCCAGACGACCTACCACAACGCCGAATTTTTGGTGAATGGGCTCTTGGAAAGCTGGCCGAGGATCCGCTTTTTTATCGAAAAATTGTGTTCAGCGATGAGGCTCATTTTTGGTTGAATGGGTACGTAAATAAGCAAAATTGCCGCATTTGGAGGGAAGATCAGCCAGAAGCATTGCAACAGCTACCAATGCATCCCGAAAAAGCCACTGTTTGGTGCGGTTTATGGGCCGGCGGCATTATTGGGCCATATTTCTTCAAAGATGATGCGAATCGCAGCGTTACTGTCAATGGTGAACGCTACCGAGCGATGATAACAAACTTTTTTTTGCCCGAAATGGAAGTTCTTTACTTGCATGATATGTGGTTTCAACAAGACGGTGCCACATGCCACACAGCACGCGAAACAATGGCGCAATTGCGAGGCGAGTTTGGTGAACAGTTAATTTCACGTTTCGGGCCGGTCAATTGGCCGCCTAGATCGTGCGATTTGACACCATTAGATTATTTTTTGTGGGGGTATGTCAAGGCTAATGTGTATAGGGACAAGCCCGCTTCGATTGACGCACTGGAAGCCAACATCCATGCATTCATTCGTGAGATACCGGCCGATATGTGTGAAAGAGTATGCCAAAATTGGACTCAGCGGATGGACTACCTGAGACGCAGCCGCGGTCAACTTTGCATGAAATTATCTTTAAACATTAAATTGCAAGCTTCAAACTATCGACTCAAATAAATATTTCACTCATTTTTTCGAATTTTTTTAAAAAAGTTCTAAGCCTCTTAAAAAATCACCCGTTATAAACAGTTAATCAATTATTAATATTTAAACAAAAAAATAGGTTGTTAAGTTATGTGAAAATATGTTACATTTCTTTTAATATTTGTTTTAAATTTAGTTTTGTTAAGTTGAAATTATTAAAATCCTTCGTCAAGTTATTGACGGGGTCATTGCTTACATAGTAAAGTAACACCGATACGTCCTTTGATTGAAGTTTGTTTCCATTACTTTTTGAAGATGATATCGGTCATGAGGGTTTCCTTCATTTTGTATGATTGTTTGGGGTCTTTCTCATGCTAAATTTTTAGCATCAACGGATAGGGTGTGATACTTTCTATGCCACCCTCTATATGCATTTAGTTTGGGATTCAAACACTATATAGCTACGACCTTTTTCAAAAAAAAAATTGTTTTGGCAAAATCCACCTTTTAGTTTTTGGCACTTTCGAAGACCGACAAATTAATTTTGGACTTGAATGGGTTGATAGCTAACGAATACCAGCTTCTTGAGCTATGTGGAACAGCAGGATTCGAATGGAATATAAAATGACATTTAAATTTGTCCATATTTGTATTTTGGCAGATTTAGCTTACTTTTTTAGTCGTAAAAAAAGTATTCTACGAGTAGGTAGCCAATAAATTGAAGCTTTTCTTAATCTGTGTTTTCTAATAGAATTCAGACGGAAGCTATTATTAACAAGAGAAACAGTGATTTGATTAGTTAACTAGAGAATAGATAACCAACCGACTTTGAGCGATTAATGATATTCAACTTTTTTTAAGTACTATGTAGGTATTCATTTTGTGGTTGCTGCTACACGAAAACTTTATGTACAATATTGTGCGAGTAAAAAGAAAAATACCTACTATAATGAACGAATACAACATAACGCAAAATGGAGTGAACCAATAAAATCTTTCACATCGGTTTCGTTGACGTTTTCAACTGACACGTGTATATATGTAGAATACAGTACACTGCAAAATAGTGGAAGGATAATAGTCAAATTTTACCAAATTTGGTAACTTTTTTCTGAGTTGGTGATTTTTGGTAATTTGGTAAGTTTTGTCTGGTTTTGGTAACTTTTTGAACAGGAGCATCAATAAGACGAACTCGATGTCATCTATGTACTCATTTCTTGTAGTTTTTCTGAAGGCTAAAGGGAAGATCAGAAATTCAAATAAATTTCCCATTTCTCTATGTAAACTATAGTCAGTATTTGAAGCAGCTATTTTTCACTCGAACTGCGTACTGCCAAATGATATATTTACGTGCAAAGTTAATTCTGAGGCTTTACGTATACTGCATATAGTGCATACTAGGTTAAAGGTATACATTTTTCCACTGCCATAACATTTTTTTTTATATCAAGTTCGCAAATCAGAGAAATATCAAACGATACCGAAAAGGCTTATTTATACTAGCTCAAGATGGTATTTATGATTTTTTCGTGTTTTATAATTTTTACAGATTTTTGGTAACTTTTAGCTTCGTCTGGTAACTTTTTTTTCCATTTTTGGTCGTTAATTTTTTTTTTTTTGCAAGCGGCAACCATGGTCAAACTTCGTTCCCTCACCCAAAAGTTGGGCAGAAGAGTGCAGAAGAGTTGGGCTAATTGCTTATTGCTGACAGATTGTTGTTAAATCGTTTAAATGATAATTTGTAACTGAATTTTTATTTGATTTTGTGGTTGTATAGCATTAAAGTATCTTAAATATAAATTTATGATTTGTTCTACTGATATTTGAATATTCCAACCTTGAAAAATTAGGGATTTTTCCAATTTGTAGTTCAACGCGCTCCTTATTGATTATATTTAGTTTTGGTGAGCGATTCTCTCGCATTGAGAGAAAAGTGACATACTGTCAATATTTATTGGGAAAGTATGAGGCAGTGTGACCAATTTAGCATATTTCCTGCTAAATTAAGCAGGATTATTTTATTTTTAGCTTATTTTGTTTCCAAATCTTGCCTGCATTTTTGTCAGCATGATTTCATGCTGTGGCAGGAACAATTAGCAGGATTAGGTTTAGCCAAATTATAAATTAACATAATAAAATCAAAGCAGACGAACCTTAGTGATAACAAGTCATTAAAATTCTCATTTGACAGTGAACACAGGCTTCATGAATTTGGTGAAAGATCAATGGAGGAATAGATTGAAAATATACGTGTACCTACATATTCACAGTATTCCTCAAACGAGAGATAATTTTTCTAGGTACACCATTCCTGAAAACGTAATTTCCAAAATTGGTACTTTGCAGACATATACCACAGGGGCAATTAAAAAAAAAACAAAAACAAATTAAATCTAAATCTACATATTATTTTTTTAATTTTATTTACTGTGCACATATAGCTGAACTAGCTAAATCGTGCTCGCCTTGCTTCGCCAGAGTTCCACTTCGTACACACACACAAAATTTCCTCCACTGAAAGCTGGAAAAATCCAAAGATGTAGCCTCAATCTACTTCTACTTTTTTGAATTGTTTAAAATGTATAGTTTATTGCTTATTGTTCGACTTCAGGATAGCGTACAAAGATGATTTATATATCTTAAAATATTTGTACATAATTGAACTTTATATAAAAAAATCCTTTTTCATTTAGATGAGTCATTACAAAGCTAAGAGCTAGAAGGCATTCGAGAATTACAAATGTTTTTATATATCAGCTTAGATTTCCGCTTCCGGACAGTGGATAGTATTTAGTAAAAAAAAATCCTATAACCTAGAATATAGAATATAGAACCTAAATAATAGAAATATTAATTAATATTGACTTAATTTGTGCCAGCAGTTGCGGTTATACAAATAATATAAATAAATTTTATTAATTGAAGCTAAATTTTTTAAAAATAAAATAAATAGTAGTAATTTATTAAGTGAAATTTGAATTTATTATTGTATTTATTAAACTTAATTTATTGAAACTAACAAATTTTAATTAAAAACAAGGATTAGATACCTACCCTATTATTTAAAATTTATAATAATTTATTTGAGGAGTATTAGATATGAACTTACAACATTTGGCGGTATTTTAGTCTATTCAGAGGAACTTGTTTATTAATCGATAATCCTCGATTACTTTAAATTGTTAATCAATTTCTATATCGTTGTTATTAGAATTTTTTGTAATAATAATAATTTTCTATTATTTAAATTAAAATTAATATCAAATCAAGGTGTAGTTTATTTTTAAGTTTAAGTGAGTAACAATAAAATTTATTTATGGGAATTTAAATAAGACAAATTTAATGAAATTGGATTTGACAGTAAAATTATAAAGACAATTTTCAATGCAAGTGTGAAAACCGGAATCAATTTCGTGTGGTACTTTTTTAATCTATTCCGAACATACACCTTGAGTTAACTTTTGTTATTGTTGTTTTTTTTTACTTATTTTTTTTCAACTTTGGAGCGGTTTCAAGAAAATGACAGTTTTGAGGTCGAAATTAACGCTGACAATTTTAAAGATGGTGCACAAACACCAGAATTACTTGGCAACACTGTGTAAGGTCTTATAAAGCAGTTGCTTACTCAAAGTTATATAAATACCTCTTGCTCTTATAGTAGCTTATATATTGTCCACTTTTCGTCGGCGTGGACGCCCTATTTTTCAGAATTCTTCCCTTAGTATGTAATTTAATTACTCCGTAAATAATTGCATTTCATTCAATGGCAGCGTAAGGCTCGTAAATTAAGTACACACTTCTATCACGTCGCAGTATTTATTGTTCGATTGAAATAATTTTTCAATCAATCCACGTTATTCGTTCGACCTATATACAAACTGGACGAACGTCCTCTCGCGGACGACCATTTTTCATGTACACATCCTCCATTCACAAAATCAACATTATCGCTCGGCATCATAATTTATGTTCACCAAAATTTGAAATTTAATTTTTCTCCTCTCATGAATCTGTCTGTGTCGTGTCCTTCCATAATTCTTTTTCCACTCATTGCATGTGTCCTCGCCCAAATAGGAATCTTTCATCATTTCCGTTACCATGACCTACCATGCTGGTGTAGTATACACGCGAAATATGTATACGTACAACGTACATGCGATGCCACATGTGTAACCAAGCATCCTTGTTTTTCCGTCGTCTCCTGGATTTCTTTTTTTCACTTATCTTGCGAACAACAACATTGTGAATTCGAAAAAAAAGAATAATAATAAAAGTTAAAGAAAGCATCCATCCATATAGATAAGCAGTGACGTGGGGACTGGGGAGGGGCCGGTGGTTAGATAGTGTGCGGACATGGGACTATGTATTAGCACAAACATACATACGTTTGATATTAAAGCGGTTTTTTTTTTTTCAAAGACTCGAACGGATGGTATAGATGGACCTCCCTTTTGCTATCAGAAATCAAAATCACAAAACGCTTGCGATTGTTTCCCCATATTATATCATATCCTCAGTGCTCGTATGCTACATGGTGGTTGTTAGAAAATTGCCAATAATTTTTCTTATCCTCGTCCATCTTGTGATCCGTATCTTCGGTGCTGTGATTGAGAGCTGTATAGGTACCTATCCCCTTTATCCTTGTGTAGTGGTATTTATTTATTTTTATTGCCGAGGACAAAAACACTGTCAAATTAGATTACTTTTTGACATTTAATTTATCGAAAACATTATTACGCTATACCGAGCGAGGCATTGAACACATACGCACACACGATGGATCTCTATCTGACGAAAGAATTTTGAAAAGTCATCGAGTTGAGGGATTGAGGCAGATTAATGAGACTGAGGGGTTGATAGAATGTTTCAAAAATAATTGAATGTTTTCTTATTTTGAGACTATTTTCGTTTCGAGTTTCGGGGCGATGAGATACGATATCCTTGGCTGGCACGTGACCGACTGATGTCGGGGTATCTTGGGTTAATTTCGTTTTGTTTTAACGTTGTTGTTATCTCTGTTGTATCTCTTCTCGGGAAATTAAAAATCTGCTTCTTTTCCATTTGAAGATGAAATATTTAAGCATTGTCTGCTAAAAGGGTGTAATAGGCTTAATTTTCTGATTCTGATGAGAATAATGCCAGTGATAAGCCGTGACATGAATACTGATTGTGATTGAAGAGGATTCGGCATTCGATGTAATGGAATATGTATAAGTTTTCCTTTTATTTTTTTTTTAAGCAGGGGATGTATTTATTAAATAAGCGAATGACTTAGATTTTATGCGACTGAACGTATTTCTGAAACCCTTCAGATTTATGAAGGTTGCCCTTTTCAGATTGAAATATCATTTTGGCATTGGGGTCTGAGCTTTTTTGACAGCTGTTGTGTATTAATTATTTGCTAGCTAATCTACCACGTTGGTAGATTTTTCCGCTTTGTCACGCTCTGAATTATAATATGCAAATGACGAGATGGGTTCTGTCATCCGGTGTTTTAGGCGTGTTTTCCTCGAGATGTATATCACAAAAAATCTGATTATTGACTTAGGGGTGGGGTTCGTAGAACAGCGGATTTATATTTATCTGGCAAGTGTTCTGTTCTGTGTTATTAAATCGAATTGAAGACCCTGCAGCGGCAAAAAAACAGTAGAACTCTTCACATTTTATATACAAAATTATGTTGTTACGACTCACAAGAACATTGACATTTTTTTAAAGTTTTGCAATTTTGGAAGTACATCACATCACATCACACTATTATATAAAGAGGTAATGTTTGTTTGTGGGAGGTAATCTCCGGAACTACCGAACCGATTTAAAAAAATATTTTACTAAAAGAAGGCTACGGGATAGAGTATTGCGATAGGCTACTTTATTTTTTAATTGAAGTAGCGAAACAAGTGATTTTTAAAAAATGCCAAGACGAATGCGCACAATTATTGGCCGAAGAACAAGGCAAGCAAGTCAACAAATATCAATGAAGCCAAACTACAGAAGAAAGCGAAAAGTAGGACATCGCATGGCATAAGACCAGATCAACAGTCAAGAAAATTGAGAGTACACGTAATGAGAACTGCGTCAAATCCTACTGCTGCTGGGATGGAATCAAGTTTAAATCGGAGTAGCAAGATGCGCGTCGTTGCTGACATTTGAACGACTGGCATTTCAGTAGAACGAACAGAAAACTATGACGGTGATGCGATTTTCGATATTGGAGCGATGGCTATAATTGTGTGCCACCATTAAAACGCGCTAAAAAACTGCTGTACGAGTGGCAAAGTGAAATTAGCACCTGCGGAGCCATTTGAATCGGAGGATTTTCTAATGAACATTTGGCAGTACAACAACTGTGCGTATGATTTCATTGGGAACAAAAATCATTCAAAAAACTGGTTTCATGCCGACTGGCAGGGCAATATTTTCTCTTATATACATCATGCAAACACACATTTTCTAACAATGGCACGGGATTCGACGCCGCAAAATTCGGATTAACAGATTCAAGGCCAAATTTACCATCGGCTACGTGCCTTCTTGCCAGACTTACAGCAATATTCGCAGGTGTACATCATTTTGTCGGGGGATGATCAAGTCGATAGGCTGTACTTGGTTGTGCAGAGGGCAAACAGGAGTGACAAAAAACGTCATTCGACAATTGCAACCATTATAAATGCAATCAACGCTTTCATTAAAATGTTTAAAACGGCGATAGAGAAAATTAACTTGATAATAGAACCGCACTTTGGAAAAAATAGAATGGATAGGAAACGGGTAGTGTCACTTCCAATACAAGAAAAATTATTTAAAATTTTTATTTTTTTAATTCGGATGTTCCGGACTTACCGCTTCATAATTTGAAATTAAAAGTCGGCTCAGTTATCATTTTGTTGAGCAACCTTAATGCACCGAAACTTTGTATCGGATCGCGTTTGATATGGCTGTGAAGAATCTCAAATAAAATGTCATGTAAGGACGATTTTGAGTTTAAAAGGCAAACATTGTCGTATCGCGGACTCCGCCTATTCAGAACGATTTTGCATTTAAGCGTCTATGACAAATAATGAGTCGCAAGGATACTCGCTGGATATGTAGCATCAATCTTGAATTCCCATGTTTTTCACATGGTCAATTGTATTGTTTCCACGGCAGAAACGCAGAAAAATCACTTATTTAAAATCAATCTACTTTCGGCTAAAAACTACCAGGTACTTTTGTTAATACAGCTCCTACAAAGTTAGTGGATCCAAAATGATACGAACAGCTAATACAATCTCAGCGAACCAGCGAACAAAAGCACCTACGACGGACAGTTGTCATCTGCAACAGCGAGCACAATTGGGAGCCTTAGCAAACAGACTTCTTTTCAGTTTCCTATTAATTAGTTTTGGATGATGTGAAGGTTGAAAATTCGTGGTGAGGTTTGGAAAATTTCAGATAATTGTGACATTTATTGTGTTAAAAGACATTTTGCCTGCATTTTTGGTGAAGAAGTTAACGAGATAAATAACAGATAGCGCTGTGCTGCGATCAGTGCCACAACCCGATAGATGGCGTTATATGTTGACGTAGGTTGTGCGCAATTTGGCAGGTGTCGCATTTTTCGCATTGTAATTTTTGTGCTATGTTTTCTTGCTGCAATTGAACCGAGTTTTGGGTATTATTACACTGATTCTGGACAGTCGTATATCGCGCATCACATCCGCAAACGGTTCAAGCATTACGATCAATTAAAATTCAATGCGATATTTATAATTTCGATATTTTTTTCAGAAAATAGGTTTGCGTAAAAAGTGAGGTTATCCAATTGGGTCGCGGGCATCGGCGATTGCGATTATATTAAAAAAAAAAAAACACACACATTGAAAATTGAATATTTCATTTTTATTATGACTCTGGAGTTTATCTGAAAGCTTTAAGTTCTGGCGAGACGAAGTTCGCCGGGTACGCTATTACATTTACTGTATGAAATTGACTGAAATTAAATCAGCAATTTTCGAGTTTACTTCGAAGAAACAAGTGCAATGATTTTGTCCTTGTAAATGGGTGTACTCAACTCGGATTCCGAAATTCGATCTAAAACGTAGCCCTAGTAGGAGCTTACTGCAAAGCTGTAGAGGAGGGCTACCTGTTAGAGATATGAAAATGAATTTAATCATGTCTCCTCTACCTTAACGAGGACTGATTTCACTCATACAGAATCTTGTATATGTGATATACCTACTAGAGATTAAAAATGCAGCTGATGATGAATTTAATGTTAAATTATATGAACCGTATAAGAATGAAAGTTTTCACCAAGAAAGAAGATCACCCACTGAATGTATCGAAGTTCAGCTGAAGCTGAAGGTATGTATAACTCAAATTAAAGTCAACTTTTCAAAGTGGTGGCTTTGGTAATTTAATATTTACAAATAAATTAAAAAATATAGGAGCATGTATGTTGTCTTGCTAAAATATGGAGGCTACTTAAAAGATAAGTATGATGAGGGTTGCCTTGCCAGAATTTGGTTTGATTTAATCGCCCAAACCCTAAAAAAATGTGACCCAAAATCGTTGCCCAAAAAATCGTTAAAAATTTTATAATTTGTCCCACTTACCCATCTCACTTATGCGCGCCGTGGATTCTATTTGACTTCTATTTTCTGCAATTGGCTTTTGTGTGGAAATCCTAGCATATACCCAAAGGATGCCATTTGGACAGACACAAATCTTGCGAAATCCCTTCTAAGGTCTTGCCTCTCACGGCCGCTTCAAAAAGCCAGTTTTTGTATTTTAAGGAAGTATAAATTACACATTTAGAAGTGCTGTAATATCGACTATCGACATACCCACTGTTGGACGTCAAATTTTATGATCACGTGCCTTAAACTGCCAGTCTGTGTGTAAGACATGAAATGAACTTTGTTCTCTTACAGTTTGTCACACATGGATTATGAAATGATGGAAACTTTTGATTTCTGCTAAACTATTCATTCGCGCACAAGACTCCTTATCTCGATAATTTAACAAACCCAATTTTCTCTATTCCCAACTACAATGGGTATCACATACAGCATATCACAGCCATTACCACATTGATATTCATCTCAACATGTAATGGACTGAGAGTAAGTTTGATTGCCCACCGCCGTCGCCGCCGCCCCACAAGTCAGAACAATAATGGAGGGATCAGAATCAGAACATACGCGATACGCGTCTTTCAACATACAATATCGTTATAAGAGAGCAAAACAAGAGAAAAACACATCTGTATGTGCGTAATCTGAGTCGTATTGCAATAAATCGTCCTTAAAATAAAAAAAATATAATGTTAAGCGATTCGTTTGCGGCGATAAAGATAAAAAGATATGAAAGACCGCTCAGTCCTGCCATAGAATTTATTTATTATAATGTTCGCTTCAACTGGCAGTGTTGGGGGTGCATTACTCTTGTACTTCGTATACAGGGGGGTGATTTAGTTTGGAATTAGTGGAGCGGGAAGTCTCTGTGGAAGTCTCTGTCTCTGTGCTCCAACATTCACATTTCTTTGACAAAAAATATACACACTTAAGATGGGAATGGGGTTTCTTTCACAGTAGTGCGTGTGCCGTTTTTACGATATTCCTAAACCTTCTATACTAACCCATGATCCCTCGGGGGTTCTCTCTTGCAAAATAGACGAGTGCCGAATGACGATGACGAAATGTTGCAGAAAAAAATTAGAAAAGAAATGAAAAAAGAAAAGAATAACACTCGACAAAAATAAATAGAAAAACAAACGCAAAGTATGAAAGGAAATCCTTCCAACCATCATTCGTAGAAGTTTGAAAAAAGTCACGTTCCAGGTTCATTTTATTCTGCACTGGGGCTATACCTACGTCCTTGATCCCCATATCTATGAAGTGGGGGTTTCCCGATATAGATTAAAGAAATATGTTTCTTTCACCAGGCAGAGCTCTCTCCCCTTTCCCTGTCACGTCTACGTCAGGAGAAACTGCTTCAGTTAGATTTTCTCAAAGGAGAGGGATCAAGGATTCACTTTTATTTCTATTTGCTGGTGATGCACGACATTTAAGCCGAATAGGTACCTACTACAGAGCTTAACATTCGCAATGGAAATTTGGATTTTACGATGATTTCAAAGAAAAAAGCCGAAGATAACAACTCAACGGCAAGAAGGAAGAAGGAAGGGAGCACACAATAATAAAACGGAAACATAAAACAAATGCAAAGTATCTGCGGAGCGGCAGATACTCCTTTATGTTATTTTAATATCGTTGAAAGCGGCACAAGGTGTTTTTATTTTGATGATAATTCTTTTCTTCATCCTGTTCGCCTTGCTCCTTTTTTCCCTTTTGCCCATCCTAGGGTGGTTCGTAAAATATGCGTCATATAATCCGTAATGCAATTTCCCTAGATTTGCTCTTTGTCTATAAACATACTCCGATGTGTGTATGAGTAATGTTGTGTTGTTTCTGCTTTTCTTCACTTTATTTGCTTCGTTTTATGTTTTATTTTTGTGTGAGAAAAGGCATAAAGAAACAGAAGTTAAAGAAGCAGAGAGTGTACGTCGAGATGAACTGCGGCGTGATGTGGAATAGAATAGGATATCAGAGGAGGATTTTGATTCAATTGCTATAAAGTCATCTGCTGGAAGTCGTAAAGGATGTCGAAATATACGTTTTATAGAAATTCATTTTTTTGAATCGCTAGTACCTACTGTACACATGTGTGTAATGTTATTTCGGCGATGGCAGGTTTTATGGGTGGCAAACATATGCCCCAGCTCTATTATCTAATGAGGTGTTTCGAGATAATTAAATTTGTTACAGCTTTTTGCAGCTGTTAAATTATTTATTTTGAATGGCTAATGCTGGTACTTGCTGTCGTGTTTCACTCTTAAACGGAAGGTACTTTGGTATATATTATTTTGTAAGTAAACGAAGGAGTAAATGAGAATTTGGGTGGTTCCGAAAAAGCTGCATCTGGTTCTCAAAACGAAAAATATCTTCAATTGCTGCGAGCTGAGTGAGTAAAACAACGAAAGCTGAAAGTAAACCTATACAATATATGCCACACTACTTCTTAAATGTTTGCAAAGAAAAAAAAAGCAAACGGAATTATGTATAGAAGTTTTCGCTTCCGCATGATTTCTATCGTTTTTTTTTAAACGCGCAAGAGATTTTCGTTTTCCTATTATAGAATCCCTATCACTTCAATTATAGCATAGGCCAATGATATTGATACTTTTCGTACAGCACAGCGATCTGACGCTGCGGTTTTGCGTGTGGAAAATGTGTTTAGCGGTTAACGAGGGAAAAGTAAGGTAGGTATACGCTCACACAGTATATATAGCTTTACGGTGGTAAAGTGCAAAACATCAAATCCAGAATAACCTTCCTTTGTGCAGAAAAAAAGAATTTCGTTATAACCGCTCTCAACAACATTTTACGAGAGTATATTCTCTTAGACATTAATAAGCCAAATCCTGCTCTATGGCGCGAGTTACGGGATGAAAAAAATCTCAATCACCTTTTACAAAAAGTATAGGTAGGTGTAGTTTTTATTTCTTAACTAGCGAACCCGGCGAACTACGTTTCGCCCCAATTTAACTCCTTTAGATAAACTCCAAAGTAATAATAAAATACAGATAATTCAAACTTCAATGTAATTTATTGAAATGGGTTCGAAATCAGTAGAGATGGATATGATTAGCGATGTTTTTCGATTTGTTCTCCGGCACAAATATTTTATTATGATTGATCCCACCTTGAGTTGTAAATTATGCGGAGTTCCTGTCACATCAACGAGTTAAAAAATTCCCTCGGATTGTTGGTCGCTTCATCCTCGTCGCTGTCAATGGATTTGTACAAATGCAGTTCTCCAGCGATTTGACTTTGAATAATGAAAATCAAGCTATCGACGTCTTCTTCTTCGCTGTTAGTATTGCCCGGTTTACTAATCCAATCGAGATTTTTATAATTTTATTCGACGATGTGAAGGTGAACTCGCAAAAATTTGCCGGGAACGATATCAATGCAGTCGAAACATCAACAGGAATTTGTCCATTGCCCAGCGCCAGCAGTTGTATCGAGAATTCAGCAGCCGATTGGTCGTTCTGAGATGCAACTCTCATTTTCGTGGTCAATTTCGAAATCAGTACATGCCGTCACAAAGACAACGATTCCAGGCATGAACCAGCGTGTTCATCGGCAGTACGTCGCCCCAACGTTGGGTTGCCGTAAACGCCATTTTAATGTTTTTGGGAAATCGCATTTAAAGTTTTGGCAGCTTATAGCACGAAAACCAACCGCTGGGATTTTTTTAGTTTCTTACACGATATTCACACGGAAGTCCCCTTTCAAAAAATGTGAGAAATTATTACAAAACGCTTTAACTTTTTAAAATATTTAAAAGTTATTAAAAAATGAGTTTGCCGTATACGCCACTAAAATCAATATTTTTTTCATTTTCTCATACACATACGTCAAAAATTGGGCCCATACGGTATTCCAATAATAAATAAGTAAAAAATCGATTTACGTAAAATCAAGAAATATAGCACACGTTTTTATGTTTCCAAAAAAAAAGCAAAGCTTTTGAGAACAAAAAATATAAGTACAGTGGTGGTCCAGTATAACGAATGGTATAATGTCCAATGAAATGTTAAATGTACAATTTGTTCCTTCATTAAATTTATTTCATTTATTCATAAAGTTCAAAACAAAACTATTCAAAGTATAAACGAAAAAAGTGTGGGCAATCATTCATTTTTTTTTTAAAGAAATCATCAATAAACGTTTGTTTTCGTGAACTTTGAACGCAGCAATTTAAAAAAAAAATTTTTTTCTAAGGTAAGAATGTTTTGGAATTTAAATTGGAATTTTATTTATTTAGTACACGTGTTAAAATTCTCAACCGCATCGGTATGTTTTACTTTCTGAACAGAGTTTGGACCCGTTTCTGAGGAGCTAGCAATTTCATAATTGTCAACATCATTAACATCGTTTTCTTGAAATGTGCTGGTACGACTATCCTCTGCAAGAAACATTTCAGAATTGTTCCAAGATTCCAAGTCCTCTGCATTGAACTCAGCCTAAAGTATATATGTAATGTAATTTGTATAAAACAATACCTTAGCGTTTGGAAGTGATTCTTACCTCTGGGAAAGAGGTTTTTTTGGACAAAAGTCAAAGAATTCGTTACTACGACCATCTCTTCTTGCCTCCGTAAAACTGACATAGGCACATATTTCTTTAAGAGATGTATAACAGAAACATTCGTTATATCGAATATCAACCATTTTTTTCATACGTTTAAGAGTGACACCAATGTAATTGAAAAAGTGTACGTTATATCGATCATTCTTTATATCGGCAATCGTTATACTGGACCACCACTGTATTAATTTAACATTTCGTAAAGTAGAGAACTACTTTTAACAATTCATTTTTTTTTATAAGAAAAATCACAAATAATGACTTCACTACAAAAGTAGTAGGTGATTCCCACTGAAATACTTTTCAATGAGAACGTATTTATACTTTTTTACGGGAACAGTACAATCGTATGCACGTACGGCAAAACAAAACAAAACAAAACATGACGTACGTGCATACGATTAAATAGCGTTACATTGAATTTGTAGGCGCACATAAGTCAAAACAATACTGAATAAACCTTTGAAGTTTGATGGCGTACGTTGTAGGACAATAGGACGTACGTCAAAACAATTCTTAAATACAAATTTGCTTATATCATATGGAATATTTGACGTAAATGCCAAAATTTGGCGTTTACGTCAAAACAATACGTGAACTTGACGAATTTGGTGAATATACGTCAAAACATTTCTGTATATCTTTGCAATTGAAAGAGATAGAGCAAAACGGATAAAAGATTTGGAAAGAGCTATGGCGAAAACATAAGTCTGCATACCAAACTAAAAAAGTGAATTTTGGCGTTTACGGTAACCCAATATTAGGGCGACGAGTAGTAGATTTCGGGAGGACGGGAAGCGTTTGACGAAAATCTCCGGAGAACAATATCATAGCGCATAGCCCCACAAAATCGCCTCGAGTCACCTCGTAAATCCTTCATCGTTCGATCAACTGCAAAGCTCGTTTATGGCGCATTCGTGCATTCAAATGATGATTTTGAACTCTCGCATCAATTTCGCCGTTGCCGAATTCTTGGTCATTGTGCACGTCGGCTTATCAACCGTGAGAAGATTCATCGGCAGAAGTTCGCCGGTTGTGACTGGTCTTCTTAGTGAAATTTTTTTCGAATTTGAGGTGGTGACTGTGCAGCTGGAACCTGTACAATATGGGCACGTCTCCATTCATTCTAAAAAACAAAAAAGGCGTTTTTGACTTATCCTCTTCAAAAGAACTTAACAAAAAAAAAAAAAAAAATTTAAGGAAAGAATGTTCCGCAATGAATGCCGCAATTGGATAACTTCACTTTTAACACGCAAACCTATTTTCGGAAAAAAATTATCGAATTGATCGAATTTCACATTGAATTTCAATTGATCGTAATGCTTGTACCGTTTGTGGATGTGATGCGCAGTATACGACTGTCCGGAATCAGTGAAATATTACGCAAAACTCAAATCAATTGCAGCGAGAAAAATAGCACATTTGATCAATAGAAAATGACATGCAAAAAATGCGACACCTGTCAAATTGCACACAGCCTAAGTCAACATACAACGCCATCTATTGGGTTGTGGCACTGATCCGAGCACAGCGCTATCGTTATTTATCTCGTTAACTTCTCCACCCAAAATGCACGCAAAACATCTTTTATCACAATGAATTTCACAATTATCCGCCATTTTCCAAGCTTCCGAACAAATTTTCCACCTTTACATTATCCGAAATGAAGAGCCATAGCTCTTAAATTCATATTTTGTACTCTATGTGTATATTGAAATGTAAATAAATGAATAACTTACTTACTTACACACTTACTCACTCAACCAAAATCATGTGATAAAATCCAAAATTTCGTGGAAACAAAATTCAATTTTTTCGCGTTTTTCCGGAATTTTCCGAGTTTTTCACAACATTTTTTTGTTTTTTTTTTTTTCATTCGAAAAGTCTTTCCGGAACAATTGCACACAAAATTCCATTCAAACAAAAATCACTTTTGTTTTTCATTTTCCCGAATTTTTCGGATGGTTTTCCGAAAATGGTCTTTCATAAAAGCCTTCTCCTGGCAATTAAGAGAAAATGAAAAATTTGAGCCAAATCGGCCCAGCCGTTCTCAATTGATGAATTGCTATACATATACATCTATATATATAAAAATGGATCTTGGTTTGTTCGGATGCTTAAAACTCGAAAACGACTGAACCAAATTGGATACTTCCTTCTGCGGATTTGTTTGTAATTGCTCCGCGAAGGTTTAGGAAAAAAGAAAAATTGAAAAAATTAAGAAAATTGCGCGGAAAATTAGAAAATTGAAGTTTGTATGGGGAAATACACTTTGAAAAAAAATTAACTGGATAGAAATCAAGAAGTGACACTTCATATAAAAAAAAAAAAAATATTTTGAATTTTAAAAGCAATTGTTATTGTCAATTATTTTAATTATTTTCCAAGCAAATTGTTGTTGTCAACAATTTTGAAGTTTTTTCTTCTTTTTTTTTAAATATAGGTACCTAATAAAGTAGATAGGTACTTTGATTATACAAAGATGATATTATGGCCGACGATATTTTGCATCGAATTCGCACTGTGACATCGGATAATGAACTGGAGATGTCAGATAAAATGTGCAACAAAGCTTTGATTTGACGCATTTGATCGAGAATTTGAGCGAGAAATGGACTTCGAACGAATCGCATTGAGTCAAGCTGTTCGAACAAATGTGCAAATGTTGAATCCATATATATAAAAATGAATCCCTATTTCCCTTGGTCGCGGCATGACGCGTGAACGGCTGGACCGATTTCGCTAAATTTTTTTTGTTGTGTTTGTTATTGTCAGGAGAAAAATCTTATGAAAGAAAAAATTAAGAAAATTGCGCGGAAAATTAGAAAATTTAAGAATACTTAACCACCATATTAAATTATACCTAAAGTAACCATAGCGCTTTTACAATTCAAACTTTTTTGATGTAACATTATGGCGTTGGCATAACATTGACAGAATGCGTGCTGCAAATATCGTCAACGAGGATGTAAACAAAATAAATATCGTTTAAAACAGATGCTTCGATCGGAATTATTATATTGATAAAATACATATAAAATATTTAATTTATTATTTTTAACAAAAACTGAATTTCTTAGTGCACATGGTCGGAAAATCCTCAACATGTGGCGTTGTAGGCGTATGTCGTTATTCAGGTCAATTAAATTTTCTTTAATAATAATCTTCTTAATTCATACCTATAATTCTTTCGGGATGAAACTCGATGATGATGATATAACTCGATAACCACTGGGTAAATTTTTATGATTCTTCTTTTGTTTTGTTCGTATTGTTGTATTTCAGGTTAAAGCAAACTTAAAAGATAGGATTTTTGACCCGCTATATGGCGTTGTAATCGATCTCCGAAACCACTCACCCGATTTCAATGAAATTTTATAGATTTATATTCTTCGTTCCCGCTTGAAGGATAGGATACTTTTGGACCTGATAGGTGGCGCTGTTGCCGATCGCCGAAACAGCGCTTCCAAGTTGATTGAAATTTTGTAGATGGATATGGTTGCTTCCAGTTTTAAATTTTGGATAGTTTTTGACCTATAGGTGGTACTTTGAAAAACACAAGCGGGATAAGAAAACGGATTGTGGCACGTCCCATTCAAAAATAAAATCAAACGCTATTTCTAAAGTTGTATAATGAAAATTATTAATGGACGCTGTCCAAATAAAGCAATTTGCGAAATGTGAGCAAGATTTAATACGAAAGGTACGGGCAAAGCCATACAAGTGATGATTTTAAGGCTGCTTCCACACCGGATGGAACAAAACGCCTTAAACAAACAAAACTGTTTTTCTGTGTGTTTCGGCAATTTAAATACACACATTTAAATACGCCCGCCCACACTGAATAAAGCAAAACAAAGCAAGAAAACTAAATAAAGCATTTTGTTCCATCCGGTGTGGAAGCTCCCTAAGGGGAAAATTCAAAGGCAAACATTCTTATTTCGCAGATTTCGCTTATTAAGAACGATTTTCCATTCGTGCGACTTCAATTTCCCGTGCGTCTCGCTTTCGCTATGACAAATAATTTATTGCAAGGATAATCGATGGATGTTTGTCAATTTAGTGAAAAAGTGGAAGGTTGGACGACACGTCAAAATCATTGCGGTTTGATTGAAAAAAATCAACCTTGCTATTCATCATTTATTTCTATTGCATTTAATATAACTTTTGAATAAAGAATTTTAATTGGTCGAATTACATAAATTAGCAAGTGCTTGTGCATGCTCGGAATTTATTAACAAATTAACAAATTTGGGCGAAACGAAGTTTGCCGGGTCAGCTGTATACATATATTTTATACCATTTTTATATACATTCCATATCGATTACGAAACCTGTGGTAGCGTTTACATGAAGCTTCGCGTCTGTCAAAACAACAGATCATGCACAACTGCATATATATACTTTTTTGTTGTCTTAATTTTCAAAAGCTGTTGCCAAAAGCTAACCTAATCTTGTATGTATACAAGGTTATTTTATGGTACAATTTTTATAGGTAAGGTAATTATCTTATCTTGTAGGCGCAGTGGCTTAGTGGTTAGTGTGTTGGACTACTATGCGAAGGATCGAGGTTCGAATCCCGCAAAAACCCAAATTCCAACTTAGGTTTTTTTTTGTCCACTGCGCCACCTCTCGCGAACGTCTGACTAACATCCGAGAGCATAACCGTCTTAAAAGAGCTTCTCAATTAGCCGTTTGGAGTCGGCATCAAATTGTAGATCCCTTCCATTCGTTCCAAATAGAAAAAAACTCACACAAAACGAATGGTTGCGAGAAGCTAGGCCTAGGGTCCCTCCTTACTATGTAATTGGTTTTGATATATTTATTTTAATATTCTAAATGTAACGTCATGTGAATTTTAGTTTTAGTTTTATTTTATTTAACTACTGTAATAATATCACAGTTAATCAATAATGAACAGATTTTGAAGAGCATATTTTTAGAAGACAAAATTTTACATTTCTTTCAATATTTTTTTTTTTTTTTTTTTTTTTTTAAATTTTGAGGGATTGAAATTAATCAAATGATTGTACACTTATTAAAATCTCGTCAGGTTATTGAAGGGGCCATTACTCCCATAGTTACATCGAGACGTCCTTTGGTATAGAAAAATTGGGTTCCTTGTTGTCCTCGGTCTGGTCCATTTCATCATCAAAACATAAGCAATATTCAAAATTATGAACCTGACTCAACCCTCCTACATTTTCCCCAAATCCAATATTTCTCACAAACAACCCCAATAAATTAAGTATAAGCTCTGCAAATGATTTCCATCTCGAGCGACATTATTTTAACAGCGCAAGGATTAACCTGTATTTTAACACCGATGCCACCTGAAACCCAGAATGGCATCCGTTATTTCAGTCTGTCAGAAACATCTAATTACAGCACAGAACACGGGGAAACCACCTCATTGAGTTGACGTTGCTGCTTCTGTTGTTGTTGTTCTTGCGAAAGGCCAAAACAAACCCCAATGAGTGACAACCACTTCAAAATATAATTCTCCAAAAGGAGCTGCCGGCAGGGAAACTTAATTTAACGATGAAAAATATATTCCAGCATTCCTTTTTCGCCGTCTTGTGCTGTGTCTTTGCTTTCCACCTCATTACTGAACTTTTATTAATTTGCCACCATCGCTCACACATACAACTCTCCGAACGGAGTACTCCCATTCATTTGCCGTGTGCAAAAAAGAAACGAAGATCCAGAAATTAAATTGTCCTTAAAAGATTAATGAGGCCGTTTATAACGCTCCCTTATTTATCGTCCCACATCAGTCCGCACGGAATAGGGAAATGAAAAATAATAATTTCAGTATTAATAAACCCTTCGAAATGAACGACGACGCCACATTTTTCAGCCAAAGGATCAATTGCAAAGGAGTCCGAAACTGAATTAGGCTAACTCGTTTGTTAACCAATTGGCACTGGCAAGTGGTGTGCTTCTATAAACTGCCATCTTTTTGGACACGATATTTGATTGAGTCGCAGTCACCGTCACCAGGATACGAAGGAGCAAAACGCTTATAATCCCTTTTTATTTTTACGTCTTTTTTTGCTGTGAAGGAAAAAAAAAAAAAAAACGAAACGAGCTGTTGAAAGTACTTACCGAAGCACTTTTACCATTTTAGAGGGTGGAGGGTTGAATTCATTCACTTTGTCGGCACGTGAACATAGTGCATTGGCTGCCTTTTATTTATTTTTCTATTTCTCCCTCTCTCTCTCTCTCTATGAGGGCAGGTGGCAGCGGGCGCTTGTGATGATACAGCGAGACGAGGACTGCGCGATACGAGTTAGGTAATTCATGCTCAGGTTGTTGTGTGTTTAATCGTTTGACACCAGCAACAACAAGTTGAACTGAATGAGTGATGAACTGCTGCTGGTCGTACTACTCCTTTCACACTGTGCAAGTAGCTCCGCATGCAGAGGGAACGGAAATTAAGTCTTTGAAATATTCTGCATGCATATTAGGGTGAGCGAGCGCGCGCCTCATTCTGCGCTATACTGAAACTGATTGATGCACGATGAATGGTGCATGATGCAAGAGTGGGTACTGGGTACTGGGTAGTGTGTATGATTGTATGCGCCACTCTCTCTAGGTACGGTGAATAAAATTTGCATTGATATGAATAAATTGGAAACATTGATTTGAAAACTGAGCACCTTGATCGTCTATCGGGGATTTATGTGCGGAAAATGGGTTCCTTTGGTTCAGGGAATGGATATGCAAATAGCTCCCTAATGGTTTTTCTGTTTTCTCTTTCGTTCATGTTATATGAGGTGTTTGAAGAATATACGCTGTTGAAGTTAAAACTGTTGTAGCTGTTACTGATTTTGATTATCCTTTCTCTTTGCAGGTAAGCATTCCAATGGCAGAAACGATCTATGGTGTACGTATGCGTTTTATTTACAATTTTATTTGTTCAAATTATTATTATGTACTATTATTTTACTGATATTTCTAATTGCACGGTTTATGGTCGAGTGCGTTTGGATTTTGTTTTACCCCCCGACGAGTTCCATTATCGTCGAACTTTCGGTACCTTTCCATCAAGAAGTATACTAGGACTCCCTTCTCTCGTGGACAGATTGAATGTCCTCCTAAAAATAGGGATCAACTCGATAAAGGAGTATCATCAACCTTATCAAATAAATTCATAAAGGTATCATCACATTTCCTCTTGCTCTTGGTGTACCCACTTTCCTAGTTGACATTCCCCACAGCTCAAAACATGAACACCCAACACCGGAATGCATGTGGCGAAAGCGAAAAAAAAATAGCCAACTCGTCCTCGCAGAAATCACAGCGAAAAGAAAGGGAAACACAATCAAAAAAAAAAAAAAAAAAAACATAATAAAAAAACAAGGAAGATGTAAACCCAAGTTGCATCGCATATCAAATATCCATAGCTGTTCCAAAGGGGCAAGCCAAGCTACGATAGAGGCTTTCAGTCATCAGATTTCGAGTAAATTACGCCTGACAGAGATTCCGCGCGCCTCGCCAGGGGACACAATAATACGAGGTTCGTCCTCGGAAATGTTCCAACAAAAATAAAAAGAATGTTCTCTTCGTAAACCGAGTCGACCAGCACGCAGCAACCCAGAGGACAAAGAACACATCCCCATACATACACTGTTAGTGTGACTACAAGGTCCAAGTCCAACCGAATCAGAAGAGAGAGACAATTTCATTTATTCGTTATTCCCCTTCAGCAGTTTTTCGTATGTTAAGCCTCGTCAGAAGGACTTTTATTCACATGCCCACAACTCACTTACCAGTCCGCAGTCCCCCCATTCCAGCGGACATTTTTTTGCAGATCTCGGTCCTCTTTGCGCGCTCATCTCGTTTATTATTCGCCAGCCGTAGCCCATTCTCGACGTTGACATTGAAAGCCGGCACAACGCACTCATCAGAATCCTTCAGAGGATCGCCTCCCTCAAAACGGTTTGTGAGCAATGCTGACTCTTATACAATGACACTCGTACCAGCCTTAGCGATTTTGCCTGCGCTTGTGATTCATATGCCGTATGGAGCGGGGGCGCGCCTCCCAGCTGGCTGGATATTATTACACTATTATCCACTTTCGCTGAATGAATCTAATTCGAGCGCAATTTCGTTGCGGTGCACGTAGCGTTTATATTGCCGGGCGCCTTACGAAGTAATCAACCAAACCGAGGCCTGGGGTGTGACTGCTTAATCGGATGTGTCCCAAAATAAATCTCCTTTTACGGGTCTATTTGTGGATCCCAGTAAAGAAAGAGCGATACAAAATACTGAATGCAAACATAATAAAACTTGACAAATGGAACACCCGTAATTGATTTATTATCGCAGGTAATTGCATTTATATCGTCAGGTTGTGATCTTAATGCGCTGGAGCTGCAGACAAAATTAATTTGTAAATGTGCGGTCAAATGTCAGCTGGCTTTTATACGAGCGCAAGTTTATCGGTGGGTACGGTTGGTACGGTGGGTACGGTGGGTGGTGTGTTTAAGTACTGGTCTAATTAATTACCACGGACAAGGTTGATAATAATTTTTCTCTGCTCGATTACGTCGTTATTAGGAATAATCATGTATAATTGTTATTAAGAAAGAATTGTCGGCTGATTTATTGATTGAAATCGAGTTGTCAGAAGTCAGACCATGGCCAGACAGTGTCAGAAGAAGAAGCAGCTTATCGTGGTGGGCGAGTGTGGGTCGAACAACTGACCCTTATGCTGATGTAACTGCGTGGCCTTGTTCTGTGTGACCGGTCCATGGATTACTTTCGCCTCAGATATTATCAACATAGCAGCTCTTTCAGTGTAATGGTGGATACCAATCGTATGTGGTAGGTATTCGATTGGGCACTCTTAATCCTTTTTTTGCTCTAGGTCACTTTTTATGTTCGATTGGTACCAAAAAAAAATACATCTTCTCCGAATTCAGAGCACTTTTTCGCATCTGGACTTTTTCTCTGAGTTGCTTCAGATTTACCAATCCAAGTACATTTGAGTTTGACAACTAGGGTAGATCTATTTTGGTTTATTATTTAGGAAGAAACGTTTTGAAATCAATCTGGGCGCAAATTTCGAATGTTTTAATACAATACTTAACCAGTGAATGGAAAACGAAACGAGTCAAAAGCTTCACATACCTATTCCAATCGCACGAATATCAACAAAAAAAGAGCAAGGGACGTTTTTATGTTCGATTAGTGTTCAATTGCATTTCCACCCATATGCTGCATCCACCTTTTAGTGGAGCATACTTCCAATTAAAATGTAAGTAGCGCTTAGAGGGCGCTTTACTTTTTTTGTGATCAAATTTGAATCTGGCTGAGAGAGACCCTATGTATAATCATATTATATTCATATGACGAGTTTGTAATTTTTTCGTAGCATTGCAGTTTTAATTGAGTTTGATGGCGGACAGTGGACACTCCACTTTTATATCGAAACGTTGTTAAATAAAGTTTTTGTCATTATTCTTGTCACCATCACCACTGTAAATAGAAGTTTTTCTATTTCTTGCGACAAAAGGAGAGAACCCTACAATTAGACACACGAAATATGAAATCTGAGAGCGAATCTGAAGAGGCCCAATTGAAATAGTTGATGCATGTACGTGTAGCAATCAGTGATGCCAGATCATGGGAATTATCCATTTCGTGGGCATTTTGCCTCTCAAAATTAGTTAAAAGGGCTAAAAAATATTCTTTTTTAATGTCGGCATAACCAAAAAGAAATGTAGTCGCAGTAGCTTAGTGGTTAGTGTGTTGGACTGCTATGCGGGAGTCCCAGGTTCGAATCCCGCAAAAACCCAATTCCGACTCAGGTTTTTTTTCCGCTGCGCTACCTCTCGCGAACGTCTGACAAACATCCGAGAGTATAAATGTCTTGAAAGAGATTCTCAATTAGCCGTTTGGAGTCGGCATAAAATTGTAGATCCCTTCCATTCGTTCCAAAAATGAGAAACTCACACAAAACGAATGATTGTGAGAAGCTAGGCCTAGGGTCTCTCCAGACCTGTTGCGCCAACTATTTATTTTTATAACCAAAAAGGACGTTTTTGGGTATTTTTGATACGTCATGGGCAATTTAGTCTGAAAAGTCTGGCGTCAATATCATAACTCAAAAGATCGCGGTTGTTGTTGATAGGGCGTGTAACCTATTCGGCGAGGTTACAAATCAATTCCTGTTCGTTTTAAATTTATTTAGTAATATTCATTATGTTATATTATATTTTATCACAAATTTTAAATTGAATCTAGGAAGAGGTATCCAAATAACCCCAACCTTCCATTCTCCTTTTCTTTGAATGACAATTAATTTTTTTTTTTTTTTTTTTGTTCTCTCTCCCAACCCACTGATTTGCATTGACTTTTGGACGCATTGGGAAGTGTTCTGAACGCCTGTTTTTTTGTAACGCAATTTTTTTTTTTTTTTTTTTGGCGCTGTGGCTTAGTGGGTAGTGTGTTGGACTAGGCTTCGAAGTTGAAATCCCACAAAAACCCAAATTCCAACTTAGGCTATTTGTTCCACTGCGCCACCAAAAGTAATTGGCCGGTTGTGAACACAATAAAAGCCCTGTTGTCTTTGTCTGAATACCAAAAAAAAAAAAAACATTAAATTAAATAGGAGGTGCATCCTAAGCCCAAATTTTGCGGTGAATAGAAGAGACCCAGTGATGCTACATTCAAAAAATAAGAATACATACCACGGCTCCACAAATTCCCTAGCGACCGACCTAAGATTTCTCCTCAAATCCACCTGCCTATGTATTAAAATGATCATATTGCTTTATTTATTTAATTTAATATTTTATTTAGCTAAGTTTGTTATATAATTAGTATGAAACCATAAGTTAAGTGTTGTTGTTATAAAAAATGGAAATGCTTAAAGAGTACATATAGAAACGCAAAAGAAATTATTAAGATTAAATTACTTTATTTAAATAATTCAAATCGCTCGTCCAAATTTTTTTCAATATTTAATTTTGGTAGATAAATAAATGCAAACATTTAAAGAAGAGTATTCTTGGGCAAAAAATTTAAGGTAGGAATAGAATTGTGAACTCAGGGTAGGCATGTAGTAAGATCTCAAATGCAGTTCCACTATAGACTTAAGAAAACTTTGTCACACTAAAAAAGAAATACAAGTTCTCGTTTTCTCATTCATTACATGAAACGATTTTAAATATGAAAAACCTCTCCTTTTTCTCCTAAGGATAAATTTTTAGTCCAAAATACCTGCATGTAGGGATTTTTCCTTACGTGTTCTACCACTGAATTGAGAAGCTTTCTCAGGACAGTTATAATACCTTCGGCCGTTTGCTCAGACTTTGTCATAGCATAAAAATTACCTGAAGGTGTGAATCCTGTTTTACAGGTGTTTAATCGGAGACTCGTTGCTCAGTAGTTCAATTGTCCAAAACACAACCGACCACTGTGCCTCTGATATATTTTTTTTAAACTATGACTCGGCCTGTTTCAAACCTGTGACGGTCTCCCAATATGAGACATACACGATGTGTTTTCGAGTTCTTATACCAGAGTGTACTGCTGATTTAGGACTTATGCGGGACGATTTTCATTCTAGAAAATGGACTTCCGGACTTGGACCTCTGTTGTCCAGTTCATTACGGAAACTACGATAGTTTTTTGATTCTGTTTCAGTATGTAAGGAGAATTTTGAAGGAATTTAGGTCTGATTAAGAGAGGTAATAAATGAGCTACAAGCCTTTTTAGCTTTTATATGGAGGCTTGTGTATTTACGCCCAGAGTTGTAGCTAAAGTTTGCGTCGTCTGTATTGATATGGAACCTGAAACACACTGATGCTGTTTGTTCCCCCTCGGTATCAGGACAGGACACTTTCATTTGAACTTTGGTGGGCAACTCCCACATCCGAGTCCATTTTGGAACCATCCGAATCCGAACAATTTCCACAAATTGCTTTCGAGTGGGCTGTTTTGCTACATGGTTTCTGCGCTTCTTCTGTATGAAAAAATCATCAAAACTCCTAAATTGGCTAACCTTTCCCTTCTTTTTGGGTCCTTTCAAGCGGCCCATATCTCATTCGCACTATACCCTCCACCCACTACCACCCGCAATAAACTTTTTCTATTTAAATAGAAAAATTATTCAAATAATGACTTTACCAAGTCATGCATATACCTACCGCCGAACGCCTTAGGCCGAATAAACGTTTTCGTCAATGAAAAGAAAATCAGCACAAGACGCAACCCTAACCAGAAATTTCAGCCAAATGTCATAATCGCAAGCAGCACGTTCCCCCGGGGTAAGGATATTACCACCGCCCCAGGCGCATTCACAACAAATTTAATAACCCCTAAGAAGCGAATTACCCTCTCCACCGTGAGCTCAAATTGAACCGTCTCACATCGAAATTTGAAACTCTTAAGACAACTAGCTTACGACTTACGAGTCTTCGCATATTGCCACTATGTGTCAACAGCAGTTGAAGCCGCATCTGAAAAACACTCAGCTTTCGATGCTCGTTTGCAGGAGATATACATTCATTCATTCGAATGAGGGACTGGGCGCTCGACGTGGCATACAACCCAAGCACGGTGCCGCAAAACAACGAGCTGCCATAATTCACTAAAATATTATGCAAAACGCAATCCTGCAGCTAAGCAACACACCACCCCACGCCTAATACCCTCAATAAATTGTGTATATACGCTCGCGTGATATGCTCGGATGCTGCCGCTGCACAAGAAGCAGCCAAAACGTTAAGCTATATCAAGCGCACAGCTATCTCTGATGAGCATAGGGTTTAATTTCCTGTACTTTTCGGGGAATGGTTGCACACCATTCCCATGTGCGCACAACAAAAGGCTTCAAAGCAGTTCATCCCAACGCAACGGCGCGGCGCCGCCATTTCAAGGAGGAGGAATTCATTTCAAAACTCGGCACAGGAAGAAAAAAAAGAATAATCGCAGACAACTGCTATCCTGTCAGCTAGAATGATCGTTTTAGATAAAATGAGCTGCAGGGACGCGTTGTGTTGGGTGTGTGTGCCTGTGCATGGATTCGCAGAAGCGTGAAACCCAATTTTGATTTGTTAACATTTCAATTTAATTTTCCACTCTCAGCCCTCCTCGCGGAAATTTTTAGGGATGCTGCTGCACACGCACCCTCCTATGCTATGCTATGCTATATAGTCATAGTGAAACCATAACAAAACTCTCTTTGCTCATCCTTCTGTTTGAGTTATCCTTTCATCCCTGGATGCGTGTGCATTACACCGCACGGGGATGCGCATAGTTTAATTTTTATATAGAAGGTACCTTTGTTGATCAGGCGAGCTGCGAGCTGCTGCTCAAGTGGCCACTAGCTGGTATATTTCGGCACGTGTGTCGGCGTATCTTTGCTGGAAAATATTATTATTTTTAATGAGTGGATAGAGTTATTAAATTTTGTTGCCGGTTATTCTTTTGTTCGACCCTATAAGAGAGATCCACTCGAGTGTGCAACACGAGTTTCCAATTTGATGGCCAAACTGAAAAACAAGGATATATGAGCAGAGGGCTGGTTTAAGCACTTGTTCAGTCGAATCGCAATTAGTAGCGAGATCCGCTCATTGTATAGTCGAGAAGGGACTCGAAATTGATACTGCCAAACAGACACATACGAAATTGAACATCCGGTTGCTCTTCCCCGGTGTGTATTTTTTGTATTATTATTTCGCCGCACTGAAGTGAAGAGCGCTTTTTGTTTGGAAATTATTAAATTGCCTTTGTGATTGGAACTCGATGGTGAATGCTGATATATAGGTTCAATTAAATTAATATTTTAGGGGTTGATGTATTGAGAAGAACTGTGAAAGGGCTTTCGTGAAGCGGATATGATTGGACTTATCTCTGTCGAGGGACATATGACAAGCGCAATAATTGCTTTTGCTTCGAGTGGGGAACATAAATTAATTTTCCCCTTTAATGCACGTATGTATACTTTTTTTTGTTCAAAGTTTCGAGCTCGTGATGTTAATCAATTCTGACATTCATGGCGAGATTATAGGGGGGGTGGTTCAAAAAAGTTGGTCTCACGCAATACCGACAATTAGTCTGTCTGTCATTTGTTTGTCTTTCCGTTGATTTAAGAGCATAAACTAAGTATGAAATGGAATGACAGCTTCCATATACATATCCTACGTGTCCACTATTTCCCCCGTACATTTTCTCAATATTACCCACCCCTCCCGCTTTCAATTGTACTGTCTGTGAATACGTGTAAGGTAGCAAAATAAAGTGCACGACTGGGTCGAACAAAACTTTCTCTTTCGTAAAAATTTTTTTGGTTGTTTTCTTATTTTATTATGTGGGTAGGTAAAGATTTGAAAAGCTGTGCTAGGTAAAAGAAACGGTTCATAAATTATAGAAAAAGAATACATATTGTTAAATAAAATTCACTTTTAGTTTTTAAACGTTGAAGCTCTAGAAACAGACAACAATCGCAAGTTCTTGTTAGAGAGTTATAAACGCCTACTAGGTATACTATTTTATAGCACTTTACAAGTTTTTGAGTTCGAGAACAAGTATAAAAGGATTTTTGATTTTTGATCTGTTTGGAAATTATTTTCTTTTTGACTGGAATAGATAAATGAAGCTGGTATAAGTTGTCAATGATTGGAAGTATTGGTCGTGATAACTCGATATCCTTACATATAAATATATGTATGTATATGCAAAAATTCGGAGATTTGTTTTTGAATTTGAAATAGCAGTTATTAACTGAATATCGCGATGAGCGTGTGTGGGGGTGCAAATGGTGTCGGATATTCTGATTGTTGTAAATAATTTAAGGTGGGTGCATATTCAAAATGGTTGAAAAAAAGTATAAGTAGATAATATTTGCTAAAAATAAGTTTTGCGTTGCTGTTTTGGCATTTTTAATAGCTGTTACAATTTGGATTTTAAAGATACATATGAACAGAAATCGGCTTTTGGGTAGTCATTTTTGAGAAACAATTAAAAAACGGATTTATTCGAATTTTTTGACAAAAACTAAGTACGGGATCTTACTTAGAATACTGGTATTATCGTTAATATGTATTTTGGTAAAAATCGTTAGAGCGGTTTTTGGCAGACAAAACAGTACCGATAATTGCAATGTTTAGTTTGGAAAATACTATTTGTTAACTATAAAGCTAAGAACCGATTATAGGTTATTATTCGCGATATAGGAATTACTTGGTTTTAAAATTTTTATCGAAGTCAAAAACGAGGTTTTCGAGACATGAGAGGTTTTTAAAATTAGCGTTTTTGGTGATTCGAATTGAAAATTAAGGACGCAACAGTTTTAAGAACATCAGTATTACTCCATGTTTTTATTTTGGTCAAAATCCTTTTTGCCGTTTTCTGGTAAACTAAGGAAAACTAAATTTAAAAAAAAAGACTTTTCAAAAATCCATTTTACGATAGTAGGTACCGAGAAAAACTGAGTTTGCCATTAAGTTGGAAATGACCAAATTACATTAGAAATTAATTTTTGTTACAATCGTGTGGACCGTTTTCGAGACATGTCAAAATTTCAAAAGCACCGTTACTCGAATTTTTAGCTAAGAACTGGGTATGTAGTCATGGTAACCTCACCCACTTAAGCTTAAATATCAATTTTGGTTGAAATCATTGGAGCCGTTTTCGAGCAAATGAAACTGGTGCAAACAGTTTGTATATAAAAAAATAAAAAAATAAAAAATGTCCCCGAACTGTAAACCCACAAACTCCAAATCGGATGTTTGAACGAAATCGGGGTAGCCATTTAGGCGGCAGGTCTGTGGAAGTACGAACAGACAGACAGACATACAGACGGACAGACCAGACAGAATTTTGCGACCCACTTTTTTCAGTTCGTGTATCATCGTAATGTCAGAATTGATTAACATTTAGAGTTCAAAATTTTGTACGAAAACAATAATAAAAAAAAAAAATCCTAAAGAAAACTGAAGGATGAGTTGGCACCCATAGGTGGGGGATATGGTACTTTAAATTCTCTTGCAGTTTTTCTTCCCACACTCGCAACAAGTATTTAAAAACGATATACACGAGTACACAATCAATAAATAGTCGCCGTTTCTTCTAAAAAAAAAATTATACAAAAAAAAGTTCTAATAAACTGGACTACTTATATGCAAGTTCAAATTCAGCTTGTAGACAATCCCTCTTTTTTTGGCTGAAGCCATCAGTCTATTTAATACACTTAGGTTGTGTTTGAGACATACAGATTTGTGTTTAAAAAATGTTTTAAATAGAACACCGAATGGTACTACCACTTAAAGAGAATATTTCATTGCTGAATATACACACCTTGTAAAACACTATACTTCTTCTAATATGAAGGAAGGTTTATTAATCGGGTTTATCGCTTCTGGTCTTTAAGATATCAACCAACGAAGTATAAAACAAAATTGATGCGACTGTATCCAACAGTCCCGAAATATGTGTAAACACCGTGCGTGCGGTATGTGTATGGCTTGATACACGTCATTGAGAACAGATTGAATTGTAATAACCGTATTCTTGATATAATTATGAAATAACAAAAATAATTTATTCGTTCTGTGCTAGTTTCGGTAGAATAGATCATAATCCATCATATATGAAAAACATGCTTTATTTCACATCAACAAAAAGCTGAAATAAATATGCCCCAGCTCATAAATGTATGCAATGATAAAACACAGTGCGCATTTCCGTCCCCGCAAGCTAAATGTGTGGATGTGGAATTACTCCACCAGATTCCAACAACGCGCGCTTAGATGTTTACACATAAAAAAAAAAAAAATCAAACCCAACCAAACATACAATATACGTGAAAGTTTCGTGCGACGCAGTAGTGCACTTCTTTTTTACTTTTACTAAGTCCTCGCCCCAATTCTTCAAAAGCAATACAAAGTACGAAGTTTCCCTAAATGCTTTATATCTATCTTGAACGAGCCATTCATTTACGGACTTAACCCCAATATTGTACTAAATATTTTTAATTCATACCTAACTACGGTGGCTTCATCTATTTCTTGGCTCAATCTTCACAGTGTGTATTTGCCCTACTCACACATATTCTATGTCCATAAACCGTAAACGTAATACAAGAAACGATTTAATTCAATTTGAATACACCCGAAGATTTCACAGTACCTACGCCGCCATAAACTTTCACCTCTAAGATAATTTTTATGCAAACATCCTCTTATCGCTAATTTTCTTCACAATTCATCCCACTAATGGAACAGGTCGTTCTAATTGGATCCCATTGTGAGAAGAGATACTAATTTACGACTTTCAATGAAAACCATTCGGTAGAAGACTATTCAAACCTCCATAGAGCCGCATAAAGCATCCTCCAAGGAAGCTCGCATAAAACAAAAATCTGTCAACACTTTTTCGCGCTGCACCGCCTCAAATTTCAAATTAAAACTTCCATAATGGAGACGGCGAAGCACGACAAACTTATCTCTACACAGTCGAACCCGCCTCCATAACTAATTCAGGTAATGTTCAAAAATAATAGAGTTCACACCGCATAAAACCATTCAGTTTCAGTCTTCTTGTGCGCCTTTCATCTAGGCTGGGAAGGTACCCATTTTCAATTATCCCCGCTTTCCTCAAGCCACAGGATGCCCTCCTTTTATCTCTTTCAGGTATCTTGAATGGAAAAAGAAGAAATCGCCCCGTACTCCTTTGCGACAGAGGCGCACATTCATTGAGGTGCAGAAATTGCCTTAATTTTTAATATCTAGCAGAGTCCATCGCGGGCGGAATAGCGCTGCGTAAAAAAGAACTCCCTCTCTCTCTTTCTCCGAGGGGGACTGTTGTTGTTCAGTACTATGGAAGGCCCTTCTGATACCACGTACCAGCAGCAGCAGCATCACCATGTATCCACACAGCGACTGCTAATTGCTTATGGAATCTCAATAATGCACACACCTCGAGTGTGTACACAACTGGGATGAAGGTACTAAGCCGTGACCCGACCCTAAACCGACCACATACATCTTCCGTCAGCATTACCATATACACAAAACACAATCATGTGCGAAGACGGTGGATGCTACGAATGCAGTGCTGCTGTTGCCTCCAGAGCGTCGCTTTGAATTATGAACTTTATGGCTAAGATGGAGCGCATAATGTGTACCTACTACCTACATTCCTGGGCATTGAGTGAATGGTGAACCGAATTCAAAGGACCCTAATTGATTGCACATGCAAGTGCGGCTTCTGAATGGAATTGAAAGGTATGGTCGTTGGTCGTGCCTTTGTGGCAGCGGCGTGTGTGAATGCAGCACTAGTCTCGTGTCGCCTGTCCTCGAACAAACGGCTTGGGACAATATTGGGTGACCCCAATTGAAGTGCCAGTTTCCACTTATACAAAATTCATTATAAGTGATTGAAATTAAGATTAATTGAATTAAATAAACTTGAGGCACGAGATGGAGACGGTTGAGATTAAAAGGGGGCGCATGCACATGCACACAGTGCATTTAAGTTTCACGAAATATAGGGAAACAGATCGGTATTTGAGTAGATAGTTTTTTTTATAAGAAATATTTGAAAAACTAGTTTTTATCGAATATTTTGAGAAAAACTAGGTATGGGATCTTAATTAGAATTATTTTAACTATTTAATTATTTAACTGAAAACTGAGTATAAGTTACTGTTCGGACTGTAAACTTTTCTTGGTTTTTTTAATTTTAAATATTTTATTTTTTAAATTAGTTAGACGATATAAACTTACTATAGACAAAAACTGAATTTGCTTCTAAGTAAAAAATGACCATATTTCCTTACAAATAAATAGGTATGTTCAAATTTCAAAATTATGTACCATCATTCGATTCATCTTTGAACCATATACCTACCAGGGAGGTCATCTGTCTTTACTCAGCACCATTGAACCTTCAAGCTCATTCAGCATACTGCATGCCACTTGTTCACATGACACCGGAAAATAATATGTTTTCCGTAAAAGTTTCTCCATAATAATCATCCCCTCTAGGGAAGAATGGGAAAAATATAAACCTAATCCATCTCGACTCGACATCTTCTGGTACACAGACGGTTCTAGGATGGAATCAGGGACTGGCTCTGGAATCTACGGTGAGTCAAACCAGGTGAACTTGTAAGTCAGCCTTGGGAAAAACGTATCCATATTCCAGGCTGAAGTCCTTGCAATCAACCATTGCTTGGAAAAACCATTTTCATATTCTCATCTTTAAAAGCTCTTGACTCATCTGTCATCAAATCCAAACTCGTCTTAGAAACATTCTCACCATCTATGAACTTTCTAAGAAAAACCCAGTCATCCTCCACTGGACTCCAGCCCATAGAGGATTTGAGGATAACGAATCGGCTGACTCACTGGCTAAAATCGGGACAACCACTCCACTTATCGGACCTGAACCCTTCTGCGGAGTCAGTAAAAATCATTTCAGGAACTACATCAAGAACCAATCTCTTAGAGTCTAACAAGATCTGGTAAAATACAGCTGGGCAGAATTGCACCAGAACATTTTTCCCCAAATTCTCCTCCAGAAAATCACTCTTTTTTGATTAATCTGGATAACAGAAACCTGAGAATCCTAACAGGAATAATCAGCGGCCACGGTCGCGTGAGAAAACATCTTCACCGCATTGGCGTCTCACCGGATCCCATGTGTAGACTCTGTCTCGAGAGTGATGAATCCTCTCTTCACATAATCACCTTTGTCGTCTCAGGAAAAACATCCTTGGTGATGAAATCGTTAATTCAGCATCTCTTGCGAATATACACCCAGAGAAGATCCTTGTCTTCCTGACTGTCTCTGGAGTGAATATATGCCTCTAAGAATTTACCAGGGAAGTCACAATAGGTTCCTTAAGAAGCCGCAGTGCCAGAGCTCCTCGAAGGCTCTCCCGCCCTACAATCTATCTATCTATCTATCATAATCGAACTACATGTATCGGTGCGGGTTTCAGTAGATCAAGTGAATGAGTCCGGGCGAGTTCCGCATATCGGCGCTATATCGCACTTAGTCTGCTACAAATTAACTTAGCAAATCAACGCTCACTACGTGGCTACAACCATACGACTTCTTGTGATTTAATTTCTTTGCGCCGCTTAATCGCTCGTCGATCACTTCCTAGTTTTGGGACAAGAAAGGGAATTCGATTTTTTGTTGTCCCAGCCACATGTCTGCTGGTAATTTCGACAGAGTTCCTTCGTCACTTCTGATACCGGAACTTCAGTAACCTTTTGTGCTCGCATTGCTGAACTTTTGCAAATATTTACTAGAGTGAAGCTAGCCAGAGCTCATACTGAGGAGCGTCGATAACACCAGCAGAGTTTATGTAAACCTACTCTGACTCTCGCTCAACTTTCCACACCAAGCCTTTTACTATACGGCCCTGCTATAGCTTTCCAGTAACAGATCGCCCCAAATGCCTGTTGGTATATCTACTCCTCTTTCAGCAGCAACCACTGTCGTGCCTTTTCGATTGCTGGACTTACCTCGCTGCCTGCTAGTAGCGTACTCTGCGGTTGCATCACCGGGAAATTGAATCAGTTCGTTATAGGTATAGCCTTCATTGCCCTCATTTCCTTATACAACTTCATAAACTGCTAAAGACTAACTTTATTATAATTCCTCAGAATACATCTCAATTTCCAGAGCACAACAACAGCTCCCCTGTCAGCACATCCAACCCACACCTCGCACTCGCGCATCGAACGGCTCTGTATATGTAACAACCTAATCTCGTATTCCTCAACTATAGCAACGGTCCCACGTAAGCGAAAACGATATATGCCAATTTAACAATTTGTAATGCAATCCCTTGCGCACATGCCTTCATAAATTGCCAAGAATCCCTTGTAGTGTTCGCCACCCCCACCCTCACCCCAGCCGGCGATATTCCATACGCGCAGCATTCTTTCGCTGTACCGTCATAATTTTGTGATCTACTGTTCCCGCGGGACTGCATACAGGACCGGCATGCAATTAACTTCCAACAATTAAATTTAACAGCGAAACTCTGCGAGTCCTTCTCCTGTTCTAAGCACAGAGCCATATATCCACCAATATAAGGGGTATGATGTCCTGCCGTTGCGGACTACGTGATGTATCTACCATATATACCACCGCCTTTACAAAAAGATACACAAAATCGAAACGCAATAGAACGGGCCCATTCCATGGGCTGGCATCTTTTAATTGTGAATATTAATATCCGAGTAACGAAGGCGGCCAAATAGCCAGTCAACGCGAAAGGCGAAACCCAGTAAACGCCCTGGCCCTATGGTGTTACAGCAACGAGATGTACTGGCGTTCGTCGGATAAATGAGGGCATGCAGCATGGCGGCGGTGGTGGTGATTTAATAGCACACACCATATGCAAATCTTCTCATGCATTAAGCGGCATAACATCTCATCACTTTAGGGGATTTTAATGAACATCATTGTTACTTTTTCGCATCCTCCTAGCCCGGCGAACCGCGCCTCCCTGGTGCCTGGGTTGTTTCACTTCTCAGCGGGACCGACATGGTTGGCATAATTTTACCGTGCGACTATAATATATATAGAGGCGCAGATACAATGTACAGTGTACACCCCCCAAGTGACAGCTAAGACAAATACAAATTTGATTAGCTGAACGTCAAATATTTAATGTTTGCACTGCGCGTAGAGCATGAAGATGCACACATACGCACACACATAGGGACACGACCAAATCGGAGTGAATAAAGGATTTGATGCTTAAATGATTAATTAAACGTTACTTTGAAAGAAGCCGTGGCAGGTGGGGTGGTAGCACGCAGCAGCTAACGATAGTCCTGGTTAAATCTGTGTCGTATCTGTCACCCATGAGTGAGTATATGCGCTACTGTCCTTGTTTCGAGTGTACAGGTGAGCTGCCAGCAATGCCTGTCAATAGCAAGTGATTCCATTGTGCGGTGTATGGGGACTCGTCTCCTATGTGAAAGGCGGGCTTGCACCCATCACCTGCGCACGTAATGACTCGAATTATGGGATGCATGAATAATGCAAGGGCACTGACATGCTCGCGCAGAGCCAGGGTGGGTGCGATCTATTTTAATTTCGGCGAACATTTCAATTTACATAAAAGCGTTGCAAGCGAGTCGATCCAACGGAGCATTAGAATGATTATTTCTCAAAATCCCATCATCACTGTTGTGGTGGGGTTGCTCGCGATGAATGCGTCGTGTTGTGTTACACCGGTTGTGCCCATTAGAGTATCACTTTTTCAGCGTCACTAAAATTGAGGTTTATGGCTTGACGTATGTCATATAAATATTTATGTCATATTTGAAATCAAGTGGAAGTGGTACATCTTTTGCAATGAAAAGGGTTGCTTCATCGTGAGTGGAGGTTGCCAAGCAGGTTGATGGTGATTCGTATGACCTGGCAACTGGGACTTAATGTGATCATCAGACGTAATCAAAAGGTGTGCCTTCTTTATAAGAAACTCAGCCCAGACTTATATCCAGGCGTTACCTTATTTTGTGACATGTTCTTGTTCATATTCGATGAAGCTAAAGTAGGTAGGGTTAGTTTAGGTGGCTTGAAAGTTGAAAGACTCATGGTTGTAGGTGCATTGTGAGACCACATGAGTGATGCGAGGGAAAGGTGACCGGAACTCTTCTAGAAGGCACGTACAAATGCTATCCTTGTTACTGCGTATAAGCTTCCTTTGAGGAGCTAAGCGACTAAAAAAAAATAAATAGTTGGCGCAACAGGTCCGGAGGGACCCTAGGCCTAGCTTCTCACAACCATTCGTTTTGTGTGAGTTTTTCGTTTTTTTGGAATGAATGGAAGGGATCTACAATTTTATGCCGACTCCAAACGGCTAATTGAGAAGCTCTTACGAGACATTTTTACTCTCGGATGTTTGTCAGACGTTCGCGAGAGGTAGCGCAGTGGAAAAAAACCATAAGTTGGAATTTGGGTTTTTTGCGGGATTCGAACCTGAGACCCCTCGCTTAGTAGTCCAACACACTAACACGCTAATCCACTGCGACTAATGCCACGGTAACCTTCAAACTCAATTTCATACAATTGTGGATAAATAATTAATAATTAATAAGGTAACTGATACAGTGAGCACTACTGGGTGAAGGTTTGTCTTCGGTAGGGACAAAGAATCAAAGAATCAGTCTAGCCCCGCTAGACAACCCTTGATTGGGTGTCAGAATGTTGGTCAAGGTGAAGGGTAGCGGGTGAAAGTGTTGTCTTTAGGTAGACGAATTGTGGCCCCTGCTTGCAGCATTTGACACCCGTCTTAAGGAAAGGAAACTAATACTTTTATCACTCCAGACCCCAGTTGGAGTAGTTTCACAGTCTGACTTCTTTACCCTTTTATAGGTAAGAGCTGGATACAACTTTTCTGTGCTGTGTACACCGCACTCAGGATTAATTTCTAGGCATTTTTTATAACCCGCAAAGAGTAAAGAGTTCCTCTCGCCAGCCGAACTAAGAAACTCTGCTGCTAAATGCATATTGGCCTTCACTAGGAAGGTCAATCGTCTAAAAAATAGTTTTCCTTTAGCGAATTACACAAACTAAAAATTAGGCACAACTTATTCAATGACAATGTCTTCTATGGTATTACATTTTAAGCGCGTCGCATCGAAAGTTTGATTCCTTTCGACTGCCAGTCAATCCCCTATAAAACCCAGTTGGCAGGTACTCAAAGGAAACACTTATCTATGTAAAGAGTTTGCAACATCTATTCGCCCACCTATGTCAATCAACTTGAGATCCCCAACGACAAATCGCCCTCAGCAACATATTAATTTCAAGTTAAACCACTGCTGGACCATAACTTGAGCTCCTTAGGTTGGATTAGGTAAGGTGGCTGTTGAGAAAGACACACCTATAGACCATGTAAGTGTAGGCCCTTTGTGATACCACATAAGTAAAAGCACATTAATTTCAATAGTTTCCAACGAGCCAAATAATCCCTACCAATCCATCAAGCGATAAGCAGATACCCTGCGCAACAAAGTCACCTTACACACGGCCTCAGCAATTTGCCTCAAAACTATTTAGAAGTGTTATCTACCGATACAAAATTTACATGATATACATTGTGGCACATGTCTCCTATGCTGCTCATGGTCATTAAAGAAGTACCAAAGTGCCAATAATTCGTATTCCTTCACTGACCTCTCCTATACTTAGAAACTTCCATTACAAGATTAAGATATTTCCGTCACTTTTCAACGACTCCCTCAACAACCCTAATGACAAACACACACACACACACTTGCTGCTCGCATCGCTTCCCTTGTCTCCTTCATCCCCGATGGGCTTACATTCAGATACACTCACCACATACATAGTTGGTAAAGCATTCATTGCGGTTGGGAATAATAATTACTGCAGGCCCTACTTCTGGCACTAAACAACTTTATTAATTAATGCTCTTCCATCTTAATCTTGAGAATGATGATTTGTCCCAAGGATCGTTAGAAGGCACATCGCCCCCTCTGTATAACAGTAAACCACAAAACCGAATCAAAATGGCAGAGTCCCTTGGAAATATTTCACTCTTACGCTGCCAACCGAATCGGCCATAAATTTCGGTCAAACAAAAACCAAAGGCCCACCCACATAATACGCCGACATGACATCATCCCTCCAGCTACTCAGGCACTGTTATTCTCAACCCCTTCTGGCGCTGGCTGCCACATCCACTCCGCATATCGGCATAAGGGGCGGGAGAAAGTAATACAGCTAGTGAAATCAAATTCGATCGAAATATTTGGATAGACCATATACCCTGCGAATCCTGAGGCGCATTCAGTTTGCATATTATCCTGCCATCCTGTTCGCCATATCCTGTCCAATTTAGATGGAGGACTGATAAATCTAATTTCGCTCGGAGGAATGAAACGGTTTGGCGAAAAAAAAAAACACATATCCCTACCCTACAATCCAATCCCATTTCGCGCGCCACCACCCACTTCCTCTCCTGCCACTTAAGGACATAAAAATACTAGATAGAGACTCTCGCATCGCAGCTAATGTGCAGACAAGCGGAATGGGCAATTGGTGTGTGTCACGCATCGATGGTAATTCACGAGGTCTTTTGGAGTTTCGGCGTTTAATTTGCATCGTCACCCTTGTGTGACGCAATTCCCGCTAAATCCCGCTTAATTCCGCAGTTTTTTCCGCTCACCACACGTCATTCGATGCGAAGGATGTTTTTCCTAATGCAACCCGATTTGCCTTGCTGGGTTTTAATCATTTAAAGTAGGATTGTGAAACGATTGCAGTAAATTTTCCCTAAAAAAAGAGAAAAAAAAACGACACATTCTCGCCGAGTTGTGAATTATTGTTGTAAATTTCCTTTAGAAAGGAAAAGGGGATAACAAATCATTCCCGGGCATCAGTTGAAACATGAAAAATGTTTCACATTAATTGAAATAAAATTGAAAACTCTATGTGGAGCGGAATGGCAGCGGGGAACTCGTGGTGGACATTATTTGCTCCAAATTGGGTGGGTGCTGTTGCTGGTATCTTCTACACACATGCCCCGAACAATGGAAGTGGTCAGCCCGTTGGGCGTTTGTGTTTGTGTTTGTTTTACTCGATGGATTTAATAAATATTTCTGAGCGCACACATTTTTATGATAAAATTGAAAAACCACCAGCGGTGGGGTGGTTGCTTTGGTTGATGTGTGTTTTTAAATTGCTTTTTGTCAAATGGGTTTTTGTCTGTGAATTCCAATGGAGGTTGGGCTGTTGGGCGCATATCCCATTCCCATTCCCATTCCCAGTGCCAGTGCCAGATAGAGATCAATACGTCCACATCCAGTTACTATGGTATCGGTTCACAAATTGAATTTGATTTTGAATGTATATTTTTTCCGTCATTATAATAGCGACAGAGAGAAATTAGCCCAAATTGGAGGAATTTTTTGTTCGGCGAATTGTAACGGGGCGCTATATGTTGGCTTTTGTTTGGCGCCAATTTTAAGTTAATTATTCACGTTTGGCGGAAGTGAAAGCTAGCCCTTAACACATCGTTATGTGTGCGAATTGTTTACGTGGCAACGAGAAATGAAATCATTTGATTCGATTTAACGCACAAACGGGAGTTGATAGCGGAGCGTAATTGTTAGGAAATTGCTTGATTTATTTTCCTCAATTTGATTTGAATGAATAAATATTTTTTGTTTGCCTACCCCTTGAAATGTACGTGTGAGGTGTGACGTAACTAATTGGGCTAATTATGGTGAGTTTTTTTTTTAATATATTCTTGTTAGTTAGACATTCACCTGTGTACTCTGATGATTTTAAAAATGTACTAGTATTTGCATTTTCGCCCACTTGTGTGTTTTTGTGGATGGACGCAGAAGGGTGCATGGGTTTGTTTGTGAATCGAGTATAGTAGGTACGTTCGCGGATATGCAGCGTCATTTAGATGATCGTGTAACACATTATCCTCTTGGAATTTGTTCGAAGTGCCTTTGATGACTGACTAGTGTCATTTATTAGAGCTCTCCAACCCTTATCTTTAACTAGGAGTTCTGAATTCATAACAAACTAAAACATTATCTAATTCATTTATGCAAGGTGCCGAAAGCACTCACCCACAAATATTACTCCTTATACTTAAAGGTAGCGTTTTTCTGCAGTAAAATAATTATAAAAAGTGGGCTCCGATAGTTGGAAAACAGAACACTAAATCGGTCCATCGCGATCCCTGAGCGAATCACCACTACGTGTTTTATATGAAAAAAAAACCTAACCACGTTCCCTGTGAGGCATTTTTATTCCCTGCCGAATTGGACGCTCAGCGTTCCTTCCCCTGTCGTTGGGCAAAGTTATCATTGCGGCAAAAAATGGTATTCAAATGGGTCTGAAGGTAGTACGCAATAATGTTCCTAAAACGGCTTTATGGTATTTTTCAATTGGAATCGGAAAATCGTTTATATAAAATTCACATATACCTAAGTACGTAAAGATACTACACGCATTTTCAATTATTGATTTTATTTGAGTAAAATTTTTTTATTACTGACACTTAACCAATCGTTAAGTTGCTTTCACTCTACCCAATATTTTTGCACATAAATTGGATTGTCCCCATTTTTATCATTAATCTCATTTTCTAATTATTGATAAAAATATGCTGAAGTTGAAGGCTGCATTTTCTTTTCTTTTGGTGCAATTGTATCTTCTTCTGTGTCTACTACACTAAAGCCAATTACACACAAATAATTAACTTGTCCAAGAAACACTACCAAATTATAAAACCGACTTACGTTTTACGTTTAAGGACAAGTTTAAATGTTTCCCTAGATAGAATATACTTCATTTGTTGACAAACACCACATAAATCATCAACCAAATAATATAAGCAAAGTTGGTTGTCAATTAATGTCGTTTTCCATTGGGACAGATAAAGCACTTTTTTCTGATTCAGAGCAGTTTTTCTGTTCTCGAAATCAGCTGGATATCAGGTTTTATGTTCCATTTTGGCCGCAAAAAAAAAAAAAAAACACTTCTTTTCGGAGTCAGAGCAATTTTGCGAATCTCGATTTTTGAGCGAGACTTAAACCTATTTACTCTAACATCAAAACATTTGTCAATCTTTAAAGTGTGTACTACGACAACTCTTTGAAAAATAGAAAAAAATTTTACATTTGTCCCGTACAATGGAAATTATCTAACATAAATTGAATAGATTGTAGGCGCAGTGACTTAGTGGTTAGTGTGTTGGACTACTAAGCGAGGGGTCGAGGTTCGAATCCCGCAAAAACCCAAATTCCAACTTAGGGTTTTTTTCCACTGCGCCACCTCTCGCGAACGTCTGACAAAAATCCGAGAGTATAACTGCCTTGAAAGAGCTTATCAATTAGCCGTTTAGAGTCGGCATAAAATTGAAGATCCCTTCCATTCGTTTCAAACTCGCACAAAACGAATATTTGTGAGAAGCTAGGCCTAGGATCCATCCGGACCTTTTGCACCAACTAAGTACTTATTTGGCTCTGCGAAATAAGGCCCCAATGAAATAATAATGCCCCAAAAGGAAAATGAAATAAGGCCCAAACAAATTATACAGGAAACAACAACAACGATTCTTAATAGAATTTGGGGTGTTATTTCCTTTTTTGGGGCCTTACATCCTAATGAAAATTGGGGTCTTATTTCATTATGAAATAAGACCACAAAAGAAGAAATGAAATAAGTCCCCAAAATTACTTTTTTATTATTAATTGTTACCATTTTGATAGGGAATGCGTATGGGGGGGCTTGCTGCCCCCCTGCAACCCCCCTGCATGGGTTTTTTGTTAGATTACGGGATGGGTGCCAGTTTGAGTATATAAAAGTTTCTTTAATTTAAATTAGTTTATCCAATATCAACAATATTAAATAAAAAGTAGTTTTCATTATTTTTGATTTCATTATGAAATAAACCCCAAATTTGGGGCCTTATTTCATCGCAGTGGGGCCTTATTTCATAGTTGAAATTGGGGTTTTATTTCATTATGAAATAACACCCCAAATTTGGGGCCTTATTTCATTTTCTCTTTTGGGGCCTTATTTCCTGCAGCCTATTTATTTTTTTTAATTGAATAGATTTTTATAAACACAAATTACTATTTAAGAACCACTGACTTTTAAAACTCGCACCACCTAAAATCTGAGGGCAAAGTCTGAAAATTTCAATTTCAAAAATATGTTCAACCTGTGACTTCACTTTACAGTTGTTCAGGAAAGCAATTGAGAAAAAGAGGTGCATTTGAATTGAATTGAATTGTAGTTTAAGTCAGTTTATACAAACAACTTTGGTAAAAAAAGAAAGAGTTATTGATACCAATTAATAAAAAGTAGAACGTGGTGATCAGCGTTGCCACTTGTACTACATATGTAGTACAATGCTACATATTTGCTGGATTTTTGAACGTCGTACTACATACTACATTCGTTTCCCAAAGTACTACATTTCTTAAGAGCCAACCATTTTAAATTAATTAAAGGAGTTTCTCTGTAAAAAGCAAATTGGGACATTTTAAATGACCAGTGGCGCTTGTTGATTGGTGTTTTCGATCTTATTTTGAAATGTGGACCTCAAAATAGCGACATTGTGGCAATATGGGTGAAATTAAACAAACAAAAAATAGTTTAGGAAACTTAATTATTTGAAGAACTATCTGCATATAAGCTAGACTTGTGCTTTCTTCCACACAGTATTGCTTCTGATGAGAGAAAGTTAATTTCAATTAAAAAAAAAAAACATGTACTACATTTTGTTTGAAAATGCTACTTATTTTTCTCTTATATACTACATTTGCTAAGGATGTAAGTGGCAACGCTGGTGGTGATCCAAAGTAGTAACGTACTCAGTTAGCAAAAATGTGCTCAAATACTTCAAAACTTCACAATTGTAGCACGGGAGGGAACGCTGTGACCGTAAGCAACAATGTCTTCCATGTTCAACAGTGCGCAGACAGGATACCTATTGCGGTTCGCAAGATTCTCTTGCTTAGTTTGAGATTTTCCTTAGTTCACTTGTGGTTTATTTCCATTATCGAGGAATTGGACACAGGATAGCCGGGGTCTACGAGCATTTCTAACCGGGGTCTATGCCCCCTGTAGTTTTACCTACTTTCAGCTATTTGGTCCCAAGCTGAGCTCCACCGCCTTCGAGCTGTTTTTCTGTTAAAAATCTGTCATATACAAAGCGACACATTCTGAATTTTCATATAGTAATTTCTACGTCAGAGGATGACTAAGTAAGATTTATTTCACATTTAGAAGTAGTGCACCATGAAAAGATATGACTTTTCCACGTTCCAATCCTGGGTATATGTCGCCATTAACATTGTTAAAATGAAATTCAGAATTTCCCATACAATGCTTATCAGATAATTGATCCCATTTTGGTGACATTCAATTTGTCGCCGCCACATTACCATAGTAACGTACCTATTCAAATATTTATATAATCTTAGATTAGAACATAATATTTTCGAAGGAATACAATTTGCCTACCCCTAAAAGTAAGCAATTATGTACCGAAATTTAGTCTAGGGGCGAGGTGTTGAACGAACGTTTCAATGATGTGACAATGGATACAGTGTTGCCAGACGGTCCAAATATTTCCCCACAGATTCTGAAAAACCCGCAGATTTGCTTATTTAAAAAAAAAAACCCAACTTTTTGTAAATATTTTTTTAAGATGTTTTATGTATGACTTAAAACACAAATTGCGTGTAGGCTGTGCTCTCCGTTTGTGCTACCAAAAATGTCCTCCTTTCCAATTTTGTTATTAAAATCACCTAAGACAATTTTAACGTTGTACTTAGGACATTGCTTGTATGTTTTGTCGAGGAGCTCGTGGAAACATTCTTTGGTAGCATCGTCTTTATCTTCTGTTGGGGCCTGAGCGCATATTAGGCTGATGTTGGCGAATTTAGCCTTGATGCGGATAGTTGTAAGACGTTGAATAACGTGTCGAAAGCTCAAGACTTCTTGCCTAAGCCTGCCGCTAACAACGAATCCACATCCAAATAGACGCTGCTTCTGTTCCCTGTAGCAATCACCGTCACACTGTCACAGTTTTTCATACTTCTTCTGCCCAGCTCATTTCACCGCTCTTGTACCAGTCTAGGGATTCCGCTAATTGTTCGTCTGCACGCGGTCTGTTCAGAGTTTTTTTCGTTTTGCAGGGTCGTCAGCAGTAAATTCGTCCTTAAACGAGGCTCTTGGTTGCCTCGCTGTGTTGTTTTTCCGTGGTTGGATAGTTAGCCCCACACACAAACCCGACCCTAGGACAGCGGGTCGGATACTCCGTTGTCATTAACACACTTCGGCGATATGATAGTGCTGCTTTTGGCCCAAAGGGTTCAGCCGCCACCGTCTCTATTTCAGCACCCTAACTAGTGCTGATAAATCCTTACTAACCCTAACTCCCAATATGTCAGAGTAGCTCACGCAAGTTATCTGCAATCTTGACTGTTGACACCACCGTTGATCCAATCTCGTGGATCATTCGCTGTATGTCATATTTCTAAGTGTGTACAACACTCAACAAAATTCATACAAGTTTTGAAATTAAAACTAAAAATGGTTGACTGGATAGGGAAACGTCTCCCTGTATGTCTTTACCTTAGAGAACACAACGTTTTGGCGAAAATAATGTTTTCTTAGGGTTGCTATGAACAAAAATCAAAAACCATATCCTACCGCCTGAAATGTAGGACATAAAGTGATTATCAAAATGTCAATAGTGTGCACAAACCAAGGTTATGTACCATGAGATAAGTTATATCAACCACACTGCCCCCATTCTTACAGTCTTCTTGCAGTCAGCTCTGCCTAACGACTTGATGCCAAGGACTGCGATTATGTAAGCGTCGTTTCCAGGAAATTCTATATTCAACTTTCGAATTAATTGCAGTTTGGTGAACTGTAAATTGCCAATGCGAATCGATATTAAAAGTTCAAAGTCCATGAAGATCTAACTGAAGATGAAAACCAGGTCCTTGGTAAACTGTGAACCTACCCCCATCCATAGGACAAGATGCCACTTCTGACCGAAAATTCAAAATCGAAATTCCAAACTTTTTTCCATTTTCAATTTGAGTTATGCAAATATTTTCCTTAAGACTTTTCCTGCATATTTGTTTTGTATTTCACCAAATATATTTGCAACTTTCTATACCAACCTGTGTGTGCGTAACATTGCGGTGCGGTTTGGTTTTTGGATTATCTGCCACTCGTTTCATAGATAGTGGAAAATTTAAAGAACTTTTTGTTTTCTTTACATCTTTTCAGACGTGACAAACATCCCAACGGAAAAGGTTATAGCCGAAGCTGGTAAGAATGTCACCATAACCTGTCCTGGTGTAACGGAACACTCCCTAGTGGATACGCTAACGTGGAAGACAACAACAACTACCATTGCACAATTTGCCAATCGGATACCGCTGTTACACAGCCCTAGGGTAAGTCAAAATTCCATCTATACACACAGCCATTACCGGCAGCATCCATACCACGAATGTCAGCATCACCAAGAAACAATTGGCAAAAACTTGAGTTGTAATTTTATTTAAGGACTCATGATCCGAATCCGTGTTGTTGGGCCCGCTCTGGTTATCCCCCCTCTCTCTCTCTGTTCCATCGGGGCAACCGAAAAATTGTCTACTCCACACCTTGTGGCACCGTCAACATGAATGTGAGCAGGATGCGGAGAGCGCAGCCATCCATGTTCGTCCTGGAAATGTCAAGAGTGCCAAGAATGTAGGATATGCCTTTTCAATGCAGACGACAACGTTGTCTATAGGTGAGGTGCCTCCGGTCGGTCGGTAGGATCCTTTGTTGGCAAATATACAACTTGTCGGATGGCATTTGCATATCAGGACATTGCATTCAATATTTTGCTCATTTTATAGTCAGTTTGATAAGCCAGCATAAGCAATACTCCGATCTGTGAACTATGCAGCTGCAGTTACCGACCATAGATATAGTATAGTGTAGGTGGACGAAGCGCTAAGAAGGATGTAGGTGTAGGTAGAGGTGTCACGTCGGACGAAGTTGTCGGGGAAAATTCGAAATTCGAAAATTGCATTGCATTTGTGGAAGGAACGATCGAATTCGGTGTGTCGTGTGCATAAAATTGGGTCTTCCTTTTGATTTTCATGCAATTGGCGACCCAAATTATTGAGAGTTAGGGTATCAGGTTGTCATTGGTTCGGATGACCGCTGCCTTTGACTAAATCTCAGTCGAGAATTGCTTTTTATTCTTGGAATTTTCAAGGGGAAGGACTACCCATACATATACTGCTGGATTCAATGTGTCCTTTTTGTGGATAGCCATCTGAGAATTAGTTCAACCATAAGTTACGAGTAGTTCTCTGTCAGCGGACGGACTGCAACAGGCAATGCCTTCTTGTGTATTTAAGTAGGATACAAGAGAAGACAGACAACAGCGCGCTGCCCTATTTAAATTATTTTTATTACATAAAATGCCTCATCATTGAAAATTTAAAGACCTTGAGGAACTTGATGTAGCCGCGAGCTTTTCCATCGTCATCCAACACATGATTCCCACACATAGACCCTTATATATACAGATAAACGGGTTGGAAATCAATGACAAGTGAGTAGGTATAATGACCATCACTCCTTGCTGTTGTTGAAGCATCTGAATAGACAGCAAATTTTATCTAAAGAGGACTTTTCTGTGGCTAAAACCATACTGACAGAGGTCATATTTATATAAAGGCGTTATCGAAATATTCGGAGAAGTCCTTGTATACGTGACCTTTAAGGTGCAGCGATTGGTGAGGTCTAAGACTAAGCGACGGTTTTCCAGATGCACCCCCATAAGGATCCAAAATAAAACTTTGGGTGCATTCCCTTGCGGGTAGGTGTGGGTACGTCTAATATAAATCTTCAAAACGTGTACCATCTACTTTGTTAAGATTGTGCCACCGCCCGAATGATATGTCCGAAATTTCAATCCTGCTAATATCTAATACAGTCGAACCTGTCTAAGTCGGACCCGCCTAAGGGAAATACCTTCATTTTCCTTTAAAAAAAAACCCTATAACTGAAACTTTTTCACCCTCTATCCCTAGGTAAGTGAAACTTATATTTTATTAATTAATCTCTGTAATTGGACCAGACCAGAAAATTTATTTATTTGAACCTCTCTAAGGCTGCCTCCACACCGGATGGAACAAAACGACTTAGACAAACAAAACAGTTTTTTTTTCGCCCATAAGATTCCAATTAACCAGGTTCGACTGTATAAGCTTCAATACTAATAAGCATATTTTTATTTACTATTATCGCTTGTGGTCGAAAATCGACCATACCTTTTATAAGTATTTAATACTTAAAATCGTACCACAATTATTTTCGTTACCTATTTTATGTTTTTTTTTTTTTTTTATAAACGAAAAGAGCGACATCTAGCTATCGAAAAATATGTAAATGAACTGATCCTTCGGAAACAGGTTCTAATCCTTTTTTTTAACTTTAAGACTTGAGTGGGGAAGCGAGGAATAACAACGACTCTCGCTTATTTGGGGGTTACCCTGACAATTTCTGTTGGGAAATTATGTCGAATTTCAGTTTGTGAATTATTGTTTTAGACTTATTAAGATTGAATCTTTTTAATTTTTTTTAAATTAGGGCTTAGTATGTATTATAAAATTCAAATTAACGTTATGAAATTATTTAAAATTTTAACTTAAAAAAAAAGAACTTATTTTTCAAAAAATCTAGATTTACAAATTTATTTCATTATTGAAGAAAAAGTTTTTAATCGCTTTTTTACTTTTTTTTTAAGTTAACAATGTTTATTAATTGTTAATTCATTATTTGTTAATGATCATAGATACCTGCAGCATACCTTGGGCACGTCGACTAGTGTTCACCTCCTGATTAAGTGGTCTGTCTAACAAACCGGATATCGTCACAATATTCCAAAGTGAGCGTCGTCTTGAAAATGTCTTCTACCGTTAGAACTTTGAAGCTCAATTCGTTGTTTCGAGTATTATTTATAATTGATTTGCTTCAACGAATTATGTAGTTTAACCAACTTTTGGATGTAGGTTGTCGAAGCGTTACCCCAAGCCAGAACACCATATCGTCGTTTGGACTCAATGAGTGGAATGGTATTTCAGGTGAGATAGTCCAAAGATAGCCTTCTTTAAATCCATACGTAGTTTATCGATTTGTTTATTCCATAAAAAATGAAAGTCGATGATGAATCCTAGATATTTTCAGCTGTCGAAAACTTCGATAACTTCTGTAATGGAACTAGGGCAGGCATCATTTCTCATTAAAACTGATGGTATTTGCGTGGCTTTGAAACTTGAATTTCTGATGTGCATCATCTTTGTTTTCGTGGTATTTATCACTAGTCCGTTATCGTGGCACCACTTAACTGCGACATAAATTCGTCCTGCATTATTACTGTAGCCCTTTTTGGGGACTTGTTATGCACCACTATTGCTATTTGGTGTACAGAATGAATAGGATTGGACCTATTTGTGATCCCTGTGGGACACCACATTCCACAATAGCTCTGTCACTCTGTACATCACAAATCGTGACGCAAAATCGCCTGTTGAACAGATAATCGGTTAACCAGTCCGCCATTATGTCTCTTATACCAATACGTTGAAAATTGAACTGCTTCAACCTTCAAGAAGTGTTTTATGGCTTAAAGTATCGAACACCTTACTGAAATCCATAAAGAGTACCAATACCAACACGTGATTACATTTGTTCAAGCTCAAGCTCTGGTTGACACAGTTAGCGAATTCTGCTAGCAGTTTACTCATAATTTATTTTATTTTATTTTGTACCATATTGACTTTTATGGATCAAAGCATGATTGCCACTAAAACTATTTATTCGTGCGGTGATAACACCTTCTAGGCATTTTTCTATTACCGGAAGAATCGACATCGGTCTACAGTTTCTGAGATGAATCTTAACTCCTCCTTTGTAAGTAGGCCTTGTGTGTGTTTTTAGTTTTATTTTATTTAACTACTACACATAATGTCACAGTTAATCAATAATGAACAGACTTTGAATAACCTATTATTGGAAAATACTGTTTTACTTTGTTTCAGTATGTTTTTTTTAATTAAATTTTGAGATATTTAAATCAATCACATGGTTGTACTTATTGAAAGCCATTACTCCCATAGTTACATCGAGACGTCCTTTGTTATAGAAAAATTGGGTTCCTTCTTGTCCTCGGTCTGGTATTGATGTTTACGGAATTGAGTTTACGGAGTTGACGTTACCAGTCAGAACGCAACACAGGAATATAACATTGGATGTCTCTCTTCGTTTCTCCAAAGTCTGAAGATTCAGCAATTTTAATCGACTTATTAAGGGTGGAAGACGACTTTCGGGGTTCCAAGGCAAATCACGTAATGCGAAAAGAAGAAACTGCTTAAATATTTTTAAATGACAGCAAATAGGACTACAGTATTCTAAAACAGGTTGGACGAGAGAACAGTATAGAATTTTGGACACAATAAGCTACTACCACAGCAGTTTTCAGAATGCCTACAGTCTTTGCTTGTGTCAGACTTAAATTAATGAACTTGTTTATAATGGGTGCAAATGCTGTAAATTTCTTGAGTGTTTGTTGGTTTAACGAACATGTTTTTTTCCAGGCTTATGATCGTGCTTACATCAAGTCACAATGATGTGCAATCTTCTTTGTCTGAATTTCGCAAAATCATTAGATAATACATGCCGTTCAGTAGCATATTTTTTATTCAATGTCTCATCCATATTTAATTTGTATCGTCCCAGTATTTCATTTATTAAACGCCAAGTTTTTCTGGTATCTGTTTTAAATTGAATGAACTGGTTTTTAAAATAATTGGATCTATGTGCTGATATATCTTTGTTTATTTTGCTGTAAAGTTATTATATTCAACCAACATTAAACGTCAATCCTTTGTCTAAGCTGTTGTTTTTCCACCCTTTCGCATTTCTGAAGAAGACTGGTTGTTATCCAGGTGTTGTCTAAGATGATTTATATTTGAATACATTAATATGGTAATATGGGGGCAACAAATTGACTACCACCAAAGTCCTTCCATTTACCTGTTTTGTATGGCGAATTCATAACTTAATTGTATCAGCCTCAATGGCGACATATACCCACGATTATTTGTTTGTGCATATCTGTGGCACAGTACCTACCTTTTAAATAACATAAGTTTCATTCTCCTTATTTCATTCACGGCTATCGGCAATTGGATTTATACGTATTTTAGTGAAGAAAGTGTTCGAATCGGTAAAATAGAAAACGAATTATATGAAGTTTACAAAGTAAGTGGACAGCGCGGCGTTTAAGATTGCTGGCCGAGGAACAAATTCAAGAAAAAAATTAAGTGAAACCGAACAGAAGAACTTTAAGATAAAAATCCAATCCCTTTGAGTTACCACAGGCGTTGTAAGTAAAAATGTAAAAGAGTTTCAACATAGTTAATACATACAGTGAAACCTGCGTAAGTTGGACAGCTGCGGTGCAAGCATTTTTGGCCAACTTAGAGAGGTGACCAACTTATAAGGGTACATACTATGTTTATATGTTTTTTTTTTTCTAACACTTGTTAGTTAAGAACTTCGTTTTTATCCATATTTTGCATTTACACTGAAGTCATTCACAAGCTGTAGAATTGAAGTCATCAATATCCCAACAATCATTAACACGGACGTTATTTTACCGCTATGTCTGACTCAACATAGTGTGCAGTGCATTTTTAATCTTTTTATCTTGAAAAAATTAAAGATACACTTCGGTTATGTAGTAAAAGTCATGGAAATTGAAGAGGAACGGCTGCCGAACGTGCTTTTGAGGTTCATGCTGGAAAAGAACGCGTCTTGCATCAAAGAGTGGCAAGAACTAGCTAATCGCTGTCGACTTGTGTTAAGTTTTCACCCTACGGAAGAAGCTACTACACTAAGAAGAAAATTTGGGAACATCATGGAAAAAACTGGATCCTTTTTATACAACAAATACGTAAATGAAGCTAAATCGTCACTACACAGGATGTATTATAGTAAGGTTAACTATAGTCTTAATGGTAACACTTACTTTCGGATGGGAATGAAACTGAGATGATAAGAACTATTTTTGTGTTAAGAGGCGAATTAATCAATCTAAACTACGTGCCACATCATCCTGATCTGCCAATACTGTGTGATCTCTGCAACCGTGGAAAGAGGGAGGATGTCTATCATTTATTGCGGTGTGTCCTATTTTAAACGAAACTAGAATGGTGTACTTTGCAGTGAGAACACTTGAAAAGGAAGATCTGATGTCTGTATTGAATGGTGACTGTGGCTGGAATAAGCTGAATAGATACTGTAAAAGTGCTGTTAATTACGGAAAACGAATCAGAGATGGAGTTTTTTGAAAATATTATACTCTTCGAACGAAATTTTTTTGTTTATATTACCTAAACATTTCTCTACTTTTCTTTTAAATTTAGATTATCTTGTTTCAAATAATGTTATAAATATAAAAAAAAAAATGTCAATCTGGTAGACGGCTCATTGCCAAACCTAAAGACTTTATGCTCATACAAAAAAAAAAATGTATATTGTCATATGTATTGAATTATTTTGATAATTTATATTTAAATAAAAAGTCATAAAACTAACTAAATTAACTAACAGTGAGCAGACGACTATGTTGCTGGCCAACTTTCGGAGGTGGCTAACATACAGAATTGAATTTTCTTGGTGATACTATATGGCCAACTTACAAGGGTGGCCAACTTGACAGGTTTCACTGTATTTCTTCTTTATTAGATTTCGCCTGTACTACAGGCTCAATAAACAAAATGTTGAAGTATCTATCTGCTGGATGGATTTTCTCTTAGACAAACTATCAACAATCAAAAAACCGTTCAAGGCGAATGCCGTCGTAAAGCTGAGCACATGACTGCGGTTCTTTTCAGAAGATTTTCATCGAATACATTTGACCATCATCTCCAATTGTTTTTGATTAGTTGAGCTAAGCTACCTATTAATTCGTTTTAGCACATTTTGAAAAAATAACTTTAAACAAAATACTTTCTCGATTAAAAATGATTGTTCTCTGTTGTTTGAAGTATACCAATACCAATTCTATGCCACTTCTATTTTCACGGTTCAAACAACCAAATTAAAAAAAAAAAAAAAAACGCAAAAGACTTCAAACTCACATAGAAACTGCTAAGTTTTTGAATTTCCACGTACAAATTTACAAAGCAAATATTCTGGGGGGAATCCGATCAAATTCCGGGGGGAAGTTTTCTTCACGATACCAATTTATTCCGAGGCGAATATTTTCCCTTTTTGGAAATTCATTGCCTTGCCTATACCTATTTTTGAAAAATGGAAAATGTTTCGGGGGGAATTTTGTTCACAATAGCACTGATTATAAATACTAAAAAATTGCACGCAAACTTTGGGTGTTCACGTATTAATAGGTGTTTGGATTTTTTTTAATTTACCAAAAGTCTATATGATCCTCCCCATAAAACAATGACTTCCTCGTAACCGATTGTTGACTAAATATTAAACTCCGCCCACGGATGCACGTCACAGTGAAATTTAATTAAGCATTTTTTTTTTATATTTTTCAAATTAAAATACGAAAAATCAAATCAAATCGGGGCATGATGTGCCGCAGGATAAATTCACAAGACATTCATCAGCAACATAAATAATTATTTGTACCTTTCTTGCAATTTGCTTGTTTTATTGTTTTCATTTGTGCGACTTTTCCGATACCCCCCCATATGACTACGCAAAGCGGTCCATCTTTGTTGGCTTCCGGGATAAAGGGAACCTTGGCACACTGAACGAGAGACGACAAAGATATTCTCTTTATTCAGCTGAATGATCATATTAAATGTGACACTCACAACTCACAAGGCAAACCGTTTTTATTTATTTTTATTTTTTGCGTGCCCCCCTCAGGCCACATCATCTCTTGACGTGAATGCTTTGAAGTTCAGTCACGTGTTAAAGCAATTAATTTATTTATTGCGACAATTTGGATTTCATTTCGGATATTTTGTCCTCCTCCTCAAAGTTATTGTTGCTATTGGCTATCGGGCGAATGGATTGAGGAAAAACGATTTTTTATTTTTTTTTTTTCTATTCGCAGAGGATGTGGAGATTTAGGTTATATTTCGACAAAGGAATTGCTTAATGTGGAGATTTGTTGCTGATGGATATCTAGATTGAAAATAAAATGTCCCCTACTACCATGGTAATGTGCGAGTAGGTCCGTGGATACACCGACGACAAAGAATCGTCCTTGTGAAGTTATTTTTTCCCAATTTTATTATTATTCTTATTTTCAACGGTTGGAAGAGTGACGGTGGCAGTTGGAGCTTTCAAAAGCGGAAACACGAAAAGCGGATTAGCGTTTTGGGAGAATCACATTGTTAGGTTTTTTTTTTCTTGTATTCTTATAATGTGAAAGACGATAAATACAATTTCAGGGAGATTTTGGGTGAAGGAACTTTTCAGAAGTTTTATAGATTTCTGATTGGCGGCTTAGCCCTTTATCTGTTGGTCTTCTGCCAAGAATTCCAAATAATTGGGGAATTTTCGCATCCAACCATTTATGTGGACTACCACAACAGAACAGATTTTACAACAAGGACATTTATTTTCGGCAGCTCAAATTCTAACTCCATGCTCCATTGTGGAATGGTTAGTGGACAAACCTCATGGGCTCATACTAAGAATGCCGCGGAGTTGTAAAAATATGCAATATTTTCAGTACTGCAGTCATTGGATTAAAAAGATAAAGATATTTAAAATATTTTTACTTCACTAAGTAGTTTTACTTAAAATTGTTAGTCTCGGTATATTTTGAAGTCTTAACTGAACCAATAACCTGAAATCAAAAGATTGCAATTCTTTTTGATTGCTTGAATTATTTGAAGTCTTTTCCATTCAATGTACCAAATGCTTCGTGTTTCGTGCATATTTTTAAACTCACATCTTACATATATGAAATGTAAGTTTCAAAAAATCAAATGAATAGTGGATTTTTTCAAGAAAAAAAATCCTTCAAATCAATCAAAAGACTTCAAGCAGTCAAAAGACTGCATTACATTGAATGCATTCAAATGACTAAAAGAATGCAAAGAATGGAACAAAACTCAAAGGGTATTGCAATCTTTTGACTTCAAGTTTGTTGAGTAAATCACGTTATTGCTTCACTTAAGACTTAGAAATAGACTGGGATTTCAATTTTTAAGCAATTCTTTTACAGCTCTAAAGGATGGAACAAGGGCCGATAGTTTGTTAACTGATTTGCCAAACCTAATCAATCCTACAATAAAACTATATTGTTCCTTCTATTGCAAAAAGACAATGAAATCGATATTTCTGTTGCAACAAGGAAAAACCATATTTCATATTTCGTAGATACCTATACCCAAATCTTCAAAATATATTTTTTTTTCTCTTTATCTCTTTATCTTCAAAATTAGAGCAAAGCCGACTTTTATTAATTGATAGTCCAGCACGATTTGTAATTTTATACATTTTAGCAAAACTTTCATATTCTCTCCTGAATATGATCAAATTCGACTTTAGCGGTTTTTCCGTGTTACAACAGATTCCTCGACACTTAAATGGGAGCTAGAGTTGGGAAACTTAAAACTTTTTATAAACAATGCACTTTGAAAAAATAGGCGGGATAGAAAAAACGGGGATTGGAAAGGAACTTGGAAGTATTCTACACATAAATGTGGTACCTAAAAACAAAAACAGTTGCACTTCCCAAAGTAAAAAAAGAAAGTATTTCGAATATCATTTCTCGGAGCTAAGGTTGTTAAACTAAGAATGTCAATGTGGCATTTAAAGCGAAAAATACGGCACGAGCAAAGCCAGAGAACAGCTAAAAGGAATCTATTTTCTTCGCTATGATTCGTAACTGTTGGCACTTCTGATCGGGCATAATATTCCCAAGTTATAATCATGTTAAGCCTTCAACTCAAATTTATTTTGGATCACAAACTCAAAATATCCAGCTTTTAATGGAAAAATCTTCCATAGTGACTCCTACTTTTTATTAAAAAGGATTTTTTTTTTTCGATGTTCATTTCCTTTGTTCAGCAATAAAAGGTCCAGAAGCTATGTGAAGTATTATATTCCTGACTTCTGGGTTCATAGTAGGTACTCGTATATTGGTATTTAAATACCGACAATTTTTTTGTACTCTACCTCCTCGTCAAATATATTGACACAGCTGTCAGTTTGGTATTCGAATATTGAAATGCCATCTTACCAGACGAGGTGCAATTTATTTGGTACTAGCTGACCCGGCAAACTTCGTTCCGCCCAAATTTGTTAATGTTATGAAAATAATAATTCCGAGCATGCACAATGCACTTCCTAATTTATGTAATTTGGCCAATTAAAATTCTTTATTCAAAAGTTTTATTAAATGCAATACAAATAAATGATGAATAGCAATTTTTTTTCAATCAAACCGCAATGATTTTGACGTGTCGGCCAACCTTCCACTTTTTCACTAAATTGACAATGTGAGAAACATGGGAAATCAAGATTGATGCCACAAATGCACAAACATCCATCGATTATCCTTGCAATAAATTATTTGTCATAGTGAAAGCGAGACGCACGGGAAATTGAAGTCGCTCGAATGGTAAATCGTTCTGAATAAGCGAAATCTGCGGAATAAGAGTGTTTGCCTTTGAATTGTCCCCTTAAAATCATCACTTGCATGATATTTGATGTGAGATCCTTCACCATAAATCAAATGCGATCCGTTCCAAAGTTTCGGTACATTGATGTTGCGCAACTAAATTTTAACTGAGCCGACTTTCAAATCCAAATTATTAAGAGGTAAGCCCGGAACATCCAAAGAATTAAAAAATTCAACTAATCGCCATAAAGTTGTTTTTTTTTTACAATAAAAGGTAGCATTATGCCCTTCCTTCCAACCAAAAATCATAAAAATCGAACGATCCGTCCCCGAGTTATGAGTGCACATACAGACGTCAGTCTCTATTATTATGTAACTGTACCCTCCCGGCTTTGCCCGTACCTTTCGCATTAAATCTTGCATTTCTCACATTTCGCAAACTGCTTTATTTTGACAATGTCCATTAATAATTTTAGTTATACAACTTTAGAAATAGCGTTTGATTTTATTTTTAAATGGGACGTGCCACAATCTGTTTTCTTATCCCGCTTGTGTTTTTCAAAGTACCACCTATAGGGTCAAAAACTATCCGAAATTTAAAGCTGGAAGCAAATATATCCATCTACAAAATTTCAATCAACTTGGTAGAGCTGTTTCGGAGATCGGCAACAGCGCCACCTATCAGGTCCAAAAGTATCCTATCCTTCAAGCGGGAACGAAGAATATAAATCTACAAAATTTCATTGAAATCGGGGGAGTGGTTTCGGAGATCGACAACAACGCCATATAGCGGGTCAAAAATCCTATCTTTTAAGTTTGCATTAACCTGAAATACAACAATACGAACAAAACAAAAGAAGAATCATAAAAATTGACCCAGTGGTTATCGAGTTATATCATCATCATCGAGTTTCATCCCGAAAGAATTATAGGTATAAACTAAGAAGATTATTATTAAAGAAAATTTAATTGAACTGAAAAACGACACATACGCCTACAACGCCACATGTTGAGGATTTTCCGACTTTTCCTTTATCCTAAACCATCCCTGATTCTAGACGAACAAAACAAAAAGTTGTTTGTTGTTGTTCAAAAAAAAAAAAATTTAAATCGGTCTATCCGTTCTGGAGCCTTTCCCCGACTAACGCACAGCAATTGATATGTTAGTCTATCCAAACTTACCAAAACTCCATTTTGAATTGAACATTTAATAATTTTGCCCATCAAATGCACACTCTTCTGTTGTTTTAAATAATATTTCCATGCAGTCATTTATAACAATACATCATTTGCTAAAATCGACAGAACAAATAAATCTGCCCAAGGAAACTATAGTGATACGAGAATTTGTATACTCGTTCGAAATGTCGGAATGAAGTCGGTATTTCAATCCTGCTTGTTCATTCAGACTTTCAATTAACTTCTGCTTCCTCACACATGCCATAGCCATACACGATATATACTGAGCTGAAGCATACACATTCCTCCAACCAGTGATGCCAGACTAAAATATATAGATATATTTAGTTTTTCAAGATTTTCGAGCTCCAAAATGTATGTACAAGACTTATTACTACCTCAAATTCATCAAATTTCAAAAATTTGTAATACAAAGAATTTTTTTAAATCTAACAAATTAAAACAACTTTTTGATGTTATGTTAAAAAAAAAAAATTAGATTTAAGAGTAAAAACAGCGGTATTATACAATCTTAATAGATTTTATTTACAACACATTCCTTTCCCAATATTAGAAGAACATTTTTTGCTGTAAATTTAAATTCGTAATAGTTTGAGAACTGAAACAGTTGAAAGTTTAATCTTTACAAAGGATTTCTTGCGCTTTAATGAAGCGAATTGCTCTGATTTTGATATAAGCAATGAAATTCTATGTATATTTTTTAATTTAAATATGTATAAAATATCAAACAGCAATAACATTTATTTTTGACCAACGTTTTCTTCGATATACATGTGATTTACCTACCTACTATAATTATGTGAAAAAATAAATATAAATTTTAGTACTTAAAAATTATATTTTATATTTTGAAAAAATCTTGAAAAAAAATATTTTTCATGTCGGAAAAATAAGATTTTCAGGTTTTTTTTTATCTGGCAACACTATTTCAACCTCAGGACAGTTTTTAATGAAATTTATTCGAACATCAATTCTGAATGTGTACATCGGATCAAATAATCGAATCAATAAATCCCTGCACATATTCAATACTTCATATAGGGGGAGTGTGTACAGTGCACTTTCAAAAGGAGCACAACCATTCCAGGGATGACACTCTCCGAATGCAAATAAATATCCTAGCGTCAGTTTCGTAAGAAGAGAACTGCCACTTGTACTTATACTTATTCATATATATGCAACAACTGGGTGTACGGTGCACAGTGATGTTGGACCTACTTTAGTGTGTGCATCCTGGATGGCAAAAGGGTAACTTTTAATGAGTTCACTGAAAGCATGTGTGTTAATGAAGTTTCACAACGTAAAGGATTCATGCATTAAACCTCCGAGTGTATTCGTATATGTGTATAAGCATTTAAAGCAAATTTAAACTTGAACTGATGACATGCTCTAGTTTCGCTACATCAAACAACTACTGCATTACATGTTGCCGCCTCCCTGTTAAAGTGGTTTAGTTTTAGAGCGATACCATAGGCAGGACGCATCAGGAGCATGAGCACGAGTGTGAATGTGCATTTTATTAAATGCAAATTCTCGACATGCTCTCGGATATATATTTTGCAGGAAATTAAACACCAATTGCAGGGAGGAGGAGAAAAATTTACAAATTTTGCATGTCCTTCGGAAAGTCTAATTTTGCATCTCAAACAAACTGGCAGCAAAATTCGTGTACATTTTCCATGATAATTACATCAACTTGGTGCTGATGTAAAAACCAATTTAGGCAAATCTGATACCGGAACAAATTTTGAACATCAAAGTCATTTTAATTATCCGAGGCATTCGCCTAATCCATATACCGCTTCAAAAGTCCAAACATTTTTAAAAACTGTAAAGGGCTTTCGTCGAAAATAAAGTTTGCTAAATATTTGTTGTCTAGTATCAAACAAGGGTATGGTTATCTGTTAAAAATTATATAAAACGAGATAGGAGTCCAATTTTATACAGGGTGTCCCAACTTTCGCGCAAACAGAAATTCCATTCGCTTTTCAGAGTTCCATGAAAGAAAACGTTTGTGTGAAAGCAAAAAAAAAAAAAAAAATTAGCGGATTCGAATCGTACCTTGAAAAAAAACAACAAAAAGATCACGCCCAAATTAAGCCGGATCAACTTGGAGTTGCGCAGTGGCTTATTGAAAATTGGATAGTGCGCTGTACTACTGAGCGCTGGACATATTCGATCTTTGAAATATCACAAATACCGTCTTAAAGCTTTTTTCACTCCACCACCTCTCGCGAACATTATATGACAAACATCTGAGAGTATAGCCGCCATGAAAGAGATTCTCGATAGGTCCCATCCATTTGTCCCTAAAGTTAAAGAAGAATGGTTGCGAGAAACTAGCCCCAGGTTACCAACCCTCTATTTATTTGTCTGTCCGTCTCTACGTATGTTCCCGCGCCCTACAGACTTAAACTTACTTAAGGTGGCGCTACGGGGTGGACCTGGGCCTCAACCAATACGCCTCTCCAGTTAGCGCGATGTTTGGCTAACTGCCTCCAGTTGCGCACTCCAAGTTGGTTGAGGTCCCCTTACAAGCTTAACAGGCTTAAACGGCTCCCCTAATTTGATTCAAACTTCAGATGTGGATTCTGTTGGCCTAAAGTTCGGGGACATTTTTTTGTTTTTTGTTGCAATGTAACCTCAATATTAATGGTAGGTACCTACTTCCCATATAAAATTGTCGTACCAGTTTGATTTGTTCGAAAACGGCTCTAACAATTTCAAACAAAAATGAAATTTAAGCCGAACTAGGTAAGGTTAACATGACTGCGTATCTACTCAGTTTTTCGCTAAAAAAAACCTTCATATCTCGAAAACGGTCCATACGAGTGTAACTAAAATTCATTTCTAAGGTTATACGGTCATTTCTAATTTCATAGGAAACTCAGTTTTCGGACAATTTATTTAAAAAAAGGCTTTTTTTTTAATTCTCTAGTTTACCTGAATACAACAATAACAGTTTTAACCACAATACAAACTTGGAGTAAATTTGATATTCTCAAAAATTATTGCGACCTTAATTTTCAATTTGAATCACCGAAAACGCTAATTTAAATAACCGCTCATATTTCGAAAACTCCGTTTTCGACTTCGATAAAACTTCAAAAAACAGGTAAGGTCTTAATACCGAACAGTAACTTGTACTCAGTTTTCAGCTAAATAGTTAAGCACTAGTATTTTGCAAACGAAGCATTCACCCCCGTATTAATAAACACTGTGTAAAAGTTATCAACTTGTTACTCAGCCGTTATGTCCAATTTTTGTATGCTATCTGATGTTTGCTAACTAACTTATGTAGGTACTTCTGCACATTTTTTTTATTAATAAGGGGGTCAATGTTTATATATATAATATTTGGTACTGTTTTGGCTGCCAAATTTTACAAAACCCGCTCGAACAATTTTGATCCAAATACATCAAAATATGTCTTAAGATAAAATCAGTACCTATTCTAAATAAGATGCCGTATATAGTTTTTTTCCAAAAAAATCTAATTCAATCAGTTTTTGAATAATTTCTCAAAAATGACTACCCAAAAACAAATCTCCGAATTCGTATTATCAACTACTACTTCTACTTTCAATCATAGACACCTTAAACCAGCGCCACTAATCTATTCCAGTCAAAAATAAGGACACGCCCTAACAGATCAGAAAACAGAAACTCCAACTACGCTTGTCCTCATACTCAAAAACTTGTAAAGTGTAAGAGCTTATAAAAGAGTACAGTAGGAGCTTATAACTCTTTAACCAGAACTCGCCACAATTGCCTGTTATTGAGAGCCAAACTTATAAAAACTGACATTGTTATTTGATATGTAAGGGTGGGTCACTTTTCTATGAAACATGGCAATATGGTCTAATTAATGAATACTAAATTTTTTATATCAATCAGATAACATCTTCTGCCTCCAATTTCACCCTAAAAATTTGGGAAAACAAAATTTTAAGTCGTATTTTTCTAAGGTACGATTTTTTTTTATAAATAAAATGCAACAAAACTGATTTTCTTTTGTTTTATACTTTATTGAAACATATTTTTTTACAAATAATTCATTCATATTACTCGAAAATCTTTTTTACTGTCGAATTTCGGCATCAATTTGCGAGATAAAAGCTTGGATTTTATAAATTCTTCGCGTGCTGATTTAGTACATAAGGTTGCTGTAGCTTCCGTCACGGTCTTAACTGCCCTCTCCACTGCCTGCGTGTGATATGGTAATTTAAAAAAATGAATTTCGTTTTCTCCTTGAGCAATAAAGAATTTAAGTTCTTCAGTGGAAACGCTTTTTAGTAGAGGTGGTTCAAAAACATATTTTTGCCAGTCAATGAGATCGTAGTAGAAGACTTTAGCTTCCATTTTTATTTTTGGGACCAGTGATGCCAGATTACAAGATATATCTTTTTTTTTTTCAAGATTTTTTAGCTCAAAAATATGTACAAGACTTCTTACCTCAAATTCATCAAATTTTAAGATTTTTGAGATTAAGAATTTTATGTATCTAACAAATTAAAACAACCAAAGGTATACTATTTGTTTTGTCGCCATTTTGGTAAATATTAGTATTGACAGTTCATGTTTGGCAGTCGTGAAGTAGACACGTGGCAAATTTATAATAAATATTCGATAAACGAACGTGTTTTAATCGTTAAAACATTTTATCAAAATAAATCATCGATTCGTCCAGTGACGATGAGAAAGTTACGTGAAATTTTTGGGAGAAACAACGTGCCAACAAAACGCACTATTTATCGTGTATAGTGAATGATTTCGAAGAAAGAGGGTCTGTATAGGTGATAGGCCCAAGTATGGATATGAAAGTTACAGTCTGGTGTGCAATTTGGTCAGGAAGAATCATTGGACCTTACTTCTTTAAAAATGAAAACGGCGTAACGGTAACTGTGAATGGGGAGCGATATCGTGATATGATTGAAAACTTTTTAACGCCACAACTTCATGATTTGGGCTTGACTAACATGTGGTATCAACAAGACGGTGCCACATCGCATACAGCCAGGATTACAATGGAATTACTGCGAGACCTCTTTCCACAACAAGTTATTTCAAGAAATGGTGATGTTGATTGGCCTCCACGGTCGCCTGATTTGACTGCTTCGGACTTCTTTTTGTAGGAATATTGCATTTGTAAGACTACCAGAGGCGGACATTTACCTGACATTGTATTCCATACATAATTGCCGATATTAAATAAAACATTTATCAATATAAGATCCATTCTCTTTCATATAATCAAAAATCATAAACAAACAAAGTGGTATACCTACCTTCCCGGTGGACACCCTGTATATATAAATATCTACCTACTCCAATTTTGCGAAAAAGGAAATACATATAAGTTTTATTTAAAGTAGGTATAGATATATATATTTTGAAAAAATCTTGAAAAAAATATTTTTTATTTCGGAAAAACAAGATTTTCAGATATTTCATCTGGCAACACTGTTTGGGACCTCAAAAACTCTGAGCTGCTCCTGCTCATATTTCAAAGTAAGGGCTTTCAAAATACGACGCAGAGCCAACTCTCTTATCCATTTGCTTGAACCCGTCAGCATTGCCAGCAGTATATTTTCTGAATGTGCAAAAAAACAGTTACGTTTTATGACTGGATCAATAACAGCTCTTAAGTCGAATGTAAGGAAGCGAGATGCTGAAACTAAGTGCTAAAAATGCCGCGCTCCATCTTTGCATGTTGGGTGGTTTTTAATACAGAACCAAGTTGGAGCGTACACTTTGACAACATAAGTTGCCAACGTTGTTAGTTTTTCATCAGGTTCTGTTGTTGCAATGAAGAGACGACGAACTCGATTAGATCGCGTGAGCCATCTAGCATGAGACATTTTCCCAGGTGATTTGTTGGCAAGGTCTTCTGGGCAGCTACCAGTCATAACCGCTGTCACAATTCTATACAAATAAAGTTGGTCAGAGATAAGATTTTTTGTGTCCATCTCCGGTAGTGGGACGCCTGGTATATTTTTGAAGTCGACGACGGTCTTTTCTTCACAATTTTCCAATTTTTCCCCAATAACACTTGAAAATGTTCTTGGCCCTGAAGTCATACCATCAATATGAGCAAAAAGATGACGAAATGTGAGTTCATTCATAACGGGTGATTTTTTAAGAGGTTTAGAACTTTTTAAAAAAAAAAAAACACAAAAAATTCAAAAAAATGAATGAAATATTTATTTGAATATTTATTTGAATCGATAGCAATTTAATGTTTAAAGATAATTTCATGCAAATGTTGACCGCGGCTGCGTCTCAGGTAGTCCATCCGCTGAGTCCAATTTTGGCATACTCTTTCACACATATCGGCCGGTATCTCACGAATGAATGCATGGATGTTGGCTTCCAGTGCGTCAATCGAAGCGGGCTTGTCCCTATACACATTAGCCTTGACATACCCCCACAAAAAATAATCTAATGGTGTCAAATCGCACGATCTAGGCGGCCAATTGACCGGCCCGAAACGTGAAATTAACTGTTCACCAAACTCGCCTCGCAATTGCGCCATTGTTTCGCGTGCTGTGTGGCATGTGGCACCGTCTTGTTGAAACCACATATCATGCAAGTCAAGAACTTCCATTTCGGGCAAAAAAAAGTTTGTTATCATCGCTCGGTAGCGTTCACCATTGACAGTAACGCTGCGATTCGCATCATCTTTGAAGAAATATGGCCCAATAATGCCGCCGGCCCATAAACCGCACCAAACAGTGGCTTTGGTAGCTGTTGCAATGCTTCTGGCTGATCTTCACTCCAAATGCGGCAATTTTGCTTATTTACGTACCCATTCAACCAAAAATGAGCCTCATCGCTGAACACAATTTTTCAATAAAAAAGCGGATCCTCGGCCAGCTTTCCAAGAGCCCATTCACCAAAAATTCGGCGTTGTGGTAGGTCGGCTGGCTTTAGTTCTTGCACAAGCTGTATCTTAAAAGGCTTTACGCACAAATCCTTCCGCAAAATTTTCCACGTAGTGCTGTAACAAAGGCCTAACTGCTGGGAACGGCGCCGAATCGACATTTCGCGGTCTTCTGTCACACTAGCTGATACGGCCGCAATATTTTCTTCACTACGCACAGTACGTAAACGTGTTGGTGGTTTAATGTCCAACAAAGTAAATTTGGTGCGAAATTTGGTCACAATCTTCCGAATAGACTGCTCAGAAGGTCGAGAATGCCGATCATAAAATGGAAGCAGCGCGCGATGAACATTTCGAACCGAGCACGAATTTTGATAGTAAAATTCAATAATTTGCAAGCGTTGTTCATTTGTAAGACGATCCATGGTTAAATTGCAAACCAAACTGAAGCTGTTTGACAGTGACATAAGGTACTAAACACACGTCAGCTGTCAAAACCAGTATTGCCAAAACCAAACCAGCTAAAAAATCACCCGTTATATGCAGCATACAAACTATCCACTGCAATGGTCTGTTCAACGATTTTTCAAGTAGGCGGATAACCCCTCCAAATTTTCCGACATTGACATGTGTACCATCGCATCCAATAGCCAACAAATTTTCTAATGATATATTTTCTGTTACAAAATAGTTAGCTATCTCTTGCTCAATACACTTAACCGTGCCTGTTTGTGGAGCAATACAACCCAAATATTTTGAGTCTGTTTCTCTAATTAACGAAATGTGTTCTTCAACTACTATCTCACGGTAATATTTATCATTAATTTTTTTGTTGACCACGGTTTTGTCTTTTCGAACATCAAAATACAACGCACTGATTTCCGAAACTGCATCTCTTTTTTAACACTTTCTCTAGCTTTTTTTCGTTCCCTTATAAGTTTACTTTTATCAATAATAGGCAATTCAGATTCTTGTAAGATAACGGAGGCAATTGCGGCTGCAGCTCTGTCTGACACGCCATATCTGTCACAGGTTTGAGACAATGCGGAAAAGTTCACGGTAGGCTGTATTTTATTTTTCTTTACAGGCAAATCTTCTTTGTAAGTATCTTCACATGAATCAGTAGATTCGTCCAATGAGCTGTTATTAGGAGAAGCAGAATTTGCCGACACATTTGTGACCGTTTCCTTGGGACAACTTCTTAATTTTTCCCTATTAAGCTTCCTTTTCAGATTATTTTGAATCATTCTTGTTGTTCGGACATCTGTGTTTCCAATCATCATTTTTCTTGTCGTTCTTTGGTCAATAAGAAATTCTTTTTCATTAGAAGGCACTTTCCTTTCTCTTGGGCAAGTACATTTAGAAAAATCGGAACACTTAAAGGACGAAATATCGAACAAAACTTTACTTGAAGCAATAAACGCTTCTAGGTTCTTTTTTGGAATTCGTGGGTGAAATTCAAGTAGCTGTTTGCACTTACCATGATGACATTTTAGAATTTACAAGATTCTTGTATGGGACACAATCGGAAGTGATGCTTGTTTCCAAATATTTTCCACCTTTTCGCTCACAATATCACTTAATTCTTTGAAAGTTGTTTTTTTTCAGTTTGTTTTTAAATTGTGCCTAATCCACTCGTAACACTTCATTATTTTTTCGTAAGTAGGGAGCATATTGGTTTTAAGATCACATTTTTCACCATATAAAGGACATTTCAGTGCGTTTCTGGTACGTTCCATCGCGATTAATAAATTGAGTAAACTTTCACATTAATATTTTTTATTCTCGAAAATCACAATGAAATTGAGAAATAAATGAGATTTATCTATTAAGAAAATTCATTTGAGAGCCGGGCTACTCTGATTATTTTTATTTTTGAAAATTCAATACAATATGTAATATTATATTAAAAGAAATAAAAAGTCAAAGCGTGGTATGTTGTTTGAAAATTTTAAAAATAAAAATGGAATAAAATTTAAATGTACCTACTAACCTACCGAAAATAATAAATTCATCAAAACTTTAAATGCAAATTGGAGGCAGTTACTTTCGATAGATTTAAAAATTTCTTGGCACACGTCATAAGGACCCTAAATAGCCACTTTTGCTGTTAGAACCCAAAATTCGCGAAATTAAAAAAATGACCCCTGTATAGCGTAACCTTTGTGTAACTTTGGTTGGAATTTGACACATTTTTCGAGAGCCTGGCACAATTTTTTGCTATTTTGGCCCTTTTTTATTTGGAAAATGCGCTCCGAAAATTTTATAAACTGCCATTATTTCTAAATAAAAGCCTTTAAAATAGACCACATTTGCCCATACTAGTGCCTAGCGAGCCAAAGCTTGTTTAAATATGGTTAAAAAATTCAAAATTTGAAGAATAGCTTGATAAATGGCACTTCTTCTCCTTGGCCCTTTTTCTTGCGACTTTTTAAAATTCTGCAGCTTTCACACTGGATATGTAGGTACCAAGGTACTAACTACTGCCATACCGAATGAATAACCTAAAAGTGAATTATTTTTTTTAACACTTCCTATTCTTACATTTTATGTGCGGTTGCTTCTGAACTCTTTACCTACCTACCAATTGACTCAACCAAACTTTGAGCAGGAAAGTTTCGAGCGAACCAATCGTGCACTTTATTTAACTTATAGTGGGAAAATGATAAAGTTTCTCAAGCTTAAGCTTTCTCAAAGTCTAGCTACTTCACAAAATCTGTGTCATATAAAAGATATAGGCTGGTAAATTTCAAAATTGCCAGAAGCAACTAATGGGAAACTGTCTACCCAGTAGTGGAAACTAGTCTTTTCTATTTTTGTGCACTCTTACATTTTCACACGAAACGACACCTTTCAGACAAAACGATCTGTCGTGATCGCCTGCGCTAATATAAAATTGACGATTTTCGTAACTAGCGTTACGTGTCACGTAACGCTCACCTACACTTAGCTTAATTAAATTTGTCTCTTATACTTATCACTAACCAAGATGAGTTACCTCCCAAGTTCCCGAACAGATTTAATGGCGACAATCCCCCACCCAGTCGAATTTTGTCTGACGGTAGGAAATTATTCCCGTGAACCCTTGCATAAGTCACAATTCCATATTTCCATACCTTCGTATTCCGCCAGTAATCTGTCGCAGAATATAAATTCCCCAAGCGCAACTCATCCCGACACCCGACACCGACACCCGCCGCACTCCCATACGTAAAATTTAGCATTCATTGGATGTCTTCAAATTAGAAGCGCTTTAGTCTGACAACTGAATAAACGAAAATAATTGTAATTAAAATAGTTGTAAAAGTCGACAATCTGAACTTTTCCCCATGCCAGCTTACACATGCCCTGCAACTATAGGTAACTCTAACCAGCCACAAGGGTGAGCTGTGAACACATGAAGACGCATAAACCGCCAAAAGTCTATACGCTTATGTAGGTATGTATATCGTATATGTATCTGAGAAGTGTTGTTAATGGCAGTAGTGCCGCAAAAGTTGTCTTCCCATCGTCGTCATGATGATCGGATGCGAAGAGGAATGAGGAACCACCACCGAGCACCAACACCCGCTTGAGTTTAAGGCAAAACTACCCACACACTCCGAGGACTGATACACACTTCCTAGGGCGGCGGCCTCATCCTCGTAAATCTCTTCTCTAAACATAAGATATTAAAAGCTTAAAAGTCACTTGTTTAAGTTAGCACCATCGGAACGAGAAGAGGTGCCATGTCGCTCCATATATACCAACAGCACCACACCATCACCGACATTTCCGACCACAAGCTGGCACTGCACAGGGCATGTGTCTCCTTGGAGGATGCCTAACGGGGGGGCGGCGGCCTGAACTGTAGTTGCGAGAGGGAGAAAAAGAAACATGTTACTCCCTCGCTATCAATTATCTTAAGCTCCTTTTGTCGTTTCATAGACTTTTGTGTCACCGCGCTACCGCCCGGCAAGGAGCCTCCATTCTTTCCGGTCCTTTCCTGGACCCCACTGTAGGTACCTACTCGAACTGCTGCAAAATTGCTCAAGCTATTAGTTTAATTAAGGATTCCGCACATACTCCTAGTTCCGCTTCCGGTATTCGAAGGCACACCAGGCACCACTCGTGGGCATCCTCCCATGGATATGCCGAAGCGAAAAACTTTTCCCTCCTACAAACTGATGCCTGCTGGTGGTAGGAAAAACTAACTAAATCATCAGCTGAAATGAGGTCCTTTATTGTTCTCCCAGTACGCCGTACCCCGTGCCCATCCCAATTCACCACAATCACATTACCCTGTGTCACTATAGCCCTCTCTGTCGTTCTTTCTTTTCAGATTCAACTGCTTTCTGATAATTTCGGCTTGCAATTCGTACCGGCAATTGCAGCGGACACTGCCGAGTACATATGTCTGGTTAATGACAGACATATTCCGGAGGCGATTGTTGATTTATTAGTTCAGGGTGAGTAATTAATTTCGTGTGGGAGTGTGAGCGAGTGTTTGATGTTGTTGTTGAAACTGCGGATGCGGTGCCGAGGTGAAAGTCCTTTGTGTCAAACTGGAGACTGTCTCTTCATGGTGCGGCGCATCCCCAGTGTGTGAGTGTTTATGGTTTCTCATTTCAAGGATGATCCCGTACGCTTCTCTGAATGCGCATCGCTTATTTATTTCACAGATGTTCCAGATCCGCCAGAGAGACCACTATTGATAAGCTTTACGTCACGGTCGGTGAATTTATCGTGGGCTCACTCGCAGCACTCGAGAAATGCTCCAGTTACGCACTTCATCATTGAAACGAGGTAAGTCCCGTGCTATGCGTTCTGGACGTTAAAGTCCTCATTTCATTTATACAGTTGTTGTATGCTCTAGTTATGCTCGTCGTTTATAATGGTGATACATGACGGAATGACACTTTTATTACTGAGTTGGTATTCTATTTGGTCAGGAGATAGTGTTGCATATGTGAGCATTCATTGGGACGTATTTTTAGCCAACTAAGTAGTCCTTAGCATATACCTACTATGAGTTCTTAAATAAAAAGCGGGGTTGTGCGTGAAGTGAAAAGTTAGCTGATTTCTGATAAAACAGTCGGACCTCCTCGTTTTATGCTGCTTTTATAAAAGTTATGAAGTTGCCTTTGAATATTTGAATGAAGGTTATTGGTCGGAAGCATCTAGATATGGAGTGTACAGAAGTCTCGATGGAAGTCGAACTTTGTCATCCACCACTGTCACTCTTTTAATACAATATATGTATGAATCCTTCAACCCCGGGTGGGGCAAAGGGCGGCGACAAATTTCTTCCACCCTTCTCGATTTGCAGCCTGATACTTCAGCTGTGGCCACGTTTTACGCTGCGTTGCTGCTTCAGCCAGTAGGGTTCGTTTCTACGTTGTTCTTGGTCGCCAACTCACCGTGTACCTTGAGGGTTCCATTCGAAGGATTGCTTCGCAATGTTGTCGTTTGATCTCCTCAACGTGTGGCTAATCCAGCGCCACTTCCTCTGCCTAATTTCGGCATTCAACAGCTTTTGATGCGTTATATGCCACAATTCTTGGTTAGATATATAGTTTGCGGCCATCGGATCTTAAGGATTTACCTATCACAGGCAGCGATAACGTACATATGCCTGCGGTGGCGGTCTTCTAGAGATGGAGGTAGAGACTTTCCAAGTATCGCAGGCATACAGCAGTACGGACTTGACGTTGAATTCGAAGAGCCTTAACTTGGTGCGTCCTTCGCTAAGTGCAGTCACCTTGACGTGGTGCGGAGGCTTAAGTCGCAAAGATTCAACAGGCTATGCTGTCGGAGGCGGTAGTCGTCTGAAGGGTCACCCATGGCAGACAGGCTGTTTGAAGAGTGACGAACAAAGAACTGCCAACCTAATTCCAGTGGTGGCGTGAGCGTAGTGAAAACCGTGCCGAAGGATGAAAGGTTGGAGGTTAAACCAACCGAGAACGAGCTCCCTCAGGTGCCCAGGCGAAGACCTGAAGGTATGATAATGCCTTACCCCGGTATGGCGGCAATGCCGGGGCGGACCATATTTTCCGGCCTTACTCGTGGGATCCAAAATAGACCAATTAAAGAAAAAAACAAAGGACGAAAGAGGTGAGGGTACGATAAGTACCGAGAGTGAGACGGTGGCCGACACAATAACCGTGGAGCCATACGATCTCACCAAGATTCAAGAGGCACTAGAAGCCGGCTTAACCGAGGTAGAGATCTCGAAAGAGGAAGAGGAAAAGCTTCTGGCTGAACCCTCCGAGGAGAAAACTGGCGAAGAGAAGGCGAAGAAAAAGAGGTTGCCCCCAGGCCTGTTAAGGAAACGGGAATACCTAAAGGCCAAACATTTATATGGCATTCTCGTCGCCAAAGACCAATGCTCCCTTACGGAGAAAGAGCGAGCCTCCTTGGAATGGGCCAAGGACACTATCGCGAAGGACGTTCTTACGAGGCCTGAGCCTATAAGACCGTCCTCCGCTGTAGTGACGAACAGCGCTCCAGGACCAAAATACATGGCACATAGCGCAAAACGGCCGAGGGACGATGTCGCTAAGACAGACCCCAAAGCCCACCGTAACCCCTCAGTGAAGAAGATTCCAAAGACGGAACATCGGACGACCGACAATAAGCCGGGACCGAGTGGACTCCAGAGGATATCTATCGCTGAGAGGCTCGACAAAAAAGAGCTAGCCACGAAGAGGTTGAGGTCGCCAGAGGACGTCCTCGAATCAACAAAAAAGGCAAAACGCAACGAAGCGAGAGCGGGCAGCCCTAAAAGAACACCTACGTGGGGCACAAGCGGGAGGTACAACGAGGTGACCAGGAATCCACTTCAGCTAGCTGTTGTGGACTCCAGGAAACCAAGTGGCCAGTACTCGGTGGAATGCGGAAGGATAATCGAGAACGCGCTAGGTGTTGCGATTATCTCCCGCATTCGGGCGAAGACTGGGGAAAAGGCCCCCGCTTACGGCAAAATGAGATGGTCCAAAGGCATCACGTATATCGACTGCAAGGACCAGGCGTCAAATGACTTTGCCAAACAAATTTTAAACGGCGCGAAACTATGGGAAGGGGCAATGCTTAAGGCCGTACCCATAGAAGAAGTCCCCGTCAAGGCAAAGGGCAGAATATCCGTCCCTGAGATGGGTGTAAAACGGGAGGAGATCCTCAGCGTGCTGCAGGCACAAAACCCACAGATCCCGATGAGGGATTGGGAGATTGTGTCCGAGGAGGAGCCGAAGAATGGTGCAAAAGGGTACATCATTATATTCGATGAACCACCTGCAGCATTAAAGAAAGACATGCAGATGCCGCTATCATTTGCAGCGAGTGAGGTAACTCTCAAGCTCCTTAAGCGGACTGCAGAGAAGACACGGGCGCCTGAGACTGTGAAGGAGGCGGTGGCTACATCCAGAGATGAAAGTAGTCCAAATCAACCTCCATCACAGTAAGGTAGCCTCAGGCAACCTGAGGCTGTTCCTCGAGGAGGAGCAGCTGGATCTGGCTCTAATCCAAGAACCATGGATCAATAAAGATCAGGTGATGGGATTAGGGTCGCAAAAATATGACATACTTTATGTCAAAAATAAAGGTAAGGTAAGGTCGTGTATTTTGGCAAAGAAAGAACTTCACGCACTAATATTGCTTCATTTCAGCACAGGTGACCTGACGGTGGTGGAGATCAGAGGCAAGGGGGAGAGCTGCAGAGTGGCGTCAGCATACATGCCAAATGAAGACGACACATCAGTACCCCCCGAACCGGTAAAGGCGCTAGTAACAGCGTCAGAACAAGGTAAGAAAAACTTAGTCTTAGGCTGTGATGCTAACGCCCATCATACTATCTGGGGTAGCTCAGATACAAATGCTAGAGGTGAGACTTTGTTTGATTATATCCTTTGCTCCAATTTGCTTATTTGTAATCGGGGAAATGATCCCACTTTCATTACGGCAAGTAGAAGGGAAGTTTTAGACGTGACCCTTGCATTCCAATGTAATTCTGTTCAAGTTGCTAACTGGAGAGTATCCAGCAAGGCATCACTATCGGATCACTGCTGGATACTCTATGACTTGCATATGGTCTCTCAAGGTAGGAAACAGTTCAGAAATCCTAAAAGAGCGAACTGGGAAAAATTCAACGAGAAAGTGCAGGGTTACAGGAACCTCTGTCCGGTAAAAGATCTCATCTCTGCTGAAGAAGTAGACGCTGCAGTCGAGTCTTTAACAGACGTGCTCTCTAGGTCTTTTGAAAAATCCTGTCCGAAAAGCGGGACAAGTGGGAAGAAACGCCCCCCCTGGTGGAGTCCCAAGATCGCGGAACTAATACGAAGCTCAAGGTCTAGGTGGAATCTCGCAAAGGAGGGTCTCATCGAGTGGTCAACATACAGGGAGAGCGTCAGAATCCTGAAAAAAGAGATCAGATTCGCAAAGAAAACCTCGTGGAGGACTTTTTGTGAATCAATTGAATCTACAACCGAAGCATCTAGGTTGAGAAAAGTCCTTTCAAAGGCACCGACACCGATATCTTCGCTAAGAAGAATCGACGGCAGCTGGACCGAATCACACGAAGAGACGCTGGAAATACTGACGGAAACTCATTTCCCAGGATGTACTAATGTGTCTGATGGTTACAATGCAGTAATACCAGACGCGAGAGAGGGAATGAAGCAAGAAACAATCGCCGAAATAATAGACGAGAAGAAAATAGCTTGGGCAATCAACACTTTTGCCCCGCTCAAAGCACCAGGAATAGATAATATTCGACCCATAATGCTACAGAAGTCAGAGGAAGCTATTATTCCATGGCTCAAATGCATTTACACGAGCTGTCTAAGGCTATGTTATGTTCCCAGGGCATGGCGTGAGGTAAGAGTGATTTTCATCCCAAAAGCAGGGAAGGCTAGTCACACCACAGCCAAGGACTATAGACCAATTAGTCTGTCGTCATTTATGCTAAAAACAATGGAACGACTAATCGATTTGTACGTACGGCAAGTGATCGGCGATAACTATCTATCAAAATCACAACATGCATACATGAAAAGCAGATCAGTTGACACGGCGCTACATAGGGTAGTATCGGTAGTGGAAGATTCACTACAACACAAAGAATACACACTGAGTGCGTTCCTAGACATTGAAGGGGCCTTCAACAACATCGAAGCTGACGCTATCTTACGCAGCTTGCGAGGGGCCCAACTCAATAGCAGCCTATGTGACTGGATTGGACTCATGCTAGGCACACGTATGATCAGGTCACAGCTAGGGGACGTGAGCACTGAACGGAGGGTCAGCAGGGGGACACCTCAAGGTGGAGTCCTCTCGCCGCTCATATGGCTCCTCGTAGTTGATGAACTTCTAAAAATACTGGAAAAGGAAGGTTTCATTGTGAGCGCATACGCAGACGATGTCGCCATCCTTGTTCCAGGTAAATTCACTCCAGTTCTCAGCGAAAGACTTAGTTACGCACTACTACTTGTTAATAACTGGGTTACGGGCCGTGGACTTGGAGTGAACCCATCGAAGACGGAAATACTACTGTTTACGAGAAGAAGGTCGGTCCCCGCCTTCAATCCCCCAAGGATGGGGGGGGTGGATCTGAAAATCTCAAAGACAGCAAGATATCTGGGCGTAATCTTAGATTCCAAGCTCAGCTGGAAGGAAAATATAGAGGATCGCATCAAAAAAGCATACGTGGCACTTTACGCCTGTAGAAGAGCATTCGGTAATACATGGGGATTCAGGCCGCAAGTGGTGCACTGGCTATACACAGCTATAGTGCGGCCCATCCTAACATATGGTACAGCAGTGTGGTGGAAGGCCACAGAAAAGAAATACCATCTTTTAAGCCTCACCAAAATACAAAGGGCGGCATGCATCGGGATAACGGGTTCTTTAAGGACCACTCCCACAGCAGCTATGGAGGTGATGCTAAACCTTACCCCTCTGGACATCTACTGCAGCAGCAAGGCGGTTAAAACCGCGATCAGGCTAAGAGAGTCTGGATTATGGTCATCCAAACCCTACGGGCATGCCTCCATTGAGTTCCAATGGAGTGCGGCAAAAGAGAGGGTGACTACTGACTACCTACCCCCCACTCTCGTTTTTGACAGGAGATTCTCTACTAGAATTCCAAACAGAAGCGACTGGGACAACAAAGTAGTGACAATAGAAGATGAGCTAGCCCTATATACTGACGGTTCAAAGATGGATATCGGTACAGGCGCGGGAATCTTCAGCGAAGCACTGGACCTGCGAGAATCATTCAGAATCAGCGATGATTGCAGTGTATTCCAAGCAGAGGTAGCCGCTATCACCCAAGCGGCGAAGAACCTAAAGAGACGACACGTCGTCGGCAAACAAATCACCATCTACTCTGACAGCCAAGCGGCCATAAAAGCCATGGAGTCAGTCGTGGTGAAGTCAAGAGCAGTAAGTCACTGCAAGATTAATCTGGACGAAATATCACGAGCCAACGAGGTGACCCTATGCTGGGTACCAGGGCATATGGATATTCCGGGTAATGAACAGGCGGATGAGCTTGCAAGAAACGGGTCGAAAATGCATGCATCTATGGCCCTCAAATCAGTAAGAACTCCGCTAAGTACGCTTGCAAGGAAGATTGACATTGAATCCTGGAGTAGAACTAACCTACGATGGACCAATCTCATTACCTGCAGGCATACTAAAGAACTATGGCCAGAGGTGAGCAAAAAGAGATCTAAACATATGATCGGACTAAGCCGCAAAGATATTCGCATACTCACGGGGGTTATTACTGGACACTGTGCGATAGGCGTACATGCGGAACGGCTGGGGATACTGCATAATGACTTTTGCAGAAGCTGTAGGGACGTAGAAGAAATAGAATCTGTTCGCCACCTACTTTGCGAATGCCCAGCCCTTAAAAACAGCAGACAGAGAATTCTCAATAGTTACTTCTTCGATGACCTAGAGGATCTGAAGAATGTTGATCTCAAAGTACTCCTGAGATTCATACTTAAATCTGGGTGGTTCTAGGAGATAGACAGACTTCTTATCAGCAGTCACTAACTCGTAGGAAGAACTAGAGGATCAGGTTACAACGGAGCTTTAAGAACCCATGAGATTCACACTAAATCTATGTGTCACCAATACAAAGCGGTATATTTCTTTTTTCTCGACAGGCTACACTGGATGGTTCCCGTAATTGGACACAATGGACCCAACTGATGGTCTAAGTGAAGCTATGGCAACCGCCACAAGAGCATCCATTTACCTACCTACCTAACTTGGTGCGTAGAGAAATTTGACTGGAGTTCCATACTGAGGATAGCATTCCAAAGGCGCTGCGGGCTTTACTTATTCTGCTATTAACATCCAGATCCGTTCCTCCTTCGGATGAAACACAACTGCCTAGAAAGTGAAATTCCTAGACCTCCTCAATAGGTGTTTGTCTCAGAATAATGGGCTGATGTGCTGAGCGGCCAGTGTGCATTATTTTGATCTTGTAGCAATTGATCCTAATACCAGCCATCTCTCCATTCACTTGCAGTGATTGACACATTTATTTCATACCGCTGTTGGCATAATCCAGGTGGCTTAACCTCTCAAACGGTCTCCATTGGATACCATGTCTCTCGGATGTACCTACGGTGGCAGTCAGTACATCGTCTATCGCCAGTAGAAAGAGGATTGGCGACAGGTGATATTCACCTTGTCTCACTCCCTGTCGCACTTCGAAAGCATCGGAAAGCTGTCCATTATGTAGAACGAAGCATCTTGCGACATGATGGGACTCCTTTATAACAGCAACAATCTTCGGGGGAATCCCTCTCCTATCTAAGGATTTCCAGATCCATTCGCGGTTGACTCAGTCAAAGGCCTTCTCAAAGTCAAAGAATATAATACAAACTGCCTCCCTTCTTTGATCAACATATGACAGGTACAAATACCCTTTTGAGATGCAACTGGAAGAAGACGAAGTAGATGAACTTGGAAGGTTTATTTATTTTGAGTTTCCTTACGGTGACGTTTTTGAGAAGTTAGTCAGATCAATTCTCAGTACTTCTGGAAGTGGGATTCATTCACCAAATTCAGCAGGATTTCCAAAATTCTGCACAGCTAGAGCCACCAAATATCCCGAGGACACAATCATCGATGGCAGAAGTGAAATTTCGGCCTAGAATAATTCAACGCATCCTTAAAGAACTAGATTGCAATAAGGCAACGGGACCCGATGGAATCCCGGCTATAGTACTCAAGAACTGTGCACCAGAACTTGCACCTGTACTCTGTAAGCTGTTTAGCATGTCGTACTCCCAGAAGACGTTTCCTTCTTGCTGGAAGACCGCTCGCATTCAACCTATTCCAAAGAAAGGGAAGAAATGTCTGCCACAAAACTATCGTCCAATAGCGTTACTTTCAATGCTCTCTAAAGTAATGGAAAAGGCAATAAATGTCGAAATAATCAAATATCTAGAAGGCCATCGATTAATAAGCGACAGGCAATACGGATTTCGGAGCCGTCGTTCCACTGGTGACCTGTTAAGCTACGTAACGCACTTATGGACACAATCAATTGAACAACACGGCGAATCCAGAGCCGTAGCCTTGGACATATCAAAGGCATTTGACCGAGTCTGGTATAGAGCCCTATTAGGCAAGTTAGCGTCTTACGGATTACCACAACAACTCTGCGGATGGATGCAAAATTTTCTTCTGGGAAGATCGATCCAAGTTGTTGTAGATGGTGTATCATCCAATTCGTTTGCTATAAATGCAGGAGTGCCCCAAGGATCTATTCTTTCTCCAACTCTATTTCTTCTCCACATCAACGATTTGCTTGGATCGACAAATAATAATATCTACAGCTTTGCAGATGACAGCACTCTTATGTCGTCCATCTCGAACAATGGGCCTGTGAATACGGCTACATCACACAGTCAGAGATGTGAACAAATTAGTTCTCTAAATGATGATCTGGACAAAATCTTGAAGTGGGGAAAGGACAACTTGGTTGTATTTAATGCAAACAAGACACAGTTCACAACATTTTCCAGAAAAAATGCATCAACAGTTCCTCAGATCCAAATGGATGACCATCCAATCCATCACAAGGACTCAATGCACCTTCTAGGAGTCACAGTCAATTCAGGAATCACATGGCAGAACCACATATCCTATATCGCAAAGTCGGCGTCCGCAAAGTTGAGCTACCTATTTAGAGCAAAGAGGTACTTTAGCCCCAAGCAACTTCTCCTTCTCTACAAAGCACAGGTTAGACCAGGCTTGGAATATTGTTCCCATATATGGAGCTCGGCCCCAAAACATTCACTTAACCTGCTTGATAGCATACAGAGACGAGCAGTTCGACTCATTGGAGACCCTACACTCACATCGAATCTACAACCGTTGGTGCACAGAAGACAAGTAGCTAACCTATGCTTGTTCTATAGGTACTTCCATGGTAGATGTTCTGAGGAACTCAAAGACATTATCCCTCGAAATGCAACTTTTGGACGCCCAACAAGACAGGCTGCTAATGCTCATGACCATACAGTACACTTGACAACCGCGAGGACATCAACTTTCAAAAATTCCTCCTGTTACTACAGGACAAGCCAACTTTGGAACTCGCTTCCTGGGGATATATTTCCAGAAGACTACAATTTGCAGCAATTTAAGTGCAGAACAAACATACATCTGCAGGCATCTCGGGGCGCTGTTGAAGCGTTATAGGTTCGCCTTTCCCGGGAGAAGTATATATAAAAAAAAAAAAAAATGACTATAATAAAGCCCGTCTCACTGTCTCCATCTAGCGACATGCTAACAAAACAGAGAGTGTGCTTGTGACCACACACCAGATGTGAAACTTCTCTCGCTAAATTTGGGCATTAAATTGAATTGTGTTATAGTTGAATTATATTAAGAAAGTTTTTTTTTTTTTAAAACAAATCTTTATAAGATTACTAGCTGACCCGGCGAACTTTGTTTCGCGCATATTTGTTAATGTTATGAAAATAATAATGCTGATCAAGTGAGCATGCACAATGCACATGTCCTTTACGATACACGATGTATAAAGCGGAAGTTCATACATTTGACTTTAGGAGAAACATGGGAATTCAATATTGATTCCACAAATTTCCAGCGATAGTCCTTGAGACTTATTAATTTTCATACCGAAACGGGACACGCTTAAATACGAATGGCAAATCTTTCTGAATAAGCGGAATCCGCGGAATTAGAATGTTTTTCTTTGAATTGTCCACTCAAAATCGTCGTTTATTCCATGACATTTGATTTGAGATTCTTCACAATCAAATCAAACGCGATCAGTTACAAAGTTTCGATGGGTTGAGGTTGCGCAACAAAACTATAATTGAGCCGACTTTCAATTTCAAATTGTGTAGCGGTAAGCCCGGCATATCAAAACAATTCAAAAATAAAGATTTTAAATAATTTTTGTTGTATTGGAAGTGACAAGTACCGTGTTTCTATTCAATGTTCTTTTTTTTTAAATGCGGTTCTCCATGCAAAGTTCCATCCCCAATCCCATCCCCGTAAACTTTTATTTTCACGACAAAAAGTATCATATGTCCTTCATTGGGTCAATACGAATCCATGAAGCACGATCCATTCCCGAGTTATGACGGCACATACGGACGACAGTCTCTTTTACATGAAGCCGTACCCACCATACCAAAATAGTGTCCTATCTATCTTTCAAACTGTAACCAACCAAACACAGCCACAAAATATTGAAAACGGTTGAGTGGTTTAGGAAAAAAACAAAAAATTACTCAAATTCATGTTTTTTTTTTTCATGCACGCATAAGTTTTCCGATTCCAGCGTAGGAACCGTACAACTACAATTTTTCAAAATGTTGAGAAAACTGAAAAAAACCGACTGGAAATTCGAAAAAAGTGATTTGACAAAACAAAATGTATTTCTCATAAGAACAAAAAAAAAACATATTTTACAGTACAAATATATTATTTTTTGCACCGTTTTTTGTAAACAAATTACACAAACATACGTTTACCAATTGCAACAATCATATAAATAGACCAATACCAAAGATGTGAAAAAGTTTGATTAAAATCGGTAAATGCGTTAAGGCGTGAATCGGCGACAAACGAACACAATTTTAAGGCTCAATTTTTATATAACATAGATTTGGGCGGAACGAAGTTCGCCGGGTCAGCTAGTTTTCCAATAAAAATCGTTGCTTGAATAATATTTGATATTAAATTCTTCACAATCAAACGCGTACCGTTACAAAATTTTGGTTCGTTTAGGTTGCGCAACCCGCCCATTCACTTTTTCCCTCAACTTTTAGTTTGACCAGGATGCTGTTCTCAAGCGATGAACTTTTTTTCTTCTCTCTATTTGCAGTAAGAATATTTTTCGCGCCCATTAAAAATAGCAGCCGTTCTAATCGACGGAATTTGATTATTCACGGACCTACTTCTATATCACCTTTTCGCGCTTCATTTTAAACGAGACCACTTTACAGATACCAAATTTGTAGCTGCACTTATCTACCGCACTCGTATGGTAATTTGCAAAAAAAAAATTCACTCTAAATCCTTTTAATCCTCCCAAACCACCTGCAGGCATATTAACTCATGCTACTATAGGGACGGGAAAAAAAATGTAAACACAAATCCCTCACTATATCATACCGCATATACACTCATAATACCGCAGCAGTTTACTCGCGTAAGCCTATAATCCCTCGCGAAATAGCCCTAACGGCTGACCCATAATAATTATCATCAAGTCCCCCTTTGATCCTGTAACCAAATAAAAATGCTTCCCAAAGTGCTCGGCAATCAGCTAATCACTAAACCGCAGTTAGCATCCAGTAACCATTTGCATGGTTGTCTGAACTGCATTCCCACTAATTCTGTGGCAACTCACAAAACATGCTCACTCAGCGGAAGGATATCGCAGCAAGTGGTCCATGTATGTGTACTAAAAAAAAAACAGCCCACACCCTCTATTAAACAGAAAAAACCCAAACAGCACAGAAATGTAAAAAATATCCTTTCAGTCATGTACGCTGCGCACCATATTAGGTGGGGTACCTCAACACGAATAAAAAGCAACCTCTACCAGCGTAGCATTACCAGTCAACCGCGCTCTACTGCGCTGCTGATTAAATTTAACAGAAATCACGAAAATTGAAATCCTAAAAATAACGACAGCGCAAAAAGGATATACCCATGGAGGATGGTGGTATACCCCTCTGCTGGTATGTTACATCTAGAGCGGCAAACATGTGCGGTTTTCATCCGACAGGATTATTACGATCACTTCCGCTCCTCGACACCCGTCCTGGAATTGTGCACGTTTTTGTATTTATCAACAACTCGCATGAATTGTGGCTTCAGCTCAGACCTCAGAGTCTCCGAACAAAAGTTAGCTCTCCCGCAAATGGATGTTTATTTACTTTTTTTTTTTTTAATTTATTGAAATTAATGCCCAAACTATATACGAGTTTTTAATTCGTGTAAAAGGATTTTTAGCTCGGACTACAGCGGGATTGCTCGGCAAAGTTCTCAATGACCAAATACCGACTGCATTTATAGGTCCGGTTCAGACTTGTTCTCTTTTCTGCCGCCACCATAACTAATACCCAAATGGATGTATGTAAAATAGCAACCGGTGAAATGGACGGACGGACTTTTCCGGGGGTGGGTATAGAGATATTTTAAAATTATGTACGCCACAGAAATAATTTCGCTTAAATTGGAGTACGCCATCCGCCAATACATGTATCTACACATCCAACTCTTTCAACTATTTAAAATAGTTTCCTGCATAGCTATCCCTTAAATAATAATAATAAAAAAAAAAACCCCAGAGCAACTCTCGCAAAGTTGTTGGCATATAAAAGGCGAAACAAGTTTTTAGCGGATTATTATGCTGATGAAGTTTCGTTGTGCGGAATATTATCCCCTTTTGTGTTGCTCGTTGTTTTTGTGTTGAGCGCTTGTCAAAAATATGCATACGGGACTTGTGCAATGTGCATGTGCATTTTGTCATTTATAGAAGTCTGTCCTGAGGAGACGTGGGAAAAAAAAATTATTTTTGCCAGTGATTTGGATATTGTTTCGATTTGACTGTTTATGTGTGAGAGTTGGATTTCCCATGTGATTATAAAGCGGAAGTTTTCGCTTCGTTTCACACTTTGTGCTGTTTTGGGATTTGGTATACCTACCAGTACCAAAGTGGTGGCAGCAAATGAGAAGGAAAAACTGCCGGCCATGGTATTGCAGCAGAAAATTTGGTGTCCAACTTTTCTGGGGGCTGCTTGCGCTGAGGGCGGGATTCGTTTTACATACTGTGTTGGGCTGTGTGCGAGCACAACATGGTAATGGGGCAGAGGAAGTTTAAATTGAGTTTTGAAATCCATTATTGGCGCATGGAATCTAAAAACGGTTGGAACTTGGAACTTTCAGCGAGAGGATGTTTTTTTTTCGTTTTTTGTGAGAAACTATAGAAGCTAGCTAGGTAGTAGGTATTATGACCTATTGCTGGAGTATCGATTTTTATTTTCTCAAATTCAAATTATCCGTGTCCTGCTTCACCACATGAGTGGATTTGTACACTTTGCCAGTTACCTGCCGTCGATCACTGGTTTCCATTGTTTTTTTAGTCAGTTTTTGTCAGTTGTTTATTTAATTATAACTGGAAAACGGGCGTTTTTGTTCATAGGTTTGGTGAACGATTTATTTTTACACACCACTCGTCCCCAAACTGAAGTCAAGAACACTGTGCTTTGTTGATAATTCCAATGTGATTTTGCTTATGTGTATGTGTACATGCATGCATCTGCCTTTTTCCCTTTCTTGTATTTCTTTTTCTTATGAATAAAGTTCAGTTCTTTCTGTACCTCCGCACGCAGCGCACATATGAAATAAAGATTTTGATTTTGAAAGTATTGTTGTTTTTTGTGATCTCAAGGTAAGGTTCTCATCAGGTTATGGGCCCAGGACGAGATTCACAAGAGTGTTTAAAGTAGTATTTTCATAAATTAAATTTCGCGAGTTACGCGGTTATATCGGATTGTACGCGTTTATCATGACTTCAATGTATCAGATCGAGAAGTTAGATGAAGGAAACTATGACACCTGGAGCATTCAAATGCGCAGCGTGTTGGTGCACGCAGAAGTGTGGAAGGTGGTAGAAGGAGTGCGGCCAGTGACAGAAACGGCGCAGTGGGATTTACTTGATGAAAAGGCGTTGGCAATCATTGTTTTGAGCGTGAAGCCATCACAGTTATGTTATCTCAAGCAAAGCAAGACTGCAGCGAGTGCTTGGAAAAAACTCAAGGATGTCTATCAACCGAGTGGACCGGTAAGAAAGGTATCGCTATACAAAAAGTTGCTTGGTTTACAGATGGCAGATGGAGAATCTATGTCAAGCTATATCAATACATTTTGTTCAACGATTGACAAACTGGCCGAAGTAGATATTAAGCTGAGCGACGAACTAGTGGTAATAATACTCCTATCAAGTTTGCCAAAGCAATACGAGAATTTCGTCATGGCTATGGAAACGCGCGACAGTTTGCCTTCCCTGGAAATATTAAAGATTAAATTGCTGGAAGTGGGGGAGCGAAGGGAGAACGAAGAAAAACCAACACATAGCAACGAACAGAAGGCATTTCATGTGAATACGAAAACTGTACGTAAAAAAGAAAAGAGAAATTATATGTTTCAAATGTGGGCAGCGTGGCCACTACAAGAATCAATGCAAAAATAAGGGTAAAGAAGAAAGAGAACCGCCGAAAAATCAACAACAACGATCGTTTACTCTTCTTGCAGCTGCAGACAAGAACGATATGGAAAGTTCAAGCTGGTGCCTGGATAGCGGGGCGACTATGCATATGTGTTGTGTGCGTGGCCTTTTTACGAATTATGTTTCACAGACAGAGGATGTAGTGTTAGCCGACAACAAGGTAATACGAGCAGAAGGCAGAGGAGACGTCGTACTACAAACCGATTTGTGCGAATTAAAGTTGGAAAACGTTTTGTATGTTCCTGGAATGAGGGGTAACTTTGTGTCGGTCAGTCGAGCTGTTGAACGGGGTTGCACAGTTTTCTTCGACAACAAGAATGCGGTTGTAAGTCAACAAGGTCAGCGCTCACTTTATGCGACTAAAGTTGCATTTTTCCCCTTTTTCTATCTCTGTCCCCAATGAGACCACTTTTTCAAAATTGTCCAGATTTGCCCCTTTTTCTGAATTTCGTTGAAACTTTGTCGCATTTAAAAAAAAACATTTTTTTTGTATGAAACACGGAATATTTCATCATAAATAATTCATTAAACTAGTTCACAGCTAATTGGGATCTGAATGCATCCTTTTTCTATCAGCTGCAATAATTTAAGCCATTAGCCTTTAGCCGTCGTTCATTCAATGCATATGCAATAATAAGATAGAACGAGATGTGTTAAAGTCCTTAGACTCTTTTGTAATTAAGTCAGGGGAAGAGATTTTATATTTTGACCATGTTTCTGCATTCAAAAATTTAATAAGTGAACCCGAAAAAGTTGTCGAGGTATTGAAAGTTTTGGAAAATAAGGCAAACCAAAAGACATTTGAAAAATTATTTCAAATATCCAACACAAAAGAATTTTGGTTTAAGATTGGTCAGTTAAAAAATCATCTTGATTTGCATATGTTCCCAAATTTATTCCAATTTGTTAAACAAGTTTTTACACTTCCACACAGCAGTGCAAGTGCGGAAAGATTTTTTTTCAAAATTAAACCTTATGAAAAATAAGCTAAGAAAGTGCCTACTTGTCAATCCAAACTTTCGGCTCTAAATTTACTAACTGATCAAAGTTTTGAAGATTGGGTACCAGATTGGGAGCTCATGAAAGAATATAGAGACAAGGTCACAAATAAATAAAAGCCAAAAGTGAAACTTAATATATACTACTACTAAGACTGATTTCTTAATGACTGAATTATTTTATTTATTTTTGTTATATTTATGGGTTAAACCCATTATAATTTGTTATGTAGTTATGTTACAAAAACATTTTAATAAACAGAAAAAAATAGTTAATTAAGTTGTTTTTTTGGTTTTTCTGCCATTTGTCGACAGGTTAGTATTGCCCCTTTTTGAATGGAAATCCCCTTTTTTTTGCGACTTTTTCAAAATCTTCGAAGTGAGCGCTGAACAAGGTGCGCAGATAATGAGAGCGCAGAAAATGAATAAACTTTTTGTGTTCGAAAGCAAACGCAACTTGTGTTTTGGTGCGACGCAGCCTAGCGCAAAGGTATGGCATAACAGGTATGGTCATTTAAATAATGCCAGTTTGATGAATATTGTAAAGAACAGGATGGTGCTTGGTATAGAAAACGTGGATTTCTCAGACTGCCTACAATGTAGGACATGCATGAAGAGTAAGATACACACACAGCCGTTTCCACATACATCAGAAAATCGAGCAAAGCGACAATTAGAGCTCATACATACAGATGTATGTGGGCCGTTTGAGAAGCGATCTCTTGGTGGGTCGTCGTATTTTCTGACTTTCATCGATGACATGTCTCGGCGCATATTTACATATTTCCTTAAATCAAAGGATGAGGTATATGAAAAGTTTGTTTTATTTAAGAATATGGCAGAGCGGCAGACCGGGTTCAAAATCAAAGCAATACGCAGCGACAATGGGCGTGAGTACATTAACAAGCGGTTTGATGATTTTTTGCAGCAGAATGGCATAGTACGTCAACTTACGGTCCCATACAGCCCACAACAGAATGGCGTGGCGGAAAGGGCAAATCGTACTATTGTTGAGATGGCAAGGAGTATGCTTGTGCACTCCAATATGCCGGAGTTTTTATGGGCAGAGGCAGTACAAACAGCGTGCTATATACGCAATAGATCACCAACTGCAGCCTTAGTTGGTATGACTCCTTTAGAGGCATGGAGTGGCAGGAAGCCCAATGTGCAAAATATGCGTATTTTTGGTTCAGTAGCCGTTGGCTTAGATAAAACTCGTCACAGTAAATTTCAAGCAAAGGGCAAGGAGTATCGTCTGGTGGGATACTCGTTAGTATCGAAAGCCTATAGACTGTACGATAAAGAAAAACATCATGTGGTCGAAAAACGCGATGTTTTGTTTGATGAACATTGTGATGAAGGACAAATGAGCGACCAGATAATATTTGACATACCAGCAGAAAACAAACCAACGGGTATGACGCAGCTTGATTTGAAATGTGATGACGACATGCAGGATGAAGAAAGAACCATCAGCGACAGCGAATCCATGAGCGAAGACTACGCCAGCGCAGAAGAGCCGAAGCAGCCAGAGGAAGAAGTGGTTACAAAAATTGGCCCAGGTAGGCCAAAATTGGTTCGAACAGGCCAGCCAGGGCGTCCGAAAAAGGTATACAATGTTTTGAACGCGATGCATGTAGAAGAGTTTCCGTTGCCGCAGTCTTTCGATGAAGCAAACAACTGTAAACACGCTTCATATTGGAAGGCGGCCATGGACAAAGAATATGAGGCGTTGGTGGCAAATGGCACATGGACATTGGCAGATCTACCCAAGGGCCAACAGGCGATTGGTTGCAAGTGGGTGTACACCATCAAGAGGAACAGCAGCGGTTGTGTTGAACGCTACAAGTCACGTTTGGTAGCAAAGGGTTGCTCGCAAAAATTTGGCGTAAATTATACCGAAACATTCTCTCCTGTGTGTCGGTATGAATCGATACGAATGATGTTGGCTTTATCTGTTGAGATGAAGCTTTATCTACACCAAATGGACGTTTGCACGGCGTATCTTAATAGTGAGCTAAACGATGAGGTTTACATGAAGCAGCCTGAGGGGTATGCAGACAACTCGTGTGGACAGAAGGTGTTGAAACTCAACAAAGCGATCTATGGATTAAAACAAGCCGGAAGAGAATGGAATTCTAAGTTGAGCGCAACCCTGTGCGATATTGGGTTTACTCAATGCCAGAACGAGCCTTGTCTATATAAACAAGATATAAAAGGTAATCTTTGTCTGATACTAATTTATGTAGATGATTTACTTATAGCGTGCCAGAGCGAGACAGACCTTATAAAAATCAAGTCAATGATTGCAATGAAATTCGAATGTGTCGACAAGGGTCCATTGCAGATGTTTTTGGGCATGCAAATTGAGCGTGATGGCGACGTAGGCGATATTTCAATGAATCAAATGCTGTATATAAAAGATATGTTACAGCGTCACAGCATGCAACAGTGCAGGTCTGCAGCAACGCCATTAGATGCAGGTTTCCAAGTTGCGTGTGCAAGCGAAAGTTGCGTGAGTGAAGATCCGCGAGCGTATCAATCAACTGAGTTGATGTGGTTAGCATTAACGTCAAGGCCCGATATATACCATTCAGTTGTCAAGTTGGCGCAAAGAAACAACAACCCGCATAGAGAACATGTCACAGGTGTGAAGCATGTAATGCGTTATCTAGCATCTACGATAGACATGAAGTTAAACTATCGTGCTTGTGGTCAGGCGCTTGAAGGTTACGTGGACGCGGACTGGGGCGGTGATGTGAGCAATCGTAGATCATACACAGGCTATGTGTTTTTCTTGGCAGGCGGTCCCATTTCGTGGAAATCAGAAAAACAGGATTGTGTGGCTTTGAGCAGCACAGAGGCCGAGTACATGGCTTTGTCTTCAGCTACAAAAGAGGCGCTACATCTAAGGCGTTTCCTCATTGAGATCGGCTGTGGTGATTCCCGTTCACCTACAGTCTTATATGGTGACAATCTCAGCGCACAAAATCTGGCTAAAAATCCCGTTTACCATGCCAGGTCAAAGCATATTGACATCAGGCACCATTTCGTTCGAGAGGTAATTCAAAGTGGCGACGTCGAGCTGAAATACGTTTCAACAAATAATATGATAGCCGATGTACTCACTAAAAATCTGTCGAAACAGAAGCATTGTCGTTTTGTAAAATTAATGAGTTTAAATTAATTAATGTATGTAATAAATGTAATTAAATATTTATAGAGATTCACATTGAGGAAGGGTGTTGATAATTCCAATGTGATTTTGCTTATGTGTATGTGTACATGCATGCATCTGCCTTTTTCCCTTTCTTGTATTTCTTTTTCTTATGAATAAAGTTCAGTTCTTTCTGTACCTCCGCACGCAGCGCACATATGAAATAAAGATTTTGATTTTGAAAGTATTGTTGTTTTTTGTGATCTCAAGGTAAGGTTCTCATCATGCTTGAACTGTGCTGCCAGACTTAACCCAATGTAAATGTTTACAGGACACAACTTTTGCTATATACAGGGTGTCCGCCGGGAAGGTACCTATACTATTTTGTTTGTTTATAATTTTTGATTAAATGAAAGAGAATGGATCTTATATTGATAAATGTTTTATTTAATGTCGGCAATTATGTATGGAATACAATATCAGGTAAATGTCCGCCTCTGTTAGTCTCACAAATGCGAGCTCTTTTGAGCCCATTTTTCATTACATTCTCACACATTTCACATTAATGTTATCACGAAAAGTTTGTTTGAGTTGCTCAAGCGTTTCTGGTTCGTTTGCATAAACCTTGCTTTTCAGATATCCCCACAAAAAGAAGTCTGGAGCAGTCAAATCAGGCGACCGTGGAGGCCAATCAACATCACCATTTCTTGAAATAACTTGTTGTGGAAAGAGGTCTCGCAGTAATTCCATTGTAATCCTGGCTGTATGCGATGTGGCACCGACTTGTTAATACCACATGTTAATCAAGCCCAAAGCATGAAGTTGTGGCGTTTTCAATCATATCACGATATTCATTCGCAGTTATCGTTACGCCGTTTTCGTTTTCAAAGAAGTAAGGTCCAATGATTCCTCCTGACCAATTTGCAAACCAGACTGTAATGTTTTCAGACGATCTTGCAGTACGTTGTGGTCCATGCTTGGGCCTATCACGTAGAGACTCTCTTTCTTCGAAATCATTCACTATACGATAAATAGTGCGTTTTGTTGGCACGTTGTTTCTCCCAAAAATTTCACGTAACTTTCTCATCGTCACAGTAATCGATGAGTGATTTTGATAGAATGTTTTAACGATTAAAACACGTTGGTTTATCGAATATTTTTCCATAATAAATTTGCCACGTGCCTACTTCACGACTGCCAAATATGAACTGTCAAGATTAATGTTGACCAAAATGGCGGCAAAACAAAGTAGAAGGCGGACACCCTGTATATTAAATAAAGTGCACGACTGGTTCGAACGAAACTTTCTCGTTGATCAAAAGTTTGATTAGTTATTTCCTTATTTTATTAGGTAGGTAGGTAAAAAGTCGGAGAAGCGATTGTGTTAAATAAATCTATTTTTGACTTGAGTATATATTTTTTGAGTATATTTATCAAATAACAATGTGAGATTTTATAAGCTGAAGCTCTATAGTAACAGGGATTTGTCGCAACTTCTGACTAGAGAGTTTTAAGCATCTACTGTCCTATTTTATAAGCTTTTATACTTTAAAAGATTTTTTGGTTAAGCAATATAAGCGTATACTAGAAGTTTCTGTTTTGATCTGTTACGGCATGATTTTATTTTTGACTGGAATAGATTAGTGACGTTGGTTTAAGTTGTCAAGTACCGTTCAGATAGATCGATGTCTTCAGAATTCGAAGATTTGTTTTTGAATTTGCATTAGCAGTTATAAACTGAATATCCCTATAGAACTGACTACTCCCGTGTGGGGGTGCAAATGAAGTAAGATTTTCTGATTGTGTAAACTCTGGTTGGAATTTTTTAAAGGTTCACATTCAAAATGTTTGAAAAATTGAAAAAGGTGGTAATATTTGCTAGAAATATTATTGCATTTTTACTGGCTGCTGCAATTTTAATTTTAAAGTACGGCATTTAGTTTTACAAATATATATAAAAAGAGATCGGCTTTTGGTTAGTCATTCTTAAGAAATAATTAAAAAAAAACTGATTTATTAGATGATTTTTTGAAAAAACTAAGTACGGGATCTTATTTTTTTTTTTTTTTTTTTATATATACTTCTCCCGGGAAAGGCGAACCTATAACGCTTCAACAGCGCCCCGAGATGCCTGCAGATGTATGTTTGCTCTGCACTTAAATTGCTGCAAATTGTAGTCTTGTGGAAATATATCCCCAGGAAGCGAGTTCCAAAGTTTGCTTGTCCTGTAACAGAAGGAGTTTTGGAAAGTTGATGTCCTCGCGGTTGTCAAGTGTACTGTATGGTCATGAGCATTAGCAGCCTGTCTTGTTGGGCGCCGAAAAGTTGCATTTCGAGGGATAGTGTCTTTGAGTTCCTCAGAACATCTACCATGGAAGTACCTATAGAACAAGCATAGGTCTTCTGTGCACCAACGGTTGTAGATTCGATGTGAGTGTAGGGTCTCCAATGAGTCGAACTGCTCGTCTCTGTATGCTATCAAGCAGGTTAAGTGAATGTTTTGGGGCCGAGCTCCATATATGGGAACAATATTCCAAGCCTGGTCTAACCTGTGCTTTGTAGAGAAGGAGAAGTTGCTTGGGGCTAAAGTACCTCTTTGCTCTAAATAGGTAGCTCAACTTTGCGGACGCCGATTTTGCGATATAGGATACGTGGTCCTGCCATGTGATTCCTGAATTGACTGTGACTCCTAGAAGGTGCATTGAGTCCTTGTGATGGATTGGATGGTCATCCATTTGGATCTGAGGAACTGTTGATGCATTTTTTCTGGAAAATGTTGTGAGCTGTGTCTTGCTTGCATTAAATACAACCAAGTTGTCCTTTCCCCACTTCAAGATTTTGTCCAGATCATCATTTAGAGAATTAATTTGTTCACATCTCTGACTGTGTGATGTAGCCGTATTCACAGGCCCATTGTTCGAGATGGACGATATAAGAGTGCTGTCATCTGCAAAGCTGTAGATATTATTATTTGTCGATCCAAGCAAATCGTTGATGTGGAGAAGAAATAGAGTTGGAGAAAGAATAGATCCTTGGGGTACTCCTGCATTTATAGCAAACGAATTGGATGATACACCATCTACAACAACTTGGATCGATCTTCCCAGAAGAAAATTTTGCATCCATCCGCAGAGTTGTTGTGGTAATCCGTAAGACGCTAACTTGCCTAATTGGGCTCTATGCCAGACTCGGTCAAATGCCTTTCATATGTCCAAGGCTACGGCTCTGGATTCGCCGTGTTGTTCAATTGATTGTATCCATAAGTGCGTTACGTAGCGTGGAACGACGGCTCCGAAATCCGTATTGCCTGTCGCTTATTAATCGATGGCCTTCTAGATATTTGATTATTTCGACATTTATTGCCTTTTCCATTACTTTAGAGAGCATTGAAAGTAACGCTATTGGACGATAGTTTTGTGGCAGACATTTCTTCCCTTTCTTTGGAATAGGTTGAATGCGAGCGGTCTTCCAGCAAGAAGGAAACGTCTTCTGGGAGTACGACATGCTAAACAGCTTACAGAGTACAGGTGCAAGTTCTGGTGCACAGTTCTTGAGTACTATAGCCGGGATTCCATCGGGTCCCGTTGCCTTATTGCAATCTAGTTCTTTAAGGATGCGTTGAATTATTCGAGGCCGAAATTTCACTTCTGCCATCGATGATTGTATCCTCGGGATATTTGGTGGCTCTTACTGTGCAGAATCTAGGGTGGAATTCTTTGAAAACATGCTAGCGAAAAGATCTGCCTTTTCTTTAGGTGTTGTTGCTAGCGTGCCGTCTTCTATTACTAGAGTTGGAAGAGAAGAGCAACTAAAGTTATTACTGATTGCCTTTGCCATGGACCAGAATGCGCGTGAGCCGCTAGGACATCCAATCACTTTGTTAGTGACTCTTTCGCTGTAAGTTGTCTTCGCCGATTCAATAATTAGGTTGCATCTATTTCGAAGAATTGTAAATTCAGATCTTTTTAGTTCTGAAGGGTTTGACCGCCATTCACGGAAAGCCTTGTTTTTCGCTGCGGTAGCTCGCTTGCATTCTTTGTTAAACCACGGTTTATTTGAAGCTAATTTTTTGATGCAATGTGGAATATAAAGTTCCATACCGATCAAAATATTTTCGGTTAAGGCTTCTGCGCACATATTGACATCAGTATCTCTAAGGCACATATCAGCCCATGGCAACGAAGCGAAGAAACTACGCAGCTCGTCCCAGTTAGATTCACTATAATTCCAAATCGAACGATAACGATCCTTTTTCGCTCCTATTGGTATCGGTATAGAGAGGATAGCAGATATTAGAGCATGATCCCAATTCCCTAAGGGAGCAGACACTTTTTTTTACTGATATTATCTCTTGTGTTTATTTTGATCAAAATCGTTTACGCGGTTTTTGTAAAATTTAGCAGACAAAACCGTACCGATAATTGCAATGTTTAGTTTGAAAAATACTATTAGTGTTAACTATATAGCTGAAAACCGATTATGAGTTATCGTTCGGGATGTAAGCGTAGCATGGTTTTTAAAGATTTATCGAAATCGAGATTGGAATTTTCGAGATATGAGCAGTTCTTAAAATCAGCGTTTTCGGAGAATCGAATTGAAAAGAAAGGACGAGATAATTTTGAAAACATTGATTTTACTCTATGTTTGCATTTTGGTCTAAATCGTTATCGCTGTTTTCAGGTAAACTAAAGCAAACTTAATTTTTAAAAGCTTACTTTTTAAAAAACCCATTGTACGATAATATGGATGTGCAAGTGCAAGTTAGAAATGACCACATTACCTCAGAAATGAATTTTTGTTACAATCGAATGGACCGTTTTCGAGATAAGTCGAAATCTCAAAAGTATAGGTACCGTTGTTCCAGTCGTGCACCTTATTTATTTAGATTGCAGTATACAGTGAGATCGTATTTGCTTGTTTATATATAAAATCCAACTACTACTCGACTCCATCCCCAGCACAATTTTGTCTAGGTGTCTTTTCCGTCACATCAGCCTCCCAAAATAGTTATCCCGTTGAATGGCAACTACTATGTCAACAACACCTACCTACCATACAGTTTAAACGGGAATTTCTTATTCTTAAGCAGAACGAGGAATGCATCCAATAATTTGTGAAGGCTGCTGCTATACTCAGAGAGTATTGTTAACAACCCCGCACGACTAGCACTGCACAAAATTTTGTAAATCACATGAGGGAGTAGTAGCTATCCGAACCCTCTACTATATGTTGACAAGTCAAAACAAAAGGTAACTTGTAAAGCTGGCGGGCGTAATGAATTTTGAGAAGAGAAACTTGCACAAACTTGAGTTGTGCAATCATTCCAGTTAAGTCGGTAGGCGGTGCCATTAACAAAGTTTTAATTTGTTTCACTTAGTGTCATCCGAGGCAGAGCACTTTACAAGGTACACAGTAGGTGCCTATACACACGTTGTGTAAGCTTTTATTTTTTAAGAACTTCGCACAGATGGTAGGTAGTGTAACTTCTTCATCGGAATGTGGAAAATTCTCAAGTGAACTGCAACCGCGCACAGCCAGGAGACATGAAAAATGCGCCCAACTTGACGAAACTTTTTCTCATTTTACCCCTATTCTGAGGGAACTTTGCATAATATTTATGTAAGTGAAAATCTTTTAGTCCTTCTATTTTTGTTGGTTGCAAATCGATGCTCGACTTACCAATTTCGTTTCTGTGAGACATGTCTAATTGAATGAGTTAGGTGTGTGGCGGTGGCACCCCTCCAGTGTGTTTCCAATTAGACGAACTACCCAACTCAATGCCTAGGCAAAGTGAAATATTTACAAATTAAATAAATTTGACTACCAAAGCAGAGAATTAACGAAACTTCTTACTAATGAGTTATCCTGGTGAATTACAGCTTGTGTTTGTAGTTTATGTATATATCATCCTGAGCATCATCCCGAAAAGGATGTCGTCAATCCATATGCGGGTTTGCAAAAAGCCCGCACTGCCACTGTGGAGTTAAACTATTTCACAAGCACCCATATCCTTGGAGCTTCTCTATCCCCCCCGTAGAGAGACAACATCCTTATACAACTGCCACCACAAGCCATCAATGGGTACATAGCAGTAGCAGGCAAAAGGAAAGCCACCCATAGACATGTGCATGTGTGAGAAGAACATCAAATTAATCAAAATTAAATTATACCCTTCCATGGGGCTTAGCTCGACGAAGCATAAGTGGAACATGCAGTCCCCCAGCAGGCGTAGGTCGTCGTCGTGTAAAACTGTGCCAGGCCAACCGATAACCAGTGTATCTATCCTGTGTCGCCATTTAACCCTATTTCATGTTATACCCATATCCGCACAGTTATATTTACTTGAGTGTACTATACGTGTTTGTATTTTCTTTTTCTCTTTTTTAATTTCAGAGTCGGTGAGGATGGACCCTGGGACCAAGTGGCACAACTTTTCACTAAAACTAATGCGACATCATATCAGGTGACGGGCCTTATACCATTTACGGTCTATAGCTTTCGTCTATTGGCTGTTAACAAATTGGGTGTTAGTCCTCCGTCCAAAGAGTCCTACTACATTGTGACTCTACGTGAACGTAAGTACTTTGCATGGAATGACTTCTTTTTTTTTTTTTTGCTATCATTTTCTACAGGGGGTGGGAGGGCTGGACCCCTTTTTTTGCCGCTGGCCTTTGAATATATTGAGTGTCATCCGTCGTTTTCGGTTTTTGGAAATTGCAAATAATGGGGAGAGGATTCTGTAAAGGATTACTTGTGACCATGGAATATGGCGGTGTAAGAGGAAAAAAATGGCAGTCGGAAAGTTTGCTATCGAAGTGGTTCTCGTTCGGGCTTATGCTCAATTTGGCTGCTTCTCTTGAGTGTAAAATACGTGGTGGCTAACTGATATAAGGGCAAGATCAGTGTTTGGGAAGTTATTTCAAAATCAACCCTTCTGATGAGCTGTTTTCCAAACCACTGGTCTAGGCCTTGGAAGCCTAAAAAGTGCCTATTTGAAAGTTATTTATATTTAACGAAAGCAAATGCAATTTTGGCTACATTTTCTACGGCAGCTTTTGAAGCTTCACAGACGGCTCACCTTTAAAAATTGTACTCAACATCATCACAGGTGCAGCAGGTCCATATTCAACTTATCTATAGGACTAGCTTCTTTCTCATTGTGAGTTCCTCATGTTTGGGGCTAATGGAAGGGACCAACAATGTTATATGTCTAGTTCGGACGGATGAACTAAGAAGCTTTCTCCGTACATTTATATACTCCAAGTTGTTCTTCTGACGTTCGCAAGAGGTGGCGTAGTGTAAAAAAAAACTCAAGGTGTTATTTTGTTCTTTTCCGAAGATCGAAGCTGAGACTCCTCGCTCAGTAGTCCAGCATTCTTACCACTGAGTCATTTTACTCATATATAAAATGTAAAATTTAAAATAATAGGAGACTTTTAAGACTCCGTTTTCTCCGGATCCTCTACTTCATCAAAGAAGTAGCTGCCAATGATCGCTAAGCTGCTGTGTTGAGGGCTTAAATGTGACATATTCAAGGTAAGTGAGGGCTTAAATCTGACATATTCAAGGTAGGTGATGAATGAATCTTATCACTTCAACGTGGCTACAAGCTTTGTATAGTAGTCGCCTAGCAGGCGCTCAGTATTAGATTAGATAAGATCATGAAATAGGAAACCCTTAATGGGGCTCTGGCACTGCGACCTCTTTAAAAGGAGCCTTGTGTGCCTTACCTGAGGTGGTCCTAGAGCCAACTTTTCACTCCGGAGGACTTCAGACGACGATTTGCTCTTCAAGACTGTTTTTCCAGAGACGAAGGAGGACCGGGCATTCCATGATTATGGGAAGAGAGGATCCGTTACTCTCCAGACAAGGTCTGCATGTAGGGTCCACTGAGCGGCCGATGCGGTGAAGATGTTTCCTTAAGAGGCTGAATATTCTCAGATTCTCAGGATATTTTTATCCAGGTTGATTTGGAATTTAGATTTTCTGGGGCAGAATTGGGGAAAGAATTGTTTTGTGCGGTTCTGTCCAGGTGTTTTAAGATAGACTTCATTGGGCTCGAAGCGAGCCAGTCTCACAGCATGTTTTTGAAAAGTATTTTGCTGACACCACAAAAGGGCTCAGGTCCAATGAGTGGAGTTATTGCTCCGTGCACATTGAGCAGTCTTTTGTAAGTGCTGCAGTCTAAAACGCAAATGTCTCCCTGGTTGGCTCCGATCATCAGAATTGATCAGTTTAGAGCTGTTCTGAACTTTTACTCACTGCCTCAATATGAATCGTCTGCACAAGTACACTCAGCGAGGTTTTTAGGTTTTTAACCCAGGAATAACTATATTTTTCATCCAACTGACATTTTGTCCAAGTGCTCCTGGCTCTTTTTTCCAGCCTTAGAGCCTTCTGCCTCAAACTGATTTAACAAATGAATTCTGGTTTAAGAAATTTAGAAAGACCAAAGCTGTACCTAACCTAACTCAAATTGAAGGAGCACCATCGGTTTACAAACCAATTCAATATTTGTTGGCAAATAATACCCTTCGAACCAAGGTAAATAGAGACTCAAAATGTGTGAGGCCTGAAAATGAGAACTAATACTGCACGCTACAAATTTAATAAAAGATCAAAATAAGTTTAAGTATACACAGCCTACCTACTCCAAGAGCCGGTGAGTCTGTCACGTTCTACAGGCCAGAGTGTGGCAACGTTTGCTAATAACAATTTATTACTGCCACAGAGTCCTGCCGTAAATAACCCTTCACTGAGATAATAATTTCGGTATAAATTTCCCTTTCATGGGCCAAAATGTATACAGAAAAATACGTGCGCAAATCCTAAATCAAGGCGATAACAATCGCACATTATCCTGCTGTTAAACACCGCAAACAGCTTATTTGCAACCCAACTACCTACCAATTGGACAATCCAATCCAACCCCATTCAACTGACACGACAGCTACGGACAAACAAAACAATCCCTATATATACGAAGAACCGCTTTCCGGCCGCCCCGCTCTCTGCCCCCGGCCCGCATTCAATCGAAGCGTTTATTTTAGCCAAAGAGATACCTGCCATTATGTCTATATAATTGCACCTACAAATTTGGCATGCACATACACGAAGAGCAAACAACACCATGTCCACTGTTCAGCCCAGTGTAGTCCTCTGGTAGGACGATTACGTTTGTCCACTCATCGTTCGGCCATCGAGGGGCGAGAAAGAATAAAATTTACACGATTTGCACGACAACATGCGGCAAACAGCAAACTCAATAGTTTTAGGTTTGTGTCCAACGGTGCGGATCGGCACCTACATAATGATGGCTGTCCACAATGGGTGGGTGCGGAAGCTGGCCAGAGGACTCAGCAAGACAGCAACAGCAACAACTGTTATCATCAGTCTGAAACACCGCAGCAGCTGGAATTAACAAAGTAATTGCTCCGAATTGAGTATCCTTGTCGAGCTGTTTGCTCAGTTTTCCTCCTCAAACAGAGAAGGAGTGCTTTCGCCAAACCATAGAGAAGCAAGCATCTGTACACAGACAGGCGTGTATCTTTCGTCCCCGTTCCGTAAGGAGGAAAATCCCTGCTGTGTCATTTTGTAATGAGATGAAAACGCTACAATGTCATTGTTTCACTATGATTAATTTACTTAAATTTTTTTAATTAAAATCCATTTTGACGAATTGTTTTCAGTCGACCGGATGGCTCTGGCTTCCCTGGTTCAAAAGGTTCTCTTTTGTGCGTTTCATAAGCTTCTGTGTGAAGCTGTGTTCTGTGTAAGGCCACCAGGATCTTCTTGGTGATTTTTTGGTTTTCTTTTGTGTCGGGGCTTCCTTTTGATTGTAAATATTGAGGCGATACAACAAAGACGCAGTGAAATTGAATTTGTCTGAAGGACGTTCTATTTTGCAGTTGGAACGAATTTGACGAGCTTTGTGCATTTTCGACATCAGTTTCAAGTGGTCTTCACAAGTCAAATTCATCTGCGAAAGTTTGTGCATTGATTTTTCGCATCATTTCTCAAGAAACTTTTGAAAGTCTTAGGGAGCTGCCACACCGGATGGAGCAAAACGCCTTGGAGAAACAAAACTATTTTTCTGTGTGTTGCTGAAATTTAAATACGCGCGCCCAACAAAATAAGGCATAAGGTATTCAAATGTGGGTATTTACATTTCAGAAACACACAGAAAAACCGTTTTGTTTGTCCAAGAAATCGATGAATTAAGCTCGATATTAACTCTCTACCGACCGCTGTCTTTTTTGGCTAGTGTGCTCCGTTAAGTTAAAGGAATGTGTGTCTTATATGGAGATAGTCGTCTTTGAATTTGCTGGTATTTTTAAGTGCAATCTTCACCATCTCCAACACCAACGGTTAACCACCAAAAAAGGGCATGGGTCAATTGGTCCACACAAGGACCTAAGTGTGCTATAGTAGGGTTTATTCTGCTCTACCAACCTGTAAACCTAACCTAACCTAACCCAAGTGCAATCTTCGCTGAACATTGAACAAGTTTTGTTTTGGCAAGGAAAACCTTCTATCGCCGAATAGAAGAGCCGACTTTTTAGCAACACCTCACTTTGTATTAAGCGGCTCTTTGTGGATGTCGACTGAGCGGCAACATCGTTTACGCAGCTTGGTCTTGTGGTGTTCCACAGGCTTTATAAGATAATGTGTTTTAAGCCTCCCAGAGTAGAACTCTAGGGGAAGCCAAATATGACTTATATTTCCAAACATACTATGTACCCATTTAAGTCGTTGAATCATATTGAGCACTGTTGCCTTTTGCGTTCTACTGTTTCGCATGCGCTCAAAGTCTTAATATCGGGATAGCTATTTCCTTTCAAATCAAGATCTGAAACGATGGTTAAATGTTCTTAGACCTCGAGTTCGATATTAACTCTTTGAAAATTCATTATTTTTATAATTTAAAAGCAATCGCAAGGAAAGTTAATTTTACAAGATCTAAGATAGAAGACCAATTGCTTGAGCTATCTCTCTATCATTGTGGACGTTGGAAATTGATTGATTCCACTTGCAGTTCATCTAGCAGGCACATGGTATGGCTATCTAAATTTTTGGACAACAAAAATGTGTAACTAAAATGTCCGGTTGTAGTGTTCGAGGAGAAAAGCCAATTGACTGCTCATCTTAATATTTGTCCATATGTGGGTGGTTAGCCCTTACATCTGATTAGTTCGTACAAATACCTCGTGAGAATTACCTGGGTTTCATATTGAACTTCAAGCTCAATGAAAGGAAACAAAATTAAAGATCTAGCCATCAATCAGTGCAATAAGGACAACGCACCTATCCACAAGGCGCGGATAGTTAAAAACTGGATGTGGGAGCAGAACCTTTTGTATTTATGCGGGTATTAGAAAACTTGAACTAGGCTATCTCAGCTTCCCATTTGGGTTCACAGCCTCCTTATGAGGTTCTGACAGCTCTGCAATTTTTTTTGAGAGGCTGTGACAGCCTTCGTGAGGATCTGACATCTCCACATACGGCTACCACAATTCCTTGAGCAGCTGTGGCAGCCTGTTATGAGATTTTGTAAGTTCTGTTTATGGGTATCATAAATCTGTTGAGAGACTGTGACAGCCTCGAATGTGTTGGCATTAGCTCTGTGAGGAGGTTTTGACAGCTCTGTATATGGGTTTGATAGCTAACTCGGATGTCTGCCAATAGTATTCGTTGGTTACCGCAGCTCTGTTAATGTGCTGTACCCATGTTACTGTTTAGTAGCCACAAAGGTACCAGTTGATGTGCCTACATACAACAGAGGTGGAGCATTTAATAGGGCTATTGTAGCTCTGTAGTTTTCTGAGTATGGGAATATCCCCTCGTTAGGCAGAGCCAGTACTTGAAGTACTTTGGGATGTGTGGCAGGTCCGCGAACGGCAATCCTTCGAACTAGTGCGTTTGGATGGCTAGGCTAGAGGTATTCCTGAGTATTTTCTGGAGAAGTGTGACCATATACTTTTCCAGCGGTAAGATGTTGGCTACTCATAGGTTCTTGAACTTCTGACATTTTTCTTTCAAATACTCCCAGCTTCCTCATGTATGTCTTGGAGACGGTATACCAAATGGGGAATCCGTAGTTTACTACCAGTCTTATGAGTTGTTTGTATATCAGCAGTTGTGTTCTTCTATCGGTTTTGGAAATCAATGAAATTCTTTATTCCTGTGAAAGTAAGTTCGATGCCATTATGTATGGAACTCGATTTCTTTTGCATGGCCACCACGTGCACGCTTGCAGAAGTCAGACGCTGAACCCAATTTTCGACGGTTTTCAATCATAAATCAGCCGATACTGCTGCAATTTCACGTTCGATATTCGTACGAAGTTCATCAATCGTCGCTGGCTTGTTGGCATAGACCATAGACTTGACGTAACCCCACAGGAAATAGTCTAACGGCGTCAAATCGCACGGCCGAGGCGGCCAAGCGACTGGACCATTTCGTGAGATAACACGTTCTCCAAACTTGGTTTTCAATAAATTGATTGTGACATTCGCTATGTGGCTTGAGGCGCAGTCCTGTTAGAACCACATATCCTCCAAGTCCATATCATCCAATTGGGGCCAAAAATATTCAGTTATCATTGAACGGTAACGATTCCCATTCACAGTAACGTGCCGGTCTTGATCATCACGGAAGAAGTACGGCCAAATGACGCCGCCGGCCCATAAACCACACCAAACCGTAATTTTGACGGGATGCAATGATGACTCATGGAGTACGTGTATATTGCTGCCTGACCAATACCGCATATTTTGTTTATTGACGAAGCCATTCAGCCAGAAATGAGTCTCATCGCTGAAGATGATTTTTCGATGAAAATCCGAATCATTTTCAAGTTGTTGCTCCGCCCAATTCACGAACATACGACGCTTCTGGTGGTCAAGCGGCTTCAGTTCTTGCGTCAATTTAATCTTGTAAGGATGTAGGCCAAGATCTTTTCGCAAAATTCGCCACAACGACGTCACAGAGATGCCCAACGCTTGAGAACGACGTGTGAGAGACACATTTGGGCTTTCTTCAACTGAAGCCTCAGCGGCAGCAATATTCTCGACACTACGGGCACTTCTTTATCTCACTGGCACGGGAACACGTTGAGGCCACTGACTCCGAATTTCGATAGTAAATTTTAATAATTTCGACTCGTTGTTGGCTCGTATATCTTTCCATCATGAAATGGCAAACCTTACTGAAGAGAAATGTCAAAAGAGCGGCAAGAAATTCGGCGTCGTTTGCTGTCCCTGTCGCTCTACTTTTGTAGCGTCCCTGTTGAAAACCCCTTTACTTAGTCCATTTTGCTTCTTCATCAGCGGGTAAACTCGTTGAATTCAAGTGATGCCTGCCTGAGAACAGCGTTCAGGTATGTGGGATGAATCTAAGTCGCTCGTTGAAGTTGACTCGAAGATAATTTATCCTGTTTGTGGTTGAGAGTGATGATCCGCCAGGTAGGTTTATTATTATGTTTGCGACGCAGTTGGTGGCCCACCTAGCTCTAGTTCAGATTTGCCCGTGTTGATTCGTATGCCCCATCTTAAGAAGTACTGGAAAGGCTTCCCAACGTGGGCTTTTCCACTCTTCGTGCTGCTATGGCTGGGGACATCTAGTTGCTGTATGTGACGGAGTCATCGAATAAGCAGCTGTTAGTTGCGTTCTCGAGCTGAGGCTGGTCGGACGTGGATATGTTAAAAAACAGTGGTCCTAGCTTCGATCCTTTGCCGACACCAGCAATGATGCCTTTCACTTGAGATTGTCGGTCTTCTATCTGCATAAAAATGGACCTGGAATGCAGAAAACCAAAAATAATGTTAATGAGAGCGTTAGGAAAACTTAGCTGTCTTCATTTTTGGACAAGTCCTTCAATCCATACTGAGTCAAATGCCTTCTCCACGTCTAGGAAGTATGTGACTGTAACCTGATGCTTGTTGAAAGCCATTGTGACATCATGATGAAACTTTATTAGCGGGTGTAATGTGGAGTTCTTTTCGCGGAATCCAAATTGATTGTCCGGTATAATGTTGAGTTGGCTGCATACATCTTTTACTTAGCTCTTCCAGTATTTTGCTCACACTACATAGGAGCAATATTGGCCTGGATCCAGTAACGTTGCTACGGTCGCCTTTCTTTGGTATTGCTATTTTCTTAGCTGTCTTCCATTTTGCTGGAAAGTAACAGTTGTTGATGCAGTTATTCATCATTATAGTGAGCAGGATCATGATGGTCTGTGGTAATTTCCTTAGGACGAAATTTGAAATTATGTCCGATCCGGTTGATTTCTTGGAGTGACTGCCATGAATTACTGCACATGAATTTATTGATTTTTCGCTGCCCTTTTATATCCAGACCAGATTTGTTACGGTACAGTTAACTCGTTATTTTTAATTCTGTGTATGCATGGGCTTACAACTGCGTGTGTGCGTAGCACTTTTAAAATTAGGTACAAACAAAAAAGTGTGCTTTCTTTAATTTCAAATGGGATACAACATACAAAATATGTGCTTTCTAATTCAAGAATATATAATTACCTACAAGTATTTTATATAATAAAAATGGCTGTTACAAAAGTATTTGATATATAGTAATAAGGATGGCTGTTACAGATATACATTTAGTGAGAACCGCTCTTGCTTCGATTTCGCCGCATTACAATGAGTGTCATCGCTTGCAAGATTGATGGTTTTGCTGCTCGCAAACTTAGCTCCGCTATCCATTTACTACCAATGAGCCTATTCCTTAATCGGTTTCTTTCGCAATCCTTAAAAGTGAAGTTGCATTCCATTTTGCAATTGCAAAACGCCATTAGGTTCGCATTAATCACATTTGACGGTAGCATAGACAGCACGGGGAGACATTTTAAGACGTTCACTGTGTAAATTCTAATCCTTCACCTTACCATCGCAATCTATCTAATTACATTGGCTCTGTTTTTTTGTGCGATACTATGCTCTCGCTCCAATTACAGCCGTAGAGCATACATTTATTTCTCAAACTCCCATGTATAATTGATGATTTTTTATTTTTTTTTCTTCTTACTTGCAGCGCCAATTGGAAAGCCAGTTCCTACCACCGCCCACAATACATCATCTACATCGGTGTACGTATCGTGGAAGCCACCACCATCTAATACGATTCTAGGTGAATTCCTTGGATATCGCATAACGTACAGACCTCGAGACCGGGATCCGAATGACACCAAGGAAATTTACATCCGTGATAGTACTGTCGAGGTAAGTAAGTTTACTTTAACCAGAGTGTGAGGGTTGTTTCTTTTTTTTTTTTTATTCGAGAACGATGCAGTGGGGGCTGCTGGGGCCATGAAATGAAATACGAGTGTGAGAAGAATTTAGTTTAAATGCCATTTATTCTTGCTCCGCGTGCAAAGACGAAAGGACATTTAAGGCGAATCGGCTTATGTGGATGAGAATAATGTGATTATGGTGAAGCAGAGCCGTAGTGTAGGACTAACTATACTTGTACTGGCTGAAGTTGGTGAAGAGCGCATCTCTACTCACATGACAGCCAGGCGGGCAGGCAGGCAGGCAGGCAACTCAAGCTCCAGCATACTAACGACTGTTCTGCTTCATCAGGAGATTATAGTTGAAGGATACTTTTCGTTTTTAGTTACGTTTTATCTGTGTCCTTGTCATGAATTACAAGGGAATTTAGATTTGCGATTTCTGTCGCTGGAATGGCACGCTTGCAGCGCCACCATCAGGATATACATTTTGCCAACAGCAAGACTAATGGGTGTTTAAAAGGTTGTGCAATGGGCGTCCCATACCACAGCTGGGGGGTTCTGGTTCGTCTTCTATGTTGCGAAAATGACACGTATACGGGATACCTTTTACGAGTGGAGATTAGTCGGTATTTCTCGTTGACAGGCGAACACACCGTCTGGATAATGATGTCTGTGTGGAGGGGTTTGAAAAATATTCAGAAGGTATCAGCTTACGGTAACAGCGATGTTGTGTCTTCTTGGTGGTTTCGAAAGTTTGACGACAAACAGAAGGGAATTTTGAACGGATATTAAATGTGGAAAATATTTCCATTTCCCTTCAGGTTCAATCGCTAATTGTTTGCATATGTATGGCTTGGATCAGCTTAAGTTATGCATATGCAGGTTATTGCGCTGCACAAATAATTTATCAAGAAAATACGATTGCGAAGTGAATTCATTCAGCGAAATAGTTGTGTGTGGCCCCGAAAATGTTCTCTGGCCTCCAACCGTAGCAAGTTTTATAATGTTCATGCTTGAATGACCCAAGGTAGAGTTTCTGACTCACTAGTTTCATACTATTACAAACCGTTTACCCTGGATAATGAAAGCCAAAACTTCAATAAGATCTAAGTGAAAAATATTGCCTACGCATAAAAAGAGGTAAGATACAAAATAATTGCATCTTGTCTCATACGATGGCATTTCGATATTCCAGCGTAATCTACGAACGGCAACTATAGTAAAACGTTTTTGAATCTTCTCAATTCTACTGGAATGTACTTCGTAAAATGGATTCCATACTATACTACAGTATTCAAGATTAGACCTAACAAAAGCAAAGAATAGACATTTAAGAGTATGCGGATCATGAAAGTCTTTAGAGTTCCCCAATATAAAACCCAGCATAGAATTACTCTTAGCAACCAGAAAGTCAATATGCTTACAGAAATCGAGTTTTTTTTTATCAAATATGACTCCCAGGTCTTTTTTAGAGACAGAGGGATACTATCGATCCTGTACGTGTATGATACTGGGGAGAGGTTACGACAAAATGACATGCTTTGACATTTAGAGAAATTAAGGCGAAGGTGATAATTATGACACCACAAAGAAAGTCTCTTAAGATCTTCCTGCAAAAGTATGCAGTCATGTTCAGACTGAATATGCCGGAACACTTTTACATCATAAGCAAACATTGTGAATTCAAAAAGAGATTAGGTATGTCGTTAACAAATAAAAGTAAAATTAAAGGGCCCAAGTGACTACCCTGAGGCACTCCGGAGGCGACATAAACTGGTTATGAAACTACATCCTTTATACGAACATACTGAATGCGATCCGTGAGATAGGAGCGAATCCATTCTAGAAAGTTGAAATGAAATCAAAATCTCTTAAGTTTTGAAATTAAAGCATGGTGATTAACGCTGTCAAAAGCTTTGGCAAAGTCAGTATAAACTACATCACATTGTACACCTTTCTCAAGGTCGCTCATCACCATGTTACAAAAGATTGCGAGATTTGTAGAGGTTGATCTACCAGCTACAAATCCATGTTGCAAATGAGAGATTACTCCGTTTACGAGAGGTGAAAGTTTCTCATAAATCATTTTTTCAAATAGCTTAGCTACCTATAGGCGAAATTTTGCTAATTTGCCGATAATTGGTAATATCGTGCCTAGATCCTGATTTAAAAATTGGAGTTATGAACGAGTTCTTCCAAAATTTCAAAAAAATTTCAGTCCGCAGAGACAAGTTAAACATTAACCCTTAAATTCCCAAGGAAACCGATTTTGATGAAAAAAATATATTTTATGTAAACGGAGACAAAAACAATAACTCCGCTGTTAAAAAAAAAAATATAATTTTTTTTGACGAAGTTATTAACAAAAAAGTGGTTGTATCTTTAAAGATACACTGGGCACTAACCCCCCACAGCTATTCCGAAAGAAAATGCATATGATTTTTTTTTTAGTTGGGTTAATTGTACATACATGTGAAGTAATTGTAATTAATGTAATTTCTATACAACGGCCCTTCTCGGATCCATCTTACAATAATATTTGCCTATTATTGGAGATCAGGTTTGCCTTGATAAGGTCCTGAAGCACCTTCTCAAGGCAAACCGCTGATCCGATGTAATTTTTAAACTTATACTAGAGGTCACGATCTGAGTCATCAAGTTTTCCAGCTCTACTTTTATCATTGAAAAGGATACATTGTCGATTTTTTTTCAAATCTGTTATGTTACCTATGTTAAAATGAGGGAAGCATTTAGGCCGTTAGTCGGCCCATTGTACGTACCACTGATGTTTAGAGGTAACTGGCTACTCATAAACCATTTACTTCCGTTAATGAAGCTAAATATTTTAGCACCGCTTGTATATCCCAGATCACTTAGATCGTTGCGAAAGTAGTTTCCTAAGTAAGCGTTCCTTAAGTTTAATAGGGCAAGGCAGCTGCAGAGAAGTTGGTCTACAGCTTATGAAAAAGTCATTGTATGGTAGCCCAAGTCTTTGCACGTGTCTGCCCAAAATACAATGCCCGGTAAAGATATTAGTTTGTCGAGATACTGGGTCTGTTGAGTCGCAGACGATCCTTGGATCTTTGGTATCGAGGATGGCCAGGTGAGCCTAGCAACGTCGCAGTAGCCTAGATGTTTACATCTATGACATGCTTTGCCTATTGCGTCCGCGTGAATGATCTGTTTAGCGTAGGCTAGCAGGTGCATTCACGTTGTGCGGACTAACACTACCAACGCCGGAGGAGCCTAGTCTTGCCAATTTGTCTGCTGCACAGTTCCTTGGAATGTCGCAGTGTCCCGGAGCCCAGTAAAGGTTAAGGTTGTACAGTCCAGGTCCAGCTATCTCGCTAATAGATACAAGGCAATATTCCATGCAATCATCATAGTGCTGTCAAAACTAAAGTAATTCTGAAATGCTCTGACTTCTTCGTCAGTCACCTTAACACCGTCAATTTTAGTAAGAGCCATAATTTATCTAAGACCAATTAGGAAAGAATGCGAAATGAAAAATACATAAAAAAAGTAGGTACATTATAACGAATTATTTTCCTTTTAAATCACTATCCAAGTTCTGCTTCTTCCGGGAACGACACAATGCATAAAGCCACATATACACTAATATTTGTTTATGGGCTTTCAAATATAGCAATTATTCTTGAACAATCTGCAATTTCAAATATAATTGTAATTTATATCTCAAAATTACAGTGTATTGTTATGTAAAAGTATGTGCATATATACCTTTAAACTCAATTAACTGCAAACATTACGAAACGCACAAAACAACCAACTAACTTACACTTCTTAATGACACAGTAGTAATCTGAATACAGAAAAAACGTCGCCATAAGCGAAATTCAACCGAAATCATGATATAGGCCGCAATGCCCAGTGTATCTTTAAAGATACAACCAATTACCGCTACATTATATGAGCTGGGTGTATCGTATTTAGTTCTAATAACTGTATTTTAATTCGAAATATATGCGTTCATCAGAATATATTTTTTATGACCCAGCAGAGTCACCAACTATAAAATTATTAAATAAAAAAAAAACTTTTTTTTTTAAATTTGTTGAAAATTAAAAAAGGCAAATATTTCGTTAAAAGTAAGGTTAATTTAAAAGTTATGCGTCCATTTATTTTACAGTGCATAGATCTTGAGTCAATAAAGCAAAAATAGTGAGCAACAAGTAAATAAATTCAAAACAAACGCAGAAATACTTTTTTTTTAAATGGTTGTATCTTTAAAGATACAGTGGTCATTTAAGGGTTAAACAAAGAGGCACAGAAAACGCATAAAAACATTTTTGAAGCAAAATTGGCTATATGGAAAATAGAATTAGGCAAAAGTGGAATCATAGAGTTATTGATACTAATATTAAGTTCAGAATCTACAAAAACTAAATCCAGAACATTATTGAACTCATTGGCAAAATAATTAATCTGACGAAGATCGAACTGGGCGAGCATATCAACAACCTCGCGTTCATAGTCCAAATTAACGTTAAAAGGAAAAAGTCTACATTCTTCGTGATCAAATGACCAAATTAAATTAGGTAAGTTAAAGTCTCCTAACAGGATAACATGTTGTTGGTCATCCAACTTATTTAAAATTAAATTCTAGACGTGAGCTTTCTATAATAAATTTATTGTATCATACATGCTTAAACAGTTAGAACTTACTTATAAGTTTGCGAAAGATAAACAATTTCTAATTTAATGTCCATAAATTTGACTTTAGACTTTTAATATATTTATTTTAGATTTAATTTTAAATTAATTTTAATTGAAATCGAAATTCGGTATTGGGATATTAATGGGGAAAAAGTTAGTTGCTCTAGCTTCTAAGAAAATGTTGATGTATGTTTTTAAATCGTCGTGCATTAATCAGCTCTCGCAAGTTATGTACCTACATGGGAGCGGATAGCAGCAACAAAAAGCTGTCTTTCGGATGTTAGACATGAAAGACGCGAAAGTATCACCCCGAAGGAATTATTATATAAGTTAGTACCTATACCAATAATTATAACTCTTTGTTTAATAATAAACAAATAATTTGCAATAAAAAAATAATGCGACTATATTAATTGAGGTATTCAGAAGATATTAAGCAGGTGAAATAAATTGTAGCATAAAGCCTGAACTACATCGAAACAACAGTTGAAATAACTACAAAAATGTGGAAAAAATCGGCTATACTCTTCCATTACATAGTTGACTCTGTATATTTCTTCTCAAATTAAAATTTTCACTTTGTGGAAAGCTCGAGCAAGTTCCAGCTTTCACTTTTCCCAAAGTTCTAAAAACAATAAATACAATCAAAGAATTCGTTACTGACTTTCCGCTAGATAACGCTCCCGTCATATAATTGTCAGTTTCAAAGGGAAAAGCTCTTGTTTCACTTCACTCGACTTAATTTGCTTTATTATTGCTTCTGGGAATTATAAATGTAAGCTAAAAAACAGCTTGTAAGCAAATTCTCTTAGGTGGCGGATCTGGCGGTCTATTTAATTTTAGTTTATGTTATCATAGTAGGTAATATCACCACCACCTAAAACAAAAACCTTAAGCTCAGGTTTGTATTTACGCCACCACATGTCTATCATCGCACGTCATCAACCATATCTGCGCATTTCCTCAACCTCGGATACTTCTCTTTCCTTTCACTTCGGAGAAAACTTCACGCAGTTTTTGTTCAAATGAATGTCCTTGTGCGATGTACGCCACCCAACCACCCCTAAGCAGAACAACGGTTGCTGATAAGTTTCGATATTTATAAACAAATAATTTGCAACAAAAAATAATGCAAGTCTAAATTTAATAGACAGGAAACTTTCTGCCTGTCCCTTTCATTTACCCTATAAAATGCAAAACACGTAGCAATCGGTAATATCAGGGTATGGAACCATAGATGAAAAAAGGCTTACTATTGTACTAATTTCTGTACTATTTAACTTTCCCGAGTACGCAAGTACCCCTTCTCAATTTTGAGAAAAGTAGGTACCTACTATTTTGTACGTTTCAGTACTATTTCATTTCAGTTTTTAGTACACTTGAGAAAAGTCGATTTTCATCACTGTAAGGAACACATTTGTTTGCTAAATGGATGAGATAGGGCATACCGACCAAACGAAATTCAGTCGGGAAATAGCATGCCTCAGGGAACATTATAAGGTTCTCTCATGTAAAAAGTTTAAACCAGGGTGTCAATTGTGGTTCTGTGAACTAGTGAATCGAATAAATCGAAAAAAAACGAATATTCGTTTTCATTTTGTCGATTCACTTTATACTAAAATGCGATTATCGTTCAAAAAGTTCAAAACATCTGGTGAATTCAATACGCACACTGCGTTGTATGAAAGAGCGTTCTAAATTTTCAAGTTCTGACTAAAAACATTCACTCGCAAATGGGGCCGTGAAAAGAAATTATTCATATGAAAAATGTTGACGTTTGGTTTCACCTTTTCATAGAACGAGAATCAAAATTGCGGTGAAAGGATGAAAACATTTTCGTTTCACTTTTTCACAGAACGAAAATTGACCCCCAGGGGTAGAATCGGCTCAGGTGTTAGTTGATGGTTGATAATAAAAATATATGCTTTGGTTCCACGTACGGTGGTTATCAAAATGACTATCGCATTTTTGTCACCGTTTGCTTGTGACAGCTATTTAGGTGTCGTTTTCATACATTTTGCGTCGTTTTCGTGAGCAATGTAGGTTGGGCTCGGCTTCAACTGCACCAAAAATTGAAAGTTCTGTGAAAAAAGTGTTTCAAAGTTATGAAAGTAAATAAATAAATAAATTTTAGTGCAATGTTTACTTCAATGGAATTAATCTATGCTTGCGGCAATGAATGAGAATAATGAAAAAAATAATTACAAAAAAGTCCAATTGCTCAGAATTCACCTAAAAAATAAAGCAAATGATCTGGTACGTCCTACCACAATGTGAGAGTTTTGAGATTTTTTATAGCTATTTGTTAAGAAGTTATTATCAACACATAAATTATTTATTTTAGATTCCTGAAAAATGTTCGACTTAACAAAGAAACGTTCATGTTTGTATTGAGACTGCTTGATTTACAAACTGGAATAAGGTCAACGCATGTCTAAGCCATACTTCAATTGGCTGCAACTTTAAATCGTATTGAGGGTGGTTGCTATCAAAGACAAGTTGGGCAGACTCGGCGGGACCAACCAGTCATCATAGCTCTTTATTCGTTTGAGAGAAAAAAAAACAATGAAATATATTGTAATTTGTGAACATATCTAGTATTATTCTCAAATTCACTTACATTTTTCACAATAAAAAAGAAACACTTCGAATTTGTTGTTTGTCAAAGCTCTAAGCGCTGCCAATAATCAACCATTTTTTAGTGATCGCCTTACGCAGCAAAGCAGAGTTGATAATCAAAAACGACAATCAAAAAAGCGACAGTCAACTACCACCTTAGCCAATTCCAAACCTATTCGCTCGCAATTTAAGGTCATGTTCGTCATGCCATGGCCAACGCCCATTTGACTCATTCGAAATCGATCCCCATCTCACTAAACGACCATCTATCTATCATCCCATAGAACTGAAACCGAAACACGCTTCTCCGCTGTTAACTCATAATTAGTCAGCAATTTTCTTCAGTGCTTGCCGTTGACAAAGACATCCTCCGCCGACAGCATTTTCCTCTTTAATCACCCAAAATGTGATTTATACTTCTTTTTTTCCATGCTACTCCATTAATCGCCACCATTATTATTCGTCATAAAAATGCTGCCAAATTGATTCCAATTGGATTAAAACTCCACAATGGAACCCGAAAGAATGCCATTAATATCCCCCGCGCTCGCTCTCTGCCGTTGTATAAGACAGAAACCGCAAGCCGCAGCGTCCTTCATTTAATTTCATTTACAATCTCATAGAAGAAAATTACGCCCGCCAAACATAAAAATTTATTAGTGTCCCTCTTTGTGCTATAAGTGATATGCATGTGGGGCCGAATAAAACATGAAATACTAATTTACCAACCAAATCAGTCATGCCGAACGGATTTTATTTTATTCTCTTTCATATGTCGTGGGTTATAGCCATCCCTAGTCGCAGTCGGTAGGTGTAATTTTGGGATGATTTTCGCATTACAACGGTTAGAAAAGCATCCTCGGCCCGGGGATTATATGAAAAGCTCTCACAGATTAAATGTTAACAAGGACACCGTGCGCTTGCAAATGAAATAATCGTGGCACATGCACATATGCACAGGCACACATCCTGGCTGCAGGCCAACAAAGAGCGAAAAATAAAACTCACAAGTTTAGATATTCATTTTAATAAAATATTATTTAAGAAAACTGGTCTGAATACATTTTACGCGACAGCGACTCACCCTCTTAGGAATAGGTATACGACCCGGAATAGAGAATAGATGTTTGTATGAATATAGCTACCTCGGGATATTGGCGAGCTTTAAACCAACGGGGGTGATAAAAAATGATTCAAATTCAGGGATATGCAATAGAGAAAAGTCCTCATATCAACATGCTAAATGGAAATTGCATGAAATTCACATGAACACGTATATAATCTACATACGAGATACGACATACGAGATACGAGTGTATGGTAATTTTTTAGGGAATTTCTCAAAATGAGCGCATAAAAAACACGACCAACAAAATTGGGCAGAGACGGTGTCGGTGTACGGTGGAAACGTAGTTACCTCCCTTACACATCGGGAACTTACATACATATACTCGTATTTCTGCTCTCAGATTTGAGATACTATCAAAACGTTGTTCGTCGTTCGGGGGAACATGCAGAGTAACAGTGTCGTCGTCGTCGTCGTCCTCGCTGCCCTGTCAACACAGATATCCTGAACATTTTTCCAGTCACTTATGTTTCTGACTCTTAAATGAAAATTAGTTTTCCCATATTTCGCAGCTATTGCCCTTTTGCCGTCTCCCTCTGCGGCACAGAATGCATATCCTCAATACGAGTTTCATCTTCGGATGCAGGAGGAAGTGAATGATATCGAGTGCCACAACTGCCCCCGTGACGCGTCGTCAATTTTATACCAACACTGAAACGAACCCCTAGTCAAACGATGGAAAATCTCTGGCTTGTCTAGAGGTCTGTTATCGAACGGTGGAAACTCAATTTCCTTTAGATTTGCGATAGGACGGCAGGGTGTAAGCACACCAATTCAATGATGGCTGTGTAACTGGGAAACTAATCGATTTTTCATCTTCTTCGTTGGCGACGAACTTTCTGCAGAGGTTTTCTTACAGAAGCACATCCACAGTCTGGGGAGGGTTTTTCATTTAGGGATTTTCGATATGCAAATGGATAGTTGTTGCTGTCTATTGAAAGTCAAACACCTGTTTCGTCCTATTAATTTATTTCACATTTCTCTCTCTCTCTTTCGTTGCAGAATCATGAAATCCATAACCTGGAGGCTTATACACAGTACAAGGTGTCGGTGCAGGTATTCAATCCTGAGGGACTGGGACCAGAAACTACCATTTTGGTGATGACCGATGAAGGAGGTAAGTGGTTTCCTTGTTGGCTTTTTTTCTTGTAGCCTTTTGGTATTTTTTTCCCGGAAAGAGAAGCACAGATGTCGGGACTCGGGAGTTAATATCCGTTCAATGAAGGGAAATGATTCTAATGATGAAGTCTTTAGATTCGTTTGAGGTTATTCAGTCAGTGCGGATTTAATCCTTTGGCTTGGAATATCGTTTATATTTAGATTCTTGCGGTGAATTTTACTTTGAAGTCGTTTGCAGGTTGGGGTTCCAATTAGGCAGATTTAAAAAGCGGCATGTGCAGCAACTCTACGGGCTCTTGGCAATCAGCCCAAATAAAACTAACAAAGTTATTTGAGTTACCGTAGGCGGGAGTGTCGGAAGACATGAAACTACAATGGCTTAGCAAGGCGAAGACCTATCAATGATAAATTTATAAAAACACGGCTTATGATATGAAGATAAAAAAGCATCTGAGTAAGGGTATCGTATGAGTGTAGATAAGTGACTGAAAAAACTGTTGTTTCTTTCTTACGGCTTTTTTTTTTTTTTTTTTTGAAAAATATTTCAAAACTTGATTTTCCCGTAAAACTCTTTGAAATAGTAAATTCACGGTGAAAAAGAACTTGCAGCTCTATATCCACGTATATCTCTAACCTAATTCTGTTTCACTCGGTACCTTAACACAGGTTGTCTGAAAAAGAGCATTTCCCAAACGGGTGTCGCAAAAGTCTGATGGTAAAATTACCACAGACTGGAGAAGTCTTGATCTGACATAAAAAAAATAAAATGGTTGGCGCAACAGGTCGGTAGGAACCCAAGGCCTAGCTTCTCCAACCATTCGTTTTTTGTGAGTTTTATATTTCATTCATTTTTGGAACGAATGGAAGGGTTCTACAATTTTATGCCGATTCCAAACGGCTGATTGAGAAACTCTTTCAAGACATTTATACTCTTGGATGTTTGTCAGACGTTCACGAGAGGTGGCGCAGTGAAAAAAATAACCTAAGTTGGTATTTGGGTTTTTGCGGGATTCGAACCTCAGACCCCTCGCTTATTAGTCCAACACACTAATCACTAAGCCCCTGCGCCGACTTGGTCTGACAGAGGGCTTCCTTAAAATATATTCGTCGAATCGATAGACTCCGAAAACGGACTACTGAAATCAGGATCCAAGATCGTAACGATAACTTTCCAACGATTACAGTCGTACGTGCTTAGCCCCCTGTGGAAAGGCTATAAAAGAGAGTTGTCCTGACAGGTCCACATGAGAATCTACGACTAGCTTTTAACAATCACGCGAATTTTTTTTTTTTTTTTTTTTTTTACTATAATTATATATTTAGTTACTGCCTTAAAAAATACACAAACGCTAAAAGTAAGACTCAGGCACAGACTTGGGAATAAAATAAAAATAAAAAGTTAATTTAAAAACCAAAAAACCCGACTGACTGTAAAAATATCTCACTGACATTTGTGTGACAATTGTTTTTTTTTGCCTATGACACTCCGGGAAAGAATACCAATTTAAAGACACCTCACTCTTCAAAATCGGTCAAGGACTTTGGGTTACAGAGCGTCACGTAGGAACGGACATATGATAAGTGTGAAACATAACCCTCCCTGTGTACAGTCGGGTAAAAGAGCTCCGCTTCGCCATTCATAAAACAGAAAGATGGTAGGTGCATGAATAGTTTCCGCTGAGGAATCTCTTGAACTCCTCTTGCATGAATGTTAAAGCTTCGCATAAGAAAGCTCGTTGAGAATCGACTTCATTTACGAGCCATGGAGAGAGTCCGAGTTGTTAATACTCTTGAAATTGGGTACTTTTACAAAGGGTACGAATTCAATTTTCCATCATTGAACGAACAACCTGGTGGGCTAGGCTTCCCTTTAACTCTTCCTTTAAGACGTAAAACATTCAACCAATTCCCCCCAATTCCACAGTCGAAAAAAAGCATCTTAAGTTATTGTGTCATAGCCACTTGGAATTGAACCCTTTTTGGAGCTGCCACAGATTTTATATGAAATAAACAAAATAATATATTACAGCGCTAGCTACCATATCTTTCGGCTGAAAAACGAACGAACCTTCTTTAGACCCACTGTTTACAAGGTTTCATCAATTTTCGGCGGCACTTTCAAGATAGTCTAGGCATTATAGGTAAAGGTACCTTCTTACGAGAAGAGATAACAAGAAAAGGCAATGTCTTAAGAACTCCCAAGTCTTAAACTTTGGATACGGTGATATAAACCTGCTCACCCTTACAAAATAAAAACTCACAACGACTTCACCGACATGGCCTACACGCTACATCCCGAAATCAACAGCGTAGCCGGAACGGCGCCCGAAATACCAATATTGCTAATGCAAAGTCTCTTTTAATGGAAACCATATTTCATAATGTTTTCCATCCGTTTCCGGTGAAATTTTCACCAATAACAACACCGCCGCCTCGCTCTGTCTAAACATTTTCACTTAACCCTTTCCAACAAACACTCGCAGATGCCCTACGAAATTGAGCGAACAATAAAGAAACAATATTTGAACTTGTAGATTGTTTCGCTCAAAAATAAAATACAAACACAAATTCAAGGATCTTGCACAAGCCACAAGGAACGGCAGAGAAAAAAAGGGAACCAAGAAACATTAATAGCGGCTACACAATCCCACACCTCAGCAAACACTTTAACCCGCTTATATAGGACTTGTCCCTTCCCCTGGGAATATTAATGTCACCGCACCTCTCAACCGTTCAAGCTCTTGAGGTCTTCCAAGTGAAAATGAACCACATCAAAACTGGGTAACAAAAAACTTTCGAGTGGATCAACACAGGTAAGCAAAGAGACGAAAACCAAAGAAAATATTAACTTGTATTGTATCTGACCTTTTCACCTCCCACCGGCGGCGGCGGTGCGAGGGTGAAAAATCCACCTCCAGCTGCTTGCACACGGTATACGGTATGCTTGTACATCCTGACTGCTGAAAGGTTTAACACCGAACCAAAGTAAGTTATCTTCGCCATCATGATAAACGAAGAACGAGCGACGCCACGGTCGCCGACTGATGTGGGTGTCTCGCCTTGCGTTGGAACATAAAACACTACCACGCCACCATCGAACCGAAAGTGCAAATAAATTTTTAAGGGTTCTTGAAGAACGACGAGGTGGACTACGAGAAACAGGAGAAGCGGCGAAGACCTCGCCAGATTCATTTCGTCGATTTTCCTTTCAATGGGAACTATGTAACCTTTCGTCGATGTTCTCTCACCTTTCGACGAGTTCGACTTGGAGGCACTTCTCAACAACTAGCTACTACTGATAGGCGATATCCTTGCTATGGATTTCTGTTGCAAAAATTATCGTCTTGATTTACATGAAGGTACATGGGAAATTTTTGTTCGATTTTTTTTTCTTCATATTTTTACTAAAGGGGATAATAAACTTTGGCAAGGATTTCTTAACGTTTTGTTGTGCTACACCCATTCGTCGTTTTTAGCGTCTTTGTTTTTATTTTCGTTCTGCTTAATCCTTTCGGGGATTAGCCCACACACTCAGGCAAACAAATAGCAGGACCTCGGCTGTGTATGCCTGCTGAAGTTTAAGCACTCTTGGTGAGCGTTATGCGTCCTGCCTTGGCAGGGCTTATTTTATAATCAGGTGAACAGGATCAACTTTGGGCTGGGAATAAATTATGCATGAACTGCCTTGTTGGTTGTTGTTGTTGCCAGCTCTGGCGTCTGGCCTTTGCTCCACCATTTTCGCGTTTGCTGTTCACCTTAGTCTGGCCCCGTGTGTGAGTGTGTTTTTAAGTCGGCGAAGCGAGATAGATTCCGAGCAGATGGTAATGTTTCTTGTGAGTTGTGAGGAATTATGTATATGCGGAGCGGAAGAGATGGGTTTCGTGTGGTATAAGTGAAAGGTGCTTGCTCTTTAAAAGGATTTCATTTGTACGAGCCGAGGGTGTGTGCAAAGTCCCTTCTCCAATGGGGATATAGAAAAAGACAACTTTTCATCGACGTTTTTGATGGATGGTATTAGCTATTTCATGGTGTATAACGTATGTCCTTTTCCATTGGTATCTCAGATTTTAAATAATTTTTTTTTTTTTTTTTTTCTTGCGCTATGGAACATGAAAGGTGATTTAGATCAAAAAAATTATTGATTTCTTGTCCCAATTGAAAACGACATTAGTTCTTTAATATTATTGCACGGGACTTATATTAGGTTCATTCGCGTGCGCAGCTTAAATCGATCGCAATCTCACAAAATCTTTACACGTTCTCATGAAAAATTACAGGAAAAAAAAGATGAGCAAAGTAACGAGTAACGAGTAGTTCCTCTCTTGGCTCGAAAAAAAAACTCAGAGATAATATACAACAAATATGTCAAATGCACAATTTTGACAAAAAAACAAATTCAAAGTACTTGAGTGGTAATTCACGACGATTTGTAGCAGCGAAAAAATATAAGAAAATCCTTGTTCGCAACAGATATTTGTTATTTGCAGAGAATGAATACGAGCTAAAATACCACTGGAAGCCACTTCTGTTTGTCTGTCGATTAATTTTTTGTTGCGTATATCCACTATCAGTTTGTAATGTTGCAGAAAGTCTGCCCCTATAATCGCTCGGTGAACATCCGCGATTGTAAACGTCCACCTGAAACTACGTCGCAGTCCCAGATTGATTAATAGCGTTTTTTCCCCATACGTTTTGATTTTTGTATTGTTCGCCGCGAAAAGATGATTTGATGTTAAGTTCTGACGTTTTTGCTGCATTGTTGGTGGGAGCACGGAAACGTCTGCCCCGGTGTCGATAAGAAATCTAATTTTTTTTATGGGATCTGTAATAAATAAGCGGCAACTGCGAAGGCTGCTGTCACTCGCCGCATTGAGTGACTGGCCTATTAGTTTTCCGATTTTTTTGATTTTTTGTTGAATGAACACGGAGAACGGCAGTTCCTTGCCTTGTGACCGAACTCGTTGTGGAACCAACAATAATCATCACAGCGGGATTTAGATCTGCCATACGAAAAATTTTGACGTCTCGATCTTGACCTTGAATGTCTTTCACCGCCTTTACCAAATGCCGATACGCAACATTTTAACTGTTCGACTTGCTCTGTGAGTTGAGCGATTCGAGACTCGAGGTCTGAAGTTTTCGCGAGAGAAATGGGTGTTGGTTTTTGTTGTATGGCGGATACACATGAAGTCTCTGTCATCTCTGCAACTTTATCGGCTAAAACCGCTAGGCGAGGAAGTTCTTCGCTGCTAATGCTGATAATTCCGCGCATGTCTTGCGGTAAACGTTGGAGCCAAAGTGATTTCAGAAGGCCAGCATTAACTGATTTTCCCGCTAATTCTGTCATCTCCCTCAGCAGATGAGATGGTTTTTTATCGCCCAGCTCGATTTCCTGTAACAGCTTGCGTAATCTTTTATGTTCCGAATCGGCGAACTGGGTGATTAATCTGTCTTTGAGAGTTGGATACAGCTGCTCGGACGGAGGGTTGAGGATTATGTCGCTGACTTGAGACAAAATGCTGCTCTCCACGGCGGCAACTACAGTGTGGTATATTGTTGCGTCGTTTTTTATACCAGCGGTAAAAAATTGCGATTCCACCTGTGAAAACCACAACTCCGGTTGTAATTTCCAAAAGGGGGGAATTTTCACGGAGACTTTTGATACTTCCGCGGTGTGCTCTTCTTCTTGTGATTCAGTCTTAGGCGCTGTGCTCGGCGTATCGGATTCGCTAATCGGTCGTTGTACTACGATTCGTGGTATAACCCGTTCCTCGCTTGTAGACATTTTTCGCGCGCGTCGGTTTCGATTGCCTTTCGGAAATTTGTTGACTTTGTTCCTTAGTCGGGGTCACCAATGTAGTGGGAGAAGAACAGAATAAAAGGCACTTCTCACTATTACTAACTTACTTTATTCCTTCAAACTATAATATTACTCCAAATTGATTTTAATATAATCGACCGAAAGGTATACCACGCAAAGACCGACTGTCTAGAAAATTCTTTCTTCTCCGCCTCGAGGTGTGGAAAGTGGAAAGTAGTATGTGGGCCTCATTATTGTGTAGTGGGTGGATTCAGCCGCCACAAAAGAATCGTATTTTATTTAAAATAACAGCCAAATAGGTACTATTCACTGCGAGTGCAAATTAGATTGAAACTAATTTTACACCCGTATTTTTTACAATCCGTCTTTCTTAAACCCGATGATTTAAGTTTAAATTTTATAACATTCACTCATAAACATACATAAAACCCGCTGGATAGACGCATTTTAACGCGGACTTTAAACCGATTTTAGCTCAATTTAAACCAACGTTATGTTAAATTTCACATAAAAATACATTTCTTCTTTGGTGTTTGTAACATGCCAATTGATTTGGTTTGCTGAGTTTCATTTTTATTTTATTAATTATGAATTTAGCCTCCAATACCTATGACTCTTTTTTTTTTAGCCAGAAATATTTCCGAAAATCCTCGACTTCGTAACTATTGACTCAAGCCCTAGCCCGCTTGTGCATTCGATATACGATGTTGATTTCACCATCTCTGTTCCATCAACTCTTGAATAAATTCAACTTCCAACGACGAAGCCATTAATATTTCATCCACGCAATGAAATCCATTTTATAGCTTCTTGCTACATTTTACTATTTTCACTCTCACTTATTTCCTGAACGAAGAAATGTCAATATTATGAAATTGAGTTTTAACCCGAGATAAAATACTTAAATACATTAATAAATACATTATGTGACATTTTTTGACATAGAAAAAGTAGCCCTATAAGGTATAAGTAGAACTTAAATCGCTTTAAGTAGTATCAGCAAACAGACCGTAAACTGGTCTCCGCAGTGCAGTTTAGATTCCATCGGATTAAACGCCGACATATTTAAAAATATTAGTTTACGTTTGGGTATAATTGTGTCTATTGGTATCAAAAGGGCACATTGGCATGTTAAGTGGAACTGAGAAAAACGCGGAAAACGTCTAAACCGTTCCACGGGTCAAAGAAACTGTGTTATAATGTTTTGTATAAGGCCTTACCAGATCCATTTTTGAAACAAAAATAAATACATTAAACTTATCTAATTATTTGTAGCGTCTAAAACTTTGGAAATGTTCCCTTTTGAATGGTACATCTGGAAATGTGACGTTTTGAAACAAAACTTTGGGAAAAGTACCTTTTTGAAAAATTATTATAAGCCTGTGTGTATATAGTTTTATACCATTTTATTAAAAACTTTAAAACACAAACATAATTAAATTCATTAAAATTTCAGTTATTATTAAATAAAATTAAGAAACAAAATAAATAAATAGTAAAAAAATCAGTCAAAAAATTAGAAACTTCACGTTGCATTTTCATTAAAAGTAATTTCAGATTTCTTACACTTGAAAATCAAAAGTCCTCTTCCTGCAACTCACACAGCTCGTCGCAATTTTTTTCAATATTTTTCACCAAAATCACAGTTATGGTCAATAACGGAAATGAGCCATTTTGATTCGAACAACAATTTTTTTCGAAGGATATGTGACCTTTTGGTGCGAATACTTTATTAATGGGAAATTGAAAGTAATATCTGTTTTCGGTTAGCTAAATCAGTTTGAAATGAGCCCGTTTGTTATTTCAGACACAAATTTTTCTACAGACATTTGTATGAAGAATCGAATGACATTTCTAACTTTTTTTTTTTTTAAAAGTGGAGATGAGCCCTTTTGATAGTAATAGACACAATTATTGAATATTATGGATGGTTTAATTTTTTGAGTGAATAATATAGCCGTTAGTGAAATAACCTCACATAGCTATGTCCGTTTTATTTCCAAAATTCAAAATGGTAGGTACCTACATATAGTACTCAAAATTGAGAAGTGGTATTTGCGTACTCGGGAAAGTCAAATAGTACAGAAATCAGTACAATAGTAAGCCTTTTTGCAACAGTCTTAAAAATTAAAATTAGAGTATGAATAATAAGCACAAAGAAGAATAGAAGAACATAGAATTGCAGTAATTCACAGCAAGCAACAAACAGCAAGTAAATCAGAATTTACGTTACTCGATTAGATAACTTAGAGAGAGCAAGTATTGAGTGACTTTATACATAGGGTAAGTTCCGTGTTTGTTGTTATAGTGAACGCATAATACTCCCAAACAGTCCTTCTTAAAAATCAATTGCACGCAGAAGAATAAAATCTGTGAAAATAATGAAAACTCGGTGGTGGTCGAATGTTCTCCTAGAACGTTTCATATGTTGTCTATATCCACGTATTTTGGCGTATATTTTCAGATCTGTGAGCGAGTTTCGCTCAACTTTTTTGAGTTTGACAGATTCTTAGTGTTTGGCTCGGGAAAGTACGCGATAGACCTATTATTTGTAGCTGGTTGGTTTTGCGATAAATAAATCAGTTAATACCTTTGTCAAAGTGAAAAATTCTGAAAGCATGAACTGGGCCCTGAAAGTATTTTCCCTATATAAAGGGTGGACCATATAGAGTTTTTTTTTTTTTTTTTTAATCATATGATATTTTCACACTGACAGCTGTTTCTCGCTCGAAATCTTGACAGAAAGTCAGTATCCAGCGTTGTTATATTATCGTATTTATCGTAAATGTTACAATTTTCGAAGGTTAATACGACGCTCCGATTTTTGCTCTTTTCGCCCCATTTTCTACGATTTCGTAAATATTTTGTTCGATTTTTTCCGATATTGTACAAAAATAAATACGATGGATGAACCGAAATACGACTCGATAAATAAAATAAAATTTCGAAAACAAAGTATCCACAAATTTAGAAATGCATTTAATATGGCATAACCCTTGCAATTATCCGGCATCGATTACCGAATATACAATTTTGCCTTTTGCGTTAATTAGTACGCCGCTCGAGCTAAATTTTCGCTCCCATACAAAATTCTCTCCAAAATTTAGCTGAGCTAAATCTTATCTAAGCGAACGCATTTAGCTTAGTGGTACGCAGCTCGAGCTAAATAATCAAATTTTTGTTTCAGAGTGTCCTTCATGTATTTTTTAAAATTGAGCGCGCCGATTTAATAAGTTGGGATATTTTCTCAAGCAAAATTTTGACAGATCGCTCTACTCTGTTGTTTGCTGTCTTCAAAATGTTACTAATTTTAATGAATATATGGACGAGGAGTATTTAGAGCTAGAGTCTTCTTCAATTTCATTTGTGTCCATACCTGTTAATTAATAAAATTTAATTTTTTTCTCAACTGACTTGAATTGTTGAAGGAAGTTATTTTCAAAGAACAGCTGTATTTTGAGTCAATTATCCACATCGCTCTCTATGTCAAAATTTAGATATGACTTTAGCTGATGCTTGGAGAGAAAGTTTGGAGACCAGATAAAATATAGTTTAGCTCGTGCAGCATACTAAGCGTTATATAAAGGGTTTTCCAATAAGAAGTGTTATTTTGGTATTCAAAGAAAAATGCAATGATCGGATGTTTATTTCATAATAAAGAGGAAGGTATGCCGTTAATAATGAAAAACAACATCAGCCAAATGGCCACCACGAGCACGTATACAGGACTATATACTTTTCATGAAATTTTCCATAACCAAATCGCAAAGTGGCTGCCCTATGTCCTCGATAGAGGATGGAGAGGCTTCTCAACAATAACTCTTAAGTTTTCCGAGCCCCAGATGCGACAATTTTGCTTGTTGACGTAGCCACCGAGGTGGAAATGGGCCTCATCAGTCAAGATGATTTTTCAATGGAATTCCGGATCATTTTCATGTTTTTCAAGGACCCAATCAGCAAAGACACGACGTTGTTGATGGTCAGCCAGCTTGAGTTCTTGTGTTAACTGAACTTTATAAGCCTTAAGACCCAAGTCTTTATGCAAAATACGGTGTAATGACGTTTCTGGAATGCCCAATTCCAAAGAACGACGAGGAATGGACAAACCTTTGGTTTTCTTCAACACTTTGGGCTACAGCAGCAATATTCTCAGTTGTTCCTGAGCGACGTGGACGGGTTTTAATAATTTCAATGCGTTGTTGAAGCGTGTATCGTGCCATTTTTAGTAATGGCGTAGTTTTTTTGCTCGAGGTCACTTTATATTTTCTATTGGTACGAATAAAGCAATATTTTTCCGATTTCAGAGCACTTTTGCGAATCTCAGAGTTTCTGCAGTTTTACCAATACAAGTGAGTTTGAGTGTGACAACTAGTGGAGTTTGTTTACGTTTTCCTGAACTTTTTTAACAGCAAAAGTTTAGAAATCAATGTGAGCGCAAATTTCGATTTTTTTATATAAAACTTAACCAGTGAATGGAAAACACTTACAAAGTCGTCGAAGGCTACACAAATACAATATCCATATTTCAATCGCATGAATATCAACAAAAAAAGAGCAAGTGACGTTGTTATGTTCGATTAGCCACACGAATTCTGAAATCTGAAAGCGAATCTTAAGAAGCCAAACCAAATACCACATAAAGGAGCCATATTTCAATAGATTTCGGGCTTAGCCCAATTGCTTGTTTAAAAGTGCAAACCCCTGAGGGTATAAATATAATTGGTATACAAGTAAACAATTCTAAAGTTAAATTTGCTTAAAACTCAGAAATAGTTACAATACAAAAGTGTCTTGGATAAAGTTTAATCTGTCCGATATCTCACTATCACTATTCAAATTAAGTACAATATGAACTCTACGCTCTTAAAAGCATTTTTTGTACTCGTACAATTAGAAAATACGACAAATACGATTTTGAACCGAGAAAATATACGACTCTCAAACAATATCCATAACAACACTGTCAGTATCATACCTCCGCGGAACGAAATGAGTCGCTTTAGGCTCGAACTTATTTCCAAAGTGAGTGCTGTCTACCTCAAACAATGGGTTTTTTGAAAAAAACCGTCGTTGTATGGTAACCGTGGGCTCGGGCGAGAATGTGGGTATTGTAGCCGAGAGTGTGAGACTCACAAACATCATTTCGCCATAGATCTTTCTCAACAGCTCAACAAATCATGCACAAGCCTGAGGAGAATTCTGCACAAAGATCTCGGATTATTCAACTAACTACAAGGTCCAATTGCCTCAGCAATTGAATGCGCATTGCCATCCGCTTCATTATCGCTTCGCAGTTTGAGTTTTAGGGCAGCTTGAATTGGACAACGATTTTGGGTGAAAAATCATCTTTTCTGAAGAGGAGCAGTTTGGCGGTTACGTTAACAAACAAAATTTGCCGCATCTGGTGCTTAGAAAAGGAAAACCCGCACGTTATTGTCGAGAAATGCATCCACAGAGAGTGACAGTTCGGTTCGGTTTGTGGAGTGGTAGCATCATTGGACGTTTCGGTCAACGGTGAGCGTTACGGAGCCATGTTAACCGACTTTTTTTTCTTTTTTAATGAATTGGAAGACATGGGCTTGGACGACCTCCTGTTCATGCAAGATAGCGCGCCAAGCCACATAGCCCATGCAGTCATAGCTACAAATTTAGGACAAGTGCTTACGTCATAATGACATCGCCTTGGCAAAATTTGCCACGAAAAATGAGGCGCAGGGATATAAGTCCCCGAGACATAATTTGCAAATATTTTTGTCGGGACTTCTGTCCCTCAGATAGGACAAACGTCCCGAATTGAATTCGGGACATATGTCACACCCAATCGGGACATAAGTCCCGAATTTTTATCGTTGAAAACGGGACATAAATCCCGAATGAAATTAGACAATTGGAAATATTTTACACTTTAACAATGTTCATAAGTTGATAAGATAAACTTAGTTAACGAAAAAATAATTCAAAACAAATTAAACAAACATTTTCAACAAACCGTCAACTTAGTCATTTTACAAATAAATAAAACAAGCGTTTTTTTTATATAATTTTTCGACGGAAAGGACATAAGAATTCATTTTAAAGAGCAATCGCGAATCGCCTCCTCATTCAGATTCGACTACAAATTTTAAAATGATTACCAGTCTGTAAAAATATATATCAAGGATTCTCGATTATTTTTATTTGATCAAATTCTCAAAAAAAAAAAAAAAATCAACTCTAGAAATAGACATAAGTACTGAGAAAAAACATTAAATCGATGTTTTTGAGAATTAGATCAAATAAAAATGAAAAAAACGCGCGATTGGTCTCTAGGCGTGTAACTACGAAGATTGTTTAGTCCCGAAATTTGTTTGCGGAACTTAAGTCCAAATGGGGTAGAACATAAGCCCAGAATTCAGGGACTTATGTATGTCCCTGCGGCGAAAAATTACACGTGTAATCTTAGCTTCAGGAAGAAGGTCCGCTAATCCGGTTTCTGTAATGTACTTCGTACTCTTCAGCACAATGACTCATCAGATCCGAATATGTAATATGACAGAATGTGCAATCAATTGCAGTAAACCGAAAAACGTGTCCTGGTTAAAAGAGCTCCTGTTGAATTTCTGAACATATTTTTGAATATTTCAAACTGCCAACTACATGCTGGTCCCTCCTTTGATCCACAAGTACCAACAAACGTCCCAAACTGGACCTAAAGTGCGCAGGAAAATCTTCCCCTTTACATTTACCTAAACCAGTCACAAAATATACGGCACTTCTTATGAAATCTGCAAATACCCTTGTCGCATCCTTCATCGTTAACAGTAAACATAAATTTATTACCAACACCGCCGACTATGGCCTCCAAAGTGATATACAATATCGAACCACGCACACACAAGTTGATTGAAATTTACCTTAATGCTCAACTCCCATTTCACACGGACGAGGGCATAAATTTTGTAATCCTGACAATGTCCACCAAAATATGACCAGTGTCTAGACCGGAAATTAAATGAGAGCATTATAATGATGAAGTTGTTGGCCGGCAGAGTACACTGAATTTTCGATTATTATACACTCACTAAATGATTACTTAAGCTCCTACATCAACATAAATTTATTGATGATGAATGTAAAGACAAACAACAAACAGCAAACACATGGATAAAAGGACATTATATTGTGTTTACTATCAGAAAATAATTTGCCTTCCCTAAAGTGGTTATATATAATATATTCGTCTGCTGGTAGGTACGTATTATTGCTGACACATGAGTATTTTATGGGCGAACGCAAAGATGATTTATGGTCTCATTTAAGACGGTATGCTCATGTTTAGTTAGCAAATGTGTAAATATAATAAAATAGATTAAGTGTGCGTGTATTATGTATCTAGGCAAATTTCAATTGAGCTTTGATTTAATAAGAAGAGAGTTATTGAGTTTAAGTGAGCAGCCTTGTAAGGTGATATTTGTTTAAAGGCTACCAAAGTCTTTGGACTGCGAAGATTCTCACGGGTATCGAACTATGCTTACAGTCTATATAATATGACTTTCAAGAAACTTCTCGAATTCCGTACGCTCTGCCTTCTCTCGGATATTCTTTTTACCCACCAGCCCATATAAATTCGTTTTTCAGTCTCTGGCAGATCTGGTCACTTGATCCTTCCTCGTCATACTTCCTTGACTTCAGAGCGGCAGTTCTTTATAAATGCGATTCGGCTGTGGAATGCACTGCCTAGAAATATTAGAAGGATTGGTAACCCTACAACATTTCGTAGGGAATTAAAAGTTGCTCTCTCTGTAAATGTCTAAATATTGTGTATTTTAATGATTGTCTGTAATAATGTTTTGCCCTTAATTATTTATTTTTATTCTGCTTTTTTTCTCTTTTCTCCAGAAATTTCTTATTTTTTTGTTCTATCAAGTACACTCTGTTCTAGTAGCTATCCAACCTAATTTAAGCTTAACACTATCTAATAAGATTTTTTTAGAGGTATAGTACTTTGAAATGGAATAAAACAAAAATATTTTTTTTTAAATTGGCATGAAATTTACTTTATTCGAAATACATATATTCTTCTGCCATTATAATTGAAAAATTGAAATATGATTTCTGGCATATGACCGCCACGTCTGGCTCGGACGTGGTCTAATCTGGAGGTCCAATTTTCGATGACATTTTCCAACATTTGGGGCCGTATATCGGCAATAACGGTGCGAATGTTGTCCTCCAAGTGGACAATCGTTTTGGGCTTATCGGCGTAGACTAGCGACTTCACATATCCCCATAGAAAATAGTCAAGCAGCGTTAAATCGCACGATCTTGGAGGCCAATTCACGGGTCCGAAACGTGAAATTTATGCGGCTACCAAACGTTTTCTTTAATAAATCAATTGTGGCACGAGCTGTGTGACATGTTGCGTCGTCTTGTTGAAACCAAAGCTCCTGCACATCATGGTTATTCAATTGATGAACGAAAAAGTCAGTAATCATGGCTCTATAGCGATTACCATTGACTGCAACGTTCTGGCCAGCATAGTTTTTAAAGAAGTACGGACCAATTATTCCACCAACCCATAAACCAAACCAAACAGTCAGTTTTTGTGGATGAACGGTGTCTCAACATACACTTGAGGATTATCATCACTCCAAATGCGGCAGTTTTGTTTATTGACGTATCCATTCAACCAAAAGTGAGCTTCATCGCTAAACAAAATTCGCTTATGAAAATTGGGATCAACGGCAATCTTGTTTTGGGCCAATTTGGAAGCGTTGTTCAGGCGTCAGTCTATTCATGTTGAAATGCCAAACAAATAAATCACTTGACAGCTGACAAAATGCCCTCCAGTTAAAATAGTTTTGCCAACTTAAAGTTCTATACCTCACTTTTTACTTTTAATTTTAAATGTTTAGTGTTCTTACTACCGATCAACCCTTGTAAATCATAAGAGTCTTTTAGAACACTTTACTCATAGTTCGGTTACATCCATTTGAAGTATTTGGTTTAAAAGTTTTATTATTGTACATTATAATAACGATTATTCGAATACGTTACTATGGTATCATGGCGGCGAAAAATGTAATGTCAACAATGCTTTCAATTAACTCATAAGCTTTTTGGATGGGGAATATTTACCTTAATTTTACCAGCCTTAATGGCGGCATTTACATATAGTATTGATATATGTAAGTTTTATTCTTCTCATTTCATAATAAATACTTAAAAATTATACGGAAACTTTTAATGTTCACGTATTAATATAATGATTAATGGTTTGGATAAAATTCACGTTTCAAATATGAGAGCCACAGATTGTAAGATCTAGTAAAATTCTGTATAACTAGATTGGGGCAACTACGCGCCCATCATCAACTCTCTGTGAATTTCCTTAACAAAAAAACATTTTTCTTAAACTTTCTTGTTGTATTGTTTAACGTACCTATGTAATATTTTGTCATAGTGTTTCATTCTATTTAATTATTGGTCATATTGGTATTATTTTTTTTTTAAATAAGCCCACATAGACTGATATATAGAATCCCTAATAAGGACTAATACATCTCACTGAGGAAGTTGGACAAACCCAACGAAACGTAGCGAAATGAATGAAATAGGTTATTATCTCGATTCGGAAATTCATTAAAACAGTTAAGAATACCGTTACCTCAAAGTAAAACCGTTCTTTTGTTCAAAAATGAGTTTTTGGTATCGAGGTATTCGTTTGAGTCCAATAACGGGTACCTAGAAGTCTCGTACCATACCACATGAAAAAAAGAAGAAAAAAAAAAAAGTCCTATCATACAAAATGTTAAAACTTTTTGCTGTAACAAAGTTCTATGCAACAATATTTGTACATTAAACTTTGTCATTCAATCATATTGAAATTTTTATTTTCATTTATTTTTATTATTTTATTATTATTACTAGCGAACCCATACCCGCTTCGCTGACTACATTTCCAAGTGGCGTAAAATACTTTCAATTTTTCAGGCTTCAGAAATGCTGAAACCTAAGAGAGCACTAAGAAAACTTTGAATAAAGTTTGTTTTTTTAAATGTCTTACATTTTATTCTAATATGCTTTTTTATAAACAACATTGGTTTTTTCATCTTTTGCATAAATAAAGGGAAGACCGGTAGTTTGGAACGATCCAATAAAAATGTTTATTTGTTGAGTTGATTTTCAACTTTTTAAAGCAGCCGAATGGCCTGATGATGCCTGGAAAGTGCTTTGCGAAAAATTCAGAGATGCTTGCGATGCGCTTGCCGATGCATTTTTCGATGAACCGCGCATTTGAGAAAGTCTTTCCGCCTCATCGTGCAGCTAGATCTGAAATATAAGAACAAATAAAAATGTATGTTGCTGGATTTATTCGATAAAAAACGTATGATTAATCCAAATAACGTTACAGAAATATTTATCACTAACTTCAAGTGACTATTCATCCCAATCTTTCAAATACATAAAAAAAAAGAATAAAATACCCAAAATATGGCAAAGGCAAATGAATTACAAACCAAAATCTTTTAAATACCGAAATATTAAACAAATTTTGCTCAAAATCGTTGACCAGAAAGAAGCCCAAAAAATTCTGGAAAATGTTGGTATTTTTCCCACTTACCCATTCCACTTATGCGCGAATTAAAACACTTGTTTCTTACTTTTAAAATTAAACAATATTTATTTGGAACTATGTCCTTTATTATTGAAATACTTTTTACTAATTCTAAAAGGAGCTTAAGGCTACTATGTAGTTACAATAAGACTGTTGATAAATTCATCATACAGTCGTATTTATATACTTTTCTTATCTATCTACAAGGAGACCCAAGCGTACAATCGTCTTGCTTGATAATGAAGAAGAGATAATATTCCAACATTGTATACAAACGATATTATCTCTTTTACATATGTTATCATTGTAGCGTTGTGTGCAAGACTGTACTAGAGACTAAAGATATCATTGAATACAAATAATGTTATCTTTTTTCTCAATATGTTTTGCTATGGATACTTAACTCCCCCCCTCGTTAAACGAAATCGTCCCGATTTTTCGACGCTATTTTTAACATTTCTCTTTCATAAGTTTTGTTATATGCGTCAATCTTTTTTTGTTTTTGACGATCTGTTATACATTGTATAGTTTTTATCATTACGTACGTAAATGCTAGAATAACAATCAGTGTTACAATTGTGTATATAGTTGATAATATCGGTTTTTCTTCAAAAGGAATAATTAGTTTTTTTAAAGTATCTATGTTATCGAATTTGTACATTGTATCTTCTTTAATTATTTGGTCGATGTAAGACTCTGAATTATGATTTCTTAATATAACTTCTTTAATTTGCTTATGCATGTTTTTGTATATTTTATCGTCTAGATTTATAGTATTTTCATAAGTAACTAAGTTTATACCATTAATTGTTTGATTATTTAACTTATGCTTACCGCTTAATAACATAACACCGGATTCAATTTCTAAGTCGTAATCGTATTCTTGTTTAATGTTGCATTTTGAAGTTATATTCTTTAAAAGTGGAATAAGACAATTTTCTTCTTCAAAGTTAATTTCACAAATGTTTTTACTTAGATGATTTTGACAATTTCTTGTTCTTAAATAAGTTTGGTTACATAAGGCAATTGTTTTATCTGTAATGATTTTTCCATGTTTTGAATTTAAAGGTGTTACTTTATACAATTTACATGATTTAATTAGAACTGGATATTTATATATTGTGATGAAGAATTCATCAGTTCTAGCTAATAATATTTTAGAGTACTCAAGTATATTTATTATGGGTACTTGAATTATTTCATGTTGAATAATATTTTTAATGTCATCTAAGTCTAGGCTTTCTGATAAATATTCATTATTTTTTGCTGCATTAATTGTTCTGGTCAATAATAATCTTCAATAAGTTCGAACTGTGCAGTGTATGCATTAAAAGGCTGATTCACAGTTTTTATTATATCATTAGAAGAACTTTCAGCTGAATGTGCTGTTTCTATGGTAGAAGTATTTATGCGTTGACGTGATAATGCGTCAGCTACAAGATTTAGGTTTCCTGGTTTATAAACTAATTTTGCTCCAAAGTCTTCAATGATTCCCTTCCAACGTTTCAGCTTTGTGTTGGGATTTTTTTCTGATACAGAATATATAAGGCTCTGGTGATCGGTATATATGGTTAAGTCTGCTATACCATATATGTAGTTTCTGAGTTTTTGTAAGGACCATATGATCGCTAATAGCTCTTTCTCGTTTGTGCTATAGTTCTCTTCTGTCTTACTCAGTGTTCTTGACAAGAAGTGTATAGGTTGCTTATTCTGACTTAGTACGGCTCCAATAGCTATGTTGGATGCATCAGTAGTAAGCTCGAATGGTTTACTATAATCCGGTTGAAAAAGTTCGACTTGTTCTTTCAAATAATTTTTTAAAATTCTAATCGCTTCTAATGCTGAATCATTCAGATTTAACTTAATATTTTTACTTTGTTTTTTGTTTACTTTACCGTTATCTCCTCGTAAATATAATGTCAGGGGCTTGGCTATGCTTGCGTATCCTTTTATAAACTTACGATAGTAACCTGTAAGACCTAAAAATCCTCTCAAATCCTTTACCGTTTGTGGGACTGGAAAATTTTCTATAGCTGCTATTTTCTCAGGGTTCGTAGTGATTCTACCATGTCTGATTATGTGACCTAAGTATTCTACTTCTTCTTGAAAAAACTTACTTTTCTCATCAGATATTTTTAATGTGGCTTTATTGAGTACGTCGAATACTTGACTTATGTGCTGTATATGTTCTTCCTCAGATGAAGAATATATCAATACGTCATCAATGTAAACGTGTACGAATTTACCTACAAAGTCTCTCAAAATGTCGTCCACGCATCTCTGAAATATGCTTGGTGCATTTTTGAGCCCGAAAGGCATTCGTTTAAAATGATATTTTGCGCCATTTATAGCAAAAGCTGTTTTTTCTTTATCATCTGTTTTGATTTTAATTTGGTGGAAACCTGACTCCAAATCTAATGTTGTAAAGTACTTGGCTTTACCTAAATTTTGAATTGTCATGTTGACATCCGGAATGGGGTATCTGTCTGTTACAGTGTGAGCGTTAAGTTTTTGGAAATCAACAACCATGCGCCGTTTTGGTTTTCCTTTTTCGTCCAAACCTTTTTTAGGTACTGTCCATATGGGACTGTTATAAGGACTATGGCTTTTTTTATTATATCGTCATGTAAGAGTTTCTGTATTTCTTTGTTTACGAATTCGTTATCTGCTATGGGATATGGATATTGTTTAACATAAACCGGATTATCATTGGTCGTCCTAATGCTTGCTTCTATAGTATCTGTAAAGGGTAACGGTCCTATGCTGTTATTAATCTTCATCAGTCTATCTATGTCTGCTTTATAAATATTATTTTCCCCAATTATGTAATTAATTTTCTGAATAGATTCGACACTGCTTATGGTAGTTAGAGTCATATTACTGAAATTTATTTCCGCGTTTAGAACTTTAAGTCCTTCATATCCTAATATCATATCAAAAGACTGAATATCCTCTAATTCAAAAAATGTTATATTTTTCTTTAATATCCTAACTACTTTCTTTGTATCTACCATAGAATAACCATGCATTGTTTTTATTTTTATAGGTTTAATTTTAATTTTTTTGCTAGAATCGCATTTTCTATTAATGTAATTATGGGTTGCACCAGTATCAATAAGAATTTTATAAATTTTCTTAGAAATAGTACTAGTTAAATTTAAGCAGGGCAACCCGTCTACTAGTTTAAATGATCTATTCTTATGTTATTATTTACCATACATTCCGTTTCATCTGCTTCTGCATATGTACTGCTGACAAGATCGTTGCGGTCTGTTGTGTGTGTTGAAACTCCCGCTGTGTTCACGTTTCGCTGGTGGATTATATACATCGGGTTTGTATTGATTCCAATTTTGTCGCTGTGCATGTACAATTTGTCTCGAGTTTATCTCCATCGGCTGTGGTCCTTGATTGTGTTGCTGCATATTATCGTATTGCTTCTGGGGTTGATAATTCGTTGTTTGGCTCGAATAATTTGGTCTTCTTTCGTTTCTGCGTTCATGTGGCATATTTTTGTGGTGCTTATCTTGAGTGAGATGTAAATGCCTGTGCACATTATCATGTTCTATTCTGCGAGCAATTGCGAATGCGTGTTCTAGATCATTTATTGTAGCTGAATATAATGATCCTCTTGTAAAGTTGTCACTCATACCATCAATGAATATACGAACTGCGTCGTCGTTAGCATTTTTAATTAGTCTGTCGATTATATTCGGCGGATCACCTGACATAGTGATTTTTGATATTATTAAATTGAGATTTTTATTTATCTCGTCGTGGTATTCAGACAGTGTGCTTCTTTTTTGCGTGATGGCTTTCATCATGTCTTGTAGCACGTATAGAGGTTCTTGATTAGAGTACGTATAATCTAATCTGTTACGTATCGCCTCAAAATTAAAAATTGTGTTATAATTAGTTAACACATTCGCGGCTGCACCCTGTATTTTACTTTTCACTATAGTCAATGCTGCTGCGTACTTACTGTGTGTTTTGAAGTTTTTAATGCTGTCCATTAATCTGGATGCTTCTTCGCGCCACGACCGATAATTTGATTGATCGCCGTTGAAAATAGGTAGGCTTTTAAATGCGTCTAACTGTATTTCACTACCATCTGTATATGTGGTTCTTATTTCCTCTAGCACAGGTATGTTTGGTACTATGCCTAATCCAGATTTTACTTCATTTAGTTTTGTTTCTAAATTAGTGTTTATTTGATTTTGGTTAGTTATTATTGCTGCTAACCTTGCATTCTCTGTGCGTGTGTGCTCTAGGGTTTGTGTTACTGTGTTGCTCCTGGTTTCTAAAGCTTCTAATCTTGCCATTAATACTGCGAGTTGTTCCATTTTGAACTCGTGTCTGTTGTCGTCGAATTTGTGTGTTTTTTTCCTCCACATATACACTTTCACTGAATTGCTTTGCTGCTTCGTACGAAGAAGCTATATTTGTACCTGCTATGCTAGGTAATTCTTGTAACCGGTAACGCGAGTGTTCTGTTTATACTAGATTTCACTACTTGTTCCCGAGGTCCGCTCGATTGAAGTTAAAAAGTATATTTAACCTCCTGGCAGGATCGCCAATTAAAACACTTGTTTCTTACTTTTAAAATTAAACAATATTTATTTGGAACTATGTCCTTTATTATTGAAATACTTTTTACTAATTCTAAAAGGAGCTTAAGGCTACTATGTAGTTACAATAAGACTGTTGATAAATTCATCATACAGTCGTATTTATATACTTTTCTTATCTATCTACAAGGAGACCCAAGCGTACAATCGTCTTGCTTGATAATGAAGAAGAGATAATATTCCAACATTGTATACAAACGATATTATCTCTTTTACATATGTTATCATTGTAGCGTTGTGTGCAAGACTGTACTAGAGACTAAAGATATCATTGAATACAAATAATGTTATCTTTTTTCTCAATATGTTTTGCTATGGATACTTAACTCGCGCCCAGTATTTTATTTAACCTATGTTGTATTCGATTGGGCATCTTCAGATTCGATCTCAGATTTCAAATTTCGTGTGACTAATCGAACATAAAAACGTCACTCGCTCTTCTTCATGTTGATATTCTGCGATTCGAATATTTAGATATAGCATTCGACACTTTCCAACGCGTTTTGCATTCACTGGTTAAATTTTATATGAAAACATTCAAAATTTGCGTCCTAATAGATTTCTAAATATTTAAACATAAATAATTAACAAAAATTGATTCATCCAATGCAATGCCCTTCTCTGCAGTAGAAGTTCACGAAAATGTAAACAAACTCCGCGAGTTGTTGTCAAACTCAAATGCGCTTGTATTGGTAAACCTGAAGGAAATCTGAGAAAAAATCTAGATTCGCAAAAGTTCTCTGAAATCTGAAATGCTTTTTTTGTAACAAACGAACATAAAAATTGCTCTGAGAGCAGAAAAAGTTCTCTGAGATGAGAGCGAATTAAAACACTTGTTTCTTACTTTTAAAATTAAACAATATTTATTTGGAACTATGTCCTTTATTATTGAAATACTTTTTACTAATTCTAAAAGGAGCTTAAGGCTACTATGTAGTTACAATAAGACTGTTGATAAATTCATCATACAGTCGTATTTATATACTTTTCTTATCTATCTACAAGGAGACCCAAGCGTACAATCGTCTTGCTTGATAATGAAGAAGAGATAATATTCCAACATTGTATACAAACGATATTATCTCTTTTACATATGTTATCATTGTAGCGTTGTGTGCAAGACTGTACTAGAGACTAAAGATATCATTGAATACAAATAATGTTATCTTTTTTCTCAATATGTTTTGCTATGGATACTTAACTCCCCCCCTTGTTAAACGAAATCGTCCCGATTTTTCGACGCTATTTTTAACATTTCTCTTTCATAAGTTTTGTTATATGCGTCAATCTTTTTTTGTTTTTGACGATCTGTTATACATTGTATAGTTTTTATCATTACGTACGTAAATGCTAGAATAACAATCAGTGTTACAATTGTGTATATAGTTGATAATATCGGTTTTTCTTCAAAAGGAATAATTAGTTTTTTTTAAAGTATCTATGTTATCGAATTTGTACATTGTATCTTCTTTAATTATTTGGTCGATGTAAGACTCTGAATTATGATTTCTTAATATAACTTCTTTAATTTGCTTATGCATGTTTTTGTATATTTTATCGTCTAGATTTATAGTATTTTCATAAGTAACTAAGTTTATACCATTAATTGTTTGATTATTTAACTTATGCTTACCGCTTAATAACATAACACCGGATTCAATTTCTAAGTCGTAATCGTATTCTTGTTTAATGTTGCATTTTGAAGTTATATTCTTTAAAAGTGGAATAAGACAATTTTCTTCTTCAAAGTTAATTTCACAAATGTTTTTACTTAGATGATTTTGACAATTTCTTGTTCTTAAATAAGTTTGGTTACATAAGGCAATTGTTTTATCTGTAATGATTTTTCCATGTTTTGAATTTAAAGGTGTTACTTTATACAATTTACATGATTTAATTAGAACTGGATATTTATATATTGTGATGAAGAATTCATCAGTTCTAGCTAATAATATTTTAGAGTACTCAAGTATATTTATTATGGGTACTTGAATTATTTCATGTTGAATAATATTTTTAATGTCATCTAAGTCTAGGCTTTCTGATAAATATTCATTATTTTTTGCTGCATTAATTGTTCTGGTCAATAATAATAATTGTTCGTACACTTGTTCTATTACTAAATGTTCTTTAAGGCTCTGACCTTCGAATTGTTGCAAAATTTGTTCAAATCTAGAATTTATAGTTTTTTGTTTATTATTGTTTTCTATGAGATTATTTATACTCGTTTCTATGTTAACTAAGTCATAATGGTCAGGATTACCAAACACATATTTGAAAGCTGTTCCTAAAAAGTTAATTGATCTAGTATGCCTAGTATGTTCTTGTAATTGGTCTGCTAAATTCTTAATTTTACTTAACCAAATTTTTTCTTCTTGTGTAGGTTGATATTTACTAGTTACGATATTTACGTAAGGTTGAAATATCGAAGTCAGGTTGGTGGCATGTAACAAATAAGTTTGTTCTTTGAATAAATACACGTCATCTGTTTGCGTAAGTATAAACTTCTTGTTTAGTAACTCAGTTATTTGAACGTTTCCTTGCCCTTCTTGACTCTGTACAATTCCTAGTAATGTTAGGAATATTAATATTTTCGTCATCTGAAAAATGATAATTCTTTATGTTATCCTTGTGAATTTTTATTCCTTCTTTAGAGATTACAGTGTCTCCTTTATCTTCTTCTACTATTCTTGTTATGTATCTGGCGTTAGATTTCTTTCTAAGACCTGTGATTCTTACCATTATCTTATCTCCTTTTTTATACTCTCTGTGTCGAGTTCCTTTATTTAGACGTTCGATCACTTTTTTGGATGCTGAGTTTAGTTTATTTATTATAATTTCACTATTGCTATATTTATTTTGATTAAAGAAAATGTCTCTAGGTTTCAAACCGGTAACTGAGTGTATAGAATTATTTAATTCACGCACTGTTCTAAATATTTCTTCGATAAGTCTTGTTTTATTCTGAATTGTGAATATTCTAGACAGTTCAGTTATTGTACCGTTTACACGTTCTACCTGACCGTTCGCTGTCGATCTGTATACTGGAGTTTCTACTTTAGTTATGTTGTATTTCAAACACATTTGGTTCACCATTTCTGTTTTGAATCCCTTCTCGTTATCTGTCATGAGTCGTTCACATTTTGGGAAATAATTAGATAAGACCTCTTCCATAACGTCGTACAGTCTGTTTCGAGTTTCGATTTCCCGAAGGATTGTATATTTAGAATACTTATCTACCGTTACAAGGAAAGTATACTTGTCGTTGAAGTATATGTCCATATGAATGTGTGTTCCCACATGTGTTGGTATTTCTGAATTATTCAGAGGTTCTCTGATAGGTTTTCTTTCATATTTTCCAAATAGACATGCTATGCATTTTCTGTTGAAACTCTTTGCTTGTTTATTTAGATCGGGCCAGTAATATTTCTCTGAGATTTCTTGTATATTGTTACGTAACCCTCGGTGTGCTCTTTCGTGAGTTACCCTTACAAGTTTTAGTTGTTCCTCCAAATTTGTCACGTCTTGAAGTTTTCTTGGTGTGAATATAAATCTTACTAGTGGGAATTCTTTTTTTATGTTTTCACCATATTTGTATATGTTTTCAAATTTCGTATGCAAAGCTACAATCTTTTGGGGTTGTATAACTTCTTTCATCTGCCTTAGTAAAGAGTCTTTGTCCTTAAATTTTATTATGAGTCTTATTTTGTTACTAAAATAGATTTGTGTTTCGATATTATTTGTTATATCTTCAATAAGTTCGAACTGTGCAGTGTATGCATTAAAAGGCTGATTCACAGTTTTTATTATATCATTAGAAGAACTTTCAGCTGAATGTGCTGTTTCTATGGTAGAAGTATTTATGCGTTGACGTGATAATGCGTCAGCTACAAGATTTAGGTTTCCTGGTTTATAAACTAATTTTGCTCCAAAGTCTTCAATGATTCCCTTCCAACGTTTCAGCTTTGTGTTGGGATTTTTTTCTGATACAGAATATATAAGGCTCTGGTGATCGGTATATATGGTTAAGTCTGCTATACCATATATGTAGTTTCTGAGTTTTTGTAAGGACCATATGATCGCTAATAGCTCTTTCTCGTTTGTGCTATAGTTCTCTTCTGTCTTACTCAGTGTTCTTGACAAGAAGTGTATAGGTTGCTTATTCTGACTTAGTACGGCTCCAATAGCTATGTTGGATGCATCAGTAGTAAGCTCGAATGGTTTACTATAATCCGGTTGAAAAAGTTCGACTTGTTCTTTCAAATAATTTTTTAAAATTCTAATCGCTTCTAATGCTGAATCATTCAGATTTAACTTAATATTTTTACTTTGTTTTTTGTTTACTTTACCGTTATCTCCTCGTAAATATAATGTCAGGGGCTTGGCTATGCTTGCGTATCCTTTTATAAACTTACGATAGTAACCTGTAAGACCTAAAAATCCTCTCAAATCCTTTACCGTTTGTGGGACTGGAAAATTTTCTATAGCTGCTATTTTCTCAGGGTTCGTAGTGATTCTACCATGTCTGATTATGTGACCTAAGTATTCTACTTCTTCTTGAAAAAACTTACTTTTCTCATCAGATATTTTTAATGTGGCTTTATTGAGTACGTCGAATACTTGACTTATGTGCTGTATATGTTCTTCCTCAGATGAAGAATATATCAATACGTCATCAATGTAAACGTGTACGAATTTACCTACAAAGTCTCTCAAAATGTCGTCCACGCATCTCTGAAATATGCTTGGTGCATTTTTGAGCCCGAAAGGCATTCGTTTAAAATGATATTTTGCGCCATTTATAGCAAAAGCTGTTTTTTCTTTATCATCTGTTTTGATTTTAATTTGGTGGAAACCTGACTCCAAATCTAATGTTGTAAAGTACTTGGCTTTACCTAAATTTTGAATTGTCATGTTGACATCCGGAATGGGGTATCTGTCTGTTACAGTGTGAGCGTTAAGTTTTTGGAAATCAACAACCATGCGCCGTTTTGGTTTTCCTTTTTCGTCCAAACCTTTTTTAGGTACTGTCCATATGGGACTGTTATAAGGACTATGGCTTTTTTCTATTATATCGTCATGTAAGAGTTTCTGTATTTCTTTGTTTACGAATTCGTTATCTGCTATGGGATATGGATATTGTTTAACATAAACCGGATTATCATTGGTCGTCCTAATGCTTGCTTCTATAGTATCTGTAAAGGGTAACGGTCCTATGCTGTTATTAATCTTCATCAGTCTATCTATGTCTGCTTTATAAATATTATTTTCCCCAATTATGTAATTAATTTTCTGAATAGATTCGACACTGCTTATGGTAGTTAGAGTCATATTACTGAAATTTATTTCCGCGTTTAGAACTTTAAGTCCTTCATATCCTAATATCATATCAAAAGACTGAATATCCTCTAATTCAAAAAATGTTATATTTTTCTTTAATATCCTAACTACTTTCTTTGTATCTACCATAGAATAACCATGCATTGTTTTTATTTTTATAGGTTTAATTTTAATTTTTTTGCTAGAATCGCATTTTCTATTAATGTAATTATGGGTTGCACCAGTATCAATAAGAATTTTATAAATTTTCTTAGAAATAGTACTAGTTAAATTTAAGCAGGGCAACCCGTCTACTAGTTTAAATGATCTATTCTTATGTTATTATTTACCATACATTCCGTTTCATCTGCTTCTGCATATGTACTGCTGACATCGTCTCTGCGTTGTTGTCGGGAGTTATTTACTCTCTGCTGCTTGAAGTTCTGCTGATAAGATCGTTGCGGTCTGTTGTGTGTGTTGAAACTCCCGCTGTGTTCACGTTTCGCTGGTGGATTATATACATCGGGTTTGTATTGATTCCAATTTTGTCGCTGTGCATGTACAATTTGTCTCGAGTTTATCTCCATCGGCTGTGGTCCTTGATTGTGTTGCTGCATATTATCGTATTGCTTCTGGGGTTGATAATTCGTTGTTTGGCTCGAATAATTTGGTCTTCTTTCGTTTCTGCGTTCATGTGGCATATTTTTGTGGTGCTTATCCTGAGTGAGATGTAAATGCCTGTGCACATTATCATGTTCTATTCTGCGAGCAATTGCGAATGCGTGTTCTAGATCATTTATTGTAGCTGAATATAATGATCCTCTTGTAAAGTTGTCACTCATACCATCAATGAATATACGAACTGCGTCGTCGTTAGCATTTTTAATTAGTCTGTCGATTATATTCGGCGGATCACCTGACATAGTGATTTTTGATATTATTAAATTGAGATTTTTATTTATCTCGTCGTGGTATTCAGACAGTGTGCTTCTTTTTTGCGTGATGGCTTTCATCATGTCTTGTAGCACGTATAGAGGTTCTTGATTAGAGTACGTATAATCTAATCTGTTACGTATCGCCTCAAAATTAAAAATTGTGTTATAATTAGTTAACACATTCGCGGCTGCACCCTGTATTTTACTTTTCACTATAGTCAATGCTGCTGCGTACTTACTGTGTGTTTTGAAGTTTTTAATGCTGTCCATTAATCTGGATGCTTCTTCGCGCCACGACCGATAATTTGATTGATCGCCGTTGAAAATAGGTAGGCTTTTAAATGCGTCTAACTGTATTTCACTACCATCTGTATATGTGGTTCTTATTTCCTCTAGCACAGGTATGTTTGGTACTATGCCTAATCCAGATTTTACTTCATTTAGTTTTGTTTCTAAATTAGTGTTTATTTGATTTTGGTTAGTTATTATTGCTGCTAACCTTGCATTCTCTGTGCGTGTGTGCTCTAGGGTTTGTGTTACTGTGTTGCTCCTGGTTTCTAAAGCTTCTAATCTTGCCATTAATACTGCGAGTTGTTCCATTTTGAACTCGTGTCTGTTGTCGTCGAATTTGTGTGTTTTTTTTCTCCACATATACACTTTCACTGAATTGCTTTGCTGCTTCGTACGAAGAAGCTATATTTGTACCTGCTATGCTAGGTAATTCTTGTAACCGGTAACGCGAGTGTTCTGTTTATACTAGATTTCACTACTTGTTCCCGAGGTCCGCTCGATTGAAGTTAAAAAGTATATTTAACCTCCTGGCAGGATCGCCAATTAAAACACTTGTTTCTTACTTTTAAAATTAAACAATATTTATTTGGAACTATGTCCTTTATTATTGAAATACTTTTTACTAATTCTAAAAGGAGCTTAAGGCTACTATGTAGTTACAATAAGACTGTTGATAAATTCATCATACAGTCGTATTTATATACTTTTCTTATCTATCTACAAGGAGACCCAAGCGTACAATCGTCTTGCTTGATAATGAAGAAGAGATAATATTCCAACATTGTATACAAACGATATTATCTCTTTTACATATGTTATCATTGTAGCGTTGTGTGCAAGACTGTACTAGAGACTAAAGATATCATTGAATACAAATAATGTTATCTTTTTTCTCAATATGTTTTGCTATGGATACTTAACTAGCGCCCAATCGAGTGCCACATAATATTTTCCGCAATTGTTTGCGTGCAAGTTGAATGACTGTTCGATGTCACTTCACTGCAAGAGTGCTGCCAAGTTTTAAAACGATATGTTGTCCAAAATTGTGTTGGGCGCTAATTTTTCCATTTCTATCGCTCTTTGAAAAAAGTTAGCCGAAAATACGACAAAGCGCCAAATCTGGCAGTCCATACGCCCATAGCAGAGATACTGACTATACCAATGAGTGCAAACATCAATTCGAATGGAGTGTGAATGGTAGAAAGGAACGCCAAATAAAGAGTTAATTTGTAAGTAAATTGCTAATTACAGCGTAGACTCCAAAAGAAATATGGATTACTCAAATAATTGTACGCACTCGACAACACTAACCGTGAACACACAAACATTGATTTAGATTTAGATCTACACAAATAAAACACAAATGCTGCCAAACTTGAATTGTATGCAACACGCACAGGGCTGCCATCATTTTGTTTGCTTTTAGCGTTTATATTTATATTTTCTGCAATTGCCTTTTGTGGTTTGTGTCAAAACAGAAGGCCTGCAAAATAAATTGGTGTGCGAGCAAGTTGAACGACTGCTCATGTCACTTCACTGTGCTGCTAAGTTTTAAAAGTACCGAAAATATTTATTTTCTTTTGATTTTGTGAAACGAACAAAATTAACACAAATATTTGTAAAACTATATGTCGCCCAAAAATTTTCCATTTCTATCGCTTTTTGAAAAAAGATAAACCAAAATACGACAATACCTGGAAACCCTGAATACCCCCATAGCGGATATGCTGGCTATACCAATGTGTGCAAGCAAGCATCCACTCGAACGGAGTGTGAATGGTAGAAACGGAGAAATGATGTTCTTTCTCCATTCTCTCACTTCATTGGCTAAACAATTTTCGATTTCGATTATTTTTTCTTTGGAAAGTTATTGTTTTTTTTTACGTACAAACCTGCTACAAACGATTACCTTTTGAACAAAAAAAGAATCATAAAATTCGGTGCCGCCGAACTCGAGATATAAACGGACAAACATAATATCAAAGTCATTTTTATATATAAGAAGATTATTATTATTTTTTTATTTATTAAAATTAGAATATATGGTGATAGAACTTTGTGTTTTTGAAATTCTCACATAGGATTTTGTAATTTTAACCATGTACCTAACTTCAAAAATAAAATAACAAAGTTCTATGTCCATCACATAGAGGTTCCAGGTAAGGTAGGTAATTAAAGGATTTTATTATTGTCCTATTTTAAATGACTTTCCTGTTTGACCAATTGATATAAAATATTTGTTGTTTTTTTTTTAAGATTGTTTTTAAAAGGGTTTTTATATAAATAAAAAGGCATATCTATGCATTAACTACGAGTGATATTCATACAAAATTCTAATTATGAAATGTGTGTATGTGGTATATAGGACTTTGTCTTAACTTTCAATACCTACACGCTACACCGTATTGACTGATAGCATTTTGCACCAGAATTTAAATTCAATTTATAATGAAAACTATAGTACCGCAAGGTTATATAGCGCAGCAAGAAGCTGTCCGCCAAGAGGAGTTCTATCTCCCCTAATGTGCAGTCTCTATTAACAATAATAAAAATAACTATAAATTTATTTTATTTATAAAATAACTGTAAATAGACCCCGCTTTGAGGCGTCGATAGTCCAACCCAATTAATGTTCATACAAATTTAATAGAGGCAATCGATTGAGCACCTTTTGAAAGCGCCCACCCCATCATTTCGCCCTACTAAACCCTTTCGTTCTCCCCCAACTATTCATAGTCACATTGTGTAAGTTAAGATAATGCGCTTCGTTGCTAAAACAATTAAGCAGCACATATATAAATACACACATACAAATTAATCCTTTCAGCAAAAGAAACGTTATTTAATTTGTAATCGTCATCACAGCATATGCTTCCCTTGACTCCAGAGGGATCCCTTTTTTCCATCCATCTTTTCTCCCCCCAAAAAAAACAACAACAGGATACAACATTATTTATACGAGAGTGTGTTGTGCCTATGTTGTATCTACCCTCTGGGGGGATGAGTTCGAAAACTTTTTTTCAAGCAAATCTGATTGTGTCTGACCCAAGTTTCGTTGTAGTGGCTGCTTGCAAAACTTCATTATCCTTGTTCCGACATAAATACATATAATTTTCGAATTTTTCTATATGCAAAGGGATGTAGGTTTTCGTGATCCATAGTCAGCTTCATGATGAACTCAAGAAGAATCATTTCGAACCAAATAAAACAGAAAAATATTTCCCTTTCGCTTAATCTTCAAGATTATTCAAACGAGAAAATGTATAGGCTTCAAATGAAACGGGTATTTGTTTTTGGGGTGCGACCGGAACGGAGAAGCAAATAATTCTGTTTCAAGAAACATTATAAATAATGCAATGCACTAAGCTGGATTATTTTACGCGCCACGTTTTTTATTCCGATTCCCCAACCCATCATACAATATCCTTTTGGCCCCTTTTTGGGGGAGAAAAAAAAAATTCAAAAAAAAAAAACAACAAAGCAGACGGCAGGAACCCGAAGTTTTGTATGTCAGAAAAGAATATAATTTTCTTCTTAAGGAAAACATACATTTTCCTACTAAGCCATTGCACATTCAGGATCATAGTTGTACGTCTTAGGGTTGTTCCTGACAAAGTGTGTGTGAGAAGGAAAAATATGAATCGCTATGCAACCGTCGACCGACAACGTCACAAAAGAATGCAAAATGTGCACAATACAAAACATGAAAGAAATGTGGATTTAATATTTTTCTCTACTCTACTTGTTTGTATCCTTGGGAGAAATTTTGAACGATTTTCCATTCTTCAAATTGTACATTTTGTTGCAAAGCGATCAGCTGCAGAAAACATCCTGTTCCTGTCGGCAATATAGCCATAGACGACTAGCGACTACTAACAGCCGCCTTCAATATAGCTTATTGAAAATGAAGGAGGAGGCGGGTCGTCTTCTTGTGTATCCTAACCACAAAATATAGGTCGCAACAAAAACAATTTTTTTCTTCATCTTCGTTATATGTAAAAGTCCAGAGGAGAAAATGCCATCTACCCAGCACAGACTTAAAGTTACTTATTAATTTTTATTGCGAAAGGATCCTACTTAAGGGCGACGTCTTCGTTGGTTGCCAAAAACGCCATCGTTGTCGTTGTTGAGTGGAACGAAGCAGAAAAAAAAAACGGAAAAAAAAGGATAAAACTGTCACAAAACGAAAATTAATTTCCTGCTTTGGGTGTGGTTTGTAGTTGAATTTCCTCTTTCTAAGAGACGGCCGCAGGTGGAACTTATAAAATTTAGGAATCCCCAAAAGAAAGGTCCTTTTCGGCAGAGGCTTTATGTAGTTTTGATGTATATACTCGCAGTCTATCACCTCGTTTTTATATTTGCTGTTTTGCTTCTATGTTTTCTTTTAATTTGAAAGGACCTTTAGAAAACCCACCTACAGGAGGATAATTAATTGTCTGCGGTTGGTTCTGGTATGGCAGTGTATGTATGGCGAGGACAAAGAGACAATGGTTCCTGCTAATTGACGTCGTACTTAGTATTATTCCGTATTTTTCTTTTGCTCAGAACTTATATTTCCCCTTAGGATTTTGTGTTTTTTTTTTTTTTTTTTTCACTGTCTTTCTCCTTGAGTGGGTTTCGGTCTTAATGCTGCGCTAGCGTGGGTTGAGCAATTCGATTTGATTTCTAAAAATACGACCAAAAGAAGTACGAAATCCCTCTTTCAGATGGAACCTTATACTTTTGGGTTAATTTCTTATTTTGTCATCCAAACAAAAGGACTATTGTGCTCGACGATGGAGTCTGATTATGGTGGCGATTATGTTGCTTTCCAAGGTGCTGCTCTGTTGGTCAGGACTTTATGGCGCGGAAAATCCACTATGATTGGCGTGGAAGTGGAAAGTCGGCCAAGTGTAAGAAAAATCCGTAACAGCGCAACCTTCGACTTTTAAATAAACAGCTAATACAAATGTCCGTGGAAGGATGATGAAATTTAATGAGCGCTTCTTTCGAAATGGAAAAGTATGGCGGGCAGGACCTTAAAGTCTATTCAATTGCAAGAGGGTTTTCCTTCAATTTGGCCTTTAGTGGCGGGTTTTATGAAAATACGTAGTAGCTGGGAACTTTTCCATTGACTTTCGTGATAGGAGGAAAATGAACATTTTGGGTAATATATATTTTTGCTTATAGAGTTCTTGACCAATTTGATATATATTTTTACCCGACTGGACTCAGGAAGGGTTATATGTTTCGCACGTATCCTATGTACTTTCCTACGTGACGCCCTGTAGCCCAAACGGTTTGACCGATTTTGAAGACTTCCCTCTTCGTATTTTTTCCCAGAGTGTCGTAGGATAAACAAATAAATATTAAAACAAATAAAAAAAATTGGTGCGACTGTATCCAACAGTCCCGAAATACGTGTATGCGTAAACACCGTGCGTGCGGTATGTGTGTGGCTTGATACACGTCGTTGAGAAAAGAGGGTATTGTAATAACCGTATTCTTGATATATTATGAAATAACAATAATTTATTCGTTCTGTGCTAGTTTCGGTAGAAGAGATACAATCGGATTGTGGTAGCTGAAGTAAGATATGAACATTCGAGACTGTAATCTATCTAGATTACGCTGGAAGACAGCATCGATGGTTGTTCCATATCGTGTTGTTGAAATTTTCCGGTGGGAGGTCATTTGAAGATTAAATTTATCTTGCATAAAATCAATAAAAAAGCGAAACTTTTATTTCGTATTACAGAACTTCAACTTCCTTTATAGGCAGATTTAGGGGCAAACAACTTTAAACGTCTTTTACTCGAAACTAGAAATTTGTCACTTAACACCTTCTCATTCTATACGCTTCATATGCTTGAGCTTCTGGAGTTGCAAAATTGATATTGAAGTCTCCACTTGTGATCATTGGTAAAAGATGATAATCTCTCTGCAGAATTCTTGAGATTTCTTCTGAGTACGGTGAAAGGACGAAATGGAGAAATTTTATTTCACATCAACAAAAAGCTGAAATTAATATGCCCCAGCTCATAAATGTATGCAATGATAAAAATGTATGCAATGATATAAACGTATGCAATGATAAAACACAATTTTATTTCACATCAACAAAAAGCTGAAATTAATGTGCCCCAGCTCATAAATGTATGCAATGATAAAAACGTATGCAATGATAAAACGTATGCAATGATAAAACACAATTTTATTTCACATCAACAAAAAGCTGAAATTAATATGCCCCAGCTCATAAATGTATGCAATGATAACACAATTTTATTTCACATCAACAAAAAGCTGAAATTAATGTGCCCCAGCTCATAAATGTATGCAATGATAAAAACGTATGCAATGATAAAACACAATTTTATTTCACATCAACAAAAAGCTGAAATTAATATGCCCCAGCTCATAAATGTATGCAATGATAAAAATGTATGCAATGATATAAACGTATCCAATGATAAAACACAATTTTATTTCACATCAACAAAAAGCTGAAATTAATATGCCCCAGCTCATAAATTTATACAATGATAAAAACGTATGCAATGATAAAAACGTATGCAATGATAAAATGTATGCAATGATAAAACACAGTGACGCATTCCCTGTCCCCGGAAGTTAAATGTGTGGAATTACTCCACCAGATTCCAAAAAAATGCATGCAGTGATAAAACACAGTGACGCATTTCCGTCCCCGCAAGTTCAATGTGTGGAATTACTCCACCAGATTCCAACAACGCGCGCTTAGATGTTTACACATCAATAGAAAAAAATTATGTCTGCGTACTGACACTATAATCACCCAGCGCTATAAAATATACTTCACCGACCGATTCTCATTCCTACCAAATACACAAAATAAATTTCATAAAAATCGGTCCAGCCATTTCGAAGGATTACGGCCACAAACACCGTGATATTAGACTTTTATTATTAGAAGATTGACCAAACAAATTACATTATTCGCCTTTTAAGAACCTATAATAACTATACCAATAGCATAATGTTAAAATGTGTTATTCGCGAACTCTGTCATATTCCCCCACAAAATGGCGGAATTTGAAAAAAATAAAAAAATAAATGAGGTGATCAGTGGCAAGGCGATTGCGAGTTGGGGGTCTCAGACTCTCAGTATATGAGTTGTCTATGAATGGAAGTACAGGGTGTCCGCCGGGAAGGTATACTACTTTGTTTTGTCGCCATTTTGGTAAACATTAGTCTTCATATTTGGCAGTCGTGAAGTAGACACGTGGCAAATTTAATATGGAAAAATATTCGATAAACCAACGTGTTTTAATCGTTAAAACATTTTATCAAAATCAATCATCGATTACTATGACGACGAGAAAGTTACGCGAAATTTTTGGGAGAAACAACGTGCCAACAAAACGCACTATTTATCGTTAGTGAATGATTTCGAAGAAAGAGGGTCTGTAGGTGATAGGCCCAAGAATGTACCACAACGCACTGCAGGATCGGCTGAAAATATTACTGCTGCTCGAGGAAGTGTTCAAAACAATCCATCAACCTCAATTTGACGACGTGCTCAGAAGCTTGGTCTTCAAAGAACAACTTTGGCGACAATTTTGCCACAACTTCATGCTTTGGGCTTGATTAACATGTGGTATCAACAAGATGGTGCCACATCGCATACAGCCAGGATTACAATGGAATTACTGCGAGACCTCTTTGTACAACAAGTTATTTCAAGAAATGGTGATGTTGATTGGCCTCCACGGTCGCCTGATTTGACTGCTCCGGACTTCTTTTTGTGGGGATATCTGAAAAGCAAGGTTTATGCAAACGAACCAGAAACGCTTGAGCAACTCAAACAAAATATTCGTGATAAAATTAAAGAAATACCGCTTGAAATGTGTGAGAATGTATTGAAAAATGTGCTCAAAACGGCTCGCATTTGTGAGACTAACAGAGGCGGAAATTTACCTTATAATGTATTCCATACATAATTGCCGACATTAAATAAAACATTTATCAATATAAGATCCATTCTCTTTCATTTAATCAAAAATTATAAACAAAGAAAGTAGTATACCTTCCCGACGGACACCCTGTATATGAGTTCCCCTATCATTGGTACAAAATTACCGCGCATTGTGCAACTGAACGTTTCTATTAAAGGCGATGTGAGCGGCAATACAAAATGCAAAATAATTTCCCTTTTGTAGGTATATGTGCCTACCTTTAACCAAACAAATATTTTACAATTCATACAGCCTAAGGGAGTTCAATCGAATTTCACAATCAAAACAATGCATCTCATTGCTGCGCTTTGCATTTATACAAGTACCTACCTTCCATTGATCGAATATTTGCGCAAAAAACAGTTCCCTCCCAGGACTGAATGTAAGCGAAATTCCTCGTAATTAATTCCCTGTGATCATATATTCTCTCATAACGGCACGACCGATGACGATGAGTAGGCGTACGAATATTAGCTTGCAACCGGGAAAAAATCCGCACAGCTCTATCAAAATCAAAAGATTTACGTATTGTATACCCACGACCAGGTGGACTGGACATGAACATCGGACATGGAAACACAGGGCTTAATTTCGTTCTCTCTTTCTGTTTTTACACAAAATTTTATTTTGGCCATTGTATACCCACCAACACCAACTGCTGCTCGGCAAAAAGCGTACACAGGGGCACACAGAAACACAACAAAGCGGAAATTGTACAACAACGGTATAAAATGACCGTAATCAATTTCGAGACACATAATCGATTGGCCGGAGCAACAAAGGGAATGTCTTTGGGATAGAATTCCACACGTTGTAGGTGAAAGATCCTTTGAAAGGATCTCTTTCACATCGTCATCGTGATGATTTCAAATTAATATATTTTTTTTTCCTGCTCATTTTTTTGGGGGAAAAAGTTTAAAAAAAAAATGCTTAGCACATGCCATATTGCTCTTTCCCCAGCTGCACCCCATGACAATGCAATAAAGTTTCACTAAGCGAAGCGGACACACAAGAGAAGGACATTCGTCGTCGTCGTAGTCGTAGTTCTTTCTTTGCTCGCCTTTTTTTCTGTGTGCTTTTTTTTAAGTGAACATATGTCAGCCAATTAAGGAATGAATGGGGGATTTTGAGAAAGTTTTGCAACAAACTTCTTCTGCTTCTCCATGGGATTTGTCATTTGTGTGTCTGCTTTGTGGATGGAGCAGTTTTGTCGGTGCAAGGACATGCCGAAGAATTTAAATTCAGCGTAGCATATGGCGGTTAGATTAATGTTTTCTCAGCCAACCCGCTCGCACTCGCCACTTTTTGTTACAATCAATTGATTTTTGCCACTCTTGCTGTCTTGCTCCCCAAGCGAGAATTTATATTATTGTGCTCGTTCTTTATGAGTTTCTGTTTGCTTTGTTTCAGTGGTCCCAACTCCCAATCCCAAGGAGTTCTAAATATTCGAAAAATTCAATTACACAATCCGATTGTACGCTCTTTGCAAATTAAAACCCCCAGGTGTGTATATTGAACCGGGTGCTCGCAGGACTACACCAACACACCAAGGGATGTACGAAAATTCCTGAAATTCAAAAGTCTTTGTTTCTTAATATTTTGCCCTGCCGTTGTCATGGTACCTATTTCATGGGGCTGATGGAGAAATGAATCCCGATGGGTAATCCGATTTGAATACGATGGGTATACTTTGCCAATCATCGAGGGTGGCGCTATCGTTGTCCTTTTGCGTTCGCCGTTTCGATTAAAATCGAAATAAGCGATCGGGACAGGTGGGTAATGGCGTTGAAATTAATTCAAATTATGTGTGCAGCTGTGTATCTGTGCCGAGAGTGTAGGCATGTTGGGAGCGATTTTGATGGTCGTTATCCTTATCAATGGGGCAGAGCGTCTCCTTTGAGCATAGTAATAGCTCAATTACGAAGTGTAATTGCAGTGCATTTCAATTATGTTGCTATTATCGGAACGACGGAATGAGTGCGTGTAGAAGGAAGGACATTGGATCAATGATTTCATGGGGTATCGCATAGTGGGGCTTGAAAGTGAATGTATAATGTACTTTGAAATGCGTTTACAATCAAAAGCCGTATTTTATTATCAGCCATGATCTATATAGATCATCGATTTACATGCAATTACAACAACAGCACATGATCCTGCTTCTCATCGAGATCATGAATGATGATCTGAAAATTATTTCTCCTATTTCTCGCTGCGTTGTTTGGCGCTGTTTGTTTCATTTTTAAATGTTGGTGTGCCTGTAAACGATAGCCAAGCCACACGTTGCCACACTAAAATATTCAACACCATTCAGAACAAGCAATCAACAAGCATATTTTTCACATGCGAATAAATTTCCCGTCCGTATTTCGAGCAAAATATTTCATAAACATTTAAGTATGTGTTTCATAACCATTTATTAACAAAAAAATGTTTATGAAATATTTCGCATTTTCTCAATCGTAAATAATTATTGTTTCACAAGTTTTCCTGTAGAAAGGTGAGAGTTGTTTTTTGTTGTCTTCTTTTATCATAAAATACGAATTCCAAAAAATCTTGGAATAATGAAAAATGGAAACTAGCAGGCTGTATAAATTTAAATTATTTTCAAAGCTGATTATTGGGAAACACATTTCTTTTTTATCTCAAAATAGTACAAAGAAATAATGTAATTGCAACAATTTTCGTCGATTTTTTCGTAACTAACTTCAGTTTGTTCATTTGGGTTTTCATGTTTAAGCCGCTGTCATTAACTTCGTCTTAGAATTCCAATTACCGACGAGAAGTGCAAACTGCGGTAAGATTTTCATTACCTACATTTCGAACTGATTGTAAACCATTTCCTTTTAAAAACAAAACGCACCGTATAAGGTATAACTAACGCTCGTATCTATCCTCTTTTTTAGGGGATTATCCCTTTTTTCAAAGTCAAAAAAACTATCCCCTGCAAATTTCGAAAATCCCTTTTTTATTCTATAAACTCCTCTTTTTACCATAGCAATGTTATTTGCAGTACTCATGCATTGAATTCTACAAATTTTTGAAAAAATTAAAAGAAAAAGAAAAAGAATAAAAATAATAATAATTTATTTAACACAATTTACATTAATTTTTTGTGTTGATATTATGCTTTCTCGTCAATTTCAATGAGAAAACAAGTTAAAAACATATCCCCTATATTATCCTCTTTTTTGAATTGCGATATCCCTTGAAATCTCAAAATTTCGGGCATTTATCCCCTTTTCTGTTCGCAAAAAGATACGAGCATTAGGTATAACGGAAGCGGTGTTGTTGTTTTCGAGCCCCTGGCCGTGATAACAATTAAAAACATTTTCATAAATATTTAAAAAATACTTCATCGGCGTTTTCAACGGCAAAAACATTTCCGAAATGTTTGACAAAAAAATGTTTCTGAACAAATCTTTCGCTGGTCTGGATGCACATTAATAAACCAAGAAAAACCCAAATATGAACTAGCCGCGAAATATTGTTTATTTGTTGCATATTTCAACATAAAATTTTAAATTAGTTTTTAAAAAACAATATGGAAAATCAAAACTACTCAAATTTGACTCAAATGGTAACACCTTCGACAAGCAAGTGAAATGTCATGTCCATTGAAATCATGTTGTGACGTCACGCTGCACCCAATGTTTGCAATATGGCTGGTGGCAGTATGAAGTTTGTCTTCATGTTTCAGCGAATGCTTGCAATATGGCCCGGTGGCAAAATGAGGTTTGCCATACTCATAGCAACTGTAGCCACAACTTAAAAATAAAATTCTTCAATGATCCGTATTGTTTTATTATCGTGATCTGATCCGGATCAGATCACGCTGATAATAAAATACGGCTAAAGTTGAGCAGATTCTGCTCTATGGTTCGTTGAAGAATTCACAAGAAAAAGGATTATAAATAAGCGTTACGTTTGTAAATTGATGTGGGCATCAACCAATCCACCTCTGCAGTTACCTGGTTCTTTGACTAACTTCCTCAGCCAAGCAAAGCTCTTATGGGATTTAATCGCTATATATGTATTGTTGATTTTGGTCCTCTTCGGGAAGGGGTCACTTTGTTGGAGGACCTCAAACCGGTAAAGTTGAATTCGTCACATTGACTATTAAACGATTTTTTTTTCGAACATGCCTATCATCGATGGAATCGTTCTAGGGAAATGTACAAATTTCATTCGGAGAAGCAGTTCGCCGACAATCACCATTTGAAGATTTTTTTCAAATACTAATCGCACTAAAACTCTTTTGTTTTCTTATGAAAAAATGAATTAACCCGTATAAGTAGTTCTGCTTCAAAGAGCTAAGCCCTCTAGTCCATTTCACTCTACGACTAACTTAGCTCTCTGACAAGTGAGACAGAAGAGTGAACATTTGGGACTGTTAGATACAAAAGGTCTTACAGCAGACTATAAAAGAGTTCCAAAAAGGAGCATGAACATTTTTGTCAGCGTTTTGGTTGTAGTATTGAAAAACAAAAAACTAAAATGTATCTTAGATGCTATTCTGCACAGATATTTAAAGAGACGAGGGGGTCGATTCTGGGTCTGTGAAAGAGTGAATCGAATAAATCATTTTCACATTCACTTACAAAAACTACTTTCATTTTTTCGCTACTAAAAAACGATTCTCGCTCAATAAGTGCAACTGTCATTGTTAATCGCACACCGATGGATGAAATCTATTTACACAAAAAGTTAAGTTAAAAAAACAAAAAAAACCCGACTGACTGTAAAAAAAGATTTCACTGATCTTTGTGTGACAATTGTTTTTTTGGTTTTTCTTTAAAATTTTTATTTTTATGTTTATTTGTTTAGCCTATGACACTCCGGGAAAGAATAGTAATTTAATGACACTTCATTCTTCAAAATCGGTCAAGCCGTTTGTGCTACAGGGCGTCACGTAGGAACGTACATAGGATACGCACGGGTAAAAATAAGTTGTATTGTGTTTGTCGCCAATGTTCTCTGTAATGCATGAACCGATTTTGATTCTGGAAATTTCCCATGAAAGGTGACTTTATTTCCATGGTTCGTAAGTATATACGGTCCTTGTAGGTGTATTAGTTCATGAGTTATAGGGTCGTGCACGTTCTATACAAAAAAATTGTACAAAGGAGCGTGACACCTCCCATACAAAAATACATTCAAAATCTTATATCTCGAAAACCACCGAATGTATTGAGTTTAAATTTACGGATAAATAATCATAAGTATTGTCTTGGGAGTGTCCCTGCAAAGATTGGTCAATATTGAGACGTTTAGTCGTATAGTTTTCAGAATAAAGTTTGCAATAAAAATCTGTTCGCCTCAATTTAACACGGTCGGTATATACAGAAAAAAATATTTTTAATACTCATACTGCTCGTGTCTTTTTTCCGGCCAAAAACAGTATATTTCAATGGAAATTGACAAAAAGAGCAAATTAACTACCGAGCAATTCATTTCCATCATCAGAATCGTCTTCCTTTTCAATTTCTATATCTCCTTCTGTGATTGTTGTTTTTTGTCCTTTGAAGCAATTTGACGAAGCAGTTCCGGCTTTGCTTTAAGGTATTCAAAGAAATCAACGCATAAAAACCTAAGTTACACTTGATTATTTAGAATCGCCTTCAATGTTACCGCTTCTAGCCGAGTTTTGTCTGAAGTCCAAGTTTTGTCAACTGCAGAAAAGATTTGTTCCACCGATGCTGAGGTTCCTGGTAAGCATAGAACATACTCCACGACTGTAGCCATTTCTATGTACTCGCTATCAGCGTTATTAAGATGGTTGAATATTTCTACCCAGAGATTTACATTAAAAACATGGCCATCATTCCATTCCTTGATTTTGTCGCTCGTACAGTAATTCTTTGCATGTCTGGATTGCGTGTGCAAATTTGCCACCTTTTCACTGGCATATTGTACAAATCGTAATCGCTCAACTAGCTCGTGACCGCTTCGACATCTTTCCTTTTCGGTGTTTTTATCAAAGCTGCTCATGCAAAAAGTTTCAGCGGCTCAAAACTGCTCAAAACGTGCTGTACATAGATGGAAGTATAGGAGAGTGCAGCGACTGCGAAATTTGCACATCAAATGGTAATGATAAAGACAATTTTGTATGTTTTTATGACAGCTTAATTACAGTCTTTGTCTGCTGCTATTTAGGCATATCTCTTGTTTTTGACGCTTTAAGAAATTAAGTATACAGTATTTTGAGAAACAAAATAGTGGTATACAGCTTTTGAGTATAAGAAACAGCATAGATCCGAGCCTTGCGTCATACATCATACTCACACTCTCATACATCTTCCCTCAGTGGATATTTCATATAGGCTAACGCTGGCCTATTAAATATACAAGTGCGTTAAAAAACCTTCCGCACCAATTCACATCGTTGCTGGAAGTACTTTCGTGACTCCAGCCTTTACTGAACTGCGTCCTGATTATTTTCTTAGCAAGAGCCCTTTGCCAGCTGCAAATTATGAATAAGTTTCTCTAAAATATTTTCAACAAAGGCCAGTCCATTCACTTTCCATCGCCACTGTCAATGCCTGGCCATGCTATAATGCTATATCCCACTAAAGGTCAATTTGTGCTAAGCTCATTTAATTTGCCCCAACGAAGAGCGCCAGTGGGTTTATGTTGGCACAACCGCACAACCCTTCAGCATTACAGAGCAATTTCCCGTGAAAGGACAACACCATCTGGGATTTTTCTCACGACAAAATGACGACACCGCCACTTCCGTTCCACCCCCGTTGGTCTTTCGTTTTCTTTGTGGTTGTCACAATCTGTAAAACAAATTCCAACTCATTAAAATGAAAAGAAATTCAGCTAATTAGGGACAAAAAGGAAACAAACGTGAAAATAGAAAATATCCACCATTAAATATTACAGGACTTAAATTCAAAACAAACCAGTACACGACACACCGAAAGACAAACAGAAACACGTTCAACTTTGTATTAAATATTTCATTGTCCTTCTGGGCTTTTGAAACACCTGTTGGCGAGTCCTCTTTGGATATCCATTAGCTGCTTCTTCTTGATTGAATCTCAACTTGAAACCCCTAAACACTCGTTCCTCATTCGATGTTCTTCGCTCGTTCTTTTAGCCCGTCAAAGTGAAATCTGAGTGAAAATCATGTGAAAATAGTGAAAATCGAAACGGATCACAGGGGAAAATAGTTTTCATTTGAAGTTTCCCTTTCAGGTTTCTTTGGCCGTAGAATTGTTGCTTTTTTTTTCTTTCTTTTTTTTCGTTGAATCCATGAAATGGAAAAGTTTTCAGGTTTTGTTGAAAGCATTCCGCGGTGAAATTGGAATTTGGTGAAAATTCATTTTCTCTAGGGCTGAGCTCAACTCGAACAGCGACAACGACGACGACGACGACTACGACGATCTTCATCAGCACTATCACACTTTTCGGAACCACATCCACTTCACTGGCAATGACACCGTCACATTGCGAAGTAAACTTTTACTGTATCGAAATTCAATTTTCGGTTTTGTCGTTGAATTTTTTTTTCCAGAAAGACAGACAGCTGCTAAGGTGGGGGACGGGTACGTGTAGTGCAATCTGCAATGGTATTCCCATCGCCCATTGGTAGAATAAGTTTGTGAAATTGGAAAACTGTAATGGATGGGAAGAGAGTACGAGCTACGAGCTGTGAACTACGAGCTACGAGTATTCTCGCGGTAGTTTTCAAAGATGTAGACCAAAAGAACGATGATGCCGACAATGAGGTGGCGGCGAATGTTCAACAATGTTGGCGCAAGAAATCCAATTAATGTCGCTTTTTCTTTATGCGTGTACAATGATTGTAGCAGTGGTTTTTCTACAGTTCACCATCGCCATATCTCGCGGGAGAGTAGTTCTGATTTATTTTAATCTCCTAATGGAGAAGCGTTTCGGATATTTGTAAATTTACTTTTACTGCACTCCGCACGCCAAGATATATACGTGTATAGGTGTTCGGAAATTAAGTTAGTGCATTACCAAATGAAAGTGGTGACTTTGAGAATTGATAGTGGTTTGGGTGGTTTCAAATGCGGACGTTTGTAAAAGGGGACACGATCACGAGGCATACTCTACTCATAGTTAACACGAATGTTTTCCTTCTCAAATTTTTGCTTATTTTTTAACATGTTTAATAGTAAATGTTTGAAAGCAAAAATAATGTCCTCGACTGGGTGGAAAGAAACTTTCTCGTTCATCAAAAGTTTGGTTGGTTATTTTCTTATTTTATTTAGTAGGTAGGTAAAAATCTTACTTACTTACTTAAGGTGGCGCACAGTCCGGGGTGGACCTGGGCCTCAACCAATACGCCTCTCCAGTTAGCGCGATCTTTGGCTAACTGCCTCCAGTTGCGCACTCCAAGTTGGTTGAGGTCCCCTTCCACTTGCGCGAGTTACGAAATGCCGTCATGCTGACGCAGCACCCCCAAAGCCACCACGACCCAGCGGATGTAGCACATAGCCTGCGGTCATCGATTTTACATTAGTTTCTGTCAATTTAACATTTTTCATTTATCGTATCATGTTGGCATTGTAATTTACCTTTTTAGATTTAAAGTAATTAAGAAGCAGAATAAACTTGTCAGTCGAAAACGAAGGTTGTCTTTTTTTTTATCTTGCGAGCCCTCATACTCGTAATTCGCGCGCCACCTAAGGCGAGGTCTTCCTCTACTGCGTTGTCCCTCAGGGTTGGAGTCGAAGACTCTTCGGGCCGGAGCATTGGTGTCCATTCGCTCTACATGTCTTAACCATCTTAGATGACTAATGCGTACTTTTCTGACCAGGTCGATGTCGCTGTACAGCTCGTAGAGTTCGCTGTTAAATCTTCTCCTCCAAATCCCGTCAACGCAAACGGGACCAAAAATCACTCGAAGAATTTTGCGTTCGAAGCGACCAAGAAGATCCTCATCCGTTTTTGCTAGCGTCCATGCTTCTGCGCCATAGAGCAGGACAGGGATGATGAGAGTCTTATATAGAATCTCCTTGACAAGGCCTTACTAATCAATTGCCGTCTTAGGCCAAAGAAACTGCGGTTGGCAAGTGTGATTCTTCGCTTGATTTCTGATGTGATGTCATAATCAGAGTTTATAGCGGAGCCGAGGTAGACAAAGTCCCTAACTACCTCAAAGTTATAGCTGTCTATCGTGACGTTCTGTCCGATTCTTCGATGTTGTGTGTCCCTTCTTGTTGACAGCATATATTTTGTTTTACCCTCATTCACCACTAAACCCATTTTTGCCGCTTCTGTAGTAATACTTGCAGACGCACCTCTGGTGTTGGCTTGTGAGTTTCGCACAATTTTCCCAAGAATGGTGTTGAAGAAGTCACATGACAGCGCGTCAACTTGTCTATGTAAATCCTTTTTTGACATCAAAGGTCTCGGTGACATTGTTTCCGACCTTTACGGAGCAGCGAGCATTCTCCATCGTCATTCTGCACAATCTGACAAGTTTGGCAGGGATCCCAAAACTAGACATGGCTCTGTATAGCTCGTCTCTATAAATACTGTCATATGCGGCCTTAAAATCGATAAAAAGATGGTGAGTATCGATCTGGACTTCTTGGGTTTTCTCCAGGATCTGCCATAGTGTGAATATTTGATCGGTCGTGGACTTACCGGGCCTAAAACCGCACTGATAGGGACCTATCAGATCGTTGACGAAAGGTTTCAGGCGTTTACACAGTATAGCAGACATGATCTTATACGCAGTGTTCAGGAGACTGATGCCTCTATAGTTGGCGCAGTTTAGAGAGTATCCTTTCTTGTGGATCGGGCAAACGATGCTGAGGTTCCATTCATCAGGCATACTTTCGTCTGACCAAATCTTGGAGACGAGTTGGTGTATGCACTCTACCAAGTCATCTCCGGCTGCCTTGAAGAGCTCGGCAGGTAAGCCGTCTGGTCCAGCAGCCTTAATTCTGGTTAGAGAGTTGTAAACGCCTACTGGACTATTTTAAAAGTCTTACACTTTACAAGATTTTTGAGTGCAAGGCAAGGTGTAGCAGGAGTTTCTGTTTTCTGATCTGTTAGGGCTGGTTTAAGGTGCCTATGACTGGAAGTAGACCGATATTTGTACATAATGAGAGAATTCAGAGATTTGTTTTTGAATTTGCATTAGCAGTTGAATATCCCGTGTGTGGGGATTCAAATGGAGTGAGAATTTCTTATTGGCCAGTTGTGTGTTTCTAGTTCAATATCCCGTAAAAGTTAAATCACCATTGGGCTTCTGTAACAAGGCACAGCCTTATCCTGTTGGAGAATAAATGACTGCCGGATTAGTCTATCGCCAGATGTGACTGCTTAGTTATTTAAAGTGTGTGCTGGATCATCGTGTCATCAATTGGAACCAAATCTGCACAGCCGGTGGACGGTATACATCCCCAAGACATTACAAACTCGCCGCTGGTCTAAACGACTGGTGCCTATTTTTCACGATCAAATTTCGGCATACGAACAAATCTTCTTTACAGTGAGTGAAAACTGTAGAGAGTTAAACTGCCAAAATCGCAGCTCCGAGGCAGCCAATTGACATTGCCAAGACGGCTGACAACACGACTTGGGAATTTAGTGCGCAAAAAATCGATTGTGGAATGGGCTGTGTTGCATGGCGCGCCATTTTGAATGAAACAGAGGTCATATAAAATCCATGTCTTCAATTCTAGTTAAAAAAAAAGTCTGTTACCACCTAACATGGCTCTGTAATGCTCACTGTTGACCGAAACGTTGTTCACAGCCAACAATGAAGCCAATGCAATGGCTTCTGGACAATAACGGGTGAGTTTCCCTTTTCCAAACCCCAGATGCGGTAAATTTTTTTTACTAACGTAGCCGCCGAAAACAGAATGCGCCTCGTCAGAAAAGATGATTATTCGCCCAAAATCGTTGTTCAATTAAAGCTGCCCTAAGGCCCACACTGCGTAGCGATAACAAAGTGGATATCGCGCGCCTTCAATTTCCGAGTCAACTGGACCTTGTAATTGATGAATCCGAGATCTTTGTGCCGAATTCTCCTCAGGCTAGTGCGTAAAATACTGAGCTGTTGAGATCGATGGCGAGTTGCTGTTCGTGAATTGAGTCTCATACTCTCGGCACCGTACGGGGCGAGGACCATGAATTTTGTCTAATAGCATACCAGTCTCACACATTTTTTGCACAAACTTCCGTACACCAGGCGTGGTAGGTGCTTCATTTTGGCCAATATTTCATTGACGTTATTTTTGCGTCCAGCTGTACAGCAATAACGAAAAGTTTCCTGGGACCACGACATGTCGAACATCTTGCATACGGCAGGTGATGATACACAGTTTTTTAGTTGGAATTATCTACGCCATTTTCATAATCAAATTTTTAAGGATGTCATTTTTGAAATCAAATCCGGTGACTTGTTTTTACTTCAAGCTAACGATTACGATTAAGCTATATACAATGAACAAAAGTTTGTAGTTTTCCTTGACGAAACTCTGGTACCGATTAAATTACTTTTCCAGAAAAAAAATTTCATTCATTTTTAAAAAGCTAAGGGTAAGTTTCCGTCTCTGGGTTGTAACTACATCAAAATTGTAACTGTCCAACTTGAAGCTTTTCCTGATTTTAACGGTCCTTTCTCGTCGACAACATTGTATTTTGTTTCTTTCGTCCTCCGTTTTAATATGTCAAAGGAGCCACTGCCAACTGGAAGTCATTTTAGTCCTAGAACGGGGGGTGACCAAGTCTTCTATCACTTTGCTAACTCAGATGACATTTGTTTAAATGTTGCCTCTTGGTAATATTTTAAAACGACGCCACTCTGCGCACCTATTATAACCAAAACAACTAAACTCTACCATCATTATTTCAGTCAAATAGTGAGTCTATTACCCCACGCTCCCTTTCCGATAGAAGGACTGCACCCTACTACACCAACAGAAGATCCACCCATGATAATGATGATGAAGCGCTTGAAAATTTAACAAATTCCATGCCCTCTCTTTTGCAACCTCCTAAGCAAACTAATTAAGGAAAAAAAAAAAACTACAAAAAACTAAAAACTACTTACTCCAGTACCACCGTACGAATACAAGGAATAAGCTCACCCAACTGAACAGTCAAAGAAATCCAGTGTGCGATTCAAAGAACCCTTTGTTCGACATGATGACACTATCAAATAGAAACAAATGCTCCTTGCAACAATAAAAGAAACCCCATTAACAATATCCCTTAAAAACATAATAAACAGAATCCATTCAATCTCAGCAGCAGAGAGAGACCGAATGCTTCCCTACCCGCCCTAACAAACCGTGTGTGCACTCCAGTGCTCCCTTTGGCTGGGGTTCCACTCGAAAACATGCACGCATATATACACACTGCAACTGCAGACAAAGAATGCACTTTCGACATTGTGCTCGGGTATATACCTATGCACGTAACCTTCCGCATCTAAATCTCCAGACTGCAAACCAGGAAAGCGAATTCCCTAATTCTTTTTCTCTCTCGTTTTCTGATAGAAGCAAATCAATTTTCTTGGAATTACCCGAACCGAACGGGTGAATGTATAACAAAACTTCTTACAACATGACAATGGCAGACAAATAAACAAGTTAGAGCTGGACCCAAGGGGTGGGGGGGAATTCAATGAATCCACCCCATTCCCCGGGATTGAATTCTTACCCAATGAAGAATGCCCGAATTGTTCTTGTTGTCTGGCAAAACATTGCTTTGCCATGTTAGCACTTTGGTTGTAGCCGAACGTCTTCTACTACATACAACTCAGGGATAATGCCAAAGCATTTGTTTCATGGGCAAAACATTTGTTATACGCTTTGCAGAAACTTGCTCTGATTTATCAGAGAGAGAGAGAGAGGATGCCTATTTTGTTCTGTTTTTTTCCATCCTTTTTTTTTTTTTTTTTGTTTGGTATTTTACATAAATTGCCTCTCATCAAGGACTTGACATATTGTCAGCTTATAATAAAATTAATAGCCGCAGACAATCGCTCGTGACAACTTTAAGGAAATGTCATCAACTAGGAGTATACCCGTGGGAAGTTGTTTGGGGGCTTTCGGCCAGAGTGCGTGTGGATTACACTGCTTCGTAGTTCGTACATAACATAACCGCATCGAATCTATAAATTGTGAGTGATTTTGGCATTTTCGGTTGAAGACAACGAAAAAACCTAGCTCATGAATGACGGTGACAGCGATGAATTATTCAGCTCGGGTGCTGCTGTCAAATTTGTCAATAGCAGCGCGCCTCTTAAATCGATTATGCAGAATAATGGATTTGAAATAGAAAAGAGTGCGTCTTTCGAAGAGTGATGGGTTGGCATTTGAGTTTGAAGGGCATGCTAAAAGGAGGTTCCGTGCTTGGCCATGTCCATTCGGAGGAGCTTTGTTTCGTAATCTACGCTTGACGGTGAACGCTTAAAAAAGCACAATACGAAAGGTTGGGTTTTGCAATCGATTGTGAAAGCCAGGTAAATGTACCTAGACAGCGCAAAAGGGTGAAGCTTCTCCCAATCCTAAGAAAGTGTGTGTGCGAGTTAGCCACAATGAAGTGGCACAGATTTGGTGGGCTTGGACTAGACTTGATCGACCAATATTGTGTTAGAGTTCCTGGAGACTGAGGGTCTTACTTGCCTTACTTTACTTCCAAGATCACACATCATTGCAGCAATGATTTTTCTGCGAGCTGCAACAACGAAGAAAAGGATCATTCGCACCTCTGTATAATGCTACATCTCTATAAGAAGTATACTCTACCCCAAGGCCACTCCATAATTTTGGTTGATTGCAACGTTATGTACACTGAACCAAAAAGGTAAATATTCATGAATATTATGATTCCATTCATCAATAAGACGAATAAATCATCAACTGGATGAGCAAATAATTTATTTCATCAAAATAAGCCTTTTCGACATATTGATGAAATGTTTTGATGAAAGGATGAACCTAGTTCATAAGAAAATACGCCAAATTCTTATCAAACAAAATTGATGAATGCACTTTCTTCATATTGAAAAAGTGTTCATCAATTGTCAAAAAGTTTTAATGAATTTGTCCATCATATTGATGAAAAGTACGTCATATCAATGAATATCATGTTCAGCGATGCCAGATATGGGGATTTTTCCCCATTTTGGGGAATTTTTCAATGAAAGGGGAAAATGGGGAAAAGTGCTCTTAAAATGAGGAAAAACGAAGTACACGAATGTTTATTAATTTTGCATCATTTAAAAATAAATCCCGAACATAAAAACATCACCGCGCTTACAGAATCTAAGCGATTTAGCTCTAAACGTATTTCGAACTGAACTTTACTTAAATGTTTCATTTTCACATTCAGTTCATTAACTGCAACCCCTCTTCAAATTCAATATCAGATGTGAAGTTCGCCGTTTCATTTGCCGCTCAACAGTTTCTATAACTTTAACTGAAGTACCTTAAATATTTCTTTATTTATATATATGCATATTTTTTTATTTTTTATTTATGTACATTTTTATGTTGAATTTATAATTAACTTTCAACCTGCCTGGTAACGTAGGACTCTGTTATTTATGAATTGCATACGCTGCTTTTTAAATCTATTCATTTAATTTAACTTATTAGTAGTTTATTTTTTAATTAGTTTTTACATGACCTTACTTGAATTTATAGAATTTTAAAATGAAAGACTTTGAATATTTTACTTTCCTTCTATATTTAATATTCATTTTGTACCTTCTATGTGTATATAATTACCAGATACGACAGTGTGTTTTATAGATTACCTATATTGCTTCTCTAATGCATTTTGAATATGCACCTGTAATATTCGATTTAAATAAGTTTCAATATTTATTTATTACCATCACTTTTTATTAAAGAGTGAGGACTCATCTCATTTTTGATTTACCTTGACATTAACTTTAAAGCCAACGTATAAAGAATTAATTATTTATGTTTTAAATTCAAATGAATTTTGCATTACCTCATCAAAAAAATGTCTTAATAAAAGAAAACATTACACCTATTAAAAATGCATATTTACCAACATTTCTTCAATGAATGAAATGGGGACAAAACGGATATGAAAAGGGTATTTTTTTTTTTAAATTCTCCCCAAAATTTGGAATTTCGGCAAAAAAAAAATCTGGCATGTTTCATGTTTCAGAACGTCATTCATCAATATGAGGACGTCCTTTTTTCAGTGCGACTTCATAACTTTATTTGTTGCACTACCTGGGGTCGAATCGCGTCCTCCGTGATCGAGCATTTCGTGACGGAATTTGTTGTTGTTTCACATGTAAAACCAACTTAATTCCGTGAACGAATAGCTCGTTCAAGGAAGTGGCGATTCGACCCCTGGTTTAATTTTGAGCAGCGTTGGCATCCCTTTTGAAAAAACCTCTTTTGAATTAACAAATCTCCAACCTTGCAGAAGGTACCGTCCGGCTGAAGTTGCAAACGATGCCTTTTGAGTTCGTCTACAATTGGTATAATAGGATTAGCTGTTAGCTTGTAACTCTGTGTTACAAGAACATGTACCTAACGTTTGCTGACTCTTCACTTGCAATATAAATTTGTTTGCGTTTTATTGTAGATAGTCTAAAGACCCCTCTGTCTCTATCGGTTGCTGAATTTTGCAAGACTAACCTGTATTTACAGAACTGACATATCGGCCGGTATCTCACGAATGAATGCATGGATGTTGGCTTCCAGTGCGTCAATCGAAGCGGGCTTGTCCCTATACACATTAGCTTTGACATACCCCCACAAAAAATAATCTAATGGTGTCAAATCGCACGATCTAGGCGGCCAATTGACCGGCCCGAAACGTGAAATTAACTGTTCACCAAACTCGCCTCGCAATTGCGCCATTGTTTCGCGTGCTGTGTGGCATGTGGCACCGTCTTGTTGAAACCACATATCATGCAAGTCAAGAACTTCCATTTCGGGCAAAAAAAAGTTTGTTATCATCGCTCGGTAGCGTTCACCATTGACAGTAACGCTACGATTCGCATCATCTTTGAAGAAATATGGCCCAATAATGCCGCCGGCCCATAAACCGCACCAAACAGTGGTTTTTTCGGGATGCATTGGTAGCTGTTGCAATGCTTCTGGCTGATCTTCACTCCAAATGCGGCAATTTTGCTTATTTACGTACCCATTCAACCAAAAATGAGCCTCATCGCTGAACACAATTTTTCGATAAAAAAGCGGATCCTCGGCCAGCTTTCCAAGAGCCCATTCACCAAAAATTCGGCGTTGTGGTAGGTCGGCTGGCTTTAGTTCTTGCACAAGCTGTATCTTAAAAGGCTTTACGCACAAATCCTTCCGCAAAATTTTCCACGTAGTGCTGTAACAAAGGCCTAACTGCTGGGAACGGCGCCGAATCGACATTTCGCGGTCTTCTGTCACACTAGCTGATACGGCCGCAATATTTTCTTCACTACGCACAGTACGTAAACGTGTTGGTGGTTTAATGTCCAACAAAGTAAATTTGGTGCGAAATTTGGTCACAATCTTCCGAATAGACTGCTCAGAAGGTCGAGAATGCCGATCATAAAATGGAAGCAGCGCGCGATGAACATTTCGAACCGAGCACGAATTTTGATAGTAAAATTCAATAATTTGCAAGCGTTGTTCATATGTAAGACGATCCATGGTTAAATTGCAAACCAAACTGAAGCTGCTTGACAGTGACACAAGGTACTAAACACACGTCAGCTGTCAAAACCAGTGTTGCCAAAACCACACCAGCTAAAAAATCACCCGTTAGAACACTTTTGAGATTCATATCCGTCCAAGAATATCCTATTTGGATATCGGCTTGAAAGTTGCCAACGAATTCCTAGCGAAAGACTGATTGATGACTGATTTCAAGACGCTCCAAAATGCAATTCATAAGATCAACTCACCGGTTTTAGCTGTCTTTATTTTGGTGGATCCTTAAAGTATTTCCTTCTGGAGGAAAATTGTATACCTCAAATTGCTTTAGCGACGAAACCTCTTAAGTCAATGAAATCGGAGTGTTGTTGCCAATTCGCGAATTCAATTTCTTAAAGTCGTGCAAATGTAGAGTCCTCGTTTACATCTAAACAACGTCCTTTTTGCACAGTTGCAGCTGCCAAGATGATACAATAACGTTTACATCAGATTTCAAAGGTTTACTACTATTACAGTCGTTTACCATCCGGCTAAATGAAGGAACAAATCTCCATCTCCATCACCATCTCCATCCAATAAATTGCAAAGAGATTTCAATCGAAGAAGACTTCCTGCATCCGGAATATAGAATCACCTTAAGCTCAGTTACAGCTGTCATTTTGGCATAGTAGATTCACAGCAAGTAAAAACATTTCCGTTTTGCCGAATGAGAAAGCAGTATATATCCCTTCAGCACTACCGTGATGAAGGAGCTGCATTCCATTGGATTTGATGGATTTTTATAAAATTAGTTTTCCACTTTGCATCCTGTCAGTGGCACTGTTTTCCACCACTATTTCAAATGTTTCGCATTCCAATCGTAGCAGCAGTATAGCCGAATGCGAAGTGGTATAGACTTTTGGTTGAAAGCAACGAAAACCCATCGTACCGAAGGAGTTGTACCGTTCTTCAGAGAGCTACCACCACCATACGACACAACGCTTTAAAGTACTTTACATTAGAGCTGGACAAGGATGCAGGCGAGCTCGTCTGCGTCCCCCAACTCATCTCACTCTTGGCTAACAGATTTACCACAGACACGCAGCATTTGGCTCCAACCGACTAACACTGTCATCCGATTGCCGAGTAGTGTGTTATTCATGTTCTCGAACAGATGATAACAACATTTGGATGCTAATATCCAAATTCCGGAACTTGCATTCGCAAATGTTAACAAGTAGTAGCGAATTGTTGTATTTGTATTGTCCCGTCCTGAGACCAAGGAAGGCGAGCAGGCTGGCGGGCATCGCATCGCACCGCACTTGAGTTGTGTGTATCAACGACGAAGACAGACAGAAGGAGGTTGAGGCCAGGCAGTTCTCTCTGTGCTGCTGTGTCTGTGTGTGTGTAGTTGCGAACAAAACACGGCATGGGTGAGTGGAATACAAATTGTCAAGTTGTCAGATAGTGGAAAATATTATTTGCTTTTGTAAATTATCCACATGGTCAATGACAGCTAACAAGCTTTTCCGTTGTTCAATTGGCAAAGAAGGGACCGACGAAGGATGAAATAATTTTTGTTCGATTCCCATCGTGAACATGTGTGAAGTGTGACAGATGACAGAATGAGATGGAGGAGGAATTTGCTATCGACAGCTAGAAAATAGGCATTCCAATGAAGTCAACTAGTTCTACCTATCTGCAACAGAAAATAGAGAAAATTTTAATAGTTACAGGTTCCTGTAGAACCTATTGGACTGAGGACCTGTTTCAATTTTTGGGCCGCCTGCTTGTCGTTTCATCCTATAAAATCGAACATAGGCTGTCAATAATTAAACTTTGATAATACTTGATTAGAAAAATCGACATTGGGGCAATGCGAGGATATTACAAAAGTATTCACTACTTCTTGGTTGGGGATTACAAGAAATATTTACTGCAATTTGGCTTTTACTATTTGCAAAGCCATAGGACTTCTTTATCCTTTACAATCCACTTTCAATATGCTTGCGACAGTGTTCTGACTTCAAAAGTCCATTTATGCATTAGATTTTTCGAGAAAGTGGAGAAAATCCGAATTTTGTGGAGTAAAATAAATAAGTCCTAACTTCTTTTTTTTTTTCATTATTTTTGTATTTATTAACAAGAATCAGAACATAAAAATAAATTAAGTTGAAATGGCACAGTTCAAAATAAATAAAATTAAATCACATTTCATTTCATATTTCGTAATTCATTTTGTATTTCATTCCTAACATATTATTTTTCGTGTTTTGTAAAAACTCTGTACTTATACAAGCAACTCAGAATCATCATCATCATTATATTAATACGTGAACATAAAAAGTTTCCATACACTTTTTAAGTATTATGCTAAATCAGGCACTTAGTGAATCAGACACTTAGGAATTGGTGAATCGGGCACTCGGTTTCCCTCCATGTTCCACTTCCAATTGGAGACTGGAATCTGTCAAGTTAGTTAGTTCTAGAACCATCTAGAGAAGATATGGAATATACATCTGGAATATATCTACTTCTGGAATATTCGCTGATAGGTGGCAGCGCGGATATAAAAGGGGCGCGTTGACAACAGATATGTACAGTTGATTTTTAGCCCGCGATTGTTAAGTTCGAAAGAGTAATCGGTTGTGAGATAAATAAGTGTAAAGTAATACACTGAATAAAGCGACTGCATTGAAACGTTTAAGAATTGATTTAAGTGATATTGTCGTGGTACTAAATAAGTGAATAAGTAGAAAGTGTAAATAAATGATTTTATTGGCAAAGTTAAACAGAATAGTGTTTTATCTTTTCGAATCCCAGCCTGAATGTAACAGTATTTATTATAAAATGAGAAAAATAAAACTTATATCATTCGCAAGGTACCGTACCATAGATGTGCACAAACAATTGTGGGTTAATGTCGACATTAAGGCTGGTTAATTAAAGTTAAATACTCCCCATACAAAATGCTTATCAGTTAAGTGAAAGCATTTTTTTGACGTTAAATTTTTCGCCGCCATGTTACCATAGTAATCTATTCGAATAATAATCATCTAAGATTAGAACCTATTTTCGAAGGAATGAAATTTACCTCTCCCTAAAAGTAGACAACTGTAAAATTTTTCTTTCAAAGATGTTAGGAAGGTACCTCCTATGGAAAACATTTTCCGAAATAAATATTTTGCTCTTAATTTTCATTATTAGTATTAAAATGTAAATTATGAGTAAAACTTATTTTCACAGGACGTATTTTTTCGATATCTAGATGTCGCTTTGTTTTTTTATAAAAAAAAAAACAACATAAATATCGAAAATTGTGGTACGTTTTTGAGTATTAAATATTTAAAAGTTTTGGTCGGTTTTCAACCACAAGCGAGACTTGTTTAAAATAAATATTACACCAATTATGTAATTTATAATCGTTTTAGGAACTTGATTAATTGTAACGAAGGTTTAGAAATTTCGGATCTTTTTTCTATTAGACATTTAGCAAACATTTAGTTTTCAACGGTGTTTACATTTAATTTATTTTTAAATTTGATTTTAATTAAATTAAATTAATTTTAGAATTTCTAAACATATATTCGTCCAGAATATTAGTTTGGTCCATCAAAGAGAGCCACAACTGAGTTATGTTCTTTTCTTTAATTTTTTTTTAAGTCATATAAATCATTAAACCATTCCATTCAGCATTAATTTTATTGAACTATAATGCTTCCAAGTATAAGTTGCAATAAAGAAGGAAGTTCACCTCTTTGAATTTAATGGGTTGGGTTAGTGCAGCAAATAAAATTTTGTATTATCAAACAAAACAAAAATATCATCGCAAAGAGTTACATAACATTTCAAAATGTTCTTTTTAACTACAAGAACAGTTTCGGCCGACAAACAACTTTGATGCTTCACAAATTCTTCGTCACAAAAAAAAAAAAAAAAAACAAAGTAGGTAATTAAAATAATTTCAGGTTTACTCATACTCAGTCTAGGAATAGGAAGTGAAAAAGAGATGGCAGTGGCATGCTCATTTTTATTCGAAGGTGATTGTGTTTTGTGTCTGTTCGGTGTTCGCTCAGGGCTGTCGTTGTACTCCAAAAGTAGTATTTTTACTGCTTTCTGTATCTTTGTACTGCTGTGCTGCACAGCTACCTAGTTAAAATACTGCTTTTTTAAAATATGCGCATTTTGTTCTTAAAATGTTCCAAGACATTTTTATGAATTATACCCAGAGGGGGTGACATTCGAAACAACAGGACAGGATCAAACGGAAATGGAAATTGATAGCAATTTGACATAATTTCGGTCAAATTCAAGTAAATTAGCCATTTTTCCTTTGAAGAGTGCATTCGTTTGCAGAAAAAATCACTGGCTCCAGTTTAGACGAGCTAAATATCTACAGGTTAACTAAAGACAAAATTTGTAGCCAGTGGAAAATCCTCTCAACGAACAAAGGAGTAAACACCGAAAGCTCGGAGTCATTTTGGTGCGAGGTTCCTTTTTACGAAATTACACACTTTGCAATTTCAATTTGAGCATTGCCGATTTCGAATGCAGACATGTTTTTTTGTATAAAAAAATAAAAAAAAAACTAATTAAGGTGGGGAATTTGATTTGTGACAAATGTCTTAAATAAGTAATTAATCTTCTTCAGTTCTAAAACATTTCTGTGTTAATATTTCGCGTATTTCGTCCAAACGTCAATTTGTGCTGAGGTGAATATTTTGTAAGTTTTGAGGACTATCGCGTTGAATTTGGAAAAAGTTATCGAATCACAATAAACCTCACAAGAAATCAACCTCACAAGGCTTTGTGACTTATGCGGGCTTGCAGCTTCAGAATCTTGCCATTAGTTTCCTTATAAACAAATATTTTTAAATAAGATGTTATCTACTAAATTAAAAAATCTTTCTATTTGTCTTTTTTTGATAATACATAAAAAAAATAAAATGCAATATATTTACAAGAGGATAAAGGTATTGGCTAAATTATATAATGCATTTGTGAAGATTTATTACTAGTCTATTACCTTTTAGAATGATATTACAAGGCTTAAATGTTTGATCGAAATTTTTGACCGAATTTAGCAAAATGGAAAATGCCAAATTTTGACCAAAAATCGATTCATCTAATGGCAACACATTAAGTGTGTTAATTTCAACGTTGATTAGTAGCTCCATAAAAAGTTATATCGTTTACGCTATAGGTACTGCTTTGTACTGCTTTTTGTCGACTGGTCGTGATGCTGCTTTTTGCCTTCAAACGACAGCCCTGAGTTTGCTGCTATCTAAGCCTAATAGATTGAAAATTGTTTTTCGAGTGCTGCCTGTATCCGATAATTTATTGCGAGCTTACAGTCGGAACATAAGTAATTGGTTGCGTTTAATTTCAGATAAAGGTTTAGAATACGGAATCGAAAAATCGCTGCAGATTACTAGGCAGGCGGAAAAGCGGAGTAGATTTTAATTTTTTTTTTTTTCTAAAATCGGATCTACTGCAATTGCATTAAAGTCCGAACACTGCTTGCGAGTCAAAGGCGGAGCTAGCATCTTTACTAATGGTATAAACGTGACCACGGAAGACTGCAAGATTTTAAGGGATTTAAGGGCGAATTACGCGGGTCATTCGTACTAATGTTCTTACTGTTTAAATGCTAATCTGCTATAGAAATCACTTTGCTGAATGCGGGAGGAAACGAAAACAGGACATCGCACATTTAACCACTATCCATTTACCAAACCTCAAGTCAAAGTTGTTATTGTTATTTTGCAGAGCATATAGCTCGATAGTATTCCTTGCAGGTAACTACCCGTAAGGTAAGTTGTAGTCGCAGTAGCTTAGTGGTTAGTGTGTTGGACTGCTATGCGGGGGTCCCAGGTTCGAATCCCGCAAAAAACCCAATTCCGACTTAGGGTTTTTTTCCGCTGCGCTACCTCTCGCGAACGTCTGACAAACATCCGAGAGTATAAATGTCTTGAAAGAGCTTCTCAATTAGCCGTTTGGAGTCGGCATAAGATTGTAGATCCCTTCCATTCGTTCCAAAAAAAAATGAAAAACTCACACAAAACGAATGGTTGTGAGAAGCTAGGCCTAGGGTCTCTCCGGACCTGTTGCGCCAACTATTTATTTATTTAACTACCCGTAAATATTTTCCCAGAAAAATTACAAATAGCCATGTCCTGTACTGAAACACCTTCCGTATACCCACCGACACCCATGGTGAACATTATCCGGCAGCTCGCGTGGCTTAATCGACTGCAGGTGAACCATAAAAGCCCGGATTCCCGCTTACATTTAATTGAAAGTGTTTCCGAAATCAAATAACACTGCAATCTACTTAACGTCGAGTCACTTCAGATAAGTATCCAACTTTTATTGTAGTGAACTATAGCAACTTTTGTGTCTTTGATTTCCACCAATTTACGACTAAATAGCCATTTTTACGATTCACTGCCACATTCAAAGGCCGTCCTTCAAATAAAAATAGAACGATTCCATCAACTGCCCTATCCCGTACCGAAAATCATTACCCTCCACGATGACGACTCGCTCTGTATGTGTGTAATCCATCCAGAGGGCATTTAAAACAAAAAAGAGGAGCGCGTTTTATGGGTACACGCATACAACTCAGTCCCGCACATGCTGTTGACGAAATTGTGTTTTCGCAATGTCTATCGATTTTATTTGTTCACTAAAAGGAAGAGACGAGAAATCCAAATCACTTACTCCCCCACTTCACACAATAGAAGTCGTATTTTGTTGTTGTCGCCACCGTCGTCATAGTCATCCGAAGAGGATAGAGGATTCAAGGAGCCTCAGCGACAAGACGAACCTGACAAAAAATTGTTATTTTTGCAAATCTTCTTCTAGAACTCATATCCAAACTGAACCCGTGTGCTGTTGTTTGTCACATATGCCAGCTCGAATGTGATGACAACGTGCCAATAGGTGGCACAGGCTCCGCCTTGGGACACCCCGCCGCTTCTCATATATTGTGTATCTAAGTATATCCATCTGTCTATCTGGATATTTATCTATCCCAGGCATTGGTCGTAGGTGCTTTGCATACATGGCATCGCTCATAAAAGGGAACAGCTCTCTCGGGTAGCATTTGCACGGCACCTCTTTCTTTTCGATGTCGTCGAACATCGATGTCGACAAAATGCGAACCTAAATGCTGGAGGAATAGATAAATGAATAGATATGTATACCGAATTGAGTTTGAGTTTCGACAGCCATAACTTGAGAATTGAAAGTTTTCTTTCGCCCCCCTTTTTTTCGGTTCGATTTTTTTTTGGTAATGCTCAGCTCGTATTTTCAATGTGGTTCGGTTCCGAAAATGGCAATGTGTGGTCTGGAGGGAAAGAAGAACATTGAAAATCCAATGGAAGGGTACTTTGGAAAACAATTTTTGTTGTTTTTTCTTCCCTTCCCAAACAGATGTCATGAACTATGACCGAGTAGTGGTAGTAAATTTAAATTGTTGTTTACCCTTGAGAATGTATCGGCGACGTTTGTGTTGGGATAGGGAATAAAAATGGTATAGTGTGACATGTGCGGGATTTGATTCAAGTCAGGTGTTGATGTTGGAGTGATTATGAGGTTCTCACTTTTATAGTGATCGTTATTTTGAATGATTTCGATTGAGAAATGCAACGACAAAAGGTTACGTCTACGGCACAGGAGTCACAACACATTTTATAGGTAGTCGGGCTTCAGTGGCATATAACATAAACTTTTTTATTTGTTTTCAAGGAAAGTTCAATTGATTTCGAGGGATGAGGGGAGTCATTTCGAAAGTGATATAGGTTTTACTGCGGATTTTTCTTGTCATTCAATCTGGTCTACATTTATGTAACTTGTCTGCAATTGAGGTTGGACGGAAAATTCGCCATACTCAGGTTGGATTTTAAGACCACCTCGGAGATCTGAATTTACGATATTGAAAGTTATTATAAGAGATCCAAGGTATTTTGCCCTATAATCAGTCAAATTCTTCACATCATTTTTAAAGTAAGGTAAAAACCAACAACCTAAGAGTAGAACACCGTTAAACTTGCATCTTTGATAACGAGTGTGGCAGGGCAAGTTTCAAAAGCGATGGATTTACTAAAGATAAATATTAAACAAATTATTTAAAAAATAGGCAAAACAAAAATAAATAAAAGTGACATGGAGGAAGCAAGCAAACCAAAAAAAAATACGTAAGTCTTAATACTTGTATAACGAATCAAATTACTTAAGTTAAAGATATTTCGCGCGAATTTTTAAAAATAGCAATATAAATTTTTCACAATTCATTAGCCTAAATACTTGACGCGAATAATTATGGACTTTTGGCCCACCGCTGGGTGGGTTATAAATACACAATTGATTTGTGGACCTATAACCCAAGTGGGTCTCTTTGGACTTTTGGCTTGTGGACTTATGACCCTGAGTAGTCCTGGATTTGTCAATAGGGCGCATAGGCCGCTCCCTAAAGAAACCGATGGATAAGAGTAGGGATTCGCTAAACCGATTATATTTCAAACCGATTTAAACCAGATTAGAATTGACGCAAACCGAGTTGCAAACCGAGTAAGCCCACTCGATTTACAAGTTGCAACTCAGTAAGAAAACGAACAAAAAATATTGATATTGAGGTTGCTGCAACATTTTTTTCATTCCGATCTGCATCCCGACGCGCACGCACGCAACTCTATTCACTATCGGCCGTCCCTTGTAAAATCGCGCACAATAAACAAAACACCACGCAATACAATAATAAAATAACAGCTCGACTAATTAATCTCCCGCGCGCCGCGCACAAATTAATCGATTATTAAAAAAACAAAAAAAAAAAAAAAACAAAAAAAAAAATATATATATATATACATCTAGTGCAGTGTCGCTAAAGTGCAATATCAACACAAAATAAAAAACAACAACAACAATAACCAAAAAACGGTCGTGCTGTGTCTAGCTAGCGTTGGGCAATCCCTCCTGTCCCACTCCAATTCGTTTGCTGTTAACCTTACTCGGTCATTGCGGGCGCTTTATGATATTTTTTTCATTTAAGCGTTTGCAATGACTGAGTGAGTGCAGCATCTGGCGAATAGCGGGTCGTGAGTGAAGGTTTTGTTGGTGGACCAAAGCTGACTATCGTATGGGCATAACACCTACGGTAGTTTGTTTTGGAAATCTTAACTTGAATCTTCACTTCACGGCTCTGCTTAGCAGTAGCGTCGGAGTTGTGTCTTTTGTGTCTGTTTTTTGTTTTGAGGATGAATTTTAGGGTTGATATGTGCAACATTCGTGGGCTGCGATCGAATCTCTTCTCTGCGTACGTCCATGTTGCTAAATATAAACCAGCTGTTTTGGCACTGGGGGAGACCCAGGTAGGTGTAAACTCTGACATATCAGAGTTTGATCTGCCTGGGTATCGCCTGGTGCCATTATTCTTCTTACATCGCGGTCTCGCCATCTATGTGCGTTATGATGTAGCCTACCAAACTCCTGTCGATTATGGCCAGTGTTCCAATCCGGAATTTAACTTCAAATGGCTCAAATTCCATGTCCGTAGGCAAATTATTCATTACTGTTTTCTTTACAGAAGCCCTAACTTTGACAGCAACTCGACTTGCAACGAGTTCGATGTGCTGTCTGATTCCATAACAAGAATTGTCTCCCTGTATCCTCATACTGAAATCGTCATTGCGGGTGATTTCAATATCCACAATTCTGACTGGCTTCGACATTCTGGACAGACAACACCCGAAGGAATTTATGTTCAGATCTTTGCTGAGGTAAACCAATTAACCCAGCTTGTAAATGTGCCAACACGTGTACCAGACATTGACGGTCAAAGCGCCAACACACTGGACTTGTTTCTCACCTCCCACCCTAATAAATACTCCATTGAAGTATTATCGCCTCTAGGCTCGTCAGACCACTGTACCATATCAGCTAATTTCTCGTACTCTGACCACAAAGTTAAAGAAAAAACTCCGAAAAGAACCGTATGGCAATACGAGAAAGCCAACTGGAGCGGACTTAACAGCTTCTTTAGGAGTTTTAACTGGTCGTTATGCTTCCTCGATAACGACGTGGATGCCGCCGCTGATATGGTAACAAATATAATCACCTTAGGTATGAAATCCTTTATCCCAAACAGGTTAAAGAGTATCAAACCAAAAGAAAATGCGTGGTACGACTTGAGCTGTAAAGAGGCTATTAGATTAAGGGAGTTGAGTTTTCGGTCTTACAAAGCCAACCCATCCGAGGAAAACCGAATGAAGTTTAAACGAGCCAGAAATGACTGCAATGCCCTCATAAAGCGTGTCAAATTCTTATATGACCAAAAGTTGAGGCAAAAAATACTACAATGTCCCAAGGGTAGTAGAAACTTTTGGTCATTTGTAAAAAATATTAAGAATTCGGCCTCGTCAGCAATCCCAACGCTCATTTACAATGACACACCAGCTGTCAGCTCTTTAGACAAAGCTAATCTGCTCGCCGCACATTTTGCAGCCAGCTCTATGCTCCCAGATTGCGGTTTGTCTACACCTGTACTCGAGTGCGTAGAATTTACCATGGGACCAATCCACTTTCGCACTCGTACAGTCGCAAGAGTACTTTACGATCTCAACATAAATAAATCCGCTGGTCCAGATTGTATCTCCCCCATCGTTCTGAAGAGGTGTTCTTCCACGCTGGCAAAACCACTGCGTAAGCTTTTTCATCTGTCCTATTCTTCTGGACTCTTTCCGAGTAGGTGGAAAACAGCATTTGTCCAGCCCGTCCCTAAAAAAGGCGAATCTTCTTCTCCCACCAATTACCGACCCATAGCACTTACGTCCATTCTTTCTAAGGTCATGGAAACGCTGATAAACCGTCAGCTTATGAAATATCTTGAATCACGGAAACTCCTCAATGACCGGCAGTACGGTTTTCGTGGCAACAGGTCCACTGGTGATTTGATGACTTATCTCACCGAGAAGTGGAACCAATCTCTCCATCACTTCGGTGAATCGAAGATTGTTGCGCTCGATATTTCAAAGGCATTTGACAGAGTTTGGCATCAAGCTCTTTTGTCGAAAATGCGTGCTTATGGGATCGATGCGTCTCTTATTCAATGGATTAGAAACTACCTTTCTGGCCGTTCAATTCAAGTTGTTTTGGATGGTTTCATTTCTGAAACTCACCATATAAATGCTGGTGTTCCCCAAGGCTCAGTTTTGTCTCCGACTCTCTTTCTCATTTTTATAAATGATCTCTTGTCTGCAACTTCTAATCCAATCCATTCCTTCGCTGATGACAGCACCCTTAGCTTTTCATATTCTTTCCAGGACTCACGTCCCTGCTCTTCGGCCGTAGAACTGGAACGGCAACGTATGTTAAGCTCATTAAATTCCGACCTTGACAGCATTTCAAAATGGGGTTCAGAAAATAGAGTGGAATTTAATGCTTCAAAAACACAATGCTGTCTGCTGTCTCTAAAGCGAAACCCAAATCTACAGCCATTATCCATGAATGGCACTTGCATTACCGAAACCGAAAGACTTTCTATTCTCGGTATGTGCGTTCATGACAACCTTCGTTGGAATGACCATGTACACGAAGTCGCCAAGAATGCAGCGAAATGTCTAGGTTTCCTCAAACGGTGCAAGAAATATTTTACCCCTTCTGATCTGGCTATAATATACAAGGCGTTCATTCGCCCAAAACTTGAGTACAATTCCCACATCTGGTCTGGTGCACCGAAAACTATATTGCACTTACTAGATAGGATCCAAAATCGTGCGATGAAACTAATCGGAGACACGAATATCGCGAATTCTATCAATTCGCTTGAACATCGTAGAAACGTTTCGTGTCTCTCATTGTTTTATCGTTTTTTCAACAAACAGTGCTCAAATGAAATAGCCAACTGCATTCCTCCCCTTCAGCAATTCAACCGCAATACTCGTCATGCTAGGAATGCCCATCAGTTTACCATCCAGCCTATCTTCGGACGTACAATGAAATACAGAGACTCTTTCATAAGCCGTACAACGCGAATGTGGAATGCCTTGCCCAGCTCTGTCTTTCCTCCTCAGTACAATTTACAGACATTTAAGACCAATGTGCATCGGTATCTCCTATCTCCTCTATCCCAATTTCCTTAATGCCCGCGCTGTGTAAAAACACTATAAGAGTAGTCATAACCTCTTTAGCGCGTGTGAATTATAAAAAAAAAAAAAAAAAAAAACTAGATTTGGTTCGGGCTAACTCGGTTTGTACGGGTACGGTTCATTCAAACCAATTTACCTATAGGCTCAATCTATATATATATAAATAACTTGATAAATGTGTGTGTGACTGCCTACCGACTGCCACACACATCCGATTTTGATTTAGTTTTTTTTGTTGGTTAATATACCATGCAGAGAAGGTTTGTATATTAGTATGATACATTTTTGAAAGAAGGCGCAACCGCCATTCCACTAAATTCATTTTTGTCCACTTTGAAAAAAAAAGAAACTGGATAGAAATCGAGTAGTGACACTTCAAATAAAAAAAAATATATTTTAAATTTTAAAAGCAATTGTTGTTGTCAATTATTTTGATTATTTTCCAACCAAATTGTTGTTGTCAACAATTTTGAACGTTTTTTTTTTAAATACCTATAGGTACCTAAAAAGTTTGTTCTAATAAATTATGTTTACTATGTTACATTAAGTAACTTTTTGAAATGAAGTAGACACTTTGATTATACAAAGGTGATATGGCCGACGATATTTTGCATCGAATTCGTACTGTGATATCGGATAATGAACTGGAGATGTCAGATGAAATGTGCAACAAAGCTTTGATTTTGATCGAGGATATGTGTTTGCTCATGAGTGGCAATTTGTTGTGCAAATTGGGGATGCCACAGCCAAATCGTTCAATGCAAGACGCATTTAGTCCAGAATTGGAGCGAGAAATGGACTTTGGTCGAATCGCATTGAGTCAAGCTGTTCGAACAAATGTGCCAATGTTGAGTCAAGAACAATAGAAAGTGTACGATGAATCGATGCAACCAGTCGATAACGAAAATGGCGGATTTTTCTTCCTTGATGCGCCCGGTGGAACTGGAAATACATTCCTGATTTCACTGATTTTGACTACAATTCGTTCGAGATCTGAGATCGCTTTGGCCCTAACCTCTTCTGGGATAGCGGCTACTTTGTTAGAAGGCGGTCGAACAGCATTGAAATTGCCATTGAATCTGCAAGTGGATGAAGAACCTATATGCAACATTTCAAAGAACACTGCGATGGCGAAAGTACTGCAGCAATGTGAGATTATCATATGGGACGAATGCACAATGGCTTACAAACGTGCATTGGAAGCCCTGAATCGTTTACGTAATGATAAGCAACATTTCGGTGGAGCAATAATCTTGCTATCAGGCGATTTTCGTCAAACGCTGCCTGTCATTTCGAGATCAACTCCGGCAGATGAATTGAATGCTTGCCTGAAGGCGTCTGCTTTATGGCGATACACCAAGAAATTGCATTTGACAACAAACATGCGAGTTTCTTTACAAAATAACCAGACCACTGCAGAGTTCTCCAGGCAATTGTTGGCGATGGGCAATGGTGTGATTTCAGCAAACTTAATCACCGGCCTGATTGAGTTTCCACAACATTTTTGCAACTTTACAATGACACTGGAAGAACTAATCATGAATGTTTTCCCGAATATCGCTCAGAATAATATTGACCATGATTGGCTGAGTGTAAGAGAAGAGTGATTTTGGCTGCGAAAAACAAGAACGTCGAACATTTGAATTTCGCCATTCAAAACCAAATCGCTGGTGAGTTGCATTCATACAAATCAGTCGACTCCTTGATGGATGAAAACGAAGCCACCAACTATCCCACGGAATTTTTAAATTCTTTGGATGTTTCGGGCTTGCCTCCACACAATTTGAAACCAAAAATCGTCTCAGTAATCATTTTTTTGCGCAACCTAAATGAACCAAAACTTTGTAGCGGTACGCGTTTGATTGTGAAGAATTTAATATCAAATATAATTCAAGCAACGATTTTTATTGGAAAATTCATAGGCGAAGGTGTTGTTATTTCGCGGATTCCACTTATTCAGAACGATTTGCCGTTCGTATTTAAGCGTCTTATATTTCCCATACGTCTCGCTTTTGCTATGACAATTAATAAGTCGCAAGGACAATCGCTGGATGTGTTTGGCATAAATCTTGAATTTCACGTGTCGGCAAAGCCCTCGCTTTGTACGTGTACACACCCGATAATAGAAATAGAACAAAAAATGTTGTGTACCATAAAGCATTTCAGTGAAAAAGCGGTAGGTTGGCCGACAAGTATTTGATTTTATTTATTTATTTAATTTTAATATACCTTTTGATTAAAAAATTTGAATTGACCGAATTACTTGAAGCAGAATGAAGCGAAAGCTCGGAATTATTAATTTCATTACCTACATAAATGAATTCGGGCGGAACGAAGTTCGCCGGGTCAGCTAGTCAATTATAATAATAAAATAAATTACTGAGTTGGGGCAAGAGTTGTTCCCTCGAAAAAACAACAATTCACAAAATAAAATAAATAGTTGGCGCAACAGGTCCGGAGGGACCCTGGGCCTAGCCTCTCACAACCATTCGTTTTGTGTGAGTTTTTCATGTTTTGAACGAATGGAAGGGATCTACAATTTTATGCCGACTCCAAACGGCGCAGAGAAAAAAAAAACAAGTTGGAATTGGGGATTTTGCGGGATTCGAACCTCGACCCCTCGCTTAGTAGTCCAATACACTAACCACTAAGCCACTGCACCTACAGGCTCACTCAATTGACAAAAACAAAACCCGTCCTCATGACTCATTAGAGAAAACAGGAGCGAAGAGCACAGCTTTCCAATCGTACATGTTCTTTTATGTGTTTGTTCATTGTGTTTACACTTAACTCACAACTACCTAACCAACCGAAACCGAGTCGTGTTCGATGTTCGTGTATTCAATTCGGTTTAATCTTTAATGCAGTGACATTATTATTATTCGGTTTTCTTTTGTTTCGTTTCGTTCCACCGGTTTTCGCCAACTCGGTTTGACACAAATACATACAACCCGGTTTAACTCGGTTTAGTTGTAAGTTGTAACCTTATAATTCGTAAAAAGTACAAATTTCTAACAAAAATGACGGAACTTTCAACACAAAGATATGCATTTTGATTTGAACGCCCATTTTCATAATACGCCTGAATAACTTTAACGCGTTGCTCGATTATTAGTCCAGGATCCCTAGTACATTTTTTTAACTTGATTACTATCAAGCTAATTTTCCGTGAGTAGCTTAGTTTTGATAAGACGCCCACAATTTCCTTTGCGAAAATTCTTGATTGTGGTAGCTAACAGAGCTAGCAAGGCTAAAATATGTCGATTTGATGATTCTCAAATGTTTATTACTAACTGGATTGTGTTTTATTAAATCTTAAGACAATTATCTAAATTATTTGAAAAAATATTTGTCCTACAAAATCGATGGTCTGATCAAAGAGTCCCCCCCTTCCAACATGTATCGATAACGAGATCACCAAAACTGATTACTAACCAGCTGATTTTTTTTTTATTTGTTAGTTAATATTTATATAATTCAACAGTCATATTGTCCTACAAATTCCGTGGTACGTTATCCCGGTCCTACGCTCAAAAGTTGTAGTACAGATCCTTGATGTAAAACTAATTACTATCAAGTTGAATCTTCGAGAACAGCATCGTTTTGATAAGACGCCCACAATTTCCTTTGCGAAAATTCTTGATTGTGGTAGCTAACAGAGCTAGCAAGGCTAAAATATGTCGATTTGATGATTCTCAAATATTTATTACTAACTGGATTGTGTTTTTTTAAATCTTAAGATAATTATCTAAATTATTTGAAAAAATATTTGTCCTACAAATTCCGTGGTACGTTATCCCGGTCCTACGCTCAAAAGTAGAACCTAGTACAGAACTATATAGCTTGGTACGCTATCGCGGTGCTCCAATTGAATGTGTTGATGAGGGTGGGTTTTTTTTTTCATGTATTCCTTTTCTGCCTTTTTGGTTCGATTTCATAATACGTTCAGCTTTGTTTTTGTTGTCTGTTGCTTTTATGAATGAGATGAGCAGGTACCTACTTTGTGTGTAGTTTGCATGTGCATTTCTTTTTCTGTGGAAGAATTTCTGCATTACGATTTACGAGATTTTTCAATTCTTGTTTGAGCAGATATGAATTGAAATTTTGATTTCTAACTTCTATGGGCATATGACCCATTTACTCGGTCGGTGTGTTTAAAAGATTTTTTCACTGTATCTTATGTTACAAATAGGAAAACGAAAAAATTACAATTCTTGTCGGACTAGTGATACCTACCTGTTTTTTTGTAGGACATGGTTTTATTTGGGCAGAGAACACACTAACCTATTATTCATATTTTTGTCCTACAGTTAGTAATGATAAAAATGGTCTTATGGTCTTAACAATTTCTGAGCGTAGGACCGGGATAACATACCACGGAATTTGTAGGACAATATGACTGTTGAATTATATAAATATTAACTAACAAATAAAAAAAAAATCAGCTGGTTAGTAATCAGTTTTGGTGATCTCGTTATCGATACATGTTGGAAGGGGGGGACTCTTTGATCAGACCATCGATTTTGTAGGACAAATATTTTTTCAAATAATTTAGATAATTGTCTTAAGATTTAATAAAACACAATCCAGTTAGTAATAAACATTTGAGAATCATCAAATCGACATATTTTAGCCTTGCTAGCTCTGTTAGCTACCACAATCAAGAATTTTCGCAAAGGAAATTGTGGGCGTCTTATCAAAACTAAGCTACTCACGGAAAATTAGCTTGATAGTAATCAAGTTAAAAAAATGTACTAGGGATCCTGGACTATATGTGTCTTCCATGGTTCAAATTGAGTTAGTCTGAAATTGACAAATGTCAAATGAAATGCAGAACAAAACTTGACGTTTAGGTGTGGTTCACATTACCCATCGGCCCTTAAAATTTAACCATCCTTTAGTTCATCCAATTATAGGGCGCAACTCTTTTGTCATCCAGAAAACATTTTACTTGCTATGTTAGCTGATAGCCGAAGCCAAGTTCGGGAATCAGGTTTGCGGAGGATTCTACAATTTGGTTGGAAATAAAGAAAACTAGTGGAATCCGCCGTTTTATAAACCCAAAAGCAAATTTTGCAGCCGATGATTATAATGCTCTGATAGAAGTGATCGGACGTCACCGAACCTCCGTTTACGAAAAATATATCAGATCAGGACTTACGAGCCATGGTTGAAAATGTCCCCGATAATATGGATTCAGCTATAGACAAAGAGCTTTCAAAATATCCCTACCACAAGCAGTTTAAAAATTTGTAAAACTGGTAACAGAAGCTTCTGCTTCAGTGTGTGGCCGAGAGTCAAGAGATGGATTTATCAAAGCTAGGATCTCATCTCGAAAAATTTTGCGAATTGAAACAAAGAAAGCATACGTCAAGACCCTCAAAAAAATAATATTTCGTAAATAACATGGGTAAAATAAATTTTGCATTTAAAATAGTTACTTGATAAATTGCTAGTTTTAGAATGATAATGTAGTCCTTGAACCAACACCCACAGATGGAGCTTGCTTGAATATAATGCAATAAATCAATGTGTAAGATTAATTCAGTCTTCCTACCTACTTTAATAAACTCTCACTTTCAGGAAATTGATTTTGATAGCGAACCTAGAATTTATTTTATCGCAACATAAATATTTTTGACTAAAACTATTTATCCACCGACTACTGATCGCCAATTCCGGGCACATTTATTCCTTTAGCTTTATGTTGCGGCTGTTAAGTTCCACGTTTTATTCGAACTGTGCAATATTGTCTAACTAGGTCTTTTTTCCTCAGTACAGTTTGCATTATATTTAAAACCAATGTGCATCGGTGTCTCCTATATTCCAATGCTTATTTTGTTAATGGCCGCAGTTTGCTTTATAAGAGCACTATAAGAGTAGACATACCATCTTTTGCGGGTGTAAAAGAAACGTCAATCCGTTAGTTATTCCATTAAACTAACTAACTATACACTTATGGGACCGTAGATCTGTTGCTTAAGCTTTTGATCACATTTAAGTTAAACAGTCTTGATGAGGACACTGCAGTCATGTCCGACTCATTTAAACTTCTTTCAGTTGTTCTAAGATAGGTTTGTTATATACCCAAAAACTTGACTCCTTTATTCTAATAGCCTCTTTAAAGTTCGAGATATGCAAAAGGCTCTTCTTTCGGTCTGGTGAAAAAGGATTCACACCAAAGTTGATCGTATTTGACTCCGCCACATTAACGGCCATTATCGAGGAAGCGTAATGGCGGTAGTTAAAACTTTAAATAGAGTTGTTAAGTCCGTGCCAGTTGACTTTCTTCTATTGCCATACGCTTCTTCCTTAATTTTCTATTTGGAGTACAATTTGAAGTGACAGTTCCTTAATTAAGTCTTTTCCAGTGTGTGAGGTAAGATACAAGTTCAGTATGTAGATATTATCACCAAAGGACTAAGAAATATCGACATCGGTAAAATCCAATTTGCTTGAATTTTCAACCTCATGGGTCTTGGTCTTGCGTAATGCCAAGAAAGACGGTTTATACTTGACGCCAAGTGAATTCTATCGCACCCAACTAGTTGCTATAAATCGTCACTGAAACAAACAAACGGACTTGAATTATAAGGTGCTAAAAAGGCCATCACATGTTTCTAGTTTTTCAATCACTTGAAAGTACCTTCCCGTAATTTTTCATATGCCTCCTTTTTTTTTTTTCTCTATCTTCAAAAATACGCCCACTCTACCTCACATGCATTAGCATGAGGAACTATTCAAACTTATGCAAAAGCCGCACTTCAAGTAACTCTATCCCATTAATAGCTTTTAATAGCCTCGAAGGTTATTCCTGTCAATCATCGACTCAGATCCAGTTACCGATTTCATTTGGCATTTTGCTGGTACATACACCCACTCTCACTTGACTTTTACAATTGACAACTCTGGTAAATAAATGTCAAATATTTCTCAATTAAGCCAGCACAAGCTGCAGGACATGTTCTGCAATTTTTTGTTTCCCCCGCCCATTTTCATCAATGTTCTCGAATATTGTCAATTAAAATTTAAACAACAAGCATTATCAATAGCAATAGCCTTGGAATACAATTTTTCAAACAATGCAACAGTGGTGGGTCGAAAGTTCCCCCGCACCCCGCCACCATACAAAACTCGACATCATCTGTCGAAGTCAAATTAAATTTTATTCAAAACTTTTTACCCATTGATGCGGTAATTCAATGCTTACCCTCGTGCATTCATCCGTGTATTGTTCAGGATTTGGTTTCTTTTTTTCTTTTTTTTTTTGAGAGAGAGGAGAATTTTTTTGTGTCATTTTTATTCTCGACCTGTCAGAAACATTTCATCTGCAATGTCCCCCATTCATGCAGGAACTCACACAAGCACACACTTGGATATGCGGGGATTCGTTGACTGTTTTGTTTTGTCGAATGTGAGTATCTATTTTGGAAAGTGTGTCAATATATGATATTGTTTACGCGACACATATTGACACCCTTTCTTTCGACACAAACGTTGCCGTTCTTTTTGAGTGTTTTGAAAGGACTTTCTGTTTTTTTTTTTTTTTTTTTTTTTTTTTAGGTTTTTGTTCCATCTTAAGGGTGTTGAAAATAATCACAGGGGTGAGAGGGCGGCAGTCAGGGTGAAAAAAGCAAACAAAAAGATAGTCCTATGCAGCTTTGTGTGGTTGTTGTTGTGTTTCATTTATCTTGCCTAACTGTCATTGAATTGAAATGTCAAAAAAAGGACGTCAGATAAGATGACGAAAATACCGAAACGGTGGAGGTTAGAGATTTAAGATATTTTCTTCCACTGACTCTCGTATCTACATAGGATGGATGGTGTATTTGCTTGAAGGGCCTTCTTGCAATCTGATTTGATACCGTGTTGAGATAGGGGGAGTGGGGGTGGTTCGGGTATTTCTAAGAATTTCGGGAAAAAAAATAAAAGAAAAGAAATTTAATAATTGAGGATGACCCGTATAGAATGTCAAAAGTGTGGGACAGCGTTTGCTTTTGTTGCGTGAGGAGTTGAGAAGGACAATTTGGCTTAGTGTCAAAGTGGAAGACGCTAACGGGTAAATGGTAATCGGATTCAGATTTTTGATATCCTTATGTCTGTCTTTCAAATAAAAGATAAGTAAGTGTGAAGATAGAGTGGATGATTGTTTTCGTTGAATGGATTTATTCTGAATCGGAGGGTGCCTAAGTAGGTCATGGTACACAAGGGAGTTTCATTCCATATTTGAACCAGTAAAGATTAATTTTACTCGATGAGTTGGTTGGGGGGCAACTTGAAGTTATTCCAATGAGCTATATAGGGCAAAGGAAATCAATATCCTTAGGAAGGTTTCCTTCAAATTGGTTTTCCTTTTTTTGTAAGTTGGTTGGGAAATAAAAATACTGATATGTATGAGTATAAGTCAGTCCAAATTAAGTTGAAACTTGCCTCGATGCGCAGTAGCAATTTATTAAAGGGGATATTTTCTCTTACACTCATTTTTGATCAAACAAAATTGTTAATGCTTTTCTCCACTTTATCATTTTTTACCATTTTTTAAACAAAATAAATTATAAACGCCCGTCAAATCTACCTGTTGTCGACTTGAGGAGAAAGATTATCTGGATAGAAGTTTATTAAAAAGGGATTCTACAAAGGATTTCTTCCAACTCTTTCCGCACCAAAGTCATTGCGGATGCAACATAAACAAAAAATGAAAAGCACCAAAAAGTAGGGGGAAAGGGGGAGACTTGAGCCACTTTTTCTTAAATCGTTCACTACAACTTTTCTATTAATCTTAGCCACATGTTGAATACATTTTTTTAAATATATATTTATCTAATTTAATGTTAGTCACATAAACTCTATATACACGCAAGAGATTTTTGCCACGTGCAAAATGTTTTGGAACAGATTTTTGGCTCAAGTCTCCCTTAGGGAGACTTGAACATACTTAAATTCTTCGGGTAAAACAATAGAAAAAAAATAATTTATTTAGTTAATATCTTATTAGAATTCATTTTTATTATATTTGTGGTATTATGAAAGAAAAAAAAACTGTTTAAAGTTTTTTTATAAAGAAAAACAAAAAACTAATACAAACTAAAAAACATAACTATATAATGTATACTAAAAGAAACATAAAAACTCAAAATTATTGAATTTTCAATAATAAAACAATAATAGATATTAGAGACTAAAAAGTAAAAAACAATATTAAAAAGAAAAACTTTAAAAACATAACAAAAATAAGTAAATAACTTAATTTTTTTATAAACTACCAGATCATTAAAGTATTTTAGCCATGTGTACGATTAGCCTCTAATTGCTATCACAGTTAGGGCATTCAAAGATCTCATTGTCCCTTTTGGTCAGTCCAACACATATCTCGTGCACGTATTTGTTACTAAGACGCAAAGTCGCATATCCATTATTTCATCAGAACCACTGAACTCTCCCCTTTGAAACCGGCTCAAGTCTCCCGTTCAGAATTTTTCACAATTAAAAGTTAATAACATTTGTGCAACACAAGCTAGCTGGATTCCGTTCTAACTGTTTTATAACATAATGTTAACTATTATTACCTACCATGTCAAAAAAAAAAAGTTATCACAAACTTTTTGCACCAAAAAACACATTTTCACTTCTAACAGCTAAAGTCAATTGACAATTTAGAATTATTTTTTTATGGAAGTAAAGGATCAAGCTCTGCGACATTTGAGTTTACCGTTGGAGGATTTGAGTGGATTTTGAGTGAATTAATGAGAGTGGTTCAAGTCTCCCATATGTTCAAGTCTCCCGCTTTCCCCCTACATCAATTCACATACATTTAAGTTTTTGAGTATAGTTTTTAGTTGTATGCAGAGTGCAATTTGAGAAGGTGGGTGAGGCAATGAAGAGAGAGCCGGTTATTGTGAAAATTTTGAATTTTGAAAAATGCTCTCGAACAACTAAATGAAAGGAAATTGAATCCATTATTTTTCTATTTCTTATTTTGTTTAAAATTGAATTACTTCAAAACCCTTTTTCCATATTTTGTTAACAACTCTAAATTGTTTATTTTATTTTTTTTTTTTTTGCATTAAGGGCGGTATTTATATTTATCAAGCGCTCTTAAATCGATTATTAGTTCACGAGGCTCATAACTGCGAGTTTTTCCGATGTACTCACCGAGCACTATTAGGGTTGTATCCATGCTATTTCGAATATGCGAAAAAATAAAATTCGAATTTTCAAACGCGTTCTAAAACGAATTTGTGAACTCTTTTTCGAAAATATTAATTGTCAAAATCAATTGATTGATGATTGAAAAAGTTTGATTTAAATAAAATGTATTCTCCGATTAAATTTATTGTTGAAATAACTGCAACTGCTGGCAGATTATGGGTTGCAGTTGCAGATTGGGGTGGTTTCTGAGACGACCAGGGTTGTTTTCATGTACATTTTTTTAGGTTCCTCCACCAGCAAGATATTTTTTCAGTTGACTTTTGGAATTTTAAGAATATGCTTTCAATTGTTTTGAACTTCTTCTGCTGGAAGCATAAAACTCAATTCAATTAGCCGTTTGGAGTCGGCATAAAACTTCCTTTCCATTCGTTCCGTAAATATAAAACTCACACAAAACGAATGGTTGTGAGAAGCTAGGCCTAGGACCTGTTGCGCTAACCATTTATTTATTTATTTTTACTGGAAGTGGAAGCTGGAATTATTTTAAAGAAGACAGATAAAGTGCTCGGAAAATGGTCAGAGATCAAGGTGGAAACACATTCTTGTCCGAGGCTACAAATAAAATTATTTTTGGCCAAGATTTTTTAAGGATGTTTTAAAAAATAAAAAGTCAGTATGTTGAATCAAAACAAAAAAATTAAAAATATATAAAAAAAGATGCCTTTTTGAAAAAAAAAAAAAAAAAAACAAGCCTTAAAGCTTTAGCTAATGATAATGCCTAAAATACATGGAAAAGCAGTAGTTGGCATCGCTGGTTGCAAGACTCTTTCTTGTGTCGCAAAGAGAGCAAAATATCGCATGTAAAGGGACCTGCGCATGAAAAATTGAATTAAGGTTGGACGGGCTATACCACAGACAAAAGTTTGTAGTATGTGTGAAGATTGTTAGACACAAAATTGAGTCGAATATCCCGTGTGGTGACTATAATTTAAGGTAAATTTTTATTTAGGTATAGTTGCACATCGAAAATCTTCTAATGACACTATGAGAATAGCAAGCGCGTGCTCATAGCAGTGTCAGATTTTTACTGATTAAAAACACCACCCTTAGAAAGATTGTTAGATACTGCAACTAAGATATAACTTATCAAGCCATTTTTCTATCACGAAATAAAAACTCTTGACAGCCTACTCTCCAATGAAAGATGCATGTTCCGTAATTTAGACGCGGTTAATCTTATCTTGCCAAGTCGAACGGTTTCGTTCTTTGTTGTCGGCGCAATAAATTGCTCTCGTCCAAAATTTGTCGAATTGTGTTATAGATGTGCACGGTTTTTATACTCTCTCGCGATGCTTCTAGTTTTAGCTTCGATTGTTGGAATTCCGAGATCCCTGTTGATATCGTCGTTTTTAATGTAGGTACCAAATTTTTTTAGAATATTTACATTTGTTTTCTTGGTACAACCCCAGAGTTGTATACCGTAGGTCCATACCGGCTTTAGCATTTGTTTGTATAGAAGCAGTTTGTTTTCGGTACTGAGCTGGGAATTTTTTCCGAGTAACCAGTACATTCCTCTGTATTTGATATCGAGTTCAATACGTTTCATTTTCACGTGCGATATCCATTTTAGCTTTACCTCGAGTGTCATTCCCTGGTATTTGGCCTCGTTTGCAAAGGGTATTCGGGCCAAGTTAAGAAAACTTTGAAACTTGCTCATCGTGCAGTATCCTTTGATTAATAAAAAAATCATAAGTGGTTGGCGCAACAAATCCGCTTCTCACAACCATGAGTTTTGTGCGAGTTTTTTTGGGATGAATGGAAGGGATCTACAGTTTTATGCCGAGTCCAAACGGCTAAGTACACTTGAGCGGAGGCTTCAAGCAACCATCTCGGACATAACGTATACTCTCAAGCTTGGCTTGAAATATTCTTCGTGGTGTGCCCTATAAGCACGAAAGAAAAACCACCCAATACAATATGGACACATGGGACTTTCTAAACAACAGCTTGCTCCAGAGTGTTCCCGTACTCGTACCTCTAATTTTTGTGGAAAAAACTTATTTTTTTGGAGTAGAGGCAACTAAATGTCCAAACATTTGAGCTCTTCATTGATTTCTAACATGATATTTGAAAAATAACTCAGTAAAACGTTAAGTGAACTACAGATGTCTCAATTCGATTAAGCGGAAATCAAATTTCACCCCAAGCTGTACTCATTCCAAATGCCATTGGAAAAAGGCGCCTAATTCAAACTGTTAGTCGTTTCTTTACCATCGACATGTGGTAGTGCTCGTCGATTTATCAGTCGCAAAGCGATCGAAAAATGAATATCCAAAAACGATGCTGTTTCGGAATTCGCACGCTAATTTCCTTTGCCATACCCATATGCCCGTGCCCGCCCACCCATGCACTGTCAACCACTGCGGTGCCATAGTTGACAGTCGCTGATTGAGAGCAAACGAATCTCGCATAATGGAATATACGGCAGCACCGCGCTGCGCCGAACCGGCCTGCAAAAGGATCATAAGAACGGACATAAATTTAAGTGGCAATTTATACACGTTCCTCGCACGGATTGTGTGCGTCAATATTTTATCATTTCATGTGCAATTTGTTCGAAGCAAATATTCGCTCGCTGCTGCTGGTGCCGCTGGTGCTGCTGGTGGCCACATCCCGAATTACTTAAGTATTCAAAACGGCCCCTAAGTGCATTTCAATAAATCTCTGTATTCCCAAATTTCGAGAGCCAGAGACGTTTCTCTTTGTGCGCTATAGCTGTTAGAGTACGCTCCAGTTGCCATTCGAAGAATCATCTGCACCGTGTCATCGTATAGCTCTTACCCGCCGTACACACCATGCGGCGGCGGTGGCGGCGGTGGCGGCTGTGGCGGAAGAATGCAAAAAAGAAGAACAAGCCACGTGGATTTTTCTTCTTCGGCACAAGTGCAAATATTGAAAGGATGGCACAAAACGAGAGCACAACCAAAGGATTCCTGTTGAACCATCCACAGAGGTCCAATAAGGAGTGACTTCCGCGCAAATATTTATTATCCTATCCCAACCATTTATTCTGCGTCTTTCGCCTTTTGTCGATCGTTTTTGGGGGCGGATTTTCATCTTCATGCCCCGACGACGACCGATGTTGAATCTTTGGTAGGCATGTGGGAAAACGAAATTCCTTTCGTCCTAATCTAGAATTCCTGGTACTAATGTATGAGCATAAGGCGAGTCTACATCACTGTGGAATATAAAATGAGAGTGCCAGCCGAGAAATAGAGCAAACATGTGTTGAGTGTGCTCACTTGAGGAATTCTTTTTGGATTTGTTTGGATGCTAAGAATGGAAGGGATATGCTCGTATATATGTGTATTCGTATATCCCGATGTAACATTATGACCACGCCGCTGCCGGCAAGCTTATACTACATTATTTATCGGCACGGGTGGATTTACGTCAGATCATAGAAAAATGCACCCCAGTGAGTAGTTTGCAAGTCTCTGACTTGGAAATGGAAATTTTTCCCTACATTCTGGTGTAATGACGTGGAGGATTGTAAAAATGGAGTTGTGCATAAGTTATTTGTTTTAAGGTTGGATTTTTAGCAGGTTCTGCTACGTATGTAGGTTGGAGTATGAGTGCTAACTAATTTAAGCAGGAATTTGTAGGTCGTACCTATACCCGTTGTAGGGTTTTGGTGGGTGATTAGGTCCTAGGGGACCTTGTAGCAATGAAGTTGTATTTCCAAGGTTTGACATTGTAAATCGCGAATGTAAGAGCAAAAGAAAGGAAAAAATTACTTTCAATTTGTTGCAGAATATTTTGGACCCATGGCTTGAGATGGGTATATGTTAAAGAGAAGCAGGGGTGTAGCGAGGTGATATATGCCTCTCAAGTGGCGTTCTCGTATAATGAATTTCAGTTCAAATTGTGGAATATTTTTCGAACAAAGCACGCTCTGATAAGGTATGCAAACAACAGTGTGAGAGGACACACTAAAGAGGCCCATATGATGAGGGAGGCATTTTTGAAGATTTGAAGACCAGGTGCCCAAAGTTTTCAACGTAATTTTGATAGATATAGCTTTCTACGCATATCTGGAGGCAGATCGATATATATTTCGCATATAGATGAAAAGGAAGAACGTGACTGGCCAAGAAAAATTGCGAAAGGAATATCCTCATTTGCCATCTCTACCTAGCGATAGTGAGTGTGGTCATTGGCTTACTGCATCCAACCTAGTTGAGGTCCTGCCACTTTTGTGCCACCGAAGTTGAGATCTTCCTCTGAGCTTTCATTTGAGCCGAAGCATAATTAATTCGCAAGTTTTCTTCGCATTTTTATGTCGCTGTACAGTTCCGATTTCCCTGGTCCGCTTTTAAATCTAAATCTACCCTCCGAGGCCTTTTTAAGCAATCGGTACCAACAAATTTTGTATACAAGAATATATAATATACAATATATATAGGTATATATACAAGAGAATATATTCTCAAATAATATCTTCTAACTCTGATGCCTCTACGCCATAGAGGACGATTTGCATATCGTTCATCTTTACACGCTTAACGAGACCTACCCACTTTAGCACTTTCGTTTTATGCTTGATCAATTAAGTCGCTTCTGCTGTATGGCCCGTTAAAACTTCTCTTGATACGCCAGTCATACAAACATTCGAGTAATCTTTCCTCAAAGTGCCAATGCAGTTTTCATTCATTAAGGTCCATGCTTCAGCTGAGCCGTAACAACCCGGTCCAAAGTTTGATATACTTAATCTTTAAATTACTTTTCTGATGGGCGATATCTCTCTCGTTCATTCTCTTCGCGATCTTGGCATATTGTATGACAGGGAGCTAAATTTTCGTTCGCATATTGACGAAATAATTTGTAAGGCCAATTCATCACTCGGCTTTGTTAAACGATGGTCTAAATAATTCTCCGATCCTTACGTGACTAGATCTCTTTATATCACCTTATTTCGTCCACTTCTTGAATACGCTAGTCAGGTTTGGTCTCCGTTTCATCGAGTTCATGAACACAGAATTGAGAACGTCCAACGTCGCTTTCTTCGATTTTCCCTCCGAGGTCTGCCTTGGGACGATCCTTTTATCTTGCCACCGTACATAGATCGGCTCAATCTCATTAACCTGAATACCCTTGAGAAACGCAGAGACGCTTCAGTTATCGTCTTCTCTCAAGCTCCGTCGATTGCGCGTCTTTTTACAACTCTATTTTCTTTAACACAAACCCCCGTAATTACGTTGCCCTCGACTCTTTTACCCATCAAACCACCGTACCTCATATGGCTCCAATGAACCAATCTCCCGTATGCTGCGAAAGGTTAATATCAACCTTTCAATTTTCGATTTCAACCGCAGCTCTGCCCACCTCAAACTTGATCTCCTACACCTTTCTCCTTATCTTTAAGTATACGTTTTAAGGCTTTTCATATCTTAGTTTTAAGTATCTTAGTTTTAAGTTGTTACTTTAGGCCTAAATGTTTCAGCTTGTATTAAGCCAAATATATGGGAGTATTTCCCCCACTGAAATACAAATACAATAGTTATATACGGACTACGGCAAAAAAAGAACGGCTCAACTTGTTGTCATGGTAGAACTTTAATTTCATAATTTGTTTTCGTAAAAAACAAGATCAATGGTTTATTTCACGAGGATTTTGTTCTAAAACAAAAAATATATGAATTGCTATTAAATTTGCCCAACAGATATTTTTCAAAGGCTTTTTGAGGCTTATTAAAACCTAAAACTAAACGCAAAATAGGAAATGCCCAAAATATCCGCTGATCTGTCGAATATCACATGCAAATCAGTAATGCCCTATCGTTCGTTCGGGCACAATTTTCGGTACTTTTTATAGTACGCTTTCCTCTGATTTCTAATTTTTGATTTTGATTGTTAAGTGCATTCGCGTCGTACTAAGTTCCCTTTAAAAAATCAAACCTTATTGGTCTAAAGATCACAATTATTTAATGGTTAGCAAATGAATATTTTCGAAAATCAAATTCACACGTAGAAGCCATAAAATTGTAAAAATAAGTACAACTTGATCTTTTAAAAGTTGTATTGTATATATTACTTAATTCGGGAAACTTAGAAACCGACAAAATTTGAAATTCTCGCAGAAAAATATGAAGCACATTTTTATGGACGAAAATTTCATGTTTGACCCTCCATAAATTCACAAACAAATTTAGTCTTTTATTCCTCCAGAAGTTCCCAAATTTGTTCATTGGCTTGTATTTGGCTGGTTGCTGACAATTATATTTCCATTTCTTATATCTACATTTTCCGTGAAGTCAACCTTTTCAAATCAACCATTGTTTCATCAAAGATCCTCTTTCTCGGTAAACAAACTTATTTTGCAAAGAGTTTGATAAGGGTTTGGTTGCAGCCAAATATCTACCTGGACCGTTTAAGGTACTGAGAATGGTTGAAAAAAGGTATGAGCAGTCCAAACTTAATTAAGAACATATTTTATTCTGTTTGCGACGACTATCTAGAAAGTTTTAGAAATCCCAAACTTATGTAAAACTAATTTTTTTAAGTAAGCATCCATTCATTGCGTGCAAACTATTTAAAAAGGAAAACCAATCAAAAAGCAAGAACTAAAACAAAACAAAATGAAACAGAGAAAAACACAGAAATATATGCTTCAAGTGTTTAGAAATAAAACAAAAATGCAGTACTTTTAAATTTTTTGGATACTATATACAAATTTGTGTTTGTTAGACTTAGAAGCCATTTGCATTGTTGTATTACAACGAATAAAATTAGAAAACATTTGCATTTTAATAAAATTCTTTTTTTATTATTTTAAACGCTCAGGCTGAACAACCGCGTATTTAAATTCGCTCCTATTACGAAATTTAATACCGTGATTTTGGACGGTTGGGCAGCACTCGTCTTCAAAATGACATTAAGAGAGGATTTAGTTAGCTTATAAATATGGCTTTCTGGAAATTAACATTTGACTCTAAAGTTAGCGATATTCTAGCAACTTTATTTGTTTATTGGTAAATGGATTTTAGAAAGTGTGGAGTCCTTGCGTACACTGCCAGACTATAGTTGATCATTGGTAAGGCCCAGAGTCTTTAACAACTTTGAAGTTATTTCTGCCCTTTTGACATTTTGCAAGAGCTGCCGGTGTTGATAAGTTGATGCATGATCTTACCAATGCACTGCGGTCCGCTCCTTGGGAAAGCCCGTTCATTTATGCTGCCTCGTTGTTCTTTTAAGTAGGTACTGCTCTCTTCACTTCATCTTGATCAGGAGGACAAAGTCTCATCCTCCAAATGTTAAATGGATCATATTGCCTGACAGCGGTTTGTTTATTGTATTGAACTTTTCAAACCCTGCAGACGACTTTTTTTGACTGTTATTTGTGATCTTATGCTTATCTCTGTTCAGAGCTCGTATCCTTGGTAGGATGGCGCATTGGCTGGTGACGTGCTTGTAGAGGGCTTACGAGGACATGGTCGGTAAATCTTCTGCGTTCTCTTCCGGTAGTAGCCTCGGACGTAAAATGTATAATATTCGGAATTTCCCTACTATACCTCTTGAAACAATCCGACATCTAAGATACTGCAAGCACACCGGCTGTCGTTCGCCATATGTGCTCAATTTTCTTGACTATTTATTTTTATTTATCTTATATATAAAAATCACGTGTCACAGGTTGCTCCGCGATGGAATCCTAAACTACTGAACCGATTTTAATCAAGTTTTGCACATTGTGTGCAGTTTCATCCCACTTGAGAGATAGGATAGTTTATAACTCAATTTATAGTCGTTGATTTTTTTATTGCAAATTATTTATTTACAATTATCGAAACTTCTCAGCAACCATTGTTCATATTCGTTATTCTGCTTTGGGGTGGTTGGGTGGTGCACATCGCATAAGCACATTCATTTGAACAAAAACTGCGTGAAGTATACTCCGACGTGCAGTGGTGTAGCAAGAGGGGGGGCAAGGGGGACACAGGCCCCGGGCGGCACTTTGTTAGGGGCGGCAATTTGGAGCAGTTAATTTTTTTTTTTTTTTAAATAAATAATTTATATATATTTACTAATATCATTTTGGCAAGTTCTGGTTAGAGAGCTATAAGCGCCTACTGTACCATTTTATAAGCTCTTACGGTTTACAAGTTGTTTGAGTAAGAGGACAGGCGTAGGTAGTAGGAGTTTCTGTTTATTGATTGCAATTAGTGTTGGTGATAGATCTATATCCTTACATATATGTACGAGTATATCCAAGAATTCAGAGATTTGTTCTTGAATTTGCATTAGATGTTATGAACTGAATATCCTGATGGACGTGTGTGGGGGAGTAAACGAAAAAAAAAAAAAAAAAGTGGGCAATATTTGCAAAACAAAATCTTTGCCTAGCTGCTATTACATTTTTAATGGAAGTGCGGAGTTTTTAAAAAATATATGAACACAGATCGGCTTTTGGGTAGTAATTTTTCAGAAATAATTAAAAAAATTGATTTAGTCGAATTTTTTGAGAAAAACTGAGTAGGGGATCTTATTTAAAATACCTATATTATCTTTAATATGTATTTTGATCAAAATCGTTAGAGAGGTTCTTGAACAATTACGCAGAAAAAAACGTACCAAATTTGCAACGTTGCTTGAATAATACTATTGCCGAACTATGTATGTAGGATTCCGATGTGAACAAAAGTATATTTATTGATATTCAAGTAAAGTAAGTTACAAAAAGATAAAAAAAAGTACAAGGGAGGTCCGACACATACGGACGTTGATACCAGACTGCGTAAAAAAACGAAGTTTCTCTCTGTTCCTACATGTATTTAGCTGAAAACTGACTACTTATGAGTTATTGTTCGGGATGTAAGCCTTACTTGGTTTTTAGAGTCTTATCGAATTTAAAATTGGGGTTTTCAAGATATAATAAAATAAATAAATAGTTGGCGCAACAGGTCGGAGGGACCCTAGGCCTAGCTTCTCACAACCATTCGTTTTGTGTGAGTTTTTTTCATTTTTAGAAAGAATGGAAGGGATCTTCAATTTAATGCCGATTCCAAACGGCTAATTTAGAAGCTCTTTCAAGACAGTTATACTCTGGATTGTTTGTCAGACGTTCGCGAGAGGTGGCACAGTGAAATAAACCCTAAGTTGGAATATGGGTGTTTTCCGGGATTCAAACCTGGACCCCTCGCTTAGTAGTCCAACATACAAACCACTAACCCACTGCGCCTACACTTTTGAGATATAAGCAAGTTTTAAAAATTAATGTTTTTGGTGATTCGAATTTAAAATTAAGGCCACAATAATTTTGGAAACATACATTTTACTGTAATTACTCATTCAAAAAAAAAAAATAATAAAAAAAAAAGTTCTTTTCAGAAATCTATTGTACGATAATGGGTAGGTATGGTACGTTTCGCTTAAATTGGTGGGAAAATTGACGTTTCGCCGGAGTGGCGAAATGATCAATCTGGGAAACAGTTAAACGTTGAAACGATATTTCGTTGAAAAATTACTTGACAACATGCCAAATGATTTTTGCGAAATGATCAAAAATCATTTCAAAAAAATACGAAAGATAAAAAGGCCAATTAGTAATCGCGCAATGGTTGAAAAACTTAAGGAAAAAAAAACGAATTTAAAATTCAGGATTAAAGGCAAACAAATAAAAGCCGAATGAATTTTGCAAAATAATGGTAACCCTACGATAATATAGACAAGAACTGAGCCCTCTATTCAGGTAGAAATGACCATATTACCATAGAAATGAATTTTTGTTTTCGAGATATTTCGAAATTTCGAAAGTACTGTTATTCGATTGCAGAAAGAAAGGTATTTTTTTAGTGTGTGAAAAAATTATGGGGGCGGCATGAATTGGGTCTGCCCCGGGCGGCTCCAACCCACGCTACGCCACTGCCGACGTGAAATGACAGAGAAGTATGCGAGGTTGAGGAAATGCGCAGATGGCTGATGGTGATGACGTGTGATGGCGTAAATACAAATTAAGAAATTGAAATTAAGAAAAAATATACAGAGTCTACTATGTGATGGAAGAGTAGGTATAATAAGAACCGATTTTTTTCCACTTTTTTGTACTTTTTTTTTTTAACAATCTGTAGTTTCGATTTAGTTCAGACTATATGCTACAATTTATTTCACGTTACATTTTCTTAATATCTTCTTCTATATATATAAAAATGAATCTTGGTTTGTTCGGATGCTTAAAACTCGAAAACGACTGGACCAAATTGGATACTTCCTTCTGCGGATTTGTTCGTAATTGCTCCGCAAAGGTTTAGGAAAAAAGAAAAATTGAAAAAATTAAGAAAATTGCGCGGAAAATTAGAAAATTAAAGTTTGTATGGGGAAATACACTTTGAAAAAAAGAAATTAACTGGATAGAAATCAAGAAGTGACACTTCAAATAAAAAAAAAATATATTTTGAATTTGCAATTGTTGTTGTCAATTATTTTAATTATTTTCCAAGCAAATTGTTGTTGTCAACAATTTTGAAGTTTTTTCTTTTTTTTTTAAATATGGTACCTAATGAAGTAGATAGGTACTTTGATTATACAAAGATGATATTATGAGGTCTGTTTCCTTACTTTCTGGTTCAATTTTGGCAAAAACTCACATTTCTCTCATTGCGAGAGAATTCGCTCACCGAAATGAATTATAACCAAAAAGAAAAGGAACGCGTTGAACCACAAATTTGAAAAATATGAATTTTTCCAAGGCGAGAATAATCGAATATTGGTAGAACAAAACAGAAATTTTTATTCAAGACCAAGATTTGTATTGCTTTTATTGCAGAAATTGAAAAATTCAATTCTTTTGTTTCTTACATCTACTTTAATGCTATACAAGCACAAAATTATAAATGAAATCAAATAAATAGTCATTTTGAAATTAATATTTGGACGATTGTCAATAACCATATGTCAGCAATAACCAACTAGCCCAAAGACATTTCTTGGGCTAATATTTGCAGGTTTTTTATGGAGGGGAAATGTTTTGCTCTCTCTTTTTGGCTCTCTTCTGCCCAATTTTTGCGTAAGGGAACGAAGTTTGACTAAATTTGGCGAATGTGTTCGAATGCATTATCGTTAGGGAACAGACCTATGGCCGACGATATTTTGCATCGAATTCGCACTATGACATCGGATAATGAACTGGAGATGTCAGATTGACCTATAGGTGGTACTTGGAAAAACACAAGCGGGATAAGAAAACGGATTGTGGCACGTCCCATTCAAAAATAAAATCAAACGCTATTTCTAAAGTTGTATAATGAAAATTATTAATGGACGCTGTCCAAATAAAGCAATTTGCGAAATGTGAGCAAGATTTAATACGGTACGGGCAAAGCCGGGTGGGTACAGTTACATATAAAAGAGACTGACGTCCGTATGTGCACTCATAACTCGGGGACGGATCGTTCGATTTTTATAATTTATATATTTATCTACATAATTCGGATTTGAAAGTTGGTTCAGTTAAAATTCTGTTGCGAAACATCAATGTACCGAAACTTTGCAACGGATCGCATTTGTTTTATGGTGAAGAATCTCACATCAAATATCATACAAGTGATGATTTTGAGGGGAAAATTCAAAGGCAAACATTCTTATTCCGCAGATTTCGCTTATTAAGAACGATTTACCATTCGTGCGACTTCAATTTCCCGTGCGTCTCGCTTTCGCTATGACAAATAATTTATTGCAAGGATAATCGATGGATGTTTGTCAATTTAGTGAAAAAGTGGAAGGTTGGACGACACTTCAAAATCATTGCGGTTGATTGAAAAAAATCAACATTGCTATTCATCATTTATTTCTATTGCATTTAATATAACTTTTGAATAAAGAATTTTAATTGGTCGAATTACATAAATAAGCAAGTGCTTGGTGCATGCTCGGAATTTATTAACAAATTAACAAATTTGGGCGAAACGAAGTTTGCCGGGTCAGCTAGTTTATTATATTATTTATTAATGACCTTGAGACTGCGCTTGTCCATATTAAGGTGTGCGAATCGTGTGCTGGCTATAATCATGTTTCTTATTCATGCCTGATTTCGGTTCCGGAGTCTTTCTGGTGCAGGTCCTGCTTTCAGACTGTAAAACCAAAGATCTTCTCCTTTATTGTTCTTGCGTTGTAATCACAAGAAACCATATGGACTTTTGATACAATAGATCTTTCAGGTCGCGGTGTCAGTCAACTGGGCATGGGACTTATTTAAAAAAAAAAAAAAAAACACACAATACGGACCTAATACATACTTCGGGCTCTCGTCCACCTCTGGATTTTAAGTCACAAGCTGATTACTTACATTACAGAATCGTACGAATTTGTACCTATAAGTCTTCTTCTAGTCACTTCAGTGCATATCGGTCTCCATGATAAATCATACCGTTGTTTACCTTTCTAAAGCCATCACAAGACATCCTGTACCTCTCCAGGGTTTTAAATATTACTTGATGGGATGTATGCTGTCAGTTTTAAGGTATGGATATTCCACATGTAAATCCAAACAACTTAGTCCCGCAGCCGGAGCCTTTTCGTTGTTTCTTAATTATTTTTGTTTTCCTTTCTACGGAAGTAAAAAAGTACTAAATCTGAAGAAACAGGCCCTTTGAACAAAATGTGGTTGGTACTCAAATTACTTTCTTATGCCACCCGACTCCGGAAAGATTAGGGCTGCATCTGTGCATCTCTGTCACCATTTTCTTCTTCAGCACCCTGACAAGACCTGGAAAATCCACTCTGCAATATTATTTACTGCAGAGTGGATTGTTTGGTTTAACGTAGTGAATTCCTCTACCGTAAAGTCCTTCTTCACACTTGTCATTTCTAGGCCTTTCACCTTGCCAGTCGATTTCATTACGGTCTTGCTATTTTTTTTTTTATTTTTTTTTTTTCCTGTGCTCATGACTTGCAATTATAAATTTAAAAATACAAGGTCGAATAAACAAGCCCTGCATGCCCAGTGAGGCTAGCATTTGTAGGGAAAACAAATACACTTTAGGGGTATGAGACGCGTAACCGTGTATTCAATTACATAAATAGTCTTGTTAAATAAAGTTTAATGTCAAACTCTGTGGGTTTTATTTATTGTGGCGTCTATTTGCATTGGCAAGTCGACACTCTCGACCTGGGATACTCCGCAAGGATCCTATAGATTTTCGCATTGAATGAATGAATGAATGAAGAACTTAAGTACATACTTTCTGCAACAGTATTAATGAAATACCTCCCTGCATCTACATCTATTCGGCAACAACCAAAAATTCCCTAAAATGCAAATTACAAAATTCGCAATAATTGAAAATTCCATTTCCCCTTTTTCATTTCAGGTAAGTGCAAAGTTTACAAAACTGCTGCCAAACATTTGGATTACAATGTGGTTATCAATCAAAATTCAGGTTTTCATATACGTAGGTATTTGCCAAATCAAATAAAATTTAAAAACAAAAATAAATGACTGCAAAAACGCCACAAAATTACCCACATCCGTACCACTATCGAAACGTTGGCAAATAAATAAACACCAGTTCTAATGACCGCGGTCCTGATCCCATTATAAAATTCCATATTTCTAATTACATAGGCCGTTCAAACAATTTAATTAAATATAATGGAATGGGCCGCCGCCGCCGCCGGTGTAAAGGTGAAAGACGCGACACGACGCCCCACAATAACACTAATTTGCTGATTAGTCCGCCCGCAGCAGGACTATCGACTATGTGTCGAGTTTAGCCAAATATGAACCCCGTCCGATGAACATGGGACATCGGACACGGCCATGTAGGGACGCATTGAAAAAGAAAATAATATTTAATGACTCCGTCCGCATGATACAGGCTAAATGATGAATGCACGTGCACTGACGCTAAATAATAACTATGCCTTGCCTATGCGTTTAATTACAAGCTAATTTGTAGTAATTAATGTTTGCCTGTGCGTTTTGTTTCTGCTCCGAGTGTCACACACTCGCATTACGGTCAGTGCAGAACAGCGTTTTAGCTATTGGCGAAATTCTCTAATTATGAGTTATACTGACGTGATATTTGTGTGACTGTGACCTGACCGGACCGTGCCCTTCGACAGTAGAGAGTACACTCGTGGAGTGCGGAGTGGATTGACTGAGATTGACTTTCTTTAGCGGTTGCGTTTGTAAATTTAATTGGAATTTTTGCCCTCTTCCGACTCCAGAGTTGCAGCAGCATCGTCGGAGGATGACCTGAATACCATTCATCGGACAGAGGTAGGGTGGGTGGAGGGTAAACTCAGAAAGCTTCTTGTTTAGAATGATAATGCTCACCCTCTATATCAAGGGACTCGGCTTCAAATTAATGCTTTAATGAATAGGTGCGTGAGTACGGTTCGCACACACACAGATCCATCTTTATTGTATCCACGGTGCTCTCATCTTGGAGTTCTCGGAATTGTTAACAATCGAACTCCTAGGCAATACCATCTATTTAAACAATGATGTGTAATAATGGCGATGGCAAACCAAGGACATTGCTCGCATAACAATATAAATTTTATATGAACCTCAGTCCTGTACAATTTACATTTGTAAATAAGGGCGTGTGGTTATTTTATACGAAGAGTGGTTTGATGAAACCAAGAGTAAGAGAGTACGAATTTTTTAATTAAACATCACCGGACATTGATACCAGATTGATACATCAAGTGTGTATATATGGCAAAAGTGACAGGAGTTTTGCAGCCGCAGGCCTTCATAAACAGATTATTTTAGTTGTTAGTATAGGTACGCATACGTATAGAATTATTTTGAACACAACATTGCAGTACAAGTTATTCTTGTAAATAGACTTTATGGTAGGTGTGTATTGTGTGCGTATATATTTCTGAAGGTGAGGTTATATCAACTGATTGACAGGAACGGAATCGGTATCTGTAAATAAAGGAATTGGATTTCGTTCACATAAATCACTAAGAGCAATTAAATTTAATAGAAATTGAATAATAGAAAGTGGTTCTTAACTATTTGCCTTCGCGTCTATCTATATGTATAAAGCTAACTTGATATTTTGTGTGTTTATGTATAACTTGCGTAATTTTCAACCAATTTACTTGGTTTTCTATTCAGAAAAACAATGAGAAGGACATGGGCTAATTTTTGTCGCGAAAACAAAACTTTGAGGATATGAAAGAAGTTATGAAAGTTTGTATGCGGAAATGCACTTTGAAAAAAAAAAAAACTGGATAGAAATCGAGGAACAGTGCCCGGCGAACTTCGTTCCGCCAAAAATTCATATTTTTACTAAAATAATTTGGATCATTCTTTATTCCACCCGAAATTAATTTTTTTGATCGAAAATATCTTTTGACAAATACTCTCTCTTTGTATACTACAAGCAATTAAAAAAAAAAAAAACTCCCCGTACAAAATGTATTGAAAATCAGTTTTCACGAACTTTCAAATTTTCCTTTAAAATTTTCCAATTTTTGTCGCCGTATAAACCTTCCTTATGCATTGACAAACACAACAAAAAAAAGATAGCTCAAATGGGACGATCCGTTCTGGAATTATGAACGGTCTTACGGATGCAACTTTGTCGATTGTACTAGCTGTTCCCGCCCGGCTTTGCCCGTGATACAACTGATTCAATAGTCTAGAGTCTGTGTAAGACCAGGCTCACTGCCCAGGGCCAGCGTGCCCATATAAGTCCTCACTTTAAGAACTAAGTTAAGTAAATTGAAAAAATGTTTATTTCCTATCTTTCAAATGACAACAAAGGGTCATTCAAAAAATTTCATTGAAATCAGTTGAATAGTTTCAAAGATCGACAACAGCGCCATCTATCGGGTCTAAATCTACCCTATCTTAAAAGTTGCAAGCAACCAAATACAACCACAAAATTTCATTGAAATCAGCTGAGTAATTTCGGAGATCGATAACAGCGCCACCTATCGCGACTGGCCAATTTTCGACGTCGCAACGGAATTTCCTTCTCGGTTTAGTCGATTTTACTCCCAAGTCACGCCTGCGCCTGTAGATGTTTCACATCACATAAATTGATGTAGAATTTTTGACAAACACAATCTCACTGTATATTGCGATTAAAATTGAAAAAAAAAAAATGTATGGAAAATACATTTTTATGAATTTTACAATTTCCTTTTCAAATTTTCCAATTTTCTCGACTTATAAACCTTCCTCAGGTGGACACATACACAACAAAGAAAATATAGCTCAAATTGGACGATCCGTTCTCGAGTGATGGGCGTTCTTACGGATGGAACTTTGTTTTATTTATATAGATTTTGGCCAAATTCGTTAACGTAATGAAAATAACAATTCCGACCATGCATACTATGCACTTGCAACTTTATGTAATTCGGTCAATTCAAACTGTTTATTCAAAAGTTATATTACGTAAATAAAATAGAAATAGGTAACTAAAATATAGCAATGTCGATTTGTTTCAATCAAGCCGCAATAATTGACGTGTCGGCGAACCTTCCGCTGTTCCACTAAATTGACCATGTGAGAAACATGGCAATTCAAGATTGAAGCCACAAAAGCAGAAATATCCAGCGATTATCCTTATAACGATTTATTTGTCATAGTGGTAGAGCGACGCACGGGAAATTCAAGCCACTTAAATACGAATGACAAATCCTTCCAATTAAGCGGAATCCGCATGAGGAGAATGTTTGCCTTTGAATTTTCCCCTTAAAATCGTCGCTTGCATGACTTTTACAAAGTTTCGCTTTCAAAGTTTCGATGCATTGAGGTGGCTCAGCAAAATTATAACTGAGTCGACTTTCAATTTCAAATTGTATAGCGTTAAGCCCGGAACATCCAAATAATTCAAAAATTCAACTAATCCCCGTTAAGTTTTGTATTCGCGACAAAAAGCATAGCATAATACATGGCCTTCCTTGGGCCCATGCGAATTTAAACCAAAAAAATCATAAAAATCGAACTATCCGTTCTCGAGTTATGAGTGCACATACGGACGAACGGACGTTAGTCCTTTTATATGTAGCTGTACCCACTCGGCTTTGCCCGTACCCTTCGTATTAAGTCCTGCTCACATTTCGCAAAGAGCTTTATTTGGACAATGTTCATTAATAATTTTTATTATAGGATATTAGAAATAGCGTTCGATTTTACATTTGAATGGGAGGTGCCCCAACCCGTTTTCCTATCCCGTTTATGTTTGGCAAAGTACAACCTATAAGGTCCAAAACTATCCTATCTTTCACACTGGAAGCAAGATTACCCATCCCCAGATAATATCACTTACCAGGTCCAAGTATTTTATCCTTCAAGCGGGAACGAACAATATACATCCACAAAATTTCATTCAAATCGGTTGATCGACAACAGCGCCACCTATCGCTTTTGTAATGCAATGGCAATGCCGTAAATAAAATATAAATAAAACTCTGAAAGCTCAATCACAGCCGATCACTATTCGCTAAATCAAAACAAACAAAAGCTTTGTAGAAATTAGTATATAACGAAAAGAAGAACTCCGATTCCGAATAAAGCAGTTGAACTTGCGTAGTGAACAGAATGACTTTTGCATAGTAATCAACCCAAAGTGTCAGCGTTGTATTTTCCCAATCAGCATAAACCAGGATCCGTCACCTCGTTGGCTTATTTTCTGTTTCGCTTGTCATACGTATACCTGCAGGCTGCAGTACGTTAGAGTGCCTCAGCCTCTGCAGCGTGTAAGAAGGTAATCGGATATCGGAGTAAGATGTATCAACGAAAGTACCCCGTTCTCTCATCGAATATCCAATTACTACAAAACTACTTTATCCGTCGGTTCCAGACCGTGTGCTGCTTATGGGTCACTTTCCATAAGTTTCTGACGTGTATTATTACGAACGACGGATTGTATGGGTGGGACCCTTTACAAAAAGTATTTGGGTATGAAAGCCATACCTCTTTTAACTTCTCTCCATTTCAAAGGAATGTGTACCTCATCTAGAGTACCCTTAAGTGGCCCATAGACACCACACTTGTGTCTGCACCGGTGCACTTACACCGGTGTGGCATTCCGCAATACACATCACACCGATCCAGACGGCGCAGGGCCAAAAGACCACAATGGAATGAATTTTGAATTTTGTGTGAATTGTTCATTGTGGACTTTTGGCCTGTGGACTTATGACCCTGCGCCATCCAGACACCGACACCAAAGATCAAAAACTTTTGATTTTACTCGCTCCATGCACCACGGGAGCCAGCCCACACATAGCACACATTTCCGTACACCGACACCGGTACAGACACAAGTGTGGTGTCTATGGACCGCTTTGGGGATTAACTCTAGTACTGGCCGGATGATTTAATTTTCATTTCGGTTAGTATTTTGACGTTGGGTCCTGCAATATGTACGGTTTCAAGCTTTGTTTGGATTTGATTGGCTAATGATATGTGAGCTATGAAGTGGATAGCAACCCGTCGCTAGAAGGCACTCAAGAGCTATTCGTCTTTTTTGCATAGCTTGACTTGACTGGGTTTATTGGCAGGAGCTTAAAACAAAGCCACTCCTGATTTTGTTCATTAAGAGGAGCGGTAGAAGAGTGCAAAAGAGAAGGTCCAGTGGAAGCTATCTATCCAAATATCACTGCCAACGTGATAGTTTGAGAAAAAAAAAATGCAAAGAATATCTGAAATGAGTGTCCACTCAGCAGATGATGCTTGTGTTTTAACATTTTCTAAATGCATACCGGCTATGTTGTGGAAGTCTCCGACAGTTTTCATATTTCGCCTACAAGCACTTATACAAGGTAACTGCATTTATACCCCTTACAGATCAACTGCATGGCCTGCCCTTCCAAGTTCCAACTCCAGACAAGAGAAAAACCTATCATAGCATCAGCCAGAGGCTAAAACTAAATTTAATTTCCAATTACCAAAGTATTTACACTCTACTTGACCATAGAACACCGTAAGGCTGCTTGTCGAATCGAATTGACGATGTAACCTTTGTATTTCCTAATGGAAAATTGAGATATTAAGATCGGAGTTCGGAACCAACCTCAAAGGCCTCACCCAAACCTATCGAACTCTATCAAAAAGCAAAGGCTTTTCTGAAAGGGATATAGATGCTTGTCAAATTTTATATCCCACACTGCCTCAAGAGCAAAACCAACAAAACCCCAATGCTAGCATAAACACTCAACCTAGCGCAAGCTTGGCATGCATGCATCTACGTATTTAAGTCCTGCTCTTTGCGAAACTTTCGTACAATTTCACTCTGAACACACTCTGATGGTGTACACTCAGATTTAATAATATCTCGAGTGGATTGGAATGGAAAGGAAGAAAAAAGGATTTTCAAACCGAGAACCATCGCATCTTTGACCAGAGCAGGGGGTATACCAGCTCAATAAAGCCCTTCGCAAACACATAGACCAAAGAACTACAAAGCACATAGTTTTGTGAAAAGGATCTGCAAATTTATTGCATCCTTTCTCTACCCTCGAATACACTTCGATTCATCCCACCCAATTACTTAAGAAATACATAGAAATCACATTTCTGCGATTGATCCCCCACACCGCATTTTCAAAGGTCCTTCGAGCAGCAGTAGCAGCAGGAACAGTTGCAGACCAAACGATGCAGAAAACTGCAGGAGATTATTACTCGTATTATTATTTCTGATGTATCGATATGCTCGGTTTCGGTCCCAAGTGGATCCTCTGTGTGTGTCCTCGTACTGGTGACAACTATGGGTATTGCACACATTTTATGGAAATTAAATACAGAATACCAAAACCCATTTGATCCTGCTGGTGTGGGTTCAATATTGACGCACCAAAAGGAAACGAGCTGTGTACCGGTGTCCTTATTGTTAAAATAGCTGAGGATAAATTGCATACTTTGATGCCAACACAGATGGCACAATATAGCTATAGCGCTCGTAGGGGGATCGAATTGCAATCGACCATCTGTTTGAGTCAAATGGAATTTGAGTCGCACCTTCATTAAATAGATGGACTGTGAAATGAATGGCAAGGATACCTAAGCTGAATCGAATCTCACCTGCACGGCACTCTGCCAAACTTAGAGATTCACTCGGGCCCGTTTAAATATTATCCTTGATGCGTACTTCCTTTTACACTTGCTTCTTGTCATCAGTGCGACGATGGGAGGATGAGTGCGGCTGTTTTTCTTGATATGTACCTGTAGTCTGTAGTGTCGGTGCAAGCCACAAAGAACGGTTCAGCTCTCCAGGAAATCGCATCGTACACAGTAGAGTACGTAGTGGAATGGCAAAGATATTCAACTTAATCGGTAATCCTGGTGGTTGATTCACTGTATTCGAAAGATCCTTTGGATATAAATTTACTCAGATGGAAGTGCTTTTTTTTTTTTTTTTCGTTTCTAGTGTATGTTTCGTCTATTTGAGATTTATGTCTACGCCAGGAGGAGCAGCAGCGCAAAGGTGCTACTTCCAGATGAATCGGATGGTTAGATATCTAATATATTGCTGGGATATCCTAATTCGTTGGTTCGATTTGTGTTGCTCCCAGAGTGGAGTGATGGAAATTTAAGATTTTCCTTGCCGACAATAAATATCCTTTGCAAATTTTCAGGTGTTACACATTTACCGTGTGTCAGAGATTTTATCCGTATCTGTTGCGGAATACGAGGTGATCCTGTGCAAGAAGTAAAGTGCAGTAAAGCGTGTCCCAGTGGAGGCAGGAAATGTTCCGGGTGTACATACATATAACATGAAAGCTCAAGTGTGTGTAAAGGATGTGAAATTTCAACCTGAAATAAATGTATGACTTAACGCTGTGAGAGCAGGTTGATGAATTAACTGCGATTCTTGGCGCCGTCTTCTCCTAAGTAAATATAGCAGCGACCTTGAGGTGAAAGGTCTCACAGAACTCGTCGTGTATTAGGAGTTAAAATAAGAGCTGCATTACTGCAAGAGGCATTTAAGAACAAAAAGGGCTGCTTCACCTTGAGAGTGTAGTGAGAATTCCCTGTGTTAGCTGGGTTCCCCTTTGGTGGGAATATTTCAGAGGAAGGACGCGCTAAAGTGTTGCTGGATGAAATGTTTATCGCTTTTCCTTTAAAGTGTGATATAGAAGTGAATTTAAACGGACCTAATTAAAGTCAAGCACTACTGTCGACAATTAGTTGGCTGACATCTTTAGTAAAAATATACAGCATTAGTGGAACCGTACCAATAAACAATTAGACCCCCGCATTTCCTAGTGCGACAACTTTTTTTGAATCGATTACATTTGTTGTCATAGCAGAACTTGAATTTCTTCTTTTTTTTTCATGAAAAACAAGGTCAATGGTTTACTTGGAAACGAGGATTTTATTCTGAAAAAAAAAACGAATATATTAAATTGCAATAAAATTTGCACAACAGATATCTTTCAAAGGCTTTTGAGGCTTATTAAAAGCAAAAACTAAACACAAAATAGGAAATCCACAAAATATCCGCTGATCTGTTAAATATCATATCTTTGCAAATCAGTAATGCCCTATCCTTCGTTCGGGCACAATTTTCTGTACTTTGTATACTACGCTTTCCTCTGATTTCTTATTTCTAATTATGATTGATTGATTAGTGCATTTGTGTCGTAAAAAGTTCCCTTTCAAATTATTCAATCAACGGAACACAGTTTATTAGAATTCTTTGATGCAAATCAAACCTTATTGATGGTCTAAAGATCACAATTATTTAATGGTTAGCAAGTGAATATTTTCGCAAACCAAGTTCACACGTAGGAAGCCATAAAAGGGTAAAAATAAGTACAACTTGATCTTTTAAAAGTTGTAATGTTATATTACTTAATTCGGAAAACTTAGAAACCGACAAAATTTGAAATTCTCGCAGAAAAATATGAAGCACATTCTTATGGACGAAAACTTTCATGTTTGACCCTCCATAAATTCACACACAAATTTAGTCTTTTATTCCTCTAGAAGTTCCCAAATTTGTTAATTGGCTTTTATTTGGCTGAGTGCTGATAATTATATTCCTACTTCTTGTATCTACATTTTCCGTGAAGTCAACCTTTTCACATCAACCATTGTTTCATCAAAGATCCTCTTTCTCGGTAAACAAACTTATTTTGCAAAGAGTTTGATAAGGGTTTGGTTGCAACCAAATATCTACCTGAGTTGCTCAAGGTACTGAGAATGGTTGAAAAAAGGTACGAGCAGTCCAAACTTAATTAAAAAGATATTTTATTCTGTTTGCGACGACTGTCTAGAAAGTTTTAGAAATCCCAAACTTATGTAAAACTAATTTTTTTAAGTAAACATCCATTCATTGCTTGCAAACTATTTAAAAAGGAAAACCAATCAAAAAGCAAGAACTAAAACAAAACAAAATGAAACAGAGAAAAACACACAAATATATGCTTCAAGTGTTCAGAAATAAAAGAAAAATGCAGTACTTTTCAATTTTTTGGATACTATATACAAATTTGTGTTTGTTAGACTTAAAAGCCATTGCCATTGCATTGTTGTATTACAACTAATAAAATTAGAAAACATTTGCAATTTACTAAAATTATTTTTTATTATTGTAAACGCTCAGGCTGAATAACAGCGTATTTCGATTCGCTCCTATTACGAAATTTAATACCGTGATTTTGGACGATGGCCAGCACTCGCCTTCAAAATGACATTAATGACGTTTTCCTTTGGGACACAAAATGAATTTTTTTAGAGTCAGAGCAATTTTGCGAATCTCGATTTCTGAGCGAGATTCACACCTACTTACACTAACACCAAAACATTTGTCATTTTTCAAACCTTAAAGTGTGTTATTACTTCCGTTTTAGACGAAAAGTCTGTGAAAAATAGAGAAAAATTTACATTTGGCCGGTACAATGGATATCAACTTAAAGGATTTTTATAAAAATACATAGTACAACTTGAGAACAGCTGATGAATGAGAGAATGAAAGAAAAATCTCGTTTTATGTTCCATCGGGCACGAAAAATCTAAAATCTGAGAACAAAATCTGAAAATCCCAATGGAAAACGACATAAGAGAGGATTTGTTTAGCTCATGTGCTCATGCCCGAGATAAATGGCTTTCTCAACATTAACATTTTTGTCCCTAAAGTTAACGATATTCTGGCCAGAGACAATACTGAGACCCCCAACTCACAATCCTATTGCCGCTGGCCGCCTCAGTTTTTTTTTTTTTTTTTCTTTTTTTTTTTCTATCGGTGTTATGTCAATTTAGAATCCGTGTGACATGCAAAAACATACAAAAAATATAAAAACAATGCTGCCAACCGCTACCACGATAAGGGGAATATGATAGAGTTCGGGAATACCACATTTTAAGATAACTGAATGCTATTTGTTGGTTATTATAAATTTATTTTTTTTTAATAATACTATCTAAATGAGTTGTTTTATATACTAGAAAGATATAAGGACAAACCTTGTTGTGTGTTTTCCGCTTTTGAATATCATTAACTTCGATTTCATGTGTACATTCTTCTTAAATAACGGACGAAAAATTGCTCAAAATGTTCTTATTTTCCTACAACCATTTTGCAGTAATCATTTTTCATAAATATTTTCAGCAAAAGTGCACTTATTCCTAAAATTAAATACTATTCACACGTAACGAATAATTATAAATTTAACGGACAAAATTCTATGAACGCTGGCATCAACATCCACCTTGCCGACACCGGAAGTTGTTGATATTTTTTAATGGTGCGTTGGCGAGCCGGAATTTTTGAAGTTTCGTGACATTTGTCAATAGGAATTTCTATGTATTAATACAAGCGCACGAAATTGTGTACACTCCGTAAAGATATAGCTTGTAGGCAAGGTAACGGAAAATTCTGCCAAAGTTGAGGCTGGGGGTCTCAGATCTCAATTTTGTCTCTGATTCTGGCAACTATATTTGTTTATTGGTAAAGCAATTTAGCGTAAACTGACAGACTAAGGTCCGTATGATACTACATCTTTTTTTTTTTTTTGACATTTCAAGATTATTTGGAAATAAATTCGTTTGAAAATATGTGGTTGCTTTGCAAACAATTGCTACCTCTTTCGTTATACACTTTAAGTCTCTTTTACTCGCAGCAGACGTTTCAGCTTAATGTGATAAAAATGAGAGAAAAATGAAGTGTCATACGGGCACTATTTAAAAATGTACACTCGACTCAGAGCTTAAATTAATCGGCCTAGGGATTGTTTTTGTTCGTTTGTTCATTTTACTTCTTAAATACCTGAAAACAAGTAGTGAAACCTCAGCCCTTGGGTTTTCAATTTGTAGATCGAGTTTGTAAAATCAACTTTAGTTGTCGTAGAGTACCTATGTGCAGTAGGTTACGAGTTTCTGAGTCCTTCTCTATAATACTCGTAAAAATGTGTGCGGCCTAGTTTTTAAAATAGGCTTCCACCAACATACGGTCAACTTCTTTTAAAATTAATTTCCATCGAAATTATTGTGATTAATGCTCAATCGAAACAAAATACGCGCTCTCAGCTAACAGACGGAGAGACAAATGGACACATCAAACTTCAATAACACACAAATCTTCACAAACACATCAATCGAACTTTCGGGACGCGTTTAGATTAACCTGTCCCGGCTGATGCCTCTGTGTGACAAAGTTCTAGTGTTTGTAAAAGTCCCTCCTCTACATATTCACAAGCAGGTAACCGCAGTCAATTAGGTACGTCACACACAAATAAACCCTTTCTCGATTAACTATGCAAATGATAAGTCCACCATTGCTTGGCAATTCTTGACCACAACTCTGCTCTCGAGACCACATTAGTTGATAGAAACACAAAGGCGTCAAGCTTAAGTGCATTTGCTTCCCCTAATTGCCTTGCCGGGCATGCACGCCGGGGCCACTACCAATTGAATTCCAGTTTAAAGTGCATTCTAGGTTATGAAATCTCATTTCCTCTTTTATCTTAATAGCCACCTTTCAGTTTACGCTCGCAAGTGGCAATGAACAAAATTACGAAAATCACCCCATGACACTTCTTCTTGCACACAAAATGGTTTCGTTTCCAAATGAAATTTGTTACAAAAAAATAAGAAGAAACACGACTGAAGGACCCTCGCAAAGGACTAAACTAACTTAAGTGCATTTTGCTTGGTATACGTAACCGGAAATCCTGTTACTTTTACAGTTAAAGGGTAAAGAATAAAGGAAAATAAACACTAAGCAAGGACATGCCGCTCGAAAGCGCATTGCGTGACCTGTAATTGAACTACAACAAAACGGACATGAGATGAGAAAAGAAACTTCTTCTTCTGTGATAGCAGTTTGTTGCTTGAGCTTTCTTTCCCTCACGATGTATTTTTTTCTTTCTCTTTTCAAAAAAGAGGACACAACCATCAACAATCATAGAAGAGCATTAAGAATACTCCGTCGCGTAGAAACTAAGGAGACATGAGAAGGACGATTGCCACTTACCTCTCACAATTTATAATCAATGGTATTTTTCAGTCGTAGAAAATGGGAAAGCGTGGTGTAAAATATGATCCATTCAACTGAAGGTCCCTTTGCGAGTAATCGAAGAATATTTCTTTTGCTCACCTTCAATCCAACGAAGCGACAACCGACAACGACAACGTATACACCGTGTTCACTGTTGAGGTGTAAGACACTATGTACGAGTATATCACACCACCACTATAAGCGCCGGGAGGCGTCAAACAAACTTTAGGTTAGCTCTTGTGCTGGAACGAGGGAAAAAATTAAAAATCGGATCACGTTTCTGTGCATTTTATCCTTTTTATATTTTCGCCGAAAGTTTCACAAACTAGGACGCGCAGCGGAAGTGCAACATCACGGAAAAAATGCATAATTAGCATTCGCAGCATCAAGCGCACAGTTTTGGGAGTGTGGCTTTCTAGAGCACAGCTCTCCGAACTGATTTTCATATTAAGCGAGCCTGCACTGTCGTTGGAGTCTGTTGTTTTATCCTGCTGCTCTATATTTGGCTGCTCCTTCGAATATTCCCGCTGATAATCTAACGTAAATTATGAGGCGAAATTGTATTTTAACCCCTGTGCTTGTGCGATGGATGTAGGGATGTTTTTGCACTCAGCCGGATTTTAACAAATCCCAGGGATTTAATTTCAGAATGAAGATCACGAGTATTTATTTGCCAGCTAGTTGGGTTGGTGTATATCCACATACCACATCCCTTCGGGCTAGACATTCATTTGCCAGTGAAAAATTCGAATGTCAGAAATGTTTAGAGCGAAACTGTGGTGGTCGTGGAGGCGGCTCTCTGTACCACAGTGCGGATTGAGGAATACGCGTTATTTGGGTTTCAAATTTTGTGTTTGTGAAAAACGGGGGGAAATGTATTTATTCAGGAGTGTACTTGGTCCTTTTTCATTTTAAATAATCAACGGCTTATCGGTGGGTAGGTATACTCGTGTCGAAGTATGCTTTGTGAAAATGAGTTTTAGCTCCAGATTTAAGTAGATAGACCTGAGGAACGTTTGCGTTTAAGGGGTTAGTCGATGGGTTACCTAGAATGTAATATTATGGAAGCCTAACAGCTTAAAAACCACTTGAGAAATGTCTGGGGAAATGTATTCTGGAAAAATCAAACCGAATATTTTGGAGTATATCGTTCAAAGTGAGATAAACGCGTTGGTATACTTGTATTTTCCTGGAGGTTGTCAGTTATCGTTTTTGTTCTGTGTACACTCTTGGAGATAGGTAGGGTAATCTTTTTTTTCATTTTTAGGTTTGAATTTCAATGCCAAACTAGAAAGCTTTAAGCGATGAAGTAGCTCTGCCAGTGAAAAAAAGCTTACTATTGTATTGATTTTAGTACTATTTGACTTTCCCGAGTTCCTACACAAGTACCACTTCTTTTTTGAATTTTTAGTACTAATTAATATTACGTAGGTTTAAAATAGGCTAAAATAGTTTTTAACTGTTTTCAATCCGCATTTAAATGCATCTTTATCTAGTGGGTTCAATACATCTTTCTTAGTGAATATTATATAATTAGATGGTTAGATATTTAGATCGTCGGGCTTAAAAAATGCGGATTAAATGGTCCTGTGTAAAAGGTAAAATTAATTTAAACCTATCTTACACACGGAGTGAATAATATGGCCGTCGGGAATAAGTTTTTTTTTTTTTGGCAATATGTATATTCCTGCTGTTCAAGTTTTGAATTCAAAAATTGAATTATATCTTCAACCATAATGTCTTCAGTACAATGTAACTTGCGCCTTCAGCCACTTTAATCTAGTACTTTTATGTTAGCCGCAAGACACTGCACTCAACTTTGCATTTTAACTTTCCCTGCATACATTTTCTGGTTCTTTTTGCAACAGTTTATAGGTATAGATTCGCATTTTCGACTCGGTTTTCGGTTCGGTTATTCATTCGCAGTGTTATTATATCGTGGGACTTATCCCTTTTTGTGGGAATTTCGATGTCCGAAAAGCCTTTCGTGGGATAAAGGGAAAAGGCACCAAATCGTTGGATTTTGAGGAATCTAACAAAAAACATTCAAACTATAAATGTTTGCTGGAGTTTCATGAAAACATCGCATTTCACCATTAATTTATCAACACACTGAATGTGCATAGAAAACTACTCATATAAATCGTCTTTTTTTTTCAAAATTTTCAAGTACCAAAAAATAATCGTGATAATGTTACAAACTTTGATTTTTATACTAAAGATTAATTAACCGTGATTTTCTTTTCTTGTAATACAAATTTTGCTTTTAAAAAATTGATTTGAGGCAAAAAAAAGTATCTTGGAATTTTAAAAGGGAATTTTAGTACGGTGGAAAGGGAAAAATTGTCACGCTGCGTGAGATAAATGAAGGGAGAGTGCTAACAACATTGTTCATTCGTCTTACAATTATTATATCGCTTGGTGAACATTTTTCAATTCAATAAATTAGATTTTTGTATTTTAGGGCGTTCCCACCAGCACCTTCACGAAAAAAATAGTATTTTGAATCTTGTGGAGTAATTCCAAACATTTAACTTGCGGGGACGCAAATGCGTCACTGTGTTTTATCATTGCATACATTTTTTGGAATCTGGTGGCATAATTCCACACATTTAACTTCCGGGGACAGGGAATGCGTCACTATGTTTTATCATTGCATACATTTTATCATTGCATACGTTTTTATCATTGCATACATTTATGAGCTGGAGCATATTAACTTCAGGTTTTTGTTGATGTGAAATAAAATTTCTCCATTTCGTCCTTGCACCGTACTCAGAAGAAATTTCAAGAATTCTGCAAGGAGATTTTACCAATGATCATAAGCGGAGACTTCAATATCAATTTTGCAACTCCAGAAGCTCAACCATTTATTGATTTTATGCAAGATAAATTTAATCTTCAAATGAACTCCAACCGGAAAATTTCAACAACACGATATGGAACAACCATCGATGCTGTCTTCCAGCGTAATCTAGATAGATTACAGTCTCGAATGTTCATATCTTACTTCAGCTACCATAATCCGATTGTATCTATTCGTGTATCAAGCCCCACACATACCGCACGCACGGTGTTTACACGTACACTTCAATATTTCGGGACTGTTGGACACGGTTGCCACTTTGGTAATAAATTACCAAATCTGGTAATTTTTTTCTTAGTTCATGATTTTTGGTAATTTGGTAATTTTTATCTGGTTTTGGTAACTTTTTGAATAGGAGCATCAAAAAGAGGAAATCGATATCATCACATGGAAATGCTGCCTTACTTTTTCTGCCCACTATGTTTAAGGTTTAAAAGTATCCCTAGTACTTCAGTAAGTAACGTTCTATAATGTACCTAATTGAATTTAAAATACTTATGTTAAAATGAATTGATATGTGTCCACAGTTTTCTTTTAGTTTCTATGAAGACTTAAGGGAACTTCAGAAATTCAAATAAATTTCACGATTTCCTAAAAATTATTTTTCACGCCGAAATGTCAAAAATGTAATGCGACTGACAATAAAACCCAAGTGTCTGCCATATCAGTCTTTGAAGTAACTATTTTTCATTCGAAATGCGTACTGCCTACTGATATTTTCACGTGGAAAGTTAATTTTGACATTTCGCGGGGCGAAATTTGTATAAAAAATTGGATTTCACTTGAGAGGCTTTGCGTGCACTGCATATAGTGCATGCTAGGCTGAAACATGTTTACGTTTTTCCACTGCCATGACATATTTTTATATTAAGTTCGTAAATCAGAGAAAAATCCAACGATACCGAAAAGCCATATTTATACTGAATCAAGAATGATTTTTTCGTGTCTTATAATTTTTCCAGATTCTTGGTAACTTTTAGCTTGGTCTGATTACATTTTTTTTTTTTTTTTTTTTTTTTTTTTCATTTTTTATCGCTCATTTTTTTTTTGCAAGTGACAACCATGTTCACAATCACGAATGAAAAATTCGTGCGAACTTAACCTTTCAAAATGAAACTGATACGCGGGTATCTGCGACCAAAAAAAGTTTTCATGTGAATGAAGTGTCAGAAGCTACTAATATTCGCGTGTTCGCAGATTGCAATTCGCTCACATCATGTAAATAATCCTTTACACTCTGTCATTGTCAGAGGAAAAGTAGAATGTGGAAGGTGAATAATGCAAAAAGTGGATGCATTCAACGCCTGCTCGTTACTTTTTGCCTTTTTAGGGTTCCGTAGCCAAATTGCAAAAATCGGAACCCTATTAGATTCGTCATGTCTGTCTGTTTGTCCTCCGAAACTATAAGAGCTATACCGTTGAAACTTGGTAAGTAGATGTATTCTGTGAACCGCATTAAGATTTTACACAAAAATAATGAAAAAAACAGTACATTTTGGGGGTCCCCCCCATACATAGAACTGAAACTCAAAAAAATGTTTTTCATAAAACCCATACGTGTGGGGTATCTATGGATAGGTCTTCAAAAATGGTTTCTAATATAATTTTTTTTCTAAAGTGAATAGTTTGCGCGAGAGACACTTCCAAAGTGGTAAAATGTTGGTCAAAGTTCGGTCTCCTTTCGGAAAGAAAGGACCTCTGTAAAATGCACTGATCCATGTTGCAATGAATTTACCCATGAGTATAATATTATCGTAATCAAAATTAGGTTTGCTGCCACTTTTTCTAAGCTACAGAATCGCCTCAATGGGAACAATGACCAAAAACAGTGAGGCTCCGAAAAACCGGAGCTCGCTCCAAATTCCCTACCATAAATGTTTTACCAACAAAGTTTAATGAAATATGGATACAACTGAACGAACGCCAAAGAATTTGCACAGCTCCAAAAGAATTTGTACAAAATTTGTGTTTATATGTTCTTTCAAAGTCCAGTCAACAGTCAAAACAAACAACAACAAAAAAGCATAGCAAATGACGTAAGTCTTTATAAAAACAATTTCCATTCATTTGAGTCGTAAAAAATATGCCCCGGCACGCAGAATGCACTCTGCCATTAGCAAAAGCTACAGCATTCCTGTTTCTGCTCTGTATTTATACTCTTATTACTTAGTAATATTTCATTCTAGTATAGCAATTAGTAGGCACTTAACAACCGAGGAATCCGCCTCCCTCTGCGAAGGGTAGATATAATAAAACGCTCCCGAACCGCTCTTAATTTAATGCTCAACCACGTATGTATAAGAAGTATACGGCTTGCCCGCTAGAAATACTTTACCTACCTTTTTGTTTTTCTAAATTCGGTCGGAAATTACGGTTTGGAAAATTTCCTGAATTCCTAACCACATTCAGCTATAGCTGCCGAGATATCCTCTCGGTCATAACAATGCGCAACTACTAGGCGAGTAGCCTCACTAATTTCCCCACCACGAAACATAAAAATTGAGAAATTTACTGTCGGATTCCTGAAGGAAAACAAGCAGGAAAACAAAAAAATATATCTCGCTGTCGACAACTATATACATGTGGAGCTGCTGCTGCTGCGGTGGCGGTGGCGGATAAATGGAAAATATGGTAGCAAGTCATATTTACATTTTTATAGTCCACCTTTGACCTGAGTCATGCAAAATTTCAATATTGCTACACAACAGGATGCGAGATATTTTAACAACTCAAAGGAATGGAGGAAATAAAATTTCATATTTTATAGCGGTTTGCAGACACGGTATTTAGTCTCCTGCTGGCTCTCGCTCGCCCTGGCGAGAAAATCCACTGGCAAAAGTTAAGTGTTGGCCTTTGCATATCCGACAGGAAGAAGAATGCCCCGCTAACGTCCGGACTTTCTTTGATGTCTACATTGGACAGGGACGCCCTCTTGTATCAAAAGTGAGACCCACAATTACGCGTCTCAGTATGATATGTGCTACGGTCCCGGAAAACCCCGAAAAAAAAAACAAGTTCGCATTTCGTTTGCGGCGGTTCGCCAAAGGGAAAAGTTTCAGGAAAACTTTGTTTTTTTTTATATATATTAATCCTAGTTTGAAACAACATTTGATACTCGTGCAATTTTAGTGTGTGCAGGATGCGTGGGTGCATACCATATGATGCTGCCGATGCGGAAACAGTGGAAAAGGTGGTTGAGGTTTTTTTTTTCCTTGCGTTTTTCCAGCAAAGTTAAAATTGTGTATTTCTTTGAAAATACGTCGGTTCGGTTGTTTCGGACGGAGTTTGTTCACGAATTGATGTGGGGTTCTGGATTTGAAGTTGCCGTCTATCTCGAGTTTTATTTATTTATTACAGCGAAGCGCTTTTAGTTTAATATGCTGTTTGCATTGCGTCGTGGTGGACGGTGGAGGAATGCAGCAGCTTGAGCTGAAAGACTGTTGTCATACACAACTGACTTCGGTCATGGCTGACAGCTAAGATGGACTGTTCACACCAAGCATTGTTTTCCATCGCTTGAACAGTGTACCTACGGAAATGTATCTAGAATGTGACATTAAGCAAAGGCGTGTTGTACACGTAGTAGCTCTGGCATCTTTGAACTGAGCCAAACCCTTGAAACTATATAAATACAGAAAATTTACTGCGAAAACTAAAAAATGCCGGGGGATGATTGTTAACAAATACTTTTTCTTATTTTTCGTTCCGACTTCCGAGTCGAATTAAAATTCAGAAAAAACAGCGCGTTATGGTTGGGGTCTCCATCTCCTTGTCCGTGCCACCTATAAAGCGAGGTCCAGCAGATCATAGTTAGTGTCCAACCGCTCTTTACGTAGCCGTCTGAAATCTTAAACAATAGCAAACAATTTCAAAACACATCACTCATCACAATGGAAGCAATTTTCCACCCCCTCTCCCCCAACTGTGATGAGTCCACACAGCATGGCTCATATTACCCGTATAGCATCCATCTCGATCTGGAAGCGTCTAACACATCAGCAACCCCGCGAATACCGTCCATCTGCTGTCGCCCGACGGAAATCTACAAAATGTGTGCAGTGAAAATTAATTTTGAAAATTGTTGAAAATGCAAGGAAGCGAGTTCAAGGTGCGTGCACACCGCCCTCTTTCAGGCAAGTTATTACTTTCTTTTACCCACATTACCCACATTCTCGCTAAGGGATTGAATGTACCGAACTATTCACTGCTGCCAGTCAACTTTCCGCCTAACATTACGTATACGCCACCGCTTTGTGAACAACTTCACGCATTCTGTGGGTGGGACCTGGGACCATTGACTGTTGTTCCGTTCCAACGCGACTGCCTGACAAAAGAGGAGTACATGCACACCTGCTTGGGAAGAGGTAACCCGTTCGCTATCTGGTGTGCGGAAGGAGCCACCCAGGCAAACACAATGAAACTTCATCTGCGAGATTCGCTCAGCTTAACCTGCTGGCGAATCTCAGAACTTGAGGACGCTCAGAGGCGACAAACATGAGCCGTCGTCCTTTCGTGCACAAATACACACACCAGCGCACTCTACCCACACGACAACTGCCACTATGATGCATGGTACTTGGTGCATGGAGCATAGACCCCACCTTTAGCCTTATTCTTCTTTTTTGTGTGTACGGTTGGCTAGCGCAACCACAAGGAGCTGTTTTTACATTTTTACGATTTCGCTTTGTCCTCATGCTCTTCGCTGCATTGAATTCGTTTTGTTGTCATCCTTTTTTTGTCTGTTTTGAGGGTGTTCCACAAGTTTGGAATCCAATTCTTTTTAGCTCCGTTTTTGCACTTTCCATGACCCACTTTGTCAAAGAAGAACCACCACCAGAAACAGAAGCCGTAGCGGCAAAGTAGAAGTGTTTCAGAGAAGGCGAAAAATACAAAGCATCGAACATAACGCGGGCACACAGGATTTGAATTCGAATTCGAGTCTTTTAGATCCTTTGACCTGAACACTGATTGTTATAGGTGCCACTGTATGCATGTATATGTATGCCTGCTGCCTGTGCTGTAACCAGGAAGCCGATTTCCCGATCCTTCGCATTCTGCTTGGTGCTCAAGAAGGCGTGGATATAAATTAAAAATACATGGCTCAATAAATTCCAAAGATTTACGACTTTACTTTGGTATCTCTGCGGGGCGCGAGTAGTTCGTTGTGTGTCCGGAAATGAAGTATTTTAGGATAGAAAGAAAGGCAACCCAGAGTCCTTCGGTGCGGAGTTTCTTTGCTAAGATGTCATATTCACACAGATAGATCGCTTTTGAACTGGAGTGCAATCGCTTTGATTGTACGAAGGAGTGGTTTCTTTTTTTGTCGCTGGTGTAATCCTCCAGCCAAGTGACAGTCTAGAGTGAGTAAACGGCCAGAAATGAGAATGATTTGTTGAATTTTATGACGTTTAGAAGATTGACAGCGCACGGTTGTGAAGGACAGTGTGATTTGAAATGGCTATGAAAGGACGAAATCGTTTAGAGCGGTGTTTTCAAAAGGAGTAAATGGTGGAGATTTTTCTTTGTTGAAGTTACTCAGTGGGATGTTCTGGACTTGAAAGGGCATACGATTGATAAATAAATTCTAACAAATAAGGTGACCTCACCGCTAAGGTAGGTCCATTCATGGAGCTATTTTAGTTTCGTTCAAATTTAAAAATATTTAGGTAGCGAGAAGGATGTCGGATGATAACAACTGACAAGAGCGTGACCGTTGTCCGACAATTTGGTACTTTTTTCGAGGCCCCTGATACAATTTGTTGCCAATTTGTTCATTTTTGTTAGTTGAAAAAGGCACAAAGTTTCAAAAACGGTGATTTTACTAAAATAAGTATGTTTAAAATATAACGCGGTTCCCCATCACAGTTCTATCATAGTGTAAAGCGAGCCAATACATAATAATATTGTTAAATATTGTGAGAGAATTCTAAATTTGCAGAGTAGCTTTAGAATCATTTTTCTTTCACCGCACCTTTTTTAGGGCTTTTTTTAAAACTAAATTGAACGAGATTTTAAAAAGTGTATATAGAAATAAAAACATTATTTATTTACAACCAATGTTATTTTTTATATTTACAAATGAGGTTAAGATTAGTCATTTGAACACGAAATACATCTACTGTTTTGTAGTAGTGTCTAGCCCGCAGAAGAATCTTTATATATAAAAGAAGATTTGTGTGTAAATGGTCAATTTACTGTCAAGCTAAATTGTATTACGAGCATAAAACTAAAACGAAAATTAATAACCTTTCTCCAATGCCCCAGTTATAACCCCATGTAAAACAAAACCGTAAAAATGTTCTTTTGCTTTTTTGGCCATTTAAACTATTGATGGTTGAACTCCATCTTGGTCTTAAAATGTGCATATGAATTATAAAATTAGCTTATTGAATAAAAATAAGAAAATATCGAATCGCGTCATGAAATAAGGAAACGTGTCTTCCTTGTGCGCTGAAATTCACTTCAATCCTGCCATAAGTCCCAAGAGCTTTTGCCTTCGTCCAGTTTCTATCTCAGTTTGATATTTCACTTGCAGTATCAGGGGTGTTACCATTTCAAAAATAAACGGCTAATTGAGAAGCTCTTTCAAGACACTTATACTCTCGGATGTTTGTCAGACGTTTGCGAGAGGTGGCGCAGTAGGAAAAAAACATAAGATGGAGTTTTGGGTTTTTGCGGGAACCTTTGGCCATGGTAATGACGGTGATTTTGTCAGCAAATCCAATCACCTTTACACCTTGTCGCTGCTTCTTAAAGTGGTGGTGGTTCTTAAGTGGATCTAGTATATAAACAGACTTCCTATCAGTAGCTTCTAACTCGTAGGAAGAACTAGAGGATCAGGTTACAACGGGGCTTTAAGAACCCATGAAATTCATACTAAATCTATGTAGCTCCAATATAAAATGCGGTATATTTCTTGTTTCTCAACAGGCTACACTGGATGGTTCCCGTAACTGGACACAACCGCCACAAGATCACGCATTTACCTACCTACCTATCTAGAAGTCGGTCCTAATCTGAACACAAGTCAGTCCGTTACTATAACTGATCTTTGGAGAGGCCAAAGTATACCAATCCATATTGCTAGTTACAGCCGAGCTATAGTTATACCCACCATAGCGCGAGAAGAATTATTGATTCATACGGTAAAAAATGACACTCAGATTTTTGTTACTATATTTGGAAGTGATCTCGATGTAAGGGATCTTGTCTCCCAGGAAATAAAAGGAGGAATACATTACTCACGTGTTCTTTCAGCCAAGGTCTTCGTATAGCCGTTTCCGGAATAAACTTAGGAAGCTCTGTATAGGACTAGATTCTCCTGGTCTTGGTCTCTTCTAAAAAGCAGAACTTCATCTATCAGCCAAGGTCTTCGGAAAAACTTAAGAAGCTCTGTATAAGACTGAATTATCCTGGTCTTGGTCTCTTCTAAAAAGCAGAACTTCAAGCGCTCTTTCAGCCAAGGTCTTCGTATAGTCGTTTCCGGAATAAATTTAAGAAGCTCTGTATAAGACTAAATTTTCCTGGTCTTGGTCTTTTCTAAAAAGCAGAACTTCACGTGTTCTTTCAGCCAAAAACTTAAGAAGCTCTGTATAAGACTAACTTCTCATAGTCTTACTTACTTACTTACTGAGATGGCGCTACAGTCCGGGGTGGACCTGGGCCTCAACCAATACGCCTCTCCAGTTAGCGCGATCTTTGGCTAACTGCCTCCAGTTGCGCACTCCAAGTTGGTTTAGGTCCCCTTCCACTTGCGCGCGCCACCTAAGGCGAGGTCTTCCTCTACTGCGTTGTCCCTCCGGGTTGGAGTCGAAGACTCTTCGGGCCGGAGCGTTTGTGTCCATTCGCTCTACATATCCTAACCATCTTAGACGACTAATGCGTACTTTTCTGACCAGGTCGATGTCGCTGTACAGCTCGTAGAGTTCGCTGTTAAATCTTCTCCTTCAAATCCCGTCAACGCAAACGGGACCAAAAATCACTCGAAGAATTTTGCGTTCGAAGTGACCAAGAAGATCCTCATCCGTTTTTGCTAGGGTCCATGCTTCTGCGCCATAGAGCAGGACAGAGATGATGAGAATCTTATATAGAATCTCCTTAGTGCTTCTTGACAAGGCCTTACAAATCAATTGCCGTCTTAGGCCAAAGAAACAGCGGTTGGCAAGTGTGATTCTTCGCTTGATTTCTGATGTGATGTCAATGTCAGAGTTTATAGCGGAGCCGAGGTAGACAAAGTCCCTAACTACCTCAAAGTTATAGCTGTCTATCGTGACGTTCTGTCCGATTCTTCGATGTTGTGTGCCCCTTCTTGTTGACAGCATATATTTTGTTTTACCCTCATTCACCATTAAACCCATTTTTTCCGCTTCTGTACTAATACTTGCAAACGCACCAGTGACAGCGCGTTGTGTTCTGCCAACAATGTCAATGTCGTCAGCGTATGCAAGTAGTTGCACAGACTTATGGAAAATTGTGCCTCTGGTGTTGGCTTGTGAGTTTCGCACAATTTTCTCAAGAATGATGTTGAAGAAGTCACATGACAGCGCGTCGCCTTGTCTAAATCCTTTTTTGACATCAAAGGTCTCGGTGAGATTGTTTCCGACCTTTACGGAGCAGCGAGCGTTCTCCATCGTCATTCTGCACAATCTGACAACTTTGGCAGGGATGCCAAAACTAGACATGGCTCTGTATAGCTCGTCTCTATAAATGCTGTCATATGCGGCCTTAAAATCGATAAAAATATGGTGAGTATCGATCTGGACTTCTTGGGTTTTCTCCAGGATCTGCCGTAGTGTGAATATTTGATCGGTCGTGGACTTAGCGGGCACTGATAGGGACCTATCAGATCGTTGACGAATGGTTTCAGGCGTTCACACAGTACAGCAGACATGATCTTATACGCAGTATTCAGGAGACTGATGCCTCTATAGTTGGCGCAGTTTAGAGAGTCTCCTTTCTTGTGGATCGGGCAAACGATCATGGTTTTTTCTCTTCTCTTTTAAAAAGCAGAACTTAATCTTTCAGCCAAGGTCTTCGGAAAAACTTAGGAAACTCTGTATAGGACTGAATTATCCTGGTCTTAGTCTCATCTAAAAAGCAGAAGTTCATTCGTTCTCTTAGCCGGGGTCTTCGTATAGCCGTCTCCGGAAAAATTTAGGAAGCTGGTATTTATTATCCTGGTCTTGGTCTCTTCAAAAAATCACAACTTCCAAAGGTATAAGTATTCATGATAAGGTATTCGGTGCATTATTTTTGCCCGCAAATCATCCGACTGTCTCAGCTGGCATACGCATTCCATTCATAAAGTTTGCCATAATTTGGATAGATATTTTTCCCTAAATTGAAGCTACATCCCATCAGTCAATCAATCAGCATAAAAAAGATATTCGCTGACAGCATACAACCTTGGCTTCCTCAATTCCGTGTTTAAAAAATAACCACAATATAAAATGACGTACTCACTGAAAGTACGCCCCGGCAATGTCGAAACTTTTACTGGATCCCGCGTCTTTATCTCCATCTCTTGAGGGATTTTCAAATTCCAGGATGTCTTTCTTCTTCCCATTAAAATGTTCATCAATAGCATTACCAACTTCAAAGAAAGTCATCCGCCCACACCCGAAGAACGTGCAAATTTCCAAGTGATTTCCCCTATAATCTACCAAAAATTCCAACCTACCCCCTAGTCCCATAAAACCAAAATATATAGCCCAACCACAGCCACGCTCAAATTGAACAAAAAGGCTCAACCCATTTCGACTTAATTATCCTTAAATATGAGCCAGCGCTCATAAAGATTTCCCCTACAGATGCACGATTCTTTCGCACGCACTTCACGGACATCCTCGTTATTCCTCTAAATACCCTATTGCACTCCAAAAGGAGGTATAAAGAACTACTGAACAGAACAAACGAAGAATGATGGGTCCTCATTTGAACTGACAGGCCCACTAGTAAATAAACAAGACCGGAGTTGGAGCAACACACAACAAGCATTCATCGTCAGGCAATAAACCGACTTTTTCGAGTCATAAAACTTTATGATTTCTTTAACGTTTTTGCGGTTCTTCGTATGTGTGGAATGTGTTGAACATGATATCCTTCATCCTTGTATCCACATATACAATTGGATGTCAGTGAACCGAACTCTCTGGCTTGAGGAAGCTGTTTTCACTTTTTCGGGGGCGAAAAGGTTTTTATTGTTTCATTTTCCGGCTATATGCTCTCGCTCTGCTGCTGCTCTGCTCTGTCCTTAATCCTTTTACGCCTTTTTGTGATTACAAGCGGCATGCAATCGTAAATTGCACTAAGTGCGAGTACATTTCATTTTGACCGGACAGCACTGTCCGCCGGAATGGGTAATCGATTTTATGTCCTCCGATACAGAGGGAGTATTGGTTTTCTCGAGCTCAGAAGGTGTGCTGAAATGACGTTTTTTTTTTATTGTGCCAATGACAGTAAGACGAACTGTAAGAGGTCTTATAAACAAGCTTTAAATAAGGGCCATAAACGAGACTTGCGGGAGGACTGGATATGCTTACCTTTGCCTGTACTTGGATGGGTTGTCGATGAGGAAGTTCGCCATCAGATCTGTTGGTATTGCTTAGCACCTATATTCAATCTACCGAATAATTTGAGTGCCCAATAAAATCGGTCGTTAAGGGTGGTTACTGGTTACAGATCCCAGATGGTGTTGTTGCCTATAATGTGCTATTACGAAGACAGAACTAACTTGCTCTGATAGGGGGTAGGGGGGTGCCGGTCATTTTCGTCTGCCTAATCTCTATTAAATTCGTCTTCAGCAAACAATTAGTTCAGCTTTAACGTCGTCCATTTGTCCTCTTGCATATGGAAATTTGTCAAATCTCCATATACCCACTCCGAGACAGCACACCACAGCTCACACATGACATTCCTTTGTATTTTCACAAAAATCTCATCTCATGCATACTCGATCGTCGTCGTGGTCGTTCGTCGTTCGTCGCTCGTCGTTCGTCGTCTATCGTCCATTCAAAGGAGACGCTCGATGCAGACGATTGAAAGCATCACTTATGCATCTGCCAATCCCATTTGACCGCACACACCAGCTCACCTACAGAGTGGCCAAAACCCGGGGTGAAATTCTGAAATTGTGAAATAGTGAAATACTGCAATCCTGGAAAGATTCTTTGTATTCCGGGTGCATTCTGTGTCTCCTCAGTGGATGGACGTTCCATCCGGTCCATTCGTATTAATATTAGAAGGGAAATCGATCTGATGTGCATTCATATCAAGATGATTTATTGCATTCACAAGAGGATAAGTCTGCATGCTTCTTCGGCCACGATGTGGAAGAGTGACCTTATGCTCGATTGTACATGCACATACTCGCATATGTATATATCGCCTTATCCCTTCTGGCTGAATTCTTTTGTAAATTATGATTTCCTTCGAATATAAATATTCTACGTCCTGGATCATTGGTTTTTGCTTCCAAATGAACCTTGAAGATGTGGGTCAATTTCAGTATAACAATAGATTTTGATTTTGCCCTTCGAATGAATATGCATAGGGAGATATTGAAAGGGTTTTTAGCCCCGACTGTGTGTGTGCTGTGTAGGTGCTACAGGTACGGGAGACAATCGTATCGATTGGAATGAAGGAATGCGTGTTTGTGTTTTTAATATATAGGAATTTCAATATAGATTTCGAGTCACATTTATCCTCTTGAAGGAATTAATATGGACATATATTGCAGAAATACTTGCTTATGTAGAGTAAATGTTGGAGATATGTATTTTCGGGTGGTAGATATTTTTTAAATATTTTTCATAAACACTCTTTCAGACAATACTACCAAAATTGTATGATGAATGCGTGCCTATGAAAACAGTGAAAGTTCAGAACAAAGCATGTCCTTCGGAGGTGGTCCGCTCTATCTATCAAGACGAGGAACAAATTATACAGTAAATGGAAGCGTAGACCATCTGATGTAAATTGGTCCACTTATACAAAGTGGCTCGTAATTACTCAAGCACTGTCCTGTGTACGTCAAAGAAAAACTTTTATGCGTCTTAACTAAATTCTTCCCTTCCTGCTAAGAAACTTTGGAGCAACCTCAGGACAATTGGTAGGTATATCTGTTGAAAGGAATAACTCTCTATATGCTCTGGATCCAGATGACTTGAACAATATTTTCCAGGGTGATGATCCCACTGCTGGTAGCTCAACTTCTAATCGAACAGTAGACTTTGTAGGCTCTGTACCAATGTTTGAAAGTCTTGAAGTAGCCACGGAAGTTGAAATTACTCCAATGCGTTATAGCCATAAAGTCCAATTCGATAGGTGAGGATGGCTTTACTAATTTTACTTGAAATGGCCTCCCATCTGACCCATGTTATCACCCATTAACTGGTGCATAATTACGTCAACTTTGCCACAGCTCTGGAAATTTTCAAGAGTCTTACCAATAGCAAAGAAAACAAATGCACCTCCCCCTGTTGATTTAAGACCGGTTAGCATCTACCTTGTTTATCAAAGGTTTTAAAAAAGCTCATGGCAAAGTAGATAACGAAGCACTTGTTACTGAACAAATTGCTGTATGCTCAGCAATCTGGTTTTAGAGCTAACCACAGCTGTGCTATAGCTATGGTTAATCTTTTTGAAGAATTAAGGCAGGAGTAGGACAGGGGATTGGTTTCGTTGCTGTTTTTGTTAGACTTTACTAATATTTGATAAAGTTCGGTGTAGGAACTCAGGAACTACTTTGGTTTCAGCGAAAATTGTAAAAAAAAAATCTGGCTTCATTTATAAAAATACTAGCTGACCCGGCGAACTTTTTTCCGCCCAAATTCGTTAATGTTATAAAAATAATAATTTCGAGCATGCAAGATGCACATTTTTAAATAGACATGTTTGAAGTAGTAGAAGTACCTATAGCAATGTCGATGTGTTTTATTCAAACCGCAATGGTTGACGTGTCAACCAACCTTCCGCTTTTTCATGAAAGTCCTTTATTTATGGTACACAACGTACAAAGCGGAAGGTTTGCTAACACGTTGCCACGCCACAACAATTGACGATGTGAAAACCATGGGAATTCAAGATTGCTGTCATAAATTTCCAGCAATTGGAATAGCGAAAGCGAGACGCACGGAAAATTGAAGACGCTTAAATACCAATGGCAAATCGTTCTGAATAATCGGAATCCGCAGAATGAGAACGCTTGCCTTTCAATTTTCTTCTCATTTGAGGTTCTTCACAATCAAATCAAACGCGATCCGTTACAAAGTTTCGGTGCATTGAGGTTACGGAACATAATTATAAACGAGCCCCCACGTTGGGCGCCATTGTTAGGAGCTGAGGTTAGGCCACAGGGGCATTTTTGGGATGGTGGAGGAGGACGGTGGCACGCTCGCGGTTGCACGGCTAAACTCGTCGGACGGGGTAGTTCTTGTCTCCCTTCACACCAGCCACCTGCTCTTCACAAAAAAATATCGTACCATGAAAACAAAATAAGAGGGATAGCTGAAGATCTAAATTTACTTGACGGCGGACGGACGTAAAAAAAACTATAGAGGACAGAGAAGAGATGAGAAGATAGGAAAGAAGAAAGAAAAATGCTCAATAGAACCTATGCCTATACCGAGGAGCAAGGGTGGAAGGTCAGATGCTTTCGGATACTGTTCAAAAAAAACTATACTGTTTCTTGTGTTGGAAGTGAGTTTTCTATCCAGACAATTTTTTTTTTTTTTTTTTTTTTTTTTTCAAAATGCTATACAAACTTCTATCCCCAATCTAATACCCATAAAGTTTTGTTTTTACGACAGAAAGTAACATATGTTCTTAATTGAGCCAATGCGAATTTAAACCAAAAATCAGAAAAATCGAACGATCCGTTCCCGAGTTATGAGTGCACATACGTACGTCAGTTTTTATAATGCAGCTGTACCCACCCGGCTTTACCCTTACCTTTCGTATGTCCTGCTCACATTTCCCAAAGTGCTTTATTAAGACAATGTCCATTCATACTTTTAATTATACAACTTTAGAAATATCGTTTGGTCTTATTTTTGAATGGGAGGTGCTACAACCAGTTTTACTATCTCGGTTATGTTTCGCAATGTACCACCTATAGGGTTTAAAACTATCCCGTCTTTCAAAATGGAACCAAACATACCCGTAAACAAAAATTCAATGAAATCGGTGGAGTTGTTTCGGGAATCGACGACAACGCCACCTATCGGGTCCAAAAGTATCCTATCGTTTAAGTTTGCCTAAACCTGAAATACAACAATACGAACAAAACAAAAGAAGAATCATGAAAATTCGCCCAGTAGTTATAATATCAATCTACTTTTTTAAAACAAAAAAAAAATCCGCTTTAGTACGTAGCTTTCTAATTAATTTTTGAGATAGAAAAGTCAAAATAAATATTTAATAGGAAGAATTATTGGATGCCAAATCAGGACCGCACAGCGATTTTCCGGAATTTTCTCTCTTCCTAAACCTGATATACAGCAATACGGACAAAACCAAAAAAGAATCATGAAAATCGTCCCAGGGGTTATCGAGTTATAACATCATCGAGTTTTACCCCGAAAGAAATATATACATATACAAGATATGAAGACTAGAACAACAGTTGACATGGTGTTTTGGGCATCAACATTTCTACAAAAAGATATAAATACCACGATGTAGTATGACTGCTGGGTGTCATTATTTTATTACACCCCCTCCATTTAGAATTCTTTGTTTTTGTTGCTGCTTCACACGTATTCACGGATGGGAAATTTAAGAGAGATAGTAGGTAGGTGCGCGGGAGCTGACTTTCTATAAAATACTTAGTTTGTAATTTCCGTCATCAACTACTGAAGAAGTGTTGATTTTGACAGCAGCTGTCTTTACAGAGATGACAATTTAATGAACTTCAACCTTCTCAACTAACAATACGACATAGCTTGTTCTGTCACTTTTCATAAACAGAAGAGAGGACAGCATGCTATAAAAATTAGAGTGTGCTCTAAACCTAACCTAACCTAAGATCTGAAGCTTGGGTTACGCCAATTGTGCTATAGCAACATGTTCTGATCTGAGATTATTATTGAAGGTCAACCTTAGCGCTGACAGCTATAACTTTGAGGTAGTTAGGGACTCTGTCTACCTCGGCTCCGCTATAAACTCTGATAACGACATCACATCATAAATCAAACGAAGAATCACACTTGCCAACCGTTGTTTCTTTGGCCTAAGACGGCAACTGATAAGTAAGGCCTTGTCGAGAAATACTAAGGAAACTCTGTATAAAACCCTCATCATCCCAGTCCTGCTTTATGGTGCAGAAGCATGGGCGCTATCAAAGGCGGATGAAGATCTCCTTGGTCGTTTCGAACGCAAAATTCTTCGAGTGATTTTTGGTCCCGTTTGCGTTGACGGGCTTTGGAGGAGAAGATTTAACAGCGAACTCTACGAGCTCTACAGCGACATCGACCTAGTCATAAAAGTACGCATCAGTCGTCTAAGATGGCTGGGACATGTAGAGCGAATGGACACCAACGCTCCGGCCCGAAGAGTCTTCGATTCTAACCCGGAGAGACAACGCAGTAGAGGAAGACCTCGCCTTAGGTGGCGCGAGTTAAGTATCCATAGCAAAACATATTGAGAAAAAAGATAACATTATTTGTATTCAATGATATCTTTAGTCTCTAGTACAGTCTTGCACACAACGCTACAATGATAACATATGTAAAAGAGATAATATCGTTTGTATACAATGTTGGAATATTATCTCTTCTTCATTATCAAGCAAGACGATTGTACGCTTGGGTCTCCTTGTAGATAGATAAGAAAAGTATATAAATACGACTGTATGATGAATTTATCAACAGTCTTATTGTAACTACATAGTAGCCTTAAGCTCCTTTTAGAATTAGTAAAAAGTATTTCAATAATAAAGGACATAGTTCCAAATAAATATTGTTTAATTTTAAAAGTAAGAAACAAGTGTTTTAATTGGCGATCCTGCCAGGAGGTTAAATATACTTTTTAACTTCAATCGAGCGGACCTCGGGAACAAGTAGTGAAATCTAGTATAAACAGAACACTCGCGTTACCGGTTACAAGAATTACCTAGCATAGCAGGTACAAATATAGCTTCTTCGTACGAAGCAGCAAAGCAATTCAGTGAAAGTGTATATGTGGAGAAAAAAATCCCAACACAAAGCTGAAACGTTGGAAGGGAATCATTGAAGACTTTGGAGCAAAATTAGTTTATAAACCAGGAAACCTAAATCTTGTAGCTGACGCATTATCACGTCAACGCATAAATACTTCTACCATAGAAACAGCACATTCAGCTGAAAGTTCTTCTAATGATATAATAAAAACTGTGAATCAGCCTTTTAATGCATACACTGCACAGTTCGAACTTATTGAAGATATAACAAATAATATCGAAACACAAATCTATTTTAGTAACAAAATAAGACTCATAATAAAGTTTAAGGACAAAGACTCTTTACTAAGGCAGATGAAAGAAGTTATACAACCCCAAAAGATTGTAGCTTTGCATACGAAATTTGAAAACATATACAAATATGGTGAAAACATAAAAAAAGAATTCCCACTAGTAAGATTTATATTCACACCAAGAAAACTTCAAGACGTGACAAATTTGGAGGAACAACTAAAACTTGTAAGGGTAACTCACGAAAGAGCACACCGAGGGTTACGTAACAATATACAAGAAATCTCAGAGAAATATTACTGGCCCGATCTAAATAAACAAGCAAAGAGTTTCAACAGAAAATGCATAGCATGTCTATTTGGAAAATATGAAAGAAAACCTATCAGAGAACCTCTGAATAATTCAGAAATACCAACACATGTGGGAACACACATTCATATGGACATATACTTCAACGACAAGTATACTTTCCTTGTAACAGTAGATAAGTATTCTAAATATACAATCCTTCGGGAAATCGAAACTCGAAACAGACTGTACGACGTTATGGAAGAGGTCTTATCTAATTATTTCCCAAAATGTGAACGACTCATGACAGATAACGAGAAGGGATTCAAAACAGAAATGGTGAACCAAATGTGTTTGAAATACAACATAACTAAAGTAGAAACTCCAGTATACAGATCGACAGCGAACGGTCAGGTAGAACGTGTAAACGGTACAATAACTGAACTGTCTAGAATATTCACAATTCAGAATAAAACAAGACTTATCGAAGAAATATTTAGAACAGTGCGTGAATTAAATAATTCTATACACTCAGTTACCGGTTTGAAACCTAGAGACATTTTCTTTAATCAAAATAAATATAGCAATAGTGAAATTATAATAAATAAACTAAACTCAGCATCCAAAAAAGTGATCGAACGTCTAAATAAAGGAACTCGACACAGAGAGTATAAAAAAGGAGATAAGATAATGGTAAGAATCACAGGTCTTAGAAAGAAATCTAACGCCAGATACATAACAAGAATAGTAGAAGAAGATAAAGGAGACACTGTAATCTCTAAAGAAGGAATAAAAATTCACAAGGATAACATAAAGAATTATCATTTTTCAGATGACGAAAATATTAATATTCCTAACATTACTAGGAATTGTACAGAGTCAAGAAGGGCAAGGAAACGTTCAAATAACTGAGTTACTAAACAAGAAGTTTATACTTACGCAAACAGATGACGTGTATTTATTCAAAGAACAAACTTATTTGTTACATGCCACCAACCTGACTTCGATATTTCAACCTTACGTAAATATCGTAACTAGTAAATATCAACCTACACAAGAAGAAAAAATTTGGTTAAGTAAAATTAAGAATTTAGCAGACCAATTACAAGAACATACTAGGCATACTAGATCAATTAACTTTTTAGGAACAGCTTTCAAATATGTGTTTGGTAATCCTGACCATTATGACTTAGTTAACATAGAAACGAGTATAAATAATCTCATAGAAAACAATAATAAACAAAAAACTATAAATTCTAGATTTGAACAAATTTTGGAACAATTCGAAGGTCAGAGCCTTAAAGAACATTTAGTAATAGAACAAGTGTACGAACAATTATTATTATTGACCAGAACAATTAATGCAGCAAAAAATAATGAATATTTATCAGAAAGCCTAGACTTAGAAGACATTAAAAATATTATTCAACATGAAATAATTCAAGTACCCATAATAAATATACTTGAGTACTCTAAAATATTATTAGCTAGAACTGATGAATTCTTCATCACAATATATAAATATCCAGTTCTAATTAAATCATGTAAATTGTATAAAGTAACACCTTTAAATTCAAAACATGGAAAAATCATTACAGATAAAACAATTGCCTTATGTAACCAAACTTATTTAAGAACAAGAAATTGTCAAAATCATCTAAGTAAAAACATTTGTGAAATTAACTTTGAAGAAGAAAATTGTCTTATTCCACTTTTAAAGAATATAACTTCAAAATGCAACATTAAACAAGAATACGATTACGACTTAGAAATTGAATCCGGTGTTATGTTATTAAGCGGTAAGCATAAGTTAAATAATCAAACAATTAATGGTATAAACTTAGTTACTTATGAAAATACTATAAATCTAGACGATAAAATATACAAAAACATGCATAAGCAAATTAAAGAAGTTATATTAAGAAATCATAATTCAGAGTCTTACATCGACCAAATAATTAAAGAAGATACAATGTACAAATTCGATAACATAGATACTTTAAAAAAACTAATTATTCCTTTTGAAGAAAAACCGATATTATCAACTATATACACAATTGTAACACTGATTGTTATTCTAGCATTTACGTACGTAATGATAAAAACTATACAATGTATAACAGATCGTCAAAAACAAAAAAAGATTGACGCATATAACAAAACTTATGAAAGAGAAATGTTAAAAATAGCGTCGAAAAATCGGGACGATTTCGTTTAACAAGGGGGGGAGTTAAGTATCCATAGCAAAACATATTGAGAAAAAAGATAACATTATTTGTATTCAATGATATCTTTAGTCTCTAGTACAGTCTTGCACACAACGCTACAATGATAACATATGTAAAAGAGATAATATCGTTTGTATACAATGTTGGAATATTATCTCTTCTTCATTATCAAGCAAGACGATTGTACGCTTGGGTCTCCTTGTAGATAGATAAGAAAAGTATATAAATACGACTGTATGATGAATTTATCAACAGTCTTATTGTAACTACATAGTAGCCTTAAGCTCCTTTTAGAATTAGTAAAAAGTATTTCAATAATAAAGGACATAGTTCCAAATAAATATTGTTTAATTTTAAAAGTAAGAAACAAGTGTTTTAATTCGCGCGCAAGTGGAAGGGGACCTCAACCAACTTGGAGTGCGCAACTGGAGGCAGTTAGCCAAAGATCGCGCTAACTGGAGAGGCGTATTAGTTGAGGCCCAGGTCCACCCCGGACTGTAGCGCCACCTAAGTAAGTAAGTAAGAAACTTAGCGCTATGCACAAAGAGCTCCTGCACATCTGACGTTTATCTTTTTTAGTTCAAAGCTGAGCTCGAGTATTAGGAGCGTGCTCAGATCGTCCTGATGTTTTTCTGTTTTTCCTTTTTCTTTTGTCAAATGTGACTGGAAGTGTGTATGCATATGTGTGATCGGTTTTTTCTCAGCCTGCTCAGTCAATATATTCTGAGCTCATAGAGCTCTGTTCATGCTCTGAACGGAAAAAGAAACACAAATTCGAGCTCAGATGTGTTTGGGCTAAAAAAGAAACACGGAATTTTTGTATAACAACTCAGGTTCTGCTCTGAACTACAAAAGAAAAACGTCTATAGAGTTCCTGTTATTAAATTTCAACCATCTAGTGACCTTGGTCAAAACATCTACTGAAAACCAGACCTTTTTACAACCAATCGCTGGAAACGGTCTTACTCCCTCATGTCCGCCCAACTACCCACTGGGCTATTTGTTTATTCTTTTCAAAAAAAAAAAAAACACCCTACACGTTCAAACTTTATACATCAAAAAGAGCATTTTTAATGGGAGGTATCTCTATAATGTCTTTCTAAATCCAGGTACTAAGCTCAACTTCTTTGGCTTGGGGTTTCACTAAAATTACACATGACACCGCAAAGGTCTGTAACGGCCACTGACTGAAATATTATTATGCCAGTGCCAACATGCCTAATCTTTGTCATAACTTCAGATAATCCCATTCTTACCTTTAATATTCAAATGCTTCGCAGAGGAACACTCTTTACAGGACGTCGACCCTTGTACGAAATTTCGAATAAAATAAAAAAAAAAAAAATGCACAATAAAACCGTTCATCTGCTGATTGTATATAGTCGTGGACCTAACCAAAACAAATAATGGTTATGAACCTTCAAACTCTGCCCTTACCCACTCTATCCAATTTTTGTTCATTTTTTAGCACCGTCACCGCGCACAGATTGCGATACACGAAAGTCCTTTCTAAGCCGACACAATTTTCCATGCCATACATACCCAGATACTGGCATTCAGACATCCCCCGGGACTCAGAATATACGTACAAGTCACATAGTCGCGTTCCCTGTTCTCTGCCAGCCGTCGGCGGTGGATTAATGACACCTCGTAAATCAAGCCTCGCTAGGTGGCAGGGGTAACGATCAAAAGAAAAAAAAAAACAAATTGAACGTGGGAAACAAAAATGATAAATGCAATAACTTCCAAATGGTATCTGGCTTCACAAACAACAAACAAAAGTGAACAGTTCCAGAAAGCTCAGCAACCCAACAACAAAAGGATACTCACCTGGAAATGGCAAAAGGTGCGGGGGTGTTGGCTCTCATTGCAATAGCAGTCGTCGTCGTCGTCGACGTCTGTGGTGTGTGAAGAATTGGTTGCCCTATTTTCTGGTCGGTATTTTTTTTTTTTTTTAGTCCTTGCCCACATGGTCTTAATGGCACAACAAATGACTCTCAGTCTCCGAAATGGCGGCGACTGGTTGGAGCTAAGCTGTATAAGCACCATTAGCCGTGGGTTACCCCCCGACACATGGAGAATGGTCTTTGCGCATGCATGCACCAAAGATAAGAATCTGCCCCCGCACAAGAGTCGGTCGTTGCTATATCGGTGCATAGGATCTACTCCTTGCTGATTATGAATTCATTAAGGCTATGGTCAGGTGTGGGTTTTGGCAGGGAAGAACTTTCCCTCAGCAGGTGCCAAAGGATCTGCCCCTTATGATGCACTTCCTTTTGTATTATTTACACGTAGATTTAATTTTGAGTGAACGACTTGAGGATGGTCATGCTAACAAGTTAAGAAAATCGTTTTGCCTTCTCCACACTACCGAGGATAATCGAGAAACTTTTGTCTACGATAAGGGAAATTTCGGGGGGAGTTCATCTCGATCATGCTTATGTGGGGAAGGATAAATTGTAAACATTCAGGGAACTCTAAGTCTACTCAAATTTTGGATGGGTGCATGAATACGAATATATGAGGGAAGATAAAAGATAATTGTTTTTGCAGTACAAACTTAATCTCGAGTTGATGCACAGGGCAGAGCAGCATAACTCAGATATTGTTGTATCTAGGGGTAGTAATGAAATGCCTTAACACTTGTATTTATTCTGGTTTGCATCCATTGTTTTCGTTTCAGACTAAATCGTAAGATAAGTAAGTTTTCGGTCAAAATATTCTCGAAATATTAATTATTCATTTAGTTGGAATGTGAGATAGTGAATAAGGATAATATCGTGGATCCTGCACTCGAAGCAGGAGCCTGAAATTGAAACTTAATTGGACTTGCCTGTCGGCGACTCAAAGGTTAGTTTGGGTTCGTGCAACTTTAATTAATCCGGTTGTATGACGATACGAAATATATTCCAGTTTCTAGTAGGTACGGAAGGCTTTCTTAAACAAATGGAATTTTCGAATAACTGTGAAGGATTTCATATTTACATTGCCTCAAATGTAGTTGCATACCTAATATACCCTCATCAGTTTTCGTTTTATAATAAAAGTAGATACCTAATTAATTAAAAAAAAAAAAAAAAACTGACATAGGTATTAGCCTACAGCCTACAGTTCGGGAAAATACCAATTTTATGACACTTCAATCTTCAAAATCGTTCAAGCCGTTTGGGCTACAGGGCCTCACGTAGGAACGTTCAGAGGATACGCGCGAAACACCAACCTCCCTGTGTCAGGCTTGCCAACTTGAAACATAACTTCGGACAAATATACCGAAAGAGTGGGACGGAGAAATCAACATTGGTACAAAGATTTAATTTTCCAACAAATAACTCGTATTTTAGTACACCTCAAAACGTACTACCTTAAAATAACCTAAAAAATATTTTTTCCATAACCAAGGTCATTTGTGTACATTACCCTATTTTTTAGTTATTTGTTGAATTAAATTTACTTTCGGACTGAGTAATCGTCTGGAAGGACAAAGGTTAAAGAAATATTAGGAAAGACAAATAGTTACCTACTTTGTCCCAAACGCAAATGTACCTACCTACCGTGTTGGCAACCGTGCCCTGTGTCCAGTCGGGCAAATACTGATGTGTGCCCTTTGACTCTGACGGGATCTATATTCTGTAAACTGTAATAAAAAGTCAAAATTCTTGAGCTCAATTGCTCGGATAAAAAACCAAGAATTGATTTGTAATATAAAAAGAAAGGGAAAGTTTTATTGACACTTCATAGATCATAAGTACCTTCTTCAATTAAGTGCTGCCAAATTCAGTTTATTATCCAAAAAACTCCACTAGACTCAGTTGCATCTGAAAATATTTTCGTCGCACCCATACTTGGTTTGTTTGTCCTAACAAGTTCATAAATAATTTCCATTACCTATACCTACGTCTGACAAACATCCGAGAGTATAACCTATAACTGTCTTGAAAGAGTTTCTCAATAAGCCGTTTGGAATCGGCATAAAATTGTAGATCCCTTCCATTCGTTCCAAAAATGAAAAACTCACGAAAACCGAATGGTTGTGAGAAGCTAGGCCTAGGGTCACTATGGACCGCTGTTGCCTCAACTATTAACTTCATTCATACCTACATAGATAAAATCAGTCAACTTGCCCAAATATTCTATTGAGTTCCGTCGCCATAACAAACCTCAAGCGAATCCCTAACTACCCTCATAAATCATAATATACCTATAACAAAGCAACAAAGTCCAAAGCTTATTTCAATCGAGAAGAACAATAGCGCCCAATTGGAATAAAATATGCACTCACTCACATTTACTTCATAATCATGACGTGAAAATTGGGAAGACAGTCACCAAATAATTGTCGCGCAATTGGGCTCGAATGTGGTTCTGTTTCAAACTGAGACATCGATTATTCAAACGCATGACCTGCACAATAGACTTCACTTAACCCACCATGTTCGTCATTCATAGAAAAATGACACAACAAGTTCACGGAAACAAACAACTGCAAATCGATTACGCGGTGCTTTGACACATGAAGCAAAACCCCCCGATATACAAAAAAAAAATAGAATTAAGGATTCAAAATCCGTAACCCTGGCAATGACTTCACGATTCGTGTAGATTGACAGTTCACTGGATGGTTCATTGTTCAGGCGAGAGCGAATGTGGTTGTAGGCAAAGAAAGAGGAACGATACACAGTAGGTATAGTGTGTACTCGTTCGGAGTTCAGTGATGCCAAGCTCATTTTCGGACATGGGTTTTTATGATTTGGTTGTTTACCTTTTTTGCCTCTTTATGTAAGGAATAGAGAACAAAAATATAACTATGACTGAAACATAAAATATCTAATGCAAAACCACTTTAAAATCAATATTTAATGAAAATAAGTTATATTATGTGAATTGTTAGTGACTATCTATTTCATGAAGATTTTATTATAAAATGGCGATGCCGAGATAAATTCCCGGAGTCTAAATCCGGTTGAATTGAAATGAAATGCAATTTATTTTTTCGATGGCCGGATTATTATCCGTTTGTCCGCATTCAATGCTAATAAAGGCGTAGGAATGAGATCACAAATCAGACGTCTAAGGTGTCATGGATGTACTACCCATAATTATAGATACGTAAAGCGAAAGTTCCGGCAATCAACATTTCTGCAATCACATGAAAACATTTCTATTTCCGTTTTAAAATATGTGAAATGAGAGTGTTAATTAGTTTCAGTAAGTTAAACCAACAATTCTTCAATCATTTATACGAAATAAATAAATAATTGTACGTTCATAACTTCCGGAAGCCATTTTGTTTTATAGGAAAACGAAATTTTGTAAGCCATCGCTATAAAAATATCAACATGCATAGCTTTCCCATAATTCCTACCACGTAAACAAGATGGCAGACCAAAAAACGTATCACGTTTTTTTGCGTGTTGGGTAATGCTGTCCCTTTCAATCAGACGGCTGTTTAGTATTGGGCATCCCTTTAATTTTCCGTGATAGGAATGTGTGACCGTATAAATGCACTATAAAATAACATGTCTCAAAACTCCTAGTTACCGTAGATCTGCTCCCATTTTCCAATCGTACTACGGTAACTCTCTCCATTCCGAAATTATTCGTAAATTCCCACCAACTCGTTCCAATTACCATTTGCCTGCCGAGTGTGTGTGTGTGCCCTGCCTGCTTGATTTGTTTTTCTCATCTGCTTTAGCAGCTGCCGCACAAAGCATCATGTATCCCTTTGCTATGCGAGTGAATGCGACAAACGAACAAACGCATACCTCTTGTTTCGAATTTGACATTTCGGAGTTCGGAGTCGGTTTTCGATCGTCGGTCGTCAAGTGCTCGAATAGTGTTAAAGTCGTCGTTTTACTCAAATTTAATCCAGTTTCCTTATAAAGTAATTACAAAAATCCTCTTCCACAAAGTGCTCAAATCAACTGCCGTATTATCAACGCGTATATATTAACCAAAAGTCGTAAATTCCGTGTGAAAATTACGAAACAAAGTGTTCATCTTTCAGTGCGGCGAAGAAGATAAAAAAAAAAAATTCGCATTTGGTAGTGCATTCGCCCCGCATCTTTTTTTTTTTTTTTGTTGTTGTCCTAACTCCCTTTGTGTCTCGCATCCTATTGGAATCGATTTTTCGTTCTATGCTTGCTCCGTGAAATGTTATTTTTTTGTGCAATTTATATAGATTTTTAATTTTCATTCATAAATTTCCTGAAAAGCGGTGGAAATTTGAAAATTTTAATCGCAAATCTGGGTTTGGTACAGCAAAAGTTGATGGTAGTATGAAAGAGAAAGAACAAGTTGACAGCTTCCACAACCACTAGTGTTATCGTTCAGGAAATCAATAAAATGTGTCACAATCACAATACATAGAAAGTGGAAGTACACGTTCTGCGTGTATGTACACGTGCTTCCAGCCATAGCCGCCATGTTCGGATTATCAGGCGAATTGATTGTTTCTTGGAAAGGCGGTGGCGGGAGGTTTTGGAATTTCGCCGCTATTCATTTTTACTCTTTGTTTTGGTTGGTGTTGTTGTTGTATCTTGTATGGGATTCTTACATTGGGTGGGATCAGGACAGGATGGCACTGGGAGCTGGGTATGGTACCGCTACCGAGACACCGATTGGCGATGATGCATAGATTTTCCTCTGTTTGCCAGCCAGTCGTCATCATCCTCTCCTTGTTCTTTTTTTCCTGAGAGATTTTGCTCCCCTCCCGACTGGAGGGTATTGCAAAATCCATCCAAAAATGGAATATGACTTCAAATTTTTAGAGGAACTCGACAATGTTTACGTCATATTGCGGAGCTTGGAGCTGGCAGCAGAGAAGATGGGTTGAAGAACTTGTGTGTATACCTACACGAGTTTTGGACAAGCAAAGTTGGCAAACAAGATTCTGCTACTGATGGCTGGCTCCAACAGTGGGCGCAGTAAAGGACGTGGAGTGGAGTCCCACTTGCACAAAGTGTTTATTTATTCCAATTGGAATCGTCTTTTGGCGAAGAGCACTGGGTTAGGAGGAGATTACATCGTTTTATTAGCAGAATAACGAGAAGTATTTGAATATCACAGTTCCTCGAGTGCTAGGCACTCTGTGTGGGTCGATAGATGTTGGAGACTATCGATTTTGGTGTAGACACGGTTGCATGGCTATTTTGAGAGTGCTAAGCTTAGATGGGCGTGTGTTTCAATACGAATTTGCTTGCAAGTGCACTTGTTCTGGTATTTAAAAGAATCAAATGGAGCCGAACGTTGTTTCGTGTTTCTAATTTCATAAATGAGATGCTTAAACGGGTTGTGTGGGCCTAAATTACTTGAAAGTGTAGTTAGGTATACTGTGTACAAATCGCATGCGCTAAAAAAGGAGAAATAAGCTGTTACTTCGGGTACCTACCTACCGATTTAACGAAATGTCATACGATCTAAACTTATACAAGTTAATAAGATCTTCATTACTCTTCCTCCTAGTTTCTGAACGAACGAGGATAACTCGTTGGGATGTACCTGCGATATGTCACTGTTCACAGTTTAAGTAAATGCCCGCAATGTGTTTTTTAGTATTTATAAAGCGATTGCGAACCATTTCGATTGCGTTACACTCGTTTACCTACTAAAACTCAGACCATTGTCTAAGATATAAGTGCATTAAATGTACCCCTTCAGCACAGCCAGCAGATGTCATCCATTGATTACCACTTGCAATCAGTTCCACACCGATTCGATTTGAATTTCTTGCAGACACTTCAATTCGAATTGAGCGTCAGTTTCCTTTTCTCAATTCGATTGTTAGAACGGATTATAAATTCATTTGACGCCTCGAGCCATTGGACTCATTCACACCGACTCATGGATGCCCCATCCATAAATAGAGAAATTTATTCTCGTTCATTGTAAATATAGGTGCCCGAAATTTCCATATGCAATTTTAATAAATGAATTTATTATACAAAACGAAAGACAAACAAGAAGACTGGATAACGAGTTGGTTTCACTTTTGTAAACGTTGTCCATCACTGCTCGGGAATTTTTCTAGGTCATCTGAAGTGGTTGAACGACAGACATTGAGATGAACCCTAAACCGACTCTTTGTCGCAATTTTCTTCAAACCCCCCTATTATCGTGAACATGTAAACACCCAGCATCGTCACCAACGGGGCCGACTATACAATTATTGATTTTATCAGATCAAACAACCCGAGTGCTATAGTATTATGAAAAAAAAAAAATCTCAACGCAAGATGGTGGAATATCGCCTTTCGCGCGCTCCGCCCCAACAGCTCAATACAATACAAAAGTGGAAACACTTGAGCTCCCGAGGGTGTCGCGTTATCTAATATTAAATATTGATCCTAGCAACAGCTGCAGCGCAAACACACAAGTGCTCGTGTCTCGTGTATCGAGTGTGTGTCTCCAGACGAAGATTCTTCCATGAAATTAATTAATTACCTGAGGCGCATACCTACCGCCCTCATGGTTACGCAAAGCCAATAAAAATCCCAAATTATCACCTGTATATTGGCTCTGGTATTTGTTTCTGTATAGAGAACTACTGCCATAATGAGATACCCAAAGGGTCACGTGCTGGGGTTTGCAAAAATTTAGCAAACAAAAATGTAGCCCGCTTCGTGACTTTTAGCGCGAACCAAAAATAAAACACTCCGTCAAACTAAATGTTAAAAAGAAACGCAAACAAACTAAATATACAAATTTATGTATCTATAAACAAAAATAAAACACGCGGCGACATACTGCCCCCGTGCTCGACAGCGACATCGACCAAGACCGCAGAGAGGCAGAGACCACCGTCCACAGCCAGCCCCCACGATTTGGTTCGAACTTATTTTTAAAGTTAAGTAATTTGCTTTTAGCAATTTCATTTGTCAATTGTCACCAAAGTTTATTCCCTAGAAACCGCCAGACACCAGAGACTATTTGCTCTGTCTCCCTTTGCTAGAAGAGAGTGGCAATGGGCCTTTGTCAATGTTGTTTGCATTGTTTCAAGTACCTATTCTATGTACGATGTAGGTATACTCCGCCAACAAAACAACCACTCATTTGTTGGATGATTTTTGTCGACCGGTAAAGAGTCAATAACCCTCCTTTACTTTGCTTTGATTAGAGAGGGGACGTCTGAACTTCCTCTATGAAAGAAAACACATAAATCTACAACTGTGTGTGCGAGTTTTGTTTTGGCGCCGATATTCGTATTGTTGACCCACTAAAATCTATTTCATTATGACGTGTGGACAATGCGAAACAAGAAAAATGGAATGACATAGTTTTTAACGAGTTTCATGCTGTCCAAATGGAACAAACCGACACCACAACGGATACTGAATATGAAATGAAAGCAAGCTGGAGCCGCCGAAGCAGAATTCTGTGAAATAACATTTTTCTCTCGTAATCATTGCGATTGCACCGACCACCGAGTGCCCGTGGGGGGGCTCTATAAGAGTTTTATTGGTAGCACTTTCACAGTTTGGTGGCTTTTTAATTGAGACGGTTTAATAAGCGTTAGAAATTGTTAGGAAACATAAAACTGGCAATATGCTGCACTACACTGCATACAGTGTCAACTTTTGCTTGTTAAACGGATTTATGTACACCAGGCACTTACACAATGGGGATGGAGATGGAGACGGTTATATGATAGAGGTATGCGACGTGTGAGGCTAAGATACTGTTTCTTCTGTATGATAGGCAGCCGTTCTTCAATTGTAAAAGAGTTTTGTATGCCTGTCGAACGTGTTTTCTTTTTTGTATTGCTGTTATGACAGCCTCGGGACGATGTAATCTTAGATAAATAGTTCAACGTAACTCTAAATTTTAGCTATATACTTAATGTACGTATTTGTGGGTATTTTGGCAAAACCTATATATTGGACAGGTACTTCCGGAAAAACTGCTGGTTCGAGTTTGAATTGAACACCTAAAAGCGACCGCCTTGTCGATAAAATGGCCAAATGAAGCACACTGAGTCCGAACGTATTTTGGGAACTTTTGATCATACTAAGCAAATGTTCCGACTGCCGAAAGTCGGTAAAATAGGTCACTTCAGACCTCTTTCAAAACCTTAGAGCGAACTCTTGACCTTCACATAAAGACAGGCCTAGAAAGGTCTCCCTTATGTCAATCACATCACGCATCAAGAGTAGGTCGTAGGTCTACGGAGACCGCCCTTCACGAAGTAGTGCGCACGATTGAAAGGTCACTAACCAATATACCTTAGCTACCTTCTTAAACATAGAGGGAGCTTTCAATAACGTCCATACTGAATCGGTCCAGGTAACTCTCACAGAATTACCTACGTGTCACTTCATGGATCATCTCAATGCTCAAAACAAGGATCATTCGGGCAAAACTCGGCAACACCCTTTCAACTAAATCAGTAAGCAGATGAACACCTCAAGTTGGGGTGATCTCTCCCCTCTTATGGATTATGGTATGCTAAACAAAATCGTGTCAAGACTCGACAGGACGACAGGCATCAATGTTTTTGCATATGCTAATGACGTGGTTTTTCTAGTAAATAAATAAATAGTTGGCGCAACAGGTCCGGAGGGACCCTAGGCCTAGCTTCTCACAACCATTCGTTTTGTGTGAGTTTTTCATTTTTGGAACGAATGGAAGGGATCTACAATTTCATGCCGACTCCAAACGGCTAATTGAGAAGCTTTTTCAAGACATTTATACTCTCGGATGTTTGTCAGACGTTCGCGAGAGGTGGCGCAGCGGGATTCGAACCTCGACCCCTCGCATAGTAGTCCAACACACTAACCACTAAGCTACTGCGCCTCCTTTTCTAGCATCAGGAATATTTCCGGACGTGATTACCGAGATCATGGAAAGAACCTTGGGTAAGATTACCGGTTGGGCTACAAGCTGTGGCCTTAGCCTTAGCCCGAGTAAAACTGAACTGAAGCTCTTCACCACCAAAAGCAAAATATCAACTTTCTCACTTGAATAACCAAAATCGTACTCTATCCACCGGTGCCAAATACCTAGGAGTCATCCTCCTAAACTCAACTGGAAGTCTTATATCGAACACCGGTTGCGGAAGGCAAGCATAGCTTTCTTCGGCCTGTAGTAAAACTTTTAGCAAGAAGGGGGGGCTTCAACCGAATATGGTTCGTTGGATATACACAGCGGTGGTACGTCCCATCCTTACCTACGCATCCCTGGTATGGTGGCCCGCCTTAAGTAAAGTCTATAACATCACTAAACTAAGTAGAGTCCAAAGAACAGCTGGAATTGGAATCACTGGAGCCTTATACGATCTAGTCAGACACCGAGGCGCTCTTGATTCTGAATCTTCTGCCGGTGGATCTGCATATAAAAAACATTGTAGCATGTTTGTATGATTGAAAGAATTTAAATGTTGGTTCGAAAAGCCTTATGGCCATGCCAACATCCTACTTCCTCTTCCCAACGGAATAAATAGGACGTATATCTACGGACTACATTGTTACCAAACTTAACTTCCATAAAAACTTCTCTGTTAGATTCCCCTCTAGATCAGAATGGGTGGAAATCGCGGTTGTTACCGATTTCGACATACCCATCTGTTCACAGATGGCTCTAAAATGAGCTGTGAAGTGGGAGCGGGCATTTTCTCAGCAGAGTTAGACATCTCCGAAATCCGAATCTTTCCGGCTCCCCAGCGCAGCCAGGGTATTTCAAGCAGAAGTACTTGCAATTAAGGAGGCTGCTCCTTAACATAACGACACCCAGAAAAAAAAAGAGTCATCGTCGACAGTCAGGTCGCGATTAAGTCCGTCGGTTCAACTAAGTCAACGTCCAAGCTTGTTGTGGAATACAGGAAGACACTGACCAGGGCTTGTCATCGGTTTGAAATCACTCTCGTCGGAATTAGAAAGCCGATTAACTTGCTAGACGTGGCTCTGCTCTGTGCGTGTCTCATGCGGAGGAAGTCTTGCCTCCGCTGGGATGCGTTAAGAGAGAAATCTTCTTGCACAGACTAGATGGATAACCCGGACGAACTGTGGCATTTCAATTAAGATCTGGCCTACGATGATGCCATAACAAAACAACGTCTTAGCTAGAACTCGTGTAGATGTCGCCAGACTAACGGCAATTAGTAGGGGCAATTCGCCTTTGGGAACTCACGCAGTCAAGCTTGTCATCCCCCATGTAACCCACTACTGTAGCTGAGCTTTGTGAGTGTCCGGTACTAGCAAAGACCCGACGCAGCTAACAGGTCATCCCTTTTATGATGATCTTTCGGCCATCCAAAGTATCCATTTCAACAAGATCATAAAATTTCTCAGCTTCTCAACTCCACAGGCTGGTTTTGAGCTCACAAAAACATCCTTACCCACCATTATCTTCAGGTTCCGTTAGTTGTGGTCTTAAAACGGCGCTCAATGCGCTATTTGTGTTTTTCCCTCGTCAGGAAACGGGGAATACAGCCACTTCAACCAACCAACCAAGCAAATGTTCCAGAGAGTTGTATGTGACAGTTGTGACTTGTGAGTTATAAAATGAATGCAATAGTTCAACTGAGGGAGACGCCAGAATTTATCCAACCATCTTTTTTTAGGCCTTTCAAGTAGACGACTGTTCACGGATTACATAGCACACCTTGGAATCCGAGATGGGGATATGCATTTAACGGGACCCAACCACCGAAGCATTAGTTCCATCGTCGTAGGCCTCCATCTCGTCATTAGAGCACCTTTGGCAGCTTGAATGTTTTTCCTATAAGGTTGCTGACACTCCTCTTCGATGTTCCCAGGGGGCTTACTTTTGTTTAAAGACCAGATAATCGTTGGAAACTGTTTTTTCTGATACTAGTGTAGTCCGGTAGCGTTTGCCGGAGGCGTCAAAACATCGTTCCAGCACCTCGACACAATGTAATCCGACTCTACACTCGATCAGTTCAACTGTGGCCATCATGTTTACAACTTGATGGTGCTTTTTGCCTCATTCTACGACACGATGAATTGCTTCACATATGCAGCATACATATTCACGAATGACATCATCTATAGAATGTGCTGAAGTGCTCTACACACATCATTATCATTGGTACTTGAAAGTGTAGACCTCGCCGATGAAATTGATTGAATATCTGTCGAACATAATTTGTTATCTCCGCCACTCTGACTATTACAACAGTTTGAAACTGTCTGCAAATAATTTAACAGCGCCGACAACATTTGGCACAAGATTGAGATCTCCAAGTTGCCTCCTCGTTCATGGAGTATTAAAGTTCCCTGATATTTGGCCAAATTACCGAAATAACTTCTTACCCACACAAATATTGAATTGTGTACACACCGACACAAAAAAAAGAAAAAGAAATGTAACTTCCACTGCAAACGTCAGTGGTACATAGAATTACTGTTAAATGACCCAGAAACTATGTCGATCTTAAAAACTCGTACATTCGAATGCCACTCCTATTTGATGTTATCCTCATGCGATATAACCAGCACATGAATGTCGCATAGTCTCCTTAATTCCTTGCAATCTTTCTTTTGCCTTGCAATGTAAACACATAAGAAAAGGACAAACTAAAGAGCGAAACGTGGGATGAGTAAAATGAAAATCCTCGTATTTATACAAAAACGAATGTGGACTCACATTAGGAGATGTTCAACAAGCTGAGTTCGAAACTTGTTGTTGGGAATTGTGTCCAAAGCGAGAGTGGATTATCTAGGAATGGAATGGTGGAGTTGTTTTTTTTTTTTTTTTTTTTTGTGGTGCAAATAAATTGGCACATATACTTGTGTTGCACTTTTATTGCCCTACTTTGGCAAGTCACTTGGTTTTGAAGTGTTTTTGGAGATTTTCGGGAGATATGCTTTCGGGTGTTAACCATGAATTGGAGCACAGGGTCTTGGACATGGGATGTATCCAACTGTGTAGAGGCTATGAAATTTGTGCGTTGGAGATAGCTTTTGTGGGATGTAATGTATGGCAACGGATTTAGACTTAAAGTGATGAGTTTCAGTTAGCTGTGATTCGAGTAGGGGCGATTTTTAGTGAACAATGGATGATGTTTTTAAATTGTGTGGTGGCATGGGTAAACTCTGAAGCGACATCATCCCCGATTGCAATCTGTTATGTCGTTTTCCATTTGTTTCACTCCGGGGTTCCAGTCATTCTTCAATCCAATTGAACAAGAAAACTGCTTCTGATTGAATCCACAAAAGTATTGGTGAGATGCCAAAAAATAAGCTACGGCCGGCAGCTGTCATCTGACTTGTATAAAAATACATAAATTACACTTGTGTGAGTGCTTCTTGAGTGGATTCTGACCTCAAATCGAGAAGCGAAATTCTCTTTTCAGAATCACCAGAAGATTATTTTTTTTTTGTGCCAATGGAACAGTTTCAGAAGCGAATTTTTCGATTCCGGACTCTCCCGGACGCTTCTTTTTGCCCAATGGAAAACGACATTACAGTCTGTGGGTCCATTTTCTTAGGTACGAGCCTGAAGTACCTTGACTGCTACTTTCATTTAATGAATAGATCATCTGGCATTTCATTTTCGATTAGAGACCTTTCTTAATATCCACTAAGTATGCCTGTAGCAAGGGACATTATGTTTAGCTTTGTCCCATTGCCAGTGTCCTTGATTCCTACGGAACTCGTTTGCTATATTGAATAACTATGCGAACTCCATTACGTGACATGTTTCGCAAATATGTCTCGAATGTGACTAATCTACGTTGTGCTTTGAATATTTACAAGGTCAGTCCTCCATCCGTAGTTTTATAAAATTGTTCATTCGGGCCAGGCGAAGTGGTACAAGATCGTGGGAATTTTTGTTTTTCGAATGGAAGGGAGGAAAGGAAACCTTTTGCCTGGTAGAACAAATTAATGGGAATTTCTGTTTTGTGTTTAAATTGGTAAACATTTACTTAAACTCTCCCAACAAATTTAAGGCGACTTTAAAGCGGGCGACACCCGTTTGTTTGCTTTGAATAAGGGTATCAGCCTGATTTTGTTTCCACTTAAAAATGAAGCACAACACTTGCGGTCCCCTTCACAAGATTTTCTTAATGAAAAGTTATATGAACATTAGTATTTTAGTCCTGGAAGAATTTAAGGTATTTGTTGAAAACTGCGTGGGAGAAAAGTTAAACTTTAGCTCTCAGCATGGTAATATCAATTTAAGACAAAACTTGCAGCGGTAGCACTGGTATACGAAGGAGAGACCGCTCAAAGGCGATTTAGTAAGACTTTGACCGAAGATATAATGGTGATGCCCCAACGAGTCATTGCCTAACGGGCTCATCTCGGATAGGTATACTGAGTAAAGGGTTTCTGGTTTCTATGTTTTTTGTACATCAATCTGAGATGGTGATACCTTTTACTCTTAATTGCACTTGAAGCCTTTTGGTGGACTTTGGATGGTCTAGAGCTAGACAAAATGTTGATTCACACTATTTAAAGCCTTCTCAAAGTCAAGTTTTTATTGATTCCTGTCTGAAGCTAAAAGTAAAATTAGGTTCCTGCATATTTCAAACCCCTTTTACACTATTCGTAGTCTAGCATAAGATACCCGTAGTTGGATAAAGGCCGACATCTCTCCTTTACTCTCGATTGACCCTAATGTTCCATAACTCTAAGAAGACCAAGAGCTTTAGAATGTTTGGAGGATTTTTGACATTCGACTCTTGTAATGCGGAATATTGTAAATGAGGGTTTGAAAAACGACCAACATCTCTCCTTTACTTTCGATTGACCCTAATAGTTCCATAACTCTTGGAAGATCAAGAGTCTTAGAAGGTTTGGAGCAATTTTGACTCTTGGAAGACCAAGAGTTTTAGAAGGTTTGAAGCATTTTTGACTTTCGACTCTTGTAATGCGGAATAAAGTAAACAAGGGTTTTGAAATCGTATTGAGGAGGTAACAGTTCCAAGCTAGGTTCGGGTGTCGCAAATATTTTGCTTATGGATTTAGAAAATTTACGTTGTCTTTGCTCCAATATTTCAATACGTTCTCGACATATGCTTCCACTTTAAAGCACGTTTTAGCGTGAAATGTATTGAACTAAATGAACAAAGGTACGCCATTACCAGAAACTAATAAAGAAACCGTTCGTCAAAGTGGCTTTAATGACTTTAAGAGATCACCTTGAATTGGTTTAAGATCTTTTGATATCGTTGGTGGTCCACAGGAAGCATTTTTTTGGCGCCGATGAATAAAGAACAAGTAAAGCTATCTTAAAAAAAAAACATGCTCAAAATTTATTTTTTTGCTTATAAATTGTTATAAATTCATTAACAAATGTGTTTTTTGTTTTTTTTAAGTCTCACCCAGCGGTGTGTGTTCACAGACAGGAAAAATAAGAGCGCGCGAAAGAGAATTGTTGTTCAAAATTTGAGAAGCATTGCACAACCAGAAGTGTTGTAATTCGCGGTATTACCTCGTACTCTTACGTGTTCGTGAACTATACAAAGCAGTACTGTGCAATTGCAGATTCAGAGTGGGCCGCAGATCCTCGCCGTGTACCTTGAGGGTTCTATTCGAAGTATTGAATGTTTTCTTCGCGATGTTGTCGTTTGGTTTCCTCAATGTGTGGCCAATCCACCGCCACTTCCTCTGCTTAATTTCGGCATTCAACAGTTTTTGATGCGTTATATGCCACAATTTTTGGTTGGATCTTATTTGCGGCCATCGGATCTTAAGGATGTATCGCAGGCAGCGGTTAACGTATGCCTGCAGTCTTCTAGAGATGGAGGTAGAGACTTTCTAGGTTTCGCAGGCATACAGCAGTACGGACTTGACGTTGAATTCGAAGAGCCTTAACTTGGTGCGTGGGAAAATTTGACTGGAGTTCCATACTGAGGATAGCATTCCAAAAGCGCTGCGAGCTTTACTTATTCTGCTATTAACACCCAGATCCGTTCCTCCTTCGGATGAAACAAAACTGCCTAGATAGTTAAATTTCTTGAGCTCCTCAATAGGTGTCTGTCTCAGAATAATGGGCTGATGTGCTGAGCGGGCAGTGTGCATTATTTTTGTCTTGTAGCAATGGGTCCTAAGACCAGACATCTCTCCATTCACTTGCAGTGATTGACACATTTCATTCATCCCGCTGTTTGTTTTTGTCAGGAAACAGATATCGTCGGCATAAGCAGGTGGCTTAGCCTCTCAAACGGTCTCCATTGGATACCATGTCTCTCGGATTTACCTACGGTGGCAGTCAGTACATCGTCTATCGCCAGTAGAAAGAGGATTGGCGACAGAATATCCCCTTGTCTCACTCCCTGTCGCTCTTTAGAAGCATCGGAAAGCTGTCCATTATTTAGAACGAAGCATGATAGGACTCCTTAATAAAAAAAAAAGGTGATAGGTATTTAAATGAACAGAAAAGATGAGGCCGCTAGTTTTATACTCTCAAACGCCCGAACAGTTCATAGAATTTACTTAGTAGTTTCCTTCAAGTTGGTTTTTCTACCCCTATAGGGGGAACTTCCATTCCCCGAAATTCACTCATTTAAGACGCTAATTCGATAAGTCGCTGACCTCCAAGTTACAAAGGTTCCCCTATCCTGAACAAGAACAATCACTTATCGTATATCGACAAGGTTTTTTTTTCTGTTTGAACTTCGACTTAACATTGTCACGAATTGCGACAACAAGAAAAACAAAGTTCTACGCAATAAAATTTATCTTTGCAAAGTTTCCCAAAACAATTATCTGTGCGACCTTAATACTGGCAATAACGTGTGCTTTGCGTACCCTCTTCAAGCCAGAACAAATTGAGTTTCGAGTTATACTCACACCCAACTTTGTAGATACATTTCGAATGCAAACAAGGAGTGTGTGCACCAGCAAAACTCGAATCTTTTTCACACCCCTATGCAAATTCCCAAACTAAATAAAAGTTGCCTTAAACTTCTCTGATCCTCGCTGTTCTCTTCTTATTGCATCGCACCTATGAACTCTGTTGAACTCAAAAATATCGGTATGAAAATGAAAAATCACCGCATGCGAATACAAATAAAAAAATATATCTCGTCGCATCCCTATGTACAACAACCGCTTGCCACTGCTGAGTCACAGCTCACAGCCAGAGAGAACTCAATTTAAGTTATCCATACTCATCAATGCCCCCAGAGACGGTGCTCGGCATTCGGCACTCGGCGTCGGCAGTGCAAGCGACAATCGCGAACACCATGGGCAGCTACAGCTCCCCCATAAACTCACACACATTCCTCAACGTTTTGTTTTGCATTTCAGTTTAGTATCTGTTGGGCGATTTTCGAACTCCATCGGAATTATGTAGATTCGTAAAGTGTGTATCGCAAATATAGAATTCTAACTACGAATAACAGACGGCATACGAATACATCACCATAACCCCTGTGTAACACATCAGTAACGAATATACAAAAAATATATATATATATATAACATAAACAAAAACAAAGCGCAAAGTATCTGAACGTTTCAAAAATGATTCTGGAGTAGAGTGAATCGCCCGCGTACTCTAGCGCCGCCGGAAAGACTGTATCTCTGTACAGTGTATTCATATAGTATGTGTGCGTGAGTGCTATACGATAAAAGTCGGACAAAATTCCCAGTAAAGTTAAAAAACAAAAAACCCCACAACGAATACCTATCTAGGATAAATTCGAATCGAAATACGCACAAAAAAAAAAAAAAAAAAAAACACATTCACAAGCATCACCTATACGTAAAATGTTCGCGACTGGGAAGATCATAATTCAATTGGTTTTATTGATTTCGATTAACTGGTGGATACCGATAACAAGAAGTCATGTCATCGCCAACCCACCACCATCGACGCCATCCACAACGACGGCTGGCGATGGGGATACGGCAGTTACTGCAGATGATGCGTACCCAACCGAAACAACTCAATTACCCAACGATGCACCTATTGAGTCGGAAATAATCCCGCATACATTACCAGCAGCAGCCGCCGACGATGCCGCTGCCGAGCCAATACCAGAAGCAAAGCCAGTTCCTGTACCAATACCAGAATCCAAATCCGCAGCGCCAGTGCCAACAACAACGACAGAAGGTTATCCATCGCCCATCGACAAAGATGATAATTATGGTAATTAGTTTGTGTGCATATATACTTATTGTGTAATAATTTATTAGAATTTGTACTGTTATTTAAGTTTTGCGGGTGGCAGTAGGTACTGCTCGTGCAATTGACCTAAATCGGTTGCACTATATGGAATAACACTCGACGCTAATGCCATTTAAGCAAGTCCGAGTTGTGTTATTTTTATTCAGAGCCGTATATGCAAGGTCAGTCTAGGCGGCACACACGCGCATAAACCTATCTACTGACTGCTGACTCAATGCGATTCAATTTTTGTGCTCGGCTATTGGAAATTGCAATTAAATCGTACACACGTAGGTACTGCTGGTGGTTTTTAATTAATTTGTTTCATTAGATATTGAACTGTGGTAATGAAGCGGATAGGGAAATCATTTTTTTTATTTTCCTTTTTGTTCTATGAATTAATAGATGCCCCTCAACATAGCGATTGGCTTATTGAATGGCTCTTAGTGTACGAATTATGTAAACAAAAGAAGTTTGTTGTGCCTTTTTTTTTTTTTTTTATTACCTAGCAACACAGTTGGTTACTGTTGAAGGAGGGCTATTTATTTATTATTTATTGAGTGGGAATTTTGATTGCGAATCAATTGCACAATTATTGTGTTAAATGGAAGAGTTCATGACATAAGAATGGACATTTTTGTTGAAAGATAGAAAAGATCATGCTATACAAGCAGTGGACTGCCTTCCGATTGTGGAAACCCGTAGGTTATCCTTGAAGCTATAACAATGTCTGCTGCTATTCATCAAACTATCTACCTAGTCCTGCCATAAGTTCTGTTACAACTTCAAAGTCCCATAGAAAAAAAAAAAACGAGTAAACATATCGAATTAATTTTTTTTTATTTATTAGCCCACATTATTGGCTATTTGAAAAAAAAAATGGTTCATTCAAAATGGCCGCCGTTTGCTTTCACACAAACATTCAAACGTAGTGGCCATTGGGCTATCGAGGCACTCACGGTATCCATGGATATCTCGGACGCTGCTTTGGTCAATGCTGTTTTCAGGCTTTCCAAATTTCTGTGGGGAGTCTTGCAGGCCATGTTTTCCAGTTCTGACCATAAACCATAATCCAGTGGATTCAGATCTGGACTCCCCGAGTGCAAATCTTCAGCTGCTATGAAGCAAGGAATGCTGAGCCTGAGCCACTCCTGCGTGGTTTTGGCTTTATGCGCTGAAGCAGAGTCTTGCTGGAAGATCCACCTGTTTCCGTTGAAAAGGGTATTGGTCAAGTCTTTAACAAGACCCTCTAGCACGTCCTCTTGATAGACCTTTGCCCGAGTTTTCACGCCTTTTTCACAGAAATGGAGGGATGTGACACCTTGGTGGGACACCCCCCCACCAAACCATTACGGACGCTTGATGATGGCCTCGTTGAACCCTAGGAACAATTTTTTTCGCTTCCTTAGATGAAGTGGCATAAATCTTATCATTTTGCTTATTGAAAACTTCTTCAACGGTAAAAGTTTTTTCATCCATAAACAAAATGTTTTCATGGCCATTGGCCGCGTGCCACTGCAGAAGTCTCTTGCATCTTTCCAGCCTAATTTTTTTCAGTTGGGGAGTTAAGAAATGACCAGTGGACCGACGATAGGCTTTCATATGGAGATCGTCCCGAATCAACCTTGACATCGATCTGGTTGATATCTCCAACTCCTTGGACATTATTTTCTGTTTTCTAAGGGGATTTCTCAGAATTCGCTCACGCGCTGCCTTCACTACCGCACTTGTACGGACGACGCGTGGGCGACCACTTCTTGGCCTGTCATCGACTCTGGACATTTCGGAGAAAAGCCTGATAATCGAAATTTCTCGATATGCCGAGTGTCCCACGCCCCACTCCATGTTAGCAGATCGCAAGCTGAAACCAAACTGGCTAGTATTCTTTACTACACAATGCATGCCGAAAAAAAAGTTAACGGTTCTATTCCCGCAAGAAGTTGTTTGCAATAAGCGATGGAAATTGTGTAGCAGAACTTATGGCAGGACTAGGTATACACAAATTATCTGACTACCTTGATCTTGATGATCTCAAGACTTCTCTCTCAATAAGCAGGTCATTTGAAAGGATTGTTTGGGTGTGAGAGCCACAAAAGGGGTCTATCGACAGAGCTTAAAATTTAATGAACAGGAATAACAGGTACAAAAAAAAAAAAAAAAAAACACCATTGAAAAGTATCAAACAAATATTGCCTTGAAAGGGATTTAAGATATGCATGGGGTGAGGCTCAGTTTTTTGTAGTTAAAGTGAACTCGCTTCGATGGTAAATAATGTTGAACTAAGATTGGCTTATTCCGAGACTTTTTAAATCCAGGGGCCTATAACACAAAACAACATGGCAACAGGCACTTGTTGAATTAAATTTAGTTTACAAGTGTAGACTAAAGCTGTAACAAAACAAAAACCATAACAATTGTTAAAATCGAAAATTTCCCTCGACTTGTTGAATCAATTTAACAAGTCAGTCACACGCAATGAGCCGGAGAATTTTCAATTTTCTCCCTAACACTAAGCGCCTTGCTTTTATTAGTTGGCGAACGTAATTTATGAGAGACAACTCGTACTGGCACACGAAATTTTTCAACGAATAAATTGGAATCTATTTCGAAATTTATTCTTTCTTTAAATACTTTTATATTTAGTAGACCAGCTGACCCGGCGAACTTTGTTTCGCCCATATTCGTTAATGTAATGAAAATAATAATAACAATGCACAATGCACATGTTCTTAACGGAACACGATATTATAAAGCGGAAGGTCATACATTTGACTTTAGGAGAAACATGGGAATTCAAGATTGATTCCAAAAAATTCCAGAAATTGTCTTTGAGACTTATTAATTGTCATTGTCATAGCGAAATGGGAAATTGATACGCTTAAATACGAAAGGCAAATCTTTCTGAATAAGCGGAATCCGTGGAATTAGAATGTTTTCCTTTGAATTTTCCACTCAAAATCGTCGCTTATTGCATGATATTAGAATTGAGATTGAGATTCTTGTATTTGACCTTTGAGTTGAGCATATGAAAGAACATACAGACAATCAAAACAGAACACTGCGCCGGAGAAAAAAATATGAGAAGAACTCAATTTCTGGTAATAAAGTGTTGTGTCTTGTGTGTATGTGAAATGTGACTTTCTTTTCACTCCTCTTGCAAATCGCAAATTCTCGATCCCATCCACCGTCCCACTCAAACGCACAGAATACTCGCACTCCATCGCCATCCATGCTAAATGGTGGCGGTGGGTTTGGGTGGCTTCAAAAACTTTTGCTTCAAAACATAAATTCACAGATGGTTTGTTTTATCTCCCTGTTTTTTGTTTTTATTATAACTATTTAATTGGTTTAAATAAATAATTAATTTACCATGGACATTTTTTTTTCTACCACCCTTTTTTTAAGGCTAAATACCACCGTTTCGCTTTTTTCAAGTCCCATCACTGTCTACGATCTACCTAACTGAAAAAAATTCACTCCGCAAAACCTTCAACGCATGAGCACATGAGCAGACCAAATCCATTCGACTCCAGTTCCGATTCCGAGTATTTATATAAAAAAAATTGGTGCGACTGTATCCAACAGTCCCGAAATATGTGTGTGTGTAAACACCGTGCGTGCGGTATGTGTGTGGCTTGATATACGTCATTGAGAAAAGAGGGAATTGTAATAACCGTATTCTTGATATATTATGAAATTACAAATACCCGTTTGCATTTCCATCCCCGCAAATTAAATGACATCAACTGTTACACAGTAAATGAACGTGTCATTGGAATTTCATTCGGCTTGCATTGCATATTGTAGAGGTGCTGGTCAACGACATTTTTGTTAGTTGTTGTCCAGCTGTGATTTCTGCGTGGTAATTCACGAAAGATTTGGCACCGAATTTCCTCGAGATATCCGTCACAGGGAAGAAATGTGAGACCATCATATATGAAAAACATGCTTTATTTCACATCAACAAAAAGCTGAAATTAATATGCTCCAGTTCATAAATGTATGCAATGATAAAACACAGTGACGCATTTTCTGTCCCCGCATGTTAAATGTGTGGAATTACTCCACCAGATTCCAATAACGAGCGCTTAGATGTTCACACATAAAAAAAAAACCCTCCCGCTCTCTCAAAAAATACGAATATACCTTAAAAGAAAACTTAAAAAAGAAAAAGAAAAGTTAAACGGCATCATCCTCTTTAATCCCATAATTGATATGGGATATTATAACGCATCACATTTCTTTTCATCAACATTTATGTAGACCATGTGGTTTGTAGAATACATCTTTCCTGTCTGGCAGAAGTCCGAAGACAAATGGCTTTATTTAATAAATAAAAAATAAATAGTTGACGCTACAGGTCCAGAGGGACCCTAGGCATAGCTTTCTCAACCGCATTCGTTTTGTGTGAGTTTTTCATTTTTGGAACGAATGAAAGGGATCTACAGTTTTATGCCGACTCCAAACGGCTAACTGAGAAGCTCTTTCAAGACATTTATACTAGGTTTATAAGTCTATATTAAAAAATGTATGTAGAGCTGCACAAGTGCAGTCCTTTTACCATCTGTTTAGGTATATGACATTGCGTCGTGGTTATATAATTTTGTATTCTAATTGCCTGTTTGTGTACCTACCTTTATTTTTTTTCATTTTGATTTACGAAATGTGTATTCTTTGTTGGAAAACAAACTAAAGCGACTAGGCCTACTGGGGATACCCTTTAAAAGAAGCGAATATTGGAAAAGGAATACTAAAAAGACGAACGGAATTTATTTCGTTCAGCAATATTTTTATTTTAAATTGTAAGATGGTAACCCTAATAGTATTTCTCTCTATATTATGGGGAATTATCATACACACTACGGCAACCCTGTGAGAGCTTTAAAAAGGACCGATTTATGTAAGTCATTGCAACCAGACTGAGAGACAAACATCCTATCTTCCCTGTACTGACAATTTTTCTTGGACAGAGTATAGTAGAGCGTGACATAATTACTCATGCCTTCATTTCAACTATATCACACCCAAATCCAAAACACAAGTACAAATCAACCATAGTCGTCTCATAGTTAATTTCGTTCACAACTGAGCTAAACGAAATAGTTGGTACGATGTGCGCGTTCAACTTTTTTTATAGCATTTATTTTCGATAGACATATTTCGTTTCCAACTCATCTGAACGAGTTGACGGTCGAAAGAGTGGACATGGGAAGTATTGTTTTCGCTTGTGTCGCAGTCGCAGTCTAGCAGGGTAGTTTTTTTTTCGTTTCGGTATGAATTACGAATGCGCTCAAGAGCACAAGAGGCTGGCACGAGTTCGGAAATACACTAAGAAATTTACTGAAATTTGGTTAGGACTTAGGATATAAGTACATATTGGAAACTTATTTTAATTTTGATGTTGTGGCGGCAGGAGTGGAAAGTATTGCTGTCACAGGTTAGTATTTCGTTTTGTATGAACTATGAATGACGATTTGGCTCAAGTTCTCAAGAGGGTGGCACGAGTTTGGAAATACACCTGGACTAGATTGAAGTCGGGACTGAGATTTCTTTAATTGTTAATATTTATTCTCTAAATGTAAGGCGTTCATGAACAAAATGAACAATAGGACGCGTCGCCACTGACAGCAATCCATATAAATATACAAAACATTCTTATGCAACAAAAACAGCTGCCGATCTGCGATTACTTCTTCCCGCACTTCCGAATAACTTTGCGAATAAAGAATGAATACTGTAGATAATTAAACAAAATTAGCATGCACCTACAGCGATAGTTGGTATTCTCCGCTCTCGGTATGGCTACGCAAAAATAATTCCAACTAGTTATGTGTTTTTAATTAAAACAAAAAAAAAAAAAACTTGGTAAACTATAAACCGCAGATAAAAAGCAAACCGCCCTCTCGCGAAGCAACAATACGATTCCACTCGTTCAAAACAAATGCAAATTTGTTTAGATTACTCACTCACTGGCCACTCGAAATGCGCATTAAATTATCAGTTTATACCGGATTACGGCAGGAATGCTAAGAAAAATGTACTTCCTTCAGGGTTTATGACCGATTTGTTGGTTGTTTCCTTTTTTCGAATAAACCATACTACTCAGCGCTTCATTAAGTTTCCGAACATCTGCTGTGCTTCTAAAATAAACAGTCTTCTTAAAAAAATGTGCTCCAAAATACATGTGTGGTTAACGGAACTTAACTCACACCCGACTGGTGCAAGAGTGCGGAACTCCATAAATTATATGAGCACTGTCCGCCGAAACAAAAACAAACTTCTTTATAACAGCAACATAACGAGTTGCTAAAAATACCTAATGTATCCAGTTTTTGAATTTTAGTTTGCAACATTGGTTTTAAATGACAAGTTCAGTTGGGAGAGCGCGCAATACTCTGCCTCCACCTCCTGGCCTTAGGGTCAATAAACATGAGAGTTCTTCAGTGGAGTGACTCACTTTGCGTTGAAAGAGCACATCTTGATATTTGCCCGTTGAACAAGAGGGTGTCCATAACTTTAATGGTTCCGTTAAAATCGGGTAATTAATGAACACTTCAGATGTGATTTAGGGATTCAAAGAATTTTGTATCCGCAATTCGGATACAACTGCGAGGAATGTGCAAAGAGATGAAGGAATTCCTTTGAGGAGATGGTTGTGCATTTTTTATGCTCTTGTGGAATTGTAGTGGCGGAGTATAGCAAACTAACAAACGTCTGAACTAATCGGCCTTTTTGTGGTGAGGATAAATTTACAGGGTTGCCAGAAAACTGTTAAAATATACTTGAAATAAATTTGATAGAGGACTGCAAGCCTACGAATTGAAGAAAAAATAGTATTCAACATATTTATTTGCAAATGGAAGTATCTCATCATGAAGGGACTTTTAGAAAGCAGCCGAAGCCTCTTATGCTACTACTCAAAGCAATAGAGATTGAGATTTGAGTTGCACGTTCTCTGCAATAGGGTGGTAAAAAATAAAGGGTGGCCCATCAAGTGGTTTCATTTTTAACCACTGACAGCTATTTCCCGCTCAAAGTCTTGACAGAAAGTCAGTACCATACCTCCGCGGAACGAAATGAGTCGCTTTACGCTTGAACAACGTAGGGAAATATTGAAAAATTATTTCCTAACTGAGTGCTGTTTAGCCCAAACAGTGCGTTTTTGAATTAACCACCGCGCTTGATGAACGCAAGTTTGAGCAAAATGTTCGTGAGACAGAGACGAGAATGTGGCTGCTGTAGAGTGTGAGACTTGAAAATGATGCTGGGAACAACGTTTCGGGCGTTACAGAGTAACTTTTTTTGTTATGAAATTGAAGACATGGATTTCGACGACCTCTGGTTTATGCAGGATAGCGCGCCATGCCACACAGCCCATGCCACAATCGATCTTTTGCGCACCAAATTCGCAAATCGTGTTATCATCCGTCTTGGCGATGTAAATTGGCCTCCAAGGCGGCTGCGATTTGACCCCTTCGGATTTTGTTTTTTTTTTTTTTTTGTTTTTGTGGGGAACCCTGAAGGACCGATGTTATGCCAATAATGCGGAAACGATTCAAGCACAGTCCGGAACCATCAACATGATTTTGGAAAATTGGAGTGACAGAATGCGCTACTGCGAAGCCAGCCGATAGCTGCTGACCAACTTTCTGCCATCGATGCTTTTTGCTACGAACTTGACAGTCATTGGCTTGTATACATACTTTCCACTCAAAGATCCTGCGGTCTTGCATTTCTCCAAAATGATTCAAAATCATCCTAAAATGCTCCGCCCGTCATGAAAATAAATCTTTTTATTACTCGTTTTCCAAAAAAAAAATCCCCTCAATTAAATGGCGCAGCGCAGCAACTCGTATATATCATGCGTCAATGAAACGCCATTAACTATGCGATTCAAAATGTCTACCTGACAATTAAATAATCCATTCCCACTTCTAAGCAAGTAATTTGTATTCAAACAGGACCATCTTATTATTTGTGACTTCAATAAAACCAAGTCGTTTCTGAGCAAAGCTTCAATGTGATGTCGCCGACGATCACCCCCGCACACACTCGTATCGCACTTTATTTTGTGATCGCGATAATTATCACGTGCTCGCTAGAACTTTAGACAACAAAAGTGTTCATGCTATTGTAACTGGCATCGATACTGATCTAAATCATTCGAAATCCACGATGATATACAGCATTTTTTGAGCCACAATCATTCACTGTCCCTGAGGGCTGTAATTTTATGACTTTGATAAACGATTATCTACCGATGAATACAATAAAGTGTAATATGCCGTGCCCGCTGGACTGGTTTCGATTTTGTTACGCAAGTGATACTCTGAATCTGAATGCACGGTGAACACTCAATAATTAAGGAAGTCGCCGAGTATTTTGAATATCTCTGTAATTAAGAAGAGAAAACTGATTTTTACTGCTGCAGCGGTTTTTACAAAGTGTAATTGCGATTTTATTTAAATGGGGGTAATTGTTTTGACAGCCGGAAAACGTGTTATTGGGGGAAAAAAACTAAAACGGAGACAGTTTTCTGTCTTCCGTGTGATGAAATCATTTTGCGGTTAAGAAATTACGTTTTACAAGCGACCACCACCGACCGATACAGTGAAATCACTTTGATGTGCGGGGGGCTTGGTTATTGGTATATTTGCATAAGTAAACAAGTTGTGGGTGACTCGCATTTTAACATCTTCAATTTCGGCCAAACCACATTCGTTGGTAAACAAAGAGCGGCTCTAAAAGGTAAACAAAGCCGTAAACGTTCATAATAAGCTTACTAGTTGTAGGTTTGGGTGAAAAATTAATTCAAAGATCTAAGTGGCACCAGTGAAGATTCCATCCATCCATCCATATCCATCATGTTAATGCTTGACGTTTGCCGTTTTTATGGGTCTAGTAATATTTACTTTCATAAAATGGAATTAATCCCGCACTTTAGGCTATGCTTGCAGATTAGACTGTTAAAAAAGTAGCAGTGCAGCCCAAGGCAGTGTGGGCCTCACTCTTGCTTGCCAACTATCCCACCATAAATGGCTGTAAGAACCTTGTCAAAGTTCGATGACGTCCTCTTGTTGTACGCCTTGTAAAATAAAGTGCACGACTGGGTCGAACGAATATTTCTCGTTCATCAAAAGTTTGGTTGGATGTTTTCTTATTTTATTAGGTAGGTAGGCAAAGATCTGAGAAGCAGTGCTTGCTAAAAGAAACGGTTCATGAAATATAGAAAAAGGAGTAGTGTTAAATAAAATTCCCTTTTGGGCTATTCATCTGATATGGCAGTACATACAACAATGTGAGTTTTTAAAAGTTGAAGCTCTTAACAGGCAATTGTGGCAAGTTCTGGTTAGAGAATTATAAGCGCCTACTGCTCTATTTTAAAGCCTTTACACTTTACAAGTTTTTAAGTACGAGGAGAAGCGTAGTACGAGTTTGTGTTTTTTTATCTGTTAGAGCATGATTTTATTTTTGACTGGAATATATAATGACGATAATTGAAGTAGTCAATGATTGCAGGTAGTATTCGTGATAGATCGATATCTTTACATATATATGTATGGACATGTAAGAATTCAGGGATTTGTTTTTGAATTTGCTATAAGTGAATATTCTGACTGACGTGTGTGGGTGTGCAAATAAAGTTTTTAAAGTTTACTAGCTGTGCCCGCAACTTCGTACGGCGTGAGACTGTGTAGTTTCCAATAAAAGAGATTTGACCGTTTTCTCAACGGCATATTTGTTTAAAATCAACAGTCTAGCTAAAACAAAGCGGTGAACATTGTCAATGTGAAACAATAAATCAAACAAATCTATTTACCTAAGACACCAATTTAAGTAAACTAAATTCAACAGTGTAAGTCCTAAAGTTCCACTTCCTTACTGTAGGCATCAACGTAGGTAATATCAAAACAACCACTTAAACAAAAGCCTTAACGGAAATTTTGATCTACACCAACAATAAATAAATCAAACAACATAAGTCACCTAAATCGTCTTTACTTCTTGAATTCTTCAATTCTTTACTGTAGGTATCAACGTAGGTTATATCAAAACAACCATTAAAACAAAAACCTTGAACTCAATTTCTATATACACCACCATACGTCCATCAGCGCACGCCATCATCAACCTGCGCATTTCCTCAGAAACACATTGTCTCTATTGATTACATACACATTGCATCAAAAAATTAGCTTCAAATAAACCGTGATTTAACAAAGAATGAAGCGAGCTACCGCAGCGAAAAACAAGGCTTTCCGTGAATGGCGGTCAAACCCTTCAGAACTAAAAAGATCTGAATTTACAATTCTTCGAAATAGATGCAACCTAATTATTGAATCGGCGAAGACAACTTACAGCGAAAGAGTCACAAAGTTATTGGATGGCCTAGCGGCTCACGCGCATTCTGGTCCATGGCAAAGGCAATCAGTAATAACTTTAGTTGCTCTTCTTTTCTAACTCTAGTAAAAGAAGACGGCACGCTAGCAACAACACCTAAAGAAAAGGCAGATCTTTTCGCTAGCATGTTTTCAGAGAATTCCACCCTAGATTCTGCACAGCTAGAGCCACCAAATAACCCGAGGATGCAATCATCGATGGCAGAAGTGAAATTTCGGCCTCGAATAATTCAACGCATCCTTAAAGAACTAGATTGCAATAAGGCAACGGGACCCGATGGAATCCCGGCTATAGTACTCAAGAACTGTGCACCAGAACTTGCACCTGTACTCTGTAAGCTGTTTAGCATGTCGTACTCCCAGAAGACGTTTCCTTCTTGCTGGAAGACCGCTCGCATTCAACCTATTCCAAAGAAAGGGAAGAAATGTCTGCCACAAAACTATCGTCCAATAGCGTTACTTTCAATGCTCTCTAAAGTAATGGAAAAGGCAATGAATGTCAAAATAATCAAATATCTAGAAGGCCATCGATTAATAAGCGACAGGCAATACGGATTTCGGAGCTGTCGTTCCACTGGTGACCTGTTAAGCTACGTAACGCACTTATGGACACAATCAATTGAACAACACGGCGAATCCAGAGCCGTAGCCTTGGACATATCAAGGGCATTTGACCGAGTCTGGCATAGAGCCCTATTAGGCAAGTTAGCATCTTACGGATTACCACAACAACTCTGCGGATGGATGCAAAATTTTCTTCTGGGAAGATCGATCCAAGTTGTTGTAGATGGTGTATCATCCAATTCGTTTGCTATAAATGCAGGAGTGCCCCAAGGATCTTTTCTTTCTCCAACTCTATTTCTTCTCCATCAACGATTTGCTTGGATCGACAAATAATAATATCTACAGCTTTGCAGATGACAGCACTCTTATATCCTCAATCTCGAACAATGGGCCTGTGAATACGGCTACATCACACAGTCAGAGATGTGAACAAATTAATTCTCTAAATGATGATCTGGACAAAATCTTGAAGTGGGGAAGGGACAACTTGGTTGTATTTAATGCAAACAAGACACAGTTCACAACATTTTCCAGAAAAAATGCATCAACAGTTCCTCAGATCCAAACGGATGACCATCCAATCCATCACAAGGACTCAATGCACCTTCCTGGAGTCACAGTCAATTCAGGAATCACATGGCAGAACCACATATCCTATATCGCAAGATCGGCGTCCGCAAAGTTGAGCTACCTGTTTAGAGCAAAGAGGTACTTAAGCCCCAAGCAACTTCTCCTCTACAAAGCACAGGTTAGACCAGGCTTGGAATATTGTTCCCATATATGGAGCTCAGCCCCAAAACATTCACTTAATACAGACTCATTGGAGACCCTACACTCACACCGAATCTACAACCGTTGGTGCACAGAAGACAAGTCGCTGACCTATGCTTGTTCTATAGGTACTTCCATGGTAGATGTTTTGAGGAACTTAAAGACATTATCCCTCGAAATGCAACTTTTGGGCGCCCAACAACACAGGCTGCTAATGCTCATGAAGTCATGACCATACAGTACACTTGACAACCGCGAGGACATCAACTTTCAAAAACTCCTTCTGTTACAGGACAAGCAAACTTTGGAACTCGCTTCCTGGGGATATGTTTCCAGAAGACTACAATTTGCAGCAATTTAAGTGCAGAGCAAACATACATCTGCAGGCATCTCGGGGCGCTGTTGAAGCGTTATAGGTTCGCCTTTCCCGGGAGAAGTATATAAAAAAAAAAAAACAAAAAAAAAAAAACATTCACGTCGCATGCTTCTCTTTCGTTTCACTTAATTTGGAGAAAACACCACGCAGTTTTTTTTTCATATGAACGTGCTTGTGCGATGAGAGGACATAGAAAGCTGATTGATGGCTTGAAATAACTATAAAAGTGTTGGCTCTCCTAAGTATTTTGTTTTGCTTGCATTGATTAAGAATTGTTTGAGTAACGGCGAGTAAAAGGCAGTAAAGTCAGAAAAAAAAAACACATATTGGTCAAAAACGCTCCAAAAAATAGGCATGGCAATGAAAGGAATAGCCTATGTCCTTCTCAGAATCTTAAGGACCATTTCAAAAAAAAAATTTCATCGAAATCTGTGCAGTAGTTTTCACGCCATTAGGTAACAAAGAAAATGCCTACAGTTTTATTATATGTAAGATTTTAAGTTGCATATGAAAAATGGTTGAAAAAAGTAGAAAAGGGTAATATTTTCTAAAAATACGTTTTGCGCTGCTGGTATTGCATTTTTAATGGCTGTTGCAATTTGAATTTTAAAGAAGTTACGGTATTGAGTTTTAAAAATATATATGGACAGAGATCGGCTTTTGGGTAGTTATTTTTGAGAAATAATTAAAAACGGATTTATTCTAATTTTTTGAGAAAAACTAAGTACGGAATCTTATTTATTATACTGATGTTATCTTTAATATGTATTTTGTAAATTTTTGTAAAATTCGGCAGACAAAACCGTACCGATAATTGCAATGTTTAGTTTGAAAAATACTCTTTGTTAACTTTATAGCTGAAAACCAATTATGAGTTATTGTTCGGAATATAAGCATTAGGTACTTGGTTTTTTTAAGTTTTATCAAAGTCAAAAATGGGGTTTTCGAGATATGAGCAGTTTTTAAAATTAGCGTTTCCGGTGATTCGAATTGAAAACTAAAGACGCAACAATTTTAAGAACATCAATATTACTCTAAGCTTGCTTTTTGGTCAAAATCGTTATTGCCGTTTTCTGGTAAACTAAGGAAAACTAAATTTTAAAAAATATGAATTTTTTTCAAAAATTAATTTTACGATAATACCGAGAAAAACTGAGTTTTCCATTAAGTTGGAAATGACCATATTACCTTAGAAATTATTTTTTGTTAGAATCGTATCAAAAGTACCGTTGCTCGAATTTTTAGCCAAAAACTGGGTATGTAGTCATAGTAACCTCACCCACTTAAGCTTAAATATCAATTTTGGTTGAAATCGTAAGAGCCGTTTTCGAAGAAATCGAACTGGTACAAAAATGTTGTATGGGAAGTACCATTAATATTGCGGTTGAATAATAAAACAAGGCCCCGAACTGTAAGCCCACAAACTGCAAATCCGAAGTTTGAAAGAAATACGGGCGAAATACTACGTAGGCTGTAGGTCTGTGGAAGAACGGACAGACAGACGGACATATTTCGCGACCCACTTCTTTGAGTTCCTCTATCATCGTAATGATAGAACTGATTAACATCTCGATTTCAAAATTTTGTACGAAAACAATATATAAGATTTTCTTCCTTGAAATTTAAAAGAAACGCCCAGTACTTTTGCTGAGGATATGCACCGCTAAATTCCTGTCCCGCTTTAACCCGTCTGCTTCCCGTAATGCACATACTATAGACTCAACTAACGACAGCTGTGACAACTCTCACAAGTGCACACATTTTCCACCGTTTTTATTTTTGATATCTAAGTCGCTTAAAACATTCGCATATGTCATCCCCTTCATCCAAAACCAAAATCAGTCGTAAAAACAACTTTCTAAAGGAATCACTGCACCCTGAAAAGGATTTTGATCTATTTGAAATCAAATTTAAAAGTAACAAGTAACAACATATCAAAGGAGAACCACCTCCATCGCCTGAGTCGCGCCAATTTACAATAAGTTTCATCAATTTAAAATTCAATCATCGTTCACATTCAGCAAAAGAACAGGTACATCTACATACATCCCGCTGAATTTGCAACATGTGAATGCTCATTCTATAAAAAAAAAAAAAAAAACACAAATGCCAGACAAATAAAACGTCTGATCTAAAATGGAAATGGAATTGTATTTCCCGTTTCAATTTCTCTTCTTCTTCCGCTTTACATCCATCCATCCGGGCGAGATGAAAAGATTTAATGGCGAACTCTAAAGCCAAACAAATGTGCATATATTCACATTTATCCTCACGGAGTCGTTTTTGCTTTAAAATTAATGGAAAACTAAATATTGATTCGAAAGGAGCACAGAGTGAGAGTCCCTTAACCGACACATAATGGCTAACTTCAGTCCAGGCAACAACGTCGAATTTATTAAACTACAAAGCAGCACTTAGCTGGCTGCAGCATCACCGCCAGGCACTAACTATCGCAAAGGATATCTAGTTTACATTCTACCACGTAGCGCAGTGGAATTGACCCCGTCGACGACGACGACAACGATGGTTCGTTTGTTTCTTAATTGATTTTCCTTCGGGATGCTGCTTCTGCCACCACCATCATCATTTCCATTTGAATTCGTTTCTTTTGCCGAACCGATTTTTTATCCCAGGGCCAGGATAAAAAATGGAAAACCAACCGAAGAAGAATGGAAATTTATTGAATTGAATAAATTCATCGTGTGGTGGTGGATTCGGTAAGTCCTTCTTTGTCTCCTCGCCTCGCAAAGGAGCATACACACTTCAACTCGATGCAGATAGTTTTTGTTTTTCTTTTCTCTTCTGTTTGCCCTCGAGAGATACCTCTTTCCCCTGCTTGCCGGCACTTAAATTCGATTGTGGGTCGCATTTTCTATTTATCCTTTTGCACACCGAAAATTGGAATTGGCTCCTATGAGCCACGACACCGACCTCCGACACACAATACACATCGTTCTCTGTGTTTTGATAGGAGAACAAGTCGAAAAAAAAAACCCAAAACGAAATCCTGGCTTTTCCCAAACCACACACAAACAGAAGCATAATGGCCAATTGGATGTAGGGGACAAACCTGAATATAAATGCACGTCCGCCTCTCATCTGCGGGATGAGAGGCCATTTGAGGATAATCGACAGAGACACAGACCAAGCCGAGCATCAGTGAGGGTGCGAGATGCGGGACGTTATTGCCGAATAGCTTTGGGCTAAATTTCCAATCATCATCAGCATGGTCATGGCAAATACCATTTAGGATCAGTTCATATCAAAGGCTATATAATCATCTTAAGGATTGTCCTGATATAAATGTTTTCTCTCAGACCAAAGAAGATGCTCCTTCTGCTTTTGCTTTGTCTTGTCGTGTTGTGTCTCCTCCAGGCTGGGCCACGTCTCACGTAAACATTTCCATCTCGATTCACATTTACATTTTTGCGCTCTCTAGTCTCTCATTTCGGTGGCCATTGCCTTAGCCTTCATTCAGATGTCAGAAGCGCAAAAGGATTCTCAAGTGTCTAAGCGCTTTCTACCGCACAGACAATGACTATCCTTTGACCTATGCGCTGCCGCTGCAGGCCAGCCCAAACCAAACACAACATGCCAAGTAAAGGATTTTGTGGACAAGACATCTGGAAAGGGGGCATCTTATTTCGCTTTCTTCTCTTTTTGCACTGCGAATAGTTCCATTCGTTTCCTGGTATACCTACTACCGTTTCCTGGACGAATGGATGAACACATGAGTAGCTCTGTGCTAAAGTTCTCTGTGAAGTTATCCCTAGGTTTATTGGCACATGTCTTGTGCTTAAAGCGTACGTTTCATTCCCTGCAACCTCATCCTTATATCGGTTTGTGTTTTATCCTTGTTCGTTTCGATAACTGCAAAGAGCTTTTATTTCAAGCAAAGTGTAGTTGATGCCAATTGGAGTTGCTTTACTTTCTCAAAAGTATTTCCCAAACGATAATGCTTATTGATAGGTAGGTAAGGAGAACAAATATCATGTGTCCAGATATCACTTTCAAGGTTTCGCACTATGTTTGCTTAAAGTTTTCCAGAGATGGAGATGGTGCCTCGCACATTGGACTGTGAGGTTATGTTTTGAAAGAAGAACTTTAGCTCTACTGACACCCCGAATAAACTACTTCATGTTCACAAAGTAACTCCGGCGATATCTCATCTAGTAGAGAGTAAGTAAGTTTTGGAACACTCGTGCGAACTGCAACAAAGGCTCGCTTCCTGCACGCGATAGATACCAAACTATACCTGACACACGAATTTATCGGTAGTAAGTATACAAAGTTACTTGTCGGTAGAAAAATAGTCGGATCATCCATAACTAACGCTCGTATCTATCCTCTTTTTTAGGGGATTATCCCTTTTTTCAAAGTCAAAAAAACTATCCCCTGAAAATTTCGAAAATCCCTTTTTTATCCTATAAACTCCTCTTTTTACCATAGCAGCAGATTTCTAACGATATATCGTCATATACTGTAAGCGAACCGACCTTATGCGCCATTGTGAATTCAACTTAACGCGGTGTTGTGAATTCATTTTTGAAAACAAAACCTGAATTGCTTCGTTCAATCGCTGCAGAAGACAAATATTAAGGAAACCAAAAGTGGAGAAATTGTTGGTATCGAAAACGATTCAGATGCGAATGACGACGATGGCGATGACGGCACGTTGGTTGTTTATTAAACAGATATGTAGTATAAAAATAATAATAGTTTATTAAACAGAATTTACATTAATTTTTTGTGTTGATATTATGCTTTCTCGTCAATTTCAGTGAGAAAACAAGTTAAAAACATATCCCCTATATTATCCTCTTTTTTGAATTGCGATATCCCTTGAAATCTCAAAATTTCGGGCATTTATCCCCTTTTCTGTTCGCAAAAAGATACGAGCGTTATCCATAACTCCTAAATGGTTGATTGCCGAAGAAATATCCAGCACTTGATGTGGTGTTCGCCTTAAAAAAAAGTATAGTCTTAGTTAAATTGTTAATGTTTGGAACTGCTGAATAGGTTAGGTTAGGCTAGGTAAGCCGGTTGGCGTCCCACACTCTGGTCAATATTGACCCATTGGGGGAAAAGGATGTCCCTTACTCATAATAACGCCGTCTATAAATACCTGTGATTAATTACTGACTGTGTTGTTGCATACAAACCATCCTGTGGATTTAATAACGCTCATTATCTTGTCTATATGTGTGCTGGAAAGCTCGTCTAGGTCGTGGAAGAAGTATCTCCCTAGGAATCTATAGGAATATAGGAAGTGGGTTGGGTCCTCAAGAGCTTCCTCATCAAGCTTGAGTGAGCAAGGCGGGATATTCACAGAGGGATCAGCTCGTTCTGATACAGCTGTCGAACCTAGTCTAGCTTATTAGTCCGCTTTCTCCTTGCCAGGAATGCCTTCATGTCCAGCAAAGCAATACTGAGTGCCAAGAGCCCTTAGTTCTTCGCGGTAGCATTTCACAAGCTTTGATTTTATTTCTACTGCAGTTAATGCTTTTATTGCGGCCTGGATGTCGATAAAGAAGGTAAAACCATCAGGTGACATTGCCCTTACCACAGACGCACGGGCTGCTGTTGTCACTGCCAGGACCTCTGCTTGAAAGATACTACCTGTGGTCAGGGAGACGTACCGATTTTGATATACCCAGCGACTCAGAGAAGACGCCTGACCCTACCCTGGTTTCCATTTTAGTTCCGTCCGTAAAAACGTCTATGGATTGCGTGTTAGGTATGAGTCCGTCTCTCCATTCTTCCCTGCTGGGATAGGCGCTCGAGAAAGGTCTTGTGAAATCTAAGTATGGCGTAAAATAATCTGTGTTAATTACATAGCCAACATATTTCTGTAGGATTGACGAATATCGTTTCATGTAGTTTCCAGTTTACTGATTGACTTTTTGCTTATTCTAATGGCACTGATGGCGGCTGAAAATTGTATAGAGATGTCTAGCGGCAGTAGATTGAGGAAAGCCTCAAGATCTGCGGTCGGAGTTGTCCTCATCGCGCTGATAGTGCCAATACACGCTAGTCTTTGTACTTTCGTAATAGCCTTTAGGTAGGTCGTAGGTGGCTTTGTTGGTTACCGGCCACCATACGAGACTGCCATAGGAGAGTATAGGTCTTACTTTAGCAGCCACGATTTAATTTTGGGCGATGGTCCCCAGGTTTTATCAACAATTTTGCTGTAGGAGTAGAAGTCTACTGTGACTTTTTTGATTCTCTCGTATGTGTTCAGTTTCAAATTTAGTTTTTTGTCCAGTACAAGTCCCAATTTTGCACTGTCGGATATTATGAGGGGTATACCGCCAACATAGAAGGTGCGACAAACTGTGGTAATTTCCTTTTATTTGTGAATATAACCAGTTCATTTTTCTGGGTATTTAATGTTAGGCCGCAGTTCCGGGTCCAGATATCGAGGGTTTTGACAGCGCCCCCAATTTGTTCGGAGAGTGTTGGAAAGAATTTACCTGTTGACAACAGGACTACGGCATAAGCCGTTGTTGTGACGCCACTATTTCTAAGCTAAGATTTCTTTTAGAACTTTGACCCACAGCAGTGGGGATATAACCCCACACTGAGGAGTTCCTCTAGAGGCGTAAGCTTCTCGCTTGGAGCCCCCAAGTTCAGCTATAATATGTCTTTCTTGGACATTGTTTTTTAACAATGTTCAAGAAAGCCGCTAGGGTGTACTCTTTATCATATAGAGTTTTTTTTTTTTTCAGTTGTCCCGACAACACAGTGGGGCGCGGTTTCCACACTTTTACCTTTAGTGTAGGCTTGCTAGGCCGGAAATAAATCTTCCGGGCGTAGCCTGCTACGAATGTGTATATATCTATCAGTCTTTCTAATGTTTTCAATATGAAGGAAGTGAGGCTTATTGGTCTGAATTCTTTTGCGTTTGTGTGACTTGCCTTGTCAGCCTTGGGTATAAAAATAACCTTCACTTTTCTCCATTTTCTTGGTATATACCCCTGTGTGAGACTGCCAAATTCCTTTAATACCGGAATAATAGTGTTGGCAGTTCTTTGCAAGATGATAGGAAAAATTCCATCGAGTCCTGGGAATTTTAAAGGGAGACAATCATTCTTTTTAATCTATCAAAATACACAAAGTTCATTCGAACGAATAGAGACATTCGTTGGAATTGGCTATTCGTTCGAACGTCAAAATAAGCATGAATGTGTCGGATGGCCCATTCTATTCTTTCCTCTGTGATCAAATCTACAGGAAGGTTCGTATAACCCGTTTATAGGTGCATGAATCAATGCATGGCTGATCCGCGCAGCCGGGAAAGTGCGTTTTCAATAACAGATTTAGAAATCTGAACAAGATTTAGTTCAGTTGCCTGCAAGGTCTTTGAGAGATCCCAGAGTTGATGGTTCTCTGGTTGGGATTTTCCTCAATCTCGCAGGTTCTGTTGTACCCTTGCAATTTAATGTTTAAAGATAATTTCATGCAAATGTTGACCGCGGCTGCGTCTCAGGTAGTCCATCCGCTGAGTCCAATTTTGGCATACTTTTTCACACATATCGGCCGGTATCTCACGAATGAATGCATGGATGTTGGCTTCCAGTGCGTCAATCGAAGCGGGCTTGTCCCTATACACATTAGCCTTGACATACCCCACCAAAAAATAATCTAATGGTGTCAAATCGCACGATCTAGGCGGCCAATTGACCGGCCCGAAACGTGAAATTAACTGTTCACCAAACTCGCCTCGCAATTGCGCCATTGTTTCGCGTGCTGTGTGGCATCTGGCATGTGGCACCGTCTTGTTGAAACCACATATCATGCAAGTCAAGAACTTCCATTTCGGGCAAAAAAAAGTTTGTTATCATCGCTCGGTAGCGTTCACCATCGACAGTAACGCTGCGATTCGCATCATCTTTGAAGAAATATGGCCCAGTAATGCCGCCGGCCCATAAACCGCACCAAACAGTGGCTTTTTCGGGATGCATTGGTAGCTGTTGCAATGCTTCTGGCTGATCTTCACTCCAATTGCGTCAATTTTTCTTATTTACGTACCCATTCAACCAAAAATGAGCCTCATCGCTGAACACAATTTTTCGATAAAAAAGCGGATCCTCGGCCAGCTTTCCAAGAGCCCATTCACCAAAAATTCGGCGTTGTGGTAGGTCGGCTGGCTTTAGTTCTTGCACAAGCTGTATCTTAAAAGGCTTTACGCACAAATCCTTCCGCAAAATTTTCCACGTAGTGCTGTAACAAAGGCCTAACTGCTGGGAACGGCGCCGAATCGACATTTCGCGGTCTTCTGTCACACTAGCTGATACGGCCGCAATATTTTCTTCACTACGCACAGTACGTAAACGTGTTGGTGGTTTAATGTCCAACAAAGTAAATTTGGTGCGAAATTTGGTCACAATCTTCCGAATAGAAGGTCGAGAATGCCGATCATAAAATGGAAGCAGCAGCGTGCGATGAACATTTCGAACCGAGCACGAATTTTGATAGTAAAATTCAATAATTTGCAAGCGTTGTTCATTTGTAAGACGATCCATGGTTAAATTGCAAACCAAACTAAAGCTGTTTGACAGTGACACAAGGTACTAAACACACGTCAGCTGTCAAAATCAGTGTTGCCAAAACCAAACCAGCTAAAAAATCACCCGTTATATCCCAGTCACAGTCCAGCTTCGTCCGGTTAGCCGTATTTCTATATTTATTCTTTAATCTAGCATTGCTTCTCCGATCTTTACCTACCTATCTAATAAAATAAGAAAACAACCAACCAAACTTTCAACGAGAAAGTTTCCTTTAATCCAGTCGTGCGAATTTTTAATTTTTTATTTGTATTTTTCTTTACATTAATCAACATTAATATTACGATTATTAGATTCCATTAACGGTTTCTCAGTTGTATATAATGTTAACCATTCATACTATTGTTCTACTTATTAATAATTTCTCTGAATTATTAATTTTATACATTGTACCTAGCAAGATGAATTATTAATAAATACAATACAATATATCTAGTTTTAGTAAAAAACTGCTCACGTAGTTTTTGGTGGCCCTTCAAGGATTTCTTTCTCTTGATCTTACGTTTCCAACGGTAATCCTTTGACTTTTTCGTCGGCTCATTTCCTATTTAATAATTCCACTCAATTATATTTTTTGTCTAAATTTATAAATTTTTCGAGGTAATTCTAATAAAGTTTTCCCTTTCGTTTCTTTTTAGGTAAGTGGATGATCTCAACTCAATTGGTTTGTGCTGTTATGTAGGTCTGACCAAGAACGCAAGGTAATAGCTTTCAGTCCAAATATATATTTTCGAAGCAAAATGGAATGACTGCTTATTCGAGGAAACTATGTACACACAAATATAACTCCGAGGCAAAAGATAGGATATTTTAAGCTAAGCTACCATCAAGATTATCGCCTCAGTCAATATAACCTCTAAATTCGAACTAGAATGCCGGAATAAGCGGGCCTCGATTGAAAGTTACCCTAATTTAGATTCCATGGTATGGCAAAGTTTATGGAAACGAACATGTTGACTATCTGGTTAGGCAAGGCTCAGCCCTGCACTGTTTACTAACGGATTTAGTCCACATTTCGCCCGCAGCAGTCATTGCAAAATTCTCCTCAGTATTTCTATTAAATGTCACCATCAGATGGAAGACGTGAATAGACTGTGACACATCTAGGAATATATCCCCAACCGCATGCTTTATTCGAATAACCTTAGATTTGTCCAGTTATTTAAAACTGAAGAGAGAAGTGACAGACTTGTAGATTTGTAGCCCAAAAGGCTTAAGCCTGCAAATGGAGCTGAAGTTAATTTTTGTTTTTGTCCCATCTTTGACTGCATTTGACTTTTGTGACTATAATTCTGTTGGTTTGAGGTGAGTGGGATCTGCACGGTTTTGTTCGTTCTATATGGCGTTTAGAAAATACAGTTATATCTGAACAGAAATTTCTATCCAGCATTTGATCCAGACTTTAGTAAACGAATCTTATGTGCCCAGGACGGACGAATGTTTTTAAGGCATGACGATAGAACGCGGTTTCTTAATCAGATCGGAGTCCCCCACGGCATACTACATTCTGTCAAATGTTTATGCAAACCAATTTGTTCGAAACAATGCGTATACGATACCGTATATTTATACGCCCGGTGAATCCATAAATTAAACGAAAAACCTTGTTTCAATTTCACTGATGCTATGAATGAAAAATTAATTCAATTTCCATAAGCGTTACTCATTTCACACGAAACAGCAGCAAGGCCATAAGCCTTCTCACTTGTCAAACACTTTTCTGCGCAAACAGCAATTAAGAAAGCAAATAAAACACGAACACTGCGCTGAGCTCCATTTTTTTTTTTAATTTTTCTGTATCGTTGATGTTGTTTGTGATTTCATTAAAACAACATAAATAATCTTGACATTCAAATACGCGCATGTGAGTGTGTGTATATAAATAAAAGGAAATTCGCTGCCTTGTTACACGTTCAATAAAAGTCAAAATTAAACACCTTTCCTGTCGCCAATGGAAGTTCGCTCTTTTGTTGGGGTACCTTTTCAATTAACAAACAGCAATGACGGGCGTGTGAAATATGGCTTAGCATCTTTCTATCTAAATTCATTAAATGTACCCGCCATATGTAAATTTTACATCATTTACATACGCAGCCCTTCCCATAACCTGTGTTCAAATCATAAAATACTACCGACACTGTTCGGGTTCACCTGACAGAGAGAAAGGAACCTGCTATACCCATCTCAGGCCCACCCTTATAAATGTATTATATGGAATGGAAGGCTTTCATTTTGATGGCAAGAGCAAGTTTTCATCTCACCCATTGGGGTAGGTTTGCTGTTCCTTTCTTAAGGTGTTTGGCGGCAGCACACACCCCACCTAATCAACTCCGTACATCATCGTCATGGTACGTGCGAAGACTTCATTTTGTTCTCGCATTTCAAATTGTGTGATCTATCTTGGTTGCTGGCGATACTGGGTTCATTAATGAGAACCAGGAAGAATGGCGAAAAGTTCTGGAAAGTGAAACCCTTCACTTTACACGTCAAGTTCAGTCTTTTAAACTCAATCAATGTCACGTTCATTACACGCAATTTTTGTCCTTTTCACTGGCACTAGATCCTCGAACGTCTATGGGCGCCTTTTAAGTGCTACTTCAGCCTCTTATTATGCTCATTTTTGCTATGTTTTTTTTTTTTTTTTCTGTACGCGCCACAGTTAAGGTTCTCTGCAGAAGATGATAGGGGCTGTTGGTTAAGTGGAGGTAATGGCAATGGCGGTTGGCTCGGTAACTGGTTATTCGGTGTTCTAAAAATGTAAATTAAGGCTCAAAAATGAATGGGGATGTTCGAAGATTATTTTGACACAGAAATAGGACGGGGGCGGCCGTTTCTGAAGAATGCTATTATTAAAGTGTAATTATCTCATCGGCAGACATCAAAAGGTATTACTATTAGACAGCTGGTATACGAGAAAGCTCATCTCGAGTTGGGCTTCGTACCTATTTGCCCCGTTAGGTATACCACACCTATCGCCCCTCAGTCATGGAACTCTTAAAAGGCCATATTTTTGGCAGGAGATGTAATCCATCGAATAACGTGTTCAAAACTTTCCTCCAACGGACAAGTTCTCCGAGTTCTAGTACACAATTAGAGTATCGACTCCTAATTGTGTTACAAAGCTTAATAATTAATACCAAGTTTGGAGAGACTTACAAAAAAAATTCAAACAAAACACAGGACGTGTTCAAGCGGCGTCAACAAGATTTTACAACCAATTTGGATAATTTGTTTGATATTGCACACGCCGATGCGCTTCAATTGATAAAAATTGAAGAACTTAGAATTTTCTTGCGCCAAAGAGAGCCAAGTCGACGCGGTTACTTTGCTGGAGTGCATAGAAAACTGGCAAACAAAGAGGAAAGAACGCGACTCAGAGCTATTAAAGAAGAAAACTGGCGAATGAAATCTTTCGCGGCATCAACATCTACAGCGGCGTCGTCATAATGAACCTTTACAGGATGAGTTATCTTCCTGTCCTGTACAGATTCCCTGCTGTGATACTACGGCCTCAAATACTGGTCATATAAATGGTGCCTGTGTGCTTCTTGAGCAAAAACTTGACAGGGAAGTGCTTGTTTTTTCTTGTCGACATCACATTTACAAACTTGTGCTAAAAAGTGTTCTCGAAGCTAAAATCAGTCAAATGACCCCAATCCCTGATATCCCAATATTCAAAAAGTTCAGAGAAAATTGGAAAATTATCGACCCAAATAGGATTCAGTGCTATAGAGAAAACTTGGAAAGATACCTAACTTCTTCCAAAATTGAAGATCTGCTTGTGACATAAGTTGTCACAATAAACATAGTATGTAGTTTTATGATTCAGAGTTATGCGCTTGGCAACCGTTCGGAAATGATTAAAAAATGCGACCAACGTTGGAGTTGAATTGTTGGAACTTGACGAAGAATTGGGTGATCAAAAATTGGATCAAGAGCGTCAGTGTAGCCACAGCCTCGGTGGGCATTTGAACGATTGCTCGTTCCTAACTTAGTTGCACTGTCCAAGCTTCAAAAATCGACGACTTTTCATAATATTAAAGGAGTTGTTGCTTTGTTTGAACGCTAAAACCGGATCCATTAAAGACCTATGTAAAGAGTGAAAAATTACTCAATCCAAGCTTAAAGATTGGGGAAATTTCCAACAGCTCTCGAGAAAATCAAATGAAGGCTTCGAAAGGCTGTTCTTAAGGCAAAATACACTTGTCTCCAATAATTACTTTAATATACGCTTTAAGAGCTGTGCAATTGACAGAGCTTTTGCTAAAATTAAAATTGCAAACGATATAATCGGGAACCTTTTTCAATTAGTTTTCAAGATGCCGCCTAAGAAGGATTCAAAGTCCTCGGCTAAACAGCCGCAAAAGACCCAAGAGAAGAAGGAAGGAGGTGGCGGCGGCAAGGCCAAAAAGAAGAAGTGGTCCAAGGGCAAAGTGAGGGACAAGTTGAACAACCAGATTTTGTTCGATAAGGCAACCTCTACGAGAAGTTGTACAAGGAAGTGCCACAGTACAAGCTGATTACCCCTTCGGTCGTGTCTGAGCGCTTGAAGATCCGAGGTTCATTGGCTAAGAGGGCTTTAGTTGAACTTAGGGATAAGGGTCTGATTAAACAAGTTGTCCAACACCATTCGCAAGTAATCTACACAAGAGCCACCAAGGGTGATGATGCGTAAACTTAATTCGCCCCCGAAGGACTTGTTATAAAGTTACATTTATACGATTTAGGGAATAAACTGCACGAGGAAAGGATAGGTGTACCTTTCTCTGACGATAGGCAATTGCCAGAAGCTTTCGAATTTTTTCGAGTATCAACTTCAACATATTTATTGAACATTTATATTCAAAGTTTCGCTAACTGTAGCTGCTTTTGCTGTCTTTTTTGAAGTGTTTTTATTTTGGTACAAACCCTTTTAAAGTAGCGATCGACTTTAACTTCAAGTTCTCCGGGCTAGGGCGTCTTTAGTAATTCATTATTCTCTCTAATCTTCAACTAAAATCACCGCCAGTGAATCTAGACGGATACAGTGCTATAGAGAAAACTTGGAAAGATACCAAGAAGATAACTTCTTCCAAAATTGAAGATCTGCTTAAATTCTATCGCATTGAACTAACAAACAAAAATAGTGAGGGATGACTATCTAGACTTGATAGAGCTCTCAATCATATTTTTAAACGGAGATAAAGAGCGGAAGTTCAAAATTAAGCCTCCAGGTGCTAGCACCAAGCCCGATTGATAGCAAGAGCTGAGTTCTCAATTTAAATTAACCAGCGAAGACAATGCAGCAGACGCTTGCTTGTTTATTGTGACAACTTATGTCAAGCCACCAGTACTATAGGCTCAATAAACTAATCTTTAAATATCTTTCTGCTGGATTTTCTCTCAGACAATCTGTCAAGAATCAAAAAAGCATTCGCCACTCCTGCTATCGTCAAGCTGAGTGCATGCCTGCGGTTCTTTCCGGATGATTTTCATCGAATACATTTTCCATCATCTCCAATTGTTTTTGATCAGTTGAGCTAAGCTACACCTTTGAATTTGTCTTAGTACATTTTAGAAAAATTACTTTAAAATAAATGCTTGCATTCTTTGTACCAAGCGCTATGCGCCGTCCAGCCTACGCACACATTGGCAACATGCCACATATCACATATTCGTTAATGCTTGCGAAGTGCGCCTACCACCCTGAAAAAGCAGACCAAAAATGGAAAATTTTTGATTTAGCATTAATTTTGCATTTGATCAACTGCGATCTCATTTTAGCTCAAAATACTCGAGGAAGTACTGGCTATATAGAGTTAAACTCTTTTTGATATTGGTTGAGATTTAGGAATATAATGGCAAGTTGAATGAAGAAATGTCAAAATAAACAAACTCATCATGCTTAAAGAATTCTACCCCCACAGGACTACCTCAACCACCAGCGAAGTCGTAAAGTGTTTCTATAAAATGGTATTACTATACTGGATGTTTAATATATAGCTATCCTGCTCCTTCTCACTACGTTACGATCTTTCTGTTCTCGAGTAGACTGAAATTCTTCAAAATGTTACATGTCCTTGAAATTTCACTGCCGCAGAAGTTTTACTTCAAAAAAAACTCGTGAAATGTCACAGAAAATCTATGACATTTTACTGATCACTCAGTCCCAGCAGCGAGTGACAGCCGATCACACGGTAATTAAATATTGTCACTTGATCGTGACATTTTAGCTATTTCACTTGCATCAAGCGCTGTGGCAGCCCACGTGACCAGACGCTTGATAGGCGATCACACGCAGTGACAAATTTAGGACAAAAATGTGTACCTCGTAACGACGTCGGCATGTCAAAATTTGCCACGCAAAATGACACGTATAATTTTAGCTATAGAGCCATTGTTGTTCTTTCATTCTACGGCGTAAACTATACCCCTTACGGTGACTGTGCAGAAGCCATACTGTATGGCTTCAACCTCACAATGGTATATGTATATTTAAATTTTCCCACAGGAATTCGCTGACTGTTCCCTAGCTCATCAAATGAAAAGCCGTAACCTGCACCTTGGGAAACTAATATGCATTCAAATGGTTTTCGCAGCCATGAGACACCGACATACACACCTCTCTAACGTACCTATTCGAAATGACACCGTCATTCAAAAGCCACACATTGTCCGCACCGAACTTCAATAATAGTGAAAAAGCATAATCACCATGACGTCGTCAAATTCAGCATCAGTGCATTCTTAAAGACAACGACAACATGAACATTTCCATGATACCTCCGTATATATACCTTGTGGCCAACTTAACAAGTCAACACTTTTCAGGGCAACGGTATGAGAGTCCTTTTGTCTTTGGTTGCGGAACCCTTTTTCCATCCTCAAGTGTCATATTTGTTGTGAAACGGAAGAACAATGGAAATTTCCTCTTCCGCTGAGTTCGCAGGATTCATCGCGCACACCACAATGTCGGTGGACATTCCGCGTCTACTATACGCGACTACGTTGCCAGGCACTACCATTTCGCCAGCCGTCCGTGTCAATAATGAAGCCAATGAACTAAAAAGCTAGTTTAGAGGTTGTGTTCTGTCATTGAGCTGCTCACCGTGGAGCGAACGAGATAGCGACCAAAACGTGCCATTAGACCGACACGGTAAAGAGCTAGGAGCCTTGAAGCACCACACCGAAAGAGAGATGAAAAAAAAAAAAAAAAAAAAAAAAAACATTATCCAACCGGAGGCAAAACACAGGACGAACACATTTTTCAATATTTTTGAGTTAAGATTCATCCTTTCGGGCTCTGTGTAGTTGTTTGTGTGTGTGTCTTATATGACGACTTAAGGATCATTAGACTTTCTCAAGTAGAGCAAGCTGTCTGGGGATGTTGCCGCTGTCGGGTGTCATTTTCTTTTCTCTGCCATCACGGTTATCCTTTCTTAAGAAGGATTTCGTCTATTTCACAACTATACACACAGAAGAGTGGTGGAGTTCTTGTGTACACCACTTGCAAAGCATACTACTTCAAAGTGATTACGTTTGGGTGTGTGTATAGCTATGTCTGTTCTTGATGGCGATAGTGGGCGTAACCATAGCATTTTGTTTTATTTGCTGTTCAAAATGTGCCCAGCTTGAGCGTTTTTTTTTTTTTTTTTATGGAAAATTAATTACTCGGGTGACCTGGCGTTTTCGGAACCCCCTCGCATGATTAATGAATGACGGGGTGGAACAATTTGGCTTTTTCGCTTCAAAACTTGTGGTGTACTAAAAAGAGTGATGATTAGGAATTTCGCCAGCGAGAGGGTTGATTATTGAAATTTTTATTTTCTTGTTGATTGTGCTTTCACAAATAATGTCAGAGGTACCTAATCATTTTGTGATGAATTTATAAAGTTTTTTATTTTCCTTGTTTCTTGTTGTAGGGTTCGATTTGGGTGAAAGGATTAAAATAAATTATTATGCGGCGATTGGGGACAATCATTAATCACTCGGCAAATTTTTGATCACGTTTATATAAAATTGGACAGGTGACTTGTTAGCAAAGTGATTTGTTTAAGCTAAGGGTTGCGAGTTTATGAACGCTGTCAACTACAGTTGAGTTGGTTGTTTAGTAATTGATGATGTAGTATTGTGTGTATTCTGTTGAAATGGTGAAGCTTAGGACAGCGATCTGCTGGAAAAACTAAATTAGAGAAATACAATAATTTACAGAAATGAACGATTTTTTACTAATGGACTTGTTTTTGCCTCCCTCAGTAGTCAGTAGGTGTGGGAAGTTAAGTGATCGTGCGGAAATTTAAATTTTAGTTTCTGATGGATTTACCTGTTTCAATTTACATTCTTCTGACCATCAGAGCTCGAACCACTGGACAGATTTACTTCAAATCTCATAGCTGAGGTTTTTGGCAGAAGCCTTTCAGTTGCAGTTTCTTTTTTACTTCCATGTGTCATAATAATGAGAATATTATGCAGTCTCATAAATCAGAGTATTGCGCTTGACAGACTGTTCGGTCTATTAGAAAATGCAACCAATGTTTGAGCTGAATTGTTGGAACTTGAACAAGAATTGGGTGATCAAAAATTGGATCAAGAGCGTCAGTGTAGCCACAGCCTTGGTGGACATTTGAACGATAGCTCGTTCCTAACTTAGTTGCACTGTCCAAGCTTCAAAAATCGACGACTTTTCATAATATTAAAGGAGTTAGTTGCTTTGTTTGAACGCTAAAACCGTATCCATTAAAGACCTACTTAAAGAGTGAAAAATTAAAGATTGGGGAAATTTCCAACAGCTCTCGAGAAAATCAACTGAAGGTTTCGAAAGTCTGTTCTTAAGGCAAAATACCCTTGTCTCCAATAATTACTTTAATATACGCTTTAAGGGCTGTACCATTGACAGAGCTTTTGCTAAAATTAAAATTGCAAAAGATATAATCGGAAACCTTTTTGAATTAGTTTTCAAGATGCCGCCTAAGAAGGATTCAAAGTCCTCGGCTAAACAGCCGCAAAATACCAAAAAGAAGAAGGAAGGAGGTGGCGGCGGCAAGGCCAAAAAGAAGAAGTGGTCCAAGGGCAAAGTGAGGGACAAGTTGAACAACCAGATTTTGTTCGATAAGGCAACCTACGAAAAGTTGTACAAGGAAGTGCCACAGTACAAGCTGATTACCCCATCGGTCGTGTCTGAGCGCTTGAAGATCCGAGGTTCATTGGCTAAGAGGGCTTTAGTTGAACTTAGGGATAAGGGTCTGATTAAACAAGTTGTCCAACACCATTCGCAAGTAATCTACACAAGAGCCACCAAGGATGATGATGCGTAAACTTAATTCGCCCCCGAAGGACTGGTTATAAAGTTACATTTATACGATTTAGGGATAAACTGCACGAGAAAAGGAAAGGTGTACCTTTCTCTGACGATGGGCAATTGCCAGAAGCTTTCGAATTTTTTCGAGCATCAACTTCAACATATTTATTGAACATTTATATTCAAAGTTCCGCTAACTATAGCTGATTTTGCTGTCTTTTTTTTATTTTGGTACAAACCCTTTTAAAGTGGCGATCGACTTTAACTTCAAGTTCACCGGGCTAGGGCGTCTTTAGTGGTACAATGAATTCATTATTCTCTCTAATCTTCAACTAAAATCACCGCCAGTGAATCGACGTCAATGAGACGGATCTTTTACTGTTAATAGAGGCGCAGCACCAGTTAAGACTTTAATCACATTCGTGCGCAATGCATACATTTCGAATTTAACACGTTCAACTCCAGTGTACGAAGCTGTCAATTCTAAGCAACCAACGCGAAAATCAGACATGCTGCTCAACTCAACGGAGTCATTTAACAATTGAATGAGTTGCCCAACTAGGTGTACGAGCCTCACAGTGCGTTCAACACTTGAATGTTCAAGCTAAACTGGAATAACCTTGCACCACATGAACAATGTGAGGTGTGAGTTTGCCCTAGTTGACTTTAATAAATAAATAGTTGGTGCAACAGGTCCCGAGGTGAGCCTAGCTACTCACAACCATTCGTTTTGTGTGAGTTTTTCATTTTTGGAACGAATGGAAGGGATCTACAATTTTATGCCGACTCCAAACGGCTAATTGAGAAGCTCTTTCAAGACAGTCATACTCTCGGATGTTTGTCAGACGTTCGCGAGAGGTATGGCGCAGCGGAAAAAAACCCTAAGTTGGAATTTGGGTTTTTGCGGGATTCGAACCTCGACCCCTCGCTTAGTGTCCAACACACTAACCACTAAGCCACTGCGCCTACCCTAGTTGACTTTGCTTCACTAAATAGTAAAATATAAAATATTGGACATAATTGGTTGAAGATGTGCGCTCATAGTGGACGACTGGCATAAGGTTCCGAAGATTGTTCGATTCCCAAAGCAGTAGAGGAAGAACTCCCTTGGGTACAGATCACTGCCAGTGATCCAATAGCTGAAAACAAGATAAATACTGTCACAATAGGTCCATAGAAGGGTGTAGGCTTCGTTTGGCTAAGTTTTTTCGTTAGCACAAACGAACATGACCTTCAAAAACAGATGACAAACACTTAGAGTGTAATTTTTTTTTTTTTTTTACCGTGATCATTCTAGAAGCTCCGTTTCAATTGTCAAGTACACAAGCAACAGGGCCACACTGATTGAGACTAGCCACTCAGTGATTGGACTAGATTTGAATTTGAACGCAAAGTTTAGGTTAACCCAGCTGCCAAAGTTTGACGGCATTCTGGAAACAATTCGGAATTTGGCTTAGACTCTGTTAGTGGAGGTACATTTTTTTGAAGTGATAACTTCTTTAGGCGCGTTGGGCACTATTTGGATGGGCAAAAACTAGCAAACTCGCGACACCGACACCGACACCGACACCGACACCGACACCGACACCGACACCGACACCGACTCCGACACCGACTCCGACACCGACACCGACACCGACACCGACTCCGACACCGACACCGACACCGACACCGACACCGACTCCGACACCGACACCGACACCGACTCCGACACCGACTCCGACACCGACACCGACACCGACACCGACTCCGACACCGACTCCGACACCGACACCGATTGCATACTTTTAGTTGTAAACTTTTGTACTATTGCTTACTTTTAGGGGTAGGTAATTTATAGCTTAATCTACGATGATTTTTATTTGAATACGTTACTATGGTAATTTATGGCAGCGACAAATTGATTGTCACCAAAATTATTTCAATTACCTGTTTTGTATCATAACTTAATTTTACCAGGCTTAATTCCGACAAATTATATCCACGATTTTGGGTTTGTGCACATTTACGGCACAGTAGCTTGTGTTATAATTACCGAAACAAGAAAAAGAAAACTGTGGTAAACTTGCCACCCTAAGAGTAGGTATACTATACAAATAATTGTAATATTCATGAAGCAACGCTAGGTAAAAGAACCGGTTCATGAAATATAGAAAAAGTCGAAACTCTAGAAACAGATAATTGTCGCAAGTTCTTGTTAGAGAGTTATAAACTTTATAAGTTTTTGGAGTACGAGAACAAGTAGGAGTAGTAGGAATTTCTGATTTTTGATCTGTTTGGGAATGATTTTCTTTTTGACTGGAATTGATTAATGACGCTGGGTTAAGTTGTCAATGATTGGAAGTATTTATTGTTCGTGATAGATCGATGTATTTGCATATGCGACACTTACATTAAGGGGTAATTGCATTGCATACCTTTGGGTATATGATTCTCTCTAACGAAAGGAGCGACATCTAGATATCAAAAAAATAAACAGATTCTAATCTACTATGATTTTTATTTGAATATGTTACTATGGTAATTTATGGCGGCGACAAATTGATTGTCACCAAAATTATTTCAATTACCTGTTTTGTTTGGGGAATTCATAACTTAAATGAAAATGAAAAATGTAACATAATTTTTGTAGTAGAAGCTTATAATAATGAATAAAAAAAACATTTATTTAAAAGTACTTCCTGCGCAATAAAATATTTCCTGACGATTCAAAAAATACACACGTAATTGTTCAAGTTATCACTTCTGTCGGCACTCCCGGAGTGCCTCTAGTTTTTTTTTTTTTTGGCCTTATGACAAGATAACTCTCACTGATACTGGAATCGCCTTTGCATGCGGGAATTCACCTACGGAAAGTCATTTCTCATTTGGTTTATATTTCCTTAAATTCTTTTTTGAAATAACGCTTTAATTGGTACGATTAAAATAAAGTTTCTAGTCGTATACTTAAATGATATTTGCACTTTATTGGGTTTATAATTTTGTTCCTTACCCTCGGTCCCTCATTCAGTTTGCTGTTCGGTTTTTTTTTAAATCCCTTTTGCTTGTAATTTTGAACGCACCAAGTTCTTGGTTTCAGCAACCAAAAAAGTTATTGCCAATCATTTTTTAACTTTCTTGATTACGTAGTAGGAGAAAGAGATTGTATTCGTAGAAAATTTCGAACTCCAGCCGTTAATCAATTCTGACAATGAACTGAAAAAATGGGTCGCAAAATTCTATCCGTCTGTGCCGACCGCTGACCTGATTTCGAATTTGGAGTTTGGGGCTTACAGTTTTTTTATTTTTGCACGGTAACCTAAATATTAATGGTACCTTTTGAAATGTTCATATAAATTTGATTTGTTCGAAAATGGCGCAAAAAAAATTGAAATTTAAGCTTACGTAGTTGAAGTTAACATAACTGCACTCCCAATTTTTCACTAAGAAATCCAATAACGATACTTTTGAAATTTTGACATATGTCGAAAACGGTCCATCCATACAACTGTAACAAAAATAAGTAAGTTTGCCTGAAAACCGCAATAACGATAACGACTTTGACCAAAATGCAAACTTAGAGTAAATTGATGTAATTGATGTTATTTCCAAAATTATTATCTATGTCCTTAATTTTTCATTCGAATCACCGAAAACGCTGGTTTTAAAAACTTACCATATCTCGAAAACCCCATTTTCGATTTCGATAAAGCTTTGAAAACCCAGTAATGCTTACATCCCGAATAATAATTTATGCTCGGTTTTCAGCTAAATGGTTAAGCAATAGGTTTTTTTTTCAAACTAAACATTGCAATATTTGGTACTGTTTTGTCTGCCAAATTTTATAAAATCCGATCAAACGATTTTGATCAAAATACATACTAAAAATAATATCAGTATTCTAAATAAGATCCCGTACTTAGTTTTTCTCAAAAAATTCGAATAGATCAGTTTTTTAATTTTATTTCTCAAAAATGACTACCCAAAAGCGGATCTGTGTTCATTATTTTTAAAACTCAATATCTCATTTTCCTTATAAAATGCAACAACAGCGACGGAAAAATGTATTCAGCTATGGATTATTTAATTTAGAACATCCCCTCAGCTGTGACCGAGACGAAGAAAAAGGTCTCAAGTACGTAGTCGTTGCTTTGTAAATAGATTCCTTAAAGCTGCACCTTTGCACCTTTGACGTATTAGGTACTTGGAGGCAACCGTACACAGCCGAGAATACAATGCGAAGGCAAAAGAAGCACTCCCTCGAAAGCCCTATAGCTACGCACGCAAACACTAACACTTTGTGTGTACACTGTGTGTTATCCCGAAAAGGTGAAAAATCCTGGAAAACCCGGATATAAATAAGTTCTTCCATCCTATTGTGCCGTGTTTTCCCATACAGTTGAACCCTTTGTTTCCGTGATAATGTATCTTGTACGTTCTTCGCTCTTTTGTCAAGTGATAGAGTTTTGTTTTGTAGAGAGCGGGTATAGCGTATAGCGATAGCGAATACAGCTACTCGTCGACAAACAAGAAGAAGGTGAAGGCCTTCAGCAGATTGTTTTTCCAGCTGTCCGAATTTATTCGGTTGTGGCTGCTTCGGAAAGGGATGAAAAGAATCAAAACAAAGACTTTTTGTTGTTCTTCCCATTCTTGTTTATCCATTCACACTGAGAGTGATGTAGGTAACTAAGCAGCTCCAAAACAAAACACATCTCATCCATTGGCTGGTTGTGCGCAAAGTTCTGCCCGGTACATCATCCGAAGTAACTATGTTCGCTTTTGTGTTCCCAGGGATACGTGATTTTCTTTACACAGCCCTCTCTACACAATCTTCCATTAGCTTTCATCCCAGTGCCGCTTTCAAACGGACTGACAGCAAGACAATAAACTGTCCTTATAGACATCTCAACTAATTATCTGTATTTTTACTGTTTCACTATTTCACTGCAGCTATATAGGGGGAGGCTGAACACTGAGAGATAAACCCTTTAGGATGGCAAACTATTTGCACTTGTATTTTAGCCAGCCTCCCGCTCACTCTGGCAACACGTCGTTCGTCAGTGAGTTTAATTGGTTCATGTGCTTGAATTTTTAATTCTATTTTCCCAGCTATCCCCTTTTGTTTGGAGAGCCAGCGAGTGAAGCCTTACTTTGTCCGTGCATCCTTTGGGTGGGCGTGGGTAGATAAACAGTTCATGTGTTAGCTGTGCAGAGGGAGCGGGACGTCTCATTTTACAAGCTATAGTGGAAACTAGTTTGTTCTCAGAAGTTTTTAAATTGACTTTTCTTTCGAGAAGGGGCGCTTCGCTACTGTTAGCCTGTCTATCACTCGGGGTGATTGTTGTGTAATAAGAACGTGAGATTGTGGAGTTTATTTGTTTTTCACTTTACAATGACTTGATGTTGGCTTTTCCGGCAGCCGAATGCAAGGCAAACATGGACAGTGTCGAAAAATCGCGCAGTTATTTGCTTAGGTAATCAAAGGATAGTAGATTTAATGTTGTAAGGATTTTATTTACGGTGTGTTAGAAGTCTTTAGAGAATTTACGCTTTCATAGGATAGTTTTGGCAAGCCTTTGCGTAGTCTTTTCATATGGTGCCTACCTAGTGCAGAAACTTTGGAATCTGTGGTGGTATACAGCCATTAGATAATCTCCTATGTCAAATCTGACTTGCAGCCTTGTTACGCAGGCTTGGAGCTTATTGCGTGGATGCCTTAAACGTCCGTCTGTTAAAACTTTAAATTACTAATCTAGGACTATCTTTAAAATTTTTATACTAGAGGTGACAACTTCAACATTGTAGCTTTAAATGGTGCAGTCTGGCGTAGATATTTTTATACTGCATGGACCTTATATCGATTTTCCACAAATGGATGGATTGCGTAACGCTGTTCTGAAGGCTGTTATAATATAAAACAACAGGCCAAGAACCCTCTAAAAACAGATCTCTTTGACTTTTTGGGACCACGAGAAATTGAGTTTAAGAAGAATATGCAAGCCAAGTCTCTGAGGAAGACCTACTACCTTGATTGGCTTTTCAGACTCCGGAGTAACAGTGCATTCGATGATCGCCTATGGAACAGATACTAATATCAAGTCTAAAAAAAGAGCCCAACAAATGGAGCTCCTTCAAAGCTACGGAAGGCCGTTCCAACTTTGATTTCATCTACTTGTCATGAAGAAGTTCCATTCAAAATACCTCTCAAATTTTGTTGATTTTATGGTCGAAAAACAAAACCCACGAATGCTTGCGAGCTCATTGCCGTATATGGACCTATGTTCCCTATGTTACTTGTAACCCTTTCATATTGTATCCAAAGGCACAAACCTTAACAATTTCACCAACCTTATTGAATGTGTTCAATTAATTTTACAAATCACCTCTTATTTTCCTTTACAGTGCCAAGTCCACCCTTAAATCTAACTGTTTTGGATGTGACATCAACGACTATAACAATGACATGGTTGGCACCGAAAAATCAAAATGGAGTCATTAATGGTTATCATGTATTCCATTTACATGAAAATCAAACTGGAGTTGGAATAGTAAAGAATCCTGGTGGACCATCGGTGACATTTGTCCTGGCGGAATTAAGTGAGTATATATTTTCTTTGAATACGTTTAAATATACTTTGAATATTTTTATTTGTCATAATAAATTACACATTAAATTGGAGCAATAGGTTTTTTTTTTTTTTGTTGGCATCTATCTGACCGAGGCATAGTAAAGTAGACAAATGGTCAACAATGCATGGAATACTTTCTTAGAAGCAGTGTAGAACACTGCCCTGAAAGTATGCAATCAATTGCAAAAATTGGTATAAACTGGTATATGCCTGAATATTTTAATATTTTGCTTATTTCTGAAAATCTTAAAGTCTCCAATAAATTTCAGTATTTGATTTTGATGGAAGCTAGCAAATCTTTGAATACTTCTCGTAAGGTTTGGGTGCGAATGTTGCAGTCTGACAGTTCATATTCGCTTTTTGACCTGATAACAAATATGGCATCCCCTTGCTCGAACACTGTGCAACAGACTGCACGTCTCTCTTTCTCTATCAGGATATTGAAAACCCTTTTGTCGACATTTTAAATTCCAATTGACAAATCAAAATGTCCGAAGTGTCACAATTACATCGTCCGTTTAATTGGAAATATGTACATTGGTTTTGAGTGTGGAATGGTGTACTTGAATATTGTTCTCATAGTTTTAGACTCGAAAATATAGATTTGCCGTAGAATATGAGCACCGCAGATTTGTTGTTCAGCAGTTATGCGTTATGCATTCAATCATCGGAATGTGTTCGTGAAAAACACTTCACACTACTTTCACAACTCTAAATACATTGATTCCAAAATTATATTTGCGTTAACTCACTACTAAATTGGTTGCAGAAAAATAAGTTTTTCATCAAGGGTTCTTATAAAATTGAATTGAGTATTGCACACTTTCATGGTTGGTCGGGATGGGTTTATTCCAAATTGTGTTTCCAAAATAGCTTATTATTACCCCCTGTGATCGAAAACATCTAAATGTTGTTTTTATCGGGAAATAAAACTATGTGATTCCTAGAACACGCTCTCTGTATATGGGCCAATTGCATTTATTTCAGCACCAAAAACAATTTTATTCTATTTACATCCTTGCTGACTTACGTCCTGACATATTAACATACGAACCTAATGACTTATTCACCCACTTGCTTATTACTTTCTTACTAAGGGAGATCCGAGTGGATCTGGGCCTCAACCGATAAGTCGGTGCCTGTGGTGTCGCCCAAGCCAGACCTTTGGTTTCCATTCCTTCTCGGTCGGTGACATTGTATACGCCAGTTTCCTCCTTCACCTTCACCATCGCCTTTGCATGCCCATTATACAGTCCGTAAAGAGTATCAGTCGTTAGTCTTAAAATCCACTGCGTAAGAAACCTAATGCGTACATATATACGTACTCAAGTAAACTTCCTACTTACTAAGCCACCTATTTGACACCGCACAGCTACTTAGAAATTTAAATGACTTCACCGCATACCACCACCAGCACCAATAACTAGAAGAACGCCCGCAACCAGCAAACACTTTAAGTTGTCATATATGTCATTCTTATTGCTAAAAGCAATTTCCCAATCTGCCCTCCCATTCCTAGCTCTTTGGTCTAATAAATTATGTAATACCCCACTTCCTGGCATCAGCAACAGAGTGCGCCACACAAAATGTTCCGCATAATTTCCCACTCTGCCAGAAAGTTTTATCTGTCTTTAAACAGACAACTCTTTCCTACAAAAAGGCACATCATCAACACAACGCAATAGCACGCTTGGTTGCCACTTGCCACCACTGTGACAACACCAATTACATATTTATTCATCTAACCAACCATTAGATACAATAATGAAGAACGCAAACACACGAATTGTTTAAAGGATAAAAGGATGTTCCGCATACTTGTGTTGCTTTGTCTTTGTGTGTCAATAGTACCCATTTTAATTAGTCCTATGCGGGGCACTGCTCTCACAGGCTAGGGATTATGAGCACACTTACTCCTTTTCAATAATCCATCGAGAAATGAATGACAACAGTCATTAGACAGCCAATTCGTTGACGCACGAACAAAGTCTGAATTATTAACAAGGCATGTAAATTTATCTATGGAGGTGGTGCCACCCATCACAGGGTGGTGCGAGGGTGCAAACCGAACTACAAGTTACACACATAGTTTTATGCAAATTTGTATTATGCCACGCAAAAGATATAAGGTTACCCAAGGGTGAAAGATAATCCGACTTTGAACGATTAGCTCTACAGTCAGTCCATGGATGATTACGGCGATAATGATGATTAGAGCAATACAATTATGGTTTATTGCAAGATATTGCATTCGCCTCTAACACGAGTAATCTTCAGGACCAGGACTTGGAGGACTTGGAGAAACTTAGCATAAACTTAATCCAAGCCGAAACAATAACATTGTGCCGACAAGGACGACGACGACGCACGGAACGTGCTCTCAATGCGAAATATTGCTTAGTGGCTGTAGGAAAGTGAGGTGAATGCTTTGTTTTCGGTATATTGTACATGGTCCACCTCGGGCCATCCTGATTTTAGTTAACAATCAGGGATATTGACAAGCGCCAATGCGTCTGGTAAAATATTTTGCTACTGCATGCAACGCAAACAGACCTTTGGGGGCTTTGTTTAGATGGCTTTTGTGGATGTTATCGTATTATGGCTTGTGATGTGCACGTAATTTAATTATAACATCGCTAGTTATGCTTACGTGTATTTGGTTTCGGGCGCACGGATTGTTGCTCCAATTGTATTTACTTGCATTCGAAATAATATTATGACTTTTGGGTCCCATTGTGGGTGTGCGTAAATGGGACTTGGACGGTTCGGTTTTCATGGGCTGTATTGTGCAATCAAAAATCATTGAACTTATTTTGAAATGGATGGTGAATTTAACAGCAGTCATTGGGTATAGTCACCTTTTAGCTGTGGATAGATTTTGGCAACGGTTTTCCATGGGATTTTAGTCTTCCAAAAACTTAGTAGAATAAGCGTTTTTGGTTGTTATAATCGAGGCATTTGTTAACATTAAGCGGAGAGAGAGTAGTAAGGAGACGAATATACTTAAGAGCGACGGTAAGCCAGCGCATCGACTCCTCCTTTACTGATTTGGCCCTCTGGGTTTAAATCGCAATTCCATTCGCTGTGAATGTGCTAAGCCACCTTACCAATTCGCCCTGTTCTGACTAGATTGATGTTGCTTATAGGTCTCAAAACTTTTCTTCATAGATCAATCGGTTTCATCGTACACGGGACCAATTATCTTACGAATACCTATGCATTTATTATAAAATCCAAACTTTCTTGTCAGTAGTCGTTAATACTTATTAGCGGCATAGATAAAGGCATACGCGTTACCCATAGGTCTGATCTGCAACTGCAGTTTTGAAACTGCACCAGTCGATTTCAACAACTGCACTAGATACTTCTAAGATTCAGAAGTGGAAATAACTTCGGAATAGCTGATGTATATTTCACACTGACACTTCTTTTTTTTTTAAATTGGGTTTAAAATACTGCGAGCAACTGTTTTGAGCGAGTACTACTTAAGTGGTTAACAAGTTACCTCTTGAACAGAGAGCAATATGTAGAGATTGGTTCTTCTCAATCTAGACTAATTGAGGTGTCATCTGGTGTCCTCCAAGTTAGCCACTTAGGGCCCTTGCTTTTTAATATTTTTATTAACGACATTCCTTCATTGATTAATCGTGCTAACTGCTTGATGTATGCCGATGACCTAATGATATTTATGGGTGTACCAAATATTTATGATCAAAATGATTTAAACACAATATTATGTAGCTCAATGTTGTGACCTTAATCCACTTACCTTGAACATAAATAAATGTCATTCTTTTTCCGTTTACCATACATTGGTGCCAGTACATAATAACTATGTAATTTCTGGGACCAGCCTTTCTTGAAAAACTGAAGTTAAAGACCTTGGTGTGATTTTTGACACGAAACTTGCATTTCTGTTTCACAATGATTATGTTGTCAACAAAGCAAGCTCGATGCTTGGATCTGAATTTTCGAACGCTCTACAGTCTGTCTATATATCTCTAGAACGACCTTTTCTTGAATATTGCTCTAAAGTCTGGTGTCCAATATATGAAAATTCTATAACACGACTAAAAAGTAAAGTATATAGATGGAGAGATATTCGAATCAGACCAACATTGTCGGGTCTCTTTTCGTCTCTCAAACCTAGGCCTAGCCTCTAACAACCATTCATTTTGTGTGAATTTTTCAAGTTTGAAACAAATGGAAGGGATCGACAGTTTCATGCCGACTCCAAATGGCCAATGAGAAGCTATTTTCAGACAGTTATACTCTCGGATGTTTGTCAGACATTCGTGAGAGGTGGCGCAGTGGAAAAAAAAACCCTAAGTTGGAATTTGGGTTTTTGCGGCATTCGAACCTCGACCCCTCGCTTAGTAGTCCAAAACACTTGCCACTAAGCCACTGCGCCTACCTATAATACGACTATTTCTTTACAAGAATTTTTATAAGCCAAATAAAATGCAGCATTGATATAATGCCCTCTTATCCAACAAGGATGTGCTTACATATGTCTCACAAAGTTCATTGTATGCTGTTTATTCGGTGCAGGAAATAAGTCCCCAGGAACTAAGTCCACTAGCTTTTTTGTTTAAGCCTTCGAAAATTTGAGAAAATAAAAGTAAAAAATTCGCGTGAATTTAGTCTCGTGGACTTATGTCCCTGCGCCAAAAATCACCGCAATTTTTCTTTGATTATTTTCAGAGTCTTGCTAACAAAGTGTATCCGATTCTTAATGTTGGAAGTTAGTTCCCTCTTCTTATTTTTGAATGTGTACTTAGTTCCCATAAGAAAGTGAACTTAGTTCCCACCTTACATGGGAACTAAGTCCACTTCACGAAAGTGGTTTTACTTCCCACTAAGTGGGACCTAAGTCCCTCAGTGGACTTAGTTCCCGGGGACTTATTTCCCTGCACCTGTTTATTCATGATGTTTTCTCTTATCGTATAGCATGTCCCGATGTTCTTCAATATTTTATGTTTTATGCACCAAAAAGAATTCTTCAAACAAGAAACACGTTTTCTTCGAGCCCTAAACATTCTTACAATTACAATTACTAAAAAAGTTATAGCCATACGTAAAATGCAACCGAAAAAGTTGGAACAGTGCGAAAATGAGTTTTTTTTATATACATATAGCCAAAATTTTGCCCGAAAAATGTTTTCCTACGAAAATAATTATAACAAATCAACTAGGTACCGCTGATTGGATTCCAACAGAAAAAAAAATTCCTGACAGATGAAACAGTAGAGAAATGAAATATTTCAGTGGAATGATTTGGTTTTTACCTGCGGAAAAATTAATAAACTTTTTTTCAGAAAATTTAAAATCATTTGCTCAATATTTTTTTTTTTTTTTTTTTTTTTTGATCTACTAACGTTATAATTCATAAGCAACATTTTATGACAAAGATTGTTCAACCATTAGGTAAAAAAAAGCAAAATAATAATTTTACGGTTTAGTTTTACGTATGGCTATAACTAGGGCTTTAGATAAAAATATTGATTTTGAAAAATATGTACGAGGGGAGTTCAATATATTCGCGGTATCGACATGAAGGAAAGCACGAATAAAATTAAAAATATTTTTATTTTTCAATATAATCACTAGGGGCAAGGTCCGGACTATGGGGTGGATGTTGAATCTCTTCGAAGCCACAATCCCGTACAGCAGCCTTAGAAATCCGTGCCGTGTACACCGGAGCATTGTCGTGAAGGAGCAACACGCCAGCAGCCAGTTTACCCCGTCTTTTTTTCTTTATTTCTTCCCGTAAATGATGCAAAGTCGATGAGTAGGATGTGGCGTTTATGGTTTCACCTTTTTTTTTTTTTTTTTTTTTGTATTCTATTAGCAAAATTCCCTTTGAGTCCCAAAAAACTGTAGCCATCATCTTTCCGGCAGACGTAGTGACCTTGAACTTCTTCGGGGGGCTTGTGCTCTTCTTGTGCGACTGCATGGACTCCTGCTTGCTTTCAGGATCATAGTGATGGACCCATGTTTCGTCCCCAGTAACAACTCTATTAATAATTCTTACCGGTCTTCGCTACACAGCTTCAAAAAATCCTTAGAACACTCGATTCGCACTTGTTTCTGATGCGATGTGAGCATTCGAGGCACCCATCTTGCACTGACTTTTGAAAGATTTAGACAGTCATGAAGAATGGTGTTTATGGTACCAATAGAAAGGTTAATCTTCGAAGCTATCGTTTTAATCTTTACTCGGGCATCCTCAAGTACAAGTTTCTCGACTTGTGTAATGTATTCTCCGGTGCAGCCAGTTAGTGGGCAACCTGAGCGAGGGTCGTCTTCAATGCTATCCCTGCCCCTTTGAAATAAACTTGACCACTTTTGAACAGTTGACAACGAAGGTGCAGAATCTCGAAAAACAGCCACCATCTCTTCGTGAATAATTTTTTGACTTTTTCTTGGTTTAGTAAGGAATTTTATCACAGCGCGGTTCTCAATTTTAGTGATCATCGTGACAGCAGCCACTTCACCTTTGTTCAACGCAAAATACAAAGCAAACTTATAATCACATCCAAATTAAATTTTACAGTAAAACACTTGAATAACGGGGCTACTAAGATCACGAAATAATTTTTTCACATCTGTGGAGTATCCCTTCCCCATACCGCGAATATATTGAACTCCCCTCGTATGTTGATTTTAATTTTTTAGAGTTCCACATCTTACTATGTTACGGAATTTATGTTTTTTTGTTTCGACTGTCCTTTCAGTTATTTGTATCGTCACAAAACTCACTGCTCCATCAATTTGTGATCGGGATCGGGAGCCCAGGCGGTTTCTATCTTCCCTATAGTCTACCTACATCCTAATATTCGTGCAGGATCAGCATATCCGCAATTAAGTTGCATGCTATTTGGGTTAACTCTTAAGATTCCATTATAAAGTTCCAGTCATTTTGCATCACTCTTATGTGTACTAACAGTGAAATTGACTAAGTGAACGAAGGGACGGAGATTTCCTGAAACCTCTTCGGTTTCTTTAATAAAAGTTGAAATTTACTCTTTTGTGGTTAGAGTTGGCTTAAATAAAAGCGATCACTTTTGCGATTTGACCCCCATGTCTAATCATATCCCACCTGCTTAGGAAATATTCCCTTTAATCGCAGAATAATACTGCAGACCAAGGTGCACCTTATTCGAGAATATGTTAATAAAAATCCGACCCGTTCTTTCAGACTTCCCTTTGGCCACAAAAGTACACCCAATTCTTATTCATCAGAATCCCAGCAGTCGCATCCTCCGACTGCAGAACCACAAATACTCACCTGTCATTAAAATAAAAACACTCAACGCACATCGGGAAATACTAATTATTTTCCTCAGTAGTCGTCCCTGTTACAAGGCACGTATCTGCACCTCACACATATCTGCCTGCGAGAAATTGTAATAAAACACTTGCCCCCAAACAATCATTTCTCGTCGTTCCTTTGATTTTTGAAACACTTTCCAGCAAAATATCATTTCTCCTTGCTCCCATACACTAGACTTGTATACGTGCATACCCTCATTGCAGTCCAGCAACACACTCCAAGTGCGAAGCCAACCAATAACACTCACCTCATCGACGCTTTACACAGAATCCCTTTGTTGTGTGTAAAACAACAGTTAAAGGCATTTAAAACCTTATTCACAAAGCACATCCCGAATCCCCGACTTAATAACATTGCTGGGGCGATAAAAATCTCCATAATAATCCATAAACTTTCGCGCTATTAACTGGCACTGGCTACACTTACACTCCCATGCGCCAGGATTTTTTCCATCCCCCACTCGAAATACTGCGGTAGATCTCATTTCCTTTTGGCATATCCAGTTTTAATTGGTATTTTGTGTTATTGCACACGCATTGGCTTGCAACTGGGACTTGTCGGCCGTACAGAACAAAAATAAGGACCTCATGTTGGCTTTTAAAAATTAACTTCCTCCTGGTATATATATGTATAGTATGTGTGCCAGACACAGGGACGCCAGTTTTTCGCAAGCAATTTGCAATAGTCTCTGTGCGCGCCAGATATGGTGGTGTCTTTTGTGTATTGTACCCGCACTCTTCAAAGTGGCATCGGAGGACCTGTGGACGACTCATTACCAAAGTTGTATGCATAGTAGTGGGTCCCCTTTGAATCGGTTATAAATTAAATCCTGTCAGCATGTCGTAATTTATTTTCAGGCATCAATTTTATTTCCCTCTGGGACATGTTTTATTAATTAAAATAAAGGAATTTCATTTTGTTGATGTGGCGATGCTGACCTACCCCTCCGTTGCTCCGCAACAGAAAAAACGCGCCAGCCTGCGTCCATGTTACATATTGTTCTACTAATTACATTTCGATTCGTGGGTATTTTTTTTTTTTTTTGTGTTGTGGGTCGTCTCCTCGACTTCCCGTCTCACGGCGGCTGTTTAAATTTTAAGTTAAAATTAAATATTTATAATTCCACATAACTACTGAACAGTAAGTACATTAATTGCAGTGCATTTAACCGGGGTTTGCCTCGGCATGTAATAATGTAAAACCTCAACTGTCATTGCGCGTCTGCGGGGCCAACATAGCGTGGTCATAATGTCAGCCTCATCAGAACTGACAAGTCGACCTGCCATTAATATAACTTTTAATGATCGCGCCACCCCCTCATTGGGAATCGTATTAATTAGAACTGGCTGTTTGCTCCCTTCTCCCTACTACTGTATACATAACTTTTGTGCCCTTGAGTGATTGCACTGAAGACTGAACTGTATTTAATGAAATTTTTCTCTCTCTTTATCTTTGCAGAGCCATTCACCGAGTACCGAATCAATGTGAAAGCGTACACCATTAAGAACGAAGGCGACTCATCGGAGCCGATTATGCAGCGCACCGATGTCAGTGGTCCGAGTGCACCGATTGGTGTCAATGTTACATGCCATTCACATGATTCGATTACGATTCGATGGAAGCGGCCGCTTGAGTTCTCCAATTCGATAGATTACTATGAAATAAGGCTGCGCCTTTTGGGGCAGGATGTGCAACGCGAAATTAAAATCAATGCATCGGATAAGGAGCTCGAAACTGCGGTAAGTTGCGAATGGAGTTGTTTGATTTGATTTTTTTTTTTTTTTGTAACACGAATCGTAGTTCTGTCAAATATAGGTCACATGAGCGTTCTCATCTGTTCAGTAACGTATATTTTGCCTATTTGCGAAGCCGTTTAACCAAAAAATGGGCTTCATCTCTGAAGATTGAAAATCGGCGTTAACGCCCTTAAAGTTGCAACCACCGACTCGGATTTTCGATAGTAAATTTTAGTTATTTGTAAACGTTGTTCCTTCGTGTTCTTCATCATGATGAAAATGTTGATTTTAATGAATATTTTGACATTGACAGTTTGGCAATCGGTTCGTTCACACAGAAAGTTTGAAGTTGTCAAGTTGCTCCCGTACCATCAAATTTGAGAAAGTCATCCTATCCCTCCCATATGTCAATATGCTAGTAAACAACTTTGAACGCGTTAGTCAAAGTGGACTTCTGATCTTCCAGATCCATCTCCCTCTAAGTCACCGTCTTAGACTGTACGGTTGTTTTATTTATTTTATTTTATTTTATTTTCGTCTCGTTAGATGGCATTTCAATATTCCATCGCAGTCTGCGAACGGCTACTTTAGTAAGACGCATTTGGATCTTCTCCATTCTAATAGAAGGTATTTTATTAAATGGATTCTTACTATACTGCAGTACTCAAGATGAGATCGGACAAATGCAAAAAATAAACATTTAAAGGTATGTGAATGTTGAAGGTCTTTCGAGTTTCTCAATATGAAACGTAACGTCTGATTACCTTTGGCAGCCAAAGACTCAATGTGCTTGCAAGAGCTCAGTTTTAAGTCAAAAATTATTCCAAGATCTTTTTTAGATAAGTTATTGGGCAGAGGAGTATTATCGATTATATACGTAAAGTGCATTGGAGAGAGGTTCGGTAAAAAGAAAGGCTTGGACATTTAGAGACATTGAGATGACATTGTGACACCATATGGAAAGTCGTTCAAGATCCTCTTCTAAAAAAAAGAATCGTGAACTGAACGTATAGGTCGGACCACCTTCAAATCGTCGGCAAACATAAGACCTGGGAACTCAAAAACAAGTCAGGAATGTAATTTATAAATAAAAGGAAGAGTAGAGGACCTAAATGACTACCTTTAGGTACTCCAGAGGTAACATAAACTGGTGACGAGAACGTGTCATTTATGCGAACATACTGGATTGGATCAGTTAAGAAGTAGTGAAACCACTTTAGGAATGGGAGTGGAGTCGTAAGCCAGTTAGTTTGGAAATAACGCGATCAAACGCTTTAGCAAGTCCGTATATATTACATCACATTGCAAGCCTTTCTCAGGGTAATTCAAGGCAGAATTAGAAAAAAATTGAGAGATTTGTGGTAGTAGATCTGCCTGCGAGGAGGCCATGTTGAAACGGAGAGATAAATCTCTTTTAAAGAGATATAAGTTTGTCACAAACAAGTTTTTCTAGCAACTAAGGAATAATAGAAATCTTAAAGATTGGGCAATAGGTAGTAATATCATGTCTCGATCCAGATTTAAATATGGGCGTTAGAAAATAGCTCTACCAATTTTTCAAAAAAAAAAAAAAAAAATTCTAGACCGGAAAGACGAACTCAAAACTAAACACAGAGTTGCAGAAAACGTGAAGGAGCACTTTTGAAGTTAAATTGGCGGGATGCCATCCACCAGGATTTTTATATAAACTTAATAATGAAAGAGTAATTTGAACTTCAGGGATTGAACACTCTAAGTTGCCGATATTAAAGAAATCACAGGACATTGAGCTATTACAAGAAACTATAGGTGTCGTAGTAGCGCAATAATATGCAGATTGAATGTGTTTAGCGAACATATTATAGGTAGTTGAAAGATCAGATGAACATACGATATTTAAATGCATACTGTTAGAAATACCATTTGATTGATTTTTGCTATTTATAAAGCTCGAAAAGCGTTTACTATTTGTCTTTAAATTAAATTCGACAGAAAGAACATACTGTCTATAAAGAAACTTATTTAAAACATTAAATTGTTTTTGGAGCATCCGATAAACTTTCAAAAGTTCCGGGTCATCTATATACTTATAATAAAACTGTAGGCAATTTTTTTGTTACCTAATGGCGTGAAAACTACTGCACAGATTTCGATGAAACTTTTTTTGAAATGTTTCTTAAGATTCCGTGCAACATATAGGCTATTCCTTTCATTGCCATGCCTATTTTTTGGAGCGTTTTTTTGACCAAAATGTGTTTTTTTTTCTGGCTTTACTGCCTTTTACTCGCCATTACTCAGATAATTCTTAATCAATTCAAACAAATCAAAATACTTAGGAGAGCCAACACTTTTATAGTTATTTAAAGCCATCAATCTAAAATCTAACATGAACAAAATAAATTTATTTTCTCAAATCGAATATTATCAGCAGCCTCGGTTCCTGATCGTTGTTCTGCTTTGGGGTGGTTTGGTGGCGCACATCGCACAGGCACGTTCATATGAAAAAAAAAAACTGCGTGGTGTTTTCTCCAAATTAAGTGAAACGAAAGAGAAGTAGGTATGGGACGTGAATATACATATGTATATTGAATCAACAGCAACAATGTGTTTCTGAGGAAATGCGCAGATGGCTGATGACGTGGTTGCCATAAGTGCAGATTTTCAATCTTGCTGCATATTTATAAAAACCAGAAATCTGCGCTTCAGATTTTGTCTGCATCCGCAAACCGCAATAATATATTTTGTTCTTTTTAACAAATTTTAACATTTGTTGCACACTTGATTTCGCTGTATGCTGTCATTTTCGTACTCAGCTTTTTTGTTTTTTTGTTATTGTTACATACATAAAAAAAACTTTGTGAAGGAAGATTTTTCTATAGAAATCATAATTGCAGATTTGTAAAAACATTTTTATGGCAACATTGGTGGTGATGGACGTATGGTGGAGGTGGTGCATATAGAAATTGAGTTCATGGTTTTTGTTTTAATGGTTGTTATAGTATCTACGTTGATACCTACAGTAAAGAATTGAAGAATTCAAGAAGTAAAGACGATATATGTAGGTGAATTATGTTGTTTGATTTATTTATTGTTGGTGTGGATACAAATTTCCGTCAAGGCTTTTGTTTTAGTGGTCGTTTTGATATTACCTTCTTTGATACCTACAGTAAGGAAGTGGAACCTTAGTACTTAAGCTGTTGAATTTAATTTTCTTAAATAAGTGTTTTAGGTAAACAGATTTGTTTGATTTATTTTTTCACATTGCCAATGTTCACGTCCCTTTTATTGGAAATTACATAGTCTCACGCCGCATACGAAGTTGCGGGCACAGCTAGTTATTACTATATTACGGAGTCGCTTATATTTATCGCTTATTTTTCTTATTATTTAAATTTATGATTTTATCATTAAACCAAGGGTTTATTACCCCTGACAGACTTCACTTTAGGTGTAAACAAATCAATTTCAATTTTTATAGTATTCATAAATAAATTTAAATAATTATCTAAATTAGCACTGGGTACAACTTAGCTACCTTGGACGGACGTTTAGGCTGTTCTCATTCCCAAAGCGGGAAAGATCGCAAAAAAGATACCCAAGTCATAATGTTGATAAATACAAAAAAAGCAACGCACGCATAGAGGAACCAAACTAGAGAGCCAACTGAGAGCAGAAACGGTACATTTGCCCACAAGCTTCCTATGACCTTGTACTGCTGCTAAAACCGCAGTGGATTATCCTAAGTATTAGTGCATGTACAAATCAAAGGAGCGCCATTGCTGCTGCACGCATACTTAGGCACATCCTCTGCGGTTGCCATTTTGTCAATCGGGAGGCCATTGTTTGGTGGAATTTTAAGTGAGGGCGACTGTGTTCGGCATGTTTAATGCCCATTAGTTACACGGCGCTCACATCGCAGTTCAGTTTAAAAGTTTTTATAGTTTATGAAATTGTTGGAAAATGAAATTCCTGATATAATTTCATAATCATCATAATACCAAATATGTACCTTCAAATAATAATATCTAGCATAAATCCATCTCATGATAGTAATCAAAGAAAAATGAACTAACAAGGTTTTTTGGACTTTTGTTTTATTTTTTGAAATAAATACACTTTTTTGTTCGTTAATTTTAATCTTTTAACTTCAATATTTTAAGACAATTATTTAGGGAAAACGTTTTCCTTGTTCGTCAGAAAAAACGTATTTCAGTTTCAGCATAATTTATAATCCGTAATTGGTTCGTAAAATGCATAAGTTGCACAATATTGTTCTCAGATTTCAGATTTTTCGTGCCCAATCGAACATAAAACGAGATTTTTCTTCCTTTGCTTTTGTGGTGGTGCGTGTTTTAAAAGTTAGCTGTTTTCAAATTGGTTTTTGTGTTTGTATATATATACATTTGTAATAACATAAATTGAATAGACTCTTATGAACACAAATATTACAATTTAAGAACAACTGACTTTTAAAACACGCACCACCACAAATCTGGGGCCAAATTCCGCAAGAGTGAGTTTTTTTGTGTACACGAAAAAATGTATACACAGGCTTGTTCCGATTCCGCAAGAGTGTATGTAAGTAGGCTTTTTTGACAGTTTTCGTGCACACAATTAAAAAAATTTATTCACTCTGTTTTTGACTGGGAGTTGAAGAATTGAAGCAAAAATTGCGAACCGAAGCCTATGAAAAAAGCGAGTGATGAACAAACAAAGTATTATTATTGGTCTTTATGGAGCAAAACATAGATTTCATTTGTTCTAATGTAACATCATTCAACACTGTTCAGTGTTATTCAACTACAGAATTTCCAATCGCACTTTGATTGTGTACAAATAAATGAACGAAAACAACCAAAAAGCCCTCCACCAGTTATCAAACTCAAACGCACTTGTATTGGTAAATCTGAGAAAATATCTAGATTCGCAAAAGTGCTCTGAAATCTGAAAAGATTGCTTTTTTTTGTACCAAACGAACATAAAAACTGCTCTGAGAGCAAAAACAGTGCTCTGAGATCGCCCAATCGAATACCACATAAAGTTTACTTTTGCCCTAGTGGAACATTGGGTTAACTTGCATGTTGTTAACCTATTTATGGAACAACCCCCAAGGTTTAGCTGCATGAATTCTGCTGTCAAAAATGTAATTCATGTAAACCAAATTAAAAAGATCTGAAATGTGAATGGATGAACATTTTTGGGAACCGAATATGGATAGAGAACAAGTACAGCTATATAAAAAACCAAACTCAGCATTTATTCGTGCTACATTTATTGTTATAAATGCATTTACAAATTGTTTTTAATTATAAAAGTACCACCGGGCGGCCATTAATCACACGTATTCACCGACAGGAAAAATAAGAGCGCGCGAGAGAGGGCTGTCATTCAAAATTTGCGGGGAAAATCGGGTAGGTGCACGGGAGTTGGCTCTCTAGTTTGGATACTCTCTGAACGCACGTATAATACTCTGAAGGGATAATCACGGCGCTCTCTAAGAGCCAGAAAGCTAGAATAAAATAAATGTTAGTTTTAAATTAGATTTAATGGTGTTTGTCTAGTATGTAAAAATTAATTTAAAATGAAGGTAATCACTGCTAAAAACTCCAGCAACGTCTTTAAAATAATATATAGGCTTCAACTAAAGGAACAACAACAAATTGTCCGCCACGACAGATCATTACCAATCCCTTCCAACGGTTCGAAGACTCCTGAAGGAGTTGGAGTAGGAGTCTTTTCCAAGGACCTCAAGCATGGCCTACAACCTTCCTGGCAAGGGACTCTAAGTGGGTTGAATCCTCTTTTACTTGTAGGAACCACCTTTTGCCAAGATCTCCTTTACTGCGTCTATTTTCTAGATGAAAATCCAAGACTCTGTGGACAAATGTACTCTTCGTGCTCTGAACATAGTTCCTTTTTAGATGGTTTCCTCCAAAAGTTATTGGGACCCAAAGTTTTCGCTTTAGATAATCGCCTCCTACGCATAGTGTGACAAATAATATTACTCACACTCAGGCCTTGAACGGTTGGAATTGAAACATTGCTGGCATCAAAGGATATATTACAAAAAATGTCTGCAGACAAAAATAAAATATAAACGTGTCTTCTCTATTATCGTACAGAATTATCGAACGCCGTCTGTATTTCTGCGGTTAGTGACGTAACGTACCACTTTGTTGTATGCCGCCAAACACACTAAACTTCCCGGATCGAGGAATTTATGCATTTGTCAAATTCTTTTAACAGATATAAGAGAAAGCACTTCCAAAGTTCACTAACCAGTTTTATAGACAAAGAACCGGTGGAGAGTCAGTTGATATATTATATCGGCTTCGAGGACTAGCGTCGTATTCCATACAAATAAATAAAAATTAACGACAGATAATCAATTAAGTGTAGGCGAGCTTGCACCATTCGGAGTCACAATTTGACGACGCGATTGTAATAATTGCAATTAATGATTTTTATATGTCGTTACCTTGATGGTTATTTTATTTTACTTGTCGTTTTCATGTGCAAAAGCTGGTTATATGCAGTGACTGTATAAAGCGCTCATGTGACTGCAAGTGGGCTCAACTTGTTTTGTAACCTTTGACATCAACTGAAACCAATATACCATTAATGATATGATAATAAATCATTTATACTTTTGCAATAGACATTTTAATATTGTTCCAGGAAGTTATATGGTGCTTTGCTGGAGTTAAAGAACGAAGTGTTGGCAGTTGCACAAATGCACATGGCTCTTTTTAACGGTCCCCGTTTCAAATCAAAGCCGCTTCTGTTGCACTTCACTGTAAACTCTGTTACAACGGGTATGGAGTTTTGAATAGGATAAGTCTTGGAGGAATGGAATGAAGGCATAACGGAGGTTCTTATAACTAGTATGCAATGCATTCTGTCCTTAGTTTGTTCTACAGTTTAGGTATGTTAACGAATACGTCTGTATTTCGTCAGTTTTTTTTCGTTTGTGGGGAATCAATACCTGCGCGAGTATACCAATGCAGATTCACCTTTCCCTTGTTTCATATTTTATAGAAATCGGGCTTAAAATAACACCGTAGTCGGTAAACAAAAGTCATAGTTAAAAAGGATTTTAACCTTCTGAGAATTTCTTTTCTAATTTTTTTTATGTCTATCGTTTATAGTTTTAGTTTTTATGGAATTAAGTGATGGAAAATTATTTACTGGAACTAATGTCCGAAAGGATATTACTTGACAGTGAATGATGTATTTTTACCAACAAGCATCGCCTACTTAAATCGGCGACAAATAGCGGGACAAAATTCAACTCATTCTTTTCCATTTTTAAGGCAGCTTTTAAATAGATAGAACTGCTCTAGTAAAAATAACTCCAGCTTTTAATCAAGCAACCATTGAATGTCGTCGAAATTGGTAACTGGTTACTCGACGTTTCAATGAAAAGGGACAAGGCACCGCTGTAAAATGAAATGACGCAGATATGTAAATGCAGTAGAATCCGGATATAGCGGCGGCCAAGGGACAGGCGACATTAAGGCGGCTCTCTCACTAAGGCAACAAGCAATAAACAACTAGAAATAAGCAATAAGCAATACGCAACTTTTATTTTAACCTATTCTCCCATTGAAGCAACAGTGGTGCCAGAAATTTCTAGCTGTCATGTCATGAAATAGTTAGATCACCCTGCATTTACTTTAATAAATCATGGTGGAAGTATTTGGATATTTTACCAATATTTCTACATTGCCTGAACGATTTTCAAAATTGAATAAAACGTAGTAGGTAACATGCGCAAAAGCCTCTAGCAGCGACCTGTCACTACTCGCAAATATTGATACTACGAGGCGATATTATATCGCTTTTCAACATGCGCTGTGTATCGCCAGCAATAATGTTGCCGCAATCAGTATCATTTTTCGTTCGACCGATATCGAGTTGCTTTAGTGTGAGACATTTTATTTGATTCAATGTTAAATAATTGTTAGCGATAATATCGCATATTTCCTATTGCCAGTTGCTTGTTGCTCCAGTGGGAGAGACGCCTAAAACGAACTGAAGATTTTTTATGTATTAACATATCTTTAGGTAAGGAAGCAATGTCAATGAAAACCAAATAAACTTTTAAATCAGAAACATTTACGCTGTCGCGTAAAAACAGTCGCCGATCGCGCTAATTAGTTCCTACAGTCAGCGTTGCCACTTTGCTGCAAAAGCAGTAGATCTACTGCAATTTTCGCAAAAAATAAATATGCTGCCACTAAATCCAATCTACTGCACTTTTTTTTGTTTGATAAACCTTCTCTTACACAGCTGTACAAAACTGACATTCAAAATAACCGCTGCAAAGAACGTCTGAACGAAGCCAACTTAATGCTACTGCTTTTGCATAGAGAAAAGAAAATTCAAAATGAGTGTCATACCTCATACTACGATGGTCTTTTATTTTTTTAGCAACAACCACTAGTAGCTTTAACCGAACGATTCATCGGTAGATTACGTCGTTGAAACCGCTAAGTCGCTCAAACCGGAGTCGCTCTAAACGGATGTTTGTTCATAGCAATTAGTGAGCAAACCTAAGAAATTGTTGTGTCTAAGTCGCTTAAAACGGTTCGTCGTTATAAATGAAGTCGTATTAAACGCATTTCACTGTATATGAGAATAGCGGATCCCCGCCTGTTTTGCTAGGCGTTAAAATATAAATAGCAATCAATGTTGATGGTATTTGGTACGGATTTCCTATTTAAAAACATCAACCATTTTCATTTTTTTGATACTGACCACACGTAAATCAGTAGCCTAGTGTCTGTGTAAAAAATATCACATGAATTTCACAGTCTCATGTTGAATTCCCGGTTGAAACTGAAGTTTTTCACTTATTAATTAATTAAATTAATTCGAGAGAATTCGCTTCCGTTGCCTAGCCAGATCAAAATTTTCGTAACACATTCATCAGTTCACTCTACATAGAAGTAGATATTCAGCTCAAAAATAAAGTTGAAAATTGTTTAAAAGAATTTTTATATCTCGACAACAAAACTATTCCATCTTTCAAGCTGCACATCCACAAAATTTCATTGAAATCGTTTGATTGGTTTCAGAGATCGCCAACACCCTCTACGCACAAATACACGTCAGTTGGCTATGCCTAGAACTCATGAACCAATTCACATACAAACATCGTATGTACATGAAAACCTTGGTATTGACGTCACCTTTCATGGAAAATTTACTGAAACAAATTCGGTTCACTCATTACAGAAAACATCAATTTCAAACACAACACAACTTATTTTTATTTATAGACATAGAGAGAGAAGAAGAAGGTATATGATTGTTTGCCAAATCCAAACCTCTGACTGTTTCTATGTGGTATTTGCAATCCCAGAAGAACCTCTAAATATCTTCATTATATCTTTGGATTTCTCCAATTACCACTTTTCTCAGGTAGAAATTCTTCGTACCTCTTGAACTTCAGAGATGAATCTTTTCATTTTAACCAGTGGCCTTACTAAATGATAAGTGGGAATATATGTAGTTTTTTAAAGCTTCCTTCACACTATACGCTCGTACCTCTGTAGGTAACGTCCACAAATAACTTTGTGAATAGAAAAGTATAGAATGTTGTAACCCTTTTTTTTATAATAAATGAACTACATGACTGCGTCGCGTCATAACATCCACTCTCACAAACCTCTCTAAATTTTGATGAGAAAACCAATATCAATCATCTGTTGAAAAGGCAACAATTTAATAATCAAAACACCAGCTTGCCTGCCAATTCGCTTTCCAAATCAATTGCTTGTTTGCCAAATAGGTTACCGCAAAATATATTTCCCCAAATTACATTTCCATCTGCAAGAATGCAATCTAACAAAAGACATGTAGGTACCTACAGCTTTTTCAGAGTATATTGTACCTTTTTGGCTTTTCATTAATTTTTCTTCTTTTTTTTAGTTTGGTCGAAACAATTCTAGACCAGAAAATGAAAGAAACAAAACTAGGAAACAACTGCAGTATGTCAATAAATCTTTCAAACCACCTCCACCTGTATATGCAATAGAACACGAAGGCAGACGGAACCCTGGATTTATATCCATGCAAGTCGAGCATCATTGAACGTCGTTATTATTATTGCTATGTGTTTCGTTTCAAATAAATAGAAAAAAGATTCATTGACTGTAGGAAAAATGCATAAACAAACGTGCTCTCTATGATGTTTCTTTTGTTATTACCATTTTATCAAGTTGGCAACCAAGCAGCGTGCGACATCGACATTCATCGTTGCCAATAAAATAAAGTTAAATGTTCTTTGTAATGACACAGACTAGACATAGATGAATAGATAGAGTGCTCTCTGCCTATACCCACTGCATGCCAATTAAAAACAACACAAGCATGTGGGCATAGACTTTATGCGAGTACAACAGCTTCAGTTGCGGATGGAAGATTTCATCAACATTTTGTTAAATTTCCTTAAAGTCCCTGAAAGAGAAAAATTCCATTGTGCGCTAACAAGATGACTAGAAGCGTTCTTTTCCACTGCCAACTGACGACTTGACTCTAATGATCTTTTCACGCAGGTTTAATTCCCCAAACCCCATTGACTTGCTGCTACTTCGCTACCTACACCAGCAGCAGCAACAATTTTTGTCTAAAAATAATTTACTTAGCATAAGCAACTCTGGCAGGGAAAATAAAGTCTTTGGAACTAATGCCACTTGCCGCTGCCCACCCGCATCCTCCACAAAATGGGGGGCGATATGACCCAGAGAATCATTTTGTAGTACTAAAGCACCACCCGTTGCCAGTTGCCACCGCTTCGGCTGTATCTGTATTCTGTACATGCTGCCGCGCCCTAGCAACAAATTGTGCTCTTCTGGTACATCATGTGCTGTGAGCTCTGGTGCGCTTCTTATTTAAAACTGTTTAGATCGCATTTTTCTATGAGAAACTCTTCGTTTGGTGTATAGTCTCGCTCCTAGTCCTTTCGCCTTCGGTTCGCCTCATTTTCATTTTCTAAAGAATAAACTACGACCCCGGAGTTATATAGTTTCTTCATTATGTCCGCTGGCATAAACTGCTGCTTCTGGTTAAGGTGAAGGGTGGCAGAGAGCGGAGTTCCTTCCTCCGGCTGGATTTTCGCTCTAAGTGGTTTCGGGGCTTGTACATTACACGCGTGGCATACATTTTCTTTCTCAAATTTAATCGTATGGTCTGGATCATTGGCCAAGACTGTTGTTTATGTTTATAAAGTTTATGGTGATATAAAAAAAGAAAAATGTTTGTTGCATATAATTATTTTTGCCGTTTCTCTGATTTCAGATGATTTTGCAGAATTTGACAACGAATTCAGTTTACGAGGTCAAAGTTGCTGCAGCTACGTATAGTGTCATAAATCCGAAGAGGGCCCAACTTGGAAAATTCTCCGAACCGAAGAGGGTAAGTTGATATTTTTTTTGGATGTAGTATGATTGATAGCTGGAAGGATAAGGGAGTTTTTTTTTGGTTTGGCAACTGAAGAAATAGGCAATAGGTTTGTGATTGATTTATACAGTGGGTACCATAAAATTTGGGCACAAAACATGCTCGGTCCAAAGATGATTCAAAATATTTTAATAATGCATGTTCTCGGCACATAGAAGAGGATGTTTTTTATATAGGTATCTATATATATTAAGGCGACATAAAGTTGACGCCACGGATCCATTTCCAGATGTCTACAAAGCCAAACGGATTCAATTACTTTGAAAGGAAACTGCTAAAAGTTATCAAAGCACAACGAAAGGATCCACGCAATAAAGTGGGTCACTCATTACTCATTAGGATGATTGAGGTTGTATCAACGGTTTTCGGAGAAAACCTCTCCAACAGCCGACATAATTCGGAAATTGTTGGACCGAAATGCAGAGAGGATCACGGCTTACAAATTTTGTAATTTTCTGACCAAATTGACTATTAGAGTGCATAAAGGCTGATTTCGAATCGAACAAGGAACTAGAGAGCCTCATACCCTATTCACACCGAGTTGAAAACCGGGTTTTCGCAAAAATACTCGAAAACTTCATCGAAGACAGAAGTTTTCCCATGCATATATCAGTAGGTTCAACAACCCAACAATCGTTGGGTTGTTGAAGCAAGCACACATTTTGCAATATACACATACAGTGAATCCAGCTGACCGAACGAATGTCACAACTTACGATTTATTTATTTATTTATTTATTTACTTGTCACCAAAGAACAAAATCTTTCATAGACATAAGGTCATACATTACAAATTAAATAGAAGAAATAGGAAAATACAAAGAAAAAGTAGAACAAACAAATTATGACTGAACACTATCAAGTAATTTTCGTTTTATGGCGGAAATTGGCAAGTTAAAATCGATTGACATACGCATTATACGATAACATTAAACCGTTAACCGAAGACGAACGGCCGTAGTTAGTACGAGAATGGGCTACTCTAAAAAATCTAGTGCATCGAAGGTCAAATGATGGAACATTTATGTTGAGAAGGCTTAGAATTTCTGTTGAATCAATCTCTCCTATTAGCGTCCTATGGACAAAGACAACTCTTGCCACAGTTCTCCTAACTTCTAATGACTCTAAGCTTATCAAGTTTAACCTAGATTTATAAGGTGGTAAGTTACTTAAGTCAAACCAAGGAAGTCCTCTAAGAGCGAACCTTAGGAATCTTTTTTGAATTGATTCAATTCTGTTAATATGAATTCTATAGTAGGGATACCAAACAATAGAGGCATATTCTAATACAGATCTAACAAAAGCTACATACAAAGTTTTGATAACATAAACGTTAGAAAACTCACAAGCATAGGAATGACTACGCCATGAAAAGTATACTTGTACATGACAGGTGACTTACAGCGGGAAAACGTTATGACTGAACATTTAGAAACATTTAATGAAAGGTAGCTTTTAGAGCACCACAGATGAAGTTTCTGAAGATATGAATTTAGAAGGTGAAAAGAATTATAATCATTTCCCGGCAAATATATCTTAAAGTCATCCGCAAACATTAACAAAGAACATTCAGCAATAAATTTGACAATATCATTCACAAACAGAATAAAAAGAAGAGGTCCAATGTGACTTCCTTGTGGAACACCAGAGGTTACCGATATATTTTTAGAAAAATTATTACGAAACTTAACATTTTGCAATCTATCAGTAAGGAAGAAAGAAAGCCATTTTAAAAAGAAAATTGGAAATCCCAATTTTGTAAGCTTAAAAAGTAAAATTTGATGGTCAACTCGATCAAAAGCTTTGCTGAAATCCGTATAGATCGCATCAACCTGGTTACCCTTACTGATTTCAGAGATTACAAAGTTAATAAATAACAAACAGATTTGTTACAGTTGACCTCTTTTTTACAAAGCCATGCTGGTTACTGCAAATGAGGGATTTACAATAGAAATTTAATCTTTCAGTAACAAGAGAATCAAACAATTTTGGAAGGGAAGATTGCTTACATATACCTCTATAGTTTTCAATTTTATTTCTCCTACCAGACTTAAAAATGAGAACTATAAAAGAAGTTTTCCAAACAGATGGAAATATGCCAGTTTTTTAAAGATAAGTTGTAGATATGACATACTATTTTATGCAAAGGAAACGCACAGTTCCTAAGAAAAACAGAAGGAAGACCATCAGGACCAGGATTAAGGCTGGACTCCGGAGCCGCTAAATTATTCAACATACCATTTTCAGAAAGTATCATACTATTGAAAAGAGGATTAGGAGAATCTATATTGATGATCAAAAAAAATTTCATCAATCATCAAGTCATTTTTCGAATATACTGATTGAAAAAAACTTGCAAAATTATCACAAATAGAATCGGGAGAACCATCACTTTTGTTTTTAGAATTTATAAATTTCCAAAATTTTCCACACTTAGTTGATGGGTTAATATTCGTCGAAATTCGTAAACTAAATACATAGATTACACAGAAGTTTCACGACTAGTGTCTCACAGCTGATTGACACGTCAAACGAAAACTAGTTGGTGTTAGGTGTAAATGCATCGCAGAGTTTTCGACGAAAACACGGTTTTCGGTGCGGTGTGAATATAAACAAATTAGTTTACATGCCCTAATCTAATGGTTCGTGGGGATTTTGGTCAGGTGTCAGGTTCAGATTGAGTGAAGGAAGGGGGGTAGCTTGCAAAAGCCCTAAACGAATTTGCTGAAATTTGTTGTTATTTATGTTTTGCGGAGAGTTCACGCAGCCATTGATACGACCCCGACATTTTTCAACTTCTACTTATTTCAAAGGACCTACACTAGCATGCGCAGTACAATAAACATACCTTTGGAGTCGACCACCACTTCAGATTTGTCCACGTCAACGTTTGGTCTAAGATCGGCGTTCTAACATTCCTCATAAAAAGTATACTCGTACAAACACATTGTACGAATAACAGGTCATTCGGGAACCTTAAAAACGGCATACATGAAAGCTTTCATTATTTCTTCGTGCAACCTTGGATAAATTTATCTCAACCGTTAACAAAAGTCGTCCCTTTCTTCTGTTTTAAGAATTTTTTCGACTGAACATAGTGCGTCTTGAAAAACGTTCTTCGAATTAATTTTCATGGACTTTGTATAAGGTTGGTGGTTTCACCTCCTTCAGTTATAGAAAAAAGTACAATACTTTGACGATTCTTGAGTGTTTCTTTGCCTCCTTGGACATCTCGCGCTCTATTCCTTAATTACTTTTGCCCTCCACGCATTTTTTTTATTTCAAGACACTCAAACCTTCGCGGACAGCGTTTTCTATCCTTATAAAAATTCAAAAGTTTCTCCCTTACCAGTGGGGGAAAAAAAATCCGTCCTTGCATATAATTTCCAGGTCACAAGCTGTATAAATCAAAGGTTACCCCGCAGTACCTAAACCTGAATGATGCTTAATGCACTCGCTTTTCACTTAAGTAAGGTTATTTTATATTTGCTATGAAAAGTTTAGAGAAACGCATTATCATCGGCCAAACATTAATTACACCGCCCTTAACATTCGTTGTCCGGAATGCTGTCGTCCTGTGGAGGTCACATAAATATTAAAAAATAATAAAATAAAAAATCCTCCAGGGGACAATCCTTTTGTTTAACGGCGGTCTTCCCCACTTTAATATATAATATTCTTTCCCGTCGCGGACAAAAAAAACAAAACACGTACAAAAGGACCTCTTTAATGACTTTATATTCCTACCCAGGTGCTGCTTGTGACAAATATTCCATAGAGTACGTGATTTCTTTTTTGCAGGTCCTTATTAAGTTCCTTTTTTTGTAGTTTAATGTAGGGGTTAACCCGCCCACGCTATGCACCTGACTCATGACCGCTGGTGTTAAAAAAATAATATATATCCTCTCTAGATTCGGCGTTTGTATGTGTGTGTGTTTTTTAATTCGTGCCATAATCGAGCTCGAGTTTTAAAAGTTGTATCCTTGTGTTCTTTCGACCCCGAGGTTGTCATAAATAAAAATAGCATTGTCCTTTCCACTGATTTTGTTTGTTTGTTTTTATTTTAACTGCAACAAAAGGATGCAACAACTTATGCATCTCTCCATGCAACCCTATCCTGATGCATAGATTCGTGTTGGTCTCCTGCATTTATTCATTAAATTAAAAGAATTGCATAAAACACAATGCGAACACATGTACAAGGGGTGTGGGAATATTTTTCTATTTTATTTAACTTTTCAAATTTATTAGCTTTTGTTTAGTGTTAGTTGGATGGCGGAATCCTTTTTAAATGCAATTGCCAAACCACAAAAAAATATATTTACACTGCAAAAAATAATAATTATTATTGTATTATAAGGAATTTCATATTTCTTTTATATTGTTGTATGTTTTTTTTATTTTTTGTTTTTTCTTTGTGTATTTTGCAGATAGTTTTGCAACCAAATTGTGAGAAAATTCAACCCCTGCTGAGACAATCGCATAACGACTACAATTTGGCTGTGCTCGTTGGGATTATATTCAGTTGTTTCGGGATTGTCCTCATTGTGATGGCGTTCTTTTTGTGGAGGTAAGTGGAGTTCTTAAATGTGGTTTTGTTTCTCTGTTTGTTGTATTTGTGAGCGCGAGCAATTCGAACAAATTTCATCGTGTGTCGTTTCTCTAATGAGGCGGTTGTCAATGCATTGTTGTGCGGGGTCCTCTTTGTTGCAGTAGCAGCAAAAGCGAAAGAGGACCTAATTTTACGTCGTATAAGTTTATTGTGTTTCCAAGAAGATAGTAGGTTTCCTTGAATTGATATAGTTAAAGTTTCTTTTTTCATTTGTTTTTCTAGATATTTTCAAGGATTTTCCTCGAAGAGAATATGATGTGGACAAAATTGCTGCTGCAATGTCCTTCGCTACAGAAACGGCAGCAATGAATGAGAATAATACTTGTGGTTTTAATTGGCTTGGTGCTTGAATGCAACAAATCGGTGGCATTGGTTAGGTATTCAGGAGTCTTAACAAGGGAATGGAATGTAAAATGTGTGCTAAGTGGTTTCTAACTTTAATGGCGATGCTTAAAAAGTTTGCCCCTTTCTAAGCTGGCTGTCAAATGTACGCGATGAAATATCACACTCGATCGAATGCAGGGGATTTCGAGGTTGGGATTTGACATCTAGGGTACGTCTTTGTCATAGATAGGTAAAACTTATCAAGATCTATCAAGGTATAACCAACCTCTGAAACTGTGCGAGGTTTTTAAAGACGAATAAACGGCGAGTAAAGGCGGTTAACGCTGTGTGCTTTCTCTTCTTAAGGCAAAACCGCCATTGTTTACGCTGAAAACCTGGCGATTATTATTATGATTGTTATTAATATTATTATTGGTAAGTGCAACACCAACGTCAATAGTAACCTTCACAGAGTTTTACAAGTTCGAGAAAGGTGCACAAACTGAAGGCTCTCTTCTATGTACCCGTGAAAAAAGATTAGAGGCATTCCTTCATATAGTCTAGTATCGGATGGAGTGTTAGTCCCTAAATCATTAACACTTTAAACATTGACAAGCAAGGTTATTAATTTTTTTTTTTTTTTTGCCTGTCGTGTTAACTTAAGAGGCTATCTTCGTAGAACTCTATGCGAGACTAGGTTAAAAGCCTTTGAGATGTCCAAAGGTCCGGCAACATGTTCGCTAAATTTTGTTCGAATGCCTGCAATAAGTGGGTAATATAGCTCACAGGTCTGGAGTGAAGGGCAATATCCATATCCCTGGATAGCATGTAAAGTAAATCTGTCAATCTGGCAACAATTTCCTTCCCTCTTTTAGGAATCAATTACATCCGAGAAGTATTGCAGCAAGAACACGGTTGCCAACACGGTACATTTGGGACAAAATCTTAGCCTTTCTCAATGTTTTTTTTCCGCCGATTTCTCGATTTTTTAAGTAATTTTTAGGATGCACTTTTTGAGGTGTACAAAAATAGGTTTGCAATATACTTCTGTTTTGTTGTTCATAATTAAATTAAGACTTTGTCCCAATGGTGATTTCTCCGTCCCAGTCTTTATGTATATTTGTCAGAAGTTGTCTTTAAAGTTGGCAACCGTGAGCAAGAAGTAAAAACTAAATGTTAAACAAGTCTACGAAGATGGCAATACCAACAATTCAAGCTCCAATTGAGACTTTAATCAGAATTTGTTCTGAATCTTGTGGTCATCGCTTTAAAACAAAACAGAGTCTGTATAAAGGCTTGGATCCTGACGGCATACGGTGTATATCTACGGACTACATTGAGCCCAAACTCAACTTCCATAAAAACTTCTCTGTTAGAATCCCCCTCTAGATCTGAATGGGATCAGAATGCGGTCGTAAACGAATTCGACATACCTATCTTCACAGATGGTTCCAAAATGAAATGTGCAGTGTCAGTGGGCATTTTCTCAACAGAATTAGACATCTCTAAAACTCTTTGCCTTCCCAACGCAACCAGCGTCTTTCAAGCAGAAGTACTGGCAATTTATTAGGCGTGTAAACTGCTACTTAACATAGCGATACCCAGAAAAAAAAATAGGCATCTTCGTCGACAGTCAAGCCGCAATTAAAGCTGTCGGTTCAACTAAGTCAACGTCTGTACTTGTTGTGGAATGCAGGGAGACACTGACCAGGACTTGGGCTTGTCATCGCTTTGAAATCACTCTCGTCTGGGTTCCCGGGCAAAAGAACATTGAGGGGAATGAGACAACCAATGAACTTGCCAGACGTGGCTCTGCTCTGTGAGTTGCTCATGCGGAGGAAGTCTTCCCTCTGCTAATATACGTAAAGAGAGAAATCCTTTTCATGAAAGATCTGGCCAACCTACGAGGATGCCAGAACAAACAACCTCTTATCCAGAACGCATGTAGATGTCGCCAGACTAACAGCAATTAGTACGGCCATTGATCTTTAGAAACTCACGCAGCCAAGCTTGGCATCCCCCATAACACCCACTGCCGTAGCTGCGCCGACACAAACAAGAGTGAAACAGCATTTCATCTTCTGCCAAGCTTGGCATCCCCCATAACACCCACTGCCGTAGCTGCGCCGACACAAACAAGAGTGAAACAGTATTTCATCTTCTTTGTGGAAGTCCGGCCCTAACCAAAACCAGACGCATTGCATCTTTTCCTTTGCTCGAAAAATTCATTAAAGAGAGTGTCATAGAGAGAGCAAGACATTACCCCTCCACTGAGGATCTTACGAATTTTTACTCAACAAATTTCATGGTGTAAGAATTGGAAAATGTGGTACCTGACATGACAATTAACACATGATTTGAAATTTGTTGTCCTATTTGGCATACGCGTGTATCATTTCCTGCGTATTGAAATGAAATCAACAGGTGGCCAAATTAAATTGAATGAAGATTCTTTTCGAAAGTGCCGAAGAAGTTTTTCCTCCTCCACGAAGGGACGATCCTCCACGTAATTTTGAATGCATGGTTGTTTTTTCCTTCTCTCGAGTGGTTATAGTTCAATCAGTATAAAATCTTCCACATACTGGGAATGGGATCTATCAAAAAGAAGTTCGATTAACTCCAAATCACTCTCATCGCTGGCTGCATCAACTATTATTGTTAATAAATTAAAATTAGCCAAATCTTCGAGTTTATCAGACATTTTAACGTCGCGTCGTACGACTTTTTGGAATTTTTGAATTATGTAGGTATCTGTCATTTTTCATAGATTACTACAAAAGCGTTCCATAACTTTTTCGTAAGTGTCCCTCTCTGAAAGAGAATTCATCCCCACACAGCCATTTTGATAGTATTTTCAATTCTCACTACGAAAGTAAAAGAACAAACTTAACATCTTCGCCTTTGAATTTTCCCCTTAAAATCAAAGTCACTTCACAGACATTTGATTCATGAATCATGAAATAAAGTAATAGTACAACAATTTACCGCGATCCAATATTCATGATGGACAAAATTAAGCCATTGTCATAAATTCAAATTTTCTCTATCACAAACAAAATTGAATTATCAGAAATCCCCACAATCCACCTCTGAAAGAATGCAATTTCTGGTTTTCACGGTTTAACATTTTCGGGGTTGTAATATATATATACAAAAAAAAAAAAAAAACAGAGTGAAATTTCAGTGACGCGACACTTCACATCAAAGACCTACGTGTACGGATGTCTGGATGAAAGTTCTATTGGGGGGAAGTAGCGCCATCTGTCGTTCGAACGACAACTGAATTATTTGGATATTGTTCATACAAAAATACTAAAACCGCTATTAGAAAATGGCGGGTTGGGGTAGGAAGGTGAAGAATTGGGGTTATATACATTTTTGATGCCAAATCTAAAAAGAAAAACAGAGAACAAAATTTTCATCAAAAATAAAAACCAAAAATGTTGTGCACATGGACACCTAATCACTTAGCTGTATGAAATATACTTTAGAACACTTCAAAACAGCCGCACAGGCACCCTCGTTGTGAGTTTTTATTCGATCGCATGTCTAAAGGTGGTCGAAAGCCTACCGTTCATGTAAGTGTCACAGTTCTGACCTTCTATCGCCGGCGGGGCAAAAAATCCAACTGTACATATTTTATAAGAGTTTAAAATATTTCTCCTCGAAAACTGGACCTCATTCCAGATCTTTATTCTTCGAAAATATCTAGGTTCAAAGACCTTTATCCTTATCTCTCGCTCACTATATGTAACAAAAAAAAAAATATTTTCCCCGGGGTAATTACAAGCACGGGGCTTTTTCCAAACCACTAATTGTTTTCAACCATAATTACCTGTAATCTGTATAACTATTTCTTAATGACTTAAACATTTATCGGTCACAAATCATATGATCTGTTTAAATCACAATTTTTCAACGCCTGCGAAGTATATAAATGCAACTCTTTGCCTTTGATGTAAAAATACATTTATGTACTTTAACAAATTGAAAATACTATGATAACTTTTCGCTCTATCGCCAGAACGATGTCGCTAGGGGCGCAAAACGAACGAGTAATGCCGGATTTTTTAAATGATCTAACCTCTTGTGTAAGTGATGCAAAACCTTGTCACGAAGTTGGGTACACTCATTCGCTCGTTGTAAATAAATTTATTATTCCATCGCAAGTTTCTGATAAAAACAAAAATGTTACGTATTCGCCACAGTCAACACGTCAACACGTCAACACGCCCTTCTGGCTCTCAATGTAAATAACTTTTATTTTCCAAGTTGCTAATGAATGGGCGACCACCCAAAAACACGCTTTAAATAAAAAATATGAATCTCTTTGACTAAAATAGTATATCTATTAAAAATGACGCGTCTACCAACTAATTCAAGCTCAGCGAGCACACTTGAACGCGATCCTAGCAAAGTCACTTTTTCATCTGCTGCATGTATGGCGCGAAAAGTTAACAACCTCTAAATCAAACCTGTACGCATTTCACCGTAACATCTGTAATTTAATAAACTTTTTCCCGCAATTAAGTCCTTATTCCATATGGAAAGCATTTTTTGGTTTTTTGTTGGCAGCTTAAACTTTGGTCGCAGATGCAAAATAGCATCCTTCTCCTCCGTCAACAGTCGTTTCACAATCGGGCAAAAGGTACGAGTATTTCCTTTATGCATTTTTATGTTTTCGCAAGTTTGTTCGCAGATGTTTTTTCCAAGGTGATGATGGAAAGAAGTATTCAAAAGTATTCATGATGCCAATGGTATATAAAGAAAGTTTCACATTCTACCGCATAAATATGAGTGAAAAGGGTTGGGGAAAGTTTATTAAGGATACAAATCCTATCTGTGTGAATGGGAAATGGTAGAACAGACAGATAAGAAGGTGGAAGTCATCTCTGCAGTTGTCACAGGAGTGTAAAATCTCATCCGAGTTGCTGGTAATGGTTTTGTTTTTTTTTTTTGTTTTTTTTTTTTATCGACATAACTCTGAGAATTGAAACAGAAGTGCGCTAGCTTTGCTTTTGTACTTTTGTATACTGAAAAGAATGACTACGACTCTTTTGGATACTAAAATCTCTTTGAATCGACACAGACAAATCATTGAGATCTCGCACGATGAAAGGTTTAATTGGTCTGAAAGGATTCCTGCGGTTTGAGGTTTATTTGAATTTTTCTTCTTCTTTTTCCAACGATCACACTGCTAATTAGTAAATATAAACTTTTCCATTCAATCTCGTTTAACCAACGGTATTCGTGGGTTTTTTTTTTTTTTTTTTTGCTGCCGAGATCAAAGATTGGAGTTTACAAAGCCTAAAAACTTTTAGCTTAATAAGAGGTTGTGTACTCGCTGTGTTTGTATTTTGTTCCGCTAATTAAATTGGCTTTGGTCACAACTTTTAATTTTAAAGTTCAATCTTTGTGGAGCTCGTCGTTTTTGTTTACAGAAAATTGCATGGCGTATTACAAGGTGATTTGTCGCAACTTTCCGTTGTAACAGTGGTGTTGCTCGTCCTGTGTAAAGTACTTAACAGACTTACAAGTATTTCTACTTTACCGGAACTGAAACTCAGTTAAACTTCTGGTGTAATGCAAGTACTCGCACTTGAAAAGGTGTTAACATGAGTAAACATTTTGTTTGTCTTACGTAAATAAATTGTCGCGTTATGGAGGTGACACTTGAGAATGGGTTTGGTAGAATCCTGTGTTTGTAGTCAACAAGTACTCACTGAGTTTTCCATCAGTTTTCTGGTGCGTTTTCTGGCATTGCGGTTGCAGTTTTCTATACTAATATTGTTATTGTCCTGTGGTTTGGCATTTTAGAAATTTTCGACGGAATAAATCTTATTTCATATACCATTACTTGTTCCAAGCACAATATCCCTTAGTGGGTAAAAAAAAAAAAATGTAAACTCGACGCCCTTATTAAACAAAAAAAAAAAATAATCAACTGATCCCACTTTGCAATCGTTGTAAAATGCAATTGCTGATGAAAACAAAATGTTTACCTTGTTGTGCATGTGCAACGAGTATGAATTGATACAATTTATTCACTTGTTGCTTACAAGATTAGATATAGAGTGTTATAGCTTGTTCAGCTTGTTCAGCTGTCAAATGGGCGCTTGGAATTCTGGTTTTTACAGACAAGTCTTAGTTTTCAAATCATTCATAAATACAATGTAGTGCAACGTGCCATAAAACGGGTATTGCAATCTTGTACAAGTTGTAGGTAAACAAAACGTAAACTTTGCATTCAGACATACTACATACAACATATAAAATACAGAATAAAAAATAGATGTAGGCTGGGTGAGTGAGTTTATGTTGTCATGCTTGTTAGTTTTTATATGTAGGTATGACAAGATATATGTGAAATAAAAATCGTATGACACTTCCTCACTTGTTGAATTATTAGGCGTTTTTTTTATTTTGCCCAGGTGATCTATATAGATAGATCAATGATTTTCATGACTTAAAACAAAAGTTCAAAAGTTCATATAGATCATGCGGGTAAAATAAAACAAACACCTTTGGTCGTAATAGTTGTTAATAATAGCAATGCTAATTGGGGAAAACTGCATCTGTCTATTGCTTAATGCGGATTATCACAGGACATATCTAAAGCTCAAGGCTTCTTTCCTAGCTTTGTTTGCTATAACAAACCTGCAATCCTTCGTAAAAAAAAACGGTGCAGTTTTTTCATACTCAGTACGGTCCATTCTACTGCACTTTTTGGACAGCAGTGATGTGTAAGTGTATATTATATGCGTCCCATAAGTAGTTACACAGTTTGTTAAGGGTCATTAGTCCAGGCGTTCTAAGTCCATATCAGAACGTCATTGTTTCTGCCTAGTTTTTGACGCAAGTGAATTCAAAACAAAGGTCCTAGCAATAATTGCTCCTTTTTGGAACGCGAACATTCGAATCGAGTATTTCAAGATAGGCCAGGACTTTACATCAAGCTCCTTTGAAGTATTTAATTGGCGGTGTGAATCTGACGAACCATTTTTTCAGTTGGGTAATACCTTGGATTTTGAAGTTCATATAATAAATTCGGACACCGACGGGAAACGCCCATACTCGGTTCTAGAGTAGGTACTCTACCGCTACCCGTTTCCAATCCCTATTTCGTTTCATCGTACATTGTTTGGAGATACTGCACAACAAGACATACGCACTGCCAGAGAAGGCTCTCCACGTTAACTACCCCCTTGCATTTCCTTTCTTTTTCATTGCAATTACTGCCCATAAACCTGTCGCATATTCGTTTCCTCGGAGTGTAGAGTTACCGTATAGCAGTGAGTTTCTTCTGTAACTTGTATTAAAAATGTATCTCCGGTTCGGTTGACAGTGTGACCTACAACACCACGTTTAGGGAGTTCATAAACACAAAATTCAGTTTCGAAGCAGTTTAGCACCTAAAGAACAGCTTGTCTGTTACTGCAAACGCGTGTGCTACTTTTTGTTAATTGTTACAGTTGTTACAGCAGATGGAAATGGTACATAGGAAAATGTACTTAAGCTTTCCACTGAAGCTTCCGCCGTACTAGTCGCTAACCTATATATTATACTCCTTAATAATATGTGAATGCCTAGCCCATCGCTTAAGATCTTGAAAAAGTCCTACTAATTCTGAAACTACGCCAGTGCATTCATGGAATTTAAGGATCACATATTACCACTCCGTCAGATCTTGAAAAAGTCCTAGTAATTCTGAAACTACGCCAGTGCATTCATCGAATTAAAGGATCACATATTACCACTCCATCAGATCTTGAAAAAGTCCTAGCAATTCTGAAACTACGCCAGTGCATTCATCGAATTTAAGGATCACATATTACCACTCCATCAGATCTTGAAAAAGTCCTAGTAATTCTGAAACTACGCCAGTGCATTCATCGAATTAAAGGATCACATATTACCACTCCATCAGATCTTGAAAATGTCCTAGTAATTCTGAAACTACGCGAGTGCATTCATCGAATTAAAGGATCACATATTACCACTCCATCAGATCTTGAAAAAGTCCTAGTAATTCTGAAACTACGCCAGTGCATTCATCGAATTTAAGGATCACATATAACCATTCCATCAGATCTTGAAAAAGTCCCACTAATTCTGAAACTACGCCAGTGCATTCATCGAATTTAAGGATCACATATTAACACTCCATGAGATCTTGGAAAAGTCCTAGTAATTCTGAAACTACACCAGTGCATTCATCGAATTTAAGGATCACATATTACCACTCCATGAGATCTTGAAAAAGTCCTAGTAATTCTGAAACTACGCCAGTGCATTCATCGAATTCAAGGATCACATATTACCACTCCACCAGATCTTGGAAAAGTCCTAGTAATTCTGAAACTACACCAGTGCATTCATCGAATTTAAGGATCACATATTACCACTCCATGAGATCTTGGAAAAGTCCTAGTAATTCTGAAACTACACCAGTGCATTCATCGAATTTAAGGATCACATATTACCACTCCATGAGATCTTGAAAAAGTCCTAGTAATTCTGAAACTACGCCAGTGCATTCATCGAATTTAAGGATCACATATTACCACTCCATCAGATCTTGAAAAAGTCTTAGTAATTCTGAAACTACGCCAGTGCATTCATCGAATTTAAGGATCACATATTAACACTCCATCAGATCTTGAAAAAGTCCTAGTAATTCTGAAACTACGCCAGTGCATTCATCGAATTTAAGGATCACATATTAACACTCCATCAGATCTTGAAAAAGTCTTAGTAATTCTGAAGCTACGCCAGTGCATTCATCGAATTTAAGGATCACATATTACCACCCCATCAGATCTTGAAAAATTCCTAGTAATTCTGAAACTACGCCAGTACATTCATGGAATTTAAGGATCAGATATTAACACTCCACCAGATCTTGAAAAAGTCGTTCATCGAATTTAAGGATCACATATTAACACTTTATCAGATCTTGAAAGAGTCCTAGTCCTGCGCGTCAGGTTATCTGACATCTGTGCTTTCATTTGGTGTTTTTCTCTTGGCGAAAGAACGTGTCGCATGTGTGTGGCTGCTACCTATTTCGGTAAAAATTGCAGCGATCGAAAACTCGTGCTTCCGCTGAAACGCTCTGTGGCATGTTTGTGTTCTGTTTTTCGATATGTTATTATTGATTGATTACGATGTGATCGTCATTTTTTCGCTCATCATTTAATGGCATCCTCCAAAAAGGCAATGATAGCATTCTATGACTGTAATAGAATATTCGGAAGAACATGGGGCCCTTATCCTAGAATAGTCATGTGGCTTTATACAGCGGTTGTAAGACCGATACTAACTTATGGTTGTTTATTCTGGTGGCAAGCGCTGTTAAAGTCTAACAACCTAAAAACCATGACAAAAATTCAAAGAATGACCTGTATTGGCACCACGGGGGCAATGAAAACCAGTCCCACAGCAGGTCTAGAGGTTATACTCCATCTCAAACCCCTAGATCTCTTTGTACAAGAATCTGCTGCAAACAGCGCCCTTCGGTTAAGCCAGACCAAAAACTGGAAACACAGCCTAACAGGACACGCACAAATTCTAAACAAATTCGCGGGCAATAATATATGCACGGACTATTTCATTCCCCGACTAGACTTCAGAAGGCCATTTACCACGTGTTTCCCCAGCATTGACGAATGGAATGAGGACCAACCAACATCCATTGGACCAACCATACCCATATACACGGATGGATCAAAGATGGAAATTGGCGTTGGCGCGGGTTTCTACTCGGAACGTCTCGGACTATCCAGTTCAATCAGACTACCCAACCACAGCAGCGTATTCCAAGCTGAGGTATTGACAACAGCTGCTAAACGGGTTGCAATGATGGCAATACCTCATGCAGATATTACCTTTTTCGTTGACAGTCAAGCGGCAATAAAAGCGATCGCTGCCGCTGAGATAAAATCAAAGCTTGTAAGTCGCTGTCGCGAAGAGCTGCGGGTTCTTGGCGCGCAGCACAACGTAAGACTATGCTGGGTCCCTGGGCACAAAGGTGTGTCTGGGAATGAAAAAGCTGATGAGCTGGCAAAAAAGGGATCCTCCCTTGAACTAAACCAGGCCGACACCACAGTAATGATTCCCCCCTGTAATCTCAGACAGGGGATTGGGAACAAAATACTAAAGGCGACAATTGAGAGATGGAGCAAACTAGAATCCTGTGTCATAACCAGGAAAATGTGGCCAATCTACAACAAACAGAAAACGGAGAAAATCCTACAATTGAGCAAGAAATCATTGTCCTTACTTGTGGGCATTATCACCGGACACAATACACTGAAATACCATACCAAGAAGATGGGAATCAGTTCAGATGACCTGTGCAGAGGATGCGGTGATGAGGAGGTGCATGAGGAAACCCAACACTTTCTTTGTCACTGTCCAGCACTCTGTCACATAAGAAATAAATTCCTTGGCAGTTATTTCTTCGAGGATTTAGAGGAACTCTCAAATAGGTCCATTAACGACCTACTAAAATTTGTAAATAAAACGGACTGGTTTTCTAATCCGTAGGTTTTTCATAGTTTTCCAGTGTATGGGGGCAGTAAACCCCTAGGGCATCACAACGGATCTACATTGATCTAAGTGTGGCACGTACAGGTTCCCCTGTTCTGCCAACCCGCTAACCTAACCTAACCTAATGGCATCCTCTATCGACGCGGAATATTCTAAATGACGAGCATTGTCCGTCATTTTATTTTGCGACATAAATGACGATGATAGTCATTTCATGTGATCAAATTTGTTTTTCGTAAATGACCAATAACGAATCGTAGCTTGAAAGTCACTCTTATGCTCGAAAGTATGACCGTGTAATCGTACCTTGAGGTAAGACTCAGTTTTCTTGTGGGTTTTTGTATAGACGTCGTAATTGCAAAAACTCGGTTTGTAACCATGCTAAGAACAGAAAAAAGAGGCCTCTCTATTGAGATTGTACGCTCTTACTATGTTGTTTGATAAACAAAAAATTAAATAGCTAGCGCAACAGGTCCGTAGGGACTTAGGACTAACTTCTCACAACCTTTCGAACCTGGAACCCCTTCGCTTAGTATTCCAACACACTAACCACTATGCCAGAAAAAAAAAAAACTTTTCCAAAAAAGTGGCAACCACTCAAGTCGTATATAATTGTCCTAAGTAAATTACTTCAACACCCTAATTAAATACCAATAACTCTATCTACAGAAACACTCAACATTCACGTCTATCAACTTTCACTTAATCTATCACCGTCATCCCCTACCTCACCCCCATGCGCCCTATGCGAGCATGTGAATTGTTTTAATAAACTTCTATATTTATCATAGACACAGACACCCACACACTGTGGTTAAATACAATTAATTACAACACTGAACGGCCGTGCATATGTCGGCAAATATTTTATTAACACCTCCAATCTCGCTCGCTATCCCCAGCGCAATCTATATTCTCTCCAAGATAAGAGCCCCATTCGACAATCAGAAACAAAATGAAATACAATAAAAAAGAGTTCGAGGAGATTCATTTTCCGTTTTGTTCTTGTTTTCTTTTTGTCGATTTTATTCGCCATCCACACACAAAGATTAATTATTATCAACTGCTACGATGGTTCGGTTTCGGTTATATTGTTAGATAAGATAACGTAGTCTATCTAAACTGCGCACCCCCTGCTCCCTTCCATGATGGGGTAATTGCGTCCCCGTCCCGACAGCGAATACGTTGCGATGAGTTTCTTTCAATCGAATGCTGTGCCGCGCCGTGTACACACACGCGGTGAACAAGTGATCTATAGTTCGGTCTTAGACGTACTAATAACGGGGCCGGTAGCAAAGCCAACTAGACATACCGGGTCGGCCCATTTTGGATACGCGAGTGTCATAACAGTTTGTTCCATCTGAAATGATCGTTAAAATTAAACAAACTTAAATTCGATTTTAATCAGATTGATTTGAATTTCGTTCGCGCAATGTCAAAGCTGGAACGGAAAAGCCCGAAGCGAGGCAATTGGTTTACGTAAGTTCGAGCAAATTGTTGTGAGTGATGCACATCGGGCAATGTTACGAATGACCTCATCTCTATCGTCGGCAACACCTGATGAAAGTCACTTCAGATTTGTGTCTTCTTTGTAAGAGTGCCCTCAAATGCGTATCTTTCTCTATGTCGCTCTCTAAAAATAGATTAATTAGCAATTTTTTCTATTCGTTGGAACTATGGTCGTTCTGCCGAAAAAAAAAAATATAGAAAGTTGACAACAATTTACGCAGTGCGTTGCTACGTTTCTATACCTACGGTAAATTGCGTCGCTCTTTGTTTGTTTGTTTTTGCTCTTATTTTTTTTTTTTTTGCTTGCTCATTTTTGTGCGAATGGCTATGGGAACGCGCGGGATGAATGGGGGACCACCGTCACCACGTGATAATATGTTGTTTTGATGTTTTTACGTGCGAGAAGTGTTATCATTTAAATGGTTTTCTTTGAAAAAACAGTCCTATTAAATATGTATTCCTGGAATTTTCGGTTGTGTCTTGTGTGTCTAACACCATTAGTGTGCCAGCACATTTGAGTATGCGGACCTCTTTAATTGCCGAGTAACTTTCAATTACATTAATGACTTCTATTGTCTGGGTAGCTGAACAAATTGAAATGTTTACATATGAAAGTCTCCGCTCCTTCCACTTAGTCTCCGAGTGTATGAGTTCTTGTACTCGTCGTAGATCTATGAGTGTGTGACTTTCTTGACATTATTTGATAACCGAAGCGGTTGTAGCGGTCATTTAACTTGAGTGGCATTTAAATAAATTAGAAACGCTGCAACAAATGGAGAGTTTAATCGAGCGATTCATCTCTTGGAATGATACCCAAATTGGTCAGATTTCAACAAAGAGTTGCCACGAGGATGATGCTGGTTTCGGGAATCTGGTCAATGCTTTTGAAATGAAGCTTCTCTGAGTGGAGATTGCTAAGACAATTGATATTTAGCGAAGAATGTAAACTATGAAATTGTTAATAATTTCTTAATTTTTGTAGTAGGTATGCAACCTACAATTTTCAAAAATTACAGAAGCGCATTGAAGGGAGGAGTTGAAGACTGACAATTGCATCGCTGACCGCCATAAAAACTGAAATCAGTTCAGTTGTGAAAAACTATATATTAAATGTAAACGGAAATAAAACGCAACCCGGGTAAGCTAGAGAAATTGAGACAGTTGCTTCAAAAAGGTCTAAAGCTTCGTGGCTAGTGGCTACTTAAAGGCAAGCATACATCGTTGATTAGCATCTTCAGCAACTACGGTTTCTTAATCTTTTCTGAATCTTACAAAAGTTTAACGATTAACGCTTAGCTTTGTGAAAAATAGAGAAATCGACCACTTAAAAAAAATATCGAAAGTTATTTTAGAAAATAACGGCTGGCGTTAGACAAAAAAAAAGAAAAAAAAAAAGAAAAGGGAGAATAAGACTCGAGACATCGACAAAGTTTTTGTAACAAGAAGAATGCACTGCGGTTGTATACCTCTTTATTCGAGACGTGATGTCCTTGTTTTTATCGGAAGTGGTTGTCGATTGAACAATTGACTGCGAATTGAAGTGGGGATAATTCCTGGCGGTGGAAAATCCGGTGAAATTTTTAACCTTCTCCATTACGTAGTAAGAGAAGGATGTTCAAAATTTCTAACTCGGGATTTTAATCAATTCTAGCATTACCGCGAGAGGAACTGAAAAAAGTGTGTCTCGAAATTCTGTCCTTCTGTCTGTCTGTCCGTATGTTCCGAGGCCTAAAGCCTAAACGGCTACCCAAGGGTCAGATTCTGTAAGGCGAAACGATTAAACGTTTTTGAGCGCACGAATTATTTGCTCTATGTTACACAAGCAAATTTCCTTCGTGCACCCGAAAACGTTTGAACGTTTCGCCTTACAGAATGTCGACCCAGATTTCGTTCAGACTTTTAATTTGTAGTTTGGGGGCTTACAGTTAGGGGCCGTTCTTTTTTCTTTTTTTTGTAGGTAACCATACTAACGATTTTAACCAAAATGGAAACTTAAAGTAAAATTGATGTTTCCAAAACTACTGAGTCCTTAAATTTTCAATTCGAAAACGCTGATTTTAAAAACCGCTCATATCTCGAAAAACCCATTTTCGATTTCAGTTGAAACCAAGTAATGCTTACATCCCGAAAAATAACTTTCACTCGGTTTTCAGCTAAGTAGTTAAGCAACAGGTATTTTTTCAAACTAAACATTGCAATACTAGTACTGTACTAGTACTAGTACTGTTTGCGTGATTTTACAAAAACCGCTCTAACGATTTTGATCCAAATCAATACATCTTAATGATAATATAAGTAGGTATTACAAATAAGATCCCGTACTTAGTTTTTCTCAAAAAATTCGTATAACTCAAGTTTTTAATTATTTCACAAAAAATTCTACATGAATTTAATTATTAAGTAGATTTTCTTTACGGAAGCTTTTTTTTTATTGTGGATAAAGCCGGCCGGGAGCAGCTAGTATACATATCTATAAAAATAAAACAAAGTGGAAAGAAGTGTAAATTTTCCTCTGTCGCCCGTCGTTTTCAATCAATTTAGTTGATTTTATTTAATGTCGGTAATTACAGTGATTGATAGGCCAACAAGAAATTAAAAAAACTAAAAAATAAACGACTTAAATTCTATCAGTGCGAAGCCGGCGGGGTTCAGCTATTATGAATATATATATGTAAAAATATCGATCTATCACGAACGCTACTTGCTATCATCGACGACTTAAACCAGCGTCATTATTCATTAATGTCAAAAATAAATTCCCTAACAAATCAAAAACAGAAAATCCTACTACGCTTGTCCTCGTACTCAAACATTTTGTAAAGTGTAAGAGGTGATAAAATAGTACTGTAGGCTTATAACTCTCTAACCAGAACTTGTGAAAATTGCCTGTAATGAGAGCTAAAACTTAAAAATTATTTCATATGTACCTACTGCCATATCGAATGAATAACCTAAAAGTGAATTTTATTTAATGCAACCTTCTTACATTTGATGTACTTTTGCTTCTAAATTTTGTACCTACATACCAATTGGCTCAACTTTTGATGAACGAGAAAGTTTCGTGCCACCCTTTATTTGTTTCATTTGCAGTAGTTTTAAAATGTTTTGATAATTCCAAAAAACTGTATTTAAATGGTTTTCACAACCTGTCGGGCTTGGGGGGCCCTACAAAGGACCCTTCAATTTTATGCCGAACCCAAACGGCTGACTTGAACAGCTTTTCGAAAATATTTGTTAGACATTTGCGCAAGGAAGACCCCTCGCTTAGTAGTTTGGCACCCAAGCATTGAGTCACTGCGCCCGAAAATCATATGCTGTACTTTAATACCCTTGACCTTGAGTATCCCTTGCTAAGTCGCATCATGAAAAGGTTTCGAAGCCTAGCTTTTCGTGAAACTTTAAGTCTTTTGATGTCTCATGGCCAATTTTGCAAAGCTTGGTCCTTCTTAATTTTCTGGCAAGACACTACTTCTTTGCACCTAACTCTCGCCCCTAACATCGTACCGTAGAAATGGCCAAATTAAAGATTACAAAACTGTAACATCTTGACACGCTTCTTCCAATTTTCATCATTCCACCCTACATCTCCGAGACTCAACCGAAGAAAACAAAAATCATCTAAAAGCATATATTGCCATAGGTTAGGCTGTTGAATAAAACATGTTGGTCTGTTTTGAATTAATTATCCTTAAAAGATTAACTAAACTTCAATTCCATGGCCCGTTCTATAAGTAGCACTATCCTCTGTCTGTAACCTTTTAACCCCTTTTCCAATATCCTTCCACGATTTCTAATGCAAAGCCCTTCTAACTTTTGATATTTTGAATATTTTCTTTTCCCTGGTTTCCATTTCAAACCAATTTCTTCGAAAACTCCACCAAGTGTATGCAAATAGATGAAAAACAAGAACAAGCAGAAAAGGTAAACTAAACTGAACTCACTCACTCCTTCGAATTGGAATACGTTGAAGAACGCACAAAATAGGTGCTCACTCAAAGAGTTTCATATTTCTCGAGCGTTAAATTTTCTAACCAAAACGATCAACAGAGCGTAGGGATTCACATCGCTCCTTGCTCATGCATCCTCCTCCATCTACTTATTTTCTTTTCCAATATTTATGTAAATTTTCGTCGAAGACAGACAAGAGCAGCCCGCCGCATCTTCCCCCTCCAGTATAGCATGGTGTATGGTGAGTGATAGCGAAATTCCTTCAGGTGGCTTCTCCATCGAAGAAAGTAAAGTTTCCTTCTGGCAAGGATCCCTCATATAAACAATCCTTCAGTGAGTTTCTTTATTTGCTAAACAAATTTTCTACTCTTTTGAGTAAGCTTAGAGCTTCTTCGTTTAATCGGTGCAAATATGCAGTATCTTTGTCTTGACGCAGTGTTGCATCTTCGATCATGTAGTCTTCCGGATGTGGGAGACTCACTCCCTCGAGACGCAATTTTCACAGATTTGTAATTAAATTTTTAACGCTTTAACATTTGAATAGCACTTAATAGTATTACGTTGATTCATCGAGGGCGGTGGGGTGGAAACTTTTCGACCGCACCTCGAGGGCTTAACGAATAGAATGAAAGTTTTGTTGAAAAGTCTTCTTTAAAGAACAAGTGGTGGGGGTGGAGACTAATGGTCTTCAGGATGTGGTTAGGTATATCCCCTTTGGCCTCGTTATTCATTTACCTAAGTAAGTTTTTGTGCATGGCATATTCCCTTTGAAATTCGTCCTTTATGTGTTGATAGAGGAGGCAGCAGCAGCAGCACCCTGAACGGTGGGTGTGTGTGTATTTAAGTTTCGACTCTATTCTTCTACCCCAGGGATGGATGGTTCGACTTCAGTTGAAGCAATTGAGTTTCGAGTTGTGTTGGATACTTTTTAATATTATTTAGAGGTTTCCTTTCATTCTGGTATAAATAAATCCAGAAAAAACATTTTTTTTCCTCCGATCCTTGCAAATTATTTAAGGATGCGATTTATTATGATGATTTGTAGGAGATTTTCGGGGATATTCCTTGGAAAGTTGCGCCTTAATTTAATGGATTTATGAGCGAGCGGGGGCCGAGAATTCGAATTGAGAAGTATGCATTTAGGGGCAAAGTTTTGTAACAATTGAAGTGCGCCCAAAGGAGAAGTGTAAGTTTACTTTTGTGTTGCGGGTTTCCTTTTTTTCTGGGGGCGGCGAGAATCACAAGGATGAAAATTCAAATCAAATTAATGAAGTTTTTCGCTGGTAGAAGAGTTGCTCTTTGCCTGGCAAATGTCTCGTGGTTTGCGAATTCGTTTTCAAATGGATTCTACAATTCTGTTAGTATGTGTGTTTTTTTTTTTTTTTTTTCGTTTATGACGGATGTAAATAGGTCGATATTTGAGTTTGGAGCGAAATACCGGGTTGGAATTATTACCACAAAATGATTCATGAAAATGAAATACAAAGATTGCGAATTATTATTTATTATTATTTATTAACCAGTAATTTTAAACGTACAAGTTAGTCTTAAAATAACAGCGCTAGCTCCAAGGCTTACGGCTGGGTAAAGACTGTACTAATCAACAGCCTCCTAACAGCTTCGCTCTCATTCTAACCTGCGGTACAGTAAATTGCATTCGCTTTTACGTTAGTTGCTATTAGAAGTTGCATAAAACATGCGATTTAAACAAACAGTCTTAAGTAATCCCAATTAAAGACTAATTGCTAGTTAACATGTTTTTCCGTCCACATTCCTGTATACGCTTTTGATCCCGAAAGCCCTATTTACACATTTGATGATTATATAATTTATAATTGAATAAGCCTAAAAATTACTAAATTATTACTAAATTATTTACCGAAGCAAACAAAATGTGTTACGAAAATACAGAGAGGGAGAGATATTTTTTTATCGCAAACTTATATATTAGTAGGGTACGCTGCTCCTTAAAATTTACTCAAGTCAATCGGTTGATAAATGACAAAGTTCTTCAGTACGGAATTCTATGTCAAAGTCGGAATGTCAACATTTAAGAACTTCGACATTTATCAACCGATTGAAATTTATCAACCGATTGACTTAACTATCGGTTGATAAATGTCAAAGTTCTTCCGTACGGAATTCTATGTCAAAGTCGGAATGTCAACATTTAAGAACTTTGACATTTATCAACCGATTGAAATTTATCAACCGATTGACTTAACTATCGGTTGATAAATGTCAAAGTTCTTCAGTACGGAATTCTATGTCAAAGTCGGAATGTCAACATTTAAGAACTTTGACATTTATCAACCGATTGAAATTTATCAACCGATTGACTTAACTATCGGTTGATAAATGTCAGAGTTCTTCAGTACGGAATTCTATGTCAAAGTCGGAATGTCAACATTTAAGAACTTCGACATTTATCAACCGATTGACTTAACTATCGGTTGATAAATGTCAAAGTTCTTCCGTACGGAATTCTATGTCAAAGTCGGAATGTCAACATTTAAGAACTTTGACATTTATCAACCGATTGACTTAACTATCGGTTGATAAATGTCAAAGTTCTTCAGTACGGAATTCTATGTCAAAGTCGGAATGTCAACATTTAAGAACTTTGACATTTATCAACCGATTGAAATTTATCAACCGATTGACTTAACTATCTGTTGATAAATGTCAAAGTTCTTCAGTACGGAATTCTATGTCAAAGTGCCGACATAGAAGTTGGAATGTCAACATTGAAAAACTTTGACATTCAAAGTTCTTCAGTACGGACTTCTGTGTCAAAGTGCCGACATAGAAGTCGGAATGTCAACATTTAAGAATTTTGACATTCAAAGTTCTTCAGTACGGACTTCTATGTCAAAGTGCCGACATAGAAGTCGGAATGTCAACATTGAAGAATTTTAACATTCAAAGTTCTTCAGTACGGATTTCTATGTCAAAGTGCCGACATAGAAGTCGGAATGTCAACATTGAAGAATTTTGACATTCAAAGTTCTTCAGTACGGACTTCTATGTCAAAGTGCCGACATAGAAGTCGGAATGTCAACATTGAAGAATTTTGAGATTCAAAGTTCTTCAGTACGGACTTCTATGTCAAAGTGCCGACATAGAAGTCGGAATGTCAACATTGAAGAATTTTGCCATTCAAAGTTCTTCAGTACGGACTTCTGTGTCAAAGTGCCGACACAGAAGTCGGAATGTCAACATTGAAGAATTTTGACATTCAAAGTTCTTCAGTACGGAATTCTATGTCAAAGTCGGAATGTCAACATTGAAGAATTTTGACATTCAAAGTTCTTCAGTACGGATTTCTATGTCAAAGTGCCGACATAGAAGTCGGAATGTCAACATTGAAGAATTTTGACATTCAAAGTTCTTCAGTACGGACTTCTATGTCAAAGTGCCGACATAGAAGTCGGAATGTCAACATTGAAGAATTTTGACATTCAAAGTTCTTCAGTACCTACGGACTTCTATGTCAAAGTGCCGACATAGAAGTCGGAATGTCAACATTGAAGAATTTTGACATTCAAAGTTCTTCAGTACGGACTTCTATGTCAAAGTGCCGACATAGAAGTCGGAATGTCAACATTGAAGAATTTTAACATTCAAAGTTCTTCAGTACGGATTTCTATGTCAAAGTGCCGACATAGAAGTCGGAATGTCAACATTGAAGAATTTTGACATTCAAAGTTCTTCAGTACGGACTTCTATGTCAAAGTGCCGACATAGAAGTCGGAATGTCAACATTGAAGAATTTTGAGATTCAAAGTTCTTCAGTACGGACTTCTATGTCAAAGTGCCGACATAGAAGTCGGAATGTCAACATTGAAGAATTTTGCCATTCAAAGTTCTTCAGTACGGACTTCTGTGTCAAAGTGCCGACACAGAAGTCGGAATGTCAACATTGAAGAATTTTGACATTCAAAGTTCTTCAGTACGGAATTCTATGTCAAAGTCGGAATGTCAACATTGAAGAATTTTGACATTCAAAGTTCTTCAGTACGGATTTCTATGTCAAAGTGCCGACATAGAAGTCGGAATGTCAACATTGAAGAATTTTGACATTCAAAGTTCTTCAGTACGGACTTCTATGTCAAAGTGCCGACATAGAAGTCGGAATGTCAACATTGAAGAATTTTGACATTCAAAGTTCTTCAGTACCTACGGACTTCTATGTCAAAGTGCCGACATAGAAGTCGGAATGTCAACATTGAAGAATTTTGACATTCAAAGTTCTTCAGTACGGACTTCTATGTCAAAGTGCCGACATAGAAGTCGGAATGTCAACATTGAAGAATTTTAACATTCAAAGTTCTTCAGTACGGATTTCTATGTCAAAGTGCCGACATAGAAGTCGGAATGTCAACATTGAAGAATTTTGCCATTCAAAGTTCTTCAGTACGGACTTCTGTGTCAAAGTGCCGACACAGAAGACGGAATGTCAACATTGAAGAATTTTGACATTCAAAGTTCTTCAGTACGGAATTCTATGTCAAAGTCGGAATGTCAACATTGAAGAATTTTGACATTCAAAGTTCTTCAGTACGGATTTCTATGTCAAAGTGCCGACATAGAAGTCGGAATGTCAACATTGAAGAATTTTGACATTCAAAGTTCTTCAGTACGGACTTCTATGTCAAAGTGCCGACATAGAAGTCGGAATGTCAACATTGAAGAATTTTGACATTCAAAGTTCTTCAGTACGGACTTCTATGTCAAAGTGCCGACATAGAAGTCGGAATGTCAACATTGAAGAATTTTGAGATTCAAAGTTCTTCAGTACGGACTTCTATGTCAAAGTGCCGACATAGAAGTCGGAATGTCAACATTGAAGAATTTTGACATTCAAAGTTCTTCAGTATGGATTTCTATGTCAAAGTGCCGACATAGAAGTCGGAATGTCAACATTGAAGAATTTTGAGATTCAAAGTTCTTCAGTACGGACTTCTTTGTCAAAGTGCCGACATAGAAGTCGGAATGTCAACATTGAAGAATTTTGACATTCAAAGTTCTTCAGTACGGACTTCTATGTCAAAGTGCCGACATAGAAGTCGGAATGTCAACATTGAAGAATTTTAACATTCAAAGTTCTTCAGTACGGATTTCTATGTCAAAGTGCCGACATAGAAGTCGGAATGTCAACATTGAAGAATTTTGACATTCAAAGTTCTTCAGTACGGACTTCTGTGTCAAAGTGCCGACACAGAAGTCGGAATGTCAACATTGAAGAATTTTGACATTCAAAGTTCTTCAGGGCGGAATTCTATGTCAAAGTGCTGAAATATAAATCGGAATGTCAACATTTAAGAACTTTGACATTTATCAACCGATTGACTTGAGTAGACTTGTTTTCAAAATGTCAATTCAGCACAAATTTAACCATAAGTCGCTTCACGTCCTAAATAGTAACACTGTACATTGAAAATAGTCATTCAGTTGTGTAAACTCAACGTGCATATATCGTGGCATACAAGTAGGTACCGTCTGACAACACCATCAATCGTCGATATCGCTTTCTTTTATGTTTACTTTAGAAATATTTCCCACTCATATTGCTTACAAATTGCGAATACTTTATCTGAACTCGATTGGCCACTGGAGTACCTACCTGCATGTATGCATATGCATGCACCTTCATGATTGTCGAGCCTATTTTCGTAATAATTATATTGACATTCACTGATGATACATGCGAGTGCATTTTTCTTGAAATGCTTCTTATAAGGGGTGCTGCCATAAATAGTTGCAATGCAACGTAGTCGTTCTTAAAGAACTTTTTTTTTTTTTTTGTAAGTGAAGGTTTCTATATTTAATCAGGGGAAGAACACGAATTGTACTTGTTTCGATGAATGCTATACGGGTAAAGGAGAGGGTCAAACTTGATGAAACCATTGTCCTGGAACTACCTAGAGCACGCCTGTCACTGTCGTTTAAGGAATCCGACTTAGAGACATAAAGGGTGGGCCATCTAGTGGTTTCTTTTTAAATCATATGTTATTTTGACACTGACAGCTGTTTCCCGCTCGAAATCTTGACAGAAAGTCAGTATTATACCTCCGCGAAACTAAATGAGTCGCTTTACGCTTGAACAGCGTTGGGAAATATTGAAAACTTATTTCCAAAGTGAGTGCTGTATAGCCCAAACAGTGTGTTTTTTGAAAATAAGTTATTCATCTTTTCTGACGAGGCGCATTTTCATCTCGGCGGGTACGTTAACAAACAGAATTGCCGTATCTGGGGCTCAGAAAACCCGCACGTTATTTTCGAGAAGCCAATTCATCCACAGAGAGTGACAGAATTTGGTGGGGACTTTGGAATGGTGGCATCATTGGACCATTTTTCTTCGAAAATGAGGCTGGGAACAAAGTTTTGGTCAACGGTGAGCGTTACAGAACCATGTTAACCGACTTTTTTTTTTACTGAAATTGAAGACATGGATTTGGACGACCTCTGATTCATGTAAGATAAGATGGCGCGCAATGCCACACAGGCCATGCCAACCTCACCTACTTAAGCTTAAATATCAATTTTGGTTGAAATCGTTAGAGCCGTTTTCGAACAAATCGAACTGGTATGACCATTTTATATTGGAAGCACCATTAATATTGAGGTTACCTTGCAAAAACAAAAACAAAGTAGGTCCCCAAACTCCAAATCCGAAGTTTGAACGGAATCCGGCAGCCGTTTAGGCTGTAAGCGCTTCCTAATACCCAATGCGCCGTACTAATAACAAATGTCAGTCTCGACTTTAGTCGAAACTAAAAATGTTTATTGGTAAGGGCCAATATCGTGATGCCTCCCATCACTTCAATCTGTTAAACTGAACGCTGTCCACGTTTTTTGCCTCCACATTTCTTGACGATTATTTCGAAGCGCATATTTACACCTTAATGAATATTAAATCAGTCCTCAAAACCGTTAATCTCATTAATACACTGGACCACAATATACACATTTCGAATGAACCATAAAACCGTACACGACATTCCCTTTGTATAGATGTTATTCCTTTAATTTCTGTCTCGTTCCCAGATACGTACAGTACGTACATAATATATCTGTCCCGCATTCATTGGAGTTCATTTTATTAAATTGATTTTCCGCATCACTAGAGCACAATAATAATCATCCATCCTTACAAAAAGTCCTTTTGCGACAGACCGAATGCAATCATCAAATGTGAGGTTATGTTATTTCAACATTTCCGTCACGTCTTCACAGACAAACAGATCTGCCTGTGTCTTTATGCAGATGTGAATCCTGCTAGAAGGCCGGGTGCTCGTAAGAGGACGATTTACTTGATATCTCATAAAAATAATAAAGTTAACCATGGATATGGCTTTCATCGTAAATCCCCATTCTGACCCGATGACAGATTCTGTACACCCTCTCAATATTATACAACTGCGATATTAAAATGGAATATATTCACTCGTCGTCGTCGTCGTTGTCGTCATGCCCCAAAGATACTTACAAGAGAAAAGAGTCAGATAAATAAAGGCAGCGAAATGAAAAACAAAAATCCTTTTCAAAGGTTGCACGCTGTGTGTTCATGGTTATTATTGCGATGTCCTTGTGGAAATAGCTACGACTCCACCCATTACTGGCAGCAGTTTTATTTTTTATTATTAAATTCGAGTATGTCTATCAATGGTTTGTATTTGTTTATCTGAGTCTTTCTGCAGGAATAGTCGTCACACGCTCTCACTTCTCACAGTGTGGTCCTGTAAATGAATCGAAGCGTATGTGAGCCATTTGGATGGTTTATAGGTTCAACTTTATGCACTACTGATTTAACTAGTTGAGGGTTGAGCCTAATTCAATTATTGTAGAAGTATGGCCATCCCGTACGAGGGTTGCGTGGACGACTACCACTAAAATCACAGTGATTTTGATTGATATTCTAATATTACTGTCAGTGAATGGAATAGGGTATAAATTTTGGATATGGGTCAGGGTAATAACTCATTTCGCCGTTTATATATTTTTTTTTATGGAACGTTATAGTCGCTTAATTGGTCACGAGAGAGCGCCAGGGGTTTGTGTTCTTTTGTAAGAGTATCTATATAACAGATTTAATTAATTTCCACTAGACTTACTTGAACATTCTATTCTGATCCCAATTATATTTTAATTATGGACGCGATTTAATTGACAGTTACATTATATTTGTTGTGTTAAGTATATGCATATGCACGCAGGGATTTAATTAAAAAATTAAATGACAGCTAAGCCGGCTAATACGAGTATAGGCTGCATTAAAAGTGGACAGATTAAATGCAAATTTATATTTTTCCCTACAAAATTCTATTAATTTTAAATTATAGACGGGGGAATATCGAAATATCGGCATATCGAATTAAGGGATTGAGTTTGTAAATTCAGTAGTCGCCGGGACCATTTGTCGTTCGGTGGTTTTCACGATTTCATTTTCTATGAAAGTAACATCGATAAAATAGAAAAATGAGTCAAATTTGGATGATATAAATCTTGTGTTCCACTGATGAAATTGTTCTTGATTAGCTCACGATCAGCTCAGTGCACCCGCAATATGACAAGATAAAAAAGCTAGTCTGTGACTATCAAAAAGGTGGGGCCTCTTGGAGCCAGGGCGAAAGGATGGCAGTTTGTGGATATCTAGGGATTGCCTTGTTTTGCTCGACAGCCCGCACGGCTTAACCCAAAAAGGCTATACGAGCTTCCAATCAATATTTTAATGCTGATGACTTGGTTATTCTAAGATCATCCCAGACTGAAGTTTAGATCGCACTCCAGAGACTTGTTGCCGTTTACTTTTGAAATTTGTCTGTGCGTTTACATAAGCTGAGATAAAGAACAACTGAATTTTGCAGTAGCGCTTTGGTTTTCTCAATTTTTTATTGAAAGAACCGAACTTAGTTACCGGTCATACGATTTTGGGCACTGATCAAAAGAATAAGATCGCAGAAAAACTAAAATGCCCTCCTTGTATTTCCTTAGTGATTCGCCTAGATCGTATAAGGGAGAAGGGAAACCGAACCACATGTCAATGTCAAGTAGATACTTCCTCTGAACACGCTGAGCACTCTTACAGAACTTGGCTTGGCACTACCGTGTTCTTGGATATTTTCAAAATAGTTCTAAAGGGCCCTTTCTAATTTTATGTAGCTAATACTAAGCAGCAAGCTCTAGGAAAACAGTTATTGATTATCTCAAGGAAGTCTCAAGCGGTAACAAAGCCGCAGAGCTGCTTGGGTCTTTAAAAACCGTAACACCTACAAGTTTCCACCCAACTTTGACCGTCAGGTGACTCGGATTACGCAAATATCATAATTGGCATCCACAGGGTTGGCCAAATACAATTTTAATTTTTTAATGCAATAAAATAAACAAAATTAAATTTGTTCCATGTATTATGGCAAACAATGCCATGAACTATGGAACACAACATCGTTCAAGTGGCTGCCTCGGCTGGCTTCGCCGTAGCGCATTCTGTCACTCCAATTTTCTGATAACCATTTGCCCAATGCCCACGCATTGCTTGGATGATATTGGCCTTAAGTGCTTCAATCGTTTCCGGATTGTTGCTATAACATCGGTCCCCCACGGTTACCCATAAAAAAAAATGCCCAAAGGGTCATATCGCAGCTCCGAGGCGGCCAATTGACGTCGCCAAGACGGCTGATAACACGATTTGGGAATTTTGGGCGGAAAAGATCGACTATGGGATGGGCTGTGTGGCATGCGCGCGCCATCCTAGAAGTCTTCCAAGTCCATGTCCTCAATTTCAGTAAAAGAAAAGTCGGTTAACATGGCTCTGTAACGCTTACCGCTGACCAAAACGTTGTTCCCAGCCTCATTTTCGACGAAAAATGGTTCAATGATGCCACCACTCCACAATCCGCACCAAACTCTGTCACTCTCTGTGGATGCATTGGATTCTCGACAAAAACGTGCGGGTTTTCCGAGCCCCAGATGCGGCAATTTTGTTTGTTAACGTAACCGCCGAGATAAAAATGAGCCTCGTCAGAAAATATGAAAAACTTGTTTCCAAAAATCGCACTGTTTTAGCTACACAGCACTCACTTTGGAAATACGTTTTCAATATTTCCCAACGTTGTTCAAGTGTGAAGCGACTCATTTCTTTCCGCGGAGGTATGATACTGCCATTCTGTCAAGATTTCTAGCGGGAAATAGCTGTCAAAATAACCTGTGATTTAAATAGAAACCACTAGATGGCCCACCCATCTGTAGCGCAAACGTTTCTAAGTTTTTTTAGAGTTCAATATATGAATCTCGGGCAATTTGACAGCCTTGCGTCTAGGCTTTCCTAATACTCTTCTGGAAATGGGTTTGATTGGCACCAAAGTTCTCCCCAAAATATCGTCAAACGCCCAAAATGGTAAAATAAGAAAATAGTACGCATACGCCCCCGAACATCTTAATTTTTCTTGTTTAATTAACTTATTTATTTTACTATTTCATCAAACAAGAGTGATTGAATAGTGATTACTTGAAAATAATAAAAGACAATAAATGAAATACATTAAGCATTGCCACCATTACTTAAAATTAATAGCAGATTATTTTTAAAGAAAATCTGCCTTGGCTAAAGTCTATCATATCGCAAAAGGTATTGGTTTCTAGATAAGGGTTCATTTGAAGCATAATTAATTCTGTGATACGGAATATTAAAAAACAATCGGGTTCTCAGCATCCTCACAGGAACATTAAAGTTAATTAAGGCCGAAATATCGGAACAATCAATATGATTAGCATCACGAATGAACATAACCTCAGAGAAGTTGCTTCGAATTTTGAAAGGCAAGATACCAAATAAATTGCATCTTGTTTCAAGGAATGCATATCTATATATCCCAGTGAAGCCTTTTCACTAATACTCTTTTTTTTTCGTCGGAGGTTGTTACTATCCGATGGAGCACTCAGACACAACTACTGGTCCATTGTACTGCCAAACAGACACCTTACATTTATGTACTTAGTTTTCCCGTCTTTCGAAGAAAGATGAGAAGGAGCTTCAGTGATGAAGAGCTTAGATGTTCGGCACTCACCACGTCAGCCCCAAAGATCCGCCACCTGATGCGAGCAAAGGCAGGACAGCTACAGAGGAAGTGCTCCGCTGTATCGTCATCCTCTCCACAGGCAGAACAGATGGTGCTTAAGCCCAAAACATTTAAGCGTTTGGCAAAAGCTTGGTGGCCCGAAAGGACGCCCACATCAGTCTACAGTCGCTTCTTCTGAGATACAGAAGGAAGGCCGCCGACCTTTTGCAGATGTCCGGACGCAGACGTTTGGTCTGTCTACACCCAGCACAGCCACGCCACCGACACTCGTGTCGCGAGAAAGCCAAGTATCAATGGATGACTTAACCACCGATGAAGGCAGACCCAACGCAGGTTCAGGTCCTAAGAATTCTTCCTCTGAACCCAGCCTGGCAAGCTCATCAGCTATCTCATTTCCAAGGATACCAGTGTGACCTGGGACTCAAACAAGATACACTGTATTTAGCCTTCCGACCTAATTTAGACGAGGTAAGAGGGTAAGGCAGCGCTTTTAATGCAGCTTGGCTGTCGCTGCAAACGCATATACTCCTAGCCCTCCACCTGTTTGTCACAATATAGCGCATAGCCATAAGGATAGCGAAAATCTCCGCTTGGTTTCCTAAGGGGTAGTGAAGTCTTATGTTCTCGCTTTCCACGAAGACTCCAGAACCAGACCCCTGTCCGGTTTTAGAGCCATCGGTAAAAATACGATGGCATTCTTTCCCTGGCTCAGAGTCTGGCCTAAGCCATTCCGTTGCCTGAGGAAAGTTGACGTGGTAGTTTTGTCGCAGAAGGACTTCTGGAGTCATTGCGTCAGAGGGCATATCCATAAGACAGGGGTCAAAGGATAATTCTCGCACAAGTTCTTCAAAACTCCAATGCGCGTGGTACCAAAAGCCACCTCTCTTTAACCGAGAGATGGTTTTCAGCGTACACCCCATGATAAAAATATCAAGGGGGGAAGTTCATCATAGCGTCTAGAGCGGAGCCCGGTGTACTGGGGAAGGCCCCTGTGCACTAATTCACTAATTATATAGTAAAACGTTTTTGTATTCTCTCAATTCTAAATGAGTAAACTTCATACAAAGGGCACCAAATAGAACTATAATATTCAAAAGTAAATCTAACAAACACGGAAACAAATTTGTCCGAAACTAATACGACAACATTTTCTAATTGAGCAATCTAGTAGCATTAAATTAGTAATCTTTCCCTTTAAACCAGTAATTTGCGCCCAACAATAATCCAATTTGTTTAAAATAATTTTAAAAACAACATAATTTGCACACAAACACGCAATTATCGCCCCTCTCCAAAGGGCGCCGGTGTGATGTGGTATATTACTCTAATTTCCCATAGGAAATAGCTTCCACTAATTAGCGTGAAATTCGAAAAGCAAACAAAAACAAGTGTATGCCATAAAATAATAGCATCGCTGTGGAAAACAACAACTTCAACAACATAAACATTAGGCAGCACTGCCATATAGTGGACAGAGACTCCCTGTCGCTAGATACCATCAAAACATCCTCGTTGTTTTTTTGTTGTTAGTCCTCTTTTTGCATTCGACAAATTAATGTTACTAAACAAAATTTAATTGATTTCGAATTACTCGTACTTACAAAAAAAAAAAAAAAACAGTACATACAAAACTTTTTATCAAAAGTTAAAAAATACAAAAGTGCATACATGGAATGTGTCATGGTAAAGGTAGTTATCCCCAGGTCGCATATGGCATAAGCGCGCAATGTTATCCACTGCATATGCATGCGAACTTCACATAAAGTTTTATAATTAAATTTCATGCATCAAAAAAATTCCATTTGCTTGCGAGTGTATTATAAAGCGGAAAAAAAATAAATCTGCTTATATAAATTACTTTATTTCCAATGCACATGTGAGGAAAATCCTCTTTTCCGCAGAATAAAAACTACTAAAGATGAATTTTCTTGCTGCTCTCCTTCGTTTCATAATAATCGAGTCCAATTTACTAGCATGAGGACTAGGAAAAGTGCTTTGAATTGCACACTCGTTGTTTATCAGCAGAAAACAAGAAAAAGGACAGACCGCTTGCGCTCTCATAGTTTGGGAGGGCGGGGGATATAACGTTTAAAATAAGACGCCGTCGAGGAGAAAAAACATTCAAAAGGATTACAATTTCGTTAGTTTCGTTTTTCTTCTGTTGACGTTTTCCCAGTACAAATACAATTCACCCTGCTGTGCAAGGATATGGGGTACAAATCGGAACTGGCTCCCTCTCTCCGTGCGTGATGTAAGTGAAAAGTAAAATTTGATTTTCTTTCTCGTTCAGCTCCTCCTGGCGGTATTCTAGTGTTCGTGTTTCTTTGCATCTAATTTTGATGAAATTTAAGCGCATAAGCAGTTTATCGAACATTCAACTGAATATGATGGAAACACTTTGGGAGTTTATTGTTCCGACGTTGCACAGACGCGGAGGAGAGGAGCTTAAACTGAGATGGTATTTCTTGTTGCGCTTTGCTTTGCTGTGCGCTCATATTAATGTTTGAAAATCAGCAGAATCTTTGCAAGTTATTTTTGCAAAAAGGGATTATGAGGACACTGCAGACATACATTGAGACCGACATTGATTAACTTTTTGGGTTAAATGATATATGGCAACGGATTTTCAGTACAATTACGAAAGATTTATTGAGTTCTCAGGGAAGGTGCAGTCACAGTAAGTTCAAGAAACTCTTGTAAACACCTCCGAACACACAAATAAGATGCGCCCTTTCGATGGTGTCGATCTCCATAATCCTTGTCGTGGCAATCTTTCTGATATTCCTCATTAATACATACATCCTCATTTACATTGAATCGGTTTGACTCAATTTGCATAAACTCAATTCATAGAGATGGTATTTACGCTAAAGTCGGTCGCAAATCCCAAATCTGTACACGTGCATTCCTGATCTCTTGTAGACCTTAAAGTTCTTCAAAGATGGCAATCGATTTCATTGTTTCTTTTAATATAAAACTCCTTCAATGTCCCCCCTATTGAGGTGTTCTACTGCATCGTACTTATGCGAGATATTGCTGAACATTCGTTTAAAATGACCCACATAGCACTGCCGTCGAACCCTAACCTCTGTTTATGACAATCACGTTCTGTGTTATAGCCAATTTCCACTTGGAAAACACACCTCTTAAATGGCGAATACAATTTAATCTATTTCGATGACACATTCAATCGTAGCCCATTCCAATAATCATTCCGTTTTATTTCTTTTCATTTCCTCATGATTTTAACGTTCCTGTCCACGGTTTTCTATTTCTTTTCAAAAGCAGGAAGTGCTTTCATGCTGCGTACTACTATCTGGATGATCCCCCACATCACCCGTCAGTGCCGCAGGTGGACTGGGAAGTGCCAGTCGAGATTGGCGGCGAGATACGTGCTGCAGTGCCCGTCAATGAGTTTAGCAAGCATGTAGCGTCACTTCACGCAGACGGTGACATCGGCTTCAGTCGGGAGTATGAAGCCATTCAAAATGAGTGCATATCCGACGACCTACCCTGCGAACACTCACAGCATCCGGAAAACAAACGCAAGAATCGTTATCTCAACATAACTGCATGTAAGTACCTACACAGTCGAAACCATTGTGCATTTCATGCGACTAATCGATTCTTTTCAGATGACCACAGCCGAGTGCACCTCCACCCGACACCGGGTCAGAAGAAGAACCTCGATTACATTAATGCCAATTTCATTGACGGCTACCAGAAGACCCGGGCGTTTATTGGCACACAGGGACCGTTGCCGGACACATTTGATTGCTTCTGGCGTATGATTTGGGAGCAACGGGTGGCGATTATTGTGATGATAACGAACTTAGTTGAACGGGGTCGTCGAAAGTGCGATATGTACTGGCCAAAGGACGGCATCGAGACGTACGGTGTCATTCAAGTCAAACTGATTGAGGAGGAAGTAATGTCTACGTATACGGTGCGGACGTTACAGATTAAACACCTCAAGGTAGTTAACAATTGACATTTGTTCTCGATGAAACTGGTATATGTTTGTTCATTTACAGCTGAAGAAGAAGAAACAGTCGAACACGGAGAAAATCGTTTATCAGTACCATTACACAAATTGGCCGGATCACGGTACACCCGACCACCCACTGCCAGTATTAAATTTCGTTAAGAAATCCTCAGCTGCCAATCCTCCAGATGCAGGTCCAATTGTCGTACATTGCAGGTAAAAACCTCAACAAAAACTATTACATTTCAAAACCACTAACATGGCACTCTTTGTTCCCATATAGCGCTGGTGTTGGCCGCACCGGAACATACATCGTTTTAGATGCCATGCTCAAGCAAATCCAACAAAAGGGAGTCGTAAACGTTTTCGGCTTCCTGCGACACATTCGTGTGCAGCGAAATTTCCTCGTCCAAACGGAGGAGCAATACATTTTCCTGCACGATGCCCTTGTCGAGGCAATCGCCAGCGGCGAAACCAATCTGCGTGCAGATCAAATCGAAGAGCTGAAAAACTTGACCAGCTACCTAGAGAATCAGTACAAGAACATCATTCAGTTCCAAACGAAGGACATTCACATCGCATCGGCGATGAAGCAAGTCAACTCAATCAAGAATCGTGGTGCCATATTTCCGATTGAAGGCAGTCGGGTGCATTTAACGCCGAAACCGGGCGAGGAGGGTAGTGATTATATAAACGCCTCTTGGCTGCATGGTTTCAGGCGGCTGAGAGACTTCATCGTCACTCAGCATCCAATGACGCACACTGTTAAAGATTTCTGGCAAATGGTGTGGGATCACAATGCTCAAACAATTGTGCTGCTGTCGTCGTTGGATGACATCGTAAGTGTGGTTGATTGGCCGTTGTAATACGTGATAATGGTGTGTGTGCTATTTTTTCCTTCTTTTTTTGCAGAACTTTGCGCAATTCTGGCCAGATGATACGACGCCCATCGAAAGCGATTATTATCGCGTGAAATTCTTAAGCAAGACCAACAAGAGCGACTATGTGAGTCGGGACTTTGTCATTCAATCGATACAGGACGACTATGAGCTGAGTGTAAAGATGCTGCATTGCCCCAGTTGGCCAGAGATGACCAATCCGAATAGTATTTATGATTTCATTGTGGACGTGCACGAGAGATGTAGTGACTACAGGAATGGACCAATTGTCGTCGTAGACAGGTAAGCTATTGACTTTTTAGAAATTTACTGAGATTGTGGGTACTTTCGAGGGCTGTCGTATATTGAGATGTAACGGGGAATAAAGTGGGTTCTAGGAATGAATCAGTATAAAAAGTTTTACTCGCAAAATGCTTTTTTTTTCGGTTTCAAAGCTGATAATTGAAGCTTCTCGTGGAATCGGTAGAGGCAGAATTTCGTCATACATAACGTTCCGTTCCACAACAACGTTCATAGGACTGAGCCTTGAGGAACACCGCCAGTTACCTCGTATTCCTCATTCGAATCATAGAGAAGGACTCTGTTTGTAAAGTAGCCCGATATAACTTTACGCAGATATTCTGGTATTTCAATCCGGTAAAGACAGCTCATGATGCTTTCCCAATTCCCAAAATTAAACACGTTTTTACGTCCAGGGTTATAACGGAGCAGTATTTCTTTGTGCCTCCTTTCCAGCGTCTGCCCTCTATAACGGCTTGGGCCTACGTTATCACCGCGCTGATTGCATCTACGGTAGATTTTAACTTACGAAAGCCTTATTGTTGTGCCGTAGCCTATTGTAAATGATACGCTCGAGGATTTTACCAACCGCGTCTAGAGGACTCTAGCTCTAGTACCCTTACCACATGCCATCTGTGGGTATCAAAAATACGCCTCGCTTAAGTTGACGCTGCAAACAGAAAGGTGGTTCTGACTAGACAACAAATACATTGAGGGCCATTCAGATCTAAATTGTTCTGCAATATGTCCTTTGTATCGTACCTCAGGGAAATTAGTGGAAAGAAAAGAAAACAGACCGTCACAAAAATAATACGCGTCAGAATAAACAAAAACACAAGATAATTATAGTTGAAAAATGTTAACACTTTCATTTATTCCTTCTCAATAATATTTGCTCCTGCTCACATTGGTGCCTGTTATAAGACTGACTCTCGTCATACAATTATTAGAACCTTCTCGGTCTTTCGTTAAGTTTTATATCATCGCTCAATACATCGACCACAGAGTTGCAATACTCATGCAGTTTGATACATCCTTAATTGGATTTATTTTTACCTTTCTCAAAAGCACTCAATTGACATATTTTCTCTGTTTCCATTTGCAGATACGGCGGCGCTCAGGCATGCACCTTCTGTGCGATCTCATCCCTCTCCATCGAAATGGAATACTGTAATACGGCAAACATCTATCAGTATGCCAAGCTGTATCACAACAAACGACCGGGCGTATGGACGTCTAGTGAAGACATCCGCCTAATATACAACATCTTGTCGTATTTACCACGAAATTTGCAGCTTCTCAAGCGCACTGCCTTGCGTACAGAATTTGAAGATGTTACGACGGCAACGCCGGATCTATACAGTAAAATCTGTAGCAATGGTAATATTAGTAGTTCGTTTCAAAATTCAAATACCCTAACTAACATTACTATAAATAATGCTGCAACAACTATAATAAACAATGGTGATTCAACAATAACAACAACAAATCAAACAACTACAATCATTCCAACAATAAACGATTTGGGTAATGGTAATGCTAATGCTAATGCTAATGGTAATTGTAATGCTGGTGATGGTGCTACTATTTACGATACTAATCCAACAAATACTTCATCTACCACCGATCTTACCTGTGGTAATGACGATGGTAACGATGGTGATGGTGATGGTGATGGTATTAATATAACTGGTAATGGAAATATGAATTTAAACTAAAGCTGTAACGGATGCTCAAAGCTTAGATATTGTAGGATAAAACAAATAAATTATTTTAGTATAACAAATTTAATATTCTTAAGTAAAACAACACTCACAAATAAAATAGTTGACACACCCATTCATTTAAACGAAAAGAAAAAGACAACCAACCACCCACACCCCAGTAACTACCGATTTCCTTTCATCAGTACAACCTATGTTCCAACAGGCCTGTCTCTCTTTCTCTCGATAATGTAAAGATAGTGTTGTAAGAGCTTCAACAAATGCATCACACTTGGAGTATAGATGGAACTAACCTTACTCTAAGCAAACAAAAAATAAGCGCACCCTTTATTAATATAAACTAGAGAATCACAAAACAAACCAACAAACAGTAGCTATTAACAATTTATACGAAAGTAACACAAATCGGTGTGATGATTGCATGTTGAAATTCGACTAAATTTCTGATTTATAATTTTCCTCTGTATAAATGTGCAAATGTTGTGATGATGAATGTCTAATGTCTAAATGTATGTACTCTGTCTGTCCGTCTGTCCGCCGTTTACTAACAAAAACACCTCCGTCCCAAATGTGGTTTATCTATTATTGTTTCCTTAAGTAAAGAGTCAGCAAAATTGATTGTAAATTGTATAAAAATTTAGAAAATAAAATGATTGAAAAATGTGTTTCTCCTCCTCTCCCTGTGTGCTTGATAAGTTTTATCGTAATAATTTTGTAAATATTCATTAAATACATATAGTAATACACTTTAATACTCCATAAATATGATAAAAAAAAATAAATGAAAAGGATGTATATTATAGAAAACATAAAAAAAAATATATATATAGATGAGAAAAACATATTTAAAGACTGGTTTTGTACACTTTTTACATAATTATGATTATTATTATTAAATTTGAATTAATTATTACTTAAAATACACACAAACTGTAAAAAGCTAAAGGTCTTACAGAAAGAAAACGAAACGAAAAGAATTTCGTTGTTTAATGCGCATTATTATTATCGTTTTCGAACATTTTATCTGTACCCTCTCCCTCAACTAGTAAACTTAAGTTATACGTGTTTTTTTTAAGAGTTTGTGTTTGCATGTGTTTATTTTTTGTATTTTTACGTATTTTACATACCATGATTATGCATAGAATTTAATTATAAATATATAAAATGATAAAAAGAACTCGATAGAGGTACATAAAACAAAAAAACGTAATAAAAATTAAAGTTGTAAAATAAAATTGGCCTCTTATTTTATTGATTTTATTATTTCACTTCAACTCGCTCTTTGGGATGTTGTTTTTGTTGTGTATTCTTGTTTTGCTTGAATCATCACAATCAATCAATCACAAGCAAGCTTCTTTAGCTAGATGCGTTTACTTCTGTGGCACAGATGCAGATCTTATTTTTATCATTTAAGAACATTTTATAATACCTACTTCGTTTTTATTTAAATTCCTTTATGCAATCGACTGCCTGGGTTTTTCCGACCGCTATCTTTACGAAATAGATGGTTGGGTATAATTCACAGCAATCGAGTTTGCGGAGTAAAATACAGTAAAAATTCTCATTGCTGACTGTTCCTTTATGGGGACAGATCCCTAAGACAGACAATTTTTTTTAACCAAGCTTTTATGTTCTAGATATCATGCATTTTATGTTCCCTCGGGCGAACGCTACCTTGATCGAACGTGGACAGGTATATTTGTCACAAATTATTGCTGATTAGACTTGCACTTCATCTTCTAGTTGACTTATTGTTGAGTTATTGCAAACGCGGTATTATGAGTGTTCAACCTCCCCCACACTTCCTTAAAAACCATGCGACAATCACTTGACTTCAGTTGCAGTACTCAATGGAACATGTCGTTGAGAGGGTATTCATACGAAACATCAAGATAGTACTCAGTCACGAATCTGAATCCGGCCTAACTAACTAACCTCTAGTTGCGCACTCAAAGTTGGTTGATGTCCCCTTCAATTGCGCACATCACCTAAGGCGAGTTCGTCCTCTTCTGCGTTGTCCCTTTGAGATGGAATCGAAGACTCTTTGGGTCGGAGCTTTGGTGTCGATTCGGTGTCCCAGCCACCTTCGACGGTCGATGCGTACTGTTCTGACCGGGGGGTCGGTCAATTCTGGTTCTGTGAAAAAGTGAAGCGAAAATGTTTTCACCCTGTTTTCACCCTTTTACGCGCAATTTTAATTCTCTTTCTATGAAAATGTGAAACCAAACGTCAAAATTTTTCACATGAATAATTTCTTTTCACGGTCCCATTGTTTTTAGTGAGAGTATGAAAATTGACAACCCTCTTTCATACAACACAGTGTGTGGTATTGAATTGTGGCTGTATAGCTAATAGAGTTCGCAGCTGAAACTTCTCCTCCAAAGCCCGCAAACGCAAATGGGACCGAAAATCACTTGAAAAATGTTTCGTTTGGAGGAGATATTCATTGGCTACACCTTCATAAACGTCAACTGAAAAAACTTTTCACGTGACCAATTCTAGGCTCATAAAAACTGAAACACTGATTCTTAAGCATCCCCGTTATTAGAAAGGTATTTTCAACACCTCAGCCCACTGTGTGGTATGTAGGTTATGCACCCACCTTAACCTGACAGATCAATTCTACAAAAACAGATAACATTGCTGCTTTAAGCAGCTTCTGTAGCAACTTATCAACTAATGTTCTTAGACATTTTAAAGACTAGCAATCCTTCATCTTAAGTACATTTGTCAGAGATGCATAGTCCCATCTTGAGTTAAAATATTTTTTAACTTATACCCGGAAACTATGATCTTTAGTGATCATAAACCAGAATACACATGCAATTAAATAGAATTTATGAAAATACCATTCCTCTTTGAAATATTCGGGTCTATTACAGAATCCGTCGTATTCGGAATTTTGCTACGAACCCCGAAAGAACTGTTACAGAATCCGTCGTAGGGGAGGTGGGAGGTATCACTGAATATACCACGTTCTACGAATTTCGAAAGCAAAAAATGTACCCTACGACGGATTCTGTGATAGGTCTTTCGGGGTTCGTAGCAAAATTCCGAATACGACGGATTCTGTGATAGACCCGATATTTTGTCATTGTTATCGGTCACCCCTAGTGATTACCATTAACGCATTATACATCTCAACACGGTTTTCTTTTTGATTATTGTGGAAACAGCTTCAGTTTAAAAATAGCTCCTGCTAATTTATTTCATTAGAATGCAATAAAATTTCTTTTCACTATGGCAGCAAAGTATAAAAATCTAATCGTAAAACTAAACATTCAAATAAAAGTGTACTAAATTTATATATATGAAATTGTAGAAAGTATTTATATAGATAAAAGTAAAGTAAAATCGAAGTAAAATAGATATTTTATTAAAGAAAATTGTGAATTTAAAAAATAAATGAAACGATAACAAATTTACTAATATAAATGTAAAATAGAATATAAAAATAAACAAAAACATTTTATGTCGATTTTTATGTCGTCCTTTTTTGAGACAAGGAAGTTATTATTATTAATATAAAAAGTAAGTATAGAAAATCAATTGTGAGATTCAATTTGCGTGATCAAACTGAACACTGAACATGATTTTAAGTCATAAAAATATATATTAATATGAAAGAGGTTAGTTGTATGGAAAAGAACGTATTATTTAAGAAAAAAAATCTATTGTCTTATTTAAATTAAATATCTAACTTGGAAATTACAGAAAATACAAAAGAACGTAAATCTATATAGGTAATACTAAGAAAGCGATTATAAGAGATTATATTATTTAATTACTATGCAAAAAAAAATATAAATATACAACAGGAAAACTGATAAAACGAATGAAATAAAACAAAAATTACAAAAACCAGGAAATTGTTTTATTATGGGCGATATGCAATTTATCGTTGGAACATTTCTTTAGTGCAACATTAACCGGGGGTGGGATTCTGTAAAAAACGAAACGAAAAACGCTTTCGCTTTTCAAAAAACGATAGAAATCACGCGAAAGCGAAAGTTTGCTTCATGTAACTCCTTTCGTTTCCTTTTTCTCTTTCGCATGGGTTTAAGAAATAGTGGGATGAAGAAATTAAAGTTTGAGAACCTGAATGTATCATAATGAGCATAGGACAGCCAACAGCTGCTGACAGATTCAAAATAATTTATTGGTTGATATTTTGGTTTTAGTCAATAATTACCGACCACATACTATTTATTTGAATAAATCAAAACACACACAGCAAAATATATTGTTCAACTGGATACAAAGGAGTCATGAGCTGCACCGCCATATTGAGGACAAAAAGCAATTATCCGATAGGTACTTGTGGTCCGCAATCTGTAACAAAATATTATATATGATGTTACATCAATACAGCTAAATGACTAAAGCAATAAACATCGTTTTACAGAAACTACAAAACAATTGAAAAGCTGGCACTTATCGCCGGGTATTTTAAATTTTTGGAAAAAGTAACTCTTGGAAACATTTTCTTCCACTTCTGATGGCCATTTTATCCATCGAGGACACAGAACGTTTTCGTGTAGTATTTTCGACAAAGTACTCTGTGCGAGAGGAGAAGCAAAATCGTTGCCAACCATCCACTGGTTATCACCTCCAGCCATTACCTCAAGCGCTTAACACAGCCTTAAAATAGAAAGGACGTACCTATGTGTTTCGTGTTCCTGTACGAAGGCAAATGTTGTCCAGCACATACCTAAAAGCGCTTTTATTCAACCGAAAACGTTGAAGAAAACCAAACAAAAATGAAGAACATGTAAACTTATTCTTCAATACACATCAATAAAACAATTCATTGGACAGCGTAAGAGGATTGGAATAATCCCGAAGATGTTTTAGGATTTTTCTTAGATTTTGATCTTCTATATCGCATCATCACTATCACTTGCCTTTCGCCAGCATATTTTGTATCGAATAAATAACAACCACCAATTTAGCAATCAAAGAAAATGAGAAACGTCAATGAATAAGCTGTCGTTATTTTCTTTTCGCCCTGAACGAAAATGTCATTCGTTTTTAGAGTTACATGAAGCAAAATAAACGAAAACGTAAACGAAATGGCTTTCGTTTTTTTGCTTTCGTGCAAACGAAAAATCCTTTCGTTTTTGTATATACATGAAGCAAACCGTTCGTGCAAACGAAAACGATCGAACGTTTTCATCTTACAGAATCCCACCCCGGATATACCAACTAGAACCTTATTGAAACTATCACCCCTATCGAGGTATTCGTTCGGAACGAAGTTTTTTTTCCATTCGAGGTTCGATCTATCCGTTCCGATTACCGAACTTTCAACGTTTACAAACAATTAAAATTTACAGCCGAAATTCCTAGTCGGTGGTCGCAACTTTAAGAGCATTAACGCCAATTTTCAATCTTGGAAAGGTGAGAACCCTCATGTGCTTCATGAGACAGCACTTCATCCGCAAAAAGTCACTGCTTGATGCGGTATTCATGCCGTTGGCGTCATTATGCCTTTGTTCGTCGATGAAATTGACCGTCACACTACGGTAAGTTGTATTCGCTACAGAGACATGTTGGAACGTTGTTTCTTTGAGTAATTAAATTCGACATCAGTAATATGTGGTTCCAACAAGACGGTGTCACAAGCCAAACAGCGGGTGCATCAATCGAGTTGTTGAAGTCTCAGTTCGGTGAACGTGTTATCTCGAGAAACGAATCTGTCTCCTTTTTATTATAGGCTCAGAACCAATATTGAGGGAGAAATAGCGTACGTATCGATGGAAATGTGCGGCCTAGTCATCGAAAATTGGGTTCAACGTATCGACCGCTGCATACGTTCCCGTGGTGGACATAATATGAACGAAGTCAAATTTCATTCATAAATGTTTTGATAGCAATTCAAGTCAACACGATTTTTTGGAGATATATGTCAGGTAGTTTGCCTTTTATTTAAAAAACTAGCTGACCCGGCGAACTCCGTTCCGCCCAAATTCATAAATGTAATGAGAATAATATTTCCAAGCATGCACGGTGCATGCTACTTTATGTAATTCTGTCAAATCAAATTCTTTATTCAAAGGTTATATTAAATTCAATAGAAATAACTGAAGTATAGCAATATCGATGTATTTCAATAAAACCGCAATGATTGAGGTGCTGGCCAAACTTCCGCTTTTGTACTAAAGTGGTTTGCCCACAGGTGAGCACGCCACATACAATTATTGGACCATGTGAAAAACATGGGAATTCAAGATTGATGCTACAAATATCCAGCGATTATCCTTGCGACTTATTATTTGTCATAGACGCTTAAATGCCAAATTGTTCTGATTAAGCCGATTCTGCGATATGACAATGTTTGCCTTTTAAACTCAAAATTGTCCTTGCATGACATTTGGGTTGAGATTCTTCACAATCATGTCAAACTCGATCCGATACAAAGTTTCGGTGCATTAAGGTTGCTCAACAAAATGATAATTGGGCCGACTTTTAATTTCAAATTGTGAAGCGGTAGGTCCGAAACATTCGAAACCCGTTTCCTATCCATTCAATTTTTTCCAAAGTGCAGTTCTATTATCAGCTTTAAAAACAAATCTGCGATCTTCTAAGTTCATTTTCTCTATCGCCGTTTTAAACATTGTAATGAAAGCGCTGATTTGCATTTTATGGTTGCAATTGTCGAATGCCGTTTTTTGTCAGTCCTGTTTGCCCTCTGTACACTTGGTCATCGCCGTGTTTATCCCCCGACAAAATGAAGTACTCCTGCGAATATTGCTGTTCGTCCTCATTTACTGGCAAGAAGGCACCCATCCGATGGTAAATTCGGCCTTGAATCTGTTAATCCGAATTTTGCAGCGTAGAATCCCGTGCCATTATTAGAAAATGTGTGTTTGCATGATGTAGTTATAAGAGAACAGTTTTGAATGATTTTTGTTCCCAATGAAGTTATACGAAAACAGTAGTTGTACTGTCAAAAATGTTCTTTAGAAAATCCTCCGATTCAAAAGGCTGCGCAGGTTTTAATTTCACTTTGCCACTCGCACAGCAGTTTTTTTTAGCGCGTTTTAATGGTGGCACACAATTATAGTCATCGCTCCAATATCGAAAATCGCATCACCGACAGAGTTTTCTGTTCGTTCTACTGAAATGTCGGCAACGATGCGCGTCTTGCCACTCCGATTTGAACTTGTTCCCATCCTAGCAACAGTACGATTTGACGCAATTCTCATTACTTGCACTCTCAAATTTCTTGCCTGTTGATCTCGTCCTATGCCATGCGATGGCCCACTCTTCGCGTTCTTCTGTAGTTTGGCTTCGTTGATATCTGTGCTTGCTTGCCTTCTTCGTCGGCCAATAATTGTGCGCATTCTTCTTGGCATTTTTTTAAAATCAATGAAATTTGCTTTTCAATAACTATTTTGTCCGCGTTTAAACTTTTTCCATTTAATTTTTGCCTTATCAACTGTATAAAAGAAATGAAACTGTTGGAGCGATGCACAAAATCAAAAACAAACCATCACTGTTGACCAACATATAATACATTAATTTCATCTCGATTTTATCAATCCACTTTTTGAAAAACAAAAATCCGCACATAGTAGGTACGTAGATTTCTAATTAATGTTTGATATACAAAAGTCAAAATAAATAGCGCAGAAAATCAAAAAAATCTAAAATGCAAAAATTAAAATAAAGTAGCCTATCGCAATACTCTATCCCGTAGCTTTCTATTAGTAAAAGAATTTTTGAAATCGGTTCGGTAGTTTCGGAGATTACCTCCCCCAAACAACATTACCTCTTTATATAATAGTGTGATAAGTTGTCAATTCCTTAAGGAAAGACCCTTTTTGCTGCGGAATAGTTTTCAATCTGAAATTAACGCGTTTATTTGCTTCATTTATTTTGTTCCAAAGCGGTTACTTCGAAGTTCGAACGCAATTTCAGTTCCAAACAAATTTGAATTCCGTATCGGAACCTTTACCGAATGGATTCCTCGATAGTGTATGAAGAATTGTCCGGACTTCTTCTTGTTACTCCGTCTTCACCTGGGAAGCTTTTCTCGACAATGCTCAAAGGCAATTTCCTCCTGGGTGTGTATTTTCGACTAAAACTACTAGCTCACCGGGGCATACATTTTCGGCGGTATTGGTCCATTATGTTCTGTTGATTATTGATGGTATGTACTCCTTTAAGAACCTTGACCAGAAGCAGTCTATGAAGTATTGGCGGATTCGCCACTGTAGCCTTCGTATGCTATCATGAGGGATGAGTAAATTGTTTGGTGTTAGTCCGATTGGATAATCTTGGTTGTCTGATTCGATGAGATATGGATGAGAATTAACTAGGTACTCGGCCTCGGAAAATACTGTCATCAAAACTCCGACCAATAGATTTCGGTCTACAGTTATTACTGCTTTCTTAAAACAAACGGCTCCCAACTACCGCAAAAATTTGGAGCGTTCGCTGGTATGAACTTCCACTCTATTCCAATATCGAATCCATATACTCCACCTGGACTGCTTTCAACCATACTTTGTCTGCCCATTTTAATTCTCTGACATTTAGGCGCCACTTCGCCAATCTTCGACAGGTCTCCAAAAATTCTACATGAACAGTTTCAACCTGGCAGTAGCACGACGGATTCGACGATACGTACTGTCATTTGTAATTTTAGGTAAACAATAGATTTGCGAGCTTTGTAGCAGCATAACTACGTCTTCACTTGTTTTGACTTCGGCCAGTTACGCTCTAGTTGGTGCAGGAATCCCGGTCTTTTGAACTAAAGGCAATCGTCCGTCAGTTGGATTGGCACGCTGCGTTTAAACAAATCCGCCACGTTGAAATTCGTAGACACCAGTGGCGCGGCGTCCATATATCCCGATTCCTACCGACTTCCCTTTTCAAATGTCCACCAGGCAACACTATCTACTAAAAACAGCGTTGCAATAAGTGCAGATTTGTCTGCATTTTGAGATTTTCAACCGCGCCTTAGATTTTCACCCCTATCGAGGTATCCGTTCGGATTTTTCTCCGATTTGTACGAAATCGGAGAGATTCCATTCGAGCTATCCGTTCCGACACAACTTTCGGAAAAATTCTCCGATGACATGTAGCGCACATTCACCCCTATCGAGGTATCCGTTCGGAGAAAATACCGATACGAAAGTGAAATCCGATCGGAACTCAAATTGCGTTCGAAGTATCCGTTTCGGAACAAAATAAATGAAGCATATAAACGCGTTAATTTCACATGAATATATTCCGCAGCAATTCGTTATCGGAGAGCTTCGGAAAAAATTACCGTGTGGCTGTCAAAAATAAGCGGTATAACGCGGTTCCACGCAATGCGACAAGGTGCGCTATATGCCATCGGAGATTTTTTTCCGAAAGTTGTATCGGAACGGATACCTCGAATGGAATTTCTCCGATTTCATACAGATCGGAGAAAATTCCGTTTTGAACGGATACCTCGATAGGGGTGATTGTCGCATTGCGTGGAACCGCGTTATACCACTTACTTTTGACAGATATCACGGCACATTTTTTCCAAAGCTCTCTGACAACGAATTGCTGCGGAATATTTTCATGTGAAATGAACGCGCTTATATGCTTCATTTATTTTGTTCCGAAACGGATAATTCGAATGCAAATTGATGTGGTTTTCCATTGGGACCACCAGAAATCTTTTTCAGATCTCAGATTTTACTGTGCTCATGGAACGCGCAACAAGATTGATCTGCTTTTGTAAATGGATTAGTGCGTTAATTGACAACAATATCAGCTGTTCAAATGGCATTCGTTTTTGGCTAATCACAAATGGATATCGCCCTCAAAAATGTTTTCCTTCTTGTAGATACAAATGAAGTATTATTGGTGGTTTGTAGTCTTCAGATGACGAGGGAGATAATGAAGATAATAATTCCTCCGAAATCGTATCCATAGCTATTTATGTATTTTGTTATTTTGGTTTTCACGAAACTTTGCGCATTTGCCTCGAAATGAAACTTCTTAAACTGACGTTAAACAGCTGTGCAAAGTATATTGGTATGCGTAAATCTGAAAAAATATCGAGATCTGCGAAAAGTGATCCGAATCGAAAAAAAGATTGATTTTTCGTCCCAATGGAACGCAAAAAGTGATTTAGATCAAAAAAAAGATTGATTTTTTGTCCCAATGGAAAACCACATGAGTTTCGATTGGATTTGACTTTCGTATCGGAATTTTTTCCGAGCGGATACCTCGATACGTGTGTTTGTCTGCATCCATTTTTTGCACACTCGATTTCGCTGTATGCTGTCAAAACAATTAAACACCGCGATGCCCGTAAAAGCAAGATGATTGGCGGCCGGCCATTAGGAACATGATTTTTTGTTGCTCACGCGTATTCACAGACGTGGATTGAAATTACAAAAACAGCAATGTAAGCAAATGGGTTTTGGGGAGATAGACGTACGAAAGATATCCATCTCGTTTAGGGGGCCACCTATCTAGTCTAATTTCTTAATCATTCATCTCTGTTTTAGGTTCGGCGCACGAGGCTACATTCCATACCACAATACGTATCTGAAAGCATATGAGCAGGCCATACCCTGGAATTAGATCCACCCGATGACCCATAAGATTGTTCATAGAAACTACAACTAGATTTTAAGGTTCAGAGAATGTTGCACAAAACTTGTTGCAATGTTCTGCACCTCGGAACATCTGGATCTTCAGAACCAGGAATGAGTCACTGAATTTTGTGGATTTTACAAGCAAAACAATAACAAATTCCGTCACGTATTGCTCGATCATGGATGCGGTCATTCAACCGCGTTTTTACAACTCTACAGAATGAAACGACCGACCTCTAAAACTAGGATCACATTGCCTGAGTTATTTTGTCAGCAATATCCAGTTTTGTCTCCGCAAATGTAGAAGAAACTGCTGATAGTCGATCAAAAAGTACATTCACAAAGTCTGCCAACACTATGGCAAATAAAAACATCACTTTTTGTCTTGTAGGCAAATGAAAATAACTTAAAATAGGTTTATATTGATGTAACAAGACTTTACAAAAGTTGGCAAACCTAAAAACATTAAGAACAAAAACGTATTTACAATTTACTGCATCTTCGAGTCGGCGTAGTAGCAGGTGCTTTTGCATCTCACAAGTACTGCGTCCGTAATCATTTGATTCCATTCCTTCGAGTATATGGAACAGTCGGCCTTTCGAAACAACTCAACTTTATTCTTTACAGAAATACTTGAACACAGGTAATAGTTGATGGCAATCTCAGTTAGTTCAGCGTGGTAGTTTTTCATTGACCACTCGAATACACTTTGACAGTTCGTATCGTCCAGTAAGTGAACCATTATGTTGAAAATTACTTTCTCCAGTTGGGGTATAATGTACACATGGGATAGTTCAAACGCCTCGATTAGTGATGTGTAGTGTTCGGCAGGTGGAATGTTTGGTAGCTTCTGTAGGGAAATTCGTTCGATGAGGTTAAGGAAATATCGCAATCCACTGGCCGAGTAGTTTTTGAGGTGAATTTCACCTTCTTTGCCTTCGCGGAAGTCACTGTTCAACATCGTTTGGAAAACTTCGCTGGCATCCGATAGAAGTTTCTTGCTGTAGCTCACTGCAACTTCTTCGTCATTGTTGTGGACAATGAATTTCATGTCACAATCTTCGGTGTAGGGGGCGCTCTCATCAAAGATATCATCACCAACAAATGATTCCTTGTCTATGTCGGGGATGGCAATGTTCAGCGTTTTTTGACTCATGTCTGTTAGGGCGTCAACAGCTTCGCCAGCAAATTCCTTGTCGTTATTAATAATCAAGCTAATGAGAGTGTGCAAGGCGCCAAACTCATTTAGTAGGGGGTAGAGAATGCGACGACGCCTTATTATAAATGCCACCGCAATTGAAGCTTTCTTTTGGCTAATCTCATCCAATCGCAACAGGGCCGAGAGCTCTCCTTTGCCATAGTTAGATTGACCAACGTTGGACAGAGCTTCGAGCAATGTAAAACCACCCTTTTCCAGCTGAAGGAAAGAAGGTAATGTACTTAGAAAGTGTTACCTTGACGTCTTTGTTAAGACATTTCACTTACGTCATTTGCTTTAGTCATCTGAAAGAACTGATGAACAACTCCCATCTTGATTATTTGAGCGAAAAACTGACTCTCACTTTAGAAGAAAAAAAAAAATTAAAAATCAGACCGAATCTAACTACCAACAACTCACGATAAAATATTTGTAAGCGATCCACAGAAGCTGTTGTTGTAAATGCCAAATGTCTTCATTGCTCCTATTAGTGTATTTAACGTTTCGGGCTTGCAAAGTTCACTACATTTATTCACTAACAGCGTCACGCGAAGAAGTAGGTTCTCAATAGTGCTTACTTCTCTGTGGGCTGGATAACCTATAGTTATCAATTTGTTGAGGACTGGCACGTCTGAAACATCAAAAGCATTTTTAAGAATGTGCCTATTTCAAATACATTTTTAACTTACCTTGACTATCATCGTCGTCTTCTTTGTCTAGAATATTATCTTCTACACTTGTCTCCGTCTTACAAGATACATCTAAAAGTTTCATAATTTCAGAATCATGATTGTCAGTCTTTTTGTTTTCATCGTCATCGGCTCCCTCATCATCACTGCAGACGGGAGAATATGTTTCCGAATTGGAATCCATTTCTGTCGAATAGAGAGCAAATAGAAAAAAAATTGCAAATGGCTTCTAAAACGAATTTGAATAAAGATTGCACCTGATGTAATTTTAAAACCACTGAAAACTGGTGACATACTTCTGGAACTGCACGGGCTCGAAGGAGATATCACTGAACGGGGCGAGCTACATGGAGAGTCATAGTCGTACACCGATTCCTGCCGGAGTTTTTGTACCTGAAACGAAATTTATAAAACTAATTTTAGTTTGTTGGCAGACTGCGGAAGTTCTATTAGGAATTGCAGGAAGTTTTACACCTTCACTGCAGCAGCTAAAATCAAAAAGATGGCTTTGTCTTTCTGTGACCGCAAAAAGAGGGAGAGAGAAGGCCAGAGTGTTCTAGGCCGGACATACTAGTGGGCGCATTGCTATCTTTGTGCCTGTGACGTCTTCCCCTCGCCTGTAATCCTCAGACAACTCCTTGAAGGGAGAGACTGGGGATAACTAATTGGACGATATGTCTTCGAATTCAAGCGCCGGGTAACCCGAAGCAGTGTACCCTTCGATTGTAATCCTATAACATCTCGTCATGATGGCGTGGCCGTGTGCGTCATTGGTGATTAATAAATTGGCCCTTTCATTGTGTACCTTACTTGGGAGATTTGTTAAGGCTGGTCAAGGAGGAGGTGACCGGTCGACAGTATGCCTTCGGATGGGCGAGTGGTGACCGTATCAGTACAACCCTCGCTTGTGTCCTCTGGCAACTTATCGAATAGGGCGGATGCAGCAAAAAGCGCGGTATTGCAACTTGGTCAAAAGGTGAGTTTGACCGAGTGACAGTTTGTTTCGAATGTACGAAAGGGGTGACCGAAACAGTCTACCCCTCGATTGCAATCCACAGACAGCCCGTCTAAGAGAGAATGGATAATACGTAGATCATTGAAGCCATTTGGTCTTTGTAATGTATTTGCTGATACAGCGTATGTCTATGCTAGACAAGTCAATGAGGTCATCGAAGAAGTAGTCTCCTAAGTTTGTTTTGCGCAAATTTGCAAGGGCTGGACAGTTGCAGAGGTTTCTTCCTCCTCCTCATCCATGCAGCTCCTACAAAAATCATTGTAGGGTGTACCCAATCTACGGGCGTGCCTACCTATTAAATAGTGTCCTGTTAATGCCCCCACTACGGAGCTGATTCTGTTTCTGCCTACAGAGAGAAGTCTTTGAGTCCTTTTAGCGTCTAGTTTTGGCCAGATTTGCTTGGGTATGACGCAGGTATCAATGCTGTTCAACCTATTGTTTGCAGCCTTTATTGCCTCTCTTAAAAAATAGGAGGAATTTGATAGATTGGATAGGAGCCTGCGGTTCACTATTGTTGTTTAAGTGAAGGTTGCTTCCCTGTCTGGCTAGTTCATCCGCTTTGCAGTTGCCCGGAATGTCATTGTGACCTGGAACCCAGCACAGGGTTACTGAACATCTGTCTGCAATCTCATTGAGAGATTCCCGGCATTGTTTTACCAACTTTGATCTGGTTGTTGGTGTATTCAGGGCTTTTATAGCTGCCTGACTGTCTGTGTAGAGAGCGACAGCTTTACCGTTTATCGCCAACAAGGCAAGTCTGCAGGCTGCCTCGGGTATAGCCATTATTTCAGTTTGACAGACGCTACAGTGGTCTGGGAGACGCAAGGCAATGTTCAACTCGGGTGATTGAGAGAAGACTCCCGCTCCCGTGCCTTCCGCCATTTTGGATCCATCTGTATAGACTTCAAGTGCATAGTTCTTTTCGATTGTGCCATTTTCCCATTCGGAACGTTCTGGGATTATTGCTGTGCATTTAATGTTAAAGTCCTCGAAAGGAGTGGTGTAATCCCCTTTGTTTGGGATTATGCTAGGAAGAATATTGATTCGTATGGCCCGTCAAAGAGTTGGTCCATTTCTGACATTCTCAAAGTCTTAAGGCTGCCATGAACGCAATCATTTTCCCGTATATATCGACGGGATAAGGTGTAAGATTGTGTCTAAGGCGGCCGAAGGTGTGGATCTGAGTGCCCCTGTGATGCACATGCTGGCTGATCTTTGTATACGTTCCAGAGATCTGGAGTTGCATTTTTTTCTCTAGTGCTGGCCACCAAACAAGGATACCGTAGAACAGAATAGGCCTGACCATCGCAGTATAGAGCCAATTTGTTAGCTTGGGCTGAAGGCCTACAGGTATGTATAATGCGGGGCACACCGCTGCTTCCAAGTTTTTTAGGAAGAGAAAGAGGGATAGGAAAGAGTTTGTGGCGCAGTGGATATTCTCCACGAGTGGCGTCCTAATAGTTAGGGGAGAATTGTTGATATTTGTGTTCGCTTATAATTCACTTAAACTTATTCGTAGTTTTTTATTTGTGAAAAATGTTTCGTGGTACTGGCTCGGATTTGAACACGTAACCTCCCACTCAACAAGCGAACACCGAGACCACACCTCGTGGCTCATGTGCTTACCTTCACTAGAGCATTTTCCAAAATTTCACTAATTATGGAACAAACTTCCCTGACACCAGGATCACCATGTTGTCCGCGTATCCGACCACCTTAATTCATTCTCGGTCTATAGATACGAGTAATTTGTTCATAACTATGAGCCACGGTCATCAGCGGTGAGATGACACCTCCTTGGGGTGTGCCTCTGTTGGCAAATTTTGTTATATTTCTATTTCCTAGTGCTGACTGAATTATTCTGGCAATCCAAAGACTAAGATGGTTCTCTATCCCTAGCTCCGTATAGGACCCTAGAATAGCTTCAGTATGTACATTATTGAAAGCCCCTTCTATGCCTAGAAAGGTTGCTAGAGTGTATTGACTTTTCGATTGTGCGCACTACTTCGTGAAGAGCCGTTTCTGTCGATCTTCCTTTGAGTTAAGCGTGCTGTGCCTTGAATATTGATATTTCTATTGTACCCCGAAGATGGTTGTGTAGGAGTCGCTCGAGGGTCTTCAAAACAAAGGAAGTCAGACTAATTGGTCTGAAATCTTTCGCGATTACGTGACCGCATCTGCCCGCCTTTGGTATCAAAATTACTCTCGCTTGTCTCCATGAATGGCTCCTGAAAATCGGTATGAGCCATGAAACTGCTATGTCTTGGCATTTTTGTAGCATAATAGGCAAAATGCCATCCAGGCCCGGCGATTTGTATGGAGCGAAATTGTTTATGGCCCAGGAAACTTTTTCTTCTGTGATAATGTATTTCATGTTTTCCCAGGCGATGAGTTGCGAGCTTTGTGAGTTGTAACACCCTGTGCTGTCATCCTTGCACCGTGGAAAGTGGGTATTCATTAAAAGCTCTAAAGATTCTGCAGTTGACTAAGTCCACGCTCCATCCGTCTTTCTCAGAACAGAGGGGTTGTAGTGCTCTGTGGATAGAATTTTACATAGCCTTGCAGTGTCCTTTAGAGTTTCGAGTGATGGGCATGACTTTTTCTTGGCCGATCTGATAGATTGTTTGTATAGTTTAAGGCAGTCTCGTTAAGGCTGCCAATATTTGCACCTATGGCAGATAACATTGTGCTATATTTGTTTGCAACAACACAACAAACATTTCAGTCTGACATTTTGCTAGTGTGTGTTGGTGAGTTCAGGCAATTCTTTAAAAATATTCGAGACACTTCTCCCGTGTTAAGAATTGACCTGGAAGTGCACTTTATATAGAAAGAGCACAACATAGAAAGAGCACTTCTGGATTTGCTCTGTTCATAGAAAGAGCAATTCTTTTCTTCAATCGAAAACGCCATTATTTAAAAACGATTCAATCAAGGACCTTTAAACATGCTGAAACGTTTCCAATGCATCTACTTCCTCGGGATGTTTTTTTTGATATTTGTTAACTAATTTAGTCAAAACATTTGTCTGCTGTAACTACCTATAAAGTTTCTTCCCACGCCAATAAAAATAAATGTACTGACCTTGCACGACGATTCCATTTCAGCATCACGTAACTTTCGTTTTCTCCACAAATTCTTCTCCTCGCGTTTTTTAAAACGAAGACAGTCGGCCAATTCATATATGAGTAAACTCACAAGACCTTCTCGTAGCATCATATGCAAACTTAAACTATCGTACTGGAAGTTATTGAGGGCTAAGAGGATCTAAAACGAAACCAGATCTTTTTTTTTACACAAACTCGTGAGTTCTCAGAAATAAAGCACTCACCAACGATTTCACATTTTGCGATGTGGAAACCCTTGCAATATCCAGGAGTCTGGCAATGGCACCTGAGCGCCGGATCTTCGAGCGGTTACATGCGTCTCCGGACAGCTTCCATATTAGAATGATGCAGTCGCGTATTTCGCTCTCAGTTAGATCTTTTTCTAAAACCAAGACCATCAATATTACTGTGCTGAAAGAAAATCACGCCAGCTTACCCATATTTCTGCACACGAGGAGTTCGCATGCTGCCACAATTGCATCGGCTGAACTAAGCGCATGTATGGCTCCAACACTGCCTGAGAAATTCGCAAGTATTTTCAGTGCAGTCGCACGATAAGGGTTGTCATCTGTGGCAAAGAAAACAATGGCTGCAAAGCTATTGCTTTTATTTACTATCTAGCGGCGGGGAATGGAGTGAATTAGAACCAAAGCCTGAAGCTATATACTGTAGAGTACACTTACCTCCCAAGTTTGGAAAGTTAAGCTCATCTTTGATATAACGAGAAGACACTTTAGTATCTCACTTGCGACATTCACAATCGCCTTGTCCGAGGGCATCACGTAGTCTGTGCAAGTTTTTGAGTTTTTTAGAGTCTCCTTGTCGAAGATATCGCTATGAACACCGTCCAAATGTCGATGCTGATTCTTCTTCGATTCGCTAGCTGTTGGTGGCACATCAACAACTGGAGGCGGTTCCTTAATATCTGTTTTCTTCATAACTGCGACAAGTGTCTTCAGGACCAACATGAAGCCATTTGAAGCGAAAAAGTGCCACTCGAAGTGTTCGTCGCCCAAAAGAAATCGACAAGCTCGGAAGCACATAATTTGAGTTTGCACATCGGTCGTCTCTTCAATAATCTGACAAACTCCACTAGCTATGGTTGGACAGTTAATGGCGAGTGACTTTTCGTTATTGCTTTTCGCCAAATTTCCCAAAAGTCTACATGCTCTGCATTGGATGAGGGCATTTGGAATGCTTTTGATGATTGTTGCTAGCGGAACAGCAATATTATTCTCAAGTGCCTACAAACACGAGATACATGAATCCAACAACAAAAACAACAAGATTATATGAACTCACCTCCTTGCAGGAATCGAAATGGGTGCAGCAATTCCCGAGAATACTGAGAACTACTTCGAGAATCTGCTCGTGTGGTTTGTTAAGGAACCGCACCATCAGCGGAATGCCATTACACTTATGGAATAACACAATTCCGTCACGGTCTTTTACGACATCGGTTCGTAGTTTGACCAAACCCTTAAGAATCACATTTTTATCCGTGGAAATCCTTAGAACGTCAAGTACATTGGCTACTATGTCGCGGTTCATTAGATTGGTAAAGTTCCTCAATTTTGGTAAAAGAATTCCATTAAATTATTGTGAAATATATTTAATTTTGATTGAAATTGGTAATATTTTGAGTATTATATTCCTGACAGAAAGTGCGCTGCGAAATTACATGAGAAGGAAAATTCTTTTATAAAAGTTATGCTAGTCAGTCTACTTACCGATAGATGGAAGTGCACAAGAATTGATTTTGTCATGAGGAGCACTGCCAGGTTGGTTTTATTTAACTTGGCCCCGATTCTTGGTCAAAAATTTATTCAAAACGGGGTTATTTTTGCAGGCAATTTGTGTCTAGTTCATTCACAATGATAGTTATATTACCCATCCTATGCGAAAGTAAAGTACAACAACTAATGGCACCTCCTCCGAGTCAGTTTGACTTTATGCAAGCGTTTGATTCAGTGCTAGTTAGATATCTCTGTTTTGCTTTTTATCTCAATTTAGGGAGATATCTTGTGAATCTTGTCCTTAGGTCCCGATTCTGGGTCAAATTATCTGGGTTTACTGGTGAATAAATCCTTAACTAGGTAGGTAATACATAAAGTGAACTATCTACTGTGAACTGTGATTTATAAGTTGGGTCGGGCATACAATGAATTTTTTTTAGTAGGTACCTAATTACCATCTACTATATAATCTACTACATAGCTGTTTGTTTTAATACCTACACAAATTGTTTTACACACAATCGTATCTTATGAACTTTTCTAGTGGATTAAATTGTGACGATGTGGGCGTACAGTTTATATGACTAGAAAATGTTGAGTTGAGTTTATTTATGGGTTTATATGGTTGTGGTTAGTTCATAATTCATAAATAATTAATTAATTGTCTTACCCGAAGAATTTAAGTATACCTATGTTCAAGTCTCACCACGGGGGATGTGGAAAATCTCTTGCGTGTAGGTACATAGAGTTTATGTGACTAATCTTAAAAAAGATAATTCAAAATGTAGCTAAGATTAATAGAAAAGTAATGAACGATTTAACAAAAAGAGGCTCAAGTCTTCCACTTTTGCCCTACACATTCTTAAAAATAAAATAAAGGATACTGTGTAGGCACAGCTGTTAGAAGAAGGAAACCTTTAATTCCAACGTTCGAATCGGTGCAATCTGAATTAAAATCTGAGCACAGCATTAGGTCTGTTGCTTCACTTTTAAATAGTACGAATTTGTAATAATTTTTACGAATTTTTACCCAATGCCGTTCCTTAACTCGAAAAATTCTTAAAACAGAGCGTCATCGACACAGTAAGATATTACCCCTCCGCTGAGAATCTTAGGAATTTTTACTCGACAAATTTCTTGGTGTAGGAATTGGAAAATGTGGTTCCTGACAATTTACACATGATTCGAAATTTGTTGTCCTATTTGACAATTTGGCATAGTCGTGTATATATGTTTTCAAGTCCTGCGTATTAAAATGATATCAACACGTCGCCAAATTAAATTGAATGAAGATTCTTTTCGAAAGTGCCGATGAAATTCTTTCTCCTCCACGAAGGGACAATCTCCTCCACGTAATTTTGAATGCATGGTTATTTTTCCCTTTTCTCGAATGCCTTTAGTTCAATCACTCTTCAAAAACTCTTCCACATACTGCTCGGATTCATCAAAAAGTCGTTTGATTAGTTCCGAATCACTTTCATCGCTAGATGAATCAACTTAATAATATTGGCAAAAAATTAAAATAAGTTAACATTTTATCGTTTTTTCGTATCACTTTTCTAAGTTTTTAAATCGGCAATTTTTCATAGATTACTACAAAAGCATTCCCTAACTTTTTCGTAAGTGTCGCTCTCTGTGAGAGAATTTATCCCCAACACTGTCATTTTGACAGTCTTTTCCAATTGGTAAATAATGTAGCAGACTGAAAGGATGTAATGAATACTCTTTAGTTTTGTATTTAAATCAGACAGATAGTGCTCTAATGTTTTTCATAGATCGCTCCCAGCTCTTTTGGCTCTCTACTCTGAACGAGAATAGAAAAATTCCGTATCTATTCTATAGGACCTTGTTGACAAATAATGATCTAATGATCACGTTTCATTTATGCGTAACTAAATCAGCTATTAATGTCCACAGATCTGCATTCATAAAAATGTTCCTGTTCCGAATGAATACGACAGATAATTGTCTTATCCTTTTCTACTCTCCTCGCACTGTCATGCTTGATCTAAAATGTCTGCTGTCACAGAAGCTGTCGTCAAATTGTTGTCATACTCCGAGCTCTTTCTAAAACTCCCAAGTGATTTGCTGTTGAATGATGATTGACAGGTCATAATAAAGGCTTTTACCAATCATCCAAATCCCCACTAGATGTCGGTGCGATTTAAAGAAATACTTTCCTCCGATTACACTTCGAACTAATCAAGTGAATTTAATGCCAATCGCATTGAATAGGAAATAGTAAATAAGAAAAGTGTGATGCAACGACATGCCCTTTTTAAACACTTTGCAGCGTAAACTTAGGCCATCGGATTATTTGGCATTACACTTTACACAACCGCTTCCTTTAATGTATTGTAATCATTTTTAACCTTCAGAATAAATATTTTTTAGGTCACAATATGCAATTTTGTAGGGGAAATTTCACCATTGCGAGTTGGAAAAATCTAGTCTGGACAGGGACACTAAAAATGATTATTAGTACCGCGGAAAATGAAAGCCAAATGTCTCCCAAGTATATCTATTACCTACGTAAAGAGATAAATCTAAAATAAGACAGACCATTATCGTTCGACATACAAAATTCAATTCTTTTTCTGACCTCTAAGCATTTGCATCTATCAACAAGTTCCATGGATTGGCCATATTAGTCCTGACTCCGGGAATAAAATTACAATCGTCCAGCGAACAGCGAGAGGACTATTCTCTCAGTACAACTACTTCTGAGTTCTGAAGTGTGCCTGCAGATAATGGCTGTGTTTATGCTTTAACCTGTTTTTTGTAGCCCCTCAACGGTTGGGCTGCGAATGACAGTTAAAACATACAAACGCATTTTAGGCCATTAACACCAAACTGTTTGAATAGAATTCGGTTCTGCGAGTTCGCGATTCCAAACGGGGAGGTGTGGCTACCTTAATTCGAACAATGACAGTTTGACTCATTTGAAAGCGAAAGTAACTATAATAATGGCAATGGGCAAGATTGCGCGTTGTAAACCTATTTTTACTTCGTTTACTCACTACCCAGTCATTGTTAGCATTCTTAAAGTTCCGACACAGTGCTTGGGGCTCTTTTTGATGACAATTTGGCGCGCACGTCCTAGTGCGACAATTTACCTACCCATCCCCATTTTGTGGGTCAGGTTGTAATTTACTTCTTAATGACGGTATTGTGTTGTGGAAGTAGGTGTAAAAATAAATTCGCTTCCCACATTTTGTGAAAATAAACACATGTTTAATTTCGGTTTCGATTGTAATGATATAAGATATAAAACTATAAAAAAGAAAAACATTATTTATGTTGGTATCTATGAAGCTGATTGGTTTGCGCGCGTTGAGGTCAACGGCCTTTGTGGTGTGTTGGAGCCGTGCAGCTCCGGCGATGGCTCACCGCAGTTTATTTTTTTTTTTTTTCTATTTTATGTGTTATTTTATCAATTTAGCACACATGACAATTAGTTGTGTTTTTTTTTATAGTGTGTACGTTTCTTTTGATTTGAGTCAACTAAACAAACTGTAGGCAATTATGAGGCCTGAATACACCTAAGTTGGTTTTATGACTAACAGTGGACTTGCAACCGTTGTGGAAGGAATTTAATTTGCATGTTTTTATACATGAAGCTTAAACGGGTCTAATGTTTGTCTGACAATAATCCGAACAAACGCAAAAAACTAGTGCAAGGTGAATGTTTAAGTGTAACAGACAGAAACAAAGAGATTTTATTAAGTAATACAGATAATTTGGAATCGAACGACGGGGTATGCTGAGAAAAGCACTGGGTAAGTCGCAAAATTTAAGGATTTTTGCACGGATGGTCTTAGCGGGAGATATAGTCTGGGACGTTCCTGTTTCTGGGTGAGAAACGAGGTATATTTGTAGGGCCTCCGATTCCTAAGATTAGATTTCGACCGAGTCGCTGATGCTAAAACTTTAAAGTCTTGTCTTTGTCTTTGTTTTGTCATTATTAACATTATTATTTATTTTTGCGAGCCTCCATTTCAATGCTTCTAAAGGCATACTGAGAGGTTAACGTTTTCTTTCAATTATGTCTTTACTTTGTCAAAGCAGTGGCTTAGTGGTTAGTGATTTGGATTACTAAGCGAGGGGCCCCAGGATCGGATCCCGCAAAAACCCAAATTCCAACTTAGGGTTTTTTTTTCCGCTGCGCCACCTTTCGCGAACGTCTGACAAATAAGCCGGTTGGAATCGCCATAAGACTGTAGATCCCTTCCATTCGCTCTAAGGAGAACCCTGCGCTACCCTACTTATGTCCTCGTGATTAGGACCCATTGTGATGTCCTTGTTGGAGTCGACCGATGGTGTTGCATCGGTGCGGTCTTCATCTCCTCTCCTTTGTAATTAATAGACGCTGTCTAGCCATCCCGATGTCCTCAAAAACATATTAATATCAAACAGTGAGACATCAGAAAGTTCTTGTTAGTCTTAGAAGTATAATAGCTTCCAAGTATTCTTTCCCTCAAGTGACAGAGACTCGGGCAACGATAGAGGAAGGGAGGTGTGTCCTCGTGGACCTCCTCGCCTCCGCAGCATCTACCTACACCTACATATATATCATCATCTTTAAGATTTAGTCTCATTGCTTGCTTTCTAAGGAAGTTATGACCAGTTAGAGCCCTTACTAACTTAGACAGCGATGACCTTTCAAACTGTAGTAGTTGGTACGGCTTCTGTTATACTCTGGCCAAAACTTCCTAGAAATTTCACAGGTAGTTAGTTCTTTTCACCTGTTGTTGGTTTTCATTCGAATTTTGTTCTCCACTCGGTCTAGTGAGACCGCAATTTGGTGGCTCAATCAAGATCCATTACGGACCCCTCTCTCGGCAGTTAAACTGCCCCCTCATTGCTGGTTTAGTCACATTGTCCAGGATTCCAGCAGAAATTCGTGGTGTGCTGCTATCAAAGAACCTTGAGCTCTTCGCGGCAGCGGTAGACTTATTTGGATTTTATTTCATTGGTAGAAACTGTTTTTACTACCGCCTGACTGTCAATGGAGATGGTAATCTCGCTACTTGGTATCAGTGGTGCCATTCTGGCATTTTTAATGCTAGATCTAGCATTTTCGAAGATTTGAAAGCATTTTTTAAAAAAGAAAAATGCCAGATGCTGTTTTAGCATTTTTTTGGATTTTTGTATTTTTCGATATTTGCTCTGGAATTTTTGTCATTTATGTACATTAAGCTGATATACAGTGCACCGAAGTTTAAGATGTTTCCCACCACTTTCCCATGCATATGAAATGTGAAACGTGCGAACGGATATTGTGTGAGTACGATTATTCGTGTCTATTGGGTACATGGAGATAAGTATCCGACCAAAAACATAAATGTTAAAAAAGAACCAGAGAGTTCTTCTATAAAAAAAACCTCTATGCAACAAAGTCAGTCGTGGAAGGTACCGACATATAAAAGTACACTAAGTTCTTACTTTATCTATATATTAATACGGAGTTGCCTATAACCTGTTTCCACCCATTTTACCTATTATACGTCACATAAATATGCCAACACTATATATATTTTGGTAGGGGACAATACATAGAAGTGCACAATACAAAAATTATCTACGAATTATGAATTACAGCAGGTAAATTTAATCGAATTGCATGAAATTACAACAACAACAACATGGCACCCAATTGAAGTTAATTCGCACTTTTTATAGAATGAAAAACGTGAAATGCAGTTCGATAGACAATCGTTTGTAGTTGTTTGTAGTGAAATTATTTTCGTTTGTAGTTCAACCGTTAGAAAGTTAGAACCATTTGAAAAAACAAAATCCCAATCCCTTAAAACCGTGTTATTTCTGAAACCTGTTATTTCTAAATGCTATTTTCGAAAGTGTTCGACATTACTAATCCAATAAAATTCAAATCGTACCAATCGGCCTAACGGTTTATGATTTATATGAAATTTAAGCAAAATGTTGCTTCTAACTTAAGGTCCTCATAACTCTAAAACTGTTGAACTTCAAACGATGAAACTTTACATATCTATTCTATGTACCCTTTCTACCTGTGATATAAAATAAAAGACAGCCCGCATTACTGGATACTTTTTATTCGCAATATAAGGGAAGACTGAAATGACTTCGATTGCCTATTTTTAAGCGCTCCGATATTTCCCCTTCATTTCCCCTTCAAAAATGAACTTATAGAATAAATTGGTCGAATTTCATCCACGGCGCGACCCCTAGTTAAGGTTTAATACGAAATATTTGAAGTAGAACAATACTGAAATAACTACAAATTAAGAGAGATATTTTTTTTATTTAATCATTATGGACTAAAATTTGGTGGGTTCACTGATCAAGTTTTTAAAACCTGTCGAATTTGGCGTAATAAAAATAAAACTTGCCAAGTAAGACCACCAAATTTAAGTCAGCAATAAGTTCTTAGAAAAGTCATGAACTTTTAAGTCGCATGTATATTTTCAAAATGACAATAGGCAGACACTTCAAATGAAAAATCTTAGATTTTTGAGCTCTACTGATCAACCAAATTTCATTATTCTACATCCGTCGGAAGTCCTCCATATAATTGACAACAATTCTGAGAAAGTGCATGGATACCATATCCTCTTATAAAGAAACCTCAATTATTCCTTTGATTGCACCACAAGACATACCGTTGTGCAAAATTAATGTCGGGGAGTACTCCATTATTTTGATGATCTGTTGATTTTTGAAGCCCTATATTTCAGGAACCACTTATGCTAAAAAGTTTACTGAGGTGCTTGTGCTTGATCAACTTAGCAAATATTCCGAATTTGAAGATTCTGACTTCATTGATACTGAAGATAGAGGAGGGTCAAAAATCGCCTGAGTTTGTTCCTGTAAAAAGGGTGTTGTGCTAGAACTTCACTGGGTACTACCATGCCCTTTGATACGTGGGCTTATTAATTGAGACATACGGTGAAGGATTTATTTATCTATGGTGGACCTTAGACACCAAAAAAAAATGCACCCACTGTAGTTACTGTTGAAATTTTTTTTGTTTTGTTTTTTTTTTTCATTGTTTAAAAAAACATGATTTTTATATTTTTTATTTTCTAAGATAGGGTCAGTTGGGGTAAATGGAAACACTTTCTGCCTTTTTTAAACCAAATTTTGAAAAAAATAAAAACAAAAATGTTTGGTACTTCCTATCAACATTCGGATACTAATATTTATTATTAAAAAACACAAAGAATTATACTGGTGATCATTGCACTTCTGATCTGTAACCATGAAGAGGAAAATAGCGTTGTTTACATTTCCCCCAATTATTTTGAAAATCAAGGGGTAAAAGGAAACAGTCCGTTTGATTCCTGTAGACACTAGGGACTTCGGTAGTGGGGTGAATGTAAACAAGTAAGAACTGGCTATAATTGATATATATTTTTTACGACTAAAATTTTCAATGATATATGAAAGTCACCGGCGAGTAAGTGCGGCGACAGATTGGCGGCAATTCAAATTGTTTTTTTTTTTATTGGTCTACGACAATTAATTTTGAAAGGATAAAATAACCGCCGTTTACAATTACCCCGGTTTTACATCTACCCCAACTGACCCTAGGTATTTTTAGGGTCGAAATTCCTAACTCAATATTATATAGATAAGTAAAAAATGCATTCAGATGAATTTGAAGTTCAAAAGACAAAATTATATATATTTTTTTTTAAAAAGCTGGTGTGTTCGAGATTAAACATTTATCATTTAATTTATGTAGTAGGTTTCGTTTACTATTTTGATTTTCTTGTACCAATTATCATTTAAGTTCAATTACCGAACAATGTAATGTTTCGCTATTGCTATTCCATTTCATTTCATTCCTGAGTTTTTGATCTGTCACTTGGGCAGACTTTTTTCTTTTCTTCGTGGCTTTTTGTTCTAACCACGATCTGAACAACACGTATTACTTTCAATTAGCTTATAAGTTGTAAATTAACGATTGTTTAAATAAAGAGCAAGTTGGACACAAAGTTCCAACATGGTGAAAACACTTTTTTTTTTCTGTCCAGCATTTTTATTTTTTGTCTTTATACATTCTAGCATATTTTTTTTTTCCCAATCTAGCATTTTCTTTTTTGAAATTCTGGCAACACTGCGTTGGTATTGCCAATATTGACCCCTACGGATCGCTTCGGCGATTGCCAGAACCTCAGCTTGGAGGACACACTGCCATCAGGTAGTCTGATTGAGCAATGTATATATTTAATTCCTCTGAGAAAGTGGCGGCACATGTTCCACAGTCCATCTTTAATCCATCTGTTTAGATGGATAATGATTTTCATTTTCATTTCATTTCATTTCATTTTTTGTGTTCCATTCTTCCCTATTCGGAAAGGAGCTGGTGAATATGGTCTGTCAAAGTTTAGATATGGAGACATATAGTCAGAAGTGACAACTGTAAAACTCAAGTGTTGCCCTAAGATCTGTGCCCAAAGTTGCTTATTGTATAGTTTTGGTTTGGCTGATCCTAAAGGTACTTTTGACAGCGGATTCTTCCATGTATATGTCTAGAGGTGTGAGATTGAGAATCACCTCAGGGCCAGCTGTAGGTGTGGTTCTCATAGCGCCGTTTGTCCCTATAAATGCTACTCTTTGTATTTTTGTCATTGACTTAAGATTGGTCGCTTTAACGACGGCTTGCCACCAGAATACGCAGCCGAATGTGATTATACTAGTCGCATGATCGCCGTGTATATCCAGAGGATTATTTTGGGGTTTGGTCCCCAACTACTGGCAAAGATGCGGTTACATGCGTAGAAAGCATTCGCTGCTTTCATCAGTCTTCCATTGACATTCGGCTTCCAATTAAGTTTCCTAATCAAGGATAATGCCACTCTTAGCGGATTTGGAAGTAAAAGGTTTCAGGAGCCACCTGCTCTTCCCAGAGCCGCGCACTATAGGTACCTTATCTTATCTATGACCACTTCAATCGTCGAACCAACCAATTGAAGCAGAATTCTTAAATCCGTAAAATAACTTAGTGGTTGGATATTCAGCTAAGGGTGTTTCTCTCTTAAAGAAAACTTAAGTAGTCAATCAGAGCTACTTACAAACGGTTTCCACAACAACCGCACAATTTGCTCTTCCAATTATCTTGATTCAATAACCTGATGGCATCAAAGGATTGCGAATCCTCTACGCAAGGAAACGGAAGATTGTTCGATAAGCTTGATACATAGGTACCTAGATATATATACCTAGTTGTGCACCTTCAAAGTTTAATTGAATCAGCTTATTGTCATCTCCTTTTGAGCTGCCTTTGACTTAAATCTATTTCTGTATTTCAGCAAAGACTGTGTAAATCCTTCTTAAATATTCATCAAACATTGCCATGACACTCTAAAAGCGATTTGTTGTTTTTCTGCGAATTTCATAATGCCAGCCACTCCGCCGCATATCAACCAAAAAGCCTCAAACACATATTCCTTATCACGACAACAGCAGCTCTTATCAAAACACAACTCTGTCAATCGCTCCGTTTTCATTCATAACTACATAGAAGCTTTTCCACCCGCTTTGCTTCGCTGGCAACATGTTGCCAGCAGAACGCAATCGAAATAAACCACCCAATCACTACACTAGTGAATGTGCTTTTCCAATTTTCTGCCGGCGTTTTTCCCCCAGAGCAGCAGCATGAAAAGTTTGCCGGCATTTTACAAAAACACAACATAAAACAATCAGATTCAGATATACCGAAGCTAGCGGATACGATGGATGTTGGATACTATACCGGAGTTTTCCTCAAGACGCATTCAGTCCACTTGAAAATGTCTTTTGCATCGGTTCGTTGTGCGTGCTTTGTCATTTGAGTGATTTAACTTTAACTGACTTCAATCCATAGTGTTTTGTGTTTTGTGTGTTTAAAAAAGTAACGGAATTTTGTATTTCTTTTGTTAAATCGACGTGATAAAAAGTGAAAAAAAAAAAATCTATGTTGATCAAGTGTATTTAGATTTACTTATAGTGGATAGAGGATCAACAGCATGGCAAGGATTTAATTAAAACACTTTAGGTATGTAAAGTGAGTCTTATAACATTAAGCCCTTCCAAGGGAGCTGAAACTTTGAAAATCACAATCTAACAAAAATATACGCCTCATCAAAAATACACATTAACACAAAATTTCCAGCGCCTAGAGGATTTCCTTCCAAAATCCCAGTGGGATTTCAAGTTTAGAACGGCTCCAACAAAGTGTTGTTTCTTTTCTGTTTGTTAAATATTGCTGTACTTAAACAATAAAACCCCGATAAGCACGCGAGGAAGATGCTCAGTTTGTACACACGTTTACGAATATTAATTAAAAATATTAATCGAGGTGCATGTGTTTGCTTTCTAGCACCTCCAGCTCTTTTGATCGGCATCATCGCTGGCATCATATCTCGACCAGACGTGTATGTGGGCTTTATTTTTATGGCCTCTCCTAATCGATTACCGATAGTTTGCGGAGCTATTACGATGAGAAACTGTTTAACTTTTGCCAGAGTATTTTATTTTTATTTTCCCGCATCTTTGACCTTATTCTGGGACTATTTATAATTGTGTCCTTAAAAGAATACCTATCCCTGGGAAATTTGACAAATTTATTGAGATACCAACTGGAAGTCTCTATTTTTGAGCAGGTAATTCCAACCTATCACCTCTGCGACACGGTGAGGATTAAACAAATTGCTATATGACACAGCATTTTGAGAGGAAAAGCCCTCGCACAGTTGAGTGGGGTGGGGACGGCGAAAATATTCGAAAATTATTCATTTCTTATTGAGTTGAAGGAAATTTAATGGAAATTGATTCCATTAACATGAGAAATGTGGTCATTTGTAATAATTCTTTTACTTAGGCTGGAAAATACCAAGCACTCGATTGGATTACAAGCAGTAAAAGGTGAAAGATTACTTACGCTGAAAAGCATAAACGGAGATTATTATTTTTTTGTCTGCCTAGGTATACCTGTGGTATCGAGATGTTTGTGCGGTACTTTGGCGGTTGCGACAAACTTTTGCCGGTAAAAGTTTAAATTGGGTTAGCGATAATTTATAGTTTGTATTTCGTGCGCCCTTAGGCTTTGTGATGGAGTGAATAATTTGGTTAAGATTGCTGGCGAATTGCCACCTCATTTGGTTGACTTTGGTTGGTTTTATTTGGAGTGCTTACAGAAGTTTATAGAATCAGATGGCGTACATATAATTTTTTTTTTAATATTTGATGATGTTGGCGCGTTAGTGTGTTGGACTGCTAAGCGAGGGGTCGAGGTTCGAATCCCGCAAAAACTCAAATTTCATCTTAGGGTTTTTTCCACTGTGAACGTCTGACAAAAATCCGAGAGTAGAACTGTCTTGAAAGAGCTTCTCAATTAGCCGTTTGGAGTCGGCATAAAATTGTAGATCCCTTCCCTTCGCTCCAAAACTGAATGAAACTCAGAGCACAAAACGAATGGTTGTGAGAAGCTAGGTGTAGGATCCCTCCGGACCTGTTGCGCCAACTATTTTTTTTAATATTTGATAGAAATTTCACACAATTGACGTATGGAATCGCTTAGCTGAGTTTCAAATATGTCATTTGGTGCAAGCTTTTGAATCATAAATCAGAGGATTGACACCTCTAACTATCTTTTGGAATGAGTCGACGTTAATAAGTTCGGGGAATCAGAATCAGAACAGTGATAGAAATACAACAGCCATCAGTTCAGCCGAATCTGTATTGAATGCTATCGAACTTGGTTCAGTCTTTTGGGTGATTCGAAAACTAGAAAATAACTCTAAAATAATAAACCCAGCACAATTTGAAGAAATCTAAAAAAAAAACATTCACTCAATATAACACCACCCCTTTCATAAGTAGATATTAAAAAGATTCAGCTGAGGTCAACACCGTCTAATGGTACCGACTTCTCGGCCAACGGGGTGCAAAATGAATGACAGATGAATGGGGTCGCTGAGTGATGTCACGCTGTATTTGCTTTTAAACTGATGGGGTTGAAAAGTATTATGGCCGACCCTTAAAGTGGTAATGAAACCTAAGCCATGGAACTGTTCACATTCAAAAACTAGAAGTCATAAAACAAAGCCCAAGTGCATAGTACTATTTAGTCAGTACTATACTTTAAGAATTATGCAATGAATCAAGTTACCAACTGTCAAGTGCTCCGAGATTTAATTTAAGCGGTAAATTAAAACCACAGACCGCATGCCATTTGAATGGATTTTTGGATAGTTGTTGGTTAGGGGTCGTCTCTCGTCAGTGAAATACTCCCTAATATTAGATTAATTTACACTGCTGCAGTCTGGGAAATTAATATCCAAAAATTGAGGATAGAGTTAAGCCCCAAATTGGTATTATTTTCAAGTAAGTATTCGAATAATTTTGGCACGATGTGCGACGAAAACGTGGTTGAGATTCCAACGGGAAAACCTACTATACCATTAGCCGGATATGTCTGGTATTTGGCATCCATTTTCAGTCAGATCTTGCAAATTAATGAATGCAACATTTCGAAAGCAAGCAAGACTTCAAAATTGTGTGTAGTGTTTGGGACTCTAATTAATACATATAAATGAATAAATAAATAGATAGTTGGCCCAACAGACCCGTATAGGGACCCTAACTTTCAAACTTATGTAAGATCGGACAAAAGGCTCTAGAAAAATCTACAGAGCATAAATAGACAGTCAGAGAAATGTGTCTTTTTTTCGTTTTATCAACGTCATGCCATAATTGAAACACACATTATTTTATATCAGAATTGTACTGTATGTATGTTGCATGTCGCTGGGTCATATTCAAAGTGTTTTATTTTCGTATACAATTATAATGTAGGTACTGCACCCTTCTCCTCTGGGGATACCCAATAGACAAATTTAAGGGAAGAATTAACGTAAAAGCGCAACCGTATTTAATTAAAATCAACTCTACCTAGTAAGGGACTCGGAAGTAGAACAAGGTTTATTTTGTATATTGAAAGTTTCGCCCCCAACTCATTAAAGCATGTTTAATGCATAACAAGTGAATAGTTTAGTCAAATAACTACATTGACCCTTAGGAATAGAAAGAAAATAAGAAAAAAACAAAATTCAATTATAAAGTCCACTTTTGCTAGTGACCACTAAATTCCACCTAGCATTTCATAGAATGAAACAAATTTTTAACAAAAGTCAACTTTTGCTAGCTATTGTGACTCAATTTTGTTGTTTCGCCAGAGGCGAGCTTCAAATTATCGTTGGTGTGAACTAAATAAAAATAAAAATTGTAATGATTTGCACGATAACGCAAGGGGATACTCGAAAAAATAAAAACTCTTGTGATTTGTCCTATTTGACAAATGCCACTTTAGATTTGACATAGTAAGGGGTGACTCCAATTTACCTGTTTCCAAATTGAAATTCAAATTTAATGCATTATTTCTTATAATTTCCCGCAATCCCGCAAAAACCCAATTCCGACTTAGGGTTTTTTTCCGCTGCGCTACCTCTCGCGAACGTCTGACAAACATCCGAGAGTATAAATGTCTTGAAAGAGCTTCTCAATTAGCCGTTTGGAGTCGGCATAAAATTGTAGATCCCTTCCATTCGTTCCAAAAATGAGAAACTCACACAAAACGAATGGTTGTGAGAAGCTAGGCCTAGGGTCTCTCCAGACCTGTTGCGCCAACTATTTTTTTTTTTTTTTTATTTCTTATAATTTAGACTAAGAATTAACTTCTTGCCAAAAGTCCTATATAAGTAATAATTAATTGTCCAAATGGTGTAATGTAAATCACAAGCTGAACAATTGTAATAACAAAAAAAATACAAATATTTTTGTTGGTTTCTAGAGATAGATTTTAAAATATTTTCGGAGGCGATGGAAACCCGATATAATTACTATGTATATGTATTTAACTAAATGCTGGGCAAACTTTGGAACTCACTTCCTGGGCACATATTTCCAGAGGACCACAACATAGCGCAATTTAATAGAATTAACTCATATTTTGGAACGCCGTTGAAGCCTTAAAAGCTTACCTTTCCTGAGAGAAGAACGGTTGTATAAGAAAATTCATATAACAAACAGGACGAAAAACTACTTCTTCATTGTTCATAAAAATAATCGTCTATTTAAAAAATCTAGACACACATTTTGTTTCCAAATTTTATTTTTGACTGCAGTTTTCCCATTGCATCAAGTAGTTTTTGAAAGTACCTACGTCCAGTGATACCAGATTTTGTTTGCTGAAATTCCCCATTCCATTCCCGATTCCATATCCGTTTTTCCGCACTGTTTTCCCCATTTCGATTCATTGAAAAATGAATTTTTAATATAATAAAAATTTGTTTTGTCTTATTAAGACATCTATTTTAATATAGTGGAATTTTTTTTTTTTTTTTTTTTTTGTTGTGACTGTCGACTTTAAAGTTTTGCTTAGTCAGCCTGATATGGAAGTTTGTGCCTTGGCTATTGGAATATTCGCATTCGTATGAAAGAAAATGGGATAACCATTGAAAGAAAAGCGAAAACTGGTGGTGAGGTTTTTGTTACACGAAATGAAAATGTGGTTACTTTGGGGAATTGAAATAATTACATTTTTTTAGGAACGGATGTGCGGTTGTTTCCGACAACAAAGTGATTTGCAATAATGGAAGATCCGATAACGTAACTACCCTTCTGAACTGATTTTGACATTTACAGTGGAGAAACGAATTTGTCAAGTCAAACAAGTCAGATATTTAATATGATCGCTTATATGATGTAAACGGAGAATAAAATTTAATTTATAACTGATCTAAGGGATGTATGCTGCAACGGCAAAGGTCCTGTAGGCCATACTACATAAATGTCCTATATATTATGCATTATTATAACTTTTTAATAAGAGTTCGTTAAACTGCTCGGTTTGGCAATGGCTTCCAATTTTAACGCCTGAAAAATGAAACTGAGTCAACGTTTTATTTCCGCTGCCTCGGCTACTTTGAAGATCCATGAAAAACATCCAAGAGTAAGACAACCTTTTCAATAGGGCTTACATTGGAGGTCCCTTCCATTCATGTCAAAACAAAAAAATACACCGACAAATGATTGGATATAGATTCCAATATATTTTGATTACCAAATTTGTCTGTTCTGTGATATACGAAGGTAAACATTGTCAATAATGCCAGTTATCATAGGAAGGTATTCTCAACTAAAAGGCTTTAAGACGCAGTTTTCCAAACCGCTTTTCTTCTGTATGTAAATTAATCCCCCGTCAACTTTACGCAAAGTGTTTCCATACACATACATAGGTATACAAAATAAGTTTATGACTTGCCTACATTCATTTTGTGTTTTTCTACTCACAGTTCAGTAGAGCATGGTGAATTAGGTATCTACTGAATATGACTGAAGGCATTTTACTAAAAACAACCAAGAAAAGTCGATCAGCGAAAAAAATACGACCCTTTTATTGCACATATGAAAGTACTTTCATGTGGAAATTATCGACAGCGAAAAATTGAGGAGCGAGCGAGTATCCTTTTGTTTTGCATGGGTGTAATAATTGTTATTTAAAAAAATATCTTTTTTTATTTATTGGAATATTTATTTTAACACACTTCTTTACAAGTCTCCTGCCCTGCTTCAACTAACATCTACTCCTACATCAGCCTTCCACCTCACGTGTCGTTCAATACATTTTATTGCATTTCACTACATAGGCACGTTTATTTTATTCACTATTGCTCAACTTCCCGATAACTCCGGGGTTGACCAACTTCCGAGTTGATTTGAAAGAGAGAGTTGAGCGGCAAGTTGAAAATTGTTTTTATTCACTACTTAATGCTCAACTCCGCTGTTGAAATTCAAAAGTTGGCCTACTTGCAGTTTCTAAAATATCCCTGGGATATTTGTGACAGATGACACATAACCTAGTGTCTCCACGAGCAATATTTCATAGCTTGATATCTGTCAAATTTGATAGAAAGAAAGAACGATACTATGCAATAAAATGTAGGGTGGGCATTTCATAGCATACTATTTCATTCGTTCAAATGCCGCTGAGCAGAGCATGTCGTTGCATTCTCGCATTAGATGCCTTAATACACCGTCCATTCGTTACTCAGCCATCGTAAAAAAAGGGATACAAGTGTCAAACTGCACAGAAATGACAGCTCATATCATACTATCGATATCATTCTATGAGCTGAGCAATATATTTCAAGAAATTTTTTATATCATACTATTTGTGGTCTCCACTGGCAATTTTCATAGTATGATATATTGCAAGATATGAAATATTGGGTCTGTTCATTTACTTTTAATTCTTAAGCTAGGTATGTTCAGTGATTCAGACAAATTAAAAATTGTGTTTTTTTTTTTTCATTCGGAGGTGAAGTCTTGATTGAGAAGCAAGTAATAATAGAACAACAAACATTGAAATGGAAGAAAAGATAAGCTGCAGCACCATCACTATCGTTCACTATGAGAGACGAAAACGATATATGAAGTCGCGGTCGTCCCATTTTTCGAGACCAATACGCGGTAACCTCTTGTATTGCCGTCTTTCACAGACAAAATTGCCCTTTTCTTCTTCGCTGCCCAAATCAGACGATGGCCAATCTTCCCAGAAATAATTTAAACGATACATCATTTAGGTTTTAAAAATTAAAATTTGATTATTTTCTCCACCAGGTTTGAAGTTCGCGCAGTCAAAAACAGAAATGAGAAAAAGATCTGACATTTGACGTAAAAATCCCAAGTTTGCTCTACAAGTTCTACCATTTCGGGGAGTTGAGAGAACCCATCAAAGTTGATTAACTTTCGGTTTTCTCAACTTCGGAATATCCAAAGTTGAGCAAGTCAACTTTGAGTGAATAAAAGTAAATTCTCAAGTTTAAAATAAATCTCCCCAAGTTGTGTTCAACTTCGAGTGAATAAAACGGCCCTTAGTATATTTCATTACAATAGGAATTTAAATATTGGGACGCGACGATACAGTCACAGTGTCAGTCAGAGACAATACTGAGACCCCCAACTTCGGCCGATTTTCCGTTACTTGCCTACAAGCTATATTTCTATGGGGTGGTACACGCTAAGTGCGTTAGTATTGTTACATAGAAATTCGTATTGACAACTGTCACTCACCAACACACTCGCACCTTGCGTGTTCCACTTCCGCTGTCGGCAAAGTTGCTTCCAGCGTTCATAGAATTTTGTCAGTTAAATTTGAAATTATTCGTTTCGTGTAAATAGTATTTTATTTTAGGAATTAGTGCACTTTTGCTGAAAATATTTATGAAAAATGATTACTGTAAAATGGTTGTATGAAAATAAAAACATTTTGGGCAATTTTTCTTCAGTTATTTAAGAAAATTGTACACATCAATCGAAGTTAATGATATTCAAAAGCAGAAAATACACAACAATGTTTCTCCTAATATGTTTCTGGAATATAAAACAACAACAGATAGTATTATTAACCAAACAAATTATATTAATCGACTTTTGAAAATTTATAATAATCAACCAATAGCATTCAGTTATCTTCAAATGTCGTATTCCCGAATTCTTTCACATTCCCCCATGGTTGGTAGCGGTTGGCAGCATTGAATTTATATTTTTTGTATGTTTTTACATGTCACACGGATTCTAAATAGACATAACACCGATAGGAAAACAAAATGGCGAATTTGAAAAAAAACTGAGGGGGCCAGCGGCAAGAGGATTGTGAGTTGGGGGTCTCAGTATTGTCTCTGGTGTCAGTAGGCAATGTATTTAGAGATGGTATCTTCGCATGTTCATGTCGTTCTTTTGTTGACATCAATCAATAGGCTAGGTAGGTACTCGTATATTTTCAGAGTGTCGAGATCAAAATTCTGGAAGGGTCAACCTTTCATTTTAAAATTCTGCAAATAATAAAAAACGTTTGAAAATGTTAAAAAGCGCGCAGAGGCGTAGACTAAGGTATATTTTCCACTTTTTATTTGCATTTTGCTTCAATTTATTTTTTAATTTTTAAATTGCTCTGTTTTAATTTTTATTTTTTATTTAAATTCAATTTAATTAAGAGAAGGCTAAACTTCTCGACGAAATTATTGATTAAATTAGATCCACTTGTTTGTGATTAACTATAATTCGCTCTTTAAAAATGATGTGAAAATTTATTCTCGATCGTTCTACGAATAGCTACGAATTAAAAATAGGATTTGGCTGACAAATCCCTGCAGCTTAAAGATGTATCGCTTCAATATTCAATCGGAGTACCTATATGGGCGCAGGTATATTAAAATATGAGAAAGATAAAAATTGCAAATCTAATACCATGTTCCCACCAACGTGATTTAGCCGAAGTGATTTATAAATCACGAAACGCGTCCCCACCGAACTTTAAGTGATTAAATGTGACATTTACGCCAACTTTGCCATATCAGTGATGGGACTTCTAACACTTAAGTGGTATTTCAACCACTTTTTACCCTTTCGGAAATTCTACCAGAACTCGAATTCTACCACCTTTTAACAAAGCTATTCGCTAATAATATTTATTTTCCATCATTAAGTTGAAAATTGTACCTACTATACCTACTGCTACTACTTACTTTTACCCATACACACTCAGCTATCAGTATTTTTTTCGAAGAATTGCATCAGCGAAAACTTCCAGTCCAGTATATACCATTTACTGCGCCATTACTTCATTATTTACTGAATTATTTATCATGGTCAATTTTTTTTTCTACCACTTTTCTACCACCGTTTCACTTTCCTCAAGTCTCATCACTGACTTTTCGTTTGCTGAATGAAGTGCTGAACATAATAAAGGTATGTTTGATTTTATTTTGTGTGGACAGATACGTAATTAAAATTTAAACACGTCTAAATCACGTAAATCTAAATCACGAAAATGTATGATAAATCACGTAATTTATGAGATGATTTAGCTAAATCAAGTGGATTTAGCTAAATCACGTTGGTGGGAACATGGTATTAGGTACGACGTACGACGTCTTTTAAACGCCTTAATGAATGAATGCATTTATTTGGCTTTTGGTTACTCTAAAAACTGCTTGTAAATATTTGCTGGTGACTTTTATAGGATTATATAGAAGTAATTTAGTTTAAGTTATTTTGTTGAAAGCTTTTAAAAAATGTGCACTAACCACAGTCTAGAAATCTGTTGTATTGCTGCACTCAAGTTAAGGGTTAATTGCTGTTAAAGGTCCAAAATATTTTACATAAATATTAAACTCAAAAATTGTTATTAATAAAACTTCAAGTGAAGGTGCGTCAAAATTATACATGGTCCTTCGAGCCGGATTATCCGATTTCGTGTCTAAAATAATAGCAAGTTTCTCGGAGAGGCACTCTCTCTATATATTTGTTTTTTCCCCATTGATCTATCGGAATCTTGCGCTTTTCGTCTTAAAGCAGAACAATACTGCTAATCCTTCTCATAGCAAATTATATCCTTTGTTCTCGAGTCTTTATTTGATTCAAAATTTGCTGTGATCCTAGAAAGTGACTACATTTATGTAGATCTAATTGAAAATATATTTTAAGCTCTTTGCCTTATGATAGCTCGAAGTCTCCTCCTACAAATAATAATGCTTTTTGCTTTGTATTTTTCATCCAAAAGCAACGACTTGTACGATGCATTTACCTCGAATGAACTTAACAACCAATTCTGATCAAAAATTGTCCTTAGGCTGTAGGTGGAGAAATTTAGAAAATATCTATGTCTGTTATAGTCTGTAGAAATGTGTGGCAATCATCATTATATTAATGCGTGAACTTCCGAAGTTTAAGTACTCTTTGTTTGATTTTATTTTTTAATGACATAACAGAAAGAAACTTATATCATTCGAAAGGTAGGGGAGACTGGGTACGGTTGAAACACAGGACGATGAGTATTAGGGGTGAATGAAGCAAAAATAAGTTCGTAGACGAATAGCAGTAATGCATCGTTCGTTCGGCGGTTCAGTTGTAAGTTATATTCTATTTAGACTATAAGTAAGTATTTTTGTTTAGTTTATTTTCATTTAACTGGGGTTTCTATCCATGGGAGATTGCTGTGCGTATTTTTTTTTTTTTTTTTTTGTATGCAGTAAAGAGTGTAGAGTTCATCATGATGACTACTTTAAACGTGTCAGTGTTGTTTTCGTTACTTTATAGATTTTTTTTACCTAAATGGGGGGTTGGGGACGGAACCAGAAAGTCTACAATATACACTGATACACCAGAGAAAGAACAAATAAAAAAGGATTATGGAGCAAGACTGTAACAAACCAGCTAAGCAAGCTAAGAAATGGTTGGAAGGTGTAAAAAAGAAAATAAAAGTTACGAAAGTAAAAAAAATAATAATAATAATAATAATAATGCAGCATTCCAGTGCTCTATTATTATTTTGTATTCAGAAGAAGAGGAGTTTTATTGCCTTGTCTGCTTGTCAACGTATTCAGGGAGCAGATCTAGTGAAAGTTGAATACAAATGTGTCACCTGTAAAATGTGGGCTCAGAAAGAGTGCACAGAAGGTTGCCACAATTGTGATTCGGAATATTCCGACAACTCAATTTTATCGATTGTATTATCGAAATTAAAGTAAAGTTCTTTTTGTTTATTTCCATTATTCCATTATTATTTCATTAATTTAATGAATTAAGTTTGTTTTTTTTCTTTAATTTTCTGTTGTTTAGGAATACTGTTTATTTTTTTTAAATTCTATATAAAACAATGACGTGATGAATATTGCCAAACGAAACTATTATTTAAAATAAAAGTTAATTAAACATGTAACAATGGAAGATTGTGTTCATGTTTCAACTGACCCCAACAACTGTTTCAACCGACCCTGGTATGGGTACGGTTGAAACAAATTTTCATTTTTGTTTTAATATGATGTACTACGCAAAATATCACACCGAATACTCAAAAAACACTTTACATTTATACATAGAAACATGCTCCTACATTTCACATAACTTGATCACCGCTTAGCTTATAAACGGCAATGGTATGGACGGTATAAGCGAAATTGTTTCAACCGTACCCAGTCTCCCCTACTATGCCATAGATGTGCACAAACAAAAAATTGTGGGTATATGTCGCCTTTAAGACTGGGAAAATAAATTTAAGAATTCCCCATACAAAATGCTTATCAGTTAAATGCACCCATTTTGGTGACATTCAATGTGTCGCGCCATATTGCAATAGTAATATCAAATATCATCTTAGTTTAGAACCTATATGCGAAAGAATGCAATTTACCTACACGTAAAAGTAAGCAATTGTGTACCTAATTTTAATTCAGGGGCATATATCTGCAAGGTGTTGACTATGGTTGGTTTCAATGATGTTACTATGGGCGAATATTTTTCTTCATACATTTTTTGCTCCAAATTTTCAAAGTGGCATATTAAAATATTAATCATGAGTAAAACTACACATTTTTACGATTTGCCATTTTGTTCATAATCGTATTTATACAGTTCACGCAGTGGTTCCGAACAGAGAGAATACTAAGACCACCTGTATTTGTTAAAGGAATAAATGTACTTTTTCTTAAAATATTTATGAAAAATTAACACTGCAGAATGTTCGTAGGGAAATGAAAATTCTAGTATATATAGAAAATCAAGTTTAAATAGTTTTATTAACCAAACAAATTTTATTATTCGCCTCTTAAAAATATGTAATAACTAACCAATTGCATTGAGTTATGTTAAATTGTGGTATTCCCGAACCCTATCACATTCCCCCACGGTTGACAGCATTGATTTTATATTTTTTTTATAGGTAACGAGTGTTGCCAGAATTTCAAAAACGAAAATGCCAGACTGCAAAAAAAATATGCTAAAATGTATGAAGCCGGAAAAAAAATGCTACCACAACAAAATGTGTTTTCATCAGCTTTTTTTTTAAATAAAAGTAAAAATAAAAATATTGTTTTTTGTGTTATCTTTAATATATAAAAACGTTCGTGCGTATGTATGACCGACGATAACGGCTGAACCACTGAAGCTATCCCCCTTATATTCACACCATATATTTGTGTGGTGCTCCGGATGGTTTATGTTTATTTTAGACCCTATAGGGGGCGCTGGGGTCGCTTTCTTGAAAATTCTTATCTATGGACCGATTTGGCTCAAATTTACACCATATAACACTTAACAAAATAGAAAGCTTTTGCAAAATTTGGACCCGATAGGTGGCGCTAGGAGATATTTACGAAAAGTTAGATTTCCCTGCATATCAATATTGTATCAACAACATTAAATTTAATTGTAATAATATAGTTGGCGTTGGTTGTCCAAACCTTTTTGAATTTGACATTTCAGTAATTCATATTTCATTTAGCTGTACAATTCTTCGACGAAAACTCCAAATTAGTTTTTAATCAATTTGAAATAGGTAAATAACATTTCCATTAGTTTAAAAGTCAATATTGGGCGGGACGAAGTTCGCCGGGCACGCTAGTACTACATATTTATGTAACTGTATTTTATTTGTATATCTATACAATATAAAATAGAATTCTCTCTTTAGTAAGGAATTTCGAGCCTAAGAATATCTCAGGAAATAGTAATAGATAAAAATCATGTTGTTCCACCATAGATAAGACATAAATCCTTCACCATACGGCTGTATAAGCCCATGTTCAAAAGCACTTCCCGACATCATAGAATTTTGTAATCTTGCACAACTGTAGGTCTTGTGGTGCAATCAAAGGAAAATCTTAGGTTGCTCTATTAGGCGGCGTGGTATCCACCCAATTTCTCAGAATGTAGAACAATGAAATTTGATAGATCGATAGAGCTTGAAAATTTAATATCGGAAGTTCTTGCTTATTGGCTTCTTGAAATTATACATGAAACTTAAAACGTCATGACTTTTTTAAAAACTTATTCTGACTAAAATTTGGTGGGTTTATTTGGCAAGTTTTGTTTTCATATTACACCCTATTTGAAAGGTTTTAAAAACGTGACCAGTGAACCAAAGTGTAGTCAGTTATCATGAAATAGTAAAATTTCTCTTTTAATTTGTAGTTATTTCAGTATTGTTCTATACTTTAAATATTTGGTATTAAACCTTCATGAAGTAAGAACTTAGCGAACTTTTCGATCTCGGTACTTTTGACAGCTGACTTGTAACATAGAGGTTTTTATATAGAACAACTTGACTCTTTTTTTAACAATTATGTTTTTGGTCTGATCTACTTATCTTCACGTACCTAATAGACTTGATTCATTGCACTCACACTTTACCCGCTCACATTTAACATTTCCTATATGTGTGGGAAAGTGTTGCGAAACATCTTAAAATTCGATGCACTGTATATCAGTATAATGTACAAGAAAGACTAAAATTCCAAAGCAAATATCGAAAAATACAATAATTAACAAAAATGCTAAAAAAGCATCTGGCATTTTTCTTTTTTAAGAAAATGCTTTCAAGTCTTCGGAAATGCTAGATCTAGCATTAAAAATGCCAGAATGGCATCACTGTAGGCAACTGCGCTACACTTTTAAAGCTTTTTATTTTGACAGCACTATTTGAAAAATGTTTGAAGTGCCTTTTCCAACTAAAAAAGTGGCCAAAATAGAAAAAAATAATAAAAATTGTGGCGGGCGCTCGAAAAAAGCGCCAAATTGCAACTTTAGTCGCACAACGGTCACGCTGATGGAAGGTGACCCACACCCATTAGCAGCGCACGTGCCGGATGCGACGGATAAAGTAGGTCTACTTTCTACTTTTCTGTCCGTCGCACCCGTTGACTGACAGTTGGCACAGCGTGAGAGGATGCCTTTACATTCGTGGAAATATTGAGAGCATAAGAAAAACTGTCATCGGCTGTCACCAGTACTTTTATATCGTGATATTCTCCTTTTTTTGGGAATTTCGATGTCTGAATGCGAAAAGCATTTAAACTAGAATATTTTTTTTTTAAATTCATCAAATAGGTACCTATCTGCATTTCACCATGGTAATCAACACATAAATAAAAGAGCTTATCGCCTTTTAGCAAGATTTTTTATGAATTTTAGTATCAACATTTTCTAGTGCAAAAAGATAATAGTAATAATATTAACAAACCGCCATTTCTATTCCAAATGTAATTTAATGTGATTATCTTTCCGTAAACCTACGTAGTATAAATCGGATTCTATGGGACTGCTCGTTCCCACCATTACCGACCCAGTTCACCAAAACACACGGAAAATGTATTTTTTAAAACTATTTTTTGCATCGCATAATTTAAACACTTCTTGTATGATTCATCCAATCAATTTCATCTATTCTGCTGAACACCTAACGCATGTAAAAAAAATGCTTCCATTCAACTTGATGGCTTTATATAAGCCCATGTTACGCACATCACTTTGCAGATTTGCCGAAAAATTTAATTATAATCTCAAACAGTGTAATTTAAACTGATTTAACAAGAACAAATCATCCAACGTCACAGCAGCAGTTCATGTTGTGCGAAAAGTTCAACCCCGCCAATCACATTCAATCTGTGTTTATTCAGCTGAAAAATTTTCAGTAAAAATTTCAAACGAAATCAGCAGAAAATTTGCGACCCGCTTTTGTTTATTCCACCGTGATTTTCATTTTGGCATTTCAAAGGAAAAACTATTTTAGTTTCTGCGTCATGACACGTCGTTTAGTTTCACCCCCACCCAAGATGGCTCCAATATCACTTAAAAGTTCCGTCCAAGTTAATTTCCATCAGTGGAATTGTGCGAAATAATTGGCCATTTTAGTGCTTATTCTGTTTAATTTTCATTAGATTTCAGGCGATAGCACCCAAAATGGGATTTCCCAAAAGGATATTGACCCCCAGAGCGGGATTCGGCTTCACATTGTGCGGTGTATAGGCGGTGTGTGGAGGTGTCCACGATTTTATATTATCTCGCCGATAAGGCGTTGTTTGAAACAGCTCGGCCTATCTGATGTGACCTTCATGTGATAGTTGCCGCAAGCGTTTGAAATTCGAAAACTTATCCCTAACGAAGCTGACGCGAACTAAAAGGGATGGCCGAGATTTATCGATAGGCCGATACCAATGATATTGTGAACTTTTAGCTGGGTCCATGCGACCAGCATCTGCTGGGACAAAATGCCACCACCCTTATGTGTGTAGCTGAAGGAATCTCATCCATGATATTGTAACACTTATGATGAAGGAGCGTGTTTTGAATTTTTATCTATACCACCGGATGGATGAATAGTTTTCTTTTCGTATTTATCTTGGTCCCGAGCAAGCTTATTCAACTCGACAGACGACTCGTGCGTCGCATTGGGGAGATGGTAAGAAAACAAAAAGTGTCAGAGGTTGCTGCAAAAGTCAACTTCTGCGCTAAGAATTTGCATTCAACAAATAGGGGAACGAATGTTTACAGTTGAATAGCGACATGCACTTGGACTATTAGTCTGATTCTGCAGCCTCACGCCAGTACGTAGGGCGTGTGAATTTCCACTTGGAGTTCAACGCCTTCTGGTGAGTCGTGACGCAAAACTAATTAAGCGACACTTCAATCCAGAATAAATGATGATGTTGATGCCCAATGTCCTCTGTTCTCTGGCGGAATCCATTGCTCACACAGAAGAGGGATATCATTACAATGGCGTAATACGCATTGATGGTCAAGGATGTACTCTCGCTGGAGTTGTGTCAAGTGTTTTCGCGTATCGCCTCGGGCGGAGATAGGACACAATTGCGAATGTTCCCATCGTTGTCGCATCGCGTCGTGATAAAAATTTCAATCCACTTGAGTGATATTTATAATTACGGGAATTTTTTTTTCTTTAATTACTGTCCATTAAGAGTGCTTGCTGCTTGGCCTGGGCCCAATTTTCATTACTCGCAATGGTACACTAAAATGCGGCGAGATTATAAGCGCTTCCCTAGTGTATTTAAATCCAAGCAATTACCAGGTGGTTCGTCTTGTAAGTTCTAGACGCAAATGTATGTGTAGTACGTTCAGAGCTCAATATAATGACGCGAACAGTTATGAGATGACTACTTGTGAGTGGCGAATTTGCGATTTGTATCGAGGTTATCGGTGTGAAGTGAAGCAAGATAAAGATTGAGTACACACGAAGGTACTTTAAGTATTGCCTGCCACTTAATGTGTAATCGAGTATGTAACATATGGTGCGTGTATTTTGAAACCGATTCGTTCGGGTGTCTTAACTTGTGATAAAGGGTACTTCAGCAACTTGCAGTAGGATTGCAGTTTTGGTTGAGTGCACCCAGGTCATTGGTACGTTTTTAAAATCTGAGTGGTTCCATAAGATTTGTGGCTTAATCGAATGTCAAGATTGGGGGTGTAGTTTAAATTGCAGGTTGCAAGTTATTTTATTTAATTTGTTACGTAGTCGATTTTTTTAAATTTTAATGCATTTTTTTAATGTATTATGCTAACTAGACTCTACTTCACAGTTTTGACATTAACACTAGGTATTTATTTTTAATTCAACTTTACAGATCTTATTGACACACTTAGCATATTAAAAATATCCAACAGTCCCGAAATATGTGTATGTGTAAACACCGTGCGTGCAGTATGTGTGTGGCTTTGGCTTGATACACGTCATTGAGAAAAGAGGGAATTGTAATAACCGTATTCTTGATATTTTATGAAATAACAATAATTTATTTTCAAACTCTGCGTGAGCCTTAACATGTCTGGGGTACTCTTCTTAGGGCGAAGTGACTACCTGTGGTTGTTAAACTTCATTGATGTCCGTTCTCCTTCTTTTGGCTCGAACTGACGACAAATCCACGTCATTTATCGTCAGAACATCATTGACAGTTGATCGTGATGTCGTCGGTTCATTGTCAGTAATTTTCGCTCCAGTTTGGTTTGCGAGACGAGTTCTTCATTCACGCGAGCGTTCAGTACTCGTTTTCCCAACCTTTTATCCGACTTTCAGAGGTTTACTTGCACGTAAACGCGCCCTGTAATATTTTGCACGTACTGCATCTGTCTTTCCCATATCTGAAAATATTTGAATGCATCTTCAATGACGGCAAAACATTGCATTGTATCAATTACGTATTTTCCTGTATTTTTCTGCGGTTTACTATTGAAACGCATGTAGGTACCTTCAGATGCGAGTTGGATGACAGTTGAGGTTAAGGAGTCACAACTGAATGAATTATAAGCAGTGTAGGTATTAAACAGTGAAATCGAACAGTGAAACAACGCGCACCTAGATGTTTACACATCAACAAACACTCCTAACATATGCAGTGGAAAATACCTGTTTTCATTTCCATCCCCGCAAGTTAAATGACATCAACTGTTACACAGTAAATGAAAGTGTCATTGGAATTTCATTCGGTTTGCATTGCATACTGTAGAGTTGCTGGTCTACGACATTTTTGTTAGTTGTTGTCCAGCTGTGATTTCTGCGTGCCTGGTAATTCACGAAAGATTTGGTACCGAATTTCCTCGAGATATCCATCACAGGGAAGAAATATGAGAATCATATATGAAAAACATGCTTTATTTCACATCAACAAAAAGCTGAAATTAATATGCCCCAGCTCATAAACGTATGCAATGATAAAACACAGTGAAGCATTCCCTGTCTCCGGAAGTTAAATGTGTGGAATTACTCCACCAGATTCCAAAAAAATGTATGCAACGATAAAACACAGTGACGCCTATCCGTCCCCGCAAGTTAAATGTGTGGAATTACTCCACCAGATTTCAATAACGCGCGCTTCGATGTTTGTTTACAGATCAAAAATGTACAGGTGTCTAAAACCGTTTGGTTAAATGGTAATGAAGGCTTTTTTAACAATTTATTGCAGACTTTCAGGCATTGGGGCATTTTTCGGAATTTTTCTTGTTTAATAAAAAACTCACAAGCATAACAGCACTGTGCCCAGCAACCATCAATGTGCAAACTAAATGAAAAAAAAAATAGCAATAGCTTTGTTGAAAAATTTGGTTGAATAGGTCTCATCTCTCATCTAACAAAAAGAAGAACTTTTAGGAAAAAAGGCATATAGCCAACCTTCACTCCAAGTCGTAAAAAAAGGTCTGGCATTTTCCTAGCATTTTTAGGTTATGTGTTAAAAATAACTATATGGAATAGATGCCAAGAGGGCCGGAAAATTATGAACTATGATATTACAAAATACGTGGAATGCACGGTCAACACCCCCAGCCCCAGGTGCTACTCAAAAACTTCAGTATGCAAAAGTGGGAAAAAATTGCTTTGCATGAGCTCTTTTGGAATGCGAATTAAACGTAGGAAAAAAAGTTATAGCTGGTCCGCGTCAAATCTATACAATTCCTAAAACGTATGTATATAGGTACACATGCCCTGTCCCGAAGCTATAAAGAAAAAGAAGGCTGATCATTATTTATCATTATATGAATAGCATTCACAGCCTAAAGAAAGTAAAAACTCAACAACGCCGACAATCGGGACTTTTTTTTAAATGCGTGGGTATATCAATCACTAGATCGCGAGGAGAGTATTTCTTTGCAGCTAAATGTAGTAGGTAACCCACCTAAACTTTTAAAACATATGACAACCCCTGGTTCGACAGTGGAAATATCTGGGTGAGAAAAATACGAACAGATAATGGTGCCGAATAAACAATTTGCGGCAGTTCGTCTTACCGCAGTTTGCACCTCCGGTCCGCTTAGATTGGAATACTTAGACAAAGCACAAAGTAAATGACAGCACGAAATTCCAGCAGAACAATCTGCAACTGTTACAATACAAAGTTATAACTAAACATTCTACTTTTCATAATAATACTCATAGATGGCGTTCTCACAAGTTCTGTTCGTTGGCATAATCCAGAGAGTGGTCGTTCTGTTACATTTAATAATTTTTGCATTAGAAGATGTTGAACTCAAAAGTGGTACCTACGCGTACGATAATTAGCAGCAGTGCGTTCGGTTTCTCAAGTCTCGACTATAGTTAATCGTGTCGTGACATATCAAAGGCATTTGACCGAGTCTGGCATAGAGCCCTATTAGGCAAGTTAGCGTCTTACGGATTACCACAACAACTCTGCGGATGGATGCAAAATTTTCTTCTGGGAAGATCGATCCAAGTTGTTGTAGATGGTGTATCATCCAATTCGTTTGCTATAAATGCAGGAGTGCCCCAAGGATCTATTCTTTCTCCAACTCTATTTCTTCTCCACATCAACGATTTGCTTGGATCGACAAATAATAATATCTACAGCTTTGCAGATAACAGCACTCTCATATCCTCCATCTCGAACAATGGACCTGTGAATACGGCTACATCACACAATCAGAGATGTGAACAAATTAATTCTCTAAATGATGATCTCGACAAAATATTGAAGTGGGGAAAGGACAACTTGGTTGTATTTAATGCAAACAAGACACAGCTCACAACGTTTTCCAGAAAAAAATGCATCAACAGTTCCTCAGATCCAAATGGATGACCATCCAATCCATCACAAGGACTCTATGCACCTTCTAGGAGTCACAGTCAATTCAGGAATCACATGGCAGAACCACATATCCTATATCGCAAAATCGGCGTCCACAAAGTTGAGCTACCTATTTAGAGCAAAGAGGTACTTTAGCCCCAAGCAACTTATCCTTCTCTACAAAGCACAGGTAAGACCAGACTTGGAATATTGTTCCCATATATGGAGCTCGGGTCCAAAGCATTCACTTAACCTGCTTGATAGCATACAGAGACGAGCAGTTCGACTCATTGGAGACCCTACATTCACATCGAATCTACAACCGTTGGTGCACAGAAGACAAGTCGCTGACCTATGCTTGTTCTATAGGTACTTCCATGGTAGATGTTCTGAGGAACTCAAAGGCATTATCCCCTTTGGGCGCCCCACAAGACAGGCTGCTAATGCTCATGACCATACAGTACACTTGACAACCGCGAGGACATCAACTTTCCAAAACTCCTTCTGTTTCAGGACAAGCAAACTTTGGAACTCACTTCCAGGGGATATATTTCCAGATGACTACAATTTGCAGCAATTTAAGTGCAGAGCAAACATACATTTGCAGGCATCTCGGGGCGCTGTTGAAGCGTTATAGGTTCGCCTTTCCCGGGAGAAGTATATAAAAAAAAAAAAAAAAAATGCACAAAATCCTTATTTGGTTTCGTAATATAATCAGCCATCATAATTGTTTTACTAATTGAAAACAAGTCCTTAAGAATTTGAGGCATTTAAACTTGGGTCTATAAATTTAAGTTTATACTCCTAATGAAACTGTCTTACTTTAATACCCAAGCAATTTGTTTGATCATTGCAAACTTACTTCCAGTTGCTGTGTTTATTTCTTTTAATTAAGTTTTCACAAAAAAAGTAATAGATTCAATCAGCTCTAATTAGTTCGTCTGTTTGCTATTTCAGTCGTAAAACGCACTCAGTCCTCAACTCAATGGTTTAGATTTAAGAATTTCAGGTTGTAATATTAAATATTAATGGCAAGTGGCAACAAACTTAAATAATGACAACATGAACGATAAATCTGTTAACAGTTAGGAAAATTTTGCTACGCATTGACAAAGAAGATTCATTTTAGAAACTTTTTCGTTCTTCAGCGGAAAATTTTTAAGAACAACATAAAATCTTTCGACAGCCCGTTTCAAATAAAAAATAAAAAGCCAATTAATCTAAATAACGACCTTTCCAAGTTGTTAAATCACCTTTTCTAATTAATTTTATAGTTTTTGCCATGCATACATAACCTACTCAAGGTATACCCATTTCAGACAGAATTTCCTTGAATACACAACATGTTTTGTTTCGTTATTTTCTCTATAAACATCCACACTGAAACCGAATTCAATTAGGGAATATTATTTTGAATAAGCAGCGTTTTATTTGAAGGCATGCAAAACATCAATAAAATCGTATTTGTAAACAGCTATGTTTATGACAACTTTATGTAAATTTTATTTCTGACGAAAACATTATTGTAGCCAACGGAAAACACCATCCAGACGGCGATAGCCTTCTCTATAAACTGACGTGACGTGTATAATAGAAATTTCAGTGAAATCGGGATTCGGGAGCAGTGAAGATTATTTATTTAGAGATAGCGACAAATGCAAAAAGTAATTATCTAGGTTAGGTTGGGTGGGGTTGTGGGCTTCCTTCTGCTTCGAGAAATTGCTTGACACTCGCATAGAAGGTGGGAGATGTCTTCCGTAGCTTGTAGGTCCTCACAGTACCTACATGTATCCGTATTAGCTAAGCCTAATCTCATGTCATGCTTCCTTAGAAGGCAGTGTCCAGACTCCAGAGGGTATTCCTACCGTTAATCTTAACTTTGCTCTACTGAGATTGATTAATTCTTCAGATTTCTTCCGATTTAAAGCGGGCCACAGTGCCTTTGAGACCAAGTGCCCCTCTATTTCTTACTTATATAAAAATAATACAAAATCTTTTGATATGGTCAACTTAAAGAGTGGGAAGGTTTTTGGCACAGGCAAAACATGTGAGGAAAGAGCTAAGGAATTTTTTGGAAGAATTACAAAGAGCAAAAGGAGGTCGTGTACATAACTCACAGGAAAAACACACTCATATAGAGAAAACCCTTCACCTTGGATAAAAATCAAGATCATTGAAACGATATAACTTTTGTGATTATAACACAGTAAGACTGATGCTGCACAGGGCAGAGAAAATTACGTTCTACCCCAGTATCGTTAGCCCCAGAAACATTAAATTTCAGAAAAGTTTCTAGCTGCTGTACACCTGACCGCCGGCCGGCAAAAGTTTGCCAGGGACCTTTTGGGCTCCTACCAAAGGCAACACGCAGTTTTAGACCCGGTAAGAACACAATCAATACACAACACACAACTGTCGATCAAGGAGAAAACTTAATAAGCCCGCAGTGAATTTAGTCAAAAATTCATGTATAAGCCACATACAAACGCATTTAAAGAGGCCTGCAACGCAAAGTCTTGTCTTAGTCTAGTATAATAAGAATAAAAATGGAGAACTCTTGCCGCTTCGTTGTAGTCAAAAACTGTTTCATCTAGACCTCTATTGACATCAAAAGGAGACCTAGACGAACTGTCTAAAGGGTGACAAAAGGTGACAAAAGGTGACTTCTTCCATATTATGCTTGCAAAATTTGCAGGTTGCAGCCCCACATCAAGAGCTCAATTTTTTCAAAGTCTTTGTAACTTTTGGCGAACGCCGATATTATTAACATTAGCAAAAACATTGGAATAGAAACCGCAACAATAAATTCAGCGGAGAATGATGGCAATATAAGGTAATCCCGGTCTCGGAATTGGGGTTATTTTTTTCAATTCGACTTCGATTTAAACTCTGATATGGTCGATGTCAGAAATCAATCAAAGATTTACATTTGCAAGTTCGTTGGCCTAAGATTTCACAGGCAGAAGTCGGACAATGATTATGTCGAAAAACCATTAAGGACACTCTATTGAAGACCTTCAGCATTTTGTTTCTGTTTCGCAAACCGCTTGAATGTTAGCAAGGACAAATAGGATGTAGGACTAACCGTACAATATAGCTGAAAATAAGGGACATTCAATAGCTCACAAAACGGCTTCCCCGGCTCTGTAATAAACGAAAATAATGACAACTTAAGAGTCTTCCAATCCAACCCACTTTAGGTGGACTACGAACTGACAGCAGTTGGGAAAAAAAACTGGAGCCTGAAAACCAGGTTCACCCCCAACCGTAACTTAGTAATTAAATAACGAACAAATTTATGAGACCGAAATAATGCAGCAGAGGGGTTTTCTCAATTTGCCATAAATAGAAAAGGATAATCATATATTTTAGCGACAATAAAATTCGTAAATACTTCAAAAGGGATATCACACTTTCGCGCTTGGATTTCTTTGAATTTTATTGCGCTCACTGTTAAATGTAAAATGCAACTCCGTCTATACCCTTATTAGATTGCCATCATTTTTCAATTGCCATTCCTCCACTTGTAGTGTCCTCGTTGGAATGTTTCTACACCCCTCGCAAAGATGAAATAAAATCAAATAAGCCTCCCCTTTATGTACGAATATTACTCTGAACAGGAGGTAGACACTTTGAGCATCATAAAAGCATAATAAAAGCTCCATTTCCCTAGACCCCTAATTGCACTGCCCCAAGGCAAAAATCTATTACCTACTGCGATAATAATTCCTATCCGCCTATGCGTTTGCATGTTTACAACTTAAATTTGTAATTATAACCTTTTATAGGCGTAAAGCCGCCCGGCATTTTTATGCAACTACCTATCTACACAGCTTACATGATACTCCCCCAGCTGAGTCGACCCTAATTGCAGAACTTGTCATTTTTCGGAAATTTAAAGCGACTTCCCACAAAAGAACCTCACTTCCATTTGACGTCAATGGAGTATACACGCACTTTCCCATAGGGCGACTCCTTGAAGAACAAAAGTAGCACAAAGATTCCCCGCAGCTCCTCATCATCCACTAATCGGATTCAACAGATTCCATCGGGAACTCAATCACTTTTCACTTGGCGCCCAATCGATCGGTGGATCGGTTATTAGTTTATTTATAACCGCCAACTGTATCTTTGTTCGCACAAAAGTGTAGCTACATTAGTCCTGTACATATACAACCGTGATGCGCCTGGGAAGAATATTAATTTTCGTAAAATCGAAGCATTGTAAATATTTTTTTTTTTTTTTTTTCATTAAACAATAAATAAAAACGGTCTCATTTCGGGAGAGTGTTTTGTGCGTCCAATTGGAAAATATTCCCACACCCACATGGCCCGCACAAAAACAAAAGATAAAAACAATAATCACCAGATGTCTGCGTGTCAATCAGCAGAGTTTTCTCTTCTATTTTGTTTGGCTGTCAGTAGTACGTCACATTGATGACAGTTTAAATGTTGCGTATACGCCCCCGCTGTTGGCCAAGATAATTTAGACGTTGTGAATTTGGAAATGTCTATTCAAGCAAAATTAAATAAAAATAAATGAAAGCAAATGCGAAATATGATGATTTATGCACGCATACGACTTACTTTTGACAAACAAGGAAATTGTCAGCAATTGACAATATTCACACGAGTTAACGGGAATGTGTCACTTTGTCGGATATATATTAGCGAAATGAACAAATTGGAAGTAATTACGTATTTTTCAGAGTCGCACATAATTAGAAAAGGTATGTTCGCCGCCTCATGCGTGTTTTGTAGGTAACCCTTCTCCTACCACAGGCTTTTGTTGGAAGTTACCAAAAAGTTTGTTCTTTGTTACAGTCTCTGCATGAAATGAGACGTGTTTAAGAAAACTTATTTCAAATGGCCATCATCATCAATTACGCAATGGCATATGTGCCCTGTGTGGGTATCGTTTTGTAAAGCGTTCGAATGTAACAGTTGCATATTTGTAATAATTTTGTTCATTTGTCATATGATAGGTTTCACTTTTGTGCACGTTAGGTCTGTTACATAGGGAAGATAATAAATAACGTTGTTACAACGTGTACCATCTATTTCCATTGGTGGGAACTGCATCTCGATTGGACGTCAGATCTTATGGTCTCTCAGTAAGTGCCGAACCTTAACGATAAAGTATTTTAGAATCCAATTTTTTCATTTTCGTCGGCAGGTGCTTTTCGTAAAATATGTTAAAGTTATTTCATGGCTCCTGAGTTATGTGTAATCATCTTTCGTGGCTACCCAAGCTACTCTTAGGTTGCAAGATTGGGCGCTGTGTCGTATTTTGGGCTATTTTTTCGTGGCTACCTAAGGGCAGAGTTGCAAGATTGGGCGCTTTGTCGTATTTTGGGTTTTTTTTTTTTTTTTTGTAACGATAAAAATGAACAAAATGAGCCCCCAACACAATTTTTGACTACATATCGTTGTACAAAATTTGTTTTAATTTTAGTCCTTTTATTCCTTCACAAAACTAAAAGAAGAAATATTTTCGAAGAAACACAACTTTTTAATGTTGGCAGCATTCTTGCAGTAAAGTGACATCGGACGACTGGTCCAACTTGCACGCACACAAATTTATTTTGCATTGTTTTTGATGTGCCACAAGCCACAAAAGTGAGATGGGTAAGTGGGAAAAATACAAAAATTTTCCACGTTTTTTTGGGATTCCTTCTGGGCAACGATTTTGGGCTATATTTTTTTAAGGTTTGGGCGCTTAAAGCAAACCAAATTCTGGGAACGCTGCCGAATGGAGTGACCGGTTTTACTGTGTTCGCAATTTTAGTGATTAAAGTTCCAGTTTACAACTGCTGCGTAAGAATTATTACTGTCTTCTTCTTATTAAGCTGTGCTACAGTTCAGAGTAAACCAGTGTCTCTCAAGGAAGCCCGAACTTTGGAAAACTGCCTCTAGTTGCGTATTCTAGGTTAGGTTTTTTTTTTAAAGTAATAGCATTTTTTTAAGTTGTAGCTGTCTATTGTGACATCTGAGTGATTTGGGGAGTAGTAAATGTCTTCTTCTTGACTGTAGCATATATTTTTTTTTTTTTTTTTTTACCGAGGGTAGGTGAAAATCTTCCAAAGACACTATGAGAATAGCAAGCGCGTGCTCATAGTAGTGTCAGATTTTTACTGACTAAAAACACCACCCTTCGAAAGATTGTTAGATACTGCAACTAAGACTTATCAAGCAATTTTTCTATAACGAAATAACAACTTTTGACAGGCTTCTTTCCAATGAAAGATCCTGCATGTTCCGCAATTTAGACGCGGTTAATCCTATCTTGCCAAGTCGAACGGTTTCGTTCTTTGAAGCCGGCGCAATAAATTGTTCTCGTCCAAAATTTGTCGGACTGTATTGTTGACATGTCCGATTAGTCGGTTTCTATGCTTTCTCGCGAAGCTTCTAGTTTCAGCTTCAATTGTTGGAATTCCGAGATCTCTGTGGATATCGTCGTTTCTAATATACCATGGTGCTTGTACAATTTCTCTAAGCACTTTATTTTGAAAAGTTTGTAGAATATTGGCATTTGTTTTTTTGGTACAACCCCAGAGTTGTATACCGTAGGTCCACACCGGCTTTAGCACTTGCTTGTATAGAAGCAGTTTGTTTTCGGTACTGAGCTGGGAATGTTTTCCGAGTAACCAGTACATTTCTCTATATTTGATATCGAGTTCTTTACGTTTCATTTTCACGTGCGAATTCCATTTCAGCTTTGCGTCGAGTGTCATTCCCAGGTATTTGGCCTCGTTTGCAAAGGGTATTCGGGCCAAGTTTAGGAAAATTGGCAAGTCATAAGTTTTCTTATACGTGAAATTCACGTGAACAGATTTAGTTTCGTTGAGGGTGATCCGCCAGTCCCTCGTCCATTCATTTACCTTATTTAGTGCGATTTGCAGTTTTGCAGTCGTTTCTTCAATAGTGTTACCTACTGCTAGGATAGCGGTGTCGTCGGCGAACGTAGCGAGAGTAGTGCCATCTTCTCTTGGTATATCGCGAGTATATAGCAGATAGAGAAGGGGCCCTAGGACACTTCCTTGCGGCACGCCGGCCGAAATTTCCTTAAGCTCAGAGTATTCGTTTCCATGTCTAACACGGAAGAGTCTATTCCCGAGATATGATTCTAAAATATCATATAGGTGTATGGGAAGAACTTGCCGTAATTTAAACTTTAATCCGTCATGCCACACCTTATCAAAGGCTTGTGAGACGTCAAGGAATACGCTTGAGCATATCTTTTTTCCTTCAAATGCTTTCTCAATTACGTCAGTAATTCTATGCACTTGGTCAATCGTCGAATGCTTGGTTCTGAACCCAAACTGGTGGTCAGGGATAAGATTATTGTTTTCTATAACCGGTTGTAGGCGCGTTAGTAAGATTCTCTCGAAAACTTTGGATATAACTGGAATAAGGGAAATTGGTCTATACGACTTTACTTCATTTGGCGGTTTTCCTGGTTTTAAAACCATTATGACCTCCGCAACTTTCCATTGGCTCGGTACGTGTTTTAGTCTGAGCGCGGCATTTATTATATGAAGAAGCTTAATTAATGCTTTTCTTGGTAGAACTTTAAGAACTTCTCCCGTGATCAAATCATAACCAGGAGCTTTCTTAGGTTTTAGGGATTCAATTTCACGTTTTAGTTCCCCTAGCGTTGCACTTGTGAGTACTAAATCGTCGGATAGTAATTCCGCCGCAATAACACTGTCGTGAACTGTAGCATATATGCACAATATTTTTTTCTTATTAAACAGCTAAATCCTTTTTGGTAGCATCCTTTCTATACGCACAAAAGTGAAAAAGAAGGTTCAGAAGGTTCCCATAGGAAAGCCTTCATCATATCGTCGGTCCAAACACGAAGCGGCGTATCTGCAAAATCTCAATTTTACAGTAGAGCCAAAACAAAAATTTACGCGAAATTTTGTTTTTTTTTTTTTTTTTTTTTTTGCTTTAGCTGAAAACTTTCAACGAAGCTTACCATTATTTCGAGGAAGTGGTTATTATAATGTGTTAAAAAGGTTTCTTCATAAACATTTACCATTTTTGAGTAAATTCCAAGAGAAAAATTTGTAGATAAAACAGAAATCCTTACTATAATAAAACTGTAGCTTTTTTTCCGGCTGTAATCTGTGAGACGAGAATAGATTCAAAAAGTACTGCACGAATTTGATTTCGGTTTACACAGTTGCATAGGAAATTGTTCAGATTTGAACATAGGATATGTTTTACCATTATTCGCTGTCCGGAAGTGGAAATCTAAGCTGATATCTAAGAAAAGTTGTAATTCTCGGATGCCTTCTAGCTCCTAGCTTCGGAATCACTCATCCAAATGAAATGGGATTTTTTTTAATACAAAGTTCAATAATGTACAAAGATTTTAAGATATAAATCATCTTTGTACGTTATCCTGAAGTCGAACAATAAGCAATAAACTATAAATTTAATACAATTGAAAAAATCAAAATGTTCGATTGAAGCTAGATCGTTGGATTTTTCCAGCGTTGAGTGGAGGAAATTTTGTGTGTGTGTGCGGCAAAACCTGTTTCTCTCTCTATACATTTTCTGCCGTGTGCTTCTCTTTTTTTATGCAACTTTTGGGTTTTGTGTTGTTTTTTTTTTTTTTGCTCACGTTCTTAAATTATTAGTGAATAATGACAATGAGTAGTAGAGCGAATGTGGTGCATGGGATTGAGGGAGATAGCTATGTAATTGAGATTGAGGGAGTCACACTCAGTTGTTAATTGTGATTGTGATTTTTAAAATGCGCTATAGTGATTCTGATCTTATTAGTGATACTGATTCACGTCCATGCTAAAACCTGTTTGTGCATTTGCAGTTTTTTTGCTTCATGTTTTTTTTCTCTTTTTTTTTGATTTGAACTTGAGGATGTTTGTGTTTGAGTAGTAAGTGAGCGAGTTGTTATGGGATTGAGATGGGGAATAAAATGTAACAAGTAACAACTTACAAGTGGAATGTAAATGAGATTGAGAGGGAATAATAGAAGTTAGCATACCAAGGTATTTGTTTGGATTGTTTTACTGGCAGTTTTTCTTCTCTTTTTTCGGGTAAGCTACTTTTTGTATAGCGTTAATTATTTTGTTTTAAATTTGAGAAGTGGAACTCTGGCGAAGCAAGGCGAGCACGGGTCAGCTAGTTATTAATAAAATTAAAACGGTTTGAGATACAGATACGCCATTTTGTGTGATGATAAATAACGATCGGTAGATAATATACGCCAAATATCTCAAAATGTCAATTTTTGCAGATACGCCACTTCGTGTTTGGAACGACGATATGGATGTGCACTATTAAACTTTTTATTTAAATACATTCTCAGAAGAGTATAACTTATTACAACCCATACCATTCAATCTCGAAAATTAAAGTACTGGTTAGTAAAAGCCAACTGCTTCTACATAACTCTCGAAATACAATTCGTAGTTATTTGGAACCTTGCACTTGGGAAGAGAAGTAAAAGTACCGATTTTACACTTTTCAAAAAGACGCGCTTCTCTCTTTTTCTGAGGGGTAAAATGTTAAAAGTGCATGTAGTTTCCGCCATCGTCTTCACTGTAAAACAATCTTCAGTGAATGACTTGGACTTAGACTTAGGATTTGAAAAAAAAAAGTCATTCGGAGTAGTTTTTTTCGTTTAGGAGAAAAAGTATAAGGTTTCAATGTTATGTGAGGTTAAACAGGTTTCTGTTAAACTGAACGAAAGTAGTTTTTGCTCGCACTAAATCGAGTGTTGCTTCCAAGAACCTGCGGGGAAACACTTGCACTAAATATGTATCTCATCAAAAAAAAAAATTGTTGGCGCAACATGTCCGGATGGACCCTAGACCTAGCTTCTCACAACCATCCGTTTTGTGTGAGTTTTTCATTTTTCGAACGAATGGAAGGGATCTACAATTTTATGCCGGCTAATTGAGAACCTCTCTTAAGACAGTTCTACTCTCGGATGTTTGTCAGACGTTCGCGAGAGGTGGCGCAATGGAAAGAACCCTAAGTTGGAATTTGGGATTCGAACCTGGGACCACTGGCTTAGTAGTCCAACACACTAACCGCACAGTGCCTTCAATATGCGACCACCACTCCAAAGCAAAAACACGATTACACAGCAACCATTTCGATATAAATTCATAGATTTAACTTCATCATTTGAAATGTTGGCCTGTAGTTTAAAATCTTTGGGAAAGTGTAGGCTCCCTAAAAAAATATCTTTCTTTGTATCGCTTAAGAACTTTGTGAGTATTTGGATGTTTTTGTTTAAGGCAGTGAAATTTGGAAAAAATATACATTTTGTTCCGAAACGCTCCCAAAATGTAGGCGTCGGCTTCTTGAAAAACATTTCTAGCAGTTTTTAAGTTAATTATCCGTACAGTTGTAGTCGCAGTGGCTTAGTGTTAGTATGTTGGACTACTAAGCGAGGAGTCTCAGATTCGAGTCCCACAAAAACCCAAATTCAAACTTATGATTTTTTTCTACTGCACTACCTCTCGCGAACGTCTGACAAACATCCGTGAGTATAAATGTCTTAAAAGAGCTTCTCAATTAGCCGTTTGGAGTCGGCATAAAATTGTAGATCCCTTCCATTTGTTTCAAAAATGAAAAACTCACACAAATCGAATGGTTGTGAGAAGCTAGGCCTAGGGTCCCTCCGGACCTGTTGCACCAACTATTTTTTTATCTATCCTTACAGTTTTGTATTATGTATAGAATCGCCCGTAATTTGATTTTAAAAAATTCAAGTTTGCATACATTTTTTATTTTTGTTCATGTATGGAGGTTCCTATTGTGAACAAATATTTGTTTAGATGTTTTATCTATCATCTGCTTGTATACAGAGACCATCTGGACGGGTTCCAGCAGTTTGTTTGAGTGGATCCAAGAACGAAGTATACGATTGAGTTCGTGTAAAAGATAAACAAACAGAAAAGAAACCGCATTCGGAACTAGGGATGTACACTGTACAGCTGGCCCAACTTAAACTTTTCTAGACCGCTGTTGACAGAGGCGGTTCTTTCGCGAACTAAAATAAAGCACATATATGATGTGAGCCGAGCATATATAATTTTTTTATTTACAACCCCCGATATTGTTATGCACGACTGATGTTAAAGAGAAAAACGTATTTTAAGTGTTGCTCTTATTATTTAGCCATGACCCTAAATGTTCTAATGTGCGTCTGTAGACTGCAGTACGGACTCGAGATGGAACGTCGATGGGTATATCGTGCGAGTATCATGAACTCATTTATAACATCATGCACTCGTTTGTTTTTTCTTCAGAGCTACGAGTTACTGCCCAATAACATGTCGCTTTTTCGTTTCATCGGAGTTTATAGGTGCTGCAAAAGGAGTTACGCTCGTATAGAGGACCCTATGCTTAGCTTTTCGCAATATTGGGTTTATGTGAGATTTTTTTTGCAAGGATAGATCCAGTTCATTATATATACACAATAACCCTTTACACGAAAATATCGCTTGACCGATGAGTAACCCTAATCAATTGGTCCGGTTAATTTGCTTCTCATATAACGCTTCGGAAAATTTATATATTTCCCTACAAACGAAACGCTTGCACGCGACCTTTCAGTTTCATTGTAAATACATCATAGAGTCTTTTTGTAAATGCAACTCGACACGCCTGTCAGCACTTATTTCGATATTCTTAACAAATTCCCTCACAAGTCACAACCTTTCATAAATGTCAACATCATAAACGCCTCTCCCATGCGATCTCACAGATTCTACAAAATCCACTTTAAACAAGATAAAAATCATTTCTTTCTGCCAAAGAAAACACATCTAGTCCGTCAAATAAATTCCATCCACGCACGAACGAAACTCACGTCATGATTAATGGGCCATTCTGCTTCGCAATTAAATATTAAAAGACAACAAATTGTGGCAGATATTAACTCGAAAATATTTACAGTCAAATCGGATTGAATAATAAACCTGTCAGTGCAATTAAAGCGCCACCCAGAGAAAATTCACTTCCGCACAAGCCTGCCAAAAGTGCGTCACATAATTGCCATCGTACCAGATACACGATGCGCGGTTCATTCTAACAGAGTCTCCTCTCTATTTCCAGATTATACATCGCATCACCATTCAAACAATTAAAGTCGCAACCACCTACAAAGGAACTAAAGCAGTAGCAACTTGAAGCGTGCTTCAAGTTCAAAAGCGAAACCACTTGCAACGCAAGGACAGCTTTAAGTGGAAAGAAAAAGTTAACTACACACCATATTGCGTACACGACAATATCCACCCCCTGTGAGGATATTGAAAGTGAACATAACATAACAAAACGCCAGCCACCACCACACACAGGAACTCCATCATCCTGTCATAACCCAATTACCACCACCGAATCGGGGGGGAGGGTGTGCGAGAAGGTCCCACAGCAACTGCAGGAGTGGCGCAACAGCGGGCACAAGTCGTTAGCTCTCAGGATAACAAAGTTACACAATAATGTGTCGGATGTTGTAATTGACCACCCCTAATACCGGATATTTAGTGTTAATAGCCCGGGGGTGGATTCGTTCCAACAGCAGCAGCGGTGGCAGCGACGTGGACTACTGCGTCTTAGGGCAGAGAATGTCTTGTGGGCGAAGGTGCTGATCGCAACGACTACCCTTTTTAATGCAACACTGACTCCGGCCAGTTGTACACCGAATTCCGATTTCTCGCGACACCACGGTGCCGGTGCTACTGTGGTGGAGAGCATCATCAACGCTGCCGGTGGCACCAGCATTACGTCCACTGCGATAATTCCCGGATATACCTCCTCCACGTCCGATGGCGGCGGCGGCGGTGGGTTGGGTATTTCGGGCGTCGGCGCTGTCAGTGCCGTCGACAGTGGTGCGCTTAGCCTCAACGGATCGTCGAGCGTCACCGCCAACCCAGCCAGCAATTATACCGCATCGTCGGAGGGTCACTACAACAGCAGCAACGAGATGCCCCAAATTCCGTCGTACATCCGGAGCACGTCCATGTTCTTCTGCATCTTTATTATGATTCTGGGAGTCATTGGCAATGTTATGGTGAGTTTTGAATGATTTGTTTGTCCAATTTTCACCCCACCCATGTCTTCTCTAGGTGCCAATAGTCATTTTGAAGACGAAGGACATGCGGAACTCCACAAATATATTCCTGACAAATCTCAGTATAGCCGACTTGCTGGTGCTGCTAGTCTGTACGCCAACAGTATTAGTCGAAGTGAACACACGCCCGGAGACATGGGTCCTTGGTCAGGAGATGTGTAAGTATTGTGTGGCTCTAATTACTGCGGAAGATATCAAGTGCAAATCGTCCCTGGACCACTTTACTTAAAATTCAGCGAGTAACTTCACAATCAGAGCTGCGACAAGGTTATATACGACCACGGAGTCCCCCCAAAACTATCCAGAATTTCGGGGTTAACAGTTTCAAAAATTTCTGGGGACAGACATTCGTGTACGTGCTTCGGATGTGCCCAGCATGATAGTGGATCAATTTGATTTTTCCAAAGAGACTGTCACAAATGAAATTGAATAAAATACGTACAGCATGCAGCGAATTGAAATGTTCTGGCATTAGAAAATTACGTTTTCGCTACTGCCAACTGCCAAGTGCATTTCATTGCAGTTGAGAAATCATTCACAGCTAAGGGCGTTTCAATCGTGTACGTGAAGTTTAGCTCTGCACTACAAATATCAATTGCAAGGAGTCGTTGTTCCTTTTTGAAGCCCTTCAGCAACCATACATCAGTAATAGGATTATAAGTTGAGTAGTAGTTGTGATGTTTAGCTGCTGCAATGGACGGTAATTCGAGCAGTACTCGCCGTTGTGTCAAGGACCCAATTGGAAGAACATGTGCATAACATATCCTTCGACCACTGACTGGTGACTGCTGAGTATTGAAAATAATCGGATACGGTACCTATACCATCGAATTGGGTCCCCTTCAGCTGGTACCGTGATTTTCGCTTGTCAATTATACTCTGTCCAAGAAAAATTGTCAGTACAGGCCTTATGGGAAGCTCTTTTTTCTACCAGTGGTGCCTGTAGTACTCTCACGGCACTCAAACACAGGATTTGCCACTGAAATAAAAACGAAACCACTGGCATTCTAAAGCATTTTGTTGTTGTAATTTTCCTGAAAATCGCATACATCCCCCCAGAACCAGTCTGCCACGCAGCCGCGCGCAGAAAGAGCACGATCGCTTGTGTTCGCTTGCTATTATCATCAACCAAAATAAGCAGTGTGAGTGACTGAAGCACATCAGAGAAGTGTTACCATATGTCAATGTTAGCATATCATTAAGGGTTTTTCTTTGAATTTTGTCAAAGAACTTTCGGTTTTGGTGCTTTTTGGAGCTTTTTGGAGCTTTTGAGAGCGGCATATTATGTGGGATGCTGCCATTCGGTTTTAATTTGTTTGTATTTCGGAAAGATCCAATAACATTCAGTTAAAACATATTTTTGAATGTTGTCTTTTAGAAATAATGTTTATTCGGGAGGTGTTTTAATGCATTCATTTCATTAACGCAACAAGTGATCATATATGTGCGTTGTAGAGATATTGCAATAAATTAATAGTGATTACTAAGGCAACTCAACCGGATTCATGTAAAAGCATTATATTTTAGGGGATAAAATTTGATCAAATATTTTATTATAGAAAACTAAGTACCTACAAATTTTCAGCCTTATTCGTAAGGGCATATTTCTGCATGTTTTGGTAGGTATAAATTCATATTTCACTTTGTAGAGCATATTTTTCACACTGAAATATCAAAATGATGAAGCAGGTAGACCTATACTGTTTATTTTCGGTCGTTGGGTTTTACCACATCCGGTCACCCCTCCCCAGTAAAACAAATGCCTTGAAAGGATTTTATGATCCTTTTTTTGCTACTGTTTCCGCGAAGTTCTGCATTGACGGGTAATAATTTTTTTAACAAATATGTAATCTAGTATTATGTCTATATTCTCCTTTTACCATCTGTTTAGGTATATGGCATTGCGTCGTGGTTATATAATTTTGTCTAATTGCCTGTTTGTGTATATAAGGCGGAAACAATGGTTGTTATCTCAATAGCGGATAGTGAATCTAAGCAAGTGGTTAACTTTATTGTGCATATGAATAAACAGAAACATGGCTACAAAGTCTTCAAAGGATCTAAGTGTAGAAAAGAAACAACAAATTGTTGATGCAACTGAAAAATGCTATGGCCTTTTTAAAAGTAAATCGGAAGCCGTGGGAAATGCGGCTACGGTTTTTCCTGTTAAGGAACAAACTGTATACAGGGTTTTAAGGGAAAAAGCAATCAAAGGCCACAGTTCACCACCAAAGAAGAAAAATAATTCCGGTATCAAGAGCAAGGTGGATGATTTTGACAAATGTGCGATTAGGCGGATAGTCCATCAGTTTTTTATGAATAATGACCTTCCAATGCTAGACAAGATATTATTGGAAGTACAAAAAGTGAAAATATAACAAAACTAAGCAGATCCACTTTGCATACAATATTGCAAAAAGATCTCGGACTTAAATTCGTCAAACGTCAGCGAAATAATTTTTTGTTGGAATTTATTTCGTTCAGCAATATTTTTATTTTAAATTGGAAGATGGTAACCCTAACAGTATTGCTCTCTGAGTTATGGCGAATTATCATACATACTACGGCAACCCTGTGAGAGCTTTAAAAAGGGACCGATTTATGTAAGTCATTGCAACCAGACTGAGAGACAAACATCCTATCTTCCCTGTACTGACAATTTTTCTTGGACAGAGTATAGTCGATGATGCTTATGAGCAGGGCTCTCTTCAAGCTCAATCTGATTACCCAGGAGGTGAAAATGAATCTTGTATGAGTCATTCAGTAACAAATATTTGAATTTAATTAATAAAAGTGGTATTTGCGGCATATGTATAATACTTTTGTTGCAAGGAAAAAAGGATTCGGTAGCACCATGCGTTCGGCTTTCAAGGCTGTTTGATTATAACGCATAATGTCAAAATGTCTTGGTATTTCAAAGCTCCAAAATCACGAAGCTATTCAGCTAAAATGATCCCTGTTCGCGATTATAACGGGTGATTTTTTAAGAGGTTTAGAACTTTTTAAAAAAAAAAACACAAAAAATTCGAAAAAATGAATGAAATATTTATTTGAATCGATAGTTTAAACCTTGCAATTTAATGTTTGTTTGTCTCAGGTAGTCCATCCGCTGAGTCCAATTTTGGCATACTCTTTCACACATATCGGCCGGTATCTCACGAATGAATGCATGGATGTTGGCTTCCAGTGCGTCAATCGAAGCGGGCTTGTCCCTATACACATTAGCCTTGACATACCCCCACAAAAAATAATCTAATGGTGTCAAATCGCACGATCTAGGCGGCCAATTGACCGGCCCGAAACGTGAAATTAACTGTTCACCAAACTCGCCTCGCAATTGCGCCATTATTTCGCGTGCTGTGTGGCATGTGGCACCGTCTTGTTGAAACCACATATCACGCAAGTCAAGAACTTCCATTTCGGGCAAAAAAAAGTTTGTTATCATCGCTCGGTAGCGTTCACCATTGACAGTAACGCTGCAATTCGCATCATCTTTGAAGAAATATGGCCCAATAATGCCGCCGGCCCATAAACCGCACCAAACAGTGGCTTTTTCGGGATGCATTGGTAGCTGTTGCAATGCTTCTGGCTGATCTTCACTCCAAATGCGGCAATTTTGCTTATTTACGTACCCATTCAACCAAAAATGAGCCTCATCGCTGAACACAATTTTTCGATAAAAAAGCGGATCCTCGGCCAGCTTTCCAAGAGCCCATTCACCAAAAATTCGGCGTTGTGGTAGGTCGGCTGGCTTTAGTTCTTGCACAAGCTGTATCTTAAAAGGCTTTACGCACAAATCCTTCCGCAAAATTTTCCACGTAGTGCTGTAACAAAGGCCTAACTGCTGGGAACGGCGCCGAATCGACATTTCGCGGTCTTCTGTCACACTAGCTGATACGGCCGCAATATTTTCTTCACTACGCACAGTACGTAAACGTGTTGGTGGTTTAATGTCCAACAACAGTGTTGCCAGAATTTCAAAAAAGAAAATGCTAGACTGCAAGAAAAAATATGCTAGAATGTATAAAGCCAAAAAATAAAAATGCTAGACAAAAAAAATTTATTTTCAACAGCTATTTACAATAAAAAAAATATTATTTTGTCTTTTATACAACAAATTCATCTGAATGTATGTTTTGGCCTATTCTAGCCTATTATATAACATAAAATGTAACTCTCTTTTTAGTAAGGAATTTCGACCCTAAAGCCTAAATATATCTCAGAAAATAATAAAAATCATGTTTTTTTAAATAATGAATTTTATTTTTACTGAACATTAAATTATCAGTCTTTAGAAAAAAAACAAAACAAAGTAATATCAACAGTAACTACAGTGGGTGCATTTTTGTTGCCGTTTGATGGCCACTATAGATAAGCTATAAATTCTTCACCACACGTCTGAATTAATTAGCCCATGTATCAAAGGGCATGGTAGTGGCCAGCCAAGTTCTGGTTCTACACACTTTTAACAGGAACAAACTCAGGCGATTTTCGACCCACCTCTGTCTTTAGTACCTACCAATGAAGTCAGGAACTTCGAATTCGGAATATTTGCTAAGCTGATCAAGCACAAGCGCCTCAGAAAACTTTTTAGCATTAGTTTAGTTGTTCCTGAAATAGAGGGCTTCAAAAATAACAAAAACCGTAAGTGACTGACTGACAGATCATCAAAATTATTAATTAATTGTGCACAACGGTATGTCCTGTGGTAAAGGAATAAATCAAATTTGAGGTTTCTCTATAAGGGGACGTGGTATCCACCCACTTTCTCAGAACTATTGTCAATTATAAGGACTTCCGATTGCTGTAGAATAATGAGATTTGGTTGATCGGTAGAGCTCGAAATTTTTTTCATTCGACGTGTTTTCCTATCGTCATTTTGAAAATATGCATGCAACTTCAAAGTTCATGACTTTTCTAAAAATTTATTACTGACTAAAATTTGGTGGGCTTACTTGGCCAGTTTTCTCTTTACTACGCCAAAGGCCAAACTCGAAAGGTTTTAAAAACTGGATCAGTGAACCCACCAAATTTTAGTCAGTAATGATTAAATAATAAAATTTCTCTCTTAATTTGTAGTTATTTCAGTATTGTTCTACTTTAAATATTTCGTATTAAACCTTAATATAGTAAGAACATGGTGTACTTTTAGATCTCGGTACTTTTCAAGGCTTACTTTGTTACAAACATAGAGGTTTTTATGTAGAAGAACTCTCTCTCTCTGGCTTTTTTTTTAATATGCGTGGGAAAGTGGTGGGAAACATCTTAAACTTCGATGCAATGTGTATAAGCTTAATGTACACGAATGACTAAAAGCCCAGAGCAAATATCCAAAAATACTAAAATCCAAAAAAAAATGCTAAAACAGCATCTGGCATTTTTCTTTTTTAAAAAAATGCTTTCAAGTTTTCGAAAATGCTAGATCTAGCATTAAAAATGCCAGAATGGCATCACTGTCCAACAAAGTAAATTTGGTGCGAAATTTGGTCACAATCTTCCGAATAGACTGCTCAGAAGGTCGAGAATGCCGATCATAAAATGGAAGCAGCGCGCGATGAACATTTCGAACCGAGCACGAATTTTGATAGTAAAATTCAATAATTTGCAAGCGTTGTTCATTTGTAAGACGATCCATGGTTAAATTGCAAACCAAACTGAAGCTGTTTGACAGTGACACAAGGTACTAAACACATGTCAGCTGTCAAAACCAGTGTTGCCAAAACCAAACCAGCTAAAAAATCACCCGTTATTATGAAAAACAATGTCAAGATATATTTGCGATTTATTACGTCATAAGAACAATCCAAACAAGCGAATATGAAGTCAACAGAAAAGAAAAGTGATATTACAACCTTTTCACTTGGTATGGCCGGAAGGGCGTACATAATTTTATTTTATTAACTAAGTTTAGAAAATGGAGTTACCAGGTAGTTTAGAACTGATTTTATAATTTTGAACTTTTATTTTATTGAACACTCCCTGATTCGGAAGACGATTTTTTAACTAAACCAATTTTAGTACCAAAAACAGCTAATCTATGAAGAATGATATAAAGTTCTTCTGGTCGAGAAATATGGTTGGTAAAATATCGATTATGATAGAACATATTCACACCAAAATGACAGCAAAAGCAAACATCCAAAAATATTAAAAGTCGTTCGAATATGGCATCAAATTTAAGCCCTTTCTTTTACACGTAAACTAGTACGCTTCCCTGCAAACCAGAAGGTAATAGTTTCTAAAAACACTACCATAGATAAGCGTTGCTGTTGCCACTCAATGGCAACTGATAAACAAATCCTTTTTCCAATAATTTGAGCCTTTTATTTTATTCATAAAATAGGCTAAATTATCCCAAGTATACAATTAACAACTTATAATAAACTAGCGTGCCCGGCGAACTTCATCCCGCCCAAAATTGACTTTTTGACTAAAATAATTTTCACTTCCACCTGAAATTAATTTTATTGATCCCAACTATAGCTTTTGACAAATAATACGATCTCACTGTATGCTACGATCAAAATTAAAAAAAAAAAAAAACGAAAAACTCTCCGTAGAAAATGTATGGAAAATCAATTTTCACAAACTTTCCAATTTCCCGTTCAAATTTTCCAATTTTGTCGCCTTAGGCGTAGACAAACAGAACAAAGAAGATTAAAGTGTCGTCCAACCTTCCGCTTTTTGACTTAAATGGTTTACAGTACACGACGTACAAATTCGTTCTCAATAAGCGGATTCCGTGGAATTGACTTCGTTCAGACGATTACAGCGGTGATTTTATGCATGGTTTTTGAACATCTGTCCAAGAAGAGAAGGTTTATAAAACAAAAAAAGTGCAGTAGATCTACAGCTATTGCAGCAAAGTTGCACCGCTGCTATAGAGAGACATTTTTTTTGTGAATGTGTTTGCACCCTTCTAGAGCATTAGTATTCGGGAATTCGGATGTATGTATTTAACAAACTTTTGTTCTTGGCTGTTTGAAGTTGATTTTATCCATGTGCGATTTATGGCTCAACAATAAGATATAATCCAAAAGCAGCTGCCTGCGATGTTTAAAAGAAATCAATTCATTGTTAACTTTCAGAGCATGCTAATTCGATCGGTCCGTCGGAAAAATAAGAAATGAACAATAATAATGGATTTAAGAATGTTAATTTATATTTTATTTTTTGATGTGTAAACATCTAAGCGCGCGTTGTTGGAATCTGGTGAAATAATTCCACACATTTAACTTGCGGGGACAGAAATGCGTCACTGTGTTTTATCATTGCATACATTTTATCATTGCATACGTTTTTATCATTGCATACATTTATTAATTTCAGCTTTTTGTTGATGTGAAATAAAATGTCTCCATTTCGTCCTTGCACCGTACTCAGAAGAAATTTCAAGAATTCTGCAGGGAGATTATCATCTTTTACCAATGATCATAAGCGGAGACTTCAATATCAATTTTGCAACTCAACCATTTATTGATTTTGTGCAAGATAAATTTAATCTTCAAATGAACTCCAACCGGAAAATTTGAACAACACGATACGGAACAACCATCGATGCTGTCTTCCAGCGTAATCTAGATAGGTTACGGTCTCGAATGTCCATATCTTACTTCAGCTACCACAATCCGATTGTATCTATTGTACCGAAACTAGCACAGAACGAATAAATTGTTGTTATTTCATAATATATGTATATCAATTATACGGTTATTCAAATTACAATTCCCTTTTTTCTCAATGACGTGTATCAAGCCACACACATACCGCACGCAGGGTGTTTACACATACACATATTTCGGGGCTGTTGGATGCAGTCGCACCAATTTTTTTTTTTTTTTATAGTTTCTAGTTTGAAGTCACAAGCAGAAACAAAGTTCTTCCTTAGGTTAACGTAGGAGCAAAATACATCTGAAGTACTTCCCTTTACGTAGGAGAAAGGTACTTCTGAAGTACTTCCCTTTACGTAGGAGCAAAATACATCTGAAATACTTCCCCTTAGAGAAAAGTGCTTGTGAAGTATTTCCCTTTACGTAGGAGCAAAGTACATCTGAAGTACTTTCATTTACGTAGGAGCAAAATACATCTGAAATACTTCCCCTTACGTAGGAGAAAAGTACTTCTGAAGTAGGTACTTCCCTCTACGTAGGGGCAAAGTACATCAGAAGTACTTCCCTTTACGTTGGAGCAAAGTACTTCTGAAATACTTCCCCTTACGTAGGAGAAAGTACTTGTGAAGTACTTCTTTTATGTAGAAACACAGATTCATAACAGTACTTTTTGCATTGTGTTAGAAAGAGATGGCTGTTTCACTTATTCTCATGCACAGCAGGTAACTTACTGAGTATTTTCCCAAGCGCCTATACTTTTTTAGTGGAAAGAAAAAACTTATTTTCCGTACGTACTTTAGTAGTTATATCAGTACTTTTCTGTTTGCCGGCTTCGTTGTCTTTGTAGTTTTTTCGTTATCATAACAGAAAGCGGAAAACATGCTGTTGGAAAAGGGTCGGGAAAAGAGAACCCCACCCCAGCTATAGACCCTCGAAATAAAGTTGCAAACATATGCGATCGTTAGAAGATTAATTTTTTAAGTTTATACACTCATGAACTGTCTTCTTGTTATGGCCCAAATTTGATACAAAAATTCTGATTTACCCCTCAAAAATCGATTCTGTTGTTCTTTTTATCAATGAAGAATGACGACGTATTTTTCATAGAGCTTCTGAGCAACAAGTTCGCGTAGATCTCCACCATTTCAATAGGCCACAATTTCAAAAGCCGCTAAATACTCCCCCAGCTGCTCCACAACTACCAAGTGACGCAAACCTATTTTATCCGTTGTTATGTATAGCTTCTCCTTCTTCAGAAGGATACTGCCGCATTTACACCCGCACCTACACCTACACCTCTGAATAAATGGCAGTTTGGTTATGCGGCACGTTGCTAAAGGGAGCAAATTAAATTTCGTTTTAACGACTAACATGTGCGACATTTGATGTTCTGCCAGCAAAAGGGTACTTTTTTTTAACTCATTTAGGTCAATTTTCATAACCAGCCGATGATTTTAGCTTTTGCCGAAGTAAAATGTGAAAAATCTGTCAAACCCAATGTAAAGTCGATTAATCCCTTAACTGGAAAGTATTTAAGGGACCCAAGTTCAATGTTCGATTCGATTATTTAAATTTTGCTTCTGTTTTACTTATCACAGCTGGAAGCATTTGCTGTGAATATATATATTTTTTTTTTTTTTTCAATTATCCCCGCTTAATACGAACCAAAAATTACCGCAAATGGGATCTGCTTCTGTCAGCAATGGAGAACAGCTTTTAAATTAGATTTAACAAATTTTAACAGATTTTTTAACCCAATCAGTAATACCTTAGCTATATTGCTATAGCAGCGGTCTTCAAAGTCACCTTGCACCTTGCTTACCACCGCTGGGAAATACAAATGATTATCAAGCTCTTTATATCCCATTTTGGGGTTTTGCTGTTTCGCATAGAAAACTCGTAAAAACTCATTCAAAGGGAACAGAGAAGAGAGCAGCACAGAGGAGATAATCTCCCTTGGAGTATGTTCTAAATATATATTTGAATATCTCAGGAAGGTAAGAAACCATAGAAAATGTAAATTTCCAATACATGCTTATTTTAATTTTACGTTAATGCCATACAATTTCAATTTCTATTTTTGAAAAATTTAAAAGGATATCTCTCAGACATCCGCGTATACAAGAATGTTCAAGAATATGCGAATGCTGTGCCATGTCATGTAATTATTTTAATTCAAATTGTGGGGATGTTCCGATTCATTGACGATTTCATTCAGACCATGTTGAGGGTGGATGAACAAAGATGGGTGGAGGCCTTAGGGGATTGGTATTTAGGTGGCTAGTGCGTTATCAGAAGGCAACAGATGGTTTCGAGAAAAATAATTTAACGCATGGCGAGACAGATCGCTCATTTTCTGAAGCACTATACATTCTGTATCTGTATTAATTCGGTTATTTATTTTTGTGAGCAGAAAAGCTTCGTGTCTTTCTATGTTGTTTATCATTGTGTGACGTCTACCACGTACTATATCAAACATAAATAACAAATTTATAAATAAAACCAATGTGCATGTCCCGCTAAAGACTGATTTTTATTTCGATAATTAAAAGTACGCACGAGTAATTTTCAACCTAAAATTTGCTTCGTTTATTCATGTGTGAGACAGCTCTCGGAGTTTGTTTCCAAAAGTAATTGAAAATGTGCCAAAATTTCTTTAATCAAATTATTTAGTAATTGTTGTTTTCTTAGTTCTTCTCTTGGAAAGGACGAACCAATAAAGCTTTATCAGCGCTCCGAGACGATTACATATAGCGGTAACTTATGAACTTATATTGTTGTAAGCTATAGATCTCTGAACATATGTCTTAAAGAAGCGGGTACCAAAGACCGCATCAACTGAAGGCTCGAAATCTAAGTAAAATTAAGATTATGTCTTTCGTACAATGCCTACAAGTGCGATATTGTGGCTGCACCTATGCCTACAAAAGGAATACCTATGCGGGCCCATACTATAGACATTTTTAACTTTTTGTTAAAAATTGTACATTGAACTCAAACAACTGGGTCGCAAAATTGTGTTCGTCTGTCTGTCTGTCTGTCTCTCTGTCCATATATACCGAGGCCTAAACGACTGTCCGGATTTCGTTCAGACTTCGAACTTGGAGTTTGGGGTCTTACAGTTCGGGGCCGCTTCTTTGTTTGCACAGTACCTTCAATATTAATGGTACTTCTCATATAAAATGTTCACCCCAGCCTTCGAAAACGGATCTAACGATTACAACCAGAATTGATATCGAACTTTAGGTAGGTGAGGTTAACATGATTCCATACTCAGTTTTTCGCCAGAAAATCGAGATATTTGTACATATCTCGAAAAAACGTATGGATCCTACGATTGTAGTAAAAATTAATTTCTAAGGTAAAATGATCATTTATAATTGAACATCAAACTCAATTTTTCCGGATATTAACGTGCAATGAATTTTTGAAAAAAGTCATTTTTAAAAAACGTAGCTTTCTTAAGTTTACCGGAAAACGGCCCTAACAACTTTGACCAAAATGCATACTTAAAGTAAAATGTATGTTTTCAAAATTATTGTGTCCTTAAGTTTCAATCGAATCACGGAAAACGTTTATTTTAAAAACTGTTCACATCTCGAAAACCCCATTTTTTATTTCAATAAAACTTTTAAAACCAAGTAATGCTTGCATACCGAACAATAACGTATGCTCAGTTTTCAGTTAAATAGTTAAGCATTAGTATTTTTCAAACTAAACATTGCAATGCGTAATTTTACAAAATCCACTCTAACGATCAAAATACATATTTAAGTTAATACAAGTAGGTATTCTAAATAATATCCCGTACTTAGTTGTTCTCGAAAAATTGGAATAAATCAGTACCTATTTTTAATTATTTCTCAAAAAACTTTTGATGAACGTGCACTTTATTTTACTTTGACATCATAAAGCCTTCTTTCAAAATCCGTGTTTTGGCGCAAAGAAAAATAAAAATAAATAAAAGACGTCCCGATGTATACTCCAAAAAAAATGTTTACAAAAAAACTCGAAAAAATACCATGAAAGATGTCCCAAAAGCACATCAAACTTTAAAAAAAAACCGAATCTTCTTATATATAAAAAGAAAGCCTTAATATTGTGTTCGTTTGTCGCCGATTCACGCCTTAACGCATTTACCGATTTGAACCAAACTTTCACACATATTTGCTATTGGTCTATAAATGATTTTTGTGAAGTTCTGTCGCAAAAACAAAACTTTGAGGGGATGAAAGAGGTAATGAAAGTTTGTATGAAGAAATGTACTTTGAAAAAAAAAAAAAAAAAACTGAATAGAAATCGAGTAGTGACACTTCAAATACAAAAAAAAAATTATTTTAGAAGCAATTGTTGTTGTCAATTATTTCAATTATTTTTCGAGCAAATTGCTGTTGTGAAAAATTTTGAAATTTTTTTTTTTAAATACCTATGTATTACTAAATATACCTAATAACTTTGTTCAATAAGGTCATACATTTGACTTTAGGAGAAACATAGGAATTCAAGATTGATTCCACAAAATTCCAGCGATTGTCCTTGAGACTTATTAATTGTCATAGCGAAACGGGACATGCTTAAATACGAATGGCAAATCTTTCTGAATAAGCGGAATTCGTGGAAGTAGAATGTTTTCCTTTGAATTTTCCACTCAAAATCGTCCCTTATTCCATGACATTTGATTTGATATTGTTCACAATTAAATCAAACGCGATCAGTTACAAAATTTCGGTGGATTGAGGTTGCGCAATAAAATATATAAATTTTGTAAACAAATTACACAAACACACGTTTACCAATTGCAACCAAACTTCACAAAGATCATATATAGGCCAATACCAAAGATGTGTGAAAGTTTGGTTAAAATCGGTAAATGCGTTAAGGTGTGAATCGGCGACAAACGAACACAATTTTAAGGCTCAATTTATATATATATATAGATTTGGGCGGAACGAAGTTCGCCGGGTCAGCTAGTATGATTCTAAAAACGTGCCTCAAAATACCATTTGAAATATAGCCCAAAAAAAAATGTATTACGGTGCAAAAAATACATTCAGAAATGGTTAAAAATTCCCCAAATAAAAGGTCCTTAAAAAACGCTAAATAAAAATGCGCTTGGTCCTGCAGCGGTTTCTAAATAGGGCTCTAATGGGTGATTTCGGACACAAGCTCATAGTTAAGGTAGTTTGAAAAATCCAATTTTGCTCTTTGTACTCAAATGGAAAAGTATAGCTCTGTATATCAATTAGGGACATAAATAGCTACTTAGGTACCTACAGCTCTCATTGACAAAAAGCATCTTGATTAGGGTGTGCAAATATTATGATATGGCCCTTTATCATAAAATTAGCTTCCTTTTTTTAAAACAACCACTTGATTCTTTATTCCCTAAATCAGTTTAGCATCCACAAAGTGCTTAAGTGCTTTACATAAAAAGTGAAGACCTCTGCGCGTTTTACCAAAATGTGTGCAAATTGCTGTACACAGAATGTGTAACAGCCATTCAAAATGATGGAAAAGTTTGTCGAACGAAAAGTTGGCGAAAACTTTTTCTCACATGACTTTGTTCAGAGATTACAATCTTTTCAAGTGTTATAATGTTAGGGGTTACAGATAAAAGGCATAGATTCGAAAAACCTGCTCCCTGATTATGGATCATTCATCAAAACTTTTCTCCCTGCTTGGGAAGCTCGACATATTTCCAACTAAGCAAGTGCATATACAAAGAGTGCGAGTTCAATATTGGGGTAATGTTTAAACGATTTTGGACGAAAAATTCACTCGGCCCATACTTGTCTTGCCCTTAATTAAAAATCCTCCACATCACACTAACATCTGGCAATGAACCATACTCTCAAATGGTTTCGACTTCGTTTTCGGAAGAACCAAATGGTACTTACATAAATTGATGTCCGTTTTCAAAGGAACTAAATACCACACCTCAACTTCTGCATAATTAAATACTGTCACTCTCTACGAACAACTAAATTAGAGGTCCCCAAGAATTAAGTCTTTAATGTTTCGGTGATTCAAAGCAGTGTCCAGCATGCACACGTTCATTATAATGGCAAAGGCAACCCTTTCAGTTCTGCTCCCTTATGGTTATGAATTGCTTTCTCATTCAGTGCACCCACCCCACATCGGACATGATGGGTGTCCACGCAAATCGTCTTTATCGACCTCTTTACAGACCAAAGCATCGAAGGCAGTAACACTTCATTAACACGACTCCTTTCAATTTCCTAATTTTGCAAGATACCTACATATCAAGTGACTACAGGTCCTTTTTGTAGTCCGAAAACTAATTCTTTTTCGGTCGATAAGTCTGATAAATTTCCTGGAAATAACACGCGTTAGGGTATAGGGTATTCGACCGCCTTCGTCGAGAAGGATTGCTACTTGCTACAACATCCTCCTCGTATCGGCTTTCACAATCTCAAACTGTTAACACACTGAATTACAGGCCAGATTCCTTCCAAATTAACCCAGATATTTGTGGTCCTCTGGCTCTGCTGCAATCACAACGCACAATCGCCATCATGACTATCATCATCGTCATTACCGTTTATTTTTGTATCCCACATGCAGCGTTGCCAGACGGTTAAATATATCCCCCCAGATAACTCTGAAAAACCCCCAGATTTGGCTACTTTTTTTTTTTCAAAAAAAGCCCCAACTTTCTGTCGTTACTTTTTTTAACATATTTTTGTATGACTTTAAATAAGAATTTCGAATTTGAAAGGGGAACATGTAAGTTTGGTTTTCCGAGTGCAAAAGTGTGCGCCCAGGACATACAAAATAGCAACGCATCTTACATTTTCAGAACATTTTCTAATCGAATGCATTTTAAAATAACTCACACATTTTCAGGTCAGCAAAAAGGATATTAGGTATAGCAAAATACAAAAAAAAAAACAGATCAACCCCTAAAAATTGGAAAAAAAAAACCCCTAACAACACTGCCTACATGCTTCCTGACATCCTGACATCCGCCGGTTCAAGTGCTCACACTTATGTGGGGCAACTGTCGGCAAGAGAGCTTGGGCTTGGGGGGTGTTGTTCACACATTGATTTATCCTTACCAGCTGCTGACACCTTAGAAAAAAATGGTCTCCATACTAGGAATAGCGTATAATATGTCGATTTGTGTTTTCTTACAGGTAAAGCCGTGCCATTTGTTGAATTAACTGTCGCCCATGCTAGTGTGCTAACCATTTTGGCGATATCCTTCGAGCGGTACTACGCCATTTGTGAACCACTGAAAGCCGGATATGTGTGCACAAAGGCTCGCGCCCTTTTTATTTGTGTATTCGCCTGGGGGTTAGCTGCCCTCTTTACTAGGTAAGCATTGTTTCCTTGATATGGTAGTGCATGAATGTCTGCAGTGTGTTTGACTTTGTGAATTATTAATTTTATACGCTTGCTAAACAGACTTCAAAGCGCTTGCATGGTTTGAAGCTTTTTCCATTCAATTTAAGTTAATTTAAAAAATAATCATCACTCATCGCATTATTTTAATTTTATCATGTTTCATTGCGCTTGGATTATTCCCTACGATTGATTTTTATTAAAACGTCATTCCGTCATCGAGATTACATCAATCAATCGCTCGTTTGGTGCTTTGGGCCCTAAATGGGGGGGGGGGGGTGTTTTGAAGGTCAAGGTAGCCAGTTTTTAAGAAAATTTAACAAAGTATTCCCATTCACTATCTAAATGGAAACCATTCTACAACCTTGAGTTTTGAGTGATGCTTTTAAGTGATGGCAGGGCTTCTTGGTAATCACAAAACTAACTTTTTCTAATTTGAATATGAACATTTCATAGCAACTTTAAATATTCCGAATGACGAATGTCGTTAGTAAGCCAGTGGTAGGTGTTCAGTATGACATGTCAAATAACTGCGATTACTGTTTGAAAATTTTACAAACATTGTAGTAGACGGAGATTTAAAAAATGAAAAAATCTGAAATAGTTTCCCCAAAGACCTTCAGATGCTTTTAGTGAGATAAGCGATGTTGTATTGTATTGTAAGTAATAGGCCTTGTACACTGCGACCAGAAAAGATCTTTTGTGTTGGCCTCTATTATTTAACCCAGTGAGCTGTTGAGGCTCTTTCTAAACATCAGTACTCTTCTTGGTTCCATGTTTCCTATGTCTACAGGACTTAAAAACGCCCCTTGCATATGGATCGCTCTGCCCCTTGCTACAGCAGGGCATTCGCAGAGTACGTGTTGCGTGGAGTCATCGTCGGAAAGTCTCATTTTTTTGAGATGGTATCTTAGTGGCCAGTGACCAGTAAGATAGCCCGTTAGGATCCTTAGATCTTCTTTGCTTAGCTCAAGTAACTTTTTTGCTTTACTACGAGCTGGGCTTGAATCCTTTTGCCTGCCTCTGTCCCTTTGATTCCATCCAGTATTCGGCAAGGTGATCATCTTCCCATTTCCTGAATTTTGAGTGTACGTAACTCAAAGGTACCCCGAAGTAGGGCTCAGGACCAGTGAATAGGCGTGATGCGCCTCATCTTGCTAGACAATCCACCCGTTAATTGCTCTTTAATCCCTCATGACCTGGTATCCAAGCAACGGTGATTGTTTTGTCCTTGGTCAGATCTTCAAGGAGGTTGAAACATTCCCAAGCCCTCTTTGATCTGATCGAATACGATCTTAGGGCCTTAAGAGCTGTTTGGCTGTCTGAGAGGATGTAGATGCGGGCACCTTTAGTTGGCCTTCGTAGACTTTCTCGGATACATATCTCTATGGCGTGTACCTCCGCTAGAAAGATGTCTGGTGATTTTCCCAGTGAGCTCTTTGGAACCTAGGCTCATATACTACAGCTCCGGTGGCATCATCTTCCATCTTTGAACTGTCGGTGTACCAGATTTGTAAGCGATGTTTGCGTGACTTCATATGGACTTCTCATCCTTTTTTGAAGAGCTCTTTTGTTACGAACATAGTCAAAAATTTAAGAGCTCAACTTCATACCATCTTGTGCTTACATTCTTTACACTATAACCTAACCTAGAAACATCTCTTGTGGTATATGTTCAATTTAAGGTACCAAAAGGTATTTAATTCTCTTTTTGAATTTTACGATCCCTCTATTGGACTGTTTCACTAGTTCTTCCGGAAGCAGCGTATCTCTAAGGAAGTGGTATGTCCTTCCCCCAGTTAGGGCGCTGCATTTACAAAGTAGACGAATCTGGAAGTAGTCGTTAGCAAGTGGTAATTCAATTGTGACTCGATGCTATCACACTTGAATTGCACATATACAATTTCAATAAAAAAGTTAATTTAAAAAAACAAAAAACCCAACTGACTGTAAAAAAGATTTAAAAAGATTCAAACAAGCCACAGTTAAGTATATATAACTATATGACAAACGGAGACTACCGACACAACCTGGCAAAAATATGCGCAGCCTCCGATTGTCAATTACACTTGAAAGTGACTTGTTTTAATATTTTTACATTCTTTTACAGTCAGGTTTTGTTGATTTTTTAAATTAAATTTTTTTTGTTGTTTTTTTTTTTTAAATTTATATTTTTATATTTATTTGTTGGGCCTATGACACTCCGGGAAAGAACACCAATTTAATAACACCTCACTCTTCAAAATCAATCAAGCCGTTTGGGCTGCAGGGCGTCACGTATAGGAACGTACATAGGATACGCGCGAAACACATAACTCTCCCTTAGTCCAGTCGGGTAAAAAGAATAAACTGGATAAGAATGCCCAAAATTCTCTAAATTAATCTGCAGCACATTGTTAATCAAAATCAGCGTGTGATTTAACTATAGGCCTTCTGATAACGTATATTCAAGTTCAAAGTACATAAAGATCTACTTAAGCCACCCTTCTCTTGTGGAAAAAAAAAGAACAGCTCATCCATTGTATTCGCCACCGGATTTATTTACGTTACGAAAAGCGTAACCTCCCTTCCATTAACTCGGGAAATTATCGTCTACATCTTAAATATCGAAAAAGCCATTCTACGATAACCTTCTCCATGGCCACAAGTACATTGTCCGTTGAGCACATAACAAAGCAAATTATACGCCCAACCCAGCTGATAAAATGGAAACCTTCAAAACGCTCTCTCTCTTTCTTCATCGGCAGCCAAGCAAATAATTCGCCTTAAAATTAAGCCATAACTTATCCCCGAAAGCCTTCAAAATGCGAACAAGGAAAAAATAAAAATAATCAAAAACATTATCTCAAACACTTTTTGCCACCGGGGACCGTGGCAATATATCCGCAGCAAGTTTCGCTGAATTAAATTACACAGCAACCCACCAGGCCACTTCATCCTTGTAAATTGTATTAATCAATCCCAACAAAAGGACATTTCTTAATCTACTGCCAGTAAGTGCGCGCGTGATATTCTTTTAATTTCGTCGTAAGTTTTGCATGCGATGGCGTATTTATATTGTTTCTATTGTATATATGTGTGTCCAGCTTGTTCCCATCCTACCCACCGACCATCGGGTATAATAAATTCACTTCCCGGACAATTCCGAACACAAACATCATTCCTTTTCAATATTTTCCTAATGCAAACATGATTGTCTTCCGTTTGATTTATTACAATCCATGGACCTTCAGTAGAACAGTTCTCATTGTGCTTCATCTGTCTATATGTGTGGTGTCCTTTTTGTATCTAATGATCCTTTTAGTTTCGAGTGTGATATGTGTGAGCGCGCCACCGATATAAATGTAGCTTAAAATAAACAGCCATTCGAATCAGTCGAAAAGCAAATAGCTCCCTTGTAGGATGTCCTTTTTCACTCGCGCAGGTATGGGGCTGACCGAGAACTGAAACCTTTATCAACGCATCATAAAATCACTTCCCCAGAAACCCATCATCATATAGCGAATCATAGATCCTTTTACATCCCCCTAACATGCACCCTGTGGGTATTGGCGGACTACCCACTCGTTTATGGTCTGAGGGCTCATCGGTGTTTATAGTAGGCCTCTCGCCCACTGTGTGCTGTTGTATAATTTACTTTGTGAATTTCCTTTTGTAGCCCAATCCTCTGGGTGGCCGAGTACAAGTACGTGGAGTACATCGACGGATCCGATGTGGCCGTCTGCCTGACACAAGCCGTGTCCTCTTGGACGATTGGATTCTTCCTAATGACAATTTCGATGTTCTTCATCATGCCGCTCATCATCCTCATTGTCCTGTACGGCATTATCGCAAAGAACCTCATATCCAAGGATGGAACCATGATGAAAATTCGTCCCACCAAGCCCGAGTTCAGCCTTAAGGCTCGCAAGCAGGTGGTTTTAATGCTCGGCGCAGTGGTCCTTTCGTTCTTCCTCTGCCTGCTGCCGTTTCGAGTGCTTACCCTGTGGATTATCCTCAGTTCCGATCAAACGTTCTTCGCCGTTGGTGTGGAGCGCTACTACAACCTGTTGTACTTCTGCCGCATCATGTTCTACCTCAATTCAGCCATCAATCCGATTCTCTATAACCTTATGTCCACAAAGTTCCGCAAGGGATTCCTTAAGCTGTGCATCTGCTGCAAGCCATTCGCCGAGTCATTCCAGTTCCGCCATCGTACGGCAACACTCAACACCACCACCACTTCGTCGAGTTTTCTATCGCGAAGCTCCAACCGTCGCACATCGGATGACTTGCGGAATCGAGTAGTCCCTAAGATTGACCTAAGCCACCAGCTAAGGGAGTACGAAGTGGGCATGCTGTCAAAGTGCGACTCCTCCATTATAATCGATGAGCAGAGCAAGCTATCGCTGGCAAATCCTCGGCGGAAGTTGAGTTCCACTGACAGCGACGACGACGACGGTATTATCGGTGTAGCAACTATGTGCGAGAGCAATCCCACGCCAAAGAGAAGAACATCAAATTGCCGCGTCAAATGCAAAAGACAAATAAGCTTCGATGAGAATGTCATTGTAAACATCGAACACGAAGCGAACGGAGAAAGGATCGTCTACCAAACGAGTCTGGAGGAGAAGATTTGTGGCAGTAAAAAGGACACGAGTATTATTAATTTTCTGCCAACGAAAAGCTTGCGAAACAGTCTACAAAAGTAAGGGTAACCAACTACAGTGTCTTTCGATTTGCGCGCATATTATAGTAACTGAAAGCAGATGGATGTGGGTCGAGTTCGGTGGCCTTAAGGATAAATAATGTGACGGTAGCGATACAATAAATCTGGCTATATAAGTTAAATGTATACGATATGGTAAATGGCGAGTCAGTAATCTGTTCGTGGGGATATCCAGATGGATTCTATCGATTTGTCGGGTGATTTAGCCCGCAAATTTTGCCTCTCTCTCTATATTTATATAAATTATACACTGCATATGTGAAATTGTAAAATTATCAAAAACGATACAAAATGTTAGTTCAAAATAGAAACCAAAAATGTGGCAGACAATTAGTGTGCTCAAAATACATTACATATGTTATGTACGTAAATTTAATGTTAGCTTTATTTATATTATATGTAAATGTATATACACAACCATATACTGTAGTATACTGGTGGCTTAATGTTAGTAATTTTTATTTTTTAGAATATATACCTACTTTAAAGAAACAATAAAAATTTCTTAGAGCCCAGTTAATAAAAAATCTGAGGAATGGGAAATGGTTCTTGCTCTTTTTAATGTTGTTGTTGCTGTCGCTTTCGAGAATTGATTGGTTTTACAGTTGACTGATTGCCTGAACGTAAACAAACGACCATGGTATCAGTATGCACCGACAGCGGTTTTGATTGGCAATTCTCATACTTATGGTCGATGAACAGAGTGATAAATTTAAATTGTATTTGGGTGCCATTTTGTGCGCGATTTAATGAAAGGGTAAAGGGACCTGGAAAAATAATGCACAAGTAGTAATGGAAGGATTGTTGCACAGTCTTTGAGATTTGACAAATACGTACTGTTTACAGATAGGTGTATACCAGAGATAATACTGAGACCCTCAACTTCGGCCGATTTTCCGTTACTTGCCTACAAGCTTTATTTTAATGGGCTGGCAAATGCTAAGTGCGCTAGTATTGGAGACGTTCAAGTAGGTACATATCTAGTTTAGTAGGTCGGACAGCTGTCTGACTAGATGTGTCTCAGTTTTGATTGGCTAAAATGGGTCATATGAGCAACTGTTTCATCTAGTCTGACCAATCAAGTTTTTGCGTTCAGGTTACATCTTATCCAGGCCAATCTAGTCGACTTAGGATAAGTAGATTCTTGAATGTGCCCATTGTTACATAGAAATTCATGTTGACAAATGTCACGTAACTTCAAAAATTGCATATTGCCACTTCCGCTGTCAGCGAAGTTGCTGGCAGCGTTCATATTAATTAACGGCTAGTAACTGATTCAAATTTGTTGTCGTTCAACTGGTTTCGGATTTATTATAAGCACTTATTTACCCTTGGCATTTGTTTCTTTTGAGTTTCTAGGGAGTTGAATATATTTTCATCGATGTATATCTATTGATGGGTTAAACCTGGCTAAATGTCATCGTCCTCTTAGTGCCAAGGAACTTTCTCAAAGTAAGGGAACGCATCGAGCCACGAATTGTAACCTACTAGCCCAGAATACTTTTTGGACCTATAATTTGTATGCAGGGAAGTGTTTTTCTCTCACTTTGTGGCTAGATGATTAGCGGCATGTCAAACTCCATGTAAAAAAATTGACATTTCACCATTTGCGCTAGACGTCTATCACTTTTCGTGAAATATCACTTTCAGCGAAATTTCTCAATTTAGCGCAAATCTACCCGCTGCATTAAGAAACAAAACGACCTGCCAAAGGAAATCGTTCAAACGTCTACCAAATAAAAATAAATACGAAGCCGAGCTAGTGTTATTGTTATAAAATGTTTAATAATGTAAATAAAATAGCAATTCAGATATTGTTTTTATAATATTTGTATCATTTCTTTAATTGTAGTGTGGAAATAATGTCACTTTGCCGCTGCCGCTAGTAGTCTAGCGCTCTGAAGTTCCTTCATCTGCGATATTTTGTACTAGACGTCTAGCGGGAATTCTTAACATCATTTAACCAGTCTTAATGGCGTAATAGGTATGCCCAGCGATGCCAACTAAGGATTTTTCATTATTATGCTTTTAGGCATCTTTATTTTATTTCAAATATTTTTATTTTTTTAATTCAGCGTACTGACTTTTTATTTTTTAAAACATTCCTAAAAAATCTTATGTCTCGGTCTTAAAGAATGTATTTCCACCTTCAAAATCTGCCCATTTTCCGAACACTTTATCTGTCATTTTTAAATAATAATAATTCCAGCTTCCACTTCCAGTACGTGGAATGCAACTTGAAACAAATTTGAAATCTGTTTGTTTTTTGCTCGTTACTTTGCTTCGGCTGCGTTTTTTTTGTGTTCAAGAAAAAGTTTGTTGTTTAATTAAGGAGGTACCTAAGGGACTATTCACATGAAAGCGAATTGCAAACTGCGAACACGCGAATATTTGTAGTTTCTAACACTCATTTTTTTTTTAACACTTCATTCACATGAAAACCTTTTTTGGTCGCAGATACCAGCGTATCAGTTTCATTTTTAAAGGTTAAAGTTCAAACGAATTTTTCATTCGTGGGTTTGTGGATCGCGACTGTTGTGTGGATTGTGAATAAATTGTGACAGTTCGCGGTAAGAATTTTCAATTCGCGGGAAAATTGCTTTATTTGTTAATTTAGCTGTTGAATGAAATTGTGATTCATGTTTTTTTTAGATTAGATGTTAGATTAATTAAATATAATGGTTTTGTGATAGAACAAATAGCAATTTCCAAATTCATTAATACAGTTAAATTGATTTATTCGCAATTCGCTCTCTCGCTTCTTAAATTATAAACTTTTTTTTATTATTTTGTCTTGAAATTTAGAACTCTATTCAACAGATTTTCACTCTAAAATATATTTTTTAACTGATTTAAGTTTTTTTTTGGAAATAACAACTTCTTTTGTTTATTTTTTTTTATATGTTAATTTTTGATTTGATTGATTTTTCTTTATTAATTAACTTTACCTAAAAAAAATTTGAGGCATTACCTATTTAATTTTTCAAATTACGCATTTTTTTGTCAAAAATGGCTGGCAACGCTGCATATACCCACGATTTTTTGTTTTTGCACATCTATGGCACAGTACTTTTCGTATAATAGATACCTATACTCTGTCCAAGAAAAATTGTCAGTACAGGCCTTATGGGAAGCTCTTTTTTCTACCAGTGGTGCCTGTAGTACTCTCACGGCACTCAAACACAGAATTTGCCACTGAAATAAAAACGAAACCACTGGCATTCCAAAGCATTTTGTTGTTGTAATTTTCCTGAAATTCGCATACATCCCTCCACAACCAGTCTGCCACGCAGCCGCGGGCAGAATGAGCACGATCGCTTGTGTTCGCTTGCTATTATCATCAACCAAAATAAGCAGTGTGAGTGACTGAAGCACATCAGAGAAGTGTTACCATATCCCAATGTTAGCATATCATTAAGGGTTTTTCTTTGAATTTTGTCAAAGAACTTTCGGTTTTGGTGCTTTTTGGAGCTTTTTGGAGCTTTTGAGAGCGGCATATTATGTGGGGTGCTGCCATTCGGTTTTAATTTGTTTGTATTTCTGAAAGATCCAATAATATTCAGTTAAAACATATTTTTGAACGTTGTCTTTTAGAAATAATGTTTATTCGTGAGGTGTTTTAATGCATCCATTTCATTAACGCAACAAGTGATCATATGTGCGTTGTAGAGATATTGCAATAAATTAATAGTGATTACTAAGGCAACTCAACCGGATTAATGTAAAAGCATGGTATTTTAAGGGATAAAATTTGATTAAATATTTTATTATAGAAAATTAAGTGCAAATTTTCAGCCTGATTCGTTAGGGCATATTTCTGCATGTTTTGGTAGGTACAAATTCAAATTTCACTTTGTAGAGCATATTTTTCACACTGAAATATCAAAATGATGAAGCAGGTAAACCTATGCTGTTTATTTTCGGTCGTTGGGTTTTACCACATCCGGTCACTCCTCCCCAGTAAAGCAAATGCCTTGAAAGGATTTTATGATCCTTTTTTTGCAACTGTTTCCGCGAAGTTCTGCCTTGACGGGTGATAATTTTTTTAACAAATATGTAATCTAGGTATTATGCCTATATTAAAAAAATGTATGTGCACAAGTGCAGTCCTTTTACCATCTGTTTAGGTATATGGCATTGCTTCGTGGTTATCTAATTTTGTCTAATTGCCTGTTTGTGTATATAAGGCGGAAACAATGGTTGTTATCTCAATAGCGGATAGTGCAGCTAAACAAGCGGTTAACTTTATTGTGCATATGAATAAACAGAAACATGGCTACAAAGTCTTCAAAGGATCTAAGTGTAGAAAAGAAACAACAAATTGTTGATGCAACTGAAAAATGCTATGGCTTTTTTAAAAGTGAATCGGAAGCCGTAGGAAATGCGGCTACGGTTTTTCCTGTTACGGAACAAACTGTATACAGGGTTTTAAGGGAAAAAGCAATCAAAGGCCACAATTCACCACCAAAGAAGAAAAATAATTCCAGTATCAAGATTTTTGTGGATGATTTTGACAAGTGTGCGATTAGGCGGATAGTCCATCAGTTTTTTATGAATAATGACCTTCCAATGCTAGACAAGATAAATATTATTGAAAGTACAAAAATGAAAATATAACAAAACTAAGCAGATAAACTTTGCATACAATATTGCAAAAAGATCTCGGATTTAAATTCGTCAAACGTCAGCGAAAGAATTTTTTGTTGGAATTTATTTCGTTCAGCAATATTTTTATTTTAATTTGGAAGATGGTAACCCTAACAGCATTGCTCTCTGAGTTATGGCGAATTATCATACATACTACGGCAACCCTGTGAGAGCTTTAAAAAGGGACCGATTTATGTAAGTCATTGCAACCAGACTGAGAGACAAACATCCTATCTTCCCTGTACTGACAATTTTTCTTGGACAGAGTATAGGTATTCATTCTGCTCATTTCATAATAAATACTAAAAAAGTGTACGGAAACTTCGGATTGAAGATAATGAAATACAGAGATATATAACTTTCCAGTGGAAAGGCGGCTGCCTTCAAGTTGTTTTCCCAAAAAATTCATGAAGTCACACACTATGCTCATCTGTCATCTCTTTTCTAGTGTATGTGGGTTCATGAATTAGACTTTAATGCAAGAATTCGCAATTCCGAAATGTTTATTTCGCAATTTTTTTATTTTGTTTGTATTTTACTTTAATCGAAGCCAATAACCAAATAAATTCAATACGAAGCACAAAGTTTATCACCTGCGATGTTATATGCCAGATAAACTAATCGTGTGAACTAAAGCTAGTTTTAGTTTATAAGGCTGGGTTAGGCAAGTCATCCCTTTTATGAACAAGATAGGGACGTTTTCTAACTATTTTCAAGAGACATACAGAAAGAAAACAGCTGATTTTCTTAATCACTAACTGAATTTGCTAAGATGCAAACATTTTGTACTGCTTACTTCCGACATGCAATTAAATTAAATCAGAGTATACTTTAATATTTAAAATATACAATGCAGCCTTCCATTGCATGTTTTTCTTCCGTTAAAGGGAATTATGCCCCGCCAAAGAAAGGAAGCCTTGTGCTACTTACCACACCGTTTCATGAGCACTGATGTCAATCGAAACGACTAAATACAACCGTGAGTAAAAGCATTACCAGCTGCAAAGCTGTGTGTGAACCACAAAGTCCTTTGAATGTTTAGGCGAATTTGTACTAAATGAAGCTCTTTTATCCTATACCTAATGACGAAGCCACAAAACCCCTCCAGAAGCAAATACAAGTTCACACGAGTATTTTCCAGACAAAAGTAGAATTTTCTCTTCACATTGAATTCTTTTGTACACGCTTCTCACATGAACTTCCTACCTTTGGATTAGGTACGTTCGTATTCTTTTTATGTTATTGCATCAAAAAAAGAAAACGAATGAGTACTTGCGGATTTGTTTGCCTGAATTTGAGTTCTTTGTTCATCTTTTCCATTTTCATTACTGAAAATTTGTCTTTCGTTGTAGGAGAGGTGTAGGTGTTAGGTTTTAGGTATGTCTTGCATTTAAATACGTTGCCCATTTTACTTTACGAAAGCCATATCACATAAACGAATACTATTTGACGAGGAGTAAATTTCGTAATTTCCTTTACGTAATATACTAGTTTATAGCCTCCCGAAATGAAATTCGGATATCCTACTCGTTACTCGTATAAGCATCAAAGTAAGTCGTAAGTGGCATGTGTCACACTTGTAAAGATGTTAATACTCGTATACATTTTATCTTATTTTTTCAATTACGAGATATGACTATTTAATAGGCAACTTTGAGGGCTAATCAAGAGTTCATTATTAACTTAGATCTAAATGGATTGGGCAGAGAAGGTGGTTTTGTCGGTGGTTCATTTGAACCGTATACTTCAATTAAAATTGGTGTTGAAAGATGAGCAAGTGGTCGGATTTATTATAGGAACAGAAAGTAGGTAGGGACTCATTGACAAATGAACTTGTTTCTTTAAGAAATATTTATAATTGAAGGGACAAGTATAGTTTCTCGAATGCTTATTAAAACATTTCAGAGTGACATTTGGCCCAAATGATTTGGGTTAAATGTTAAAGTTGTATATTTTGTCATGTGTCTCGACTTTTAGTTCAACGTACTCCTAGTTCCCGCTCACTGAAAGAGAATGGCGCTGAAAGCAGTTTGCCACAACTGTCATGAAATCATCCAAAAGATGCCAATATGGAACTGCTGTTGTTACTTCTACTTGAGATAGATTGGGGACGTTCAAGTTTCTAGTTTAGTAAGTCTGACAGCTGTCTGAATAGATGAATCTCGGTTTTTATTGGCTGAAATCGGCCATTAGAGCAGCTGTTTAAGGTGACGTTTATGGAGGGGAAGCCGACGAATCTATACTCCGTCCAAGAAAAATTGTCAGTACAGGCCTTATGGGAAGCTCGTTTTTCTACCAATGGTGCCTGTAGCTACTCTCACGGCACTCGATACACAAGATTTGCCACTGAAATAAAAACGAAGCCACTGGCATTCCAAAGAATTTTGTTGTAATTTTCCTGAAATTCGCATGCATCCCACCACAACCAGTCTGCCACACAGCTGCGGGCAGAATGAGCACGATTGTCTTGCGTTCGCTTGCTATTATCATCAACCAAAATAAGCAGTGTGACGTGTGAGTGACTGAAGCACATCAGAGAAGTGTTACCATATGATAATGTAAGCATACCATTTAGGGTTTTTCTTTGAATTTTGTGAAAGAACTTTTGGTTTTGGTGCTTTTTGGAGCTTTTGAGAGCGGAATATTATGTGGGGTGCTGCCATTCGGTTTTAGTTTGTTTGTATTTCTGATAGATCCAATAATATTCAGTTAAAATATATTTTTTAATGTTGTCTTTTAAAAATAAGATTTATTCGTTAGGTGTTTTAATTTCATTAACGCAACAAGTGATTATTAGGGAAACTCAACTGGATTCATGCAAAAAAAATTTGATTAAATATTTTAATATAAAGGGTGATTTTTTAAGAGATTTAGAACTTTTTTTAAAAAAAAACACAAAAAATTCGAAAAAATGAATGAAATATTTATTTGAATCGATAGTTTGAACCTTGCAATTTAATGTTTAAAGATAATTTCATGCAAATGTTGACCGCGGACGCGTCTCAGGTAGTCCATCCGCTGAGTCCAATTTTGGCATACTCTTTCACACATATCGGCCGGTATCTCACGAATGAATGCATGGATGTTGGCTTCCAGTGCGTCAATCGAAGCGGGCTTGTCCCTATACACATTAGCCTTGACATACCCCCACAAAATATAATCTAATGGTGTCAAATCGCACGATCTAGGCGGCCAATTGACCGGCCCGAAACGTGAAATTAACTGTTCACCAAACTCGCCTCGCAATTGCGCCATTGTTTCGCGTGCTGTGTGGCATGTGGCACCGTCTTGTTGAAACCAAATATCATGCAAGTCAAGAACTTCCATTTCGGGCAAAAAAAAGTTTGTTATCATCGCTCGGTAGCGTTCACCATTGACAGTAACGCTGCGATTCGCATCATCTTTGAAGAAATATGGCCCAATAATGCCGCCGGCCCATAAACCGCACCAAACAGTGGCTTTTTCGGGATGCATTGGTAGCTGTTGCAATGCTTCTGGCTGATCTTCACTCCAAATGCGGCAATTTTGCTTATTTACGTACCCATTCAACCAAAAATGAGCCTCATCGCTGAACACAATTTTTCGATAAAAAAGCGGATCCTCGGCCAGCTTTCCAAGAGCCCATTCACCAAAAATTCGGCGTTGTGGTAGGTCGGCTGGCTTTAGTTCTTGCACAAGCTGTATCTTAAAAGGCTTTACGCACAAATCCTTCCGCAAAATTTTCCACGTAGTGCTGTAACAAAGGCCTAACTGCTGGGAACGGCGCCGAATCGACATTTCGCGGTCTTCTGTCACACTAGCTGATACGGCCGCAATATTTTCTTCACTACGCACAGTACGTAAACGTGTTGGTGGTTTAATGTCCAACAAAGTAAATTTGGTGCGAAATTTGGTCACAATCTTCCGAATAGACTGCTCAGAAGGTCGAGAATGCCAATCATAAAATGGAAGCAGCGCGCGATGAACATTTCGAACCGAGCACAAATTTTGATAGTAAAATTCAATAATTTGCAAGCGTTGTTCATTTGTAAGACGATCCATGGTTAAATTGCGAACCAAACTGAAGCTGTTTGACAGTGACGCAAGGTACTAAACACACGTCAGCTGTCAAAACCAGTGTTGCCAAAACCAAACCAGCTAAAAAATCACCCTAGAAAACTAAGTACAAATTTTCAGCCTTATTCGTTAGGGCATATTTCTGCATGTTTTGGTAGGTATAAAATCATATTTCACTAAGTAGAGCATATTTTTCACATTGAAATATCAATATGATGAAGCAGGTAGACCTACACTGTTTATTTTCGGTCGTTGGGTTTTACCACATCCGGTCACTCGTCTCCAGTAAAGCAAATGCCTTGAAAGGATTTTATGGTCCTTTTTTTGCTACTGTTTCCGCGAAGTTCTGCATTGACGGGTAGTAATTTTTTAACGAATATGTAATCTAGGTATATAGGTCTATATTAAAAATAACAAAACTAAGCAGCTCAACTTTGCATATAATATTGCAAAAAGATCTCGGACTTAAATTCGTCAAACGTCAGCAAAAGAATTTGTTGTTGGAAAGAAGTGACATTATTTCTTGGATACGAAGATATCTACGCGAAGTAAAAAAAAATTAGAGAAGAGAAAAGAAAGATTTATTTTACTGATGAGACCTGGCTAAATTGGAAGATGGTTACCCTAACAGTATTGCTCTCTGAGTTATGGCGAATTATCATACACACTATGGCAACCCTGTGAGAGCTTTTAAAAGGGACCGATTTATGTAAGTCATTGCAACCAGACTGAGAGACAAACATCCTATCTTCCCTGTAGCCTGTACTGACAATTTTTCTTGAACAGAGTATAGTCAAAAAATTTGTGAATGTGTACCTACTAAGTTGATAGTTCGTGTATGTGGTTGACGTAGAAAATGTGACGTTCCCGACCAATCTAGTTTTTGCGTTTCAGACCAATCTTATCGACTTAAGGCAACTAGATTCTTGAATGTGCCCACTCCTAACGATTTTCAGAACTGTCAAGCAGAATACAGGTTGAAACTGTATAGATAACTTTTTTTTTCTGATAAAAAATATCTTGAAAATAGGCCTTCTTTAAAAATTCCAAAGCTTTCAATTCGGTTTTTGTGTGAGACTGACGTATATCTTAACTTAGGTCGAGTTCATAAATGTAAAAATGCTGCATTCCTGCAAATTTCGGGTTCATTATTGTAAATAACTGCATTATCATTGCAGAAGTTGGGCAGTACTAGCTTTCATAAAGAAAATTTACAGTCAGCATGCTGTAAATCTGTTTTCGTTCTGTTGCTGCACTGCAGAAAAGCACTTGAGCAATAGGGACTCATAAAAGCAACTCCTTCATTATTTTATGAGTCCCTATTGCTCAACAATAAAAACGCATTGTTTCTGTCGTGTAATGGTTAATTTTTAATAACCCTGAAAAGGATCAGCTGCACGGAAAAAAGTTTAAGATCAAATCAAGAAAAATAAGCGCCGAATCACGAAAAGTTTGTCTCATTTTAGAGCTTATCTTAGGATTTACTAATTCACGACTTTTTACTCGCAGTTCTAGAAATTGTACAAAGTGAAGATATTGACCCTCAAAAGTCGTGAATCAACACTTTTCAGTGTCAATAATGCGATCGAGCATGAAATACATATTCCCACAACCGATCGCAATTTGACACAAATAGCTATCAATTTGATATTACTGTGGTTGTGAATTGCAAAAAAAAAATCGTAAATTAACACTTTTCTGTTGCAAATTACGATTTCATACCTTAGCAAATTACAACCATTTAGTTTTGAATTGCAACTCAATCGTGTTGATTTGCTACTTCAGTAGTTGCAATTTAAAAATTCTTAATCGTGAATTGCAACTTATTTTTATCAATTTGCAATTCATATTTTGCAATTAAGGTTCTTGAGTCTTGTAATTAGAAAACTTTATTTTCAATTTACAACTTGGGTATATTTTGTGATTTACAAAGTTTATTTTCGAATATACCTAGGTACATATTTATAGTTGTATTTTTTCCTCTTGATATCCATGTGACTCATACGGCGCCATAGAGTCCGTAGACAACGGAATTTGGCTGGGTTAGTTTTTCTGTCTATGCTGAAATTTAAAATACGGACCAATTGTTACTTCAGTTTTTTTGTTGTTATTAAATAGGTACTTAAAAGATAATGTTCCAGAAAGCTTATAATCCGTTGGTTAGTAGGTATACATTCATTATCTGCGAAGGCGAACTAGTTATACGATACCTAAACAATTTTAACGCGACTGCCTTTAGCAAAGAGTGAACACCGACTGTCTGCCTCTGTCCATGATACATGTACATGATTGCAGCTGTCCAGCAAAACCACATGCATATGTCACTCCATAAAAAGAAATGATTTCATTTTATGTCGGCTACCTGGTTCATAAAAAAAAATCCACACCTCGCAAATTACAAAAAATATTTTGCAATTTACGACTTTTCTACGTCAATTTACGTTTTCAATTTACATGTGCGAAATTATTATAAGTTTTTTTGATTCATCATTCAGTGGTGGTAAATCCCGAAATATTTTTTTGCAATTTGAGATTGTAAAGAGGTGTTTGAAGAATTGACCTATTGAAGTAGTGAATTGCGCCAAAAATGTTGCAAATCACTACAAATAAAAGAAGCTCGAATCAATACTTCTAATCGTAGTATTCAAAAAACAAAATTTGATATTTTTCGCCGTTTTCAATGTCGAATTACGTACTTTTGTATTAATTCAAGACAAAATCGTTGTGATTTGCGGGAAATATATTATTCGTGATTTGCAACTCAAAACTATGCAATTGGTGACTTTGCAGTTCTTTCCGTGTGTCAAGCTCGATTTTTTTATTGTTGGCAGCATTTTACCTCGCAAATACCGCAAATTTGCATGCTTTTTGGAATCCCTCTTGTTTCGCCTATTAGTGTATTCAATGAGCTTATTCAGGTCGACGTCTATGCCTGAAATATTTTTCAAACTTCAAACTATGGACTCTGCTCTTTCTGTCTATCTGGTGTAGCTTAAGTTCATTAAACACTTTCAAGATAGATATCTAGGTATATCAAGGAAGCGGAAGAACACTGAATAATTTTTTTTTTACTTTTATTCCGTTCATCACAATTCGAGATAACTTTCTAATAGCCATGCAGATATAAATGTCAAGTTGAAGTTAAATATTTGAATTCCTTTGTAATAGGTATTATATTTATGCATGCTCCTTGTAATTTAAATCTTTGTTCGCCAAAAGGGGTTTCCGTAGCTTGAAGGGTATAAATGCTCAAAATGGGATTATTTCCTCAAAAAGGGTTCAGTTCACAGATTTACATATTTCGGTATTCAAATAATTGTCAATCATATGGAATAGGAGGGAATCTCCCCTCTGTACACCCAAACGAGTTAAATCCCAAAAGAACCCGTCCACTTACTAATGCCCCCACTTCATAGACACAATATGCAATTCCCACAATGATTTCGTGTATCATTTCACGAGTGAATCCCATTTCGGGTCTACTAAATTTCCGCTTTATTACAACTAATATCTTCAGCTTAGTTCGCCCCCTCATGCATGCAAAAGGACTCACCCTGGAGACCAAACTATACTCCGTTCCAAATCAATACGCTGTATAATTATGTGGAAGAAATTCAATTACCTTCCGAGGAGGAAAAATTACACCAGTGCGAACTGCACTTTACAAAGAGATGAAGAGAAACAGATAGAGCTCGACACATCCACCCGCCCCGACTGACTTGAAATTTAACACATGACACACTTCCTTTGAAATGCACTGAAGTAATTTTGCTTTTGTTCAAAAGAAAGCCACCCCATCGGAAGCATACGCAGACAGTAATAGATATAGAACCCTTTTTCTAAAGCGGTGACATTATTGAAAAATTATCTTCACACTGCAGACAGATCGCATGTGTGAATATACGCCATCGAAGACATTCCAATAATTCTTGTCTTCATCCTCACATAATTGAAAATAGAAGGACGCTTCTCTCCAGGACTCTATTGAATTTTAAAGATTTTCTTTCCCATACCATTGGAATGCAGCATTTCCACCGAAATTCAAATTTTGCCCAAATAATTGCGTTTGAAAGGGATACCCGATATCATACAAATCGAATTTCTAAGTATCCATCTTGGCCGGTAATAGGATACAGGACTACCGAAAACGCGTCGCCCGACGGCCAGCTTTCGATCCTAAAAACCAAAGTAATCGGCTGAAACGAAAATCTAATTAAAAGAATATCAATTTTACGTTATCCCTAATTCGTAGCGACATGCAAAGAGTTGGAAAATCATCGATATTTGATTCGCACACTGCTGCGGCATGGGCTTAATTAAAAAGTAATTAAAATTCCGATTCAGTGTATATATTTTGTGCGATTTTTAAGCGGAAGCAAATCAAACGACATCAAGGATACGTATGTACATATACGACGACTTCCATGTAAATATAAACTGCTTATGGGGAGCTGTTCAAAAGAAAGGATAGTCGGTTACAAACTACACACATTTCGATTTTTTTACTATACATCAATCCACGATTTCGAATAAGACGTAAACGTGTGCGTGGGTGGATGACCACAAACTTAATCCCTTGTGAAAGAAGCATCTGCCGACACTGATTATTTTAAACCTTTCGAGGATTTTATCGCGTGTCAATGACCTTTTTCAGTTGAAAAATGACTGCCTATTGTAATGGAGGCGGTGCTGAGGGGGTAAGAGAGAGGGATGGTTGCCTGCAGGAGGCGGTCTGAAAATTGGGGGAGATGGGATGGGAGTAAGGGAGGAAGGAAGGGATGGAAAAAGGAAGTTACGTTGACAACGCCGGACACGGTTGCATGCCTTGCTGGTCTCGCCTTAGCTCGTCGGGGGGGGGGGTCTTGTATCCGAGCTGCCAAATATCACCACTACACAAAAAAAATTGCATGCTATATTCTATAGAAGATTGAAGGAAATATGTACTGCGTGAAAGAAAACTGATATCTTCTGTACACTACAGAAGACGGTTGAACCAACCTCCAGCATCTTAGCCACAGGAGGTACAGATGGTAGTCCTCCTAGCGGGTCAATACCCTCCCTACCGTGTGCCGGTGGCCGCAAGAAATGTTTACCAGCACCCAAGAGAAAGCCCTATGCTTTCTTAAATCGTCGGACCTGCTACCTTCTCCATCGAAATGAGGCACGATATTTCACCCTTATGCGGACATATTCTTCAATTTATTATACACATCGTAAATTAGGACATAAGAAATAGCTTACAGTTAAGGGGCTTGTACTGTACAAACCATTTAGTTTGGTCGTAACCCAGATAGAAAAAAAAATAAGGCAAAGTGACAAAATTTATAAGACGTAGAAAAAAAAACTTACTCATATTAATCGTAAATCGATAAGTATGGCAAATCTTAAAATTATCCGGCAAAAATAATATTTATTAATCGTAAGTCGTAAGTATGGCACATCTTAAAATTATCCGGCAAAAATAAGTTTTATTAATCGTAAATCGTAAGCACGGTAACTCTTATGGTTATCCGGCAAAAATAATTTTTATTAATCGTAAATCGTAAGCACGGTAACTCTTATGGTTATCCGGCAAAAATAATTTTTATTAATCGTAAATCGTAAGCACGGTAACTCGTATGGTTGTCTGACAAAAATAATTTTTATTAGTCGTAAATCGTAAGTATGGCAACTCTTAAGGTTGTCTGACAAAAAAAAAAAAAATAATATTTATTAATCGTAAGTCGTAAGTATGGCAACTCTTAAGGTTGTCTGACAACAAAAAAAAATAAGTTTTATTAATCGTAAATCGTAAGCACGGTAACTCTTATGGTTATCCGACAAAAATAATTTTTATTAATCGTAAATCGTAAGCACGGTAACTCTTATGGTTATCCGGCAAAAATAATTTTTATTAATCGTAAATCGTAAGTATGGTAACTCACACAAAAAAAAATTTGATTGCGTATGTGTGGCACAATAGTTTAAACGAGAAGACAAAAGAAAAAAAAAAAATCTTTACGTTAGCTTACCTGGTCATCCTCGTCGTCAGGCCTGTCGATGCGGATTCCACTGGTGCTGTCAAAGAAAGAAAAATTTGGACGTTCGAGTTGGCGCGGGGGGGGAAAAATGAAACGAGGCAATGCCCGCCACGAACACACATACCCAACAAAACCCTTCTTTTTTTTTTTTGATATATTTCTTGCCACACGGGATTTGTATTATAATTTTATAATATTATTTTTTTTTTTTTTTTTTTATTTTATAAAGACAATGGGGGGGGGGAGAAGAAATTTAACTCTACAGCTCTAGTAGCCCAAAAAAAACAAAGAGTAGGATCTAAACGTAACAATACTACAATACGCCGCTGCTGATGTCCTCGCTGAGGAGCTTAACGCTGGAGATTCATCTTTCCCGTCACGGGGAGTATGTCGTCGCACTGGTCGTCCCGTCCAGGGTAGGATCGACGTTGATGGATTTGGGATTCGGGGTCGGTGCCCGGAATGATACTCTGGTGGCCGTGAGCCGCTCTTTAAAATGACGGTATGCTGACTGACCCGGAGCAATGGTGGCAAACTGTGAGCGAGCGCTATCGCACGCGAACTCCGCTGCTTGGGGCACGCGGGCGTAGGAGTTTGGGGCTTGGGGTACTCCACGCTGCTTGGAGGTCACTGGGCACAGTTCACTAACGGTTTTTGTTTCGTTGGGCCTTCACAGATTGGCCTTGTAAGTAGCACGTGGGTTTTATGGGCACACAAATTTGGGCTCAGGGTGTTTTTTTTTTTTTTTTTTCCTTTTTGGGGCACACAGGCGTTGGTTTGTATCGAATTTAATCGATAATCAAATTGAAAACTTTCACCGAGCGGGTAAGGGGGTTAACACTCGCACTGTTGGAGGTACAGTTTTTCCGATCCCCGACTTGGGCACACAAATTTAGTCTCAGGATTTTTTTTTCTTTTTGGGGCACACAGGCGTTGGATGGTATCGAATTTAATCGATAATCAAATTGAAAACTTTCACCGAGCGGGTAAGGGGGTTAACACTCGCACTGTTGGAGGTACAGTTTTTCCGATCCCCGACTTGGGCACACAAATTTAGTCTCAGGATTTTTTTTTCTTTTTGGGGCACACAGGCGTTGGATGGTATCGAATTTAATCGATAATCAAATTGAAAACTTTCACCGAGCGGGTAAGGGGGTTAACACTCGCACTGTTGGAGGTACAGTTTTTCCGATCCCCGACTTGGGCACACAAAGCGATTCGACCACCGGTCAACCAAATACTGACACGAAGGGTTGGTAGTATATTTCGCGGCCAACCGAACCGCTCGCTTCGACTTCCAATTCCAGACTGACTGAACTCTGACTACCTCTTGACTGAATAACACTCGCCCTGCGCAATTCTTTTCTTTGTGTCGGTTTTTTTCTTTTTTTTTTTTTGTTCTCTCTTTTTTTTCTTTTGTTGCAATCCCGCTTGTAACCAGCCAGATGCGCATTGCACACATGGACAGTGTTGCCGTGAAAGATAAATTTTTTTTTTGTAAAATTATGACAAAAGGGAAATCTTGAATTATTTATGTGAAAGCATACAGCGAAATTAGGCGAGCAACCAAGGTTAAACCATTACAAAGAACAAAATATGTTATTGCGGGTACCGAAAAAAAAGATTTCCCTTTTTTTTTCCTTGAGAAAGAAATTCAGCAGCAAGGTTGAAAATTTGCAAAATGCCGACCCGTCAGCGCTTATGGCAACGCGGCTCATAGGTCTTGGTTTTTTGTTCTTTTTGTTGTTCTTTCTTGGTTCTTCCTTCCTTTTTTTTCAGTGGCGTTTTCCCTTTTCCTACCCTCATCGTACGATACCCCGCCATACCTCACGAGTAAGTTTGCCGTTCTGTGGAATTTTCCATAAAATAAGTGTTTGGCGTCGTGCGAACGGCCAGCTGCCGACTCTTTGCCGCCTCGCGTGATCATGATAAAACGAGTTGAACTCATGGCGAGAGGGGGTACCTGCTGCGTACTACGATGAGATTTCATGGCCAGACTCATGTGCAAAAGGGTGTCGGACCATATTACGGTATGTGATACGAAAGACGCCATACACATTGCAGTGTATGCCGAGAAAAAAAATAATGCTCGATACGGTTTTTAGGATGCGGTGGCGAATACAAAGAGAAAGGAACATAACTTTTAAGCAACCAAGAGGTGCGCCTGTACTTCTCGACCGAACTTTGTTAGTATCGAGCGCCCAATCAATCCTTCCATTACAACACAGTTTAGGTGAAGCGGATGGAGTGGAATCCTGAACTGAATAGGAGAAGGGTTGTTCAGCGCCGAATGTCTTTGGCGTGGAAAGTTCCTAACAGCTTCCCGTTGAGATCTTCTAGGACATAGTAAGCAGCACCCCTTTTCTCCCTAACGCGGGCCTTTAGGAAAGCGGGAGCTAGCTTCGAATTGTATCCCTTTTCGAAGTTGCTTTGAGAAAAGTTGCGCCGAAACACCTCGTCACCCACCTTGAAATCAACTGGTTTCGACCTGGTGTTGTAAGCTTTGGCACTTCTGCGGAAAGCGGCTTGAATATGGGTCTGCACTTGGTCCCGCGCTATCCTTAGCCTATCGCGTCTTTGTATCGCTACGTCCTCCCCATTGACCATTTCAAGCTGTCTCAGTAGATTATAGTCGCCCCCGTGTTGGACCATATTCTGTCCAAAAAGCACAAAATAGGGGCTACACCCAATGGAGGTATGGAGCGTCGCTCGTAAGGAACTTGCTATATTGCTGAGGTAGTTATCCCATTCGCTTTGGCCCTTTTGAAGGTAAGCACGCACCGCGGCGATGATGGAGCGATTGACTCGTTCTGACGAGTTTGATTGTGGGGAGTATATGGCGGTGTACATGTGTTTTACCCCGAATTCTGTCAAAAACCCCTCGAACTCTCGCGACTTGAATTGGGACCCATTGTCGCTAATAATCGTCTCCGGAACTCCATACACATGAAAAATATCTTTCTCTAGGAAGTCAATCAGTGGCTTAGTACTGAATTTTTTTATCGCCTTGAGGAATACGAATTTCGAGAGATGATCCAGAACGATGAAGATCCCAATGTTGCCGGATTTGGAACGGGGATAAGGTCCTAGCAAGTCGATAAAGAGTCTTTGAAATGGCCTGGAGCTTTTGATGGGCTGTCCCATGGGAGGTCTTAGAACAACATTTGGACTTTTGGTCATCTTACATGTTTCACAGGCCAACACATACTCCCGCACGTCTTTTACCATCGAGGGCCAGAACAAGTGGCGACGCAGCTTTTCTAGCATTTTACCCAATCCGCAGTGTGCAGAGGACGGAGGGTCATGGGAATTATATAGGACATCCTGGATCATGCCGAACGGTATCCACAGTTTCCAGGAGTCACTTTCTTGTTCGGGAGACCCGGTCGAATGCATGGTTCGCTTGTAAACAAAATCGTCAATAATCTTCAGGTCGGGAAGGTTGGCTTGATTGGTTGCAACGTGAGATTTCAGCGTGGTATACTCATCTGACGTAAAGTGGGGTGACTTTAGATCCACGATAGGAGCAATCTCTTCGAGGGCGCTCAAATCCGCTGCGTCTCTTCGGGAAAGGCAGTCCGGTACCACGTTATGCTTGCCTTTGCGATGTTGTATCGTGAAATCGAAACCTTGCAGTTTTAATGCCCACCTGGCTAATCTGCCTGCAAGATCTTTTTGTTGCATTAGCCATTGAAGACTGGCGTGGTCAGTTATGACGGTGAAAGCATGACCTTCGACGTATGGGCGAAACTTCTTAATGGACAACACCGCAGCTAAACACTCCTGCTCCGTCACTGAGTAATTGCGCTGCGCTTTGTTAAGCTTCTGACTTACATACGCGATGGGTTGCTCGATTCCTTCGTCGTCGACTTGGGATAAAACACTACCAACACCGTGTTGGCTGGCGTCACATTGGATGACGAATGGGCGATTAAAGTCAGGCGTTCTCAGGACAGGAGCAGAGGTAAGCTGTGTTTTCAGCGCGTCGAATGCTGCTTGGGCTTCCGGATTCCAGCCAAAGGATCTGGATTTTTTCAGCAGATTAGTAAGGGGGGTGGTAAGAGAGGCAAAGTTGACAATGAACTTGCGATACCATCCAGCCATTCCAAGGAAGCGACGGAGCTGCCGGACGGATTTGGGAGGAGGGAAATCCACTATCGCGGCTATCTTTTCTGGATCTGTTTGCACCGAGCCATAGCCCACTATGTGCCCCAGATACTTGACAGCTTTGAGACAAAATTTACTTTTCTGAATGTTGATAGTCAGTCCTGCCTTCCTGATCTGCAACGCCACCCCCTGCAACGCGCACATATGAGACTCAAAGTCTTTCGAAACCACCAAAAGATCGTCGAGATAGACAAACACCTTTTCGCGAAGATGGCATGGGATGACCTTATCCATCAACCTGCACATGGTCTGCGGCGCATTACACAGCCCGAACGGCATCACTGTATATTGGTACAGCGGGCGATTCGGGACCGTGAAAGCCGTCTTCTCGCGTGAACTCACCTCCAACGGGATTTGCCAGAAAGCATCCTTCAAATCAATGCTGGAGATGAATTCCGCTCGAGGCAGACGACTTAATATGCCGTCAATGTGCGGAAGAGGATAGGCATCTTTAACGGTGAGTGCATTAACCCTGCGGAAGTCAATGCAGAACCGAACCTTCCCGGGCTTCCGAATGAGAACAACCGGGGAGCTCCAAGAACTGTTCGATTCCTCAATGACTCCCAAGGCCAGCATGCGATCTATCTCGGCGAACATCAGAGATTCCACCGCGGGCGATACCGGGTAGTGCCGCTGCTTCACAGGACCGGCAGCACCTACATCAATGCTGTGTTCAAGCAACTGGGTCTTTCCTAGGCCTTGTTTCTCGAAAGAGGGAAATGTGGCAATCAGATGGTTGAGCTGTTCCGTCTGGAGTGACGTAAGTTCGTGTAATAGGACCGGGTCGCGAGTGGATGCGGAGTCGAGTTCTCCAATTATCCCAGGCGCGAGGTTGAAACTTCGCCAAAAATCTACGCCGAGGTACAAATTTTGACTTAAAGTAGGAACAATGAAAATGGTTAAAGGTTTCGTTATATTGCGAAAAGTGACGTCTACCGATATGCTACCGCGTACTGTTTGTAGGCGACCTTCCGCCGTTTTAACGAATGCGTGATAAGAGTTTAGCTTAATTTCGGATAACAGGATCTCTTCGGCAGCTTTCGCTCCGAAACAACTTATAGAGGCCCCCGAATCCAGTAAACCGCTGATCGATCTCCCCAGGATTTCCACGTCCACATATGGCCTGACATCCAAATTATCCCTACCGAGAATGCTACTGAGTAAATGCTTCCTGCTCCTTCGCACGTTTCTCCAAAACTCGCGCATACGCACCGTGGATCGTTTGGGCTTCCTATAGGCAACCCGGGTAATACTACCCACAGAAAATATGTTTGCGCGGATTTCATGGTATTCGCGCAGACGTTGGTGAAACGGCTTGGAGGGATCAATTCCCAAAGGCTTTTTGAGTGCGGTGTCGTTTGGGTTGGGAAAAAAATCGGTAGCAGACGTTTGTACCTCTTGAGCACAAGTTAATATTGGTGAGGGGGATGCGACCGGGTGTTGGTGGTCACATCCACTCTTGAGTTTCCCTGTTTGGAGCAGGTACTGCATTGGGGCTTGTATATATCTGCAGCTCCACATCCATAACAAAACACTTTTCGGGGTTGTAGACAATCAATATACGTGTGTCCTACTTCCTCACAATTCCAACAACGGAAGGCTTTCTTTAAAGGATTTATCGCCGAAATCTCTTCTTCGAATGGGATTTCTTCCTCGATTTCAGCTACAAACCTTCTTTGCGGAATGTTCCGGTGGACATTACTTTTATGTATTTCTTGCATGAAGTGCTCATGCCTATGACAGGCGCTGCGCAACATAGCAATAGACGAGATTTTCAGGTGTAGAAGCTCATGTCTGAGGTCAGGCTTTAAATTTCTGATAAGAATTTCAAGGAATTGACTATCAGATAAGGGATCTGTTAATCGGTCGGATATAGCAACAACCGCGTCGAGATATTCATCAAAAGTCTCTCTTTCCCTCTGTTTCCGATTTCGAATCATTTCGATGATATCGAAGTCGGTGCGGGGATCCGAGTACTGGAATCTCAGAGCATCACAAAGAGCACACCATTCAATGGTCTGTTCACGCTTGTGGTAACGCCAGTACCAATCTCGGGCCTTGCCGGTAAACAGTAGGTGCACATTTCTACACAGAGACGAAAAATCCGCATTTAGCGTATGCGTGGTTAGTGCCGTTATTCTATAGATGAACTCTTCTGCCCTTATTCCGTTACTAGAACCGTCAAATCTCACGTTCCAATTCAAGATAATGTTTGACAGCTTGTCGGCACTTGGATAATTTGGCTGTGAATGCCGATTGTCCGAAGCACTTAGGGGGTTAGTTCGAGAGATCTGAGGTGGCGGTTGATAGTTTGGGTGGGTATAGTTGGTTCTGTCCGTCATAGGACTATTGGGGGGCACTGCATTTGAGGCCTGAGTCTGGAGACTGAAATACCTTTGAAACATAGTCTCAATAGTAGTATTAATAGACACCATCGTCCTTTGCCGGTCTTCCTCTAGCTCCTCGCGAACTAGTTGTCGAACGGTCCTTTCGTTGGGCTGAGCAACGTCATCAAAAGGTATCGCTAAATTGGACCGCGATTTCGGATCAGCAGTGACAGGAGCTGGCGTGGGTGCTGAGGGATTTTTAGTGGCCGAAGAAATTCGGGTCTCGAGGATGCTTGAATCTCTCAGGCTCCATTCGTCCGCCATTTGCTGGGTGGTGGAGCGAGTGTTCGGCCGCCGACCCCTTGGAACTGCACCTCGTCCACGATGACTGTGGCTAGAAAGGGGATCTAGAAGTGCTGATAGGTCTGGGTCTGAAATAATCTGTCGGCAAACGGGACATGTGTCTGAGTCTTTCTGCCAATTCTTAAGACAGGGCTTATGGAAAATGTGGTCACACGGGGTTCTAGAAGTTGCCATGTCCGATGAGATTACTTCTTGGCAGATGGAACACGCGAGTTCATCCGCCAACTGAGCTGGGCTACGCATAACAGCCATTGAGAAAAACACAAAAAAAAATCACGCGAGTTATACCTAATAGTGCAGGCAAGGAGTGGATGCCTAAGTAAGTAAAAGAAGGTAATAATATATAATATGGTCAAATTATTGAGGGAGTTTACCACAAAAAAAAATTCTAGAATTAGTATATATGTATCTGTTTCAAAAAAAAAGTTTCATGGTAGGTGGCCTCATTTCGATGGGTTGGTAAGGTGTGGTCCGTGCGAGTTGTGGTAATGCTGGGGGGGGTAATGTACGAAAGGTAAATCAAAAAAAAATTAATAAAACAAATAAAATGGTGAGGGTGTTTGCACTGTGTTGTCGTGGTCGCTTCACCAAGCATGAAGCCCTCAGAGAAACGCATTTCCACAGCAACTGACAAACTAAACTATTGCAGAAAAGGAATGTCTAAGAAGGAATAGATCACCGCCCTTGGTCGTTCTTAACCATCGCCTGGTTTGGTCGGGATCCGCAATTCCAAAGGGTGCGATCCATTTATCTAAAAACATGTCAAATGAAAGGCAGACTATATTCTACTAGCAAAAAAAAGGTTTGGTTTAGAGTTTGACCCGCAAAATTTGCGGGCCCCACGTTGGGCGCCATTTATGTAATGGAGGCGGTGCTGAGGGGGTAAGAGAGAGGGATGGTTGCCTGCAGGAGGCGGTCTGAAAATTGGGGGAGATGGGATGGGAGTAAGGGAGGAAGGAAGGGATGGAAAAAGGAAGTTACGTTGACAACGCCGGACACGGTTGCATGCCTTGCTGGTCTCGCCTTAGCTCGTCGGGGGGGGGGGTCTTGTATCCGAGCTGCCAAATATCACCACTACACAAAAAAAATTGCATGCTATATTCTATAGAAGATTGAAGGAAATATGTACTGCGTGAAAGAAAACTGATATCTTCTGTACACTACAGAAGACGGTTGAACCAACCTCCAGCATCTTAGCCACAGGAGGTACAGATGGTAGTCCTCCTAGCGGGTCAATACCCTCCCTACCGTGTGCCGGTGGCCGCAAGAAATGTTTACCAGCACCCAAGAGAAAGCCCTATGCTTTCTTAAATCGTCGGACCTGCTACCTTCTCCATCGAAATGAGGCACGATATTTCACCCTTATGCGGACATATTCTTCAATTTATTATACACATCGTAAATTAGGACATAAGAAATAGCTTACAGTTAAGGGGCTTGTACTGTACAAACCATTTAGTTTGGTCGTAACCCAGATAGAAAAAAAAATAAGGCAAAGTGACAAAATTTATAAGACGTAGAAAAAAAAACTTACTCATATTAATCGTAAATCGATAAGTATGGCAAATCTTAAAATTATCCGGCAAAAATAATATTTATTAATCGTAAGTCGTAAGTATGGCACATCTTAAAATTATCCGGCAAAAATAAGTTTTATTAATCGTAAATCGTAAGCACGGTAACTCTTATGGTTATCCGGCAAAAATAATTTTTATTAATCGTAAATCGTAAGCACGGTAACTCTTATGGTTATCCGGCAAAAATAATTTTTATTAATCGTAAATCGTAAGCACGGTAACTCTTATGGTTGTCTGACAAAAATAATTTTTATTAGTCGTAAATCGTAAGTATGGCAACTCTTAAGGTTGTCTGACAAAAAAAAAAAAAATAATATTTATTAATCGTAAGTCGTAAGTATGGCAACTCTTAAGGTTGTCTGACAACAAAAAAAAATAAGTTTTATTAATCGTAAATCGTAAGCACGGTAACTCTTATGGTTATCCGACAAAAATAATTTTTATTAATCGTAAATCGTAAGCACGGTAACTCTTATGGTTATCCGGCAAAAATAATTTTTATTAATCGTAAATCGTAAGTATGGTAACTCACACAAAAAAAAATTTGATTGCGTATGTGTGGCACAATAGTTTAAACGAGAAGACAAAAGAAAAAAAAAAAAATCTTTACGTTAGCTTACCTGGTCATCCTCGTCGTCAGGCCTGTCGATGCGGATTCCACTGGTGCTGTCAAAGAAAGAAAAATTTGGACGTTCGAGTTGGCGCGGGGGGGGGAAAAATGAAACGAGGCAATGCCCGCCACGAACACACATACCCAACAAAACCCTTCTTTTTTTTTTTTGATATATTTCTTGCCACACGGGATTTGTATTATAATTTTATAATATTATTTTTTTTTTTTTTTTTTTATTTTATAAAGACAATGGGGGGGGGGAGAAGAAATTTAACTCTACAGCTCTAGTAGCCCAAAAAAAACAAAGAGTAGGATCTAAACGTAACAATACTACAATACGCCGCTGCTGATGTCCTCGCTGAGGAGCTTAACGCTGGAGATTCATCTTTCCCGTCACGGGGAGTATGTCGTCGCACTGGTCGTCCCGTCCAGGGTAGGATCGACGTTGATGGATTTGGGATTCGGGGTCGGTGCCCGGAATGATACTCTGGTGGCCGTGAGCCGCTCTTTAAAATGACGGTATGCTGACTGACCCGGAGCAATGGTGGCAAACTGTGAGCGAGCGCTATCGCACGCGAACTCCGCTGCTTGGGGCACGCGGGCGTAGGAGTTTGGGGCTTGGGGTACTCCACGCTGCTTGGAGGTCACTGGGCACAGTTCACTAACGGTTTTTGTTTCGTTGGGCCTTCACAGATTGGCCTTGTAAGTAGCACGTGGGTTTTATGGGCACACAAATTTGGGCTCAGGGTGTTTTTTTTTTTTTTTTTCCTTTTTGGGGCACACAGGCGTTGGTTTGTATCGAATTTAATCGATAATCAAATTGAAAACTTTCACCGAGCGGGTAAGGGGGTTAACACTCGCACTGTTGGAGGTACAGTTTTTCCGATCCCCGACTTGGGCACACAAATTTAGTCTCAGGATTTTTTTTTCTTTTTGGGGCACACAGGCGTTGGATGGTATCGAATTTAATCGATAATCAAATTGAAAACTTTCACCGAGCGGGTAAGGGGGTTAACACTCGCACTGTTGGAGGTACAGTTTTTCCGATCCCCGACTTGGGCACACAAATTTAGTCTCAGGATTTTTTTTTCTTTTTGGGGCACACAGGCGTTGGATGGTATCGAATTTAATCGATAATCAAATTGAAAACTTTCACCGAGCGGGTAAGGGGGTTAACACTCGCACTGTTGGAGGTACAGTTTTTCCGATCCCCGACTTGGGCACACAAAGCGATTCGACCACCGGTCAACCAAATACTGACACGAAGGGTTGGTAGTATATTTCGCGGCCAACCGAACCGCTCGCTTCGACTTCCAATTCCAGACTGACTGAACTCTGACTACCTCTTGACTGAATAACACTCGCCCTGCGCAATTCTTTTCTTTGTGTCGGTTTTTTTCTTTTTTTTTTTTTGTTCTCTCTTTTTTTTCTTTTGTTGCAATCCCGCTTGTAACCAGCCAGATGCGCATTGCACACATGGACAGTGTTGCCGTGAAAGATAAATTTTTTTTTTGTAAAATTATGACAAAAGGGAAATCTTGAATTATTTATGTGAAAGCATACAGCGAAATTAGGCGAGCAACCAAGGTTAAACCATTACAAAGAACAAAATATGTTATTGCGGGTACCGAAAAAAAAGATTTCCCTTTTTTTTTCCTTGAGAAAGAAATTCAGCAGCAAGGTTGAAAATTTGCAAAATGCCGACCCGTCAGCGCTTATGGCAACGCGGCTCATAGGTCTTGGTTTTTTGTTCTTTTTGTTGTTCTTTCTTGGTTCTTCCTTCCTTTTTTTTCAGTGGCGTTTTCCCTTTTCCTACCCTCATCGTACGATACCCCGCCATACCTCACGAGTAAGTTTGCCGTTCTGTGGAATTTTCCATAAAATAAGTGTTTGGCGTCGTGCGAACGGCCAGCTGCCGACTCTTTGCCGCCTCGCGTGATCATGATAAAACGAGTTGAACTCATGGCGAGAGGGGGTACCTGCTGCGTACTACGATGAGATTTCATGGCCAGACTCATGTGCAAAAGGGTGTCGGACCATATTACGGTATGTGATACGAAAGACGCCATACACATTGCAGTGTATGCCGAGAAAAAAAATAATGCTCGATACGGTTTTTAGGATGCGGTGGCGAATACAAAGAGAAAGGAACATAACTTTTAAGCAACCAAGAGGTGCGCCTGTACTTCTCGACCGAACTTTGTTAGTATCGAGCGCCCAATCAATCCTTCCATTACACTATAAATGGGAAAAACGAATTTCAGCTGATGGGCAACTCTATTGTATAAATAAAAGTCTCCTGTATTGCTTATCCTGCACATGTAAATATTTATTAAATATTTTACGTAGTTACTTTTTTCGCAGATGTACATTTTTTGGAACTGAAATGTACAAAATTACACACCGCTATTTTTACAGACGAATGATGTGAGTGCATGCCAAAGTATGTAGTTGTAGTGGTTTTAAAGCAAATTGAGAGAAATTTTAACAAAGTTTTGTAAATAAAATAAACCAATAACTAATTTGTAGATTAAATAATTTGTACAGTTTGATTAATAGATTCGTAGATGATAATGCTTAGCATATGAAGTACACTCATCGCAAAATCATGGGGGACAAAACGGACAACGAAACAGAAAATCTATTCGCTACTTTCGGACGCCATTTTACTTTATCGGAAACTCATGTCGTTTTCCATTGGTTTCACTCGGGGATCCACTCATTCTGTAATCCAGTGGAATTGGTGGTATTGGTGAAATGCAAAAAAAAAAAAGTACACGGCAGCTGTCAGCTGACTTGTCTTAAATATATAATTACAGTTCTTAGTTCTAGAAGCGAAATTCTCTTCTCAGAATAGAAGATTTCCTTTTACTTTTGGGATATGCCCTAAAGGTTGTAGCTTAAGAGCTTAAAACACTGCTTGACGTTGACGGTCCTTATATGGATACGAACATTTTTTATCCCGTACGTTCGCTTCCAAAAGTACTTGAACTTTTAACGTATAAACTTTAAAGTTGTTTTGCCTCCATTTTTGAACAAGGTGGATAGCCTTGATCTTGCAGCTATTGAGAGAAGATCTCGAATTTTCGGCAACAAATTTGAATTCCAAAAAAAAGTATGTACCTACCAAAAATCAATTTTTTTTCTTTTTTTTTGTTGTTGCCGAAAATTCGAGATCTTCTCTCAACATGCAAAAAAAATCTTCAATGTTCTCAAATACAAAATTCTCCCACAAGTCTTTTTCCTAACCGCAATCAAAAAGAAACCAAAACTCGTGGCAAACTCTTGACAGTTGACAGCTTGTCCCTCTGACACTTCCGACATTGCCAGATCCGTTGCAACAACAGCATTAAATCTCCTGCCATACCACGACGGGTGAACTTTTTGCCTATTTTAGACGGGTTCTAAGATCACACTGTGGCTATTCAATCAATTTTACACAGAGAATTTTGTATGCAATGTACCTTAAGTAAAATGAAATACCACTGTTAGTTCATTCATTTTATACTCTATTCACACCGCACGGAAAACACTGTTTTTTTCGAAAACTCGGAATTGCATTCAGACCGAACAATAACTAATTTTCATTTGTATTATTACGACATCACTTACACTCTAATTTCTTTAAACTTTTGGGTGAAGAAAATCAAAAATGCACCTATCGTTATAAAAGATCGCTTTAATAGTGATTTTAAATGTATTATATAATTATTTTCTACCGCCAACAAAAAGGTACATTTTTACATTTTAGCAGTTTTGACATTTCATAATTGTTTACATTTAACTTCGAACACATAAAACAATGATACAAACAATAAACTCTTAAAAAAGGTAACAGAGCTGATAAAAGTACTAGGATATTAAAAATCTAATCATTATACAATTATTATAATTATGATTGGAATTATACTCTTCAAAATCGTTTGACGTTTCAATCGGCTGTGAGACACTAGACGTGAAACTGCTGTGTAAACTATTTTGTTTACAAATTTCGATCGCATTAACTAACAAATAAAATGAATTCAGAGCATTTAAAAATAATATAAGCTCATTAATTTAAGTGTGGAAAATGATGTTGAGTTGTGAGTTTGTTGGGTAAGCTGTTCTGCAAGAATTTGAAAGGTGTGTACCAAGAAATTTCTTTGGGCTGATTTGTTATTGACAGATGGTTGTCAAATCGTTCAAATGCTAATTTGTAACTGACTTTTTATTTATATTTTGTGCTTGTACCTATATCATTAAAAAAGGCGTAAGAAGCAAAGGAATTGAACTTTTTAATTTCTGCAATAAAAGCAATTCAAATCTTGGTCCTGATATCAATTTGTGCTTTGTTCCACAAAACCATTATATTCAATTAGGTAATCTAACATCTAGTCTTAAAAAAACATGACTTTCAATTGATTTAAACAGCTAAGCTAGCAAATAAAGTAATTTTCCCGCGAATTGAAAATTTTTGCCGCGAACTGTCACACTTTATTCACAATCCACACAAAACAGTCGCGATCCACAAACCCACGAATGAAAAATTCGTTCGAACTTAACCTTTAAAAATGAAACTGATACGCGGGTATCTGCGACCAAAAAAAGTTTTCATGTGAATGAAGTGTCAGAAACTACGAATATTCGCGTGTTTGCAGTTCGCAATTCGCTCTCATGTGAATAGTCCTTAAGATGCACACAAATTGTCGATTTTCTTGTAGCAGACGCAGTATTACCCGAGAGTTTTTTGTCGTTTTCCATTGGGACCACCAGAAATCTTTTTCGGATCTCAGATTTTACGGCGCTCATAAATGTGCAACGAAATCAGCTGTTCAAATGGCATTCGTTTTTGGCAAAATCACAAATGGATATCGACCTGAAAAATGTTTCGACTGTTGTAGATACAAATGAAGTATTATTGGTGATTTGTAGTCTTCAGATGACGGGGGAGACAATTAAGATAATAATTCCCTCAAAATTGTATACATGGCTATTTGTGGATTTTGTTATTTTGGTTTTCACGAAACCTTGAGCATTTGCCTTCAAAGCAAACTTCTTAAACTGACGTAAAACAGCTGTGCAAAGTATATTAGTATTGTAAATCTGAAAAAATATCGAGATCGAGATAGAAAAGTGATCCGAATCGAAAAAAATATTGATTTTTCAGCCCAATGAAACGTTAAAAGTGGTTTAAATCAAAAAAACAAAAAAGATTGATTTTTGATCCCAACGGAAAACGACATTAAATATTTACTTCAACCGGCTGTTGTCTTTTTTGACACTCGTCTTGATAAGCTCTCACTATGCTTCGTTTCAAAATATGTCACAGTAGGTCAGTAAGGTGTCTAGCGAATTCTTAAGTCGCGCCCTACGCTCTCATTCTCCTTCTAAAAGGCTCATACAAGACTTTGAAACGTATTCAATCATTCTAATCTGATAGAACACTAGCTACAGTTTTGTTATTCCACTAGAAAATAGTATGTAAACATAAACAATTAGTTCGTTGTTTCGTGAAAATGGCGTTGAGATAAAATGATTACCTTGCCTTCTTTGTGATGTTCCTTTAAGAAAGTTGGCAGTCATCTACGAAGCCCTTGGAGTCTGGAACTCTTCACATTATTCCTGGCACGACTCCATTCTTGTACCTATATAAAATATAAAAAATCATTCCGTTTCAGAGTCATTTTAAAAATGATTTTCTGTGTTCAGAAAGCCTGCTTAAGTCGAAGATGAAAGTACTTCTCCGAATTGGTTTAAATGCTCAAGGCAAGCAGCGATGTTAATAACCATTCATGTTTATACATTCACATTTACATATAAAGCTGGATTAAATTGATAAAAAGAACAGAAATTCCTCTGACAAATCCGCTACACATTTTATTTCATCGAAAAACACATTAGGGGCTCTTTCAGTCACACAAACTACCCTACCTATGTACACGCAGGTATCCGAGTGCAGAGTGCAGCTTAAGGTGATTTAATTTATTATTAAAAACTTGACTACTCGTTTAATGCGAATAAAATGTCTGTATATACATGAGGAAGGGGCTATGCCTTTGTGCATGCCCATATCCATACGTTTCTCCCACATACCTAAAGGTATACTTAAATTTTTCTCAAACCTGTCTCCCCTTTTATTTTGCGAAGAGTGTACACGAATTTCCTACCCTCCCCCAATTCAATTGTTCAAATACAAAAAAAAAAAAACAAATTTCGCAAGCAGCCCAATATTGCTAATAGCCTCGTACCAGATGGAGACGTACATTGATGGGTCTGAAGTTGCTGTTTGTCTCACATCGGCCGACACATTTTGGACGGCCTTCTATTTCATCGGAAGTATTTCTATATTTTTCCTGCTCCCCTTCGTCATCCTCCTGGTGCTGTATACGATTATTGCGTGGAATCTTATGGGTAATCCCGGCATAATATCACACCATCATCGCCAACAGCCCGCACCAGTACAAGCGCCCCTGCCCATGATGTATCCCCAGAATAACAGCAATCAGCAAACCCATCACCACCACCATCCGCACCGAAGCAATGTTCTAAAATACCGCAAGCAAGTGATTTTCATGCTCGTCGCCGTTGTCCTGAGCTTCTTCCTATGCCTTTTGCCGTTTCGCGCATTCACCCTTTGGATTATCCTGATGCCACCAGAAAGCATCATCGCCCTGGGGATCGAAGGCTATTACAATCTTTTGTATTTCTGCCGAATTATGCTGTACTTAAATTCGGCATTGAATCCGATTCTCTACAATCTGATGTCATCGAAGTTCCGCGATGGATTCATGCGATTGCTCGGCTGCGACAAGAGCAGGGGGGTGGTGCTCAAGTCGTTGAACGGCATGCGAAAAGGCACTTTCCATACGAATTCGACGAATCTCAGCACATCCAGTTCGAGTGTGCGCCGAGAGGCCTTTCGGGGCAGTAGTATACGATCGCGAGCCGACAGCGTTACCGAGTCCCTGGCAGATGGTGAATCGCCCATACGGGACAGCAAAAGTGTTCACATAAATACTGCAGACGAAGCATCAGGCACCGTCAAGAAGAAGGTGTCAAGGAGGGAAAAGAGCTTTGACGACATCGAGGAGTTGGAGGAGATTGAAGAACCTACGACGAGCACTCAATCTGCATATGACTCTGGTTTCAGTGTGCCGAATGCTTGTGTGACACCGTTTCTGCTGCAGAAGGTGATTACGGATCGCTGCTCTAGCGAGGGGCACCATCAGCAATAAGTGGACGATAATGGTACTTGTCGCAATCGCAATCGCAGCTGGAGAGCGAGTGTGTAATAATATTTTCGTTTTGCATTGAATCACTATTTGTGCTGAGATTATACTGCTTCTGGAACGTATTACCTCGTTTTGTAGGGGGGCGCACTTGACAGAACTGTAAATACATATATATTCGTAAGACTGAGGGAGAAACTACCACAATGGACGCGTGGAGCTTATACGTATATCAATAAATTCTATATTTTACGAGTATTTGTGCATCCATTAGACTGGTTGGCTTTTGAGATTGTCATCGGTATGAAGGTGTGAAAACATTTCAATAATTGATGCGGGTTTTTAGCTAAAATATACATTTTTGTCAATAAAATAGAGGAAGAGTATGAAAAACTACGATTGTCGTTTGTTGATTTGTTTGAAGATACTTTGCAGATGCAGGCGTTTAAGTTTGGACAATCATTTGCAGAAGAACGAGGATTTTTGATGGAACACAAGTTTTGATTTTTGATGGCTTGGAAGTAAGTGCTTGGAAAGTGATTTAGGTTAAGGAGAAGGTGGTATTAGAAAACAATAGGTAAGTACACATTCATGGGAGGTGCGACTTTCATTTATAACTGAAAATTGCTAACTCGTAGGTTGGTAGGTAGTAGGTAGTAGGTAGGTATACATAGCACTACTTTCGCAAGATACTAGCAGTTACCTGCGCCTTCGTCCACTCTATTACTTTTGCAGAAAAATGCTTGACTTAAATTAATTTTTTTTTTTTTAAGATTTCTTTATGGACAAGGTTTTTTTTTGGGCGGCAGCAATATTACCAGGCTTGAGGGTGACCTTACACAAGAGCCAGCTACGTAAAACTGACCGTGCTTGGAGCAATCTTCCCTTAAATCTATAACAGGACCAGCGTATTTTAATGTCTGACCCTGAGACTTAATTATTGTCATGAAGAAGTACTTTTTGAGGTGAAATTGTAATATCTTAGAGATAAAGAGGAGGTCATTAGGTATTAGAGGAATGCGCGGCACAAATACTTTTTCCCTTGAGTAAGCCCGGTATATAAAGGGTTTTTCAACAAGAGCGCTACAAAAGTTTTTTTAAAATAAAACAAAAACGGTTTAAGATATCAATGAAATTCTTTATTCCTGTGAAAGTACGTTCGATGCCATTATGTATGGAACTCGACTTCTTTTGCATGGCCACCACGGGCACGATTGCAGAAGTCCAGACGCTGAACCCAATTTTCGACGGTTTTCAAGCATAAAACGGCCGATACTGCTGCAATTTCACGTTCGATATTCGTACAAAGTTCATCAACCGTCGCTGGCTAGTTGGCATGGACCATAGACTTGACGTAGCCCCACAGGAAATAGTCCAACGGCGTCAAATCGCACGACCGAGGCGGCCAAGCGACTGGACCATTTCGTGAGATAACACGTTCTCCAAACTTGGTTTCCAATAAATTGATTGTGACATTCGCTGTGTGGCTTGTGGCGCCGTCCTGTTGGAACCACATGTCCTCCAAGTCCATATTATCCAATTGGGGCCAAAAATATTCGGTTATCATTGAACGGTATAGCGATTCCCATTCACAGTAACGTACCGGTCTTGATCATCACGGAAGAAGTACGGCGCAATGACGCCGCCGGCCCATAAACCACATGGAGTACGTGTGGATTGCTGCCTGACCAATACCGGATATTTTGTTTATTGACGAAGCCATTCAGCCAGAAATGAGCCTCATCGCTGAAGATGATTTTTCGATGAAAATCCGAATCATTTTAAGTTGTTGCTCAGTCCAATAATTCACAAACATACGACGCTTCTGGTGGTCAAGCGGCTTCAGTTCTTGCGTCAATTTTATCTTGTAAGGATGTAGGCCAAGATCCATAACTACAAGACTAGACGCTCAATTGTTGATCTGCTAGGACGATTATGACGACCATAAATTGGACGTAGCGCTCTTAACGTTGAGGCTACTGTTTCCGAATTTCGGTAGTAAATTTTAATAATTTCGACTCGTTGTTGGCTCGTATTTCTTTTTATCATGAAATGGCAAACCTTACCTACTGAAGAGAAATATCAAAAGAGCGGCCAGAAATTCGGCGTCGTTTGCTGTCCCTGTCGCTCTACTTTTGTAGCATCCCTGTTGAAAAATCCGATTCGATTTAATTTGTATGCGAAGCTTTAATTTACAGTCTATAGTGTCATAACATTATTTTGGTGATTTTAAGTTCCAAAGGAGCACTACGCGGGTGCCCTTCCGAAAAGTTAGTCTAAGGTATGGAATACCCGATGGTGTAAGGAAAATTGCATTGCAAACAGTGTCTATCGATTTGTAGACCACTTATTCAAAGGACTTAAGTAAGATGTCTTCACTGAACGCAGCTTGATCATACTTTGGAGAAACGTAGCCGTTTGGCACAATTTTGACTCTGAGGACCCTTGGGCCCAATTTTTGAAAAATTATCAAAATGACCTTCGAGTTTAAGTAAGATTTTCCTTATTCAACCAAAAAGACTGCAAGCATATGAAAAAAATTGTTTCGTAATGAAAAAAAAAAAAAAACATTTTGTTTAAAAAAAATGTCTTTGTTGCTCTGTTTTTTTTAATAGGTATAGTATTTAATGAGGAAGTCCCTTTTTTGGCTCCCTGGCAGGTTGAGTGAAGTAAGGTTAAAATAAGAAAATTTGCAACCTCTTTTTCAACCTTCAAAAGGCGTAATATCTACAAAATTTCAAGTTTATACGACTAAAGGTTCGTGAGTAACAGAAAAACCTCTCTAAAAAAGAGCAGGGAGGGTCGTATCAAAAAATCCACTTCTACACAGCTAGTGGAAATTATCCTGAAAGTTTCATGAACCTACGATTAGCGGTTTGGCCTGTACGATGTCTGTCAGCTTAATCACGCTATTCTTTTATGGATAGAAGAAGGTGTAATACTTTTTTCGTTGATTGCATATTTGCTCCTATTGACATATCTGTGGACCACAGACTCTTGGTAAGAATGTGAAAAAAAAACAACAGAAGACAATACCCTATCAACTAAAAAAAAACTAGAAATCTAAGACCGTGGTTCTTTGTCCGCTCAAGACGCAAAGTGAGATGAAATTTTAGAAAAGAAAAATTTTTTTGAGCTAAAACTAATTGTTCTTTTTGTTACGTTCATCAGTAGCTGAGCTGTGCAGTCAGTGCAAACAAATCTTATTCGATAAAAGTCTTTAAAAACATTTATGTTCGGTGGTAGCCCCGCTTTAGGGGGTTAGCGGCGCACATCGTAAGCATATCCAATAGTATATTTACCAACCTAGGTGGCGCTACAATTCGGGTTGAAACAAGGTATAAGTAACCTCTCGGGAGTCATATGAAAAATAAAACAATGTGGACGTTTGGTTTCACCTTTTCACAGAACGAGAATTGACCCCCAGGTTGCCTAGTCCAAGTCAACTATTTACCTTCAATAGCGTTTCCACGTAAGGCGATGAGCTTTCGAGTAAGAATCAAAGTCTTTATGAACCGGAGAACTCCCAAATTCCCAAAGAGCAGTTTTTTTTTTTACTAGGTCTATATTACTACAGTTCACATAGTCCAACGCAGGATTCCTTCAAAAGTCGTCAACTTAAAAGTAATGAAATATCTAAAGAAAGCTTTTGTTCGAAACTGCCTATGATATACTCAACCGTTTTTAAAAGCTCCCATGCTTTCGATCCGTAGAGCTAAACGAGCTAAACTATGATCGTTGGAGATTAGGCAGCAGTCCTTTTAGCTATTGATCTGATCCAATATATGAATTGAGTTTATGCTTTATGGCTGCTCGTTTACTGCTGTTTTAAGAACTTGGAGGGTATAGTCCGAGTACCCCCCGTCGCTTAGCTTAAGTCCTATCCTATTCTGAGCTTAGTGGCTCAGTCCTATTCTAAGTCAACAGGTCAAGTTACCAACATCAGTGATATACTCAAAGAAACGAGGTCCAATTAAGTGTTTATCTGCAAACAACTCTTTTCCAATATCCTGCCGGGCTTAGTGTGAGAGATATCTGTAGGATACGAAGCAGATCTTATACGAAGAACACTAAATAGTTTGGAAATGCACACGCCTGAACTAATTTCAATTAGGGAGTTCGTAGGCCTTGAACAAGTGTAAGTGCCCTTATTGAGGATACACTCCTCCACCATCCCTTGTAAGCGATTGGTTACCCAATTCACAGTCAAAGCATTAGATATATAGCTATCGACAACTTGGAGGTAAGGGTTGAAACTGATATCGACAGGCTAAAATAAGAACACCCTTTACCTATACTGAGAAAACTAAATTTAAAAATATGGGTACCAAACCCGAAAATTTCTTTCCTACATCCATAACTTGGCAAGCTTACCCATGTCTTGGATGTCATTCCCAAATCGAAGCTAATGTAGCCAACAAAGAGTTACCATAGCTCTTTAGCATGCGGTTGTTAACAAAATTAATTAAAATTAATTTGGGTCGGGTATGAACACCGTACACCAATGTCCTGTTACCCGCTAAGCCTGCTATGTTTGCTTATAACAACCTTTTATCAGCTGCGTTACCTAGTCGTTACGGTACAATCACTGCCATACGGCTATGATAACTCTTTTCTGTACAGTTCTGCTTAGGCTATAAGGTTATTCTGGCTCGTAGAATAAGTGACAACTGAGTGGTTTTTGGGTATAACAACTGACATGCGGCTATGACAGCTCTGTCTTGGTCTAAGCAATTCTCTTTCTTCGTTTCTACTGCTATTTGTATCGAAGACATCGCGCTGTTCAGACGCGTTATTAATTTCGCCAGGTAAGAGTTCAATTTTTTTTAAAACTGTTCTAATATTTCTGTATACATGTAAATGTATCAAGAGTGAAAAAAAGACACCGATTCTTTTTCAATTTTATTTTTAAATACAACATATAAGGACGAATATATGCAGGGTTTCAAGAGACAGCTGCCAAACAGTGAGCTTTCAAATTTCTTAGGAAGTCAGGCTAAGTATAATAAGGGGCTTCCCATTTGGGTTGTCAGAACCTCTCAATAAGGTGATAACAGCTCTGTATGTAGCTATTACAAATCTTAAAAGAGGCTGTGACAGCCTTTCAGAAGGTTCTGACAGCTCTGTATATGGGTATCACAACTTGTTTAGAGGCTGTGACAGCCTTTCAAGAGGGTGTTACAGCTCTGTATAAGGGTGCCATAAATTTGTGTAGAGGCTGTGACAGCCTTTCATGAGGTTCTGACAGCTCTGTATATGGGTACCATAAATCTGTTGAGAGGATGTGGTAGCCTCCACTGCTTTCGCATTAGCTCTGAAAAGAGGTATAAGCAGCTCTGTATGCGGGTCTGATAGCAAACTTTGATGTCCTCAAATATATTTTGTTGGTTACCGCAGCTCTGTTAATGTGCTGTACCCATATAACTGAAGGCATCACACCTTACTTTTGGTTGTACCAGCAACAAAGTTAGCAGTTGATGTGCCTACACTAACAGAGGTGGCGCATTTAGTAGGGCTATCGTAGCTCTGTAGTTTTCTGAGTGACTAAATTGCGCCACTAATGAAAATCAGAGCAAAAGATGCTCACGCATGGATCGCCGTCAGCCTCGATCTTTTGATTTCCTATTTTGAAAAAAAAAATCACGTTTGTTCTGTATCCCACAATCCAAAGGCACACAAATTCCCCCAACAAAATTGCTTCTCCATTCTCTACAGCACTTCTCTTAAGTCAAGCCAGCTGAACTTTTAAATTAAACTTACCCACCTTTACATATGCCCTGCAATTACCACCTCCAGATGAGAAAAATGTATAAAAGATTTCTATAGCTTACACCTTAAGTATATTTCCACGTGTTGCAGAATTATTTGACGCATTTCTCACACAAACATGGGCGGCACACTCAAATCAATCAATCTAATAGCACGAGTTGAACAAATCAGAACGAAGTCAGATTTGTATGCTGTCTTCCCAAATAATATTATAGGGACGCATGCAAATCCCTCAATTTCGCCGTACAGCTGCGTGCAAGGTAGAATAAGAAACAATTTGTTTTATAGTAATTGGCTCCAATAAAAATGTCTGCGGCGCTGTGAAGTTCATGGGTGTTAAGATAATAAACTTTGTGTTAAAAAAAAAAACAGAAATGCCAAATCGTGTAACTAAATCATGGAAGTCTATAATTCATCCCTTTGATGTTAAATCCAACAATTTGGGTTAATTGCATTTTTTATTGGGTGTCAAGAATTCATCAAAGTTCCTACCTATCCCAACCCACACTATATACTTAGATAGTATTTATCCAAATGGACGGGAGTATTTGCTGATTGATTGATGTGATGGGATTTAAATTATTTTTTTTTTTTTTTTTTTTTTTTTTTTCAAATTTACCCGTCTGTTGAGGTATAGGCAGGCAAATAACCTCAAAGCGGATATTGAGGTTGAGTAAGTACCATAAACTTCCTTCCAATAAAATATTGATTAAACATTTTTTTATACTTATTTTTCTATGTCTTTATATAAGTGGAACTTATTGCGTAGGTACAATCATAAATAAGATGACGAAAAAATCGATGAAAGTGTTTTCGCGGTTTGCATACGCGAGCTGGCGAGTTTGTTTGTTTATGGGCGCAATAATTGAAATATTTCGTGACGGACGCTTTATTTTTCTTGCGACTACACTAAGTAGTTCTGACGATAAGAGCTTCTTGGCATTATGAGATATATTTTCTTCCACATTTTTTCCGTTGTCTTTTATGGTGGGCTATAGTAATGGGCATACTTTCGAGGATAACAATGGAGAGTGGGTGGGAAAGGCTCTCTAATTGGTCTCTTGGTTTAATCTTGTATTGTGGTGGTTTAGATATTACTGTTATTGGTAACTACTTATACAACTCGTGGATTAAAGTGGAATAACCCACATAGCAAGGGAGGTTCCAGACGGAACTTACAAAGTAACATAAATTAATGTGTTCGATTGCGGAAACCAATTTCTATTTAAGGATAATACATCGGTAATAATACCCATACCGATATGGTAATTATTTCTAGTTTAAGAACTTTTTTTTGTTCGTTTAGTGACCTTTATCACGATACTTATGGAAGTCTGATAATTTTGTTCCCAATGAGGAACTGAAAGGGATGTGTGTATAGGTTCTGACGAAAGAGGCTGAAATAGCGAAGTAACGAAATATAAAGAAGATAAGGATAAGAGTTAATTACTGTAGGTAAAGGCGGGATAACGTACACTGATATTATAAAGAGTCTTTCATTAAGGACTTGACATCTTCTTTTTAAATAAAATATGCAAACTACTTGAGTAGGTACATAAGGGTTCTCACCTGTCCAGTAACGCATATTCTTATTATTGACGAGGATGTTTAACAAAAATGCACTTCACCGCTGAAGATTGTGAATTTGGCGGTAACATTCTTAAAGCTGCGACCACCGACTCGGAATTCCGGTTGTAAATTTTAATTATTTGTAGAGATGAGCACAAAATCACTACCTGTGATTTAATCACAGTGATTTCAAAGTCGCAATCACTACCTGTGATCGACTTTCAAATAAAGCGTGATTGCGACTTTTCACTCCTTCCTTTTTATATTTTTTCCCAGTCACAGTTCGAAAATCACGACTCACGACAAACAGCAAAAGTCGCAACACAAATCGCAATCACAGGTAAAACAGTGAAATAACCATAGGTATACACACAAGAATCGCAGTCGCATTCACAGTGTGAAAATCACGACTCATGCCTGATTCACAATGCAGCGATAGCGCGAGACGAGAACGAGATCGAGTATAGCGCGAGTTGTCAAAAAAAATTCCAATCCACGAAAATCTGTGTGACAAAACACAATGACGCAAAACTCGTTGTTTTGCTCGGAAAATCGAAAAAATCTCGAGCGAGACAGCGATGACATTATAATTGGTGAAAGAGAGTGGCCAATTACGTTTCTTTTACCAAACAGTGCAACCATTTTAAGAAAATTATAAGTACTTTTTGATACAATTTGATTATAATGAGACCCACTAAACCAATCTTCAGCCGTTAATTTGTAAAGTCTATTTTACATATATGTTACTGCAATATAAAATTATCTTGACTAACAAAATTTATATTTTCATCCGCATAAATCTTCAGTTTTGAACTGAATTGATTTTAAAGCATTTTTTTTTATAAATAATACAATTTATTTCAATTTGGATATCTACTTGTTAGAAAATGGTTTGTCGTGGAAGCCACAATGTTACGGATATTATGGAAATAATCAAAGAAAATTAAAAATCTTTCGTTGTTTTAACAACATCTAAAGATCGAAAATCGAAAATATTGCTTGTTGCCTCAGTGGTAGAGCCGCCTTAGAGACGCGCAATAGTTTTCGTTTTTAAATGTGCATAAAGAAAACTATTAGCGACAACGCAGCGGTTATTGTAAATATTGGCAGGGCTATTATTTCGGTAACGATCTAGTACTTAGATACAAGTAACGAAACAAAAAATCAGGGAGCGGCCTTAATATGCCATAAGTATAACTTAACGTAAACATATCAATTACTGCTACAAAAAAAAAAACTATAAAATTGCATCCCTGTTTTCTCCGAAAACGATAAATGGCAACATGGGTTGTGCTTTTCCTCCTTCTGTCAAAAACACCTCGCCGACGCTTCATTTTTCATTGTGAGTTGACGGACGATAGTAAAACGAGAGCGAGACGACGAGGTAAATCGCCTCGCTCTCGTCTCGTTATCGCGTCCGCATTGTGAATCAGGCATCACGCCAAACAGAAAAAGTCGCAACAAATCGCAATCACAGTCACAGGACAAACAGCGAAACAGTATAGGTACACACAAGAATGAAGAATCACAATCACAAGGCAAATGGAGAGATAAATGCGAATAAAAGTAGCAAAGCAACAATAAAATGGAACCTATCTAGCTATATACCTAGGTAGGCTTCAGACTCTATTATGTCTGAAAAAATTCATAAAACATAGCATTGCAGTACCTACAGTGAGTTCGCGAGTCACAATCACAATCGCAGTTTAAATTCACAGTGGATTGGAAATCACAGTCACAGTTTTACCTCTGATTGCGAAATCACGAATTAGCTCATCTCTAATTATTTGTAAACGTTGTTCCTTCGTGTATTTCACTTTCACCATGATGAAAATGTTGTTTTTACTGAATATTTTGACATTGACAGTTCGGTAATCGGTTTTTAAGGGTGCGTTCACAGTGAAAGATTGAAGTATCCAGGTGCCCTTGGGGTTCTAATACACAAAAGGAGGTGTGACATTATTGGTTAGGATTGTTATTAAACAAAAACTAACTATAACTTCCGTAAGCCGTTTCTTATGCCTGAGAAGTCCATACAAATTCGATGAGAAGTTTTATTTTTTTATACCATATCCACTTTTTTATATGAATAGAGGTTTGCGGGATTCCTCGTACCCCTTTGGCGACGTAAAGCTGACGGGTTTTATGAAGTGTTACATTCCAAATAGAGCATTTTGTCTACACTTACGTGTGCTACTTATGATGCATTGAATTTTGTGGTAAAGTTAGAAATAAAATTTATCAGCTAAATATTAAAGCGTTAGTCTCCTTTAACATGTACCTTACCTGACTACTGCCAAGTTTAAGGCGAATTTTTAATCACTTAAGGAGACGTTTGTTGCCGTTATAACTCTGATACCATAATATATAGGTATAAACAAAAATACTGTGAGTTATTTTGAGGCTATTCCTTCATCCGACGTACTCCGTTTCTGTTCATATCACAAAGAGTGTGGTAGATAAACAATGAAGGACTGTGCAAGTCTGTCAGTTTGATCGTAGATTAGGGTAACGGATGAAAGCCGCGGGATAAGGTGGTTAGAATTACTGAAATGTAAAACCTAGCAAAAAAAGGATTTAAAATGGCAGCGTGCTTAGAAAGCAAAGCGAGGAATAGTCATGGCCATGAAATAAAAATAAGTGTCTTTCTTCTTTTCTCAAATATCAGCTGTAGCTATCAGATGCAGATCCATCCAAATTAATATTTTCATCACAAAAGACGACGGTATGCCACTCTCGATTCCACCTGATGTGACTTCTTGCAAAATCAGGCCGTTGGATTTTACGTGTCGCATTCAATGGTGGTTTCCTCTTCATTTTTTCATGGCGAATATGGCTGGCCGTCTAGCTAGCTGTTACTCCAGTTTCAGTCTTAATTTGACTTACGTTACGGAGAGCCTTGAATTTGAAGCAGCTCTCAGTATCGCCCGTCTTTCCTGATATGTTGTTGCTTTGCTGACTTTTCCTCTGCGGTTTTTTCCATACTTCTCCGGGTCCTTAATAAGGCTGTGTACAACAGTGGCGCCTCTTCCAATCTTACTGGATATGAAACGGATGGATTTTCCTTGTTCCCGGTAAGCTCGTATTTGGCCTATTTCCTCCTTGGTCAATGTCTTGCCTTTAACCATAGTTGTGGGTTGGATTAAGTTATTTCTTAAACAAAGCTCCCTAATACAAATAAGACCATCAAGCTGAACTTCAAAAATGGTGAAAATGCAAATGCATATAGCACTTGTTTACGCTGTCGTCTTCATCGGTCTTCGGTCCCAACAACCGCTTAGCAGAAGTTAATATAAATTATTGTTGTCGGTCGCTCGCAACTACCGCTATTTGGGAGCGACGATAGTGGTGATATATGATGTACCTTCCTAGTATGGTGCACCGGGACTGGTTAGCCTAGGCCATATATAGCGTGATGTACTTGAAATTGGTGTAGGTAGCTAGTTGTGGGGCAAGGAAAAACGAAAGAAGAAATAGGATTATGTTTGTGTGTTTGCGACGAATAAACAATTTTACTTGATTGCGAGTAGCAACAATATACATATAAACCGAATATCGTAATCTTATCTTTCGATTATGTGGTATTCGATTGCGTTTCTTCAGATTTCAGATTTCTTATCTAATCGATCATAAAAACGTCACTTGCTCTTTTTGAAGTGATAACTTCTTTAGGCGCATTGGGCACTTTTGAGATGGGCAAAAACCAATAAACTCGCGACACCGACACTGTTACTATTACTGAAGCTGATACCTGTCGCGGAAACGCCTTAATTCTCCGAACAAAGAAAGACACAAGTTCTTGTCGCGAATAGCAAGTATCACACACAGATGGTGCTAATATAGACAAGTAGAGGCTATTGTTGCGATATAGCGTGAAGTAAAAGCACCTAAAGAAACAAAAACCGACACTATTACTATTACCGTAGCTGTTTCTGATACCTGTGGGAAACGCCAAGTTTTAATGGCTGGTTAAGTTTTAAGGGCCGATGTTGGTTTTGAACAAAACACAAATTATTTAGGAAATTATTTTCATTTCTTTTTATTATGATAATACTGGTATGGTTCAATTATGTATGGAACAAAATATCGGCGCACCTCCATCCGATGGTCCAAATTTTCGATGACGCTGAGGCACAATCGAGGTTCTATGCCGTTAATGTGCCGAATTATCTCATCCTATAGCTCTGGAATTGTTGCTGGCTTATCGACGTACACATTTTCCTTTCAAATAACCCCAAAGAAAGAAGTCCAACGGTGTCAAATCACATGATCTTGGCGGCCAATTGACATCGACACCAAGTAAGATAACACGGCCATTGAATTTGTCACGCAAAAGAGCCATTGTTTCGTAAGCTGTGTGGCAAGTGGCACCGTCCTCTTGAAACCACATATCGTTCATATCCATATCTTCCAATTCGGACCATAAAAAGTTCGTTATCATCTCACGTGAGAGGTGCAATTGTTGGGCACGACGACGAGTTGAGGTGGACGGCTCTTCAGCCACACGATCGCGAACAGCAGCAATATGTTCAGCAGTACAAGCTGTTTTCACATCTCCTACAGACCCGGTTTGCTCAAATTTTTGCACGATTTTTCCGATTGTACTCACATTTGGACGATTAAATTGACCGAAAAAACCACGAAGTGCACGATATGCATTTTGATTTGTACGCCCATTTTCATAATAAGCCTGAATAACTTTAACGCGAATCTACTACTGGATTCTCACTTTCCTAATAGCTGTAATGCTGCTTCGATACCAGCTAGGTCCTCTGAAAGACCGATAGAAAGCAGCTCTTCAAGTCTTATTACCAAGACCGAAATTCTTTGGGCCATTAAAGGATTTAAGCCATTTAAATCCCCTGGACCGGATGGTATAATACCGGCCGAACTTCAGAGGAACGCTGACCTAATCCTCCCTTGGGTAACTGTAATTTTTAAAAGTTGCCTGGATTTTGCTCATATTCCCAAGTTGTGGACAGAAGTTAACGTTGTGTTTATACCTAAGGCTGGTAAAAGCTCACACGTTAACCCCAAAGATCTCAGACCAATTACTTTGTCATCATTTCTGCTAAAAACCTTAGAGAAACTGATAGACATCCACATACGTTGCAGTGTCAACTCAAATCTTTTGTCAACGTCTCAACACGCGTATAGTAAAGGGAAATCGGTTGAAACGGCCCTTCACTCACTTGTATCTACCATCGAAGAATCTCTCGATTGCAAAGAATTCACATTGGTTGCTTTCCTGAATATTGAGGGAGCGTTTAACACCGTCAAAGCAGAGGCAATTCTCGGCGCACTGACGGACCTTGGAATTGAGAAATCGATTGGCGAATTGGTCAACCAGTTGCTCACCAACAGGTTTATCAACTCACAGCTGGTCGATGCATCGGTCCGGAGGTTCGTTAGTAGGGGTACGCCTCAAGGTGGCGTTATTTCACCTCTTCTTTGGAACCTAGTAGTGAATGAACTACTACTAATACTGGAAAAGGAAGGGTGCAAAGTAATTGCCTATGCAGATGACGTTGTCATCGCTGTCTCAACACGCTTAGAAAATTCAAAATTCCCAATTTTGTACCCCCAAAACTAAACGGCACACTCCTGGTGCTCATCAATACGGCTAGCTATTTAGGCCTAGTTTTAGACATCAAATTCAGCTGGAAACCCATACCCAATATCCTACTGAGAGTTCAGAAAGCCACCACGGCTCTGTACCTACTGCTGTAAAAAAAGCCATTGGAAGCAGATGGGGACTCCAGCCTCGAACTGCATATTGGCTATATGTATCCGTTATCAGACATATACTCACTTATGGCGTTATTGTATGGTGGACTGCCCTCGAAAAGGCCAACCATCATAATCACCTTAGCCACGTTCAAAGAACGGCATGCATATGCATAAGTGGAGCCCTTAGAACCACTCCAACAGCGGCCGTGGACGTAATGTTCCACTTGCTACCGCTGGACATCTATTGCAAACAAGTGGCAGCAAATGCAGCCACTCGGATAAAAGCAATTCAGTTGTGGACCAGTTGCCAAACTGATCACTTATCTATTCTAAATACATTGGAATGCATTCCAAAAGATACTGATTACACCCTCCCCCAGTTTCAATTCGAAAAGAACTTAGAAACTTACATACCCTCCAGGAGTGACTGGGAGAACGAAATAGTATCCCGTAAGGAGTCTGTCTGTTTCTATACTGATGGGTCCAAAACTGAAACAGGAGTAGGGGGGGGGGGTGTTTTCTTCTCTTATGATCTAAATTGTAAAATTTCATTCAGCCTTCCTAATCACTGTAGTGTATTTCAGGCGGAGGTCATGGCGATCAAAGAGGCCCTGTCGTGGCGTCGGTATAATGTAATATCTGTAAAGGATATCACCATCTTTACCGACAGTCAAGCCGCGATTAAATCCCTGGATTCTGTCGTCTTCAAGTCAACAACTGCTCAATTGCCGACTATCTCTGAACGAGATGGCGAAACAATTCAAAATTCACCTTATATGGGTGCCGGGCCATAGAGACATTCCAGGTAATTGCATCGCCGATGAGCTCGCCAGACAAGGCACTACTATGTCGACTCTACCAGGAAAGAAGAGTCTCTATATGCCTCTTGCTACTTGCAAGCTACTCGCAGGTGGTCTAGCTGCTTAACGTGCTACACCTCGAAACAGATCTGGCCTCAGCTGGATTCCAAGCGCTCAAAAAGTCTCATTACACTGAAAAGACCCATAATAAGTACTCTAGTAGGTGTCATCACAGGACACTGCATCATAGGGAGACATGCTCTCAGATTAGGCCTCCCTTCAAATGATTTCTGCAGAAGCTGTATGGACGAGGAGGGGGAGGAGACTGTTCTTCACCTTCTCTGTACGTGTCCAGCACTGTCACTCCGTAGAAAACTATATCTCGGAGAATATTTCTTCGACAATCTCGGCGAACTCGCAAACGTAGGTATCAACTGCCTCCATCGGTTCATTCTTAGCTCCGGCTGGTTCAACGGGTAGATAAGGAGTCGATGTCGATCCTGTGGTAACACAATGGGCCTAATTTGGCCTAAGTGTGGCTGCACTTGAGGCGGCCTGCCACTTTAACCTAACCTAACTTTAACGCGTTGCTCGATTGTGTATCTTTCCATGGTTCAAATTGAATTAGTCTAAAATTAAGAAATGTTAAATGAAATGCTGAAAAAACTTGACGTTTAGATGTGGTTCACATTCAACACCGGCCCTTAAAATCTAACCACCCTTTATATTTCTGTTTATTTACTCGACATTATCCTATATTTCGCAATAGTATACATCACCGAATGAAGGATTGAATTAGACTTCTTGCCGTATTTTGAAATGTAATATCCATTTCATTTATTTGAAAAGAGCTGGAAGTATGTATTTATATGGTCCGATTCAAAACATAAAGAAAATATGAAAATTAATGATACTTCGGCAGAAGCGTATCACGTAAAAGTTTATGAGAACAAGAAAATAATTTTAATAAGAAGTGCCTATGGTAACTAAGGAGTTGCGTTCAAAATGTAAGAAAAGTCTCTAAGTAGGGGTCCATACAAACAAAAGAATATACATATATATATCTGACAATTTGGAATTTGGAGAAAATATTGCGATAAGCTTGAAAACGAAACAAAAAGTGACCTACAAAAAAAAAAAAAAAAAAAGCGCTCTGTGAGCTCCCAATCGAATACCACATTAGTCATCGATACCTATACTGCACGGAAATTAAGAAATACCTGTCTCGTTTCAACATAATTGTCACTTTCTCACACCCGATCACAATCAAATCGAAAATAGGAGTCTTCTCGGTTAATTTTTGAGTTCAATACCACACGGCCATATACCTATATTGTGTTTCCGTCCCCTAAAATGGCGCCTAAAGATTTGCACACATTCCTTCCTACTCAGTGTGATGACCCATTCAGGTTTTTTTTTTTTTAACCCATTAAAAGCCAAATCTAAGCTGAATATTTACCAACTGTTTTGTTGTGGGGGTAACACACGTAAATTGATCACAAACTAAAAATCCTTTTCACACAGCTATTTACGAATGACTTATGCCACTCACAGGATACGATTTATCTTCCCATGCCTCCCCAAACATGGAAATACGAGAAGTTGTATTATCGATTATGTAACACTATACACACGATAAATCATATCAATGAAGCATAAACACTTTTTAGAAACAATCGTTTTGAGTTCAACCACCGACAAGACGCATTTTTAGAGCAAATAGCAATAAATCTCATCTCGGGAGTATTAAAGATTTATATAGCCGTCAGGAAAGGTTCCCAGAACTTTCCCATTGTCAGAAAACAACGCTTGTAGTGCTTTAGATTGCCAACAGTCCATGGTCTAACCCAATTACGAATGACACTTAGGAATAAGTAATCACACAGCCAACAGTTGAATCCCCAAATATATTTGCTCTCCCTGAATAATACTAATTAATTTAAAATAACATAATTAATTCGTTGCTTAACTATCTGTGTCCCTAATCTATCGCAGCAATCAATTTCGAATCAATTTAAAGCGTACAGCGGCAGAGGTTACAGCAACACTGCTCAAATTAATACAACAATAAATCACGACCGGATTTAACCGCAGCAGGACCCACTGATATTACTCCCTGGGTACTGGCGGCCACATTTCATCGGTGTCCTCCTCTCAAACAGGAACCTGCCTACACTGTGCATATCGTTCGGAGTGAATCAATTCAAATTGTGTCTCTCAGTTCTTTAGCTTTATCCGTTCAAATGGAGGAGTTTTTTTTTTGCTGGTTTTCATTTACGTGGGCAGTTTATTCCCCATCCTGTGGGAAGTTTTATTGCTTTCCAACAATTCTTATCGCAATCCCTTCTTATCCGAGTGAATTTATTAGAAGGGATAGTTCAAATTTGCCTTTTAAGTTCATTTGGGAATTCCTATACACAAGGTGCAGAGGACAATCAAAATGACAATCTGAGCCTATTAGGGTGCATTGTATGCGGAGCCATTCTTTTAGCCGCGCCGGGGGAGACCCATTTTTTGACGGACGGCATCGCATCATTCAATTGCGGGTAGTCTTTGAATAGCCACTCGGGGCTTGATGCTATCTGCAGATGACGTCCACCATAGCGAGTAATTATGTTACTCATGGCGAGCGCTGAAGGGGGATGACCGAACACGGGAAGTGTATTAATTTTCCTTGAAAAGATTTAATTACATCGTCGTGGTGTGATAATTAATTACATTGTCAGGACGAGCAACTCAATCGGGGGTACAATGCTACATACACATATTTTCGATAGGTTTTCCAATCGTACAATTAGAAATATTTTGGCTTTCATTTGCCGCTCAGATGGATTTCGGCTCTGAGCGTAATCGGTGATAAATGGGCACATTTGTGCCACTTTATTCTTCTAAACGGAACATTTCCGCCAATCGAGATCGAGATGTCGATATGGCCAACACTATAAAGTTCTAAGCAATCTCGTACCGACTGCGAGAGAAATAATTTGTTTATTGTAACAATACGTAGCAGAATTCTACGAGTTTTGGCAATTCAAATCGGTTATTGATGAAACTTTGAGTTTTTATTGCCATGTGTAGGGTTGATTCGATACCAGGTCAGTACTGATATCAGTACTATTTTCAGTACTTGCAACAGGGTATCGATACCCATGGAGTATCGAATAAAAAGTATCGATACCTACTCGTATCGAAACAAATGAGTCCTTCTTACTTTTTTCAACAACAATCAAAAACAACAACAACTATGTGATGAATGTTATGTTGTCTGGTGGCTGGATCACTTCATACTTAAACGGGGGGAATTAAACAACACAAATATTTGTAGTATATTTGTTATTCAGATAATAATTAAAATCAATGTATAGAAAAAAAATGCATTTTCAGGAATTTCGTTCAAAAATATCAGCTATTCCAAATGTTTGCCGCTTAGCCGATTTCTGCTCTTGGAGATGATTGTCCCTACTTTGGAAAAAAGTCGAGCACCAAATATGCAAATTCCTTATGAGTATTTTGGATGGGTTTGAAAGATATAGGGTGTGAACTATAAATGGGATTGAGAGTGATAGAGTACTGTATTGAAATGAAAATGATTTCAGGTGTATATATTGGTGTTTTGGTTATGCATAAATGAATGAGAATGAGAAAACAAGCTACTGCACTAATTCGCACGTTAACGTGGTGTACCGTGTACAGCATGTACATTGTAGCAATACAGAAACACACTCATACAGATAAAGTTCAAGCGTATTTTCGCATAAAGAGTAAAAATAATAATTTTGATTCGATACGAATACTTTCATTCGATACCTACTTGAATCGAATCAGAAAGGTATCGATACCAATTGTACTTGTATCGAATCCAAAAGTATCGAGTATGTACTCGTATTTACTTGGATCGAATCAACCCTAGCCATGTGTAGGTACGAGTTAAATTTATTTTCATTTTTGGTCCGTTCTGTTGGGTTAGTTGAGTTTTTTAAATTTTCGAATATGATGTGCAAAAGAGGACTTTGGGCAATAAAAGTTTGATTATCATCTACCGACATTTGGGTAACTGTTGTAAAAGTATTTTATTTTTTTGTTTTTTTTCTGTTTGTTTGAGGTTTGAATCGGCATAGAAGTTCCAGGTTCGCATTAATAATTCATTGGATTTCTATGATTAAGAAAAAGGACCCACTCCCTAATAGAAAATCTCGAACACGCGCCGACTTTATGAAGCTATAAATGAAATTTGAGCTTTAAGAGGGATGCGAGATATGACCACGAACAGGTATCCCCTTCAATTAGTAAAAAGACTCAATCATATTACATGACGGGATGCCAGATCTGAGAAATTACCTGGCGAGACATTTTTGCATTTGAAGTGAAAAGAAAACGTTTTTACTTTAGTTAACATTTCATTTGCTGTAGTAAAGTAATATTTGCTTTAAGTAAAAATCATTTAATTCATATTTGTATATTTTATGTAACTTTTTCAAAGCAAATGTTTACAACGTATTTAGTTTCGGATTTTCTCGATAAGTTATATATTTAAAAAGTAAAAATTCAAGAAGGAACATAACTTAATATAGATAATACTAATTATTTTATATGAAGATTGATTGATTGATTTAGTAGATGAATATTTTACCAGTCTAAGTAATTTTTATATAAAAATAGAATAGAATTAATTCTACAAAAGGAACGGTTGAAACTAACGATTCATATCACGAAACTAACAAGTTAAAATTAGCACTTAAAATGATATTACTTCTAATTTATTAACAGTCTTCGTTTTAATTGCAATTAATAGGTAGATACCTAAGTTATGTTATACACATCAAACAAATTTTGTGTAAAAATAGATGCAGTTCTATGAAAGCCAAACTCTAAATTTCAGTACTTATCGGATGAAGTTATTTTCGAAACTATTTCATTTTCCCCAAAGTCAGTTTCACACAAATCCTTAATTTCCCCGCAAATCATCAAAAAATGTTGCTTTACCTACCAGAAGCTCATCTCATCTCTCCATGAATTCTTCATGAAACTGTATATCCTTTCAGAGCTTGTATCAGAAATTGGCAACGAAAATACAAAGTTGCAAAGAATTTCGAAATTTGGTTTGACAAAAATAACCCAATTTTTCCCATCTTTTTTTTCATCCATATCTCTTCTTAGGTCGCATTTAAAAAACCTCTTCAATGCAAGAAATTCTGCAAAGATTATATAATTATTTATATTATTAGATTAGATTTCGTAAATTCATCTTTAATAAGTACAGTCGGACCCGCTTTTTTGAAACTCGTTTAATTGAAAACCCCGCTTATATGAACAATTTAATTCGTCACTTTCACTTTCAATCAACAACGTTAATTCCACAAAAATACTCGGTGTTATATTTGACTCTAAATATAGCTTTAAAAATCATTGTATTCACATAAAACAAAATTTAATTCCTAGAGTAAATATAATAAGATACCTTTCCTCAAAAAACAGTTGTTCCAACGTTAACACTCTAATTAACGTTATTTAATCTATTATACTATCAAGAATTGACTATGGTCTCGCAATATACGGCAAATGTTCGAAATCATCCATCCAACTCATCTCTACACCATATCATGAACGGGTGGCCGTGGGGCAGTGATAGAGTGTTCGCTTGTTGAGTGGGAGGTTACGTGTTCAAATCCGAGCCAGTACCACGAAATATTTTTCACAAATAAAAACTGCGAATAAGTTTAAGTGAATTATAAGCGAACACAAATATCAACAATTCTCCCCTAGCTATTAGGACGCCACTCGTGGAGAATATCCACTGCGCCACAAACTCTTTTCTATCCCTCTTTCTCTTCCTAAAAAAAAACTTGAATGCCGCGCTGTGCCCCGCATTATAAGGGTATTCATAACCCCTTGAGCGCGAGTAAAATTATAAAAAAAAAATCAGAGCCAGTTTAAGAGCCTTTCGAACAACTCCTATCCTAAATATTGTCACTGACACTGGTTTCCCGCAGATAACCGAACGAATTAGTTATCTTACCGCACTACTTATACAAAAAATCAACGCCCCAATGACAACGCCTATCCACACTGATGTCAAAACAAATTTTAAAACACAAAAAGACACAAAAATATCCATCATCCATCACCTCCACAATAACTGTAGCCAAGGAATTGAGCATACCGATTTTGATCAAAAACAACAACAGGAGATCACAACCACCCTGGCACCTACTAAAACACGTCATCAACAGCGAATTAAACCAATACCCTAAATCATCAACAATGGACGAAATATATAGAGCTATGTTCTCAGAGATTGCTTATCATTACAAAGAACGCGGATATAGTTTCCTCTTCACCGATTCCTCAAAAACAGTTGACAGAACATCTTTTGCTGTTGTCGATGAAAACGGAGCAGCTGTCTCCAAGGGCCTCCTGCCAGGTTTCACATCAATCTTCACAGCTGAGTCTTATGCTATCCTAATGGGCATCAAAGAAGCTAACAACAAAAAAGTTGTTATTTCTACAGACAGCCTTTCACCGCTTAATGCTGCAAAAAACATTAACAATAGCGTACCTATTGTCGAATTCATTCGGGACAAACTAATTTCCAAAAACGAAAATCTAAAACTTATTTGGATCCCAGGCCATTAAAGGTAACGAACACGCTGATACTGCTGCAAAATCAGCAGTAAAAGAACCGTTAAAAATGTTCTACTTCTACAATCGTAAGGACCTAAAAAATTACCCACTGACCACCTGGAAATACAAAAGAAAAACACTTTGGACCAACTATCGCAACATTTACGCCAAATTCGACCCAGAAGCTCAAAAGACCTTATACCCTACAAATGTGTCGCAAAAAAAATAAAAATCTACATCAGATTAAGGATGGGACACACAAGGATAACCCATGAACACCTCATCACAAAACAACCACCGCCAATCTGTCAGCTATGCACCGCTAGACCAAGACTCACAATCAGTCACCTACTTGTCTGCGAAGAAGTCGATCGAATCTGCAAAACTATTTCTGACAGAAGCCTCCTAGAACTATTGACCATAGTCAACGATGAAAATATAAACAATGTATATAGTTTAATCTTAGAAATTAAGTTTGAAAATTGTATTTAAATTTTGATTTTGTTCCCTACTACTAGCCGAAAGCCCCAGCAGCTAGCACTATTGAACAATTAATTTTGAATTTTATTACATATTAATTAATTTATAATAATAATAATAAATAATTTGTTACCGTGTACTTTTTTTCAGTTATCGGAAGTCCGTTTAAATGCAAAACCCGGTTAATTGAAATTAAATTAACGAATTTTTCTCATTTCATTTAAACGGGTTCGACTATACTGAAGTTTGGAGTTAAAGTCGAAATATTGTTCGTAATAATTAAGAGCACTCTACTCTCATAGAATGAGTCTACTTCTCTATAAAATTGATTAACAATAGCATCATTATCACATTTCGATACAATTGTTTCAACTAGGTAGTGAACCAAAATATTTTTGTTCTCTTTCGTTTTTTACCTGAGCCCAGACCCCTGACATTGTTCGTAATTTTGAAATATTTCACCAGCATGACATATGAAAGCTAACTTATTTTATTTTCACAATGAAGTAATATTTTCAGTGCTGGACATTTTGCGGGACACTTGCGCGACGACTGGCATCCCTAAGTCATGGCGACTTCTACAGAACAATATGTAACAAATCGAACGCGGTATAAGTCTAAACACGTCAGAGCTCCTATACTTATACTTGCATTCCTGAATGAGAAGCCCCGTGCAAGTATTGATCACTATCACTACTAGTAAACTGCTAAGTTTATACCACTTTATCACAAATGCCACTCTCTGTTTTATTAACCATTCGTCAACTTTATTTTGCTTTGCTGAAATAATACAGTTGTTAATTAAACGAAACTTAAGTATACCTAACGAATTATGCCAACAAGAGTTCGCCCAATGGTATAAAATCGCCCATATTGACCTGATTTATACAGATACACAACAATTTGTTAAACAAATTACAGAAAGCATTGAATCTCTGCACTATCACGAAATCAGAGAAATTCCATTCGAGGTATCCGTTCCGATACAACTTTCGGAAAAATTCTCCGATGGCATATAGCGCACCTTGTCGCATTGCTTGGAACCGCGTAATACCACTTATTTTTGACAGCCACACGCAATTTTTTCCGAAGCTCTCCGACAACGAATTGCTGCGGAATATTTTCATGTGAAATAAACGCGTTTATATGCTTCATTTATTTTGTTCCGAAACGGATATTTCGAACGCAATTTGAGTTCCGATCGGATTTCACTTTCGTATCGGAATTTTCTTCGAACGGATACCTCGATAGGGGTGATTGACTTCCTTCTTGAGTGGATTCTGAGTTTTTACTCTGACCTCAACACGATTTTTAATGAAAATATCATAACCCATATTTCGTGGATTACGTAGCTGTTAACCGAAGCCAGGCAAATATCAGTCAGTTAATAAACACGGCCAAGTAACTATGGAATGAAATACCCTAAGAAAGTAACCTCGTAATTATTAGTAACGATTGAGAAAGGACAAGAACATTTCGCATATATGTTCAAAACCCAAAGCCAAATAACAACCGCTTTTAATTTTCAAATAAGAAATGGAAAAAAAATTTCTCAGGACAGTCAGGGCCTTGGATGTTTGTAAGAAGCTTCCTTAAGGTGGGACAAAAAAATCCATTTCGGTCTTCTTTTTTTCTGGGAATAAAAACGTTATTGAAGGACTGAACCGATTATTCGATGATAAATGAAAAACAAATCAATGGCTAAACGAGGAAACGGCAAACACATACGCAATGAGTTGTAGCCCAGAAATCCAACAAGTTTTGACAGCCTCACTTAGATCAAGCGAATGAACGTTGCTTTGAATACCAGCCCACAGTAAAGAGATGAAAACGAAGAGCGAACTTTTAGAATGTAGAATATTGTCGCAAATACCCGAATGCCTGGTATAGATAAACACGACTAAAAGCAGCGCATAATGGAGACTCCGCCGGCAATACGATGAAGCACGTCAAGTAAATTTGTTAATTTATTCACATCTTGTTTCATCCTTTTCATTGGGGTTTTCTATAATATTACTGTAGACGTCCTTCAGTTTGTACGCTACAATCCACCTTCATATTCATGCTTATTTTGACATTCGAATGAATAGCCAATTCCAACGAATGTCTATTAAAATACACACAGTTCATTCGAACAAATAGAGACATTCGTATGAATTGGCTATTCGTTCGAATGTCAAAATAAGCATGAGTTTGCAAGTTCATACTTCAGACTTAAGTGGCCTACAGACATCACACTTGTGCGCACACCGGTGTGCGGTGTGCGTTAATGTGTGCCGTCTGTGGGCTGGTGTGCACACCGATTTTTGGTGTCACACACGGTGCGAGTAAAAATCAAAACTTTTTGATTTTTGGTGTCGGTGTCTCGATCGGTGTGATGTGTGGGGGGATGCACACGCACTGTCAGTTCTCAGTTGCATCCGAGTCGTTGATATGCGTTGAACGTCGGCATTCGGCCGTTTTTTGGAATGGCACTAAAGTGTGTATGATTTGGTGTGGCGTGTGTGGCGGAATGTCACACCGGTGTCATCACACCGGTGTGCGCACAAGTGTGATGTCTGTAGGCCACTTTAAGGCGAGCGCAGAGTATACACATGCAGCGTATATTTAAAACACATTTTTTTTTTTTTTTTTTTTTTTTTTTTTTATAATTCACTAGTGCTCAAGGGGTTTTTGTTCCCTTATAATGCTAATGCACAGCACGAGTGGAAGGGTTAATAGGGAGGATAGAGAAGAGGTACTGGTGCACATTGGTCTTAAACAATTGTGGGCTGTAATGAGAGGGGAAAACCGTGTGAGGCAATGCATTCCACATGCGTGTTGTTCGGCTCACAAAAGAATCTCTATATTTTACAGTACGTCCGAAGGTAGGCTTAAGGGTAAACTGATGTGCATTCGATGTGTGACGGGTATTGCGAGAGAATTGTTGAAGGGGCGGAATGCAGTTAGCTATTTCATCAGAGCATCGATGGTGAAAATATCGATAAAATAAAGAAAGGCAAGAAACATTTCTGCGATGTTCGAGCGGGTCAATAGACTCCGCTATATTTCTATCACCTATAAGTTTTATCGCGCGCTTTTGAATTCTGTCTAGTAGGTGCAATGAAGTTTTTGGTGCACCTGACCAGATATGAGCGTTGTACTCAAGCTTAGGCCGAATAAAGGCCTTGTATATTGTAGCTAAGTCGAAGGGTGTAAAGTATTTCTTACATCGATTTAAGAAACCTAGACATTTCGCAGCGTTTTTGGCGACTTCATATATGTGGTCATTCCAACGGAGTTTGTCGTTGACACATATACCAAGTATGGAAAGTCGTTCGGTTTCGTCGATGCAAGTCCCATTCATGGATAATGGGTTAGGGTTCAAGTTTCGCTTTAATGATAGAAGGCAGCATTGTGTTTTGGAAGCATTAAATTCCACTCTATTGATTGTACCCCATTTTATAATGCTGTCAAGATCGGAATTTAATGTGTTTAGCATACGTCGCCGTTCCAGATCCACGGCCGAAGAGCAGGGACGTGAGTCAGGGAACGAATATGAAAAACTGAGGGTGCTATCATCAGCGAAAGAATGTATTGGATTAGAAGTAACAGACAAGAGATCATTGATGAATATGAGAAAGAGTGTCGGAGACAAAACAGAGCCTTGGGGAACACCAGCATTTATATGGTGAATTGCAGACTTGAAACCGTCCAACACAACTTGAATTGAACGGCCAGAAAGGTAGTTTCTAATCCATTGAAGAAGAGACGCGTCGATCCCATAGGCACGCATTTTCGACAAAAGAGCTTGGTGCCAAACTCTGTCAAATGCTTTCGAAATATCATTGCGCATCACATCGTTGGAGTTACGAGTAAATCGCTCTGTGCAGTGTAAGTAATGGTTTCAGTCACACTGAACATATGCGATCCTCTAAGGGAATTCCAAAGTTTTAACAAATATTCCCTTTTTCGTTTTCAGTGGACATTGGAGACTCCGACTCGCGAAATTAGAGCAGTACTTTCTTCAAATTGACCAGACCTTTCGAGCCCAACAGTTTGCAACACAACGGAGTAGAATTTTTAAAAATAACAACAAGTGCAATTTATTAAAGAAAAAAATTACTTTTATTTCCCCTTAAAAACATAATTTTTTCCTTTCATTCAATTTTACACTATATACTCTCACTAAAAAGTTTTTTTCTTTTTTTGTTTTATTTTTTCTCTTATTTTCTTTGTTTTTTTTTTATTTTTATACGAATTCTCAATTTATGTAATAAATTAATATTTTTTATAGTAGTGTCTTATTCCTTGTTATTTATTTATTTATGTTGTTGTTGATTTTTGTTTGATTTTCTCATTCATTTTCCCGCCGTTGTTTTTCCGTCGTTCATTTTCTTAGCTTCCAACACAAAAGGGAACAGTTGCGTGAATATTTTCTTTAAATTAAGACATCCCTCTCGGTTTATTATTTCATTTTTTTTTTTTTGCGTTTTTGTTAAATAAAAAAATATATTTATATTACGAGAATATGCAAAACATAAAAGAAAACTACGCTAAAATTAATTAAAAACAAAACGAAACAAAAAAAATAATATGGAAAATAATATTTATATAATGTAAGCAAAAGTAAATAGAAATATAATAATACGAAACATTTAAAAAAAAACAGGGGGGCGCACAAGAGTTTTACACGAAGAAACTTTAGATTTTTCTTAGAGAAAAATTGAAAACAATTGCGGCGTAAATTGCAACGCAGGGTAGTGACGAATTGTTTGTGGATTTGGTTGTTGAAAGTAGCTGGGACCGATCGTGTGTTGTTGTTGGTTTCCAATTTACTTTATATATATATATATAAATTTATGTTGTATATAGGTATTAGATTAAGTGAACATATTCTTTATTTTATTACTTAGTCCGACTTTAAACTAATTTTAAAGCAGATTAAATAATACGCTATAAATATAATTTTTATTTTAAATTATTACTCATCTTTCGTTTCTCATTTGCAAGTGGTTTTGTTTTCGGAATACGGTTGTGCAACACAGACAAGAGAACATGCACTATTGAGGGGGCTCGTCGTGGCGCGGCGCGTTTTTCGTTTGCATATAGAGCAACGCTAAGTTTTTTTTTTTTTTTTGTTTGTTTTTTAATAAATTTTATTATGTGTGTGTGTGTAGTTCTGTTTATTATTTTATATATATAGATTTTAAAGTATTCAACAGCAACCAGACTTGGTGGTTTCCACTGGACGCCCTTGGTCGATCTTAACTTTACTGGCCGGCTCGGTAGCGCTTGACGGCGGTCCGACACGGTTTTTGATCTCAGCTGCCATTGTCATGAACGCCTGTTCAACGTTAGTTGCGCTCTTAGCAGATGTCTCAAGGAATGGAATGCCTAACTGGTTTGCATATTCCTGCAAATGGAAAGTATGGTCATATTGGGGGTGGGGTGTTAATTTGTTTGTTTAACTCACCGCAGCAGTGGTATGCTCAACGACCTTTTTGGTGGTCAAATCACTCTTGTTACCTACGAGCAATTTGTTCACGTTCTCGCATGCGTAACGCTCGATTTCCTCCAGCCATTGTTTGACGTTGTTGAATGATTCTTGATCCGTGCAATCGTACACAACAATAATACCATGGGCGCCACGATAATACGACGAAGTAATTGTACGAAATCTTTCCTGACCAGCAGTGTCCCACTAGAGAAGGAAAATTATTTAAGTTAGGAGGTTCATAAGGATAGGCTTCCATGGCACTTACGATTTGCAATTTAATCGTCTTTCCGTCCAACTCAATTGTTCTAATTTTCTGTAAAGGAAAAAGGTGAAGTTAGTTAGTGAGATGTTTAGGGAGATATTGTTGATCAAAGCATGCTTACAAAGTCCACGCCGATTGTGCTAATGTAGCTCTCTGTGTATGTATCATCCTGTGGAAATTAAAAAAAGGTTATTTCTATGGTAAATTTGACTGTTAGAGTGTGTTACTTACGGCAAAACGCAGCAAAAGACATGATTTTCCAACTCCGGAATCACCAATTAAAAGCAATTTGAAGAGGTAGTCGCTGGAAGAAAAAACAGATACCACGTTAGACTCTCGCTGATTTTATGAGAAGCAAAATTAGTATGAATGAGGAAATTCCCAAGCTCAATTGGTGGAAATAATGTGAAATGTACAGCTTTGATTCTGCTCCCTGGGTGGAAACTATTGATAGGTGTCCGTCTGTTTTGCTACCTCAACTAACAGCAGGGCATGTAATGAGAAGACTCATTCCTAGGGAGACACTTCTTTCACGACCTAGACGAGCTTTCCAGCATATAGACAAGATAATGAGCTTTATCATCAATCCACAGAATGGTTTGTATGCAACAAAACAGTGAGTACTTAATTACGGGTATTTATCGACAGGGTTATTATGGGTACTATCTTCAGGAGGTCCGTCCAGCTGCTGGGCTATGTGGACGATATTGACATCATCGGTCGCTCCCAGTGTGTCGTGATAGAAGCATTAACGGCGATTGAAGAACAGGCGAAATCCGTTGGCCTTGAAGTAAATGAGGGCAAGACCAAGTAGATGTTATCAAAAACCGCCTAGGACAAAACGTCACTATTGATAGCAATAATTTCGAGGTAGTTAAGGAGTTCACCTACCTCGGAGTAAACATAAACTCCGCGAATGACACCATAGTGGAGATCCGGCGAAGAATTACCCTAGGAAACCGCTGCTACTTCGTTTAGGCAAAACAACTGGGTTCAAAACTCCAAACGAAGGACGAAATGTGTGCTCTACAAGACCCTTATCTTGCCAGTTCTGCTTTATGGCGCCGAGTGCTGGACCATAGGGAGAACTGTTACTGGGCTCCTTCGAAAGAAAAATTCTTCGGCGGATTTTTGGTCCTGTGTGAGTGGAGGGCGAATGGAGGAGAAGATACAACTGCGAACTCTATGAGCTGTACCAAGATGTAGATGTAGACTACATTGGCTTGACCACATCGAGCGAATGGACAATAATGCTCCGGTTAAGAGCCCAGCCCCCAGGTTCGAGAAGCCAAGGAAGACCGAACATCCGTTTCAAAGACCAAGCCGTCGCGGATGCCAGAGCGCTTGGTATGGACAACTGGAAGCAGTGGGCCAAGGATCGTAGAGGATGGAATGCTACAGTGTCTCAGGCAGAGACTCTTTACGGGAGCCCGATAAGTAAGTAAGTAAGTACTGTGGGTAAGGGACAACCTTTTCCCCAATGGACATCACAATGGTTCAATAATGACCTGAGTGCGGCACAGAATACTCAACGCCAACCCGCATACCTAACCTAACCTAATGAGAAGACAGAATGTCACTGCTTATAGAGTTGGTTTGTTGAATTTAGAAACGATCCTCATTTGTAGTCCGTCTCCTAAGCCTATGGGCCATATTGCTGTACGCGCGAACTAGATTTGGGTAAGAAAGACCTTTTGTTGTACATGCAGTGGCTGGTGTGGTGAAATGCAAAGCGAAGGCTAACCTATCATTTTTTACTGAACCTAACATGTCGGATATACGCTTAGTGTTGTCGCAAACAAGGCATGTAGGCATGTATTCAGTATTTGTCTTCCACGAGCGATAGAAGCAGCCAGTGCAGTGCTCATCAAGCTTAGACAATAATTAAGGACAATGTCATCACAATGGGTCAATATGACTAGTGTGGTACGGAGTACTCCACGCCAACGCGGTTACCTAAGGACAAAATAATATATGAAGACAGCACACAGGCATATTCTTCGACAACGTATTGCACTTTTGGCAAGCATCAACATCACTTGAACAGCTTCAATAAACGTACCTATTCAGAAAAAAGAAGGAAAGTTCCAAAATGATTACCAATGCACATTAGGGTGTCCCGTCAAATTTTTTTTTGTTCTATCTTAACAAAAGGCCCCGCAAAAGTTGCGTATTGCTGAGCTCATTACAGGAAAAATAACATAAAAAATATTCAAGGGTACTTTTGGGCCTCTACCGGCCGTTGAAGTTTTGGAAAAAATGTTGTTTTCCATACATTTTTCTTTTTCAATATTTTTTTAATATTGCTTACATTTGTAAAGTTATAGCATATTCTCTCAAATAAAATGTGTTTTTGGTAGCATTTGAGCACTTGAGAGGTTATTTTGATATCTCTTAAATGCTGGAATCAAAAAATACATTTGTTTTGTCTCAACCACAAAATTCTATATGTTCACAAAAATAAGTAAATTCGAATTTTGTAATTTAAATATTAAAACATGTAAGCAAAATGAGTTCCGGACTCCATCTCCGAGAGCTATTCTGTCCTCTTTTCGATCCCTTTATAGTGAATTAAAAAAAAAATTATTTACCGTCTGTAAGAGATGTAAAAAAGTATACCTATGCTTTTGATCCAAAGAAATCTTAAAACAGAATACGGTGAAAAATCCCTCTAATTCCGAATTGTTTATTATAGTGAGTGCATGCAGATATCGAACAGATTTTGAAGAGGGCTTCAATTCCAATTGTGTGCCACAATCAAATACTAAGACTTATTAAAATGAACTTCCATAAATATATGACTCTAAAAAGATAACCAAGTATGAAAAAATGCAAACTATCACAATAGAGTACAAGATTTCATAACATTTTCTAGTACAAAATTGTTTGACATTGCCTCATGTAAATTTGATAACTGCCACTGTACAAAGAAAAAAGGTGCCTAGTAATGAAAGGGTATTTCTGGAGGATAAGTGTTGATTACCTAGAGACGATTAAAATGCAAAAGCGTCTAGATCGAAAAGAACGTAGTGCATTGAATAATCTTGCCCCTCCAAGTTTACTCCAGAGAGAAGATCCAAACGAAACAGACGAAAGAGTGGAGCCAGTCAAGACAGTAAGGTCACTACTTTGTTCTTCAGAACTTTCAAAGTCTTCTTCAGATCCTTCCACGTTTTCAGATAAGCTCAATTTGCTGGTCCAACCATCTGTAGCAAGAGTTTTTGATCGATATGGAGTATCGGAACGATCTGCCCCAACAGTCGCTTCAGCGGTTTTGCACGATGCTGGACTCGCAAATAACACTGACACAAGGCTTGTAATCGACAAAAATAAGATACAGATACTGAGCTTTGTCAAAATCAAGAGAGCATCTAAGAAGCCAATACAATGATGCCATTCCTAAGAATATTTATCTTGACGGACAGAAAGACAAAACCCTTGTTTCAGATCAAAAATATAAACGTCATTTTCGCAAGGAGCTCTTAGAAGAACATAACAATATTTCTCCGATATATTATTAAGGGGAAGAAATATGCAATTCAAAGATTCATTTTATAATTTTTAAGGGCTACATACATCATTTTTAGTGTCCAGGATATATTTCGGAATACAAAATTGCATATTGTGACCTACAAAATATTCAGTCTCAATGTTAAAAATGATTATTAGTATAAGGTCCATGCCATAGACATTATTTTTTTAAATTAATGTCAGACAACTCCTCCACCTATCTTAAAAGATCTGCCTGATGATGAACTTTCATTGCTTGCAAACGCAACAGAGCTCAGAATACCAGATATAAAACAAAATTGAATCTAGAAATCGGATGCCATCTCTTAATTTCAAAAGCCAATTTTCAATGTAAAATTTGTATTTATGCCTTAATAGCTTCTTTTAAATTAATAATTTAAAATTGTTGATTATACGCAAATGAATATTTATTATTTTAATTTAGTACCAAGTTATATTTGTGTATATATTTTTGAAATAGTAATAATATTTTGAACAAATAGAAAAATTGAAAGATACTAGCGCCTTAGTTACTTTTTCCTGTCCTTCAATCGTCGGTAGAGGCCCAAAAGTTATGCCGTAATCGGAAAGTAAGAACACATTCGGAATCTTCTCGTCAATACGCAACTTTTGATACCCCTTTCGATGAGATTTTCCACGAAAAAATTTTCTTCATACAACGACGGGACACCCTAATGCACATAGAGAAGCGGCAAACAACCGCTAAAAAAACCACAAACATGACCAAGATGGTGAGAGCTCCAAACTACATAAATTAATGCTGAGTTGCTAGTCGCTTCAATGCTCGAGGCTTATGGTTGCTTTATAATAACATAACATCGTAAACAGTCTTTCGAACGAGTCGCCAAATACAACTTAAAAAGCAGCAGCCCATCGTACAATGTTTATTTGTTTTAAGCTCTCTGAAACCTAATGGCCGATTCCGTAAAACGATAATCGTCTGGATGATATCATTTTTGAAAATTTGATGACCATAATAAGTTATATTCTGGCTGATTTGTTTGTTACTATCGTTAGGTTCCATTACATTTGTAGAAAATGAACTGCGTTACGCTGTGAAACTCATCATTTTTCCACTTCCAACACTTAGCTAGTATCGGACGTCTATCGTTTCGACGTTAGTCGTCTGAAAAGTTATGGAATGAGTGCCCTGGAAGTTTTTAAACTCATTGACAAACTCGTGCCATTTGCTTATTACCCTGTTCTTCCATTGATTATGACTGCCGACAGAAACATAAATTTATTTCTGCTATCTCCTTGTATAAACCATGGAAAAACAAATTTCGTTTCATTTAAAAAGAGGGCATTCAATATCAAAACGATTTGATGTCTTACACGCCGACTGCCAATCAACATGTGTGTTTGGGATAGCTATATTTGTTTACACCAAATTGTCGAAGAGTTGAAAGTGGTCACGCAATAGAACGTTAGCCTCACATAAATATCTAAGCAGATAAAGATGTTTACCGAAGTCAGATAAAATGATTACATGGCACAAGTTAGCCGCTGACAGCAACAACGAATGGATAATAAACATCTGCGTGTAAAGTCAACAAGAGGACTAAAAAGAATATTCATATGTATGAGGTAGTTTCTTTAGACAAAAGACTACAACAGGGAGCAAGATCCGCTTCGTGGAAATGTTTTAAATAGAAAATAAGAAAAAGGGCCAGCGAAGAGCAATATTTATTGCCTACATAGTTTTGATGCAGACAACACTGATGGTGTCCTTGAAATGAGCATAAGGAAAACGCAATGTAAATTCGAATCTCTATTGATGTTTATGAAGGCAATCAATCGTTGAGGATGTTTTCAATCATTTGTAATTGAAAAATGTGCACTCGAAGTACACCAACGGTGATTGATGGAATGCTTAACATTGTAAACGTACATAGTAGGTTTAAATTTCAATGCGACCTATTAATAACCCATTCAAGTGTTAGCTTTAAATCTAGGCACAGTCAGAGCATCGCTTTCGGGGAAAGTAGAGTAGAGCTAGTTGCTTTCTAAGTTGTCCAGATCAAATTTTGTATCGTAGATAAATCTTCTGCCACCGCTTGAACTACCTGGAAGTCGCTTAATGAACCTGGATGGCAGAGAATATGCAAAAGCGAACACTTTCGAAATGAAGGTATCGCTTTTGATACGATCCGCAGCGCATTTGAAACTACCCAGCCAGTTTGGAAAATTCCGATTCCAGATTCGACAATACCGCCAGAATGCCATTGTATAACATCGACCTACTGTGAGCTATGAAATCAAAGAAGGAGTGATAGAAGTATGCAGCCTAATTCCACCAACCATCAGCTAGGTTAGGTTAGGTTAGGTTAACGGGTGGATACGGCAGAGTAAACCCTGCAGTACCCCACTTAGGTCCATGTGGACCCATTGTGATGCCCTTGTTGGGGGGTAGCCGATGTTGTTGGCGATGTTGTTAGTTCCTTCTAATTACTCGACCTTGTCCAGCCATCCTGATGTATTTATGAACCTGTAAAGATTAGATAAATTAACATCTGAAAGTTCTTGTATGTCATGGAAGTGGTATCTTCCAAGTGTTCTGTTCCTCAAGTGACACAGACTTGGGCAGTGACAGAGGAAGTGAGGTGTGTCCTCATGCACCTCCTCGTCTTCGCAGCCCCTGCATATATCGTCATTCTTGAGTTTTAATTTCATTGTGTGGTTTCTCAGGAAGTTGTGCCCTGTTAGGGCACCTACTAGTTTATGCAGCGACGTTCTATCAAACCGCATAAGCTTGCTAGTCCGACCTGCATTATACTCCGGCCATAGCTTCCGTGAAATTTCGCAGGTAGTTAATTCCTTCCACCTGTTGTTGGCTTTCATTCGAATTTTGTTTTCCACTCTCTCTCTGAGATTACAGAGCGGTGGATTGATCGATTTAATCGCCCGATCTTGATCCATAGCAGATCCATTTCTTGCCAGTTTATCAGCCATCTCATTGCCGGCTTTGTCCCTGTGTCCAGGGACCCAGCAGAGGCGCGTGGTATGCTGCGAGCAGAGAACCTTAAGCTCTTCACGGCAGCGGCGGACTAGCTTCGATTTTATTTCAATAGCAGACACTGCTTTTATAGCCGCCTGGCTGTCAATAAATATGGTAATATCATCATTTGGTATTGCCATCATTGACACCATATGGGCAGCTTCGGCGATTGCCAGAACCTCCGCCTGAAAAACACTACTGTGATCAGGCAGTCTGATCGAGTGGTGTATATTTAGCTCTTCGGAGAAAATTCCAGCACCTGTACCACAGTCCATCTTAGATCCATCTGTGTAGATGGATATCGATTTCCTATTTGTGGGTTCGTCTGTGTTCCATTCCTCCTTGCTGGGGAAATAGCAAGAGAATGGTTTATCAAAGCTGCTGCCATCAGCTACTTTGTCACAATGGCCTTTCCACATCTACGCACAACGGCGAACTGGGCTTAATGTCTTAAAAAATAATGAATCTCTCTGTATGACGATAAACTGGAGAAAGAGACAGGCGTTGTGTTTCTGATAGGCTTACGTAGTGCGGCTGCGAGTCGCTCCGGTACGTAGAACTAATCCTCGCGGGAGTGCTATCTCCAGTCGCGAAAATCCTTGAGTCCCTTCTTTTTCCAAAACTCACTGAACACTTATCGCTAGGCAACAATCAACACGCAAACTTTACAGTTCCACGTCAGCCCTAAACGCCATCACCAGTCAAATCATCATCATCAGTACCAAACTCCATCAAAAGCTGGCTTGTAAACTACCTCAGCCGAAGACAAACATTTGTGGAATTCCGGAATTCCGAATCAAAACACAGAAAAACTGGAGTTCATTACCTCGCACCATCGATCAACGCGTACCTAAGAACATTCTTCAAGGACCGCAATCTTAAACTGTCAACAGAAAAATCAACTGCAACACTGTTTACGTTTACGACGTGGGAAAAGGAAGTGCTCGGCGGCAGAGAAACTACTCCCACGACCAACCAGGACCACTCTGGCCCAACTTCGCTCGGGCTAGTGCCACTTATTGAAAAACTCCTTGATTCTAGCATTGAAAACAAACGTCCAAATTGCAACGGAGGCCCACATGATGTACAAAAGTACAACACCTCTTCAATTGTATGGCCAACCACACTAACACGTAACACCACTAATTCTTTGGACCCACCCAATCGAATTGGCCCAATTCCTGGGACTAAAAACAAATGACGAACCGACGAACAACGAATGACGCTGCTACAACAACGAAAGGTTTTGTGGCCATAAAATCAATGTTGCAAACACTAAAATGATCAGCCCTTCAACGGGCTCAGTTACGTCTACCCGTCGTACTCGGAATTTTGCTACGAACACCGGAAAAACTTATCACAGAATCCGTCGTAGGGGAAATTTTTGCTACGAATTTCGAAATTCTTAGAAAGTGACACTGAATCCGAATGAATCGGAATTGTTACATTTAAATCTACGAACTAATTGATTTTTCTTAGTGCGCAGACAAAAAGGATTCAAAATGCAAAAACCGTAAGTTTGTTACACAATTATGGAAAATAATCTTCTTCTTTTTTCCATTAAAGGTCGAAAATTTCAACAAATAAGTTGCAGTACCAGAGAATAGTGGAGCTGCTTTTGCAGAATCCTGGAATTGCTCAAGGATTTACAAAGAGTCCAAAAGAGGATTTAAACGTTTTCTAAGAACAACTCAAGACTGGGCTTAACAGTCTCGGACCTCATTCAAAAGACACCAGCAGTTGAAAAAATGTAAGTTAGAGAATGAGAAAGTCTGTATTGGGGTTTCAAGATCGCAAGTATCGTTGAAAAACGAATACAAAAAATGTACAAAATGCAAAGGTACCCGAGACGACATAGGAAGATCCTGGAACTTGTCAAAAACGGGATAGCTGAACATGCCTATGGATGGGATAACTAGGGTGCGTATTATGGAAAGGAATCACAAGACTCGTATTGAGAACGGATTCAAGAAAAAAGGAGTGATGAAATAGTGATTTTCACAGATGGATCCATGATGGATGGTGGAGCGGGTGCCGGTATCTATTCAGCAGAGCTGGAACTAGTCCGTCACGTAAGCCTCGGGAAACACACTTCCGTATACCAGGCTGAGATGATTTAATTGCTGCATGCGTTGGACTACCTGCTTGAGAGTCAGGTGGAGGGAAGAAGTATCCTTATAGCACTGGAAAGGCGCATGGAACAGACCAACATCACAACATCATTGGCACTGGAATGTGTACTTAAGCTCAATAATAATTCATCTAAAAATGAAGTAACACTGACGAGGACACGTAGGGATCGATGGCAACGAAAAGCCGGACTCCTTTGCAAAACAGGGGTCAACTGAAAAGTTGCTGGGACCAGAACCATTCTCTTCAGTTGGTTCACAAATGGATAACGGCAGAACACCTGAGAAGGTGGTCAACCGTGGAACAATGTAGACAGGCTAAAATCGCAATCAAGTGGCCGAACTGCTCCACTCAAAGAAGGGTTCTAAGCATGGTGTCTTTGTCAAAAGGACATTGTAATTTCGGGCATCACTTAAGGAAGATGGATCTTAGAGAGGATGATACCTGTAAACTATGCCTGGAGGAATCTGAGACAGCGGCACATATACCGTGTCAATGCCCGGCTTTGGCTGGCAGAAGAATGAAGATCTTGGGACATCATTGGGTCGAGACCCAGTCGATGAAACAGATCTCCCATAAACAGATGCTAGCGTTAAGACCAGGGAAGAACTCTGGAGAAATCCAGACAGTCTCTCTGGGGAAGATTTATAGTGGTAGAGATCCGATAATGCTGGTCTGATTCGAATACTTTTTGAAATCTATAAAACCGGAGGCGGCCATTTCCGAATGCATCCTTTTTCCAGCCTTGAGGAAACCGGCATAAAATTGAAAGGCTTAGAAACATCCACAAGAAAGGAGACCCTCTAAACTGCGCCAACTACAGAGGCATCAGTCTCCTTAACATCGCATATAAGATCCTATCTGCCGTACTGTGCGAACGCCTAAAACCATATGTCAACGAACTGATTGGACCCTATCAGTGCGGTTTTAGGCCCGGTAAGTCCACAACAGACCAAATATTCATACTACGGCAGATCCTGGAAAAAACCCAAGAAGTCCAGATCGATACTCACCATCTTTTTATCGATTTTAAGGCCGCATATGACAGCGTTTATAGAGACGAGCTATACAGAGCCATGTCTAGTTTTGGCATCCCTGCCAAACTTGTCAGATTGTTTAGAATAACGATGGAGAACGCTCGCTGCTCCATAAAAGTCGGAAACAATCTCACTGAGACCTTTGATGTCAAAAAAGGATTTAGACAAGGTGACGCGCTGTCATGTAACTTTTTCAACATCATTCTTGAGAAGATTGTGCGAAACTCACAAGCCAACACCAGAGGCACAATTTTCTACAAGTCTGTGCAACTACTTGCATACGCTGACGACATTGACATTGTTGGCAGAACACAGCGAGCTGTCACTGGTGCGTTTGCAAGTATCAGTGCAGAAGCGGCAAAAATGGGTTTGATGGTGAATGAGGGCAAAACAAAATATATGCTGTCAACAAGAAGGGACACACAACATCGAAGAATCGGACAGAACGTCACGATAGACAGCTATAACTTTGAGGTAGTTAGGGATTTTGTCTACCTCGGCTCCGCTATAAACTCTGATAACGACATCACATCAGAAATCAAACGAAGCATCACACTTGCCAACCGCTGTTTCTTTGGCCTAAGACGGCAACTGATAAGTAAGGCCTTATCGAGAAATACTAAGGAAACTCTGTATAAGACCCTCATCATCCCAGTCCTGCTTTATGGTGCAGAAGCATGGGCGCTATCAAAGGCGGATGAAGATCTCCTTGGTCGTTTCGAACGCAAAATTCTTCTAGTGATTTTTGGTCCCGTTTGCGTTGACGGGCTTTGGAGGAGAAGATTTAACAGCAAACTCTACGAGCTGTACAGCGACATCGACCTAGTCAGAAAAGTACGCATCAGTCGTCTAAGATGGCTGGGACATGTAGAGCGAATGGACACCAACGCTCCGGCCCGAAGAGTCTTCGATTCTAACCCGGAGGGACAACGCAGTAGAGGAAGACCTCGCCTTAGGTGGCGCGCGCAATTGGAAGGGGACCTCAACCAACTTGGAGTGCGCAACTGGAGGCAGTTAGCCAAAGATCGCGCTAACTGGAGAGGCGTATTGCTTGAGGCCCAGGACCACCCCGGACTGTAGCGCCACCTAAGTAAGTAAGAAACCTCCACAGCCGGAATCGAAAGAACTTCCAGCTTCCACATTTGAACTTAAAAACTCATCCACAGTTATAGAACATTATAGAAGAACCTGAGCGGAATTCCAAACAAAGCGAATTGAGACTGCCAGCCTTTTGATGGGGCAAATTAAACTTCAGAAAGATTCTCCTTTGCTTCTAATATTCTCCTCCCCGCTGGCACCAATTGCAAATGCAACAGAATACAGAATCCATTTTTAACCAAATTTGTTTGTTCAAAATACAAAAAACAACGATTTATAATTTATTTATTTCTTCAATCTCGCATAACTTTGACGTTGAGCAGCTAATTTTGAAATTTTGAATATGACTTAAGTGCGGCAATGCTTTTTGAGGTCACATTCGGATTCTGATACACATTTTTTTGTATTCGTATCGTAGATCCAGATTCGTAACTTTATAACGAGGGATTCTGTGATAGACGTGAATAGTGCGCAGCACATAAGTCAAGCTATTAGTTAGCGTCTATTCTTGAACTGCTGCTGTAAAATTCATAACTTCGCCTTACTTTAACCAGAAAAAGTTTGCTTAGAACGGGCTGCGTTCGCTTTAAACCTAAGATTCAATAAATAACCTTTCAAAGTGATTAATTGATGAAGTAGAATCTAATTTCAACCGATTGTACAAATATTTGTACATGATTCTTCATAGACAAAATATTCCTCGATGACTCCTGTTTACAGTGATTCATCTACCGATTACAAAACAGATTATGCTTCCCTATGAATAATTGAGAGGTGTTGTTAGCCCCTAGATAGTGCGTTTTCAATCTCACCCAGTGCAGTCTACATATTGACTTCCATATTGTTTACACTTACTTACAAGTACACTGTTCCGATCAATAGACCACAATAACAATGAAATGACGTGTACTTGTTTTTCGCCCTGATAACATGAGTAATTTTCCAATAATTGAAAGTATCATTGCTCTTGCAAATGTAACATCAATGGCCGCCACGTATCGAAATTACCTACATCTTTATTATCTGCAAAGCAAATCTGGTCCCTGAACTATAAAGGCAAACGACTAACTAGAGAGCAATTAATATGCAATACATTAAAATCTTAGTAAGAGATAAACGACAAGTCAGCTGTGGAGTGCGAGTTATTAACTTGGAGGGGTGCATTAACCAAAACGCACGTAATTTCAAGAAAACAGCTTTGATTAATCGACGACGTCTTGACAACAGCTCGAGCGATAAAAATCAAAAAACAAAACAGGTGGATGCTTTGACAGTGTAGTCAAGCTCAGGGCATCTGCTGCAAAGGCACATTCGAATATTCGATTTGCATCATGAAAGAAAACCTGTCATCAGCGTGATTGTATCGAATATCGAACCACAACTATCAGCAACATTAGGAATTTTATGCACGAATCTAATTCATCTCCGCCACAAAAAACGTTTTTTTTTTCTCTTCTCCCATTCACTGTCGTCTACATTTTTGTGTTGTCATTTTTGCTGCTGGTTACGGATATTCATTGAATGACGATGACGACAACATAAAGTTTTAAGGTTAGGTCGACGACTATGTATTTGGATTGTTGATTTAGCACGCCCATTTTATCACTACTCTATTTGTCAGTAAAAGGCCCTGATCTTACACCATATTTCTGCCTCAGCTCTACTTAGAAAACGTAAAAATATCTGCGTAAGCCCCATTGTTTGAGCTTTGTTGGCAACGCAACTCGAGCGCAGTTACTCACACCACCTTTCTCGAGTTTTATGGGCTATTTGTGATTAGTCTTCCATGGCTGGGGCCACCAGACCAAAATAAAACAAAGAAATTGACATTTTTTTGGAAAGAAATTTCCTTTTTTTTTTTTTTTCTCCATTATCCCTCTATGCGTGGAACTATTTCGTTGTGACGTGACTCATCCAAATGACGGGAGAACATTTTTGCAAAAATACAAACGATTTCCTTCACAAATTAAACTGTGCTTTGTGTGTGAAATGAAATTTTTCAACCTCAATTCAAATGCGCAGTAGGGAAAGACGAGAAAAAAAATAAATTCCAAATCCACACAAAGAAAAATCTAAATTTTTCTGCTCAACTTTCTAATGATTTTGGGGAGGAAACCTTTTCTTCCCTAATGAAATCGTCATCATCAAAGCAAACAAGAAGATAATAATGATTGTGATGTGAAGAAAAACTTACTATTCCGGATTCATCGCCGACATTTCCTGGGTTTTTTGGTTTTACGGGCCTTTTTTTGCTGGTTTTTATACTAATTTGTGGGCACTCTCTTGTTTTTCACAAGCCCGTTAACAATTGCACTGTTTTTTGATTTAAATTGATTAACGTAGGGACGTTCGAGAGCACTGTGTTTGTTGGTGGCAATTTAAGTAGGTGTTTCTGGACGTTTTTCAAGCAATTATTTGGAGAATTATGTTTTTCTTCTTTTCACTTCGGAAAGAACAATGGCGACGACTGACGAATATGTAGGAAAAAAAAAACACTATTGATATCTCACTCTGTTATCGTTCGGGTGGTCTTTTTTTGTTTTCTGACACAACAGCAGAACGGCACTACAGTAGGGTTTGGCGGTTGTATGTGTGTTGGTATGACAAGAGTGGTGACAAATTTGATGCCAACAATCAGTGATGCCAAGCTATCGTTATTTTCTTTGGGTAGAAACACACGGACACGGGCGGCGATTGTACCTCCCTTATAATTTTTTTAGTATAGGTAATTTTGAAATTTTACAAATTCAAACAGATATGTAGAGATTATGCTGGTGAAAGTGTCCCTTCGATCGAAAATGATGAATATGCCGAACCAAATACTAAGATCACTGTCTTTCTAAATAAAATGGCCTTAAATTGATAGGCTCGTAGAACTCAATTTCAATCCAATCTACGACATAATTTAGATAGGAGGCATTTTTATTTCACTTAAATTAATTGATATTTTATTAATTGATATTTTACAATGAAATGAGATCCATTCGCCTAAAGTAAAAGTAGGAAACTTTCGCGCGAAGTAAAATGCAATTTTTATTCCTTTAGAACGCTAGTAATAAATAGATACACTAATGTGGTTTTCCATTGGGACCAAAAATCAATCTTTTTTTTTGATCTAAATCACTTTTCGCGTTCCATTGGGCAGAAAAATCAATCTTTTTTTCGATTCGGATCACTCGATAATTTTTCAGATCTACACATACCAATATAATTTGCACAGTTGTTTTACGTCAGTTTATGAAGTTTGCTTTCGAGAGAAATGCGCAAAATTTCGTGAAAACCAAAATAGCAAAATACATAAATAGCTACGAATATGATTTCGGAGGAATTATGATCTTCATTATCTCCCTCGTCATCTGAAGACTACAAACCACCAATAATACTTCATTTGTATCTACAACAAGGAAAACAATTTTGAGGTCGATATCTATTTGCGATTTTGCCAGAAACGAATGCAATTTGAACAGCTGATATTGTTGTCAATTAACGCACTAATCCATTTACAAAAGCAGATCAATTTCGTTGCGCGTTCCATGAGCACCGTAGAATCTGAGATCTGAAAGAGATTTCTGGTGGTCCCAATGGAAAACCACATAACACAAACTGAATGCCGTTTATTTGCTGGAACGTGTTTAAAAACGTCACACATTATATCACATTTTCGAGTGGGATGCTGAATAGGTACTTAACGGTCTTGACACATTTTTGAAACGATCATGCTCGTAACGTGTGGGGAAAGAAATAGGTGTCTGGGTAAAAGGGGCAGTAATACCCAACACTGAAAACACGTGACACGTACATATTTCAGTCGGACATGCTTGCCTGATGGGAATTATGGGAAAGTTCTGCACGTTTACGTTTTTATAGTAACCGTCTACGGAACTTTGATTTCCTACCTAAGTGCCGAAGGGACAATGAAGTTGTTCCGAAAACGACAACAGATATTGCGACATCTCAACAGAAATTGGCAGAGGAAAGCCGATAAACGAGAATCCTTGCTATCCCTCGCTTTTAAATTATTTAGCGAATAATTTTGTATAATTCATATTATATCATATAAATTTCGCAATTGTGAGATTCCGTAAATTTAAAGTTGAGACTATTTTTCACAGTTCTCAATTTCAAGACATTTTTGAATTCGATTGTTAGTATTTGCCAGTTTTACGAAATACGAACTGATATAACACTAATCTACTGTGATACTGATCAGTTCACGGTTGCAAGCGGTCTGTAAAGAGAAATGAATTTCAAAATTCCTACGTATTCATTGGAATGCATTTAATTTATTTATTATGATCGTTAGAAGTGTTTGTCGTGGCGATACACACTCTCAATAGGCGTTTTTCTTTTTTAGTTCAGAGCACAACCTGAACTGTTATACAAAAAGTTTGTTTCTTTTTTAGCTCAGATACATCAGAGCTCGAATTTGTGTTTCTTTTTTCGTTCAGAGCGTGATCAGAGCGCGCTCTATGAGCTCAGAATTAATTGACTGAGCAGGCTGAGTAAAATGCTGATTACACATATACATTCACACTTCCAGTCCTATTTGAGAGAAAAGAAAAACAGGAAAAACAGAAAATCATCAGAACGATCTGAGCACGCTCAGTTCAGAGCGCGCTCATATAGCTCGAGCTCAGTTCAGTGCTCAGCTCTGAACTAAAAAAGAAAAACGCCTAATACTTTGTTCAATGGCATTTTGTTCTTTTTTTTTTTACATCACAAGCAAAAACTTATCAATAATCTTGTTCCTCTATAAATGCAATGAAACACGATTTTAAATTATTTATACTTAACTCCTGTGTATATTATATTAATCTAAGTTATTTCACTTGCTGAGATAAGGTATATGTAGGAATACATAATAACAAAGAATGTACAATAGATTACAAACAATTTTCTTACGTTTTTTCACTTTTCTTTCTTTTTAAAAGTACCGACAATGATAGCGCAAATGTGTGGTAAATCATAAAATTCATTTGGAAAATGATTTCAATTACCAAATTTAATATAGGTATTCGAACGAATAGAAACGTGCCGGCCGGCGAAAGGAGTTATGTTCCCTTCTTGCCAAAAATTATAATATCAAAATTTGTGGGGTTTATAACAAGTTTAATAATATTTTAGGGGAGATAGGTTTTATTTTTATAATTTTGGTTACGCATTGCACGTTACTCTAACGAGTTTAGTGTGAGTAGCTGTTTGAGCACTTTTGTTTGCGAGGTTTCTCTGATTTCGCCAGCTAAGAACATCTCGTCTACCACTGTGTAGACTTTGTAGAAGTTGAAAACTAAGTCTAATTCGCAGACATTGTGAAAATATTCGTTGAGAACTTCAACGAAATTGTGTATGGCTTCCAGGTAGCAGAGATTGTTGTCGTTGACGTCGACGCATATGCAGAAGTACAGGCCAGCGTATCTTCGGTAGACGATTTTGAAGTTTCGGAACTGAAATAAAAGAAAATAGTTAAATGTAGTTATAAGGCAGAGCATATAAACTCTACGCGTCTTTATCGTTTCATTAGTAATACTTTAGGTCTAAATGCAGAAAAGGCTACAATAATGTAATGGGCTCGTTCAATTCAATTAAAGCAACAAGACTACACTGGAACACGCTTTACGGCCAACGTTTTACTTGTTCCCTGATCTACCATAAATAGGTTATCCGCTTATCCCACTGCAAAATCTCTTAGCGACAACAAAAGATAGTTTCAGGGAGTTGAAAAGAAAAACATTAATTTTAACAGAATGATTGAATTACACCATACGTTCTTAACTTCAATGCCGTTTGGCTACAAGCAGATCTCAACTAAATAGCAAAAGAAAAATCGATTAAGATCACCCTATAAAGCAAACCAACTTTCGATAACAAAATTATAACAAACGTCCACATCAAAATCACTAGATATCCCTATAAATCCGTTGAAGGACGAAATGCATTTGCACTCGCTAACAGGGTACTGCAAGCGGCAGTGCATTAAACTCTACGACCCCTCGAGCGAATTATCGACCTAGCAAGATAATTTTCTTAAGCATGAATACGCCCCAAACTGCTGTCAGTTATTTGAACAAAAGAACAAGTGATATGGCAGTAGCTAAATTTCACTGATAAGTACCTCAACGAAATTTGTATGCTTTGCATCTCGAACTGTAACAACTGCATGGACTTCCTCAATTAGTTTTTGTTTTTCGTCGTCATCGAAATTCATGTACCACTTAGCGAGACGAGTTTTCCCAGCACGATTTTGGATGAGAATAAAACGAATCTACGTGAAAGGTATGTATTAGTCAAATACAATTTTGTAAAAAATATATTCTTTACCATTATGCTATGATGTTTTGGTATTTGAATAGGGGTATTTTTCGCTTCAAAATACGTGTAATCGCCCCTGTTCTTTGATTTCTCAAAGGAATTCAATTACAAAATAAAAGTGTATAACAAAACTTTTCCAAAACTGTCAGTTGGCATGTCATCATCAAATTATTCTATTACAGGCGAGGTGCATGGGCCGGTGGCAGAATGGTGCCTTCAGAGAGAAAAAATACAAGGGATGTCAGGCGTTTTTCTTTTTTCGTTCAGAGCAGAACCTGAACTGTTATACAAAAATTTCGTGTATCTTTTTTAGTTCAGACACACATCAGAGCTGGAATTTGAGCGCGCTCTATGAGCTCAGAATTAATTGACTGAGTAGGCTGAGTAAGAAGCTGATTCATATATGCAAACACACTTAAAGTCACATTTGACAGAAAAAAAAGAAAAAAAAAACAGGAAAAACAGAAATACATTATAACGCTCTGAACATGTTCGATTCAGAGGGCGCTCATAATAGGCGTTTTTCTTTTTTAGTTCAGAGCTGAGCACTGAACTGAGCTCGAGCTATATGAGCGCGCTCTGAACCGAGCGTGCTCAGATCGTTCGGATGATTTTCTGTTGTTCCTGTTTAGCTCTGATGTATCTGAGCTAAAAAAGAAACACAAACTTTTTGTATAACAGTTCAGGTTGTGCTCTGAACTAAAAAAGAAAAACGCCTAATGCTTAAGCTCAATTCAGTGCTCAGCTTTGAACTAAGAAAGAAAAACGTGAGGAAAATGGAAAAAAGTCTTACGTCCAATTCCGAGAGTTTAACTGTATTGAACAATTTCAATTCAGCCTTTAACAGGCTATTTAAGCTAATGCAAAGAGTTTATTATTTCTTAAGTCTGGAACGGTGGTCGTTCCTCCTAATAACAGTGATGACATTACAGGTTTACTCTTAGGCCTCCCAAATTCAGACGTCCATATTCGAGACGTCCTCCGGTAAGGCGACATAGAAATATCTATATAAATAAAATAAGTAATAAAAAGGAAAGTAAAACGCACCTCTGAAGAAGTAGGTAGATAATAGTTGGGAACTAAGCTCTGCATTAGGGACACTCATTCAAACGGAATATTTCCGTTTGCTTACAATTTTGTTTAACAATAAACATTTTTGTTTTTTCAATAACAATACGTAAACAACACTACGCAATCTGCCCATTAGAGAGCCAAACTGACCTCTCGCCTTATCTGCCTTGTATTAGTTTGTTGGCGCATTACCATGACGACATACATAAATCTCTGTCTGTCTCAGTGCCATTAAATTCCGCTTATACATGCCCAGCCCATGTACTTTTCCACTTAAGAAAAATTCTCACATTCGCCCTTGAAGGCGCACATTTCGAATTTCAAATTCACCACTTTCAGCTGGCTGTCACTGTCATCTGCTAAAATTATTTTGACTTTATTTGCATTTCCACTGTTGCCGGGTTGATATCGCACTGAAATATTTCTAGCAATTTCTAGTACTTCGCTTTTGTGTTACGTTAGGTTCGTTTCACCTCTGCTCTAATATAACTCTTCAATTAACTCAATCAATTCCTTCAATTAAAGTGTTCATTTCTCTTGAAGTTAAAGCATTTTTTCCCTGTTGAATATACTCGAATTTAATATGGTTTCGTATTTTGTTCCTCGTGGAAGATTCCTCATCAAAGCTGGAAATCTCCGACAAAGTCAAAAGCAAGTAAAATGGCCATTTCGCCGTATGTTATCCAATAAATCACAGGATGGCAAGGTGGACTCTTTAATTGAAAACTCGACGATTCAAAAGACTCATAAATCTGCGGAAGTTAGAGAACAACCCCTGAATTCGTATAACAAGCAAAGAAATTCATGGTTCACATGGACTGGGATGTTGCTCCGATGGGCGCCCATCGGATTTTGTGTATTTGGTGCGATAGAATGGCAGATGCACAGAAACAAGTTGCAAAAGGAGAAAGTACCAAGAACCGCTTCAGACTTCCAAGCAAAAGTGTACTGCTCTCTTCCACTCCGCATTATCAGTCGCTGCTGGGGATGGCTTGCTGGTTGCTACATACCCACCACCTTCCGTCCGTACATCTATGGCTGGTACTCGAATACTTTCAATGTGAACATCGAGGAGGCCATGCATCCTGACTTCAAGCATTACCCGAGTTTGGCTGATTTTTTTACGAGGCCGCTAAAGGAAGGTGCACGCTACATTGACCCACATTGTTCGCTGGTGTCTCCAGCCGATGGAAAAGTTCTTCACTTCAGCACAGCCTCTGAGTCGGTCGTGGAGCAGGTGAAAGGAATCAACTACCGCATTGACTCCTTCCTGGGACCACACACCTGGGTGAAAGACAAGAATAACAACGTCGCTGACTACGCGGACATCATCCGACAGAAAGGTAGTGAGGATACAGCCATTTTCCAGTGTGTCATCTACCTGGCTCCTGGAGACTACCACCGCTTCCACTCTCCCGCTGATTGGCAGCCCCAAATCCGCCGTCACTTCACTGGCGAGCTACTGTCTGTGAGTCCAAAAATCGCCACTTGGCTTCCTGGACTCTTCTGTGTAAATGAACGCGCGCTGTACATCGGCAAGTGGCAGCATGGCTTCTTTAGCTTCACTGCAGTTGGAGCGACGAACGTGGGTTCTGTGCAGATCTACGTTGACGAGCAGTTGAAGACGAACCGGTGGGTTGGACTGAAGCTAGGCGCTCACAACACATGTTCAGAGTATGAGGAGCTGGAGCTTCCAGCAGGAACTAAAATGGGAAAGGGTGATCTGCTCGGACAATTTAATATGGGCAGCACAGTGGTGCTTCTGTTCGAGGCGCCGCGTAACTTCAAGTTCAACATCAAGGAGGGACAAACAATTCGCATGGGTGAGCCACTGGGATACGTGGAAAACTAGGAGCAGGGGATTTTGCCGCTGTGCCATCACGTGTATAATGCAAACGCTTTGATATATCGAAAGACCTTAGGGTATATTTTGTCATAAAGTTTTATATATTCACGGACGCGCTTTGCTCTAAGAGTAAACGCGTCCGCAACAGCAACAAGTGTTACCTATTTAATTGTAGAGCGAGATTTTTATTTATCACATAGGTACAAAGATTTATTTATATGTTTAGTGATACTAGATAGACCTCATAGCCTTCATTTGATTTGGAGCGCTAGTACGTCTCGTTATTTCTTTCTTTCGTTATTGAATGAATTACTTTGTATTTTCTCGTTTATTAAGTTAATAAATTATATATGTTTTTATTGAAGTTGATTTTTGGTTGTTATTTGGGGGACCGCATCCATTAGCTGACACATTCGGGGCTAAATTAAAAAAAGGCGATAAGATATCAGTACAGCATATGAGTGGTATTGCTAACCTTGCTAACAGCAGCATATCGGTGATGTAGAAATCTGAGTTACGCAATTCCGCAAGTAATCGTGTTTGTTTCTTTATTTCCGCTAGGAAAATGAGCTAAATTTGGAGATCAGTTTATTCCACCTTGGAGAATCTTAGTAAGCAGTTATTTACAAAAATTAGATATAAAAGTATAAATTTATGTAAAATAGTCGAATGCCTATAGTTTAACACATTCGCTGCCATGCCATTTTTGGCAACATTTCTAAAGGTGAAAATGGAAAATTGTTGGACGTATTTTAACCGTTCTACTAAAAAAAATTAGCATTCTTTCGTGCAGGCCACGTCATTCAAATATGAATGACACACAATGTTTCCACAATGGCCGTGTCATTCATATGTGAATGTCGGGACATGGACAAGATAAGGCCGTGACATTCAATAACGCACGACACTATGAACAAACTGAATAGGAATTAAAGAGCCTCGCCTCTGATGGTCATACCGTTGTGCTTGGTTTGAGCAAATCTGGAAAAATATGGCTGTTATCGGAGGATGAAATTAGAATTGAAAATTTTTACTAATTTTACAAGAAATTTTATTTCAGTACCAAAAAACTAAACTTCATCTGTTTATGAGAAGAAAAATAATAATAAATAATAATAATGAATAAATAATCCACAAAAATGAGCTAATTGTGCTCTGTATTGAAACACGGAAGGCACATTTGCGGCCGTCCAGGACAATCATAGCAGAGCGTATATACCATTTTTCCTTTATTTCTGGCTGCTGAACGACCTTGTTCTTTCTTCAGTTTTGCATAGCAGATGGAACATTTTCTACGACTTTTTTTGCCATCCGGGTTAGTTCGTTGAATAAGATGATGTGTGCTTCCAGATGACCTGGGCCGATTCAGTCGTTGATTGAGCGGTATATTCAAGAGATTAGATACCAAGATTTCTCTGAATCGGCGTATACCCATTTTGGATTTGGTTATGTGCTTGTGCACAACCCATGCGTTAACAACAGCAATTCCCAGAAGCATTTCCACACCAAGTCTTCTATACCACTTTACGCCTTTCCGAATCGTCGTTGCATACGAGGTCATCTGATCAGACAGATCAATGCCAACTTTGCCTGCATTATATGAAAGGACTGCAAGTGGTTTTGTGGTAACCTTTCGATATTTGCGTCTATGGTTGTCGCCTGAAGTTGGCTTGTGGAAGGCTGATATAATACTGGTTCTTGATAATGGTTGCTTCTTACGCTTTTTAATTGTAGGTACTAACATCGGAGCATGTTTAAGATAAGACCCTCACGTCGCGGGTGTCCTTCCATTTTAGGACAATAATTCCATTCCTATCCTCTTTTGAGACTGAACTTGCCAGTTGTTGATTTGCCAAGTCACTTTTGACAATTAGGCGTGTCGTACATATATGAATGTCATGGCCTACTAGGTAAAAATGTACCGTAATTTTCAAACAGGGCTTCTTCGTTGATATGTGAATGACGACAATTTCTCCGGCCTACTGCTTCAATTTTTTCAAAAAAAAAATACGAAAATACATTGCAAATACGTTTTTATTGCAAAACAACTGAAAAAAAACACTCACAACTTTTGTTCACTTTTGATATTTTTTTGAAATATTCCTATGAAACATTTCATGCCATTCATTTTTGAATGTCATGGCCTTATAGGGACACGTACCCGGCATACACATGTAAACGACGTGGCCTCCACCAAAACATGAGTGTCATTCATATTTGAATGACGTGGCAGTGAATGTGTTAACAGTGTTAGGTACCCTCTACTTTTGACCGAGACATTGCTATTCCTGACTTTGAACTTATGTGTTGAGTCAGCTACATGCGCTTTTTATTTCTATTAAAATCTAAATAACCATAGGTTCCCAAGGGACTTAACAAAAGCAAACAAAATAGCCACTCTTCGGCCCGAAATGGGTGATAGGGGAATTCAAGGATTGTTGTGTTTTTGAAAAAATTGTAAACAAACATGACGACCTCATGCAAGCTGTGGTTGTTTATGACAATAATTTCATGAAGGTTACAATCACTGATTAGCGTTATGTGCCTACGGACCTATCACTTCGCTATATGCTTATACTACGATGTGTTCTTTTGTCAAATAAATTGAATACCACCGCACGACATCATAACCGACACGCGTCGCATTGCCACAGTAGATAAGCGCAGATATGTTTGAAAATGACGGATTATTGAAAAAATGCTGCTGGTGGTATGTATTATTTCCACCCTAAGCCCTACACATATGCATTACATTAGTATTTACAAAATTGAATTGAACTTCCAAAATACTCCTCCGTAGAAACAGCGGCAAACGCCATAATAGAGAGTTTATATTTTTAAATTAATTCTACATAGTATTATATTGATGTATAAAAAAGTACTTTATTTTGTCTATGGTCTGAGTACCATAATTCACTACTGTCTTTCACTTTAAATTGCGTAGCGTAAATTTCCAATAAAAACTAGTCACCAATAAACATCAAACATGAAATAATGATTAAAGATGACATAGAATTATTGCACATTCCCAGTATTTATTGTATAATTCGTGTCATAAATTTGTGCAACATGTTATTGTACAATATGTTGCACAGATTCCTATATACCTAGTAAAGTGTCTTTCATTTAGGACTTGACTTGAGATATCTGAAACAAATTTTATTGGCTTGAATTACTATTAAAACATTTATGAATGCAAGTCGACTTCATTCATTTGTCCGCCACGGGAGATCATTCTGCGGACGATACGTTGAACCCAATTTTCGATGACTCGGCCGCACATTTCGACTGATACGGCCGCTATTTATCGTTCAATATTGGCTCTGAGTTCCTCTTACGTCGCCGGCTTGTTGGTATAGATCAATGGTTCAATGTAGCCCCAAAAAGAATAGTCTAGGCGTTAAATCACACGATCTCGGCGACCAATACACGGGTCCGTTTCTCGAGAAAACACGTTAACCGAACTGAGACTTCGATAACTCGATTGTTGCACCCGCTGTGTGGCTTATGGTACCGTCTTGTTGGAAACACATATTATCACTGATGCCCAATTCATGCAATTGCTCAAAGAAATAACGTTCCAACATGTCTCTGTAGAGAATACCATTTACCTTAACGTAACAGTTTATTCATCGCCAAAAAAAAAACGGCCCAATAACGCCACCGGCATGAAAACCGCACCAAAGAGTGACTTTTTGCGGATGAAGTGCTGTTTTTTGAAGCACATCGATGGTCCCATGCAAGACTATACTAAGTCAACTTTGTATAGTTTTGAGTTATTTATGTCATTAAAACCGTCGCATCGACTTCTATTTTTCATTTTTTTTTTCATGTAAATCCGACAAAAAACCTTGTAATTACAGCTTAAATAACACTTAGAATACAATCATTTTTTAATACTTTTTCCAAGCATAATCATTTTATCTGCTCTTAGAATTTTTATTTTGGAAATTTTCATTTGTAACTTGTATACTATGTGGACATAGTATTGTTTTATCTGGAATTTTCAAAAGCCAAATACACTCAAGTGACACGTGGTATTCTTTTGTGTGTGCAAAAGAGATCGAAGAGGACACCTAATGTCGTTTTCCATTGGGCAAAAAGAAGCGTCCGGGAGAGTCCGGAATCGAAAAAATCACTTCTGAAACCGTTCCATTGGCACAAAAAATACTCTTCTGTTGATTCTGAGGAGAGAATTTCGCTTCTGGATTTGAAGTCAGAATCCACTCAAGAAGCACTCACACAAGTGCAATTTATGTATTTTATACAAGTCAGATGACAGCTGCCGTAGATTATTTTTTGGCATTTCACCAATACTTTTGTGGATTCAATCAGAAGCAGTTTTCTTGTTCCATTGGATTTCAGATTGAGTCGATCCCCGAGTGAAACCAATGGAAAACGACATAAGTAGGTGTTAGTATGCTTCATACTGTTTCTTTTTGTCTCATGTCATATTTTAAGTACCGTTACAATGTTTGTATCTGGAGGAATTTTGCACATTCTTGTTCGTGACCTAAGTTAGTGATAAAGTTTTTGTCGGGAAAAGTAATAAATTATGGCATCTAGGGCGAGAAAAATGCTTGATCTTGCAAGAAAATCCAATGAAATGAGTAAGTACAAACCTTAAATGTTGGAAGACAGTTTTAAAAACATAATTCAACTCAGATGAAACTATGAGCTGTACTGAGAACGAAACAGGTGATTTCAAGTTAATTGACGCCATGGATTATTATCTTTCAAAAGGCAATGTTATTTAAAAATAGTAAACAGTTTATTTGAATAGGTGCTCCAGCTAGTTCTGCAGCTCCAAATGCCCTTGAATTTTATGAAGAGTTAGAATTTTTGGGTAACTTTTAGAGAAAACTTTCTGTTCTAAACTAATTGCTTCTTTTTATAGAGCCCTTTGAAGATAGTGGAAGCGAATATGCCCCAGACAATGAATATTCGTCTGACTCGAGCATTTCCACGCCAGCACATAGTTATTTGACACCACCCCAAAAGAAAATTTTTGATCATAATCATCAGTACGAGACTCCCGAAAATCTGAAAACCAAATCTGGAAGAAAGCGCCCTCTTAATCACAAACTTTGGAAAAGGAATCAAGCCAAACGTTTAAAAAATTCAGGAAAACCTTACACTTCCTCGAAAGGTATTTCAAGAGAAGAAAAACGTATGCTAAAAGGATGTGGAGACACCTGCAGGATGAAATGTGAAAGCAAAATTTCAGAGGAAGCCAGGTATGATCTTTTTAAAAGCTTTTATAAACTTGGATGCAGAACAAGGCAGTGGGACTTCTTGTCAAGGTTTGTGGAAAATAATGATAAAAAACGAACTCTTGTTGGTGTAACTTCAAAAAGGACATGCACTAGAAAATATAATTTAGTTTTCATTCATGACAATAGTGAACACAAAGTCCAAGTTTGCCAAAAAATGTTTTTAAATACGTTTTCGATCTCCGCACAAACGATCCGGACAGTTTTCGAAAAGATTGCAATGAATAATGGAATAACTCTAAGTCCGGATAAAAGAGGGCAGCATTTAAGGCCAGTAAATGAGTTAAGAGAAAAATAGAAAATCTTTGTAAAGGAACACATCGAGTCCTTTCCATTAGTAGAATCACATTATTGCCGAAAAGATTCAAAAAAAAAATCACTTAAGTAATGAAATTAAGTCTGTTGGACAAATGTTTCGGCTTTATGAAGAATGGTTTGAATCTAGAGATTACGATTTAGTTTATAAAGTAACATTAAGGCAGTATCGTGACATCTTTAACTTTTCCTTTAATCTAAGCTTTTATGTTCCATCAGTGCGATTTCTGTTTGAAGTTCGAAAACATGACTTCCGAAGAAAAAATAGCTTCAAAATTTGAAAATGATCAACATTTATTTAACAAACAAAAAGCTCGAGAATTAAAAGAAGCAGATAAAATAGCGGCACAATCTTCTTCAGCTACTGTTTCTGCTTGTTTTGACTTCGAAAAAATACTTTCTACTCCTACTGCCAATGCGAGCTGCTTCTATTATAAAAGAAAATTACAAGTTTACAATTTCACGGTTTATGAACTTGCCTCCCACGAAGCCAATTGCTATGTTTGGGATAAAACCACCGCCAAAAAAGGGTATATAGAGGTTTCAAACTGTCTTCTAAAATTTATTGAAAAATATGTGGCCTTTTGCCACTGTACTAAACTTCCATTTTTGGTCAGACAATTGTGGTGGACAAAATAAGAACAAGGTTTTGTTCGGGTTTCTTGCATGGGCATCCAAAAACTTTAAAATAAACATCACTCATCGATTTTTAGAGAAAGGCCATACCCAAAACGAGGGCGATAGTGTACATGCTTTAATTGAAAAAAATCAGAAAAATAAAATTGTCTACACACCAATCCAATGGTATTCGATTATAAGGAATGCAAAAACCAAAGAACCGGGTTACAAAGTAACAGAAATGATTCAAGATGATTTCAAAGATTTTAAAACTTTTTCAAATTCTCTGAAATGGATAAAAAATACCAAAAACGAAAAACTCACAATAAGCAAAATTCGTGAAGTATATTTCAATGCTGACAAACATTATGAAATGAACTACAAATACCATTTTTAGGATGAATTCAAAATAATAGAAATAAACGCTGCAAAAACAAAAAATAGAGACAAGAACCGATCAAAAAAGTTTCCGCAGGAAGTGTTTGAACGAGTTTACAAAGAACCTATTGCCGTTTCCACTGAAAAATATTTGGACCTAATTTGGCTTTGCAACCAAAATCTTATTCCTTTAACTTATCAGGCATTCTACAGGACATTAAAAACCGCATTCTGTTCCAGCTCCATCAGATACCGAAATTGATGACTAAATCAACATAAGTAATTACATAATAATATTATGTAAACAATGTGAACTTATTTTTTGTTTGTTTTTGTTCTTTTTTTTATAAATAAAAAAAGTTGATCTTTAATCGTTCTTTTTGTAATTTTGTGTATTCTATAATTCTATAATGGAACATTGAAAATGCAAAAGTTTCAAAGCCAACAATTCTAAGTAACACTTAGGGCCCTGTGTTTTTAATATGTTCCAACCATTTTCATACTAAGTCAACTTAAAATAGATTTCAAGTATATTCTTTCCGTGCAGTTCAATACTAACGTGACAGAATCGTTTAAAGTAAGAGCTAACTACGAATAAGTATATCAACTACATTTTAACCTAGAAGACGATTAACACAGATTCGGTGTTTTATTCCAAAAAAAAAGTATAAAAATAATAAAATGATTGATGTATTCAGCTCAGAAATCTATTAAGTAGGAAAAAAATTATTCTCAAAAAACTTTGAACCTCTCCCCTGAAAAATAGCTTATTTGCACTTAGTATAGTTTTGCATGGGGCCATCGACATGAGGGTTCTCACATGTCCAGTAACGTATATTTTCCTTATTGACGAAGATTAATCAAAAATGCGTTGAGGAATGAAAATTTACTGATATCTGATATTAAAGCGATCTAAGTTCCACTTAAAATCTTATGTGAAAGTTTATGACATAGAAAAAGTAGCCCATAAGGTTTTTAAGTAGAACATAATTCGCTATGAGTACAGTATTAGCAAACGGGCCATAAAGTTCCGACTCGGAATTTCGATAGTAAATTTACAAGATTTGTAAACGTGGTTTCATCGTGTACTTCACCATGATGAAAATGTTATTATTTTACTCATATTTTGACATTGACAGTTCGATAATCGGTTTAAGGGTACGTTTACACAAAAAGTTAGAAGTTGGCAAGTCGCTAATGAAAGATCCTTTACTAATATTATTGAGTAAAAATTATTACTGTACATACCTAATAAACATTGCGAATTTAACGACAAAACCCTAGCCAACACTCCCCCTGCGTCGTCGTTACATTTCATTCTTAAAAGCGCAGAACGCCTTAACCGATATCTAAACCGGTAGTGTCGGTAGCAGGTCAGTAGGTTTGTTGATCCCATTTCAGCAGCATATGCATACGCCACTGTTCCCGTTAATGAAATTCATCAAAAAGCTGTATTTGCAACCAAATTCTCTCATTTATAATTTAAATAAATTATTACCAACAGATTAAAATTGATACATTGAACTCTGTTCCATTTGTTCAGCCATTATGACGGCGCATCTTATTTTGATCCGGTTTCGAGAACTCGTTCATCCGGGAGTACACGCTTATCACCTTTCCTCGCGTAAACAAACAGCAAAAAGTTTCCAATTTCTGAATAAAATCAGCTCATGTCTTAACTCTCCCACACAGATAAAATTGTTTTTCTTATTTCCCTCCAAACTGTGATTAGTCCCAGGTTATGATTGGTATTACTTATATTTTAATATATGTATATAGAGGGGGTGATACAATTGTTCGTAACGCTACGCTATTCCACTTGGGTTTAATAAACTTTTTAATCAAACAGAATGCTTTAAGAATTGGAACTGATAAGATGACCACAGTCACTTTGAAATCGAAATGTTGGAATGAAATTATTTAGAAAACATAGTTGACTATGGTGTGGAAGTCACTATTCCGATTTTTTTGTATTGGTTCAAAATTTATTTTCCTCAAAATATAACTACCGTTTACTCTCCACACGTATTCTTGACATAGTCCAAGCACGACCCGAAGTAACTATAGACATTTTCGTAACCCAGATCAGCTAGAGCTCTAGCAGCGACAATAGCTCTGCTTCCTGACCGACAGTAGAGGATGTATTGATATCAGGCTTTCGGCGTCTATAATCTTTTTGAAACTATTCATCATCTATATTATTTATTGCTAGGACTTTACATATTTCCGACAGTGGAATGTTGATGGACTGTGGAATTCGACCGAACCTAACTTCGCTGGATTCACGCACATCGGTTAGAAGCTTCTCTTTTTGAAACTGTTCATCATCTGTATTGTTTATTGCTAGGACTTTACATATTTCCGACAGTGGAATGTTGATGGCTTGTGGAATTCGACCGAACCTAACTTCGCTGGGTTCACGCACGTCGATTAGAAGCTTCTCTTTTTGAAACTGTTCTTCATCTATATTATTTATTGCTAGGACTTTACATATTTCCGACAGTGGAATGTTGATGGACTGTGGAATTCGACCGAACCTAACTTCGCTGGGTTCACGCACGTCGATTAGGAGCTTCTCTTTTTGAAACTGTTCATCATCTATATTATTTATTGCTAGGACTTTACATATTTCCGACAGTGGAATGTTGATGGACTGTGGAATTCGACCGAACCTAACTTCGCTGGATTCACGCACATCGGTTAGAAGCTTCTCTTTTTGAAACTGTTCATCATCTGTATTGTTTATTGCTAGGACTTTACATATTTCCGACAGTGGAATGTTGATGGCTTGTGGAATTCGACCGAACCTAACTTCGCTGGGTTCACGCACGTCGATTAGAAGCTTCTCTTTTTGAAACTGTTCTTCATCTATATTATTTATTGCTAGGACTTTACATATTTCCGACAGTGGAATGTTGATGGACTGTGGAATTCGACCGAACCTAACTTCGCTGGGTTCACGCACGTCGATTAGGAGCTTCTCTTTTTGAAACTGTTCATCATCTATATTATTTATTGCTAGGACTTTACATATTTCCGACAGTGGAATGTTGATGGACTGTGGAATTCGACCGAACCTAACTTCGCTGGATTCACGCACATCGGTTAGAAGCTTCTCTTTTTGAAACTGTTCATCATCTGTATTGTTTATTGCTAGGACTTTACATATTTCCGACAGTGGAATGTTGATGGACTGTGGAATTCGACCGAACCTAACTTCGCTGGGTTCACGCACGTCGATTAGGAGCTTCTCTTTTTGAAACTGTTCATCATCTATATTATTTATTGCTAGGACTTTACATATTTCCGACAGTGGAATGTTGATGGACTGTGGAATTCGACCGAACCTAACTTCGCTGGGTTCACGCACATCGATTAGAAACTTCTCTTTTTGAAACTGTTCATCATCTATATTATTTATTGCTAGGACTTTACATATTTCCGACAGTGGAATGTTGATGGACTGTGGAATTCGACCGAACCTAACTTCGCTGGGTTCACGCACATCGATTAGAAGCTTCTCTTTTTGAAACTGTTCATCAACTGTATTATTTATTGCTAGGACTTTACATATTTCCGACAGTGGAATGTTGATGGACTGTGGAATTCGACCGAACCTAACTTCGCTGGGTTCACGCACATCGATAAGAAGCTTCTCGGGATGGTTGCACAAGTCCTTGATTTCATCGTAGTAGACTAGGGGAATATCCCTTTTGCAAGAAAAGGATATTGTTGGTTGTTTTACTTTACTGAGAAAGGATTTCACTTTTCCAAGATGATTGGTACGGAGACGGATTTTCGAAACTCGTCCAAATATGGGGATATTTCTTGAGACTTTCTAAATGCTATGCTACGAAGAATGGTGGATCTTCCAGATATCATGGTTTTTACTAATTAACACAAAGGAATTTTGATATTTGTTGCTATTTATTTTTGTATATCGAAATAAAAATAAAATTAGGTGGTTACTTAGATAAAATATGTTTTTTTGTTTTGATTTGTGAAAGCTTCGGTCCTAAATGTGAATGAATATATTTTTAAGGGGACATCTGCCACGAAGCAAGGGAGAGTCAATGTAGATTCTCAGGAATAGTCCTGATAGTTTATATAAGTTCCTTTTCTCTTCGGATGAATGAAAGGGACCTATAATTTTAAGAAAGACTTCGAACTCTCTGAAGATTGTTAGCTCTTCGCGATAGATGGCAAGGTGAAATAAAACCTTAAAGTCTATTTTGCGTTTCCCTGGGGTTTGAATCTGTAAGTCCTTGGCCAGTATACTAACCAATCTAATAGTGCCTATACTGTACAGTCACTGACAATGGTTTAGAGAATTTGCTTGTGACCCAAAGGGAGCAGCGATGGACAGCATTATGCACGGCTCTGCGAAATAAGGCCCCAAAAAATTGTACAAGAAACAACAATAACGATTTTTAATAGAATTTGGGGTGTTAATTCCTTTTATATATTCACATCCCAATACATATAAATTAGAAAGATTTATTCACACTTTTCAAAAGAATTTCAAAATTAACCTAAAAGTCAAGCGAACTTTGTTATGTAATCATTCACGCACTATTGACGTATACATCGAAGTAGGTACTTTAAGGTTTTACTTTTAATGGGTTGCATGCATCGATGTAAACTTAAATTAGACTGAATAATCCAGTTACAGTGTTGACGTCAAAGATGACGAATTTAAAGTATTTACAAGTTAAGAGTGTTATTACCAAGGGGAAAATAGATTCACTCATCTATTTATGGATAGTAAATGTGTGTTTACGATATGTTTTGTGTTCGACTACCGATATACACTCTTAAGTTCTCTTGTGAGTCAAATAACCTAAAGATTAATTATATACATTGTACCCACTGATTGAAAAAAGTCATTGTCTTGTACCTATTGAGATTTGTCAAAGAATGAAAAAATATCTGTCCGGTTTTGCAAACAAATAATAGAAAAACATACACCCTGTACAATTTGGTGGAAGTCTATATTATTTAATTTTGCAGGAAACAACATTTCTTTCACAAAAAGGACACACAATTACCTACGTCTCGTTGATAATTCATTCGGTAATTCAAATCAAATTTGGTTAAACTTTGTCATCTAACGGTTAATTAACGTTTCAAAATGAGAACAAATTAGCCAATTAGTAACTCGAAAGAACGGAACAAGGCCAACATAACATGTATATAATGTTGGCAACGGTGTCGTATACTTACTATTTTGCCTCTTTTTCAAATTTGAATGCAGGTTTACATAATTTTAATAGGGGTATTCACGATCCGGTGCAACTGATCTTGTATCATTGCGAAAATGCGAAAGTGCAACTTTTTTTCGCACCACAACAACAAAATATACTGATAAAAATTTCGCTACACTTTTGCACTTTAGCTATACCCTGACCCTATTGTAACCGAAAAATACAACAGAGTAGCGTTATCAAGTTGACAGTTCGCTAAATTATGAATTATTGTGTGCAGGTATCGGAAAAAAACAAAGAGAGTGGAAAACAAATATAAGTGCCGCCGAAGGGAAAATCATAATTTTTGTTATGTAATATTAATTAATTAACATAATTTTGTCTCCATTATCTTCCAATAAATTGAATCGTTTTTCTTTTTCGCTTTTTAAAAGATTTTTTTCAGAACAAATGTCAATTGTCAGATTGGGTCTGACTTTGTTTCAGTTTTGCTATAGATGAGAAAAAGTGTGTTCACGATCTGATAAAAAAAAATAAAATTTCGCAATTTTATTAGGTCTGTTACACCGAATCGTGAATACCCCTAATTTGTTTTACTGATTGTCAGATTTCATATAATAGATTTATAAAGTGCAAACGATATTTATTTTTTTATATACCAGCAAAACCAAAAGGGAAATAGAAAGGAAAACATCACAAATATTTTACATTCACAATTCGAAGCTAATAATGACCAGAGAAAAATGTAAACGATAACGCGCAAAAAATTGTCTTGTTCTTAAAACTTCTCTTAACAATCTGCATTAAGTTCGAATGCCAAGAAAGAAAATCAACGATTTCTTTGTTGGAGAAATTGTACTTTAAAATCATCTGGCAAAGCTGTTGGGCAACATTGAATTTTTTTTGCAATTTCGCTATGATTCTGAGAGTTTTAAGTTGTTTCTTCTGGTTCCTTCAGCATCTGTTTGGTTGACAACCGATTGGAAAATTAATAAAGAGAAAGGAGTTTTCTGTTCATGACCTAGTAAATACGCTGAAAAATTAATCCTCGCTTTTTATTTCATTAGTTCTATTCCAAAATTTAGGGTATAGAATATATTTTTACTATTTCGCAGACGGAATTAACAATCGTTGAGTTGTCATTATACTCTGTCCAAGAAAAATTGTCAGTACAGGCCTTATGGGAAGCTCTTTTTTCTACCAGTGGTGCCTGTAGTACTCTCACGGCACTCAAACACAAGATTTGCCACTGAAATAAAAACGAAACCACTGGCATTCCAAAGAATTTTGTTGTTGTAATTTCCTGAAATTCGCATACATCCCTCCACAACCAGTCTGCCACACAGTTGCGGGCAGAATGAGCACGATCGCTTGTGTTCGCTTGCTGTTATCATCAACCAAAATAAGCAGTGTGAGTGACTGAAGCACATCAGAGAAGTGTTACCATTTGACAATGTTAGCATATGATTAAGGGTTTTTCTTTGAATTTTGTCAAAGAACTTTCGGTTTTGGTGCTTTTTGGAGCTTTTTGGAGCTTTTGAGAGCGGCATATTATGTAGGATGCTGCCATTCGGTTTTAATTTGTTTGTATTTCTGAAAGATCCAATAATATTCAGTTAAAACATATTTTTGAACGTTGTCTTTTAGAAATAATGTTTATTCGTGAGGTGTTTTAATGCATTCATTTCATTAACGCAACAGGTGATCTTATGTGCGTTTTAGAGATATTGCAATAAATTAATAGTGATTACTAGGGCAACTCAACCGGATTCATGCAAAAGCATGGTATTTTAAGGGATACAATTTGATTAAATATTTTATTACAGAAAACTTACAACAAAATCGATCCTCTCAAACAATAATTGCAACCACAAGTAAATACCCTTTTCCTGCTCCAGGTAGAAAAAATTCGTGTTTACGAAAAAAAACCTATAATATGACGTTAAATATACTACAATGGAACATGAAAGGTTATATAAATAACTTTGATGAGCTAAGTATTTTAATTAAAGACCAAAATCCTGGCATAATATCTCTACAAGAGACACATTGCCCTTACCAATCAATACCTATCAGTCCTAAAAACTATGAAGGTTATTTCGTTAATCTTCCCAGTAACACAACAGGCAAACAAGGCATAGGTTTATTGATAAAAGATAATATTCCACATAAAATTGTACCCATCAACTCGAATATTTTAACTCTGGCAGTCGAAATACAATACCAACCTAAAATAACTTACGTTAGCTTATACATTCACCCTTCACAAACATTTTGCAAAAATGATTTAGATAATATCATAAGTCAAACGGACTCTGCAGTGGTCCTAGGTGGTGACATAAATGCATGGAATACGCTTTGGGGCTCACCAGTCACAAACATAAGAGGAGGCATCTTTGAAGAATTTCTACTAAGTCAAAATCTAATTATTTTAAATGACGGCTCACCAACACACCTTTCCACACATAACACATTAACCCACATAGACATAACCTGCTGCTCACCCGAACTATTTCCTATCACCTCCTGGGAAACGTTAAGTGATTTACACAATAGTGACCACTTCCCCATAATTTCACGTTATAAAACCGGAATAATTTGCTCAAAAACAGCCCCCATCGCTAAATTTAGAACTGACTTTTCCAACTGGACAATGTTTAGAAAAGCGATTACAAAATACTTATCTGACAAACCCCCAAGTCCAAACAACAACAAGGAGGCAGCTTTAATCCAAAGAGCAATAAGAACCGCTGCGAATCTTTCGATTCCACAAACTACACCAAAAAGCAAACCTCAAACCAAACCCATTGTCCCTTGGTGGAACCCAACCCTTTCGACACTACGCAAGGACAAAATGAAAGCATTGTCAGAATTCCAAAAATCACCCTCTCAGTCCAAATTAGTTTCTTACAAAAAGGCTAATGCTAAGTTTAGGCGCGAGCTTAAAAATAGTAAAACAAAAAGCTTCGCCAAGTTTACTTCTAGCATAAACCCCAAATCCACGACCACGCAAATTTGGCAAAACATCCGACGACTTACTGGTTATCCAAACCCCCTTAGAATTTCCTGCATCCAATCAAACAACGAGCTTATAACAGATCCAGCACAAATATGTAATCTATTTTCCCAAACTTGGTCGGAATACTCAAAGGACGAAAATTTCCACATAACTTTTAGAAACACAAAAGACCAATTCCTTAATAGCTCCGCCTACACACCCAATAAGAATATATTTGCCCAACGGATAGAAAAATCCATCTCCTTAGTAGAATTTGAAGCATGTTTAAGCAAAACTAAGGGTAAAACGCCTGGCAGGGATAGAATTTGTTACCCAATGCTTAAAAACTTACCTTTGGATATAAGGCAAAGGCTTGTCAAATTATACAATAACGTACTCGAAACCTCAGTAATTCCACAAAGTTGGAAAACTGCTACGCTAATCCCCATACCTAAGCCTGGCAAGGACAAACACTCGATAGACGGATACCGCCCAATATCTCTCATATCCTGCCCTTCAAAAATTTTAGAAAAAATTGTTGCAAGACGCCTGATGTGGCTTATTGAATCAAAAAAATTGATATCCCCCAATCAAGTTGCTTTTAAAGCAAATAGAGGATGTGCTGATGCACATCTTCACTTAGATTATTATATCTCTAAGGCGATATCCTCAAAAAATCATGTGTCTGTGCTCTCGCTTGACTTCGAAAAAGCCTTTGACAGGATAGGTATCCACATACTGCTCAATAAGCTTAAAACATGGGAAGTTGGAACAAAAATCTTTGGCTATGTCAAATCTTTTTTATCCAATAGAAAATTCTTCACTAGAGCTAACGATTCTTACTCTAATACACACATACTGGATAATGGAATCCCCCAAGGATCACCATTATCGGTCGTATTATTTATAATTGCTTTCGATGAAATTTCAATTATATTAAATAACTATAAACTCTTAGACAGCTGCTTGTATGCAAACGACATTTATATACTAAGCAAAACAAATGATTTAAATGACAGTAAAACTCAGCTCGATAATGTTGTTAATGATATTTTAGTATGGTCATCGGCCTCAGGAGCAAAACTATCATTAAAAAAATGCAAAATTCTTCACATTTGTAGAAAAATTCATTGCCCTGGACCCAGTTTAAGTATAAACAATGTACAAGTTGAGAATGTTAAAACCCTAAGTATACTAGGTTTAGTATTTAGCAATAAGTTCAATTGGAAAGAACACTGTTTAAATTTGAAAAAATCCCTAGCTGCGAGACTTAACATTATCAAGTATCTAGCAAGTAGGAAAAGTCACGTGCATATTAATACTCTATCATATGTAACCAAAATGTTAGTTCTAAGTAAAATTGATTATGGTATATATATTTACTGCAACTCCCCAAAAACGACCCTTAAAATAATACAGCCAACCTACCACCAGGCAGCGAGGAGGAGCATCAACGCTTTCCCTACCACACCAATAAAAAATATACTTGCAGAAGCAGGCCTGCCAACAGTAGAAGAGCGCTTCGATGAAATTACATCAAAATTAATTGCTAAATTAGTTTTTTCAAAAAACTCAGTTATTGATAAGGACATCCGCCAATCCATCGGACACAAATGCAAAAAACGTATCCCATCCTCAATCAGCAAAATCCTTGAAAAAGCGAAACAAATGGGAATTCCTATAAAAAAGCCTCAAAACCGTATCTTAACTCACCCCCCATGGCATATCAAACCTGAATCTATTATATTGACTTTGGCTCATCATAGAAAAACAAACACCAACAAAGCTCAATACTGCTCGTTATTTTCGGATATTTCATCAGAACTTAAAAGCAAAGGCTGGAAATTTATGTTTACTGACGGATCCAAATCACAAATCAATACATCCTTTGCCGTCACATCAGAAGATGGTTATATTCAAAGCATTGGCACCCTCCCGGAGTTCACCTCAATTTTCTCGGCAGAAGCATTTGCAATCCTGCAAGCGACAAAGGTAACCATGAACCAAAGAGGAAAATTTGTTATATGCTCTGATAGTATATCGGTTCTAAAAGCTGTACTCAACCCTAACAACAACACCGAACTAGTTTCTGAAATAAGAAACAAGATTACTATGATGCCAAACAAAATCAAACTTATGTGGACCCCTGGACACGTAAATATTAGTGGTAATGGAAAGCTGATAAGGCAGCAACATCTGCAAAAGACGCACCAGTATACAAATTCAATCTATTTACGAAACAAGATCTCCAAACATGTATACATAAAAACCTTAAAGCCAAACAAGCAATTGACTGGAGCCTCTATCACCATCATTACAAAAAAGTAAACGAAGAAAAACACCGACCAAGATATCCCACAAACCAATCAAAACACAAAATTTCAAACTTTGTTCGCCTAAGACTCGGTCACACCTCAACAACCCACCAACACCTCCTCACCAAAAACAACCCGCCGCTATGCACCGCCTGTAACACAACATTAAATATCCCCCACCTCCTAGAAAATTGCCTAGCCTCAAAACCCATTATAGAATCTATCTTTCAAAACAAACCAATCTATGATGTATTAAAAAATCCAAACTATACAAACATTGAAAATATAAATAAATTTATTGAAATCCTTAAATTAACTATATAAATATTTAATTAGATAAGAGCCAATAGTCTCTGCAGCTAGGCTCTATAATATTTTATGTTACCATGTAATTTTAATTACCTGTTAATAAACAATAATAATAATAATAAAATAAATTCATATTTCACTTTGTAGAGCATATTTTTCACACTGAAATATCAAAATGATGAAGCAGGTAGACCTATACTGTTTATTTTCGGTCGTTGGGTTTTACCACATCCGGCCACTCCTCTCCAGTAAAGCAAATGCCTTAAAAGCATTTTATGATCCTTTTTTTTTTGCTACTGTTTCCGCGAAGTTCTACATTGACGGGTAATAATTTTTTTTAATAAATATGTAATCTAGGTATATATGTTTATATTAAAAAATGTATGTAGAGCCGTACAAGTGCAGTCCTTTTACCACCTGTTTTGATATATGACATTGTGTCGTGGTTATATAATTTTGTATCCTAATTGCCTGTTTGTGTATATAAGGCGAAAACAATGGTAGTTATCTCAATCGCGGATAGTGCATCTAAGCAAGTGGTTAACGTTATTGTGCATAAGAATAAACAGAAATATGGCTACAAAGTCTTCAAAGGATCTAAGTGTAGAAAAGAAACAACAAATTATTGATGCAACTGAAAAATTCTATGGGCTTTTCAAAAATAAATCGGAAGCCGTAGGAAATGCGGCTACTGTTTTTTCTGTTACGGAACGAACTGTATACAGGCTTTTAAGGGAAAAAGCAATCAAAGGCCACAATTCACCACCAAAGAAGAAAAATAATTCCGGTATCAAGAGCTAGGTGGATGATTTGGACAAATGTGCGATTAGGCGAATAGTCCATCAGTTTTTTTTATGGATAATGACCTTCCAACGCTCGATAAGTTATTATTGGAAGTACAAAAAAGTGAAAATATAACAAAACTAAGCAGCTCAACTTTGCATACAATATTGCAAAAAGATCTCGGACTTAAATTCGTCAAACGTCAGCGAAAGAATTTGTTGTTGGAAAGAAGTGAAATTATTTCTTGGAGACGAAGATATCCACGCGAAGTAAAAAAAAAATAGAGAAGAGAAAAGACAGATTTATTTTACTGATGATACCTGGCTAAATTGTAAGATGGTAACCCTAACAGTATTACTCTCTGAGTTATGGCGAATTACCATACACACTACGGCAACCCTGTGAGAGCTTTAAAAAGGGACCGATTTATGTAAGTCATTGCAAACAGACTGAGAGACAAACATCCTATCTTGCCTGTACTGACAATTTTTCTTGGACAGAGTATAGTTATATGTATTTCGTACTTCCTATTGAATTAAAGACATCCGATGGTAGCAAAGCATAGGTACCTATGTGCATTTGAAAGATATATTTTTTAAAGTGAATAATGTTCTTAGCAAGATATTATTTACCCTAAACCTGTTTAATTTGTCGCCATCAAACCAACAGACGATAAGAAGATTGCTCGCCACGTATTTCTACAATAATCTCTTTCAAAACAACAACTGAAAACAAAAATGATGATCGCACGTATGTACTTGAAGCTTATTTTATTAAAAAAGTGAGTAAATAGACAAATGCTTGATACAAGTTACACTTTTTCTTTTGGAAGACCCTCATGGTCGGCCCAATCCAACCATGAGCCAGCATAGTTGTGTACATTCTTATAACCAAGGGCTGCGGCTATTTCAGCGGCAGCCTGAGATCTCTTTCCACTGCGACAGCTTATGATGATGTAGTCGTCGACGTCAGGTTTGGGACGTCCATATTTCGACTGAAATTGCTTAGACGGCACATTGAACGCTAGCTCTTGACCTACAGTCCCCAGTGGTATGTTGATAGATGTGGGAATTTCACCAGTCTCCTTTAGTTCATCTGGTTCACGTACATCAATGAGCAACTTCTCTGGGTGGTTGGGCAAGTCTTTGACTTCGGCATACTCGACGACCGGAATGTTGATCGTTGTTGAATAACTCATCACGCCTGGTTTCACTTCACTGATAATGTGCCTCAGATTGGAGAGATGATTCGCCGACGCCACTTGCGAACGTGCCACCGAACTCAGACCGAGTATGAAGATATTTCTAACTAGCTGATGGTTTCTTAAAGCTATCTGACGTAAAATGGTGGTTCGACTACAATTCATTGCTGCAGAAAACATGGCGCTTTTGTGTTAGATAAGAATTTATCTTGTTTGTTATTTATCAACAAACAGTAGTAAACTTATAGAAAGGTAACTTCTTTTTTTTCGGTCGAGTCGAATGGATTTCGCGAATTTATATTGGGAAGTTTAGTTATGTCACTTTGTCCTGAACACCGGCCGCCCGCCGTCAGCTGTAATAAGGTAGGTAGTAGCAAACAGAAATGTCAACAAAACCAGTAAAGGTGGTGAGTTTTTCTGTGGCCCCAGAGTATGCAATGCGAATGACCCAAACAGTAGCTTCCACAAAAAGGGAACGATGAAAGTGAGGTTCATGAAAAGTAAAGGAATATTCACATGAGAGCGAACTGCGAATAGGCGAATTGCGAACAAATCAATTTTACTTTATTTATGAATTGAAAATTGGTATTTGCTCTATCACAAAACCATTGTATTTAATTAATCTAACATCTAGTCTAAAAAAAACATTACTCTCAATTGATTTAAACAGCTAAATTAACAATTAAAGCAATTTTCCCGCGAATTGAAAATTCTTGCCGCGAACTGTCACACTTTATTCACAATCCACACAAAACAGTCGCGATCCACAAACCCACGAATGAAAAATTCGTTCGAACTTAACCTCTAAAATGAAACTGATACGCGGGTATCTGCGACCAAAAACAGTTTTCATGTGAATGAAGTGTCAGAAACTACGAATATTCGCGTGTTCGCAGTTCGCTCTCATGTGAATAGTCCTTAAGACAGGATGAAACGAAAAAAACTTAGGTAAATATAGGTTATGTTGGGTTTCTCTTGAGTTACTTGTTAGCAGTCCTTACATAATGAATACCTGTGTAACCTATAAATTAGCCTGGTAACCTTTTGTTCTACGTCTATCTTTATCCTTTCGAAATTTGGTAACTTATAAGATTTTCCTTGTCCTTGTTCGTCGGTGTTCCAAAATCCAGTTTTGCCATTCTAATTGGTGTAATTATCTTAGTTCTTAAATTGCGGTTGCAATTAAGTTCATCCTCCATGAAAAGTCGTATGTACCTCTTATTGCTTAGCGCCCATCGATTTTCGAATGTCATGGTCAATTTCAGGACAAAATCGCTGAGCTCATTAACCAGAATAACAGCACATAACAACATAAATTAGTCAGGCAAATAAGGTAGATATCTATAAAAGATTCAGCCCTGGTAGGTAATGCAATACCTAATTCAATCTTACCTGCTGTCATTCAGATTTTCCAAATTCATTAACACCACGCCTTGCAGTCGACCTCATAACCTCCTTTCAAAGGTTTACTTCATTCTGAACAACTAATTGGCCAAGGGGCTAAGCTGGCTATCAGCATAAATGGAATTCTCCTCTAATTACCCCCACAAATAGCCAACAGAACAATTGTTAAGGTATTGCAGATGGACAGTCTGAATGTCATTAATAAATAAATCACAAGGAACTGAGGAGTGGAAATGGACTGCTGGTGGGTGTAACAACAATAGAACACGTTCATTTCGCAGCAAAGTACTATATCGATTTTAGGTTAATCCATATATTTCATTAAACATTAAACAATATTTAGTTTTTGTGTTTGTTTTTTCTTTTTAACTATTTTTTTGTTTGTTTCCTTTATTCATTTTTGTTTGATGTTTTTTTTTTTTTTTTTATCATTAGGTATATAATTATTATTTTATTTGGGTTTTGTAATATACTAACAATTCTTATAAGTCTGCATTTTGTGCCAGCCATATTTTGTTTATTTATTCATTTATTAATATTACCTATGTAGTTTATAAATATTGCGTTTGCATTCGCATCGGAATATGTTTGTGTGTGCTCTTTCGACTTAAAAACCTTTCTTAAAAAATTCTACTAAATGTTTCATTATTTCTTATATATTCTTAAGTCTGTACCCTCGACACCGTATAACATACCATTGTGTTTTCTTTATTTTATCTTGAGTGCAATCTGTTTTTCTTCTTCATATTCATATATTTTATTATAAAATACATTAGGTGTATAGTTACAGCACAGTTGTTAGAACTTGTATTATTATCCTTACGCGTATTACGAGTACATAATTTATTTGAAATACATAAACGAATATGTTGTATGTAGATTAGATCTGTGCTTAATTTGATATTTTGGTTGTTTGTTTGTTGTTTATTTTTGTTGCTTATTGATATAAATAACAATATTGTTGTTGATACAAATACAATGGCTTTGGTTTGTTTTTTTTTTTTCGATGTGTGGGTGTTTTTTTTTCTGTGTGCGATGATAATCCTTTGCGAATGTTGTGTATTTGATAGGATGTTGCGAATGAGATATAGATAGTATAGAGAAATGATCTATACGAGGAGTTTGTATTACAAAAGACGTGTGTGTGTGTGTGTGTGATAAATATTGGCTAGTAGGTAGGATTGTTAATAGGTAGGTAGGTAGGTCATTACTTGCATGATAGAAGTTTTCCATTCCAAATTAAAAGACGAAAGTTATACTTATAATATATCGTTTGCGAGTTATTTTGTGTGTCGGTCAATTGGTTGAAAACTAGAAAAGTAAATGCGATAAGTGTATAAGTAACGTATAATAATAATATGCTTTCTGTTTGACAGTAGTTTTTGTATAATGTACGATTTTTAGTTTTATTGTGTCTTTAATGCAACACATTGCTAATTATTAATATAGATATCGTTTTTAATTGGTACAGTGATTTGCAGAACGTAGGTTCGTATTATACATTTTTCGCTAAGCAAACATAATGGGCTAATAAGAAAGCTCAGTCAAAATTCTATACATATGCTCTCTAAGACAACGCGTCAAGAGGTAAATGTTAGTCGACTTGCTCTCTACCTAAAGTGCTTCCACTATTACTGATTATCTAATTTTAAGGGCGCCACGTACTTCAATAATTGAAGAAACAATGGAAAAACAAGTTTACTAAAATAGCCTAAGAATTTGTGGCAGTGTTACCAGACGCTTTAAGTAAAATTCCCCAGCACAGTCCTTAAAATTCCCCTTTTTCCCCATTCTTCGTTGTGGTATTCCCCATGTATTCCCCACAATCAAAATATTGAGTAACTTAGAACTGACTGCTTGCTCATCGCCTGAGAGTAACTGTTTTGTTCTATACGCCACTTTTGTCGTTTTTGAGTTAGGAACGGATTCTATTGTAATTTTGTATGCTCTTTTTAAATCTGTGAATCGATTTGCTCTATGTCTTTCGAATCCCGAGATTATGAGCATCGACTTTGTCCGATATCCACCAAAATCAACAGTTTGTAGAATCGTTTTGTGCCATAAACCATTTTTTTGGCGTTTGGGACAAATTTTCCATATAATTTTTTGCAATTTGTTTGCGAGGATTGTTTGTTCCACGTGCATATCCTTGCGACAAGAGATAGACAAAATATTAACGAAGTTGAGAATTGGTTTGTCCTACGTGCACTTGTGCTACAGAAAAGCCATATCCATTTTTTTGGGTTCCACGTGCAAGGACAAAAAAAAAAACAGATTTAAAATATATATAGGAGGTGGGGTTTAAAGAAGTAGACTTTTAAGTAAATTAACGTAGCGTGTGAACGGTTTGGCAAAACACTTTGCAAATTGGTAGGTAAAGTCTTTATACGACTAAATTCAAGTTAGAAAAATAAAAAAGAAATCCTATCACACGGTTTAGGAGTACCTACCAAGTACGCAAACCTTTAAATGCGTTTTCCTCGGAAAAGTGCCAACGGCGTATGGAACAAAACAATTCTCAGGCGACGTGCTGCTTCTTACAAATTTTTCACCCAAGTTTCAATATAAAAACTGAAATGAAGTTAGAATGAACCTGTGCAATGGCTCATTTTCCAATCAGTTATATCCGCTACTTGCGCACGAGGAGTTGAGTCATTTTCCGAGGAATTCCATACAAGAAGGTTTTTTTTTTTAATTTCTTAAATTAATGTCGTTTTCCATTGGGACAGAAAAAGCACTTTTTTTCAGAGTCAAAGCAGTTTTTCTGCTCTCGAAATAAGCTGGCTGTCAGATTTCATGTTCCATTGGGTGCAAAAAATCAAAGCAAAGTCTGAAAATCCCAATGGAAAACGACATAAATCCAAATGATTGGGTGCGTTCATCTGGCGAATCTTTTAACCAGCTATCGGGTAGTTCGCGACAACGTCAGTGTCAAATAAGAAGATGAAAAAAACAAGTGACAGCTAAAAAATTGTAGGAAAATAAAACGGATTTTATATGACTGTAGCTTAATTATGTTAAAAATTTACTGAAAAATTTATAATGATGTGGCAAAATAAGATAAAACCATTGTAAAATTGAAAAGCTATGTTTATCAAACGAATTTGGTAACAGCCGAGAAGTTAAAATAATGGAACTGTCTGCTTTTCAGCAATATTTGAACAAAACCATTTTTAACATTTTGAACGCAAAAGATCTGTGGACGGAAGGGCTTCGGGAAACACTCTATTGTTTTTGTGACGGCGTTCAGACGAGTAAACTTTTTTAAGAAAGTGATGTTAAAGTTTTAATTGATACAAATGTGAGCCATTTCTTCTTGGCTCGGAGCATTGAGCTGACGTAAAAAAAGTGACGTTCCCGACCAATCTAGTTTTCGCTTTCAGGTTAAATCTTATCCAGTCCAATGAAGTCGACTTAAGATAACTAGATTATTGAATGTGAACAATATTGACATCATCATAAAACAATTTTATTGTTATGCGAACTAATGGTTTCTAAATATCGTGCGAAAATTCTAAATTTGCAGAGTAGCTTTAGAAATGACACCTCTTTCTGTCTCTGGCCCTTTTTTGACTCTTTAGAAGTCTGCAGCGGCCACTCTGTTTATTTTAAATTTGACTCTTCGTAATGTCAACTGAGTATGCAGGTAGGATTTTCTTGACTAGATTTGTTGGCTTCTCCTCCATAAACGTCAACTGCACACACTATACACGTGGACGTGACCACTCGGGGCCAATATAAACTGATATCAGTCATCTAGTCAGTCAGCTGTCAGACATACTAAACTAGGAATACGAAAGTTCCCAATGAACTCATGAAACTCATTCCCCCAGAATTTGAGCTTTTGGAAAAACAAAAATAGAAAACCGCACGACTTTTTCACATTATTTCCCAACGCAAGAATTGTGCCGTCAAGTGCTGCCAACACAAGATAAGAATGCCTTACAACTGACAGTTGAACGTTTTTAAAGCGCATAAAGCCCGCACCAGACCTATAACGTGTGGTGTGTTGTGGTGTGGTCTGTCGTTTCGTGTTCTGTGCACACTTATCTAGTGTGCTGTCATTTTTTTAAATGAATTCAAATGTTGTTAGTTGTTTGTTTTGCTTTTATGACGTTATTGATTTCCTAGATCATGTGTACTCTTTCTTTCACTTATGCAATTTCAGATAATATATATGTCTCGCTTCATTGCGCCATCGAGCGTTGTGGCGCAATCGGTACAGGAGCGATTTCGACACAACGTGACACACTGCAACACAACACACGAGAAATATATGTTTCTACGCATATGAAATCCATTGGAGTGATAGCGACACGCCACTCCACATCACAACACACGTTACAATTGTGGTTCCGGCTTAACGCAAAAGTACAACAAATTTAAATGTGTTGAGCAATATTTAAAAAATAAAGAAAATTTGACACTACAATCGCAGTTTGCGTACTTCAGGGATGTTTTTCATTTTTATCTCAAATGTTTTGTTAATCGATGAAATTGTCAAATTAAGGTCTCTGAAAAACTACGGGTGATTGTTGAAATGCAAATGCATCCACAATGTGTCAATTTTTGGTGCAGATCTAGCACCCAAAGGCATTAGCCGATCGCTCCTCTTTGAGGAACACTCCATTTGGCAGCAAGAAATGAAGAACAGATTTTCCTGGTGTGACGTTGAACTGGCGGTTAATCCTCGTAAGTTGGTTTATTTCCGAACACAATTGCAAATTTCATATAACATTATAATATTATTATTATGATTTGCTTAAAAAGTAAGTTTGGTAGCCACCTGGGCCTTCGGCTAAAACAGCATTCTCCATTTTGTCCAGCATTCCAAAGTGAACCTACAGAGATTGTACTTTGTCGATCGTAGGTAGGCTCCAGAATTATATTTCAACTAGCTGACCCGGCAAACTTCGTTCCGCCCAAATTTGTTAATGTAATGAAAATAATAATTCAGAGCATGTACAATGCGCTTGCTAATTTATGTAATTCGGCCAATTAAAATGCTTCATTCAAAAGTTATATTAAATGCACGGTGTCGGTGTCGGTGTCGGTGTCGGTGTCGGTGTCGGTGTCGGTGTCGGTGTCGGAGTCGTTGTTGGTGTCGGTGTCGGTGTCGGTGTCGGTGTCGGTGTCGGTGTCGGTGTCGGTGTCGGTGTCGGTGTCGGTGTCGGTGTCGGTGTCGGTGTCGGTGTCGGTGTCGGTGTCGGTGTCGGTGTCGGTGTCGGATGGGCTAATTTTTGCCCATCCAAATAGTGCCCAACGCGCCTAAAGAAGTTATCACTTCAAAAAAAAAAAAATAGTTGGCGCAGCAGGTCCGGAGAGACCTTAGGCCTAGCTTCTCACAACCATTCGTTTTGTGTGAGTTTTCATTTTTTGGAACGAATGGAAGGGATCTACAATTTTATGCCGACTCCAAACGGCTAATTGAGAAGCTCTTTCAAGACAGTCATACTCTCGGATGTTTGTCAGACGTTCGCGAGTGGTGGCGCAGTGAAAAAAACCCTAAGTTGGAATTCAGGTTTTTTGCGGGATTCGAACCCCGACCCCTAGCATAGTAGTCCAACACACTAACCACTAAGCCACTGCGCCTACCTAACCCAACAGCGCCACCTATCAGGTCCAAAAGTATCCTAGCCTTCAAGTGGGACCGAAGAATATACATCCACGAAATTTCATTGAAATCGGTTGAGCAGTTTCGGAGATCGACAACAACGCCACCTATCGGGTTCAAAAATTTATCTTTTAAGACTGTACCTAAAATACACCAATACGAACAAAACAAAAGAAGAATCATAAAATTTGGCCCAGTAAGAACATTTTCCTTGGTTATGTTATTTTTGCCGGATATCGAATGAAAATGTTACTTACCTATTTAAAATTGATTAAAAACTAATTAGGAGTTTTCGTCGAACAATTGTAGAGCTAAATGAAATATGAATTACTGAAATGTCAAATTCGAAAAAGTATAGACAACCAACGCCAACTACATTATTACAATTAAATTTAATGTTGTTGATACAAAATTGATATGCAGAGAAATCTAACTTATCGCAAATATCTCCCAGCGCCACCTATCGGGTCTAAATTTTGGCAAAAGCTTTCTATTTTGTTAAGTGTTATATGGTGTTAATTTGAGCCAAATCGGTCCATAAATAAGAATTTTCAAAAAGCGACCCCAGCGCCCCCTATAGGGTCCAAAATAAACATAAACCATCCGGAGCACCACACAAACATATGGTGTGAATATAAGGGGGATAGCTTCAGTGGTTCAGCCGCTATCGTCGGTCATACATACGCACGAACGTTTTTATATATTAAGATGGTACGGTCTCTAATAATACATAATCCACGCACAAATAAAAGGTTATCTCGTAGTTGGAGTGGGGTTAATATACCAGTAATGTTTTGACCACTTCAGTTCAGTTGCAACATAAGAGATATCTCCGTGAGTCACAAACGGTCCAACTAACACATGGTAAGATTATGGATTTTTCAAAATGACAATAACCAACACCCCTGCTATATTATGTCAACGCACCATGACAGATTTATCCTAGCACACACAAAAACTCCCACTTCGACAGAGCTATTAAGTGATTGATTTTGACAGTTGTTCGCTAATCCGTTTTGACGCCTCTAAAGAACTGCTTTATCTATAATACGTCCAATAGAGAAATAACTATTTAGATGTCGTAAAAAAATATTTACGAGCCACATGTAATCCGCAAAGTCGCAAAAATTCTCAAAACACTCCATCAACACAATATTGAGTGGCAATTCGTCACACGGATAGAAAGGCTTCCAGTATATGGATAATACCAGCGCAACATTGCTGAAATCTGTCTTTATTACTGGCGTGCGTGTCTCCATCTCCACCCAGCTGCAATTTTATTTAAATCCAATCGACGGTTATAAAGTTGGAAGATTGGAAATTTCCGAAAGTAGATAAATGTGGGGACGGTAGATTGCACTTTACCCAAATTTTGAGACAGATAAACGGTTCTAGGGGTGTAATGTTATAAAGTGATTGCTCTTGAATTTACATGCACATACGAGTACAACGTCTACGCGTACGTGAGTAAAGGATTATTTGTTGCCTTAAATTTAAAACGATAAAAATTCGCACAAGTGTTGTACTGTTTGCTGGATGGGAATCATTTGGGTAAACGGAACTCGAAGCGAGATGAAGAAGTAGTTTCATTTTATGATTTTCGATTTGGTGTTTGAGTGATCACAAAGTGATTTGCTTTTGCATTTGCGGCTTTAACGATTAAAGGCGTTGTTTTCATTTTATTGCGGGGTACTCAATATAGGTACTCAGCAGGCAACCGCAAAATTAACGATTATGTTCCATTTGACAATTAAGTTTCAAATTCATAGGCAAATTCATTCACATCCTTTTCCTTAGAAGAAGATAAAATGAAGAAGGCCTGTCCCCTTTTGAGTTAAATTTAAAAAGTTGGACACGATTAACCCACACTTTCTGCACTTCACTGTAGTTTACCTAATATTTTTCGATTCTCTTTTTGTTTTTTTTTTCTTTGCCTTTAACAAAACTAATAAACTTTGATTATTTGTTTCAAATATTTTTATACGTAATATAATATTTAATATGTATTTATAAGCATTTTGTTTTTAAATTTCGTATGCGATAATAAAATACGCATGCAAATACACTGTTTCACATCGACTACATTTTTAACATGAGTGTGTGTTTGTGTGAGGGTTTCCTTTTCTTTTTTTCTGTGTATATAGCAGTGCATCGTTTTAATGTTATTGTTAATTTATTCTCTTCTTAATATTTGTTTAACAAACTGGGAAAAAGCTCAAGGGTTGCTTCAATTTTATTACTTACTTTTTGCTTCTTTTTATTTTTAGTTTTTGTTTAAATATTTATGTTGCTTTAAAAATATATATAATATATGTATTGTATATAATGTATTTGTTTAAACATTGTTTTAATTCTTTGTTTCGAAGACGGTTTATAATTATTATTTATTTGGGTTCTCGTTCAAAAGTCCCCTCCCCCCTTTAAAAAAATTTGTTCTTGGACAAATAACAAATTTTTTTTTATTTTTTTTTTTTTTTTCATTTTCTTATTTGTTGGCAGTGTTTATAGTCGACAGAGCAAAAACGTATTATTTGTTTTCATATTTTATTTTTGTTGCTGTTTATTGTGGTAGTTCCCCAAAAAAGCTACTAAAATCTGTTACATTAAACAAAATGTATTTGTGCAAATCCTTAAATGATACGTCGATTGAAGAAATACCAAAGTCTAAGCTTTAAAAAGTTATTCAAAAGGTGATAGTTAAGTAATTACAAAATCACGAATAAATCGAAGAAACATTACTTAGGAGAATTAAACTGAAGAAAAGAAAAGAAAGAAAAAAAAAAAAAACAGGAACTCTTTCTTCAACTGATGCTCCTTTCGGTTCCCCTGCTGTCTCTCTACAAAAAAGTGCTCGCTGCCCTCCAATGTCGTTACAAAGTTTTTGTTTTTTCATTTTGTTTTTCTACAAACTTCTACAAAATTACAATAAGGTACATTTCTTCGAGACCCCGCAAGTATCTTGGACAAAATCACAATTTGTTGTTTGTTTGTTGTTTTCTTAGTTTATAATAACCAAACGCTTCCTTACCAAACGTTTTCCCTGAGCCGACTATAGTAGTTAGTAAACGGTAGCAGCAAAATATTGGATTGTATCAAATTTCTCCATCGCAATGGATGTTGTTCTTCTTGTGGTTTTTATTTTCTTTCAATTAATTTGTGTGCGACCTGTGTGGATGAGTGAAGGTGTCGCGGCGCGGTCTGATGGGGTGCTTCACTCGGAAAATTCAATATTTCTACGGGGTGAGTTGCCATTACTCGACTGGGAATCGGTTTTCTTTAGAATCGATACGTGATGACCGGCGGCTGCTCCCTCGCTTCTAGTGGGACATCCAATGAGGGAATCCTGTTTTTGAAGGAATCCACGTCGCTGGTCAGCAAATGATATAACTGAGTCTTGTTTAACTAATTGATGTCTTCTTGGTTCTGCAAAACGAAAAGGAGGAGAGCACATAAAAAATGAATGGTATTCTTATTTTATTTGGCATAAAGGATATATGTCATTTGGTGTGGAAGTGGTTGTCATAAAAATATATGACTGAGATGATGGGGTTGGTTATTTATTTTTTTTTTCTTATGATGGAATGTAGGGAAGAGTTTGATATCGGACCGAAGTTGAAGATATCCTTGCAATTTATATAAGTTTGGTAAAATTTAATCTATAAATTCTTTATTCAAAGTCATAACAATATTATGAGAAAGTCAGAGAGAACACAGAAATATTTGCATCCAGTTAAGGATACCAATTGCTGGAATATTGAGGTGGACTATTAACTGAAATTAATGGTTTGCATTTGTTTATTTTCCTCACGTGTTGAGCAGTTGTTTATGGGTGTATGGAAATTAATTCCTATAAATATAAATTATGCAAAATTTTTATGTGTGTATGAAGGACCGATAATTTTTATGCAGAAACTAGCTAACCTGGCGAACTTTGTTTATAGTTAATGTAAAGAAAATAATAATTCCGAGAATGCACAATGCACATGCTACTCAAATTCTTTCGTATCAGTCAACCTTCCGCTTTTTCGCTGAAGACCTTTAGGGTACACGATGTATAAAGCGGAAGTTTACGCCACATACAATTCACTTTATGAGAAATATGGGAATTCAAGATTGATTCCAAAAAAATCCAGCGATTTCCCTTGCGACTTATTAACTGTTATAACGAAACGGGAAATTGATGCCCTTAAATACGAATGGCAAATCGTTCTGAATAAGCGGAATCTGCTGAATTAGAATGTTTGTCTTGGAATTTTCCACTCTAAGTCGTCGCTTATTGCATGGCATTTGATTTGAGATTCTTCACTCAAACGCGATCAGTTAGAAAATTTCGGTGGATTGAGGTTGTACAGCAACATTATAGCTGAGTTGACTTTCAATTTTAAATAGCCGGCAACTCAAAATAATTTAAAAATTTCACTACGATTTCACGGGATCGACTACAGCGCCACCGGAAAAAACCCAAAAACAACTGAAATTCAAGTGTTTTTTCACGCACGCATAACATACACATATGTTTTCCGACTCCACCCAAACTTCACAAAAACCATATATAGACCAATACCAAAGATGTGTGAAAGTTTTATTAAAATCGGTAAATGTATCAAGGGTAGTCGCAGTAGCTTAGTGGTTAGTGTGTTGGACTGCTATGCGGGAGTCCCAGGTTCGAATCCCGCAAAAACCCAATTCCGACTTAGGGTTTTTTTCCGCTGCGCTACCTCTCGCGAACGTCTGACAAACATCCGAGAGTATAAATATCTTGTAAGAGCTTCTCAATTAGCCGTTTGGAGTCGGCATAAAACTGTAGATCCCTTCCATTCGTTCCAAAAATGAAAAACTCACACAAAACGAATGGATGTGAGAAGCTAGGCCTAGGGTCTCTCCAGACCTGTTGCGCCAACTATTTTTTAAATGTATCAAGGCGTGAATCGGCGACAAACGAACACAATTCTAAGACTACATTATTTAAGATTGATTACAAATAAATGTATACAGCATTTCTGCAACCGAAAAATGAGTGGAAAGAAAAGCTTTCGTGGCACCGCATACGGTTTCCTCATCTCAACGTTCATAAAGGAACATGACTGTCCCCAGATCATCATAACGTGCATCTCTTTCTGTGCTAAATGAGTGTGCATGTGTTTTGCATAAATTACAATCAAAAGTAAGTACACAACTCACCTGGCCTTTGATCGGCGAATGATATGACGGAATCTTGTTTTTGCAGTTTCTGCCTCTTAAACTCTAGTGATGAACTATTGCTGTCCTGATTGTTTAGGCAATTTTTGCGATGCTCGACGTACGAGTATTGAGTGTCCTGTTTGCACAGAGTGCCACGACGCGAATCGATCGAAATGGTATCCTGCGTGGAGAACGAATCATTGCGGTCGTTTTGCGATATAAAACCCCGTTTCGTCTCGATATACGAGATCACCGAGTCCTGCTTGGTCAAAGACATTTTCGAACCATTGCTGTCCTGTTTGCAAAGCATTCTCCTTGAGCCATCGCTCGATGCACTTTCTTGCTTAATCAGCATTTGACGTGATCCATGGGAGTCCTGTTTCAAGAGCATTTGCTGGGATAAATTGCTATCCTGCTTGATGATTAAATTGTGCTTTCGCAAGGCATTCTGCTCGTAGATGTAAGAGACAACATTCGGCTTTCGGATAGGACTCCCGGGACTTTTCTTTGAACTATGCTGGTATTGTGAGGATTTTCGGGTACTGGTCGACGAAGAGACAAGCGTAACATTGTCGTAGTATCTGGTAAAGTAGTAGAAATAAGCAAATAGAATAAGACATTCATACCACCCTTCATATCGTACGTACCGCAGACGTCCGCAACATGAGCGTGACTTGATAATTGCAGCGAAACCACGGCGGTACTTTTTATTAAAAAACGCGTATAAAATCGGATTGATACAGGAGTTTGACGATCCCAACCATTGTGCCATCGGAGTTATTGTGCTTAAAACTTCGCCTTCTTCCTGTGTTATCTCGCCACCTAAACATTCGAAACGGATTAGCTGGTAGTTTGCATAAACGATTCAAAGTGCATCTTACCGAATTTTATTCGTGCAAATATCACATACAGAGGCAACCAAGAGAGAACAAACAATATAACAACTGCTACCAGCATCTTGACAACCTTGACCTTGGATTTCTGTTGCATTTGTTCCATTTGGGCATCCTTAGAGTCACCCGGAATGGAGCGTGTTGATACCTTGATCCAAATCAAAACATAGCACAATGTTATCAGTGCCATTGGTAGCAGATAGCAGGCCACAAGATGTGCCAATAGAAAGTACAAATTGCCATCGGTGCCCGGTGGCCAAACCTCTTGACACAAGAACATGTCGGGCGCTAATGGGAAAGCATCTGCAGCTGGCACCAAATCAAAGAACAACATCCATGGTATTGTGGATCCTAATGCAATGACCCAAATGCAAATTATCATAAAACGTGCACGGCTCTTGGTCATTTGCTTAAGTGGCCACCATATTGCAATGAACCTGAAATAAAACACAAAAAAAAGATTTTTTTTTTTAAATTATCATAAATAACCTTCATTTTTATGCAGGACTTCATTTGTTATTTTGCTTAGGGGAAATGAATTCGATGGCTGTCAGAACTAATGATTGCATATACTATACAGAGTGCGTGCCTGTGGAAAACGTAGGGTTCGTTTTCACGAACCTTTTTTTTTTTTTTTATCGTTTTTGATTCATTAAACTCTGAGAACGAACGAAACGTTGTGAAACGAAAACAACAACAACTTTTTCTCTGAGGTTTTCCATTTCCTTTCATTGTTTCTGAGGTTTAAATCTTATTTGCGACTTTCACATCCCCACCAACTATTCCTTGGCAATTAATTTTTCAAGGTTTGTTTGGCGAAAAATACCGTTATTATTTGAATTCAAACTAAATGTGATAGATTTGTTGTGTACAGGTCCATTTTGATGAAAATATGGGGATAACGACAGAGTTAAAATGGAAAATCGAGTAGCCGATTGCGGTCTTCCTGTTAAAAGATAAGGGAAGAATTTATTTTGTCGAAGCAAACTGTTAATATCCCAATCAAAAATCACAAAAGAACTATCTCTGTGCAAAATTTACCTCCCTTGGGTAAAAAACGAAAAAGTTATACAGAAGAAGGTAAAAGGATGGAAACATTTTGGGAAAGTTTTGTTAAAAATTCAAATTTATCACCTAATATCCTCGAGCTTAAAATGCAAAAATTTGCTGAAAACCCGATTTACTTATTTATTTATTTATTTATTTCATCTACAAGTCAAGCTTACAGACTACAATATTAAATATAATTACAAAAACAAGATTTATTTCTATATTATAAATAAAATACCTACAAAATAAATATTACAATTTAAACTTCATTATAAAGCAGCCAAAATATGATACTTTTAAAGCGGTCTCTTGGAATATGAAAATCAATATGTCTATTTATTTCATTATAAGATCTTAAGGATCTCGAGATTGGTTCATTGCGACCATAGTTTGTTCGATGCCTCGAAAGAAAAAAGAATAGATGATCTCTTAATATCCTCTCTGGAACATAAATAGGTAACATAGATAAAATAATGGGACTATTTATACGGGAGGATAAAACGTCCCTTATAAACATAATATCATGTAGGCGCCTTCTTGCTTTAAGAGACATAATACCCAAAAGTTTTAGCCGGGCTCCATAAGACGGTACAAAACTCCAACGCATTTTGAAAAAGATGTATTTTGTAAAGCGTCTTTGTACTTTTTCAATACGATCCGAATGGGTGGAATAGTAAGGATTCCAAACAACATCTGCATACTCAAGAACGGATCTCACCAAGGCGATAAAGAGAGATAAAAAAGTATGGGGGTCAGAAAAATCTTTAGAGTTCCGTTTAATGAACCCAACCAGCGAATTAGCCTTCGTCACTATGTACTCAATATGGGAAACAAAAGTGAGATGGGAATCGATGATTACCCCAAGATCTTTTATTATATCAACTCTTTTTAATGAACTGTTATTAATATCGTAATTATATAAGCAAGGAAATTGAGATCTATAAAACGATATACAAGAGCATTTACTAACATTTAACATTAAACAATTATTGTCACACCAAGTGGATAAATTATTAAGATCAGTTTGAATCTTGGAGCAGTCATCAAGGCTTTTAACTTTTAGGAAAATTTTAAGATCGTCTGCATACATAAGGCAATGACAGAATTCAAGGTTTTGGATAATATCATCAATAAATATAATAAATAGGAGCGGTCCAAGATGACTACCTTGTGGGACTCCAGAAGTGCAAGAAATAGATCTTGAGTAATGATTATCTAAGCATACTCGTTGAGATCTACCGGTTAAATAAGATGAAATCCATTTTAACATACTAGAATGAAATCCAAATATCTCAAGTTTTTTAGTAAGCAATATATGATTAACAGAGTCAAAGGCTTTGCTAAAGTCAGTGTAAACAGCATCGACTTGGAACCCATTTTCAACTGCGTTAGCAACAAAAGACGTAAAGTGCACTAAATTAGTTGTTGCGGAGCGACCAGAAACAAATCCATGTTGCAACTCTGATATGTGTTCTTTTATATAAAACTCTATTTTATTCTTAATAATGCACTCAAAAAGCTTTGGAATGGCAGAAAGTTTACAGATTCCTCTATAGTTCGCGACATCGTTTTTAGAACCAGACTTAAATATTGGAACCAAAAAGGAAACCTTCCAATCATCTAGGAATAATCCTGATTCAAGTGACCGGTTAAATATTTTAAGCAATGGTGTACATATGGAGTTACAGCAGTTTTTTAAAATAATGGCTGGAATACCGTCAGCACCAGGCTTAGGATTACCTTTAAGGCTGCAAATAGCAGATTTAATATCTTCAATTTGAAGAATCAATGAGCCAAAATCAATGTATGGTAGCCTTTTCGAATCTGGAAAATTTGGAGATACAGATGGCGAATACACCGATTCAAAAAATGTTGCGAATAAGTCTGCAGACTGCTTAGTATCATTAGATGTAAAACTTTTATAAAACATTTGCCTCGGTAATCCGTTGGTGCATCTTTTATGGTTAATAAAAGACCAGAACGATTTACAATCAACTTTTAGCTTCTTTTCCATATTAAGTATGTAATTATTATACAAGAAATTACTCAAAGTGGTAAAATCTTTCCTAGATTTAGTAAAAAATTCTTTATTGTGAGTGTTACTCAACTTCTTGTAGCGTTTGTGGGCTTTGTTTTTCAAATTTTTTAAATGCAAGAGACGTTTATTATACCAAGGAGGATAAGCATTCGATTTTCTTACCAGGCAAGGAACAAACAAAGAAAATCCTGTATTCAATATGCAAGAAAAATATTTGTACATATCGTAGAGACATCGATTTTCTAGTTCCATATCCCAATCGAAAGACTGGAGATACTCATTTAAAGCTACAAAATTACATTTAAGAAAATTAAAAGAAGCCGATAAAGGTGGTTCTTTTTTAATATATGAATACAAATCAATTTCAATCGACATTTGTGTATGATTTATCGAGTTATTTAGAAGGGGAAATTGTGCTTCAAAAACATTAACTTTAACTTCATTGGCGCTTATAAAAACAAGATCTAGTAATCTATTTAAAGAATTACCAATTGAACAAACTTGATTTAAGTTAAGTGAAAACATACAATCAATCAGAGCAATTTCAAAATCTTTTTTAACATTGTAAGGAATAAGCATATTATCATCATCAGACCAATTCCAGTTAACATCGCCAATATTAAAATCACCAAGAGCGCAAAGAATGGTAGTTTCAGAACAAAAGTGACTTAAGAATTCAAAGTTCTCGATACAATTTTCATATACATCTAATTTACTGCCTGATGGAATATATGTCACAATGAAGATTGTCTTCGTAGCACCAAGGTCAATAGAAAAGCAAGTTTGGTCAGCATTTAAGTTTGGCAATTGAATTGGCTTGCTGGAAAACGACGACTGAACGGCAGCTAGGACACCACCACCGCGCTCATCAGCACATTTGCAGCGATCATTCCGAAAAACATCATAAATTGAATCATCAAATAATTCAGATGATGATATTTCCCCGAACAGCCATGTCTCCGTAATTGCAATAATGTGATAGTCTTTGTGGCTGGATCCCGTAAATAAATCAGAAGTTTTTGTTCTGCATCCACTGGCATTGTGATAGAAGATATTCAAATGTTGCAGCTGTGGTCTATCGTTATTAGCATAAGAAGAGTTCAGTTTTTTGAAATGGTCGGATTTTGAATAAAAGGCCGAATCTTAACTCCATTAGGCCAGGAATTCGCATCGTATATTACCTTCGCACATTGAAATGGAACACCGATTTTAAAATTAACAAATCTAAGTGTGTGTTGACTTCCATCTAACTTATTTAACTTGAAACATGAAATACATTTAGAATCAACATTCAGCTTCGATGAAATGTGAGAGATAATAGCATCCGTTGTTGTATCAGGGTGAAAACTAGAAATATGGAACCATTTTAGCTTGCGAATTACATGCAGACTACTATTCTCCAAACTTGATCCAAACACGACTTCATGGTAATTGTTTTTAATCAAACTATCCTGGTTTTTATTTGATACAGCGATAGCAGCAGATGCACCATTATCGATATCAGCGGCAAATGAGTGAATAGAATCGACGTCGGCGGCCAGAACAGTGTTCGCGTTAGCAAAACAATAATCGGATTTACTAGCGGTAACAGCAACATCAACAGAAGCCTCTTCTACGTAAATTACATCAATTTGTTCAACAGCAGAAGTAGCAGCAGTATGATCCGTATTATTGCGTACATTGATTTTTCCAGTTCCACTAAATTCAGTATTAATTAGCGCAACTTTATCAAAGTTTGCATCATTTTCAGCGACAATAGCAATAGAAGAAGATGCAGATGAAGTGAGCGCATCGTTAACACTTAAATTGTTTGCCGGCGTCACAAAAGCGGGAGTCAACACAGATGCATTAAGAGCGTTGACAGACAGGTTAGGAATGGGAGAAGAAGACGAATTGTGTTTTTCCTCTCTATTTATTCTGAGTTGATCCGTAGCGGTGCTTGAGCCAGAGTGAGATTTGGATGAGTTGCTCTTGTTGGCTTTAGAAGAAGAGCGAATCAAAGGAGATGAAGAAATAGCGGCGCGACGTTCAGTTGACAAAACTTTTTTTTTTTTTGCAGGTTCAATAAACTTTCTTTGAACGCGAGTGGTATCACGAATGTCGCGGCTTCTATTCAGGGTCATCACATTAGAAGGCATAGCTTTTTGTTTAGGCTTTATTAATTCAACGGATGAACAAATCTTATTAATGTCACTGATATTATTTTGCAAGAAATAAGATAGGTCAGTCATTTTCTTAATGCAAACCAAGATGGGACTGTTTATGCAGTTATCACATTTAAAGAAAATATTAGCATTAGTGTTAATGATTTCGATGTCTGATTTAGGAATAGTAAAACAATTTATATGTATACTGAGACCACATACATCACATGACAAGATATCGGAGTCATTTAAAAGATTAAGACACTTGAAGCAAGTAGAATACATTGTAAAAGAGAAAAGGAAAAAAAGAGCGCGTGCGTCAAAGGCAAAATGCAGGCGAAGACTGATTATCTAAAGGATAATTAAGAGGTGCCTCATTGAAATTGATTTGGATACATATTTTGTAAGAAAAATACCGTATATAACTACGAAAACCAAATAAAGAGGCTACAAATCGCGCAAGAGTTCAAAAATAAACCCAAAAGATTTGGAACCGGGTTTTATGGATGGAAAAGAGTTCATTTGAGCATCAGGGATCACCGTAAAGAAGATTTCTTTGGATGCCGAAATTATCTAGTGAAAAATACGCACCAGTCGTTCAAACCAGTTAGCATGGGTGCGGGTTTGTAATGCTTTAGGGTTGCAATCCTATGATGATCCAACACAATCTGTAATCAATTACGAATTCCCATCTGGCGATAGACTAATCTGCCAGTCATTCAATATATACAGGATAATGCTACTTCTCACAAAAGCCCAATGACGATTTAACTTTTACGGGACTTTAATCAGAAACACACAATTGGCCACCCCGATTTGCAGATTTAATGTTATTGAATTTGTATGAAAAGTCGGATGGGTATCCTTCCACCTTAAAATTCGATAGTTGTTCGTCCGCAGATTCTAAAATAATTACCAACCTTTTCGCTGATTTCTTCAGCCAGGCGTTTGTGAATGACGACGTTAAACCGAACCCTAACTATTTCAGTTACATGGATGGCTGTGCCCAAACATCTTTAACATATATACATTTATGCTTATCTTCAGTAGTTGAAAAAATAAACCTTCTTAAGGATGACTATTCCTCGGGTCCACATGGTATCCCTGCTATAGTTTTAAAGAAATGTGTTGATAGACTATCACTGCCTTTAATGCTCTTTTCCAGCTTTCTATTACACAAGGTATTTTCCCTAAATTCTGGAAGGACTCATTTATCATTCCCATCCACAAAAAGGGCTGCAAGAGCAATATCTCCAACTATCGACCCATTGCCAAACTGTCGTCCATACCAAAACTCTTTGAGAGCATCGTTTACGAGTCAATGTTCTTTCATTGTAAATCAATACTCTCCCCAAAGCAACATGGGTTTTTTAAGGGCAGATCTATTACTACAAACCTTACGGATTTTGTCTCTAGCACATTATGTGCCTTGAAAAATGGTAAGGAAGTGGATGTTATGGCTACCGATTTTAGTAAGGCGTTCGACAAGATCTCTAACAATGTCATACTCTTCAAACTAAAAGCGATCGGTTTTCCACCGCGGTTTACTTCATGGATTAAGTCCTATTTGGAAGATCGCAAGTTTAGTTTCCTTTTTAGATCTGCCGTTTCTAAGCCATTCATAGCATCCTCTGGTGTACCACAGGGGAGTCATCTCGGTCCATTGATCTTTAATTTGATAATAAATTTTGTAGTATTTTACTCTCAGACCTGGAGATTTACGCAGATGATATGAAATTCTCTAAACAAATATCTTGCACCGCTGATTCTCTCTCACTACAATCTGACCTTAATCATTTCTACACGTGGTGTCAACAGAATCGATTGGAACTTAACGTGAAAAAATGTCAAGCTATAACTTTCTCCCGTAGACGTCATCCCCTGAATCAAAGATCTTATTTCATAAACAACGAGTCCGTCTCCACTGTTTCATCTATTCGTGATCTGAGCATAATCTGCGACGCTCAACTTAATTTTCGACATCACATCGACAACATTATTAACAGGGCTAATTCTGCACTTGGGTTTGTTAAACGTTGGTCGAAGGAGTTTTCAAAACCCTATGTCACTAAATCCCTATATACGACGTTTGTTAGACCACTTCTTGAATATGCCAGCCAAATCTGGTCACCTTACCATCAGGTACATATTTTCAGAATCGAAGCTGTCCGGCGTAGATTCATTCTTTTCGCCTTACGTGGTCTCAACTGGGATGACCCTCACAATTTACCTCCCTACGAGAATCGCCTAAAGTTGCTCAATTTAAAGGCTCTTATGACTCGTCGCGATATCGCTGACATAATATCAGTTACTATCTGGTAACATAGACTGCCCGCATCTACTGCATAAGATTTCACTAAATACGAATCTTCGTCGTTTACGATCAATTCCCTTTTTCCGCCTTCCCCAATACCGTACTGCCTATGGCCAACCCGAGCCTTTAACGAGAATGCTTTGCAAAGCAAACATGGCGCCCAATTTATTTGACCTAAATCAATATTTGTATTTGTGTTTTTTAATCTTAAGTTTACTTTATTGTTTATTGTTAGTTTTTTCTTACATGCTTTTATCAAGCAATTAAATTAAAATTAAATTAAAATTAAATTAAAGGAAAAAGGGGCAATGAGAAAAAAAGGCCAATTGTGAAGCTATTATGAACATTTTGTATTTTTTTTACGATATTTAACAAACACTGGCTCACTAAATGCTATAATGGTGTTGTGATAGGCAACTGCGTTACATTTTAAAAGTTTTTTTGGAAATAACACCATTTGAAAACTTTCTTAAGTGCCTTCTTCAACTAAAAAAGGTCCAAAATAGCAAAAATTGTGGCAAGCTCTCAAAAAAAGTGCCAAATTGGAACTTGAGTTGCACAACGGTCACGCTGTAAGCACATTAAAGCATTAAAGGAAAGAAAACTGCTAACTGCTTATAGTTAATTTTATTCCTATAATCCCTATAATGTATAATTCCAAGACTTCATAAAATTTATTAGTTTTTTCAAAATTCGTTTTTTTGCCGATGGGTGTATATTCCCATGGAGCTAACAAAAACCAATGCTCCTCGAACTATTAAAACGTTCCTAAAACTATGCAATCTAAACTACACTGCTTCTTTACAGTAGGTAAATGTTTTAATAAATCAAATTTTCGCTCTCTCATGATTTCTTTCGTTTTAAATTTTTTTTTTAATGCGAAAGAGCTTTTCGTTTTGGTTTTACGGGATTCCAGCGAAGGACTTATTTTGTTACTTTTAATCAGATCGACCAGCCTTTTTTAACAAATATAACATACACGAATGTCAAAATGAGCTATTTTTAGTATCACATGACTTAGGGGAAGATCTTATCTCTAGTTTTTTAGGTCTAGGAGCAGACAGCCGTCCTTGTCCTTGTTGTATCTCGTATGTCTGTAATGAACCTGGACTAATCACATATGGACATTTTTATTAGTTGACGTTTATGGAGGGCTAGCCCCGACGAATCTAGTCTTGAATTTCTTTAACATTTTCTACGTAAGTGGGTACGTATAACGTATAGGTAGTAGTGACATTACCGATTCTAGTTCTAAAGTTCAGGTAAAATCCATTCCGGTTAAATCAAGTTGACTTAAGAAGACAAGAATTTCAAATTCTCCTACAACACATCTTATTAAACAAATGAAAAAAAGGCGGAGAACTGATGCCAATGAAGATCTATGAAGAATTGACACAGTCGGTAATGCAGTTAATCCGAAAAATTATTTTTTAATGCCAATATTGCCTGTTCCAGTGATTCGTTTCTAACTCAAATTTAAAGACTTTGGTTACAGGTTTCTGCATTTTCAACTCAATTCATTAGACTTTTGTTAAGTTTTTAAAAATTGTTTTCTACTGCAGACGAATTTTGCACACACCGCTGAAATTGACAACGAAAGACTGCAGTCGATTACAAAATCTATAAGACAGTTGATAGGTTTGGGAAAAAAGGGCTTGTTCAAAAAGTCTGTTAATAGTTTGATTTGACTCGCGTTCAGCGTAAAAGTCGCATTATTTAAAAACTGCCTATTTAAATTCTGATAGAAGTAACTAAAATTCATTAAGCCCTAATTCGCAATAAAACGGCAAATTGGGAATTGATTTGAAAAATGTAACACAAATATGACGTTTTTGTGCACTACGAGGGCTTTAGCAGAACATTAATTTTCATTATGTCGTATTTTCTTGTAATGGTTTCCGAGTTAAATGTACAACTGAGAAGTTATTTCTAATAGATCGTTAAGTGGAAGAACAAAATGGACTTTCCGTTAATAAAACTAACTTTCTTAAGGCTAGAGGGTCGCCGCCGAACTCCTCAAAGACTACCATTTAACTTAGAGAAACAAGAGGTTTCCAGACTGTCGCAGGAAACGTTTTTTTAAAGATAAAAATAAATTTCGACGCGAACTAGGCCAACGAACTCGTTTATCAAAGCCTTTGTGATCTACTTCGTTGTTTGTACAAGGCCATCAATCGTAATTTTTCATCGCCCAGATCTAGATCTCTTTTTTATGTTGATTTTGCTCAACCCAAAAACGTCAACTTTATTCAAGATAAATCATCCCTACATACTTAATAACACAGCTTTTTCTAATCTTTCCAAATATATTCGCATTAGGTCTGTACAATCTTGGAGTGTACAATGACCTTTGACCAGTTCATTAATATAACGAAACATTCCGCATGACGGCGGTGGGACTGCCGAGATGCCAAAATAAGAGTTTTATTAACGATTCCATTTAATTTTCATTTTCCTATTAAGATACAGATAGACGAGTATTTTATTTCCCCCCAAACAGTTGGCCACAACTTTGCTCCTGTGTGCTGTGGAATGTTGTTCCGATTAGAAGCAATTTGTCTTAAGAGTGACCTAATAAACACTGTGACCAGCCGAATCCAACGTGTGGGTGACTAATACAGTAGATCCCTTTTAATTAAATACTATTAATAGAGAGATTTAGCAGAAATGCCTTGACGCCAGGGTCAAGGACCCAGATCTCGTTATTACCAGCGGACAAATGGTTCAAACTGAGATAATTACTCTCCGAGGGTGTATGCCATCTGAAACGGTGGCAACGGATGACATCATGATTTACAAAGTTGTCAAATTTGGCGAATTTGGCAAAATTCTTTCCAGATTTACTACTCGTACTATATGCGAATTGATGTGGTGGAACCTAGGTAATCAAATCGAGACATTTATTGTGTCTGATTGTATAAGAGAAATTTCATCATCTTGGAAGCATTGGCGCCCGGTGTACTACTTGGGGATGGCTCCATCCCACTCATTCTCAGATGTTATCATTTAAATGAGAATTTCATTCAATTTGAAGTTTTTCTTATGCGCTCCTTCATCTGATGGCATTGGAAATTTATTTCCACCACGTTCTATCCATAACACTTCCGGTATTGTGTGGGAACGACATTTTACAAAGTTTTCCTTGTACGTTTATGGTTGTTGGTGTGGTAGTGGTTGTGTTATCATAGGATTTGTACACGTGTAAAAATAAAAAAACATCTGTTTCTTGAATTCTCTCCAGCCACATGGTTGTAAGTGACAAATAAGAATTTGCAAGTTTTAGTTTGGACTCGAGAGCGGGTGCTTTTGAGCATTTTAAATGCAATTTGAATGGTAGCTAATTTGTTTAGGGAATGTGAAAGGTTGCATGCAAATTGCGTGAACCGGAATCTAGGCTGTGTGTTGGTGACCGTATGGGTGTTTTGATTGTCGGTAGTTTAGGTAATTTTTCAAGGCGATCTATGGTGTAATATGGGGTGACTCCACTGGGATTGGATGGTTTCAAATTATTGAGAAAACAGTAGTTTGGAAATTGTTCATATTGCTTTTAGATATTTAAAGACATTCGTTGTCATAAAATTAAGTTCGTGGACATCCCGAAGGAATCATGAATGACTTCCGGAAACCTTACAGACCGCAAAGAGAGAGAGATGTCACCTGAAAATTAAGATAAAACCTGCAAAATCTTCTTTGCAATCGCACAAATGGCTTAATTCTAAAGGATGGGCCATCTAGTGTTGCTTTTTTTAGGTTATGTTGACACTGATCGGTGCTTCCCACTCGAAATGTTGACAGAGAATCATTCACTTAACCTGCTTGATAGCATACAGAGACGAGCAGTTCGACTCATTGGAGACCCTACACTCACATCGAATCTACAACCGTCGGTGCACAGAAGACAAGTTGCTGACCTATGCTTGTTCTGTAGGTACTTCCATGGTAGATGTTCTGAGGAACTCAAAGACATTATCCCTCGAAATATAACTTTTGGGCGCCCAACAAGACAGGCTGCTTATGCTCATGACCATACAGTACACTTGACAACCTTCCAAAACTCCTTTTGTTACAGGACAAGCAATGTATTCTATGCATGCAGCCGTATCTTCGGCAGAAAGTGGGGACCAAACCCTAGAGTAATTCTGTGGATGTACACGGCTATAGTGCGACCGATACTCACATATGGCAACTTAGTCTGGTGGCAAGCCGCGGACAAGGTTACCAATCTGAAAGAAATGACAAAAATACAAAGATTAGCATGTATAGGAACAACCAGTGCAATCAGAACGACACCAACCGCTGGGTTGGAGCCCATTCTCAACTTGCTCTCCCTGGACCTACATATGCAAGAATCAGCCGTCAAAAGTGCACTCAGGATCAGCCAAACACAAGGCTGGAATCATAATGCTACAGGACATGCGCAGATTTTGAAGAGATACGTAGAGAACGATGTTAGCTCTGACTACATGTCTCCCTACCTAGATTTCGACAAGCCATTCTCCTGCTCCTTTCCGAGCAGGGAGGAATGGGAAACAAAGTGTCTTCCAGGCCGAGGTTCTGGCAATTATGGAAGCGGCGTGTATGGTGTCAATGAGGGCAATACCACGTAATGATATTACCATATTCATTGATAGCCAGGCAGCCATTAAAGCTATTTCGGCTACTGAAATCAAATCAAAGCTAATTCGCAGCTGTCGCGAAGAGCTCAAAGCTCTTGGCTCGCAGCATAATGTAAATCTCTGCTGGGTTCCTGGACCAAGGGACAAAGCCGGCAATGAGATTGCAGACGAACTGGCAAGAAAGGGGTCTGCAATAGACCATGATCAGGCACTACAATCGATCAAACCACCACTCTGTAACCTCAGAGAACGGGTGGAAAACAAGATCCGAATGAAAGCCAACAACAGGTGGAAAACACTAACAACCTGTGAAATATCAAGGAAGCTTTGGCCTGAATATGACAAAAGACGGACCAACAAACTCTTGAAGTTTGAAAGATCATCACTGTCTAAGTTGGTAGGTGCTCTGACAGGTCATAACTTCCTAAGAAACCATACAATGAAATTAAACCTCATAGACGACGACATCTGCAGGGGCTGCGGTGATGAGGAGACGCATGAGGACACACCTCACTTCCTCTGTCACTGCCCGAGCCTCTGTCACTTGCGAAATAGAACACTTGGAAGATATTACTTCCAAGACATTCAAGAACTCTCAAACATCTCACTCTTTGATCTTCACAGGTTTTTGAGGACATCAAGATGGCTGGACAACATCGAATAAGGAGAAGGAAACGTGGCCGAAACACAACACGGCTAAACCCCACAAATAAAGGGTATCACAATGGGTCCACAAGGACCTGAGTGTGGCGAAGCGAGGATCACCCGCTTCGTCAGCCCAAAAACCTAACCTAACCTAACCTACAGGACAAGCAAACTTTGGAACTCGCTTCCTGGGGATATATTTCCAGAAGACTACAATTTGCAGCAATTTAAGTGCAGAGCAAACATACATCTGCAGGCATCTCGGGGCGCTGTTGAAGCGTTATAGGTTCGCCTTTCCCGGGAGAAGTATATATATAAAAAAAAAAGTATCATACCTTCGCGGAACGAAATGAGTCGCTGTACGCTTGAACAGCGTTGGGAAATATTAATAACTTATTTCAGAAGTGAGTGCTGTGTAGCTAAAACAGTGCGTTTTTTGAAAAGAAGTTTTAGTAGAAAAGACGCACCCGACGCGGCTGTTCTACGCAAGTTTGTGCAAAAAGTTCATGAGAACTTGGTAGAGTATTCTAGTGGACAACACTAATGGTCCCCGTTGTCGTACGGTGCGTACAGATCAGAATGTGGCTGCTGTAGCCGAGGGTATAAATAACACGAGGCTCGGGAACAACGTTTCGGTCAACGGTATGCGTTACAGAGCCACTTTTTCTTACGCTGAAATTGGAGACATGGATTTGGACGACCTCGAGTTCATGCAGGATGGCGCGCCATGCCACACAGCCCATGCTACAATCGATCTTTTGCTCATCAAATTCCCAAATCGTGCTATCAGCCATATTGGCGATGTCAATTGACCGTTTCGGAGCTGCGATTTTATCCCTCTTGATTTTTTTTTTTTTTTTGAGGGGAACCGTGCTGGACCGATGTTATGCCAATAATCCAGAAATGATTCAAGCACTTAAGCCGAATATCATCTAAGCAATCCGTGAGCTGCAGCCCGAAAGCATCAACAGGGTCTTGGAAAATTTGGGTAACAGAAACCGCTACTGCGACGCCAGCCGATGCAGCCACTTGAACGACGTTGTCATAATTAATGGGAATGTTTGCTCTTACTCTTTCATTAGTAAGCGTTTTTGATGTGTAAGCGTCTAAGCGCGCGTTGTTGGAATCTGGTGGAGTAATTCCACACATTTAACTTCCGGAGACAGGGAATGCGTCACTGTGTTTTACCATGGCATACATTTATGAGCTGGGGCATATTAATTTCAGCTTTTTGTTGATGTGAAATAAAATTTCTCCATTTCGTCCTTGCACCGTACTCAGAAGAAATTTCAAGAATTCTGCAGGGAGATTATCATCTTTTACCAATGATCATAAGCGGAGACTTCAATATCAATTTTGCAACTCCAGAAGCTCAACCATTTATTGATTTTATGCAAGATTAGTTAATTTAATCTTCAAATGAACTCCAACCGGAAAATTTCAACAACCATCGATGCTGTCTTCCAGCGTAATCTAGATAAATTACAGTCTCGAATGTACATATCTTACTTCAGCTACCACAATCCGATTGTATCTATTCTACCGAAACTATCACAGAACGAATAAATTATTGTTATTTCATAATATATCAAGAATACGGTTATTACAATTCCCTCTTTTCTCAATGACGTGTATCAAGCCACACACATACCGCACGCACGGTGTTTACACATACACATATTTCGGGACTGTTGGATACAGTCGCACCAATTTTTTATATTACCCACATGTTCTATATAGCTCATTGATTTCCAAAGTTTACAAAAACAGTACGAGATCCAAATGTTGTTGTAAACCATGGAAATCAATGATCCATATACCTAGATCATTATTTGAGCATAATAATAAAGGGTTAAAGCCGTAATACATGGAAAAAATGTATTTTTGTTCCTTTTATTGCATTTTTAAAAAATAAACTTATATTTGGCCCACTCTGTATATGGAAAACACGCACGTAAATAAAGTGAAAGCAAAATTTTAACCGATAGAGTCGAATGCAAACACTTTAAGAGCACCATCCCTAAAACTGACCACAGACGACCCACGTAACCACTTCATAATTCCGAAAAAAAGGACCGGCTATTTAGCCCCGATTGTACGAAAATATCCGTATCCCTTACTCTTATACAACGAACCTTACCCAATTTCAAATATGTATTCTAGGACATGCCGATTCATCTAGACCACAGACCACACTGTCCATTGTAAAGACAAACAAATAAAACGGAACTCTATAGACCACCAAAGCAGCACAACAACAGTGCAACAAATAAGTGTAGGAAACCGAACAAATGAGGAGCGGGTAGCCTAGCGCTTCAAACAAGAAAACACGATGACAAAGCCAAATAGAAAAAAAGTGAATTATTAAAGTAGGTTAAGTTCATTCAAAGCGTTCCTGTGTTGAGTGATAATAAATGTGCGCCCAATTCAACAATGAGGCTGTATAATAGAAGTGAATCGAGCGTCCCAGTTGACAATAAAAAAGAAAATTGTAAGGATGTGGTTGAGTAACTTCTTACTTGCTTCGTTATAAAATAGCGTGAATTTATTTTTTCTGAGAATTTGGGAATTGTTTTACCACACCGAGAAGTAAATTTTGTTCCTCAAATAAAAGCCGTTAAAGGTCATTTAAAGACGGGCAACTTTTCAATGCTTGTTTTTATTTCATTTCTTAGAATTGTTTGTTGGGGTTATCAGATTTCCGTTCCAGATTAGATGGGCAGCACCTTTCGCATACAGAATTTGCGACTACGACTACGTTATGAATACAAATTGATTGCAGCAGTCTAAGAACCCACATTTTCTAAAACAAAATCAATCGGGCGAAACCCTTTTGGAGTACAGGCCATTTAAGTGGTTCAATTGTTTAAAACCAAATCGATTTAGTGAATTCAACTTTTTTTAGCCGATTAGTTCATTAAATAATATGAAATGTGGGTGCAGGGAAATAACTTTACGGGCAATAACTTCACATGGGAAATAACTTCACTTTGAGTGGGAAATAATTTCACTTTTTCATGTGAAGTTATTTCCCACTTAAAGTGGGCAATAACATCACTACCAATTTTGTGAAATTATTTCCCACCTACAATTTGAGAATTTGTTGATTCTAAATGGAAAATAAAATAAAATTATTTATAAGTAGTATAGCTTGTTTAATTAACTATGCATGCACCCAAACTCGCAACTACTCACACCCCTAAACAGAGACTCTAAGCCGGAGGGTTGCAGGGGGGCAACAGGCCCCCCCCCCCATTTATTTTCCACTGTTTATGAATTGTAGGCTTACATAATGTCGTCGCATGCTAAGAGAAATTATTGTTTATTATTATTATTTATTGAAGTTTTTGCTCACTTTCATTGGGAAATAATTTCACATAAAATAAGTGAATTTATTTCCCACTCGAGTTGAAGTTGTTTCCCATGTGAAGTTATTGCCCGTGAAGTTATTTCCCTGAACTGGAATGTGTTTTTATTTTATTTCACTGCTTTCTTGCTTTTGTCACACTTATAATCAGGGTTGTCAGTATTTTTTGTTTGCTTTAAGTACCCAAACCTCAAAAAAAAAGTGTAGCCCAGAAAAAAGCGCAAGAAATCGTGGAAAATGTTGGTATTTTTCCCATTAACCCATCTCACTTATGCGCGCCGCGGATTTTATTTGACTTCTTCTATTTTCTATTTTCTACAATTGACTTTTGTGCCTTGTGGTTGTATCCAATTAAAAGGCCTGCAAAATAAATTGGTGTGCGTTCAAGTTCAACGAATGTTCAATGTCACTTCACTGCAAGAGTGCTGCCAAGTTTTAAAAGTGCGTGTTTGTTTGAAAATATTTCTCTTTTATTTTTGCGAAGGAATATAACGAACAAAATTAACACAACATTTTTAAAACGATGTGTAGCCCAAAATTGTATTGGGCGCTCATTTTTGCATCGTTTTAAAAAAAAATATAGCCCAGAAACTACAAAACGCCCAATCTGTCAACCCTGTTTCTAATACACTGCAAGGCTTTGCTTTTAAATACATATCATTGGCATTGAATGACCATTCTGAAGGAATCACTATAAACGTTAAAGATTTTGTTTTTGTGCAAATTTTGTGAGGACATGTAAGACCAATTTTTATATTATCCTCCTCCCAAAAAAAAAAATCCTTGCACATCACTTATTCGCATTCACATATCTGTGATGGATTAAAACTCTTTGTGTTCTCACATTTAATCAGAACATGGAAACGGCAAGGCCCATAGGGGACATCACATCCAACAACATCTGCAAGTAATTGTCTCTGTTACATAATCCTGCATGATAAATAAATGCAGGAATGTTTTAAAAACTCCATTAATTTGAGCTTTAACTGCCGAATTGATATATGTATTCAGGAAAAGGGGTTAGCAAGTATATTTCGGTGGCGTATACGTAACCTTTTCAGCAAGGAAATGGAGACTGACAGTAATGGGAATCTAAAACACTTAAGCAAGGATTTACTGATGGTACAACGTTTATAAATAGAATTAGCTGCTCTGTAGTAAATTTGTGTAAACGTTTTATGATGTATTATGCCTCTCGAATTCCGAGTTAATTTGCAAATAAAATATCAATTAGCTGAGTTCATCCAACGAAACTTAAAGTAAACCTGTCAACAACTGTAGTTACATGCTGCAGTCATTCTGCATGGCATTTAACTTTTGTGTTACCTATTTATATGTAAGAGTTTCAATGTGATTTTTGTTCGATTTATTTAAATCATTTTAGTAGTTTTTATTATAAGTTTCTAAAAAAAATACAAATAATCGATTTCCTTGGACAGGTAATAAAAAACGCAAATAAAATCTGAAGTCGGGAAGGTTAGTGAAATATCAGAGTTTCATTGCATCACCTACTTGTAAAGTTGACAAAAAAACAACACAAGACAATAACTGGTTCCATTGGTTATTATCTTTAAATTTCTCTCTTCTCCCTGAGACTGTAGAGGTGGTCACAACTCACAATCATTACCAAATTTTAATGGATTGCTGGGTTTTTTACAACTCCCAACTGAACGTCATCACGAGACATGAATCCAACTCATCAGACCACACACAATGCAGTATAGTAATGATCGTTAATTGTCTCTGTTGAAAATGCAGTCATATACAGTCTTAACTTTAAAAAGTTCTCTACATCGATGTCTACATGTATCAACTTTCAAGAAACTAAATATAAACGACACGCAGAACATTTCCACACATACATGCGTTTTTCGTCGCACAACAATTCAAAAGAGCTCACTTTAGAGTTGCGTTCACATTAATAGTTAAGCGATCTACTTTTTGCTACCCAATAATAAATTAAGTGCACGACTGTGTCGCACAAAACTTTCTCGTTGATCAAAAGTTTGGTTAAGTCAATTGGTAGGTATGTAGGTAAAAAGTGCAGAAGCAACCATACATAAAATGTAAGAATAGGTAGTGTTAATAAAATTCACTTCTAGATTATTATTCGATGTGGCAGTACATATCAAGTACCAATGTGAGTTTTTATAAGTTTAAGCTCTTAATAGCATGTTGGAATATAGATTAATGATGCTGGGATGTTCTGATTGTAAAAACTCCAAGTGGTTATTATTTCAAGGTTATGGTTGAAAAAAGGAAAAAGTGTGTAATATTTGCTGAAAATTAGTTTTGCGTCGCCGTTATTGCATTTTTAATGGAAGTGCGGTGTTGAGTTTTAAGAAAATAAAGGGTTTTTCAATAAGAGCGCTACAAAACAAAAACGGTTTTGGATATCAATGGAATTCTTTATTCCTGTGAAAGTACGTTCGATGCCATTATGTATGGAACTCGACTTCTTTTGCATCGCTTGAGAACGACGTGTGAGAGACACTTTCTGGGGCTTTCTTCAACTGAAGCCTCAGCGGCAGCAATATTCTCGACACTACGGGAACTTCTTTGTCTCATTGGTATGGGAACATTTCGTACTGTGCCTGTGGATTCACACTAGATGCTCAATTGTTGATCTGCTAGGACGATTATGACGAACATAAATTGGACGTAGCGCTCTTAACGTTGAGGCCACTGACTCTGAATTTCGGTTGTAAATCTTAATAATTTCGACTCGTTGTTGGCTCGTATATCTTTCCATTATGAAATGGCAAACCTTATTGAAGAGAAATGTCAAAAGAGCGGCAAGAAATTCAGCGTCGTTTGCTGTCCCTGTCGCTCTACTCTTGTAGCGTCCCTGTTGAAAAACCCTTTATATGATTACAAATCGGCTTTTGGGTAGAAATTTTTGAGAAATAGTTCAAAAACTGTTTTATTCGAACTTTTTGAGAAAAACTAAGTAGGATATATTATTTATTTGGAGAGTTTTTGTAAAATTTGACAGACAAAACAGTATCAAATGTTGGAATGTTTAGTTTGAAAAATATTATTGCTTAACTATATAGCTAAGAACCGATTACAAGTTATTGTTCGGGATGTAAGGAGTACTTGGTTTTTAAAGAGTTATCGAAAACGAAAATGGCGGTTTCGAGATATAAGCAGTTTTTAAAATTAGCGTTTTCGGTGATTAGAATTGAAAATTAAGGACGCAATAATTTTGAAAACATCAGTTTTACTGTATGTTCCCAATTTGGTCAAAATGGTCGAAATCGTTATTGCCGCTTTTAGGTAAACTAATTTAAAAAAAAAAAAAAAAAAAAAAAATGAGGTTTTCGAGGTACAACCAAATTTCAAAATTACCGTTATTCGATTTTTTGGCCACAAACTGAGTATGCAGTCATGTTAACCTCACCAACTTAAACTTTAGTATAAATTTTGGTTGAAATCTTAGGGCAGCTATTTAGGCTGTAGGCCTCGGGAGCATACGGACAGATCGACAGACAGACAGACAGAAAGACAGACAGAAAAACAGACAGACAAACGGACAAATGGACAGAATTTTGTGAACCAAATTAGGGCAGCCATTTATACTGTAGGCCTTGGGAGCATACGGACAGACAGAAAGACAGACAAAAATAGACAGACAGACGGATAAAATCTTGCGACCCACTTTTTTGAGTTCCTCTATCATCGTAATTTCAAGAATTGATTAACATCTCGAGATCGAAATTAAATCGATCGAAGTTAAAAATCACATGCACGCGCCTCACAGTCGCAGTAACTCGACTAAAGCCGGAACCACACTTGTAACGTGTGTTGTGATGTGGAGTGGCGTGTCGCTATCACTCCAATGGATTTCATATGTGTAGAAACATATTTTTCTCGTGTGTTGTGTTGCAGTGTGTTGCGTTGTGTCGAAATCGCTCCTGTACCGATTGCGCCACAACGCTCTATGGCGCAATGAAGCGAGACATTATATTATCTGAAATTGCATATGTGAAAGAAAGAGTATACATGATCTAGGAAATCAATAACGTCAAAAAAGCAAAACAAACAACATTTGAATTCATTTAAAAAAATGACAGCACACTATATAAGTGTGCACAGAACACGAAACGACAGACCACACCACAACACACCACACGTTATAGGTCTGGTGCGGGCTTAACTCACCTACCTCGCGAGTGTCTGAAAACATTCGAGTTTGTAAATGTCACTTGAAATTTTCCCAATTAAAACAAAATTAAAGGCTTCTTCAAATCGATCTAGAAACCGAAAACGCACTTGCAAATCGTTACGAACAAGCTCAGATGTTCCTAGAAATTCCCTTATCACAGTCTAGTACTAATAAGGACTGAACCCTTCAATCCACCATTTGCTTTGTTACTATGGTAGCAGTGTCATATTTCGACAAGTGAATGAGGCAAAATAATTTCATTTGCTTCTGCTATCAGTTCCAATTTGATTGGTCTTATATGCAGAAATATCTTCTTGCTCAAAGGACAAAACAATTCTTACCAATCCATTACCCACTGATATACGTCCAAACACCCATACAATCAGTCGGACATGACCTACGATAATTTAACGAAATCCTTAACAAATATCTTATCCATTAACCCCCAACTCTTGGTGTAAATGTACTTTATTGATCCCATTCCATGTGTCAAGAAGAAAATATTACAAATCCCAAAATAAATAACCAACAGAATCCTGATAGATGAAGGTACACGCCGCTACCAAACACCGAAACAATCAATGGAATGGAAACCACTTCAACGATGATAGCAGGAAAACAATTTCAAATGACTCGTTGACCCGCCGCACAATAAATCGGTGCGATTATTTCACCCAAACCCAAAGTGCGTGCTCAAGTCGTTCAATTATGTGAAAGGTATGATAGAAAAAAAAAAAAGATAAACATTCAAGCAGTGTCAATTCAGTTATCTCTCGGCGGTGACCTCTCTAAGTGAGATCATAAATTCTCAAGAGTCCCGTCCGCCACCGCAGCACATAGTTTGTGTAGGGATTTGTGTGTGTCCTTTGTTTAACATTTTCCACTTTACGCAAGCCATAGCGACATAACGAGTTTGAGGGCCAAGAGCATTTCTATTCATCTTGGTTTCCGCTATTTGCATGCGTCAAGGATACGCGGCGGTGGATGCTCTGAAAATTGTCAAGTTCGCGTGGCGGTTTTCATTTATCTAATCCACCCCACCCCCTCCATTTGGTATACGAGCATGCACAAGCATATGTATATATCAGCGTGGATTTATACGCTTCCTTCCTGCACAGAAGTGGATTTCTTCATCATCCACATGGGGGATGCCCGTAAACACATTTGAGGTTATGTACTCTCCGTATGCTGCCGAGTCTCGATTATTCTCAAAATTATGCAACCACTCAAGGCTGGCTAAGCTACGGAAATATTTTCGGTCACCATCACCGCACGTGTATATGTGCGATGCCATTAGTGTGGTATTTGCTTTGAATTAATTGACCACCACGGAACGAGTATGCTTCCCATTTACTCTTGTGTGACGACAACAATAAGACGATGTGAATGTGAGCTGCTTTAATGTCCCTCCATATCACATGACAGACGAAAGTAAAAAAAAAAATTTGTTCGTTACAGGACATGACACACACAGCGGTAAATGACAAGCAGCTCACATCGGGGAATGTCATTACAGAAATCATTTTTAATGGCAAAATAAAAAAAATAAAAATCTCAGCAATGCTGTAAAGTTATAAAACCCCACATATCCACACGAATACCCTATGCATACTCGCATGGGGTGGAAGTGAGGTTTTGCGTATTTTTTCTGTTTGTTTCAGATTCTGCCCGAGGGTACATTGTTTCTATCAAGGTCGGCAATGGGGTGTGTAGCTAATTCCAGAGATTTTTGTCTGATTTTTCTTTACGACATGGCTTAGCAGAGAAGGATACACACACAAAGTGGCTGAAGTATACATTCAAAAGTTTTGTAAGTTGTTTGTTCGTTTCGACCTATCGTCCCCGTGATTACTCCATTTGGCTATGCGAGATGTGTCCTTTGGAGAGAAGCGGCTTTTGTCCGAAATAAAATGAATCGCCCACTAACTACTGATCAGTCCCGCATATTCAAATCATGTGCCATGTCAGCAGAGAGATACAGCCGGCTTTGATTATTCATATGGGAGGCAGAAGAAAGTTCCCGTTAGGGCATCCCGCGCACCCTCGTTTTAACAGCGATTTTATGACATCCCATAAATATCACCAAGTAGTGGCATACACTATCAATTTGCAATTAAAATTGCGTTTTACGATTTTATTCTAACCGTTTTATGGCCATTGCTCCTAATGGGTTATACGGATATTATTGTCGCTAAGCTGGTATCTTGTTCTGGGAGTGCTTATTATTATACCCACACAAGGGTGGCTGTGCAATTAACATTAAAGATTGTTGATGCTGTGATAGATGTTAGGAATGTAATTTACCACGGCCGTTTGGTGATTTAAAATTCAGATCGGAAAAGGGAAGGCACTAAAACGTAGAAGGGAAATTAACTTTTCATGAGAAAAGTAACTTGTCCCTGACAGACAGCAAAACGGTTTATTTTTCGGTTTAATTCGCATTTTTGTAAGCGATTCGCATATAAGAAAGGACTCCATTTCTTCAAGTTAAGGACTGAGAGCAGTTAAAATATGTCGAAGCATAACGAAATATATGCTGCCAACTAGAAGGGACATACTACACCGAGCAGCGAACAGAACGTGGCGATAGATAACTATGCACCTATACCTTCGAGGCAGTTAGGGACTTTGTCTACCTCGTTTATTAACTGTCAAAATGACATCACATCAGAAATCAAGCGAATTCTTGTCAAACTGTTACTTTGCCATAAGAAGACGACTGATTATTGGGACTTTGACGAAAAAAAAAATAATTAGACTCTCTATGAGATCCTCATCACCCAAGTCCTGCTTTATGGCGCAGAAAAATGGAAGTTAGTAAAAGCGAATAAAGTTCTCCTTGGTCTCTTCGTTCAAAAACTCCATCGAGTGATTTTTGGGCCCCGTTTGCTTTGAAGGAGGAAGCGATTCAACAGTGAATTCTCCAGAAAATAAAAGAGTATGTTCGGTAATCGATGTCGGCTAATTGCAAAGGGATGTGTTGGTATGGTAAAGTCATATTAAATGCATTTTAAAATTTTTGTAAGTTCTGTTTTTGAAAAATTTATTTTATTTATCGAGTCGTTTACACATCGTATTTGTGTTTGTATAATATCGGAAAAAATCGTAAAAATATTTACGAAATAATACGTTACTTTTATAAAAAAAAATTGGTGCGACTGTATCCAACAGTCCCGAAATATGTGTATGTGTAAACACCGTGCGTGCGGTATGTGTGTGGCTTGATACACGTCATTGAGAAAAGAGGGAATTGTAATAACCGTATTCTTGATATATTATAACATAACAATAATTTATTCGTTCTGTGATAGTTTCGGTAGAATAGATACAATCGGATTGTGGTAGCTGAAGTAAGATATGTACATTCGAGACTGTAATTTATCTAGATTACGCTGGAAGACAGCATCGATGGTTGTTGAAATTTTCCGCTTGGAGTTCATTTCAAGATTAAACTTATCTTGCATAAAATCAATAAATGGTTGAGCTTCTGGAGTTGCAAAATTGATATTGAAGTCTCCGTTTATGATCATTGGTAAAAGATGATAATCTCCCTGCAGAATTCTTGAAATTTCTTCTGAGTACGGTGCAAGGACGAAACGGAGAAATTTTATTTCACATCAACAAAAAGCTGAAATTAATATGCGCCAGCTCATAAATGTATGCAATGATAAAACACAGTGACGCATTTCCTTCCCCGCAAGTTAAATGTGTGGAATTATTCCACCAGATTCCAATAACGCGCGCTTAGATGTTTACACATCAAAAATACGATCACATAACAACGTTGAACAACATTGACCCAAAGACCATACTCTCAGCAAAAAAATATTTGGCAACATTGCAACATTCCTATTATCTAGAGTTTCGCAACATTCCAGAGCCCAACTTTACAGCAGGTATTCAGGGCTATCGTGAACAAAATTCCCCCCGAAACATTTCCCATCTTTCAAAAATAGGTATCGGCAATGAATTTCGAAAAAGGGAAAATTCCCCCCGGAATAAATTGGTATCGTGAAGAAAAATTCCCCACGGAATTTGATCGGATTCCCCCCGGAATATTTCCTTCGTAGATTTGTTGGTGGAAATTCAAAACCTAAGCAATTTCTATGGGAGTTTGAAGTCTTTTCCGTTTTTCTTTTTTTAATTTGGTTCATTTGAAATGTGAAAATAGAAGTGGCATAGAATTGGTATACTTCAAACAACAGAGAGCAACAATTTTTAATCATGAAAGTATTTTGTTTAAAGCTTTTTTTTCAAATGTACTAAAACGAATTAATAGGTGTAGCTTAGCTCAACTCATCAAAAACAATTGGAGAAGATGGTCAAATGTATTCGATGAAAATCTTCTGCAAAGAACCGCAGGCATTTGCTCAGCTTTACGACGGCATTCGCCTTGAATGGTTTTTTGATTGAAGATAGTTTGTCTGAGAGAAAATCCATCCGGCAGATACATACTTGAACATTTGTTTATTGAGCCTGTAGTACAGGTGAAATCTAATAAAAAACAAATATGTAATAACTATGTTGCAACTCTTTTTCATTTCTACTTACAACGTCTGTGGTAACTCGAAGGGATTGGATTTATCGCTTAAAGTTCTTCTGTTCAGTTTCACTAAATTTTTTTCTTGAATTTATTCCACTGGCAGCAATCTTAAACGCTGCGTTTCGTTTTCCATTTTACCGATTCGAACACTTTCTTCACTAAAATACGTATAAGTCCAATTCGCGTCTTTGCAATTGGTTAAATTAACGAAATTAATTGGTTTAAAACAAATATTTGCAAAATATTCCCAAATATGAGCTTAATTGACACTTGAATAAATCACAATTGACAGTGGTTAATGCTTTCGAACATTTTTTTGAAAAATTCCCAGGGAAATAAATTCCCATTGAGATTCGCGATAGGAGGAATATTTTCTAGGGAACCAAAAATGTTCGGGGGGAATTTTTTCCCCTCGGAATCGCCGATAGCCCTGATTATGTTTATCTTCATTTTCTTCATTCAATTGAAATCAATTGAAAAAATGAATAAAATCTAATTTTCCCTACTTTGTTTGAGTCAGCTAAAAAAAAAAGAGCTAAGCGCGATATATATTTTTTGTGATGATTTCAAATAAAAATGCATAAAACCTAATGAATTTTAAACAGGTACAATGTAGGCCGACCCAAAGGATGCTGTGCACAGGATCAATAGGAATCTCCAATTATATTTGTACGATACTTTGTTCGTATAACTGAGTTTGCGGAAGTGATATTACACTTGTACTATTTTGATTTGAATAGGAAATAAAAAGAAAGGGAATCATGATAAGAAATGCCAGTAATGTCCTAAGTAACTTGGGGATAATTTTAATAATCAATGTAGCTTATATCCACGTTAGTTGGTACTTGCAAGATTTGCAACAATTATAATGATATGCAGTAAATGGTAGTTTAAATTAATTTTTCCATTTTTAGTGGCTCGAGTATTAAATTTCAGTATAAGTTTATCGCTTTAAATTTTTGTTGTATCCGATCGAACGTTCAAGTTTAATAGATTCATTTTACGTTGGTTTGTTTAGCTCCATAGATAACTGCAGGATTTCTACAGTCTTTTGATGCTTTATAGAAATTGCAACTTAGTTTTTAATTAAGTATCTTAAATACTTTTTAGATTGCATTAAAAAGGATTCCAGGTAGTAAAAATGGAGTATTGCTGTCAGAAGTTGATCCTCTTTGTAGAATAGTTTGGGAGGGTAAAAAAAAATACTCAGGAGGCACTACCATGCTATCCATTGCGTAGCTCAGAATTTTCAATTGAACACTATCGGGTCCAACGTTAAAATTAAAACACAGTTCGGATAATATCACCGATTCATTCTATTCGTTATTTGGTATTATTGACCTAAAATAACATAACACCGTCCTTTTTCTAGTAGCAAGATCCCCCCCCCCCCTATCCGACAAGCTAGAACAAGGATAATGCTAGCAGGCCTACAGGTGATGCATAGAAATATGGATACCCCTTTCATATCTTTGCCGGGATATGGACTGATTGACCTGTAACCCTTGGTCTTAAGTATAGATTTAGATGTGAGAGAGTTCTGTGGTGTTTACCGGTCGAAGGAAAAGGAGTTTGTTTGACAGGGGAGTTTCTTGTTTCTTTATTATGGTCCTAATCGATCGGACAAATCGTTAGCTCAATCTCCTTCTTTTCTTTTTACTATCAATACTACCTTCACCACCACTAGAAAGAGGTCATGTATATGATCACCTCAACCCCTAGTGAAGAATAAATTTTCGTTACAAAGCTCCGCCCCGATGGGCCTTCGAAATTCAGGGGATCTCTTGGATTGCTCATCTGGAGACTGATAGCCAAAAATGGCGCTTACTGAAGAGGTGTACGGGTTGAAGCCGAAGTCCAAACCGAACGCTAGCGCCACCCAAGTAAGTATTAAAGTCAGTAACCATATGAATACGGGAACATAGGCGAATGACGTTTTAGAGTCACCTCTGTCAACTAAGGGCGTTGCCAATCGATGACTAATTATTTCATTTCCACCCACCCTTAGTTGAAACGGTGGCTAGCAACCAAAATAACGAGTTATAAAAGCCTGAACAGGCTTAACCCAATAATTGCCCATCCCTACTGCCACCGCACCTACATCCCTAATAGGATATATCAAATTGTTCATCCAACCTCGTCACTCTTAACTTTTATCTTGTCAACGGAATCGATTACCTCCGAGTCGATTATATGCACGATTAAGCAATCTAAATTTTTAATTAGAATTGATGTCAACTTTCCAAGTACAGCCAGAACTGTTCTAGTTTATATTTAATAAAATTTATTCAATCGAAAAGGCAATCTATGGAAAACCACTCGACAAAGTTAAGATCAAGGGTAATAACAAATCAATAAAACATAAACTCATACCTCAAACATATACACACGAGGTAACGCCATCACTTACTTAGCATAAACAATACATTGCCACAGTGGTCTCCTTGAATTGCACTGGCAATTTGCGAACACAATCCAAACTGTGAGACCAGAGATTGCATATAAAAGGCGCTCAAATTACTCGATCATCAAACAGTCACACATCGTCGTTCATCGATAAAATTATATTATCACTAAAAAAAAAAATCACAAATCACCACCAATATGTTCAAGTTGGTGAGTACAATTATTATAGGCTCAGTGTAACAACGGTCGGAATATACGTGTTTTCCTTTTCATACAGTTGGCCGTTCTCTCAATCATCGCCATTGCCTATGCCGCCCCAGGTGTAGTGGTCACCCCCTTGGTCCACCATGCCCCACTGGTGCCAGTAACAGGCGTCAGCCACTCGTAAGTACTGTCTTTTGCGATTCAATTGCTGGATCTCATCATCCTTTCTTCCCTCCTCCCGCATCAACCAGTGTGATCCACCCAGCTCCCGTGGTCAAGACGGTCGTTCCAGTTGTTCCAGTTGTTAAGCCAGTTGTTGCTGTTCATTCAGTACCAGTTGTGAAGACAGTCGTGCCAGTCGTTCATCCTGTTCACGCTCTGCACCCAGTCCATCATCCAGTTGTTGTGCATCATTAATGATGCTGAGAGAAGCTTCTTCCCAGTAGCTATCTTCTATCGCGATGTCAAACATCCGCCATTTTGTTTATTAAAAATAGAAAGAAATAAAAGCCAAACATTAAAGTAACGACTTTTCTTTTTGTCTGTCATTCACAGACATAGATATCCGTTTCCGGATTGACATGGCGGTTGTTCTCTTCAAATGCGCTCTTTGACTTGTATTGTCATTCAATTTGGTCCGCATCCTCCCGCCCCAGCTCAAACACCCAGATGACAAAAAGGAAACTGGTTTTTCCACTTGCATCGTGCTGTGCACTTGTCTGTTGCATAACATGGAAAAGATTTTTTTTTTTTTTTTCGTTTATCGCACGAGACACTGTCTGCCAGAGAGCAAGCAGCCCCCGCCAACGTAAACTTGACGAAGGTTAAGGCAACGCTAAACGACATATATCTTCCAGTTTATTGAGATAAAAAAAGAAATCCGAAAAAAAATTGTTATGTTTGGATACGAGATACGAGTAACGACAACGACAACGAGTACAGAGTATCTCTGTATCTTTTTTTTATTCATTTGTCGGTGCACAGACTGGCAAACGAGAAAAAAACAAAACATAAAAAAAAAAAAAATGTCTCAATCAGTTAGTTGGGTCAGTTTATTTGACATTGAAGGATATTTTGCGGGGATAATTGATTATATTTGCCTCCGGTGAATGGATAGTCCTTCTTTATTGGTTCGCTTATTGGAAAATTCAATTCGTATGCAAATGGTTTACGGATTTGCACCGTATTCTGGTTTGAAGTATGGCCACAAGTTGTGAGTACAGGTTTATCTGTGTCAAGGTGACAATCGACCGGATGGACATTGGACATGTGGTGTAATGGAATTTTATTCCGTAAAAAAAAAACAAAAACTTTTTGTCCATATTAAGGTTGAGAAATTGTTTTACAAATTGTCATGTCGAATGTGTGCCGGTACCGGTGCCGATATGCACATTTCTAAAATAGTCAGGTGGGTATTTCGAACGTGAAGGCGAGTTAGAATTGCAATTGCAGTTGAAAGTTATTGAAATTTGAATTGTATAATTGATGATTTTAGAATATTTTCAATTGAAGGCGAAATTGAAATTAAGTACGGATGGGGGTACAAATAGGCGTAGGAAACTACGGCTGGCTCTGTAATTCGCAACTCAAAGGCACGCGCAGGGTCTGGATGTAAATGTAAATTGAAAGTCTTTTATCAAATTAGCAGATCAATTATTCCGGGAGGTACGTTCTGCAGAACTGACAGATATCGACTTCATTGAGGCCGTTTGGGGTGGCTTTAGAAAGAACCTAATTAGCGCATAAAATTGGTCATGCAACATCATAATTTGGGTAGGGTTCAGGAATCTCTTGATTTATCAAGGCAATCTATGGAGTTCGGGAACATTTTTGTTTTCCCTACAACCTCATTGACTGTGGGTTGGCTGGTGCGATTTTGTGAGCTCTGGCTAATGACGGCCTTCACTTGTCAGACGATCAAAAGGAGTGATGGAATGGAATGCATAAAAGGAGTGTGTTAAAAAAAAGTGCACCTACTTAGCTGATAACTACGGGGAGCAGGACACCAGCATCTATTTGGAAACGGATTCGTTACTAGATTTGGGAGGTCATGCGTAAACGAAAGGTGTGAAGGTGGAAAGTGTCGAAATATGATTTTATAAACTGGTGGATAAAGCTTATTAGCAGTTTGTAGTGATATTATCCACCCTGTAACATAATCAATAAGATTACCTTTGATCACTTTAGGAAAACACTGAGTTGCCCAGAGTTGAAAAATTAAAATTCTTCAGACATATTTCCTAGTTTTTAGTCGATGAGTTGGCGTACATTTTTAATAAAAGCATATTTTTTGGAGTATTTCCTGGTGCACTCAAATGTTCTGACTCACAAGCTTTGTTTAAAAAGGGATCTGCTGACGAATTGTGCAATTATAGGCCATCTCACTTCTACCTGCTATTAATAATATTTTTGAAAAAGTTGTTAAGAACAGGGTGGTGAATTTGGATACAACAAATTTCTTCAGTTCAGTTCATTTCTATTCGGGGTCCATAAATGTAGATCTACAGAGCTTTTGCTCACAGACATGTTTTGATAATCTGGATAAAAAGAAATGTACAGCCAGATTGTTTGTTGACAAAGGTTAACCATGATAATATTGCTTTGCAAAATTGAAAATGCTGGATTTCGTGGTTTTATTTGTGAGTGGTTTAAGTCATATCTTAGAAATAAGTCTCAGATTGTTCAGGTTGCCGGCACCAGGAGCGATGAAAAGTTTCTAAATATTCGAGTTCCTCAGGGTTCTGTTTTGGAACCATTACTGTTTTTAATTCATATAAATTCCTTATTTAACTTGCCGATTAAAAGATAACTTACTGACTTGTGGTTCAGTTAGTGGTTTTAATCTTATCTCAGATATCAATTTTGATCTTCATCTCTTAAAAATCTGGTTTGCGGAGCGTAGACTGATTATCAGCTCAAAAACCAAAATCATGTTATTAAGTTTGTTGGCACAAAACAAATTTGAAGCTGATGTCTCCTTTCACGCAGCTGATTGCCCAAGATTTCAACTTTCTTTTTGCACTTGCAATCGAAGTCCGTCTTCTAGTTCTTTTGACAGTAGTCTCAGCTGCAGTAATAAATGTTTTAAGATTGAAAGTTTTATTAAATTTAAACATTCACAATTGACTCAAGTATGAGCTTCAATATCCAAATTTGAGAAACTATTTTCGTGGCTCCCTCAGCACTTTTACTTTCTGCAAAGAACTAAGGACTTGCGGTACTCATCTTTCATTCTAGATTGCAGTTTGGTATTACCTGCTGGGGAGGAGTTTGTTTAAAAAAATATAGCCTCTTTTGTCAATTCAAAAATATACTTTAAAGAAAATATAAAATATGCCACGCTTACACCCTAGTTTTCCATTGTTCAGAGATTTGAAGGTCCCTCCAGTCCGTCATTTGTACTGATACAAAGGGCTTAAATTGTTCTTTATGAGATCAGGGAATATTAGTTACAGGTTCATAAATAATTATAGTTTACGTGCTAATACAGCAAACCAAGTATCTGTACCCGCTTTTCGTACAACAACGTTTCGTAATTTTTATTCTGTTCCACTTCCACTTTTTGTAAGAGTACTTACACATCATCATGCATTTGCTAGGCAAGTATAAAATTGCCTCTTAAAAACATAGAATCTTTGGTTCTTATTCTTCGTTGATATTTTTGTGAAATATTTTGTTGTTTTATAATATTGTTTCTCCATAAGAGTACTTACCCATACCAACTGGAATTTAATTATTTTTTTAAGTATCGCTTTATATATGGCCTTAGTGGAATTATCTCTTTTTTTTTCTAAGAAATACAATAATTGTTACTATTATTTCTTTTTATAACTGCATTAATATACAGGGTGTCCGCCGGGAAGGTATACTAGTTTGTTTGTTTATAATTTTTGATTAAATGAAAGAGAATGGATCTTATATTGATAAATGTTTTATTTAATGTTGGCAATTATGTATGGAATACAATATCAGGTAAATTTCCGCCTCTGTTAGTCTCACAAATGCGAGCCCTTTTCAGCACATTTTTCATTACATTCTCACACATTTCACGCGGTATTGATTGAATTAACATTTTTCAGTTTTTTTCTTTCTTTTGATAAATTTTTAAATTAATTTTTTTTCTCCTCACTTGAAGTTTTTTTTTATCTTAATATTAAATTTTTCTCTAACTTTAAGAGTTTTTCTTAAATTATGTAATTATGTAGTCTGTAACTTGTAAAATGGTAGACTTAAATAAATAAATAAATAATTTCATCACGAATATTTTGTTTGAGTTGCTCAAGCGTTTCTCGTTTGTTTGCATAAACCTTGCTTTTCAGATATCCCCACAAAAAGAAGTCCGAAGCAGTCAAAACAGGCGACCGTGGAGGCCAATCAACATCACCATTTTTTGAAATAACTTGTTGTGGAAATAGGTCTCGCAGTAATTCCATTGTAATCCTGGCTGTATGCGATGTGGCACCGTCTTGTTGATACCACATGTTAATCATGCCCAAAGCATGAAGTTGTGGCGTTAAAAAGTGTTCAATCATATCACGATATCGCTCCCCATTCACAGTTTTCCGTTTTCATTTTCAAAGAAGTAAGGTCCAATGATTCCTCCTGACCAAATTGCACACCAGACTTTAACTTTCATGTCCATGCTTGGGCCTATCACCTACAGACCCTCTTTTTTCGAAATCATTCACTACACGGTTAATACCTAGTGCGTTTTGTTGGCACGTTGTTTCCCCAAAAATTTCACGTAACTTTCTCATCGTCACAGTAGTCGATGATTGATTTTGATAAAATGTTTTAACGTTTAAAACACGTTGGTTTATTGAGTATTTTTCCATAATAAATTTGCCACGTGTCTATTTCACGACTGCCAAATATGAACTGTCAAGACTAATGTTTGCCAAAATGGCGGCAAAACAAAGCGGTATTCCTTCCCGGCGGACACCCTGTACAAATATTGTGACTAAAATAATGTAATACATTTTAAGAAATAATAAAATTATCTATCTATCTATCTAAGTATTTTATATGTACAATACTGTTAACCAACAGTGGGCTCAACTTCACGTCCCTACTGTAATGAGTTGTGAAATCCCGACTTATCAGTAAAATTTGATTCAATGATAGAATCATCCGTGAAACAAATATCGACATTCTTTGTACGACTAGAAAGAAAATCTTTTGGGGAGCGCAGCGGGTCGAAATTCTGCTTTCAAAATTCTATCACACAAGAATTCTGATTTTCGAAGTTCTGCTTAGCAAAATTAAAGCAATAAAATGCAGCTTATTCTGCTTTTTTCCAACTAAAAAATATTTAATTTAATTTTATTTGTATAAAATTTAAAACAAAAAATAAAAAGAAGTTAAATATTGAAAACAAAAACTTGGAAAATTTAATTGGAAAAAAATCAGAATGAAGATAAGAAAAGTTAAATATTTAAATAAAATAAAATAAAAAAACAAATTTGAAAAAATTACAAATGGAAAAAGAAAAAAAAATGTTTTCTAAATCTCTGTTTTACAAAATTTTGCAAACAATAAAAATAGGTTTCTTCAAAAGCGCGCGCAGAATTTTGGAAGGCAGCATTTTCAAAAGCAGAATTGAGAAAAGTAGAATTTTTAAAACAGAATTTTGAAAGCAAAAGTTTGTAAAAAGAATTTTAACCCTCCTAGAATTATGACCCTTTCAGAATATTGACCCCAACCCTTAGTTCTAACTATACAATGCACAGTTTCCAATGATGTTTGTAGATTATGCGCTAACCATATGACAGGGCAGTACTTGTTAAACAGACATTCGCGAGAGGTGGCGCAGTGGAAAACACGTTAGGATTAAATTTTGGTTTTGTCCGGCTATCGAACCTGAGAGCTGAGATCCCTCGGTTGTTAATCACTAGAGCAAATGAGCGCACGCCCATGTTTGCACCTTCCCCACCAAATTGTGACTTTAAGTCACAAGTAGTGATATAACTGACAGCAATTCTGTTCGCTGATTCTAAAGCATTCCGCAAAATTAAACACTCAATCTGTCAGATTTTTGAATGTGAGTCTATCAAATGCATCCAAATCCCTTGTTTATGTTACATCAATTTTCAGAGTACATCTGTTCATTCATCCCGTCCATAACTTTTCAATTGCATTCATCATTCTAATCAGAGCATGGAGTACGAGGTGTACCTAGTACCCACTCTAATCCAAATGACACAAAGAATAATTTTTCGTTCAATTTTCATTCGCAGACATTCTTATTTGCCATGAGTGTGGGTTGATCTCCAAGCAGTGCACCCCTTAATATACTTTACGACAGTCGCTTTGAAACAAGTATCATCTAACGGTATACTTTACGACTCACAAAGTACCTCAAATCCGGTTAATTGTTTGCAGACTGGAGATTGATTTAATAGAGCACCGATTTCGAGTTGCCAAAGGACCATGTCCTGACTTCAACTTAAGTCAATGACCCGTCAATACATTTATTTTGCATCGCGCATCTATGAGCTCGTTTGGCGACATTTTACGGTTCGAAGCCTTTGTCTGAGATTGAGTGCACTGTGATGGTTGTAAATCAGTTCATGGACATGGACATTTCTACGTCAACACCACATGCCTACATGGTCGCAGTCTGGTGAGCCTTTATTGGCCCCAGATGTATTGTTTACCCGAACATAACATCCGCTTACAAGCTCGTCCTTACAACGTTTTTATGGCCTCTTGCCACACAGTCAGGTGACCGAACTTCCACATATACATCTCGGTTCGGCTACAAAAGTGACACCAGGACAATCCAATCATCTATCATTTTGCCTAAACGAATATTGAGCATGGGCCATGTTGGCAAGTATTGCTAAAAAAAAGAAACAACGGAGTCACAACAAAAATTTATTTATATTCGGCTATTTATTATTTTTCGTGATTCATTACAGACGCATTATTCATTCGCCATCGCCAGCGAGAGTCAAAGGATCGGATGTTGCGCCCACACATCCCAGGCTATACCGCACTTGATTAAATGCTATTGGCCTTGCGGATTTTTTTTTATTCGAGAAGGGGAAATTGACCAATTTGCAGGAAGGCTGTATGGAGGAACATCTATCAGCGTTAACCACAGCGTAAAATTTTACGTAGGCAATCACAAATGACGTCACCAGCTGATGGAGATACCTTTCTGTATCGTCACGGAAACTATAGTCGATGTAATGTATACTATACACCTCATTGTAACCTTGTCGCAACAACATAGCCTCTATAGATCCTTTCTCGTAAATTACAATTTCAAATTACTTGGCGCTTGATAAAGCTGTCTCTCAAGCGATGCGAACACCGAGTCCAAACACCTCTAACGGAAGAGAACTCTTACGAAATGAATATAAATTAACCAAAGGATGAGTATCAAACTATCTTTGGAATATGAAATTATTCCCCATAAATAAGTTTTTAGGTACATTTTTAACCTACATAGGTTGTGCTGCAGAGGCAGACGGTGTACGGTGCAGGTTGTTCAGTGCATAGTGCAATTTAAATTATGCACAATTTGAAGGGCGAATGGGAGAGGTGTGGCTTAGTAATAACCGCTTATGCAATTCAAGGAATTAATTTACTGAACCATCAACATGCCAAAATGCTGTTTCACATGCTGGCGGCTGATGCTGGTGTTGGGTTTATTACCAAACGAATTTTTTTTTTTTTTTTAGAAAATTTTATTTCGCGTGAATAAACTATAAATCGACGCGACTGTTGGAAAGATGGAATTTGCACACTCAAAACTGGGTAACTGTATGAAAAGGGTGTTTGATGTTTGTGAGGTTTTGCTGTGTAGAGAGCAGTTTAGTTTTCAGCAAGGCGTACATGCATTCGGGACCAATTCTTGGAAAGAATGTTGGCAACCGAAATTTTAAAGAGTGTAAGGAGGATTAATAGCAGATGTAATGGGTAGTAGCCCAGGTTCACACGTTTTGTATTGAGATTGCTGTTATGTGTACTGCCTGATGGATGTCGTTTTGTTAATTGGCGGTGGGTGGTAGTGATCTTGAATTGGCCAATTCTCCACGAGGGAGTGGAGCCACAGTGGTAAAGTGCTTGACGCGGCAGTGATGACATTTTTTGACTATGACCTGACATCAGTAAGGCATTTAGGACTTCAGTCGAGGAAAAATACGAAATGTTGTAATTGTAAGAGAAATTATATATAAAAGTATATAAGGCAAAAGCTTTATCTCTCTCTATGAACTGTATTTCTGATGTAAGTCGTATGTCGTCGAGATGATGTAAGATCAGCGAGGAGCTCAGTTGGAGTCGAGCCTCTGTAGCATTAAGAGCTTATAAATATACTGGTATACATAATTACAAATCTTGTGTTGTATTCATTTAGTGGTCGTACATTACTATGTATATATAACAGTAATACCTCCATTTGAAATTACTTGGAATCTGACAGGCAACTGACAGGTGTATAGCGCTCCGAAAATAGCAACGGAAATTCTGCGTTATAAACCATTTTAAAAACGCATCGAAAATTGTAAAGTAAAAAAAAAAAAATACTGCAAAAATCTATGCGAATATCCTGAAATATGTTTTTAAATTCACATACGAAAAGTACCTTAAAAAGCGCTACAAACATGCTTTCGAAAATTTCTAAGGAAATATCTCCAGTCAATGACACCGACCAAAAACACGACCTGAACGATTCTGGGAGAAACGTCCTAAAAAATCCAGAAAACTGACTCCAAATTTTCGGTCTGTAGGTACTCCATGAAAATCTTCCCAAAGATTGTACATAAATAATACCAAAAACTACTGTAAAAACACTCAGCAAACGCCCTCAAAATCTCTTCTTCTTCTTCTAAGAAATGACAAGAAAATACCTCTTAAGTGCTTAAAAAAATGGTCAGAAAATGGTACCGAGAGATACGACCAAAAGTTGCTCTTAATAGGCTCCAAAAAAATATTCACAATTCGTCTCAATGCACTGAAAGGTGTTTTGAAAATATGTAGCTATTGGAAGTGGAATAATATTGGAATAAAAGGAGTAAACTGAAAATAAAGTGCCCGACTAGGTCGCACGAAACTTACTCGGTCATCAAAAATGTGGTTGAGTCAATTGGTAGGTAGGTAAAAAGCTCAGAAGCAACCGTACATAAGATAAACAAGCAATTTTTGATATTTTCGAACCAATAGAATATTTATAAAGGGTTTTCCAATATTAGTGTTACTGTGAATGAGCCGCTATTTTGGTAGCTGTCACTTTTGAAGCTTTTATTCTTTGACATTTGACAAGTAGAAACTACGCCATTACTAAATAAGGAACGATACACACTTCAACAACGCATTGAAATTAGGCATTTTTCTTTGAATACCAAAATAACACCTGTTATTGAAAAACCCTTTGTTATCTTTACTATGCAATTTGAACAAAAACGTTTGTTTTGTAAAATTTGGCAGACAAAACATTAACAAATATTGCAATGTTTACAATTTAAAAAATACTATTGCTTCATTATTTAGCTGAAAACTGAGTATAAGGTATTGTTCGGGATGTAAGCATAACTTGGTTGTTAAAGTTTTATCGAAATTGCAAATGGGGTTTCCGAGATATGAGCAGTTTTTTTTTTTTAAATTAGCATTTTCAGTGATTCGAAGTGAAAATTAAGGACGCAATAATTTTGAAAATGTCAAGCTTACTCTAACTATTCATTTTGGTCAAAATCGTTATTGCCGTTTTCGGGTTTACTATAGAAAACGAAAATTAAAAAAAGTTCTTTTCTCAAAAATCGATTGTACGATAATGTAGAAATTTGTTACAATCGTATGGATCGTTTTCGATATACAGTCGAACTTCGATAACTCGAACCATCACTTGCTAGACAAAAAAAAATTCCCCCTCAGAATTCGAGTTATCAAGACATTCGAGTAATAGAAGTTCGAGTTATTAAACACAAATTACATGTAAATTTTAGTCTTGGCGCTATTGCCAACCAATTTTATTCGAGTTATCAAAGTTCGACTTATCGAAGTTCGACTGTATGTCCAAATTTCAAAAATATAGTTATTTGACTTTTTAGTCGAAAACTGGTTATGCAGTCATGGTAGCCGTATCTACTTGAGCTCAAATATCAATTTTGATTGAAATCGTTACAGCTGTTTTCGAACAAATCGAACTGGTACTAACATTTTATATGGGAAGTACCATTAGTATTGAGGTTACCTTGCAAAACAAAAGGCCCCGAACTGTAAGCCCCCAAACTCCAAATTTGAAGTTTAAACAAAATTCGGGTAGCCGTTTAGGCTGTAGGACAGGCGGTCAGACGGACAGACAGATAAATGGACAGAATTTTGCGACCCTCTTTTTTGAGGTCCTCTAACATCGTAATGTCAGAATTGATTAACAAAACGAGTTCGAAAAAATCGAGAAAGTTGAAAAGAGTAAACTGTCCTGGAAAGGCTACTCAGTTCAGCTTTTCGGATACGGGCTACAGTGGTTGGGTCCTTTGTAAGAAACCAAATCAATCAACTATTGACATACGACAGTCGATGAACGTAAGAGCCGACAATGATTTTGAAAGCGTAGAACTGGCGAACGGGCAGCCATTTTTGTATAATAGAATAATAATTGCATAACCCTCTGAATAGGAAAGAAATACTTCAAATAAACCAATAATCCCTCACTACAACAACTGCAGGCCAAAGCCAAGCCTGTGAAAATATTTTCACTCACTACTTTTACCCCCGATGGCATTTATGCACATTTCGTTCCATGTAGGTAAATCACGGATATGAACATTAGCCTGGATCGGGGCAAGCGAAACAATTCGGATTGCATGCAGCGGGTACCATTTCATGTTTACATGCCAACATCACATAATGTACATGAATGGCATTTCGAATGCAATATAGGTAGGTACTTACCTGTCTAACGATACCGCTATTAAACTGTAGACCGATGCCGCTACGGATACTCCCTGTATGTACGGGACCGTCTTACACATTAGCCAACCAAGGACCCAAGCTGTAATTGAAACAATAAATAACCAAATCAGTGTTTTTCATCGTCGATAAATATATAGGATTATTATTAAGCGCACGATCTGATCAAATTTGGTATGTATGCTCACGCACCTTGTTACATAGGAGAGAAAGAATTATGAAAAACGTGGCACATCCGCCACAGCACCACTCAGCATCGTGTCGTGCGCCACAACAAACCAAATTAAAAGAACCACATACTCAGGAGGAACAACAGAATTTTATTTCTCTGCAAGATTTCGCATGAATGGGAATTTAGTCATCCATATGGTGGCAAGGACGTGCGGGGTTTTCTATTCGATTTCCCCGATTGGCGTTGAAATCACAAATTAGAATGAAACAAATCACGTAATTGTGGAGAGCGTTTCGGATTAGAGAACGTGATGCCATGAGAGGAGACGGCTGCCAACAGATTTCCAAGCAATTACACGATGAAAAATGAACAAGTGCACACAGCACTGCAGAGGAGCACAACCACAAGTCTCACGGTATCCATACATGCTTGTGCTATTAGAGAAGGTCATTCAACTACCCACATGACAATGGGGGTCCTTTGTACCCGCTTGTGCGGTTTTACTTTTTCCCCACATGTCCCACTTCCTTACGGGAAGTCCGTGCATTTTTCATTCTAATGCGAGAGGATTAGACAAATTATCCGAGCGGTTGTGATAGACTTGCCCCTTCTTCTGTTTTAAGGATCAGGAATATTTTTTTTTCTTTTTTTTTTTTGAATGAAAATTAAGTCGACCCGTTTTCCTTTGTAGTACTTTTATAGTGCAGGACTAACTTTTGTGATGCCAAAGATGTTTTTGCCATCGCCTCGCCTACATTGAGCATCAGAGGAGCCGAACGCCCACGATGATATACGAAATACTTGGCCAAAGTATAGTATATGTAGTACTCAGTCGCTGGTAGGGAGAGAATTTCACATTAAAGGAACTTTCAGTTCCCACAAGTGACTGGAAGTAGCCAAGGTGTTGAAAAATAGTTCAAGTCGAGTGTTTGGTGGTGATGGCTGGCGTGGTAACGTAGCATGGCTGCAACACCTTCTCCGCTCTCCTCCTCATGACACTTTACGTGCAAATGGTTCTCGTGCTGGCGGATTGCTTTCGTTCGGCGAGTTTTTGCTCCTTTTTCGAGTTTTCAAGTTAAAAACATTTTTGTGTGAACGGAATTTAATGAATGGCTTAGCTGGCAGCACGGTGTATTACACTTTATAGTCGAGCAGAGTGTGTGTTGGTAGTATAGCTGCACTGTGGTGTGCATATGGCCGATATACTCTTTGGAAAATTAAATTTATACAGAGAAACTAATTGTAAGTTGTCGCAAGAGATTAGCTCTGACATTGTTGTTGACTGGAAATATCGCTTGAGGTTTCGAAAGGGGAAGCTATTACGAGGAGTTTGTTGCAACTTTTTGCGGCTCTTTTGAAATATTTTAAGCTGCGCCGGATAAATGTGGATTTGGTGTGATTTCATTTGGAGTGAAAAGGAGCTGGGGATGTGAAGAGTTTTTGGGAATATCTACAGGTATTTGAGTGGATTGGTTTTATTTATTCTTATATGTATAAGGAGCTGCAAATCAATGGAACGCAGGATTCTACAAGACTTACGGTCAACTATATTTTATGTGCTTGCCGCTTTAATGTATGTGTGCAGGGAACTTATTAGATGCCGGCTAAGGTTTTGGCTCCTCGTTCGCTGAAAGCGACTCGATTGTCATAGCTCATAGTGTGCCTGGTTGTATCTGTTTCTTAATTCGCTCTCAGCGCAGGTAGGACTTAAGATCCATCCAACAAATTATCGAAGGCGAACAATACCGGTATTTTACTTCCTGCCTATCGCCCAGGAATTATCACAATAAAGTTGAAGTGGGATATGCTTCCTAAGGGTTCTCTAGAGCAATTCTCTTTCATCCGTCAGGTCAAGTGCAATTTATTGCTGAATCTTCTTACGGTCTAATTCATGGAAAAACTGTCAATCATTTCCTGAAATGTGCTACAGTTCTTCAGAAAGTTTGCCTAAGTCCCCTGTATAAATTCGCCTTGAGTGTCATCGAGATATTGTATTGTAAGTGATAGGCCCTGTACACAGCGACCAGAAGAGATCTATTGTGTTGGCCTTTATTATTTAACCCAGGGAGCTTTTGAGGCTCTTTATAAACCTCAGCACCCTTCTTGGTTCCATGTTTCCAATATCTGCAGGACTTAAAATCGCTCTGCCCCTTGCCACAGCAGGACATTCGCAGAGTGTGTGTTCCGTTGTCTCCTCCTCTTCTCCGCAGAGTCGAAAGGAGTCATCGTCGGAAAGTCCAATTTTTTTGAGATGATATCTTAGTGGCCAGTGACCAGTAAGGTACCCCGTTAGGATCCTTAGATCTTCTTTGCTTAGCTCAAGTAACTTTTTTGCTTTACTGCGAGCTGGGCTTATGAATCTTTTTGCCTGCCTCTGTCCCTCTGATTCCGTCCAGTATTCGGTAAGGTGATCATCTTTCCATTTCCTGAATTTTGAGTGTATGTAACTCAAAGGTAGCCCGAAGTAGTGCTCAGGACCGGTGAGCAGGTGTGTTGCGCCTCTTGTCGCCACACAATCTGCTCGTTCGTTGCCCTCAAATCCCTCATGGCCTCGTATCCAAGCAACAGTGACTGTGTTGTCATTTGCCAGTTCTTCGAGGAGATTGAAACATTCCCAGACTAGCTTTGATCTGATCGAAAACGATCTCAGGGCCTTAAGAGCTGCCTGGCTGTCTGAGAGGATGTAGATACGGTCATCTTTAGTGCGCCTCCGTAAGCATTCCCGCACACATATCTCTATGGCGTGTACCTCCGCTTGAATGATGTCTGGTGATTTTCCTAGTGCTACGGCTCTTTGGAACCTAGGCCCATAGACTCCAGCACCGGTGGCTTCATCTTCCATCTTTGAACCGTCGGTGTACCAGATTTGTGATCCTGATGGTGTTACGATTTGGTTGGTTCTCCAGGTACTCCTGTCAGATTTGACTATCTTAAATTTTCTGGAGAAACGAAGCCTTTTAAGCATGGTGTCTGATACTTTGATCACAGGATCATCTTGAAGCATTTTTAATACTCGAAGGTGTCCTGTAAGATTTCCTACTTTAAGATTTGATATATCAGGGAGCCTGAGGGCACTGAGACTCGCTTCCTTCTTTACAGAAATTATGTAAAGGCAGAAGACTGAGCACTGCCCCTATGGCTGCAGGTGGACAAGTTTTAATTGCCCCCGTTATACCAACGCATGCTAAGCGATATATCTTGTTTAGTTTTCTCTGGGCCGTTAATTGTTCGGTGCCACCATGATATCGCTGCATAGGTGATCATTGGTTTGTTGGTCGTGTTGTATGACCAGTAGATCATTTTTGGTTTTAAGCCCCAGGTTTTGCCGTAAAGACGCTGGCACATATAGATTGCCTTTGTCGCCTTCTTGGTGACTAGATCAAGGTGTGAGTTCCAGGTGAGAGTCTTGTCCAGGATTATTCCCAGACATTTTACCTCCTCTGATAAGTCAATAACTTCGTTATTTAGCTTGATCGGTTTCAATTCTAGTTTTCTCTTTCTTGAGAATGGTATCATGACTGTTTTTGAGGGATTTATGGTCAATCCTTTGTTCTGACACCATCCATAGGTTAGGTTTAGGGCTCCTTGCATGACCTCCGATATCGTGGAGTCATGTTTGCCACTAACAGAGATTACTACATTATCTGCATACCCTTGTGTTATATACCCCGATTGTGTGAGGTGGTCTAGGAGTTCATCTATGACTAAAGTCTACAGTAGAGGAGAGAGTACTCATCCTTTAGGACAGCCTCTAGTGGCTTTAACAGTCTTTTGTGAGCCTCCATACTCCAGATTTATTATTCGGCTTTCTAGCATGTTTAGAGTCCATTTTATGATTAGTGGGGCAATGCCTTTCCTTATCATAGCTTTCTTTATGACATCGAAGGACGTATAGTCGAACGCTCCCTGGATGCCTATGAAGTCGTCGACATATGTTCGCATTTTATTTTTTCCGCGTAGTTTTTTGGCTAATTTTTTGACGTGCACTTAACTATTTTAACATCTATGGTCCGGGAAACATTTGCCTATTATATTTAAATGAACTCGACGTGTATCCTCGATACGAAAGCCAACTATTCATTCAAGTTCATTTCCAAAGATCTTACTGAAATTTCCAGTACTAGTTTCAGAAAAATGCGGACACTTTTCCAAAGCTCAAATTGAAAGCAGTGAAGATAACCGGCTCTTTAAGTTTGCACATAATGGACATCATTTGGCCTTAGTAAGTGACTCTGTAAAAATCGGTTCGTAGGCCTGGTTGGTCGACTATGGAAGGTGTTAATTCCATCTATATCCGACTAGCGAAATTATAACAACTAGTACAATTTTCTTAATCGGCCGTATCGTCGCATCGCCTAACCTCCACTGGTCCTCTAACAGCAAGCACCTCTATTCATTATGTAAAGTAGAATATTATTTTTATTGTTTGCTTTTTATCTTTTCGTTATCCGGCTGGGTAGGTGGCCAGTAGATTTTGTTAAGCAGCCAAATTGTCGCCCTTGCTGGGGGCCATAAATTATTAATAAATACGTGCATGGTGTTGGTGCCTCAAGAGAATACCATCAGAATAACTTATGATGACAATACCTGTGCATTTGGCTTATACTCTTAACTCATTCATAAGCCCTTATTTTTTTTAAAACTGCTTCGTATCAAGAGTAAGGGGTCATCCAAGGGATTCTAAGAATTTCCATTATACTTACGGTTTCACCTATCACCCTAGTCCGCCTTAGATTCTAATCTTTTCAACAGCTAGTAGTAGCCGTGAATAAAACCAAATCCAAGCTTAAGCTTCTAAGAAGACATTGGTAAAGAGCTGTCATTAAATTATCTTTCATCCGATTGTGATAAAAATACTTTAGTACAGTTAGTAACTCGTACCACTAACACTTCGTTTGCCCTCTTTGACAGAATCTGTTCCGTACATTATTTGTCTGTCCCCATTTATCCCTAGACAAAATAAAATATACACCAAAATTCAACATCTACTCCTCATTTATATCCCTGACAGAAACTGGATTAACCCAAATTTATATACACATACACACCTACCCCAACGAGAATTATCATAAGGCAGAACTATTCACCCAATGACCCAAGCAGATTGATCCATTAAATAAAACACTCTAACATGGTGCAAAACGAAACGGATAACCCGAAATCCAGTGGTGAATGTGTCTTCAACCCAATGGCACCCCCTATCATCCATATGCTGCAGGAAATGTCAAATCAGAAGCAAATTCATGAAATTACCTTCAGTCGCACATGTCGAGGACTTAAAAAGGATTTAGCAAAAATAAACCCTTGATATAGGTTTAGATCATTCCGATTTTAGGGACATTTACTGAACACCAATCCAACACAGGATTAGCCTGTCACGATAAAAGTGAGTGCATATTTGGAAGAGTCAAAGACATCATCAAACGTCGAAAAAGCACAAAAACCAAATGACTTTCCGAAACAATACGCCCCCTCATCAATGTCAAAGGGCTTAAATGAATTTGCAGAAGGCCAACGAAATTTTAACCTTGAAACTTTTAAGAAGAAAAATGTGCATACTTTCTTTTTTTGTTTTTTGTAATGAAAACTTCGCCCTGTTATCGCAAGGACGTTAATGGCGACATTGAAAGTGATTTGCGCAACCAAGTTTCCTCATAATGTATATAAATCCATTCGTTGCGAACGGTTCTGACAGTTTAATACTTACTAGCCGACGTATAGCTGGAGTGGAGGCGACTGTTGTGGACTTTAATCGATTGCGATTGCTAAGTGAAACAAATTCACTTGACTAAATGAACTTTGCGATAATGTTTATTTATATATTCGGCGAGTATGTCATGTGCAGAGTCTGCGATTACGGATAGATTACTGATTTGTTAAGTGCCTTTAAGTGCTGGACATATTTTGAGCGGGCGAAGGATACCTATAGGATATTTTTTCAAGTTAATTCGCAGTTGATAAATTCAGTCAGTTTGGTTTTATTTTTAGGGCGCTTTCGCAGCCTATAAGGGATCAACTTACTTAACATGATTCGACAAATCCAATATCCAAATTAAATCGTCTCGTATTCTCGACACGAAGGCCAACTCTGGGACAGTTGATTTCCAAAAACCTTAACGTAATTTCCGGTATAAATATCAGGAAAGTGGTTTCATTGGTTAGAAAATAAAATTAATTTTTGAAATATGCATTTTTAGAAAGGTTGTTCACATGTTCAATGGAATGGAAGTTCATAGCCATCGGCAGTTGGTCTGAAATAAATGCCCATGTCGGTTAAGCCTTTTGTACATGTGTGCAATTAGTACGCAAGAATGAAAAGTAGTCCCTTCATATTATTATTTTACCACCAAACTCAACGACATCAACTGTCTCTTTACGAACTACGAGACGATATTTTTTGCCAGGAGATGCAGACGTCTGTAGCTCCCGCAAGTCTATTTCCTTGGAGATCCAGAATTCTGTAGCTTCAAGAGACTTCTAGACCTCAAAAAAGAGCTGGAAAGTGGAGTCTGTAGCTCCAGATTGAGAGACTTCTAGATCAAGGACTTACGAAATAAATTTCGAATAGTTTATTGTGACGGAGAATGATGGGATTGGGCAGACTTATTGCGGGACAATGCTGCACTACATAGAAGTATTACCCCAACTCAACACCTTTTATATTAATTTCGTGCAATTAGCAGATGTCAAGTCCCCGCAAAGCAAAACAGGCCTTTAATGAGTTTTGACCGCAGGGTTCGAACTTCAACAATCCATTTATGCAGTAGCTTTTTCGAAGTAAATCTGAATTTTGCGAAGTAATTTTTTGTAATTATGAAAGAAGTGTCACTACCTATAACGGAGTTTAAATATATATGTAAATATTTTCTCTTTTTTTTTATTTTGGTATTTATTAACAAGAATCAAGAAAACTTTTCGAATTAGGTATTCAAACAACTCAGAACTTAAAATAAATTTTCCATTGATGAACTTGTATTATTTTTATGAACTTGATTAACTTTAACGAAGGTTTATTAATTTCGGCTCTTTTTTCTATTAGACATTTAGCAAATATTAGGTTCTAACGATTTTAAAATCTAGTTTTTAAAGTAAAATTTTTATTGAGCGGAAAGAAAATCAAGTTAAATAAACCTATAGTAAAAAATCGCAATTTGTTAACATTATACTAGTACTAGGTATTATTTCTTGGAACTAAAATTTTTTGATAAAATACGATTTACTGTGTGTTGATAATCAAATCCCAGGATTTTGCTGCTTTTTCACTGCATCCAACGGAACACTTTCCGGACTTCGAAATTCCCACAAAAGGGATAAATCCCACGATATAAAACACTGACTGACTCAGTCTAGGAAGCAATGGTGCCGCAGGTTTTTTTAAAAGTGTAACAAATTCTTTCAAAAAGTGTAAAAAATGGAACAAAAATTTAACAAACTGGAAAAAAAATTGTACTAATAAAATCATAGTTTTTCAACCCAAAAAAAAAAAAATCTTTTCTAAGAACTCTTTATCGCATTTAACAAAAAAAAAACTCTTTATTGACCTACCTGTCCATTTTGTGTTTAACAAATAAAAAAAAAACAAAATTATTGACCATCAGAATTGGTAGAAGTTTGTTCGAAAGAAAAAAGTGCTGCCAGTTAAACTTTTCAATATTTTTTTACGAGAATAACAAAAAAAAAAAGAATTTTAATGGAAAAAAGTGTAACAAAGCGAAAAAAAGTAACATTGTAACAAAAATATAAAATAATTAAAAAGTGTAACGCTTTTGTTACACTTGTATCATTATGGCAACGTTTATAGGAAGTGAAAAAGAGGTGGCATTCAATAGCCTGACGAGGGATTTTAATAAGTACAATCGTGTGATTAATTTCAATCTCTCAATAAATTAGTTAATAAGTAGATAAATGACTAGATAGATAAATAAATAAATAGTTACATCACTGATAATAAATAACACATACTTATGTCTAAATAAATATAGCAAGAATAAATAAATTAATAACATAAATTGACTGACTTAATAAAACGTATACTAGGTTTGTATATTTATACTATAATAATAAATAACAAGAAGGTAATAAAAGCACAACAACTAAAACTATAATGGGTCGTGGTTTTATTGCACCAGTTCATGTAACGTTATTGTTTTATATCTTTGGCGTGGAATACACCGACCGTTTTGCCTCTCATGTTCTCAATCTCGTACAAGTTGTTTCCTATCGCTTTTACGATTCGGCACTTGCCGTACTTTGGGCATATAGTTTGTGAAACGGATGATCGGTACAGTAGCTACTACATATAAGTGGACGAGATATCTGATTGGAAGACTTACACTGTTTACATATTGTGCATTGGGATATACATTGCCTGATTTGAACAGTCATATTCGGCCAATAAAAGTACTGACGAATTCTTTGAAGCGTTTTTGCGATACCACCATGAGCTGCCTGAAGGGGATTGTGCGCTTGGGCAATTATGTCGCCTGTTAGGCTCGATGGAATCCAAAGACGCCAAGTGTGTTCTACCATGGCCTCGTTTCCTGTCGGTGGTAAGGCACGTTTATAGACGAAATCGTCTTCTATTTTCCCTAATCTAGATCTATTACAAATTCTCCGCCTTTTCCAAAAACACTTTGCATAACGTAGTCAAAATACCAGGTCTTTTTTCTTACAATTTTATTTCATCCATTTGAATTCCGCCTGTACCCTATGCTTATGAGGCAACGTATACTCATTTCCCTATCAAGGTCATCTCTGTTCTGCTTTTGTAGCCCAAAGTTTTATTGCTATCATTTCGAGGGTCCTTTTCGAAGTCAAATTAATTCAATACACTTTGTCTGTTGTGAAATGAAAACTTAACATTCCTGAATCCCAAGGTTAATCCATAAACATCCCCATTAATCTCTAGACAACTAAATCCGAACGATTACTGTAGTATCACTCCGTATCGCACATCTCTACGAAGTGCTGTATAGATACGGGGTACTTCGAAATCAATGAAAGAGTATCAGAACAATTTGCGCTAATCACTTGCAAATTTATGTTAACCCCAGAGTTTACGTTTTGGGGTACGATAGAGGGTTTGTATACAATTATGTGGGAAATGAACTGAAAAAATTAAGTTCACGTCTTGAAAACTATTCTGGTGATATACTGGACCTTGGACCTTGTAAAAAGCTTTAGTGCGGAACGGGGTATTACTGTCCACTGACCCTGGATGAGACAATCTATAACCCCATTTCCCACTGGTCGTTTGTATTTTCTCTGAAACTTTTAATACCTCCCAATAGAGAATAAATGTGTCCCATACAATAGATTGAGTAAATGCGGAAATGTCGCTTGAAATGTGCGACTCCTCAGGTCCATGAACGTTTGAATTTAAAAATAAGATTTAGATGAATAGAGGACATTTTCTCTTCCCCTAATTTTACAACTGTGTAAAATATGCGCCGTCGTTTGTTATGATGGAGTATTCTCTCATTTCAGTGTGATGGTGATATCTACGTAATTAAGTCGTGACAGATTTTCACATGACTCACTACCTACATCAAGGTCCAGAATAAAGAATATGCTAAGCTGCTTTCACTTAAATTTCAATTAAGTTAGATTTTCCTCGTATTTGTGAATTGTGTATAATAGATAAGAAATGGAAAGACTAACATACAAATTTTGGGGGAAATTATGTCTGTGCAGCTATTTTCCGTTCAAGGTTTTTGTCTTTTCAAAATAAATTATGTTACTTGATTTTGGATCCAGCGCAAAATGGATCAGGACCATTTACACGTATTTGAAGGTATTTCTGTTCTGTTGTGATTTAAATAAAAACAAAAACGGCCTTTTTACGTGGGGAAAATTATGTAAAAAATCTCCATAAACCTCCATAAACCTCCTTTATTCAGCTCTTGTATCGTCGAGACTAATACATGACTCTTTTGCTTCGAAGTCAAAGGAATACTGTCTTCTTATATTCGTAACAATTTCTCTTAAATAATTAAAGGAAACTCTTTATATTCTATTTACATTTTTGATTTATGTTTCTTCTTGAGGCGTTATAAAAAATAAAAATAAAATTCGTATGACATCAGAACACAGACATCCCGCAAATTTTACGCCATCAGCGTTGTTTTGGTTTTCTGGACCTACCTCGCTGTTTAATTAATTCTGAAAATTTCTTGAAGGATTCGTTTTAGTTGGATCAAGGCAGCATGTAATTAACTTTCACAAAAAAGGCATCATTTTCTTAAAAAAAAGCATTTTTTTTTTTTTTCAGGTTTAGTCATAACAACTTCGATTTGGGTTGGCATCACTCACAAGGAGTAGTCCCTACTTATTATTACTTTACCAACAAACTCAACGTGATTTTATGCCACGAGATGCAGACGTCTGTAGCTCCCGCAAGTCTTACTCCTTGGAGATCCAGAAGTCTGTAGCTTCAGATTAAGATACTTTTAGATCTTCAAAAGGAGCTGAAAATTGGTGTCTGTAACACCAGATTGAGAGACTTTTAGATCGCCAAAGAGATCTGAAGCAAAATCACAACGCGCAGGGACATAAGTCCCCAAGACATAAGTTTCGAACTGAATGTCCCCCTAAGGTGGGACATAAGTCCCGAATTTATATCGTTCAAAATGGGACATAAGTCCCGAATGAAATTAGACAAGATTATTTTTCTGATTCCTACAGCCAACAGCACCTACCGCGCGCGAATCGTTAACCTTCCAACAGGGAATACGTATGCAACCCCCCTGCTTGGGTTTACTGTTGGATTGCGGGGTGGTTGCGAGGTTAAGTAAATATATACAAAGTTCCTTTAATCTAAATTAGTTTATCCAATATGTTCTTAGTTTGTCTTTAGGCTTGCGTTTAGGAAAAAAATGTTTATTGGGATATAAGTCCCGAAAAATGCATTTGGGACTTATGTCTCGGGGACTTATGTCCCTGCGCCAATCACATATCGTAGGCTTTAAAGTTAAAATATCACCTTAAGAAGGATGCTCAATGAAAGATGAACTTACGAAACAAATTTGGAATAGTTTATCGTGATGGAGCATGTAATTAACTAACTATCATCCAAATCAAAGCCGACGCAGTGACATAAGTCCCAATTTTTGTCTTTTGGGACTCATAACCCATTTAGGTGAGAAATAAGTCCCAAATAAAAATGTTGGGCCTTATGTCCCACCCGAAAATTCCCCCGAAATTTTTTTGTTCGCAGGAAAATTTTCCTAATATCGCGAACGTATCTTCGAAAGCATTGACAGCTGTCAATTGTGATTTCTTCAATTGTCAATTAAGCTCATATTTGGGAATATTTTGCAAATATTTGTTTTAAACTAATTAATTTCGTTAATTTGACCAATTTCAAAGACACGAATTGGATTTATACGTACTTTAGTGGAGAAAGTGTTCGAATCGGTAAAAATGTAGTGAAACTGATCAGAAGATCTTTGAGAGATAAATCCAATCATGGTTCAAATCAATCAAATTAAAAAAAAAAAAAACAGACTTAATAGAAACTGCTTATAGGTTTTGAATTTCCACCTACAAATCTACGAAGGAAATATTCCGGGGGGAATCCGATTAAATTCCGTGGGGAATTATTTCCCCTTTTTCGAAATTCATTGCCGATAGGTACCTATTTTTGAAAAATGAAAAATTATTCGGGGGGAATTTTGTTCACAATAGCCCTGATTGACTATGCGAAAATTTGGGACTTATGTCTTATCTTCGACAAAATAATTTTGAGACATGAGTCCCAAAATGAAAAATGAAAATTAAAAAATCGGACTTATGTCCATGCGCCATCACAGACATATTTTGTGACTGATATACCTATAGCTTTACTATTGAACAGGCTTATAATATAACCTTATGTGTACTGATTTTTTGTATATGCTTTAAATCATTGCGAGGAAATTACAAAATTAAACGATGAAAAAAAGCGAAACTTGTGTCTATTGACAATCATCTTCATTGTCAGCTATGAAAATGACGACGATTTAAATTTGACGGTGTCGACTTTCCACTACAGAAATTCCGTTAATGGAACAACTGCTTCTTGAGAGCGAGAACAAATAATGACGATGATGACAAATGCATACGCAGTGACCGTTGTTTTTGAAAAATATCCGAGAGTTTAACCGCCCTTATAATGCCTCTCATTTCACCCTTTCGGAATTGGGATAATATTGTAGGTCCCCCCTAGGCCTGGGACTCCATACAGACCTAATGCGCCCCAGGGCTGCCAGAACTTAGTTTGCTTCTACCGCCCAAACGTTAAAGAAAAAAATGTAGCCCAAAATAGTTGCACAGAAAGAAGCCCAAGAAATCGTGGAAGTTTTTTTATTTTTCCCATTTACCCATCTCACTTATCCATGCGTGCTGCGGATTTTATTTCACTTCAATTTTCTGCAATTGGCTTTTGTGGCGTGTGTCAAATTAAAATGGCTGCAAAATAAATCGGTGTGCGTGCAAGTTGAACGAATGTTCCATGTTACCAAATTTTAAAAGTGCGTGCTTGTTAAAAAATATTTATTTATTGGCTCATTTTTTTAATTTCTATCGTTTTCTAAGAAAAAATATAGCCCAAAATACGACAAAGCCTACCGTTTATTTAAAGTCTTCCCTTTCCGTACAATTAGGCGCAAAAATCACTCTACGCTCCTATCCTAATACCTCGTAAACAATTAGCAGCAATTCATCCCACTCATAACTTTCAATAATGGCTCAGCCGATCCGTGCATGACCAGCTATTAAAACGTAGGTACAACTTGTTGGTGTTGGCAAAACGATTAATAGACTTCTATGTAGCGTTCCTCCTCGTGGTCTCCAATTGCTAATAAATTGTCTGGGATACGACTGCTCGTCGCCGCACTAATGATTATTAGTGGCTGGAATTTTGCTAGCCAATGGAAACCTACTTTGCGCAATTACACGCGCCGAATAACTGTGAATTTATTATACGGCGGCAAAACGTGCCTACCATGAACAATTACAATATTTACGTTCTCCTCGTTTTTGGCATTTAATACACTAGCTATCCTATCTCATCGACAATCGCTTGCCCCTGAGGATGCGACAAATGCAAAGTGTTTCATTTCCTCAGCACTCCCAGGGGCCATTTTGATTTCTCTTTATCGTTTTATTTCTTGTGTAATCAAGCGGATGGAGAGGGAAGCATATTTCTGTCCCAAAAGGAAATCGTCCTCGCCTTAGTGCACATCATAGCCCAAACTGAATTTTCTTCTTCATATTTTTGTTGCCTCTTCCGATGGCACTTCTCAACCATGCGATAAGTATCTCCTTCCAATCTAATAGCTCTCACAATGGCAGTGGTCAAACTGATCAAAAATTGTTCAAAATCGCATTCCAAGGCCAAGGGTAATAACGCGCGTTTCTGTTCGTTTCCGTTCCCAATGAAGTAGGATGGGGTATTTTCAACCGAATTCCAATCACAAAACTCATGGCATAGTTCAAACAGAGAAATACCATTTAAGGTATGAGATCAATAAACCCCCATTGCCCTACATTGAAATGACTTAATTTCGCTGATGGACACTATTTGGATTTTTGGTTGGGCATAAATTTAGCACTTTATTGTTAAATGGAAGTGAAATGTGTGTGAGAGGACACTGGCCCTATAAATTATAAGTAATGAGCTAAACAAGACCTGTGCGGGTTGAGGTTGTTTCGACATGACTAATTGCTTAAATGAGATGCTACAGATTTTATGCTTCTCGATGGTGACCCGTGCAGAGGACACGTACTTTGTCTCCTTAGCACATTCATGTGCGATCGTATGTACATGCACGACGAACAAACTCTTTGTCTATGGTGCTGTACGAGTAAGTCCTTGGGTAAGACGATAGTGTATCCCTTTTTGTTTGTTTTCTTTGAGTTTTCCAATTATTTTAAGTCACGAGTGCTATAAAACTCAAAAGTCAATTGTTTGACTTAGTTAATTATGTGAACAATGTCGACTGCGGTATCTGATTTTCTTGGTCTTTGTTGTGGTATGGAAGCATTTTACATCGAAGATAGAAAATCCAACTGAGCCCCGTTGATTGGATGTGATCTGAAATGCACTTATTACCACCGTTAATGTCTGGAGGTTGTTTTTTCTATTAAGCTGAGTTGTTTGAATGGTCACGTGCAAATAATTATTTGAACTGTTGAACTTTACTCTTGAATGGATTAGCTGTCACTATTTTTTTAAATATTGTATTGCAGCCTATGGCGTTTTGCCTTTTTGGCTTTATTTGTTTCAGATAAGAATGATATCAGGTGGAAATTAACATGAAATGTACATTCGCCCCTCGTCTTGTCTGTGATTACAGATTAGTGTCTGTGAAAGTAGATATAATGAGAATTGACCCTTAATAGGTTATTCGAACCCATATTGTCTGAAGCTGTTGTCTTTATCGGTGTGACAGTAAGAAAATTAAACTTTTAATTCTAAATCCCTTTTGCGTCAAATGTAAAAAGTGTCTGGGAATTGACAGTAATTAATGCCATAACTTTTTTATAATTCGGGCTCCACGAAATTATGTCCCAATCAAAAATGGCAACAAAAAATAAAATGAAAAGGACATGGCCAACAACAAAAATTATTACGTAATTGGGGAGTATTTTCATTGTCTTGGGGTCTCCTTACATATAACGGGTGATTTTTTAGCTGGTTTGGTTTTGGAAACACTGGTTTTGACAGCTGACGTGTGTTTAGTACCTTGTGTCACTGTCAAACAGCTTCAGTTTGGTTTGCAATTTAACGATGGATCGTCTTACAAATGAACAACGCTTGCAAATTATTGAATTTTACTATCAAAATTCGTGCTCGGTTCGAAATGTTCATCGCGCGCTGCTTCCATTTTATGATCGGCATTCTCGACCTTCTGAGCAGTCTATTCGGAAGATTGTGACCAAATTTCGCACCAAATGTACTTTGTTGGACATTAAACCACCAACACGTTTACGTACTGTGCGTAGTGAAGAAAATATTGCGGCCGTATCAGCTAGTGTGACAGAAGACCGCGAAATGTCGATTCGGCGCCGTTCCCAGCAGTTAGGCCTTTGTTACAGCACTACGTGGAAAATTTTGCGGAAGGATTTGTGCGTAAAGCCTTTTAAGATACAGCTTGTGCAAGAACTAAAGCCAGGCGACCTACCACAACGCCGAATTTTTGGTGAATGGGCTCTTGGAAAGCTGGCCGAGGATCCGCTTTTTTATCGAAAAATTGTGTTCAGCGATGAGGCTCATTTTTGGTTGAATGGGTACGTAAATAAGCAAAATTGCCGCATTTGGAGTGAAGATCAGCCAGAAGCATTGCAACCGCTACCAATGCATCCCGAAAAAGCCACTGTTTGGTGCGGTTTATGGGCCGGTGGCATTATTGGGCCATATTTCTTCAAAGATGATGCGAATCGCAGCGTTACTGTCAATGGTGAACGCTACCGAGCGATGATAACAAACTTTTTTTTGCCCGAAATGGAAGTTCTTGACTTGCATGATATGTGGTTTCAACAAGACGGTGCCACATGCCACACAGCACGCGAAACAATGGCGCAATTGCGAGGCGAGTTTGGTGAACAGTTAATTTCACGTTTCGGGCCAGTCAATTGGCCGCCTAGATCGTGCGATTTGACACCATTAGATTATTTTTTGTGGGGGTATGTCAAGGCTAATGTGTATAGGGACAAGCCCGCTTCGATTGACGCACTGGAAGCCAACATCCATGCATTCATTCGTGAGATACCGGCCGATATGTGTGAAAGAGTATGCCAAAATTGGACTCAGCGGATGGACTACCTGAGACGCAGCCGCGGTCAACATTTGCATGAAATTATTATTATAATTTTTTTTTTTTAAAAACTTCTAAACCTCTTAAAAAATCACCCTTCATTATTCTGGCCTTGCTCAGGACCGGATTTTAATGGATGCAGCTTGTAAGATTGTTCCTCATGTCGAATATTTTAAAAAGGCACGCCTTTAATTATTTTTTTTTTCACACAGAACGCATAATGTACGTAACTAAAATTTTATGATTTAATTATTGTTATAAAAAAACAAAAAAGAAACTTAGAAAAAGATTCTTTAGTTTTAATGGGAACTATGAAATTGTGGAAACTTTTTTAAAAGTTTGCCAAGATGGCTGGCTTGTTTCTGCATGCTAACTAGAATAGAGAAAATCTTACTAGAGTAGCCGTTCGTAGACTGCGATGGAATATTGAAATGCCATTTTACGAGACGAGGTGCAGATTATTTAAATTCTTACCTCCTTCAATATTTTTCAAAGGACAAGGGTTAACAATCAATCGTCAAATCAAAAATATTTTAGAACTGTCAGCTTGTAATAAATTGTATTTCGCAGTACCAACATCAATTTTAATTGATGAGAATTGACCCTTAGCTGGTTATTTGAACTCATATTGGCTGAAACGGTTGTCTTTATCGGTTTGACAATAAGAAAGTGAAACTTTTAATTCAAAATCCCTTTTGCGTCAAATGTAAAAAGTGTCTGGGAATTGACAGTAATTAATGCCATAACTTTTTTATAATTCGGGCTCCATGATATATGTCCCAATCAAAAATGGCAACAAAAAATAAAATGAAAAGGACATGGCCAACAACAAAAATTATAACGTAATTGGGGAGTATTTTCATTGTCTTGGGGTCTCCTTACATATATTATTCTGGCCTTTTTTTATGTTTTTTTTTATTTTGGAAAATGATGGTTTTTGTATGTTTTCTTCATTCAAAACGATCGACCTTATCAAAAAAAAAAAAATATGTTCCTGAAGCTCAGGACCGGATTTTAATGGATGCAGCTTGTAAGATTGTTCCTCATGTCGAATATTTTAAAAAGGCACACCTTTAATTCTTTTTTTTTTTCACACAGAACGCATAATGTACGTAACTAAAATTTTATGATTTAATTATTGTTATAAAAAAAAAAAACTTAGAAAAAGATTCTTTAGTTTTAATGGGAACTATGAAATTGTGGAATTGATGTTGATTGACGTTTATGGAGGGGAAGCCGACAAATTTAGTCAAGAAAAACCTGCCTGCATACTCAGTTGACATTTCGAAGAGTCAGATTTAAAATAACCAGAGTGGCCGTGACAGAATTCTGAAGAGTCGAAAAAAGGGCCGGTGAGAGAAAAAGGTGCCATTTCTAAGACTACCCTGCAAATTTCGAATTTTCGCACGATATTTAACAATTATTAGTTCGCATAACACTATAATAGTTTTATGATATGCAACCGTGTTATATTTTATACGTAATTTTTTGGTAACAACAATAATTTTTGAAAAATTTGCGAAGGGGCTTTCTAAATAGAAAAGGGCAAAATACAACAAAGGTAACGCTGACCGCGAGAATACAAAAACAATTCAAGTTGCTAAGTCAACGCGTTCGGATTCCTAATCACGACGAATCTAGTTGACGTTTTACATAAACTAGGTATCCGAACGTCCCCATTGAATACTGGTTATAAAAAGAATCGTACGTCTGGATCGTAAAAGTCTTTGACGTTCGTTGCTAATTTGTTTGAAGTTGCCTATAAGAACCCATAAGAATGGCCAAAGTTAGGGGCAAGCAATACATCCTGATTCTCAAGAAAGGAGACCCTCTGAAGACAGCCAATTGCACAGGTCGGTTAAGAGACTTAAATTAACCTTTTTAGGACGCAATCTGTGCCTTACGACAGCTACAATTCCAAGCCAAAGGAATTCCCTGAATAGGTACAAATCTCTCTTCACGTTTTACGACCAAACAAGTTGGTGTTCGCGGTGATAGGTATATCATACATTTTTTAAACAACACCATACTGGGTGTAATGGTCGGCTCATATGCATATCAATCAATACTTTGATTCTGTAAATGAATAAAGAGCGAACACGAAATGCTGCTGCTTTCATTCCCATACAAGCAAGAGTTAAACCCTTTTGGCGTTGATGTCCTTTCACCACAATTTTCTCTGTCCGTCTGGGAAATTTCCCAAGCAATTGCTGTCCGCCGTGCATTAAATTTTACGATCGAATATTATCTACAACTGCGTCCCACGCACGCAGATGTTTCTATATTGTAGGTCAATGTGAACTTTCGGTTCATCCATCCATTAAATAATGTCATTATGATATTGCACAAATAGAAGGACATCATAGAGAAAACTTCTTCAAGAGAGCTCTTACGAAAAAAAAATACCATGTAACTGACACACTTACCAACATGTTAGGATATTCTCAAGTTCAGTTTAAATATAATGTCCTTTCAGAGGACGTGAAATAAACTCTTGGTCAAATAGTCCCATAGTGAACAATTAAAGAGGTAAAATCGATTGTAAGCCATTATTATAGTGGTGTATAGTCTGCAGGAGGATGTGTCCCTCCATGGCCATCATGGAATTGAAAGCACTTGTGCAATGCAGGACGAATGCTTTCCAAACGACCACGAGCATTGTTTGCGAAACCCTCTGTTTTGTTCTAAGAACTTCTTATCCCTTGCAGCTATCTGACAACTTTGATTTGTGCCTTGCACATGCCTCGCAAAGTTTGCATAGTTTCAAATGGATTCTTCAGCAGCGTCCAAGCAGAATGAAGTTCAGAAAATAAATTATCCTAAAATGCTTGTGAATGGAATATGGGGATGATTCTAGTAGATCCACTCTCCGAGATGTGGCGAATTCATTTCATTTTCATTTTTGTACTTTTTTTTTTTTAAGTTAAACAGTGTTTCCATTTTGTTTTCCACTTAAGTGTCACTTGGCGGGAATCTTAGTTTTACATCGGCAAAAATGTTGAAACGCTCTGTAGACGCGACACTTATCTTAATTAAAACTTTTAGAACGATTTGTAATAGTGTAGCATGAATTTGGAGGATTTGTGAAGTACCTCTTTGCGGGTTGTTCCCTTTTTTCCTGTTGTAAGTTAAATGACGGTTAGCTGGCGAGTAGTCGAAAGAGGATTCTAAGATATAACGAGAGTGGGGATAGTGACAGATGCAAGTTGTATTAAATTGTACAGACCTACGTTATGTTTGCTGTGCCAGTCAATTCTATTACACTTGTCACTGATGAGTGGAAGTATCCACTCCAATCCGTTGGTAGGTGTTTTATTATGCACAACGAAATGTTCGCTTGTGTGCGGAAATGAATGAAACCGAACCGAAGCACGTGTCGCGCCGGAGCCTAAAGTTTTGTTATACATTCTGACAACGAACTCTACCGGATATATAGGCACTTGCACAATCGGGACTGGCAGGACTTCAAGTATCCGGTTGCTAATGGATGGATTCACTTTTACGTCAAAAATCGTTGATTGGCAACGGGTGTGCTTTGAATACACTTGAAACTTTGGGTATCATTTTCGTTAATTATGCCTGAACAGGAAACCATCAATGGGCAAAAGAGTGGTCTTGTATGCGTATTGAGACCGCACTCTTAATTGTGGATAGAAAATCGGGGGAGCTTAGATACAGATGATTTCAACAAAAATTGATCGGAGCAATGGTAACGAGATTGACAGTTGGTGGTCGTAGAACTTTTGTCGTTATAAAATCTATTGATCTTTTGTGCATGTGTAAACAAAACTGAAGAGCGTTTTATCTCTGTGACGAGTTGACTTGAAACTATTTTCCAGAGTGAACAGAAGCTTTCTCGAAACGTTTCCTAGGACTGTAGGCTATGTCCTACTTTTCGAAGGCTATTTGTGCTCACTTAAAAAGTGCTTAATCAATACAAAAAAAAAAAACAAAAAATGGAAAATCTTTGGGGTAGAGATGGTTGATGAGACACTTAGAGTCCCTACCACAGATCTGAAATACTGTTTCTTTCGGGAAAACATTGTATCAGACGAGCTATGCCCGCTCAGGCTTTAGCAAAATTATAGACCTAAGCTTCACTTCAATGCTTCGGAAGGTAGAAAAATAGGCTAAGGCTGAACGATGCAGTTGAACTCTTTGGATAAGTTCACAGCGCCACTCGCTTGGGGTTTCTTAAATGATCTCAGCGGCTTAATAGAGGCCCGCAGTGAGTTAAATTTCATTTAAGTTTACTCAAAGGTCAATTTTCGTGTCCCGGTGGTAAGTAATTTTGGGAGAAAATTGTGCGTGCACGGTCTGTTCGGTTTATCTTTCTTATAATGGCGTATCGCTGAGCCTAATTGAAGGGTCGATTGCGTATTCTTTGCTGACGATCTCTGAAAGGAGAAGCTTAGGCATGGTTTGTAAAGAAGGAGTTAGAATTTAGAAGGTTTCAGAGCAACTGTGACAGGCAAGGTGAACGTCTTTCCGATCACTTTTAACTTATTTCTACTACCGGCCAATAAGCGGTCAAATAATCACAGTGTATATCTAAGCCTTTATATTGGGCTGAGGGCTCTCTATTTGCAGTTGGGCCAGCCCTTTATATGAGTATGAAGCTACTCTGGTTGAAATCCAGAACGATTTTTTAATATTTTCGCCCGATAGAAGATTTTATACATTTTTGGTTCAAGATTTTTAACTTTGACAACGAATAGCAGTGGAGTTCCGTTCAACTTCGAAAGACAAACGCAAAAAACTGGATCTTTCTGGTGAATAAAACTTCGTTTTAAATTCATGAATCATACGTATAGTACCTACTGGCGTTGTTTCAAACAATTGCCTTGAAAAAAAAAAAAAAAAATCGTCAAAAGGGCGAACTCTTGAGCGTAAAACTCTGATTTAGCTACATAGCATTGAAAAGTTAAAACTCAGCCAACGACAAAGAAACTCCTTGCCTTGGGGAATGAACATTGAACTCAATATTTGTGGCTACAATACTCATAAAAGTCATACTTAGCATTTGAGTCATCGCAAACCTAGCGCATAGACAACCGGCCTTACTAATAATCAAGCACTCTTGTAGCTTTAGTAAAAATGTACAGCATTAGTGAAACCGAACAAATAAACAATAAGACCTCCACATTTGCTAAGTCGACAATATTTTTTAGAATCTATTACCTACATTTGTTGTCACGGCAGAATTTGAATTTCACAATTTGCTTTCGTGAATAATTAAAAACCCGTCATGTTTCCCCCTCCATGAATTCACACATAAATCATAAATGTTGTAATTCCTCCAGAAGTTCCTAAATTTATTAATTGGCTTGTATTTTGCAGAGGGCTGACAATTCTATTCTTATATCTATATTTCCCGTGAAGTCAACCTTTTCACACCACTCATTGTTTCACCAGACATCCTCATTCTCGGTAAACAAACTCCCTTTTCTCGGTAAACAAACCCCTATCAAGGTTAGGTTGAGGCCAAATATCTACCTGAGTTGCCAAGGGTACTGAAAATTGTTGGAAAAAAGGTATGTCCCGCCCAAACTTAAGCAAGCAGATATTTTATTCTGTTTGCGACGACAAACTGTCACGAAAGTCTTGGAAATATCCCAAACTTAGGTATATAAAATTCATTTTTTAGTAAGTATCCATTCGTTGCTTGTATTTGAAAAAGCAAAACCAATCAAAAAGCAAGAACTAGCAATTAAACAAGATAAAACAGAAAAAAACACAGAAATATTAATTTTCAAGTGCTTGGAAATAAAACAAAAATGCAATATTTTTAAATTTTATGCATACACTGTACAAGTTTGTATTTGTTAGGCTCAAGAAACACTTGCATTGTTGATTAATTCATTAACAATAAACTAAAACTAATTTATAATTATAAGCGCTCAGGCTGAACAACAGCGTATTTAAATTCGCTCCTATAACGAAATCTAATACCGTGATTTTGGACGGTTGGGCAACACTCTTCTCTAAAAAGGGCCATTAAGGCCCCAGTTATAGCCATATGTAAAACCAAATCGTCAAAATGTTATTTTGATTTTTTTTTTTTTTTTTACCACTTAAACTTAAAGGTTGAACTCAAAATTGATCTTAAAATGTTGCTTATGAATTATAAAGTTAATTTATCTAAAAAGATAAGCAAATCTCTATGTATATAAAAATCAATTGCTGTGCGTTAGTCGGGTAAAGGCTCCAGAACGGCTCTACCGATTTGAATGATTTTTGTTCTATTTTGTTCATCTTTAATCAGAGATGGTTTAGAAAAAAAGAAAAGTCGGAAAATTCTCAACATGTGGCCTGTAGGCGAATATTTCGTTTTTCAGTTCAATTCAATTATCTTCAATAGTAATCTTCTATATAAAATTCTTTATCGGTGAAACTCGATGTCGATATAACTCGATAACCACTGGGCCAATTTTCATGATTCCTCTTTGGTTTTGTTCGTATTGTTTTATTTACAGGTTTAGGCAGTCTTAAAAGATAGGATACCTTTGGACCCGATAGGTGGCGTTGTGTCGATCTCCGAAACCACTTACCCGAATTCAATGAAATTTTATGAATGTAGGTAAATTGTTCGTTTCCACTTGAAGGATAGAATCCTTTGGACAAAAGTGGAATTTTTGTCTATCTACGAAACCACTCCACCCACTTTAATGAAATGTGGATGTATATTATTATTGATGTATTGTGTTCTCGCTTGAAGGGTAGGATAGTTTTGGACCCTATAGGTGGTACTTCGTAAAACATAAGCGGGATAGGAAAACGGGTTGCAGCACCTCCCATTCAAAAATATCGAAGGGTAGGTATTACTAAAGTTGTATAATTAAAATTATTAATGGACGTTGTCCAAATAAAGCACTTTGTGAAATGCAAGCAGGACTTACTACGAGAGATACTGTCAAAGCCGGGCTGGTACAACTACATATAAAAGATACTGACGTCCGTTTGTGCATTCATAACTCGGGAACGGATCGTTCGATTTTTATGATTTTTGGTTTCAATTCGCGTGGGCTTAAGGAAGGACATTATGATATTTTTATCGTGAAAACAAAATTTTATGGGGATTAGTTGAATTTTTGAATTGATGTTCCGGGCTTAACTCTACATGATTTGAAATTGAAAGACGACTCAGTTATAATTTTGTTGTGCAACCATTGATGTAACGAAACTTTGTAACGGATTGCGTTTGATTTGAAGGTGAAGGATCTCAAATCAAATGTCATGCAACCGACGATTTTGAGGTGAAAATTCAAAGGCAAACATTCTCATTCCGCGGATTCCGCTTATTCAGAATGTTTTGCCATTCGTATTTAAGCGCCTTGAATTGACAAATAAATTGTTGGAAGGATATTCGTGCATTTGTAGCATCAATCTTGAATTCCCATGTTTCTCACATGGTCAATTTAGTGATAAATCGGAAGGTTGGCCGACACGTCAATCATTGCGGTTTGATTGAAACAAATCGACAATGCTATACTTACATATATTATTTCTATTCTTAGGTTAGGTTAGGTTGGGAGGGCAGTTTTGCAACCGATGCAAATTTCACCCAGAAGCCGTGGAGGCCCATTGTGAGTACCCTGTTTGTACATGTAAGGACATGTGGCTAACAAAACCACTTCGATCTGTTGAGGAATAGTCTTATGTCTGATAGAGGTACCCCTGCCAAGTCGTCCAAGCTTTCGAAGAACCTAGCTCCCATACACGATGAGCGGGGTTCTTGTAAAGCTGGGCAGTGGTATAGAAGGTGTTCCACGGACTCTATCTCCTCTTCGTCTCTACAGCTTCTGCAGAAGTCATTTGTAAAAAGTCCTAGCCTTTTAGCCATGTTTCCTATGATGCAGTGTCCGGTTAAAACCCCGACGAGCATCCGGATTTGGCTTCTATTAAGGGAGATTAGGAACTTTGATCTTTTGGTGTCAACCACAGGCCACAGACTTTGGGTTATGACGGAACCGATGGTGTTGCTCCATTGTTCCTTAGCCAGTTTGTTGTGTGGTGACGCCTTCAATAAAAGTCTTGGCAGTGTTGAAAGGCGGTAACACCTCTCCGTCCGCAAGTTGAGGGTTCATATCAGAGCCGCATCTGGCCAATTCGTCCGCCTTTTCGTTCCCTTCCACCCCAACGTGTCCCGGAACCCAGCAGAGTAGAATTGAGTGATGACGTATAGCCCTGAGCGCCACGAGGCAATCTGTAACACATTTCGCATTAACAAGATTGGAGCCGATAGCTTTAAGTGCTGCTTGACTGTCCACACAGATTGCTGATAGTCCCATCGATAAGATAGTCTGTGCTGCTTTTTTAACCGCATAGATCTCAGCTTGGAAGACACTGCAGTGATCGGTCAGTCGGAACGACTGGCTAATAGCAAGCCTTTCTGAGAATATGCTGGCTCCTGTTCCATTTTCTGTTTTTGAACCATCCGTATAGACGGCCATACCTTTAATGATGGTAACGGGTGATTTCCAGTCCTGCCTTTTGGGTATAGTGATTCTAAAATTTTTCTCGAAGTCATATCTGGGTTTCTCGTAATCGGTGAGTGACATGAGTCCCTTCCGATCGAAGATTTCAAGTATGCTTGAGTGTCCGCAGTAACCAGGCTTCCAATTTTTGTTCTCTTTTAATCTGAGAGCGGCTTTGGCTGCCACGTTCTATTGTAATTTAATAGAACTTTTGAATACAGAATTTGAATTGACCAGTTTACAGAAAGTAGTAAGTGCATTGTGCACGCTCAGAATTATTATTTTCATTACATTAACGAATTTGTGCGGAACGAAGTTCGCCGGGTCAGCTAGTTATCTATAAATTTTCTAGAAAAAGGATTTACTTATTCATTTTTCCGTGATCGGAAAAAAATATTCGTATACGGAAAAATTTATAAATTCTTATTTTAGAAAATTGAGAGAAATTTGCATAGGTATATTTATAAGATAAACTAACTTTATAATTTATAAGCAACGTTTTAAGACTAAGATTGAGTTCAATCGTTAAAAAAGCAAACGAAAATTTGGACGGTTTCGCTTTACGTATGACTATAACTGGGGACCAAGGGAGGAGCTCGAGATAAACATGGCTTTCTCAACATAAGCATTTGACCCTACAGTTAGCGATATTCTGGCAACTAGGTATTCTTGTTTATTTGTAAAGCGATTTTGGAAAGTGTGGAGTCTTTGCGTAAACTGCCAGACTAGAGTTGTTTATTGGTAGAGGCGAACGACTTAGAAGTATGAACACTTCCCCCAATCACCAGATATTTAATAAATGCTTAAAGTTCGATGTCTGTGGCAGAAGGACCATGCTTCTAGTTGAACCCTACAAGGCAGTATATAGTGATTCCACAAACAATTATAATATCAACGGAGCTCCCAAACACAGCTTAAGTGCCCAAAGTATAGAAGTCACTCTACTCTGCTTTGATAAGCCCACGCATATTTAAGCCATTCAACTACTGATGGCATAAGTATTAGGTAAAGAACCAACGAAACCTATATCTACCCATGGGTTGGGCAAATAGCCCCCTTATAGCCTTATAGGACTTATCTATAATCCCCCATAATGTAGGTCGCACTATCCTATACTATCCTAGATTGACATAACCTACTTTCCACTCAATCTTTTTTATGCCAAAAAAAGAAAACACAAACCAACAACCCAAACCATTAGGCACTCCCTTTCACTAATCCGCTGCCACCCCCAACCCAATACCAGCCACACATTACTGCAATTTATTCCATTAACCTCGAAGAGTGTCCTAAATCAATCGAAGTGGTGCGCAGTATCTTATGAATCACATAAACTTAACGCACTGCAAAAAGTTACAACAAACTCAAACACACACACAAATACCCTTATCCCGCTCGCCTAAGGAATAATTATTAATCCTTGTCGCTGCTAAATAACGCTTTACAAGGACATCAAAGCCAAGCATTTCTCTCAATCCTATACCCCGCATAATTCCGCACTCGAAAACAGTCCTCAACCATCAAACCTAATCCCTTTGGATGGGGCTCTCGTCTTGACTGCCTTCCTTCGCACCCACCCAAAGCCATTATTGAATATAACAGAACCATTAAAAGATATGTTGTGTTATCCTTAAATTATATTCACCAAAGTAGTAGGACTTTTTCGTAAAGTTATCTTCGGTATTTTCTTTTTTCAAGGACCTTTCCATCTTCTGCCATATAAGAATCAAGGGTGAAGGGTGAACAATTTTTTTCATCCCCTCCACATCAAGTTGATAATTTGGAATCAAGACTACACCAGTAGTATATAGTCTTTCGACAAAATTCAAGGCGAAAAGTTGTAGAAAAAACCGAGTGAAATCCTTGTTTACAACCAGCAGGCCCATTGAATGTATCGCAATCGGAATCGCTCTCCTCGACTCGAAACTCTCACTCTCTTGTTCCGTGGTGTGTCGGTCTCGGTATCGGTATATCTGTGTTAGCAGTCTAAGGTCAGGCATTCAGTTTGTTTGGTCTTTTTTACTCGCAAAAATAAAAGACACCCCAACAACTACCTTATAGTAACCCTGTAAAGTTAAATTCAATTTATACTAGTTTCCAGGTGAAACATGCAAAAGTATACACACATCCCTGAACGGAATACGAGTTCTATGTGCGCATACTTATGTACAGAGAGACTAGTGTCGAATATATAGAACTAACCCTAACGTTTGGGTCGTTGAGCGAAATATTTAGGTCAATTCATCCAGCCACAAATAACCTTGAATGCAAAACAGCCTTCCTTCCATTTATTAAAAAGGTGGAAAAGGAACATAATATACCTACCTACAGCTACAGCATACCACCATACCCACCCGCTCTTTCTCTCTCTTTCGGTTTTACTCTCTGACTGGGAAATGGGATGTGTACATGGGGGTTGGGGTTGGGGGACCTACCTCTCTACACTATCTATAGTGGAGGAACCAAAATAACCATGAACCGCTGATAGGGGAGGCTAGCCAACAACACTTGTATACAAATGCGATATGTTGCGCCTTTTCCGTCCTGTCTATATTACTGAAATTCCTATTTCCCAGCTATATGCACGCCTCATTATGTCTTGTGCTGGGCAATAATAGATAGTAATAGTGCCCCGTACTCGTATTGCACGCACGGTTAACTATCACGGTTGGGGGGTTGTTGAAAATAACCTTCAACAGCACACTCGCACCGCACACCTCTCTATGGCGATGAGGAAGAGAAGAGTTTATTTTCCCCATATACACACACCTCCTACTCATGCTCAGACCAGCCTTATTATTTGTATATACCTAGCAGCGAACCCACGAGGACATCGACAACAACAATATAAACAACCACCACCACCAACACCAATGAAGAGGACGAGGACGACGACTACCACCACCATCATCATCAGAACGAGATACATTTCGGTGCACAAACGTATGCCTAAGCTTAATAAAATTAGGTCAGTACTGTGTCGATGATCCTTTTTCAACCTCGGTGTCGTGCCCGCACCACCCTCCTTCTACCTGGTGCAACCGAATTCAACTTTCAACGTTTTGTGTTAAGCGAAGGAAAGAAAAGCTGCTACTACAGGGGATGGCGAGGGGTTGTGGAACATAATTAAATAGTGTATACCTACAACTCCTCATGCATATAGCTGAAGAGAGAAGCACTAAAACCTAATACGAGATACAATAACAAGCATTTTTCCAGCTCCTTGAAGCCATCCCCCCACCGACCACCTCTCATCATTCATCATCTCTCCGAACACTTAAGGCGAGAAGTGCAGAGAAGCGGAATAAAAAATAAAAATAAAAAATACATCAGCCTCCCCCCGACATGCAAAACTATACAAACACTCAGTGATGTGCCACATGACACAAATTATATAATCATTGCGATTGCATCGCGTGCTACGCTCAAAATATGTTGGGAAGCACAATCTGTTCTGTATAAATATACTTACGGACGAATATATTGCTCATCAAGGTGGCTGGCAGGCAGAAGACTATCACCAGGATATCAGCGATGGCCAGATTAACAATGAAATAGTTGGTCACGGTTCGCATGCGAGGCGCGCGGAGCACCACAGCTATCACAAAACTATTCCCGACTAGTCCGACAATGAACACGATTATGTAAGCGATGCAGTAGACCAGGGTCATAGCGGACGAGTGTCGATACAGAAAGTCCGTGTCGCTCAAACGCATCTCATAGACATCCTCGGACAGATTGTTCATGGCCAGTTTGGAGCTGCTGGTCGACGTGTTTGACAAATTGCGATTAACTGCTCCGGGAGCAAATTGCAGCACACTGTAGCTGAAATTGTCCACCGCCAGCGCTACAGCCGAGTAATCTAGGCCATTGAAGTCGTTTATATCAATCAATGGATTCGAGGAGCTGCTCGAACTGGAGGAGGCCACCGTTGTGCTGGTGGTTGTTGTGCGATGAATGCACTCTGCCAAGGTGCTGCTACTTAGGTTGCACATAGTGTCTAGTAAGCTGTTGGTGCCACCACCGAGTGTATCCATTTCTGAAGGATCTAGTTCTTTTGAGTCTTTTTTTTTATTACTTTTATTTATTTTATTTCACACACAAAACTGTACCACACTCGAGTTATTATACTTAGTCCGTACTAAGGCGGATGAATCGCGACGAAACTGAGTCCATATTCTTAACCCGCATACACAACACACCGCACACAATATTGGGAACAACACACGCAATAAAACACTCGCTTGTGGTGTCTGCGGATTGATTGATTTGTCTAGTTATACAATTTCACACGACTACGCCACCCCCAATGGGTACACTGTTAGTGGTGGTGCTGCGCTGCTGTTGATGCATCTCTCTTTCAGTACAAGCACACACCATCTGATTACTGAGCGATGGACGTGATGCGAGTGTGTCGTACGCCCGCAGAGGATTTATGTGCAAACGGTTTCGTGTTCAGCGCGACACTGGCCAAACAGTTGATTTTGATTATTCCGTTGATTCTTGTTGCGGAGCTTTTTCTGCCAACCATCCAGGATCATATACACAGGCATCCACACAAACCGATGTGGTTAGACGTAGACCTTCGACTCGTACCGTACAGAGCCAGAGCTGTGCTGTAGTCTGTAGATGGCGCTGCCATATGACTGAGACTGAGAGTATTTTTCAATAGTTAATCAAAATAATTATCCGAAACAATTTCCTTTTTGATGTGTTGATGACAAATTGGGGTGGCTTTCCTGCAGAGGTGAATTATGCATTAACAGAAATCGGTTCAAATCTCTTATACACCCCCTCGTGGTTCGTGGCATAGTAAAGCATACCAAATGCCACTGTCAGGCCATCCCCCAAGCGCCCCGCCACATGCTCGTTCCATTGAGGAAAAAGCTCTCTCGATTCTTGTTTGGCCTATATAATAGTTGCTGGCTAGCGGTACACTCTTATACATATATAGCCAGCACTCTATTGGGAGGCGGGGTGCTTGCTAAGGGTGGCGAAATGCAAGCAAAAGGTCTCTTGAATTGCATGTAGCCAGCGAGAAAGCGGCCAAAAGTTCAAGAACCTCTGTTTGGTATACATTCGAGGATAGCGAGGATATTATTTATGTTATGTGTTGGTTGTTGGGGTTGGGTGGATGTGCACTCGATGGAGTGAAAGTTTTTTTTTTTTTTTTTGTGTATTTTTAGGTACGAGCACGAGGACGGGATTGGGAGGGGGAGTGTATGGTGAAGTTCGTGACGTTGACAATACGTTACAATGTTGAATTTTGAAAAGTTTCTGAAGTTGCGTTTTGAGTTTGTGAAGGGGACTTTTGGGATTCTTGGCGTTTCTGATGAAACGAATTGAGATGAATGAATGGGGGAAGATTGAATCAAAAGTTTTGCGGGAGTATGAAGAGCGTTGCCATGTAAAGACGTTCATTCAAATCCTATGGGACTGGACAAGTAAATTAACTTCGAGTGACAATCGATGGAATAAAAATATGGAGAACTCAAATTGCACGACTCGAAAATATCTTTACTGCGAAAGTGAGTTAAGGGTAATTGAATGGAATATGTGAAAAAGTTTACAGTAATGTTGTTTGTTCTTCTTTCTTGCAAGGGAAAGGTTGGGTTTTCTGAAATGTCAGTGTCTTTCCACTGACTGTACATTGTTACCCGTTGGACAGGGTCAGAATTTCATCAGGCGGGAGTGGATTTTGTCAAAGATGGTTGAATGTTTGTTGTATTTTTTGTGATAAAGTGAGTTATGTCGTTTTACATTGGGACAGAAAAAGCTGATTCCGAGCAGTTTTTCTGCTCTCTGGCTGTCAGATTTCATGTTTCATTGGCCGCAAAAAAAAAAAAAAAACTTTTTTGAGTCAGAGCAATTTTGCGAATCTCGATTTCTGAGTGAGATTTACACCTACATACAATTATTCCAAAACATTTGTCATTTATGAAACTTTAAAGTGTGTTGTTAATTAAGTTTTTAGACGACAAGCCTGTGAAAAGTAGAGACAAATTTATATTATTTGGCTGCTCTAATGGATATCAACATAAATTGAGTGGGTTTTTAAAAACACAAATTACCTACACTTTAAGAACAGCTGACTTTTAAAAACCGCACCACCACAAATGTAAAGAAAGTAAAATCTCGTTTTATGGTCCATTGGGCACGAAAAATCTGAAAACTGAGAAGAAAATCCGAAAATCCCAATGGAAAACGAAATAATATTTGTAAAGGACTTGGGGTGTGTTCAGTTATTTGGTATGGTTTCAACTATTGAGGGTATACTCCGTGTTCATATTGTGGTAAATCAGGCACTTAGTGACAGGCACTTAGTGAATCGCACCCTTAGGAATTGTGGTGAATCGGGCACCTGGTAACAATCTGTTTCCCTCTTAAAGTTCCACTTCCAATTGGAGAATGGAATAGAATCTGTCAAGTGATTCTAGTACCTTCTGGAGAAGAGATGGAGTATACATCTGGAGTGCATCTGCTACTATCCATTTCTAGAATATTCGCCGATAGGTGGCAGCGCGGATATAAAAAGGGGCGCGTTGACAACAGGCAGGCAGTTGATTTTTAACAAGCGATAGTTGAGTTCGAAGAAAGATAAGTGTGAAGTAATAGAGCGAATGGTTTGAGACGTTTAAGAAAAGTAATAAAGTGATATTGTACTGAGAGATATATAAGTGTAAAGTAATAAAGTGAAAATAATAAAGCGAATAGATTAAAACGTTTGAGAATTGATTAAAGTGTTATTGTTTGGTACTAAATAAGTGAATATTTGGAAAGTGTAAATAAAGAGATTTTATTGGAACAGTTGCACAGAATAGTGTTTTATCTTTTCGAATCCCCACAGCCAAAATGTAACAATATAATTAGAAAACAAATAAAAACTAGCAACAAAAATCAAATCTCACTTAACGCCCTTAGTACCTAGTTAGATAGAATTAACTCTGACAGCGGACTCCGGCCATTTTTTTTTTTTTTTTAATATTTTGCTGTCATTTTTGTGTTGGCAAAAAGTGCGCACAGTAACCAAAACCGGACCAAAACGTCTTTTGAACTTTTGGACGCTTCGATTGCGAATTTTGGGAAAAGACTTAGTCCTGTTTTCGTACAAAGCTCAAATTGTTTATGAATGGCCGTACATTCCCTGATTGTGATCAGTGCGAGACTCGTTTTTGGCTGCTTAGCAAGTACTTAGTGAACAAAAAAAAATTGTCATTTTGTTGGGCCAAGAAAATTCTTATGTGGAATTCGATTGGGCGCTGAGATCAGAACACTTTTTTTTCTCTCTGATCACTTTTTATGTTCGTTTGGTACAAAAATAACAAATTTTCAGATTTGCTTCAGATATACCAATTAATCACAAATTTGACAACTGGTAGAGTATATTTACGTTGTCGTGAAGTTTTTCTAGTGAACGGAGAACGCTTTGAAAAGTGTTGAAGGCTACCTACACATAATTCGAATCGCACGCATATCAACACAAAAAAGAGCAAGTGACGTTTTTATGTTCGATTTGACACACGAAATCTGAAATCTGAGAGCGAATCTGAAGAACCCCAATCGAATACCACATAAGAAATATTATGAAATCTTTGAATAGGTATCGAAAAAGATTGGTAGCTATGTTCAAAGTAGCTCATTTATTATTTTGAGGTTATAATGGGTATGAAGTGCTTCGAGTTAAAAACATATCGTTGGCGCTTTAAAGGCTCAGACAAATCACACTTTAATCACGAATACGCCTGGAAAGTACAAATTTAGTTAAATAAACTAATTTATGTTGCCATTTTTGATGCAAACTCTTACGATATCCTTGAACATTTTAGTTTAGTTACCTACCCCCGTATTAATAAACACTGTGTAAAAGTTATCAACTTGTTACTCAGCAGTTATGTTCAATTTTTGTATGCTATCTGACGTTTGCTAACTAACTAATGTGGTTTTCCATTGGGACCACCAGAAATCTTTTTCAGATCTCAGATTTTACTGTGCTCATGGAACGCGCAACGAGATTGATCTGCTTTTGTAAATGGATTGGTGCGTTAATTGACAACAATATCAGCTGTTCAAATGGCATTCGTTTTTGGCAAAATCGCAAATGGATATCGACCTCAAAAATGTTTTCCTTGTTGTAGATACAAATGAAGTATAATTGGTGGTTTGTAGTCTTCAGATGACGAGGAAGATAATGAAGATAATAATTCCTCCGAAATCGTATCCAAAGCTATTTATGTATTTTGTTATTTTGGTTTTCACGAAACTTTGCGCATTTGCCTCGAAATGAAACTTCTTAAACTGACGTTAAACAGCTGTACAAAGTATATTGGTATGCGTAAATCTGAAAAAATATCGAGATCTGCGAAATGTGATCCGAATCGAAAAAAAGATTGATTTTTCGTCCCAATGGAACGCAAAAAGTGATTTAGACCAAAAAAAAGATTGATTTTTTGTCCCAATGGAAAACCACATTACTTTATTTTTGTCTGTGCGACTTGGATTAGAAACAATAAAAATTCAAAATGATATTCAAATAAGTAAACCGATTAAAATAGGTACATTGGAGTTCTATAACTATTGAATTCCGTATTGATGGAGTATAAATTATTCTGTGCCAATGCTGTCGATAACACAGTTTATTCAACTTTGACAGTTGTTTGTTTTGCTAGAATTTCGCAAAAGCGAATTTGTTTTCTTTTTTATAATATTCATTTGCTTTCCTTAGTTAATTCCTAAATGTGCATACTTTTCTATTAAATGTAAGAAGTAGACATTAAAATACTATTTTTATTTTTTGAGTGGAAATCAAATGCCCTAGCTTTCAAAATGTCCAACGCAAAGGAGGACAAGATATGGGGTCTTCTCTACAACATGTTCAAATCGAAAAACAACGATGTTTCTATTATTCTCAACACCGTTGACAAGGTTCTGTTTCAAAAGCAAACCTTTAATATGCGCTTCGACAAAGACTATGCCATCCCGCGGTCAGTTGTCATCTGGCTTCTGAATCAACTGCTAAATTTTACTGGAGAACCACTCAGCAAAAGGTAAGTGCATCAATTTCCATGTGTCTGGTCCTCATCTTATAATTGCATTTTTATAGTGTTCACAAGCAAAATGTCCAATTGCAGAAGAAACTTATGACCTTCTGTTGGCTGCAAATGCCTAAGCTCTTCGAAACTCTACTCGATGAGTACACACAAAGTTTAAGAGAATTTACGGATATCTGTTACACCGACAGCAACAAGTGTGAAGGGAATACTCGATGTGTGAGCACATTTGCATGCTTCGATGAACAGTTCTTTAAGGATATTGACGCGGACTTTGTGCTTGCCAAGATAAAGATTCCTCTGGAAATGACAGACATTGCTATGCAGTGCATTCTTGAACTGCTCACCCAGGCTATTGACTTTTCGTACAGCATTCACCCGAGTTCGTATAAGGATATTCTAAAGCTCGTATTGAAGCTCTTTTTGACTTCAGATATTTACACAAAACTAAAGTGCCTTGAATTTGGCATCAAGTTCTTTGAGAATTTGTCCGAGCTGGACAACAATTTGACCACAGAATATGAGCTTCTCTTCGAATACTGCAAGCTGGTGTGGGAAAATCTACCTCAATGGATGAGCATGAATTTCTTAGACGAATATGGGTTGTCTCAGGTGATAACCCTTTCGTCAGATCTGTTCAGATGTAATTACAAGACTTTTTTAACGGGCAAAATCGACTCTAATACATTGGGAGGTTTGGCTATATCCTGCGAGGTTATCCTAGGCTCGGTTATCAAGAATCAAGATAAATTTGGAGACAAGGCTGAGTTGAAGCGGAAGATCATTGAATATATCTTAGAGTTGCACGAGAGAACTGGCTACCTTATGCCAGAGCAAAGCCTCCTAAATCTCTCCCAGTTAGAATATACAACTGTAAAGCTTTTTGGAATGGCAATGATCAATGGGAAAATTGATGCGATGCCGCAGTTGGTGGAAGGTATCAGGAATATTCTCACAGAGGCAATGGCAAGCGAGCCTCAGTTTAAAGTTGTAAAATACGTTCTGAATACAATTTTAGATGTGGAACATAGGTCCATCTCGGCCCAACAGGCCGATATCTACTCTGCGACACATAGTGCAAAGCAATTAATGCAGCAAACGTTTCGAAGCAAGACATTGTTAAACAGCAATGATTTAGAAGAATCTGTGGCGAAGTTCCTTGCGAATATGAGCTCAGTTAGGCTCAGTTTGGATTCGCTCTGTGACTACATCGAGATAAGTGGTCTTTTCCTTCAAACTGACACTTTTACACAGACTTTATCGCCGGAGCTCAAAGTGAAACTGCTAAATACCACTCTCTTTTACCTAAGACACCATTTAAAAGGTATCCAAAAGCTTCACCTGAATGTACATGACATTGCTCGCATCGACGAAAAGCTAATCACAGTTTCTTTGGCATCTCTCGGTAACATACCGCATCACCACCTCGATTCAAGTACAAGCAGCTACTTGCAGAAGTCTGTCAAAGAACTCATCTGTCTGATGTACCCAGTCTGCCAATGTGAACCAATAAAAACAAAACTCAACGACTACCTCTTGGACTTTGTTGCAAACGGTGTTTTATCTATGAGACTTGTGGTTTGTCACATGCTCCCATTTATAGTAAAGTGCCAAATCACGGCAGAAGCGTTGGCCAAAATCAAATCAATTTGTTGTGCCGCGCTGGGAACAACATTCATCCTCAAACACCGCAGAGACTGTCGCAATGAATACACCTTCCTATGTGAGGATTGTGAGAAACCTAGTGATGATAATTTCGCCGATAACTTCTGCTCCAAATCAGCTGTCATCCTGCAGAAGCATCCCGCAACGCACTCCTTCGAAGAGTCCTCCTTTGTATTCGTCTTGGATGGCATCGGCAGCAGTGCTCTGTTCTCCTCTAAGAACGGCATTTTCGCAATAAACCACTTTGCTCCGCAGAAGACCGAAAACCAGGTTCTAAGCACCTCACTGCTGGTTCCAGAGCTCGTTAAGGCTCTGTTGCTTCGAACTGCTGTGAATGGGGAGTACCCATTGCTACCGAAAATTGGAGGCATTGTTTTGCAAAGAATTCACATGTCGCTCCAGAGCGGAGAAGAAGACCAGATAAAGGTGCTGCGGCTAATCTCAGTTTTGGCGCACGTCGATGGTCTCCCGGAGATGTGGCTGTTTCACTTCTTCAAGATGACATTCTTCTTTTTGATTTGTTGTTCATCTGTTATTGCCAATGAGGCGGCCAAGTGTGCCACAGAGATGTGTGTTAATTACGGAGTGGAACCCATTCAGTTGTGGCACTGGTACAAGAGAGAGTGCATCAATTTGGTGGTCGATTTGACAACGCATGTGTATTTGACCAAGCAGCTGGACCTTATGCAATCATTGAACTCGGTTAGTGTTGTTTTAATTATTGTTCAATGACAATATGTAGGCAAATTTGGAATATTGCGCTTTGAATTTTGTGCGAGTTTGTACGTCCCTCTTCTCTTTCTATTGCTAATCCTGTCTCGTTTTCAGTTAGTGATAGTACTTGGCTTTCAGTGCAGTCAGGAGTTCATCTGCAAGTATTACAAAATCCTAACCGCCATGTTCCTGCCCTATTGCGTGAAGGAGGAACGATGCAAAGGACTGATATACCAGCTTTCAATGTCGACGGAAAACTCCATATCGCACATACTAACCGTTTCATTCCTCAACATCTACGCTCATGTCTACCTCCACGAAAGTCCCGAAACTGCCCAGAAATGCATCGACTTGCTGGTCAAATGCACAGGTACCCCTCTGTCCAGCCTCATGCACATCGATATCAAGGTAATGTGCTTACGTCCCTGCCAACAAATGATGTAATAGATTTATTTTTAGCAAACCGTATCGGAAATCGTCGTCTTCTACAACCGCAATCCCGAGTTCGTTATGCAAGCCCTAAGTTGCATACTTTTGAAAAATACCCCCACAGAAACACCATCAACCAGCAATCGATCTCAGAACGAGGTGTTTGTTAGGTTTATAGCCGACCGCTTTCTCGGAATTATAACGCATTTTGAATGCTGCTTAAAAGACCCATGTTGTGATAAATCCATCAAGGAAGAGATTCTATACAGTTTGGGTCAAATTATACGTTTGGTTGGAGCAGAGCAGGTCACACAGTCACGTTACAAGATCATTCCAATGCTGACGGCGGTCATTTCATTGGATGACAACAATTTGAAGGTGATTGGCCTGAAAATTTGGAATATATTTTTGCACATTGTCAATATACAGTCGCTGGGACCTTCGTTGAGTAGAATTGTGGTATCGCTGCAGCCGCTGCTGCAGACTAATAGACAGGAAGTCGATTTGATCCTAAAGTTTTTGATTTTGGAGAATGGCAACTTACTTGGGTCCTATATGCCAGATCTGTACTTTGTTGAAGATATGGACGTTTCCGTTGAGGTGAAAACCTGCGTAAGGAGGCAGACAGAAGCACTGTTTAAAAGCGGAAAGTTTGACGACATTCTGAAGTTTTACCTCAAACAAATCAGCAATGAGAACTTACAAGTGCGGATGAGGGCGTTGAAGTACTTAAAGGATTGTTTCGCGAAGAACCGCACGGATTTGAATGAATGCATTTTGGGTAAGTCGGCTTTTTGAATTTAAATAAGACACTTGAGCGGAACGGTTGTAACTCTTTTATCGAATAACCTGGTAGCAAAATGGGGAGCTGCCTCACTGAGGGCTGAGTTTATTTCTTAATGTTAAATTCACAATGTTACCCATTTCTAAGGTCAAACGGAGCTTAATCCGCTTGTGGAATCGGTTGTGGAGAATCTGATGAGCGGCTGCAGGCACGTCGATCGCACACTGCAACTCATTTCGGGCAAATGCTTAGGCGAATTGGGCGCCATTGATCCGAGCTACATGTCACCCAATTACGCAAAGGAGCAGAGACGCTTCTCTCTGAGCATTCACACCGACGCCTTCGCAATAACAGCTCTGACAGAGCTCTGCCGCGCTTATCAGAAAAACATTAGATATGTGGACAATATATCGGTTGCGATTCAGGAGATTCTGGCGATTCAAGGTGTCAATCCGAAGGACAACAAGAAAATGAACGTGTGGGAGGCGATTCCCACGCATATGCGTCACATAATGGAACCGCTGTTGAGCTCCACCTACTCTATCATAGAAAGCGCCTACAAGATAAAAGCGCATCCCATTTTCGGAAGCAGTGGCTGTCGCAAGTACGAGGAGTGGGCGTTCTGGTGGTCGTGGAAGTTAATTGATATGGTCCGTGATGCGGACACGAGGAAACTGCTGTGCTCCTTCACGCCCAGCATTCGGAAGGATAACAACATGCTGGCGCTGTTCCTTCCGTACATCCTTGTCCATGCGTTGCAGGAGTGTACAAACGAAGAGATGGAGTTGGTGTACGATGAATTCAATGCTGTCTTTCAGCAGGCCGTGCATGGAAGATCGTCTGGGAAAGCTGGCATTGAGACGTCTATTTCAAAGGAAATCTATACACCGCAGTCGCTGGAAGTGGTTGAAGGTTCAGACATGGGCGGCACACACAATGTGGGTGATGCTTGTGCTAGAATCTGCTTCGAACAGATTGACTTTCTCTATCGATGGGTGAGAGAATGGTCGCGAATAAGCGCCCAGCCAGTGACTACTTCTAGTGGCGAAAGAGACTACGGTCGCATCAACCGATTACTGGCGAAAATCGACAAGTGCCAATTGGCAAAGGCGAACTTCAATTGCGGCGAGTACGCCAGAGCCTTGATGTTCCTCGAGTTGCACATAGAAGGCAACAAGGCGACGCTGTTGCAGGAGAACCTGTCGTTTCTCATTGAAATCTACGCAGAGCTGCTCGACCCCGATTCTGTGGAGGGTGCTGTGCACCTGAGGAAGACCAGTTTGACGCTGCCAGAACAGATTTTGGTCAACAACATTGTGGACAGGCCTCAGGAGAACATCGCTTGCTATGAACAGATCATGATTCGGCCGGAACTCCTGCAGCAGGAGCATATTCTGGGAATTATCAACAGTTACCTACGACTTGACCTGCCCGAGACAGTGATGAACATCACCAGCGGCTTGTGGGAGAAGCTCTCCGAGCGGTACACCGATGACTTCTTCAAGGAATGCCAGGCTGAGCCATTGCTACGTCTAGGATGTTACGATGACATAGAGTCGCTCCTGGACGACCCTGTAGTCAGCAAGAACTCGACAAATTGGAATGTCCAGTGCGCGAAAGCCATTCGCATTTACCGCAATCAAGCCATCACGCTGGCGGACTTCCAAGCCGAAATGGACGACATCCGTTTGAATATACTAAACACAATGAAGACCCTCGGAGCTGAGCACAATTCCTACCACAAAACGTACAACGAGATCCTAAAAATGCAACTGCTGACCGATGTGAAGAAGAACAAGTCTCTAGTTCACCTGCTGGTGAATGAGATGGATGAGGCGAGTTGCATTGATGCCGTGAATGAGTTCTTTGAAGACTGGAATGCTCGATTGTGCTTCCTGCAGCCAACGGTGAGAATTCTCGAACCTTTGCTCTGCTTGCGGCGCAATTTACTTACAGAAACCAAGACGATGCTGGCATCGGCGAGAGCGGACATATGTGAGTCGATAAACGAACACATAGACCGGGAAATCGGCAAGCTGTGGATCCGCAGTATCCAGATGAATCGAGAGGCGGGCGGCCTCCAGCAAGCCAATCTCTCTATCATGAAGGCGGAGGAGTACTCCCCGGAGACTCTGTTCATCGAGAAGGCGAAGCTTCTGTGGCAAAGTGGTGACCACACCAAATCGCTGAAGCTAGTTTCAGAGAAAATCAACGAAATCGAAGCCAAGGGGTCTGTTCGTTCCCAGGAGATATCCAGTCGTCTGCTCTACTCAGAAGCGAAGTTCCTACAGGCAACCTACAGTGCCGAGTCGATGAAAATCTGTGCCGAACAGAATCTTCTCTACTTCAAGCAGGCGATCGAGGGGAATAAAAATTCAGAGAAATGCCTGGTCCACATGGCGCAGTATTTGGAAAAAATGTACGCTGCTCTGTCTGATACAGAGCAGAACTCCGAGAGTGGCCGTAGCACGCTCTATGACATAATGGTGCACTATGCCAGGGCCATGAGGGCCGGCCACGAGAGTATGTACCAATCAATGCCGCGCCTGCTAAGCATTTGGTTTGACTTCACGTCACCCGAGGGTGAGCATGACACCAGTAGTCATGGTGTCCAGCAAATGAGCTCAAAAATGACCGAGCTCGTTGCCAAGTGCTGTGCAGCGCTGCCCACTTATATCTTCTACTCGGCCTTTTCACAGATCCTCAGTCGCATTTGCCATCCATCGCAGCAGGTGTTTGATGTGCTAAAGACAATTGTCATCATGCTGTTGGAAAAGTATCCCCACCAGTCGTTGTGGATGCTGTTGCCAGTGCTAAAGTCGTCATATGCAACGCGCGCCAAGCGCTGTCGCCTAATTTTGAGCGATAAACGGCTGTCGAAGCGCGAAATTGTTAAATTTGTCGATGATTTCAACTCGTTGGCGGAAAAGTTGATTCAGCTAACAACCAAAGAGGTCTCTGGGATTCCTGCCAATGATTTAAATGTGAGCGCACTAGTGCCCAAGCTAACGAAGCTCTTCGAGGACTCCAGCTTCTCGCAGATCCTCCTCCCCTTTGAGAAGTTCATGCAGGTGACCCTCTTGAATGCGAATGCAACAGACGTAGCCGGACAAACGTTGTCGAATCCGTTTCACAACAAACAAATCTACATTTGCGGCATCAAGGAGGAGGTAACGGTGTTACGGTCACAGGCGTGTCCAAAGAAGATCAGTTTCCTGTGCAGTGACGGCAATGAGTACGCGGTCATGATGAAGCCGAAGGATGATCTGAGGCATGACTTTCGATTGATGGAATTCAATGCTCTGCTCAAGCGATATTTGCATTTGGTAAGCGAAATTGAACTCTACCACTGAATTTATCTCACGTTTTATTTTTGCAGGACCCACAGGCCCGTCAACGTCGCCTGCACATTCGAACCTACGCGGCCATACCCTTCAACGAAGACTGCGGCCTGATTGAATGGCTCCCACACTTGAATGCATTCCGCACGATTGTCATGTCTATTTACAAATCCCGCCAAATCGGATTAAGCGATCGCGAGCTCAAAGCTTTCATGCTGGCAAAGGAGGAAAACTTCGAGAAGAAGAAGGACGCTTTCCTAAACCAACTTGTCGCACGCCATCCACCGGTCTTCCACGAGTGGTTCACTTACCAGTTTCCCACACCGCACAACTGGTACCAGGCGCGAAGTTCGTACATTAAAACCACCGCAGTTATGTCGATGGTGGGCTACATCCTCGGTCTGGGCGATCGGCATGGCGAAAACATACTCTTCGACGAGACCAATGGTGACACGGTTCACGTGGACTTTAATTGTTTGTTCAACAGGGGCGAGAACTTTGCCGTACCAGAGCGGGTGCCTTTTAGGTTGACGCAGAATATGGTCTATGCTATGGGTCCGCTGGGAATCGAAGGTCTCTATCGCAAGTGTTGTGAAATCACCATTCGTGTTCTACAGAAGGAGAAGAAGACCCTAATGTCTGTGTTGAAACCTTTCGTGTACGATTTGAACAGACTGGGCAGAAAGTCGGGCAATATCGAGCGAACAGACCCACAGGCGCTGGAGAATGTCCGTCGAATCGAAGAGCGACTGAACGGATATGTAAGCCCAAGAATGCGTACTCGCTGACAAAGAGAGTGTAGCTTTCATTTTATTTGCAGGTCCAAAGGAGAGGCGCCAATCGAATGCCATTGTCGACAGAAGGTCAAGTGGATTTTCTCATCAACGAAGCAACTGACATCAATAACCTGGCCGTGATGTACACCGGCTGGGGGCCTTATTTGTAGGTGATACATTGAAATGTAGAAATACTTAATGAATTCCAAATGTGTTTGTGAATATAATTTATAACTATTGCGCATATTTTTCTACTGTAAATAAAAAAGTAAAAGAAATCGTCAGGGTCAACCCCAACTAGCAGGAATCGTTGTTACCAGATTGTAAAAAATATTCCCTTAAGCCTCCTTGGTGTTAACTTCGTCATCAACTTCTAGAAAACAAAGTTCACCACCAACCTAGTCACCAGTGGAAAGGAAAGAATGTGGGTATTTCCCGTCTGGTGATATTTGATCATCGTCAACCCATACTCCGGTACCAAACCGGTCACCAACTTGGAGTCTGCAGGTTGTACTTTTGTAGAGAATATCGTTGACAAAAATTCCATTTGTGGAGTCCAAGTCCCTGGTTTGAATATGTTCGGTACCAGGCGTCACCAGAAACTCTGCATGTATCCGTGATACATAACCAGATGCAATAGTAACCGTACAGGAATGACTGCGTCCAATTGTCGTAACTCCTTCATATAGACGCGTCATTCTGGTCTGCCATTTATATTGAGCATTTGACCTGCTCCTGGAATCTTCTGCTGATCTCCTCCTGACATCTTCTGGTTTTCCTCGCAATTTCTGGATAGCCTGGCTATATGGCTATAATGTGACTACTTCTGGGTAGCCTGGTTATCGTGCTCCTGGCACATCAGTGGTTATTCGACTCCTGGCAGGATCGCTCTGCAATGTTTGGACCTGTATGGGGCCAACGTGTACCTGGAATGGTATACCAATTACTCCCTGACGTCGTCCGGCGAGTTGCCTTATTATTCTTCTCACGTGGTGCGGGGTATGGTATGCAGGCGTTAGGTGCATGACCATAATTTGTCAGACGAAGGTCACCGACTCTTCGCTGGCTCACAAAAATTAAATACAAATTATCTCGCCCGAGCGGGGGCCATGCACGCTCGGTACGTCACTTATGGTCGGCGGATTGTACGACTCTCAAGGAAGTCAGTAGGATCGCCTCGATGCTGCTATGCTTATTTCTGCTGGACTCGATGCGGCGGAGCTCGAGGCTGATGTGCACGATGCTGCTACGCTCGCACGAAGGCATGAACAATATTCAGATATGCACGACGAAGGCAGGAGCACTATGCTGAGGTGCACGCACGTGGGCAGGATCACTACCCCGTACGTTCACTACGAATTTAGTAGCTGCGTCGTGCGTTGTGTTGTTGCGGGTGAGTACGATGGATTTCATGCGTCCTCGACCTCGCCAGGGGGTGAAAAATCTGTTGGGTCTCGTCGTTGCCGTGGTTAAATATCAACGACGAACGAACCGAGTATCTGGGGGTGCGTATTTTCCCTACGACGTATCGTCGCCGTGGAAAAATTATCTGGAATCACACGAATTTTGTGTCACGATAATAATTTTTATCAACAACAATTAAACTAACCTGTTTCGACACTTATTCCACTATTTGCGATGTCTTACCACTGCTAAATGTAAAAATCAAAATCCATGCTGTCCAATGCAATGCGGTGGTGGTGGATGAGAAAGTGAAAAAAATGTGATAGACAATGGCGGCGGCTATGCGGAAATTCACTGGGTGTGTTTCGTGCGTATTGCCGACCGTCGCGTTCGATAAAGTAGCGAACCCTGGTTGTGGCAATTCGTTTCATAATGGTCGCGTACAGCGGGTCAAAAAAAAAAAAAAAAATTATGTAGTGGGATGGATTTCATACAATTGGACAACCATCACAAACTAAGCAATTTTTAATTGTTTGGCATGATAAGTGGTCGCTAATGTGCTCACTTCACAGTACTCTCCCACGCTGCCAACTTTTATTTTTTACCTCCAGGACCTATTTGTAAACGGTAACGGCCGGCTATCTTACCCAAGATAAAATAAATACTACCTTACTGTGTTTCAGACGTTTATCATAAATATGGCTGTTGAATTGCTTCCAATTTGATAGGGAATCGGTAATTTTGCCACTTCTACCTGTTTAAAACTGGAAATGTCACCAGACTTCAAATCATTTGGAGTTGAATTTTATTTTAACAGAAGAAAAAACTAAATAAAACTAAAGGCACATGATGAACAATAATCGAATCGAAAGTACCTCTGAGACAGTAGTTATCGAAACGAAGAAAAATACCAAAAAAATATGTGTTAGCTTCCGAGTTTTCGGAAGGAAAAAAATGTACAATAATTTATTGAAATAATTCCAATGGGATAACTTCATCTCTCCATATTCGCTAATAACAAAAAACGCTCCAATTTAATGCCATTGATTTGGACTATTATTTCTTTCCACCACGAATTTTAAGCACTGCTTCGATAACGTCTTTGACTTGTGGAATCGCGTTCAGTTCGAGGGTTTTCGCATAAGGCATGGGCACATCGACACCTAGAACGGAGACGGTGAATACCAAACGATACATGAGCACAGCAATAACATACCACAAACTCGCCACACGGGAGCGTCTAAGTGGAAGAACGTCTCGTCTTCCATTATCCGTGCGCAGATCTCTGCACCGATGCCTGCAGAAAAAAAAAAGAAGTTTTGCTAAGCATACTTATCGCCATCTCTCGAATTGCGTCAACTTACCACTCTGTGGCCAGCCGTTTTCTACTGTAACTAAATGGTGTGTCTTTTTCACAGATGCGAAAATTGTCGCAGTGTCTAGTGGGCGAATTGATCGCAAGTTGATTACTTCCGCTTCGATACCTGCGGATGTATGCGTTGTAAAAAAAATTAACTTACATGATTCATCTTATAGGACTGACCTTTCTTTGCTAATTCGGCAGCTGCCAATAAGCATGACTCTACAGCCTTTGAGTGACCAACCAGTGTGACATGCTTTCCGGGCTTCATGATTTTCGCCTTGCCAATGGGCAGTACAAAGTCCTTGTCTAAGACTTTATCATCGACGGGGTACGCTACACCGTACAACAGTTCGTTTTCTAGAAATACAACTGGATCTTTGTCGCGTATTGCTGCTTTAAGCAGACCACGACAATCCTCAGCATCGTAGGGGGAGATCACTTTTAATCCCGGGCAGTGGGAGTACCATGCTGCAAAACACTGTGAGTGCTGGGCGCCCACACCGACGGCGGCTCCGTTTGGTCCGCGGAATACAATGGGCACATTCACAACGCCCGAAGACATGTAAAATGTTTTGGCAGCCGAATTGATGATCTATTTGATAGATTTGGTAAGAGACGATTTGGTGAGGTATGACGTGTGATGAGCTTACCTGATCAATGGCCTGCATGGCAAAGTTGAAGGTCATAAATTCGCAAACTGGTCGTAGACCGGCCATGGCTGAGCCGACCGCAATACCGGCAAAACCCATTTCAGTGATGGGAGTATCGATTACCCTCTTGTCGCCGTACTTTTTCCAAAGGCCTCTTGAGATCTGAAAGTAGAGAATTTATTACAATGGGAATAGTTATGCATGCCATGGGGGAAATGATAGCGCTGAAGTGCTTTCCGTGGAATAAAAAAGCTACCTACGGTTTAAAAGATTCTGACGTTGAGCGTAGCAGTTACACGTTTCGGCTTATACGCTATTCACACCCATCCAAAAACCTGGTTTTCGCGAGAACACTCGAAAACTTATGTGGTTTTCCATTAGGACCATCAGAAATCTCTTTCAGATCTCAGATTTTACGGTGCTCATGGAACGCGCAACTAAATTGATCTGCTTTTGTAAATGGATTAGTGCGTTAATTGACAACAATATCAGCTGTTCAAATGGCATTCCTTATTGGCAAAATCGCAAATGGATATCGACCTCAAAAATGTTTTCCTTGTTGTAGATACAAATGAAGTATTATTGGTGGTTTGTTGTCTTCAGATGACGAGGGAGATAATGAAGATAATAATTCCTACGAAATCATATCCTTAGCTATTTGTGTATTTTGTTATTTTGGTTTTCACGAAACTTTGCGCATTTGCCTCGAAATGAAACTTCTTAAACTGACGTTAAACAGCTGTACAAAGTATATTGGTATGCGTAAATCTGAAAAAATATCGAGATCTGCGAAAAGTGATCCGAATCGAAAAAAAGATTGATTTTTCGTCCCAATGGAACGCAAAAAGTGATTTAGATCAAAAAAAAGATTGATTTTTTGTCCCAATGGAAAACCACATTAGATAAAAAAAAAAAGATTCGATTTTTGGTCCCAATGGAAAACGACATAAATCGAAAACGGAAATTTCCCATACATATTTCAGTTTTCAAAACGAGTCGATGTTTTCCACGAAAACACAATAAAAGGCGTTTTTCTTTTTTAGTTCAGAGCACAACCTGAACTGTTATACAAAAAGTTTGTGTTTCTATTTTAGCTCAGATACATCAGAGCTCGAATTTGGCCGCATTCAAGAATCTAGTTATCTTAAGTCGACTAGATTGGTCTGGATAAGATGTAACCTGAACGCAAAAACTAGATTGGTCGGGAACGTCACTTTTTCTACGTCAGCCACATACCCGAACTGTCAACTTAGTACTCAGTCACGAATTTCTTGACTAGATTCGTCGGCTACCCCTCCATAAACGTCAAATGTCACAGGTGTCCACGTGACCGATTTAAACCAATCACAACCGAGATAGATCTAGTCAGACAGCTGTCAGACTTACTAAACTAGATACTTGAACGCCCTCTTTGTGTTTCGTTTTTCGTTCAGAGCATGATCAGAGCTCGCTCTATGAGCTCAGAATTAATTGACTGAGCAGGCTGAGTAAAATGCTGATTGAACATATACATTCACACTTCCCGTCATATTTGAGAAAAAAAAAACAGGAAAAACAGAAAATCATCAGAACGATCTGAGCACGCTCGGTTCAGAGCGCGCTCATATAGCTCGAGCTCAGTTCAGTGCTCAGCTCTGAACTAAAAAAGAAAAACGCCTAAAAACGACTTCCAATCGTTGCGTTGTTGAAACAAACACACCTTTTCCAACATTCAGCAGAGCAGCTGACCGAAGTAATGTCACAACTCACAACTTAAAATAATTTTCCACACTAATGCCCAATTCACAATGTCGCGTTGACGCGCGCGTGCGTTGACAGATTATGTAGAAACAAAGCGTTCATATGGTGCCACAATGCAGCTTCAGGCGTTGAGCCGACTTTAGACCGTAAATATCGTAAAGTTCAACGCGACGCGTGAGTAGAGCTACTTTCTACTATCACGCGCGTTTGACAACTTTAGAATTTTGAATTGTTCGATTTGAAGTCATAGAATGTACCGTTTATAGTTGGAGTGGCACAGATTCGCTAATGTTTACTATACACATCTTTTAAAAAGCTATATGATGGTTTTTCAAAGCAAAATTAATTAATTCAGTGTGGGAATGAGGAATAAATTTTTTTTTTTGTAGGGTAACTACTAATTTCTTTAGAATTTTTGTAAGAAAAATATTAATCAAGGGTCTTGTATCCGTATTAAGGTTGTTGTGTGCTTCGATATATTGTTAAATTTGATTTTCTTGTATTTTGGAGAATCGTTTTTCAATTCGTGCATAAAAATGACAGCTTCAAGAAAAAAGAGAGTAGACTTGAAATTTTAATTCTGCTCTGAATTTGTATTTTTCAGCCAAAAGACAAACAGAACTTTTAGTTTGTCAAAATTTTCCCTGTTAACGCGTAGTCGCTTCAAAAGCAGCATTTTGTTTTACAAAATTGTTGCTCGCGCGCTTTGGCATTTAAAATCGTAAAATTTCGATAAAGCGTGTCAAAGCGCGCCGACGCACGCACGCGTGCAACGCCGAATTGTGAATTGGGCATAATTGATGGGCTAATATTATTTTTAAAGGTTCTGAATTAATTTTATTTGTAATATAATAAATGCGTATGCGATCGAAATTTGTGAACAAAATAGTTTTCACAGAAGTTCAGCGGCTAGTGTCTGACAGCTGATTGAAACGTCAAAAGAAAACTGCAATTTCGAGCTTTCGACGAAAACACGGTTTTTGCTGAGGTGTGAAAAACGATGTGTTAATAAAAATTCGTAAAACTTAAAAGTAAAGAAACATACCTAACGTTGATCACCCACCATTGATGTGGTTTACATGCTGCGTTATCGTCGTTTATGGTCGAACTCTTATCAACCAAGGTCAATCAATGTGCGACAATGCAACAAGACTGGGATTGCTCGTATTTGTGCTGTGTAGCCCCCTAGCTGCTGCGTGATAACGTGATGACATAAGAGAGTAATTACCTAACAATACGTAGAAATTAACCAAAGCTTATCAAATCGATGAGGTTTGTAATCGTAACTGGTTACGATCAGAGACAATACTATCGTAACGTCCGATAATGGGATACGTTGATAGTTGGCGTTGTGCTTTATGCCCATTCGTCACAGCAGGTACCTACTTGACGTACGTTCAGATATTAGCCGGTTAGTTAAAGTGTTTTCTTTTATGGAAAAATTTTGCTAATTTCCGGTACAGTGTTGCTATTTATTGTTTGCATGTGGCGCTTCTTTCTGTTTGAATTTTGTTTTGTATTTCATGTGATTGATGAGGTTACGCTGCGTTATTTTCCCGAAAGTGCATAGTGTTGTGCCTGCAACTGAACTTAAAAAGGTCATTGGCATTGCTCACACACAGGTGCTGAAATACAGAAAAGTATGCAGTCTGCTTATTCATAACAAGCAATCCAATTCATGTTAATTATGGAATTTAAAAGAGCGAATCACATGAGCGATAAGAGAATTGACGTGGGCATACGCTCATATTCTATATTATTTTTAGGCTGCCCAATGTTGCACTTGTCGTAGTCTTTCAATTCTTAAAATATATAAAGCTATGAAACGCTTTGTTTACGTCAACTAATTGCACGTGCGTATATTGACCTTGCTCAGTGGCACTATTCCCATCAGCCCGGCAAGCAACTCTTTGATTTGATCAGCACTTTGCACTTCAAAGGAATGATGCACTCAACATAATGTATTTAACACAATCAATATCAAAAAAAAGTGATTTGCAAATCGCACACAATTTGCTGTTATATTTTTCACCCGCATAAACAACAATTCCTAATTAGCCATCTTCTGCATTTTAGTTCATGCGCGATTTGCTCTTGCGTTTTTAACCTCCAAACTAAAAGCAAGTAAACAAAAATGCTTACTAAATGTACCCGACATGTTCATCACAAATCATAAAACGTCCACATTTCACGGGCGAAGCACTATTTAGCGATACAAAACCGCCGACAATGATGACGATGAAAAGTACAACTGCAATAGTAGTCAGTCACCCCATTTCGCTCTAGCAAAATTAGATAACCTTGCACTGCACCAGCTCCAACCGTCAGTGTGTTTACGTAACCGCTAGAGCTGAAGACTTTTTTTCACAGTTTGCTTACCTTGTAGGCTCCGTCGTATTGGGCAACCTCCTCGCCGAGGACGTAGACTCTGTCATCGCGGGCCATCTCTTCATCCATGGCACTGTTGAGAGCATCACGATTGGTCAATTGTTTGGCAGCTAGAGCTCGGCCTGTTGTGGAGAATGCACGACGGGCAGTTGAAACAACGGTTGGTAGCATCATGATTTACGGTCTCGATCGAAAGAATTCCGAAGATGAATCGAATATTGTCGCAGGAGGGTCCTTTGGAGTTCGGATATTTAAAATTTTTCGATCTCTCTTCAGCACTAAGGGTGAATGGAGGTCGGCGATTATTTATTGACGACGATTTTTTTCACACTGAAGTTTAGCAAGGAACTTACTTAAATGTCAAATGTTTTTTTCTTTTCTTTTTTTTTTTCTTAAAAGTGACAGCTGACAGCTGTAAATCGTATAAATATTTTTTTTTTTGCAAAATTTTTAGGGTCCTGATTGGAGATGGTCATAAATGGAGATGATCTACTACAATTGTGAAAAACACCCACAACATAGACTGTTTTTGTTAAAAAGTCGTACAGGAATTTATTAATGTGGTATTCGTTTGGGCGCTCTCAGAGCACTTTGTATGTTAGTTTGGTACAAAAAAAAAAAAAAAAAACAACAGATTTTCAGATTTCAGAGCATATTTGCGAATCTAGACTTTTTCTCAGATTTCCCTTAGATTTACCAATGCAAGTGCGTTTGAGTTTGACAATACTGGTGGAGTATGTTAACGTTGTCATCATCATCATCATTTTCTACTGCAAAGAAATTTTTTTGTAAATTATTTATGCAAAATATTTAGAAATCAATCAGAACCCAAATTTCGAATGTTTTAAAAATGTAACCAGTGAAGGCAAAGAGCAAGAAGTGACGTTCTTATGTTCGATTAGCCACGCGAAAACTAAAATCTGAGAACGAATCTGAAGAAGCACAATCGAATACCATATAATAGAAGCAAAAGTGATAAAACAGAAACTGGTCGATAGCTTCCCTGTACCTATCAGGTTAGATAAGCTTGACTTCCGAAAACTATTGCCTCTGCTAACAACGTAAAATAAGGTCAAAATGAAGTGGCAGCTAAGAATCTTGGTGTGGACTTTTTTATGACTGTAGAATAGTTGTTTTTTTACTTGGATGCTTTATAGATATTTGCTATATAGGCGTTTTCTTACATAATCTGTAGGTATAGGTCATTGACTATTATGGTTAAAACTTAAAAGCAATACTACCCAATCCCATATATTTTTAAGCCAACGTTTCAAGTTATCGCAGCACAACCGATTTGATTTTATTTTAATTGTACTAGAATCATATAACAAATGACATGACATCACATCACACGGCAACGGTCGGTTAGTCGGATCGTCAACCTATGTCATGTCATGACCAGTGTTGCAACTTTGCTACGATCGTAGCAAAACTGCAACGCGATTTCAGATTTCCAAAACGCTACTACGCACTGTCCCTAAAAACGTCTATTTTGCTACTTTCTTTTTAAAGCACGATATGTCAACATAACTCTTGGAATTTTTCTTGAAAAAATAAAAAAAATAAACGAAAGTATATTCAATCTTTACTCACTTTCCCACACCAACTAATATTCTTTTCCGCCATACCCAACAAGTGCCCATTTCTTCGGATGTGTTAAGGACTATTCACATGAGAGCGAATTGCGAACTGCGAACACGCGAATATTCGTGGTTTCTGACACTTCATTCACATGAAAATTTTTTTTGGTCGCAGATACCCGCGTATCAGTTTCATTTTTAAAGGTTAAGTTCGAACGAATTTTTCATTCGTGGGTCTGTGGATCGCGACTGTTTTGTGTGGATTGTGAATAAAGTGTGACAGTTCGCGGCAAGAATTTTCAATTCGCGGGAAAATTGCTTTAATTGTTAATTTAGCTGTTTAAATCAATTGAGAGTAATGTTTTTTTTAGACTAGATGTTAGATTAATTAAATATAATGGTTTTGTGATAGAACAAATACAAATTTTCAATTCATAAATGCAGTTAAATTGATTTGTTCGCAATTCGCCTATTCGCAGTTCGCTCTCATATGAATGGTCCTTTAGTGTTTGAATTTGACTGGAATTCGGAATCGGTCTAGATTTTATTGGATATTAATTCTGCTGTGACAAAGATCCTACATTTATAATTTTTTGATATGAAAGCGCCTTTAAAGTGAAGTTTTTAATATATAGTTTACCAACTGCTATACTTGTACAATAATAATCAGATTCTCGTAAGAAAGGTTGAGGGGGGAAAGGTCATGTCTTTAAAATCCTTTAATGATCTTGCACTCATTTAGTGCATTCAATCCTAATTTGCAATGAATTGTGATAATGTTTTATTAGATGATCTTTCTACCCTTTCTATTCCTTGTAGTTCCAACTACGATAATGTATTTACCAATAGTCGCTATTGCAATAGCAAGCTATTTATTGTACACCAGAACATCAGAAGTCTGAGATCTAATTTTTCTGCTCTTGTTGCACACATTGATGCCTTTGCGTGTGTTCCAGATATTGTTTTTGTGTCTGAAATTTGGATATACGACTTTGAAATAAATGACTACTGTATTCCCGGGTTCAAATTTATTCCTCATACGAATGAAAATTACGCTGCAGGTGGAGTTGGGTGCTTCGTGAAAGATAACTGTAAGATTCTTGATGTTTTATGTGTTAATTTTGTTAGTGCAGATGTGCTGAGGATCTCTATTGAAATTAATAACGAAGTGTTTGTTTTTTTATGTGTCTATAGATTACATATGTTCAATGTTTTGATGTTTATAAAAGAATTTTCGGATCTTTTGTCCAAGGAAAAAGCGAAAAATTTAATTTTTGTAGGTGACTTTAATTTAAACATTTTGGATGATAATGAAACCGTTTCTAGTTACCTGTCATTACTAGCATCACATGGGCTAACATGCTTTATTAACACCCCGACTCCACAGGAGATAATTTCTCTCATAATGCTCATCATGAGATGAAATGTCTTGTGGAGTCACTCTATTTTATCTCATGATTGGATGTCTGCGATCTCTCTCTGCAATTATTTCTTGGCATGGATGGATGTCTGGCACGAATTTGACAGATATTTATTTTTTTTTGCCTTTCGTCTGGAAATGTCATTTTTTGTCTCATTTGACGCATTTGAGAGTGACTTCTAAGAGTTGTAAAAAAATTATATCAGTTCAGTTTCTTCTTAGTTTATAAAACTAAACTTGTTTTTATTTTTTTCCGCCTAAACGTCAACGTCCAATCTCTCGTGCGTTGCGAATGAAATGAAATTTCATGGCATGAATTGCCCAGCGCAGATATAAAAAATTTTATGAGATGGATGCCAGACATTTAGCTTGAGAGAAATTATCTCCTGTGGAGTCGGGGTGTAATGAACCCACAAGGGCTGTTTCGAATAGCTGTTTAGATCATATCTATGGGCGTTTCAAAAATGTTGGTTTTAATAAGTGCGAAAAATGTGTATTTGATTTGATGATAACTGATCACTCTATGACTGGACTCATAATTAATGTTTCAAAGGTTTGTAATAATCCTACCACATCCCAAAGAAAAGTTAAAATAAACTTTTGTAAACTTAAACGCAATCTATTGTTTGAGTTCTGGAGTGAGGTATATACTTGTTATGATGCTTCTACTGCTTATACTTTCTTTATCGACTCTCTTATGAATCACATTTTAAGTTGTTCATCATCTCTGCCCCCCAAAATGTTGGTAAAAAGACTGAAACCTTGGATATCTAGTTGTTTATTAAACAAAGTTATAGGTAAAAATAAACTCGGTTTAAAATGCAAAAAGTTTCCTAATAATTTGGGCTTAAGAAGGAAATATAAAAAACTATGCGCTGAACTTAAGAAAGAGATTCCTATTTGCCGTGATAATTTTTACCAGTCACAGTTCAGATCTGCAAATGGGAATTTAAAGAACGAATGGAAAGTAGTTAACAACATTTTAAATAAAGAGAATAGTTCGAAAATACCTACTGTTATACGTGTTGGTGTCTCTGAGGTGTCTGACAAACTTGCTATTGCAAATGCATTTAATTGCTATTTTGCAAATATAGGCTGCAGTTTACAACCTTGTTCTGTCCAATCAATCTGTTCTCTCTGTCCAGCTATTTGTGAATGTGCTGAACCGTTTCAATGCAGTAGTTTTGTTTATCAGCCCATAACACCTCTTGAAATCCTGAAAGTTATTGGATCTTTGACTTCTTCGTATTCTGCTGGAGCTGATGGCATCTCGAGTTTTACCCTTAAACAAATTGCTTGTCTCATTGTTGATGTATTGGCAGATGTTTATAATCGCTGCGTATTTGCGGGTGTTTTTCCTGATGAGCTCAAATGTGCAGATGTCATTCCATTGCTCAAAAAAGGTTCTTCCGCTGAAATCAGTAACTACAGGCCCATTTCACTTCTTCCAGTTTTCAGCAAAATTTTTGAAAAGCTAATGAAAAATAGGATAGTGAATTTTCTAACTAAAACCAAGTTCTTTAATCCAGCTCAATTTGGCTTTCAAAAAGGTTAGTCGACGGAAGAAGCTTTGTTACAGTTTTGTTCGCAAATAATGTCACACTTAGATGGAAAAAAATACACGGCGGGCTTATTTATAGATATAACCAAAGCTTTTGATATGGTAAATCATAATATTCTGTTAAAAAAATTGGAAAAACACGGATTCCGTGGTTTCATTCTAAATTGGTTCAGGTCGTATCTTAGTAATAGGTCCCAACAAGTAAAAATTGCTGGAGTAAGGAGCGAAGTCAAGTCCTTTAATCTCGGTGTACCACAAGGCTCCGTTTTGGGTCCCATTTTGTTTTTAGTCTACATTAATTCAGTGTTTGCTCTTAATTTCAAAGGCTCACCTACTGCCATTTGCGGATGACATTGGCTTCTCTTACGGTTCAAAGAGTCCCTTAGGTGGCTCTCCCACTGAAGCAACAAGCAACAAGCAACTGGCAATAGGAAACATGCGATATTATCGCTAACAGTTATTTTACATTGAATCAAATTAGACGTCTCACATTAAAGCAACTCAATATCGGTTGAACGAAAAATGTTGCTGATTGCGGCAACATTATTGCTGGCGATACACAGCGCATGTTGAAAAGCGATATATATCGCGTCGTTGTATCAATATTTGCGAGTAGTGAGTGCAGTGATAGTACATGTAGGTAAGAATCCCTGCACGTAGGGATTTTCGATATAAAAATGACGCCGTAGGCAAAAAGGGACAGATTTGTAACGTAGGTATTTTTTTCGGATGAAACATTTTCATCTTATTTGTAGGTAAATTGATTTGCTCAGTCAAAAAATGTTTATTATTTTTGTTTATCTATTATATTTTTCTCTTACATTCGTCGATATTAGCTAAGGAATGAAATGGGATGACATAACTTGAAGAGTCAACAAATCGGAAAAATTAATTTGTAGTTGAAATTGAGTATGAGATTATGTAGAGAGTTTGTATTGAAAATTATTCGACGGTATAGGGAAAAGTAGGGATTTTCTTTGTGTACTGTAAGGATTTTTCCTGTGTTTTCTGTACTATCACTGAGTGAGTGACAGGTCGCTAGAAATACTGTTGCTTCAATGTGAGAATAGGTTAAAATAAAAGTTGCGTATTGCTTATTGCTTATTGCTAGTTGATTATTGCTTATTGCTTGTTGCCTCAGTGGGAGAGCCGCCTTAGACTTGGTGGCCGACTTAAATTGGGATCTTAATCTTTTGAGACACTGGTTTGCTGAACATCACTTAGTTATTAGCTCTAAAACTAAAATAATGTTCTTCAATTTATCTCAATCATCAAAATTTGAAACGAACATATACTTTCATGCACCTGAATGTCGAAGATACAAACTGACAAATTGCAATTGCACGTCCGGTCTGTCCTATCTTTCCTCTCAAACTTACTGTTGTAGTCTAATCTGCAGTGACAAATGCTTTTTAATTGAAACAGTAGATAACTTTAAGTACTTGGGACTCTGCCTTGACTCTAGAATGAGTTTTGCGTATCATACAGTTACACTACAAAAGTATTTGCGATGTACACTTAGATATTTTTATTATTTGCGTAATATATGCTCAACTAAGCTTCTTAAAATAATATATTATGGAATTATCCAATCAAAGCTACAATATGGAATTGCTTGTTGGGGAGGTGTGTACCAGAATAAAATTCATCCGCTGCTGATCTTGCAGAAACATATCTTGAGATTAATTTGTCGTAAACCTCGCAAACATCCTAGCTATCCTTTGTTCTGTGATCTGAATATTCTCCCTGTTCGTCACTTATATTGTTTCAAGGTATTAAAAACGTTTTTTATGATGTCTGGTCATCGCAATTTTCGTGTCATTTCTAATTATGGTTTACGTGTTAACTCCTTATGCATGTTATCTGTTCCCTATTTCCGAACCACCGCATTTCGTAATTTTTTCTCTATTTTATCTTACCGCTTGTTTAATAAACTCCCGCAGTCCATCTGAGCATTATCAGTTCCTGGAACATTTATAAAGCAATCAAAAATTTGGCTTTTCGGGTTTAACTATGCCAACTTAGAATCCATTATTTTCTGATATTCTGGTTAAATGTTTAGTTTTATTATTTATTTAAATTTGAGCTCCTGTCAACTTTTTCATTTATTCCATTCATTTATTTATTTATCTATGCTGTATCTTATATCTTGCCTCTGTATTTTGTAGTAACATTTAGTGTATCTGTATAGTATATTTTTGTTTTCAACTCATCCAACCATCTAAGTTTTTATCTATAGGGTCACCCCACCCAAAATTTATATGTTTCTGTATCAGCCAATTAAAGTGGCATTTAACTCTATTTTTATTACTTTTGTATATAAAGATAAAAAATGTCACAAACTTTTTTCTTATATTTTCCAAGTATTGTATATATTGTAGTTATAATTATTATTGTTATTGTACTATAAAATCATAAGAAAAATAAATATTATATCTATCTATCTATCTATCTATCTGTACTAGTCCTTAAAAGAATATTTACTTTGAATAAAGAATTAAGTGTTTTTTGTTTGTTTCAAAAAAAATGATAACTTGGACACTACTTGAGTTTTGCTACGCAAATTAAATTTAGGTACACAAATTTTCAATTGTGGCAGCACTGGTCATGAGTGCTCAGCTCACGTACGAGAACCTACATCCTACAAACGAGTAGGTAACGAGAACGACATTTGGCTTGTCAAAAGTCAAACGTAACCACAATCCACAACTGCAATCCACAGACCACATCCACACTTTGTCATTTCTTCAGTCAGATTTCAGTTTATCAGTAGAGGAACAACAAATTTTCAGCTGCAGCACTTTGGAGGTTTGTCCTCAATTTTATCAGCATAAAATGGAAAATATAGCAAAAATTTGGCTCGGGCCATTGCCTCCGGACTCGCCGTATGTTAAGCCTTTTCGTTTCTATTATGTGCAAAATGGTGTCGAGAAAAATTGGGATCTCCTAAAAGTGCACGACAGCGTTTCGATAATCATATTCAACAAAACACGAAATGCCTTGGTTTTTGTTAAACAATTTCGTCCAGGTTTGCTATATTGATTTTTTTCTTAAACTTTGGCCTAATTTGTCTTTCTCGTCAGCGGTTTACCATGCTGTTGTCACTGCCGCTGGCTCTGATAGCGGAAATGTGGACTTGGAGAAGTTTCCACCGAAATTAGGAATAACTTTGGAGATGTGCGCTGGAATTGTGGACAAAGATAAAAGTTGGGTTGAGATCGCAAGAGAGGAGGTGCTGGAGGAGTGTGGATATGATGTGCCAGTGGATAGGATAGAGACGGTGATGACTTTTAGGTAAGATCTCTTGCAGGGGATAGCTGAACTTTTACTAATCGTTTGCATTTAGATCTGGTGTTGGATCATCTGGGTCACAGCAAACAATGTACTATTGTGAAGTGACCGACGACGATAAGGTTACATCCGGTGGAGGCGTTGACGAGGAAATAATCGAAGTCGTAGAGTTTAGTTTGGATAGTGCACGAAAATTGATTGCTCAAGGTTCTGTGATTAATAGTCCACCCAGTTTCCTCTTCGGAGTTTTATGGTTTTTAACCAATAAAGCACCGAAAGCGTAGAGATGTTATATTTATTGGGTAGGTGAACGTGACCTGAGTGTGTTACGCACCGTTTCGTCCCAGTATTTAAGAAAAACCAAATACGATGATCAGAACAAAAACATTCTACAAGATTGTATTATATTTTAAAATAAATTGTTAACTTATAATCAAAGAAGACGCTAATACAAAGTGAGGAGTGTTTTGTGCTTGGTAGACAATAAGTTTTAAAGTTATTACACATCCGGTCCGGCGTAAATTCTGACAAGTTGCCTGCTTCCGTATTAAAGAACAACTTTGTCAATATTTTCTCAAGGCCGTCAATATTACTATGAGCCCATTAAAAAAGCACGCTTTGCAAAGCAAATGCACGTAAGTTCCCTGCTTAGCATTAATGGCATTTGTGGGCTCTCTGCTTACCACATCTTGCGCGATATTGCTATACAAATTTTACTTTCTGAATATATTTCATTAAAATGTTGTTCGTGATTCAATTTTTTTACAATCGCGTCGAACAATGTCTTGCGGCTCCTGGAAATTTCCTTTCTTCTGCCACTAAAGATTTGAAATGGAATGAAACAAGCTGTGTCTGAGCTATTAACAAAATATTCTTTTAATTTGAATATAACGAAATATAACATCGTTTAATTTTCCGCCGCAGCTTCTCACGATGCCTCGGATCTCGGATCTCGAATGGGCCCAACGTTTTCACTGACGACTTTGATTCTAAAGTCAGTGACCGAATAATAAACACCAGAGCCAGACTAGACAAGCTCTACCAAAATATATCAATATTGTGGTGAATCGGGCACTTGGTAACCCTCCAAGTTCCACTTCCAATTGGAGACTGGAATCTGTCAAGTTAGCTAATTCTAGAACCATATAGAGAAGAGTTGGAATATACATCTGGAATATACTTCTGGAATATTCGCTGATAGGTGGCAGAGCGGATATAAAAGGGGCGCGTTGAGAACAGAGATGTACAGTTGATTTTTAACGAGTGATTGGTTAAGTTCGAAACAGTAATCGGTTGTGAGATAAATAAGTGTAAAGTAATACAGTGAATAAAGCGATTGGATTGAAACGTTTAAGAATTGATTTAAGTGATATTGTCGTGGTACTAAATAAGTGATTAAGTAAAAAGTGTAAATAAAGTGATTTTAATTAAAAAGTTGAACAGAATAGTGTTTTATCTTTTCGAATCCCAGCCTGAATGTAACAATATGTTTTTTTGTGTTCGATTAAGAATTACAAGCGGCAGTAAGTACTGAAAACAAATTTAGTGTCTTTGAGCACAATTTTGGAAAAATCAGCAATTAACATTTTCTTGTGTGCTTGAATTTCAAGTTTGAATGCATTTTTTTTTCCAAAAATATTACCAGAAATACTTGGTCCGAAAGTAAGTGCCCTATTATCGTTTGCGAAGCGAACAAAAAAGTCTGCGAATGTTTCCAATCGGTATTACAATTCGCGAAATTAGAAAAGTGCTTCGCCTTTGTTAAAGAACTACGTCACCAAAACCACAATAGAACAGAACTACAACAGTACCATCTACCGAGGAATAGAATATCAACCAAATGTCTAGCTGATTCGTTCTTACTTCAGTTCGTACTCCTCGCACATTGACATATCGTTTCGCGCCTTTTAGCATTTTTTCATTCTTGTCTTGAAAGCGAATGGGAGAACAAACTGCGGTAAGAAAGAAATCTAAAACTTAATAATTATATGTCTAAATCTGTTCCTTTATAGAAATAAAATATACTATACTCTCATGTACTATTAATTTCACACTCCTGTTCGCCTCTACAAGTCACAGCGTTTTATTTCGCAATTGCAACTTTTCTGCCGAGAAGTGAATTGTGAAAAGCCGCCATTTGCCGAGCAGTTTGAAATTCCCTTGCCGCCGAGGAATTCTGCTGCTCCCAAGGAAAAGCCGACATTTGCCGAGCAGTCTGAAATTCCCTTGCCGCCGAGGAATTCCGCTGCTTCCAAGGAATGCGCCGTACACCTCCAAGAAGAAGTCCACGTCTCAACGAACAGGAATCAGTCGTCGTCAGCCTGAACATGGATAGAGAAGTCGAAGCCGTAAATACCACTGCCGCCTCATCTACGGTTTTTGCTTCTCAAACAGTGCCAACTATAGTCACATCCAAAGATGCGACAACCATCGCATCGACGGCTAATTCGAATGAGACATCGACCACCGCCATGGCTTCCGCAGCACAAAGACAAAGCACTTTGGAGGCAATGCAAATCAAACTATGTGCTCTTGAGAGTGAACTCAAAAGCACCCAAATGAAATTGGGCGAACGTGAATTGCAGTGCCAGTCTCTTAGAGAAGCGCTGCTTAACAGACCAGTGCAATCCGTTTCGTTTAATTCGCCAATTGCACAGTTGACTCCGCCGTTATCCACAGCCGTTACGCATTGTTCAGCGGTAAATGCAGGTAACGTTTACAGCAATATGTCTTCACAGCCAACGATATCTGTACAGCCAACGGTATCGTTCACTAACCCGCTATTGCCGACATCAACTTTAAGCTGTTCATATGCTAATACGGCCGATTATATTACAAATACCAGCGTCCCAATTGCGTTTAACAATTTTAGAACGCAATCGTCACCGTCACCATGGATTTCTCAACACCATACAGGACAAACTGTTCCAACACTTACTGCCAGCTGTACTAGTTCATCGCAGCAACCATTAACCGCGCCTCGAAAGCTACAGGATTTACCCGAATTCAGTGGAGATCCCGAGGACTGGCCGATGTTCGCTACAGCATACGCCGAGTCTACCGCAGCGTACAACTATAGCAATTTGGAAAATCATATGCGTCTACAAAGGTCATTGAAAGGTGACGCGCGAAATATGGTTAGGTGTATGATGATCCATGCCGAAAATGTGAACGTGGTGATGGAGCAGCTTAGGTCCAGCTTTGGTCGGCCTGAACTATTGATAGAAAGTCAGCTCAAACAAGTTCAGCAAATAGCTCCGATTTCTGAGACTGCGATGGAGAATTTAATTCCGTTTGCAGTGAAGGCCAAAAACCTAGCAGTGTTTCTATCTTCTATCAATGGTCAGCATCACCTATCTAACCCCACTTTACTAAAGCATCTCATTTCGAAATTGCCTATGAGCCAGAGGATTGAGTGGGCGGGATATGCAGCGCAAATACAGCCGTACCCTACAATAGTTGACTTCAGCAACTGGATAAGTAGAGTTGCAAATTTGATAGCGACGGTAAAGGATTGTGGTGGCCAGACAGCAGCCGAGCCAAAGCGACGTCCTGTTCTCCACGCAGCCAAAGTGCAACCAGCTGAGGTTTTCAAGTGTCCAATTTGTGAACTTCGTCACAGTGTTTCTGAGTGCAAATGTTTTCTCGGTTACGACGTGTCGGAAAGGTGGGTTCAGGTAAAACGTTTTCGACTGTGTTTCATGTGTTTGGAAGAGGGTCATTCCATCCGAAACTGCCGCCGTCGCCGAAAGCCATGTGGTGTTGATGGGTGCAAGAGAAGCCATCACCAATTGTTGCACGAAATTAGACATCGTATTGCCGACAGTGGACATGAACCGTCTACTATTCACCGTCAACCTGAAGCCAACGAAGCGAAGGAAGCAGTTCTAAGCTGTTTAGCCAGTCCAGCCAAGAATTGCAAACTACTATTCAGAGTGCTACCCGTCACTGTGTATGGACCCAAGAAGCAGATTAATACCTATGCACTTTTCGATGAAGGTTCTTCGATAACTATGATGGATAGTAGCCTTATCGAGGAACTTGGTTTAGATGGACAACGACGCATGTTAGACCTTCAGTGGCTTGGAGGAAGAGCCGCTCAGGAACCAGCAACTATGGTCAGCGTTCACATCAGTGGAGAACGCATCAAGAAGAAACATGTGCTTCATAATGTACATGGTATTTCCAACCTTCGCCTGCCAATGCAAAGTGTGAACATGTGTGATCTTCAAGGGGATGGTAAATTCTTGAAGCGGTTGCCGGTCGTCCCTTATACAAATGTGACGCCTCAGCTACTCATTGGTTTGGACCACTGTCACTTGGGTCTACCAACTGAGTCACTTCGGCTTCAAGATGGAGGTCCGTTTGCTGCCAATACAGAGCTTGGTTGGGTAGTATTTGGTCCAACGAAAGCAGCCATGCAAACTAATACTTCATGCCTATTGATCAATGTGAACGGAGATGCCATTCACGAATTGGTAGCGGAATACTTTGACACCGAAAGCTTTGGGGTGCGGCCAGCACCAGCAGTTGAAACCGAAGCAGATGTTCGCGCTCGTCGTATTTTGCAGTCAACTACAGTGAAGGTGGATGGAAGATTCCAAACAGGACTTCTATGGAAGCGTGACGACATCAAGCTCCCCGACTCCTACGTTATGGCAAAGAAGAGGCTCATTGGTATTGAGCGTAAATTGAAGCGCGATGATACGTTTGCTGTCGCCTACAAGGATATCATCAAGAGTTATGTCACCAAAGGCTACGCCCGCAAACTGCAGCCAGCAGAAGCCGCCATAACGGGCCCTAGGACGTGGTACCTTCCACATTTCGCCGTCGTCAATCCCAACAAGCCGGGAAAAGTACGACTCGTTTTTGACGCCGCCGCCACAGCCGACGGGATATCCCTCAATTCCTGTTTGCTGAAAGGACCACAGCAATACCAACCGATGCCATCGGTATTGTTTAATTTTCGAGTTGGGGCCATTGCAGTGTGTGGAGACATACGTGAAATGTTCCACCAGGTGTTAATTCGACCAGAAGACAGGAGTTCACAGAGGTTTCTTTGGCGCGACGGTAATGAGGATGTTTCGCCTGATGTGTACGAGATGACAGTTATGATATTCGGTGCCGCTTGTTCGCCATGTGCGGCCCCATATGTCAAAACTGTCAACGCCCTGGAACATGCTGAAGCTAATACCAGAGCAGTGAGGTCTATTTTGCAACATCACTATGTCGACGATTTCGTGGATAGCTTCCAGACAACAGAAGAGGCCATCAGCGTAGTGACGTTCGTATGTGCCAAAACAAGATGCGCTCCACTGAAACCAATGACCATACCACGCCTCGAACTTCAAGCCGCCGTTCTCGGAACTCGTTTGATGCAGACAATTGTCCAAGAACACACTCTGGATGTTTGTCGATGTGTTCTTTGGAGCGATTCGAAGACGGTCATCAAGTGGATAGGATCCGTAAATCGTCGCTACAAGCCTTTCGTAGCCCATAGAATAGCAGAGATCCTAGCCGCAACTAACATGACCGATTGGAGATGGATATCAACAAGGGACAACGTCGCCGATGAAGCCACCCGATCGAACTGCCCGATCAACTTCAGTCCTTCATCAAGATGGCAAACGGGACCAGATTTCCTGAGACACGAAGAACACCTGTGGCCTGCGGAATATGCCGAAGTCAATCTGCCCGAAGACAACGAAGAAGAGGAACTTCGCCGGAAGATCACCCTACTAACTGTGAGTCATAAATTCATTGCATTTACTAATTTTTCTTCATACACAAAGCTAAAAAGAACGATCGCATGGGTCATACGATTCATTGGCCTCTTACGTCGAACCACGAAAGAAGCTAATGCTCTGACGGTGGAAGAACTACGTGTAGCTGAAATAGTGTTATTTCGCCAGGCACAAGGCGAAGTGTATGCTGCCGAAATAAGTAATTTGGAAAACGCCAAAGGCCTTTCTAAAGGAACTGCCTTATACAACCTAATGCCATACATCGATGAGGAGGGTGTTTTGCGTGTCAGTGGTCGCATCGATGCAGCCAGTTGGCTTCCATATGCGACAAAACGCCCCATAATATTGCCGCCTAAACATGTGTTCACCGAACTCGTTGTGACGCATTACCATTCGAAGATGAAGCAACAGAATTTTGAGGCTACTATCTGCGAGATTCGCCGTTCGTTTTGGATTCCACGCCTCAGGCAAGTGTTGCGAAGAATTGTCGCCAGATGTTACGTGTGCAAGATAGCGAGAGTCAAGCCTGCCGCACCTATGATGGGTCCACTTCCTGAGGATCGTCTGACGCCATTTGTCAGACCATTTTCATACACCGGCCTGGACTATTTCGGACCGATAACAGTTACTATTGGTCGTCGTACGGAAAAGAGGTGGGTGGCACTATTCACATGCCTCGTTATCCGAGCCATCCACCTAGAAGTAGCTTGTGATCTATCAACGGATGCGTGCATTTTGACCATTCGCATCTGGAGTACTCCGCCGTGCCGTTTCCAAGTTAGGAGTTCTTTACGTGGATATAAGTGAATCGGGCTGATTCACGGGGGCGGGGATGTTAAAGAACTACGTCACCAAAACCACAATAGAACAGAACTACAACAGTACCATCTACCGAGGAATAGAATATCAACCAAATGTCTAGCTGATTCGTTCTTACTTCAGTTCGTACTCCTCGCACATTGACATATCGTTTCGCGCCTTTTAGCATTTTTTCATTCTTGTCTTGAAAGCGAATGGGAGAACAAACTGCGGTAAGAAAGAAATCTAAAACTTAATAATTATATGTCTAAATCTGTTCCTTTATAGAAATAAAATATACTATACTCTCATGTACTATTAATTTCACACTCCTGTTCGCCTCTACAAGTCACAGCCTTAAATGTCAAAGTACTAGCGAATGTAAACCAAAGGAATTACTGTTAGCGAATAAAATAATTTCCTTCGCTTTAAAAGTCAAAAAAAAGGCGAATGATAAAAGTTTGTGACTAACGCGCGAATATAGTTGATTTTGCCCAAATAACAATATGAGTGCACAAATAGTAAAAAAAACGTAAGTAATTGACAATAATTTATGCATAAATTTAAATATAACATGAGAAATTTGTTTTTAGTATGAAAAAGACAAATAGCAACCAGTTTAAAAAGCTGGTTGAATTGATGGAATCTAACCAGGAGCTTGCGAAGAGTCTTGCAAAATTCGGCTCATCGAAAAGAGAGAGCATGGGTATTTGGGAAACCTTTGGAGTCGAACTCAATAGTTTGGGACCGCCTTATCGAAAAGGCAATGAGTGGAACAAGGTATTAATGCAAATAAAAATCGTTTTTTTTTTTTTTTTTTTTTGAAAGAAATTTGTCCTTTATTTCGTCTAATAAGTATATAAAGGCTTCTTTGCTCAGCCTGAAATAAGAAACGAATCTGAAAATCGAATTTATACATGTTTGATAAAAGTGTTTCTATCGTTGTAATAACTCACGTCGTATCAGGAAGCTCCAGAGGATTAGATGTGTCCCTTATAGATCTTCGCAGCCGCAACATGCTGGTAGTGGCTATTACAGCCTCGTTGTCATCATTATCGCCATAAAAAAGGTCGATGGAGCTTATCATTTTGTTACAAAATTTGAATGTAGCTCAATAACGATAAAAAATGATAATAATTGTTTTCACTTTGACACTTATTGCAAAAAATTATGTTTTTTTTTTATTTTTTAATGTGGCGGCATTGGATTTTAAGCGAATGAGTTTATTCGCCAACGGTAATACAAAGCCACAGAACATTCGCTAAAGCGTTCGCCTCGAGACGAATTTTCGCTTCGCAAACGATAATAGGGCACTAATTTGAAAGAACGGGTTGCTCTTTTAAAAACGGTAAGGAACTTCATTGTAAGGCGGCTCTCCCACTGAAGCAACAAGCAACTAGCAACTGGCAATAGAAAACATGCGATATTATCGCTAACAGTTATTTTACATTGAATTAAATTAGACGTCTCACATTAAAGCAACTCAATATCGGTTGAACGAAAAATGTTGCTGATTGCGGCAACATTATTGCTGGCGATACACAGCGCATGTTGAAAGCGATATATATCGCGTCGTTGTATCAATATTTGCGAGTAGTGAGTGCAGTGATAGTACATGTAGGCAAAAATACCTGCACGTAGGGATTTTCGGTCTAAAAATGGCGCCGTAGGCAAAAAGGGACAGATTTGTAACGTAGGTATTTTTTTCGGATGAAACATTTTCATCTTATTTGTAAGTAAATTGATTTGCTCAGTATTATGTTTTGCTCTTACATTCGTCGATATTAGCTAAGGAATGAAATGGGATGACATAACTTGAAGAGTCAACAAATAGGAAAAATTCATTTGTGGTTGAAATTAAGTATGAGAAGTTTAATTCGATTTTATTCATGTATGATAAAATAGTTCATGCTTATTTTGACATTCGAACGAATAGCCAATTCATACAAATTCCTCTATTCGTTCGAATGAACTTGTGTGTATTTTGATAGACATTCGTTCGAATTGGCTATTCGTTCGAATGTCAAAATAAGCATGATTATGTAGAGAGTTTGTATTGAAAATTAATCAACGGTGTAGGGAAAAGTAGGGATTTTCTTTGTGTACTGTAAGGAATTTTCCTGTGTTTTCTGTACTATCACTGAGTGAGTGACAGATCGCTAGAAATACTGTTGCTTCAATGTGAGAATAGGTTAAAATAAAAGTTGCGTATTGCTTATTGCTTATTGCTAGTTGTTTATTGCTTATTGCTTGTTGCCTCAGTGGGAGAGCCGCCTAAGTGTTGACGTTGCTTTTAAAATATATTTTCTTTCATTTTAAGTATTTTTTTTTTAAATTACTCCTCCTGCCAAAAGGTGCGAGGTAGGCACTCCCCCCCTCCCACAGTGAAAAATGCTTGTTTTTGACCCCTCTATAAAACCGTTATCAATTTTTGGGCAAAGTTATCGTACTCGTGTAGGCGCAGTGTAGATCCCTTCCATTCGTTCCAAAAATTGAAAAATTCACACAAATTGTCACAATACATTGGTAATTCTTTTGGAATGAGTCCAAATCGAATGTTTTAATTTAAATCAGAAATTTAATATTTGGTCCGCCCTTAGTTTAATATTGGTCGATGAATACCGCCCTAAATGCCAAAAACTAACAGCATCGATAAGATAGTTCGAAGAAGTGTTACGGATCGGCAATGTTCACAATAGTTTCACAAGGTATCAATTAGGCCCTGATTCGCTAGGGTTTTCACCATTTTCCTGGTGAACACGATTAAACTTACCGTCAACTGCCCTAACATTGACCAGTTTTGAACTTTGACGTTGAATTTAACAGCTCTGTTTAAAGATATCCACAACTTTCGACTATTAGATTATGGGGACTATAGTTCTGTATCATAAAAGAAAAGATTTACTAAATTTGTTTGATTCCTTTTCGATCTATATAGGAAATAGTGGGTGGCCAATGTTAGGACATCGAATTCCTAACATTGACCAGTGATGAAATTGTACCAGCAATAACGATTTTTCAAGTATTTTTTTTATATAGGTAATCTTTTTTTTTTCTCAAACATTAGATTTTAACTCTATTTTCTTTTACTGAATATTTAATATACCTACGTATATATTTTTTTAAATGTAAATGTTTTAATACTTATAAATAAATAAAATTAAAAGAAACTTAGTTTGTACCTTTTATTTACAATAATATTAAACTAGAATTAAATTAAATTACGAAGAACTAGTTTTATGAAGTGTTTAGGGTAAAAAATATTGTAAAACATTTAAAGATTGATACCTAATTGTTAGAAAACGATCAAAAGAAACAGTGGTCAATGTTAGGATCCAGTCGGTCAATGTTAGGCAATATGATAAATATTCGAATAGCTTTTTCAAAAACCTTATTATTTATAATTTTCTAGTATTTTAATAGACAAACAAAAATAGTTTTCATTATAAAAAATGTTGAGCTACTCCCTTTAACAATTATTTTGCTATACAAGCAATAGTTTCGGTACAACAGACAAAAGTTTGCACCACTCAAAATCACACAATTTTAGGAGCACTTGAAAAGTTCCCGCGAAAACGTTAATACATTAAAAATTTTCCCTTGTGGCGGCTATATCACATGCACATCCCAAAGTCAAATCAGAAGTACCAACTACAATCGACAAAGTCAAATCAGAAGTACCAACGACAATCTACAAAACGTAAAAAATCTATCTGTCATCTTTCCTTTCTTTTCACGAGCCACGCGCCTTCTAAAAGTTTGCTTCCTTTTTAAATTAAGATTTCGTTGTAATAATTAACCTTTTTTATAAAAATAAAGTAATCTACTGTATCTCAAAAGAAATACAATCTTTTTTGTGGGAAACGAATCACCCACACCCTCAACATATAATATGCCATCTAGTAACAAATAGCTTAATACGAAAAACAAAAAATTATATAGAAATTATAAATTAACTACCCACCACCGCGTTTAGTAATATTTTCCTGTTTTTGGTCAATGTTAGGGGTCCGGTCAATGTTAGGTCAGTTGACGGTACGTCAATCCGGAGTTTTTTTTTTTTTCTTTTATTTTTATTGGATGCCCCGGTTTTCTCCACTTCGGTCCATGCAAAAATAAAAATTCTACCGACACCGACAGAAATATAAAATTCTGAAGATTGGTCCATTTTTGTTTGTTTTTGTTGTAGGACTTAAAACAAACATCCTATCTCAGCGAAAGAGTCTAGAGTCACCCTCCTCAAAGTCTGTCTGACAATATGCAAGCGTTTGACAAGTGCTAGTTAGATATCTCTGTTTTGCTTTTTTTTATCTCAATTTGGGGAGAAATCTCATGAATCGTGTCCTTAGGGTCCGATTCTGTGTCAAATTATCCTGGTTACTGGTTAATAAATCTTTAACTATGTACTACAAAAAATTAACTACCTACTGTGATCTACAAAATTGGGTCACGCATCAAAAAAATGTTGAGACTCATTCGCTGTTTGTAACACAACTAACGAGAATAGTTTTTGAGACTGCGAATTTGATAAATAATTTAATAAATTGATAATAAAAGATAGCGGCGGATTTGATAATTATATTTATCGCGGATGTGAATAGACTGTGGATCGAATACATTTTCGCGGATTTTGTAATGGTCATGATTATTTTTCAAACTCCGCGTGAGCCTTAACATGTCTGGGGGGGGTACTCTTCGTAGGGCGGAGTTACTAACTGTGGTTGTAAAACTTCATTGATATCCGTTCTCCTTCTTTTGGCTCGAACTGACGATAAATCCACGTCATTTATCGTCAGAACCTGGTCCTCAGAACATCATTGACAGTTGATCCTGATGTCGTCGGTTCATTGTCATAATTTTCACTACATTCTCCATTCACGCGAGCGTTCAGTACTCGTTTTCCCAACCTTTTTTCCGACTTGCAGAGGTTTACTTGCACGTTGGAAATGTTTTTAGTGGATCATAGAACTTTTGCGCCGGAAATTGTGTTTACTTCCATTTAAGCAATTCGTAATTTTTTGTTGTTCGTGAATGAGCCATGGGACTATGACTATGATACCTAATAATTTGCAATGTCACTCTCTTGCTTTTAAAAAATAAAGAAAAAGTAAAAAAAAGGTAGCAAAACTGGAAAACGAGAATTTATGTCGATTTCCAGTGCAAGTGAAAAAAAAAAAACTATTTTTTGGCGGCCAACCCAATATGTACATACAAGAACCAATAAAATTCAGGGGTCGAATTGCATCGTCGGCGAACGAGCATTACGTGACGGTATTTGGTTTTGTTTCACATGTAAAATCAACTTAATTCCGTGAACGTATAGCTCGTTCACGGAAGTGGCGATTCGACCCCAGATTTCATGTTGGATTTGGCAGCAGAAATCTGAAATGTCAGAATCAAAATCTGAAAAATCATATCAAAAACGATATTAGAGGTGTAACAAACTGTACTGAGACACGCAACCCAATTTACAATCTTCTTGCCGCTGGCGCTCTCATTTTTTTTTTTTTTTTTTTAAATTAGCCATTTTGTCTTCCTATGTTGTTAAGTATGTCAAACAAATAATGCTGCCAACCCCAGCCAACCTCGGGGAAAGGTGATTTATTCGGAATACCACTGAATGCCATTGGTTAGTAGGTACTTATTCGCCCCTATCGAGGCATCCGTTCGGAACGAAATTTTCTCCGATTTGTACGAAATCGGAGGAGTTCCATTCGGGATATTCGTCCCGATACAACTTACGAAAAATTCTCCGATGGCAGCTACTTCCGCTTCTGAATATCATTAACTTCGATTCCATGAGTACACTTTTTCTTAAATTACTGAAGAAAAATTGCTCAAAATTTTTTTATTTTCCCTCAACCAATCTACATCTTGTTATTATTTTTTTTTTTTTCATAAATATTTTAAGCAAAAGTACACTTATTCCTTACAAAAAATACTAGCTATCCACACGTAACGAATAATTTCAAATCTAACGGATAAAATTCTATGAACGCTCACAGAAACTTTGCCGACAGCGGTGCCCCATTTTTTTTTTTTGGGTTGGTGAGTCGGAATTTTTCAAGTTACGCGACATTTGTCAATAAAAATTTCTATTGTGGTATTCGATTGGCCTTTTTTAGATTCGTTCTCAGATTTCAGATTTCAGAGTGTGGCTAATCGAAAAAAAAAACGTTACTTGCTCTTTTTTGTGATAATATTGGTGCGATTTTAACGTGTAACCATCAACACTTTTCAAAGCGTTTTCCATTCACTCGTTAAATTTTAAGTTAAAGCATTGGAAATTTGCGTCCCGATTGATTTCTAAATATTTATACATAAACTAGCTGTCCCGGCAAACTTCGTTCCGCCCAAATTTGTTATTGTAATGAAAATAATAATTCCAAGCATGCACAATGCACTTGGTACTTTATGTAATTCGGCCAACTAAAATTCCTTTTTTAAAACTTATATTAAATGTCTTAGAACTAAACGACGAATAGCAATGTTGATTTGTTTCAATCAAACCGCAATGATTTTGACGTATCGGCCAACCTTCCGCTTTTCACTAAATCCATGTGAGAAACATGGGAATTCAAGATTGATTCTACAAATGCACAAACATCCATCGATTATACTTGCAACAAATTATTTGCCATGGTGAAAGCGAGACGCACGGGAAAGTCGCTTACGTACGAATGGCAAATCGTTCTGAATAAGCGGAATCTGTGGAATGAGAGTTTTTGATTTTGGATTTTCCCCTCAAAATCATCACTTGCATGGCATTTGATTTGAGATCCTTCTCACTAAATCAGATGCGATTCATTACAAAGTTTCGGTACATTGATGTTGTGCAACGAAATTATAACTGAGTCGACTTTCAAATCCAAATTAGCAACAAAATGGGATAGTTGGTGGCTTCGTTTTCCATCACGGAGTCGACTGATTTCATTTGTATGAATGCAACTCACCAGCGATTTGGTTTTGAATGGCGAAATTCAAATGATCGACGTTCTTGTTTTTCGCAGCCAAAATCACTCTTACACTCAGCCAATCATGGTCAATATAATCCTGAGCGATATTCGGGAAAACATTCATGATTAGTTCTTTCGGTGTCGTTGTAAAGTTGCAAACATTTTGTTGAAACTCAATCAGGCCGGTGATGAAGTTTGCTGGAATCACACCATTGCCATCGCCAACAATTGCCTGGAGAACTCTGCAGCGGACTGGTCATTTTGTAAAGAAACTCGCATGTTTGTTGTCAAATGCAATTTCTTGACGTTTCGCCATAAAGCAGACGCCTTCAAGCATTCAATTCATCTGCCGGAGTTGATCTCGAAATGACAGGTAGCGTTTGACGAAAATCGGCTCAAAGCAAGATCGTTGCTCCACCGAAAAGTCGCTTAACATGACGTAAATCCTTCAAAGTACGATTCAGGGCCTCCAACGCACGTTTGTGAGCCATTGTGCATTCGTCCCATATCATAATCTTACATTGCTGCCGTAGGTACTTTCGCCATCGCAGTGTTCTTTGAAATGTTGCATGTAGGTTCTTCTTCCACTTGCAGATTCAATGGCAATTTCAATGCAGGATGAGTTGTACTACCGCCTTCTAACAAAGTAGCCGCTATCCCAGAAGAGGCTAGGGCCAAAGCGATCTCAGATCTCGAACGAATTGTATCCAAAATCAGTGAAATCATAAATCTATTTCCAGTTCCGCAATTTTCGTTATCGACTGCTTGCATCAATTCATCGTACACTTTCTGTTATTCTTGATTCAACATTGGCACATTTGTTTGAACAGTTTGACTCAATGCGATTCGATCGATTTCCATTTCTCGCTCCAATTCTCGATTAAATGCGTCTTGAATTGAATGATTTGGCTGTGGCATCCCAAATTTGCACAACAAATCGCCACTCATGAGCAGACACATTTATGTATCCTCGATCAAAATCAAAGCTTTGTTGCGCATTTCATCTGACATCTACACTTCATTATCCGATGTCACAGTGCGAATTCGATGCAAAATATCGTCGGCCATAATATCATCTTTGTATAATCAAAGTACCTATCTACTTCATTTCAAAAAGTTACTTAATGTAACATAGTAAACATAATTTATAAGAACAAACTTTTTAGGTATATTCAAAAAAAAAAAAAAATTCAAAATTGTTGACAACAACAATTTGCCTGGAAAATAATTAAAATAATTGACAACAACAATTTCTTTTAAAATTTAAATTAAATTTTTTTTTTTATTTGAAGTGTCACTACTTTATGTTATCCATTTTTTTTTTTGTTCAAAGTGTATTTCCCCATAAAAAAAATAAAATATTTAGTGGTGGACCACCGTTAACATTCATGGATATGAAAAATAGATGTTGTCCGATTCTCAACCCTATCCCATATACACACTAAGTTTCACGAAAATCGGTTGAGCCGTTTCGGAGGAGTTCAACTACGCACCCCGTGACACGATAATTTTATATATTAGATAATTAAAAAAAAAAAAGATTCACCTGACGCAATGCCTTTCTTTGCAGTAGAAAAAATACGAAAATTTAAATAAACTCCACCAGTTGTCAAACTCAAACGCACTTGTATTGGTAAATCTGGAAAAATATCTAGATTCGTTGGTGGTCTCAGTATGGTTTGTCCCTGGTTATAATAATGTAACAAAAACGAACTCATGCTGTAGTTGTTCCTATTTGTCGAACTTTTGTCTAATATGCAAGTTTCTAAGATCAATTTCGTTTTATTTTCATTACCTGATCTAGATCAGCATTCTCTGATCGGGTCGCCGTGTAATATTAAATTATATTCTGAACGGAACAAATTTAAAAAATACTCACTGGACAAAACGAATTCAAGTGAGGGAAATATTCATTTTCCAACTGAAATGCCAAGTCCTATATCAACAGCAGCTTTATACGGTCCACTTTTTGCGGAATTATACCGCTTAATCAGTCTACCACAAAATTACATCTTTATTAGAGAGGACAACTTCATTCGGTGGCTACATGGATACACCAACCAACCAGTGATCACCATAAATGGATTATTTTTGAAATGAAAAAGGCAAACAATGCCGCACTCAACGGTAATGTTCAGCGATTTCTATTGTTCCACGGGAAAGTTTTGGTAAAAGCCATAGCCAGATGCTCTAGAGATCGGCATCGCGACACACATGCATCACCGGGAACATCATTAAATGTTGCACGCTGTTATCCTCCAAACACACAGCTACACGTAGCCGAGTAATAGATTTGGTAGGTAGGTAGGTATACTCCTGTTCCCGTATAGCCGTCGCACGGACCCATGGCACAAAATGATCCAACCAATTTAAGGTAATATCAATTCGAGGCTAATTGGTTTCGGATTTATAGACCTGTGTTAAATATTTATGTTTGTGTCAAGAATGCAGCGCTGGTAATTGTCTGAATTGCAGCAGCACCATCATAGTCATATAGCAGCGGCAGTCCAGCCCGATTGCAGCCGAGGAAAATTAATCCAAATTGAACGGCGAACGTCGAACGTCGAACGTCGTCGTAGTCGTTGTGCTAGTCATCGTTGGCGATGGTATGGCCATAGCTATAGTCTAGCGCACGAAACGCTCGTAGATCCAGTAAACACATGCCTTGTATGGCCAGCCCGATATCAGTCTTCTTCTTCCTCGTCTCACTGAGAGACCTCGCATGCACTACATACACACCTATACGTTTGGGAATTCCACATGGAAGCTGAAATCCTTCGGAATGATAATAATATTGCGATAAACAAATTTATTACCGCGACCGTGTGAGATCTGATACGGGCTCGCTCCAAAGTCGGGGGTCTTAATTTTCGCCGCCAATTGACCCAAATCACACGTCAAACTGACATGATGTCGGCGCGCGGGGAAATCTAATCGAAATGGTGGCATTCGATAGTGCACCGTGCGCACCAACAACAAGCACCACCGCCCCAACGACACCGATTTCTAATTATTAAGTACTATGTTCGTATTGATTGGTACAAGGATTCCGTCCGGCCGCTGGCTCCATATGTTAACACGTCCGAGCCCCAAGTCCGACCGTGGAGTGCATAATTTGAATATGGGAACAAATTATGATAGTAGAGTTGATTGGTCATTTACCCGCTTTAAATGCACAACAACTCTGGTGCGCAGTGCACCAGTGCGCTCGGCAGCGTCAGATATGTGGTGCGCTGCCAGACACGGCCAAAATGAAGCAATAACAAGTGCATCATGGTTGTGGAGTGGCGACTGGAGTCCCAGAGTCACACATATGGTAGAAGTTTTCGCGTGATGCTGATGCACCGCACCGTGTGACGCTATATATCGAGATTCGATGCAGCAGTCCACACTCGTTCCGCGAACTGTGGGAAACCAGTTTGCCGGGGCTGAGAGGATCTGCTCGGATGCTGTGGTGACTTGGTGAGGTTCCGTGATCCGAGTTATAGCGAACCGACAACAGTTCGTTTTTAAGTGATTTACATGCATTTCTGCTTATTTACATCCCCGGCCGTATGTGAGTACCTACGCTTACGTGTTCGAAAAGCGATCGAGTCTGCGCTCATCCGTTCATTCTTTGGCCTGCTTAGTTATTTTGTTACTTTAGTTGCGCAGATTTGTGAAAAGGAATTCTTTTTGGTTTTTCTTCTGCTTTAGGGAAATCGGTTTTTATGTTCTGCTTGTAGTAATTGTATATAGATAGGGTGAGGCAGGGTGGTTTGGTGTACATCCGGCTGTGGGGTATTTCCCTTGTTGTTACTTGTCCAATTTTCTATGGGTTGGTGATATAGTGCAACGGTTCTCAAACTTATTAAGCTGTGGAACCCTAAACAATGCCCAAATATAATTCGGAACCCCAACTCTTAATACCTTGGTCACACCGAACCGAAAACCGAGTTTCCGGTTTCGCTTTGTTTAATAGTACATTTACAGCGCACCTAAACACATCGTTTCGGCTAAATTCAATATTTCAGGCCGAATTTGGCAATATGTTTTTCAACATTTCCAAATGTTGAATTGCGTCGCTGCATTAATAAGTGTGTCCAATCGAACAAACCTCGTTAAAAATTCCTCACGCCCGCTGACAAAAAAAAAAAAAAAAACGGCTGTCAACAAATCAATCAAAATGAGTCAGCAATATATATTTAATACTAGCAGTGCCCGCAACTTTGTACGCGGCGTGAGACTGTTTTATTTCCAATAAAAGAGATTTGACCGTTTTCTCAACGGCATATTTGTTTAAAATCAACAGTCTAGCTAAAACAAAGCGGTGAACATTGTCAATGTGAAGCAATAAATCAAACAAATCTATTTACCTAAAACACCAATTTGAGAAAATTAAATTCAACAGCGTAAGTACTAAATTTTCACTTCCTTACTTTAGGTACAAATATCAAAACAACCACTAAAACAAAAGCCTGAACGGAAATTTGTATCTCCACCAACAATAAATAAATCAAACAACAGAATTCACCTATATCGTCTTTACTTCTTGAATTCTTCAATTATTTACTGTAGGTATCAACGTAGGTACTATAACAACCATTAAAACAAAAACCATGAACTCAATTTCTATATACACCACGTTCACCATACGTCCATCACCACACCACACGTCATCAGCCATCTGCGCATTTCCTCAGAAACACATTGTCGCTGTTTTTTTGTTTCATATGAACGTGCTTGTGCGATGTGCGCCACCAAACCACCCCAAAGCAGAGCAACGATCAAGAACCGCGGCTGCTGATAATATTCGATTTGAGAAAATAAATTTTTTTTTTTCGTGTTAGATTTTAGGTTGCAGCTAAGCTTCTAGAGGACATACAAAGCTGATTGATGGCTTGAAATAACTATAAAAGTATTGGCTCTCCTAAGTATTTTGTTTTGTTTGCACTGATTAAGAATTATTCGAGTAATGGCGAGGCGATTTAAAGGCAGTGAAGTCAGAAAAAAACACATTTTGGTCAAAAACTCTCCAAAAGATAGGCAAGGCAACGAAAGGGAATAGCCTATGTGTTCAACAAAATCTTATGAAACATTTCAAAAAAAGTTTCATCGAAATCTGTGCAGTAGTTTTCACGCCATTAGGTAACAAAAAAATTGCCTACAGTTTTATTATAAGTATAGACTATACATATAGATATAGATGTCAGAATTAGCACTTTAATGCATGTTTAAATTAATATATTTAAAAATAAGAAATTCTTTAGGTTCAACCACTTCTGATTTCTTAACAGAAAAACAAAGATCAATAATCTTTTCTGACACTAGCTGTCATTTGAAATGTTGAAGTTTCAGTGGGAACTCAAAATTGGATGTCTAAATTTTTTTCCCGAAATGTAGGAGTTTCAGTGGGAACTCAAAATTGGATATCTCAATTTTTTTCCCGAAATGTAGGTACTGTCGTTAGGTTGTTGAAACAAACAGACCTTATGCAATAAACAGTCAACTCAGCAAAACAGTTGTCCAAATTAAAATCATTTTCCACAATTAATTGATGGGCTCATATTATTTTTAAATGTACTAAGTTCATTTTATTTGCGATCGAAATTTGTAACCAAAATAGTTTGCACCGAAGTTTAAGAACTACTGTCTTACAGCTGATTGAAATGTCAAACGAAAACTATGTAGTTGGTGTTCGGTGTAAATGCATCGACGAATTTTCGAAGAAAACACACTCTTCGGTGCGTGTGAAAAGCGTATTGCGATTTAAAATTGAAAAACAATACATTTCAAAATCATTTTTTTTTATTTAAGATATTTTTTTCAATTTTAGTGTGAAGAAGGAAATTGTTTCATCGTTTGATATATAAATTTTTAAAAATTGACTTCCATCTTTGAAAGCTATATTTGCTATATCTAGGGTAGCGTCCAGTCTCTATATGTATTTAGTCTTTGCATAAGTAGGTAGGTATACGCTGAAAAGCCTTCTTCGCAAAAGCCTGGAGCAAATTTAATTAGCCCGTTTGGCAAGTTCAGGCGTTCAGGCTATTCACTCACAATAACAACCCAAAATTCGTTCAATACAGAAACAAAAAAAAAAAAAGAACTCTGCAGATCTATAAGAGACACTTTTCGCGGATTGCTTAGTGTCATGGACTGGGTTTCCATTAGAAATGGATTTTGTACCCACTTACCGTTAGTATTCGTCTCAAACGTTAAATATTTTTTCCGCAAAAATATTTGTACCTACTTACAAAAATTATTTTTGTGTTTGACTATTCCTAATTCAAAAGAGTCGTTGAACTCTGAAGAACCGAGGATATAGTGCATCACTAGCTGATGATCTGCTTGTGCTTCCTTTCGTGTCGGGAGGGAGTCTCCTGGCAGTAGGACTACCGGCACGTTATAGATTTAACACAGATTTTCGATAGACTGATGGTGGAAAGTTCAAATTTGGCACAAAAATGGAGTAACTATAGAGTTCAAATTAGTCATCCACGTATGTCGTCTCAATATAGGGCAGGATGGTTGCACTGGATTTTAAGATACTTGAAGTCGCCCGCAGTGACTACTCAGAGGCAGTCAAGTCCGGGGTGAACCTGGAAGTCGATCAAATACCCTCTTCAGTTAGCCCAGTCTTTGGCTAACTATATAGGTAGCTCCAGTTACGTACTCCAAGGTTGTAAGACCCCCTTTCACTGTAGTATGCACCACCCACTTAAGGGGTGTCTTCCAGTGAGTTGGTTTTTCTGGTTTAAAATTTAAGACCCGAACAGTTAAAGCATTGTTCTAGTGTCTCAAAAACCTTATATTTATGCACTTTACTTTTCTGTTTGTTCCCCTTTCTCAAAATTCAAAAACCAATCATTTGTTTTGAACTTTATTTTGATGAGTCCGAGTACCTATGTGGTAGAGTTTGTACTGATTGAACTACAAACATTCGAAAATAGGAAAAAGCGACACTGCATGAAGAACCACATGGAGGAGATTGTTCCTTGTTCCAGCGAGGAAGAATTTCGTCGCCACTTTCGAAAGAATCTTGAGGAGAACATTCAATTTTATTTTGCCGCCTGTTGATACCATTTTAATATGCAAGAAATCAAAAAATAATCCACGCATATGCCAAATGGGACAACAAGTTTCAAATCAGCTGTTACTTCTAAGGTGACTGACAGCTTTTCCACTTCTTACGCGAAGAAATTTGTTGAGTGGAGGGATAATACGATGTCAACCCTAATTTTCAAAAGTCTGTAGATGAAAGATAAAAATTCTGTAGAATTCTGTATTTATGCCTGTCTAAATTCTGTAGAAATCCAGACATTTTTTTAACATATTTTATATTTATTAATTTGTACAATTACATAATTCTTATTAACCGCTGGTATCGCTGGAATCGATAATACTCGTCGTAGTGCTGGCCTTGTTCAATCTTGATCATCGATTCCATTTTCTAATTTGAAAAAAAAAAAAAAAAAAAACACTCCAAAATTTTTTTTTTTTAAACGTTACAGCAGAAAGAGTTTTGGGTGCTCCGATTGCGTTTCTTTGTTTAGGTCAGTGAAATATACCAACGCAAAACTATGGAATTCAAGTTTTTACTGGAATCTGAGATTTCTGTAAGTTTTAGTTTGAGTTCTGTATATCTGTAGACAAGGTGAAAATTCTGTAGATTTACAGAAAATTCTGTAGGGTTGGCATCAGTGAATATATTGCTCTCTCGAGGACGCCCTCTTTTATGAATTTTTCGATTGAAGCACTGGGTAAAAATTCGCAAGAATTAGTAAAAATTCGTACCTAAGATATAAAAGTAAAGGATCAGACCTAATATGCGTAGCTTTCGACATCCAGATCGATTTCCAAACATTTGTTCACAAACAATTAACAGAAATAGATCCACCTCATGCAATACTTTTGTTTACAGTTGAAAACATTTTATGAAAACGTAAGCAAACTCCACTACCACTAGTTGTTGTCGAAGAAAAGTAAACTATAAAAATTCGAGAGATATTCGTCGGGTCTCTTTTCATCTCTTAAACCTAGGCCTAGCTTCTCACAAACATTCGTTTTGTGTGAGTTTTTCAAATTTGAAACGAATGGATCTACAATTGTATGCCGACTCCAAACGGCCAATTGAGAAGCTATTTCAAGACAGTTATACTCTCGGATGTTGGTCAGACGTTCGCGAGAGGTAGCGCAGTGAAAAAAAAAAAACATAAGTTGGAATTTGGGTTTTTGCGGGATTCGAACCTGAGACCCCTCGCTTAGTAGTCCAACACACTTACCACTAAGCCACTGCGCCTACTAATTGTTGTTGTTGTTGTCAAACTCAAACGCACTTGCCTCGGAAAAAAAATCATTTAACAAGACAAATGCTATATTTTATATTTTAGCCAATATCTTCATAAATATGCAAATTTATTAAATTAAAAATATTAAATTAATAGTGTCACTTTGCGAAAGTAAAAAATAAGCCCTAATTGAATCTGCGCAGTTGTATTCTTGTATTTCCGAGAATTACCAAAACCAAATGATTTTTTGCTGTCAAACGCTGGTCTAAGACTTCATTATGTCAAATTTCTGTCAAAAGAAATTATCTGCGGAGATAAAAAGTAAATAGTTGGCGCAACAGGTCTGGAGAGACCCTAGGCCTAGCTTCTCACAACCATTCGTTTTGTGTGAGTTTCTCATTTTTGGAACGAATGGAAGGGATCTACAATTTTATGCCGACTCCAAACGGCTAATTGAGAAGCTCTTTCAAGACATTTATACTCTCGGATGTTTGTCAGACGTTCGCGAGAGGTAGCGCAGCGGAAAAAAACCCTGAGTCGGAATTGGGTTTTTGCGGGATTCGAACCTGGGACTCCCGCATAGCAGTCCAACACACTAACCACTAAGCTACTGCGACTGCGGAGATGGCAGGGAAAAAGTCAGACTGAAAAGTCTAGATTTATGTTATGTACACAAAATCGATGTCTATACACAAGACATAAATATTTTTGTCATGACTGAAGTATTGACTGAAATTATGTCTCGCGGAGACTGGGCTCATCTTAGACCTCAAGTTAGGCTTCTGATATGCTGATGTTCAACACCACTTTCGAGTTAAGCATGTCCAAATTGACATAATATTACTTTTCTGCATTGTGATACTAATAGCTGTTGTTGGATTGATAGAGTTTCCGGTGCTTCCCTTCTGGCTAAAAGCTTTGGTCATTTTTGCTCTTCAAAGAGCCGCATATACACTTTATCAATAAGGGAAGTGGTGGGCACCTACTTGCAAAGTGGGCGAATTTGGACACAAAACTCAAACCCTGCCTTAAGGTCCACGGTTTAAATTTCTTTAAATCCATTAACATCAAATCTAAGTCACCTGCCATTGCAAATCTACCGAACCCTGCATCAGTAAAATCCAAGCTACCGCCTGAGAGAGGAAAATGTAAACCCATTTAGCAGCTTTAGAAGTTACACACTCCTATGACACATCGTGCAGTCTTACCGTATGTTACATCCCTCAACAAATTTGTACCATGTCGCTGCCTGAGCCGACAGAGGTAAGAACTAAATGAACCAAAGAGAAAAAAACACATCCTTCTCCTCTCATCGCTTAAATGCTGCGGAACTTTCTTTAAATGCATGCAATTAGAATGGCAGGACTTATCTCAAGCGCTCCCGCTCCGACTCTGCTTCCCATTCCCGTTCCGCGCTCATATATTAAACATCGCTTGCAGATTTTATGGATGCCCAAGTGTCCATCCAGCCATCTAGGCATCTCGCCACAGTGCTGATGTTCCTGTTCGTAGATATACCAGCCCCACGTGATGTCATAAATCCATATCGATATGACATTTACATGTACTTTAGCGGCAGCCACTACACGTTGTTGTTCGCGTACCTAAGCACCCGGCCACTATGTGTGGAAAACAAGCAGAATGCTGGTAATAAAAAAAGAAAGAAAGAAAATAGTTAAAAAAGCACATGCACAACTCATGCAAGTATCTTTGGCTATAAATATCGCGATGACTTAGGAGGAGATTCCCTACGCTGATAGTGCGCGCGCTTTAAGATGCCCATGGCATCCGTGTGTGCATCTATGAGCTGCTGCTAGCTGCAATGTTGACGTGATTTACGTGAAGTGAAATGCACGTTTACAATTTAGTGCAAGCCATAGAGCCGACAACAAAGTGAAGAAGAAATAAAACATATCCTACACTTCATGGGTAACACCTCTCGTGCTCTCTTTATTAGGCTCAGCGTCGTCAGCATCCCCCGGGAACCTCCGTTCCTCCTGCATATAGCGGCGACACGGCCCAGCCCGGCCGGTATATCTCTAACTGCGCGGATATATACGATTCAATTAACTAATGTGGACGGTTACATACTGGCGGCGGCGGCGGTATAGTGTGCCTGCTCAGTGTTCAGTGCTCACATAACGACCAAGTTTTGCATTTTACTGACAAGGAGGAGGATCTTCTCATTCCGGTCCTGATTTCGTGCGAACGAGCATATTGCTGCAACGAAATGTTCGACACGTACAGAGGTTAGGATTTATATTACTCGTTGCCATAAAGCATGCCCTGGGGTATGGGATGTACCGGTGTACTGCTTGCAAATGGAACAATATGTTACACGCGGTTACGTGATGATTTATGTGCCCCAGCAGCTTGATATACTTCCATTTCTCGGGGCTATCGACAGCGTTAATCGTGCCTCTTTACGGTGTAATTGAATGTCGCCGCGCGATGGCTTCACGTACAGTGAATCCTCATTTCTTTGCGAAAGTGTAGCTGTTTGTTTCAGTCCAGACTTCAGACTCACCGGTTCAATAATGAGGGTGATGCTCTAGGTATGCGCTTGGAAGAAAAATCGCTTACAGCGGAACTGGTTGCAATCAGTAGGTTGCTCAGGTGTTAATCTGCAGCTAGAAACACTAATCAACTGTTCCTCTTAACTGTGGGAATGTATAGTGCTGGAGAAAAGCACTTCGCACATTGTTCTCACAATTCATTGAAAGCTGTTAGCAACTTTGTTGGCCAGGTCACTTCAAATCACTTGAGCATGCTGTTGACAGCCATACTGTTTAGGAAATAGGAAGGCTCTTGTTCAAAGAAGCATAACCACTCATACTCATAAATAGTTGGCGCAACAGGTCCGGAGGGACCCTAGGCCTAGCTTCTCACAACCAGTCATTTTTTTGTGAGTTTTTCAATTTTTGGAACGAATGGAAGGGATCTACAATTTTATGCCGACTCCAAACGGCTAATTGAGAAGCTCTTTCAAGACATTTATACTCTCGGATGTTTGTCAGACGTTCGCGAGAGGTAGCGCAGTGAAAAAAAAAAAACATAAGTTGGAATTTCGGTGTTTGCGGGATTCGAGTCTGAGACTCCTCGCTTAGTAGTCCAACACACTAACACTAAGCCACTGCGACTACTCACCTGTGTATTTCAAATTTAAAATGCAATATAAGTGGGAGCCTAATTATTGTATTCCGTATCGGAAGGGCTTTCGACAAAGTCTCCCTAGTTAAAAATAAAACTCATCCTCTATGTCGAATAAGGATGCAGAAATGTTGATGCTACATTAAGGTCGGTAGTGACCTAACTCAGATCTTCGATGTCAAAAACGAATTTAGCCAAGACGATAAGCTGTTATAATGCTTGTCCAACACACAAGACATGATCTTTTAAAATACTGTTAATTTTTTTTTTGCATATTTACCTAATAAAATTAAAATGATAACCACTTAGTAATGGGGAGAACGCAGCGATCCGTCACCAGTTTGCGTGTAAAGCAACGGGCGGCGAAATTGGTTAAGCCGTTTGTTAATGACAGCTAATTCAAATGCATATGAATACACTAATAAGAAGTGACAGCCATCATCAATTAACAATACCTACGCAGCTTCGCGTGTCAAGTGTCGAAAACTAACGTATGTAATATTTTGAACTACATTCATAGCAGTTCAACAAAACAATGACATCTTATTTAAATTGTTTTAATGAGCTTACTGATCAGTGGTTTCCGAATCAAAATAATAAACTATTTCATTATTTTCCATATGTTTCGCTGGGTTTTTCCAACTTCCTCACGGGGATGTGTTATGCGTGAAACGGGTTATAACAGCGAAATCAACAGCGACTTTGACAGCAACAGCGAACTTAGAATTAGCTCTAGCGTTGATATCGCCATTGATGTTGCTGTGCTAATGTGCTCATTATTTCATTAATTGAAATACAGTGGTTCTAAAAAGCGCGCTGTGGTTGTCAAAGTTGCTGTTGAAGTCGCTGTGTTAATCTGTTTCTCGCATTAGTCTTTATTTGGGCTGAAATTACAAATTATATTTACACAATGTTCTTTGACTATTATTTAAAATACGGATGGTTCAAAAACAGAAAATGGAACAGGAGCCGGCATATTCTCAGAAAGGCTTGCTATTAGCCAGTCGTTCCGACTGACCGATCACTGCAGTGTCTTCTAAACTGAGATCTATGCGGTTAAAAAAGCAGCACAGACTATCTTATCGATGGGACTATCAGCAATGGAAATAACCATCTGTGTGGACAGTCAAGCAGCACTTAAAGCTATCGGCTCCAATCTTGTTAATGCGAAATGTGTTACTGATTGCCTCGTGGCGCTCAGGGCAATACGTCATCACTCAATTCTACTCTGCTGGGTTCCGGGACACGTTGGGGTGGAGGGAAATGAAAAGGCGGACGAATTGACCAGATACGGCTCTGATATGAACCCCCAATTTGCGGACGGAGAGGTGTTACCGCCTTTCAACACTGCTAAGACTTTTATTGAAGGCGTCACCACACAACTGGCTAAGGAACAATGGAGTAACACCATCGGTTGCGTCACAACCCGAAGTTTGTGGCCAGTGGTTGACACCAAAAGATAAAAGTTCCTAATCTCCTTTAATAGAAGCCAAATCCGGATGCTCGTCGGGGTTTTAACAGGACACTGCATCATAGGAAATATGGCTAAAAGGCTAGGACTTTTTGCAAATGACTTCTGCAGAAGCTGTAGAGATGAAGAGGAGATAGAGTCCGTGGAACACCTTCTATGCCACTGCCCAGCTTTACAAGAACGCCGCTCATCCTGTATGGAAGTTAGGTTCTTCGAAAGTTTGAACGACTTGGCAGGGGTACCTCTATCAGACATAAAACTATTCCTCAACAAATCGAAGTGGTTTTGTTAGCCACATGTCCTTACATGTACAAACAGGGTACTCACAATGGGCCTTCACGGCTTCTGGGTGAAAATTTGCATCGGATGCAAAACTGCCCTCCCAACCTAACCTAACCTAACCTAACCTTACATTTTATTTTGACTTATTTATTCTTTTAACCCCCAAAACCCCTACCTGCCTTCGCCCCTGGTCTGAGCCAATCAAAACTGGGAGTCAGACAGCTGTCACACTTACTAAACTAGACACTTGAACGCCCCCTCTCTATTGCGAATTTAATCGAGGGAATTCCATTTTCACCTCCACTTTGTTTTCCTTCTCCGAATTTAGTTTGCTTGTAATCAGTTACATCGGCTGTGTTCCACTGCCCGCTAGATGACCAGCGGCATGTCAAACTCCATTTAAAAAAAGTTGACATTTTGCTATTTGCACCAGACGTCTAGCACTTTTCGTGAAATATCGCCATCAGGTAAATTTCTCAATCTAACGCAAAACTACTCGCTGCATTGAAAAAAGAACAACGACCTGTCAAAGGAAATCGTTTAAACCATTACAAAATAAAAATAAATACCTACGAAACCGAGAAAGTGTAAAGGAATATTCACATGAGAGCGAACTGCGAATCGCGAACAAATCAATTTAACTCTATTCATGGATTGAAAATTGCTATTTTGTTCTATCACAAAACCATTATATTTAATTTATTTAACATCTAGTCTAGAAAAATGACTCTCAGTTCATTAACAATTAAGCTAAATTAACAATTAAAGTAATTTTCCCGCGAATTGAAAATTCTTGCCGCGAACTGTCACAATTTATTCACAATCCACACAAAACTGTCACGATCCACAAACCCACGAATGAAAAATTCGTTCGAACTTAACCTTTAAAAATGAAACTAATACGCGGGTATCTGCGACCAAAAAAGTTTTCATGTGAATAAAGTGTCAGAGACTACGAATATTCGCGTGTTCGCAGTTCGCATTTCGCTCTCATGTGAATAGTTCTTAATTGTGATAAAATTAGTAATAAGGTAAGTAAACTAGCAATTCATATATTGCTTAATATATTGTATAATTTTTTTAATTGTAGTGTGGAAATAATGTCACTTTGCCGCTAGCGCTAGGGTTCTAGCGCGGACGTTCATTCATCTGGGATATTTTGAGCTAGACGTCTAGCGGGTAATCGAACGCGGCCATTGACAGCTTGTTTTTGCTTTTCTTCTTTAAATTTAATAATTCGTGCTAAAGAACTCTAAATGATAAAGTGAAAGAGAAATTCTTCTGAGAAATAGGTGCACAATGGTAACCTCAGTTTCTGTCACGTCATTCAGTACACAAATATCAACATCAATATTTAACGTATGAATTGATTTTTGTGTATAGCCAAATGCTCAATCAGTGGAGCGGAGTTTTTATTTTCTGTTGGATTCATTCCCAGGGGTAATAACTTTATGATTCATAAATACCCATAAATACCACCTGTTGAGTAGTAAAATATTGCAATTAAACTTGCGTGAGTCTGAGTACAGTTGTATTTTGTATACCACCTACCTACCCGCTCTTGCGGTTAGATAAATCTTTTTTTACACTCTATAAAGGCGTAAATGAAAATTAATGATCCCTCTGTCAAATGTAATGTGTTCGCTTTCTATTGCGCCGATATTCTCTTGTTTATGCAATCATAATGAAAACACAGTTAAAGCAGAAATGCAAAATCGTTAATTACCAAACAATTCTCAGCTCCATATAATGAAGTTAGACATAGGCATGGTGTGTAGCCATAAAAGCGGGTACCAACTTCACAATTTGTAGCATATTTTTCGAAAATGAATATCAAGTTGATTGACACATTGAATGTTGATTTACTTTTACTGCCACTGCGGAAACGGATTACGTAATCGTAATTCGAAAGACCGGAAAAATAAATATTTGCCAAATGCCCACGTGCCCATCCCCCTACAGTTTATCCACTTGAAAATCATTTCAAGTGACATCTGCTACTTAAAAGGGCATTTGGCCTTCCGCACTGTTTGCTTAAAAACAGATTATTCGCGTGACATTTGTACAAGTGTCAGTTGTGGGGGGGAAGTGCTTCGAAATCAGTGCATATAGTGGCGAAGTGGTGCAACGATGAGCATCTGCCCTCGAGCAACAAATTAGGGATGAAGTTAATTTAAGGGGAGGATTTTCTTCGAAGGCAATTATTTGGTGTGCTGTACGATTTCGATGATGAGGGATGATACCGTTTATTACAAAAATTAAAGTCGATAGGATGAATTTAATTTAATTGAGCTATCGATGGATTATCTTTTATATTTTATGGACAAGAAGGTGGTTTTAAATTTGATTTAGGTTTGGAAATGAAACCTCTCAATGAAAGGGCAGATGAATTTGGTACTTTCATATACCTAGGTTGAGTTCGATTATTATCGCAAGGATCTTGTGTGTAACGACTACGAGAATGATGTCAATCGGGCGGGTCAGTTCGAATGCGCAAGTAAGCACGATGGGGGAATATTTTTACGCCGATAAGCTACAGTTATTCCGTGTAAAGAACCACGAATTGATATTTGAATATACGTACTTCCAACAACTACATAATAGTATCAAAATTCTATCCATCAGCTGATATAAACAGTGATGCCAATTTATTTTCGAAATTCCCGATTTTGGGGTACATTTTTGAAAATTTTCCCCATTCCATATCCGTTTTATCCCCCGTTTTATAACCCTTTTTTCCCAATTTCGATTCATTGAAGAAAAGTGAAGATGAAATTTTAATACAAATGTAAAGTAGGATTTTCAGCACGCAATTAGGTACAACAACTCCTCTCTACTTGACAATTCGACAACTCACAGTAGTTGTTGTATTTGCGTGCTGAAAATCCTACTACCTTTGCTGAGATCGAAGCTAAAAAAAAAACACGTTTTTTTTGGTTTTTGGATTTTTCTGCATCTGTCATCTGTCTGTTTGTTTCGTTCGTACTATTGTATATTGTGTTGACCACATATGAATAACACATGAAAAATGGTTAAAAAAAAAACGTTTTAAGTAGACGAAGAGGAGAGTATAATAGACTTTTTCGAAAAAAAAAAAAAATAAAATAAAATTGAATCGTCATCAAACGAAACACAATTTGACAGAATAGGCGGCAGCCATGTTTTTATGGATCTGTTTCTGTTTCAAATTTGTGTAGCTGAGCGAGCAACGTAAACAGACACAGAATTTACTACAGAACGAAAAAACTTTCTGTTCTGTTTCAGTTTCTGTTCTTGTTTCTGTTCTTTGTCAGTTGGTCCCTTAAGTCTGACAGCTGTCTGACTAGATGTAATCCCGGATTTAATTGGCTGAAGTCGGTCATATGAGCACCTGTTTCAGTTGATGTTTATGGAGGTGTAGCCGACGAATCTAGTCAAGGAAACTGAGTATACTAAGCTGACAGTTCGCATATGTGGTTGACATAGGAAAAGTGCCATTCCCGACCATTCTAGTTTTTGCGTTCCGGTCTTATCCAGACCAATCTAGTCGACTTTAGATAACTAGATTTTTGAATGTGCCCACTGGCTTCTGTGGCTTGTGTCAAATCAAAATGGCTGCAAAATAAGTTGGTGTGCGTGCAAATTGAACTACTGTTCGATGTCACTTCACTGCAAAAGTGCTGCCAAGTTTTAGAAGTGCGTGTTTGTTCGAAAGTATTTCTTTTTGATGTGAAACATCTAATAGCGCGACTCGAGAGTAAAATCAACTCGAATGAGACGGAAATTCCAGGGCGAGGGCGGAAATTGATCTGTCGCCATCAGCGTTGCCACTTCATACAGAGAGGAGCGCAGTAGATCATTAAAAAAAATTTAGTAGATTGGATATTTCCGCAGTAGATTTTTTATTATACAAAAACAAAGATCAATATTGCTTTAAACTACGTATATAAATAATCACTTTAATGTGTTTTATAAACGGTCCATTAGTTAAATTTAAATTTTAGAAATACTATAAAAGCCAAGGAGAGTCTGAGGGTGTCCAGACATTATTCATTTCCTTACAACAAATTAAATTTTCAAGAGTATTTGCGTTCAATTTGTTTCGTAGGTTATTTTTGATTGGCTTACAATCGGAAACGTTCACTCTGCAGAAGCACTATGGTCAAAACAATTATCCTTTTTTTTGGGATTTTCAATAAATATTTACCGGTGTTTCAAATTTCAAATTTCAGTTTTGTAGGTTTATAGGTAAAGGTTTATCAAAGAAAAAAAGTGCAGTAGGTTGGCTTGCAACTAGAAAGATAGGATAGTTTTGGACCCGATAGGTGGCGCTGCTACCGAAACATAATAGTGATAGAATAAAACGAACGAAATTAACACAAAAATTGCAAAACGATATGCAGTCCAAAATTATGTTGGGCGTTTATTTTGTAATTTCAATCTTTTCTTTAAGAAAATAGATGTAGCCCAAATAACGACAAATCTGACAACCGTGGTTCAGTGACCGTTGACAGCTACCTATAGTAGGGAATCCAGATACCCAACCTATACCTAATGCCCTATGGCTCACGCTATGTGGCAGTCCTGTTCTCAATTCAACTCGAACCATATTTGGCACGCATGCACAAGGTTCCTACTTATTCAAATTTAATAAGCTTCTCATCAATCCTTTGCATGGCCTGCCTTGCGACTTTCTCCAAAATCATTCAATTAGAGGGAAAACCTTTTCCAACCGACGATGTCACCGTATTCAAATGCCATCACTTTTATATCTCATGTCGTCTGTCGCGTCGACCGTAATAATAACATTTGGATCTGTGACTTTTACGAATGTCCTCCTTCAAGTCGTCGCAGTTATTCACGACCTACTCCAACAATCCAAATCGAATCGAATGCGAAACTCATTCCACATACGAGTAGCTCTAGGTACAGGTCCCTACTAAAATGTTGAGTTCATTAAATGAATATGTACCAAATATGTATGACATGTTCATAATCCTCGAAAAGGCATCTGCCAACTTTATTACGTGCTGCCGCAGTGCCTTAAGGAAGCAAATCACCTACGCGCGTATATAGAGATAAATACCATAACTGCTGTAACCGTTTGCAAGTAAATTACCAATAACTGCAACCATCCTTATTTCGCAATAACTTGTTCGACAGAACAATGCCGATGCCGACAGCCGTGGTAGTCTGCTGGTCTGCTGCACTGATGCACTGCACCGCCAGAGTAAACCAGCTTCAATCGACCGTTTCATTGTTTCAGCGTTCCACCGAGTCAATGTGATTTGCATTGTACTCATGTATTCCATTTTATTTGCCTTTCGGGATATACGCTATGCAGATCGGTCAGCGGAAGAGTATCCGATAGCTTCACTTGTGGCTTCGCCAGTAATGATCTTCCATGCTTCATTGCGCTCAGCATTCAAGCGACCAATTCTGTGCTGACCACATTGGTTTTGGTTTACAATTTCATACATCTCTGCGTCGTCTCGTCAGTACGAGCGCAAATAGTCCGAGTACTTGCTCTCATGTTCAAGCCGATAATTGATTAAGTGAATTGGTTTAGGGGTGGTTTGTGTTCTACAGAACCGAGAAAAGGGGCAGCCCTCTGCGCGATCTAATTGACATTCATGTGGTGAATTTGAAAATGTGTAGATGAGTGGATTGTAATTAATGCTATTGTTAAAAAAAAAAAAAAAACTAACCTCGTCTAAGGGGTTGTTGTTCGACATAGATACTCTACGGAAAGGGAAAAGTTAATGATCCGTTCCGGCTATGCGGACGATGGTAAAAAAGTCGAACATATGAGCGGTTCACATGAAACTATATCAGTTGCACAAGTGTCATCGACGAGAGCGTCCTTGACATAGTTGAATGGTGCGTATCTGTACCCACACATAGAGTAGAACAAGTTCTTCTTCACCCCTTTCGGGAGCGATTAATGGCCCGGCGCGACTATTAAAAAACATGACAAAACCTGCAGAGTGCGTGTAAGTTGCAAGTGTGATATGTGATTGCCGTCGGAAGTGTATTTCCATCGGAGGGTGCCAGATTGCGGTATTTCAATTTCAATTTCAATGGAAAGTGTGATGTGACAAATTTTCATGTTTGTTCATACACATACACACCCTTGGTGATCTAGGTCATAATATAGGTACATCCCACACCCCAGCACAGCGGAGTGCACAAAGAGCGTCCTAATTATTCGAGTTGGATGAACAGATGCAATCGCGTGGGTTTAAGTCTTCGTGCGCACTTGTCCAGATGCGGAAATAAACATCAGAATTGTGAAATCTGTTTGGAAATTTGCGGTTTGTTTAGTGCATCCGTTTTGCAATTGAAAAGGATGTTGCATTTTAGGCTTTATTACGTTTATCCCATTGTGTACCATTTTGAATCAATCGAGGTAGTTTATTGATTTTTTTTTTAAGGCAACCCCCCTTTTGCGGAACTTTTTTCGGGCGTTTATCGTCGAAACAGTAGATGGTGGGTAGGTAGGTAGGTAAATGGATGCTCTTGTGGCGGTTGCCACAGCTTCACTTAGACCATCAGTTGGGTCCATTGTGTCCAGTTACGGGAACCATCCAGTGCAGCCTGTCGAGAAAAAAGAAATATACCGCTTTTGTATTGGAGCCACATAGATTTAGTGTGAATCTCATGGGTTCTTAAAGCTCCGTTGTAACCTGATCCTCTAGTTCTTCCTACGAGTTAGTGACTACTGATAAGAAGTCTGTCTGTCTCCTAGAACCACCCAGACTTAAGTATGAATCTCAGGAGTACTTTGAGATCAACATTCTTCAGATCCTCTAGGTCATCGAAGAAGTAACTATTGGGAATTCTCTGTCTGCTGTTTTTAGGGGCTGGGCATTCGCAAAGTAGGTGGCGAACAGATTCTATTTCTTCTACGTCCCTACAGCTTGTGCAAAAATCATTATGCAGTATCCCCAGCCGTTCCGCATGTACGCCCGTGAGTATGCGAATATCTTTGCGGCTTAGTCCGATCATACGTTAAGATCTCTTTTTGCTCACCTCTGGCCATAGTGCTTTAGTATGCCTGCAGGTAATGAGATTGGTCCATCGTAGGTTAGTTCTACTCCAGGATTCAATGTCAATCTTCCTTGCAAGCGTGCTTAGCGGAGTTCTTACTGATTTGAGGGCCATAGATGCATGCATTTTCGACCCGTTTCTTGCAAGCTCATCCGCCTGTTCATTACCCGAAATACCCATATGCCCTGGTACCCAGCATAGGGTCACCTCGTTGGCTTGTGATATTGCGTCCAGATAGATCTTGCAGTGACTTACTGCTCTTGACTTCAACACGACTGACTCCATGGCTTTTATGGCCGCTTGGCTATCAGAGTAGATGGTTATTTGTTTGCCGACGACGTGTCGTCTCTTTAGGTTCTTCGCCGCTTGGGTGATAGCGACTACCCGCGCTTGGAATACACTGCAATCATCGCTGATTCTGAATGATTCTCGCAGGTCCAGTGCTTCGCTGAAGATGCCCGCGCCTCCGATATCCATCTTTGAACCGACAGTGGGTATATAGGGCTAGCTCATCTTCTATTGTCCCTACTTTGTTGTCCCAATCGCTTCTGTTTGGAATTCTAGTAGAGAATCTCCTGTCAAAAACGAGAGTGCGAGCTAGGTAGTCAGTAGTCACCCTCTCTTTCGCCGCACTCCATTGGAACTCAATGGAGGTATGCCCGTAGGGTTTGGATGACCATAATCCGGACGCTCTTAGCCTGATTGCGGTTTTAACCGCCTTGCTGCTGCAGTAGATGTCCAGAGGGGTAAGCTTTAGCATCACCTCCATAGCTGCTGTGGGAGTGGTCCTTAAGGAACCCTTTATCCCAATGCATACCGCCCTTTGTATTTTGGTGAGGCTTAAAAGATGGTATTTCTTTTCTGTAGCCTTCCACCACACTGCTGCAGAAACAGTAGATCCTCCAAACTATATATCAATTAAGTGATGAAGCTGTAGGCTGCCTATTTTTAATTGAATATGTGCCAAGCACACCAGTATACGTCTTGGATATTCATTTTTGTAATCACTTTATACCCAGTATCCCGTGTTTTAGAAAAAATCGGTGCGGTAGATATAGGTATAACGTTTTTAAAATTGGAAACTTTTGTGCACATTGGCCGCGTTTGGCAAGGTCTTCGCTACCCCTAGCGCGTTTTTTGCTACGCTTTTTTGTAAAGGTTGTTATTTAACCAGATTCTGGAAAAAGTTACCTCTAGTTATATTTCTTATGAAATTATTACATGACGTCCATATTCGAAATTTTAGGCGTCAGGACAACATAATGAAGGTAGCATTTAACAGTAACATACCATTTCCAAAACTATTGCGCCCTCTTGGCCCAGTTCCGTAACTGCCCGACAGCGCTTAGCGTAGATCCAAGAAACTTTGAGGATACCTATTCTACTAGGTGGGAAACCGTTCCCTTTTTAAGGGGCCGTTAATCGTTGGTATTAACTTAAAATATTGCACATTCACAGAGAGCTATATATTATTTCTGGTTTGTCGTTTTTGAGAATGACTCCTCTGCTCAATTTTGGAGGCCAAACAATTTAAAGCATCTATAGGTTCTAAAGGATTGTCAAATGTCAACTATCTATAATCAATTATAATAGGAAATAAATAAATAGATGGCACAAAAGGTCCGTAGGGACCTTAGGCTCAGCTTTTAACCATTTGTTTTGTGTGAGTTTTAAATTTTTGGAACGAATGGAAGGGTTCTACAATTTTATGCCGATTCCAAACGGATAATTGAGAAGTTCTTTCATTACAAGTTATACTCTCGGATGTTTGTCAGACGTTCGCGAGCGGTGGTGCAGTGGAAAAAAGTTTTAAGTTGGAATTTCGGTTATTGCGGGACTCAAACCTGGGACCCCTCGCTTAGTAGTCCAACACAAAAACTAGAAAGCCACTGCGCTCACAATAAAACTGTAGGAAAGGTTGTGAAAATTTGTAAACTAAGATAGACAGCATTTTATTGTCAGATATGTCACTAACCATTTTCAATGTAACAAGGGTCTGGGTATAGGATGCTCAAACTTCCAAACGTTCAACAAAACAACCTTGTTCTATAAATCATCATCAGAAGCAATAGAGGAATTCTGCCTTCTATCGGGGACTCATTAGCACGTCTTAGAATTCGAAATAAAAGCATTTGTCTAATGGGACCTTCACTTTCTTGTAGTGTTCTTCAGACGATATTTAAGAACCATCATAAGAACACCAACGTAAGCTGACTGAATCCAGCAAGTGTTTTATGATGTTCTTCAAACTTACATACAAACAAAAAACCACCTCTTTCACTAAGCAATATAACACAAGTATTTTTTATTTACAACAATCATTTTTTAACAATTGAATTCGACCCACATTTTTGTAAAACTTAGAAACGTTGCCTTGGATTGGGATTGTGAAGTCCTGTGCTGCTGCGTGCATGGGGATTAAATGGTGGTGTTGAAGGAATATTAAATCTACCGCTGTTGCCTCTGCCGCGATTGCTACTGGTGTCACGCCACGCTTCAACAGCACTCGTTGTAAGGGCAATCAAGCCGAAAATTAAGACGAGAAAAACTTTGAAATTCATTTCGGAAAAGTACACTCTGTTCTGAATCAGTATGCTAAGACGGACGACTGAGTTGTGATGAATATCTAGTCGCGAGAAACCTTTTTATATCAGTGGGGTGTATTTTTAAAAACTAGACACAGGCTCTAGCTGATAAGAGCTTTTCCAAACTCAATATTGTTTCTTTGTATGATTGTTATTATTCTTGGAACAGTGGCTAGATTTGTAGAGCACAGAGAGCGGGGTTTCACACACTGGGGAGTCACACAAGATAGATACGAGCATCAGGTACATACCCAAGTACGTATGTTAATTGCGTAGACAATATTTCATCGTTCATATGAGCAGCGTAAAAGTGAATCACTTTTCGAAACAAATCGGAATTTATTTTGTGTATAATGGTATATTGCGTGTTTTTAATCATCGAAGATAACGGGTGATTTTTTAGCTGGTTTGGTTTTGGCAACACTGGTTTTGACAGCTGACGTGTGTTTAGTACCTTGTGTCACTGTCAAACAGCTTCAGTTTGGTTTGCAATTTAACCATGGATCGTCTTACAAATGAACAACGCTTGCAAATTATTGAATTTTACTATCAAAATTCGTGCTCGGTTCGAAATGTTCATCGCGCGCTGCTTCCATTTTATGATCGGCATTCTCGACCTTCTGAGCAGTCTATTCGGAAGATTGTGATCAAATTTCGCACCAAATTTACTTTGTTGGACATTAAACCACCAACACGTTTACGTACTGTGCGTAGTGAAGAAAATATTGCGGCCGTATCAGCTAGTGTGACAGAAGACCGCGAAATGTCGATTCGGCGCCGTTCCCAACAGTTAGGCCTTTGTTACAGCACTACGTGGAAAATTTTGCGGAAGGATTTGTGCGTAAAGCCTTTTAAGATACAGCTTGTGCAAGAACTAAAGCCAGGCGACCTACCACAACGCCGAATTTTTGGTGAATGGGCTCTTGGAAAGCTGGCCGAGGATCCGCTTTTTTATCGAAAAATTGTGAGCGATGAGGCTCATTTTTGGTTGAATGGGTACGTAAATAAGCAAAATTGCCGCATTTGGAGTGAAGATCAGCCAGAAGCATTGCAACAGCTACCAATGCATCCCGAAAAAGCCACTGTTTGGTGCGGTTTATGGGCCGGCGGCATTATTGGGCCATATTTCTTCAAATATGATGCGAATCGCAGCGTTACTGTCAATGGTGAACGCTACCGAGCGATGATAACAAACTTTTTTTTGCCCGAAATGGAAGTTCTTGACTTGCATGATATGTGGTTTCAACAAGACGGTGCCACATGCCACACAGCACGCGAAACAATGGCGCAATTGCGAGGCGAGTTTGGTGAACAGTTAATTTCACGTTTCGGGCCGGTCAATTGGCCGCCTAGATCGTGCGATTTGACACCATTAGATTATTTTTTGTGGGGGTATGCCAAGGCTAATGTGTATAGGGACAAGCCCGCTTCGATTGACGCACTGGAAGCCAACATCCATGCATTCATTCGTGAGATACCGGCCGATATGTGTGAAAGAGTATGCCAAAATTGGACTCAGCGGATGGACTACCTGAGACGCAGCCGCGGTCAACATTTGCATGAAATTATCTTTAAACATTAAATTGCAAGGTTCAAACTATCGATTCAAATAAATATTTCATTCATTTTTTCGAATTTTTTGTGTTTTTTTTTTTAAAAAAGTTCTAAACCTCTTAAAAAATCACCCGTTACATCTAGACGGAATGTTAAGGATTATTGCAATTGAAAGACATCTGGCGGTGGAATTGAATTTGTGTAAGGTGAACAGATCGAAGGAAAAGAGAAAAATACTTATTTGACAAATTCAAGTTTGACAGGTTCACAGGCGGGGCGAGGTAGACCTTTTTAAGGTACAACTGTCTGACTACGCGTCGTCAATTTCAAATTTACTCTGTTAGCCTTTGGATCATAGCCGAACATAGCTAGTTTTGCTTTTTTATCACTGAGCTCTATTTTAATATATTTTTTTTTTTAATTTCTAATTTTTATTGTTTACTTCGAGCATATAAAAAGGACACGCAGAGAAAAAAACAACATAAAATCAAAGAAAACCACTTCGATTTGAATATTTTTCGGAATGATTTAGCTTCGCCTTTGACTACGAGAATTTTTAAATCAAAGTTACATGACAGTAATACAAATTGTTCCCCAATTTAAAAGGGATATATTTGTAGTTTGATCTAACCACGTATTTACCTTGGTTTGATGTGGAATCATTCTTAAATCATATTCATCTATCTTTAAAATAATGTTTAAAAATTTCGATAAAACAATAATGCATCGTAGATTCAAGTACACAACTTTGAAAAAATACTATGCCTTAACTTTAATTTGACAAACGTATTTGACTTTGCAAACACTACAAATACATGTTGAAGTAATTACTGTGCATTGTGGATTCAAACAAATCCAACTTTGAAAATACTATGCCGTACCAATAAACATTGTTAGTTTCGACTCTACATTTTAGTATTTCACAGTGGCTTTATTTTCAATTCAAATTTCGCAATTGCGAGCTTCCGTAAATTTAAAGTCGAGACTAAACATTTTTATTGGTACAGCGCCCTATGTTTAGGCCTTAATTTAACTTCGCTCAAGTATTGATTCAAATTGAGCCCATTTTGAATAAGCTTTATTTAACTTTAATCTTACCATGATGCTTCGTAGTCATATCTAACCTTTTTAAGTGGCCCATAGACATCACACTTGTGCGCACACCGGTGTGTGGTGTGCGGAAATGTGTGCCGTCTGTGGGCTGGTGTGCACACCGATTTTTGGTGTCACACACGGTGCGAGTAAAAATCAAAACTTTTTGATTTTTGGTGTCGGTCTCGGTGTCTCGATCGGTGTGATGTGTGTGGGGATGCACGCGCACTTTCAGTTCTCAGTTGCATCCGAATCGTTGATATGCGAGGAACGTCGGCATTCGGCCGTTTTTTGGAATGGCAATTCGTGATTGCGAATTTTAGCGATCCTTTGCAAAGGGTTTTCCAATAAGAGGTGTTATTTTAGTATTCAAAGAAAAATGCCATTTTTTGAGATAAATGATCGGATGTTTATTTTATAATAAAGAGAATGGTATGCCGTTAATAACAATGAAAAACAACATCAGTCAAATGGCCACCACGAGAACGCATACAGGACCATATCCTTTCACAATAACACCTCTTATTGAAAAACCCTTTAGATGTGTACAAAGAGTTTCCGGAGCTCTGGCAAATAAAGTCAAGTGAATATAAAAACCGCGATAAAAAAAAGCATGGGAAACCTTGCTGCAGAAATATAAAGAAAATGAAAGCCACGCAACATAGACAGCGATTGCAATTAATGCGCAAACCTCATCGTCCGCATAACTCATAGTTTAAACTTTCCTGGTTGAGACCACTTGCTTAACTAAAGTGTGTATGATTTGGTGTGGCGTGTGTGGCGGAATGCCACACCGGTGTCAGTACACCGGTGTGCGCACAAGTGTGATGTCTATGGGCCACTTTAGGCTTTGCAAATATCATGTTTAATATTATTGATACATTGAGTAGATATACATATCTTTCATTTTTTTTTTAATAAAAAAAAAGAAAAACCATCCAACAATTTGTTTTCTAATTTTTTTTTCAATAACATTAAATTATTTATTAAACTATAGATACAAAAAGTTTATTTTTATCTACACAATATTATTTTGAGCATACGTTTTCATATTTTTTTCTTACTGTAAAGAATGCTAATAAATTTGTTTTAAGACTCTATCTCTGTCAATTTAAATTGATAAAAAATGGAGAAAATCCGAATGGTCTTCAGTTGGATACCCACTATAATGCATTTAATATAAAATCCGGTTATAATTTTATTTTTGTAAATAGTAATTCTTATCTATGCTTTTCTTTAATCAGTTTACCTCTAAATTCTGCTCTCCGTTTGTTAAATATGCTAATCTTTTGAATGTGATGTCATAGGCTATAGTAAAATTATGTTCTAATAAGTAAAAACCTATTAAAAACAAAGAGTAATGAAATTAAGTGCATTCCCTTGACTACAAATATGGAAATAATTTTTTTTTTTGCAATCATGCTGAGCACTTGTATCCAGTGATTTAATTTCTAATCGAACACTTGAAACCAGATGTGTTTTTTTCTCGGCAGGTAGGGTACGGTGGGACAGATTTAACACTTGTTTCACAGATTTTCATTTTTATTGGAAGCTATGATTGTTTTACTACAAAAATGATTAATGTCCTAAAAATTAACTGTACGCTGATAATTAAAAAAAAAAATAAAAATTAAAACTGCTCTAAAAACTACTTGTCGAAAGTGCCCCAGCCTTGGCTTTAGTAAACGTTATTTTTTTTCATAAAACTTATATAAAAAATTTAATTAAATTTTATAAATAACTTAAATATATTATAAACCCAAACGTTTGACACTCAAAACCACGACTTACCTCGCGTAAAGGAAAAATTCCAAAAAACTACTGAACGAATTAAAAAACGTTCTAATCACCGCAACTGCTGCAGAAGAACAATCAAGGTCTGTTCCCTAACGATAATGCATTCGAACACATTATCCAAATTTAGTCAAACTTCGTTCCCTTACGCAAAAGTTGGGCAGAAGAGAGAAACATTTCCCCTCCATAAAAAAAACTGCAAATATGAGCCCAAGAAATTTCCTTGGGCTAATTGGTTATTGCTGACAGATGGTTGTCAAATCTTTCAAATTCTAATTTGTAACTGACTTTTTATTTAAATTCTTTTATATTTATTACTTGTATAGCATTAAAATAGATGTAAGAAATAAAAGAATTGTACTATTTTAATATCTGCAATAAAAGCAATTCAAATCCTGGTCTTAAATATAAATTTGTGTTTTTTTCTACTGAAATTTGAATATTCCCGCTTGGAAAAAATTCACATTTTTCAAATTTGTGGTTCAACGCGTTACTTTTCTTTTTATAAATAAATAAATAGTTGGAGCAACAGGTCCGGAGGGACCCTAGGCCTAGCTTCTCACAACCATTCGTTTTGTGTGAGTTTTTCATTTTTGGAACGAATGGAAGGGATCTACAATCTTATGCCGACTCCAAACGGCTAATTGAGAAGCTTTTTCAAGACAGTTATACTCTCGGATGTTTGTCAGACGTTCGCGAGCGGTGGTGCAGTGGAAAAAAGTTTTAAGTTGGAATTTCGGTTTTTGCGGGACTCGAACCTGGGACCCCTCGCTTAGTAGTCCAACACAAAAACCAGTAAGCCACTGCGCTGACAAAAAAACTGTCCGAAAGGCTGTGAAAATTTCTAAACTAAGATAGACAGCATTTTATTGTCAGATATGTCACTAACCATTTTCAATGTAACAAGGGTCTGGGTATAGGATGCTCAAATAGACCTTCCAAACGTTCAACAACCCTGTTCATCATCAGAAGCAATAGAGGAATTCTGCCTTCTATCGGGGACTCCTTAGTACGTCTTAGAATTCGAAATAAAAGCATTTGTCTAATGGGACCAAACCACCGAAACATGGACCGCTCCATTCGGAAGGGCGGCTGCTCTAAATTGAGTACTTCACTTTATTGTAGTTCTTCAGACGATATTTAAGAACCATCATAAGAACACCAATGTAAGCCGACTGAATCCAGCAAGTGTTTCATGATGTTCTTCAAACTTACATACAAACAAAAAACCACCTCTTTCACTAAGCAATATTACACAAGTATTTTTTATTTACAACAAGCTTTTTTTAACAATTGAATTCGACCCACATTTTTGTAAAACTTAGAAACGTTGCCTTGGATTGGGATTGTGAAGTCCTGTGCTGCTGCGTGCATGGGGATTAAATGGTGGTGTTGAAGGAATTTTAAATCTACCGCTGTTGCCTCTGCCGCGATTGCTACTGGTGTCACGCCACGCTTCAACAGCACTCGTTGTAAGGGCAATCAAGCCGAAAATTAAGACGAGAAAAACTTTGAAATTCATTTCGGAAAAGTCTGAATCAGTATGCTAAGACGAACGACTGAGTTGTGATGAAGATCTTTTTTTTTTAGTTTCTAATTTTTATTGTTTAATTCGAGCATATAAAAAGGACACGCAGAGAAAAAAAAACAACATAAAATCAAAGAAAACCACTTCGATTTAAATATTATTTTTTCGAAATGATTTAGCTTCGCTTGGACTACGAACATTTTTAAATCAAAGTGGCATGACAGTAATCCAAATGGTTTCCCCAATTTAAAAAGGATATTATTTGTAGTATGATCTAGCCACGTATTTACCTTGGTTTGATGTGGAATCATTCTTAAATCAAATTCATCTATTTTAAAATAATGTTTATAGATTTCAATAAAACAATATTGCATCGTAGATTCAAGTACACAACTTTGAAAAAATACTATGCCTTAAATTTAATTTGACAATGGCTCTTCGTATACAATCAAACGTATTTGACTTTACAAACACTACAAATACATGTTGAAGTAATTACTGTGCATTGTGGATTCAAACAAATCCAACTTTGAAAATACTACACCTATACCAATAAACCTTGTTCCGCCGTTATTACGTTATTAGTAATAACAAATTTTAGTCTCGACTTTAAATTTACGGAAGCTTGCAATTCCGAAACTTGTATGGAAAATGTTACATTTCGAGTCGCAACTAAAAATGTTTATTGGTAAGGCCCAGTGAGTATACAAATTTCGCAATTGTAAGCTTCCGTAAATTTAAAGTCGAGACTAAAATTTGTTATTAGTACAGCGCACTATGTTTAGGCCTTAATTTAACTTCGCTCAAGTTTTGATTCAAAATGAACCCATTTTGAACAAGGTTTTTTAACTTTAGTCTTACCATGATGCTTCGTAGGTTCGTAGTTATAACCTCTTTGGGCTTTGCAAATGCCATGCTTAAAATTTTTGGTATACATTGAGTATACGAATCTTTCCTTTTTTTTAAATAAAAAAAAAAAAAAAACGTACAATGCAAACAATTTGTTTTTAAATTGCATTCTTAATATAAATTAAATAAAATTATTTTAAGCACACATTTTCATATTAGTTACTTACTGTAAATAATGCTAATGAATTTGTTTTAAAACTCTTTCTCTGTCAATTAAAATTGATGAAAAATGGAGAAAATCCGAATGGTCTTCAGTTGGATACCCACTATAATGCATTTAATATAAAATCCGGTTATAATTTTATTTTTGTAAATAGTAATTCTTATCTATGCTTTTCTTTAATCAGTTTACCTCTAAATTCTGCTCTCCGTTTGTTAAATATGCTAATCTTTTGAATGTGATGTCATAGGCTATAGTAAAATTATGTTCTAATAAGTAAAAGCCTAAAAAAAGCCAAAGCACTTACTTACTAACCTCTTTGCATCCAGTGATTTAATTTCTAATCGAACACTTGAAACCAATATGTTTTTTTCTCGGCAGGTAGGGTACGGTGGGACAGATTTAACACTTGTTTCACAGATTTTCATTTTTATTGGAAGCTATGATTGTTTTACTACAAAAATGATTAATGTCCTAAAAGTTAACTGTACGCTGATAATTAAAAAAAAAATAAAAATTAAAACTGCTCTAAAAACTACTTGTCGAAAGTGCCCCAACCTTGGCTTTAGTAAACGTTATTGTTTTTCACAAAACTTATATACAAAATTCAATGAAATGTTATAAATAACTTAAATATATTATAAGCCCAAACGTTTGACACTCACAACCAAAGAATTCCCATAAGAAACTATAAAATATCACTCACGACTTACCTCGTGTAAAGGAAAAATTGCAAAAAACTACTGAACGAATTAAAAAACGTTCTAATCACCGCAACTGCTGCAGAAGAACAAGGTCTGTTCCCTAACGATAATGTATTCGACCACATTAGCCAAATTTAGTCAAACTTCGTTCCCTTACGCAAAAGTTGGGCAAACGAGGGCCAGTGCTGCCAGATTTTTTTCACCAGAAATCGTAAATACTAGCTTTAAAAATCGTGGAAATACGATTTTGTTGGAAATAAACAAAAAACAAAACGAAAACACAGAAGAACGTTATTATACCTACTTCAATTTACTACAACATATATTATTTTGGACAACATTAACATTTTTCCAAAAATAACAGTTTTAATTTATTAAATAAGAAAAAAACCTACGAGTATATGTATAATTATGTTTTTACTACTGTAATCTTCTGCAGTCTACTTTATTACACATTCATACTTGAATTAAATTGATTAAAAATGCTGCTATTTATATTCAAATTGTAGCAAGAAACCTCTTGCACTCTTAGCAAATCATTGGTATGCAAAATTCCATGCAAGTTTTTTGTGGTCAACGAATTCCTTGTTTTCGTTTTATTAAGGTTAACCGCCGAAAATATAAGTTCAATAATAGCAGATGAATTCGGAAGTGATAAGACTTCAAAAATGATTTTTTTCATTAAAGGAAATGCTAAGCTTTTATTTCCATGCTTTGTTTGTAAAACATTTTCTAAAAAACTGATTATATCTGTGCGGGTGCTTTAGAATAGACCCTGGGATAGGCGCTGGTAGCTAGGTTTTTTCCTCGTGAAGGAATTTGTATGAAAAAGTAATAAAAGAGTGATTGAGATTTCTGGGTTTCTTTATTATTTTTCGGAGCTCGATGTCTTACCTCGTGGAGGGTGAAATGCAAAAGAGAATGAGTTTTGCTCAGTACAAAAAAAGGAAGTGAACAGGTTGACGTTTAAGACGACAACTGAAGTAGCGACATCTTGCAGTAAATCTTAAAACTACCTTAAAGTTATCGAATTAGTACCGAGTAAAGATTATGTGCTTTTCACATGAACATTGCCGGCCGCCTTGCAGCGACTGGTGCGAAAAAAAAATACTTAAGAATACTAAAGATACAAGTGTAGATACATCGGAAACTCATTATAATATATATAACTTAAAACTATTGGGATCCTTTTGCTTTCGAAGGGAATCCACTCACTCCGTTGGGAAAGGATAAGTTAGTAGAGGAATTCATTACAACATTATTAACGAATATGTATACATCTTGGATATAATAAATTGAATAAAATATTGTTGAAAATTCAAACGTAGTAATAAATGAAATGGATTCAAATGCGTGAAACATTTTCTTAACAAGTGCAAGCTATACTTAGTTAAATACAAGAAACGAAACATTTTTTTTTTTTTGTTTTTTTTAACGAAAGTATTCGAGTATGAGTACCTAAGGTATGGAAAAGGATACGGATATGCAGAATTTGAATTTATGAATTTAATAGGACACAAAGTTTGACAATAGGCCGTTTTAAAATACCATGTTGGGTTTTTACATCTGCGACGCGAATTCGACCGTCTGACCCGGGATAGATTTTAACGACCCGTCCTAGACGCCATTCATTTGGAGGAAGATTCTCTTCTCGGATAACTACTAGGTCATCAACCGCAACATCTCGCTTTGGGTTTTTCCACTTATAGCGTTTATGCATTTCGCATAAATATTCTCGTTTCCATCGTGCGCAAAACTGTTGGTGAAGCAATTTTACTTTTTCCCATCTACGAATACAGCTAAGGGATTTTGTGGAAATGTCTGGCTCAGGAGTAGCTAAAAGAGGACCCCCACGAAGAAAATGTCCCGGTGTCAATGGTAAGGGATCACTTATATTTTCTGAAATCGGGGAAATTGGCCTCGAGTTCAGGCAAGCTTCAATCCTTGCCAAAAGAGTCGTGAACTCCTCGAAAGTAAACCTATGATCTGCTGCACACTTGCGGAAATGGACCTTAAAACTTTTAACCGCAGCTTCCCAGAGCCCGCCCATATGCGGTGCCCCAGGGGGGATAAATTTCCACTGCAAGTTACGATTTTTGTATGCTTCCGCAGCGTCCACAGAAAACTGCTGAAGAAAAACTTTGAATTCCTTGGCAAGGATCTTGCTTGCCCCAACAAGGTTGGTGCCATTATCCGAATAAATGGTTGTTGGCAACCCACGCCTGGAAACAAATCGGTTTAAAGCAGCGAGGAAGGAGTCAGTAGTTAAATTACTTGTTGGCTCAAGGTGTATTGCGCGAGTAGCAAAACACACAAATACACAAACATATCCCTTTGAAATTCTGCATCCTCTTCCAGCGAAGTTTGTTATTGCAAAGGGGCCTGCAAAGTCGAGGCCAGTATTTGTGAATGGTAAGGAGATAACTGTTCTTTCCATCGGTAAGGCCGCCATTATTTGAGTCCGCAGTTGTCTCTTGTGAATGGTACACGTTTTGCATAGTCGAATGTGTTTTTTGACAAGTGTTTTGATTCGCGGAATCCAAAACTCACAGCGGACTAATCGAATTACCAGCAGGTTACCACCATGAAGTGATAATAAATGGTAAAATTGTACAAGAAGTGGAGCGATATAAGAATTGTACGGTAAAATTATGGGGTATTTTTCACTATAGGAAAGGGTCGAAGAAGCCAGTCTTCCGTTGGAACGTATTATTCCATCAGAATCGATCATAGGATTGAGATTAAGGAGGGAACTTTTCGTCGATACGGGTTTTCCTTGCCTCAGAAGTGTGTATTCATACGCGTAATGCAGACGTTGAGTTCTGGCGATTATTATTGATTTTGTAGTACTGATTTCGTTATGAGAAATGGTTACTGAAGTATGGGAAAAGGCGTGTTTGTATCGAGAATGGGTTCTGTAGAAAAAACGTAAAACATAGCACATCACATGAAGCATTTTTGACCAAGAGGAAAATCTTTGAATTATGCATTCAATATCAGGATCGAGTATAGTGACGTGAGATTGAATAGGTCTTTGCTCTATCTCTGGCGGCACCTGATATAGAGATTGAGGCCAAGAAGATTCGGACTGCTGAAGCCATTTGGGCCCATTCCACCATAAATTTTGATGTCGAAGGTCAAGTGGAAGGATTCCACGGGTAGCTAAGTCAGCAGGATTATCTGCTGAACGTACATGACGCCATTGGGAAATTGGAAAAATAGTTTGAATTTTGGACACACGATTAGCTACGAATGTTTTCCATGCATGTGGAGGTTTGCTAAGCCACGATAAAACAATTGTACTATCTGTCCAAAAAAACGGTTGATAATTATCTATTTTTAGATTTGGTAGGGTATGATACATCAAGTCGGTTAAAAGAACCGCACCACACAGCTCGAGTCTAGGCAAAGGAACCTGCTTTACGGGGGCTACCTTACTTTTGGCACATAATAAATACGAAGACCATGTATCCGGACTTTGTCGGATACACAAATATAAGGCGGCCGCAAAAGCCTGCTCAGAAGCGTCACAAAATCCATGCACCTGGACCGAGCTATGGGGGGTATATTGAATCCATCGAGGAACTTGAATATGCTCAATATCGGGTAGTGCTTTGAAAAATGTTGTCCAGCGTTGACACGTGAGAGGCATAAGCGGTATGTCCCAGCACGTCCCATCCCGCCAGATTTGCTGCAAAATTAGCTTAGCGGTTATAACGACTGGAGCTAGCCAGCCTACTGGATCGAAAATTCTTGCAACAATGGATAATACTCCACGCTTTGTCATTGGGGTATTGTGATCAAATTTTTGCGAAAAGAATTGAAATGAATCAAGCTTTGCATTCCACGAAATACCCAAAGCCTTTGTTAGACTTTTATCCTCAAATCTCAAAAAATCTTCGTTGTACAGAAATGGTTGTGGAAGGGTTTTGATGAAGTCGACGCTATTCGATGTCCACTTCCTTAACGAGAAACCTGCCGAGCCGAGAGCAGAGGTTAGCTCCCTTTGAGCATGTAAACAGGACTCGATATCATGGGCACCAGACAAAACGTCGTCTACATAAAAATCATCTCTTAGAATTGACGAAGCCACTGGGAGTTCGGACTCGACGTCCAGAGAAAGTTGTCTAAGGGTGCGAATTGCAAGGTAGGGTGCGCAGTTCACACCAAACGTAACTGTCTGCAATTCACAATCTTGAAATTGATCTAAAACTGATTTTCGAAAAAGAATGCGCTGGTGAGATGTGTGCTCAGGATGAACCCAAATCTGTCGATACATTTTTTCGACATCTGCACTGAAGACATATCGATAGAAGCGCCAGCGTAAGATAAGATTCATGAGATCAGTTTGCAGTGCTGGACCAACGTGAAGAATATCGTTGAGACTCACACCGTTACTAGAAGGACTTGAAGCATTAAAGACCACTCTAAGCTTAGTAGTGAGGCTTTCTGGCTTTATCACTGCATGGTGGGGCAAGTAGAATGACGATTTTCCCTGTTCTTCACAGATTTGAGTTGGTTGAACCACCTTCATGTGTCCCAGAGAAAGGTATTCTTCGAGCACCTCATTGTATTTCGAATACAAAACTGCATTTCTCGATAAGGATTTTTCGTTACGAGAAAATTGCTGTAAGGCGATTGTTCTTGAAGCGCCTAACCTTGGTGTAGGTTCTTTAAAGGGAAGCCTAACTATATAGCGACCATTCATATCACGAGAGGTGGTCTCCGAATAGAGAGTTTCGCAAAACTCGTCCTCAGCTGTAATTGATTTGTGTGCTGGGAGTTCTTCAAGTTCCCAAAACTTAGAAACCTGTTGGTCTAAAGAGATCTCGGAAAAATATGAGAGGACTGTATTAAAGCTTTTTACATGTCCTTGGGGCAAAGGACCAGATAAGATCCACCCAAAGACAGTGTGCTGTGCAACTAGAGAGCCAAAAACGTTTGTTTTTACTCCATCCAGAATGATAGATGGGTACAAATCGGCTCCGATAATAAAATCGATATTGCTACTCTGGTAAAAGAAGGGATCGGCTAATTCGAAGTCGACTTGACCTGCGAAATCATCGCAACGAATATCGAAAGATGGTAGATTACCTGTAAGGCGTTTTAAAACAATTGCATTAATAACGGCGTTAAACGACTCCATGTACCTCGAACTCAGGACTAAAGAGCTTAGTTTTGATGAAGTTGTGGTAACAACTGCGCTCATACCTGAAATGTTGGCCTGAATGGGCCTTACAGGCAGGCGTAGCCTGCGCTGTGCGTCTTCGGAGATGAAACTAGCCTCCGATCCAGGATCGAGGAGAGCACGTAACGTGAATTTGCTACCAAGATGAAATATATCGATTAAGGCAGTCGCAAGAATTACACGTTCACTATTTTTGGAAAAAAAAGAATGGACTTGTAGATTGGGTGTTGGGCTAGTGGACTGTATATGGTTTGCAGAGATTTGTTGAGAAGTACTGGGCTGAGCAATATTCGTATTGTTAGCAGAATCGGCGTCCGGATGCACTTGAACTTGATCGGTATTATGTAAGAGTGTGTGATGTCGTTGTCGACATAGCTTGCAAGTGAACTGACTTGGACAGTCGTTAATCATGTGTGTTGATGAAAGACAATTGCCACAATATTTAAGCAGTGAAACTTTTGCAATCCTATTGGGAATAGTGAGTTGCAAAAACTTTGAACAGAGACGAAGTGGATGAGGGGATTTGCATAAACGGCAGTTGAAATTATTCGTTTTAGTGTGAAATACACGATGTTGTTGCTGATTTTGACGTGGTTTCTGAGTCTTAAGATTTGAATCCCTAATATCAGACACTGATTCTAGGATTTGATATTGCTTGGTTAGGAATGCGTCCAATTCTGACCAGTCTGGAAGTTCACGTGGCTTTTGTATTGACTGCTCCCAAATGGAAAGTGTCTTTTCGGGAAGGCGATTGGAACATAAAAACACTAGAATTGGATCCCACGATTTTGTATCAATCTTATAAGCTTTTAAGATTGATAGGCAATCATTGATTTCACTTTGAAGTTTTTTAAGATTTTTTCCAGAATCAGCACTAACGATAGGAAGATTAAAAAGCGTTTTCAGTTGGCTGTTTACCAAAATACGCTTATTCTCGTACTGTTCTGATAAAGCATTCCAGGCGAGATCAAAATTATCAGCGGTAAGCGAAAATTTACAAACGATATTATGTGCTTCTCCTTTGGTTTTGGAACGTAGATGAAATAGCTTTTGGACGGCACATAGCTTCGGATGATTTATATAAATAGCCGTGAATAAATCCCGGAATGATGGCCATGACAAATAATCACCGTAAAATATGTCAGTGTCACACGGTGGAACCTTTACACACAAGGAAGAATCAGGAGATTGTTCATGAACACTTTTTACCACTACATTTTCGGGGGGAACATCCGCGACACGACTTTCAGAATCGGAATTTATTAAATTCAATCGTCGAATTGAATCTATGATATCACTTAAACACGTAATGTAAAGTGATGATATTGATTGGTATTTACCGCGAATTGCTTCCATATCTTCTTTGGAGGCAGAAACATTAGAGTCTAGACAAAATGAGTACGATTTCCTTATTTCTGTCCACAGCTCTCTTACCTGCTCTTTAGAATCTTGTAAAGACTTTATAGATCGATCAACAATTGGGATTTCTTTATAACTCTTGCGAAACTCAGTCAATTGATCGGTAGCAAGAACAAAATCCTCAAGGCCAATCATTGTGCTAGATTACAGTACAAATGTGCTTTGAGGAAGCGGCGAAACAAATTTTATCGAAAAGAAAATCTAACTTCAACTATCGAACAGACACTAGTACACGTTTCCGTAAATACTTTTTTGTACTTATTGAATCTTAGGGAAATAGTCAAAGAAAAGTCAAAGGGGAAGGCAAAACTAATGAGTTATTAATGTCCGATCTTTTTCCATACACTTTTATACACGAATTTTGCACGCGGTTTAAGGAATACTTATGGTTATGTATTAAAATGAACACTGTATTGCACTTATTAAAATTTGTTTCACGTACCTGTTTTAGCTGATAAGATTTTCTTTTATAGAGATGATAAACAGCACTTCTATTTTGATGGGTCGATGAGTTGAGTGTCGCGGCGTTGAGCAGACTGCAGGCCAAAGTGTATGATGATATCCACTGCTGCAGTTGAACGGTTGTCTTCTCTTACACGTGCGTTGGTCGTACGACTTGGGTTGGAAATTTGATGAGTGGATTGAAGAAGATTTCGGCTAGCTGATAAGACAATTATAGACTCCCACTTGTTTGATTTGGATGGACGGTGATGATTTGCGGGGCAAATATGAAGACGCTCTTCGCTGATCGTTGATCGGTGATTAGGTATAATTTTATTGATGATTTAGATGGTAATGAGCACGTTATGCGAATCGGTAATGGATGCTCTCAATGAAATTCAGGAATAATTCCACTGCAATAATTTTTCGATTTATCGATTGATAATCCGGTTCGATTGGACCAAAATGTGCGGGTGCTTTAGAATAGACCCTGGGATAGGCGCTGGTAGCTAGGTTTTTTCCTCGTGAAGGAATTTGTATGAAAAAGTAATAAAAGAGTGATTGAGATTTCTGGGTTTCTTTATTATTTTTCGGAGCTCGATGTCTTACCTCGTGGAGGGTGAAATGCAAAAGAGAATGAGTTTTGCTCAGTACAAAAAAAGGAAGTGAACAGGTTGACGTTTAAGACGACAACTGAAGTAGCGACATCTTGCAGTAAATCTTAAAACTACCTTAAAGTTATCGAATTAGTACCGAGTAAAGATTATGTGCTTTTCACATGAACAATATCTATTGAAGATCGAGGTTCAGAAAAAAAGATTTTCATAATTTAGGTTACTTATCTTACGAAATTCGGCATCGGTGTCTTGAATTTTGTAAATAAATTTTTGTATTCGATAAATTTGAAAAATCGTGGAATTTTATGCTTTTTTAGCTCGAAAATCGTGGAATAAATTTTAAGCCCCAAAATCGTAAAAATACGATAAATCGTGGAATCTGGCACCGCTGACGAGGGCCTAAAAAAGAGAACAAAACATTTCCTCTCCATAAAAAAACCTGCAAATATGAGCCCAAGAAATTTCTTTAGGCTAATTGGTTATTGCTGACAGATGGTTGTCAAATCTTTCAAATTCTAATTTGTAACTGACTTTTTATTTAATTTCTTTTATATTTATTACTTGTATAGCATTAAAATAGATGTAAGAAATAAAAGAATTGTACTATTTTAATATCTGCAATAAAAGCAATTCAAATCCTGGTCTTAAATATAAATTTGTGTTTTTTTTCTACTGAAATTTGAATATTCCCGCTTGGAAAAAATTCACATTTTTCAAATTTGTGGTTCAACGCGTTACTTTTCTTTTTATAAATAAATAAATAGTTGGAGCAACAGGTCCGGAGGGACCCTAGGCCTAGCTTCTCACAACCATTCGTTTTGTGTGAGTTTTTCATTTTTGGAACGAATGGAAGGGATCTACAATCTTATGCCGACTCCAAACGGCTAATTGAGAAGCTTTTTCAAGACAGTTATACTCTCGGATGTTTGTCAGACGTTCGCGAGAGGTGGGGCAGTGAAAAAACCCTAAGTTGAAATTTGGGTTTTTTTTTTGCGGGATTCGAACCTCGACCCCTCGCATAGTAGTCCAACACACTAACCACTAAGCTACTGCGCCTACACTCCTTTTCTTTTTGGTTATATTTAATTTCAGTGAGCATATTCTCTCGTAATGAGAGAAATGTGATATATTGCCAAAAGTGAGTGTTGCATTTAAAAAAAAAAAAAAAAACTCATATGGAATTCCATCTTCACCTGGAGCCTTTCATTTTTTTGCATTTAAAATCACAACTTGTATTTGCTCAATTGATAAATCATCTAATGTTTCATCAACAGTAAGCGGTTCAGCGAAGGAGAACATTAGATTGGGGTGGTTGGAAAGAAGACGCTTAAAGCGAGCAGTAAAATCTTCAGCAGATGCGCCTACTCCGATTTTATAATTCATTCCATTGATCTCCCTCGCGCTCTTCCAGAAATACTTAGAGCTTTTAGTTTGACCCATTGTTAGTGCTTGTTGGTTTTCAAATTCATTTCATTTTTTGTAATGTGCATTAGCTTCGGTGTACCAAATCCTTAGGTAACGATTGTTTGAGGTTCGCAAGGCACGCAGAAGAGCAAAAGATTTGTTGTGTGCCTTGCAGTCCTTATCAAACCACTTTTGCTTGGAAGGTGAGTTTTGACTTATATTCGTATTATTAAACTACTTTTGTTGAGAAAATCATCATTCAAATTACTTTGATAAAAAACGTTTCTAAGCACTTATATTTTTAAGGTCTGAAAACATTTTTTGATTATTCCAGGCTTTTTCGATTGTTATGGTTCCCATAATTTACGAATTAATAATCTGAATTTAGTAAATGTTCCTGTCGCTGTCATAAAGAAATCAGATATTTCACGCATCTATAAGATCACCGCTTTTCATTTATTCACTAGTTTAACTTTTAGCCTAAGATTGGAGATATGCAAGTCACTTTTCTTAAATAATCTAAAAGCTATACTTTTTTTATACACCTAAAACCATGAGGAAATTGATTATTTGCTGAATGCTATATGATTTGAATTTGTGTTTTGTTCTTTCTTCAATTAATGCAATAATTGGAACATTATTAAAATTTAATTTAAAGCCCATTCGGCCTTATTTCGTTTTTAATTTATAAATATATTCAGTTGATATGCAGAACCATAGCTTTAATTTTAACTAAGAACTATTTGAGCTAATTCGGGCGAATTTTGAACTATTATTTTCTCAAATTTCCCCTCTAGTTGTTTTAGAATTAAGAACTTGTGAAAAATAAAAGTTACAAATTCGCGCGAATTTTGAACGATTATTACAACCATCTTTCCCCTTTAGTTATTTAAGCATTTAGAATTTGAGAAAATTTGGAACTTAGTTTTTGCATTTCTTAGTCTTTGTCGAGCATTTTTGTGGGACACTGCTTCGTCAGCGACGATATCGAAATTCGTTGCTCCCAGTTTCTCCTCAGACTTGTAGACTCTATCTACATTTGTTAATTACAGCTGTGTGTCTTCCGAATGGCCAATAGGACATCACGACTTCTCTGCCCCCGAACAACAACAACATACCGCGACCCGTGACCATGCTGCCGTAACCCGCATAACATTTTACGGGCGCATTTTCCTTTGGAAATTCGCAATTAAATTTGATGGGTGTGGCCGACAAAAACAAAACAAACCCAAAATTACACCAAATTGTGCAGTCCCTAGGAATACGTCTATACCTAGTTGCAGTTGGATGCTTACAAAATTTGACCCACATTTAATAGGTTGGCAGATCGATTCTCACGATCTGCAGGAAAATTACTCCACCGCCGCCGCTGCCACCAGTGCACCCAGCTAGCCAATGGATCTCGGTGCAGCATCTGTCTATCGTGGTCTCCGTGGACCTGGTCGAAGCCAATGGGAGGAAAATGGAGTTTTTTTTTCTGTCCATAAATCGATGATCGAGAGGTAATGGCCGTAGCAAATTAAAAAGACCAGTCGGGGCATAGAAAAGAAAAACCGAAAAGCCAACCGATAGCCAGTCAAAGGCTCTCACTCTCTCGCCCTCTCTCTCTATCTCTGGCTCTGGCTCTGTGTACCTACACCCATGCCTGGCGCAATTAAATCCCAACCCAAGGTAGCATCGCAGTATCCATCAGTAGGAGCTGGCTTTGATGCTTCAGGTTCAGTTCAGCAGCTGTACACCACTTATTCGCATGTAATTGCAATTAGATGTACCTACCTCGAAAACTAGAGGCACTTACATAGACAAGACATCGTGTAACTAGTGTAACCCTTCAGATGATGGCGGGCGCACTATATAGGCACTGCACCAACATGGAAATGAAAAAAGTCCACAAAGTCGACCTTTTGATTTCATTATGCCACCGTAAAACAAAATTAGGTTTTCACTGGGGCTGCTCCCTGCGATTTCTCTTCGCTCTCGACTGCGCGGAACGGGAGCTGAAGTGCACGCGGGCTACATCTAAATCGAGCTGGGAATACGCCATCACTCGCAGTCGAGTGTTGCAGCAGTAATTATCTGATAGCGAGCTGTTCTTCTCCCCCAAATCACCTTCGCTCTGTATAAATAGTTAATAACAGAAGAAGCGCAACAGTACGATGCACATGCGCAGTATCTGCATCTAAGACCGAAGAACATGAAGAAAATGAAAATCCTTTCGGCCTCAATTTATGATCTCAAACTGATTCTGAGTCGTTCGGTGCGGGGGGGGTGAGTGGGCGGGTCGGGCGGGCTACCAAAACGGATCTACTCTATGGTGTTGCAGCGTTTACAGTTGGATGTCGGACTGGGCCGACGCGCCGACGACTCTTGAGAGGCGTGATGAGAAATTTAATATTGCTTTGGATAAATGCAGATAATTCGAACTGGCTCCATATCAGATTTCGTTTCATTAAAGTGAATCACGAAATCAATGAAGAGAAGAGAGCTTTGCCAGCCCCATAGTGCCATAGTATAGGACTAAGGTATACCGGCGAGCTGATGGCGTGCACATGCATTTCCCCCTGGTTCCACTATAAGAATATCCCGTACATCGAAATACTCATAGGCGCAGGGTATATTCGGGAGATGCCCTGGCCAAGATTTCAAACGCATTCCGCTTCCTCACTTCCTACTCCGCCTTGACTGTGGCCCAATGATGGGTGCCTTGGTTTGGCTGGCCTGAGAGCCGAGTCTCCCTGAAAGCTGAAACAAAATATCGAAATGCGGACCCACTAATCTATAATCGCGGTTCTTAATTTACCATAATTCATTCGCTTCTTGAAGTTAACGAGAAAAACTAAACCGCACCAGGTTGGCAGTTGGGAATCGGAATTGAGGCGGTTGCTGCTGTGTTTTTGCAGTTACCTGTCTGCCTTGCCTATCCGATGTGGCTCATAGTGGCTGGCGTTGCGGTCTCTCCTCTGGCAGCGTGGTGGACGAATGATTGGACATCTAGTGAATTGATGTTTTCTATTTAATTAAATGTTGCAAAATTATTATTATTTTGTAGGGCCTTATGAAATATATACTTCAGTCGAGCCGAGGGGGAAAGGTTACGTACTCCGGCCGGTTGTTGAGAGAATTTGTTCCCGTATTGGTTACGCAATTAAAGGAATTAAGTCGTACGATAAGGATAGTTATTTCAGCGTGTAGAGCAGTTTAGACTATTTTAATGGCTTTGGACTTCGTTGGCTGGTAGTTATGGATAAGTGAAAGTGTTCTCGAGGGACGTATGTAATCTGAGTGGGTACAGTCTTTGATGGAAGCCACTCCAACTATGAAAAAATTGCCTGAGAAACATAATGTCATTAAAAAATTGAGACCGCAATTTTTTGGGGATAAAAATACTTTGTTGCAGCGTTGCCGTTGGGCCCCTTTTTGAACCTCAGGACCCTTGGCCTCCACTTTTTTAAAAATGATCAAAATGGCCGCCTTTTTCAGTTGAAGTAAGATATTATTCTTTATCGAACGAAAAGGACTCCAAACATTTATGAAAAGAAGTATTTCGTAATGAAAAAAATTGTTTTATTTTTTAAACAAATGTCTTTGTTGCTCTGTTTTTTTTTTTTTTTTGCTATATTTTATGTGTCGTAGGGGAAAGTAAAAAGAGTGCAGCTTCTAAAAATTGGAGGACGAAATGTAGAGGAGACTGGTGCAGTTGGAAAACTATATTTTTTCAAAGTGTGCCAGCGGTTTGGTCTGTCCCGTCACCAAAGGGTTGACGATGGTTAGAAGTGGTTCAGAAGTGTTTTATATATAGATTTCGAGAGATTCGAGTCAGACCACCATTGTCGGGTCTCTTTTCGTCTCTTTACCACGATAAATCTTTCCCAGAGAGACTGCCTGGACATCTCCAGAGTTCTTCCCTGGGCTCAATTTCTTGTGTTTCATCGACTGGGTCTCGATCCGATGATGTTCCAAGATCTTCATTCTTCTGCCAGCCAACGCCGGACATTGATACAGTATATGTGCCGCTGTCTCAGATTCCTCCAATCATAGTTTACAGGTATCATCCTCTCTAAGGCCCATCTTCCTTAAGTGATACCCGAAATTACCATGTCCTGTTGACAAAGTCGGCACCCATTTCAATGTTCCTCGACTCATGCTTAGAACCCTTCTTGGAGTGGTGCAGTTCTACCACTTAATTGCCATTTTAGCCTGTGTACATTGTTACGAATTTGACCACCTTCTCAGGTGTTCTGCCGTGATCCATTTGTGAATCAGCTGAAGAGAATGGTTCTGTTCCCAGCAAGTTTTCAGTTGACCCCCAGTGTTACTTCATTTTTAGATGAACACTTATTGAGCTTAAGTACACATTCCAGTGCCAATGGTGTTGTGATGTTTGTCTGTTCCCTGCGCCTGATCACCGCCTGATTGTCCATAGTGCTATAAGGATACACGGAAAGAAGTTTAAGATGAAATTCAGAAAAATAAGCGCCAAATCACGAAAAGTTTGTCTCATTTTAGAGCTTAGCTCAGGATTTAGGGGAGAGGGGGCAGTTTAGGACGGGGGCATTTTAGGACAACTTAAAAAAAAAGTACCTACTACAAAAAAACTTTTTAATACTTTAATAACATTTTTCAGTGGCAAATCCACTTCAAACAAACACCTGATGGATATTGAAACGATACCAACTTTAAAAAATAAAATAAAAAGAAAAGTGTGTTTCCAGATGACGGTTGTAATTTTTTTAATTCCTGGACGTAAGCATATTATTCTAACATTATGCTCAATTTACAAATTAAAAGTGTTCAAGTATAATGTTTATATGTGTAGCGATGTTATTCAACCAAAATATTAACAATTTACATTGTTTCTAAAAAAATATGAAGTTTTTAGTTTTTTATCCCTCTCGGGGCACTTTTGGACAATGCGCGAGGGGAACTTTTGGGCATGTCCTAATCTGCCCCCTTTTATCACTTTGAACAATCTATTTCAGTGTGAACTGTCCCATGGTTGTCCTAAGGTGGCCCCCCAGAGGGGCAGAATGGGACACTTTAAAGAGATTATTAAAATAAATAAAAAATATATAAATCATAACTATACATATAAGTTTGGATATACGATTCAAAGATAAAACAACATGTAATAATAATTTTTAAGATCCGAAGGGATACTCCGCCTCTCCCCTACTAATTCACGACTTTTTATTTGCAATTCTAGAAATTGTACAAAGTGAAGATATTGAACCTCAAAAGTCGGGAATCAACACTTCTCAGTGTAAATAATGCGATCGGACGTGAAATACAAATTGCCATAACCGATCGCAATTTGACACAATTACTGTGGTTGTGAAATGCAAAAAAAATATCGTAAATTTCCACTTTTCTGTTGCAATTACGATTTCATCCCTTAGTAAATTGCAACAGGGGTTGATTTACTACTTCAGTAGTTGCAATTTACAAATTCTTAATCGTAAATTGCAACTTATTTTTATCAATTTGCAATTTACGACTTCTCTACGTCAATTTACGTTTTCAATTTACATGTGCGAAATTATTATAAGATTTTGTTGATTCATCATTCAGTGGTGGTAAGTCGCGAAATATTTTTTGCAATTTGATATTGTAAAGTGGTGTTTGAGAAAATGACCTATCGAAGTGGTGAATTGCGCCAAAAATGTCGCAAATCACTACAAATAAATGAAGCTCGAATTAATACTTCTTATCGTGATATTCAAAAAACAGATTTTGATATTCTTCGCCGTTTTCAATTACGAATTTTTGTATCAATTCAAGAAAAAATCGTTGTGATTTGCGAAAAATATATAATTCGTGATTTGCAACTCAAAATTTTTCAATTGGTTTTTTTTTTTTTTTTTTTTTTATAATTCACTAGTGCTCAAGGGGTTTTCGTTCCCTTAAGTGGCCCACAGACATCACACTTGTGCGCACACCGGTGTGATGACACCGGTGTGACATTCCGCCACACACGCCACACCAAATCATACACACTTTAGTGCCATTCCAAAAAACGGCCGAATGCCGACGTTCCTCGCATATCAACGACTCGGATGCAACTGAGAACTGAAAGTGCGCGTGCATCCCCACACACATCACACCGATCGAGACACCGACACCAAAAATCAAAAAGTTTTGATTTTTACTCGCACCGTGTGTGACACCAAAAATCGGTGTGCACACCAGCCCACAGACGGCACACATTTCCGCACACCGCACACCGGTGTGCGCACAAGTGTGATGTCTGTGGGCCACTTTATAATGCTAATGCACAGCACGAGTGGAAGGGTTGATAGGGAGGATAGAGAAGAGGTACTGGTGCACATTGGTCTTAAACAATTGTGGGTTGTAATGAGAGGGGAAAACCGTGTGAGGCAATGCATTCCACATGCGTGTTGTTCGGCTCACAAAAGAATCTCTATATTTTACAGTACGTCCGAAGGTAGGCTTAAGGGTGAACTGATGTGCATTCGATGTGTGACGGGTGTTGCGAGAGAATTGTTGAAGGGGCGGAATGCAGTCAGCTATTTCATCAGAGCATCGATGGTGAAAATATCGATAAAATAAAGAAAGGCAAGAAACATTTCTGCGATGTTCGAGCGGGTCAATAGACTCCGCTATATTTCTATCACCTATGTATAAGTTTTATCGCGCGCTTTTGAATTCTGTCTAGTAGGTGCAATGAAGTTTTTGGTGCACCTGACCAGATATGAGCGTTGTACTCAAGCTTAGGCCGAATGAAGGCCTTGTATACAATATACAAGGGTGTAAAGTACTTCTTACATCGATTTAAGAAACCTAGACATTTCGCAGCGTTTTTGGCGACTTCGTATATGTGGTCATTCCAACGGAGTTTGTCGTTGACACATATACCAAGTATGGAAAGTCGTTCGGTTTCGTCGATGCAAGTCCCATTCATGGATAATGGGTTAGGGTTCAGGTTTCGCTTTAATGATAGAAGGCAGCATTGTGTTTTGGAAGCATTAAATTCCACTCTATTGATTGTACCCCATTTTATAATGCTGTCAAGATCGGAATTTTATGTGTTTAGCATACGTCGCCGTTCCAGATCCACGGCCGAAGAGCAGGGACGTGAGTCAGGGAACGAATATGAAAAACTGAGGGTGCTATCATCAGCGAAAGAATGTATTGGATTAGAAGTAACAGACAAGAGATCATTGATGAATATGAGAAAGAGTGTCGGAGACAAAACAGTGCCTTGGAGAACACCAGCATTTATCTGGTGAATTCCAGACTTGAAACCGTCCAACACAACTTGAATTGAACGGCCAGAAAGGTAGTTTCTAATCCATTGAAGAAGAGACGCGTCGATCCCAGAGGCACGCATTTTCGACAAAAGAGCTTGGTGCCAAACTCTGTAAATGCTTTCGAAATATCAAGCGCAACAATCTTCGTTTCACCAGAGTGGTGGAGAGATTGGTTCCACTTTTCGGTGAGATAAGTCATCAAATCACCAGTGGACCTGCTGCTACGAAAACCGTATTGCCGGTCATTGAGAAGTTTTCGTGATTCAAGATATTTCATAAGCTGACGGTTTATCAGCGTTTCCATGACCTTGGAAAGAATGGACGTAAGTGCAATGGGTCGGTAGTTGGAGGGTGAAGAAGAATCGCCTTTTTTTGGAACGGGCTGGACAAATGCAGTTTTCCATCTACTCGGAAAGAGTCCAGAAGAGTAGCCAGCGTGGAAGAACACCTCTTCAGAATTATGGGGGATATACCATCTGGACCAGCGGATTTGTGAATGTTAAGATCTTTTAATACTCTTGCTACTGTGCGAGTGCGGAAGTGTATTTGTCCCATGAAATATTCGACGCTCTCGAGCACAGGTGGAGACATGATGCAATCTGGAATGTTGGAGCTTGCGGCGAATTGCGCAGCCAGAAGATTTGCTTTGTCCAAAGAGCTGACAGCTGGAATGTCATTGTAAACAAGTGTGGGGATTGACGACGTGCTGGAGTTCTTAATATTTTTCACGAAAGACAAAAACTGTTTACTACCACTGGGACAGTGCAGTATTTTTTGTCGTAAGTTTTGGTCATGAGAAAATTTCGCACGTCGTATCACGGAGTTGCAGTGAATGCCAGTCGTCAAAAGTCTGTCGAGAAGAGAGTCCACTGTGATATTCCACATTGTAGGTGAGAGAACACCTTCTTGTGGGCAACCTCTGCTAACCACTTCAGAAGTGGTTTAGTTCATTTCATTTTTATTGATATCTTTAGTTAAACTTACATACTAGACAAAAACGATTGAATCTAATTTAAGGCTAACATTTATTTTTTTCCAGCTTACTGGCTTTCAGCGAGCGCTCTAAACTTAGCAATATCCTTAAAATTATTGCCTTTCGGCCTTAAATATTTAATTTGTTGATTTTTTTTTAATTCTCAGGAACTTTAGAAAACTTAAATTCTTTCGGGTACAAATAAATTTTCGGTCGTGTTCTCACATCAGAACAAAAAAAAAAAACACAAAATTTCTGAATTAGTGTTGAAGAAAAGTTTTGCTGTAGTTTTGTGGTGTCGAAAAATTCCGTAAACTGATAGATCCCAAAATGAGGACAAATTGCATTTTTTTTTTTAAAAGGATGCCGGACATGTCTGGCCAGCCTATAACATATTTTATTTATTTTTGTAAAAATATTTTTTATTTTCACTTTCTAATTAGTAGTCGCAGTAGCTTAGTGGTTAGTGTGTTGGACTACTATGCGGGAATCCCAGGTTCGAATCCCGCAAAAACCCAATTCCGCGAACGTCTGACAAACATCCGAGAGTATAAATGTCTTGTAAGAGCTTCTCAATTAGCCGTTTGGAGTCGGCATAAAACTGTAGATCCCTTCCATTCGTTCCAAAAATGAAAAACTCACACAAAACGAATGGTTGTGAGAAGCTAGGCCTAGGGTCTCTCCAGACCTGTTGCGCCAACTATTTATTTTAATTAAACATTAAATATAGTAAAATGTAAAAACTTGTGAAAAATACCTCTTTGACAAATGTTGTCAGACGTTCTGCCAATTTGAGTAAACTTCAAATTCGAACTTAGTCAGTTCATTCACGGTTGTGAAATTTTCAACTGAATGGGGCGCGTTCAGTAAGTGGTCACCCTTTTTGCATCGAAAATATTACTCAAGTTGTTGATGTTAAAAAAAACTTGTGACAAATACCTCTTTGACAAAAGAGTGGCAAATGTTGTCAGACATACTTTCAGACGAAGTAAACTTCAAACCCAAATTCAGTTCGTTCATTCACGGTTGTGAAATTTTTAACTGAATGGGGAGCGTTCAGTAAGTGGTCGCCCTTTTTGCACCAAAAATAATATTGTGCGCTACTTTTACATTGTCTTGTTGATTCAAATTATTGAGCACTCAAACTGTCAGTGATTCTATATTATTATACAGGATTCAATGGTATTGTGGTGAATCAGACACTTAGGAATTGTGGTGAATCGGGCACTTGTTTTCCTTCCAAGTTCCACTTCCAATTGGAGACTGGAATCTGTCAAGTTAGCTAATTCTAGAACCATCTAGAGAAGAGTTGGAATATACATCTGGAATATTCGCTGATAGGTGGCAGCGCGGATATAAAAGGGGCGCGTTGAGAACAGAGATGTACAGTTGATTTTTAACCCGTGATTGGTGTTCGAAGAGTAATCGGTTGTGAGATAAATAAGTGAAAAGAAATACAGTGAATAAAGCGATTGGATTGAAATGTTTAAGAATTTATTTAAGTGATATTGTTTTGGTACTTAATAAGTGAATATGTAGAAAGTGTAAATAAAGTGATTTTATTAGAAAAGTTAAACAGAATAGTGTTTTATCTTTTCGAATCCCAGCCTGAATGTAACAGTATATAATGGTGGTTGGTAAGGACTCAAATAGTTTTCAGTCCATCCTACTGCTTTATTTGTTACTATTTCGGGTTCTCCACTACGAAATATTTCTATCCGTCACTAGGCCATGACTCTGACTCATTAATCTGACAATGTGTTATCATAAGATACCAAAACGCCAGTGAGCAATAGATACGCATTCGCCAACAATCACCCAGTGTAATGCAGTTTCGTGTCAAACAGCCACATGACTTGAGTATGACACGACACTACACCCCATGCGCCATAACCGCCTCTAACAGATGCAACACACTGTCTATTGCTAAACTAGATGTTGAATGGGATTTGTTTGACTAATTTCGCGCAAATAAATAATAAATCCAAGTCGTTGCGACAGTAACACATGTGAGCATGTCATCGAAAATCGAGCATTCCCCTTTCCAATGTGCCACCGCCAGCCAGTCACTAACTATACATCCACCAAACGAGCGGAGCAGCAGTAGATATTTCGAAATCTACTTCTTCCGATTTTATGGCCGCCTCCGGCACACAGTAGCTATTCATCTTCTTGCAGTCGGATAGTCGTCGCTTCAGCCACTCTGTGTGTTTATACTCCCGAGTCATTCTATCGAGATACTTAAGCCCAATTCGATCCGTGAGAAAATCATCCGCGCACAAGAGCACATCTCCCTGATTCATTAGTCGAAGCGATGCGGTAGAATTTGAATTTTGGTGCAAACATTTTGAGTGCCCCCCCTTCTTTTTGTTTGTTAAAAGGGGAACCCTACTCATTGCTACCACATACATGCAGCGACCTTTACTGGCTCGCGATGATGATTGCCACGGTCTGACTGACAACAAAATCAAACTCCGTTCGTTTGGTCTTTTATTTTACGACCGATTAAAACTGAACCAACAGCGAACAGCCCCAAGGAAAGGCAAACGAAGAACAAATCAAATTGAATCCGCATCCACTGGTGTGCGGTTCTCGGATACAAATTCGTCGATCTTACACCTTTGCCTGTGATCTGGTATATATAGCCCTGTGCCTGATGCCGTGCGCGCATCGCCTTTGAACAAAACTATTGCTCCCATGGACCATCCACGAGAGATTGCGCCTGCCAATGCCATTTTCCCGAATCTCATCGAAGGGGCATAGAACAAGAACAATTTTAATTAGCGCAACCTCTGTTTTCGGTTTCATTCGTTTTCGTCTTCGCCTTTCGGTTTTGGTTGTGGTGTGTTATTGGATCGGGCCGCAACACGCTGGTATTCCCATATTGCCATCAGCCAAACATCCGTCCGTCCGTCCTGTGGCTGTCTGTCCGACTGAGGAGAGGAGGATCCGCCAGGGACTCCATTTGATATGTTCCTGTTCCTGTTGCTGTTGCTGCTGCGCGCACTGTCCGTTGCGGTTCATTCGGAATTTTCGGTATTTTTTCCACCGAACGGACCAGGTATTCGGTTGCTCATTTATTTCATACATAAATGCGGGCCTGGAATTCACCTAACATTCAAATAAAATATTTTCTGCTTCTTAATTAGTAATAAAAGGTTTCAGTCTTCTGTGGGTATTGGCCTTTTTTCAGCGCAGTGCGGATTAACCGGAGATACCTATGCTGCTTCGGCCGTTAATTGGCTTTTTTCCCTGCTGAAGGTGCGTCAGTGGCACACGGAAATGGACCGGGAGCGTGGTGTGCGGTGGCCATACCTAGCTTAATGGTGGGTCTTTGTTTCAGAGATATAATACATGACATATGAAGGCTTTTCAAGCTGCGACAAGCTCTTTAAAAAATCGTATTCTGCGTATAATAATACGACGAGTTTATATTTTTTTATTTTTTTTTTTTATAGTTAGCCTGAGGCGTTTGCATATATGAACTATCAGCGCTTGTAATTGAATGGTTGTGCAGAAGTGGAATTAGTTGGTAGCTCTCATGTAATTGCTATAATTATCTGGTGGTGTGAACGGGACATAATTGAGCGATTTGCACCTATTTACACAACAAATGAGTATATTCAGCTGGGGTGTCATCATAGCTGTTATAAATGGCGGATAATGTCGTTGGAGCTTTGCTTTAAAAATACTTTCTAATTAATATTCACTTTAGGGCATCTGAAGTGGAACGTGACAGATTCGGCGGGTTTGTGAAGCAGTGGTAAGCTACGATTGCATGTGCCTGCACTTTTAATGTCTAATTATGACATGCCGACGTGATTATGACGTAAACATTTGTCCTAAATTTGTCACTACATGTGATCGCCTCTCAAGCGTCGGTAGACACACGAGCGACCACCGAATGGCCGAATTTTTGTGACTACACTTACTTACTTACTTAAGGTGGCGCTACAGTCCGGGTGGACCTGGGCCTCAACCAACAAGCGTCTCCAACCAGCGCGATCTTTAGCTAGCTGTCTCCAGTTTCGCACGCTAAGTTGGTTAAGGTCTCCTTCCACTTGCGTGCGCCACCTGAGTCGCGGTCTTCCTCTACAGCGCCTTCTCTCGGGTGTGGATTCGAAGATCTTCCGGGCCGGAGTATTCGAGTCCATATGCTCTACATGACACAGCCACCTCAGTCGTTGGACCTTCACTCTTCTGACTAGGTCGATGTAGCTGTACAGCCCGTAAAGTTCGTCGTTGAATCTCTTCCTCCATCCACCGTCAATGCAGACGGGACCAAAAATCACTCGAAGAATTTTTCTCTCGAAACAACCTAGAGTTACCTCATCCGTAATCGTAGCTTTAGGAATCATATCAGGAAACATAAAAGGGAATGAGCGCAATGAGTTGGAGCTAGATGAGTTGGCAAGGCAAGACCAACTTCACCAACGCATTTCGGTGGTTCATTATCCAACCCCCTTTTAGATATGTTCTGGGTAACTGATTCTTAAAAAATCTGTTTTTACGATCAACTACCGGCTCCTGCCTTCTCGAAGCGTGATTTGATTTACTTAACCTATGACTTTACTCGTTACAATTGCAAATACATTTCAGTCTAGAAATTTTCGTAATATTAGAGGTATAAGCTGGGACTATGTCTGTTACTTATAACATCACCAGGATGAATAAGTCGAATTTCTAAACGAAAAAATTTAACGACTTTTTAATCATCACCTTCCTTGAAAACCAAAATTTTTCAGTCTAAAGAACAGCCATGGTTTAGTGCGCACGTATTCGTCGACTCGTTTGCTTACGCGATCAGACCTATAACCGTTGGAAGCGTTTCCGTCTTGATTTGAGTTGCGACAAATTTACCGGTCTCTTTGCAAAGGTTGTAATCGAAATTAGGAACTCAAAGTTCGAAGCATATTCGAAACAACTCAATCCCTCTCTCGGTTGTCGTAATCCTCCACAGTATTCTTCGAAGCAATGGCATTACCAAGCCAAAATTTCAACCGCTTCCAATATGTCAATTGCATTGTCCTCAATCGACATTTGACGAATCTCCTATTGTGCTGAGCTCAGTAAGTGATTCACATAGGATTTTATCAATTCAATGTGAACCCATAGTGCCTTTAATCGGTTTTCGAAAAATGTCGATTATGCTGAAGTCGTTGAAAGTCTCTCCATTAAGTCATTTGCAGCCGGGCTCGACGATATAAATCCACAATTTTTGAAGCTCATATTGCAACCCTTCATCCCGTTCATTACCCATATTTTCAATCCGATTTTAGCATCAGGCGTACGTATACCCATCACAGTGGAAATGGCGAAATGGCTGTTCCTATATTAAGAAAACGCAAAGCGTATCTAATGAACTTAGGCCCATCTCAATATTACACTGTTTATCGAAAGGCTTTGGGAGTTTATTGTACAACAAAATGAGCCTTTTACTCGACACCAACAATTTGATGACATCACAACAATCGGGCTTAGAAAGGGTCACTGTTGTATAACCTCACTTGTGAAGGTCATCAAAGATTTACGGCGAAGCATGGACGAAGTTAGATAACCTAACCTTCTTAGTATTATGCTTTCAAAGGCGTTTGACACTGTAGTTCATAAAAACGTATGTGATAAGCTCCGTGCGCTATTTTATTTGTCACAAGATGCAGTCAAACTACTTGCTTATTACCTTTCAAATAGAAACCAAATTGCTCAGGTTGGTGATTTTCAGTCGGATGTCATTCCGATAGTAAATGGTGTCCCACAGGGTTCCATTTTGGGACCACTGTTATTCTCGTTGTACGTCAACGATCTGCTATCAATCACCAAACATAGTAAGGTTCAGATATCAGATGTATGCTGAGGATGTGCAGTTGTACTTGAGCTCTGACCTCGGTCTTATTGAGCACGGGGCTGTCTGTATTAATGAGGATCTCGAAAACTTTGCGCACTGGTCTGACATCAATGTTCTCCTGTTAAACCCTATTTTGGAAAAAATACGGTCCGATGATGCCGCCAGCCCATTAACCGCACCAAACAGTCACTCTTTGTGGGTGCATTGTTTTTTCGACAGTCACTATTGGATCATCATTCGCCCAAATGCGGCAATTCTGCTTATTGACGAATCCATACTGAGGTGAAAATGTGCCTCATCACTGAAGATGATTTTCTTCGAAACTTGATCATCCACTGTTGCCATTTCTTGCCACCATTCTGACCATTGAGATTGACGACGCTTGAAATGGTCAAGAGGCTTTAGTTCTTGAGTCAATCGCACCTTGTAAGCGCGTAAATGCAAGTCTTTATGCATAATGTTCATCAACGACGAGCGTGAGAGGTGCAATAGTTGGGCACGACGACGAGTTGAGGTGGACGGCTCTTCAGCCACACTATCGCAAACAGCAGCAATATTTTCTGCAGTACGAGCTGTACGAGCATGCACTGGTGTTTTCACATCTCCTACAGACCCGGTTTGCTCAAACTTTTGCACGATTTTTCCGATTGTAGGCACATTTGGACGTTTGAATTGACCGAAAAAATCACGAAGTGCATTTCGATTTGAACGCCCATTTTCATAATAAGCCCGAATAACTTTAACGCGTTGCTCGATTGTGTATCTTTCCATGGTTCAGATTGAGTTAGCCTGAAATTGAGAAATGTCAAATGAAATGCAGAAAAAAACTTGACGTTTAGGTGTGGTTCACATTCAACATCGGCCCTTACAATTTAACCACCCTTTATATACAAAATACGCAAAACGTCTCAGAAATGTTCCCGAAAGCACCCCAAAAAAGGCCAAGAAACACTAAATTATTGGTATATTATTGAAATCATCAAAAAAAAAAGAGAAAAGAAAATCCATGTAAAGGAGCTAAACAACAATATAGAAACGCTCTGAAAAACGACTCAAAAGGCTCCATGAAACACCGCCAAATAACGTCAAAAGCACCCAAAAAAACGGACATAAAGATAAAGTTCTTGAAAAACTATTACAAAACACCCCAAAAAAAAAATACCCGAAAAACGTTCTGAGAACCCTTAAAAAGCACAAAAACACACCACAAAATAATTTTCTAAAAAAAAAACTGACACCGTAATCCAAAGATGTTTCGAAAGACAAAAAAGTACAAAAATAATACGAAAAAACGAGCCAAGAAACACACCAAAAACCGCCCCAAAAATTCTCTAAAATCTTCCAAAATTGGTAAAATTTATTTATTTATCTTCTTCTATATATATAAAAATAACTTAATAAATGTGTGTGTGACTGCCTACCGACTGCCACACACATCCGATTTTGATTTAGTTTTTTTTTGTTGGTTAATAGACCATGCAGAGAAGGTTAATATATTGGTATGATACATTTTTGAAAGAAGGCGCAACCGCCATTCCAATAAATTTATTTTTGTACACTTTGAAAAAAAAAAAGAAACTGGATAGAAATCGAGTAGTGACACTTCAAATACCAACAAAAAAATATTTTAAATTTTAAAAGCAATTGTTGTTGTCAATTATTTTGATTATTTTCCAACCAAATTGTTGTTGTCACCAATTTTGAAATTTTTTTTTTTTTTTTAAATATAGGTATACCCAAAAAGTTTGTTCTAATAAATTATGTTTACTATGTTACATTAAGTAACTTTTTGAAATGAAGTAGATACTTTGATTATACAAAGATGATATGGCCGACGATATTTTGCATCGAATTCGTTAAGTGATATCGGATAATGAACTGGAGATGTCAGTTGCATCGAATTCGTAGATACTGTGACATCGGATAATGAACTGGAGATGTCAGATGGAATGCGCAACAAAGCTTTGATTTTGATCGAGGATACGTGTCTGCTCATGAATGGCAATTTTTTGTGCAAATTGGGGATGCTGCAGCCAAATCATTCAATGCAAGACGCATTTAATCCAGTATTGGATCGAGAAATGGACTTCGGTCGAATTGCATTGAGTCAAGCTATTCGAACAAATGTGCCAATGTTGAATCAAGAATAAAAGAAAGTGTACGATGAATTGATGCAAGCAGTCGATAACGAAAATTGCGGAACTGGAAATACATTCATGATTTCACTTATTTTGGCTACAATTCGTTCGAGATCTGAGATCGCTTTGGCCCTAGCCTCTTCTGGGATAGCGGCTACTTTGTTAGAAGGCGGTCGAACAGCTTATCCTGCATTGAAATTGCCATTGAATCTGCAAGTGGAAGAAGAACCTACATCCAACATTTCAAAAAACACTGCGATGGCGAAAGTACTGCAGCAATGTAAGATTATTATATGGGACGAATGCACAATGGCTTACAAATGCGCATTGGAGGCCCTGAATCGTTTACGTAATGACCTTTCGGTGGAGCAATGATCACCGGCCTGATTGAGTTTCCACAAAATTTTTGCAACCTTACAACGACACCGGAAGAACTAATCATGAATGTTTTCCCGAATATCGCTCAGAATAATATTGACCTTTGGCTGAGTGTAAGAGAAGAGTGATTTTGGCTGCGAAAAACAAGAACGTCGAACATTTGAATTTCGCCATTCAAAATCAAATCGCTGGTGAGTTGCATTCATACAAATCAGTCGACTCCGTGATGGATGAAAACGAAGCCACCAACTATCACACGGAATTTTTAAATTCTTTGGATGTTTCGGGCTTGCCTCCACACAATTTGAAACTAAAAATCGTCTCAGTAATAATTTTGTTGCGCAACCTAAATGAACCAAAACTTTGTAGCGGTACGCGTGAAGAATTTAATATCAAATATAATTCAAGCAACGATTTTTATTGGAAAATTCATAGGCGAAGGTGTTGTTATTTCGCGGATTCCACTTATTCAGAAGGATTTGCCGTTCGTATTTAAGCGTCTTCAATTTCCCGTACGTTTCGCTTTTGCTATGACAATTAATAAGTCGCAAGGACAATCGCTGGATGTGTGTGGCATAAATCTTGAATTTCACGTGTCGGCAAAGCTCTCGCTTTGTACGTGTACACACCCGATAATAGAAATAGAACAAAAAATGTTGTGTACCATAAAGCATTTCAGTGAAAAAGTGGTAGGTTGGCCGACAAGTATTTGATTTTATTTATTTATTTAATTTTAATATACCTTTTGAATAAAAAAATTTGAATTGACCGAATTACATGAAGCAGAATGAAGCGAAAGCTCGGAATTATTAATTTCATTACCTACATTAATGAATTTGGGCGGAACGAAGTTCGCCGGGTCAGCTAGTTTTATATATTTGTCAGCAAAATAGTTGGATTTTCATAAACATTAGTTTATAACAAAAATAAAATAAGATTAATAAAAAAATGCCACTAAAATATATCCAGAAATATTTAAAGAAAGTGCCCCGAATAATTCTCTGAAGACGCATCTTCAACGGACCAAAAAAAAAAAAAAAAACCTCTGCAAAAATTAAATAAAGCGGTCTGCCGGAATTTTGCCACACTTCAATCTTACCTAACCTATACCAAATGTGAAAACTGACCCGAGTTACATTAGCCAATTAGGAAGCAAGCTTAAAAACTGAATTTTAAGATTCTCTATGATTAAAATGCACTCTATGTTTTTGTTTTTGATGTGTAAACATCTTAGCGCGCGTTATTGGAATCTGGTGGAGTAATTCAACATATTTAACTTGTGGGGACGGAAATGCGTCACGGAAATGCGTTACTGTGTTTTATCATTGTATACATTTTTTGGAATCTGGTGGAGTAATTCCACACATTTAACTTGCGGGGACAGAAAATGCGTCACTGTGTTTTATCATTGCATACATTTTGTCATTGCATACGTTTTTATCATTGCATACATTTATGAGCTGGGGCATATTAATTTCAGCTTTTTGTTGATGTGAAATAAAGTATGATGGTCTCACATTTCTTCCCTGTGACGGATATCTCGAGGAAATTCGGTGCCAAATCTTTCGTGAATTACCAGGCACGCAGAAATCACAGCTGGACAACAACTAACAAAAATGTCGTTGACCAGCACCTCTACAATATGCAATGCAAGCCGAATGAAATTCCAATGACACTTTCATTTACTGTGTAACAGTTGATGTCCTTTAACTTGCGGGGATGGAAATGCAAACGGGTATTTGTTATTTCATAATATATCAAGAATACGGTTATTACAATTCCCTCTTTTCTCAATGACGTGTATCTAGCCACACATATACCGCACGCAAGGTGTTTACACATACACATATTTCGGGACTGTTGGATACAGTCGCACCAAATTTTTTTTTAGAAATTTCGTTTAAGGACACAATTTTGAATGTATAGAATTCGAGGCAAAGTCATGACGCTACAATGTCGGATAAGAACGCGCAAGATGCTGTTTTCCAAAGTTCCTCTAGCGAATGCTTAAGTTCTGCACTTCGAAATATCCATTTATGCAATCCTTGGTAGCAAAACCAATCGACTTCAGTCAAAACATTATCTTAGGACAGTAAGTACCTACAAACAAAATATTTGACTTGCTACTTCGTTATAATTTCATGTGAGGATCGTCGAAAAGTGTTCCAATCATCGCCGCAACCTTTGAAAATTTGCTTGTTCATCGCGCCTGCCCAAAATGTCCCACCATTGCAATAGTAGTTACAATTTAAATACAAATTTCCCAAGAACTATCGGAAATCTCTGTACAATCTCCATACACCGATGATATATCTCAAGGCGACCGCATAGCTGTATATACCAACCACCACCGCAGCCATTGTATTACGGAACATCCCATCCTGCCAATAATAAACCAACTACATGACTTCCACCTACCGCAAGCCAGCCTCCGATTCAGATTCACATTCAGACTCAGAGCCAGTGTAGTCAGAGCCTTACTCGTAAAGCCAATTATAACATATTCCGTTGCATATAAATCAAAATAGAAACTATGCTATGCGATATATCGTTCGGGATGTCGTCCGCCACAGAGAATCTGTTGTGTTGACAATAGACAATACAAATTGACTTCGTGTTTGGTCCAAAGAACCCACAACGAACAGCCAACAAGCCATTATACATATTCCTCACATAAAATCATAAATTATTCCAATAATTGACGCTTTCAGTAACAAACGCGGAATTCTTCCCGATGGAATCGCAGTCGCAGGCCGCCCGGTGCTGGTGGTGCCTGCGCCTGGTGTTGGTGGCTGTTACTGTGGCTGCCGCCACCTCCTTTCTTTATATTACGAGACGAGTATTTTTGTGGCTTGTATCGCCTCGTGTGCGCGCACAGTTGTAGTGTTTTGCTACCTACATCTGTTGTACTAGCACAAAGTACCTTCCACAGCAACTGGTTGTGTGCTTGCAAGAATAAAAGAACCACACAGCACAGGTGACATTTAGGTGTTAAAGACCGACTTTTATTGTATCTGTACTGGCGGTCGCCTTAAGATAAGGCAGGCTTTAACAAAACACCAGGTATAACCGGGCCCTGCCTGCCTACTGTTTGTTGCGGTCTCCAACGGTCTTCGGTGTAATGGCCAACACCACCGGGCGGCAAAAGAGTTTTCGCATCATTGGCAGAAAACGGATAATTATCATTGAGATACATTTATCAATCGACGCAATCGCGCACCGGGCCGTGAGAGAAGCATGATTTATTCGCGCGATCATTGCGATATTTACCGATCGATGCACAGCACCGGCCGCAGATCGATGTAAAACTTAATTAGAGCCGATAGTTGTGCCACAAATGTCAGTTGGAAATCACTTTCATAATTGGACATCAATATTGTAATTTTTGTAATTAAAGTGCGTACAAAGTCGCGCAGGTCCCAGGGGTAAATGCGCCGCGAAAAAAATGATTTATACACGGCCTAGCGAGCGAGAGAGAGTCGTACGGTCGGTCGGTCGGTTGGTCGTTCCGAGATCCCAGTCCAGTTGAGTCAGTTGGCTTCGGACCATTTAGCCTTTTGTGAACACTGAACACACCAATTGGGGATGCTGGTGCCGATGTGATTGATACACAGGTGTTAATTGCAAAACAAACGTGACACATGGACAAGTTATTTATACGATTCCGAAACGGTTTTTATATGATCGTAAATTCTCCAGATACTTGTTAAACATGAGTGCTATGGGTGTCGGGTGGCGGGTTTTTTCTTCATATTTCCTGTGACTTGGAGCTGGAGCCAACAATAGACACGGGTCGTAAAAACATTAGATCGATAGCACTAATTAGTTTGAGATACAATCGGTGCGCGGATGTTCTCTCTCTCTCTCTCTCTCTCTCTCCTCTGATGCATATTTAAGGTGGCGGAGAGGGCTTGTTGTGCGCTTTGTCCAGCAATCAAAACCGTTCTAAGCCGCAGATTATCATCATTTTCCAATGGGAAATCGAGTGGAAAAACCGCCAAAATGGTGGCAAGAACTTGATAATAAAAAAAAAGATACCCCAGACCCAGACAATGGGAGACATTTTTATAAGAGACATAAAATAACAAATGAATTGGTGAATTTCCTTAGCAGAAGCCGATCGATCCGACGGCGACGGTGTAAATATACGAAAAGCTGCATGACAAATGAGTGGATCGCTATTTGATTTCAATAATTCTTTAACTTCCTGGGTCGATCACGATGGGAAGTTCTGATCGTTTCCCTCGGAGATGATTTGTTCTGATGCTCATGCGCCCGGTGTTTTTCGCCACATTAAGAAACTTGACACGTTTTCGTTGAGTATATTAATTTATTGATGCTTGTTCCAATTGATGGGTGAATTTGATTCAGTTGTTTAAATGTAATTGGGTCTAAGGAGCAACTGCAAGCATATGCACGACTGGGTCCCACGAAACTTTCTCATTCGTCAAAAGTTCGGTTACGTCAATTGGTAGGTAGGTAAAAATTTCAGAAGCAACCGTACATAAAAGAATAGGTAGAGTTTAATAAAAATGAAGATTTTCTTTTTAGGTAAAATAAAAGTTTTTGGAATTATTAAGGTGTATTTGAGTGTAACATTTGTTAAAAAAATAAGTTTTGCGTTGCTGCTATTGCATTTTAATGTTGATTTTTTAAAAAAAATATTTGAACACAGAACGGCTTTAGGGTAGCCATTTTTGAGAAAAAAAAAAAAAAATAGATTTTGTTGACAAAAACTAAGTAGGGGATCTCATTTGCAATATTTATTTTATTTTTATTATGCATTTTGATCAAAATCGTTCGAACAGTCAGTGTAAAATTTGACAGAAAATAGCAATAACAAGTATTGCAATGTTTAGTTTTTAAAAATATACTATTAGGTACTTAACTATTTAGCTGAAAGCTGATTTTTTTTTTTATATAAATATATAATTCACTAGTGCTCAAGGGGTTTTTGTTCCCTTATAATGCTAATGCACAGCACGAGTGGAAGGGTTGATAGGGAGGATAGAGAAGAGGTACTTCTACTGGTGCACATTGGTCTTAAACAATTGTGGGCTGTAATGAGAGGGAAAAACGGTGTGAGGCAATGCATTCCACAAATCCACATGCGTGTTGTTCGACTCACAAACGAATCTCTATATTTTACAGTACGTTCGAAGGCAGGCTTAAGGGTGAACTGATGTGCATTCGATGTGTGACGGGTGTTGCGAGAGAATTGTTGAAGGGGCGGAATGCATTTAGCTATTTCATCAGAACATCGGTGGTGAAAGCTGAGTATCAGATTTTGTTCGGATGTAAGCATTACTTGGCTTTTAAAGTTTTGTTCAAATTGCAAATGGGGTTTTCGAGATATGAGTAGTTTATAAAATTAGCGTTGTGATGTGGTTTTTGTCTAAGGTGAGGTTAACTCGCCAGACCGCCAAGGTCCTTCCCAAAGAAACACGAACTTGAGGGCGAGGAGTTTCCTTTATTACAATTCAATCTTAGGCTTAAAGAATATAATATTTCAAACAACTTTATAATTGAATGTATATAATTTAAATAATTTTACAATAATAATTTAGTTTGTCCAAAGTCTACGGTTCAACGGCAGCGGTACGATCCTTGGTTGCGGCTCCGGTAGGGAGATCGGGGGCATGATTGCCACCTGGCTGTAGGTATCCTATATAGGTTCGTTATATCACGAACCCCGGTGGTCTTTAGATCCGTCTTGCGACAGTCCCGGCGGTCTTCAGGTCCATCTTACGACAGTCCCGCCGGTCTTCAAGTTCATCTTGCGACAGTCCCGGCGGTCTTCGGGTCCGTCTTGTGCTTGTCCCGGCGGTCTTTACGTCCGTCTTACGACAGCCCCGGCGGTCTTCGGGTCCGTCTTGTGACAGTCCCGGCGGTCTTCGGGTCCGCTTGTGACAGTCCCGGCGGTCTTTAGGTCCGTCTTACGACAGTCCCGGTGGTCTTCCGGTCCGTCTTGTGACAGTCCCGGCGGTCTTCAGGTCCGTCTTACGACAGTCCCGGCGGTCTTCAAGTCCGTCTTGCGACAGTCCCGGTGGTCTTCAAGTCCGTCTTGCGACAGTCCCGGTGGTCTTCAGTTCCGTCTTACGACAGTCTCGGCGATCTTCGGGTCCATCTTGTGACAGTCCCGGCGGTCTTCAGATCCGTCTTGCAACAGTCCCGGCGGTCTTCAGGTCCATCTTGTGACAATCCCGGCGGTCTTTAGGTCCGTCTTGCGACAGTCCCGGTGGTCTTCAGGTCCGTCTTACGACAGTCCCGGCGATCTTCGGGTCCATATTGTGACAGTCCCGGCGGTCTTCAGATCCGTCTTGTGACAGTCCCGGCGGTCTTCAAGTGCGTCTTGCGACAGTCCCGGTGGTCTTCAAGTGCGTCTTACGACAGTCCCGGTGGTCTTCAAGTCCGTCTTGCGACAGTCCCGGTGGTCTTCAGGTCCGTCTTACGACAGTCCCGGCGATCTTCGGGTCCATCTTGTGACAGTCCCGGCGGTCTTCAGATCCGTCTTGCGACAGTCCCGGCGGTCTTCAGGTCCATCTTGTGACAGTCCCGGCGGTCTTCAGGTCCGTCTTACGACAGTACGGGCGGTCTTCGAGTGCGTCTTGCGACAGTCCCCGTGGTCTTCAAGTCCGTCTTGCGACTGTACCAGCGGACTTCAGGTTCATCTTACGACAGTCCCGGCGGTTGTCGGGTCCATCTTGTGACAGTCCCGGCGGTCTTCAGGTCCGTGTTGCGACTGTCCCGATCCTTCAAATTGACTTTAGCAGATACTATTGTAGCCCCATAAAAAGAAGTCTAGACGCGTTAAGTCACACGATCTCGGCGGTCAATAGACGGGTTGTTTCTCGAGATAACGCGTTCACCGAACTGAGACTTCAATAACTCGATTGTTGCACCCGCTGTGTGACTTGTGGCACCGTCTTGTTGGAACCACGTCTGACTGATGTCCAATTCATGCAATTGCTCATAGAAATTTCGCTCCAACATGTCGCTGTAACCATAACGTGACGGTCATATTCATCGATGTAAAAAAACGGCCTAATGACGCCACCGACCGGAATGATAACCGCACCAAACAGGGACTTTTCATAAAGCACATGAGAGTCTCACCTGTCCAGTAACGCATATTTTGCATATTGACGAAGCCATTTAACTAAAAATGCGCTTCTTCGCTGAAGATTTAAAGTTGGCGTTTAGGCTCTTAAAGTTTCGATTGGGACCACCGACTCGGAATTTTGGTGGTAAATTTTAATTATATGTAAAAGTTGTGCCGTCGTGTACTTCACCACAATGAAAATAATGATTTTACTGAATATTTTGACACTGACAGTTTGGTAATCGGTTTAAGAAAAAAAAAAAAGAAGAAAGTTGTATACCTTTGAACCGAAGACACAACCCACTTTTATAAAGGTAAATGCATCGACTGTACAAGTGTATACCTATACGAAAATAAAGGGCAACACCAACCTATCAAACCCTCGCAATCCATGCACCATTTTGAAATGACTTTCCGAAAAAAAAAGCATAACCGGACCATTTATTCAATGATACGAGATCTGAGTCTTCAAAGTAAATTTACATATTTAGAGAAAAGAGGGCCTCAGATGGAAGCAACTGCTTTTTCTCTATTTAAAAGCAGAGGCAAGACCAAGCTCCTAATTAAATATTAATACAAAACATTCACTTGACCTTCTTATTAGGAGATCCCACTCTAATACTATATCTATAGAGGCTGCCGCACAGAAGACTATTCGCTTTCCAATGCCTATAATCGCTCTACATACTGCCTTGCCCTACTACCTTCGCAGACAAAAATGAAAGCTTCAAAGTAACACCTATTCGCAAGTTTCTCGGAGGGAGCTGTTGTTATATCTTCGCCTTTCCCGAGAAAGGTAGGCATTTCTAAAATAAAAGCCAATCGAAACCACGTACTCGCTTTCAAAATTGCACAACACATCCGTTCCCATTCACAAATTGCCAAAATAAACTTTGACTCAATTAAACAACAAACAAACTGAACCTAAAAATTAACACCTTCACCAGAGTGTGCCTGAGTCTATAGAAAACATAAACAAAAAATATGAAGAAGACTAAATAAATAAAACACATCCTACTCGGTCTGTGATAGTGCGTATTCCGCGCAATTCCGGAAGTTGTCGAGAAGCAAGCCAAGACACTGTTCCATTGTCCAAGGCATTTGTTAGACCGTAGACCACCAGCCATTTATGGGCTTCCATTAATGAAAATTTATTGTGTCATTCATTGATTCTGGGCCTCAATCATATTTTATGTTCTTCTTCGACATCAGACTGTTGAATTAAAATGTAAATTGGAAAAACCACAAAAGGATAAATATGCGCGCCCCAATAAAACCGAAGAAAGGCCCCGCCATATATGAATAGAAAGGGCCAATAATCACTTTACGAGCGTATAATGTTCTCTGCAAGGAACTCTGCGGTGCGCCAGTGTGTGCTACACCCAAGCCAGCATTGGGGGGCGTTTGCATTTTGACAGATCAACATTTTATGCAGGTGTAACGATTTTAAATTGACTCGGTTTGACTTGGGCATTTTCCCACAGCACTAACAAGCAGGGTTTGTCACCCCAGCGCAGCGTCTCAGATGGCGTGTAAATCAAACAAAATAAGTAGGAGGATGCAAAGCAGACGTGACAGCGCGGCTACTTCTGGACGAAAGTGTATTTAATGAAACGTAATGGCAAGTCGGCCGAGCAAATTAATTTGTACGTAGGCCAGTCAGTCTGACAGCTTTGGGAATCAAGTGCAAGATCGAGTACAAATGAACTCAAGTCAATTGCTGTAATTAAATTGTTGTGCCTTGGGGGTTCTATTTTTTTTTTTTTTTTTGCCCAGCAGTTAATGATTTGCCTGGGAAAGACAAGAGGCCAGTTGATGTGTGTCTTAAGTATAGGGTGAAGTTTCAACTTCCAAGATTGCGCACAGTGGTGCTTTCAAGGAGAGGATCTGTTTTTGCTGTGGCAACTGGCAAGTGGAATTAGAATCGAAACGTTCTATTCACGGCGATGACTGATGAGTTTCTTTCCATGCACAGAAGCAGTGAAGGAGTAACAGATGCAGTCTCGGAAAAGACCGAGGACAGCATGCAACTGTATATATACGATAAAGTTGGCGCGCTGCGTTTCCGCATACAATTAAGGACTTAATGAGTGCCACATTTGCTGTGGGGCGGTTTTGTAACTGACCCAGTAATAGGGATGTTGATACAATAAGTGCGAATTTATACCAAGGTCGGGCATATAGAATTAAAGTAGCCTTGTCCACACTCGTTTATATTACTTGAAGTGATAATTCGAATTCCTTGGGAAGAAAGTTCGGCGAAGGGCAGGAGTCTATTTATGCAACAGCAGGAGTGAGCTGTTTTAGCGGTGCAGGGGTGCCGTGATATTTAACCAATCAAAATAAGGCCAACGTTACAAAATTTCAATCCACAGCCAAATTAAACCATATTTTTAATTTGACTTAATTTCGTTATACCGAAAACAAAACAAGAATAATTTTGCATTACTTAGTTTTATTAATATTCGGCCTTTCCATTATAATCAGCGGTCAAGCTTCAGCTTTTTCACTAAAGTTCAATCCGTTACAAAATTTAAGTGGATTGAGGTTGCGCAACAAAATTATATCTGAACCGACTTTCAGTTTCAAATTGTGTTGAATTAGGTAAACATTTTAAATATTTTTTTACTTTGTGTAGGAAGTGACACTACCCGTCTTTTTTATCCAATAGATTTTTTTTTTAAAGTGAGGTTCTCCATATACAAAGTTCTATTATCTATTTATCATCCCCTAACATTTTAATTTTTACATCAAAAAAGTAGAAAAGGTCCTTCCTTGGGCAAATACGAAGCACGATCCATTCCCGAGTTATGAGTGCATATACGGACGTCAGTCTGTTATAGGTATATAGCTGTACCCACCCGGTTTTGCCAGTGCCTTTCATATTCAATCCCGCCCAGATTTCTCAAAGTGCCAAATCCTAAATGTCTAATAACAACATTATGAAACTTTTGAAATAGCGTTTGAGTTTTGTGTTTTTTTTAATGGGAGGTGCTTGAAAAATATCTGTTTGGACAATTTAATAGCAATTCATGTACCTAGGTATTCCTTTTTTATAATAAAATCCTCGTTGTGAAAGAAAGCACTGGCCTTGTTTTTCACGAAAACAAATTAAGAAATTTGAATTCTGCGAAGACAACATGTAATGACAAAATGTAATAGGTAGATTCTAAAGAATGTTGTCGCACTAGGAAATGTTTAGGTCTAATTGTTTGTTGGTATCGTTTCACAAATGCTGTACAGTTTTACTAAAGCTAATTGTCGACCTATGTCGAATATGTAAAACACCCCACGTGGGGTCATTGCTCGGGGCTTGGGGGTTACATGAATATACTCGTATATACCTACCCAACTTTGCTTTCACCCAACGTCGCACCTACTCCTACCACCAAACAGTGGTAAAACCACGATCTGACAACTCAGGGATTTTATGATCATAAAAATGGTCATCCCCTGTATTCCGTCGCCTGGTTGGTTGCCTCCTGCATCGCATAGGGGTTCATTTTCATTTTGTATTTCGTACGTTGCTAATAGGTAGATACATTGCATGGGCAGGTAATTTTTATCTATTTTTTCGCTTGAAAGGTTATGCACACGACTGTGGATAAAATGGTAGTCATTTATTTACAATAGAAGAGAAATGGGTCGGTTCGTACGTGCACTGAAAAAAAAAGTCGACGTCGTATTGATGAATGGCTTTCATCAACATGATATTCATTGATATGACGTAATTTTCATAAATATGATGAACAAATTCATGAAAACTTTTTGACAATTGATGAACAGTTTTTCAATATGATGAAAATGAATTCATCAATTTTTTCAACAGGATTCTGAAGAGAATTTAGCGTATGTTTTTATGAACTACGTTCATTATTTCATCAAAACATTTCATCAATATGACGAAAACACTTATTTTGATGAATTTAGTCATTTGTTCATCCAGTTGATGATTTATTCGTCTTATTGATGAATGGAATCATCATATTCAAGTACGATTGTCAAGTTTTGAATTTTTATCATATTGCTAACGACGTTCATCGTTTTGATGACGGCTTTTATTATATTGATGACAGTGTTCGTCAAAAAACAGACATTAATTTTTATTAAGGAGAACGTTGATGTAAACCTTCATAATATAGATGAACTAATTCGTTATATTGATGAAAAAAATTGAATTCACCGTTATATTCATCATATTGATGAATGGAATCCTCATATTGAAATACTTTTTTCATCGGTTTCTTCAATGTGATGCACAGATTGTTAATATGATGTATGCTGTAGGTGTACACACGCGATGTTGGTACAGCATTTATACTCACACACGCATGATGAATCTTTTAATGAATATATGCGTAGATAATTATATGTCATTGCTCATCAAGCGTAAAGTATCTACACAGGGTGGCATAGAAGAAAATTGTGAATGGTTTTACGATGAACGATGAATATCTTAAAAGATTCGATATATGTGATTTAGAAATTTCATCACATAATTATTTGTTTATCTTTTAATTAATGTTCCCCCAAAAGTATCCATTTGCATTTTAAACAATGTATTGACAATTGCTTGCCGATGAACAAACTTTTTTATTTTTCTTTTACTACGGGCGACTGGTTTTGCTAAATAAACTGCAGTATATGCAATTTAAAACAATTAATGAAGTGTGAAAAATTCAATGTTAGTGTAAAAATGGTGGAAATATAAAAAAGCTATAGTCTAACTTCGATTAAGTATTCACATTACATAAAATGTTATAAATTTTGCTTAAATAGCTTTAATACATTAATATATTTTAAGTATTTATTATGTTATCAGTATAATGAAACTTATATAATTAGAACATATATCTTCGATGGAGCGCCTCATTTACCCTAAAAAGAATGAAATTTACCTAGCCTTAATTAAAGGTATGCAATTAAAACTTTAATTCAGTTGCATAGATATATCTGGGAGGTGTTGCCCAAGTGATTTCGTTTCAATGATTTTACTGTGTAAACGAACGTTTTTCGGCATAGATTGTTTGCTCTAAATGTTCATAGCGACGTTTTAAAAGCTAAATCATGAGTAAGACTATCTAATTTTCAAAGGGGCTTATTTTTCCGATATCTTGATATAGCTTTTTCATTTGTAAAAAGTAAAACGTAAATATCGAAAAATGTTGTTGTACGTGTTTTAGAATACATACTTCTAAAAGGTAGGTTAAGCTACGTTTCCACCGAACACAAATACCAAGATTAAGTACAAGAGGTTTAGAATTAATCCCGAAGTGTTTCCACCAAATAAAAGAAGATTAACTTGACGTATTCTCTCTGGCTCTGTCCATTTGAGAGAAAATGACATTTCACGAGAGAGAGAGAGGGAGAGAGAGAGAGAGAGAGAGAGAGAGAGAGAGAAAGAGAGAGACATTTTTTCCATTTTTGATGTCTTTTCTTTCATTTTTTTTTTTTTTCACTTTTGACATATCGAGCTGTGAAAAGTGTGTTTGTTTTATTTCTAATCTCCCTTTTTATGAGATTACTTTCGTATGATAAATTCCGAGATTTATGCCGGATTGACGGAAATTTTTCTAAATCTCGCAGTTATTCTCCGGTGGAAACTTAGCAGTAGGGTCGATTTTTGACGTTAAATAAATATGTCATTAAAATAAAACTACAATTATCATGAATTTTCTACAACGATTTTCCTTTGGTAAAAAAAAGAGCTTGCTATATAATTATAACAACATGAATGGATCAATAAAATTATAACTAAATAACAAAAAACGCAAAAACACATTTCAAACAAAAATGTATGCACACGCACCCTGTGACTCTATGCATATGGCAGGCAAATGGCCGTTCTCTGATTCTCATTGGGATCCATTATGAAAAAAAAAAAAAAATTGTGCCAGGAGTGATAAAAGTAACTCAGAAATAAAATTTATTTTTATAAATCTTCAATATTTCTTGAGCGCGTGAGTTTTTGCCACTACACTTTATTGACTTTCGTGGTAAAACTGATTTTCGTTTGAATATTTTCCTTTCGGATGCGAAGAAATTCAATAGTTAAATTCACATAATATTACCATTACCATTTTCATGACATTATGCTCGTTTAAGTAATTTAGCATCCCCATGAAAGTGGGAAGGCTATATCTTTACGATTTATATTGGTGTCAGTATTTTTGTTTCCTGTTTTAATTTGTGTGAATAATCTTACAACTACATGAAAACAAATTTGACAGCACAGAAAGTGTGCATCATATTGATGAACAAATTTGTCAATATGATGAATACATTCATCACATTATGAAATTAAAGTGGAATTTGGGTTCATCATATTGATGAATTTTTCATAATATTGATGAACAAAGTTGATGAATGATGAACAACATCATATTGACGAAATCGGTTTCATCATACTAATGAAAAAGTTCACTGGACTAAAATTGTTGATTTTTTCATCACATTGATGAACTTTTTCACTACTATGGTGTACCTTTTTTTTTCAGTGTGGTAGAAAAATTCAACTGTGGTTTGGGCATATCTAGGTAGGTATATCTGGTGACAGTTCAAAACTTAGCGAACATATCAATAATGCATCCTTAGTTTAAAATCACGTAGGTATGTACACCTGTAGGTCGCCTTTGAATTATATAGGTATACCTATACTATATATGTTATATATTTTGCTTTAGGGGCGGTATTCATCGACCAATATTAAACTAAGATAAGAGCTTCGTAAACCTATGCATCAATGGTTATTAGTGCATATTTAGGAGCGCTCATAAGACTTACGAGTGGTCCGGACCACTCTTAAGTTGAGAGCAGTAATAACTTCGAAATTCGCATAACTAATTGCAAAAAAACTGTCTGCATAAGCACCGTCGAAAAAAAGAAGTACTGGGAGCATTTAACGGATGAGTTTTATGCTTCCAGCACTTCGTTAAAAAGAAGTTCAAAACAATTTAAAGCATATTTTCAAAATTCCAAAAGTCAACTGAAAAAAATATCTTGCTGCAGATAAAATGTAGGCATATTGCACGGTAGGAGGAACCTAAACAGAAATGTAGATGAAAACAACCCTGGTCGCCTCAGAAACCACCCCAATCTGCAACCCATAATAATAATATGCCAGCAGTTGCAGTTGCATTTTAACAATAAATTTAATCGGAGAATACAATTTATGTTAATCTGGGGCCAGATTCTGTAAAAAACGAAACGAAAAACGATTTCGCTTTTCAAGAAACGATAGAAATCACGCGATAGCGAAAATTTGCTTCATGTAACTCCTAACGTTTTTTTGTTCACATTCCTTTGGGTTTGAGAAACTGTGTGACAGCAAAATTATAGTTTGGCAGTCTCAGTATGTCGTTTTATTTTCGTTAAGTTGTCTTGACAACGAACAGCTGACAATTGAAAATATTTTTAATAGGACGAAGCAAGCTAACATGGGTCCCATCAAGCATCAACACAGCCGATTACTAATTAATATTTCAAATAGTTAAAATATATGTATTCACGTTTAATGTTGTAACTTACCACCAGGAATTTTATATTTTTGATAAAAGTAGCTCTTCGTCATATTTTCTTCTATCTCTGTTGGCCATTGAATCCATTGGGGACAGAAAATATCTTCCAATGCATCAATGCATTCGTGCAATATTTTAGACAATGTGCTCTGTTCGAGAGGAGAGATAAAATCATTTCCAACTAACCATTGGTAGGAGGAGGCACGTATGTCGTTCGGGTACCTGTATGCAAGTTAATATTGTCCAGCACATACTTAAAGGCGGCTTTGTTCAATCGAAAACGTTGCACAAAACTTAACGGAAAAACCAAATTTTTTACTAACTTATTAACTAACTTTTTAATCAAAATAAACCAACCTTTTGTCAGGTAATGTGAGAGGATTTGAACAATCCCGCAAACTTTTTCTAATTTTTCTTAAGTTCACATGTTCAATTTCAACTTCACTTTCTTCGCTGTCGCTGGTCAAAAAATAATAATTTGATAACATACCTAATAAAATATTCAGCACAATCTTAACACCACCAAATTCAATAAGAATAAAAACGAAAATGATAAACGTCAACAAAATAGCTGTCGTTTGTTTTCTTTCATGGAGACGATAAAATCTGTTCGTTTTTAGGGTTACATGAAGCAAGAAAAGCGAAAACGTAAAAAAAATGTGTTCGTTTGTTTTTTTTCGCGGCCACGAGAATTTCTTTCGTTTTTGACGTTACATGAAGCAAACCGTTCGTGCGCACGAAAACGTTTAGACGTTTTCGCCTTACAGAATGCCGGCCCTGATTTCAATTACACGAATTGATTTTGACAATTAACATTTTCGAAAAAGAGTTCATAAACTCGTTTTGGAACGCGTTTGGAAATTAGAATTTTATTTTTTCGCATATTCGAAATAGCACGGACACGGCCCTAATAGTGCTTGGTGAATACAACGAAAAAACTCGCAGTTATGAGCCTCGTAAACTAGTAATAGATATAAGAGAGCTTGATAAATACCGCCCTTAGTGTGAATTTTAGAATTGCATGGCTGAAGGATATATGTACTTAGGTTAAGGTATAGGTTATCGGTGTTACATATTCTTCTTACTCCACACACATTACCTGGTTTAGCACTACCAAATTCATAACTTCCTTGTGCAAGTTATTTTGTGTGTAGAAGTTTAACATTTTTTAGGTTATGGGGAAGGTGATGGTACCAGTAGTCAGCCCTCTAACTAATTTGTTGTGTTGGATTTATCCATAAAAATCCATTCTTCAACTATTTGGTTCTTCTGAATGTTTGAAGTCGATAGATTCGAAAATACTAAGCTTATTAAGTGTATGACCTAGGTACCTAGTGCAAACTATTCAGAAAATAAGTAAAAAGGGTATGATATGCCAGTAGTCAGCCCCAATTTAATTTACACATTTTCATAAAAAGGATGGGCTGATAACTGGAGAACGTTTAAAGAAACCGTGTCTTATATAGTCAGCCCCCATTCCTCTAGTACAGTGCTTCCCAAACTATTTTGGGCAAAACACCCCTTTTCCAAAATGAACTGAAACCTTAGACCCCTATAGCGAAATTACTTTAAAAACTCGATTTCTTGTTTTGTTCCTATTGAAACAAAATACTTACCAATTTAAAAACTTTTCGCTTGGTTAAGTGAGTAAACTTAACATAATTTTCTCATCAAAATTTATCAAAATAAATAGACAGAAAATTCAGTAAGTATCAAGTGTACCTAATTAATAATTATTAAAATAAATTAAGTAAAAATACTTAAGTATTGGAATTGTTTATTGAACAAACATTAAAATAGTAAAGTAAAAAAGAATAGATAAAAAAATCAATGTGATGGATGAACCTGGTGACTTTCTACCAATCTAGTTAGATCCGGTTCAATATTGGTGAGTTGCAACCTTAAATCCCCGCGTTCGTTGATTTTCAAACAGTTTCTTTGCTTTGTCAAAATATTTGTAACCACACTAAAACCTTTTTCGACTAAGTATATATGATGATGGAAAAGCGATAAGGTATTTTTCAGCAATTTTCCACAATGCATGATACTGTGTTTCAATGTTGCGTTGCAACCAGAACTTTTAACAGCCTTGGTTGAAATTCTGTTTAAGCTCCTTGTCTGTGCTAATGGTAATCCATCATCATCATTGCGTTTGGCGTTTATTTCAAATATTTTGCGGCTGACACAAAAATGGAAGAAAAACTAATAGAATTTTCAACGAAAATATTATTTCAGCTAATCGGCAAAGGTAGTAATCGCAGTAGCTTAGTGGTTAGTGTGTTGGACTGCTATGCGGGGGTCCCAGGTTCGAATCCCGCAAAAACCCAATTCCGACTTAGCGTTTTTTTCCGCTGCGCTACCTCTCGCGAACGTCTGACAAACATCCGAGAGTATAAATGTCTTGAAAAAGCTTCTCAATTGCCCGTTTGGAGTCGGCATAAAATTGTAGATCCCTTCCATTCGTTCCAAAAATGAGAAACTCACACAAAACGAATGGTTGTGAGAAGCTAGGCCTAGGGTCTCTCCGGACCTGTTGCGCCAACTATTTATTTTTTTATAATCGGCAAAGGTATAAAAACTTCCTGTAGGACTGTTAAACCGATAAATGCAATACAATTTTGCGAATTTTGTTTAATTTCTCAATTTTCATTTTTAACGAATTTAATTACAAACAAAAACAAATCAGCTGCTTAGTCGGCGAATGATGGAAGCTGATGCATGCCTGTCGAACAATTTTTTGCACATGTGTTTTGGGCATAAAACGTTTTTTAGTACTTACCCTTTTACTTTTGCTTAAGCTTCAGACATGTATGGTTACGCTATTAACGCTGTAGGTAACTAAGGATTTTGTAAATTTTGTTTCAATCACTTTATTTTAATTCACTTTATTTAGCTCTGTAATCACTTTGTAATCTTTTGAAATAAATTAGTAGATGAGTGCATTCATTGATTGTTGATGACTAGAATGCCCACAAATCATTACAAAAGCTGATGGAGTGTGTGCCCACATGAAACTAACAGTACTTTTAATTTATTTTATTTTTGTTGTTTTCTTCGTCTCGTCATCGACAACAACACCGGTGCAATGAGATATGAACAGCTGCCAGTGCCAGCTTACCTCGAGCCGTAGCAGATGAGTTTTTTTTATCTTGTTTGAATTTTTGCACGCTTATCGACGTGTTGAGTTTTTTAAAAGTAGAACAATGATACCTATTCCCAACTAAAATATTGGTCATTCTTAAAACAAGTTGGTACAGGTTACACAACTTATACAGTATTCTGAACGTTTATAATAAGACCTTCTGTTAATTAATAGGGGTCGATTTTTAGACCTCGTCGACCCCCAAAGTCAGTTTTCGTTTATGTTGACCCCTAAAAAACCGGTATCGACCCCAAGGGGTCGATATCGACCACTTTGGGAAGCCCTGCTCTAGTAAATGTACAGGGGGCTGACTACTGGAAAACAAAGAAAATTAATCGAAATTTTGGTGCGAATCAAGACAGATCGAAGTGTCCATTCATTTTGCATACTCAGTTATTGTAAAAAAAAAAGTTAACGTAGTTTCCAGTAGTCAGCCGGAGGGGCTGAGCCTAGGATAATCATGTAAACAGGATTTATATTGCACTGCGCGAACTCGTCAAGCGCCCCTGAAAGATACGAACTGCGATCTTAACTCAATACGTCTGACCCACTTGACGAGTTGCATTGTGCAGTCCTATACTAATACTAATACTATAATACCTTTGAGCAGGAGGGATTTCCCTGTTCAATGAAGTTGTACCAAAATTACAGGTTAACAATCATAAAAATAATGTGTCATAAGGTCGACCCCCTCTTAATTATTTAACAAAACATATTTCTAACATTTTAAGTTAAGAAATAGTTAAAATAAACTGTCAATAACATAATAATAATCACAAAATGCAAATACCTTAAATGGATTAGTAGGTATTTGTATCACTTTTCCAAAACCACTTCCACTATTTATTTTTTGGAATACCACTCGTTTTCTGCGTTTATAAAAACTGTACTCAAGTATGTATTTTTTACGCGCGAAGCAGCACCAGGATTGTTGCAAGTTTTTGGACGCAGATAGAAGAAATGTTAGTCAAGGGAATAATATTTTTCGCTTGAAAGAAAGATTAACTATTGCGCTGCATTTTGTGTTCCAGAGGCTGACTACTGGAGGGGGCTGAACTTAGGGACCATCATAGGTACATCGATGAATTGAAAATTGCTATTAGTTATATTTAATTAATCTAACATAAAATCTAAAATAAACGAGTCTTAATTACAATTACAGCAATTTTCCCGCGTATTTAGATTTCTTCCCGCGAACTGTCACACTTTATTCACAATCCACATAATACAGTCGCGATCTACAGACTCACGAATGAAAAATTCGTTCAAAGTTAACCTTTAAAAATGAGACTGGATAGCGGGTAGGTATCTGCGATTAAGAAAAGTTTCATAAGTTTCATGTGAATAATCTGTCCGAAATTAGGTGTGAATATTCGCCTGTTCGCAGTTCGCATACCTATGTATGCTCTCAAATGAATAGGTAGTCCTTTAGGCGAATAAAAGTTGCGTTTGCGTCGCCTACATTTTCCTTTGTAGATGTTCCACATTACACCAAAGGCATGCACCTTTGAGTAGATAGGTAATATCTAAAATATCTGCATCGAAAAGCCCTTGCTTCAAAGACTACCTATTTCAAGTCCTTAATTATGTCCTCATTTACATCATGCTATAGGTATAGATATTATGTAGGTTTACCCTCATTTCTACACGCACCATTTAAGTACGTATTCATTTGTAAAGCAAAAATTGTATTATACCTACACCGTTTAAAAAAAAAGAACTCCATTTCATTCAAGAGGACCTTCAAGCTGCAACTCATCTCACTGAATCTTGGCTACATCATAATTTCGCCCATAAAAAACCGTTTAGCTGTTCATATTTATTCATTCTCATTCGGACTGATACGCTCGGCTATATCTTCAAAAAAAGAAAAAAGAAAAAGCATATCTGCATGCTTAACAGTTGACTTCCGTTCTTTGTCTTCCCGCCCCAAGGCTATTGACGGTTGCTGTTGGCCATTTTGCCGCTGCGTGCGATTTCCAATTCACATTCACACCGCTAATCCCAAAAGCCATACCACCACCACCAGTACGCACAAACATCATCTGAAATCCAAATTCCACCTGGATTTACATGATTCCCATCGTTGTTTTCGGATGGCTCCCCTCCTCTCTCCAACACCACCGCGTGGATAAACTACTTAATCGCTGCGATCATCGATCGCGCGCACTTAATTCGATTTTGGCGGTGCCAACAGCAAGCGCATCGCAGCGGCGGCATCCATGTATCTCAAACCGCAAATCCGTGTGGTAAACCTCACTATGTCGCGTTTATCCCCCGGCCAACAAAAGCAAAACCAATCCGCAAATACACACAACGACACCACAGATGGTACAGATACAGATACGTTGGGTCTTGGGATTGGGAATTGGGATCTCGGGTAAAAACCACCACCATCAGCATCTTACCATCCACACACGAAACACGATCCACTGTGAACTTGTGAGAGCAGAAATCGCTCTCTAATTGGTTTTGTGCAACCAATGGCCAATCGGCGAGTTGCATCTTCCCCTTCGCTGAGAGTTGCCAGAGAGCAACCACCGAACCACTCTCGTATGACCTCAGGCGATGCTGGCCAAAGTAAATGACGCTCCGCCCAGAGCCCGGAGGTAATTGCCGCGGGTCCGACTGCCACAGTTCAGCGTCGCCCTTTGAGAAGTTGTGGTCGTCGTCGCGGAATGAAAAATCTTTATTATCGCGTGGAATACCTACTACTGTATTTTTTTTTTCTGTGTTGTGCTCTTCTATCCTCCTTAATCGTCCGCATTCAGTTGTGTGTGCTGTTGTTGGTTTATGTCTGCACTTTTGTACTATTTTTCGTGTTTTGTTGTGTCGTGTGTAAATTGGCCGTACACTATCGGGGCCCGATCGTTGTTCGGTTGCTTCTGCATCGACGGCGGTAATTGATGTCCTGAAGGGATAATAAATTCTCGAATTGCTCCTCAGGGAGACGACAAGGATAAAGTAGATACAGTGGTGTTAGTGGAATATACTCCGGTGGAGACTTCGGAGATCCGGCAAAGAAAAAATAAATAAATTGTGCCCCGCGACCGTACCGTACTATCTCGTGTCGACGTTGTTGTTGTTTGTTTGTGTGTGTTTTTTTTTTTTTTTTCGGATTACAAGTGTTTCAGTGTTCGACTTCCGTATCCGGTTATCGTCTGTCTCGCGTATGCAACATGATTTAGAGGAAAATTTATCATCTCTCTGCCATTTAAATATTTTACAGTGAGTGAGAGTGCGCGCAAATTGGTGTTAATTGAATTGCATTTGTGCACGCACAACACACGCTCATTACACAGATAGAGAAAGAGAGATAACAAGAGCGAACGCAATAAAAGGGCGCCTTCGCGTTCGCCCTAACGCCTAATTGTTAATTAATTAGTGTCATCTCGCGGTTTAACGCTCCGGCGAGAAAAGAGCAACAAAAAAAAAAAAAACGAAAATATTTTCCTAACAAGAGTGCGCCCTCGCGCCCGCCTCACCGCCCCCAACAGTGATCACATCAAATACACAAAGTGGGTGACTAATTACACAGTACAGCATAATTTGTTGCGGCGGCGGACACTGTGTCGTGCAGTTTCGTGTATGAGTGACACCCATATGTCCATGTAGTATACATTGTTCTGCATGGGCAATGATAAGCGCCCCCGGAGCAGTAACTTGGCAGTAGCAACACATTTCTACCGTCATATCGCATCAGCAAAGTGGATTAAAGATAGCTCGTCTGCGCGCAGCTTGTGGTAGTATACCCACTACTACTACTCGTGTATGGTGCCAGTGTTGGAGCATCGAGAACAACATAGCTAATATCTAATTTAAATGTTAAAAATGTTTACAAAACATTTTAGGAGAAAATTATCGCACAGCGATATACACACACTTATCGCTTACATTGTAGTGTTTTTAATTAATAAGGTTTGTATTATTTTTTTTTTGAGAAAAAAATACACTTAAGTGCATTTATCAGTGCAGTGGGTGATTGTGAATGGAAACGGAAAAGCGTGCACTGGGGGATGGTGTGATGGATCTTGCTATGAATGGTTTCGAATTTTTTGAAAGACTTACAACTTACATATACCTACATATGTTAAAGAGGACTTTTAGTAAAAACATATTTTGAGATACAGCCGGGCTTAGCTTTTTTGAAAGTTTTTCTAGCATTTTCCTAGCAGCATTTAAGTACCTTGCTGGTTTACAATCGACCTCAGCAGTCAGTTGCTTTGCTCTACCTACAACTACGATTAGGTATAGGCGCTGGCAGTCTTAGATTCAAAGGAAGTTCAAATACCAACTACAACTTGAGTCTAACGTGTTTCATCGACACATTGAACCGATTTGAAACAGAAGTATGTATATTGATTGATTGATTGATTGATTTGTTTATTTGGCACACGGAGCCATTAATACGAATATTATAACATGAGATTTATAATTCAAAATTTAACAATTCAAAATTCAAAATTTAACAAATAATTACAAAAGGATAATATTAAAAATTTTCTTTTACATAGGTTATTAATAGTCGTTTGAAAATAAAAACATTTGTAGAACTTTTTATATTGCTCGGCAGCATGTTGTACATAGTCAATCCTTTGTACATGGCTCTGTTTCGTCCACTAACAGTACGGTGGCGATCCAGTCTGAAGTCCTCGTTGTTTCTTAGGTTGTATGGTTGGATATCCCTAACGAACCGTATCTTTTCCGTTAAGTAGGATGACAGAACACCTGATTTTAGCTTGAAAACAAAAAATAAAACATTGTATATTACCCTCTGCTTGATGCTTAACCATTTTAATGTATTTAACATTAGCAAGGTTGGTGTTAAAAGGCGCATTTTTAAAATACAACGCATCGCTTTGTTTTGCAGTCTTTGTAATCTGCTCATACTCTCAGCCGAACATTGGAGTAGCACCGTCGAACAATATTCAAAATGTGGTTTTGTTATTGTGTTATAAACCCTAATTGCATTCATAACTGTAAGTTTATCCCGCACTCTCCTAAAGAAACCTATTTTTTTCGACACTTTTTTACATAAATAGGTAATATGTTCTTTAAACTTTAGATCACGATCAATTATTATGCCTAGGTATTTGATTTCTTTAACCATTTCGATTTTTTCAGCACCCACTACTATGTCCGCATTAAGTGAACCTCCGATGATCATACCTTTAGACTTTTTTGCGTTTAATTTTAACTTATTCATTTTAAGCCACTCATTTAACGATTCCAAGTCAGTGTTTATTTTCTCCGCGCACAAATAAATGTCAATCCCCTGAACGTAAACTAAGGCGTCATCTGCAAACAAACAAAGATTTGAGTACTTCACTACCTTACACATATCGTTAATGTACAAAATGAATAAAAGCGTTCCTAAAACGGAGCCCTGGGGTACCCCAATTTTAACTTCCATTACATCAGAACACGTATCATTAAAAATTGTGCGTTGAAATCTATTGCTTAGATATGAATTAAACCAGTTCCATTCAGTTCCTCTAACACCGTATTGATACAATTTGTCCATAAGTATAATCTTCCTATCTACTGTTTCGAAAGCTCGTTGAAGATCAATAAACGTTGCTATAATTTTTTGTTTAGCATCCCTCAGACATCTCCAGCCGTCTAGTACTAAATTTAATGCAGTCTCGCAGGAATGTTTTTCTCTAAATCCTGACTGATTTGAGATAAGGATATTATTTTCTTCCACAAATCGTTGAAGTTGCAAATATACGGTTTTCTCCAGCACCTTCTCTAACAGTAAAAGCATATTAACGGGACGAAATTCTTCTGCTTTTGTTGTTCCGTCAACTTTTTGGTATATAGCTGAGATGATTCCAAATCGCTCGATATTAGGCCTTAAATTCGCTTTTTGGTTGTTGCACTCAACGGGCGGGATCTTCGCTGGATCTCAGCGCTAATGTTATTGGTGGAGCTCGCCGCAGAGCCTAGGTAGGCAAAGTCCTTAACAACCTCCAAATCAATCTTGTGAACAAAACAATTTTTGTTTTGTTTTGTTTATAGTTAGGTACCTAATCACAAATGCACCACTGACAGCTTGCGGAGTTATGTCAAAATGTCAATGTCATCGGCAATTGCGAGTCGTTGTATAGACTTTTGAAAGGTTGTAGGCACTACCGGTGTTGGATTTAAAGGTTCATACAGTAATTTTCAAATGTTTAAGAATTAGAAGACTTTTTCTGGCGTTAAAACAAAACGCGACATGGCTCTGTACGGCTCAAACCTAAAAACGCTATCGAAAGCAACCTTAAAATTGAGGAATAGGTACCTAATGGTTGCCGATTTAGAAATGATGAATGGGTAATTGGGTTGTCGACGATCGATTTTAATCGTTTACAGTTTATTGCAGATTCTGGTGTGCGATTAAAGGATTTCCATCCTTCAGAACCGAACATTGGGCACAATTATACTTACATCCGAGAATTTTCTACCGATCAGTTAGAGCGCATGTTTCCTTTCAAAGCTTTCGCAGATTTATTTGATTTAGATTTATAATTCACAAATAGCCACTTGACTTTTGGTGAAAATTATGTATAGCAGTAGCACTTAAGAGGCAACTTCCTAGCAAAGCTGTCATTGGTGTCTTTTGGACATGAGTCTGGGGGACATTTTATCTTTTAGTGTTGGTGAACATATAGAAGTTTCGCGCCTTCCAAATTTATAATTTATTTTTCCGCGACGAGCTAGGATGAGCTTAGCTAGCTAGTATGCCTGATGCTGCAGTTACCTGGACCCCCCTTTCGTTTCAACATCATGTCATTTGTTAGGTTACGGCGAGAAATTATTCGTTGCAATTTTGCGAAACTGAGGGACAGCCGATCGCCAAAAGCCAAATTTTAAAACACTTGTAATGGGTATTGTTCAAGCCTTCACAGTTACGGAGTTTTTCAATAAACTAACGAAGATTTAGCGAATGTTTGTACCCATACTGGAACAGGTTTTGCTCAACAAGATTTGGTTGATGATCATAATTTGTTCTCTTGCAACTGCCGCGTGGTATTATATTTGAGCTGCAAACAGACTATTAAGTTGGTAACGTTTTCGTTCTTACAAAGCCCACCCAATTAAGAATAAAGTCCGGAAATGCCTGTACAACACGAGGGACGTCCTCAATAATCGTTATAGAAGCTTGGCAACTGACCAAACAAAGCTGTGTGCTGTTTCTAAATAGAAACTCGAACCTCAATTTATTATCCATGAGACTTTTTAATCTTGTCTTAAGCACCCTTCAACCAAAAAAATTACCTAGCTTATTTGGTGAACAAAATTTTGTGGTGAAAATAAGGTTCAATGGCAGTCCCGTTTTCAGATACAAATCGGTTGTCAGCTGTCAAATCAGTTTTCAGCTGTCAAATCAGTTTTCAGCTGTCAAATCGGCTGTCACTGGAAAAAGCTGTTGTCGCTGAAAAAATAAAGTTTGCCCATTCCGAAAATGAACTTAAAAACGAAAAGTACCCTTTATTGAGTAACCAACTGTCAAAAAACTTGGGATAGTATTACCTACCTGGAAAACCACTTTTCTTACTCTAAAACTTCTGAAATCTGAAGTCATGCTACTAAACTAATAACTTTTCAGTAGGTTCATAATATTTAAGGTAGTACCACATTTGTTTCTCGAACGAAAGTGACCGCCATTCTTCTTTTCTTTTACAACTTTCTTCTTTCTTTTAGATGTGAATTTGGTTGGCATTTGTAAATAGCTATGTTCAAAAATATTTCAGTAAATGGTTAGCTAAAAGTGTTGCCAATAGATGGCGGTGTTAAGTACGTTGAAGTTTAATCTTTATACATATATAGGTAGGGCCTTTCAGTAAGAGCGTTAGGATTTGATTTTTAAATAAGGAACAATTTAGTTTTCGCTTTATTTTGAAGCATGGACAATGCATGTTATGTTTGGAACAAAAACGTCGTTCAATGCCTACCACGACTTTATTTACACTGAAGTTGGGTGGGGAAAGGCGTAACCAATCCGTGGGAGATGGTATGTGTTGATTTGGTAGGTCCACCTCCTAAATCAAGTGGGGTTTATTAGGAAATATTGCAGAATTGCGGGAAATGGGCAACGAACGGTCTCCGCCGACAGCAGGGCGAGAGTGCCGTTGAATTTGAATAGGTTGTCTGCTGGCAGCCAGTTGGCCGGACAGAGAGAGAAGGTCATTCATTTAGGTTTCGCGCTTGCGTACATATACGATTTATGGTATAGAATTGGTAGGTCTAGGTCTTTTAGGGCCGTTTTATTCACTCGAAGTTGAACACAACTGTGGGAGTTTGATGTAAAAAAATCCCCAAGTTGTGATCAACTTCGAGTGAATAAAACGGCCCTTAGATTCAGGGACATCGCGCACAATCATTTAGGTTTAAAGTTAGGTGAGGGTAAGATTAGAAGAGTAGCTTTAGCAGACATTGAGGTAGCGGGAGTGGTATTTTTACCAGTGGTAGTGCAGGGAAAATCGATATTGCTAGAGTGCCTTGTTATTCCTACTCTCCCACACGTCTTGATATTAGGAGCCGATTTTCGATCACAATCGGGTATCGTCCCGGATTTGAGATCAAACGAGTGAAGTTTTTCAAATCAAGCTGCGATAGATTCATAATAGACAGTTACAGAAATTCATGAAAGGGGTTTTCGAGTCAATGCCTGAAGGAATACGGCGCACACATTTAGTGGAGCAGAAGATTAGGATGACGTCTGAACTAATCAAGCAGCGGTATTATCCGGTTTTACCTGCGGTTAGAGGAAATGCTTAGGGAAGATATTATAGAAAAATCAAAAATCAATATTATACAAATCTCCCATAGTTCAAAAAGAAAGATGGATCATTTAGGTTTTGTGTTGACTACAGAAAGCTTACCAGAGTCACGGATCGAGATGCTTACCCTCTCCCTTACATTTTGGCTATGCTAGACAAGTTGAGGAACGCACAGTATTTATCCTCCTTGGACGTTAAGTCCGCCTATTGGCAAATAGCGGTAGAGGAACAGTCGCGGTAATATACTGCATTTACGGTGCCAAATAGGGGATTATTCCAATTCAAACGAATGCCATTCGGGTTACACAACGCCCCTGCCACCTAGCAAAAATTCTTCTATACCGTGCTGGGAGTCGATATCGACACTGAGATTTGACACCACTATAGTCACCAACACATTCCAACAACATATTCAGATTTTGGAAGAAGTTTTTTTCCGATTAAGTACGGCGGGGCTGAGGGTCAGTAACGAGAAATGTGATTTCTGTAGATCATCGTTAACATCATAAACAAACCATACTGAGACCCCCAACTCACAATCCTCTTGCCGCTGGCTTCCTCAATTTTTGCTAGGAATCCGCCATTTTGTTGTCCTATCCGTGTACGCCAATTCCTATCTGTTTCGCTTTGCCCATCGGGAAAAAGATTAGGTGCGAATGTGTTGGTTGAGAGGATTTTTGACATTTGTCAATACGAATTTCTATGCAACAATACTAGCGCACCTAAACTTTTTGGGAGCGTAAAATTTAGCTTGTAGGCAAATAACTGTTAATCGGTCGAAGTTGGGGGTCTTAGTATTGTCTCTGGTTAACATTCTTAGGTTATGTAGTAGATAGGAATGGGTTGCACGTAGATCTAGAAAAGCTAAATAGCATGATACAAATTCCGGCACCCAAGAATGTTAAAGGGCTTAGGAGTTTTGTAGGAACGGTTTCCTGGTACAGAAGATTTGTACCAAATTTCGCGAGTTTGGTAAAACCGTTAACAGATTTACTGAAGAAGGGTAATAGGTTCGTCTGGTTAGATGAGTGCGAGGGGAGTTTCAGGAAAGCAAAAGAGTGCTTGGTAACTGCCCCGATATTGAATTGTCCGGATTTTGATCGTCCGTTTGTGGTTGTGTTGTAGGTTACAGCTGGAGGTCTCGGTGTCTGGAGTCTGGACCCTGAAGTCGTTGCATCGTTGGAGTATATTGGGTCTCGGGAACCGTCCTCCCCCACTCATCGTTGCGAGGTTCCCGACCGTCCGTCTGGGCTCGACCTGCTTTTGTCAATTTCTCCGGTCGCATGACCAGCGAGAGCGCTGAATTGAACCCCATTCAGGGACACCCCCGTGGTCACTTGGCGGAATGGTGGAAAAAAACCAAAGATTTGGATTGGAGATGAGGGATGAAACTCGGATTGGGACTTTGTGGCGTTTTATAACGCAACAATCTGATCGCTCAAAGTTTTGATAACAAAATTGTCTGTGGGACCAAACGTGTAGTTGATCTCGAACTTTGATAATGTTTTTTCTTTTTATCAAATTCTAAACTGCCGGAACGTTGTCCGAAGAAACTGGAATATAATGCTGAATATTTTGACACCTAATTCTGAGAAATTTCCGCTTAAGCTTAGTACGCTGCTCGAGCTAAATTTTCGCTACCATATACAAAAATCTCTTCAAAGTTTAGCTGAGTTAAATTTTAGCGAACCTATTTATCTGAGTGGCACTACTTCATGTATCTGTCAAAATTTAGCGTGCCCATATAACGATCAATAACGATCTGTGTAGCTAAATTTTGAGAATAACGATCTGTTTAGCTAAATTTTGACAGATCGTTATGTTCTGTTTTTTTTTTTTTTTTTGTTGCAATTTTATATTGCTGAGAATGGGAGAAGTAAGCAAGTATGTGCTTTTTTTTAATAAATACCTCGACGAAGAGTACCTATAATTGGAAATGGTTGAGATCAGAAAGTGTTGAATTTTCGAAGTAAATTATTTTAAAAGAACAGCTATTTTCAGTGACACTTATCCGCGGTATGGTTTATGTCAAAATTTAGCTAGGACTTTAGCTGATGTTTGGAGAGAAAAGTTGGAGACCAGATAAAATTTAGTTTAGCTCGAGCAGGGTACTAAGCTGTAAGCATAACTCACACAGGCAACTAATAGTGACTGGTAAACATTGCGCCGTACTTATAACAAATTTAAGTATCGACTTAAAATTTACGGAAGCTCACAATTGCGAAATTTGTATGGAAAATATAACCACTGGTGAATTATTAAAGTTTAGAGTCAAATCTAAATATGTTTATTGGTATAAGGCCCACTGTGAACTACTAAAATTCAGAGTCGAAACTAAAAATGTTTATTGGTAAGGTCCATTGTCTTCAATTCCGAGCGGGTAATCAAATGACCTGTTTTTGCACCCACATAATCGATTATACATCAAACCGTATATAATTAAAATAAAGCGCCATAAAAGCCTCGCTTTTTATAACTTGAGAAACGCAAAGTATCAAGAGCCACATATGAGTGTACACACAATGAATCAATAATGATCATAGTGTTCAGTGTGTGACCCACACGGAGGCTTTTAATGCCAACTTGAGAGTTATGTAAGAAAAAAATTAAAAATCCCAACTAACTAATAACTTTAATCCGTCACTGTGGACCTGAGAGATTATCAACGTTGCGGTCATCGAACCACTATACATACGCTATAACGATATGCAATCCAGAAATGAAATCTTTCAAAGCCAATATGAGAAAATGTATGGATCAGGTTTTCAGTTCCCACGATAAATATCGGCAAGACCGATATAACTGCCGCTTGTTTATTAATGTGCACTTAAAGGCAAAATAATAAAAAACAAAACAAAAGATTTATGAATATTTTGTCCGGCCAGCGATAGGTTTATGAGAATGCTATTAAACCTATAGAAGGTAGGTTGTAGATGACGGTGCTAAAGGCGACAGAGACTGCTGGACTTTTGAGTGTGTTCTATATTTATTGGTGCACTGTAGGCGTCGCGTCTCACTTCAGCGTAATGTAGTAGCTGCGCAGTCATTTAGGTCACGCAGTTTAATTAGTCGACTTAACGCTTAAGGCTGTATCCCATCGTAATTATCTCATGTGTCGGTCGTGCTCTGCAAAATGTGATAAGAACATGAAAGTGAATTGCTGGCGATTATGAGTCGCAAAAATAGCTCGGCTTTCGATGGAACTAGTGTCATCTGGAATAGATGACGCTCAAAGTGGAGGGAATATCAAGGTCTGCAGAAAGTTCCGTGCATCGTTACGTGCCTGATGGTAGTAATAATACTTGCAAGCTTTGGCGAATTTTTTATTCAAACAAACAATTGTTGCAATTGTTGCCTAGGGAACCGCAATAGCAAATCAGAGAGACGGTCACTTTGGTAGTGGTTTTATTGTCAAACCTCTCACAAGGTTACATATTTTTTTACGGCAAGTCTTCTGGACTAATAAAAGACTAACGTAGTGATGGACCTTGCCCCTTGCGAGTTGCCACTAAAAAGCAGTGTCAGACATTTTTACTGGTCTTTATTAGCACATAACTGCTTAGCGGTAGGTGGGACTATCGTTGGAAATCAGCGCGTTGTTTTATTTTGGGAGTGACCTGTGCCATTTGTCTCGTTTTAGGGGGCTGCTTTGTAACTTTGGAATATTTTCACAAAAATTTGCAGAAACCTTAAGCTAAAATATCATAAAACATTCTGTTCTTAAAATTTCTTATAATGTAAAACTCAGATGAGGAATATGTAGGAATCGGTAGAACCATAGTTAAGGGGAATATGCCCGGGTACCATTAGATCGTAGGTTAGATGCTAAGTATTAGAGAAATGTCAAAATGTTACATCGCATATTGTTCCACTTATCTGTACAAATAGCGGCTGTTAAATTCGCATTTCGGCAGTATTTCTTAAAAATGTAAAATTCGTTACAACTCTGTATTTTAATGCATGAAGATAACCTTACAAGACCGAACTGGAGCATCTTCTACTTTCAGAAAAAGCCGAAAATGCAATTTATAGCGATGAGGAGCTTATACTATCACCACTTAGCTCATCGGCGGATACTAAAGTTGATACCAGAAAGAGAGAGCAGTAAAAAAGGAACGATCCAAACTACCTTCGCCCAGTGTTGAAGCACTCTATATATAATATATATTCATTTATCGCACGAGCGTGGTCATTTTTCCCTTTTCACTGTACTCAAACTCCCTTTTAAACACCCACGATACTTTTTTGCGTCAAAAGTCAATTTTTAGAAGATCACATTAAATTAACCTTTAGTGTAAAAACAGCAGTTTGTAACATTACCATGATTATATTTTAGTACTAGCAAATTTTGATAAAAGACGATTTACATGAGCATGTGAAATTTTAGCAAAAATTTATACATAGGTAGTTTTAAAGTTTTTTGTTAGATTTCTGAAATCCCCACGATTTTTGTGATTTTCCCTTTAGGTATCCCACGAAGGCTTTTCGGACATGGAAATTCCCACAAACAGGGATAAATCCCACGATATAACAACACTGCCGTTAGTCGCCATTTTACTTAAAATAATTAATTGAAAACATATTAGATAAGACTGTCGAAATCTTGGTTGAGCAGAGGCGGATTAACCTTCTCGGCGCCTTGAGGCACGCTCATTGTTATCAAATTTTAAATTCGTTTGTGATGCAATTCTCAATACACAGTATGAACAAAGTGTTGAGTTTCTTGAAGCAAGTTGGCTCGTAAATACATTTAAAATGACCTTTCAGCGGTGTTTTCTAGTTCAGTAGGTACCTACATATTTTGGAAAATTGTCATCCAAATCATCTTTATACAGCATCTGTTAATGTAACCCTTTTTTAAATAAAATCGATTTTGTTTTTTGATTAATTTTCTTTGAGAATAAAAAATGCCGCCCCCTTACAAGTTGCCACCCTAGGCACGAGCTTCACGAGCCTAGCGGTTAGTCCCCCACTGACAATAAGACCAAAGTAGTTAATCGTGTTTGGTAGTGTTCCTTAAACATCGATAGTTTTACATTTCGATAGTTCTATATGCTTAAGATTTTCTAAGGACGGCGTTGTACATAATTTATTAATAAAAAACATTTAAAAACAAACATATTTTATTTGAATACCGAAGCAGCTGTGGTCAAGAAATGTTTTAAAAGGACTCGCATTTGTATTTTATTATAGTTTAAGCTAAGATTAGACTGTATGCCAATCACGCATATGAATGCCAAAAGGAAAATGAACAGATTAGCTCTCAAATGACCAAAATGTCAAGGTTATCAAATTTATGACCAAAATTACCAATATGGTCATTTAAAGCATTTGTTATTTACTAACAAATGTTGTAGTAAGGTTCCACAAAAAGAGAGAACGAAAATGAAAATAATTCACAATTTCACGAACTCAAACACCGATGACAACAAAATAATTCTTGTTCCATCAAAAATGCCAGCAATGCCATAACGAAATTTCAATAAAGTGCATATGGGCATATCGGAGTTTATGCTGGCATTCGTGCTTATTGTCCGATTACACTTATGCTATTTGGGCATTTTTATCTGTCAACATCAGCCTCGTCAAATGTGGCATTTAGGTCATTAGAGCATATGAGATATGCCCAAGCCCATTACATTCGGCCCTAGCGAGGTATTCGTCGGAACGGAAAATTCTCCGCAACGCATACTCTTTCGAAGGCTCAAATTCCATTCGAGGTGTCCGACTTCGGAAGATAAAAAAATAAATAATGCAAAACCAATATCTGTCGGATGATATCGGAACCTAGCTGTCAAAAATTTAACAATAAAATTCACTTCATCGCACTACAACGTAATTTGCCAATATGCGTTACAAAATATCGGAACAATTCTCCGAACAGTTGTTTCGAAAAAAACCTCGCAGCAAAAATCCTCCGAATCGTATAAAATCGGAGAATTTTCCGTTCCGACGGATACCTCGCTAGGGCCGATGGTATGACCATATTTTGACAGGAGAACTGTCAGAAATTGGCAATTTATGACCACTTGGCATACGGTCTAATCTTAACTGTACTTTAAGGCGCCTATTTGTATACGTAGAAAAATAGTGCTCCTGTTACGGAAGTACTTTTGACGTATGAATATCAGAACTTTACTTGAGTGTAAAGGCTCTAAATTTTTTAATAAGTAAGAAAGATATGGTAGATTCACGTATTCTTATGTACAGCAGGTTTATTACTGAGTTTTTGCCCAATCGCCTGTCCATGTCAGTGGAAACAAAATACTTCTTTTCCGAACATATTTCACCGGTTTTATCTTTTATCAGTACTTCTAAGTTTGCTTTGAATATGTGCTCATATATGCATTTCGATAGTATCGATAGTTTTAAGTGTAAAAAACTATCGATATTATCGATAGACTATCGATGTTTAAGGAACACTAGTGTTTGGGACACAGTAGACCGCAAGCACGTTTCACGTATTTGGCTAAACATTTCAGAACAGACAGACAGGAACCAAAATCAAACCAAACCAAACGCATCACCTGTTTAACAGAAAATTAAAAGGAAAACAATAACAAATGTCAGAAAATTGTAGGTAATACATTTTGTTTTTAAACAAAAATCTGAATCTGGACTTACATGAAAGGGTGTAAAACATTTTTTTAAATATTATTACTAATATTATTATTATTTTTTTTTTTTAAGTAGATTCAATTTTTTTTTTATTAAAATTGTAGCGGATTAAATAAGTGATTTCTAATGTGAAGTAGATTATAAAGAATTTAACAATATGTAGTTCGAAAAAGGGATTAGATTTTTTTTTTTTCAAAATTGAAGTAAATCTATACTTCCATTGAAGTAAAGTGGAATCGCTGCCCTGTACACCTCGGCGCCCTCTAAGTGCCGGCGCCTCTGCACTGTATCTACATATGTAAATTCAATGTTGGAGCTGCTGGAAATCGATTCAAATTTTAGGAATAAATTAAGTGGATTGGTCAATGCTACAACAAAGACAATGCGCCGTACTAATAAAAAATTTTAGTCTCGACTTTAGATTTAAGAAAGCTTGAAATTTTGAAATTGAAATACTAAAAATTGGAGTCGAAACTAAAAATGGTTATTGGTGAGGCCCAATGATTGCAACCTTCAAAGAAATGATATCAAGTGTATACCATTCGTGAGATAGGGCTTCAAAAACGTGTTCGAAAATTGGACACCTGGGATGTAGCTCCGTAGAAGTATAGAGTCCGAATCTTTTTCATCATCAATGTCATGGAATTATTTCAAAGCTTGTAAATTTCTCCTGATCTTTTCCGACTATTTTTTTACATTTTTTACATTTTAAATTCATTTTTATTGAAAATTTCAAATAAACTTACATGCTAGACAAAAACGAATAAATCTAATTTAAAACTAACATTTATCTTATTCTAGCTTACTGGCTCCAAGCGAGCGCTCTAAACTTAACAATATGCTTAAAATTATTGCCTTTCGGCCTTAAATCTATCTATGTCTATGATTTGTTTTGTTTTTTATTTTTTAAGAAACTTTAGAAAACTTGAAATCTTCTTTTCCGACTATTTTCGGAATCTCACATCAGGCGTTTCAAACTGGTAAGCTTTTAAGGTCCACCTTTATTCAATACGACGCCTATTAGCAATAGTTACTTGTATTATTAATTCTGACATTACTCTTATAAACAAAATAAATTAACAAAGATAAGGAAGACCATACAAATGACACATAGGTGGCAGGATTTATCAATGAAATGAAATGAAATGAATCGCATTAGGTGTGTTCGTGAAATTAAAATAAATTCATGGAACGAGAATTTACCCCCAGATCCGTATTTGCATTTCACCAGAAAATCCTTATAAATATTGAGCCATGTTTCCAAAAAATGAGGCTTTTCCGTTACTAGGAAAGAGGTATAAAAAAAAAACCCGCCGGTTGATGTGCTTCGTAGAAATCTTAGCCCATTCCCTGCTAGCTGTTCGGTTTTGTTTTTGGTAACGCACTACCAAAACACAGCCACCCGGAAGCTCAGCACCCCATATACCAAAAACTTCAAATGTCATACGATACTCCTGCCTCCGAAATACAACTCATTAATTAAATCTGTTCCAACAGAAAACAATTAGCATCCAAAAGGAGGGCCAGAATCAACAGCAATTCTCATCAGTTTCACACAAGATTCATCGAGAAATTGGTCCCTAAACTGACCCAAATGCCCAATGCTCAGGCTTTAGGGTATAAAAACCCATAAAACGAATGTAAATTCTCTCGGGAAACCTTTCCCACCTCATAAAGTCCAATATTTGTACAAAACAACAGTTCGCAGGTGAAACTCAACACAGATATAAGAACAGCAACTCGAGCTGGTGATGGCCCAGGGAAAATAGCTGAAAAGAACCAAAACCCAAAGTAATAACAATAATTTAATAATGCATCCAACTGCATCGCCTTTTACCTAATATCAGAACAGAATGTAATTTAATTAATCAAACAAATAACGCATACAGCGTGTGAAGCGTGTATAGACCGTACGTTTTATTACACCGAAAACCAAACCTATTCAGATTGACTGCACATTAATTAAGAGCGAGCTGTGCTGTGAGTGTGTTGTGTGTACAGCATTCTTCGATCGGAGAAGTGAACTTCCTCCTAATGACCCTCAAATAGCCTATAGCTACTCGACGACAGACTGTCATATAAAGTAGTTGCTCGGAAACTGAAACGCTGAACGTCGAACGCCGAAGTCGAGCCAAAAAGGAAAACTAAATAAATTTCCATATAAAGCAGTATAAATTCTTTTCTGTTCTCTTGTCTCTTGTGTCGTTTGCGTTTGCCTTTTCGTTTTGATTTTGATTCCATTTATGTGCGCGCTGATAACCGCGCCACCACTCGCTCCCAATCTGTGTCTGGATTGCAGCGGGAGAGATCTCAATGAAAAGCGTCATCGAGCCCCCGACCGGACCCCTGCCTCCTCAGCATCATTTTCCTGGCAACCTGTCTTCCTGTCTTTTGGCTATGAATGAAGTCAAAGTGTCGTAGTCATCTCGTAAAGCATGCGCCTCACTTGCGAACACATGATATACGCGCGGCTACTCGACTCGGTACTGTACAGCAAATACAGAGTGTCATGCACGCCACTAGTGTAATTGGCCCATTAAGAGGCACAATGAGTCGGTTTTTTGTTCGTGTTCGTCTTCTCTTTTCAATAAAATCGCCGTCGGCGGTGGCGTCGGCGCGGGGAATTAACGACCAAGAAAGAAGCCACGACGAGCATCAACATCAACAAGGAGTTGCATCAGTTTTGAGGAGTATATAGGTACCTCATCTCGGGACGATGCGATCCGATCGTCTGATTTATATGTTAATCATCGAATCATCCCTTTTTGGGTATGCGACGCTGACGCGGACGCACCTCTTCGGTCATCTCTCAGATGTATATACCATCTGTGCGCCGGGACTAAAAAAAGTCGTTTATCTCGCATTGTCAGTTTGTTTTATTGGCGATAAAGTCGGCGTTATTCTTTTCACAGGAAACCCGCGCTCTTATGTAATGCCGTTTAATCGCTTTTTAATCGTAAAATCGTACATAACCTAGAAGCTGTTTATGCCTAATTTTCCCATACATTCTGACAGGAGTGCGAGCAATAATTAAAATGAAGGTCAACTGACAGCACTGTGACACTACCGAAAATCGAATTTTAAATTTATCCCCGTTCTCGAATTTATGATCGTGTCAGCCGAAATATTCAAAACGATTCCATTCAGACCGACACACAGACTAAATAAAAGTGATGACATTTTGAGTGTTTCGGCGTTTCGCTGTATTACATTATTTTTAAATTTATATCCCCCACATTGCTTGTTTTATTTAAATGAGCCTGCTCGACCGCCTCCCCGAGTTCTCTTGTTAATTGATTTAAAGTACGAAAAATTGCGAAATTTATGCGCTGTATTTAGCGCTGACATATCGAAATTGAATGTTTTTGACATTTCGAAAATAATAATGCACATTTTAATTAGCGCGGCGAATCAGAATTCGATGCTAATGTGACAACACACATTGTGTCTTGTGTGGTGATAAATTTCGAATTTGTTTTTGTTCGCTTGTTGTTCAGTGTCAGTTCGAATTCGAAGTGGAAATGTGTGTCACTCACCTGCAGAAATAAAACTTAATTGCAAATAATAAAGAAGCTTAATTGCCTCCACGAATTGGCTTTGAATTGAAGACCGCGCGACTACCGGATGATGTTCTGGCTTTTGCTTCTGCTTTGTTGCGCCGAATTGTCACAATGACAGCTGACATTCGAAAAAAAAAAAAATGAAAAGAAAAAGAGTGGTCTGGTCACCTCGTTTCCTTGGTTCTTTTAATTTCTTTTCGCGTCGTCAATTTGAATTGGGAATCAAATTTATTTGTATGCGTGTATAATCCGATTTAGATTGACTTTTGGGTTGCGTTGCGTTGTGTGTTGACAAATGCCATCATAACCTGTCGACAAATGTGTTCAGTCATTTTCTTTTTACCGCTCCAAAGAAGATATACTTTAAGTGAATGGTCGACAGATGAAGATGGAGTGAGAAAAAAATACGAATCACTTGGGACCCCGCAGGAGGGAACCCGATTTCGAGGTTTAATTCCAATTGAGTCGGTCTGAACACAAGTATCCGGAAGGATCGCTGATCGAATGTTTTGGTGAATGCTGCAACTGATTGACGGCGATTGTCAGGATTTTTCGTCGATCGATTTGATTTCCCTCGGTCATTTCCGTTGAAGTCATTAATTATGATCGTGGAAACGTTTTGTTTGATTTATTATGACTTGGCTGCGTGAGATAGTGTTGACGATCAGTTATGCAACTTTTACCAGCGCAGGATGCCTTCGATTTTTTGTGTGACCTTATTCCTTTAATTTAACATGGTGGCTTGTGTGTGAATCCGTATATTGAGTTGAGTTGCACACCTATGGTTTTTGAAAGTGACTTCGAAGTAACGAAATATTGTGACGTTAGTGGCCGGTGGTCGCAGTCCAGAATAAACTCGCTTCCGAGTATGGCCCATCCATTCTAAGGCAACAACATATCCCTTTCGCTACTAAAATTGTTCCGAGCTCTGAACTACATTTTATGTGAATACTTAAAATGGTAACGACTTCAAACAATCGAAGTGCTGCGGGTGGAGCTTTGCTTTTGAAAATTCAAACATTCAACTAGTTAACCCAAGACAGAGAAGAGCCGTTCGACCTGTCTTCACATCTGTCAAAAAAATCATGCTGGTGCAGAGTCTTCGATATTATTCATGCCTGCGCATAGCTTACTTAATGGGGCTGTGTATTCATCATGTGACAGATGTAATATATGACCATTAGCACCTTAAAAAGACAGATTTTTGGAGGATTACGCCTGCTTAAATATTGGTGAAAGTTCTTGCAAAATTTATGGGACCAAATATTTGTCATTGATTATAAGTAAAGTGACCATTCGTCCTCTTTTTGAGAGGACAGTCCTCTTTTTGGCTACTATATCCTCTCTTATGTTTTTAATGCTTTAAGTAAACGAGGACATTTGGAGGTCAGTTTAATAAAACCTCTTTTGTCTTTTCACTTCTAAAGTCCTCTTATTCCCCCAAAGACCATCCCTCTACGATAAGAAATAGTAAATACTTTCTCAATTCTCACAAGCCTGGAGTTAGATTATAATCTTTATGTATTTTTTTTCAAAGACCAATTCGATTGCTTTATCAAACCTACAAACTTTGATAATAATAATTTGCTTTAACCATTTTCGATTGTATTTGTACTTAAAAAAATGTCCTTTATTATAAAATATTTTCCAGCAGCTAAATTAGTTAATTTTAATAGATTTCCCCAAAAACCTAGCGTTGGGCGCCAATTTAACTTGTTTAATCCTCTTCCATATTCCTTTTAAATGTTTCTTCATAATTATTAATATGTAAATTGTGTAAGATTTGCCTTGTGTAATTTTCTTAGGTGGTGAAAAGTTCTTTGACACCGATTTGGAGCACCGCGTTGGGCGCCAATTTTCAATTTTTTTTTGTCCATGATCCGACACATGCTAAAAAAATCTTAAAAAGAGGATTTTAAAACTTCTGAATGAGCTGTAGAACGCTTCGATTTTGTGCAAAATATTGAATCTTAAAATTGTAGTAGATCTTGTTGGATCCAACATTAAGCTTTAATAGGTCTGTACTACTATACTATTATTAACCATTAACATAGTCCAATACAAGCCTTTTGTATGCCACTAGTGAAAAATTTATAAAACTCATAAACTGGCGCCCAAACACTAAGCTGTCGCTACTTCAATCAAGTCAATTCTTTTACAAAAGAATTATCTAAAATCGCCTCAATTACTACCATCCCCAGGAACACATGAATCATTCAATAACATAAACACCATAAAATGTTGTATTCGATATCCAACGCTTCTGAATCCATATAAGACGTCATCAGCCATCATCGTGTTATACACAATATATACTCCACCTGGTCGCCTTTATGTCCGATTTCCGATTCGTAAATAAAAACACCATGAGATACAACCTATCAAACTGTCAAATTCTTCTCGAAAATAATACAGTTATTGATAATTCTGACGAAAAGGGGCGCAGCGCTTTTCGGGATACGGCTAACGTATAAATTATACATTTTGTATATCTCTCTCTCTGTCGTTAAACTTGTGCTGCAAATTGACCTATAAATTTGGGTTGATCGTAACCTGACCTCATCGTTGATCATAAAAATATTCTCTATATTCAAATGATATCCATAAATGAATTGAATTTTCATAAAATTCTAATAAGAACCGCCATGATGATAAAGGTTATATGTTGAAGATTGTGGTCGTGATTGGCTTGCTCCAAAACTATAAAGGTTGTCAATGCAACTCAATATTTATACGGACTTAGTTCTGGAAATTCTCCGAATCGATAAGAAGAGAAGCTTTTAAGCACTTAACTTGGTTAAGAAGAAATTTGTATTCGTTTGAATGCAGATTTGGGAGGGAAACTAGTTCTCGCTCTTTGAATCAAACGATTCTCCAGTATCCAGTGCATTATGCTGTCAGAATGGAAATGTTGACACTAGAAGAGAAATTTGTTTTTAATTCACTTATTGTTCATGGCCCACCGGAGGTATGTATCACTTTTTTGTAGTCAACGGGCTTCTTCTATAAGTACCTACTTCTCATCCTTCCATTCCTGTATGAACTACGAGTATCTTAAACATTTATTTTAATATTTAGTGACGAAGAAATCTTTTACAGGGCGGCTTTCGTTGGGTCATTCCGTAGCTTAAATGCAACTTTGACTTTGTTCTACCTAAAAAAAAAAAGATCGTCAACTTCCAACTTAAACGCTCATCCAATGTCGGTTTGTAGGTACATATCTTGTTTGAATTTACGTATCGCTTCTTGCACGCACCACTGTCTGGTGAAAAGGTATGCTAAGCCGATATAAGCCGCAAATAAGATTGTGGTGGCTCAACACCCGTGCTTTTCTACTTTTCTTTATTGCTGTTCTATTGTCGATCCTTTGTTTCATAAGTTATAGCTCGTAATTTTATATCCAAGCTTAGAATGATTTTTATCAATGTCTGTCATTCATTCCCCTTTGGCCACACAGACACTTGTGGCTACATACCGACATAAAATACGACATACATTAATTCGTAAACTTCTTAAAGTCAGATTCACCAGACGGCAATTAAAACCTTCTCCACAAAAACTGTGCATACAACTTACTTAGTTTTATGAGAATTTTTGAATTTTCACGATCTTAACGTATTTTGACTTTTAAGGTCCAAATTTTTACAATATTCTATTTTTGTGGGATAATTAAAAATTTATTTTCCGCTTAAGTGGCATTTGTGTAACACAATAAAAACAAAACCCCAATCTTTCTACCAATTTGTTCTTTTTTTTTCATTTCAGGTAGGCCCATAAAAATGTCCAATTTAGTGCATCCAGGGTTTTCCAGTTCCTGCGATTTGTGTTCGGTATAACTTGCTGGCAGTTAAAACAAATTGACATTGAAATCACTTGAAATAAATTTAATTGCATCATTAATTTAAGCTTAAGAGCTAATTAAGGAACGTGTTTTCAATTATCAGAGATGCCATCATTTTGTTTGACTCTTTAAAATTTCAATAAAATAAAAAAATATGTCCTCAAGAGTAGTTTGTGGTGTAGGTTCATTTTACTGCTGTTTTTAGTTTAAAAATATCTACCGAATGTGCTTTAATTTATGACCGAAATTTATTTCATCCAATTGTGATTTGCTCTTTCGTTGCATAAATGAGAAACGTTGAAAGATTTTGTTTTCGAAAGTTTAGGTCTAAGACATGCCACAAAGAAGCAAGTTACGTGCACATTTTCTTTTTCCTTATACCTTTGCGCTTTTTCGTTATTTACCGACTCAGGTTAGGTTAGGTAAGAGTGGCAGGTCGCCTCAAGTGCAGCCACACTTAAGCTAAATTAGGCCCATTGTGTTACCACAGGATCGATAACGTCTCCTTATCTACCCGTTGAACCAGCCGGAGCCGAGAATGAAGCGATGGAGGCAGTTGATACCTATGTTTGCGAGTTCGCTAAGATTGTCGAAGAAATATTCTCCGAGGTATAGTTTTCTAGTTTTCTACGGAGTGACAGTGCTGGACACGTACAGAGAAGGTGAAGAATAGTCTCCTCCTCCTCCTCGTTCATACAGCTTCTGCAGAAATTTACCGACTCAATTTTGTAGACTCTGCAATACATTTTTGATTTAAATTTCTAAAAAAACAAAATAAACGGTTCTACTTAGGCTTAGCTTGACAATTTTTGTACCCAACCATAGACCATGAAGCCTACTCTCCATTTGTTCGGTTAATATTATGAATATTTTTATATTTAGGGCAGTTGTTCAAATTACGAACAAAAAATTTACCGAATTAGCACAAGGTTTATGAAACTATTTTATCAAAAAACTAACGGATCCCGGCGTGCTTCGCTACTCATGGATATTAACACAGAATCAAATCCATTGGTTTTATTTATTTATTATTTTTTTTTTTGGACAAAATCAGATGATGACATAACTCACGAACGCGTCGACCAATTTCGTTCAAACTTTAGATAAACCAACTACATGACCATGCAAAAAAACCATAACAATTTTATCGAATTCGGTTTGACCGTTCGTGAGTTATAAAATCACAACGCTCTTGCAACTCTCTTTTATATATTTTATCATAAAATGTTCACCATCTTTAAGCCACTTTGAATAACAACACTTCACATGGCCAACTTCCTTTTACGCAAACCATATAGGCTAAGTAAAAACAAATATTGTAGAAACTTTTTTGATAACCTCCTTTTATAGGGACTATTTAGTTTTCATAATTATGGTGGTTAGAGTGCTGGACTACTGAGCGCAGGGTCTCAGGTTCAATCCCCGAAAAAAAGAAATATATCTTAGCGCGAACGTCCGACATAAATCCGAGAGTACATAGATTTCATGATGATGTTTACATGTTTTTCAATTCCGGTGCACATTGGGCGCCAGTTAACAAAATTTCACTTAAATTGAAAATCAACACAATTTTGGGATATATGTATATCCGAAAACATTTCTTCAATGGCAAATATGAACACTCATCGGCAAAAGTATTTTGACAAATCTAAAAGTTATATTTCATTTTTTTTTTCGTTATAACTTTGTCGTTTTTTACTCGAGGGAGGTAAATCGTGCTTCTTCCGATATTTCGTTCGTTTTTCTGATATTTACAGTTTGCTTCGACAGATTAAATTCCTCCCCTACTTTTCAAAAGAAAGACCGGAATCGTTTTTTTTTTTTTTTTTGTACAGAAGCTACTCGATCTTCCATAGTTAACTCTGTAATTTTCCCCATATTTTAATCAAAACGGACATGTACACAATAAATCTATCATATTTAAGTTATTTAAATTCAAACGATAACAGTTTTCTCCGTCAAACAAATCTTGAAAATTGAGTTTGTCAAAATTCGTTTGCCAGTCCGAAAATCTTACTTTAAGACCAAATAGGTCTGAGCTTTCCAGCAATGGGTCTCAAATGGTCTCATTTGAAAAGCGTTTTGCCGATTAGTGTATGTTTAATTGAGTCTTTTACGTTCAACCGGAGCTCACTCTTAGAACTTTTAATGAATTCGTTATAAATTTTCATATTTTAATGCCTAAAACAAGATCCCTCTTAGGCTACTTTACCAAGAGGCCTATGGGTCAGCGACTCATGCTGATTCTTCCATGCTGACAAAACAAAATATGAAACCACATCACTGACTACATTTTATGAATATAACTCAAAATCTTTACGACCTTGCACCTGAATACTTATAAAATGGAAAATATAGGGAGAAACTCTAGATATCGTTCCGGGACACCATTGCTCTGGAATGTCATTTCCATTACCAGACACTCCTTCGTCGCACAGATCATTTTACATTATGTCACTGCATCTACTTAAAAAAAAAAAAAAAAATCAAATCTATGCTGCCGACTGTTATGCTTATGAAATTCAACCGAATACCGATCGCGTTTAATTTTATTCCGCCGGATCACACATCTCACAGAAGACCAAAAATGATTGACAGCCACCAATAAAACATATACACACCAAACAACTATAACTCTATCACATTCGAATAAAATACAATTTATCGTTTCCCATTTAGTCAGAAAAGAAAAGCCGAGTAAACGATCATGCCACCAGCCAAGTTAATAGATCACGAGTATTAAAATTTTAAGCGTATTCCTAAATTAGTCCTAAAAAAGTTAAAAAGGAACACACACACACAAAATACTTATAGACGTAAAACAAAACAGAACAAATGAACCACCTCAATAAATTAAGTTAATGAATTCATTTTCCCTTCCGATCGTTCTGTGATCGCGCTCGCTCTGTTCTTAATTTCAAGGTTCCCAACCTCAATCAAAACCATTCCAATGAAATCCCCGCACACACTGACACGTCACACTGTGCGGATGCTCAAAAGCAGGGAAAAATAAAAAGACAAGAACCCTTTAAACACCATTCACATGGGTAAATGATGCTGCCACGAAGGAACACCATACATCTTCGAAAATGACTTTGGCTGTGATTTCGTTCATTAATAAAACGCAAGGGTCCGCTCGGCTGCGCACAGCATCAGCACCAGCTCTCGTGAAGGGTGATCGGTGACGGTGATCGGTGATCGGTGATCACCACCACCAACTGCAGAAGGGAACTCCAACTCAAACAAGTAGGTAGGCCCAAGGAGGTGGAAGCAGTTCGTCTCTCCTGCTTCGGCAGGGGAGCAAATCAGACAGAGATACCGAGTAAAATATTCATCGGAACCTGTTTCAATAATACCAATCAACATACCAACACAACACACCGACTGCGGGACTGGAACTGTGCGCAGCGAAACAGAGGCGCACAGGTGGGAACATTTTCCGATGCATCGAGCATATCGATGGTGCGGTGCACAGGGAACACCGAGCTTAACAAGAAAACGATCAAAAAGGACGCGCTGGCTGGCTGGATAAAAATAATAAAAATACCAATCGTCGAGTGAAGAACGGGGGGAAGAAGAAGCGTTTTGTATTTTGGCTACTTTTTGATTTAACAACTCACAGGAGTTGTTGTGCTTGTCATTGCGCTGACGATCGATGGTGATCGTGCTGGTTGTGGTGGTGGTGGTGCTGCTGCTAATACAGGATGTTGCGTACAACAGATAGTCCAAGTCAAGTGCGAGTTTTAATCCCTTTCCTTCACAATGCCGTGCTCTCTCTCCCTCTACACATGTACTATATCCACACGGATGGATGGATGGTTCCCTTTCGTCCAGGAATGCGCTTACGACGGATGGATGGACTGCGATCTGCGAACCGAACCATCCCGACACAGAACAAGATACAAAACGAAACCCGATGGTCAAGATTCTCCTAATGAAGATAATTTATTATGAGATTCCGTTTAATTAAAGTCAGATAAGCAACAGCCGCACGGCGAACCAAAATATTCACAGACCTCTTCGGCGCGCATCTCAGTCGTAGTCGGAGTGCTATGGTATTTCGGGGGTTTCTGGGAACCCCAAACGACAACTGATTGGATTCCTCCCTGTGCGCGCTCTTGTGTGTTGTGTTCAGGTGCATGTTCGGGCATCCATATGTTAATTAATTTTAATTGATTCCATTTTCTAAGGTCGAGAGCACACCAAAAAGTGAGCGTAAATGTCCTTTTCGATACACAAAACGAAAACCTGGCCAAAATTCAACTCGTTCGTGTTGTTATTTTTTTTTTTTTCGCCTCGATCTCTTGACCACACAGTGACAGGACTTTTACTTAGTCCCCGACGACGACGTGATAATTGTGAAACATGCTTGTGCATCGTTTTTGTTTATGCAAATTTAATTTATTTTTTCTTCGGCGTCTTTTGTATACACGCCGCAGTTGTGTGTATAGTCATCGTTTTTAATTTCCGAACAAAGCCAAGTAAATAATTATTAATCGATTCATTTGGCAAGTGTGGTTGGTCTTCTGCTCAGCAGGATACCACACACAACAGCAGAGACAGGCTAAGCTCAGTCAAATCACAAAGTCATTCAAGTTTCCATTCTTTTTGTGGTCGTTTCGGTCGTTTTATTGCGGTTGGAGTTTTTTCTTTTTTAATCTAGAGCGCTTTGTCATTCGGTGGCATTATACACGTTCTGGAGTAAGTGATACTAAGCGGGGCACATCATCCAACGTTTCCTTTACTAAATTATTGAAATCAATTTTGGAAACAGATTGGTTTTAAATTATTTTTAAACAAATACCTCGAGCAATATGCTAATGGGCAGGTGTCTGAGGTGATAAATTTTTTCGGAACAGTGTCGAGTGGAGTCCGGCCTCATCGTACTGAGGTGAACTGATTTATTCAAAATTTGGGAAACACCTGATTTCCTATATTTCTAATCGCGACCATTGTTTGAATGAAGTATTCAGGCGATATGATTGATGGTGTTGGCGTAATCATTTAACAAGGACACTTATCAACTGAGGGACGTTGAACTTGTGGGTAGTCTAACTTGTGATCAGAACTTTTACGTTCTTCAAAAACACCGGAGACGAAGAGGACAGCAAAGCCAATGGTCAGTCGAAACCAAACAAGTCTTCAGTAGTCGAAATTTTCCCCGTTACAAGTGTGTTTATAAAATCGCTTCCTGTTGATATAGTTAATGTTTTCGAACAAGAAAGTTGGTTTGGATCTTCTACGTTGACTTTAGAAGCTTGAAACAAAGAAAGGGGTAATTGCTATAACCGATTAGGTATATAGACAAACTTCCTGCTGTTGGTATAGACTAGAGTGATTCGAAAAATGTATATAGCTTGAAAAAAGTCGTTATGACAGCTAACAGCGTAAGGTGTTCCAAAGATGATGAGAATGTGATCGTGTCGAACGAATGCTAACCCATCTTAGCACATTCTAAGTATTTATACTGTTCAAATACGGATCTCGAAACAATCCCACGGTTCTTAACTATGAAGTTAATTCATTAACACCTTTATACCCAACTACCCATATTACCTAACCCTTAACACTCGTTTGTGGTTACATTCCTTTTTTTAACACTCGTTTGTGGTTACATTCCTTTTTTAATTGTAACCACAAACGAGTGTTAAGGTAGTTAAGGTAGCCCTATACAGACAGTCAGAAGTTTGTCTTAAGTATTTTGTATTAATTTGTATGATTAAACTGTTGTACAACGGGATAATTGTTGCAAGTAGGCTTTCCCATAGAATCGGTGAATTGGTACAAATATTTTCAAAAAATCGAAAATCAACGTTTTGACGTTTCTTGCGTTTCTTAGTAGTACAGCGTTATTTTTTTTAGTCTTCTTAAAGCTGTCAGAACTTAAAATACATATGTTGAATATTTATATTTGGTGCATCAGTTTAGGGTTTTCAAAGACAAAAAAAAAAAGTACAAACGCCAAAAAACGTTCTGTTTATTTTTTGGCCTTCTTTTGAGCCGCTTTTGACCCGCAACAACTTTTGACGGGCAATCATTAAGAGAAATCACTTAAAACTCAATTTATAGCAATAAAGAAAGATATTGTTTTTGTACAAAATTTCCAACCCGAGAAGTTAATCAATTCTGACATTATAATGATAGAGGAACTCAAAAAAGTGGGTTGCAAAATGCTGTCCGTCTGTCCGTCCTTAAGCAGGGCTACAGCTCGAACGGCTGCCCGGATTTCGTTGAAACTTCGGATTTGGAGTTTGTGGGCTTACAGTTCAGGACCGTTTTTGTTTTTTCGCACGGTAATCTCAAGATTAATGGTAGCTACTTGAAATATAAAATTTAATACCAGTTTGATTTGTTCGAAAACGGCTCTAACGATTGTAACCCAAATTGATATTTAAGCTTAGGTAGGTGAGGTAAACTTGACTGGATACTCAGTTTTTGGCTAAAAAATCGAATAACAGTACTTTTGAAATATAGACATATCTCCAAAACGGTCCATACGTTACAAATCAATTTCTAAGGTAATATGGTGAGTCTATGTAACTTAATTTTTGTCTATAATATCGTTTAATGGTTTTTTGAAAAAAAAGTCCTTTTCAAAATTTAGTTTTCTTTAGTTTAACTGAAAACGGCAAAAACGATTTTAACCAAAAAGCAAACATGGAGTAAAATTGATATGTTCAAAATTATTGCGTCCTTAATTTGCAATTCGAATCACCAAAAACGCTGATTTCAAAAACTGCTCATATCTCGAAAACCCCATTTTCGAGATCGATAAAACTTAAAAAAAAAAAAAAAAACAGTAATGCGTACATGACATCCCGAACAATAACTTACACTCGGTTTTCAGTTAAATAGTTAAGCAATAATATTTTTTAACTAAATATCTCAATATTTGTTACTGCTTTGTCTGCCAAATTTTACAAAATTTACTAGAGATTCAACTTATAAAAACTAACATTTATATTTGATATGTACCTACGTGAATTTTATTTAACTCTACCTATTCCTTTATGAACGGTTGCTTCTGAACTTTTTACCTTAATCTATCCATTGACTCAACCAAACTTTTGATTACCGAGAAAGTTTCGTTCGACCCAGTCGTGCACTTTCGTTTACATTTTTACAAGAGTACCTATATTGTTCTTCCTATGTTGGCCCTCAATTTTTTTGTATTCCTACCGACAGTAATCTCCTAACGAATCCAGTAAATATATCAAACATCTATACCGCCGCATCTACACAAAATTCATTCATAATCTTCCAGTCGGGCGTATAAATTTTATGTTACTCATTTCATAGCTAAAATCAAGCAGTTCGAATCATATTGACAACATTATTTGATTAACAAGACAAACTATAAATACATGACATCATTAACAAAGAAGCCTCTGCGAAATGAGTAACGACTGTGTCAATATGTCAGTAATAAATAATTTCACTCTTTGTCAAAGGAGTTGAATAAATAATTACGTTCGAAGAGAAAAGAGTGAGTAACAACAGTATATTACGAAAATGTGAAGACATTTTTTCACGACACACGACATGTTTAAAATGTTATGTTACAGTGCGTTATAGTTGCTTTGTCAGTCTTACATTATTTACATAAAAAGTGAGCTTCAACTTACATGTAAACCCCAATGCCATTGGTAGATAAATTTGTTTGCGACTCTTTGAGGGGGTATATTATTTTTGGAAAACTCTGTTTTATTTCTTTCTTTTTTTTTATTGAAAGCCATTTGTGGGCATTCCTTTGTGAACTAGCATGTCGTCGCAGTGGCTTAGTGGTTAGTGTGTTGGACTTCTAAGCGAAGGGTTCCAGGTTCGAATCTCGTAAAAACCCAAATTAGAACTTAGGTTTTTTTTCCAATGCGCCACCACTCGTGAACATCTTGCAAACATCCGAGAGTATACCTGTCTGGAAAGAGCTTCTCAATTAGCCGTTTGGAATCGGCATGATATTATAGATCCTTATCATTCGTTCAAAAAATTAAAAACTCACACAAAACGACAGGTTTGTGAGAAGCTAGGCCTAGGCCTAGTCCCTATGGGCCTCTTGCGCCAATAATTTTTGTTTTTTTATATCGGAAAGAAAGTATGTATGTAAATTTAATCGCATCGCACCTTATTGCGAATATTTTCTTTAACTGGCGCCCAACTGGGTTGAGAGAGTTGTTTCAAGTAGCTGTCTCTTAAAGGGGAGAAAATGCGTACCGTTTTTAATTTATAAAAAGAAAAATAATAAACACAGTCTTGGTAAGAAATAATTGTTAAGCTCATGAATAGTTTTATTTTTTAACTGGCAGTGCTATTCGTGACATTTGTTTACAACAATACCTCCGGCTGCAGGAAATAAGGCCCCAAAAAAGAGAATGAAACAAGGCCCCAAATTTGGGGTTTATTTCATAATAAAATTAAAAATAATGAAAATTACTTTTTCTTTTATATTGTTGATATTGGGTAAACTAATTTAGATTAAAGGAACTTTGTATATACTCAACCTCGCACCCACCCCGTAATCTAACAGTAAACCCAAGTAGGGGGGTTGCAGGGGGGCAGCATGCCCCCCATACGTATTCCATGTCGGAAGGGTAACAATTAATAATAAAGAATTAATTTTGGGGTCTTATTTCATAATGAAATTTGACCCCAATTTTTATTAGGAAATAAGGCCCTAAAAAGGAAATTACACCCCAAATTCTATTAAAAATTGTTGTTGTTGTTTCCTGTATAATTTTTTGGGGCCTTATTTATTTATTTTTAATTTTTTTTGTTTTTTTTTTGTGGCCTTATTTCATTGGGGCCTTCTTTCGCAGAGCCAATAACTCCATCTATCGATCGCCAATAACTCTGATCTATCGATGGACACTAAATCATCGATGGACTATTGAAAGTCAAACAACAAACACCCTTTTGAACAGGCAGCCAAATAATATGGGTCGTGGCATAAAATAGACTTGTAAAAAATGTGATCCCACTGAGTGCAGTTATAAACATGATAATGTTCCTAAGCCAGACATCGTTTCAAAGTTTGATTAGGTATACCTCTCAAATCAATGTCATTTCAAATGACCACTCATCCACTTTCATCATCTTCTTTCTCCCAACCGGTCTTTTGTTATCGTTTAACAGGTATTCACCATCTTAACTTCTTCATTAGTTCAATAAATTTAGCATTTATTCGAAATTTAAATCTAATTTATTACTTTTCATTTTATTAACTTGGTTGTCACTGCTCAGAAAGCCAGTTCTTTTCCCTCTTTTTCTGTACTTAGCAGTTTATTCATTTTTTAGCTATCTTCTGTATAATTTATTAACAATAGCGAATGCAAAGCCATACCTCACGGATTAAATGGTATTTTAGATTAACTCCAAAACCTATTCACAAATGTATGCTTGTTTGAGAGTAGAAACCTTTCAGATACAAAATGGAGATATGCAAATTTTTTCCAAACTCGGACGAAATTTCTCAGCCGATTAATATAGTATTTTCGTTGTTTTATTGTTTAAATGGGCATTTGGTGAATTAATGCCTTGGCGCGTATCGCAAATGTCCACAATATTGTGGGTGGATATGCGGACTAAATGTTTATCGCTACTCAGAAACTATTAATCACAATCTCACCTCAAAGTGAGTAGTTTAAGTTAAAGTGATGATATGCCGAGTAGGCGGTGTATAGGTCACTGATGGTCTGTGGGAAAAATTATGAAACGAAAATATTGAAGCCCAAAAAGGTTTCCGTATTACATAATTGTGAACAACAAAGACCCATTTGACACTTCAAGGTGATTTGGTGGTGCCTGTGGAACTGTTTCCATCGTTGGCTGATGCATCACTTTTATGGCTTAAAAGATCAGATACATAATTTAAATAAATGTCAGCAGTAAATGAATGAAGCGGACGATGTAGATCAATTTGTTTACATGTATTTCATTTTGTCCTCGACATGGTTTATCGGAAGAAAGTGAAATAAATTAAAAGCACCACTATATAGAAACAATAAAGACAGACGAGTTATGTCCAGAATCTGAGCCTGGTATCCGCTTCGAGAGCGGAAATTCACCTGCATAAGCACCCGCATCATGTGATGCACTTAGATATATTGACGCGGAATTGACGTTTTGTTTTTCTGGAAGAAACAAATTTCGAAGTGAACGTTGATAGAAACATGGGGTTGGTTACAATGCGCCACTCCTTTTTAACTCTTTTTGGATGCACATTCATTTTGACAGCAATTTTCTCCAATTACAGGGCAATCTGATGCACGTACGAATTCGAGAAGAGACACGAAATTTATAGCTACAGAGTGAATAAATCAGCTATTAACGCATCTTTGAAATGAGATCGCCTCCATCAACTATACTGACTACTGTTATCGGGTAATCTCGAAGAGAAAACGTGTTGCGGTGATAAAATCAAAAACCTCTTCAAATATAGACCGCATAATTAATTACCCAAACCCGAATTTTAAAAAAATCAGTAAAACTCGGGTGATCCTCTTTGGCGAAGAGAAAAAATGTCAAAAGGAACTTGTATTATTAAAAAAATAAAAACAAACCTATCTAGGGAGTGATTTGAGGTAACTAACGGTCAAGGTATGTTTTGGATTATTATGGGTGTAGTTGTAGCCTTGTTTTGTAGGAGATGAGGCCATTCGATTGGACACTCAATTGGGTCATAAAATATTTTTGTTCTCCACCTTCGTTGCCAGCTGTTTCGGCAGCAAATAAGAATATTTAAGATTACCAGAGTTCGCACTGTGGAAGAAATTGTGCCATTTCAGTGACCTGGCTTACATGCAAAATATTGGAAAACAAATTAAAGACAGCATTTTGTATCTGCACTTCATCTTCCCAGCAAAGAAAAAATCAAGGGAATATGTTGTGGTTAAGGCAGTGAAAGTGGTTCTTAACTATTCGCCTTCGCCTATTTAAATATAAGACCTGCGTCGAAAAATGCGCATTTGCTTGAATTGTTGTCGCGAATCGTATAGTTTTTTGTCGTGCGGCAGATTAACTAACCCGCTATTGAAAATCCATTTTAAAATGGTCTCCTGATTGCCTCCACTGTATTTGTAGGGATATATCTCCATCCATGCGGTTGGTTTACTTTTTTACTCCTTGTGCAATCGAGACATGCCTTAAAAAGAATGTATAGTTGGCGCAACAGGTCCGGAGGGACCCTAGGACTAGCTTCTCCCAACCATTCGTTTTGTGTGAGTTTCTTTTTTTCAATTTTTGGAACGAATGGAAGGGATCTGAAATTCTTTGTCGATGTCGACTCCAAACGGCTAATTGAGAAGATTTTTCAAGACAGCTATATTCTCAGATGTTTGTCTGATATTCGCGAGAGATGGCGCAGTGGAAAAAAGCCCTAAGTTGGAATTTTGTTTTTTTTTTCTAACCAACTGAAAGTCAGGCGGGATGATATTTTCTTTTTTTAAAGAAAGGCATACTCATTCAAGGTCTTGACTCCAATAGTACGACTTCCTTATATCAGATCAGCAAGTGCAAAATCATTGTGTAATGTGTACGGCCACCGACCAGCAGCTAACTTGTCAATTTGACCAGTGAAAAGAAAACTAAATTTTTCGTTAACGTCACTTTTTCTACGTCAGTTACATAAATACGAAATCTCAAGTTACTACTTAGTTCAAAAATTCGTACCAGATTTTTATTGGCTACCCCTCCATAAACGTCAAACGGAAAAACTGCTGACTTGACCAGATTGGCCAATAAGAACTGTAACACTCAATTCAATCAGCGGTCATACTTTAGAACAAGAGTTTTGAAGTTTAAACGTCCCCAGCGCGGTAACACCCAAAGGGGACTAGCCAAAAAAAGGGCCCCATATAAAATACTAATATAAAAAAAGAGAGCAGCAAAAACATTGGGGACGTTTAAGTATCTAGTTTAGTAAGTCTGACAGCTGTCTGACTAGATGTATCTCGGTTTTGATTCGCTGAAATCGGTAATATGAGCAGCTGTTTCAGTTGACTTTTATGGAGGGATAGTTAAGAAATTCGTGACAACTAAGTTGACAGTTCGGGTATGTGGCTGACGTAGAAAAAGTGACGTTCCCGACCAATCTAGCTTTTGCGTTCAGGTTACATCTTATCCAGACCAATTTAGACAACTTAAAATAACTAGATAAAAAATGTATTCATTACGAATAGGTTAGGTTAGGTTGGGAGGGCAGTTTTGCAACCGATGCAAATTTCACCCAGAAGCCATGAAGGCCCATTGTGAGTACCCTGTTTGTACATGCAAGGACATGTGGCTAACAAAACCACTTCGATCTGTTGAGGAATAGTTTTATGTCTGATAGAAGTGCCCCTGCCAAGTCGTCCAAACTTTCGAAGAACCTAGCTCCCATACAGGATAAATTCATTACGAATAACATCTTCTCAAATTTTTGCATTCTTTCTTGTTCGTTAAATAAAGAATAAAGTCCTAAAATCTTACTTAGACTGAATAAGGGACCATTGTGACCATTTTTAATAAATTCTTGACCCCCAAGAGTCTTGAGGCCGTCTTCGTCGTGCGTTGGTTGCTTAACTCAGTGTCGGATGTCGCACTCATTCTCTTAAGCTGGCACACAAAAATAATGTTCGGTAGTTATTAAAACGTAATAAAGTCTTCAATTTATTTATTACTAAAGTGATTGGTTTCAAAGTTGGTCCTTGCAACGTCGAGCAAAATTACAGCTCTAGTTCTTTGCTTGCCACTTAAAAATCCGGTTTCTTTAGTTTAATAGTTGCTTCGGTATTGCCATATAGAAATGTATACTCAAAATTAAAGCCTAGTACGCAGTTGTTCCGGAACGAAAAAAAAAAACCATAGAAAAGTGACACAACGAAATCATGAACGAAAAATTTCCCTCTCCCTTTTATTTTGCAGTGCGCAGCTGCTCCGAAATGATGGCGCAATAGTGGGTAATTGTAGTAGATTGCTTGGTACAGCTCTCCACTTTTCGCAAACGTTTATTGTCCGGGGTATTAATTGCTGGGAAAATTTGACATTTGTACTGCAGTGTTGCCAGCCAAATTGAAAAATGATAGCCCAAAACACCCAAACTCGAATATGAAGATCAAAAATGCTATTTTTTTTGTAATTCCAAGATACACTTATTCTGATTATATTGTTTTAAAAGGCGACAATATTAAATTAAAAAAAATCAACATAAGACAAACTCGTATTGAGAGATTTTTCTAATTTCCAATGTTAAAAAAAAAAAAACATTTTGCTGGAAGGGGGTCATACCGCTTATCGCAGACCAGCATACTTGGGCAGTGTGTTTCCTTATTCATGCATAGCTTGTGAGATAATTTTACTGCTGAAATGTGTGAGTCTGTTCAACAACTGTATGAAAATGGAGTTGGCTCATTTGCTATTAACTGTATGGAAAGCTTTAGTAATACGAAAAGAGTACGTTCGCAATTGAAGTATGCATTTTTTTTATAAATACCTAAGGAGCCTCAAAATCGCCAAACTTTAGAGTGAAGAGCCTAAATTAGGACAGGAATAAATGACAATTTTAAGGAGCCAGGGAAAGTTCGAGTATCCAAATCAGAGATAAATAGCCAGTGCTGGTAACACTGCTAATTGTGTAGCAGCTGATGGAACTCTCCACAAATTATTTTCCGCTGCCTTTTCGCAGACGTTTCGCTGTCCATTTGGAGACCACTGATGGACAATTTCGTTCCCCAAGAGCTCGGTAATAGGCTTAATACATTGTATTAAAAAAACCCCTACCTGCGTTCGTACCTGGCCCACTCACTTGTTTGAACTTATTTGAAATGAACTTCTAAAGTTTAGATTACACGTGTCATTTTTTGTGGCAAATTTTGACATGCCGACGTCATTATGACATTAACACTTGTCCTAAATTTGTCACTTCGTGCGTGATCGCCTGAAAAGCGTCTAGTCTCGCTGGCTGTCGCAGCATACTCTCAAGAGACACGCGAGTGACAATAGAAAGAGCGAATTTTTGAAATTTTTAAAGTCAGCATATCAAAATTTTTCAGGAAAAATGACACGTGAAATCTTAGCTTAAGAGCTGATACCGGTTGGACATTTCTTATCTTCAACTTAGGATCGGTACACCTTAATCAAAGACACTTGTTTTTTTTTTCTTTTTTTTTCAAATCGCGTTAAATAGCTGTGACGCTAGCTATAATTGCCTTTTACGTTAAAGACCATTTCAGCGTTTGACGTTTCCCTCTACCAACCTTTGCGTGTTTGCTCCTATACGTTGTCGTGTCAAACTATAAAACGGAAACAACACACCTCTGGTCGACTACTTTTTTTTTTCGTAATATTAATGACACTCATCACTCGTTAATCGTTACTCGTTACTCGTTACTGTCGCAACTTTAGTCGCATTCCAGTTTGCAGTGACCGTTCAACTAAAGACAATGTCGCCACCTTACTGGTATGCGAAATCGCTCGCCCAGAGATTGCACACGTGAGTTAATTGTTTTCAAGTTCAAGAGACCCATTAAACTCCCAGCTACCCTGCCGCAACTGCGTGCGCCTTTGAAACCTCTGTCCAAATGGCCTCATTTTACCACACAACATAAACGAAGCCAGAGTTTAAGCTGTTTGTGCCATAAAAATAGCCATAACCCCGGCGAATTCTTAGAGAGATTTGAGAATACTTTCAAGTTGGGACACAACCCAAAAAAAAAAAAAAAAAACAGCTGACTCACTTCGCTATACCCACACCAACAGTTTTATAATACGGAGCCAAACCCGCGCGGAAAGAAATGTCTCCTCAGGCGCGTATACCATATTCCATCACATTAACCCGAGGTGCATGCGCAATTGCATAACCCGCATGCGTGCGTCCACTAGGTACACACGGAAAAATGTCTGCAAATTCCAGTTTCACAATATACCCGACCAATTTAATTAGACTCACTATTAGAGTCTCGACTGTGCTCGTGTATCTCTAGATTTTAATTTGCTGAATTATTTGTCATGTTACTACATTTTTACTCTGTTAACTGTCCGTATAATACTTGCAGGTATCGACGGCCGGCAACTTTGAGCTGGAACTACTAGAAATCTCAAACACAAATAGCCACCTGTTGAGTGGCTATTGCTGTGGTGTTCCTCTGGATATAAGGAGCACGAGAACAACAGGTGGGTACTGGCTGCATTGACTGGGTCCCGTCAACTCCATTACGGGATCGATGTGAACATAATTAACGAGAGATCGTTTACATTTTACAGGTTGTCCGCCATGTTCGACGGCGTTCCGGTTGTGTCTGAAGGAGTACCAGAGTTCAGTGCCAGGAGGCTTTTCGAGCGGCTGCTCGTTTGGGAACTCGAGCACCGGCATCCTCGGCGGCTCCAGTTTCGTGCTGAGTGATCCCGGAATCGGTGCTATTGTTCTGCCATTTACATTTCGCTGGACGGTTAGTATACGCACACTCACTTACATAAATTAAGCGATAGAATTGTATTTTCCTTTAGTTTGGTTCTGTTTTTTCGTCGTTCGTAATTTCTGTGGTCATGTGGCACAAGCCATAGCTGATAAAATTGCTGAGAGGCTTTATCGCAAAAACACGCTCCAAAACCGCACACTAACACGAGCGGGGTATCTGTTGGTTCAAAATAAAAATAAAAACCAGCTTCCGATCGTTTAGTGCGCACAAGGTCGGCATCTTCGAATTCGAGTGCGGCTTTCGGCGATAAGGGGTATTTTTGGGGCTCTAAATCTTCCGCCGAGGAATGTAGGTCGAATATGAGTGGGAGTGTGAAGTAATATGTAATCGCTTGGCCCAGCTTGGTGCATGAGAAGGTGCTGTGTGGTGTGTACTTGTTGCTGCTCGGGTAGGTGTGGTCGCAGACCGCTTGAAATTCATCGGAGATTTGTCACTGGAAGCTAGTTCTGTGTTGAGAGGTTTGAAATTTCATTTGGATCTGCGCGATAACGTTTTCTAATGCATTTGGAACGAAACTGGTGGCAAATGTACATGAATTTTGCGTTTAAGAAAGGAAATCAAAATACAAAACTGATTCAGATTTCGTCGACATAATTATCAGACAGACCGGCAACGAATATTGGGAAAAGCGAGGAAGTATTGTTTTTTTGTTTAGTGTTACCTTCCGCGTCATTTGTCACGCTTCTGACTCTAGACCACGGAACTTTAACAAATGAATGCCCGTCTATCCATAGTATCAGCCATATTGGTTGCAAAAAGGGCGATTCAGCTCATCCTTTTAGGAGCGGCTTCTATTTTATTTTATTTACAAACAAAATGAAGTTTGTAGGTGTACAAGATGAATAGATGGAAGTATTGTTACCCTGTAAAGCAGCAAGCAAGTACAGCTTCATTGAGCAGGGAAATCCTTCCTGCTCGTAGGTATATGTATAAAGATTTATAGTATAGGACTATGAACAGTGCAGCTCGTCAAGTGAGTCAGACGTATTGACTTAAGATCGCAGTTCGTATTTGACTTTCAAGGGCTCGTGACGAGTTCGCTCAGTATCAAAGAAATTGATGCTTAACTTTTTAGTAGAAAAAGACTTGACCCTTTAATTTGAGATACAAAATTTACAACTTTCATGTTCTTGACTACATCAGCTATTTCTTCGAGAACCTCAATGATATGCAGAAGCCTTTCGTTTTGTCACAGAAGCGTCCCAATCAACCTAATTGGGTGAAACATTTTTCAACGATCGGTGTTAAGCCACACACTAAGTTCTGAATCCTTCTATGCTTCAATAAACGTCCTCGACTGTTTCCGCAGGTTTGGCTTTGCGTCTACTATATCCTTTAGTGGAACCACCAAAACAGCTTGTAACAGAGGCACCCGACACTCAGGCACGTAGCCATAGAGGGGCTTGAGGGGCTGAAGCTGAAGTAGGTTTTGTTCCTGTTGATGACCAAACTACTGAAGACCTGACGAAAACTATAATGCAGCGATTTGAAGAACTACATCTTGATATGAAGAATTGTGTTGGACAAGGCTATGACGGAGCAGCAAATATGGCAGACAACTTAAGTGGAGTATACAGTGCAGGATTAGGCTACAGTATTCAAAGGCTATGTATGTACAGGTACACTGTGCAAGCCTTCGCTTGAACCTGGCTCTGTCTAATACCATGTCAACTCCTGCAATTCCCAATTGTCTTGGTGTAGTTAGTGAAATAGCAACCATTCAAATGAAAATGGAACTTTCAAAAATGTCATTAAAAAACACGCACCAGAGAGCCGAAAAACTCGACTTCTACGCCTTTGTAAAACAAGATTCATTGAAAGACATGACAGTATTATTTCCTTTGTAGACCTCTTCAAATGCATCTCAATAAGTCTTGAAGAAATAACGAGCAAAACGTGGGCCATGTCTCGGAAGCATCAACACTTTTGGCAGCGCAGTTCAAAAAAGTGATTTCCTAGTAAGCCTCATTGTATGCGAAAAACTATTCAGTTTAACGCTGCCCTTATCAGTTTTCCTACAGAACAAATCGTTGGATTTCGTTTATGCAATCGACCGCACAAAAGAAGTTCAGAATTCACTTAAGAACATCAGAGAAAATGCCGACGATTTTTTCAGAGACGCTTTCCAATCCGCATCCCAACTTTCCGAGGACTTATTTGAAGAACTCCAAGAACTTCATTGAAACAAACAACGCTTTCCAATCCGGAAACCTCTTCCTATTTTAGAATATCTATATTTATTCCTTGCATAGATTCGTCAACACAAACCGAACGGACAGATTCATGGTCAACGAAGACGTTCTACCATCGTTTCAAGCTCTTCACCCAGGTTTTGCTGCTGTTGACCAAGTGAACGAAATGTCAAAGCTAACGTGTTACAGTAAAACCCGGAGAAGTGCCTCACCTTAATGCTCCGTTTTGACATGCACTTATGCGGGCTAGGCAGTTATAGAAAAAATCCGCTTAAGGCACTTATCTCTAAATTTATAAAAAAAAAAAAAAATTTTTTTTTATAAAATTACATTGACAGTTTGAATTTTGACAGTGACATCTACCCAGTCAGTCTCCACCATTGTAGTAGATTATGATTATTACTTTTTTTATTTTTTTATTTTTAAAGCATGAAACACAAAGAAGCGCCAAGGAAAAAAAGCTTTTGTATTTTATCAGCTGATTTCAAAAATGTGTACTTGAGAGAATTTTTTCATGTAAATTTCAATAAAAGTATACAAAATAAAAGGCACTTAAGCGGGAAAGGTAGTTAAGCGAGAAGCACTTATCCGGGTTTAACTGTACTTTAATAATGCATGTTGTAAGCTGTGAAAGCTCTTTGGTGCGAAAAATTATCTTCAACTTCTACCGAAGTCTTGAAATTGCTTGGTCTATGTGACAAGACTTATTTTAGAAGTACAGACTTCTTGCTTACGGTTTTGGTGACGCTTTTATTGACCACAGCTAGTGTTAAAACTTGAAAGAACTTTTTCAACTATAAAAAGGATTAAAAAAGTGTACCGAAGCGTTATGGGGAATACAAGATTAAGCTCTCTTGCTAAATGACATCTGTTCATTCGGATATTACTATGAATCCAGATAAGGGGATTAAGGGGATCTTATGTCAAAAAAATAAAGATCAAGATGTCTTCTGCCTTAAAAAAATGTGCGTAACAAAAATAATTTAAGTATGTTCGTTTGAGTACAAACGATTTAAAAACTAGTAAGAATTGATGAATTGGAATATTTTTATAGTTTTTTGTTTAAGAATTCCTCGCGTAAGATTTGGAAGCAACCCCCGTAAGCAAAATCCTAGCTACGGCACTGCAGACAATTATACTCAATCTTCACTTATTTCCAACCTTTATAGTGAACAATATACCTCACTGGGAGCAGATCCACAGTAGGAAGATGAGATAAAGGGCTGCAGTTTTGTGTCTCCATTTCGAATGGGCTCCACAGAATGTGGGATGTGAATACGATCGTTGTATAATGTATACCCAAACCAAAACAAATGTCCTAAAAACCGACTTGCAGTTGGAGTTGTGATTTTACAGTTAGGAGCTAGTTGTGCTTTATAAATCTCGCTTCTCGTTTCCCGATCTTTGTTTCTTAGAAATTCCGCCACTAATTCCAGCGGCATACCCTTTCTTTACAACAAAGGGATTGCCAAAGTGAATTTATATAAATCGAGCAAAAATGTTAAGGATACTGGACGATTTCAAATAATAAGACCGATGTCCAAACGATCTGCAAAAAGTTATAACTTTATTGAAAGAAGAAAGTTAATTTTACAAGCACAGGTTAGGTTAATTCATGTGGAACATGTGGTTGTTTGTCAGCTTGAGAGATTAAGTTTAAGTTGAGCTTTTCTTTATAAAGCAAAGATACGTCTTAAGATGGAAACAGGAACAAGAATTAGAATGGGATTGTTGCATAAATATTTTAACAGAAAAGGACATCGCACAAAAGCCAAATTTAAAATGGCACCACACCTTGGCGAAAGAAATTTCTTATTAACTGAAGGTATGTACTGTCATTCGCTCTCTGTACCGCTCGCTCCTCGACAGCCTCTGGATTAATGATTTTTAATCGACCATGAAGCCCAACAAATGGCCCCATTCTTATAGCGGGCTCCCCGTCACCGAGCGTCATTAGACGGTCTCCGTTACAAATTACCACTATGTAGGCCATTGCACCATTCCTCGCACAGATCTCGCGGGATGGTGAATTAGTGAAAATCAAATTTTATTCAGCGGAACTCTTCAACCGGGGGTCATCAAGACCATCTCTCTTGATGGGGATTATGGTGGTGCCGTATGTTTTCTTTATACACTTTTTTTTTTGCCACCAGCAACCGCCATGCCTTCATTGTTATTGCGGTGTAACGTGAAACTCCCAAATGACCGACGACCACGACAACATCATGTCCAAGTGTAGCAACACTTTCGGTGATTTCTGTTTACACAAAATGCGATTAAGGATTAGTTGCGCACCAACAACATCCATCCATGCCTCGCCTGCCTCTGATGGTACACTACACCGCGAGCGCGCGCTCAATTAAACAACTTGTGGTGAGCTGTATGTTGTGCTCGTATCTTGTAGATACACGGCAGTGCTGTCGTAGCGTTGGATCAAATTCTCTCGCATATACTACAAGCGAGCAAACTCGGTGAGGTCCCCCCCTTCCAAAAAAATGAATAACAAACAAAAACGAAAAATTAATAAACGACAAAAAAATTCCGAAAAATAAAAATAAACTTGAGTAAGTCGAATTAATTACGTTACCATTTAAACCCATTTTTGTGGCGTGAGTTCGCGTACCCGCAGCGGCTTAGAAGCGGCCGTACATACACCCGTACAGCTGGCGACGTGATTCAGTTCCCATTCCTCAGGTTGATTTGAAGGTGCGCGCAAGCGCAACTTTTAGCTGACCGGCCGACGACGACGAGGAAACCGGCCCGAAGATCAACGCAGTCAGCTTCAGCCGCAGCCCAGCACTCTGGTCTAAAACAGTTGGCACTAGATTGCCTTATGAGGAAATGAGAGTGAGCAGCGCGGTGTGGTTGTTTTTTTGTATATTTTCTTCGTTTTGTCTTGGTGCTGGACACAATAACTACACTCCAACTCCGTGGCAGCGATGATGTTGATGATGATGGCTGGGCCAGCTAGCAACCTGTAAGCCACGGTAGGCAACCTGTTTCGTGGGAACATTGCCTTCATAATGGAACCTGTTAAATGAATGAAATGCTATTTCGTGTCGGAATAATCTTTAGGAAATGAAGTGAACCGAATGATAGAACTGTTGTATACCGTCAGAGTTTGGCCAAAAAGCAAAGGGAAAGCTCTTCGAACTGACTGATGTTGGGGATTCGCGCTCGAATTCGTTGAAATTCAGAACTCATGCGAAACGATTGTGCTCCCTTTTCTAAGAAATCGCAGCAGTTACTCCGACTGCTCCACACTCCGACTCCACTCGACTTCGCATTTACGACGGAATTGAGGTGGAAATATGAAATTAATGGCTCGCCTGACTGTGGGCCGCAGCGAGCGAGAGGTATACATGAAGTTCGATTCGACTGCAGTGTACTGAGTCGTAAACGCTGTCCAGTGCGCAGACAGATTGAGGCCATTTTTGCAGACATTTAGTCCATTAGGTGCGAACTTGATTTTTAAGTGTTTTTTTCCGCTGCAACAAGTTGTTGGCTCAATAGAGTACTAACCAAACGTATATACTATTAGTACATGGGAATGTGCGATAATAAATCATATTGCTCTGCTGTTCTCATTTGAGCTGACGTGACGTTGAAGAGTGAAATTCGCGTAAATCGTACGTATCGAGAGAGATTTGGTCAGCGGGGTTTTTATGGCCAGTCAAATGGATTTTTATGAGGCAGAATGTTGGGTTTTATTTTTCCTTTTACGAAAATGCTACTCTATGTAGTGAAAAACTTGTAACATCAACTTAATTAGTGAGAAACGTTCAAGTAATTGGGTATAGGTTCCACCAATGTGCTACCATACCTGCTGCAGATCACGACACACAGCGCATAGTACCATGCTCCACAACCATGCTTAACAAGTAAACTCATCGGTAGACGTATTTTGATAAGAAATAAAAATAAATTTTATGAACTCTAGGAAGAAATGAAAACAAGGCAAATTTTTATTTTTTAATTAGCGTGCCCGGCGAACTTCGTATCGCCCAAAATTGACTTTTTGACTAAAATAATTTGGAACAGTCACTATTCCACGTGAAAATTATTGTGTTGGTCCAAAATAGCTTTTGACAAATATGATTTCACTTTATATTATGATTAAAATTTAAAAAAAAAAAATATTAAACTCACCGTATAAAATGAATTATGGAAAATAAATTTGTTGGTGCATTGAGGTTGCGCAACAAAATTATAACTGATCCGGCTCTCAATTTCAAATTGTATAGAGGTAGCATATTATGTTCTTTCTTGTGTCCATGCGAATTTAAACCAAAAATCGTAAAAATCGAACCATCCGTTCCCGAGTTATGAGTGCACATACGGACGTCAGTCTCTTTTATATTTAGCTGTACCCACCCGGGTTGGCTTGTAAAGGGTTTTCCAATAAGAGGTGATATTTTGGTATTCAAAGAAAAATGCCATTTTTTGAGATAAATGATCGGATGTTTATTTCATAATAAAGAGGAAGGTATGCCGTTAACAATGAAAAACAACATCCAATTCCAAAGAACGACGAGGAATGGACAAACCTGGGTTTTCTTCAACACTGAGCAATATTCTCAGTTGTTCTTGAGCGACGCGCACGGGTTTTATTCTTCACATCACTAATTTGTCCCAACAGCTCGAATTTTTCCATCATTTTCTGTATAGCGGTCCGACAAGGTGCTTCACGACGACCAAAAAATGCAGTTTTGCGAACTGTGACTGCAAGATTTTCACCATTTTTGTAGTGAATTTTAATAATTTCAATGCATTTTTGACGCGTGTATCGTTCCATTTTTAGCAATGGCGTAGTTTCTACTTGTCAAATGTCAAAGAATAAAAGCTTCAAAAGTGACAGCTACCGAAATAACACCTATTATTGGAAAACCCTTTACCTTTCGTATTAAGTACTACCTATTGAAGGTGCTTTAAGTGAAGCGACTAGTGGTTTCGCGTAATCCCCGAGATTGTCAAAGTATTTTCCTAAATATGGTCTTCTTCGAGTAAAGAAAGCTTCGCAGGTGGAAGCGAGGTGAAAAATATTATTCCCATCCATACAGCTTCTTCTAGAAATCGGTTGCTCGGAGGCGCAACCTGAGGGGTGTCTGTCAATGATACAGTGTCCCGCAATGGCCCAAAATATTGGGCCTATGAAGGATGTTTTTATTTTTATTAGACTGTTGGGTCGGCTGAGAACCATCACTGACCAGGGGTCGAATAGCCACTTCCGTGAACGAGCTATACGTTCACGGAACTAAGCTGATTTTATATGTGAAACAAAAACAAATTCCGTAACTTAATGCTCATTCAATGTGGGCAGAACACAGGGAGCTGTCACTGGTGCGTTTGCAAGTATTAGTACAGAAGCGGCAAAAATGGATTTAGTGGTGAATGAGGGTAAAACTAAATATGTTCTGTCAACAAGAAGGGACACACAATATCGACGAATCGGACAGAACATCACGATAGACAGCTATAACTTTGAGCTAGTTAGGGACTTTGTCTACCTCGGCTCCGCTATAAACTCTGACAATGACATCCCATCAGAAACCATGCGAAGAATCGCACTTGCACTTACCGCTGTTTCCTTGGCCTAAGACGGCAATTGATTTAGTAAGGCCTTGTCAAGAAGCACTAAGGAGATTCTATATAAGACTCTCATCATCCCTGTCCTGCTCTATGACGCAGAAGCATGGAACCTAGCAAAAACGGATGAGGATCTTCTTGGTCGCTTCGAACGCAAACTTCTTCGAGTGATTTTTGGTCGGGCTTTGGAGGAGAAGATTCTAAGATGGTTAGGATATTTAGAGCGAATGGACACCAACGCTCCGGCCCGGAGAGTCTTCGATTCTAACCCGGAGGGACAACGCAGTAGAGGAAGACCTCGCCTTAGGTGGCGCGCGCAAGTGGAAGGGGACCTCAACTAACTTGGAGTGCGCAACTGAAGGCAGTTAGCCAAAGATCTCGCTAACTGTAGAGGCGTATTAGTTGAGGCCCTCGTCCACCCCGGACTATAGCGCCACCTTAACTAAGTAAGTAATGCTCCGTCACGGACAACGCGATTCGATCCCAGATCTATTTCGTGGAATCTCTCACAATATGTACTGAAACTGCAATATGATGTTATGTCGATGTTTGTCGCTTTATCACACAAACTTTGTCGACTTAAACCTGTAGAGTCATTTATAATATTCCTTTAAGTGATCCTGTTATGTGTATGATACTTCTGACAGAAATCAAACACTTTTGTGAAGACTTGCAATAGTCACGAATCACTTCCAACTGTCATCGCAATTTGAAAATATGACCTCTCGTCAAAAAAGCTTGTTGAGCCTACATAAGCCTGAGGTAACTATGGGTACTTTTCCCATACCATATGCGACACGACTCACTCCAGTAGAAACTTCGAAAAGCCCAATTACATTAGTCAAGTATAGTGATTTCTGTTTCCCCCAAAATCGCCCCTAAGACTTGCTCCCTCCTCAGCTAAATCCATCAATATACCGCCTGTAGAGTAATGGCGGCCGCTATACATGATGGGTAGCGACAGGCCTACTCAAAAGTCATTTCTTATATTTATACATCCAAACTGAGGAATAGTCGCACCTCAAAAAGCACCACCTCAAGTCCAGTGCTACTTATGGACAGAAATTTAATTCAAATCTCAACGGCCTGCCTCTCCAAAAGTGAAAGGTCCACTATATGTTCTTATCTTCGGGTTGCTGCCATTCCCATCAATCTATCTGCCGAATTCGGAATTGCCATCAACACAGGGGGTACACAATTCGATTAACAATTCGCCTCTTAGGCACATGTTGAAAACGAGGCTTTTATGCCCCAAAATAAAGACACAATCTCCGCCGAACGTGGATATTAACCCATTTGACCTAATAAACTGTTCGCCGTTGTCTGTGTATGTCTGAGTCTTCCTGTCGCCTTTCATCATCATTTTGTTTTTTAATTAAAATTTTAAACAATAGTGAAAGGTGAACCAACATCAATACCTGACAAGCGAGAAGTGGAATGCGTAACACAATCCATTAAACTATTAAACACTTCAGCGAGGAGTACTTCCCGTATAGGTATACCCTATCCGGCGATGGCGGTTTGGGGGAGCGGGCCGCACTTCATATCTGTTTTTAATTATGACACACGAATTTCCAATCAAACGAACAACGAAAAATTCCAATTTACATGCAGACAGCGGCACCGTGAGTACAACAAAGGCCGTCAGCAACTGTGCTCCAAATTCGAGGGTTTCGAACAAAACCCACCACAATGGGATGTTATAGGTACCCACCGACTGGCTCTTCACTATCGAGGAGGACCCCAAGCTGAAATTTTGCTACTTTAACTGAGATGTTGATGTGATAATAACCCGAACTAGAGTTCGAACACAAGAAAAAACTGTAGATAACCAGGCTGTATCAATCGAAAGATGGAAACAACGAAATATGGGTGCATACTCGTACTCGTAGCTTTGGGAGAAGACAGATTTCTACAAACATCGTCGAGTACCACTTAACAATGCTTTAAAGGAGCACTGTCGAGTGGTTCGTTGTGCGGCTGTTGTACGATTGGTCCGCGCGCGCACACACAAACACTCGGTGTATAGAGAGGAGATTTCATCAAGTCATCCTCCAGCCTCCACACTACACAGAGCAGCATCTTCTCTAGAGCTTTTGAGAAAACAACTGATGCAGAGTGATGATGCGCGGAGAGATGGCCGCTGGAGGCTGCGCTGCCTCTTCAAGTGTGTATTCAATAACATTGTGGACGGTCATCGGTTCAAATCTGCTGCCTTTGAGGCCTTTTTGCTGCTGCTGCTGCTGCTGCTGACAAGCAGCAGTCTCCGCCAATGCTGATGATGATGATCGGAATTCATGTTTAATTTGTATCTCATGGATACAAATTCCCATCGATAGAGTGTTTGTTGTCATCATCATTGTTGTTGTTGTTGTTGGTGCTGCGTGGCTTTTGTGATTAGCTCTTTGTTTGTTGTTCCCGTTCGATCGATTGATTGAGCCCCGCAACACACAAACACACACGCATCAACCGCAGAGCGAAAAAAATTCAAATTCATCACGGAAAACGAAAAGTCCACTGCCCAAGTTGGACAAACGTGTGTCGCTCACATTTGAAAACATCCAGTGCGCAGACGTTTTACAACATCCACGTCAGTGGGTGTGTCTGGGAATTGCCACCTTTCACTTTGGCCTATTGCGTGTATCTGTATATACATAGTGTCGGCGGTAATAAAAGCACACATAGTCTGTAGGACTACTGTGGGAAAATGTAACTTGCTATGGCCGTCTTGTCTGTAATGCTCACAAGCCTTGTTTGCTAAATTTGATTAAAATGCTTCGATATGACATCACTGACAGGCTGCACAGCCTTTGACAGATGGACTGGAAATACGGCTTAAAATGTGCAAATTAAATAAGACATGGCATAACTTGGATATGGGTTTGTCTCGCGGCTTTGGAAGCGTAATTGGGTCTATTTATAGGACTGCAGTCAGAGTGCGGTACGGGTGGAAGATATGACAGCTTAAGGAAGTAATCTATTCTTGGGCTATTTACGATGGCAAATGAGTGAGTAGATAGCTTGCATTAGCACTGTCCAATGTCGTAGTGACAGGGTTTTTATGGAATGTCAAACTCAAAGTTGTGCGGCTAAGTCGTATAGGTAGGCTATATCGCAAATGCAGTCATTCAAATTGTGACCGCTATTAAATATTGAGATGTATCAAGTCTTCGTCTACAAAGTTTATCATTCTCGATATGTGTCAAATATCGACAACATGAACAGCTAGGGTGTCCCTTATATCGGATAAAAAAAATTTCAGAATTTTTTCACGCATACCCTTTATTTTTTTTCTTAATGCGAATACTAACTTCGATGCAAAATATTTTGCTCCTGGAATGATGCTTACCCATGCCGACTAGACTAGCAAAGTCAACATTGAAAATCTGTACGAAAAATTAAGAAAACAAAAATTGTTCACATGCAAATATTTCATTTCAATTTCAAATTTGTATTAAATAACTATACTAAACACTTAAATAAGAATAATTGGTAACAACAAGAAATTATTGCGGATACTTCCTCTTCAAACCTTCTTTCCTGCAATCAGGAAATAACTTCCTGTGGTCTTTCACACAACTAAGAAGATATTGTTTTTGCTCTTCTTCTGCTGAATGATTTTTGGGGGCCTGATTTTTAGTTACTTATCGACATCTCCTTCTAAGAATATTGTTGAAGGTTCAGTAAGAACTCTCCAAAGTAAGAACTTAAAAATTCGGTAATTTCAATGTCTGCACCGGTTTGAAAATTGTTGAAATTAGTGTCAATATTTTTCCATCCATCTCGAAACACTTATGTCTGGACTTATTGTTACTGTTCGTTTCGAAGACACTTTAAAGCACGAGCTCATAAATTTGATGCCGACAACTAAAAATGACTATCTCTCTTTATAATTTCTGTTCCAAGAGAACAGGTCTAACGACATGTGTAAGATGCAGTTCTATCGCAACACATAATCGGAACTTTATCATCCAAATTTTAGTCTTTAATTGCTCTAAAATGCTTGTTCTTTACCAGAAGAATTTTCCAATTTTGGCACGGATAGAAGTTGTTCTCCGTCTCGAAAAGTAATAGTAATAGTAAGTCGTTCTTCCCTAGCACACCTAACATTCAAGCCAGGAAACAATTTCCCATCCCAGTGAACAGTAACGAACTCCGGAATATTATTTTGAAAATCGGTTTTTATGTTTTCTGCCCGTTCTTTTCTAATCCGTGCCCGCACGCGTTGAATAGAAGACTTATTGATTGCAAAATCCTCAAAGTTAAGCCCTAGAGATTCCCCTGTAGCCTGAAGTATATAAACAGAGACTATTCGCTCAACTGACATCTGTCTAAGGCTGAAACTCCGCCTCTAAGGACGCTAAAGAAGAAGATGGTATTGCCGATGACATGTACTTACTTACGTTTTTGTTCTTTTTCTAATCGCATTTGTCTAAACCTATCTTCCTTTTCAGCTTGTTTTTTTCTCAACCCCCGCTAAGCAGCCAGGTCGTCCTGACTGTCTCTAACGCTGTAAAACGACTCTTTCCTCTTCTATTTTAATTTTTTAAAGAGCTCAACATGACCTATGTCAAATATGTTATCCAAATCGTCCTGGAAATCTGTTTCTCGTCGTTTATGCAACTCCTGGGTTTTCTTTGAATTTGTTCGCAATGCTCTCCAAGCTTGATACAAACTTATAAGCTTCTTCACAGAGTTGGGTAGTAGGGATTCTTGACTTTTCCCAAAAAATAGTACACTCGCGAATAACAAGATTTTCGCTTTCGCTGACTGTCAAATTAACTTCCCGCATATTAAAAAATAAAACTTCAAGAACTTCTCGATTTGACGGTTATTTAGCACCCTTTATTTGGTGATTTACATCTCCCGTTAAGTAAATGCTTTTTGTATTGCTTCTTAATTACATTGACATCATTAACTGATTAAAAAATATGTGTTTACCGTTTAAAAATTAAAAATGCAATAAAAATTTGCTTTAGACACGTGCTACTTTTTCAGTGTTACTTGTACTAACATGCTTCGATCCAAGTCGGCACGGGTTAACATACTCCAAATGACCTAATTTTTTTTTCGGTTGCGTTTTAGAATCAAATAAATAAAATAAGAACATAAATGCGTTCAAAAAAAAAAAACAAGTCGAAAAATAAGGGACACCCTTTGAACACACAAAACAACATGTTATAGATAGCCACCGCATCAATTTTGGCCTCCACGTGCGGAGCTATAGGTTCCAAGTAGCTTATTACTGGGAAAATCAGTCAAAACAAATATGCCCGAACCTACTTTCTTGCAGAACTCTTCGAGGTTGATATCGGGTTTGCTGAAAATACTGAAAGATTTTAACGAAAAAGACCGATGTCGAAACGATATACAAAAGTTATAACTTTATTGAAAAAGTATACAAAAAATTAACACAGGATAGGTTAATTGAATGCAATCAGAACAAAAACATAAGTCTTAAAAAAAGAGACAAGTTCTTCAATATAGAAACTTCTATGTAACAAGTCAGCCGTGAAAATTACAAAGGTCTAAAAGTACGCCAAGTTCATACTTCATGAAGCTTTAATACCAAATATTCTGTGCACACAAAAATAAATAAATAGTTGGGGCAACAGGTTCTGAGGGACCCTATAGGCCTAGCTTCTCACAACCATTCGTTTTGTGTGAATTTTTCATTTTTTGAACGAATGGAAGGGATCTGCAATTTTATGCCGACTCCAAACGGCTAATTGAGAACCTTTTTTAAGGCAGTTATACTCTCGGATGTTTATTTTTATGGATTATTCACCATCCTGATCGCGTCTATGTTTGCCTGGGGAGGAGGGGAGGCCCTGAGATTCGGTCAAATCTCGGAAGCACTCCTTCATGCTGGATAGCCCGGCTAATCCCAAGGACCCCCTACTCTAAGCCTAAACCCACAAACTTTATATCTAGCTTAAAACTAAGGAGGATGCTACGTAAGTACCGCACCTGCCCGGGAGAGCATACTCACCCGCACCTCTTCCTCAAGCCACCAAAATTCGGTGAACTACTTTATGGTATCGACCGTGTCCCGTTCCGCAATTGCGGTACTAAAACGGAGGAGCTCCCGAGCATTGGCGCCGTACCCAACGTGGATGAGCCGCTTATCCCTCGCGCCGCGGTTTCTGTGGTACAATACCGGCACACCATCTCTTGTCTGGAGTAACCTTTTCATGTACATGAAGAAATGCCTCAGACGGGATAAATTCAGACCAAGGCGTACTCTTGTGGTATATTAAATTGGGGTAGTAACCCCTAGGATCAGGTTATTATCACTGGCCATCGCCCTTGCAACGTGCCTCCGAATCACCTTAATAAGGAAATTGTCAATCCTATTCAGTCGGGCCCCATTGTATAAGGTCCTGTTGGGATAGTATTTTATGTACTGAGATTCAGGATTTCTAAACAACCCTAGACAGGCCCTGAGGCATTGCCTCTCAATTACCCGAATCTTTTCCACTTAGGACAGCGCTATATTGAATCACATGGGATAGCCATAAGCGATGATAGACCTTATAAGGGCCACGTAGTAAATGAGTCTGGAGTCAAGTTGACTACTCCGAAACAGTCTCGTTGTCAAAGCATAAGCCCTCTTAGCCCCAGCAAGACAAGTACCTATCTATATGTTTGTCAAAATACAGACACTGGTCGATAGGCCGGATGCCGAGATACCTGACCACGTTCTTCATCACCAATGGTCGTCCCTGCTGTCCAATAATTGTTAATTTTCTTTATTTTTTTTCTGGTATCCCTAGAGGTCCCAGCCAATAGAGTCCTGAACAAGATTGTTTCCGATTTTTGGAAATTGATTTTCAACTTCCAGTCAACGCAATACCTCTTAATTCGAAGTCACTCTGCAGAAGGATGTTGATGACCTCGATTTTTGGTCCTGACCTGTACGCCACTAAATCGTCTGCGTACGCTATAGCGTGTCTAAGGGAACCCACTAGATCTCTTGTGCAAATATTAAACTGGACCGGTGAATTCCCTGCTCCCTGTTGTAAGCCATTTTTAATTTCGAAAACCCTGCTCGAAGTCACGTTGCCAGCCTTGACAACGAACTTCTTTCCCATAAGCATGTCATAAATCATATACAGCAGAGGTTTTTTAAATGCCCAATCTGGTCAGCTTATAAAAGAGCCCTTCCAACCATACGGTATCGAAGGCCTTCTCAAAGTCGATCAGACATTGTTGTTCAGCGTATACCCAGTTTTAAAGAAAGCTCTCATCAAATCCACCCTCTCCTGCGGGTCTTCGACCACGAAAAAACCATCGTTCGAGTCAGCACTTCAATCGGGGGCCTTAAATAGCATCGCTATCACATCTAAACACTTGAATTTAACTGATAGTTCCCGGTGCAACCTTACTTGAAGGTTGCTCTCAAACGCTCGGGGCCCTAGACTTTTGGCGAATGCCCTATGAAGTAAAATTCAAACCCCGATCTGGTGGGTGGATCTACGTTTCTCTGAAGTCTCAATTGCATTCGCGTTAAAGTTTGCTAAGCATTGAAAATGCTTGCATTTTTCATGTATAAAGCCTCGTAGCCTCGATCATAAGCATTCTCACGCGTAGTTTCTCTATTGGAGTAGATCCACCCGACCTTACCCTAAACGGTTTCAATTTGCATAATTCCACTCAGAGCGTATCTTTTCTGTTTAGACACCAATTACTCCTCGTAAAGGACGTCTCCGATTTGGATCACACTCGCTTGATTTGCATATAAAGCGTTTGGGAATTTTCCATTCTGCCCTGACCTAGCCCACAGCAGACTTGTTAACACAATGCGGTCCCCCATCCTATATCAGGCCGTCATCATCTTCATCATTGTCATCATCCTACGCAATAATTGTTCCACCAAAAGTTGATGAATTCCCTTCCAATGCAGCGCAGAGAGATCTTCAAGATCCCACCAAAGATGACGCACGACGATAGAGATCAAGACAAGACACGTCTCACCCCAAAGGGATCGGAATCGGACACAGATTGAGTGAGTGGTGCCTGCTGGAATCGTTGACTTCTCTTTGATTCATCGTAATTCTCCGATGACACTCAACAGCAGGTACTTCACTTGGGATATACGCGCGCTTCCAACGCAAAGATAGAGTTATACCGCAGCCGCAGTCCGACCGTAGAGTGAACAACAAAAAATCATAAAAAAGATGATTGGCATCCGGTGGACATTTATTTTGCTTTTGCTTTTATTCACGTTGCCGTGTCATTGTTTCAAGAACTATGAAGTTGGCAGTGGAGGTGGAAGAGGCTGCTTTCCACGATTTCGTAGTTGCAGCGTAGTCTACTTCTTTCCGAGAACAAGACACGTTGCAAATTTAAAAACTTATTAATATTCATGACCAAGCTTAGGACAACAAAAACAAACAGAGGAGGAGGAGACCCACCATCATACCACGAAGAGGCATAGAAGAGCTACGCTCGCTGGAGCAGCAGTGCAGAGCGGGCTTTTAATATTTTCCTCATACGCTGACGCCGAGCTAGTGCGATGTATATATCCAAAAATAGTCTGCGGCGCTGTTACATCAGTGTGTCCAACTGTGGTGTAGTATTCGTCGCACATGCTTTTGTTTTCATTCGGCGAGGAGCAGCAACAGCAGCAGTTAACCGCGTTTAGAGAATAAGTCACGATTAGCCGTTTTCAATGAAACATAAAAGTATCTGAGGCAATAAATAATATATTTGTGCAGCTCCTCGCCAATCTATATAGAGCTGCAACATGTGTCCGCCATAGAGATACGATACGACCGACGAGAGTGAGAGAGTGTGTATGTGGATCGGGCATGCAAATTGAATTGGAAATGCAAGTAATTCCTGCAAATCGAAATTGCGCAGGTGAATGCGAGTACGAGATACATTTTTTTGGGGGGAAGCGCACCACAGAATGGCTATGGTTATATAGATGTGCTTGTTCGTGGGTTGCAACAGAGACAGACATCGTCTTCGATCGTGGTCGTGGTCGTGGTTCTGATTTCCTTGTGAATCCTTGGGGGAATACTCTGGTACTTTGTGGGGTATCGGGTATGTGTCTTTATCGGAATGGGTTCATCGTCTGTGTGTTGTATAGATACTTTCACACGTCCGACTGCCGCACAGTCGGAATCGCGAATAGTCAGTCCCACAGGCGCACAAGTCCCGTCTTCAATGTTGAAAACCTTTGACACTTATCGTTTTTGATTTGTTCTGCCTGAGTTCGGCCTGAATTCTGGTTGTGATTTCGAACACGTTTCACTATATGGGAGCATTAAGTCCCGTCGTCTCGTACCGACTGAGTGAGAAATTTTATTTATTATCGTCATTCGATGGGGCTTATTGTGTCTTCGCATTCGTTCGCTTTAGACCGGCATTCTGAGCCTCTTTCGATGCACACATTTATTGTCAGTGAATTTGATACTGAGGTATAGATGTCATTTGATAGGTTCTTTTTTTCGGGGCACCCGTTGATAGGAAGCAGCACAAAATGAGTGTTAATTGTATTCGTCGAGCGAATGAAATCGTACACCTTGAGAAATATGAATGGGAGGCATGTGTTCGGCCAACTTATCGGTGCCTACCGCTTTTCGCTTACTGAGAGGGTTTCCATTGTTTATGTTAATTTCGGTAATGGAAACATGTTGTTATGTTTGAATATTTGTTTGGTTGCTGGTATTCAAAAGTTCAAATGGCAGGATGAACGGAATTCGGAAATGATGGGTCTCTTTTTTTTTAAGTGCGTACCAAGTAATTTACGATCTAATTGAATGCGGGTTTGCCAGTCGGAAATCTTAATATAATCAAGAACAAGACAAATTTTAAATTTTAGCATTAACGAACGAAACCTTTCGAGCTTTTTTAGTCGAAAAATCGTTGATGATTTCGTTGAAATCAAGTTCCCGGCGTAAATCACCCCGAAAGACTGCAATAGAGCTGTTTCGAGACCTCTTATTTGTTTGTAAAATGTCTTTTTGCTTCTTATATATGCTTCGATTCGATTTCCGAATAACCGTCGACAATGGTTTTCGTAGCTTCAGCTCGAAAAGACCAACGAGTGTCACTAAGCTTTTTCAAGACGTAGACTAGATTAGATTGTAGGGCGGGAGAGCCTTCAATGAGCTCTGGCACTGCGGCTTCTTAAAGGAGTCTATTGTGCCTTCCATGGTAAATTCTTAGAGCCATATTTTCACTCCAGAGACCGTTAAGAAGAGAAGGAACTTCTCTGGGTGTATATTCGCAAGAGATGCTGAATTAAAGATTTCATCACCAAGGATGTTTTTTCCCGAGACGACAAAGGGCCGGACATTCTGTGATTATATTAAGAGGGGATTCTTCACTCTTGAGACAAAGTCTGCAGATGGGATCCGGTGAGACGCCAATGCGGTCAAAATATTTTCTAACGCGACCGTGGCCACTGATTATTCCTTTCAATACGTAAAACTGTCCACTTTTTTTCTCAGATAATTTTTCAGTCAGAATTCGGTATCGTTCTGTACTTGCTGTGAAAAAAGTATATAAATTCTGAACGAAATCAAAGAATTGAGCAGCCGATGGACAAGAGCTAGCAGCTGCCCCTGCCTTTCCAACTAAATTGAGAGAATGGCCACCACATGGTGCAAAAGCTGATAAATTATTTTTTACATTCATTCAATGGCCGCTCTTCCATTAATAGGGTCGCGGGTATAGGATGCCTAAGTGGACCGTCCATAGCTCCCGATCTTCCGCCACCGACTCTAGATCATCAGGGGCAATCCCCATACGGGCCGAGAAGAGATTTCGGACTTTATCTAACCATCTCATCCTGGGTCTTCCTAGGGGACGCCTACCTGATGGCACGGATTCCATAGCACGTCTTGGGATCCGAGTTAGAAGCATGCGTTTAACGTGACCAAACCAACGAAGTATTTACCGCTCCGTCCGGAGAAGTAGCTGCTCGACGTTCAGTTCCTCACGTATTCTGGTGTTTCTAATAAGATCTCTGCGAGTCACTCAAGCAATACAACGAATAAGGAATCTCATTTCGACAGTTTGTATTCGCGATCTTATTCTTTCAGTCATTACCCAAATTTCATGACCATAGGTAAGGGAGCTTCCACACCGGATGAAACAAAACGCTTTATTTCGTTTTCTTGCTTTATTTTGCATTATTCAGTGTGGGCGCGCGTATTTAAATGTGTGTAATTAAATTGCCGAAACACACAGAAAAAGAGTTTTGTTCGTTTAAGGCGTTTTGTTCCATCCGGTGTGGAAGCAGCCTAAGAGTAGGAACGAACACCGAATTAAGGACCGACAATTTAGCTTTGACACCAAGTTCGGTCCTCCTGATAACAGAATGGCCTAGCTGTCTCAGAATTGATCCAGCCTGACCAATTCTACAGGAAAACTCAGCATTGCTCCTTCAATCACTCGTGAATAAGACCCCGAGATACTTAAACTTCTCCACCTGCTTCAATGGGATTCCACTAACATGTAGATAGCATTGAACAGGCGTTCTGGAGACCACCATTACCTCAGATTTGTTCACATTCACCTTCATCCCAGCTTCAATACATACGGCTACAAACCTATCGAGTGCGCGCTGAAGTTCCGTCTTTATTATATTTAATATATAGGTAGTTGTGATTTAATGGAAACAAATAGAGACTTGGAATCGAGCACAATCTCCGCGGCTACGGGCAAGTACCGTCCACTTAGCCATTTTGATACCCACTCAAGATGGGTACGAAGGACTGAACACTGAGAAAACTAAATTTAAAAATATGGGTACCAAACCCGAAAATTTCTTTCCTACATCCATAACTTGGCAAGCTTACCCATGTCTTGGATGTCATTCCCAAATCGAGGCTAATGTAGCCAACAAAGAGTTACCATAGCTCTTTAGCACGCGGTTCTTAACAAAATTAATTAAAATTAATTTGGGTCGGGTATGAACGCCGTACACCAATGTCCTGTTACCCGCTAAGCTTGCTATGTTTGCTTACAACAACCTTTTATCAGCTGCGTTACCTAGTCGTTACGGTACAAGCACTGCCATACGGCTATGATAATTCTTTTCTGTACAGTTCTGCCTAGGCTATAAGGTTGTTCTGGCTCGTAGAATAAGTGACAACTGAGTGGTTTTAGGTATAACAACTGACATGCGGCTATGACAGCTCTGTGTTGGTCTAAGCAATTCTCTTTCTTCGTTTCTACTGCTATTAGCATCGAAGACATCGCGCTGTTCAGACGCGTTATTAATTTCGCCAGGTAAGAGTTCAATTTTTTTTAAAACTGTTCTAATATTTTTGTATGCATGTAAATGTATCAAGAGTGAAAAAAAGACACCGATTCTTTTTCAATTTTATTTTTAAATACAACAGATAAGGACGAATATATGCAGCTATGAATCGGGTTTCAAGAGACCGCTGTCAAACAGTGAGCTTTCAAATTTCTTAGGAAATCAGGCTAAGTATAATAAGGGGCTTCCCATTTGGGTTGTCAGAACCACTCAATAAGGTGCTAACAGCTCTGTATGTAGCTACTACAAATCTTAAAAGTGGCTGTGACAGCCTTTCATAAGGTTCTGACAGCTCTGTATATGGGTATCACAACTTGTTTAGAGGCTGTGATAGCCTTTCATGAGGTTCTGACAGCTCTGTATATGGGTATCACAACTTGTTTAGAGGCTGTGATAGCCTTTCAAGAGGGTGTTACAGCTCTGTATAAGGGTGCCATAAATCTGTGTTGAGGCTGTGACAGCCTTTCATGAGGTTCTGATAGCTCTGTATGTGGGTACCATAAATCTGTTGAGAGGCTGCGGTAGCCTCCACTGCCTTGGCATTAGCTCTGGAAAGAGGTATTAGCAGCTCTGTATGCGGGTCTCATAGCAAACTTGGATGTCTTCAAATATATTTTGTTGGTTACTGCAGCTCTGTTAATGTGCTGTACCCATATAACTGAAGGTATCACACCTTACTTTTGGTTGTAGCAGCAACAAAGTTAGCAGTTGATGTGCCTACACAAACAGAGGTGGCGCATTTAGTAGGGCTATCGTAGCTCTGTAGTTTTCTGAGTGTAGGTAAAATAGCGAAAAAAAAAAAACATCAAAGGGAAAGTTGTTTACTCGTTGGAATTTGAAAGGCTTTTTTCCGAAGTCTCTATTGTGGGGGCCCCTCTTTTGGGGAGGGAGGCTTGCCCTCCCTTACATACGGCCCTGCCAACCTTGTTTTAAGTCTCCAATCTTCAGTTTCACAGTTTTTTATTTCATTCTAGTGCTTTGGATACTCTAACGTTTTAAACATTTTGTTTTTGAACAGAGCACGACTTTTAAAACCTTTCAATTCACTGACATGCTTTAGACCCAAATGAGGTGTTTCCTTCGTCGCCTTTCTGCCATGCTGAATATTCTGTCGAACTACCTTCATATTCTGACAGAAATTGTATCAATTGTTCGTGGCTTCTTAAATGGTTGCTACTTTATTCTGAGACATCAATGCCATTTTATGAGTAGGTAAGCCCTTCTGTACTGTAAGTCTTGTACCTTTAAACTTTCGTGTTAAGAATGACTCTCTCTTATTTGGCCCCTATTTCCGCCACCCATGTAATGGTCTATCAGCTCTAGACTCTTCAATTCTAGCCGATGATCGACACATGGGGTAGTCACGTTAGTTATATAAAAATGTAGCGGTCACCACAACATCGGTGCCTGGTAGAATTTTTGCCCCCTTTTGAAATCTTAAATCAAGATTTGATGACATCACATGAAATTGCCAAAGACAAGACCGAGCACAAAGCCTTGTGGAAAGCCAACGCGAATGGTGTGAATTATAACACTCTGGCGCAGGTAATTTCATTTCTAAGAGCTCTCTTTATGTTGACACAACTCGATGTGTTGACTTCTAGCATTATTTATTACCTATACCTCAATTTTTCTTTCTTCTCTGATGTGTTGAACTCATACTATTCGAAAGATTTTCATTGCGAGAGTCCCGACGGAAAAGTGTGTTTGTTTTTAAAATCTTTTAAGATCTAGCGTGTGCCAATATAAATTTGACGTTTACCCCAATTGCAGTGTTGCTTTCTCTCTCTCTAAATGCAAGATAATACTAAAAATTTGTACCTATACCAAATTGTAAGCAATGACAATCAGTGTCATCAGTATTGATGAATAACTCACCGTTTCCAATTAAGTAATTTAAACAATCACAAGTGGAACTGCAATTATTTTGAGTCCCTCTTAATTAGGTATTTCATTTCGAAACACTTCCAAATCTATAAACTTCAAATAAATAAATAAATAGTTCGGCACTTAAAATTTGATGTTCTCTCGTCGAAGCCGCTCCTTGTATGACACGTTATTTTGCGTCTCAGCTGGCGATCTTAATCAAGACGTTTGAAACTCAAGTTGTTTATTCAAATTTCTAGTGATGAAATTTGCATAAGTTGTCCTTCATCGAAATATGTGCAAATGCTGTATACAAAATGTGCCAGCCTTCGATTTGTGATAAGGAAAGTTTTATAGTCGCATCGCAACTGGATTGTTATGTAAAACTGGTGCTTAGATGAGAAAGATATAGAACACTTGATGGTTAAACAAGGTTTCATGAGTCAAATAGACCTGAAAAATAGTTACCACCGCAATGTAAAGAGTTGGTTCAGAAAAGGTGTCAGTTTTCCACTAATTAATTGTGCTGGAAGGATTATGGAAGTTTTTGAAGCTTTAAACCCAACGAAGTCAGAATTAATTGCAAAGAAAAGGACCTCCACGATAGGAAGAGAAGGTTTTTTTTCGGTTTTTGGATTAAGCTACATGAAAGGCACACACTTAAATTTACGAACAAATTTTCACCTGATCGACACAGTTAAACGAGCAGTAACAAATGCTATAGAGCTTCTCTAGCCCAATAACTTTTTTTAAGAATTACGTAAGGTGCGCAATTATGTGTCAAAATGTTACAACTTCGAATCCTCCCGTCATTAAAAACAGGTTTTGCTCGTAAAAAAGGTCTGGGGGTCAATTCTCGTTCTGTGAAAGAGTGAATCGAATAAATCGTTTTCACATTCGCTTTCACGCATTGCTTTCATTTTTTCGATTCACTTTTTACTAAAATGCGAGTCCCGTTCAATAAGTGGAAATATCGTGGTGAATTCAATACCGCACACTGTGTTGTATGAAAGAGGGTTGTAAATTTTCAAACTCTCACTAAAAACATTCACTTGCAAATGGGGCCGTGAAAAGAAATTATTCATATGAAAAATGTTGACGTTTGGTTTCACCTTTTCATAGAACGAGAATCAAAATTGCGGTGAAAACATTTTCGTTTCAATTTGTTACAGAACGAGATCTGACCCCCTGGAAACATATTTCAGTTATCGAAACTAGACGATTAAATACATTTTCCACGAAAACATCACGAAAACGACTTCAAACCGTTGGATTGTTGGACCAAGCAAACCTTTTGGAATCACAACTCACAACTTAAAATCATTTTCCACACTCAATTGATGGACTTATGTTATTTTTATATGCGCTGAATTGATATTATTTGTTAAATAATACGACGGAAATTTACAAACCAAAATAATTTACACAGAAGTTTCACAACTAGTGTGAATGCATCGATGAGTTTTCGACGAAAACACGGTTTTCGGTGCGGTGTGAATTGGGTATTAGATAAAGGAATAACTCCCCAACGATCTTGCTAAAAAGATATTTATGAAGCTGTAGCAGCTTTTCATTTGAAAAACTATCCCAAAGTATAACAGAGAAGGAGTTGCCAAGAACAAAATTAATCGGCGCAAAGCATATTTGAAAACATTTTACCTCCGCTCCATTTTCGGTTTGTGTGTCAACTAACCTTGTCAGCAAGTACGCAAACTTTTTATTAAAATGCTTCAAAGGCGTTTAATCAAAGCGAAAGCGGATATGCATAAGTGCGAAGGTGCTTTTTACGTTGGAGCTGCGATTCTGAGTTTGAAAAGAAGTTTTCAAAATCGAAATGGATGGAGAATTTAATTAAAATAAATAAATGAAATGAAATGAAAAGAGGACTTTAGTGTTTCCTAACGTCTGCTACTGAAATCTACGAGTAATATCTTGTAAGTTTCCACTTACTGTAAAATAACTAAAGACTTATGAGCACTGTTTACCCTTTAAACTGCATAATGAACCCGGCTTATATTCGCGCCTTTATGGAGCTTCAGTTGCTGTGGAATGGTCTACATCCCACTCTTTTGCAAGTCTACCGAATCGAACCAATAACTTTTTTGGGGGCGTCTTCGCTCAAAAAATGCAAAGGCTCCGTTAAATCTAAGTGAGATGGACTTTATTAAGGATTCACAATTTCCTTAGTTGCGTTTTGATGGTCACACATGATAAAGGTACCAAAGCCAAATAAACCTTCGGTCTTCCTTCTTTCGAACAAATGGAGCCCAATCATTATGTCCACAAATTGCGCTCTAAATTCCCCAAGCTGTACCAACTTCCCTCTATACAAAGTAGCAGAAAGCAATCTATCATATACACGCATTCCCATCTAGCCAGGCAGGTGAATAAACCTCCCATCCTGATGCAGCAGCAAACGATGAAGGACCTCCACATATTTCCTATACGGATAAACGGTATCGGTATTTGTGAAAATTTTCCCTTGATTTGCTGTAATTAGTTGAAATTATCACGACTTGCGGGCCGAGGCAGCTACAACATGCTCCAGCTCGTAATACACTGCGCCGACAAGCGTATCCATTGATTTTCCCGTATATATACCATAAGCCCGCGCTGAACCCCAGATACATCATATATCGATCGGTGTGCGCTCCCCCTTGTTGCCGGGCGGTGCGCGTCTCACCAAAACACCATATTAAAGTGCATTACAGGGGCAAATCAACACTAAAACAACAACACCAACAAGTGCGGAGATACCAAAAGGAAGACGATCGCATCGACTCGGTGCGGTGTGTTCTTGAAAATAAATTACTATGCCATCGAGTTATTTACAGCTGGTGCGCGAGAGAGTTTGAAGACCATCACCGATCACCATCACCGCATATATATACCTACACCCGGCTATAGTCAACTGTATCTTGCAGTTCATTACCTGGCAAACATACTCCATCTGTGAGAGGCTTTTATCCATCCATCCATCCAGTTGGTCATGGGCCATCCCCAGCCACTAGCCATCCGCATAATACAAGATAATCGCGCGCAAGTTCAAGAGAAAATGAAGCAGCCAAAGTCACCGTCGCCGTCGCCGTCGCAGTCGCAGTCGCAGTCGAAGCCGATCCACCTGTGCGCTCGCCACCGACCGACTTCGACTGACGTCTTTTGCGCCTTGCCGTAGGTCAGCGCTCCACACAGCACTCAGATGCGAGCGTATCCGTGCGCCTGCGCTCGCAGTTATCTTTCGTTTTGCAGAGTTTTTGCGCAACAAGTTCCTAAACCATTTTGCACGTATACAAGAAGAACACAAAACGTTCTCGCAAGTCGCCGCGTCGCGTCGTCGTGGATATAGTCTTGTCTGGCTCTGGGATGGCTGCGAAACACTCCATCACACACATGGCTATATGGTCCGAGTCCGAGTCCGAGTCCGAGATCCGAGTACTCGTATTCGTAGCTCTATAGCCATACACATTTGCGGAATTAGTTTCAAGTGCTACCCATCGGAGAGTGGCCGAGCCACACATCACATCCATGGGGGTAATATATGAAATAAACGTTCCAACGACGGCTATGATTTCCCATTATTCTCATAACTTGAATTCATAATCCGCACATGCAAGATCGTCAGAGGGACATATCCATACGGATGGGCTTCAGCGCTTTAATGCACTCAACAGCGATGACGACGAAGACGGAGAGTCAATGCCCACGATCATACTCCTGCTGCTGCTGATGATGATAATGATGATGGTTCGTATGGTGGACCAGGAGCAGGAGCAGAAGCAGCAAGGAGCCACCGCGAAGCTCCTGAAAAGAAGGAGGCAAAAGCGGACCGAGCAAGAAATCAAATCTCCTCCGCCGCATCGCATCGCGAATACAACTCTGTGCTTCACATCCGAATAAGGAAAGGCGACGATGCATCACAATTGATATGGAAATATCGCGCGAATTAAATACACTCGCGTATATTTAGTAATTAAAACAAATTATATTTTTTTAGGATTTTATAGTCCTGTTTATTTATATTTATTTTAATTATTAGTTAAGTTTATTATCACCGAACTGTGGTCTAAGTCGATGTTATTTCTAGACTGCCCCTTGCGTGTTCGTTTCTTATATTTATATCCTACTTAGTAATCTATGCATTTGGTTCAAAATAAAACCTTTTCTTTATTCTTAATCTATCTTTTCTTATCTACTGTGTGTTCAAATACAATCTCTCTTCATTTCTTATCTCATAGTTCTTATTACATTTTAGGTTACAATACAATCTCCTTTCATTTCTTATCTCATAGTTCTTATTATTACTTTCTACCCTTATCTAGGTAGGTACACGTTATCTAACGTTTATTTTAGATAAATCTTAATAGATGGTCCTTAGTCTATATGGTTAAGGGTCCTTAACTCCCCCCCTTCTTTAATAAAATCGTCCCGATTTTCTAATTGTTTCATTTTAATTTTTGCCATTTCTTTTTCATATGACTCAATGAATTTTTGCTCAGTTTTTAGTTTTCTGTATTCGATTATAAAATTCACGATTTTCGTTATTACATAAGTTATAACAATAATTATCACAATGATTATGATTGTATTTATAATTGATAATATAGGATGTTCCTCAAATGGAATCATTATTTTGTTTAGGCTATCAATATTATTAAATGCATATAGCCCTTCTGTTTTTATAACAGTATTTATAAAAAAATCATTATTGTGTTTTCTTGCTATTATTTCTTTAATGGCTCCATCCATATTTTTATAATTTTTTCCATCTATGTTTACAGTATCTTCGTATGTGATTAATTTCACATTGTATATGGTCTCGTTATTTATTTTATGATTTCCATGAGTTAATATTACTCCTGGTACTATTTCTAATATATCAAAATTATATTCTTGTTTAATATTACATTTAGATTTTTTATTTTTTAATAATGGAATTATAAATTCTTCTTTTTCAATATTTTCTTCGCAAATATTTTTTCCTAAATAGTTTTGACATTTTTTTATTCTAATGTAATCTTCACAAAATGCTATTAATTCGTCTGTTTGTATTTTCCCATGTTTGAAACTTATCGGGGTTACCTTATAGCATTTACATTGTATTTTTAATATTGGGTATTCATATATTATTATAAAAAGTTCTTCCGTTCTAGCAATTGATATGGTTGCATATTCTAAAATATTTATTATTGGAACTTCCTCTAATTCATGTTTTATTATTTCTTTTATGTCCGTTATATCTAATGCTTCTGAAAGATATTCATTATTCTTTGCTGCGTTTATCGTTCTAGTTAGTAAGAGTAACTCTTCATATACCTGTTCTAAGATTATATGTTCTTTTAAATTGTGTCCCTCGAAATTCTTTAAGATTTGTTCGAATCTAGAGTTTCCCTTCCTCTGTTTGTTATTATTTTCTATTAAATTATTTATTTTGGTTTGTATTTCAATAAGATCATCATGATCTGGGTTACCAAATATAAATTTAATAGCAGATCCTAAGAAATTTATAGATCTCTTACTTCTAGTATGTTCTTCTATTTGATTAGCTAAATTATGTGCCTTTTTTATCCAAATTTCTTCTTCCTGAGTAGGTATGTAATTGCTACTTATTATCTCTACGAATGGATTTAGTAATGTTGTTAGATTTGTTACATGAAATAAATGTGTCTGATCATTAAATATATAAACATCATCGGTTTGAGTTAGTATGTATTTCTTTTCCGTGACGTCTTCTATTTTTGTTGTTCCTTGAGTATGCTTTAGTGCATTCACGAGTAATATGAGGAATGTTAATTTCGTCATCTACAGGAAAAGAATAATTTTTAATATTGTCTTTGTGTACAACTATCCCCTTCGTTGTTAAGATCGTGTCCTCACGGTCTTCCTTTACTATTCTTTTAATATATCTAGTATTACTTTTCTTTCTAATCCCTGAAATTCTTACCATTATTTGTTCTCCTTGTTGGTAGGTTCTATGTTTTGTTCCTTTATTAAGTCTTTCGAGGACTTTTTCCGATGCTTTAATAAGTTTTGTGTGTATATTTGAATCTTTGAATTTTTCTTGATTAAAAAACACTTCTTGAGGTTTGTAGCCTGTGACGGAATGAATTGTGTAATTTAATTCACGCACTGTTTTAAATACTTCCTCGATTAGATTGGTATCGTTTTGTACCATAAATATCCTTGAGAGTTCTGATATTGTTTTATGTGCACTTTCGACTTGCCCGTTTGCTGTCGATCTATAGACTGGCGTCTGTACTTTCTTGATTCCATATTTTATACACATTTGCTTTACCATCTCTGTGTTAAAACAACTTTCGTTATCAGTCATGAGTCTCTCGCAATTAGGGAAATAATTTGATAAGACTTCCTCCATTTTATCATAAAGTCTCTCCTTTGTTTCTAGTTCTCGTATGACCAGATACTTTGAATATTTATCTTTTGATACTAGAAATGAATGTTTGTCGTTGAAGTATAGATCCATGTGGATGTGTGTTCCTACTTGTGTTGGAATTTCTGAGTCGTTCAATGGTTCTCTAACTGGATTTCTCTCGTATTTACCGAATAAGCATGCTACACATTTTTTATTAAAACATTTTGCCTGTTTCCTCATGCCTGGCCAGTAATATGTTTGATTTATCTCTTGAATGTTATTTTTGAATCCTCTATGAGCTCTCTCATGGGTCTCTTTCACTATCTTTATTTGTTCTTCTAGGTTGGTAATATCTTCCAATTTTATGGGTGTGTGTATAAACCTATTTCGTATAAAGACTTCTTTTATCTTTTTCTCGAATGTATACATGTCTTCTGGTTTTGCATGTATTGCTATTATCTTGTTAGGTTGAAGAATTTTTTTCAAATTTCCTAACAGTTCATCTTCCGTTGTGAAATAAATAGTGTGCCTTATCTTTTTTTCAAAAACGGTTTGTGTTTTTATTTCATTTATTTCGTTGTTCGGTATTAATTCTACCTGTAGGCTATATGTGTTAAATGGTTGGCTTACTACTTTGATTACATCTTCAGATGAGCTCTCTTCTGAGTGAACTGTACTTATTGTTGAAGTATTTATTTGTTGCCGCGAAAGAGCGTCTGCAACTACATTCAGGTGTCCCGGTTTGTATACTAACCTTGCACCGAAATCCTCTATTATACTTTTCCATCTCTTCAATTTAGTGTTCGGATTTTTTTCCGATATTGAATATACTAACGATTGATGATCTGTGTATATAGTTAAATCCGCTACTCCGTATACATAATTTCTTATCTTCTGCAGTGCCCATATGATGGCTAATAATTCCTTCTCGTTCGTTCCATAACTTTCTTCTGTCTTTGTCAGAGTTCTACTTAAAAAGAATATAGGTTTTTTGTTTTGACTAAGGACGGCTCCAATAGCTATGTTAGATGCGTCTGTCGTTAGTTCAAAGGGTTTACTATAATCTGGTTGGAATAGCTCTACTTGTTCTCTCAAATGTGCTTTCAAGCTACTAATGGCCTTAATTGCTGCATCGTCTAGATTTATACAAGTATTTTTACTCTTATTTTTTCCTACCTGACCATTTTCTCCTCTTAGGTGTATCGTTAGGGGCTTAGCTATGCTTGCATATCCTTTGATAAATTTCCTATAGTAACCGGTCATTCCTAAAAAACCTCTCAGATCTTTCAACGTTCGGGGAATTGCATAATTATTAATTGCTTCTACCTTTTCCGGATTTGTCCCTATCCTATTATATTTAATAATGTGTCCGAGGTATTCGACTTCTGATTGGAAAAATTTGGATTTATCATCCGAAACCTTCAATGTTGCTTTGTTAAGAGCGTTGAAAATTATATTGATGTGTTTCATATGTTCTTCGGCTGATGAGGAATATATTAACACATCATCTATATAAACATACGCGAATTTCCCGATATATTCTCTTAATATGTCGTCTACACATCTTTGGAATATAGAGGGCGCGTTTTTGAGTCCAAAAGGCATTCTTACGAACTCATATTTACCTCCATTTACGCAAAATGCTGTTTTTTCCCTATCTTCTTTTTTAATTTTAATTTGATGGAATCCTGATTCCAAGTCTAATGTTGTAAAATATCTGGCTTTTCCTAGATTTTGTATTGTCATGTTTACATCTGGGATCACATATCTATCAGTTATTGTTTTATTGTTTAATTTTTGGAAATCTATTACCATTCTTTTCTTTGGTTTTCCGTCTTCACTAAGACCCTTTTTTGGTACTGTCCAAATCGGACTATTGTATGGACTATTACTCCTTTGAATAATACCTTCTTTTAATAATTTAGCTATTTCTTTATTGACAAATTCATTGTCGGCTATCGGATATGGATATTGCTTGGTCCATATGGGTTCATTATTTATAGTTCTGATTGTGGCTTCTATTGTAGTAGTAAAGGGCAGTGGTCCTATGCCAATATTTTCCTTCATCAAACTATCTATTTCTTTTTTATATAACGTTTCTCCTATAATATAGTTTAGTTTACTTTCGGATTGATTGTCACTGCACATGGTGATTAAGGTCATATCCTTCAAGTTTATTTCTGCGTTTAATTCTTTTAAACCTTCTAATCCTAATATCATATCGAATGAATCTATATTATTTAATTCGAAAAATGTTATTTTAGTATTCATTAAATTAATTATTTTCTTTGTATTTACTATGGAATACCCGTTTATAGTTTTAATTTTTATTTCCTTAATTTTTATTCTTTCCGCTGAATCGCATTTTTTATCTATATAATTGTGGGTTGCTCCCGTATCTATTAATATTTTATAAGTTTTGTTAGAAATGCTAGATGTTAACTTTAAACAAGGCAACCCGTCAACTAGTTTTAAAAGGTCAAATCTTAAGTTATTTACCCTTTGTTCTTCCGGTTCTGCATACATGCTGTCTCCGTCTTCTTCTTGTAGTTGTGATGACTGGTTCACCCTTTGTTGTTTGTTGACGTGTTGATTGCTGTTCTGATAGTGCTGCGGCTGCCTATACTGCCCGCTATCCTCTCTTCCTCTCTTCCAATGCTGGTTATTATTAGATGGGTTATAGTTGTTTCGCTGAGGTTGATGTTCTGCTTTCCTCTGTGCTTGAACTATTTGTCTTGAATTTATTTCCATAGGCATTTGTATTTCTGTACCAATTGGTTGGTTATGCTTAGGTTGTTGATGTATGCTCCTCTGATAATTCGTATTTGGTACTGTTTCGTAATTTGGTCGGCGTTGATTTCTTAGCACTAGGTTTTCTTCCTTCAGATTTTTGTTGTCGACTCCATGTTGTTTTATTATGTTAGACAATTGTTCTGTTTGTCTATTTGCTTCTTGCAGTTTATTGTTTAACTGTGTGCAGTACATCTCTATTTGTGAGAATCTTGCTGCTAAGGTTGCTAGATCAACTGGTTCTGCCATCTTGATGACTACTTCTTTATTTTCACTTTCACTTTCACTTTCACTTATTATCTCGCGACGATTGTCGTGTAAATTTTTTCTTTTCTTAAATCTATTCATAAAACTTTTACGTTGGATACGTATGTATCTTTGTTCAGGTTGCTTCGTATGAAGGAACGTTTGATGGGTGCCACTATGTGGATCTGATTCCCGATTTTCCCTTGGTCCGCTCCGTGAAGATAAACAATTTATTTACCTCCTGGCAGGATCGCCAATTAAATACACTCGCGTATATTTAGTAATTAAAACAAATTATATTTTTTTAGGATTTTATAGTCCTGTTTATTTATATTTATTTTAATTATTAGTTAAGTTTATTATCACCGAACTGTGGTCTAAGTCGATGTTATTTCTAGACTGCCCCTTGCGTGTTCGTTTCTTATATTTATATCCTACTTAGTAATCTATGCATTTGGTTCAAAATAAAACCTTTTCTTTATTCTTAATCTATCTTTTCTTATCTACTGTGTGTTCAAATACAATCTCTCTTCATTTCTTATCTCATAGTTCTTATTACATTTTAGGTTACAATACAATCTCCTTTCATTTCTTATCTCATAGTTCTTATTATTACTTTCTACCCTTATCTAGGTAGGTACACGTTATCTAACGTTTATTTTAGATAAATCTTAATAGATGGTCCTTAGTCTATATGGTTAAGGGTCCTTAACTCGCGCGCATTTCGTATGCATCGAGTACGAGTATCTTTACACATACGGCGCGGCGCGGTGCGGCGCTGCCCTGTGAAATTACAATTTAATTGTCGATTTGTATCGTCAATTTGCTTTGAATTTCGCCACCAAGATGTAAACACCTCATTTTCCGATCACAATGATCGATTCTGTGTATGCGATGTCTTGGTCGTCGACAGATGGGGTGATCGCGCGGGTAGGTGTGTAGTATACGATTCGACACAGGTTTGGGATTTAGATTGGTTTGGGGGGTTCAGTTCTCCCGGTGTGCGGCATATCTTTTGAAGGCTACACATTCCGCCACTAGAGAGGCTGGCGCGATCGATTGGTGATGATTGAAAGTGTGTATCTTGTTGTTGTCTTCCCAAAAACTAGCTTTCTCTGAACAATGGGCGCGGTAGTTGGGCTCCTTTGTTTACCCTAGACGGGGGGTGTACCTAAAAACACTTGGCCATCATCAGTAACACCACAGGAATTCGAAAATCTAGTTTGCTTTGAATTTGTTTCTATCGTGGTGGATATAGGCATTAAAGCGAAGCGATAACAAATCGCTTAATTTAAAAAAAAAAAAAAAAATTGTTTCATGGAAATACCTACGGATTCGAAAAGATGGTGGCCATGGCTGCTAGGGAATGAATGTTTTGATGAGTCATTTGGTTAATATGTTCCGCATAAGTCTATAATAATAATCAACATCGACGATGTATGGAGGTTGCTTTTTTGACTGCGGGTATGGTAAACAGACAAATGTGTGGCAGAGGTGTCGAGCGGTCTTTGCGCAAGTGAGTCAATGTGATCTTGCGCCAGAAGTTGGAGGTCGCAGACCTACATACAGGTATGAATACCACAATCGTTGAGCAATGCTTTACACCAAATTTAAAAGAAAAATCAAACTAACGCGACCTACGTCAGTCTAGTTTAATCAATTTACTCTCGACCTTACCAATAATTAACTTTAGTCTGGCAGCTTGCGCAAAGACTACACACTTTCCAAAATCCCTTCAATCAAAAAGAAAAAACAAGGAAAAAATTGCCAGAATATCGCTAACTGTAGGGCCAAGTGTTAATGTTGGAAAAGCCAGGTCCCTTTATGTTATTTTGAGGAGGAGTGTTGCCCAACCATCCAAAATTACGGTATTGAATTTCCTAATAGGAGCGAGTTTCAATACCCCATTTTTTAGCCTTATTTACTTACTTTACTTAGGTGGCGCTAGTTGTGGACGAACTACTGGACAAACTAACCAGCCTTGGCATCAACTGCCAGGCATATGCCGACGACATAGTATTGATTGCCAGGGGAAAGTTTGAGGGATCCCTCTGTGAAATTATACAGGGAGGACTAAGAGCAACCCAAGAATGGTGCCACACAGTTGGACTGAACATCAATCCGGAAAAAAACTACTATATACCAGATACCAGTAAACGAAGTAAAATATCTGGGAGTATACCTAGATAGTAAACTCATGTGGCGGAAACACATGGAAGAAATTTCAAAAAAAGCAACACGCGCTCTTATGATATGCAAGAGCTTAGCGGGAAAATCGTGGGGATGCACTCCAAGTATCCTACGATGGATGTACATTGCAATTGTGAGACCTATGATCACATACGGAGCCGTAGCATGGGCGAAACGAACCAGTCTAGTCACAACAAGAGACACTCTCAACAAAGTGCAAAGATTGGCGTGCCTATGCATTACCGGAGCGATGCGTACATGCCCAACCGCAGCCATGGAAGTACTATTAGAGCTTACCCCTCTACACCTCATGGTTGAGGATACGGCAGATAAAACAATCCTACGTATGGCAAAAGAAGGAATCGGAAGGGAGAAATGCATTAGTTCAAGAGAACACGATTTATTACTCGGAAAACTACCACTTCTAGCCATACCCAGAGATGATAGTATCAGGAAATTCAATTTTGAAAAGAATTTCATAACGAAACTCAGCAGTAAGAAAAACTGGAGCAACGAATCCATGATCTACGGACTGAGCCACCATACTGTAAAATGGTATACAGATGGATCGAGAACGGACGAAGGAACTGGTGCAGGAGTGTTTGGGCCAGGAACTAAACACTACGAATCCATGGGCAAATGTACCAGCATCTTCCAAGCGGAGATATGCGCTATAGATAGATGTGTTCGAATCATTCTCAAGAAAAACTACAAGAACTGTAATATAGCAGTGATGTCAGATAGTCAAGCTGCCATCAAGGCGCTTGCCGACTATATCATAAAGTCTAAGCTTGTATGGGAATGCCTGCACAGGCTTAACGAATTAGGCAAGAAAAACAGAGTAACCATCTGCTGGATACCTGGTCATGCAGGCATCACAGGCAATGAAGCTGCGGATTCTCTGGCAAGACAGGGTGCAGCGGAGCCCTTCATAGGGCCTGAACCATTCTACGGCATAGGGGAACATACCCTACGAGAAGAGTTCAGGAGAATGGAAAAAGAAAAAAGAGCCACAATCTTTAAAAACACCAAAGGCCTGAGACAAGCAAAGAAACTCCTAGGGAACTATAACCTAAAAAGATTCAAGGCATGTATCGGTCTAAGCAAAAACAACCTAAGAATCCTAACAGGTCTCCTAACGGGACACTGCAGACTAAGGGAACACCTGAGGAAAATAGGCTTATCAGAGGAAGGACTCTGCAGATTCTGTGATGAGAGCGCAGAAACCCCAGACCACATTTTGGAATCCTGTGGAGCATTGATCCATAAGAGGATTAAAAATCTGGGCAAGTACCAACTACTAGATAAGGATATACAAACCATGGACCCACTACTCATTCTCAGATTCATAAAAGAAACTGGACTGGATGAAGTGCTCTAGGATCGATATTCTTACCAAGGCTAAGACAGAGCAAGAACCCTCAAACACGATCCTTTATGGAACTGTAATATGATGGGGCTCTGGAAAAGGGCATGAACCTTTCCAAGGTATAAGCAGGGGGCACAATAGACCACAAGGTCGCAGTGCACTAGACCCTCTCTATTATTATTATTATTATTATTATTAGGTGGCGCTACAGTTCGGGGTGAAGCTGGGCCTCAATCGACATGCCTCTTAAACTAGCCCGGTCCTTAGCTAGCTGTCTCCAGTTGCACAATGCATACTCCAAGTTGATTGAGGTGCGTGTTCTACTTGTGCGCGCCCCCTACGGCCAGGTCGTCCTTGACTGCGTCGTCCCTCTGGGGTGGAATCGAAGACTTTGCGGGCCGGAGCATTGTTGTTCATTCGCTCTACATGTCCTTGTCATCTCAGCCGCCCAATGCGCAGTTTTTTCGTCGTTGAATCTCCTTCTCCAAACCTCATCAACGCAAACAGGGCCGAATATTTTTCGAAGGATTTTGCGCTCGAAACGACCAAGAATATCCTCATCCTTTTGTAATAAAGTCCATGCCTCAGCGCCGTAGAGCAGGACTGGGATGATTAGGGTCTTGTATAGGGCTAGGTTGGTGCATCGGGAGATTGCCAATTGAATTGAGATTCTTCACAATCAAATCAAACGAAATATTTAACAAAGTTTCGGTGCATTAAGGTTGCGCCGACTGTTGAGTCGACTGTCAAATTGTGCAGCGGTAAGCCCGGAACATCCAAAGAATTAAAAAATTAAGATTTTTATCATCATTTTTCTTGAATTGGAACTATGGAAGTCACACTGACCATTTTTCTATCCAGTCCATTTTTTTTTTTTTTTTTTTTTTTTTTCAAAGTGCGGTCTTCATTCAAACTTCTATCCCCAATCTCATCCCGTTTATGTTTCGTTTTTACGACCAAAAGTAGCACAAGTCCTTCCTTGTGCCAAAATCGTATGATCGCACGATCCGGTCCTGAGTTAAAAAGATAAATAGTTGGCGCAACAGGTCCGGATGGACCCTAGGCCTAGCCTCTCACACAACCATTAGTTTTGTGTGAGTTTTTCATTCATTTTTGAAACGAATGGAAGGGATCCACAATTTTATGCCGACTCCAAACGGCTAATTGAGAAGCTCTTTCAAGACAGTTATACTCTCGGAAATTTGTCAGACGTTCGCGAGAGGTGGCGCAGTGAAAAAAACTTGGGTTTTTGCGGGATTCGAACCTCGAACCTCGCTTAGTAGTCCAACACACTAACCACTAAGCCACTGCGCCTACCCGGTCCCGAGTTATTATTATTTAAAAGAGACTGTCGCGTTCGTATGTACCCATCCGGTTTGGCCCGTGCCTTTCGTACTAAATACCGCCCACATTTCGAAAAACTGCCAGATGTCCAATAATAATTTTGATTGTACAACTCTAGATCTAGAAATATCGTTAGATTTTTTTTTTCCGTTTTCCTATCCCTCTTATATTTTGCAAAGTTCCACCTATCGGGTCCAAAAGTATCCTACCTTGCAAACTAGAACCAAACCATCCTCAAAATTTCTATGAAATCGGTTGATTTGTTTTGGTGATCGCCAACAGCGCCACCTATGAGGTCCAAAAGTATCCTATTTCTTGAGCGGGAACCACCTATATACATCCACAAAATTAGGTACTATACTTGAAATATTCATAGAGAAGGAAACACGACAGCTTTCATGCATAAAAATGTGCGCATTATATTTTTATATACAAGCCATACAGGGTTCAGGAAAACGCGCTTCTGGGAGAATTCCAAGCAGGTTTTCGGCCGGGCTATTCCACGGTAGACAATATACAGTCTAACCCGTTTAAATGAAATGAGAAAAATTTGTTACTTTATACTTTCAATTAACCGGGTTTTTCATTTAAACGGATTTCGGATAACTGAAAAAGTACACGGGGACAAATTAAATTTTTCATATAAGCGGGGTTTTCAACTAAACGAGTTTCAAATAAGCGGGTCCGACTGTATTTGTTCTACGAAACATAGCAGAGTCTTTTGTAGAACGGAAACAAAAGCTTTATGCTTTTTTTATGGATTTCAGAGCGGCTTTTGATACCGTTGACCGGCAAAAACTATTCTACAAACTTTATCAATATATCGTATATCCCATAAATTTAGCAAGGTAATGGAAAACTTGTACAACAACACAAAAGCATCGGTGTGGAACGGAGAAAATTTGTTCGAGTGGTTCGTTACAAAGGTAGGAGTTAGACAAATTTGCAACGCAAGCCCGACACTATTTGCTCTTTATATTGAAGACATCATCGATTACCTCCCAGGGGGGACTTCATATACGGGTACCCATATTAAGGCTCTCCTATATGCTGACGATGTTGTCCTATTAGCAAGTTTACCAGAGACCCTGCAACTCATGATAAACAGAGTTTATAATTACAGTGTGCTGTGGAGTTTACAAATTAATTTGAACAAATCAAAAGTGATGATTTTCAGAAGAGGTGGAGGCAGACAGGCAAGGGTGGAAAGATGGACTTTTAACGGTGTTGCTATTGAAACAGTCAAGCAATACAAATACCTTGGAGTCATTACTTCCAGTAATGGGACCACATTTGGCTGAAAAACGTCTGCAATCTAAAAGTGCAATTAGTTCAACGTGGAGAAACTGTTTCCAAAACCGAAGTGTACCTCACAGTGTGAAATACCAAGTTTTCGAAGCAGTCTCAAAATCAATTCTTTTTTACGGAGCACAAGCGTGGGGTCATAGGTGGTATGATGGAGTAGAAAAGCTACAGCGATTCTATCTACGAAGGACGTTCCGATTGCCTAGAGCCGCACCTAACTACATGCTCATGATTGAAACAGGACTTACTCCTTTGTTCTTACAAACACTCAAACTAAACATGGACTATATCCTCAACACATTTAGGTTGGGAGATGAAAGATTACCACGGATCGTTACCAAGCGAGTGCGTCAACAGTCAACACATAGGGAGATCTATAAGGCACTACAGTTTAATCTCGGGTCGCTGAACTACTTTAAAGACTCGAATAAAATAGGACACATCTCTACAATTTTCCGCGTAAGGGGAGAGTTAACAAAAAAAAAAAAAAAAAAGTTGGTGCAACAGGTCCGGATGCCTGTTTCTCACAACCATTCGTTTTGTATGATTTTTTCATCTTTGGAACGAATGGAAGGGATCTACAATTTTATGCCGGCTTTTCAAGACAGATTATACTCTCGGATGTTTGTCAGACGCTCGCGAGAGGTTGAGCAGTGGAAAAAAACCCTAAGATGGAATTTGCGTTTTTGGGGGATTCGAACCTCGACCCCTCGGAGAGTTATTGCCATTAAACTTCGTGTCACATAGAGAAGACCTTCCGATTTTATGCTCATTGTGCAACATGTCTCACAGGGAAAATATCATCCACTTTATCAAGATTTGTCCCATTTTCCGTGATATCAGAAGGTTCTGCTTTGGGAAAGTTATATTATTAACCGAAGAAATCCAGGAACAAACCAAGTTCCATCTTCACCTTAAGGCCGATCAAGATCGCATTGAAATAGTGTGTTCTAAGTCAAAGTAACTCGCGCTGTGTTACTGTACGGTTCGCGCAAGTAAAAAAGAAGTAGCTTCAGAACAATCACCACAAATATTATTGACTGTGACTAATTATTTTTTTCATTTTTCCGTAAGAACATTTTTTACTATTAAAAATCCCAGAACAAATTTCCCACAGGCCTAGAAGCACTGTCCGACTGTCAAGCATTCCGCATTAACAATTAACGCGACGGGGGGCGCTGACTGTTCTCATGGGGTGCATTTCATGTTCTACATGATGATGTACAGCTGCTGTTAGCTAATGTCGTTTTTGATTCTGTGCTTCTCTGATTTCATATAAAATTTGTCGAAATATTATTTATTCTTTTTTTTTTTCTTGATATTGATTTATTAATATTTTGAAGGAAAATTTGGTATTCGACAGAAAAGGTGTGGATGAGCGGTTTGAAATATATGATATGATCTTACATTTGCATTTTGTGATCAGAAAAATTCATGCGACACGAGTCGGTTGAGGTGAAGTAGGTCCACTTAGACGTAGATGATAGATTGGAATTTGAAATGCAATGCCGCTGTCAAAAACAGGTGCTTAATCCACCTGTTGACATGTGGGGCACTGACCCACAAATAACTGAAATTGTTGTGCCAATTATCAGATGAGGAAATTCTGTAACTGGAACCAGCTCTCATCCTTGGTTTCTTAAAGAAAACTGGACTAGAGAGAGTGCTATAGGACGGATTTCTTCTGCCAAGAAGAAAGAAGTACAAGAACCTCCTAAATAATTGCGAAAGGAATTATAATATAAGGAGAACTCTATGTGGAGATATACCTCTCTAAGGCGTAGACATGGGGTACAAAAGACCAAAAGATCGCAGTACAACAACCTCTATCAAATAATAATAATAAGCGGTTGGCTCCTAACTGCAAAAGCTTTTCCCGATAAAATTATTGATGTTCGGCGATTACCTAGATAGTTGAGCCTTTTAGGTGCTGACCAGATTGGGACACAGGCCGATGTTCACAATTACCCCCTCCATTGAAATCATTTTTTCAAATTGATAAAAATCATTGTTGCTCGAATCATCAAATTTTGCAAATCCACGGGCTGGTTTTAAACTCCCTTAACGTCCTTCTCCCCCTTTATCTTTAGGTTTCGTTAGTTGTGGTCTCAAAACGGCGCTCAATCAGCGTTGCCACTTGTACTACATATATGTAGAACTGTGCTACATATTTGCTGGATTTTTTAACGTCGTACTACATACTACATCGTTACCCAAAGAACTACATTTCTTAAGAGCCAACCATTTTAAATTTATCTAAAGAGTTTCCCTGTAAGAAAGCAAATTTGGATATTTTAAATGAGCAGTGGCGCTTGTTGATTGAGGCTTTCGATCTTATTTTTAAATGTGGACCTCAAAATAGCAACATTGTGGCAATATGGGTGTAATTAAAAAAAAAATAAAATAGTTTAGGAAACTTAATATTTGAAAAACTATCCAAATAAATATTATATTGTACATATCTATTTAATTTCAATACAAAAAAAAAAAAAAAAAAAGGTAGGTAGAGGAACTTCGGGTATTGTGGTATACATGTAACTATTTTGGCCATAACGGATGAAGTATAAAACCGAAAGCTTCCAAACTCCTTAGCGCGTTTCATGCAAGTACAAACTATCATTCAGCAACATTTAGTAAGATTCCAATCATTACCAAAAAAAACAAGTGCTGAGATTTCCTCTGACCTGAAAAATTGCGTTTTCGGAAAGCTGTGGGTAATGTGGTACACTTTGTGGTTCAATGTGGTACATTACACCACATTAACAGAAACTATTTTTTTAATAATTTTATTAAGAAACAATGTATAAAAGAAGCAAATTGCCTTAATAGCTTCAAACAAAATTGCGTATTTTTAAATTAAGCTTGTTCACAAGAACAGCATACAAATATGACACTTCTTTTGGGAACACAATTTTCATGAGCCCAAACCATTTCACACTGCAAACATGATATCCATTTTGATATTGATCTATCTTGGTTCCACAGATTATTGCAAAAGTTGCAGATAGCGTCCATAGAGGGAGGATCATCTTCAAATTGCTCTTCGTCATCCGTCTCTTGAAGTTGAATGCTCATTTCTGATTCGCTTGATTCATCTCTTTCTTGCTAGCCTTGCCTTGCTTTTCGATGGTTCTGAACTGGTTTTGATGATTTTCGTCCTCTGTTTTTAGCTGAGAGACTGCTTTTTTTGGGTGGTGAGGATGTTTACAAAGTTTTGCCTTTCATTGGTTTCGGTTTAGGAAAAATCGTACGTTTCTGGTTTATTTTATCAATACTTTGTTCCAATTCCTTCTTGTAAGGCGAAGTAGTCAAGATAGTAGCTTTAGATTTCCTTCCCCTGTTGGTAGTGGGAAGTAATCTTATTATTTTAGGTGGTGGTGATATTTCCCAAGGTCTTTCTTTGTATGGACAATAACATTTTCCGTAGATCTCAAGAATTCTGATGAAACGTACACACAAGTATTGGGAAGACAAGGAGAAAGTCCTGTGCTTGTACTAGAAACGTTGTCATTATTATCTTTAAACATAAATTGTGGACATTATCCTGGCTTAAAAATAAATATTTTAATTGAACTTACCTTCAAAACTGAGACTTGTACCTTCTAGAGATTTGGATTCGACTGTTGTTAAAGCAGACTCTTCCAAAATATCATCCATTTCTCCAGCTATGAAATCAGTCTCAGAAAAAATATGCCTGTCAAAATGGTATATTCCTGTTGTCTTGAAGCCATTGACGGCAATCTGTCCCGTTTGTACTCTGAAATACGCTTTAGAAAATATTCCCACAAGGTCATACTGAGTTACTTTCCGAGAATGATCGCGAGAAAATCGTCTTATACCGTCATTGTAATGAACTTTTAAGGGTCCCATGAAAGTTTTATCAAACGGCTGCATTTTGTGTGTTGAATGTGGTGGAAGAGATATGATGACAATGGCATTTTCTCGTGCTAGATCCAACAACTCTATGTTTCGGGTATGACTATAATGGCCATCTAGAATAAGCAAAAGCTGTTCACCTTTTGACGGTTTCGTAAAATCCAGGAAATGTTCAAACCATTTTGTGAATATTGGGACTTGAACCCATCCTGAAATATGGCACGATGAGTTCGAACCAGGTGGTGCGTCCTTCATAAGAGGTGGATGTTGGTTTTTGCGTGGGAAAATAAAATAAGGTGGGACAAAAGATCCGCCAGCACTCATACATGAAATAACAGTGATCAGAGATCCACGCTCAGCAGAAGTCATTGCTCCAATCTGCTTTTTTCCCTTTCGGCTAAAACTTTTTGTTGCTTTGACTGCACTACTGAAAGTCCCGTCTCATCTATGTTCCAGATACGATTTGCTGGAAAACTATTTCTGCAATATTCTTATTCCAGCAAATCAAAAATTTTTTTAACATTATCTCGTGTAAATCCTTTTGCGCGATCAAAAGAAGTACCTGTTGGTGTTCGGATGCTTATCGTATTTTTGTGTCGTTTACAGAAGCTACTTAACCAATCCTTTCCATCACATTCCTCAAACGTCGAAAATGTATTCGGGATGTTATTTCTTTTTGCAATTTGGAGTGCTAATGATCTTATGTCCACCCTGTAAGACCCCACATTCGAGATTCAATTTCCAAGATATATTCACAAGATCTTTCTCTATAGATTCACTAAATATTGGCTTTCGTCCCAATTTCATTGAAAAAAGATCCTTAACAGCCTTTTTGCTTCGGGCGTGTCGTTGCAGTGTGGTGTGTGGGACTCCAAACGTTTTTGAAGCAAGCAAAATACCCATCACGTTATTCCTCACGGCATGAACTGCTCTCTTCATAGCATTTGGGTCCCACTCAGTTGGGTAATGTGGAATACTATACCACTTTAGCCCATGGCTACTGTAGCCGAAACTTTATATTTTCAAAAAAACATCTAAAAAAATATAAAATGAATTTTTGTAAACAAAACTTACAGTTATTCCAAGTAAATGGGAAATTGATTCTTTCAATTGAATGATTGTTCGCCTCGCAAAATATTTGTTCACTTCACACAAACACTTAAAGTTTTCTCTTAAAAAAAACTACAAAACTACTAACTTCTCTCTGCCATCGCTAATGGTTACTTTAAAAAGAGTTCCCAAAGCATGCTCAGTTTTCAAGAAAACTGATGCCTGTACCATATTACACGCATATACCACAATACCTGAACTTACTATACTGCATTTTGTTTGAAAATGCTACCTTTTTTTCTCTAACGTACTACATTTGCTTAAGATTTAAGTGGCAAGACGGGGAATACAGCCACTTAAACCAACCAACCAACCAGGAGAAGCTCGACCTTTAGGAATCGTATACAGTGTCCGATTCTTACGTTATGATTGGTTCAGCGAGACAGCATCTTTTATGTCTTAAAAGTCCCTTGGCTAACCGTGCCATATTTTCTTAGCGGTTTTGCATTGAATTTCCTAAGAGACACCGGCACCGACTTGATCTTGTATTTTTGACTCATCGGTAAATGGAGTGCTTAACGTCGGTTTGTAAGCTTAGGACGGTAATGTTGCCAATAGTTTAGACTTTAGAGTGTCAGTCGAAATATTAAACTAGTGGTCAGTCGAGATGGGAAAATATTAAGCATGGTCTGACTAAAGTGCAGCTGAAGGAGAGGCTCCCCAGGGCATCCATAGGTATATGTTGAGCTTTTCTTATTTGGTCTTAGGTTGAAATCCGTCTCTGTGGGAGCGCCCGTTTTTCCAAATTCGAAATTGGTCTAGCTACTAAGTGCACAGCAATTCTACTCATAATGTATTGAACTTACAAAGTTTACCCGTTTGCATGTGTATTTGAACACATCACGTTGAAACCACGAACACAATCGGTTGGGGTTTCTCCGGAAAGCATAGGGCTTAACATGGAGCAGCATTTTGGTTTTAAATCATCTCAAAACTTTCAGCATATATACCAAATTCCGACTTTTTGAAAAGAAGGGCTGTACGATATAAGGCTACTCTGTTTTCCAACGCCTTTACAGCTTTCGATGTCAGATCTCTAATTGGGAAACATTTACCCACGGACTGGTGGTAGGTAATCGTGTATCGCGTTGTTTAAGTTCTTTTGTCAGTTGCTTACTTTTGAATTGTTGTTTAAGTGAATAGGAGCAACAAATTTGAAAAAAGAAAAAAACTAACATCGGTGCAAATGATCTTGAGTGCTACTGTACATCATTTGGAGCTTAAGGCCAAATGCTCGATTACATGACTAGAAAGGACAAAAATTCTTTAGAGCTTATAGCGAATAGTTAGGAGGTCAGAAATCAAATTGGGCCAAACTTTTTGATGTAGAGAAGGGGATTAAAGTGTTGGTTGGCGTTATTTCAGTTATTTCAGTTAGGGAAGTATTGCTGGTTGTTGCGAAGGTTGGTGTGTTTTGGTGCGAGTTGAGTCGCCATAGTTCTTTTTTTTCGTTAACTTTAACTTATTAAGTCGATGTTTCCCTCGTGCGCAGCACAGTTCCAATTCCTGTCCATTGTAAAATAAGTAAAACTTTGGTAATGCCAAAAATAATCGCTTTTCAAAGCCCCCATTTACACTTCACTATTACCCTCGCTACTTTCGAGCCTTTTGATAAATTTCATATTTGCGCCGACACGCCCCAATTGCCCACCCGGTACCAAATCGTAATCCCCCCCCAAGCCAGTCCATACATCATTTTGATGTGAAATTAATTCCAAAGCCTCCAATCAACCGTCCTCCTCATAATTCAAATTCGCCCCGTGCTACTCACGAAAACATCTCTGCCTAATTAAGCCGATCGCAGAACACAGTCGTAAAAATAATCAACAATCTGCCAGTACACTTCCTTTTTAAATATTCATTTGAAGTTCCTAATTGATCAGATATACATCTCGCACAATTATGTAACCAATGCCAGTCAAAAATTTGAATAAACATCGCCAGGTTGCGAATGAATGAATGAATTAGTCGTATCCGTATGTATGTGGATTGAATACATCCACCTGCAGGTGTGAAAATAAGCCAAGATTTTGTTATTTACGTCAAATTTATACATAAAGTCGACGGTAATCCCCGCGCGGTTGCGAGCTTCTTTCCAAACTTCTCTCAATTAAAAGCAAACATGCTGAGGAGAAAAACCTCGAAATTTACTCGGCCCTTGTTTGTGTTTGGCAAACGTTTATCATTTACTTAGAAGACTGATCTGCGCGTCCAACCGATCATGATCGCAATCGAAGGAGCCTGAGCCACACGCATTTATTGCCCGACCCGGCACTTACGAGAGAGAGAAAAGCGACGCCAACGTGATTGATATCCATAAATTAGAGTCAATGAGTTTTGTTCCCTTCGCTGGCGAGTGATCAGTGATGGACGGGACGGAACGGTACCGGTGCCAGACCTTATCCTAAACGTGGGGTTTTCGCTTGTTTTTTTTTCGTACACAAATTATGATTAAATGCGCCGTGTATCTGAGAGTGACCCACGTATGAGAGTAGAGCTAGAGCTACATCTCGTCATGTGTTACAGGGTATTGTGTTCGTATTAAACTATTTTTTTCCGTTTGTGTGCTCTTAGTTCAAGCGAAATAGAGAGGCTCGATCTCGACTCGTTTGTATCGTAGATGTAATTAAATGCGAACGACGTTTCTCAGCTGGAAGCCAGGAAATTCTCATTAAAGTGTCTTCTCTATATCGTATCCTCCACTCGGCGTAGATATATATATTTATTGTGGATACTCAACGGGAAGCGAGCTCTTCACTGATCATACACCATACACGCATTGTATCTCTGCACACACTGCACGAGTGTATCTGAATCGATGTTTAGCAATTAAAATGGATTTTTATTCAAAAGCGCTATAAATCAACTTGAAGCTTAAATTTCTGTATCTGTATCTGTAGCTGCAGCGGAACGGTACTCTCGGCAGTTGATATTATGACCGCCAGGTCATTTCGTAGATCGATTTGTCAGCGCGGCGTTGGTGTGCTGTAGACTGTAGTATGTGCCTCAATATAAATGGGAAATTCTCAGGAACTCTTGAGACAGGTCAAAAGGGGCCCAGCGACGCGACGCGACAACGTGACAAAATGATCTGCTCCATGGCACAGAGAAAACCGAAACCGAAAACGAAAACCCTCCCTCAAACCGAATTTAATCCGATTTTTCTGTATTTCCTATGTTTGTTTTTGCAATTTCAGAAGTCGTTTACGTTGATCCTACAAGCGCTGGATATGTACAACACCTCCTATCCAGGTAATTATTGTTGCCAATATGCCATACCCACTTTCAGAGTCATGTGTTGCTTTGTACGATTGCTGGCTGCTGTTGGCTGTTGTTGCGCTTCCTTGTGCAGTAGATACATTTTATTTTTCACAGAAATAGGTAAACGTGCATGCCAGCGAACAGTTGCAAGTGTTATCGGGCCGTGGTGGCTGTGCCTATTTTGCATATTGCACCACATCAACTGCAGGCGAGCGCTGGCATTTGAATGTGCACACGGGTAAAACATACGATTAATTAGCCGATGTCCTTATTTAAGATTCCAAATTTATTCCTCGTGGAACAGCGAAGACACACTACAGACAACAACAACAGCAGCCAGACCGTTGTATATAGAGGAGCATAACATCGCGAGAGAGTGTATACCCAGTATCTATCTGTCTAATGTAAACAATTGTCTTTTCTTTTTTCTTTTTTTTCGTTTCTGTGTCTGTTTCTGGTTGGGATGTCGTCGACGTCTTTGGCAACTTTTCACTTTGGTGGTCCACCAATGCTGTATGTGTATACACTGTCGTAACCAGACGCGGAGAGGTTAATTGAAGAAACATCTTTTTCGGGCGTCATCCTACCATCGCCCGAATGGAAGACACTCGATCACATCGGGAAGAATGCCCACATAACATACCGGGTGAGAGTTCAGTGCGCAGTTACATACTACAATACGACGTGCACAACGTTCTGTCGGCCCCGGAATGACCAATTCGGTCATTATACATGCGGATCGGAGGGTCAAAAGGTGTGCCTAAACGGTTGGCAAGGAGTTAATTGCGAGAAGGCGATATGCAAGCCCGGCTGTGATCCAACGCATGGGAAATGCGATCAACCTGGCGAATGCGAGTGAGTATATTTATATGTTTCTACTAAAACTAACCAATCAAATTCAGTATGTATTGAATATACTTTTATGTTGCAAATGGAGTTTTCAGGTTCATGAAAGGTTCCATTTTGATTTTATTAAAACTCTCCCAGCTCATAAATCTGCTGAAGCTGTATTCAAAAAAGAATTTGTCATCGATTTTTGAAAGCGACAGACAAAAATGCGTGATCCTACAATTAATCTTTGCGTTCTGTCATAATGCGTAATTTGTAAGCCCTTTAGTAAAAAAGTCTGGCAATGCATTCTATACAACTACTTAATCTATTACTAAACCATGGCAATAAAATTATGTATACTGAACAATTAAAGCCAATTCTTTGTTACAGCTGAACGGACATAATATATCGTTGGCAACAACATTCTTAGGGATTTGGGGCTAATGGTGATAGCTTTATACTGTACCCTATTCACTACGAGCCGAAAACAGGGTTTTCACGAAAACACTCGAAAACTTAATCGAAAACAGAAGTTTAGTAGTAGAAATTTGCCGGTTCTGGCACACAGGGATCAGGTATCCCTGTTATTGAGCTGATCTCAAATTATAAGTTGATCTGATTGAACTGATCTGAAATAATAAACTGCTGGTCAATCAGATCAGCTTATTATTTCAGATCAGTTCAATCAGATCAACTTATAATTTGAGATCAGCTCAATAACAGGGATCCCTGATCCCTGTGTGCCAGAACCGGCAAATTGATACTACTAAGTTTTGCGATATTATATTTTAAAATTGAGTCGTTTTTTCACGAAAACGGCTTCCAACCGTTGGATTGTTGAACCGAACACACCCTTTGCAATATTCAGCAAATTAAGCAGAACAGCTGACTGAAAAGAAGTCACAACTCAGAATTTAAAATCATTTTCCACACTTAATTGGTGGGCTAATAATATTTTTAAATGCTCTGAATGTTCAGAAGTTTCAAGACTAGTGTCTTACAACTGATTGAAACGTCAAACGAAAACTGGTTGGTGTTCGGTGTGAATGCATCGACGAGTTTTCGACGAAAACACGGTTTTCGGTACGGTGTGAATAGGATATAATCGTAAGTCCACCTTTCCACCCTACAATGATTTTTGTAGAAGCTGCATGGATGAGGAGGAGGAAGAAACCGTTCTTCATCTTCTCTGAAACTGTCCAGCCCTTGCAAATTTGCGCAAAACAAACTTAGGAGACTACTTCTTCGATGCCCTCAGTGACTTGTTTAGCATAGACATACGCTGTATCAGCAAATATATTACAAAGACCAAATGGCTTCAATGATCTTCTACATATCATCCATTCTCTCTTAGACGGGCTGTCTGTGGATTGCTATCGAGGGTTAGACTGTTTCGGTCACCCCTTTCGTACATCCGAAACAAACCGTCACTCGGCCAAACTTGACCAAGTTGCAATACCCCCGCAACATGCGTTTTTAGACTGATTGCTGCTGCAATCGCCACTAATACCGCGCTTTTTGCTGCATCCGCCCTATTCGATAAGTTGCCAGAGGACACAAGTAAGGGTTGTACTGATATGGTCACCACTCGCCCATCCGAAGGCATACTGTCGACCGGTCACCTACTCCATGACCAGCCTTAACAAATTTCCCAACAACACAATGAAAGGGCCGATTTATTAATCACCAAACGGCTACGCCATCATGACGAGACGTTATAGGATTACAAGCGAAGGGTACACTGTTTCGGTTTATCCAGCGCTTGTATCCGAAGACATATCGTCCAGTTAGTTATCCCCAGTCTCTCCCTTCAAGGAGTTGTCTGAGGATTACAGGCGAGGCTGTTCGACTGTTTCGGTCACCCTTCCCCTATCCGAGGATAAACTGCCCCAACTCTCTACACGAGACGTAAGAAGTGTTTAGACAAAGAAGACAAAAGTCACAGGCACAAAGATAGCAATACGCCCACTAGTATGTCCGGCCTAGAACACTCTGGCCTTCTCCCCCCCCCCCACTCCCCCACCCCCCCATTCCCATCACTCATGTGGTTTTACAAAGGGCCGAAATTATATACGGCCTAAGTGTGTCTTTCTGGACAGCCGCCTTACCTAACCTAACCCAAGTCCACCTGTTGCTACTTTTAGTGCGAGCAAAACTCTCATCGAAACACAAGACGGTATTGCGGTCCTTTAAAATACGGTTAACTGATCGGTCGGACTTACTTGAATCTATAGACAGATCCGAGCGTCTATTGTTTTCGTTGTTCACCACGCTATGACTTTCTGCTTGAGATCATTCAAAAGAACAAATAAATTTCCATAACCACATAACAAATAAAGGTAAACAAGTTCAATTATAATGTGAGAACAACAAACTTTAACAGCCAAAACCCCAAAAGAAAATTTGAGAAACAAACTTTATGGGCACATTCAATAATCTAGTTATCTTAAGTCGACTAGATTGGTCTGGATAAGTTGTCACCTGAACGCAAAAACTATAGATTGGTCGGGAACGAAACTTTTTCTACGTCAGCCACATATCCGAACCGTCGACTACTCAGTCGAATTTCTTGACTAGATACGCCGGCTACCCCTCCATAAACGTAAACAAGTCAGACTTACTAAACTAGATACTTAAACGTCCCCAAAGACTTTTATTCACACATTTGCACAGCAACAGCTACATCAATAGATGTCATCAATGCGATGCTGCTGTGTTTTTTTTTTTTTTTTTTTTTTTCAGTTCTCCCAACTTCAAAATAGTGACTATGCTGTAGCATTGTTACCAAACACCTCACACTCAAAAATTGGCTCTAACCGAGTGCAATTTTTGCTCAGTTAAAAAAATGGGTTAAAACTCAATCAAATCAAATCTCTGTTGAAAAAAAAACGAGTATTCGTTGTTAAAAACTACCGAGATAAAAAAGTTAAATGAATACTGTTAAAACTGCCAGATGAATATGAAAAACTCCCAGCTTTGGAAACTTTTTCAAAAAAAAAAAACCCTAATATCCCTCGCTTCGTAGTGCAACATACAAACCACTTAACCACTACATGGCTTAGATGTAGGAATTTCGAATTTCTGATTCGAATCCTTAATTCTGTGGCCGTTCTGGAAGGTTTTAATTAACTTCGTACCTTAGAGAAGTATAAAGTAAAAGCAAGAAAAACTAACACAGCACAGCTGTGACTCGCAATAGTTCTTGACTCTGATTTTTCAGAATTTCAGAATTCAGAATTACAACCAGCGACGTATGCTGAAGTACCCAATTGAGTGATTTGACTCACGTATTTTGCTTTGGCTCAATGCTCCGAGCCAAAGAGAAATCAATCAGGCTCACATTTGTTTCAAAAGTCAAAACTGTTTCTTAAACAAAAATTTTTAACAATAAAAAATAAAAACAATCAGGAAATGAGTATTTATTCAACTGATTGCCGTCACAAAAACAAGAGCTGGTTAAAATATTCACCAAGTAAACCCGTCTATAACTTTTTAACTTTTTAAATTTACTTTTGACCAGTGCAATGGATATTAACATGAATTGAAGGGATTTTATGAACACAAATTACAATATTTAAGAACAGCTGACATTCAAAACACGCACCACCACCAATTCCAAGAAAGGAAAATCTCGTTTTATGTTCCATTGGGCACGAAAAATCGGAAATCTGAAAATCCCAACGGAAAACGACATAAGACGAAAAAAACTCCCTTCTCCTTTACATTTTACTAATGTGGTTCAAACTTGTGTGGAACGACTCTGAAAATGGCTCAGTTTCAAAACTTCTTCCAAACAATGCTGTTTACAACTAAAAGTCATAAATCTGCCTTGCCTATGATCAAGTTTAGGGTAGGTAAGGTCGAGAAGGGTTATGTGATCGACATAACAGACTAGGCAACATAGCGAGCCCATCGCCATCCCCAGGGAACCATTACGGTTAAAATGCAGACCAATTCGCCGAATGCCTAAACATTCAATTTCCCTATAGAATTCAAGTAGGTATGTTCTCAATTTTGTTTGGAAAACCAACATCCTCCGCAAGCTATTAAAGCGATGACGAAAAAAAAAATGTAACCATAATAACCATTAAGTGCTTGAAGAATGCACTCCTAAACATTCGGACCCTTTAAAAAACTTACACTAAAACTCCAAACCGAATCAAGGGAAACCGCCCAAAAAACTTCAGTTGGTACCTAGCTTTTGTCTGGCAGGCAATCACACATAAAAAAATCTCCAAGTTGTAATTTTATTTAATTAATTCGAAAACAGAGTCTCAGAGTTGTTGGTTTTTTGCTAAATATGTTATAATCGAACAATCGAACCCTTCACGACTGTCATGTTGTACAGTCTGGTAAAGGTACGGTTGGTAGGTGGTATCAATATCAAGTATAGCAACCCTTGTCGTACTGTGGCTGGAAAATTTGTAACTCGTACACATCTGTGCAGAGACAGACAAAACTCCCAACAACAGCGTTGCACGATACTTGTGTAATGGCGACAACCGAACAGAGGGTCTCCCGAAAAACGTCAACGGTTACAATGTTATTGGTTACAGCACCGCATTCCTGACTGCGGTGCGCTGCTGCTGCAATGTTCCAAGTCAAACTAAAAGTCTTGTACTCGCCCTCCAAGTGACACATTTTCTGCGCTGCAACAAGATTCTCTATTTCCGATCTCCGCGCAAGGTAGAGCGCTCAGCAGCATTGTGTTTGATTTTAATTACCATTCCCGATCGAGGTATACTGCTGGTCCGCTCTTCTATCCGCATCTGCCTCATTGTTTCGAGGTGAAATTTGATTTCAGAATAAATCCAAGTGACTGACTTGGCTGGATTGGATGCGGGACAAAAAATACCCCCAAAGTCAAGGCGTTTTGAGGCTGAGCGCAAAAAAAAAAAGTAACGCTCAGTTGAACGTTATTTGCATAACAACCACATCACTTTTAAATGCCTCCGTGTTGAAAAACTTAATTGAACAAACGTATCTGCAGCGGGTATCGCTTGGCTACATCCTCTTCAAGTGAGGAGGACATAAAAGCAACAAAAAAGAAAAAAAAATCGCAAAAGTATCTCCCTAACAGCGGTGCAGCACAACAGCAGATAGTTCTCCTAGTCGTCTTCGTGGAGCAGCAAGAAGCAATGTCCGTCAGTCAGTGAGTACGAGTACAGTGTATATGTCGCTGTGGCTGTGAGCTGTGAGCTGTGAGCTGTGAGCCTGTCCAATGGCCCGAATCGATTCGAAACGGGGTATACGCTAATGATGGGTGATGTTTCCTAGTTTTTGTGGTCGGATCAATTGTCTTAATTGCCTCTGGTAAACGCTGTCTTCGGCGTTCCTCGTCCGCTGCCGCGCGTATCTTTTGTTTTTATTTAATAGCCACCACTGCCACAGTATTTTGGTCCGGCAGAGCAGCGAACAGAAAATCGCAAAGAACAACACAGACGCTACAAAAAGGCAGCGGGAAAAAATAAATGTTCCACGTAATGTCCTGATGCACACCTGTTTGATTGGTATCTTCATTTAAATTGCAAATGTGACCGGGGCCAGGGCCGGGGCAGTCCATCAGTCAGCTGCGGCCGGGCAGAGATTTATGAAAGCCTTCGCGCTCCTGGTGGTGGCTTAATTACCACGACACCGAATCTTTGCACCTAATTATAGCGTCGTTTATCCCGAGCCGTCGCTATCGAACTCAGTATCAGCCCACCAATTAACTCGGTTTGTCACATCCCGGGCCATGGGTAGGGTGTACGGCTACAGCTACAGTGCCACGTCAAGTGATACTCTTCATTAGTGCTGTTTGCGATTGCATATCAGAGAGTTGCCCGCCTCAGTCTCTGCGAAGCTAACAACTCAATTAATAACAATTTCTCAGAACAATAAAGAAGATTTCACAAATTATCTCCCCGAGATGGATGGCGGCGGCGGTGTGGAGCAGCTAGCGCTACGATCCCGATCCGGGGCCACATCGCAACATACATCACTACGTTATCGATATCGAAGGCAATTTCAATTTCGCCAACAAGCAGGGCGACGACGACGCCACCAGCCAAACCGCGAACGATTGGTTTACCTTTCTGGCTGGCTGCTTAAGATACGTAGATACGTATTTGTTTCTCTTTTTTTTTTCTGTCCGATGCGGTGCAGTGCAGTGCAGAGTGCATACCACAACAGTCAACGGAATCTCTCGGATAGAGGATAGACGTATAATTTATGATTTCATTAAACAGGGTTTATCTGCGGACGAATCTATGGCATGTCATGTAGTCTTGGGACTCCTCAACTAGCGAGAGAGATCCATAGATCCGAACAACGTGCAAAAAAGAAGTAATTTTTTGGAGCCGATAACAACGACGGACTGACAACAACAACAACAGCAACCAAGACTGAAGCTATAGAAAACAAAAACAAAACTAGCAACTCGATGCTTGTTAAATAGCACAATCGTGAATACGGTGTTCTCTTTTTGATTGCGATGATGTTGTGAGGAGTTCGAATTTCACACAAACGCTATAGACAGAGAAAGATACTTCCATACTTTCCTGCAGCTCCAGTGTGCTGTTGCGGCTGCGCGCAGATGCGCAGATGCGCCGATTCGCCATAGAGAGATGCATCAAAGCTGCAATTTTCATGAATTGAATAATGGCTGTTGCTGACCGAGTGGTGATGTTATGGTTAGTTGAGTACACTAACGCTCTATGGGCCAACTATTGTAGGCGATATGGTGTGCCTGTGCCTGTGCTGTGTCGGGAGGCCTTCCTATGGCCATTCCATTCCGCCAGTGCGCACTCTTCCGTCGGCTCATGTCAGACCAGGCCAGCGAACCAACAAAACCAATCACGTATTCTATGTTAAACATTTTTTGTGTGGTGCGCTCATGGCTCATCCTAAATCCAGCGTTTGGGCTCACAAAGTCCAAATGAAATGAAAAGACTTTGTGGTTTGGTGTGGTTTGGTTCCTTATCGCCAGAGATGGGTTGTTATACTTTTAACAAAAGCCGACCTTAGTACAGACGAACGGTATTGTTCACACAGAGTTGTTACACACTGAGATTACAACTGGTTTCTGATGAGAGATTGGGGGGTGTTGTTAGCTGACAGTAAGAACGCTTTACCCCCAAACGCGCAAAGTGATTGCTGGAGTATGATGTTCCGAATAAGTCTTACGAAACGTTGAAGTGAGCCTCAGTTCGAAATGGCGCACGTAGCAATAGGATAGCTTGTGCAAGCCAGTGCTGATATGCAAAAAAAAGAGCACACAACTTTGTTGACTTTGACGGGAAATTATATTTAGCCACGATAGGCGTTTTTCCTACTTTTTTAGGTTAGATTTGAGCTGTCAGAAAACGCATTATTTGCTGTTAGGCTTAGGTACATTTAGAGCTTTGAATTGGCGTGCCTATAATCGCTCAGAGCTTTGCCAAAGTGCAATCTACCCAAGGAGTGCATGCAATGATCTATTCGACTAGATTTGCGCTGCACATTGAAACGAGCCTTGTCGGTAAAGTAACTTTTCCTACGTCAGCGACTGATACTGTCAACTTAGTGCTTTGTCACAAAATTTCACGACTAGAGTCGCCGGCTACACCTTCTTAAAAACTGTTCCTGTGACCGATCTAGGCCCATCAGAACTGAGACACATCAAGTCTACAAGATGTCAGAGTTAGGCCCTAATTGCAACCGTACGTAAATTGCAACCGAAAAAGTTGGAACAGTAGGAAAATGAGTTTTTTTTCGTTAAGGTGGTCATAGCGACAAATCTGTCAGAAAATGTTTCCCTACGAAAACAATTATAACGAACCAACCACCACTGATTGGAATTTATCTGAAAAAAATTCCTGACAGATGGAACAGTAAAGAAATGAAATATTTCAGTGGAATGATTTGGTATTTTTTGTCGAATTGACTGAGAAGTTGATCGGAAGAAGTTTTTCGTAGGGAAAAATTAATAAATTATTTTTCTAGAAAATTTAAACTAAATTTACATCATCACGCACCCGCATTTTTGCACGAGCCGGGACAGAGCGATCCGTTTGTCCGCAGTCAATGTTAATAAATTTAAAACATGACGTGTAGTGAGTGTGTTAATTAGTTTCAGTAATTTAAACCAACAATTCATCAATCAGTTGTACGAAATAAATAAATAATTGTCCAGTCATCACTTCCGCAAGCCATTTTTTTAAAGGAACGCGAAATTTCGTTAACCATCGCTATAAAAAAATCAAAATGCGGAGTTTTCCTATAATTCCTACCACAAAAAGAAGATGGCCAAAATATCTACGTGTCACTATTTTTTTGCGTGCGTTAGGTAATGCTGTCCCTTTCAGTACGACGGCTATTTAGTATTGGGCATTCCCTTAATTTTCCGTGTTAACAATATTATGTGATGGTGTAGATGCAGCATTAAGGATCATTTGCATTTTATTTTTTTTTTTTTTTTTGATAAACCGACTATAATTCATAACCAACATTTTAAGGCTAAGATTGAGTTCAAACATTAGGTTTAAGTGGTCAATAAAAGCAAAAGACATTTTTTTTCCAGTTTCTTTTCTTCTTTTGACTAAATTCGCCGGCTAAAACATAAACATAAATAAATATCAAATAAAAGAAACTGTTCCTGTGACCGACATAGGCCTAATCATAACTGACAACTGAGACCCATTGAATAGACAAGACAACTACTGTCAGACTTACAGGAATCTACATGCAAACCAGGTTGGAAATTACATTTCGGTGGACCTCCAGCTAAAGCTAAGATTAGACTGTATGCCAATTATGCATATGAATGCCAACAGGCAAATGACCAGATTAGCTGTCAAATGACCAAAATGCCAGGATTATCAAAACTCTATATTAGACTATATGACCAAAATTACCAATATGGTCATATTTGCCTTGGTGGTCATTTAAGGCATTTGCTATTCTTTCATTTCATATTTGTTATTTTTCCAGAAAAAAGAGAACGAAAATGAAAATAAATCACAATCCCTCGAACTCAAACACCGATGACAACAAAATAATTCTTTTTCCATCAAAAATGCCAGCAATGCCACAACGAAAGTTCAATAAAGTGCATATGGGCATATAGGGTTTATGCTGGCATTCATGCTTATTGTCCGATTACACTATATGCTATTTGGGCATTTTTATCTGTCAAAATCAGCGTGGTCATAAAGTGGCATTTAGGTCATTAGGGCATAATGCGATATGCCCATTACATTGTGTGACCATATTTTGACAGGAGAACTGTCAGAAATTGGCATTTTATGACCACTTGGCATACCGTCTAATCTTACCTTAAGACGTTGACAAATGAAATTGAGAATCTTTCTAGATATTGCTCCCGCGCATGTGTAATCTGTTATCCGGTTGGATATATTTTTATTTCTTTTCCATGTTTGCTAAGGAAAGTGAAATGCACCGGCATTGGTAAAGCGTTTGTATGTGCACTGTAATTAGGTAACTGATGTTAATTTTTTTCAGATTCAAGGCAATTCTTCTGCTCTCGAAATCAGCTGGCTGTCAGATTTGATTTTCCATTGGGCGCAAAAAAGCAATTTTGCGAATCTCGATTAGGCCCCAGTTATAGCCATACGTAAAATGCAACCGAAAAAGTTGGAACAGTATGAAAATGAGTTTTTTTTCGTTTCGGCGGTCATAGCGAAAAATCTGCCAGAAAAATGTTTCCCTACTAAGGGCCAGTCTGTTCACAGCTGGTTATATTTTTTGTTTTTTTCGGGTCCGTTTGTTTTTGATAAGTATAACTTATTTAGGTAGGTGTTTTATTAATGTATTTATTTTTGGTAAATGAATAAACTCAAAAATGAATGGCATAACCAAATTATACAGGAATTTTTTTTTTAAAAACTAAAGAATAAAACATTGTATTTGTTAGTCAATGATTTTTTGACAACAAAACCAAAATAAAGCCAAAATCAATAAAATTTATTACAAATTAACAGGCCTCATGTTAATTTATGCAACGAAAGTCGCAATTTTCCCATTCTCTCAATATTTTTCCTAACGCGTGTGCTTTATCTCAATTTATGAGAACTGTCATCGGGCAAAAATGTTGAAAATAATCTTACTTCATCCTATGCATCCATTGTTTTGGCGTGTTGTGTATTCAATATAAGTGTCAGTTGAAAACTTCAACAAAACCGATGTGAAAGGTTTTATTGGTTCACTCCATCTTGCGTTATATATTCCTTCGTTCTATTATTTACATTTTTCTTTTTGTTCAAAAGGTTTTGGATATCAGTTACGTCAAAATACCTACGTAGTCCTTAAAAAATCTTGAACAAACGAAATTACAGATAATCAGTGGTTAAATCTCATTAACCACTCAAAATCGGCTGGTTATCGATTTAACTGGTTAACTAACCAAACTACTGATTCTCTGGTTAATATTTTGCTGAACAAATGTATTCGATGGTTATAAGCTGGAATAAAAGATAATTAAACATAACCAAAATTGAAGAAACCGGGCCTAAGACAATTACCTACAACAAACCAACCCCCACTGATTGGATTCCATCAGAAAAAAAGTTCCTGACAGATGGAACAGTAAAGAAATGAAATACTTCAGTGGAATGATTCGGTTTTCTTTAGGGGAATTGACTGAGAAGTTGATCAGTAAAAGTTTTTCGTACGTAAAAATAAATAAATAATTTTTCTAGAAAATTTAAAGATCATTTACATACTTTTTTTTGATAATCTAATTTTATAATTCATAAGCAACATTTTAAGATCAAGATTGAGTTAAACCACCAAGTTTAAGTGGTCAAAAAAAGCAAAAGAACATTTTTACGGTTTGGTTTTACGGATTGCTATAACTGGGGCCTTACTGAGCGAGATTTACACCCTTCTCACTAACACCAAAACATTTGTCAGTAGTCAAACCTTAAAAGGTCTGTTCCTTTACTTTTGTAGTAAGAATGGAAAAGATTGTCAAAATGGCAGTAGTGGGGATAGATTCTCTCACAGAGAAAGACGCTTACGAAAAAGTTAAGGAACGCTTTTGTAGTAATTAATGAAAAATGACAGATACATAAATCAAATATTCAAAAAATTGTACGAAAAGTCGTTAAAATATCTGATAAACTCGAGGAATTTGTTAATTTACTAAGAAAATTAGTTCTATCATTTATTTTTAACTTTATTTTAATGAATCTGAGTATGTGGAAGAGTTTGTACTGATTGAACTACAAGCATTCGAGAAGAGGAAAAAGCGACACTGCATTATGAATTACATGGAAGAGATTGTACCTTGTTACGGTAAGGAAGAATTTCGACTCCAATATCGAAAAGAATCTTAAAGAGAACATTCAATTTTATTTTGCCGCCTGTTGATACCATTTTAATAAGCAAGAAGTCAAAAAATAATCAACAAATTTCAAATCAGCTGTTAGTTGTAAGGTGACTGACAGCTTTTTCACTTCTTACACCAAGAAATTTGTTGAGTAAAAATTCGTAAGATTCTCAGTGGAGGGGTAATATCTTGCTCTCTCGATGACGCTCTCTTTTACGAATTTTTTGAGTTAAGGAACGGCATTGAGTAAAAATTCGTAAGAATTCGTAAGAATTAGTAAAAATTCGTAAGATTTAAAAGTAAAGGAACAGACCTAAAGTGTGTTTTTAGTTATATTTTAATACACCAAGTCTGTGAAAAATAGAGAAAAATTTACATTTGGCCGCTGCAAAGATATCAAATTAAATTGAATGGATTTTTATAAGCACAAATTACAAGCTAACTTTTAAAACACGCACCACCACAAATGCAAAGAAAGAAAAATCTCGTTTTATGTTCCATTGGGCGCGAAATCTGAGACCAAAATCTGAAAATCCCAAAGGACATAAATCTTTCGCTACATTTTGACAGCCCCAATCAATTGACAAACCATAAAAATCGTTTGTACAAATAGGTAAATGCAGGTGTGTATCGAATTTAATAAAATAACCAGGGTAACATCCCGGAGTTGCCAACCAACGAAAACTCGACTTCACCATCACGGAAGTCGCCACTGCCAGACTCATTTGTGTATTCTACTTATTAAAAAGACATAAATAAAAGTGGCACATTTGACCTGCCACAAATAATGAATGTGTCATGCCAATATATTATTTAAATTGCCTGACGATAATCCGAAAAATTCTTAAACTATGCAAATTACTTTTTACTAAAATAAAATGTTAATTCCAAAAAATGGAACAACTTGATATGAAAGTAAAGATGAATTGACAAAATTTACCAATGGCTTCATTAGTTATTGTATTACAAAATATATTAATTAGAGGCGATTGATACTATTAGAAAATTCCGACGTTATCAGGAAACAAATTACGGCCGATTTTTCATCTCCAGTTTGAGCATAAGTCTTTTTATATATAAGGTGTGTGTCAGATTGTAATCAGTTTGAATGGAGAAGCGAGGAGTAGGTAACAACGAAACTTTTGTTGAATTTCAATTGAGTTGTTTTTGAGAGAATACCTTCAACTTGGCAACATCGCAAATGCATTTCTTGAAAACAAACAGGAAAAAAAAGTTCCATTTTGTTTCCTCTGATTTGCACAAGTATGCTAATTTCATGAATATACCCGTAATTTGTTCTTTTTCCAATTTATGTTATAGCTTCATTATGGGACCATAAATTCAAGTGTCACGTTTGACATATGACATCTCTGGAATAATTCTGTATCATCAGAATAGTTTATTCAAATGAAGCAGACCACATTTTGTCAACTTAGTTGGCCATTTATGTAAATTCGTAATTTACTAATGAAAAAAATGTTGAAATCAAAAAAAAAAGCGGGACAAGTTCGATGGTATAATTTATAGAAAACTTAAAAATAACTTAGCTAACAGATTTTTAATCAATTTTACAGACACAAGTCAAAGTCGCTGTGGTTGTCTCGTATAAATCGAAACAGCGATTTATTAAACTCAAACGAAGTGGCGATATCTGTGGGCTTTGACTGTTTCGATCTACCGACTTAAGTTCTTAGAACAAGTCCGAATATGGTGTTCTTGTTGGTTGCTTAAAAGTTTACCTCAAACCTGCTGATCACAATTTATTGCGAGGAAAATGCACACATGTTTGCGAATTTAGAAACAAAGACGGGCGGCTACCTATTATAAGTACAAATATGTAGTTTCTGAAGCATAAAAGTCAAACTGATTTAGTTCCGTCAAATAAGATTATATTCCGTTTGGAATAATGCTTTTTTCTGACAGCTTAGTTATGCTCAGAATGAAAGGCTGTTGGAAGATTCATTTATCATGTCTGCTGTTGGTAGAAAAGCGAGAATTAAGCCCGTCACACCCAATATTCAATATTTTGCGGATAAAATTCTTCTGTGCGCTTATTCTTAATATCAGGACCAACGGCTTCGTATTTTGCTTCAGTGAAACTCAAAGCAAACAAAATTGGGACGTTCCAGTTTCTAGCAGAGACAAACCATACTGAGACCCCCAACTCGCAACCCTCTTGCCGCTGGCCCCCTCATTTTTTTTTTTTTTTTTTCAAATTCGCCATTTTGTTTACCTATCGGTGTTCTGTCAATTTAGAATCCGTATGACATGCAAAAACACACAAAAAATATATAATCAATGCCGCCAACCGCTACCAACCTTGGAGGAGTGTGATAGAGTTCGGAAATACCACATTTTAACATAACTGAATGCTTTTGGTTATTTATCATATTTTTCTAAAAGGCGATTAAAATTATTTGTTTGGTTCATAAAACTATCTAAATGAGATGATTTGTGTACTAGAAACATATTAAGACAAACATGGCAGTGTATTTTCCGGTTTTGAATATCATTAACTTCGATTTCATGTGTGTACATTTTTTTAAATAACTTATGAAAGCTTGTTCGAAATGTTTTTATTTTCTTACAACCAATCTGCATTGTTAATTTTTCATAAATATTTTATGCAAAACTACATTTATTCCTAAAATAAAATACTATTCACACGTAACGAATAATTTAAAATTTAACGGACAAAATTCTATGAACGCTGGCAGCAACTTTGCCGACAGCGGAAGTGGGACACGCAAGTTGCAAGTGTGTTGGTGAGCCGGAATTTTTGAAGTTACGTGCACGGTTGCCAGATTGGGCGCTTTGTCGTATTTTGGGCTATCTTCTTACTTAAAAAACGATAGAAATTTCGCTCATTAGCGCCCAACACAATTTTGGGCTATATATCGTTTTACACATTGTGTTTAGCACACAATTTGTTTTATTCTTTCACAAAACTAAAAATATAAATATTTTCGAACAAACCCGCACTTTTAAAACTTGGCAGAACTCTTGCAGTTAACAGTCGCATCGAACAGTCGTTCAAGTTGCACGCACACCAACTCATTTTGCAGGCCTTTTGGTTTGACACAAGCCACAAAGTCAATAGCAGTAAAAAAGTCAAATAAAATCCACGGCGTAGAAGTAAAAAAAAAAACGCGGTGAGAATAAGTCTGAAAAACACCAAAATTTTCAACGATTTTTGGGCTTCTTTCTGAGCACCGATATTGGGCTACATTTTTTAAGGGTTGGACGCTTAAAGCGAACTAAGTTCTGGCAACCCTGGTTACGTGACACTTGTGGGTCTCAGTATTGTCTCTGGTTTCTAGTTTACTAAGTCTGACAGCTGTCTGACTAGATGTATCTCGGTTTTGATTGGCTGAAATCGGTCATATGAGCGGCTGTTTCAGTTGACGTTTATGTAGGGGTAGCCAACTAGTCAAGGAATTCGTGACTGAGTACTAAGTTGACAGTTCGGATATGTGAATGACGTAGGAAAAGTGACATTCCCGACCAATCTATAGTTTTTGCGTTCAGGTTACATCTTATCCAGACCAATCTAGTCGACTTAAGATAACTAGATTCTTGAATGTACCCAATGCCAATCGTTAAATTTGATTAAGAGAGAGAACTTATCTAACAGAGGGCTTCGACAAAACGAAGGGTCCAGTGGGAAGTTCGAGGTCCCATATGCCATCATTTGTTTTAAGTCAGTAGAAGCACACATAGTGGAAAAGTGCTAACAACCATGTTCGGTCAATCCCTGACTAAATGTAAGAATTCAGTGCGAGCAAATACATCGGGTTTCAGTGTTTCCGAGAGCTTTATGCGAGAAACAAACACGACTTTGACAGCAAGAGCAACAGCGAATTTAGGATTAGCTCCAACGTTGATGTCGCTGTCGATGTTGCAGTGCTAATGAGTTCAAATTAATTAAAATACATTGGCTCTAAAAAGTTGTCAAAGTTGCTGTTGATGTCGCTGTGTTAATCTGTTTCTCGCATAATGTGCACGTGCAGTGACTCTAATAAGGTAAACAGTGCTCCATAATTTGCAGAGTTTCTTTGACGTAGAGTCACACATAGCCAAATGATTGAAATTCATGGATGGGTTTTTACAACCCTTCTTTTTCCATTTCGCACTTAAACATTTCTCTGAAATGGAAAAAAAATACGAATATGTATTTATAGGGCTCTCTAACTCATGAAAGTAGGGTTATGTCAGTAGCTGTCTGTCAAACGTCACTTACTTGTCAAAAGTGAGCGTTGTAGGAGAACTGTCAAAGCGAATGGTAAGGGAAAGAATGAGGAAAACATGCTTTTGACAGTTTTTGTTATCGAAATCAATGATTGAAGCACGGACTCGGTGAAACTGAGAAATATTCGCCTTCTTGCATTTGGGTTGTGTTGTGTCATATATACTCGTAAATAACCAAATTATTCGGAATGATTGTAATTCATTGAACTAGAAGGTATACAGCGATTTTTTTTTGGAAGTCAACATCCTGGCTGTCATCCAGTAAACCCTTTCAAAGTTCACTGCATCTTCGAAAGGATCTTAACCGCAAATACCAGCTTCTCGCCATTTATCGCCTTCATTTCTCATAACCAATCATACATTGTTACAAAGACTTATATCCGTCGATTGTTATAATCGCTATCCACTTCATCCGCAAAACCTATTAGAAACTATCAGCTTGTTGCAAATTGCTATCAAGCGATAGGGGTCATCCGCGGGTAAGCTCCAAATTATTTCGTTACAATCCTCCGTAATGTGGCGCATTACTTATTCTCTGGCACTTCCCCATGAACGTCTATATATATAAAGCTAATAGTGCATCATCGCATGCTTCATGCTGCCGCTGGATTATTAAAAATTCCATTTGCAACATAACGCGAACGGTGCATCCATTAAGCGCGCGAAAGACTGCGCGAATAAAGGCCATTAATTCGCAACTCCTAGCCGGTAACTCATTTGGGAAGGTTCAAAGTTTAATTTGTTACCAACAACGGCCAATAATAATGGCTATACTATACTATATGGCATCGTCTTCCCTTCTTACAGATGCCGGCCCGGATGGCGTGGACCCCTCTGCAACGAGTGCATGGTCTATCCCGGCTGCAGGCACGGATCGTGTAATGGTAGCGCCTGGCAGTGTCTATGCGATACAAATTGGGGTGGCATCCTCTGTGACCAAGGTAAGTGTGTGCCGGTGTCGGTGTGTCTGCATTTTGCGACGACGAATTAAGAAAAATGCCGCGAAAATCGAAAACGATAAGATTTAGCGAGGCGAATTTGACAACTAACATTAATTATTTCATTTAGATTTAAATTATTGTGGCACCCATGAGCCGTGCATGCATGGCGGGACATGCGAGAATACGGCACCTGATCGGTATCGCTGCACATGCGCAGAAGGCCTCTCCGGCGAACGGTGCGAGATTGTGGAGCATCCGTGCGCGACGCAGCCGTGCAAGAATGGAGGCACATGCACACTCAAGGTATGTAGCGTAGGTATGCTCGCGCGCGCAGAGTATATGCTTGTTGGACCGTCTTTAGACACAATTTAAGCATTTTGTGCGCTGCAGTTTTTGTTGTTGTTGCTTGTATTTGTATTGTTGCAGCGTTCGATCGGTTGCACATTACTTAAGTTATTGCGAGTTGTTGTTGTTTTTTTTTTTTTTTTATATATTTGTTGCTGTTGTCTGTTTCTGTAATGAATTTTTGCATTTTGCAGGAATCGCAAAAAATGACTGATTCGATGGGAATGGCGACGGGACTGAGTGTGCGAGGGATGCGGGGCATGAGTTCCATGGGCAAACCAGTTGGGCGCAATCGCAATCCCATGAACGGAGGCACCAGCAGCAGTGCACTGGCCAGAATGAGTCCAACCACTCCACCTGTGGCTGAATTCACTTGTACCTGTGCGCCCGGTTGGACGGGTCCCACATGCGAAATCAGTGAGTATATATATATATATATGCAGTATTAGCTAGCTGCTAGTTGTGCTGTTTTGTTTTCATGTGTTTTTTGATTTTTGAATACTAGTGGCGTTAGAGTGCTCGAGGCATGAGCGCAATTTTTCGTTTTGATTTAAACTCAAGGAGAAACGCACTTTTAATGAGAAAGTTGTCAAAGCGAACATATCGCGGGGAACTGATCAAGGAGTTGTCGTGGTAGCTGTCGTTCGGTCTGCCGTTGGGAATGTATTGCAATTTGTTTTGACGTTTTTCCATGGAAAACGACATTAGTATGTGATGTTGGTTGAGGATTAGATAAATGGAATTTATTTCATACCAGGTGGGGATGTTTTTTCCTGTTGTCCTGGTTGACAAGGAAGATGTTGGGCCTGACAGTTGCAAGGTAACACTTCACCTTGTATATTTTAAGACAATTTGATGAATGGAGTTGGTTTTGTTGTTATCCCTTTGAGAAAGTAATGGGGTAGGGAGTATGAACGGGTCTTTCAGTTGTATTTCTTTGTATGCCTCTTGTCTGTGTAAAAATAAGGAAGTGAAGACCTTTTCTTGGAAAGAGTTCACTTTTTCGCTGTACCCATCAAGTAAGCCCTTATTATATGTACGCACAATGGGCCGATTAACGGCCTAAGTGTTTCTCTCATCGAGAGCCGCTTTAACATCCATAAATACATAAGCCCTTATTACATTTGTAGCGTTTAAACTCATTGAATCGCACATAAACGCACACCCATGTGCGCTGCCAAGCGCACAGTAAAAACTATTAATAGGTATACGAAAAAATTCATAAGATTCTTAAATTCGAATTAGATGCATAGTTGTTAATCCATAACGCACTTCTTTAGGGTTTGTCGCACTTTATGTGTGCGCTTCTACTACTGTGCGTAAACGAGTAATAACTATTAATATACGAAGAAATTCATAAGATTCATAAATTCGAATTAGATGCATAGTTGTAAATCCATAGGTAACGCACTTCTTTAGTTTTTATCGCACTTTTTGTGTGCGCTTCTACTGCTGTGCGTAAACGAGTAAATTTCCGACAAATTTGAACTTACCGTTATAAAAAATGTTAAGCTTATGAATTGCATGTGTGCACATTCATAGTGCGCATACTTAAACATGTGTGCGTTTGCAGGAATTCCGCACATTCCGCATTTGTTTTCTATATTAAAACGATAAACCTAACATATTTATAGTAGATTTTTGTCAGAGGCGAAATGTGCGCATTTAAAGTTCAGCCAGAGAAATTTTCTAATCGCACACGAGTTAAGAAAGCGCACAGTCATAAACGCACGCTTTATACGAACTATTAAAAATTGTAAAATCACAAAGCGCACATAATCTCTTAAAATCTGAAAAAGAAAACGATCGAACTGTAATTCTTTGTGTGCGGAAATGATATGGCGGTGTGCGCTGTCATAATTTATATATGCTAGTGCCTACTTTGCATTCACTTTAAGGGAATTGATACAAAGGGCAGACTTTTCATATGATCTGGGACACAGCTTCAACTGATAAAACCAATATAAACCCCTGCACTCGTGCAAACAATCTGCCAAAGCCGACTTCACGTCAAGGCAAGGCCTGTCCAGTTTTTCTAAATGGATACCTCTTAGATACCTTGAGCAAGAATAAATCCCGTTATCTCAGGTTCTGAGTCGAAATTTCTTAAAAAGAAAGTTAGGAGTGGCCACCACCACTGTTGCAACAGTCTGCAACAGTCCCACTCTAGAAAGATTGTGATTACATTCTAGATTGATGAAAACTAATGATACGGAACCTCTTCCCACCATGCCTCAGGCTAAATCCAACCTACGAGTACACATACCTTGCGCATCTCCCATGAAACAACTTCAAACATGGATCACCTTTCCGGGAAAGCAGTTCCGCCCGTCACCTCCCTAAGACAAAGGGCACATTGAACGGCCAAGCAATCACTCACTCGCTGATGGATTACACATTATGGGCTCTTTGTTTTTGTCATGTGTGCACGTCCATCTGCGCGCAGTGTTTACCTTCAACATTTACCCAAAGATACGTTAATTAACAGGCAAACAGAACCGATTGTTGTGGGTGTTGCGCGCATCCACATCTATACAAACACACACGAAATTTACTCAGCCACACTCGATTGTCCGAGATTCGAGTATTTATCCCATCGAATCCCATTAACAAGTGCCTTCGAAAAGGGTGCTGAACGTAATTACGGAAAATTACACAAAAGACTGGAGAAAAGTGCCTTAAACACTTGAAAAACAAACTCATTCCCTGGAAGTGCAAACAAGCTGCCGCGAGGTACATACCCATCTAACCTACACCTTGACTGGTGTAGTTGTGTCATCATCTCATCGAAAAGGTTACATTCTCCCTTTGCTCTCACGCAGCATCCCATTACCATATGTGTGTACGTACGGTACGGTGTGTGACTGTGGTGGCTGGTATATCCATGTGGAACATTGTCCACTTGAGAGATAATTATGCAGAGATGCTTGCTCTACAAACCACAATTTGTGCCGTGTTCTCAGATACGCGCATCTCAAGCCTAAACAGACGGAAAAACAAAAACGGCCAACATTTAGGTTATGATGGGACTCGAACTGGGACTGGGACTGGGATTGCATATGTTGAGCTCTCCAGCGAGCTGCTGCATATCTTGGTGTGCGAGCTGCGAGCACAATTTATGTTCCGCGATTGGGTCCCGCTGATAAAGTTGTTGTTCGGATTGTAGATTGTAGATTTGTGAACGGGACAAGATTTAATAAAAGAGAACAAAAAAAAAAAAAAAACACTAAAACATACATCCAATCCACTTACAGACATTGACGAGTGCGCCGGAGGTCCCTGCGAGCACGGTGGCACATGTATAGACCTCATCGGTGGCTTCAGATGCGAATGCCCCCCCGAGTGGACGGGCGATATATGCCAGATGGATGTCAACGAATGCGAATCGAATTTTGCCACAAATCTGGGGCCCTGCATCAATGCGGAAAAGTGTCATAATTTGCCCGGATCCTTCTCGTGCGAATGCCTCGAAGGCTGGGGCGGACCAACCTGCGCCAAAGACCTGGACGACTGTGTGGGCCAATGCAAGAATGGTGCAACCTGCATCGACTTGGTCAACGATTATCATTGTGCGTGTGCAACGGGTTACACAGGTGCGTTGTTATACCATGTAGCAAAATCTGCTACAATAACCTGATTGCGTGTTTTTCTTTTCGTTTTTCTTTGACAGGACGGGACTGCGAGACGGACATCAATGAGTGCGCGAATTCGCCTTGTCGCAACGGTGGCGAATGTGTGGACATGATTGGGAAATTTAAGTGCATATGTCCACTTGGCTACTCGGGGTCGTTGTGTGAGGTAAGTGCTAACGTTTTTCCTCTTTTGATTTTCTTTTGTGTTGTCGTTTTGTGTAATTAAGAGATTAGAGTGAAACTATGGGAAAATTCGCGTGTGTTGCGTTTACTTCACCTGGATATATATAAATATATATATACCTATATGACTGCAGCTAAATTGGTGCGTATACTAAGGCGAGGCAATAATAGATTGGACTCTTAATTAGATACACACACTAAGCACTGTATAAGGCGTTGTCTATTTGTTTCGATTTTTGGCCACAATTGACAGTTCTCCGATTGTGGGTCGTGTCCTGTGAGAAGAGAATTTTTATATGAAATACAATTAGAAATGCGTCCCAAGAGCGCAATTTAGAGGCAGCAGTTATTTTGCAAACTTTTTGCTGGTCCATCTACTTGCCTGCCAGAGATATTTGATAATTCGTTGGGCGATGGAATTAATTCAAGAAAAACCTATGGTTTCGCATAGGCCCTCTTAAATTTGAACTTATTCGAAAATAGACTGTGCAAAATGGCAGTAAAATTAGTAAAAATGGCGATCTAATTGCTTCAAGAAATTCGTTTTTATGACAGAAGAAAAACCGATTTATTTTGACGTCTACAAATGTTCTGGAATAGGTGCATATTTTTACGTAGTTTGCTTGTGGAATTTTTCACATCTTAAGAACGCAATATGTAACTTTACCTACATTAAACCAAAAAACGACTAACTTCTATAGAGAAATTAATAATCACGCACCCTATTGCATACGCGTATTCTCTCTTTCTACACGTAATATTACGTTTACACCGCACCTAAATAACATTTCAGTCCAAATGTCCAGCTTTCATGTATTTTCCAACATTTCCAAAAGTTAAATTTCAGCGAAATGTTGAATTTCGTCGCTGGGCGCTGCATTAGTAAGTTTGTCAAATCGAACAAACCCTTTACAAATTCCGCACGTCATTTAATGGTTTTTTAGCCCACTGACAAAAAGAAACAACAGCTGTCAACAAATCAATCAATCAAAATGAGTCACAAATATATTTAATATGTCTGAATTAGCACTTAAGTTCATGTTTAAATTTAAAAAAAAACACCAGGGGCGAACGCAGCAAAAAATTTCAGAGGTAGTTTTGGAAAAAGTGTGTATTTTTCATAAGGGCCATCAAGCTTTGTTCTTCCATATGCGGTGTGGTCAGCGTCAGCCCCATAAGGTGTTTAAACCCCCAAAACCCCTACCTGACAGTTTTTAGTTGTGTTTACACTGGGCCTTTCTGACATTAAGAGATGGAATAGGTTTTTTGTGGAATGGTCAGTTTTGCAGTTCAAAATATTAAAATCCAGTCAAATTTGAAAAAAAAAACAGTCGAAAATGAAAACAGCTAGCAATTTTTTTTTAAACAAAAATATTTTTTCATTAAATAAAAATAAATAAATAAATAGTAGAACCAACAGGACCGTAGGGACTCTAGGTATTGCTTCTCACAACCATTTGTTTTGTAAGAGTTTTTTTCAATTTTTGGAACGAATGGTAGGTATCTACAATCTTATGCCGATTCCAAACGGCTAATTGAGAAGTTCTTTTAAGACAGTCACACTGTTGGATATTTGTCAGACGTTAGCGAGAGGAAACGTTAGCCAGTGGAAAAAACCCTAGGTAATTAAATTATACCACTAAAATACTGAGTCTGCCTCGCATATTATTTCTTATGACCAAAATAGAGTTGGTAAGTAATATTGCACTCGATTTTGTTGCTCAGTTTTGAACAAATTCATCTGATTAAATATTCTTTCAATTGGGGCATTCGAAATTGGCAAAACTAATGCTATGTTTCCACCGGAGATTAACTGTGAGATTTGTGTCTATTACTATCAAAAAGGCTCATCTCCACTTTTTATAAAAAAAAAGTTAGAAATGTCATTCGAGTCTCCATACAAATGTCTGTAGAAAAATTTGTGTCTGAAATAACAAACGGTGTCATTTCACACTGATTTAGCTAACCGAAAACAGGTATTACTTTCAAACCGGTACCATTTCCATGAGGACGTATGAATCAAACAGTAAAATTTCCTATAAATAAACTATTCGCACCAAAAGGTCACATATCCTTCGAAAAATTTGTGTGTTCGAATCAAAATGGCTCATTTCCGTTATTGACCATAACTGTGATTTTGGTGAAAAATATTGAAAATAATTGCGACGAGCTGTGTGAGTTGCAGGAATAGGACACTGATTTTCAAGTGCAAGAAATCTGAAATTACTTTTAATGAGAACACAACGTGAAGTTTCTAATTTGTTGAATGATTTTTTTACTATTTATTTGTTTTGTTTTTTAATAACTGAAATTTTAATGAATTTAATTTAGTTTGTGTTTTAAAGTTTTTAATAAAATGGTATACATCTATATACACACAGGCTTGTAATAAATTTTAAAAAAGGTACTTTTCCCAAAGTTTTGTTTTAAAACGTCACATTTCCAGGTGTACCATTCAAAAGGGAACATTTCCAAAGTTTTAGTTGCTACAAATAATTAGATAAGTTTAATGTATATATTTTTGTTTCAAAAATGGATCTTCTAAAGCCTTATACAAAATATTATAATACAGTTTCTTTGACTCGTGGAACGGTTTAGACGTAAAACGTTTTCCGCGTTTTTCTCAGTTCCACTTAACATGGCAATGCGCCCTTTTGATACTAATAGATATATTTAGAAAAATTTCCGTAAATCCTGAATAAATCTCGGGTTTTATCATACAAAATTGAAGCTCATAAAAGGGAGATTAGAAATAAGGCGGCTCTCCCACTGAGGCAACAAGCAATAAGCAATAAACAACTAGCAATAAGCAATAAGCAATACGCAACTTTTATTTTAACCTATTCTCACATTGAAGCAACAGTATTTCTAGCGACCTGTCACTCACTCAGTGATAGTACAGAAAACACAGGAAAAATCCTTACAGTACACAAAGAAAATCCCTACTTTTCCCTACATCGTCGAATAATTTCCAATACAAACTCTCTACATAACTATTTTATCATACATGAATAAAATCGAATCAAACTTCTCATACTCAATTTCAACCACAAATGAATTTTTCCTTTTTGTTGACTCTTCAAGTTATGTCATCCCATTTTATTCCTTAGCTAATATCGACGAATTTAAGAGCAAAATATATAATAGATAAACAAAAATAATAAACATTTTTTGACTGAGCAAATCAATTTACTTACATATAAGATGAAAATGTTTCATTCGAAAAAAATACCAACGTTACAAATCTGTCCCTTTTTGCCTACGGCGTCATTTTTAGATCGAAAATCCCTACGTGCAGGGATTTTTACCTACATGTACTTTCACTGCACTCACTACTCGCAAATATTGATACAACGACGCGATATATATCGCTTTTCAACATGCGCTGTGTATCGCCAGCAATAATGTTGCCGCAATCAGCAACATTTTTCGTTCAACCGATATTGAGTTGCTTTAATGTGAGACGTCTAATTTGATTCAATGTAAAATAACTGTTAGCGATAATATCGCATGTTTCCTATTGCCAGTTGCTTGTTGCTTGTTGCTTCAGTGGGAGAGCCGCCTAAATCTCTATTATCAACCAGGTTTGCATGTATAGTCCGGCTTGTGAACACACTTTCCACAGCTCGAATTATCAAAAATATAAATGACAAAAACGACGTCAAAAATGGAAAAATGTCTCTCCCTCTCTCTCTCTCTCTCGTGAAGCGTCATCCTCTCTCGAATGGACAGAGCCAGAGAGAACTACGTCAAGTTCATCTTCTTTTATTTCGTAGAAACACTTCAGGATTAATTATTTTAAACCTCTTGTACTTAATCCCGAGACTTATGTCCAGTGGAAACGTGGCAGAAAATGCAAACTTGGCGAGATCTTCAAATGGATTTTCTCCATTAGCTTCTTTATAGCACAAAACTTCGCACCAGAATGGTACTCTTTCATTTATATTTTTCCATCTAACCAGGAATAGGAAAGGATTGGTTCCACATTTATCTCTTGAAGCACAGGTTTAAAGGACTTTTTGTTTTGCGGTGCTAGTGGAAGGAACTTTTTGTTTCTGTCAATTCAAATAGTCAAAAATATTACAAAACGGGTGTGTTCATTACACTGCGCGAATGCTCGTTTGCACTAGGTTTAACTTGGAGGTGAAATTTATTTTGAATTCTTTTTTTTAGGAGTTATAGAGTCAAGAAAATAAATCGAGTCAAAAAAAAAAAAACACAGTCGGCTAGATTTGATTCTTTTTTTTTTTTCGTCAAAACTGAAAAAATCCAGTCAAATTTTACTGGAACCAGTCAAACTGGCAACACTGGGAATGGTGTTAAGTGACGAAGGTACCTAATACGTTGAAGGTGGCTCCTTTCTTTTTGTGTCACTTCTTAAATATGCTATAGTCTATAGAGCATAACCAATTATTGAATAGATGAGCCTACCTACGAGCTTCGATTACCTTTTCGGTTTAGACTTCAAAAACTTGTAGAAAAACAAAGTAAAAAGTATAGGTACCTACTTACCGTTTTATCTTATATTTTATGTGTACCTACCACACAAAGTGCATCAGCTTATAGAGACTGAGGCTACTTTGTTTTACGTTTCACACTGCATAATTACAACCCGCACACGAGTCTCAATGTGTATTCTAAATAAATAATAATCACGAGCTATAATAGTAACCACTGTGATTCATTGTGTTCCATTCCTAAAACCCTTCTCATAAAGTGCTACCAATCACTCCCCTTTGGCTGTTATGACTTTATTCCATAAGCTGTCTCACTCCATAGGAATGTTTGTTTAAAAAATCGGTGCGCGCACGTTCGTTTTACCCATCGCAATCTGGCGCCAATTTAAAAATAATTTATTACTAATTTATCCCTAATTAAGCTAAAGACGAAGAATGACATACAAAAAAAAAAAAAACAAGATCAAAATACCGCCTCCAAAGTCAAAAAGGACTCCCTAATTGGCGGCATCTTATGCAAGAAACCGTAAAATTAATTGACAATACGTTGTCAAAATGAGAAGGTGACAACAGTTCTATGAACATAGTCATCGTTGTATCTGTCGTCGGTTTCATCGCTGTCGCGTTTGTGTCCTCCATGGTTGCCTCTTTTTTTCATGTGTGTTTATTATTATTTGCTTCTTTTTTTATTTCATTTTCGTTCTTCATCTTTCTGCCGTATGTGTCATTTGATACTTTAACGCTGTCGGCAATCGGCGGCTGCGACTGCGGTTACGGCGCGGGCTTCGTGTGGGTTAAGTCATTATGTTCTGTCTTCGGGGTCCCTGTATCGGTTGGTATGTATCTGTCACATGAATTTAATGCTTTAATACCTATAGCACTAATCGTATTACGGGCAATCAACTGTGATGAGAAAATAATTCAAACGAACTGAATTTCTCACGTTCTCGCGCTTGTCGCCTTGAGGTGTTTTTTTTTTTTTTTTTGTCAAGTATAAGAGAGCGGATTTACTTTGGAGGAGGGTTCTACTAATGCACGCGCGCGAGCGCAGATAGTGGCATTACTTTTCTAGGAAGGAGCAGGTAATGTTGTGTACATTATGGGGCAATCGACGGCACGGTAGTCTCGTTTTAATTAAGAGAGACATGATTTTGTATGCAGCCAGGATTAGGGAGAGATTCTTGGAATAAGGTGGCAAATTGAAGTCGATTACAGGTTAAGAGACGTTAATTTACAAGATTTCAGTGATTCAACAGGGTTTCGTTAAAAGGATTTTTTTTTTTCAGAATATATTCACTTACCTATCAACAGCTTATAACACTGTTTATTTTTAGGAGGCCAAGGACCACTGCACACCATCGCCCTGCATCCAGGGTCGATGTCTGAACACACCCGGTGGATACTACTGTCATTGTACGCCCGATCATGCCGGTAAACACTGTGAGAAAATGCGCACACTGTGCTCCTCGCCGCCCTGTAATGGTAAGTCTACAATAAATACAAAATCGAAAAGATGCTATCTACTATTCATACTCCACACCGACCGTATCTACGAAGACGAACCTATCTATATATTGCCAGTAATCCCCAAACAAATGTGAACACTTCGAAGGCCTTAATGCCAAAAGCAGATCTATTTGTTTAGTTAAGAGAGATTTATTTACTCTGACACTTTGGGTTGTAAAATAGTTTCGAGCTGTCATTGTACTCTGGTGCGCGCGGAGCCAAGTTTGTTTTTTCCAACAAATAAAATCTTAAATTGTGTACGCATGTCACGTGAGCCATTCTTCAGATGTTGTTGGACAAATATGGCAAAATTTTCATCTTCATGGATCGGCTTTTAAGTGATGAATGTGAATGCATGAATGCGTGGAAATGCGTTCATGGAGAGGTTTTTTTCTTACCCCCATTTTTGCTTGTAAATATGATTTTATTGTTTGTATACAATGCGAAGTGGGTGTTGTTGGTTGTGTTTTTTTTTTTTTTTTTTAAGATTTGTTGAAATTTTGAAAGAGTTTCACTTAACAAATGCTTGTAGGTGGATGTATAATGCATATGATTGGTAATTTGTCATAAATACCTACAATAAATTGGGAGAGGAATAATTTAACTGACGGGCGTTTGTTGGGCAGCGTAAGGTGGTAATTGGCTATTTGCTGAAGATGGCATCGAATTTTAATGAAACCCAGTTCTGTTGGCGGTTATTGTTGGAAATATTACAAGAAAGGAAAATAGTTTTGAGTGGGCCACTGCATTGAACGGTTGCCGACGTTTTGTTGTTTCTTTGTTCGAAGATGTGTCAACAAATTGTCACTGGGTGTACCCACTTTCGAATACAGAGTCAAAAAGTAAAGTTATACCTAAGCTCTGGAGTTTGGAACGCAGCCTGATGCAGATTTCTACCAAAAAGACCGAGGACAATTAACTGGTATATAGTACACTAAGTTTGTTCCTTTACTTTTAAATCTTACGAATTTTTACTAATTCTTATGAATTCCTACGAATTTTTACTCAGTGCTGTTCCTAAACTCGAAAATTTTCTTAAAGATAGCTTCATCGAGAGAGCAAGATATTACCCCTCCATAATCAGTGATAGGTACCATTTTGGAACACTTATCTCTTTTTGAGAAATTTTTTGCGAATTTTAATAAGTCTGATGGATAAAGAGACATTTTAAATATTAAAGGATTTTTTTTTTCATAGTTACAAAATTCTTATTATAACGATTTCCAAACACTAGTGAACCGAAACCTTAGGTTAAGACAATACATTCTAGTGATAAAGCAGCCATCTGTTTTTTTGGTACGAAAATTGTAATTCCTTTTTTTTTTTTTTTTTTTGTTAATTTTTGTTTATTATTATTTTTTTTTATTTCTAGTTAAGAAATTATGTTTTTTTTTTTTGCGCTATCAACACGAAGAGCCATAAATCTACGCCTTAAAATATGAAAATAAACTTTATTTCCACACGCATATAATTGTAAGCATCGAAACCAAGTGTTGAGTTAATTTGGGTAGAAGTCACTTTGTTTTACGACCCGCCAATTTCGAACCAGTTGGTTGTTCTTTCAGCTACAGTTTCTTCAGCTATAAACAAATCTGATTTCACCAAAACTATATTTAGAGTACATGTGTTTGCACCTTATTTCATCGGTTAACCTCGGTCAAGTCATTTTTTTTTTACTTTGCCCAAACTTGGCTGACCTATCGATGATACCGTTCCCATTTTTATATATTGTGACAAACACGTAGACAATTTCGCAACAAAATTACGTTAAACTATTACTTTGAGCTACTAATTGATTCAATTAACTTCCAATAAATGTGAATGAAGTACCCGAATAAAAAAAACGATTACTCCTTGTTAGTTTAAAAATAAAATCGAATGGACATTCGAGTACATGTGTCCCAATTACTCGTTGCCAACAACTCCCGTAACTTACTTACATTGTCCACCATTGACCAAATCAAACTAAATTTCAATTTAATCTGTATGTGCACTCGCGCAGGCACCAATTTGAAAATGCGCAACTTCGATTTAGTCGTGTGGAATCCTCCGAATACATTACGATTTTTCTTGTTTCTTCGCCTTGTACAGATAGCTGCACACCGCCCATAACTAACTCAACACAGTACCCGTCGCCCTGCAGTGGCCATGGACGATGCGAAATCGGAGACGTTGGCACCTACTGCAAGTGTCATCCAGGGCGTACAGGAACCTACTGTGAGCACAGTAAGTATTATCCTCTCTCGTCCACTTGTTAAAATTTATCGGTTATCCCAACACAAAAAAAAAAAAAAAAACATCACAACAGCCAAGGCAGTGAACCATGCGTGCTGTCCATATGTACCTACTCGGACTCTCAGATACGTTAAATTATTTATTATTGATTAATCCGCTAATAAACTAATCTCTGGGATGCCACATATACATACGGTGGTATACGAGATGACAGCACGCATTATCCCCAATCCCCTCTTCCTGTTCCATTTAAGAAGAGATTATAGATATTAAATTATCTCTCTCTCGAAGAAGAAGAAGGCGAAGGAGCACATACGACACAGCACAGAAGGTCCTCCATGGGATGCATCTTCTTGTTGTTGTTGTTGTTGTCGAGTCGACTTCTTTGGAATACCATACTCCAAGTCCATAGCTGTCTACCAACGAAGAGCGCACAAAAAACCTAATTAAAAATACCACACAATTTTATTTTTCTCCCGCAGATTTAAATGAGTGCTCACCGAATCCCTGCCGCAATGGAGGAATCTGCCTGGACGGTGAAGGTGATTTCACATGCGAGTGCATATCAGGTTGGACAGGTAAGAGGAACCCAATAAACATTCGTCTTCCACATCCAATCGTTGAGTGAAGCTAGTGCTGGTGGTAATGCTGTGGCGGCGGCGGTGGTGGTAATGGTGGTGATGGCGATGGTGGATTTGCGGATATCCCCCCGCCTCACCTGTTCACGTGCTTAAATGTTTCATCTCGGATTTATCGATGACTCTGTGCTGCGCGGCGGCGGTGGATTTTGGTCCGGGTCCCTTCTGCCGCATCCTCATTAGTTCCTCGCCCATCTTTTGGGCAAATTTTTGTTGCATCGTCATCGTCACACACGAAGAGTTCCAACTATTCTGCTCGGTTGCGCGAAGAGAGAGCGCATTCCTGCGCAGAGGGATATCGCTTAGTTGTTCCGATCGCGAGTCGACCGACGTTGATCCGCGCCGCCGAAGGAGGAGGTTGGAAGCACAGGCTCATACTCATGTTCACATGTCGTCGCCATCGCCGTTGATGGTGTTTCTGCTTGTTCTCGACGTTAGTTCTTCTGGCTATCGGTTTCGGTTTGTGTTCCTCTTTTTTTTCTGTTGTCGGATCTGCTCCAGCTCTCCAGGATCCGCTGGGGGAGAGAGCGCAAAATAAAAATACAAAATATTTTAATTAAAAATTCCTAATCGTGTGTGAAGTATTCGTTATCTGATTGTGGCAGGGAGACTACTTGTAGAACGTAAAAGGGAATTAATACCGTGTCCGTGTGGAACACGCAGTGTCCGTGCCGAGATTATAATTTCGCTCTCCTGTTGGCTGGTGCGCTCGCAAAATAGCAAAAGCCATGCAACTAGTTTAGCGTACTCGCAGTCACTTGTTGCTGGAAAATTGAACATAACGCCAAACAAATTATTTGCAGGTAAACGTTGCTCGGAGCGTGCGACTCAGTGCTACGCTGGACAGTGCCAAAACGGCGGAACATGTGTAACTGCCGACGGCGGGACGGCGCAGTGTCGATGTGCGCCTGGCTGGAATGGACAATTCTGCAGCGAAGCAATTGACCAATGCCAGGGTCAGCCTTGTCATAATGGGGGCACCTGCGAGTCCGGATCGGGGTGGTTTCGTTGCTTGTGTGCGCAGGGTTTCTCTGGACCCGATTGTAGGATAAATGTTAACGAGTGTTCGCCACAACCGTGTCTAGGAGGTGCTACCTGTATCGATGGCATTGGAGGATACACCTGTATTTGTCCACCCGGAAGGCAAGGAATTAGATGTGAGATTTGTAAGTATACATCTGGCGCGCAAAGTTGCTCATTAATGTTACATCGTTTTTGTGTGTCTTTGCAGCTCTGTTGGATCCGCAGTCAGCGTGTTTGAATATAACTTCCCTGTCGCCATACAGTTCGCTGACAAACAGTTCAGTCAATTCGAGCATCAATCAGTTGGAGGAGTCTTGCAACGCGTGTACCTGTGTCAACGGAAAGAAGAAGTGCACGAACCTTTGGTGCGGCCTGGCCAATTGTTTTGGCGAGGAGTTGAGGACATCGAACCTTTCAGGGGCTTGCCAGGGCCATGAAGTTTGTGTTCCGTCACTGAGGGAGTCTTGCATGGCGCCACCGTGTGTGACCAGGGGCGACTGTAGGGCACTGGAGCCATCGCGTAGGGTAGCTCCCCCAAAGTTGCCAGCGAAAAGTGAATGTTGGCCCAATCAGGCGGTGCTCAATGAAAATTGTGCTCGTCTGACGATACTTGTACAGCTGGAGAGACTGGCTATGGGAACTTCAGTGGAGGGTCTGTGTGCAACGATGCGTTCGCTGCTATCCGGAAGGATGGTTAAGGAGCCAGCCAGCGAGGGAATGATTGTACTGATATGTGACTTAAAGACGTCCACGAACGACACCATCGAAGTGACTGTGGTAAGTTATCGCCCACACAAACATACAGGTTGTATTAGCTTTAAGGGCTCCTTGTATGATATAAGGGCGATGTTATATCCCCCTTAACTGGCGCCCGTAGACAATTGAAAATATATTTACTATGTTATGAGCCTCCCAAATTTCGATCCTATTCCTAACTGCGCAGATTTAATTATTTCGATTATATTACATTACGCTATTTCATACCTTGGTTATTATCTTTACAGTCATCGATAAAAGTTGGTGATCCGCAGCTCCCGTTGGCGATAAAACTCCTCGGCGAACTACTCTCTCGGCAAAGTGGCATTTCTCATACCCACCATCAAGTGGGCAAACCAAACTTGGCTCCTCTGATCTCCATTCTCGAAGTCAAGGTCGAAACGGCCCTGGTCTCGAAGAACTCCAACAGCTCAGGTCTGCTAGTGGGAATACTTTGTGGCGTAGGAATAGTCCTTCTTGGGTTTGCCATCTTTGTAGGAACGATGTGGAAACAAAAGACCGCCGTAAGAACGACCTCCGGCATTAATCTGACTCCATCGCTTGACGCCTTGCGGCACGAAGAGGAAAAATCGAATAACCTACAGAACGAGGAAAACCTCAAACGGTATACGAATCCCCTCAAGGGAAGCACCAGCTCACTGCGAGCCAATGGTATGGAGTTGAGCCTGAATCCAGCGCCAGAGCTGTCGAGTTTGCCTCCACTGACAGCTGGACCCAGCTCTCTGCACTGTTCGCAACCACTGTATCCACCCTGTGAGTCGAATTTTGACCGGGAGCTGGATACGTCAACGAAAGTGATGCAGCAAAAGCGAAGTTCACAGATTTTGCTGCACAAAACACAAAACTCCGATATGAAGAAGAACACTGTCGGCTCGTTAGACAGTCCGCGAAAGGACTTTGGAAAACGCTCAATAAACTGTAAGTCTGCACCTCCCTGTACGGATGACCCCGACGTGCTGACGGTGCACGTGTAGTAAAGGGCCAATTCATAGGTTAACCGTAGGTTGTCATTGGTTGTAAATGTTAAATATTTATTGTAATCTAAGTTTCCGGTTGTCTTCCGCTAGAGGGGGTTGTTAAAAAAGAAAATTAGTAATAACAGAGATCTCGTACGTTACGCACGAAAGTTGTTTAGTTTATTCAGACTTGTACAACGTATATAACTGAAGATGCACATGAGTTCCTCGCACAACGCATTTAACAAAAACACGAAGAGACATTTACATAGGTAAATACTGTTTGTAGCTCTTTTTTTGTTTATGTCCAGAGAAGCCCCATTTTTGTATACTTCAGAGCCTACTTAAAACAATTTAAATATATTTAATTAAATCTCACGCAGTATTCAAGTAAAAGAAAAAATATTAAACAGCAATATTAATAATTGTTTTCAAATCCTAATGAGTGTGATATTAAAAAATTAAACGTAATTATAATTTAAGTGTATAATAAGCATAAGCAAATAAAGGTTTATTAGGAAAAGAACAAATTTTAACAAGCAAAAAATATAATACCCCCCCTTAAACTTGTAAATAAAATAATGTTGACCTTATATTTTTGTACATACGAATAAATTGTAAATATATATTATATTTTTTTATCTAGCTTAAATGTATAAGACAACGACAACGAAGTTTGCTGCAATTCCATTAATTTTAAATGCTCCCCTCGTTAGATATAATTATTTTTTTTTTTTTTTTTTGCAATCACCTAACTTAATTCCTTTTAAAATAAATTATTATTTATTTAGTTATGTTTCGTTTCTAAGAAATAGCTTAAAAGTTTTATATGATCAGAGCGTTGATTATGTGTTTTTCACTCTTGTAAATTCAAAGGCTGATGATGGTTTAATTTTTTATTTCATCGTGTAATGCAAAATGTATTTTTTTGAATATTTAATTCTTTTTTTTGTTTTGTAATAGATTTTATTTTGAAATGGTTTTGTAAAATGTAAGTAGGTATTTTAGAGTTTTAAGAAATTGTAAATTAACTAGCGAGAAAATAGTTTGTAAGTAACCGAAGAGGAAGTTGTGAATTTATGCAATAAATGTCAATAACTGTTTAGGAAATGTAAGCAATAAGGACTATTGTACGATTTTAAAACGGAAAATACAAATTTTACATTAAAAGAAATTAGATTTGGGTTTGTTTTTTAATTTTTCATATGAAAATGAACTTAATAAATAAGAAATCCATCAATTTACAGATTTGGGGCACTCTTTTCTGGCCAACTACACATTGTTTTAAACGGCTTCGGCTTTTCAGTAGTCTGTTTCAGTTTCCAAAAACACTTCTGATTGAAAAAGCAAAATATGGAATGACAATGGCTTTTAAATGTTTTTCAGGGAAGGAGCAATAGATTCTTTTAGGTGCCGTAGGTACTTCGGTTCAAATATTCAGTCCATAATGACTTGCGAAACGAAGAAGTGTACGTAGGTATTTGAACAGACTAACTGCAGAGTCGAATACAAACCGTTTGGATCGTGGATGGATACCCAAGCTTAAATGTCAGGTTTATCAAAACTGTATATTAGACTATATTATGACCAAAATTACCAATCTGGCATTTTTATCTGCCAAAATCAGCTTGATCATATGTAACGTTTAGGTCATGACAGGAGAACTGTCAGAAATTGTCATTTTATGACCACTTGGCAAAAGGCGGCTCTCCCACTTATGCAACAAGCAACAAGCAACTGGCAATGGGAAACAGCGTTGTTATATCGTGGGATTTATCCCTTTTCGTGGGAATTTCGATGTCCGAAAAGCCTTTCGTGGGATAAAGGGAAAAAGCACCAACTCGTGGGATTTTGAGGAATCTAAGAAAAGACATTAAAACAATAAATTTTTGCTGAAATTTCATGAAAACTCCTACATTTCACGATGATTATTAACACACTGAATGTGCATAAAAAACTACTTATATAAATTGTCTCCTATCAAAATTTTCTAGTACCAAAAAATAATCGTAATAATGTTACAAACAGTGATTTTTATACTATAAGTTAATTAACCGTGATTTTCTTTCCTTGTATAACAAATTTTACTTCTAAAAACTGGACTTTGAGGCGAAAAAGTGTCGTGGGATTTAAAAGGGATTTTGAGTACAGTGAAAAGGGAAAAAAGGGAAAAATTACCACGCTTCGTGGGATAAATGAAGAGATAGTGCTTACAACACTGATGGGAAACATGCGATATTATCGCTAACAGTTATTTTACATTGAATCAAATTAGACGTCTCACGCGCTGATTTTTTTTTTTTTTTACATACTTCTCCCGGGAAAGGCGAACCTATAACGCTTCAACAGCACTGCACTGAAAAGTACCTATAGAACAAGCATAGGTCAGCGACTTCTGTGCACCAACGGTTTTAGATCCGATGTGAGTGTAGGGTCTCCAATGAGTCGAACTGCTCGTCTCTGTATGCTATTAAGCAGGTTAAGTGAATGTTTTGGGGCCGAGCTCCATATATGGGAACAATATTCCAAGCCTGGTCTAACCTGTGCTTTGTAGAGAAGGAGAAGTTGCTTGGGGCTAAAGTACCTCTTTGCTCTAAATAGGTAGCTCAACTTTGCGGACGCCGATTTTGCAATATAGGATATGTGGTTCTGCCATGTGATTCCTGAGTTGACTGTGACTCCTAGAAGGTGCATTGAGTCCTTGTGACGGATTGGATGGTCATCCATTTGGATCTGAGGAACTGTTGATGCATTTTTTCTGGAAAATTTTGTGAGCTGTGTCTTGTTTGCATTAAATACAACCAAGTTGTCCTTTCCCCACTTCAAGATTTTGTCCAGATCATCATTTAGAGAATTAATTTGTTCACACCCTGACTGTGTGATGTAGTTGTATTCACAGGCCCATTGTTCGAGATGGAGGATATAAGAGTGCTGTCATCTGCAAAGCTGTAGATATTATTATTTGTCGATCCAAGCAAATCGTTGATGTGGAGAGGAAATAGAGTTGGAGAAAGAATAGATCCTTGGGGCACTCCTGCATTTATAGCAAACGAATTGGATGATACACCATCTACAACAACTTGGATCGATCTTTCCAGAAGAAAATTTTGCATCCATCCGCAGAGTTGTTGTGGTAATCCGTAAGACGCTAACTTGCCTAATAGGGCTCTATGCCAGACTCGGTCAAATGCCTTTGATATGTCCAAGGCTACGGCTCTGGATTCGCCGTGTTGTTCAATTGATTGTGTCCATAAGTGCGTTACGTAGCTTAACAGGTCACCAGTGGAACGACGGCTCCGAAATCCGTATTGCCTGTCGCTTATTAATCGATGGCCTTCTAGATATTTGATTATTTCGACATTTAATGCCTTTTCCATTACTTTAGAGAGCATTGAAAGTAACGCCATTGGACGATAGTTTTGTGGCAGACATTTCTTCCCTTTCTTTGGAATAGGTTGAATGAGAGCGGTCTTCCAGCAAGAAGGAAACGTCTTCTGGGAGTACGACATGCTAAACAGCTTACAGAGTACAGGTGCAAGTTCTGGTGCACAGTTCTTGAGTACTATAGCCGGGATTCCATTGGGTCCCCTTGCCTTATTGCAATCTTGTTCTTTAAGGATGCGTTGAATTATTCGATGCCGAAATTTCACTTCTGCCATCGATGATTGCATCCTCGGGATATTTGGTGGCTCTAGCTGTGCAGAATCTAGGGTGGAATTCTCTGAAAACATGCTAGCGAAAAGATCTGCCTTTTCTTTAGGTGTTGTAGCTAGCGTGCCGTCTTCTTCTACTAGAGTTGGAAAAGAAGAGCAACTAAAGTTATTACTGATTACCTTTGGACATCCAATCACTTTGTTAGTGACTCTTTCGCTGTAAGTTGTCTTCGCCGATTCAATAATTAGGTTGCATCTATGTCGAAGAATTGTAAATTCAGATCTTTTTAGTTCTGAAGGGTTTGACCGCCATTCACGGAAAGCCTTGTTTTTCGCTGCGGTAGCTCGCTTGCATTCTTTGTTAAACCACTGTTTATTTGAAACTAATTTTTTGCGGCAACATTATTGCTGGCGATACACATAGCGCATGTTGAAATATTTGCGAGTAGTGAGTGCAGTGATAGTACATGTAGGTAAAAATCCCTGTCTATTTTCGGTCTAAAAATGACGCCGTAGGCAAAAAGGGACAGATTTGTAACGTAGGTATTTTTTTCGGATGAAACATTTTCATCTCATTTGTATGTTGATTTGCTCAGTCAAAAAATGTTGATTATTTTTATTTATTTATTTATGACATAACTTGAAGAGTCAACAAATAGGAAAAATTCATTTGTGGTTGAAATTGAGTATGAGAAGTTTGATTCGATTCATGTATGATAAAATAGTTATGTAGAGAGTTTGTATTGAAAATTATTCGACGGTTTCGTGAAAACCAAAATAACAAAATACATAAATAGCTATGGATATTTTTTCACAAATAATACTTCATTTGAATCTACAACAGGCGAAAGCGCGAAACACTTTTCAGGTCGATATTCATTTGTGATTTTGCCAAAAACGAATGCCAATTGAACAGCTGATATTAGGGCTGTTTTTTTTAGCTTCGTTCTCAGCAAAGCAAAGTAAAGTAGGATTTTTAGCACGCAAATACAACAACTACTATGAGTTTTCGAACTGTCAAGTAGAGCGTAGTTGTTGTAATTGCGTGCTGAAAATCCTGCTTTGCTTTGCTTTGCTGAGATCGAAGCTCAAAAAAACACACCTATTGTTGTCAATCAACGCACTAAACTAAACTATGAATCCGAACGTCCCCAATGTCAGACTGACTTGGAGGAGGTGACACTAGTTGTTGTACTTTGCTTTCGCTGAGATAGGATGTTTGTTTTAAGTCCTACAACAAAAACCAACAAATATGGACCAATCTTCAGAATTTGACATTTCTGTCGGTGTAGCGGTTGGAATCTTTACTTTTGCATGGACCGAAGTGGAAAAAACCTGGGCGTCCAACAAAAAAAAAAAAAACTCCGAATTAACGTAGTTAAACATCTTCACCAGGAAAATGGTGAAAACTCTGGCGAATATGGCCTTAACAACCATTTGTGGTAAATCAGAATTCCAACGTTTAGTGTAAACGACTATAAGCTCGCTGTGAACTGTCAGCTGTCGTCTGTCAAACTAAATGAAAGCTCTTAAAGCAAAAGTCGTCAACAAAACAACGAAACTGCTTCTGTTTCTCGATTTCTACTTCTATTCTGTTTTTAAGCTAAAATATTGAACTTTGTTAAAATTATATAATTCAAATACTCGCAGAAATTCAAAGTAAAATGTTTCAGCTTATTAAGAAGTACGTATTAAATCTTTATTCTCAATACGAAATGGTGACGTGCATCTATATGTTCGAGCCATGGGAGAAGAAACTTATAAGTACGTGATTCTACATGACTGTCCAAAGTACCCACAAATCTATAGAATTTTCCGTTTTATCTTGCAGACGGATTCGTGCTTCTAATCTTGGCTCTGTTCACCTTCTCTAGCATTGTGTACTTACCCAAATACATAGAGACATTTATGCAATTTATTTCACCAGTGCCGCGCAGTTCTGGATACACCCCAATATACCAAACCGAAAAGATGTCCATAGCCAGTTAAGTTGATTGTTGGATCCTGAGTCACTCCTTTATGGATGACTAGTTACATTTACTAAAAAATCGTTACTAGCTTAAACGTAAACTTGCTAAATTAACAAAATAAAAATAAAAAAGATTATAGATACTAGACGCAGCCAATAGCTTTTGCCTTACCGCCGTTAAACGGGTGGTTGTACATTTTGCTGATTTTGCCAATTGTTTCTGTTGTTGATAGAAGTTACAATAAAATTATTATTCGATAAAGTCGGTTGTGGTTTATATCGTAGATAAAACTTCACGAGATATGTTTTGCTGCAATATCGGCTATCGAGAGAAATGCTTCTCCAAACGGTGCCGTAAACGCTTCTATCAAGTTAACCCGGATTCCAGGAGCTGTCATTGACTTCATCTTTGTAGGCACGTCCATCGTTAATCCTCCATCTGTATGGGAATTTTCTTTTTGTGGTGATGTAGAGTTGCGAAAGACTGAGAGTTATCAAGGATGCCGCAGAGTATCATCTACCTCCGACCCGATGATCGGACTTTATACGAACCGCAATACCATCAGGAAAAGGAGATGTAGAGTGAATGGACACCAACGCTCCGGCCCGGAGAGTCTTCGATTCCAACCCGGAGGGACAACGCAGTAGAGGAAGACCTCGCCTTAGGTGGCACGCGCAAGTGGAAGTGGACCTCAACCAACTTGGAGTGCGCAGCTGGAGGCAGTTAGCCAAAGATCGCGCTAACTGGAGAGGCGTATTGGTTGAGGCCCAGGTCCACCCCGGACTGTAGCGCCACCTTAAGTAAGTAAGTAAGCAATACCATCAGGATGTGCCTAAATAAATCTAACAACCGGATAAACAAGATACTGCGGCAAGTTTATTTAAGCTGGTCAGCCAAACTTTATTTTATCTCAGGCAAGAGGCAATCGACACTTTTTTGCTACTACAAAGGACCTCATGCGTAGTAAGTGAATTATTCTCAACTTTTCAAGGGATTTTGCCTCAAAATTGGAGGTCGTCAAGTTCTCCTTTGGGTCGCTGCTTCTGATAAGACTGTTGATCGCGCCGTGCGTGGTGTACCTTTAGATGGAGTTACTAACTGTCTCCATATAGGGATGAAGCTCGAAATACGTAAACATAAAATGTAAACTTAGTGTTGTGTACATGTAACTGATATAGAATACCAAAAAAAGCACAAGCTTTATGTATTCTGTTCCGAAAAAAGGTCAGTTCCGTCATCACCTTAAACTTCCCAGGTAGCTTACATACCTCTTTGGAATTAATGCACTAATTTTTTTTGGAAAGTGGTGGCTTGGCACTGTTTTCCTTACATAGCTCGAGATTTATGGGTGGGCATCATTCAAAGACCGACGTATATCAATTTTTCTTTATTATTTCTGCCACTAGTAAATCGAACAACACTGCCTGCGACAAGTTTGTGGACATACGGAAACTAAATGTGAGGGCAAGCACACTTGAATATTCATTCAGTTGCCATGACAAATTTTCCAAGTCCAACCGACAAGAGAAACCATCACAAATTCCAATCAATATCTTCGTCTGGATCCTTGTGAATGAAAGGCAATTGGGGGGAGGAGAAATGCTTTACGCACCCCAAGAAGGCCTGTTTGCGTTGACCATCCCCGTGTGTTCGGCTCTCTCCGCATGCCTACGGGGCATACGGACTAAAACTCCTCCCAACCCTGTGGTTTCTGACACACCCCCCTGGGACAGATCTTCGCATTACTTCAAGGGGGCTGTAATCATACGCCCTTTCGGGCTCACGTGCTTTCCCGGTATTGTTCATCTTCTCTTTTCTTTCTTCTGAGAATATCTTCCACATACTGGCAAATTGTTCTCTAATTCGAGTCGCTCGTCATCATTTTGTCGACTATGTTTTCTGGATTGAAGGTACCAATGCTGCTTTCCAGGACTGTGCGTTGCGTTTCCCATCTTCCGCATTCTTGCTCTTAATGACTTCAGAGACGATTTGAAAGTGGATTTGCGTGGGGATTCTCTTCTTCGTCAGAAGGACTATCTCAGTTTTCTCTGTTGCTAAACTGAGAACGTGTTCATCCATCCAGGAGGTTGTTCGTCGCATGACTTGGTTCAACTTTCTTTGCGCGTTTTCAGGGCCTCTTGCCGTTATCACTGCCGCGATGTCTTCTGCGTATCCAACGAGGAAAGTGTCTTCGGGCATCTCCATCCGTAATATGTCGTCATACGAAATATTCCAGAGATCTGGTCCCAAAATTGATCCCTGTGCTGCTCCAGATGTTACTTTCTTCCTTCGTGTGCCTTCTGTGGTCTCGTAGATCAGCTCCCGATCCCTGAGATAGTCCTTCACCATATATAGTAGATAATCTGGGATGTTGAATCTATTTTACAGTATTTAGTATATCAGTCCACCTAGCTGAATTGAATGCATTTCTTACATCCAGGGTTGCCAGCAAAACGATCTTCTTAGAGCGCTGGCTTCCCTCTTGGGCGGTTTGGGCAGCCTTCACCACATCTTCAACCGCTCTGACCGTAGAGCGACCTTTCCTGAAACCATACTGCCTTTCTGCTGCCTTCCTGCTCTTTGTACTGCATCTGTGAGTCGTGATTTCAGCAACTTTTCCATGAGTTTCCCCACAGTGTCCAGCATACATAAGGGCCTGTACGCCGTTGGGGAATCTGGGTCTCATTTTCCTTTGCTGATGAGTACCAGTCTTTGATTTTTCCAGTTCTTTGGGAAGGCTCCTTCTTCAAGGCAACTGTTGTACATATTGAGCAGCAGGTTAGGGCATAGCACATGTATGCAAACAAAAAAACTACCCCCATACTTGCGCCATAGTATCTTTAAAAATCGATAATTACATTGTTGTAGTAACAGTTTTTTAATTTGTTTTTATTTGAACAAAACAATTATTGTTTACTCTTTAGGCTTTAGGGGGTACAATGGTACATACGGTGTGTTATGTTTGGTTAGGTGTGTGGATCTTTGCTATACGTGTGTGACCGGACAATTACAATTTCATTTTTTAAGGACCTTATAGCTGCCGAACTCAACTCACTCGGCAATTTATTTACAAATAAATAAAACTCTGTTTACTTAATAAGAAAACAATACATACTCGCTGGCAAGTAAACAACAACAAAATATGTTAAAATTATTCTAAGGTTTTTTATTCTAAGGTAACAGCCGGCTCTCAATTTCGAAGTAGTCATCGGGATTTGTTTTGTTTAAAATATTTATTGACTCGATGAATGACAGAATACTGTTTCCCCTCTTTTCCTCGTTTCACTCGTTCTGCACCGAATTAATGCACAACTATTTCCGTAGAATAGATTAGCTTAGGGCTACTTTACACTAAATAGTTAAATAAGAAATAAATTAAAATGAGAAAGTGTAAGTTGGCCTCGCTAGCTGCCTATTGTCGGAGACTGGTTGGTTGAACTATCTACTTCTCCTTGAAGAGCTGAGTGGGTTTCAGCTCCCGAGTCTTAAGCTCTTGTGGTTTGGGCCAACTCCATGTAATTGGCATCGAACTCATGTAGTTGTGGTTGTATAGTTGTTTTTCTAGCCATTTTCGCTTGTCGTTTGGTTCGGGATAGGTCGATGCGAGTCCTAGAAAGTGAATTATCAGTATTTAACATCTGTGCAGTTGGTAAGTTGTACTTACCTTTGGCGTAAGCGCATTCTGTAACGCCGATAGCAATGCGCATGGAAACCTCTTGAATCTTGCTCAACGGTGGGTATAGTGAGCCCTTTTCTAAATCGCTTTGTTCGACAAACTTTGACAACTCCATGGCGGCGATTAGGAACATGTCGTCGGGAATATGATGTGTGCCAGTTGCAATGACACCCAGTGCGACACCTGGGAAAATGTAGGCGTTGTTACCCTGTCCAGGGTAGAATGTCTGTCCATTGAATTCGACTGGCGGGAACGGTGATCCGGATGAGAAGATCACGCGGCCCTATAAATATACACAGGATTTGTTCGAACGGCAAAGGCAAAAGTCTTTCAAGGTTATACCTCGGTGGCATGGTAGGCGTCATGAGCAGTGCACTCAGCTTTACTTGTCGGATTCGAGAGGGCAAACACAATTGGTCGGTCATTGTTCTGCGCCATAATGTGGAGGATTTCTTTGGAAAAGAGTCCAGTCGCAGCCGATGCTCCGATCAGGATCTAAAAGTGAATTTTAAATTTTGTAAACATTTTTTGAATAGTTTTGATTCGCTGGACAAACATTTGGTTGCAATTTGGTGACTACATTCAGCAGCTCCTTCTCGGGTTCTACATCTTTGGCGTAGTAAGCTTTGTGCCCTACTAGATCTCCGACTTTACGTGTGGTTGTGAGCAGTCCATCGATGTCATACATCCAAATTTTGCTACGTGCTTCCTGGAAAGATAAGCAGACATAACTTTTGAATTCCGAGCTAAGCTGCAGTCCCGAGCAAAGTAAGGAGGAATAAAAGTGCCAAAATTGAGCCACCGACCTGGTTAATTGGAAGCGAAAGACACAAATGTGTAAGGCGGTGCAGAAAGATAAGAGGAATACAAAATTAGCAGAATTCTCAGAGAGCGCAAACCTGCAGCGGGTTGCTGTGCTAGTTTTCTCAGATGTAGAAAAGTAAAACCTAATGCAAAGCCGTCTTACGCTAGATCCTGAAGTTGCTAATAAAGTTTTTAGCGTGACGTCTATGTACTTTACCACCTATGTTGTCTCTGTTCTCTGCGCGTGACTTATTCTACTTCGAATATTAGTTTTAGTGGTGATCTTAATAGTAGTGATCCGCGCCGATAGGTGTTTCAAGCAATTTACATCTCGTAAATGGCCACGTTTTGTACTTAGCGGTACAATAACGAAGACGAAACAATAAAATGGCGACGGCGAAGTGAAGCAGTCAAAATGTATGTAAAAGCTGCAATATGAAAACATGTAGATTAGGACAAAAGTTTGATGGGTAAAGTGATGAGCTGAAAGATGATGTGGGTTAACGAAAGTCGACGGACAGTCATGCGTGAATGAACTCCTATTCAGAGTTGATTGGAGAAAGGGAGTTGGACTTTGTGCAAAGGCTAAAATCGAAACAGACATAAGCAGAAAAAACTATGTATAATCAATGGAATCAGAATCTCGTTCCAGACAATTCATGTGACATTTGTTCAGAGGTGAACTGTCTAACGAGAAGAACTTGCCATTGGGGCGAAGCGGATATTGAGTTTGTAAGCTGTGTTCCTTATAATCCACTTGGAATCACTTTTGCTACAGATTTGGAACGAGAATACCACTTCACACGTTGTCGCTTTAGCGAAATAAACCACTTTTGGCGCTTTTACGAACGATGTACTAGAATAGAAAAAGGAGATTCTCGTAAAATCGATCAGCAAACTCCATATAAGACTTTTAGTTGGATGAGGATATCGCATTTGACCATAAAGTGAAGATTTTCGAAAGTTAGTTTGTTCGAATTGACTATACAAACATTTCCCCGAGAGGTGGAGATATTTTGGAGTGAACACCACTGGAAGTCGACTTTCTTAGATCAATGAACAAAATTGTCTATTGCTACACAAAATGGATTAACATTTTGTCCCGTGCCTGGTCGTAGAATGTGCTTCAAGTATTAACCTCAATCACTCGTCACCATTACCGCATCTTAAAAAATCGAAAGTATTCACACCCCACTGCCTCAGTAACTAAGTTTACATCTTCCACTTTATGAACTCAATTTCGCACTTGACTTCACACTCCGTCAAGTTTGATGTACTTTTAAGGCCTACACAAGCATAAACACTAGATAACAAATTACAGAGCGCCCGCAACCATTCTTTCTATGAAAATTATTTATCAGCTCACCTCCTGTGAAAGTCCCTCTGCCATCATGGCTTTTACACAGAGATCCGCAATGCCAATAGCTGCTTCGCCGGCTCCAGCAAACAGAATCTTATTGTCGGAGATATTTCTGCCGGTAAGTCGTTTCGAGGAATACAATCCAGCGACAGCCACAGCAGCGGTACCTTGGATATCGTCATTGAACGTACAATGGGTGTCCCTGTATTTATCCAGCAGCGAGAAGGCGTGATGATTACCAAAATCTTCAAACTGTATAAGGGTATTTTGACCATATCGTCTAACTACTGCATCCATGAACTCATCGATAAGTTCCTCGTATGCTTCACCGGTCACTCGCTTTTGACGCAGTCCAATGTACAATGGGTCCTCCAATTGATCCGGATTGTTTGTGCCCACATCAATTTGAATGGGTAAACATTGATGGGGCATAATGCCAGCCAGGGCAGTATATAGAGCAAGTTTACCCACGGGAATACCCATGCCGCAGGCACCCAAATCTCCCAAACCTAAAATACGTTCGCCATCTGTTACGCAAATCGCACGAACGTCTGGTTCGGCCCTGTTCAAGAAAAAAAAAAAAAAATCAGTAACTGCCGTTCATTGCTATTTTGTTTGATTTATTTCAGCTTACCAGTTCCTTAGGACATCGTACACGTGACCCCTATCGTTGATGGTGATAAATAAACCGCGGGGACGTCTGTAAATCAGACCGAACTTTTGACACGCCAAGCCAACTGTGGGTGTGTACACGATGGGCATCAGACTTTCGATATTTTCCGATAACAATCGGAAGAACAGACGTTCGTTACGGTCATGCAAATCAGTCAGATACAGGTACTTGTTCAGATCCATGGTGTACCGATTGATGGATATTTTACACAGTTCCAACTGTTCTTCTTGTGTCTTGAAACGAGCCGGCTGCAGTCCATGGATGCCCAGTACTTGTCGTTCCTCCAGTGTAAAGGCCAGCCCCTGTAACAAGAAAATTAAATATTTATATTAGTTGTGTGGTTGACAGAGATATTGAACTAAGGCTGAAATAAGTGACGGTATAAGGCTGGAAAGTGAGACGGAATATTTGTAATAGAAATTTTTAACGATTTTCATTGACCTCCCCTTAGGTTTCTGCGACAAGCTTCTGATGGACGTCCGTTGAATGTGATAAACCTTAGATTAGATTAGATTGTAAGGCGGGAGAGCCTTCAAAGGGCTCTGCCACTACGGCTTCTTAAAGGAGCCTATTGTGCCTTCCCTGGTAAATTCTTAAAGCCATCTTTTCACTCCAGAGACAGTCAGGAAAACCACGATCTTCTCTTGGTGTATATTCGCAAGAGCTGCTGAATTGAAGATTTCATCGCCAAGGATGTTTTTCCTGAGACGACAAAGAGCCGGACATTCTGTGATTATGTGGAGAGAGGATTCGTCACTCTCAAGACAAAGTCTGCAGTATTGAGCGATAACCCTAAATATAGGCCACGTTTAACCGAACAGCTAGACGGAGACGTTGGATAAAAGCTGGCATTAACCAAAAAGTGTGATAAATCCTAATCGACGCACATAGGGGAAATGGCCAACTGCGTCATATGCGACGAAGATTGATGCCGACAAGCGAGCGAACGCCTTTAATCTATATTGTCAAAAATTATAAACAGTTCTTCTACGAGCTTCTGGCAAGAAATACTAAAAAGTGTCCATTTAAATCGTACTTGGCGATTTCAATGTGACAATTGGAAAGAATGCACTGCCTGAGGGGACAGCGTATCCTAATCCGGACAGTCAAATGAAGCGAGAGAAGTCAAGAGCCTGCCAAGCCTTTGGGGTCGAAGCTTTCCTCAACCCAGCACCGTGGCTCCGTAGCCTCTGGTTATTCATTCTGTTTCATAGTGTATTTTGGCTTTTTAGGTATATACATATTCACATCTTGGTACGGCCCATAAAGCTCGCGGTTATAACTTCTTCTTGCAGGAAGTACATTTGCCGCAGTAAAAAAAAACTTCGTCTTGCACTTCCGAATACATTATTTTTTCCCTCGAGGGTAGGTGAAAATCTTCCAAAGACACCATTACAATATCAAGTGCGTGCCAGATAGTAGTGTCAGATTTTTACTGACTAAAGTCACCACCCTTCGACAGATTTTTAGATACTGCAACTGAGATAAGACTTATCAAGCAATTTTTCTATCACGAAATAACAACTTTTGACACGTTACTTTCCAATGAAAGATTCTGCATGTTCCGCAGTTTAGACGCGGTTAATCTTATCTTGCCATGCTGAACGGTTTCATTGTTTGTCGTCGGCGTAATAAATTGTTTTCGTCGGACTGTATTGTTGATATGTCCGATTAGTCGGTTTCTATGCTTTCTCGGGAAGCTTATAGTTTCAGCTTCAATTATTGGAATTCCGAGATCCCTGTGGATATCGTCGTTTCTCATATACCAAGGAGCTTGTACAATTTCTTTAAGCACTTTATTTTGAAAAGTTTGTAGAATATTGGCATTTGTTTTCTTGGTACAACCCCAAAGTTGTATACCATAGGTCCACACCGGCTTTAGCACTTGCTTGTATAGAAGCAGTTTGTTTTCGGTACTGAGCTGGGAATATTTTCCTAGTAGCCAGTACATTTCTCTATATTTGATATCGAGTTCTTTACGTTTCATTTTCACGTGCGAATTCCATTTCAGCTTTGCGTCGAGTGTCATTCCCAGGTATTTGGCCTCGTTTGCAAAGGGTATTCGGGCCAAGTTTAGGAAGATTGGCATGTCATTAGTTTTAGAATCAGATTTAGTTTCGTTGAGGGCGATCCGCCAGTCCTTCGTCCATTCATTTATCTTATTCAGTGCAGCTTGCAGTTTTGCAGTCGTTTCTTTAATTGTATTACCTACTGCTAGGATAGCGGTGTCGTCGGCGAACGTAGCAAGAGTAGTGCCATCTTCTTTTGGTATATCGCGAGTATATAACAGATAGAGAAGCGGGCCAAGGAAACTTCCTTGCGGCACGCCGGCCGAGAATTCCTTAAATTCAGAGAATTCGTTTCCATGTCAAACACGGAAGAGTCTATTCCCGAGATATGATTCCAGAATATCACATAGGCGTATGGGAAGAACTTGTCGTAATTTAAATTTCAAGCCGTCATGCCACACCTTATCAAAGGCTTGTGAGACGTCAAGGAATACGCTTGAGCATATCTTTTTTTCTTCAAATGCTTTCTCAATAACGTCAGTATTTCTATGCACTTGGTCAATCGTCGAATGCTTGGTTCTGAACCCAAACTGGTGGTCAACAATAAGATTATTATATTCTATAACCGGTTGTAGGCGCGTTAGTAAAATTCTCTCGAAAACTTTGGATATAACTGGAAGAAGGGAAATTGGTCTATACGATCCGTGATCAAATCATAACCAGGAGCTTTCTTAGGTTTTAGGGAATTTCACGTTTTAGTTCCCTTGCACTTGTGAGTGTTAAATCATCGGATAGTAATTCCGTCCTAATAACACTGTCTTGAGCCGCCCGACCATCGTACGGTTTAAAGGTTTCTTCTAAATGGGCGGCAAAATCGTCCGCTTTTTCCTTATCTTCCCTTGCCCATTCATTTTGATTTATTTTAATTGGCGGCGCGGGGATTTTGGGCCTTTTGGTGCCTTTTACTGCTTTCCAAAGTGAATAATTGGAATCTTTTTTTGCCGTTAAGCTTTCAAGGTAAGAACCTATCGCACGATTTTTAAAGTCTTCAACAGCTGTCTTCAACAAATTGCACAAATAATCCAAATGTGTTTTATGTTGCGGAGCGCGACTCTGTTGCCATTTTTTACGCGCCTTCCTTTTTTCATTGACCAATTCTTTTATTTCGGGAGGATATCGTAGACCGTGTTTGGCCGGCGTTTTCCTTGGATTAGGCGTATTATTCCAGGAAGCGAGCTGTACGATCTCAACGAAGCGATCTACTTCAATCTCAAGTTCATAGGGTGTCGTAAGTGGAACGCGCAGTTCAACATTCTCTTCAGTTTCGTTCCTAAATCCTTCCCAGTTAGTTGTTCTACCAGTTAATCTCGCTGGCTCAAGGCTATTTACTAGTTTTACGCTCAACGTTAAAATAACCGGTGAATGATCAGATGACAGATCAAAGCTCTCTTCAACTGTAATGTGGTTGGTAGATATTCCTATCGCGACGAAAAAGTCGATCAGATCAGGTATTTTTGAAGTATCAGTTGGCCAGTAGGTCGGTTTGCCCGTCGAGTGGAAATCGCATCTGTACTAAATACCTGCCCCATAGAGAATTCTACGTTTTCGTGAGTGTGTTTCACATTAAAATCGCCGCCAATAATGAAATTTGACAACCGCGAGGACATCAACTTTCCAAAACTTCTTCTGTTACAGGACAAGCAAACTTTGGAACTCGCTTCCTGGGGATATATTTCCAGAAGACTACAATTTGCAGCAATTTAAGTGCAGAACAAACATACATCTGCAGCCATCTCGGGGCGCTGTTGAAGCGTTATAGGTTCTCCTTTCCCGGGAGAAGTATATATATAAAAAAAAAAAAAGCAAGTTAGTAGATTGATGAAATTTTAAGACTACGCTGATTATTTTTTACTCGAATCGTGCACAGTTTCAAGCTTTATCTTAAGGTCTTCATACTGTCCAATACAGTCTTTAATTAACAATGATGATCCACCTCTCGCGTTACCCGAAGGGTGACGAGCATGGAAGTCATATCATATGTAAGTATCAGTCTCGAGATGTGATCGTAAATCCGACTTGTAAGTGATCTTGGAATCAGCGATGGAGTACGTTCGCAGTTAGTTCACAATAAGTTCTGCTGCGATAATTAAAAAAAAAAATGTTAAATGTTACAAGCGGGAATCAGTCACCTGAGATGGTAGAGCGAAGTCTTTGACTCCAACTCCAACTCAGAGGGAACAACGGAGTAGAATAAGGCCTCGCTATCGGTGTCGCGCACAAGTGGAAGGGGACCAGTTAGCCAAAGACCCACCTAATTGAAGAGGCCTATTGGTTGAGGCGCAGGTCCACCCGGGACTGTAAGAAAGTAAGTTACAAATCGGATATAATATAAAATTCAAAGTTATACCTTTTCCTTATACCCGGCTTTATAGACCAATGTGTAGCTAATTGTAATAACTGTCACATGGTTGAACGAATCTGAAGTAATTTACGACTTGTGGCTAGAGTTACGATTTCACTATCGTTACAACCCGTTTCTCTATATCCCAATTCGTCACATACTCTCATAAATAATAAGAGCCGTGCAATAAAGCTCAAACCAAAGTGAAACCATAGCCAATTGCGGGCTGTCTAAACTGAAAACAATTTTATTTATAGACAAAGCGTGCCTCTCCAATTGCAATCACCTAATTTAACCTCAAGAACATTGTGTTTTGCTTCTGATGTTGAACTATAAACATCATCAGGTGTCTCTCATTTAATTAGCTATACCGTGTAATTGGCGTTGGCGGCATTTATCTGTGCAAACAGAAAATAAAAGTCCGTCTCCCTTTTCAATTTATTTCGTCGACACACTAGTTGATGCAGCTTGACGAACGTACACACTTTATGTAACGCCAATTCTACACAAACACGATGCTATTTGCTTTCCTTTTCGTTGAAGCTTTCCACAAATCGAAAGAGAGAGAGACCAAGCGAGAGCAGTGCCAAAAATTCACTGTCGCTGAGAGATGTTTTCAAAAAATACCGTTTTCGACCTCGCAGTTAGGTTATGACATCGTTTGAACTGAACGATAGTTTTATCTATATCTAGGTACGAGTGGGTATCTATTTTAACATTTTTTTGTTGTTTATCTTTCACTTTGAATACGCTTTCATTTGTAAAAGTATTTTGTTTACAAATTTGTTCACATTTCAAGGTTGTTTGACGCTGACGGACTGGCTTAGTTTATCGTTTGTATCGAGGCGAAAAACACGAGATAAGGTGGTAATTATTTGACAACATTAGCATTAGGAAGTTCAATCTAGTGGTGGCTGATAGCAGAATGGTTTCCATTTTTTTTTTTTAATTTCCTTGATTAACGAATCAAATAGAATGAACTTGTCAATTTGTAGACGAGCTAGTATTTGTAATTATGATTGAGAAGCCTAAATTGGTTGGTCTCTGTTAGTCGCATGGTGACTTGTCGTGGGGTAGTTGAGAGAAAAAAAAAATTCATTCGAAAATCTGTTGGAGTTTTTAAATGACTGAGAGAGTGAGACTTGGTGACGTTATTTATGTCGTTTTCCATTGGGACCAAAATCACTTTTCACGTTCCATTGGGCAGAAAAATCAATTTTTTTTTTTCGATTCGGATCACTTTTTGCAGATCTCGATATTTTTTCAGATCTACACACACCAATATAATTTGCACAGCTGTTTTGCGTCATTTTGCGAAGTTTGTTCCGAGGCAAATGCGCAAAGTTTCGTGAAAACCAAAATAACAAAATACATAAATAGCTATGGATATTATTTCGGAGGAAAAATTATCTTCATTGTCTCTCTCGTCATCTGAAAACTACATATCACCAATAATATTTCATTTGTATCTACAACAGGGAAAACATTTTTCAGGTCGATATCTATTTGTGATTTTGCCAAAAACGAATGAAATTTGAACAGCTGATATTTTTGTCAAGTAACACACTAATCCAGTAAAATCTGAGACCAGAAAAAGATTTCTGGTGGTCCCAATGGAAAACGACATCAGTGGAGGGGAAATATCTTGCTCACCCGATGACGCGCTCATTTCCGAAATTTTCGAATTGAGGAACGGCATTGAGTAAGACTTTTACGATTTAAAAGTTATGGATCAGATCCATTTTTACGGAGTGGCCACGATTTGTTGCGCTAGGAGTGTAACCTACATAGAAATTCGTATTGAAAATGTCGCGAAACTTCAACACAACCTCAAAAAATATGAACACTTCCGCTGCGGAAAAAAATGCTGCTAGCGTTCATAGAATATTATCCGTTAAATTTGAAATTATTCGTTACGTGTTTTTTTGTTTTTTTTTAGGAATGAGTGTACTTTTCCTTAAAATATTTATGAAATTTTTTACATTTTGAGTAAACTTTAATTTAAACGTATAAAATCGAAGTTAATGATATTCAAAAGCGGAAAATAAACAGCAATGTTTGTCTTAAAATGTTTCCAGTACACAAAACATCTCATTTAGATAGTTTTATTAACCAAACAAATTATATTAATCGACTTTTAAAAATATATAATAACTAACCAATTGCATTAACTCATATGGAAATGTGGTATTCCCGAACTCTATCGCATTTCCGGTTCGGTTGGCTGCGATTGGCAGCATTTATTTTTATTGTCATGTCACAAGGATTCTAAATTAACATAAGATCGATAGGAAAATAAAATGGCGAATTTGAAATTTTAGGGGCCAGCGCCAGCGGCAAGAGGATTGCGAGTTGGGGGTCTCAGTATGGTTTGTCTCTGATGAAAACTTTGAGAACGTGTGACTGTATTTATGTTTTAATAGCAAACCCATGTCCGGTTCGCTGAGCACATTTACAAAAACTTTGTGTTTTTTGTGGCTTGCGTAAAATCAAATGGCCTGCAAAGTAAATTGGTGTGCGTGCAAGTTGAACGACTGTTCGATGTCACTTCACTGCAAGAGTGCTGCCAAGTTTTAAAAGTGCCCAACATTTTTTTATTTTTTTATTTTCGTGAAGGAATAACGAACAAAATTAACACAAATATTTCTAAAACGATATGTAGCCAAAGATTGTGTTGGGCGCTTATTTTATCAATTCTATCGCTTTTTGAAAAAGATAGCCCAAAATACGAAAAAACGCCCAATCTGGCAAACCTGAACACGCCCAGCAGAGATGCTGGCTATACCAATATGCAATGTGTACAAACATCCACTCGGATGGAGTATGAAGGTAGAAACGGAGAAACGATGTTCTTTCTCTGTTCACTCAATTCGTTGGCTAAACGGACCTGATTTTTATCTCCAGTTTTCCAATTCCGATTTCGATGATTTTGTTCGTTGGAAAGTTATTCGGGCCTATCACAGAATCCGTCGTATTCGGAATTTTGCTACGAACCCCGAGAGAACTGTTACAGAATCCGTCATAGGGGAATTTTGAAATTCGTAGAAAGTGGTATCACTGAATATAAAACGTTCTACGAATTTCGAAAGCAAAAAATGTACCCTACGACGGATTCTGTAATAGTTCTTTCGGGTTTCGTAGCAAAATTCCGAATACGAGGGATTCTGTGATAGACCCGATTATAATATACAAAGCTGCTACAAAAAAGAATACCTTTCCACCAAAAAAAAAAAAGAATCATAATATTCGGTGCTGCCAAACTCGAGATATAAATGGAGAAAAAAACGGACAAATACATTTTTATATATTAGAAAAAGAAGAAGAAGATAAAGTATTTGAGGCAAACGGACAATAAGCGAGATGCGACCCTAGCCGAAGACAGGGAGATTATTTCTCGGGAGAGCCTTAATGGAGTTCTGGCACTGCGACCTCTTTTTATTAAGAAGTTAAAATATTATTCTTTTTGAGACGAAATACATCTCAAGACATAGTCTGCATGTAGGGCTCGTTGAAGGTGTTTTTTTATGATGCAATAGCCATTAATTATTCCTATTAGGATTCTCAGGTTGTTTTTGTCCAGATTAATGAGGAAGAAGGACTTTCGGTGGAAGACTTTGAGGAAGAATTGTCTCGTGCAGTTCTGCACAGGTGATTTAAACAAGACTTAATTGGATTCGACACGAGACTTGATGTAGTTCCTAAAGTGTTTATAGCTAATACCAGAGAAGGTATAAGGTACGAAGAGTGATAGTAAGCTTAAGCTCCGATCTCAGCAAAACAAAGAGAAAGCTAAAGACAAATGAGCTAAATAGTAGCTCTAGGCATAGCTTCGCCCACTCACATGAGCTAATAGTTGTAATTATCTCGTGAGAGTTTTTTTTTTTTTGGGACAAGTAGAAGGGATCTTCAATTTATATATCGACTTGGAACCGAGTTGAGTTTGAGTTGAGTTGGGAATCTTTGAAAGCGTATTCAAGAACAATATATAATTTATCGTTCGCCTACAGACAGAGTTATTAAACATTTTACAAGAGAAAATGATTAAGATGAGTGGTCCGAGGTGACTACCCTAAGGGACTCGAAATATTTTTCTAATTGCCTCAGAGATAGAGAACCTAAAAAGAACTCCTTACTGATAGTGTTCTATAAGTTGGATTTCAGAAAAATCTAAGCTTAAAGCCAGGGATTAGATTCAAAAAATGCGATAGGCGGGCTTAAAATGCCGGTTGTCATCATGCGTGATTTTCTGAGTTATGGTTGTTTTCAAAAATAGGACAGTAGCTGCATCTGTATACAATAACGAACGCCAACATAATCAGCCAGCGGTGAACAATAAGTCCAACCGTGCTACAAATTTGGTCGCAAAACTCATTGGAACTAGTTAGACATACTGGAAAACGAATGCGACGGTGAATTCGTAGGCCCAGCGTCATAGGAGGATTTTGAATAAAATCATTTCTCCTGACGACCCCCGTTGACGGTTTCACTCTGCTTATACATGGATTTATGTTTTTAGGAAATCTGCAAATGACGAATGTCTGAAGAGCCCTACCCTATGGATCCAGGTTTTGTCTCTTAGGTTTCTGAATTAATGCGAGACATCTGTAGATTGAACCAGTCGGCGGAAAATGCTAGAGAACTATTTGCGCCCGCAATGGAACTGTGTCCTGCAAGATTGCCTGACTTAGCACTTTTGAAATATGTTTTGTGGACGTGAAGGATATGTTAAGTTATTGAAATTTCAGCTTAATGGTCTTATTATTTTAGATGCAATTAAAACACTTTTAATTCACCATTGCACCCTACGTTTCGTCGGTTTTTTGCTAACATCTTCAGGGGTATTCGTTTATTTAATACGACGAAAGTAGGGTGCAATGGTGAATTAAAAGTGTTTTAATTGCATCTAAAATAATAAGACCATTAAGATGAAATTTCAATAATAAAAACAAGAAATCGGTTGAAAAACAAATTATCGATATGTTAAGTCATTGCGCCGTACTAGTAACAAATATTGGTCTCGGCTTTAAATTTACGGAAGCTCACAATTTCGAAATTTTTATGAAAAATATAACAACTTCGAACTACTAAAATTTAGAGTCGAAACTAAAAATGTTAATTGGTAATACCCACTGATTTTTGCTAACTAACCACTTGTTGGACTAATGCCAACATACGTGTCCAGCTGCTACAACTGTTAACTAAATGCACTAGCAACGTAAGCCCCTGTAGCACTTGAATCATTTTTCGGTAATCTACCTTCGATAGCACATACGTGCATGTTTGTCATTTTTGGAATATAATCCGACCTGCGGTAACCGGGTGATCTTAATCATGTAAATCAACATGATTATGATCACTTCAATTTGTGATCGCTAAAATGCATCTATCTGCACCCTTATATTCGCTTACTCCGGTTAAATATTCGTGGAGGGAGTACTGACAAGTTCATCAATCTGGGGTCGAATCGCGTCATCCATGAACGAGCTATACGTTCACGGAATCAAGCCGATTTTACATGCATAACAAAAACAAATTCCGTCACCTTTTGTTCGTTCACGGATGAAGCGATTCGACCCCAGCTCTCAACAATTCTGTGACAAAAAGGAAAAACAACATAAGTCGACTTATGTCGAAATTGAGTTTTTTACACCATCGTATGCGAAATATTTCACTCTTTTTGCCATATTTTTTTTTTTGTATTTTTATCTGTTACGGTTTTTGAATTATAGAAGAAAGAAAAACACATGAGGGATGGAGCAAAACGCCTTATTTTGTTTTCTTGCTTTGTTATGCCTTATTCAGTGTGGTCGCGCGTATTTAAATGTGTGTATTTAAATTTCAGAAACACGCAGAAAAACAGTTTTGTTTGTCTAAGGCGTTTTATTCCATCCGGTGTGGAAGCTCCCTAAGTCATGCAATGCACAAGGAAAGGTAAACATTCAAACCGCTCTCCTGAAAAATTGCAAAAAGTGACTTATGCTGTTTTTCCTTGTGGCCCCAGAATTAATGACAAACTTTAAATGGACCCTGCCGATAAACGACTCGCTGCGACATCAATACGATTTATGTCGATTTCCAATTTTCCATTGGGAAAAATGAAGCGGCCGGGAGAGTCTGGAAACGAGAAATTCCCTTCCATTGGCACAAGAAAAAAAAATACTCTTCTGGTTATTCTGAGAAGAGAATTTCGCTTCTCGATTTGAAGTCAGAATCCACTGAAGAATCACTCTCACAAGTGTTATTTATATATTTGATACAAGTCAGATGACAGCTCCGTAGATTATTTTTTGGCTTTTCACCAATAGTTTTGTGGACTCAATAAGGAGAAGTTTTCTTGTTCCATTGGACTACAGAATGAGTGGATCCCCGAGAGCACCAATGAAAAACGACATTAGTTGAACAGTTTTCGCACCTATTATTTTTCACATCGACAAACGTTTGCCAAAAACATATACTATATCAACTGGTAGCTCTCGTTTACCACCATTACATCATTTCCATCAAGTCAAAAGCTGCGGCTTCCAAATTGGAAACACAAACACATTACGTGAGTGGCATTTGATACATATTTTTTTTTAGTTAAAAACAAATTAGTATTTTGGATAGAACTTAGAGCATTACGCAAACGTTGAATTGCCGATAACTGAACAAGGCGAGTTAGCCTTTGTAGTCATGCCAAAAATATATACTCTTCGATTCAGAGTCAGAGTATATATATACTATAATTAAACAATCCATCACTTGGACACAAGGCGTTAATTTGTTTACTTTTAACTGACTGGCTTTTAAATGTTAATAAGGAAAATACGAGTAGCACCGACAACTTGATAGCAAACAGTTTATCAAATGACATAGGAAATAGAATAACACGCGGTACCCAAAAATATATATCTCAAAAATACAAATGTTTATCACACATGTACAACGCACAAGTATGTACGAGAAATGTGTGGTCATTCCTTTGAAAAGCTTTTCGCGGGAATTAATTTCTGTTTATGAACGGCATTACCCATATGATATAAAGTTACAACGACGATTATTAGATTGGTTTAATTTTTTGCTTCAAATATTGTTCACGTGAGTGATATATATAAGATAAGTGATGGCGCGTTAGCATAAATTAACGAAATAAATTGGAAAAATGTACAAGTGGATGGTGTTTTTGGTTTTTGCTAAATGAAAGTTCAAAACCATCGGGATTACGCTATGAAAGAGAGCGAACGGCAAAAGCATAATTGCGATATTAATTGTGAAATTTAATTCAGCATTTGTTCCCAAAAGAGAATTAAAAAAACTAAAAACCCGACTGAATGTAAAAAAGATCTCACTGACATTTGTTTTTTTTTTTTAATTTATATTTTTATATTTATTTGTTTAGTCTGTCACACTCCGGGAAAGAATACCAATTTAATGACACCTCACTCTTCAAAATCGGTCAAGCCGTTTGGGCAACAGGGCGTCATGTATGAACGTACATTTTTTTTTTTTTTTTTAAATAAATCCCATGCCCAGTTAGGCTGACACTGCGACCTAAAAGATCTATTGTATCAATGGGGAAAACTTAATCTAAGAGACGTGAGACCTCCCTAATGAAGGTCAATAAGTCCTTAGAAGCAGAGTGCTATATCTGCTGGTGTGCGGGTCTCTCTATTAAAGACACGTTTTCTTAACCAATGAAAAGCCGGACAGTCGCAGAGAATGTGTTCAGAGGATTCGACATCCTCCAGACAAAATCTGCATTCTGTTTCCGGGCAAAGGTTCATTTTGTTGAGGTGATATTTAAGGCCACAATGACCTGTGAGGAAGCCCACTAGCTTTCTTATATTTTCCTTATTGAGTCTAAGGATTTCATTATAGGAGTAGGGCTTAATTAATCGTTTGGATTGTCTTAGACCAGGGACATGTTCCCAGTGGTTAAGACGAAGTTGTTTTTCCCAATCATTAATTTGCCTTAGCGCAGAAGTCCAATTGACTGTGCAGTATGGTTCTGGTCCGTACAGAGAGGATTCGGAACCAGCCCTAGCTAGTTTGTCTGCATGTTCGTTGCCTGCAATACCCTGATGACCCGGCACCCAGCCAAGTCTTACCTTGTTGTGTATCGCAAGGGTTTGCAGAGCATCGTGACAACACTTAACTGTTTTGGAGTCCATTGTGTGTGACGCCAAAGCTGGTAAAGCCGCCTGACTGTCTGAGAAAATTTGAATAATTGCACCTTTCATACCTTTTTTTGAGATTAGATTAGCGCAGGTTTCGATCGCATGGATTTCCGCTTGAAAGACCGTGGGACTCATTCCCATAGGTATAGATAGTTTGGTGTTGGGTCCAAAAACACCAGCTCCAACTCCGGAGTCCATTTCTGATCCGTCGGTGTACCATACTATGCTTTTCGGGTTTAGTGTTGGAACACCATTGGTCCAACTAGCGCGTTCAAGAATTTGTACCTCATATAATTTCCCGAAGCTGTACTCTCTAACCATAGTGTCCGGGACAGTACAGAACATGTCCAAGTTTGGGATTTGTTTGAGTATTTCCAGGTGCCCCACATGATCAGCTGGTTTAAACTTATATTCTAGTTGCATTTTAGTGGCGCATCTTGCGGCCGTCTTCATAATGAAAAATTGCAATGGTGAGAGCCCAATAATGGCCTCAAGTGCTGTTGTTGGGCAAGTGCGCATAGCACCCGTAATGCCGAGGCAGGCGATTCGTTGAAGCTTCTGAAGCTTATTTGCCGTGGTTCGTTCACGAACTTTCGGCCACCAGACGATTGCCGCGTACGAGATAATGGGTCTTACCATCGTAGTATATACCCAATGTATCATACTGGGACTGAGACCCCAATTTCTGCCATACAGACGCCTGCAGGCCCACGTGGCTCTAGTAGCTCGCTCTGTGGCGGATTTGATGTGTGAATTCCAGTTTAGTTTCTTATCAAGGATGATTCCGAGATATTTAACTTCGTTGGAGTAGTTTATTGTCGTTCCATTTAGGATGATGGGTTCTAGATACACTAGTCTCCTTCTAGTAAACGGAACTAGTATGGTTTTATTTGGATTTATGGATAAACCTTCTGTAGTACACCATTCTGAGACATGTATTAGAGCATTACTCATTCTACTAAGAATGTTATCGCAATGCTTTCCAGTTGTAATAATGGCCAAATCGTCGGCATATCCGATGGCGTCATAACCTAGATTATGTAGACTGCTTAGTAGGCTGTCTATGACGAGTGACCACAGCAGTGGGGAAAGCACACCCCCTTGGGGGCAGCCTTTGACTGCTGTCACCGACACAGCCACTCCTCCTGACGAGGATGTTATGACTCGATTAACCAGCATGGCTCGGATCCATCGGTTTGTTGAGTCTTCAATACCTTTACTTCTGATCGCCCTAGCAATCGAATCGTAACCGGTATTGTCGAAAGCACCCTCGACATCTAGAAAAGCGCCCAGGGTAATTTCTTTATGATGAAAGGCGTCTTCTATCTTTTTAACAAGATGGTGAAGAGCACCTTCAGTAGATTTGCCCTTTCTGTACGCAAACTGATTTGAGTGTAGAGGGTTAGATATTATTATCTGATCTCTGATATGAACATCAATTAATCTTTCCATCGTTTTAAGAATAAAAGATGTTAGACTGATAGGTCTGTAAGATGAAGGTAGTTCGCTTGGTCTGTTGCCATTTTTAGGAATAAAAATAACGTTCACCTGTCTCCAAGTAGACGGAATATATCCCCAATTGTAGCTAGCTCTAAATAAAGTTATAACTGCTGGCAGTATGACGTCAATGACCCTCTGAAAAAGCGCTGGGAAAATGCCGTCACCGCCAGGGGCTTTAAAAGGTTTGAACGAGCCAACCGCCCATTTAACCTTATCTGGACTGAAGATCTTTCCAGATAGACTATTTACTCGTCGTAAACGTACATAGGATACGCGCGAAACACATAACCCTCCCTGTGACCAGTCGGGTAAAAAAAAAACCACCTTTGGATTTGGCACGGAAATGTGATAAAGAACTTATGCATTCATGCTGTTACGGTCAAACCTTTGATCACCGTTACTAACCTCCATGGTTTTTTGAGACAAATGTCTATACAAATTTTTGTTTATTTACCACTCCCAGTCAAGATGGCTGGCAAAAAGAAGAACGAAAGCTGTTTATGGCGAGGATTCACTTGTGCATCCTAAACTCGCGAGCCCTTTAAGAAATGGACATGACATTATGACAAAGAATAGTTATGATGATATTAGCCCGTGGTGTTACTTATGACGCCACACTGATTTTAAGTACAACTCTTAAGCCACCAACAAAGGCAAATGGGAGAAAGAAGTTGCGGTCCAATGAATCACCGAGTTTAGTTAAAATACAGTCGGTAAAAAGTCGGCTAAACCACCAAATATCACAGTAAAGCTGGACATCCATTTATTAATTTTTCTAATTAATCTTTACGCAATATTTTCGAAATTACGTCTGGTCCCATAACCTATTATATTTTTAGTTTAAAATATGCTCGCTCAGCAAGGTTTATTAATTGACTGAATAATATTGAAAATTAATTTTGCTACATAATAAAAACTAAAACTACTTGATTTATTATTTAAAGTAACATTCTCAATAAAAACGCGCCACTAGAAAACACGAGTAGTTTATTACATACTCAATGCACCCGGCGCAATTCTACGTGAGAAAATTAGGTTGTATCCTGTAACTTGGTTTCAAATGATTTGAAACGAACCGTAACATCTTCCAACATCAACTGAGGTAGTGAGATAATGCGCATGACTTAAACGCACCGACAGAGATGCGAGTTTCCAATCTTAACAATCCTATAAATGGGGTTAAGGGAAATCATTTCCAAATACAACAATGTTTCTAAAAACATAAAACAATTCTAATGAACCCCCTACTGAAGCGAACAGTTTGGCTTTTTATTTCCTTTGTCGTGTCATATGAATGTACAAAAAAATATGTTACGTATACGCCATGTAAACCTTCGCAAGTATGTTCATCTCAGTCGACTTTGTGCAAAACATTTGCTCCTGCACCTCAAATCCAATGGACATCTATCCATCTTGAGCTTTCTTTTAACCTTAATGACCTTTCATTCAGTCCCATAAAGGTTAATTAAACTTAAGGGGACATAAAAACCAATACACACTCTACCACAATGCTGTCTACGTTGATGACTATATCGAAATAAAAACACTCAAGAGGGCACAAATACGTAACACATTTCAGCGCCATATAACTATGTACAACGCTCAAAAGCACAGTGACCTAGTTATGAATACTGGGCGACTAATGAATGAAGAAGTCCGTGGCGAGTGGGTAATCCTTAATGTTTGTAGAGAGCCATTAAAAAAAGGAAAGTGAATGTACATTAGGTAGTAGCGGGAAATCAATACACAGCTAAAGCCATTCACAAAAATATTGGTGAAGTTAGCAGCGGGGTGTATTTCATGAACAGTTTAAGAGTGGGTAGATAGTGTCCGTAATTAGTAGAAAAATAAATAGTTTTCGGAGTAAAACAGCGAAGAAGGGGAAGAGGCTACCAGAAGGAAGTATTGAAAAGGACAATCGGCCCTAGCGAGGTATCCGTCGGCACGGAAAATTCTCAGCTTTTATACGATTCGGAGGAGGCAACTGTATCAATCGCTCCGCAATAAAGTCGTTAGGGAAATTCGCGCTGCGAAGACTCGGATATTTTCTAGCAGACTCAGTACATCTTCTGGAAATGGCAAACAGCTCTGGAACAACTTACGCAGCCTGGGGCTCGGAAAGCGCAAATATAATCATATTGAAAATGTTGATGGTAATCTGTTAAATAGGAAGTTTGTTTGCCTACCTCCGCAGCTTGCTCCACGTATAACCGAGGCCGCTTTGACCCTGAGAGACCATCAGCTTCATCATCCCAGTTTTGGGTTTGTGACGGTTCGGTGTGAGGATGTTGTCGAAAGTATACTTTCGGTTAAGTCTAGCGCCGTTGGGCTGGATGATATGCACCCTACTTTTCTGAAACTGATTCTTCCGGTAGTTCTTCCGTACGTTACACATTTATTTAATACTATTTTAACAACTGGAGAATTTCCTGACGATTGGAAATTGGCCAAAATTTTGCCAATACCCAAAAATGCAAAGTGCAATGATTTTAGACCAATTTCCATTTTACCATTCCTGTCGAAAGTTTTCGAACTCATCTTAAAAAATCAAATGAGCGAATTTCTTAAGGCGAATAATTTGTTAAGCTTACAACAGAGTGGCTTCCGTGAAAAACACAGCTGTGTTACTGCTCTGCTGAATGTCATAGAAGATCTTCGGCAAGCACTCGACGAGGACAAGGTAAGCTTCCTTGTTCTCCTTGATTTTTCGAAGGCATTTGACACAGTGGTACATAGCAAACTTGCAGATAAACTTCATCGGGACTACAATTTTTCGCCTGAAGCCGTAAAGCTTTTATTATCCTATCTTACAAACAGAATGCAAGCTGTAAAATTAGGAGATAGCCTATCTGACTTTCTTCCTACTAGTAATGGTGTCCCACAAGGTTCAATACTAGGTCCTTTATTGTTTTCCTTGTACGTAAATGAAATTCCATCTATCCTCAAAAACTGTTCGGCTCATATGTATGCTGATGATGTACAGATGTACTACAGCTGTAATCTTGGTCTCATCGAAAATGGTGCTTGTTGCGTGAACGAGGATCTTGGCAAAATAGCTTACTGGGCTCAACTTAATGGTCTCGCTATAAACCCATCTAAGTCTAAGTGCTTAGTTATATCCAAAAGTAAACTCGACTTATCTTATTTCCCTCGCATTATATTAAATAATGCATGTATTGAATATGTCGAAACGGCCAGGAACCTCGGAGTTGTCTTTAACCGTAACCTCACATGGGACCAGCACATTTCCGTTACTGTAGGAAAGGCATATGGTGTGCTACGCAGTCTCTGGGTATCCCAGCGGTATACCCCTTTAAGAACGCGAGCTATGCTTGTGAAGTCCTTAGTTTTACCGATATTGGCCTACGGCTGTGAAATTTTTAGTAGTTGCAGTTACGTATCCAAAAGAAAGCTCAATGTTGTTTTTAATAGCGCTACTCGTTATATTTTTGGGCTCCGTAGATACGATAGAGTGTCGAGTTTTTCTATTCGTCTTCTCAATATGCCGCTTCAGAGCTACTTTAAGCTTCGAACTTTAACGTTGCTTTCTAATATACTGCTTACCCACCAACCATCATACCTTTATGAAAGGTTTACGCGGGCTTCTTCGGTAAGGTCCGACCAATTAATTCAGCCTCGTTATGATTCCTTGACATCCGAACGCCAGTTTTTCATTAATGCTACTCGTCTTTGGAACTCTTTGCCGCGCCACATTAAAAGAATAGGTGATCCATTAAAACTTCAAATTGAATTAAGACACTATTTTTCAACTTCCTAAAATTTCTATCATGTCTTTCTTTAATTTTCCTCCTCCTTTTATTTCTGTCTTACAATATCTACCCCTTCTATCTTCTATCTTCACTGTCCCTTCTTTTTCTCTTTCTTCTTTTTTTTTTTTGCTAGGGTTTGAAAATTGTTCTGTTAATCCTTTTCTCCTTTTCTTAGATTTAAGCTCTATTATGTCAACTGTATAGCCTATCACTAGTTTATAAGATATTATTATCTTAATGTGTATAGGTATCTCAAAATAAATAAATGAAAATGAAAATGAAATGAAATGAGGATTTTTGCTGCGAGGTATTCTTCGGAACAACAGTCGGAGAATTATTCCGACATTTTGTAACGCATATCGGCGAATTACGTTGAAGTGCGATAAAGTGAATTTTTTTGTTAACTTTGACAGCTAGGTTCCGATATCCTCCCACAGAAATTGCTGGGGGAATTTGGTTACGATCCTGTAATTGTTTATTTCCCTTCCGAAGTCGGACACCTCGAATGGAATTTGAGCCTCCGAAAGAGTATGCGTTGCGGAGAATTCCGTTGTGTTCCGACGGATACCTCGCTAGGGCCGAATGTGATGTCACGCCGCATGCGAATTTAAATACAAGTGGCAGGGACTATATAAATATATATACAACATTTCGCTGGCGCTTAAACGATATAACTGATCTAAATGGGGGTAGATAAGTAGGTTCTTTATATTCTGCAAGGCTTAAATGCTTCTTTCAGACCACTACTAACGACAGTTCTGTTAAAAATTACACACAAATCTAAGTAGAGCTCAAAACCAACCTGTGGAGATGGTGCTGCTATAATCAGTGCAATTTCGTTTCTTGTAGATCGAGCGAATGACCTTTAATTTCCATTCACCAGGTGTTCAGGATCTACTCTGTAAACTGCCTTTCTCCGATCCCTGCAATAGTTCCTTGAGCTTATCATCTGGTATTGCAGCCCTTTTGACTTGAGTATAGGTAATACCCTACTCACACCGCCCCGAAAACCATGTTAACGTCAAAAACTCGAAATTGCATTCACACCGAACAATAACTAATGTGGTTTTCCATTGGGACCACCTGAAATCTTTTTCAGTTCTCAGATTCTACGGTGCTCATGGAACGCGCAACGAAATTAATCTGCTTTTGTAAATGGATAAGTGCGTTACTTGACAACAATATCAGCTGTTCAAATTGCATTCGTTTTTGGCGAAATCGCAAATGGATATCGACCTCAAAAATGTTCCTTGTTGTAGATACAATTGAAGTATTATTGGTGGTTTGTTGTCTTCAGATGACGAGGGAGATAATGAAGATAATAAAGCTACTATCAGACGGTTTGTGTATACGCCAAAATTTGTGAATAAATTTATGTATAATATACATAAACCGTCTGAACCACAAATTTTATAGCAACAAATGGGATACACAAACGGTTTGTGTATCATTTGTGAATAGCATATACAAATCGAATTTGTGTATAAACATAAATCGTCTGATCGGGTACACAAATTTATTTCTGCTTATTTGTTTGCATTTGTGTATCATTTGCGTACCTCATTTCATTTGTGTCTTCCTAAAATTAGAACATGCACAAATCATCATGCGAATACACAAATGTTTTTAGGAGTTCAGTTGAAAAAAGGATTAAATGAGATTTCCTCTACGAGAACTTGGTAGGTATGTTTATGAAATATGTATAATTATGAAAAATATACTGGTTTTCACTTGAATATTAAAATATTAAAATATCCTGCAACCTGCGGTTGCACAAGCACGCATTGCTTTTTTGTTTGTGTTAAATAAACAAAACTATTCTTTTGGATTTCTCTTTTTTGATATGTATAGTTGTATACGTATGTATTTATAAATTAAATTAATATGGTTTAAAATCTATTGCTTTTTATGGTAGATTATTATTATTCTGAGACCCCGTTGGCTATATGGCTTCACGATGTTTGGCCGCAGAGCAAATGCATCATCAGCGACGAGAACATACGGAACGGGTATTTCACGGCCGGGTAGTACTCTCGGCGGTGGCAAGCAAAGCTGTTGGGTGTATATCGCTTGTTCAAAAGTACAGCGGTTAAAAACGCCGCCATCGAACTTCCGGTGGGGCCAACATCGACGTAAATAAGTTTATATTCGGCGTTTGCGATACCCATTAGTACGATGCTGTGCCTGTCCTTATAATTATAAAAAACGTTACCCGAATTGTTGGTGTCACCATAGATTAGATTAGATTATAGGGCAGGAGAGCTCTCAATGAGCTCTGGTACTGCGGCTTCTTAGATGAGCCTATTGTGCCTTCCCTGGTAAATTCTTAGAGCCATATCTTCACTCCAGAGACCGTCAGGAAGACAAGGATCTTCTCTGAGTGTATATTCGCAAGAGATGCTGAATTAACGATTTCATCACCTAGGATGTTTTTCCTGAAACGACAAAGGGCGGGACATTCTGTGATTATGTGAAGAGAGGATTCGTCACTCTCGAGACAAAGTCTACAGATGGGATCCGGTGAGACGCCAATGCGGTCAAGATGTTTTTTCACTCGACCGTGGCCACTGATTATTGCTGTTAGTATTCTCAGGTTGTTTTTATCCAGATTAATCAAGAAGAGTGATTTTCTGGAGGAGAATTTGGGGAAAAATGTTCTGGTGCAATTCTGCCCAGCTGTATTTTGCCAGATCTCGTTAGACTCTATACGAGATTGGTTCTTGATGTAGTTCCTGAAATGATTTTTGCTGACTCCGCAAAATGGTTCAGGTCCAATGAGTGGAGTGGTTGCTCCGATTTTAGTCAGTGAGCCGATTCGTTACCCTCAAATCCTCTATGGGCTGCAATCCAGTGGAGCATGACTAGGTTTTTCTAAGAAAGTTCATAGATGGTTGAGAATGTTTCTAAGACGAGTTTGGATTTGATGACAGATGAGTCAAGAGATTTGAGAGCTGCTTGGCTATGGTGCCACCATAACGACGTGCTTGCCCTCAACAGCGCCGATGCAGTTGGGAAATTTCCACAGCTCATTAAATTGCTGCGCTATAGCTTCCCAACTAGCCGCTGTTGACAAAGAGTGTTAAATGAGGACTTTCAGGTAGTCGTCTAAAATAACTTTATATATTGCATCCAGCACTTCCGGAATAATGGTAGAAATTGTATTTTGTGGAATCCGAAAAAGATACTGTAGCGATCGGAAACTCTCCCCAGAGGCCAGAAAGCGCAGCGTCAATGTCAGTCGCACAGATGCAGGAATGCTGGTGCGCATAACTGTATCGGCCTTTTGAATGTACGGCGTTACCAATTGAAGCAAATGATTGAACCGAACTGCAGTCATTCGGACAAAATTCTGATACAATTGCGGCTTTTCGGCACGCAATTCTTAAAAGCCGTCTGTCTCGCGGTGGCCGAGCCAATTTTTTCTCCAACACGAACGGTGTTTGCGTGGTAACACGACGACATTTTGTTGGCTTTCGTCTTCCTTGTCGGTACCAAGTAAATACGCAGCCAAAGTAATTGAGGCACATTTTTTTAACTCTCATTTTAACGAATCAAAACGATGGCAGTAGGTATATTTATTTATTTAATTTTTTAATTTGATATACTTATATACGTCAAAATCAACACAGGAAAATAAAAATCAGTTTGATATACATATACACAAATTCCATTTGTATTGAAATTTACAAACCGTCTGAACCACAAATCTGTATACACAAAATAATTTGTAGATGCCGTATTTATGTACGGGATTAAGCAAATAAAATTTGTGTATTTTTCTGAAAATACACAAACCGTCTGAACCGCAAATGTTTGTTGAATGCATAAATGGCATTAGTGTATGAATTTGTATAAAATCAGTGTATGCGATAATCAAATGAAATTTGTGTATATCTACAAACCGTCTGATAGTAGCTTTAATTCCTACGAAATCATAGGTATTCATAGCTATTTGTGTATTTTGCTATTTTGGTTTTCACGAAACTTTGGGCATTTCTCTCGAAAGCAAACTTCTTAAACTGACGTTAAACATCTGTGCAAATTATATTGGTGTGTGTAGATCTGAAAAAATATCGAGATCCGAATCGAAAAAATATTGATATTTCTGCCCAATGGAACGCGAAAAGTGATTTAGATTTAGATAAAAGAAAAAGATTAGAGATATTCACGATCCGGTGCAACTGGTCTTGTATCATTGCGAAAGTGCGAAAGTGCAACTTTTTTTCGCACCACAACAACAAAATATACTGACAAAAATTTCGCTACACTTTTGCACTTTAGCTATACCCTGACCCTATTGTAACCGAAAACTACAACATAGTAGCCTTATCAAGTTGACAGTTCGCTGAATTATGAATTCCTGTGTGCAGGTATCGGAAAAAAGTTAAAAAATAAAGAGAATGGAAAACAATAATAATGCCGCGCGCCGAAGGGAAAATCATAATTTTTGTTATGTAATATTAATTAATTAACATAATTTTGTCTCCATTATCTTCCAATATACATTGAATCGTTTTTCTTTTTCGCTTTTTAAAAGATTTTTTTCAGAACAAATGTCAATTGTCAAATTGGGTCTGATTTGTTTCTGTTTTGCTATAGATGAGAAAAAGTGTGTTCACGATCTGATAAAAAAAAATAAAATTTCGCAATTACTAGGTCTGTTACACCGAATCGTGAATACCCCATTGATTTTGGGTCCCAATGGAAAAACACATAATTTTCGTTTGACGTTCCAAACAGCTGTGAGACGCTAGTCGCGATACTTCTGTGTAAACTATTTTGGTTAAAAATTTCGACCGCATTTATTAACAAATAAAATTAATTCAGAACATTTAAAAATAATATTAGCCCATCAATCAAGTGTGGAAAATGATTTTAAGTTCTGAGCTGTTACATTTGTTCGGTAAGCTGCTCTGCTAATTTTGCTGAAAGTTGCAAAAGGTGTGTTTGTTTCAAGAACCCAACGACTGGAATTCGTTTTCGTGTTTTTTTTTTTCGTGGAAAACGACTTTAAACGACTCGTTTTGAAAACTGAAACATGTAGGTCAGAGTTCAGAGACAATACTGAGACCCCCAACTTCGACCGATTTCCCGTTACATTGCCTACAAGCAATACTTGTACGGAGTGTACACAATTTAGTGCGCTAGTATTGATACATAGAAATTCGTATTGAACAATGTCACGAAACTTCAACACACCAACACACCCTCAAAAAATATCAACAACTTCCGGTGACTTCCGGTGTCGGCAAAGTTGGTGCCAGCGTTCATAGAATTTTGTCCGTTAAATTTGAAATTATTCGTTACGTGTGAATAGTATTTTATTTTAGGAATAAGTGCACTTTTTCTAAAAATACTTATGAAAAATGATTACTCCAGAATGGTTGTAGGAAAACAAGAACATTTTGAGCAATTTCTCTTCAGTTATTTAAGAAAAATTTACTCATGAAATCGAAGTTAATGATATTCAAAAGCGAAAAATATACAACCAGTTTGTCCTAATATGTTTCTAGTATATAAAACAACTCATTTAGATAGTATTATTAACCAAACAAATTATATTAATCGTCTTTTAAAAATTTATAATAATCAACCAATAGCATTCAGTTATCTTAAAATGCCGTATTCCCGAATTCTTTCACATTCCCCCATGGTTGGTAGCGGTTGGCAGCATTGATTTTATATTTTTTGTATGTTTTTACATGTCACACGGATTCTAAATTGACATAACACCGATAGGAAAACAAAATGGCGAATTTGAAAAAAAAACTGAGGGGGCCAGCGGCAAGAGGATTGTGAGTTGGGGGTCTCAGTATTGTCTCTGATGTAGGTATGGAAATCTTCTGTTTTTGTTTCGTTTTCGAGTGTGTTCGTAAAAACCAGGTTTTCGGCTCGGTGTGAATAGGGATAACATAACGCTATCCTCACTTTTTATTTGTTCGAGTAAAAGGAAGTCTCAACTTTGACATTCAAGTTTAAATGGTTGATGCTGCTTCACAGCGGATTTTCTGTTGTCTTTCCCGTTATTAATCTATGGAAACCGCACTTGTTACTTCAATTTTATTATTTAAATAATGTGCGGAGAGATTAACTCAGTTGGTCTACCAAATTATAGCACAACTACCCACAACTACTTCGTACTCAAACTACAATAGTTTAAAAAATCCGAACTCCATACAGGGCTCAGTTATATCACTCATTCGTTACACGTTCGGTGAATCAGGTTGCTTTTAAACAAAGAACCACGAGCCGAACAGGTGACGGACAAACTCCCAACAATCGGTCATTGCTAATACGACGGCTTCGAAATTTTCCATTCTTCATCCTCATGCTCGCTTCACACTCATAGTCCATTAGAATTTCAACCGAACCGGGATGTCTACACCTTAACTTTCATGTGGCACACATAAATACTTCACCACTCGTTTCTATCGCAAAGTTTTTCCCCTTCATCCGCGATGTGAGAAAGAAGAACACGTAACCAGAATTCGAAACCAGTTTCGTCATAATCTACACACATTTAGAGGAAATAAAGACAGCAAGCAAAACGGTTCTTCTGACCTTGAGTTGATGTTCCCTGGCTAGTTTTTGCTAGCGTCATATTCACAGTGCCCAGAACACGATCTAATTACCTTATTCATCCTGGGATCCCTCAGATGATCAATGCCCAGCACCTGTGAGGGGCAAATGATATCGCCAACCACCTCATGATATTGTCGCGTTACATCGTGACCACATGCCGGGCTTTTATGATTCGCTGATGTAATAGCACCATGCCGCGCCACAGAGCAGATTTTCGCCAGATTAGCATTTAAACTGAAACGAAAGAGAACAAGAGGCACACGTAAAAAATCATCGCAATCTACATAGACCACATGGTACCTAATGGTATAATTTTGCTTTTGGATACCCGCACCCCCGAAGCCCCGATACTCGACTCTTTATTCAACAGCACACCCAACATAATCAACTTTGCGATTTCCACCGAACTATGCCCATTATCTGCTACTGGATATGGTTATGCGGCTTCTTACTTCCGTTGCGGCTTCGCGGCACCACTAAGCAAATCTTTTGGACGAAATACAGCTGATTTACACTATGATGAGTAGGCATTCTGCATCTTCAGCTTCTGTGCCAAATTCTACATAAATACACACGGGCGCGATTTCTTTCTTCGAATTCCTATGTATTCGCGATGAGTATTCTCGCGTGAGCGCACCTAAAATCAAAAGCCTTAAAAAAAAGACGCTAAATTTAGAAGAGTGCGCTCGCTGAAGGTTTGTCTTCTGTGTCGGCAGATTTCGATTTTAAAAGTTTTATTAAAATTTTTCGTTTCTTCTGTTTCACTTGAATTTTCGTGATTATGCAACTTAAGCACGAGACTTTGGGACGAGCCAAGCCATTACCCGCTGCCCTAATGTCTGGCAGGCTCTATAGTAGTGTCTCCTTCTCCTCAAAGCCACTTTTCAGTCCACGAAAAGTTACACCATTGTATATTATAAACAATCACCCCTTCGGCGCAAGGGTGGAAATTCTGTGTATCTATTCGGTGTTCGAGAAATTCTGCCTCTCCTCTCGACGGAGTTACATAAAATTTTCTACTTTCATTCGATAAAACGAAAAGAACTTGATAAAGTTATTACAAAATAACGTTAACTAAATAAAAATACACAAGCAGCACAATAGAGTGCAAAGAAAGGTAACAAGAATCAATCAATAAATTTGCCAGCTAGCGCAATTGGAAATTAGAATTTTCAATTGGGAGGAGGTGGCAACGGTTTTAGTACACTTACATTGGACGAGAGAACATGATTTTTGATTATTTCCACAACTATGAGATCGGTTCATTCAATTTGTAATTGACTACTCTAATTTGTAATGTTGAAGAATTATTATTTTTTGTTAACACCTTCAATCTGTGGGCTAACAGCGACCACCAACTTTTGAACACGACCAAACGAACACGACGATTGCAAATTTTCAACTGAAAAACCTGCGAAAAGGAAAAATTCTCAACACAAAAAAAAGAGCGTTTAGAAAATAGAATATAGAGACAGAGAATTGCGCGGAATGACAGTGTGAAAAAGAGGAATGATGACGTTTCACCGGCTGTTTTTGGCACACAACTCAAATACAGTGGAGGGTGAACGAACAGAACAGTTTGGATTAGTAAGTTGTTATTAAAATTGAGTTATAACAGTCAATGGGCACATTCAAGAATCTAGTTATCTTATGTGGTATTCGTTTGGGCTTCTTCAGATTCGCTCTCAGATTTCAGATTTCGTGTGGCTAATCGAACATAAAAACGTCACTTGCTCTTTTTTGTGATAATATTCGTACGTTTCGAATATGTGTAGCCTTCAACACTTTTCAAAACGTTTTCCATTCACTGCTTAAGTTTTAAATTAAAACATTCGAAATTTGCGTCTCCATTGATTTTTAAATATTTATACATAACCAATTTACTAAAATAAATTCACCCGATGCAATGCCTTTCTTTGCTGTAGAACAAATTCACGAAAACCTAAACGCCCTCCACCAGTTGTCAAACTCAAACGCACTTGTGTTGGTAAATCTGAGAAAATATCTAGATTCGCAAAAGTGATCTGAAATCTGAAAAAGATTGCTTTTTTTGTAACAAACGAACATAAAAACTGATCTGAGAGCAAAAAAAGTGATCTGAGAGCGCCCAAACGAATACCACATTAGGTCGACCAGATTGGTCTGGCTGGATGTAACCTGAAGGCAAAAACTAGATTGGTCGGGAACGTCACTTTTTCTACGTCACTATCCACTTTTGGCGTTTTCGATTGAAGAGAGGAAGATCAAATCAAAAAGTGCTCTTTCTATGTTTTATATGAAAAAAAAAGTTCACTTCCCGGTCAATTCTTAACACGGCAGAAGTGTTCGGAGTATTTTTAAAGAATGAACTCACCAATGCACTCACCAATGCACACTAGTAAAACCTCAGATAAAAAATATGTGTTTTGTTGTTAGAAATTTTGCGCAATGAAATTCCGAAATATATACAATAATTAGCTATACGTTTACTTTAATAGAAATAAATTTATGTGGTCCATTTAAACATTCATGTTTACAAAAACACAAAAACACTCGTGAGCAACAAATTTGGGAGCAACAAAATCTGACGTGCATTATGGCGTCAAAAGTGCTCCAACGAATTTCATTGGGAAGATCAATTCTGAATTTCGAGGCAGTTCTCTCGGATCTTCAATAGAAGACGCCATTAAGGACTATTCACATGAGAGCGAATTGCGAACTGCGAACACGCGAATATTCGTGGTTTCTGACATTTCATTCACATGAAACCTTTTTTTGGTCGCAGATACCCGCGTATCAGTTTCATTTTTAAAGGTTAAGTTCGAACGAATTTTTCATTCGTGGGTTTGTGGATCGCGACTGTTTTGTGTGGATTGTGAATAAAGTGTGACAGTTCGCGGCAAGAATTTTCAATTCGCGGGAAAATTGCTTTAATTGTTAATTTAACTATTTAAATCAATTGAGAGTAATGTTTTTTTTAGACTAGATGTTAGATTAAATTAATATGATGGTTTTGTGATAGAACAAATACAAATTTTCAATTTATAAATGCAGTTAAATTGATTTGTTCGCAATTCGCCTATTCGCAGTTCGCTCTCATGTGAATGGTCCTTTAGGCATTTTTTAGTATGCTCACATGATCTATATTGATCATTGATTTCCAATAATACGAGATTCAATTGTTGTTGTAAACCATGAAAATCAATGAGCTATATGGATCATGCGGGCATATGTAATAAAAAACGCCTAATAGTACCTACTCAGTCACGAATTTCTTAAGATTCATCGGCCACCCCTCCATAAACGTCGACTGAAACAGCTACTCATAAGACTGATATCATCCAATCATAACCGAGATATATCTATTCAGATAGTTTTCAGACTAATGGCGCTTTTCATTAGGCGTTTTTCTTTCTTAGTTCAGAACTAAGCACGGAACTGAGCTCGAGCTCAGATCGTTCTGATGTTTTTCTGTTTTTACAGTATTTTTGTTTTCTGTCAAATGTGACTGGAAGTGTGAATATATATGTGTAATCAGCTTTTTACTCGCTCTGATCATGCTCTGAACGAAAAAAGAAACACAAAATTGTTGTATAGCAGTTCAGGTTGTGCTCTGAACTAAAAAAGAAAAATGCCTATTGAAGATCCGAGAGAATTGCCCCGAAATTCAGAATTGCTCTTTTCAAATTCGATGAAGCACTTTTGTAATAGTGGTAGACAGCATCTGTTAAATTTAGTTTTCTGTTGCTACTTTCTTTTTTCCACAGTAAATATGAATTTTTTAATAGGTCAAATTAATAGATTTCAATTTAATGCCAATTTCCATTGGGATTTTCAGATTTTGCTCTCAGATTTCAGATTTTTCGTGCCCAATGGAACATAAAACGAGAATTTTCTTCCTTTACATTTGTGCTGGTGCTTGTTTTAAAAGTCAGCTTGTAATTTGTGCTTATAAAATCCATTCAATTTATGTTGATATCCATTAGATTTGATTAGATTGGTTGAGGGAGGTGGAATCAAGTTGCCATATCATTGCGGCCACGAGTGGGCCTATTGTGATTTCCTCCACTTAGAGCTCGCTCATGATACTGGACTTAGTTATGAATCCTAGTAGATCTTTGAGCGCGCTGTCAGATATGTCCTCTGCCCCAAGGTAAGGTTTACCTAGGTGGTGTTGACGTAATCTGATTAGACATTCACAGTGACACAGTATGTGTTCTGCTGATTCTTCGTCCTCGTTGCATAGTCTGCAAATTAGTGTTGTTTTGTATTATTCCCATAGTCATGAGGTGTTTTTTGACTTGGCAGTGCCCTGTGAGGAACCCTGTGACTCTACGAATCTGACTCCTTGTTAGGTTTAGGAGTTGTTTTGTTCTTGAACGGGAAGTAGTTGGCATGAACATTTTAGCTTGTCTGTTACCTTCAGTGTTTGTCCAGTAATGATTTGCTTTGTTTTTCAGCCAGGTTTTAATGTGGAATTAAGCAGTGCTAAGGGGTAATCCACAAAATGGTCTTGGCATCATAAAGGTAGATGCTGATCCTTTCCTGGCTAGTATGTCTGCTATTTAATTGCCCACATTGATATCCATTGCAGCGGCCAAATGTACATTTTTCTCTATTTTCTACAGACTTCTCGTCTAAAAACGTAACCCCCTTATTAATAAAAAAATGTGCACAAATAAGTTAGTTAGCAAACGTCAGATAGCATACAAAAATTGGACATAACTGCTGAGTAACAAGTTGATAACTTTTACACAGCGTTTATTAATACGGGGGTAAGTAAACACACTTTTAAGTTTGACAAATGACAAATGTTTAGGTGTTAGTGGAAATATGTGTAAATCTCGCTCAGATATCGAGATTCGCAAAATTGCTCTGACTCTTAAAAAAAGGGTTTGTTTTTTTTTTTGTGGCCAATGGAACATGAAATCTGACAGCCAGCTGATTTCGAGAGCAGCAAAACTGCTCCAAATCTGAAAGAAGTGCTTTTTCTGTCCCAATGGGAAACGACAGTTACATTTTCCGTTTTGACAGAAGTGGTAATCCTTATCATTAGTAATTTCGATATCTTGCTTGAGTGCCTCGGCGATTTTATCAGAGAGAAATAAGTCTCAAATATAGACAGTTTTTCTTACGACTTAGCACCCGATTTGCGTACAATATTTAAATCACGACCCTATACCGTGTTTTTGTTTTATTTTAGAGACACGTGGTCAGAAACATGATCAAAGGTAAAACTATGCAAATAGAACTTACCTTTTTCAGATTAACAAGTAAACCATTAGACACATATTTTATAAACAAACATTTTATTGCCACATTTTTATTTACATAATTCTAAAAGTGAATAATTTTATAATCGTTACCAGTATCTAATGTTTGCAACACTAATGCCCAGAAAGTTGAAACCTCATAGCCTTCCTTACCTCGTGTATTCTAAAGACATGTTAGAACTATATTGCACACAGATAACACTAAAGTTATCATCAGATACCCAGTGCCTATACAGAAGCCGCATATAAAATTAGTTTATTGCTGTTATCAATATCATAACCTATTTACCTGATAAAGTGAGCAAAGATCCTCTAGATGTAACACTCTTCAGTGAGGTGTTCTCGGTGGTGATCATTTTCGTCTCAAACTCATATGAAGCCTTAAATCCGGTTTTGTCAAATCTGTCGTTGACATAGAATGAAATTCGGAAAAAACGCCCATCAGATCGAACTTGGATGTCATCCTTTTTTCCGCACATTTTAGCAAACTTCCTATCTGTGCTCATGAAATTCGAAAATTCCACATAGTCGCTGGCAGTTGAGTCTTCGCATCTATTAATTGTCAAAAGTTATCCGAATTCATATGGCTATCGCTCAGTGACTTACGGATAAACTCCTTCCACATCGAAGAATGTAAATTTGATATAAACCCTCTCATCAGAATTTCCGAAAAAGTAATAATTACATTTTACATTCTTTGGGTAAGCGCCGGGAAAGTTCGGAGACGTGAACCAACCAAGCTTGTCTGCAGAACTGTTATATGCAAACATACAGTGACTCGACATCTGATTTCCTGTTGCAATTCCAAAATCTGAAAACAGTAAACAAGCAATAAGAAGTGTAAACTTGAGTTCAAATATTTCTAATACTTGCTTTTGACAAATCTGTATTCCGCCTTGAAACCACGAGTACCCTTGCCAATGCGTCTGCTCATATATTTTAATAGCATCATGGAGCCATCAGACATTATCGGCTTTGGGATTACTGACCCACAGAATGTGTCTTCCAATTCATATCTATTCCGCTGTGGCAGAAATAATTGCAGAACATCCGCATTCTCACAGTCGCTTCGATTGTTTTGTTCCGGTAAACTGAACTCAAAGAATTTTATCTAACAACAAAGAAGGTGTTATGTACGTGTGGATTACAAAACTGTTTAATGTTCAATACTCAACCTGAACCCGTTCCAGCTCCTCGCCCTTAAATTCGTAACGACATGTCAGAAAGCCCGACTCGGAATAAAGTGGAGAGTTTATTGTTCCATTCTTGCTGTTCTTTGAGTCAAAAATCTTATCGCATTCGAATTCTGAAAAATAATAAATAAACGAAATAATTGCATAATCGAAAATATGTTTGCATAAATTAGATGATGTTGGAAATGACTAGAACTTCCAACTAATCCTCGTTTCAACCAAAGCTATTATCGGCATTATCTTAATAATTACAGGTGAAGTCATATTCACGTCCATGCAGTGGCCGCAGGCGTGGCAAGGGATTTGTAAACAAATTGGAAACATTCTTTTTTAACCCACAATAACCTCTATTTTCATAAAGTTGCATCTTCCCTAATCGGCTTCGAAAAGCTATTTTCTGTGTACCTATGTATTATATTTTGGCTTGGTTTATAACCTTTTTTGAGGCCATCACTGTAGGAGGAGTCACTCCATCTGTTATACTTTATACCCGTGGGTGTGTACTAGGTAGGTACACAAAACAAACAGTTCCGTGTGAACTGTCAGCTCAGCTGTCATGCGGCTTTTGTTTTTGTAAACAAACCAAAATTGGATAAAGTTGTGAAATCTAAACAGTTTTTTGTTCGAATTTGTTAAATTCTGAATGTGTTGTTACTTATTTATGAAAGAAATATATTTTGTATCAAGTTTTCTATCATTTAAATATTAAAAATGTCTACAAACAAGGATAATCAATTGGAAACATTTATAAGCATCTGTGATAAAGTAGCCAACGTTTCCAGCTACATTAGTAAGTCGAATATTCTCCAGGATTTCTTTCAAAAGGTAAAAAATATGTTATCAAATTTATCTTGTTCTGCAACAGTATTCTCATCTTAGGGCACAAGTGGTAAAGGCTTTAAAGGGGATATACATTTATGGGTAAACATGCTTCTACCATCAGCCAGCCAAAGAGTGTACAATTTGCAAAACAAACAAATTATCAAGTTATTTTCGCGGATTTTTCATGCGAGCCCGGAAGACATGCTGATTGACTTGGAGCAGGGTAAACTAAATACAATCTCATCTCAATTATATAAATCCATAAGTCTGAGTTTCGTCCAGGCGATGTTTCAGAGACAATTCGAAAGTTTTTTGAATCCTCAAAGGGCATCAAACCGAGCGCCAAAAGTAAGCTTTTACTGGAAGAGGTGGATCAAGTGCTGGTCAGTCTCACCGGCTCCGGAAGAGAGGAATATCAGGCTGATATTTTTACCAAATTGTGCAAAATGGCAACCGCTGAAGATATAAAAATGGTAATCAATCAAAGTGTTCGTACACATTCATCGTGTAATGGTCCTTATTTAGGTAATCCGTCTCATAAAACAAGATTTGAAGATCAACGCCAAGGCACGGCATGTACTGGACGCGTTTGGTCCAGAGGCATATCCCGCTTATCAATCTTCGAGAGACCTCGATGCGGTTGTTCGCCAATTTGCTTCCAAAGCACCAGCAAAGAGCCCTGTAAAGGGTAAAAAGGTAGCTAAAATCCGTTTATGTACTAAATTATCCTTACAGAATATTTCCTCTCAGACTGCCGCAAGTAGTGTATCCATTCAACTGATGACCCCAATCAGTCCGATGCTCGCGAGTGCGTGCAATTCGATTGATTCTGCGTTTAAGAAGAACCCCGCCGGGCTGTACAGCGAAATCAAATACGACGGCGAACGTGTTCAGATCCACAAGCAGGGCAATGATTTTCGATTTTTCAGCCGTAACCTGAAACCCGTCATGGATCACAAAATCCGTCGATTTAAGGAAATCATTCCAAAGGTTAGCGCTTGTGTATTACCTCCGCGAAATAACGCTGTGTTACTTTTTGCTTCCCCTAGGCATTCCCCAGTGCGGCCGATATGATTATTGATTCAGAAATACTTATGGTCGACACGGACACTGGAGATCTGCTGCCTTTTGGAACTCTGGGCGTTCATAAGAAGCAGGAGAACAAGAGCTCTGAGGTGTGTCTTTTCATATTCGACTGCATTTACTTTAATGGCGAGGATTTGCGAAATGTGTAAGTAAATTGTGCGAAGTGCGAAAATTGCGTTCGAATTAGTTCTGTTCTTTTCAGTACTTTTCGAGAGAGAAGAAAGATACTGGAGAAAAATCTTCAGCCAATAAAGTCGTACGTACAATTGTCCGAGAGCCACTTTCTGAAGACGAAGAGTGAATTGGCTTCAATGACGGCAAAGGTGAGTGACTGCGGGCAAAGCCGATATCTCTTTGGTATAGAGTTTCATTGTCAATAGGTTCTTAGAGCTGGCATGGAAGGTATAGTGCTGAAGAGTCCAAACGGACTGTATCAACCAGGCAAAAGGGGATGGTTGAAGGTGAAAAAGGATTATTTGTTCGAAGGTGAGTTATCAACCGGAGGACTGATCACTTTGAAGTTTACACTGTGGTTCGTTGTATTTCCAAGTATTTCTTTCATTAATTGGGTGTAAAAAAATAAATACGAGTGAAAACCGATAGAAAAGCTTATAATAAGCTGTAACAAAGGTACAGGTGCAATTATTATTTGTTTTCTTTTAAAGGTCGAATGGCTGACACCGCTGATTTGGTTGTGCTCGGCGGTTGGTTTGGTTCTGGGAAGAAAGGTGGCATGTTGAGTATATATCTAATGGGCTGCCATGACAAAAAGACCGACCTCTGGCGAACAGTCACAAAGGTACATTCCGGTCTTGATGACGCCACAATGGAGGAGATCCACGACAAACTAATGCCCCAAATGGAACGCAGCAATACCAAACAGCTGCCAGCATGGCTTGTTTGCAATAAACCCCTAGTGCCGGATTACATTGCTAAATCACCAAATCAAATGCCCGTTTGGGAGATAACCGGCGCTGAATTCACAAACTCGAATGCACACACAGCAAATGGCATTTCTATTCGATTTCCACGAATAACAAAACTGCGAGATGACAAGTCGCCCAAAGAGGCAACCAGTTTGCAGGAATTGCAAAACTTATACACCGCCTCCAAGAGCAATGTTAACGTAGATTTACTCCTTAAAAGCTGTGACGACAGCAAAGATGTGAAAATTGAAACTAATATTGCAGCGAGTCCATCAAAGAAAATCAAAGTTGAAAAAGCTGAAATAGTTACACAAGAGGAAAGACCGAAAACTTCTCACAAAGGAACCTTGCTACGAACTCCCATCAAAGCCGAAAAAACCACTGTAAAAAGGGAAAAGTTAGATAAGTGTGAAGAGGATGAACTATTTGCCGTTCAACCCAAAAAGAAACAAAAAGGCGACGTTTTTATTGGATTCCGAGCATACTTTCGCACTGAAGTGGGTACAACGTTGCATGGGTATTTGCGCGAGTTCGAGGATAACGGGGGAGAGATAACGCTCAATAGGAAAAGGGCAAATGTGATTCTCTACGAGGGTAGCGACTTTGTTGAATCAATTACTCTAAGCAGGTGAGCATGGAAATACATATATTAATTAATCCAATTTCACTATGAGTCTCTTTTTCTTTGAAGAATGTATTTCAATAAGGAATGTAGACACCTATCACTGAAGTGGATGGCGGACTCTATTCGTAATGGTAGGACGATGCCATTTCCGGAGTATGCTGTAGAGCTGAAAAACTAACTGCGCTAAAAGGCATTGGGGATAATTTACGCTCAAGTATTAAATGTTAGAAAAATAAAAATTCAATCGAAATTGTAATAGTCGTGCTTTGTGTTTACTTTTGCTTTTTCATAAGGAATTTTATTATAACCACAGACTATAATACGCTCTCTGAAACCCTACAACTTGCTACGAGTCCATATGGATCCGCAGGTCCTGTTATAGAAAGTATTTGTGTCTCCGAAATTGAGACGAGCGCAGCGGAAATAATTTTCGTACAAAATATTCGACGAATATTCGCCCCCCCGACTTTTCATTCAAAATAATAATTGGAAAACCAATTTTAACCCGTTCGCTCAGTATCACCAACGCACTATGCAGCGCTATAAGACTCAGGGAGTCTGGGTGCTGGAGTGCAAGGCCGTACGGCCACAGCAACATCCTGGACTCGTTACCAAACGATATGGTTACGTTTCCAACCGCCTACATTACACCCCAACTTAATTTCAAGAAAGGCTTCCAGGTAAGTTTCCCTACCAGAGCTCAGTGGAAGAGGAACGAGGTAGTGCAGGGTTTCGACACGGTCATATACACCGGCGGATCTAAGATGAACTGTGGTGTGGGGGCTGGGGTCTACTCAGAATCACCGAAGATATCAGTATCATATCGCTTGCCGGATTTTGCCAGCGTCTTCCAGGCGGAATTACTGGCTATCCGAGAAGCTTGCATGCAACTAGAGCGTGATGCAACGCACAAACAAAACATTGCTATCCTTATTGATAGCCGCCATCAAAGCCATCAATTCGGCTAATAAAGGGTGGTTAAGGTTAAGGTTTTAAGGGCCGATGTTGATTTTGAATAAAAACACAAATTATTTAGGAAATTATTGTCATTTCTTTTTATTATGATAATATTGGTAAGGTTCAATTATGTATGGAACAAAATATCGGCCAAATGTTAATGTTAATGTGCCGAATTTGTTAGCAAAGCAAAACGCAATTGTTAAATGTTAAATTAAAGGAATTCAGTTTATTAAAAAAACTTTAAGAATGCAATAAAAATGGCACAGCCACATTCGACCGTGTGTGGTGGTAGAGCGACGGAGAAAGAAGAAGCAAGAAGTTATTAGGATGTAAAGTAAAATGTGATGGGCATACTTCAGTGCGAAATGTGTGCGTTCATTGAACAACTCAACACTCCTCCTCAATGAACAATCCTTTTTAGCCCACAACTAGTTTCAAGTTTCAACATCTTGCAGAAGTTCTTTTGCTTGATCGGCCCCAGAGGTTTTGTAAATATGTCCGCAATCATCTCGTTTGTCGAACAATACTCCAACTTGATCTCACGAGTTGTACAAAGATCTTGAACAAAACGCTCCTTAGTTTCAATATGTTTTGATCGCCTACTAATACGATCCGTATTAACGAATGATTGCAGCTCTGATTGTCCTCGTTCATCAATGTAGGTTTATGCTGAATCTCACCAAAATCTCGTAGTAGTCTTCGTAGTCATACTACCTCTTGACATGCATCACTGAGTGCCACGTACTCAGCTTCCATTGACCAACGTGTGACACATTCATGTCGACGACTAGCCCACGAAATTGGAGACTCTCCAAACAAAAACACGTATCCAGACGTTGATCTCCTACTAACTTGATCGCCAGCCCAGTCAGCATCAGAATAACCAACCAGATTCCAATCCTCAGTATCACCAATGCGAAGTTTATAATCTATGGTTCCCTTCAGTATACGTTTTGCAGCGGTCCAATCAGCTTCCGTTGGGTTTTGAAACTTTCTTCCCAAGATTGCAGTGCTTGCCGATATGTCAGGTCTAGCGTTCACAGCAAAATGCAGCAATGCTCCGACAAGACTTCCATAGGTCGTGCTGTTGTCTAATGAAGCAGTCTAAAGTCTTCAACTTTCAGGTAACCAGTTTCCATCGGTGAATTGGAGATCTTAGCTTTCTCCATACCATTTCTCCGCCAGCCCATAAACCGCACCAAACAGTCACTCTTTGTGGGTGCATTGGATTTTCGACAATCACTCTTGGATTATCATTCGCCCAAATGCAGAAAAAAAAACTTGACGTTTAGGTGTGGTGCACATTCAACATCGGCCCTTAAAATTTAACCACCCTTTATATGCTCTAAGTTGGTGCAGGAGTGTCGGAATGAGCTTGCCCGTCTGGGTTAACGTTTCAGCATCACACTTCTCTGGGTACCAGGTAACGAGCGTGCAGACGAGCTGGCCAGGCGGGGGTCAGCCTTACACAGCTCAATCGCGGCAAGAGTCCACGTTCCACTAGGAGTGGTCAAGGGACAAATTCATTCACATTTTCTGCAGAAAGCTAACCTCCAATGGAGGGGGTGGACCAACTGCATCATATCAAGAAGATATAGCCCACATATGATCAAAATAGAACAAGCAACCTGCTAAACAGAACCCGCCCAGATATCGCCAGAGTCACGGCAATAATCACGGATCATTGGCCGATTGGAGATCATGCGGCCAAACTTGGGATCCCACATAACCCTCATTGTCGCAGTTGCGGGAACATAAATGAGAAAGACACTCTCTCCCATTTGCTCTGCAAATATCCGGCAGTAGCAAGAGTCAGATTGCGCACGCTGAACCAATCTTTTTTCGACGAACTTAGCGACTTTTCTGGTAAAGGGATTTTAGACATAATCCGTTTCCTCAACTCCACAGGTTGGATATAGGCACCGAATGCATCACGCCCTTAACAATCATAACAAACTAGGTCACACGAGTCGTGGTAACAAAAAGGGACATCACAGTGCTACTTGGGTTAAAAGCTGAACCGCCACTTCTACCTAAATGCCTACCTATCACCAACGCACATTATTTGCAGCCTTGAGGAATATAATTTTATTTTATATTCATATTTGTACGTACTTTCATATATTCCGCCATTTATTTTCTAGCGATTACAATCTTGTTGCAAAAGTCTGCTTAATTACACTCTCACGGGCTGTTGAACTTTATCTTTGCGCTCATTTTAAATGCAAGATTCACTCGTTTCGGATTCGAGATAGTGAAAGTGAAACTCATCGTATAGGGAGAGCAAAATTAGATTACAGTTGCTGGCCAACGAGAAAACAGAGCTGCTTCTGTTGCTGGTTTATTTAATTTCCATATTTTATTTCTAGAATGGCACCGTCAATCAAGGACAACATCGTCTTTGGGGGCCAAGTTACCAATAGCGTCACTGCTCCCTTCCGATCGCTTGGGCATTTTCTGCTCGACCGATTCAAGGCAAATGGAGATCATGTTGTGATGGTATACACTAAAATTATAAACAGAATTCATTGTACTTATCAATTTATTTCTTTAGATCGATGCTGCGTCGGGCCATCAGTACAAACGCAGATATCTGTATGAACGAATTGTTCGCCTAGCGTATATACTTCAACATCTCGGCGTGAAGCAAGGCGACGTTGTTGGACTTTGTGCTGAGAACTCGGTTGATTGTGCGGTGATAATATTTGCAACTATAGCAGTAGGTGGAGCAGTCGCACCCTTTAATGTGACGTATACCGATCGTGAGTTTATGCCCAAGAGAGAGAGAGAGAGAGAGAGCATCCCAGTGCATGCTGGTGGTGGCTCGTACCTTTCACAGTATATATACTACAACCTCCTCTACTTCTAGGTGAACTCGATCATGCCCTGAATCTTTCAAAGCCCAGGATAATCTTCTGCTCAAATGGTCCCCTAGCTGGAGTGCTGACGGTTGCAAATACAAATAAATTCATCCAGCACGTTGTCGTGTTTGACGACCAAAGTTCCAGCCCGCAGGCAACTGCACTCGGACAGCTAGTGAGCGACAAGACGATTGTTTCTCATCCAGATTTTGAGTCCCCCAAAGCTGATAAGTTAAATGATGTGGCAATTATAGTGTGCTCTTCTGGGACGACGGGTATGCCAAAGGGGGTTCAGCTGACACATCTGAATGTCTTGAGTATTCTCGATCAGCTAATGTATGTATAGTCCTTCGTCCTAAGTTGTGCGCTTTTTAATTTGTTTGCCTTCCCGTAGCGATCAAACTCAAGTTAGACTCTCTGGCATTGCTGTACTTAGTGTGATTCCATGGTTCCATTCATATGGTTGCATCAGTTTGCTCGGTTCATCAAGCAAGGATAATACTTTAGTGTTTTTACCGAAATTCGAGGAGAAGAACTTCCTGGGAGCTATCGAGGTGCGTCAGAAAGGGCATTGCATGGGCTGAGACACAATTTGATGAATCAACTCACCCAGTTAGCTATCCGCTGTGTCACTGCCATCCACATATTCCTTTTTATGACCTCAACCTGCCTTGTGCATACTAATCAAATAGTTAAATTTGATATTTTCAGAAGTACAAGGTCGTAATGGCCTACATGGTGCCACCATTGATGGTCTTCTTGGCGAAGAGCCCACTAGTAGAAAAGTATGACTTGTCTTCGTTGTTAGTATTGCGTTGTGGCGCCGCTCCATTAAGCAAAGAAACTGAAAATGCAATCATGAAGAGGTAGGCTTCACCAATTTCCCAGTCTCACAATACACGTTCCATTTCTTTTATTCAGGATTGGTGTCCGTATGATCATACAAGCGTATGGAATGACTGAAACCACACTCAGTACCCTTAGTCATTCCGAAACCCATTGCAAGGCAGGCAGTGTTGGTACCGTCAAACCTGGTATTTGGGCAAAAATTATCGACCCAGAAACTGGCGCTGTGCTCGGCCCCAACCAACGGGGGGAGCTGTGCTTCAAGGGTCCCACCATTATGAAGGGATATATTGGTGATGTGGCATCAACAGCAGACATAATCAAAGATGGATGGCTGCACACTGGAGATATTGGATATTTCGACAACGAGTTTTCCTTCTTTATCGTTGATCGCATCAAGGAGCTAATAAAATACAAAGCCTTCCAGGTACCCCCAGCTGAAATAGAAGCTCTTTTGCTTACACATCCAAGGATTAGGGACGCAGCTGTTATTGGTAAACCTGATGAAAACGTCGGTGAGCTTCCGATGGCATTTGTTGTCAAACAAGATAACGCTGATCTAACTGCGGAGCAAGTGATAAGGTTTGTCAGCGAGAATGCATCATCTGCAAAGAAACTCCGCGGCGGGGTAGTGTTTGTCAATGAAATTCCAAAGAATCAGAGTGGGAAGATCTTGCGTCGCGTTTTACGGGATATGCTCATCTGTAAGCAAGCAAAGTCGAAGTTGTAGATATGAATGCATCGCAGCGTTTATCAATAGGTAATGCGTACGCACTTCAACTCTGTTCCCGTATACTTTGAGTCAATATTACTTTTGTTTTGTTTTTCGAACATGTACATCTGCTCAATAAAACAATCCTGAGTCACTTTTCCCCCATCAGCCCACAGATTAATGAAAGCATTTTTAATAAACTGTAAACTAGGATATTTCTCAAATATCTCAACATTTAGTTTGATTTTAAATACTAGTACCTAGTAACAGCTCACTAAAAGTGAGTGATAAAACGGCGCTGAGAGCAATTAACATATCCATCAGAAAGAGCAAGGAGGTGTGAGCATGAACTATAAATTTCTCCTAGAGCAGAGCATTTATCTGGTGTCAGGTCAGAAGACACAAGACAGGGTGTTTTCATACACGTCTGCCTAACTAAGAATTGCGTAAGACGTGTTCATAAAGTCAGCTTTTTGATCGAACAAACGCAGATGAATTGCAGAAAATGTGTTCATAAACGTCATACATGTCATCAGCGTCTGGCAGATTGTGCATCCATATTTTTTTGACTGCAGAAAGCGCGGGAGGTACAAAATTTTAAAGTGCGAAGAATGTAAGTTTTATTGGCAATTTTTTTTGTTTTGTGTTTTCACAATTAACTTTAAGTGTTTTAAGAGAAAAGGAGCTGCGGTCTGGAATGTGTCGAAAACCAAACAATCCTCAATTTTCGTCTGACGTTTATGAACATTTTCCCCTCTCATTACAACCCACAATTGTTTAAGACCAATGTGCACCAGTACCTCTTCTCTATCCTCCCTATCAACCCTTCCACTCGAAAACCCCTTGAGCACTAGTGAATTATAAAAAAAAAAAAAAAAAAAATTAGTGACTACTTAAAATTGTACTAAAGCAGGCCTGCAAACGTGCTGCAGAATATGAAGTGTATTCATTAATGCAACAAAAAAAGAAAGACGATTGTACTAGCGCAGATTTTCGACGTTTATGAAAAAAATACCCACAGCTAGCGATTTTTGTTGTGTAGTAATATCCACTCATTCAACTAGCCCCCGAAATCTGAAATCAGGGGCCTAACTCTGTATTTCGATTCGAAAGTAAAAACTGTTCGAAAGCTGTTTCCGATTCTAATTTCAAATGTTACTCTGTATAACTTTCGAATCGAAAGGAAATGTTGTATAGAAACCTTTGCAACTTTCGAAAAAATGTTCCGAGATTCGAGCTGTTTTTTGTCAGAAATGACATTTTAAATTAAACAAAATTTCAAATAAATCGTTTTTGATTATTTAAATTTATTCGTTGATGGTTGAATTTCAATATAATATGTAATGTTTTAAAGGTATAAATGAAAAGAATTCTTAATCACGATTTTCAATTAAGTTTAATTTCTTCGTCTTCAACTCCATAATTTCGCAAAAAAAATTGGTCGCAAAATTCTGTCCGGTCTGTCTGTCCTACAGGCCTACAGCCTAAGCGGCTGACCAGATTTCGTTCAAACTTCGGATTTGGAGTTTGTGGGCTTAGGGCTCGGGGCCGTTTTTTATTTTGGAAGGTAACTTCAATATTAATGGTACTTCCCATACAACTTAATGGCTAACTCATTTTTTTCGGTTTTATCGGAAATTGGATTTTTGAAAAAAGTAATTTTCTTAAAATTTAGTTTTCCTTAGTTTACCGGAAAACGGCAATTAAGATTTTGACCAAAATACAAACTTAGAGTAATACTGATGTTCTTAAAATTGCTGCATCCTTAATTTTCAATTCGAATCACCGAAACCACTAATTTTAAAAACCCCTCATATCTCGAAAACCCCATTTTTGACTTCGCCAAAACTTTAAAAACCTATAACTCTCTAACCAGAACTGGCGACTGACTTTTAAAAACTCACATTGTTATTATGTACCTACTGACAGCTTTTATATAGCATTGATTCTCAGATCATCAGATCTTTACCTAACTATCTAATAAAATAAGAAAACAACCAACAAGTATTAATACTTTTGTTCGGGGTTTCCCTTTAAAATAAAATTTATTATGTTTTCTTCAATTAATTTATAGCATTGTATCCATAAATATTATTTATGTATTTTTTTTTCTTTTAAATGATAGAGATAGTATATTATTTACATTTAACGAAGTACATATTTTCCGAATTCGAACGATTTAACTTTAGAATCGGATTACAGAGTTAGGCCCCAGAGCGAATCTGAAGAAGCCCAATCGAATATCACATTAGTAAAACGTCATCGCACTTTGGAAAATTCGTTACACAAGTTTACAATTTCGATAATTAAATGAGTGATTTACAGAAAAGATTTCAACAAAATCGTCTACCCATCCATTTCAAGCAACTGAATCAATATGGTCTGTTCTTATCAACATCCAACCAAATGTAATTACGAAAATGTAACTTGCATACCTATCAACTTGTCCAGCGATTAATTTTATTAATACAAAGAGCAGACATCGGAAATGATAGAGATAGTACATATTATCGCTAGTATGACTCAGAGAAGTGATAGCAAAATCAAAACAATTCGAAATCAATTATAATCAATATAAAATAATAAGCCAAGATAATAACGCAAGTGAGTCTATGTAATTACCTTTAAGGAATCCGAATTTTCAAAGTCATATAAAGTCAATAAATGAGGCTGATATAACATTATCAAACCAAGATCGAATCTGCAAGGTGTAATATGTTTTGATTTTATACAAGAACAGTTTGGCTGTTGGAAATAAGGCCCCAAAAGAGAAAATGAAATAAGGCCCCAAATTTGGGGAGTTATTTCATAATGAAATTAAAAATAACGAAAACTACTTTTAAATTTAACAGGTATTATTGATATTGGATAAACTAATTTAGATTAAAGGAACTTTGTATATACTCAATCTCGCATGCACCCCGTAATCTAACAGTAATCCCAAGAAGGGGGGTTGAAGGGGGGCAGCATTTCCCTCAATAAATATTCCATGTCGGAAGGGTAACAATTAAAAATTAAAAACAAGTAAGTCCCCAAAACTGACTTACTTCATTTCTTCTTTTGGATTTTCAATTTTCATTTGGAAATAAGGCCCCAAAAAAGGAAATAACACCCTTAATTTTATAAAGAATCCTTTTTGTTGTTTCCTGTATAATTTTTTTGGGGACTTATTTCATTTTTATATTGGGGTCATATTTCGCAGAGCCGAACAGTTACTGACTTGTTTTTAAACTTACTACATACAATCGGGATTTTGTCTGGTAACACATATTGATCGCTACTTACAGAGCTGCATTGATTTATAAAATATTATAAAATGTAAGAGAAGCCACAAAAGTGTTACCGTGATAAACAAATTTACCCTTACAACTATAGATAATGGAGCTATCATGAGTGGATGACTCATGATCGCCCTCCGAGTAGTATTGATTAGTTGGAACTCTATCGATATCAATTATTTTTAGGAACCGTATGTGACATTTATCTTCATCTGTACTGTTTGTTTATTATCTGTGCGTACTATAATCAACCAGTCTTGATTCCTTATTAAACAATTCACATTTTAATATTGTGAAATTCTTGGTTCCATTTAAAGGTCTGGGGCCCTACTCTGTATTTCGTTCCGGTTATGAAAATCTCCGAAAACGAATACTTTGTACTGCTACTTTCTGATAGACAATTCCGAAATTGGAGTTTTCGTATCTGGCAACTCGTTTTCGAATGTCAAAAGCATTCTTAAACGGAAAATTTGTTTCTACAAAAAATGTGATAACGGAAGTGACTACGATTGTCTTAAAATGCAAGTTTTTTTTTTTTTTTAATTGATGTGTCTTGGACGTACTATTTTTTCTATCTACCTTTGTATTAGAACTGGATGTTGTTTATTGTGCCATGTCAAGGGAATAGTCGTGATAGCCTAGTTATGAGATGGCTGGAACTGCAGTTGATCTTAAAGGAACATGGCATTTAAAATAGGTATACAAAAAAGCGTTCTCCGAAAGGCGAAAGTTCTGTACAAAACTAAAATAATAAACAATAGTTAAATAGTGAGATGAATTTTTCCCACCAATACAATTTTGCCTTTTATCACACATTTCCATAATATTTGATTTGCACATTTGTTGTCACTATTTGTTGGCTACCTACATAAATATCCGCTAAAAAACTACTCACGTTATAAAGTGACGCCAATAAAAATTCAGACATAAGATGGCCGCCTGCTGTCAGACTTTACAGCTCTGAACGTGTCTATTCAGCTTTTTGAGCATTGTTTAAAAATTATTTAAAAAAAAGAACTGTACCATATTCTGTTTATTTTTTTTGGGGCTCGAGCATTGAATGTAATAAAAATAATAATAAGGTTATAGAGAAATGCTGAGCCAAGTTAAGTCTAGCTACCGTTTGGAAATGTAATACCCTTTTCACACCGCAGCGAAAACCGTGTTTTTATCGAAAGCTCTAAAATACATTCACTCTGAACAGTAGCTAACTACCCGTAGTTTTCGTTTGACGTTTCTATCAGCTGTGAGACACTAGTCGTGAAACTTCTGTCTAAACTATTTTGTTTACCAATTTCGATAGCATTAACTAAAAAATAAAATGAATTCAGAGTATATAAAAATAATGTGAGTTGTGACATTTGTTCGGTCAGCTGCTCTGCTGAATGTTGCAAAAGGTGTGTTTGTTTCAACAACACAACGATTGGAAGTCGTTTTCGTGGTGTTTTTTTTTGTGGAAAAAGACTCGTTGTGAAAACTGAAATAATAGGTCTGTTCCCTTACTTTCTGGTTCAATATTGGCAATAAGTCACATTTCTTTCATTACGAGAGAATTCGCTCACCGAAATGAAATACAACCAAAAAGAAAAGGAACGTGTTGAACCACAAAGTTGAAAAATGTGAATTTTTTAGGCGGGAATATTCAAATGTCAAGAGGACGAACCACAGATTTATATTTAAGAGCAAAAGTTGAATTGCCCTTATTGCAGAAATTTAAAGGTTCAATTCTTTTGCTTCTTACATCTGCTTTAATGCTATAAAAGCACAAAATATAAACGAAATCAAATAAAAAGTCAGTTACAAAATATAATTTGAACGATTTGACAACTATCTGTCAGCAATAACCAACTAGCCCAACGAAATTTCTGGGCTTATATTTGCAGGTTTTTTATGGAGGGGAAATGCTTTGTTCTCTCTTTTCGGCTCTCTTCTGCCCAACTTTTGCGTAAAGCAACGAAGTCTGACAAAATTTGGCTAATGTGTTCGAATGCATTATCGTTAGGGAACAGACCTAATGTATGTATGGGAAAACTTCTGTTTTCGAATGTTTTCGCGAAAGCCAGGTTTTCCGCTCGGTGTGAATAGCGTATAAGTGAGGATTACGCGTTATGAATCCTTGTGCTATTCACCCGATTCCCAAGAAGTGCTCACTATTTTATTGTGCAAAGTTTTTTGTATATTTTCGGTCTACTGTGTCGTATACGTAACATTTTCATATCTGTTACGGATTATGTGCAACATTCTATAAGGTTAAGTCGTACATTGCGTAGCATCAGGGATCGAGTAATATTGTTTTCCCTACAGGAACAAACACCGGCGAGATCAGCTGTTTGATAAAGCTTCTTATTTCAGTTGTTCAGATGTGCTCGCACCAGATTGTGAAGCAATTGAGGAAAATTAAGACATAAAGTTATGGGCCATCCTTTACAATGTCAGAAATAAAACTGTAATGTGGATGCTTGGGTGATTGTTTTGGACATCTGCATCTGTAGTCCAAACAACAGAAAGGCTGCTTTTAATCGGGGACAAATTTTTACATTTCCAAAACCAAAATAACGTCAAGATACATATTTTTTTTGTTGAACGTCTGAAAAGCGCTGCAATGGTCAGAAAATACAGGGTGATCTAACAAACAACAATTTGCAAATTATAGTGTTTTTCATACCATCTTTTTTAATTGCAAATTTCTCGACGATTTATTTGGTCTATGGAGAAACGGACTGTGCGGCTAAAATTTAGCATCATATTTGGATTTATGGGATGGAAGGGATGTTCAATTTTTTGCCGAGTCCAAACGGCTAATTGAGAAGCTCTTTCAGACAGTAATACCTTTGGAAGTTTGTCAGACGTTCACGACAGGAATTTGGACGGGATGCGAACCTGGGACATCTCTCTTAGTAGTCCAACACACTAACCACAAAGCCACTGCACCACTATTAAGATACAACTGTAAAGAGAATTAAATAAATCATTCAGGCTATCAGTGTTTTGCCCTCATTGGTAAGTGGATGGGAATAGAGAAGGTAACCACGTTTAATATGAATACATCTGAATATCGCTTTCTAAGGTAAAGAGAAAACTTCCAATTGGAAAGTTCTCATTCAGGCGTTCAGAACTGGTTTAAAATGTTTCCATTTTTCAACAAAAAAAAAAAAAAAAACAATACAAAACGAATGGTTGTGAAAAGCTAGTCCTAGGATTTTTATATTTATTTAGCCCTAGAATCCTTTTAATTTAAAGAACAAAACAGAAAAATCCGTAGCAATATTTTCCATGCACCGCTGACAAACTTTTTTTGATCGTACATCAGATCAGCGTTACATTTCAATGAGTTGTGATTTATCTGAATTTAATCACAGCCCATGACAGTTGCTTTAATTTTTTTTTTTTTAAATATTTCTACCGAACCTACCTTAGCTTGTGAAAACTTTTAAAGTATTTATTGCAAATATTTTTCGCAAACTGTTTTTTATAAGCATCTACAAAAGTAAGGTAGGCGCAGTGGCTTAGTGGTTAGTGTGTTGGACTACTAAGCGAGGTTTCGAGGTTCGAATCCCGCAAAAACCCAAATTCCAACTTTGGGTTTTTTTTCACTGCGCCACCTCTCGCGAACGTCTGACAAACATCCGAGAGTATGACTGTCTTGAAAGAGCTTCTCAATTAGCCGTTTGGAGTCGGCATAAAATTGTAGATCAGTTCCATTCGTTCCAAAAATGAAAACGCACACAAAACGAATGGTTGTGAGAGGCTAGGCCTAGGGTCCCTGCGGACCTGCTGCTCGAAGCACAGAATAAACAAAAGCAAAAAATAGAGCAACAAAAATATTTATTTCTACCAATTTTTACATAACGAAACACTTCTTTTCATAATGTTTGCAGTCCTATTCGTTCAATAAAGAATAAAGTTTTACTTAAACTGAAAAACGAGGCATTTTGATCATTTTTTAAAAAATGGCGGCCAAGGGTACTGAGGCTCAAAAAGGGGGACATTTGGGCCTTAGTTTTGCCAAACGGCAACGCTGGCCCAAGCAGATAGCCGCCTAACACCAAAAAGCTCCTCACCGTCCACTTAAATTTGACATGCGAATTTTGTATGCCTTCAGTTGTCATAATTTAGCCGACGAAGGTGGTTTTATCAATTTTATCGGTTCTCTATTGTAAGCAAGAAAATGATTGTAGAGCTCGTTGTTTTCCTGGCCGTGGCGTTAGCAATTTTCTACAAGTGGTCAACATCAACATTTGATTACTTCAAGGAACGCAATCTTCCCTATGACAAGCCGTTTCCTCTGTTTGGAAGTCAAAAGGATGTAGTCATGCGAAAGGTGGCCATGTACGATAACGTCAACAGACTGTATAAAAAATTCAACTCAAAGTGAGTATAGAATAGAGAGTATGGGCCTTATCAATAAACTTCACAATTGTGAGCTTCCGTAAATTTAAAGTCTAGACTAAAGTTTGTTATTGGTACGGTTTTCTAATGAGTGGAAAGCAAAAAAGTATTATGAAGAAAAATAGGTAGCGAATAAGCGATTTTCATTTGGCACAAAAATAAAAACAAACCCATTATAAGTAAGTGCATACCCAAGTGTTTGGTATTCAGCCGGAGATAAAGTTTGTGAAACCATATTGACAAAATTATGAACGTTAGAAATTTTAGATTTTCGCAGTCATTTTGCTACCCTGTAAAATGGAAGTGACTATCAGTTTTATGTCGTATAAATAAATGATAGACAGAGCAGACCCCTCATTAGACGTTCGGAAGACTTCCATTTGCATGGGGTTAGTGGTTGTTATCCGATCTGCTTACTTACATGGATCATACTTTCTTTCAGAGTTGTTGGTGTCTTCGAGCAACGCACGCCAGTCTATATGATCCGTGATCTAGCGCTCATAAAGCAAATTACCATTAAGGACTTTGATCACTTTGTCAATCATCGGCCGACCATTCGACAAGATGACAGCTTTTTCAGCAAGTCCCTAGCTATTATGCGTGACGCGAAATGGAAGGACATGCGATCCACCCTTAGCCCGGTGTTTACAGGAAATAAAATGCGTCAGATGTTCACCTTGATTAACGAAGTTGCCCATGAATCAATGACATTTCTAAAGAAAGATCCAAACAGTCAAACAGGAATCGAAATGAACATCAAAGACTACTTCACGCGCTTTTCAAACGATGTGATTGCTTCGACTGCGTTTGGCATAAAGATAAACTCTTTTGAAGACGAAAATAATGAGTTCTACCTCACAGGCAAGAGGGTGACAACATTCACTACTTGGCAGGTATTGAAAATGCTGTTGTACTCAAACTTAAAATACCTTGTGAAAGTGAGTGTCAGAGGGGTGGTGAATTTATGTCAAACTATAAACTTTATGGCAACAACTTATTTCATTTAGATATTTAGGATTGAGTTGTTCGATAGCAAGGACATTAACTACTTTAAACGCCTGGTGATGGATGCAATGACGTATCGACAGGAACACAAAATCTTTCGCCCCGATATGATTAACATGTTGATGGAGGCCAAGGGCGTTTACATCAACGAGGACGAACGCCAAAAGCCTGTGACAAACCGACAATGGACGGACGATGAGATCGCTGCTCAATGCTTTTTGTTCTTTTTTGCCGGCTTCGAGACTACTGCTACACTAATGTCGTTTGCCGCTCACGAACTCATGGAGAATCCAGATATTCAAGAAAAATTACGTCAGGAGATTACCGATGTGTCGGAGTCACTTGATGGAGAGCCACTCAGTTATGATGCACTTCATGGTATGAAGTACATGGACATGGTTATTTCGGAAACACTTCGCAGGTGGCCGGTAGGGGTAATGACCGATCGCCATTGCAACAAAGACTTCTTCTACAAAGACGATGAAATTGAACTCAACCTAAAAGTTGGTGACGTCGTCTGGATTCCTATTGTAGGTATCCACATGGACGAGCAGTACTATCCGAATCCGATGAAATTCGATCCGGAAAGGTTCAGCGTTGAGAATAAGGCCAACATCCAGCAGTTTACGTATTTGCCATTTGGTGCCGGACCAAGGAATTGCATAGGTACCTATACCGACACATGTCAGATCCAATAGTTTTGACACTTTTTCTTCCAGCAAATAGATTCGCTCTGCAAGAGGTTAAAGCACAAATATACTACCTGCTGAAAGAGTTCCGAATAGAGGCATCAGCCAAGACTTCAATCCCAATAAAACTCGATCCCGGTAGCATAAATTTGGGACCAAAGAACGGATTCTGGGTTAAACTGGTTCAACTGTCTGAATAAGCCGAAGGCTCTTAATAAAATACAGCTTAATATGTGGACTGTCTTAATTGGACAACATTATTTTTCTGTTTAAGCGTTGTTTATTTTATAACTGAACTGCAACAGAAATGACTCAGTTTATGTGTTGCGACCACAACAAGAATTCAAAATGTTTTTAAAATCTAAATCCATTGCGTCGGGAAATACGTCAAAGTATGAACAATCCCTTCATATCCGCCTTAGATCCTTGCCATAGAATGTTTTGTTATATAGATCTGTCATAAGAAGTACTAGTAGCATTTGTCAAACTGACAGAAAATATTTCCTTAAAGTCCCTGTGCGTGATGGTCTGCATTCAAAGTTAATCTTTTTTTTTTACAAAAGGAGAAACGAATGACAGATTTTTTACTAATGTCAGACTTAACATGTACAGACACATAAAACTTTGCATGTCAGTTTTACAACAACTTTTTACATATCAGGTCTGTTCCTTTACTTTTAAAGGTTACGAATTTTTATTAATTCTTACAAATTTTTACTCAACGCCGTTCCTAAACGCGAAAAATTCGTAAGAGAGCGTCACGAGAGAGCAAGATATTTGGCCACTTTCTGCGAAATCTTTTATTCTGTTGCGAATTTTCTGTTATCAATCATAAAAGATCTCGACCATAAAAAATCTTTTATAAATAGTATTCTGGGCTTCGAACTTTTATGGAACTCTGTTATGGAACTTTTAGGAACCCTTTAAAACAAAAAGCGTTATTTTTTTCTGTAAAATAGTAATTAGGCATCTGATCAAATTTATCAAAACAAATTAAAATTCTGGCTGAAAAGAGTAAGTTTTGAATTATTACGGACGATCAAATGGATTACTATTAAATTTTAGTTCCAGCTAAAATGAGCGGTGTTTTCGGCTAAACAAATATATAAATTTAGAAATTATTTTCAATTATTATACTTTTTACCCGACTGGACACGGGGAGGGTTATGCGTATCGCTCGTATCCTATGTACGTTCCTATACGTGACGCCCTGTAGCCCAAACTTGGCTTGACTGATTTTGAAGAGTGACGTGTCATTAAATTGGTATTCTTTCCTGGCTGCGCATATTTTTATCAGATTGAGTAAATAGTATCCGATTGTCAAGAGTCTTGTTTTAATCTTTTTTGTTTGTTCTTTTTTTTTAAATTAGCTTTTTTTTCTATAAACATTTAGTACATTTGTCTCCTTTTGTAAGCTTTTCGAAGAATTATATAGAGATGCAACTTTCTATTTAATAAAAATATTTTATAATAATTTAGCTGTTCCCGCCCGGCCTCGCCCGTGATACAACTGATTCAGTAGTCTAGAGTCTGTGTAAGACCAGGCTTCATTAGTTCACTACCCAGGGCTAGCGTGCCCATATAAGTCACTTTAAGAATTAAGTTAGATGAATTGAATGAACCAAATCAGTTGAGTAGTTTCGGAGATCAACAACAGCGCCACCTATCGCGACAGCTGTCGCCAGGGAATTTACGTCTCGGTCGAGTCGATTTTATCCCAAAGTCGCGCCTGCGGCTATAGATGTTTCATATCACATAAATTCATGTAGAAGTTTTGACAAATAAAATCTGACTGTATATTGCGATTAGAATTAAAAAAAATTCCAGTAAAAAATGTTTGGAAAATTAATTTTTATGAACTTTTCAATTTCCTTTTAAAATTTTCCAATTTTCTCAACGTATAAACCTTCATTAGGAGGAGACAGACACAACAAAGAAGGATAGCTCAAATTGGACGATCCGTTCTCGAGTGGTGGGCGTTCTTACGGATGCAACTTTGTTTTATATACATATATAGAAGTCACAAAATTCTATTCTTCATAAAACATTTTTCTACACAGAATACCAAGAATACCAATTTTAGAGACCGTAAAAGATGTTTTGTAGTCGCAGTAGCTTAGTGGTTAGTGTGTTGGACTGCTATGCGGGGGTCCCAGGTTCGAGTCCCGCAAAAACCCAATTCCGACTTAGGGTTTTTTTTCCGCTGCGCTACCTCTCGCGAACGTCTGACAAACATCCGAGAGTATAAATGTCTTAAAAGAGCTTCTCAATTAGCCGTTTGGAGTCGGCATAAAATTGTAGATCCCTTACATTCGTTCCAAAAAATGAGAAACTCACACAAAACGAATGGTTGTGAGAAGCTAGGCCTATGGTCTCTCCGGACCTGTTGCGCCAACTATTTATTTTTATTTTAAAAGATGTTTTGACAGTTCGAACTTTTGTATGGAAATTCATAACTGAATAACAGAATAAATGGATTAAAGATTTTGCCAAATAGGACTGATTACCCCTCCACTGAGAATCTGACGAATTTTTACTCTATAAATTTCTTGGTGTACGAATTGGAAAAGCTGTCAGTCACCTTACAATCAACAGCTGATTTGAAGAACGCTTGTAGTTCAACCAGCACATACTCGGATTCATCAAAAAGTCGTGCGATTAACTCCGAATTACTTTCATCCCTAGATGAATCAAATAATAATAAATTAAAATTAGCCATCTCTTCGAGTTTATCAGACACTTTAACGACCTTTCGCTTTCGTATCACTTTTTCTGAATTTTGAATTGTGTACCTGTCTACTTTTCATAGATTTCAACAAATGCGTTCCCTAACTTTATCGCAAGTGTCTCTCTCTGTGAGAGAATTTATCTCCACCAATGTCATTATGACAGTATTCTCCATTCTTACTAAAAAAGTAATAGAACAAACCTACAGTTGATAGCAAAGGCAAACTCGCTCTCTGGAACTGTTTTTTTTTTGTTGAATCAACCCTTTCTTGGAACTGTCACAACTGTCAAGTGTCAACGATGTAGTAAAATTTTCTTTGAATTTGTACGGAATCACCCTAGATTTCAGAGTTGTTCCCTTCAGTTCCTTAAATTCATTAGAAAACGTTGAAAATTGTAGTAGTGAAGACATGTGGTGTTTTGAAGCTGTTTTTTTTTCTATTTCCTTTTTTCAGTAGCTAATTATAATTATGTTTCAAAATGAAGATTGTTTTAGTGAACGTCAAAAAAGTGGTCAAATTTTCAAAAAAGTAGTTCAAATCGAGTCAGCCCGTAGGTATGCAATCATTTTTGAAAGAGTGGTATTAGCTTATTATATTTTGATGTATTTTTTTACTTTTAATTTCATTCAGTGTACTCCTATCTCCTAGTAGGTACTCGCTCGCTGAAAGTAAAGCAAAACTTTCACCTTCCGGCTCGTTCATTTAAGGACCCAAAACTACATGTGTTCTTATTCGTAACTGCAATCATTTAATCCACCAATAACACACTTCATTTTAGAGTCTTTGGCATTTTCGATCAGCGCACTCCAGTCTACGTTATCCGTGATCTAGCGCTCATCAAGCAAATTACAATTAAGGACTTTGATCACTTTGTCAACCATCGAGCGAACATTCCCGAAGAGCACGATGGCCTTTTCAGCAATTCTTTAGGTTTTATGCGTGATGGAAGATGGAAAGACATGCGTTCTACCCTAAGCCCTGTGTTCACCGGGAGTAAAATGCGCCAAATGTTCACCTTAATTAATGAAGTCGCTCGTAAATCAACGGAATATCTAAAAAAAGATCCAAACAGCGGAGCAGGAATCGAGATGAACATAAAGGACTACTTCACGCGCCTGTCAAACGATGTGATTGCTTCCAGCGTATTTGGCCTTAAGATAAACTCCTTTGAGGACGAAAACAATGAGTTCTACCTCATGGGCAAGAAGGTTACAAAATTCTCTACTTGGCAGGTGCTGAAACTGTTCATGAACTCAAACTTTGAATATCTGATGAAGGTAATTGTTTCAAGTGGCTAAAAATGAATGTCAAAATTTAATCTTCTTTCATCATTTAGGTCTTCAAAATGCAATTGTTCGAAAGTAAGGATACGGAATACTTCAAGCGTCTAGTGTTGGATGCAATGAAGCATCGGCAGGAACACAAAATATTCCGCCCCGATATGATCAACATGTTGATGGAGTCCAAGGGCATCTACATTAACCAAGGTGACCAGCAGAAGCCTGTGACAAATCGACAATGGACTGACGTTGAGATCGTGGCTCAATGTTTCTTATTCTTTTTTGCCGGCTTCGAAACTACTGCTACACTGATGTCGTTTGCCGCTCACGAACTAATGGAGAATCCTGAGATTCAAGAAAAACTCCGTGACGAGATCATTGATGTGTCGGAGTCACTCGAAGGGAAGCCACTTACTTATGAATCTCTCCATGGCATGAAGTACATGGACATGGTTATCTCTGAATCACTTCGCAGGTGGCCGGTAGCTGTGACAATCGATCGCCAGTGTACCAAAGACTTTTCCTACAAGGACGCCGAAGTAGAAATCAACTTGAGAGCTGGCGATTACATTTGGATCCCTATTGTGGGTATCCACATGGACGAGCGGTACTATCCGAATCCGACGAAATTCGATCCGGAGAGGTTCAGTGATGAGAATAAGGCCAACATGCAGCAGTTTACGTATTTGCCGTTTGGTGCCGGACCACGGAATTGTATAGGTACCCTATCCTACACATTTCATATCAAAAAAGATCTAAAAGTTGTAATACTATTTCTTATAGGAAACAGATTCGCTCTACAGGAGGTGAAAGCAATAATGTTCTATCTGCTAAAAGAATTCCGAATAGAGGCAGCGGCGAAGACGACAATCCCAGTTCAACTCGATCCCGCTAACATAAATATGGGAATAAAGAACGGATTCTGGCTTAAGCTTGTTCAACTTTCAAAATAGGCGCAAATTGAAGCAGGGCATTGCGCTTAGTTTAAATATTTTTCTGTTTAAACTTTGCTGAATATTAATTTGAGCCAGTCAAGGGTGGGCATAAACCTACAATTAAGTGATAATATTTTGAGATGTCTTCCTCATTTCTGATCTTCTTCTGAATAAAAGCTCTTTCGAAGCAGGTTTAAATAGTTTGTATTACATTACCCAAAGTGCACAATATTTTATACGATCATTGTGAATGCAGCTACGCAACAGCGCACCTAGTACCTACGTACAAAAGATCATTCAGCACATTCAATTATATGACACGTGAAAATTTATCTTTCTTTTGACAGTTCATTTTTGTTAAGATTGGTTGATTGGGATATATATCAACTATAGAAATAATACGATAACATGATTTCATTTCTGAATTAAAAGCGTTAAATTCTTGTTTTTCGTATATTAATAATTTAACTGTTTTTATGAAATGAAAATTGCTATTTGTTCTATCACAAAACCATTACATTTAATTAGTCTAACACCTAATCTAAGAAAAACATGAATCTCTATTGGTTTAAACAGCAAAATTAACAATTAAAGCAATTTTCCCGCGAATTAAAAATTCTTGCCGCGAACTGTCACACTTTATGCACAATCCACACAAAATAGTCGCGATCCACAAACTCACGAATGAAAAATTCGTTCGAACTTAACCTTTAAAAATGAAACTGATACGCGGGTGTTGGCGACTAAAAAAAGTTTTCATGTGAATGAATTGTCAGAAACTACGAATATTCGCGTGTTCGCAGTTCGCAATTCGCTCTCATGTGAATAGTCCTTAAACTTTCATCTGTCATTTTGTATTTTTTTTTTCAGCGTTGGCAGCAATTCACCCCACAGATGGTGGATGGTGCCAAATGAAGCTGCGAACATTTTGGACCACCCTTATAAAATAAAAACCAACCAATCATTGCTCATAAAATTTCAATTAATTAATTAACGCTATACAAACTTGCACACAGTGTGTCGTTTTATTAATTTCTTCGACAAAAGCTTTTAAAGTCGCTTCGAATATCAGAAGAAAAAGCTTCGCAAATTCGCGTCGCGTTCTCAAATTTATTTGTTTACTATTTTAACAGTACAAATTATAGAGAGGACTGAGATGATTATAACAAGTGTCAATTAATTCTTCTCCAAGTGAACGCAAAGATGATTGTGGAGTTTGTTATTCTACTGTCGTTGGCCTTGGTCATTTTTTACAAGTGGTCAACGTCAACCTTTGACTTTTTCGAGAAACGCAACATACCCTATGGAAAGCCATTTCCTCTCCTGGGCAGCCAGAAGGATATCATGCTGCGAAAGGTGCCGATGTACGATCACATCAACCGTTTGTATAAACAATTTAACACAAAGTGAGTATGTTTAGATAGCTGATGTTATTGTACAAATTAAAGATGAGCGCACATTTGAGCGCTTAAAAAAAGGAATCTCTTTCGAGTCAAGTCTAAATTAGAATACTTTGACGATATTTTAAAATATTTTATAATAGTTTCTTAAATACAAAAGACCATTGAGTAACGGAAGTGAAGAACAAATCTCGTCGGTGGGACATGAAATTTGTAAAGTATAATTATAAAAACCTTCACATAATGTAATCGCTCTCCTAAGTTGTGATTCCTGATATTAACAGCCTTATTTATAAACTCAGCATAGAGTCTGCTTATTTTTACGCATCCTTTAAATGTCTTTATGCCCTCTTAGATGACCTTATGCAGGAAAATGTGATTCAAACTTAAGCAACGTTACTTTAGGGCTGCGTAAATTAAACCCGAAAATAAGCTTTTTTAGCAAACTTAAATATGATTTTGCATGTCAAATATCATTTGGAATTGTTAAAAAAAATGTTCGCTAAACGAATTTTGAATTTCGTTTGAAAATGCAATTACAAAATATAAGTTATATTTGATAAATAAAAAAACATTAAATAATTGCGCGTGTATGTGATATTATTTCTTCTATTTCAGGTTTGATACTTTTAGGGAATGATTTAGGATTACCTATGACCAGGCGTTTGATTAAGTGTATGTATATAGGAAGTCTCATAGATATTTTGAATTCAGGTATTTCAGCAGCCCTCCGAATTTCAATTTCAGTTCTTCAACGAAACGTCTGTGAAAAGGCAGCGGAAAATAATTTGTGTAGATTTCCATCAGCTGATACACAAGTAGCAGTATTACCAGCAGCTTTTTATTTCCAATTTGGCTCCTTAAAATTGGCATTTCGGATCTATCGTTATTTTATTATTTAAAGTTTTGCGATTTTTAGAATCCTTAGGAATTTATAATTCTTTTTCGAACGTACTCCTTTCGTATAACTAAAACTTTCTAAAGAGGTATATCTTTTTCGGTTATTGGGCATTTCAGATTTTGATCTGAGATTTCAGATTTCTGCTGCCAAATTTGGTTTCTTTTGTGAGTTGGCCGCAAAAAAACATATTTTTCTCTTGCACTGGAAATCCATTACAATTGATTTTCATACATTTATACCAACCCATTTCGAAGTAGGTAGTCTAATATAAAAACTCATTTACATTTGCGTTTTTTTGTTTGTTAACATTGCAAAAAAGAAACTAAAAAAAGTCTCTCAATTAGGAGTTTGTGTTGTTCTAATTTTCATATTTGAGTTGGGATATTTTCGACCTCAAAATTTCTCAATTTGGCTCCAGCCTCCTATGAGAGCTGGCAGCACTGCAGCACAAATGCAAAGCAATTAATGTCCCGGAAAATAAACGTGTGCGAAAAGAGAGTGGAGAATTGTGCCCAGAAATCTACTACAACTTGTTGTGTCACTTTTGTATGGGATATTTCGTTTCAGAAGAACTGCATACCACGCTTTAGACACAAATCTCCTTTAGTAAAATTACCTCGGAAAAATGTTTATAAATAAACAATGTTGTTGGTACGGTTTAGTACCAACCGGCAGAAAAAAACGGTAAGCCTCGTGGTCAAGTTACAACCTTTATTCATAGTATAAGTCAATAGTATTTATTTAATGCAAATTTTGTATAATTCATAGGTAATTCGTTTTATCTACTTAAAAAGTTTTTCTTAGTTATTCTTAATTTTTAAACGCCTTCACGGATTTCGGGAAAGCCGGGCGCTTTAATGGTGTAACGTGTTGCTACTCGAAATGAGATTAGTAAAAGCAAAAAAAAAAAATCAAAGAGGCCGGATACGACTGAAAACATGGCCGTCTAGCACTCTAGTACCTCGGCAGGTGCTTACTGTAGTAGATTATTATTAATTTTTTTTTTTTACACGTAATCCAACCGAACGAAAATCAACAAAAAATACTAGCAAATAACTCTTTTATGTTCTATTAAACACACGAAAAATAAAATCTGGTATCTGAGAAGCCCAATCGAATATCACATTTGACCGGCTCCGCAATAAGGTCACGTCTCCTTTTGTGTAGATATACAGTGGCACAGTGGGGTCAAAAAAAGAAAAAAACAATTAACTCTATCCGAAAGCCTTGTTATAAGTTTTTTTTAATATTTAATTGTAGTTTAATGTCAGTTAGTAGTTAAAATAATAATAATACAAATTTACTTTAACACAGACATTAGCGGAGTAAAACGAGTTAGTTTTAATCAGGCAGCGGAACATATTGGAACTTTAAGAGCATCAGTCACAAACTAAGTACATAACATTATATGACTTGTAAGTTGTAACTTTGTAAGCTATGATAAAAAAAGAAGAGAAAAGTTGATAACAGGTACTTCGAAGATATAGTAAACTTATTGGAAAAGAAAACGTGAAAAATCGCACGAAACAAGTTCGGTCAGTACCCAAATCTTGTGACAACAATAAAGGATTGGAAGAAACAGCAGATTAATTTTACTTTGACAATAGGTTCGGTGCTGCTGACGAAGAAATGACGCAGGTCTCTTTGAAATAACTAAGCCTAACTAATCCTTCAAGAAAACTCAACATTGCTCCCTTCATTGCTCGAATAAAAGACCCAAGGAGATACTAAAACTTCTCCACCTGTTTTGATGGAACTTCACTAACACGCACGGCACAAAATACCTCTCTGGAGGCGTAGGCATTGTATACAATAGGACAACAGACCGCTGTACAACAACCCCTTTCACAAAATAATAATAACATGCACAACGCATTAAGCAGGCGTTGTAGAGATGGCAATTACTTTATTTATTTGAGGACTCTAGCTCTATATTTATTTATTAAGAACGACTTCAGATTTGTTGACGTTAAGCATTTTTCCAGTTTGACTTATCAAATGTGCTTTGATGTTCTATCTGTTCGGGCCCACCGATGAGCAAGACCAAAGTGATACTCTGCTATAATTGGAACAATTTCCTGTATACAGTATACCATTTCATGGTTTTAAAGTTGCCCTCAGTGATTTATTATGTGTCAAAAAATTGTAAAGGATCCACAACATGCGTTTTGCTTAAAATATGAAATTTAATAATACATTTTCTTTCAGTCGAATTTTCACTTTAAAAACCTCACTAGCAACCATATTGAAAACCCAGTCGTGTCCTTTTTTATTCGTTTCATTATCATTGTTATCCAAATTTTTTTTCAACCCCATACTGACATTCATGTAAATTGAAAAGATTTTGTACAACATACAGCATATACGCATTTTCCATAGAATTACCGTATGCATGGGATGGATGCTCTTAGATCCCAATGCGATTTCAGAATGCTTTTTACCAAATAGAATGACAGACACAATACATACCCAACCCATTGATCCATTACTCTCCTTCAGATGCTGATATGTTTCTTTCTCTGCAAGTACCAACACTCCAACAGCGACTGGATAGATACATATGTTCGTACGGAGCTATCCGTACGAGTGGAACTTTAAACGAAACCGAATAACTTAGTCAAGATCTATCATTAATCACAAGGAGCATTTGTTATGTACTCAGTACTCAGTACGTTCTTATTTATGTTTGTGTTTGGAAATGACCTTCACGATTTAGATTTCAAAATCTTGATTGCCAGGGAATTTAAGTGAGTTACCATACCATTTGTTGTATCATCGCAACCCCGCGAAGAGACCATTTTGAAGTTGGAATGATTCTGTCATTTAAATAAATATATACCTACTCTAGTTCGAGTCTTCTTATGGTTTTTTTTTATGGCTGGATTTGAATCTTAATCGAACAAAGTAAAGTAATAACGTTGAGTTATTTGCTTGATTCTAGACTGGACAGTAAAGTCGATACGGCATCTCTAGTCAAATTAAAAAAAAGTTCATGGGGGTCACACTGTAATCTATTTGCATAGTGTTGACTTCTCACCAAAAAAAAAGAAATGCATTTCCATAATTAAATTGTTGACATTTCGAACATGATGTGTGTTAGTAGGTGGGTATGACACTTCAAATACTCACAGTAGTTGTTGTAATTGCGTGCTGAAAATCCTGCTTTATTTTGCTTTGCTGAGATCGAAGCTAAAAAAAAAAAACCTAGAGTCATCTTTAAACAAAATTTAATCAGAATAATGTGGTATTCGATTGGGCTTCTTCAGACTCGCTCTCTGATTTCAAATTTCGTGTGGCTAATCGAACATAAAAAAGTCACTTGCTCTTTTTTGTGATAATATTCGTATTTATACCTAAGCAATTTTCAAAAATAGATTCACCCGATGCTTGAAATTTACGAAAACGTAAGTAAACTCCACCAGTTGTCAAACTCAAATTTACTTGTACCTATTGTTAAATCTGAAGCAAATGTGAGAAAAAAACCCGCTCTGAAATCTGAAAAAAATAACTTTTTTTGTACCAAACGATTATAAAAAGTGCTCTCAGAGCGATCAATCGAATACCACATAAGTGCGCCTATGAATTACAATAAAATCTGAATTTTTAATCTTGATTTATTTTAGTTTGGATATTTTCGGTTTCAAAATTTCTTAATTTGGCTCCACACCTCTTAAAAGCTGGCAACACTGCAGTACAAATGATGCCAAATTTTCGCAAGCAATTAATGTCTCGAAATGTCAGTATTAATTGTTGAGGAGCTTCAAAATCTTCCAGCGACAAACTCTCTTTTGTAAAAGGGAAGGAGCGGTACATATCAAGATTGGCTCTGCGAAATAAGGCCACAGAAAGAAAATGAAATAAGGCCCCAAAAAATTATACAGGAAACAACAATAACGATTTTTAATAGAATTTGGGGTGTTATTTCCTTTTTTTTGGGGCCTTATTTCCTAATGAAATCTTATGAAATAAGACCACAAAAGAAGAAATCAAATAAGTCCCCAAAATTACTTTTTTATTATTAATTGTTACCCTTCTGATAGGGAATGCGTATGGGGGAGCATGCTGCCCCCCTGCATACCCCCTGCTTGGGTTAACTGTTAGATTACGGGGTGGGTGCGAGTTTAAGTATATAAAAAGTTTCTTCAATTTAAATTAGTTTATCCAATATCAACAATATTAAATAAAAAGTAGTTTTCATTATTTTTAATTTCATTATGAAATAAACCCCAAATTTGGGGCGTTATTTCATTTTCTCTTTTGGGGCCTTATTTCATTGGGGCCTTATTTCCTACAACCATTATTATTTTTTTGTTTTTAAATCTGAAAATTGTCTTTCGGCTGCTGTACTGTGATGCGTATGTGTAAGCTTTAAGCACACAATCGGGCAACACCTTAAACATATCTTCTTCCAAACTGAAGACAAATTGTAGTAGATTTTTTCGATGAGTGATTCAGATCAGGCAAATGACTTTTTTGATTTGCAAAAAATGAATTAATACAGCACATGTTAAATTAAATTTTGATCGTTGTTTAAAAATGATTCAAACGAAGTAAAAAATAAGTTGCTACGTTGCAGATGCATAATACAACAAAAATAAACGAAGTAGATCTACTACATAATGAAGTACGTTGGTAGCCCTGCTCAGGGGCTATTGGTTTGAAAAACATGTAGATCTCTCAGAACAAAGCAGCAGAGGTATGTATATTTTACGCTCTTACTAGACTTTTACCTTTTACCATACACTTTTTGATAAGGACTGCTAACAGTACCTATAGAATGATTTGCGGATTTTGCTAGATTCTACTTTTTGCAACGATTGAGGTTATAAGAGCACCTATGACCGTGGCTAGGACTGTTTTTGAAAAAACCTTAAATACCTATATCAGTTAAAAGATGGTCACAACTAGAATAGCAAAGGCACTGTTTAAAATCGGAAAAACTCGGGTTCATTAATCAATTTAAGCAGAACAAAGTTAATATTAACGACAGAGATATGCCTTTTGAGTGCCATGAGACTGGACTTAGCTAAAACGTATTTATGTAGGTACTGCGGAGGACCAAGTGGTGGCACACGTAGGGAGAAATCCCTACACGTAGGTATATTCGACTAAAACCAAACGTTTAGTATTGAAAAGCATTTGATGTAAACGTGGTATTTTTAATAATAAAAAAAGCCTAATAAACGAGAACTTGTATTTCTTTTTTAGTTTCCCAAAGTTTTCTTATGTGGAACTGCATTTGAGATCTTGCTACATGCCATCATACCCCGAATTCACAATTCTATTTCTACCTTTACTTTTTTGCTAAAGAATACTCTTTATTCTATTATTAAATTAGCTATTGAAGAAAATTTGAATGAGCGATTTGAATTATTTAAATAGACTAATTTAATTTAGTAAATAATATACCTAATAATTTCTTTTGCGTTTCTATTTTTATTATTTAAGCGTCTATATTTGTTTTATGATAACAACACTTAACTTATTGTTGCATACTTTTTTATTATAACAATATTTTCTAAATAAAAATAATCATTAAATAAAATAAATACGGAAATATGAGCATTTGAACACATTTCTTTTATTTTTTCTAAATAATTATGTAGGCAGGCAGATTTATAGGGGAAATCTTATGTCAGTAGGGAATTTTTTAGAGCCGTGGTAGGTATTTTTATTTGTTGATTGTACTATCACTGCGGAGGAGTAGGACTTCCGCACCTTCTCTGTGAATCTCAACCAATGGCTCGGAGTAAAAAAAAAAAATCCACATCGGCAAAGAGTTTTTTAATAACTTTGAGAAGGTTGGTTTCAGATGCAAAATTGAGACCTCACTTAAATTCTGTATAGTTAAATTGAGTTCTTGGGCGAATTGGTAAGTTATGATTCCCTGGGAATGTCGATTGGCCTGCTATGGCTCCGGGTTTTTTTCTGCGTATTCAGCTTTGAATCAGTAAATTGTGAAAATCGCATGATATATTTTTGCTACTATTCAAATTTATCAGTTACTAGTTTACTACTGTTCGCACTACTGGGGCACTGCCCAAATTTGAGTGATGCCTTTATTGTGGGCATCACCAAATTAATCAGTGCAAGAACAAAAAGGTGATGAGCTATCTGTTTTCGCTAGTAATATGGAATTCAAGATGCTCTGTTCACCTAACATTTTTGAACGCATTGGTCCACTCAGGCCGGAACTGGGTAAGCAGTCGAACTGGGAGTAACCTTCGGGTTGCGAAAGCTTTACCATTGGCTTAAACTGGTACCACGGGAGATGGAGGAGCCCCTGTACCAATTTCATTATTGGTCAGCCTCCATCATTTTGAGGTTGGATTCGTGGTGGCTGTGGTTTAATCCGAATGCGGAAGGCAAAAGCGTTCTTTCAGAACGAAGAGGTGTCAAGATAGGCCTCGCCCATCACGTATGGGTCGATCGGACTGTATCTTACCTATCAGCCACGGTAATTTACCAAGGTCAGTACTTGTACTTCTACTTGAACTGGCCTTGGGACGCTTTGTCGACGTCCCTTTCAAGCGACACTAATGTGGGTATGCCCACCGTGAAATTAAGCCGTCAAGGCAGGTGTTCACGTAAAGCATAACTTTTCATTTCTGTTCGCACTACTACTGATATATAAAGTATTTATAGTAGGGTTGCCATATTTTGCTCGCAGCTCGACGGGACAAATTGCATAAATATAGAAAAAACCCGGGATTTCTAAATTTCTCCCGGGACAAAATAAAAAATAATTTTTATTCATTTGAATGACAGCTCTCAATTTGAAAAAAAATTACATTGGGGGTGTTCGGATTCTAGCTTAGTAAGTCTCACACCCGACTGACTAGATGGATTTAAGTTTTAATTGGCCCACAGTGGTCACGTGTATAGTTTTTTGCAGTTGACATTATTATGGAGGGGAAGCCGATGAATCGGGTCAAACAAATCCTACCTGCATACTCATTGACATTTCGAAGAGTCAAATTTAAAAAAAAAAAAAAAACGAGTGGGGACTCGCTGCAGAATTCTGAAGAGTCGAGAAAAGGTCCGGTGAGAGAAAAAGCCAACAAGGTGTCATTTCTAAAGCTACTCTGCAAATTTAGAATTTTCGCACGATATTTAACAACCATTAGTTCGCATAACAGTATAATAGTGTTGTGGTAGGCAACCGTGTCACATTTTAAATGTACTTATTTCAGAATACAATTTTTTGAAAATGTATGAAGAGACTTTTCTAAATAAAAAAGGGCAAAATCACACAAAAGTAACGCTGCCCGCGACAGTATAAAAACCTATACCTAGTCCCGACATATCTAGTTGGCGTTTTACAGAAACTAGGAATCCGAACGTCCCCATTCCTAGGTATATGCTAAGTGTGCTTGGTTGAAAATTTTAAAAAGAATTTGTTAAGCCCGTAAGATACGCCATTTTTCTCTCATGTTTTCCTCATTTTTTTTTTACATTAAATCAGGCTAAAAAGACAGCTGCGTGTAAAAGAGACAAAAGTGTAATAGAACAATTTTCCAAACGAATTTATTTTCAAAGAATCTTGAAATGTCAACAAAAAAAAGCTGCCAGCTGATATGTTTACGTTAAAATAAGGTTAGGGTGCACGCACTCGCTCCATATCGGGAATTTTTTCCTCCTGTTTAATTGTAAAAGTCTGAAAAATGTAATAAAAGATGCAGTAGTTTTTTTGTTTATGAATTTTAGTCGAAACCCGGGACAAAAGCTGTCCCGGCGGGACAACCAAAATTCAGTCTTAAATCCGGGACAAACCGGGACGTCTGGCAACGCTAATTTATAGGTATGTCCATTAGGGCGACCGTTTGTTTCGAAGATTTTGCTTCTTATCATTTTGCTTTAATGCTTTATGTACGCAAATAACGAGCTCATATCAGCAAATTAATAGATTCTGAAGCGTATCAGCTTTTATTTGCTATTTGTTATCAACGGGTACCTACTATACGTACTACTTGGGTTGGATTAGGCTGAAGTGGCGTTCGTTATAGCACCACTTCGATTTAGGAAACTGATCCCCCTCTTCTGGTTGAATTATGCGAAAGACACTTCGAATGGCTGTGTTTAAAATTTAAATCATTGTGGGTAAAAGGTTCTCAGATTGAGTTAAAAATAAATAAATTAATAGTTGGCGTAACAGGTCCGGAGGGACCCTAGGCCTAGCCTCTCACAACCATTCGTTTTGTGAGTTTTTAATTCTTGGAACGAATCGAAGGGATCTACAATTTGATGCCGACTCCAAACGGCTAATTGAGAAGCTCTTTCAAGACAGTTATACTCTCGGATGTTTGCCAGACGTTCGCGAGACGTGGCGCAGTGGAAAAAAAACCATAAGTTGGAATTTGGGTTTTTTGCAGGATTCGAACCCCGACCCCTCGCTTAGTAGTCCGACACACTCACCACTAAGTCACTGCGCCTACCCAGATTGAGTTATCGTTTTTAAAAAAGTCACTAATAGTCACCTCGTCTTGTGCAGCTTCCGCAAAATTCGTCTAAAAATGCTTCAAGCCTTGTTGCATGCTTGCATAAAAGACAGTATATCTCGCAGTGATGACCCCTATTGTCTGTCGAGAGAGATCAGTATCTCTAGCTAAGATTCGGTCTTTCAATAGCAACCAGATTTGTCATGAGGCTGGAATACCTAAAGTATACCCTTGTGTTTACCTATACTAAGAATATTGTATGTGCAAGGTTAGGTTTTGTTACCTTAAAATCCATAATAATCAGTTGTAGAAGTTGTCCATTCGTGCCAAAAATAGAAACTCATAAAAGCGAATGGTTTAGGCCTAGGGACGTTTTTGCACAACCTATTTGCCTACTAAATCGGCTACCGACTCGTGAAGAGTCTCTGGACTTGTCTCAAAACTTGGAGTTCTTTTTGGGGCATTAAAGTTAGAGGATATTTTGATTTTTATAATCTAAGAACCAACTCATACGTTGTTTTTATTATTATTTTATTATTTTATTATTCATAAACCGAACTCTCGTATACTTACAAAGATCATATTACATTTCAGAGTTGTTGGCGTCTTCGATCAACGCACTCCAGCCTTTCTAGTCCGTGATCTAGGGCTTATAAGGCAAATTACAACCAAAGACTTTGATCACTTTGTCAATCGGCGGGCTATCATAAGTGAAGACGAAAGCTTCATCACCAAGTCTTTACCTTTAATGCTTGATGCGAAATGGAAGGACATGCGTTCAACTCTTAGCCCTGTATTTACCGGGAGTAAAATGCGTCAGATGTTCACCTTGATTAACGAAGTTGCCCACGAATCAATGACATTTTTAAAGAAACATCCAAACAGTCAAATAGGAATCGAAATGAACATCAAAGAGTACTTTACGCGTTTTTCAAACGATGTGATTGCTTCCAGCGTATTTGGCCTTAAGGTAAACTCTTTTGAAGACGAAAATAATGAGTTCTACCTCACAGGCAAGAGGGTTACAACATTCACCACTTGGCGGATGCTAATCATGTTGATGTATATAAACTTTAAGGGTCTGATGAAGGTGAGCTCAAATTGTCTGACGTTTATTTTGATATTTAATCATCATTTGCTTCTTTAGATCTTTAAGATTGAATTGTTGGATCGTAAGGACACGGGCTATTTCAAGCGTCTGGTGCTGGATGCAATGAAGCATCGGCAGGAAAACCAAATTTATCGGCCCGATATGATCAATATGTTGATGGAAGCCAAGGGTATTTACATTAACGAAGACGACTACCAAAAGCCCGTAACAAGTCGGAAATGGACTGACGACGAGATCGTGGCACAGTGTTTCGTCTTCTTTGCTGCTGGCTTCGACACTACTGCTACGTTGATGTCTTTTGTCTCGCATGAACTTATGGAGAATCAAGACGTCCAAGAAAAATTACGCGAAGAGATCATTGCAGTGATGGATTCACTTGATTCACAGCCACTGACCTATGATGCTCTTCATGGTATGAAGTACATGAATATGGTTGTCTCTGAAACATTGCGCAAGTGGCCGGTAGCTGTTATGACAGATCGCCAGTGCACCAAAGACTTCTCGTACAAAGACGATGAAATTGAAATCAACTTGAAAGCTGGCGACAACGTCTGGATTCCTATTGTAGGTATCCACATGGACGAGCAGTACTATCCGAATCCAATGAAGTTCGATCCAGAAAGGTTCAGCGATGAGAATAAGGCCAACATCCAACAGTTTACGTATTTGCCATTTGGTGCCGGACCTAGGATTTGCATAGGTACCCTACCTACACATGTCAGAGAAGGTCTGGTAGTTGTAATACTCTTTCTTCCCAGGTAACAGGTTCGCTCTACAGGAGGTGAAAGCTATAATGTTCTACCTGCTAAAAGAATTCCGAATTGAGGCAGCCGCGAAGACGACAATTCCAATACAACTCGATCCCGCTAACATGAATTTGGCATCTAAGAACGGATTTTGGCTGAAACTCGTTGAGCTTTCAAAATGAACTGCATATTAAAGTTGAGCTGAACAGTTGTTAGGAATTGCACTTCTGTTTAAAAAAATTGAATACTTTCAAAAAAGTTTACAATAAAAGAAATCAAATGCTTTAAATGTTTGGCTCTTCAGAAATAAATAAAAATCAGAAAATAGGAAACCTCCTGAGTTAGCTCTTCAATTAGTTTGGAAAGCGGGAATCGTGGGTGATACGAAAAAATTGCGAAGTTAAACGAGAAATTTTTCCTATCTCCATTTCTTATTTCATCAAAACATGAACTATACGAATAATACCTTGATGAAATAGCCAACTGTATTTCGCCTCTTTAACAGCTCACTCAAAACGCTCGCAACTTGTGAAACGCTTATCAGTAGTTCACACTTAAACTCTTCAGACGTATCGCACGCTTTCTTTCATTGTCACTAGGTATATATGGGATGCTTAGTTTTTGCTATGTCAAAACATACATTAAAACATTTAAAAAAAAAACTTGTTCAAAAACTTATTGAAAGCGTTTCAAACCAGAGCCAGAAAACGCATGCTGAAGACTAAGAAGAACCCATTAAAAATGCATAAAAAACGCGTCACAAAACGCATAAAAAATGCAAGAAAAACCTAAATAATCTAATAAAGTGCATGACTGGATCGCACGAAACTTTCTCGTTCATCAAGAGTTTAGTTGAGTCAATTGGTATACCTATGTTAAAAATTAGGAAGCAACCGTATACTTTTAGGTTATTCAATCGATATGTCAGTAGGTAGGTATATATTTAATAGCAATGTGAATTTTTAAGTTTTAGCCAGTGTGACCGCTGCAGAATTCTGAAAAGTTGCAAGAAAAAGGGCCATTTAGAAAGAAAAGTGTTATTTCTAAAGCTATTATTCAAATTTAGAATTTTTGAAACATATTTAACAAGCAATGGCTCGCTAATCACACTAAGACTGTTGCGATAGGGAACTGCGTTACTTTTAATGGTTTGTATTTGGAAATTACAGCATTTGAAAAAAATTTGAAGCTCGTTCTCAAACTAAAAAGGGGCCAAAATTGCAAAAAATTATGCTAGGCTCTCGAAAAAAATGCCCAATTGCAACTTTAGTCGGTTTTAGCTCTCAATAACAGGCAATTTTCGCAAGTTCTGGTTAGAGGCTTATGAGCGCCTACTGTAATATTTCATGAGTTCTTACACTATACAAGATCTTACACTGGTTTTTGATCTGTTAGGGAATTATTTTATTTTTGACTGGAATAGATTAGTGACGCTGGTAAAAGGAGTCTATGATTAGAAGTAGTTTTCGTTACAGATCGATATCTATATAAAACGAAAGAATTCAGAGATTTGTTATTGAATTTGAATTAGCACTTCAGTTTTAAACTGAATATCCCGATGTGCGTGTGTGGGGTGCAAATGAAGTGGGAGTTTCTGTTTGTGTAAGCTCCAAGTGGTTGAAATTATATTAAGCTGCATTTTTAATATGCTTGAAAAAAAAAGGAAGTGTTAGTATTTGCTAAAAATAAGTTTTGTGTTGCTATTATTGCATTTTTAATGCGGTACCTATTGATTTTAAAAAAAATATATGAACAAAGGTCGACTTCTGGGTAGTCATTTTCGAGAAACAATTAAAAAACTGTTTTATTCGAATTTTTTGGGCAGAACTAAGTAGGGGATCTTATTTACATAAATGTTATCTTAAATATGTACTTTGATAAAAATTGTTAGAGCCGCTTTTTGTAAAATAATGCAGACAAAACCGTACCAAATATTGCAATGTTTATTTGGAAAATTTATTTTTAAAAATACTATTGCTTAACTACTTACTTACTGTAAAACTGAGTACAAGTTATTGTTCAGGCATTACTTGTTTTTCAAAGTTTTATCGAAATCTAAATTGGGGTTTTCGGTATGAGCAGTTTTAAAATTAGTTTTTTCGGTGATTCGAATTGTAAATTAAGGACACAATAATTTTAAAAACATCAATTTTACTCTAAGCATGCATTTTGGTCTAAATGGTTATTTTCGTTTCCGGTAAACAAAAAAAAAATAATTTAAAAAAAGTCCTTTTTTCCAAAAACTATTGTTCGATAATATAAACAAAAACAAAGTTGGCTTTTAAGTTAGAAATTACCATAAAAATTAAATTTTGCAGCAATCGTATGGCCCGATTTCGACACATGTCCTGTTGAAGATTATTACAAACTACTTGTTATACGAGCACCTGTTCATTATTATTCTTTATAGCCTTTGTATTTATCTAAGCTTTTTCTATAATTTAATTTGTTCATTCGTTCAATACATTTCATAGTTCAAGTTATAATGCTCTAGTTTCATTTCAATTCTGCTCTGCAAGAGGTTATTGGCCCAGATTTTAGATGGAATTTCTAAAATCATCATTTGCAAAACTTAATGCAGATAATTACCATCTGTGGAAGTATAAGTTGGAACTCATATTGAAAAAGGATGGAGCTTGGAAATGTATTGCGGATCCAGTCCCGGAAGTACTAGATGTAGCGTGGAAGAAACTTGATGATGAAGTGACCGTGATTATCGGGTTATCAGTGGAGGATAGTCAACTTCTGCTCATCAAGAAATCGAGGTCAGCACGAGAGGCTTGGGAGATATTACGAAATCATCATGAGAAAGATACGTTAGGTAGCAGCTTTCGTCTCATGAGGAAGATTTGTGGAATGAAGTTTTTCATGGACTCCAACATATCGAATCATATTATGGAAATGAAAATTAATTTCGAAAATTGGAAGCTTTGGGTGAGCAATTCTCAGAGATTTGGTTAGTCGCTATGTTGCTCAGTAGTCTTCCATCTTCTTTTGATACGTTGGTTACTGCACTAGAAGCTCGAAAACTGGAGAAATTGACGCTTAAGGTTGTCGAAACCAGTAGTACCTAACCGATTTTGGATTAGAAAATTAGAAAGTTTCAAAATATCCCCTTGACCCAGGCTATGGAAAGTTTTTCTCCGGAAACTTATTAAGTAACACAAATTATCAGCCTCTTATAGGATCACTACTATAGTTAAGTGTTAATTCAAGGCCCGATATTGCAGCAAGTGTTTCTATTTTAGCAAGAAAAGTCAGTTGCCCTAATCAAGAAGACTGGACAGAAATCAAACGTGTGCTAAAATATTTGAAAAGAACGGCCGATTATTATTTGCGATAAGCGAACAAACACAACTTGTCTAATCGGTTATGCAGATGCAAACTGGGCTGAAGATAGAATGGATCGAAAATCAAATTCCGGTTATTAATTAATGGCGGCACAATAAGCTGGACTTGCAAGAAACCAACCAAGGAACATGTGGATCAAAAACACATTACATGTATATATTGTCCGACCGAAGAAATGATAGCAGATACGCTTACTAAACCACTCTGCCCATCGAAGCTCGAAAAGTTGAGAACAAGAGCAGGAATACAATACAATCCGTTTGAGGAAGTGTGCTAAAATATTTGAAAAGAACGGTCGATTATTATTTACGATTGAGCGATAAGCTAACAAAATCAACTTGTCTAATCGGCTATGCAGATGCAAACTGGTCTGAAGATAGAATGGATCGAAAATCAAATTCCGGTTATATTTTTCAAATTAATGGCGGCACAATAAGCTGGACTTGCAAGAAACAGTCATGCGTTTCTTTATCTTCTACAGAAGCAGAGTTTATTGCATTATCAGAAGCATGCAAAGAAGCCATATGGATTCGTCAGTTGATGAGTGATATAAAAATAAACCAAATCACACCAACTGTTATATATGAAGACAACCAAAGCTGTTTACGTTTAATTAAAGAACAAAAGCTAAGTAACAGAACAAAACATATCGATACTCGCATACATTTCGTAAAGGAACATGTGGATCAAAAACACATTACATGTATATATTGTCCGACCGAAGAAATGATAGCAGATACGCTTACTAAACCACTCTGCCCATCGAAGCTCGAAAAGTTGAGAACAAGAGCAGGAATACAATACAATCCGTTTGAGGAAGGGTGTTGAAGATTATTACAAACTACTTGTTATACGAGTATAAACAGAACTTATAGTGCACTGCGCGAACTCGTCAAGAGCCCTTGAAAGTCAGATACGAACTGCGATCTTAACTCGATACGTCTGACCCACTTGACGAGCTGCATTGTGCAGTCCTATACTAATACTATCATACCTTTGAGCAGGAGGGATTTCCCTGTTCAATGAAGCTATACCAAAACTACAGGTTAACACGAGTATATGTTCATTATTATTCTTTATAGCCTTTGTATTTATGTAAGCTTTTTCTATAATTTAATTTGTTCATTCGTTCAATACATTTCATAGTTCAAGTTATAATGCTCTAGTTTCATTTCAATTCTGCTCTGCAAGAGGTTATTGGCCCAGATTTTAGATGGAATTTCTAAAATCATCATTTGCAAAACTTAATGCAGATAATTACCATCTGTGGAAGTATAAGTTGGAACTCATATTGAAAAAGGATGGAGCTTGGAAATGTATTGCGGATCCAGTCCCGGAAGTACTAGATGTAGCGTGGAAGAAACTTGATGATGAAGTGACCGTGATTATCGGGTTATCAGTGGAGGATAGTCAACTTCTGCTCATCAAGAAATCGAGGTCAGCACGAGAGGCTTGGGAGATATTACGAAATCATCATGAGAAAGATACGTTAGGTAGCAGCTTTCGTCTCATGAGGAAGATTTGTGGAATGAAGTTTTTCATGGACTCCAACATATCGAATCATATTATGGAAATGAAAATAAATTTCGAAAAATTGGAAGCTTTGGGTGAGCAATTTTCAGAGGTTTGGTTAGTCGCTATGTTGCTCAGTAGTCTTCCATCTTCCTTTGATACGTTGGTTACTGCACTAGAAGCTCGAAAACTGGAGGAATTGACGCTTAAGGTTGTCGAAACCAGTAGTAACCGATTTTGGATTAGAAAATTCGAAAGTTTCAAAATATCCCCTTGACCCAGGCTACGGAAAGTCTTTCTCCGAAAACCTATTAAATAACACAAATTATCAGCGTCTTATAGGATCACTACTATAATTAAGTGTTAGCTCAAGGCCCGATATTGCAGCAAGTGTTTCTATTTTAGCAAGAAAAGTCAGTTGCCCTAATCAAGAAGACTGGACAGAAATCAAACGTGTGCTAAAATATTTGAAAGGAACGGCCGATTATTATTTGCGATAAACGAACAAACACAACTTGTCTAATCGGTTATGCAGATGCAAACTGGGCTGAAGATAGTATGGATCGAAAATCAAATTTCGGTTATATTTTTCAAATTAATGGCGGCACAATAAGCTGGACTTGCAAGAAACCAACCAAGGAACATGTGGATCAAAAACACATTACATGTATATATTGTCCGACCGAAGAAATGATAGCAGATATGCTTACCAAACCGCTCTGCCCATCGAAACTCGAAAAGTTGAGAACAAAAGCAGGAATACAATACAATCCGTTTGAGGAAGGGTGTTGGAGATTATTACAAACTACTTGTTATACGAGTACCTGTTCATTATTATTCTTTATAGCCTTTGTATTTATATAAGCTTTTTCTATCATTTAATTTGTTTTTTCGTTCAATGCATTTCATAGTTCAAGTTGCTCTAGTTTCATTTCAATTTCTTGGAAAAAAAAAAACGCCCCGAACTGTAGACCCCCAAACTCCAAATCCGAAATTTTAACTAAATCCAGGAAATAAGGTTAGAAGGTTATATACGGACAGACAGGCAGACAGACAGATTTTCAAGACCCACTTTTTTTCTTCCTCTATCATCGTAATGTCAGAATTGATCGAGTTCGAAATTTTATACGAATACAAAGTCTTTCTCTTACTACGTAATCATGAAGGTTAGAATTTAAAAAGTTAAAAAAAAACTGTTTTAAATAAATTTAAACGCATCAAAAAACACATAAAAGGTACTGAAATCAACGTCACAAAGATCGCAGTAAAATTACTTTAAAAATACGTCAAAATATTATCCAATTGGGTATGGGTATGTCGTAATAAAGCTTTAAAGCAGACGAACATTCTCTAAATGCACTTTCAATTGTACGTTGCGTCGTTGATTCTTGTTATGCGATTGCGATTCTACACAAACAATTCCTGCTTACACTTTAGTTCAATTGGCGATTGATAGTGTGATCAGAGCTTTGGGAAACTTTGCTGCCCCCATCTACATCTACCCGTACATTAGTTCAGCAAAAATCAGTGTATATTTTACCGAAGACCGAGCAGGTTATAACAAGTGAATACAATTTTTGATTGATCCCTTGCTGAATACGACCATGATTGTGGAATTTATTATTCTATTGGCCTTGGCCGCTGTGACATTTTACAAATGGTCAACCTCAACTTTTGATTATTTCGAGAAACGCAATATACCCTTTGATAAACCCTTTCCGCTCCTTGGCAGTCAAAAGGATATCTTCATGCGAAAGTCATCGATGTACGATCACATCAATCGATTGTACAAGCAGTTTGACACAAAGTAAGTTTCACCACTTCCACCAACTTCCAATTTTTTACTATATTCAATTATAGATTTTTTGGAATCTTCGATCAACGCTATCCCACCTATATTATCCGCGATCCTGCGCTCTTGAAGCTTATTACCGTTAAAGACTTCGGTCACTTCGTGAACCATCGTCCTGTTTTTTCGGATAAAGATAGTCTTTTCGGCAACTCACTGGCTGTTATGCGCAACGATCTATGGAAGGACATGCGTTCGACCCTCAGCCCGGTGTTTACGGGTAGCAAAATGCGTCAGATGTTTACCTTAATCAACGAAGTCGCCCGCGAATCTGTTTACGCCAAACACTGACCTACCCATACCCATCATCGGTCATCGCCCAGCATAAACAAAACAAAACAAAAAAACCTTATTACACATTTTCATCACCCCACTGACATTGCACTTTCCATTTCCGATTTCATTCACCCCACACACTACACACAATATTGTTTCTTTTGTCACATCAGCACTCTTTGCACTTAATTGTAATTATTGCACCTTCAGCACTCACAGCACTTTGTACCTAACTGTTATTTTAGTAAAGTAAGCAAGATATTAGTATATAAGCGAGAGAAATTAATAAAAATACGATTCAGTTTGTTACCAGAATTCAACGCCTTTTCTTCACTACTTTTTGATTAAGACTCCCCCCCACCCGAGGTAAGGGAGCTTAAACACACAATAGGTCAACAAGAGAATTACAAAGATTCGGCGATCACCAAGTCACAAGAGTTCTGGTTCATGCACTAGAACTCTTTCGTTGTCAAGGTTTATGCACTTTGGTCAACACAGCGATTCATAGATCGTACATTTGGTGACCCCGACGTGATTCGGTGATCACGGTTCGATATTTGTTTTCTCTTGTTCAACGCTTCTTCATCAACATCAATTCGGAACGCTAGTTTTTGCACCATGGAACGGCAAGCAGAACTACAGCAAGAAACTGGATCCGAAATTGGGCGAATCATAGCCAATTTCAAGAAGGATCCAGCAAACAGAAAGACGCTTGAATACTACACAGAGCGCCTGCGAAGATTGGAGGAACAGTGGGAAAAGTTCGACGCCACTGACAGCGAAATCAGAGAAACGTATTCTGATCAACTCGAGCATCCCTACTTTAGCAAGGGATACTATGATGCCGTAAGGACGGTATATCAACAGCACAAGACCCTCTTCGAGGGTAAAATCGAATACTTGCAACAGCAAGTAAATCCCGTCGCATCGGAGACTGACGACAAACCTTTCCCGTCAGCACCTCTCCAAGCAAATGCTTCCGACGGTGATCAAACAAGCGACAATATCAGCATAGCCCAGATAAGGCGGCGTCAGCAATACTTGAGAGAAACGCTGCAACGCACCCTGGACAACGTCGAAACTACACCAGTAGGTTCCAAACACTTTTGGGAACTCAGCTGCAATACAATTAACAAGTATTGGGCGCAAATTGAGGCGACCCAAATCAAATTGGTGGAGCTTAGCGACTCATCGACATCTAGCGAGGACACCTCCACACACATCCAAATGGAGGACACAGTCCGCAGAATGCTGGAAAGGTGCGCGGCGGAAATCCAAGATTGTACCGGTCCGCAACAATCCCCACGTCACAGTAGCTCAGAAAGCAACCACAACCACAACACCCAATTCAGTTTACCTAAAATTGTGCTCCCGAGCTTTGATGGCGACTATTTAAATTGGAGACAATTTTTCGACCTATTTACACAGATGGTCGACAACCAGCAGATGCCCAAGTGCCAAAAGATGTGGTATCTAAAAACCAATCTGACTGGAGACGCTGAAAAACTTATTCGCCATTTACCTCTCACAGAGGACAACTATGCGTCAGCATGGCAAATGCTGCAAGATCGATACAACAACACTAGACTACTAACAACCGCATTCTTCAATCGTTTGCTTCAACAACCTGGCAGTTCAACAGAATCCGCCAACAGCATCAAGGCACTACACGATACGACCAAGGAGTGCCTGCAAGGTCTCAAAAACCTTGGATTAGATACCAGCAGCTGGGATCCGCTGATAGTTCACCTCATAATGAAAAAATTAGACCGTTCAACGCACGTACTCTACGAACAGTCTTTAAAACATCCAAGAGCTTTGCCATCGCTCAACGAATTCCTTAACTTTTTGGAAAACCGTTTTCAATCCCTAGAGACACTAGGAAACAAGGGGCGTTGTGCGGAAGAACAGACGCGAAAACCAACAGCCCGATCCTTCACGTCAGTGGTCGCGGGCAAACCAACTAATCCAACCTGTCCCTACTGCAACAAGGGGGACCATAAATTATATGCATGCCAAGGGTTCTTGCGACTTACACCAAATGGTCGCCTACCCGTGGCAAAAAGACTCAGATTGTGCATAAACTGCCTCAATGCGGGACATGCAGCATCCAACTGCTCAGCACGAAACTGCACAAAATGCTCAGGAAGGCACAATACTCTCCTACACATGGATGGACCACCAAGAAACACGACGGAGAGAGAAAATCGCCAACAAGGCCGATTCAATTCCCCTCCAGGTGCCCAGAACCCCGAAGATGAGAGACCAACAACCACAGCAGCGGCAGTAGCCCCAATCACCTCAGCTTCAGCAGTCGCTCCCAAGAATAAGGGTTATGTTTTTCTAGGTACAGTAGTCGTCAACCTAGAGGACAGCGCAGGCAACCCCGTAAACTGTCGAGCATTGTTAGACTCTGGGTCACAGCTCAACTTCATCACCGAGAAGCTGTCGAGGAGGCTGAAGATTCCAGAATTCGCCGAAACAATGCGGATTCTTGGAATCGGAGAAGGCACAAGGCAAGCAACTAGGAGAGTGAACCTTGCGTTAAGATCAAAAACCTCAGAATTTAACGTCAATCTAGAGGCCTTCGTCCTACGACAAATCACTCCTAATCAACCAACTCGGAGGATCAACACTGCCTCCTGGAACATTCCAACCGATTTAAGATTGGCAGACCCCCACTTCGGCGAACCTGGACAAATCGATTTGCTGATTGGAGCGGAACTGTACCATCAACTCTTGACAGTCGGACAGCTTAGTATCGGGGAAGATCTACCCCTACTACAAAACACGCGTCTTGGATGGATAATTGCGGGCAAGGCAGGTGGTACATCCCCACAGTCAGCAATTTGCGGTATCTCCATTGAAGACCAGCTAACTCAGGATATGGAGAAATTCTGGAAGGTGGAGGAAGTTCAAGAAGCAACCAAGTCTCACACACTTGAGGAAATAAGATGCGAAACTCACTTCACTAAAACAGCCACCAGAAATCCAGACGGACGATTCGTGGTTCGACTTCCTTTCAAGGCCTCGACCAACGAGTTAGGAACATCTAAAGGGATTGCTCTTCAAAGATTTGTATCACTGGAAAAAAGACTAGAAAGGAATAGTGATCTCAAGGAACAATATACACAATTCATGGCAGAATACAAACGACTTGGTCATATGGAGCCCATCAACCCTAGCGAGATCCAAGGACCGCATTATTTCCTTCCTCATCATTGTGTACTCAAACCCGACAGCACAACCACAAAGCTGCGGGTGGTTTTCGATGCATCTGCGAAAACCAACACAAACGTATCCCTTAACGACCTACTAGCGACAGGGCCGACAATCCAAGACGAGCTGTTCACAACTCTTCTACAGTTTCGTCTGCACCGATACGTATTTACCGCAGACATAGAAAAAATGTATCGACAGATACTTGTCAACCAACATGATCGGCAGTTCCAACTCATTTTTTGGAGAGATAATCCGTCAGATGAATTAAGGGTATACCAACTCAACACAGTCACTTACGGAACAACATCAGCCCCTTATCTAGCCACGAAATGTCTACAAAAATTGGCAATAGAGGGCACAAGACACTTTCCACTGGGAGCCGAAGTTTTGAAAACTAATTTCTATGTGGACGATGTGATGACCGGATCGGATAACTTAGCTACGGCCATCAGAATGCAAGAGCAGTTAAATGAACTACTGAAAACTGCCGGATTCACTCTCAAAAAATGGTGTTCCAACGACAAGAATCTGTTGAAAAACATACCAAGTGACGACATTGCGCTCCACCTTGACCTCGACATTGACAACACAAATCAAATTAAAACACTTGGTCAAGGATGGCTGCCGAGCACAGATAAGTTTGTGGTAAATCTAAAAATCACTCATCATTCAAAAATCAGCAAACGAACGGCTCTATCAGACATCGCTCAACTATTCGATCCACTTGGGTTTCTAGGCCCGGTCATAATTACGGCTAAGATGTTTATGCAAAGGCTCTGGACCAATGGCTTCGACTGGGACACTCCGCTTCCGGAAGAGCTTCAATCAGAATGGAGAAGGTTCCGAGAGAAATTGAAGCACCTACAGGACATCAAGATTGATCGACACATATTCTCCCATCGAATTCCAAAAAACATACAAATTCATGCCTTTGCAGATGCGTCTGAAAAAGCATATGGCGCCGCAATATATTTGAGAGCAGTCAACAGTGACAAAACCATAACCGTTCGATTGCTCTGTGCCAAATCAAGAGTGGCTCCATTAAAAACACTAACCATACCACGGCTAGAGCTATGTGCCGCGGCCTTAGCAGCTGAGCTGGTCAACCGTGTTTCCAAAGATCTGCATTTAGAGGAATGCAAGAAATACATGTGGACAGATTCGGAGATAGTGCTCGGATGGATTAATGCATCCTCTTCATCTTTTCACACCTTCGTCGCCAACAGAATATCGTCCATTCAAAGATTTACTCTCATAAAGGATTGGCGGCACGTTCGGTCCGGGGACAACCCAGCTGACATCTTGTCTCGTGGGATGCCAGCAGACAAGTTGACAACATGTAGCTTGTGGTTTTACGGACCATTCTTTCTGCATGGAGGCGAATCGTCATGGCCTCCAGCATATCAAAGGAAATCGGATTGCGAAATAGAGAGAAGACCCACAGCGCTTGTATTGTCCACTATCAAACAAGCATCAAATTTCATCTACAAGATTGACCACCACAACGACTTCAGAAGGTTGCAGCGAGTGGTTGCTTACATCCAACGATTCTCCCATAACATAAAGGTTACCACCAAAAGGGAGGTCGTCAAGAAATCGGGCGCTCTCAAGCCCACAGAATTACACAAGGCACTAATTTACTTAGTCAAAAACATGCAAGGGGAAGAATTCGAGAAGGACATCAAACACCTTCAAAGCTTCACCGAAACACCAAAGGATAGTTCAATCGCCAGTCTAACTCCATTTATCGACGAAGAAGGGACAATTAGAGTCGGAGGGCGCCTTGAAGCTTCCTCACTACCATATGAAGCCAAGCATCCATTGCTGCTTCCATATTCACACCCACATACGAAGATGCTAATGACCTCAATCCACAAGGAAAATCTTCATTGTGGGCCACAAGCCCTTTTATCAACCACGAAGCAAAAATTCTGGCCCATCAAGGGAAAAACAATAGCTAGGTCCATTGTCCAGCAATGCGTAAGATGCACAAGAGCTAAACCGAAGCTACTTACGCAAATAATGGGAAATCTGCCAGCCCATCGAGTTCAACCTGCGCGCCCATTCGTAAATGCAGGGGTTGACTTTTGTGGACCTATCAAAACCCACTACAAGGTCAGAGGAAAGCATCCACAGAAAACGTACGTAGCCGTATTCTGCTGCTTCGCGACGAAGGCGGTTCACCTCGAACTCGTAACCGATTTATCAACCAATGGCTTTATCGCCGCAATGAAGAGATTCATCGGAAGACGAGGCAACTGCCAACACCTGTATTGCGACAATGCGACAAATTTCGTAGGTGCCAACAACCAATTTCAAGACCTGACAAGCCACATACATTCGGAAGCGGCGCAGGAACAAATCCAAGCCACATTTTCAGCAAAGGGCATCGAATTTCATTTCATACCTCCGAGAGCACCACATTTTGGAGGCCTCTGGGAAGCTGCAGTAAAATCGGCAAAATATCTACTGCAACGTTGCTTAGGACCAACCTCACTGACGTATGAAGAACTTGAAACCGTCATCATCGAAATCGAGGCAGTCCTGAACTCAAGGCCGCTCACTCCAATGTCGACCGACCCCAACGACTTAACGGCACTTACCCCAGGTCATTTTATCATAGGCGAGCCACTTACAAATTCAATCGACCCGACCTCTGAATCTCTTAAGACAAACCTTCCCGCCAAACTCAGAATCATCACTAATATAAAGGAAGACTTTTGGAACAGATGGCAGAAGGAATACCTCAACGAATTGCAACAAAAATACAAATGGCAGCGAAAATGCGAAAACCTGGTTCCGGGAACAATGGTCATCATCAAAGAAGATAACTGCCCTGTGATGAAATGGCCACTTGGAAGAGTCATCCAGACTTTTCCAGGGGCAGATGGAGTCGTTAGAGTTGCAGAAATTCAAACTGCCACCAGTATATTACGAAGACCAATACACCGATTAGCACCCCTACCAATCGAAACAGAAGAACAAGGTGTTAATGAACAAAGTGTTAACGAATCACAACCGACAACAACAACATTGACAGCGTCCTGTCAACCAGAACAAGAACGCGAAGAGGGCGAGGTCAATTCAGATGATGATGTGAGTCCTCCACCAAGGAAAAGGAGATTCAACCCATTCCATGCATCCACATCGGCAATACTAATAATTCTTTTATTGGTTCCAGTGGTCATGAGCGCCCAGGTCAACGTAGAACCTTTTAAATCTAATCCAGGGATTCATTTCGAAAATTTGGGAACAACACACATCATTTCGGACCAGTGGGACATAGTCATCTACTATGAGTTGAAATCATACTGGAAAGAACTAAAATGGCTCAACATGGGTAACAAAAAACTAAAGGGGCTTTGCCAAGACATAATACAAGCAAACGCCTGTTCTGCCAACATGCTACACCTTCAAAACCTTCTACAAGAACTTAACGACAATGATGAGCTGCTTAACCAAACTGGTTCCCGTGTTAAACGCGGCGCGATTAACATAGTTGGATCCCTAGCCAGCTCATTATTTGGAGTATTAGATTCCGACTACGCCCAGCACATGTCGCACGTTATATCATCAATGCGTGAAAACGAAGATCACTTACTGCGCCTGGTAAAAAATCAAACTTCATTAATAAACTCTACCGCAAATATTATCCGCATTAACGAAGGAAGGTTGGAAAAACAATTTCAATCACTAGAAACCGAAATCAACAACATCATCGAGCAGATCAACCAAACAAATAGTCAAGATTATCAGCTGCAGATTTCGCAGCTAATGCTATCCCAGTGTTTTCAACTATTCTTCAGTATCACAAATCTTCAAAGAATGCAATCCTTACTATTGGATTTGGTCACGGATGTTCATCACGGAAAAATAAACGCCGCTTTAATCCACCCTAACCAGTTGCAACAGGAGATAGCAACAATTAAAACCCACCTACCACCCACACTTCGTATTCCAGAAACTCACAATAACGTTGCATTATTGTACAAATTAATGACTGCAGAAGGACGCGTCATGGGATCTCACATCATCTTCCGACTAACACTACCGCTCGTCACAACCGAGGAATACGAATTGTACAAGATTATTCCAGTTCCTGTGATGGTTAATACCTCGTTTGTTGCAATACGACCATCTTCCGACTACATAATAATAAATCTACACCGAACGCAGTATTATCCACTAAGCGAAAGAGAGCTTAATGATTGCATCACGGCTTTGGAAAATGACATTATGTGCAAGCAGAAGCATCCACTTTATCAAAAGGGATCTAACATCAGCCTATGCGAGTTCAACCTTATGAACCAAATCCTCGATCAGTCCTCTTGTCAACTCGAAATCTTTACAGAGGAACAGTTCTGGAAACAACTACATAACTCAAATCAATGGATATACTCGCTACAGGGTCAAGTATTAATAAATGTTGTCTGTCAAGGAAATCTCACTCAACTACAGTTAAAACAGTCTGGCATCTTGACAATACCAGCTGGTTGTGTTTTAAAGCAAGACATATTCACCATTCAGGGGCACAACATCTTCATAAGCACGTCTCGAGCCTCATTTATTCCAGCAAGTAACATTTCAGACGCAATCAGCATTGCCTCAAATTCAACGTCACTGACTCACTACTCAGCCAGCTTTCGAAGAAATTCACATGGAATCGATCTACTTCAAAAGGGGATCACGCAGCAGCAATTAGAAGAAAGGCTAGGACAGGTAAAGGGCACTGACACCCATCAGTTCATCGTCAGTTATTTCGCCGTCGGCTGCATCTTCATCACTTTCGGGTATATCATCTGGACCACAATCCGTAGCCGAAACCATCATCCTACAGAATCCCCAATACCAGCTCCTCGGACTCATCAAGAAGCTTTCACTGTCAACATTTGAACCGTGGTTCAAGGCGGGGAGAATGTTTACGCCAAACACTGACCTACCCATACCCATCATCGGTCATCGCCCAGCATAAACAAAACAAAACAAAAAAACCTTATTACACATTTTCATCACCCCACTGACATTGCACTTTCCATTTCCGATTTCATTCACCCCACACACTACACACAATATTGTTTCTTTTGTCACATCAGCACTCTTTGCACTTAATTGTAATTATTGCACCTTCAGCACTCACAGCACTTTGTACCTAACTGTTATTTTAGTAAAGTAAGCAAGATATTAGTATATAAGCGAGAGAAATTAATAAAAATACGATTCAGTTTGTTACCAGAATTCAACGCCTTTTCTTCACTACTTTTTGATTAAGACTCCCCCCCACCCGAGGTAAGGGAGCTTAAACACACAATAGGTCAACAAGAGAATTACAAAGATTCGGCGATCACCAAGTCACAAGAGTTCTGGTTCATGCACTAGAACTCTTTCGTTGTCAAGGTTTATGCACTTTGGTCAACACAGCGATTCATAGATCGTACATTTGGTGACCCCGACGTGATTCGGTGATCACGGTTCGATATTTGATTTGTGGAATGAAGTTTTTCATGGACTCCAACATATCGAATCATATTATGGAAATGAAAATAAATTTCGAAAAATTGGAAGCTTTGGGTGAGCAATTTTCAGAGGTTTGGTTAGTCGCTATGTTGCTCAGTAGTCTTCCATCTTCCTTTGATACGTTGGTTACTGCACTAGAAGCTCGAAAACTGGAGGAATTGACGCTTAAGGTTGTCGAAACCAGTAGTAACCGATTTTGGATTAGAAAATTCGAAAGTTTCAAAATATCCCCTTGACCCAGGCTACGGAAAGTCTTTCTCCGAAAACCTATTAAATAACACAAATTATCAGCGTCTTATAGGATCACTACTATAATTAAGTGTTAGCTCAAGGCCCGATATTGCAGCAAGTGTTTCTATTTTAGCAAGAAAAGTCAGTTGCCCTAATCAAGAAGACTGGACAGAAATCAAACGTGTGCTAAAATATTTGAAAAGAACGGCCGATTATTATTTGCGATAAGCGAACAAACACAACTTGTCTAATCGGTTATGCAGATGCAAACTGGGCTGAAGATAGAATGGATCGAAAATCAAATTCCGGTTATTAATTAATGGCGGCACAATAAGCTGGACTTGCAAGAAACCAACCAAGGAACATGTGGATCAAAAACACATTACATGTATATATTGTCCGACCGAAGAAATGATAGCAGATACGCTTACTAAACCACTCTGCCCATCGAAGCTCGAAAAGTTGAGAACAAGAGCAGGAATACAATACAATCCGTTTGAGGAAGGGTGTTGGAGATTATTACAAACTACTTGTTATACGAGTACCTGTTCATTATTATTCTTTATAGCCTTTGTATTTATATAAGCTTTTTCTATCATTTAATTTGTTTTTTCGTTCAATGCATTTCATAGTTCAAGTTGCTCTAGTTTCATTTCAATTTCTTGGAAAAAAAAAAACGCCCCGAACTGTAGACCCCCAAACTCCAAATCCGAAATTTTAACTAAATCCAGGAAATAAGGTTAGAAGGTTATATACGGACAGACAGGCAGACAGACAGATTTTCAAGACCCACTTTTTTTCTTCCTCTATCATCGTAATGTCAGAATTGATCGAGTTCGAAATTTTATACGAATACAAAGTCTTTCTCTTACTACGTAATCATGAAGGTTAGAATTTAAAAAGTTAAAAAAAAACTGTTTTAAATAAATTTAAACGCATCAAAAAACACATAAAAGGTACTGAAATCAACGTCACAAAGATCGCAGTAAAATTACTTTAAAAATACGTCAAAATATTATCCAATTGGGTATGGGTATGTCGTAATAAAGCTTTAAAGCAGACGAACATTCTCTAAATGCACTTTCAATTGTACGTTGCGTCGTTGATTCTTGTTATGCGATTGCGATTCTACACAAACAATTCCTGCTTACACTTTAGTTCAATTGGCGATTGATAGTGTGATCAGAGCTTTGGGAAACTTTGCTGCCCCCATCTACATCTACCCGTACATTAGTTCAGCAAAAATCAGTGTATATTTTACCGAAGACCGAGCAGGTTATAACAAGTGAATACAATTTTTGATTGATCCCTTGCTGAATACGACCATGATTGTGGAATTTATTATTCTATTGGCCTTGGCCGCTGTGACATTTTACAAATGGTCAACCTCAACTTTTGATTATTTCGAGAAACGCAATATACCCTTTGATAAACCCTTTCCGCTCCTTGGCAGTCAAAAGGATATCTTCATGCGAAAGTCATCGATGTACGATCACATCAATCGATTGTACAAGCAGTTTGACACAAAGTAAGTTTCACCACTTCCACCAACTTCCAATTTTTTACTATATTCAATTATAGATTTTTTGGAATCTTCGATCAACGCTATCCCACCTATATTATCCGCGATCCTGCGCTCTTGAAGCTTATTACCGTTAAAGACTTCGGTCACTTCGTGAACCATCGTCCTGTTTTTTCGGATAAAGATAGTCTTTTCGGCAACTCACTGGCTGTTATGCGCAACGATCTATGGAAGGACATGCGTTCGACCCTCAGCCCGGTGTTTACGGGTAGCAAAATGCGTCAGATGTTTACCTTAATCAACGAAGTCGCCCGCGAATCTATGGAATTTCTTAAGAAAGATGCAAACTCCCAAAAAGGCATCGACATGGACATCAAGGACTATTTCACCCGCTTCACAAACGATGTGATTGCTTCAACTGTTTTTGGCCTCAAGATGAACTCATTCGAGGACGAAAACAACGAGTTCTACCTCATGGGCAAGAAGATAACCCAATTAACGCTTTGGCAGAACATGAAGATGATCATGTACTTGACGTTTGAATACCCGATGAAGGTGAGTGTCAGCACTTGGGCATTTGTTTAGAACTCAATAATCAATATTGTGTTATTTAATTAGCTCCTGAAAATTGAGTTGTTCGATCGCAAGGACACCGACTACTTCAAACGAATTGTGCTGGACGCAATGAAGTACCGCCTGGAGCACAAAATAGTACGCCCCGATATGATCAACATGCTGATGGAAGCCAAGGGCATCTATATCAACAAGGACGACTACCAGAAGCCAGTAACAAACCGTCAGTGGACTGATGACGAAATTGTGGCTCAATGTTTTCTGTTCTTTTTCGCCGGTTTCGAGTCCAGTGCCACTCTTATGTCTTTCGTTGCACATGAGCTCATGGAAAATCAAGATATTCAAGAGCGACTGCGTTTAGAAATCGCCGAAGTTAAGGAGTCACTCGACGGAAAGTCGGTGACGTATGATGCGCTTCATGGCATGAAGTACATGGATATGGTTATCAGTGAAACTCTACGCAAGTGGCCGGTAGCAGTTGTGACCGATCGTCTGTGCAACAAGGACTTCTCCTACAAAGACGATCAGATTGAGATCAATGTGAAGGCTGGTGAAAAAATTTGGATTCCCATTGTTGGTATCCACCTCGATGAGCAGTACTACCCAAACCCTTTGAAATTCGATCCGGAAAGATTCAGCGATGAAAACAAGGCTACGATCGATCCATTTACGTATTTGCCATTCGGTGCAGGCCCCAGGAATTGCATTGGTAACAAGTAAATATATTGAAATCTTATGTGGCTCATGTTCTCTAATCGTTTAGGGAATAGGTTCGCCTTGATGGAGACCAAGGCCATTATATTCTACCTCCTTAGTGAGTTTCGAATCGAGGTTGCGGCCAAAACCGAAATTCCAATCGTGCTCGATTCTGCTGGTGTCAGTATGCGCCCGAGGAGTGGCTTCTGGATGAAGCTGTCTCAGCTTTAATGCGGTCGCTTCAAGGATCTTACTTTTTCAAAATAATATGCGCAACTTTTCATGTGTACGAATTTAATTATGGAATAGGTATGGGAGGATCCTATGCACAATGTTATCTCTTACTATCATAATAAATACGATCGCGTTCCTATTACGTGCAATTTTGATAATTTAATTTGTATTCTGTTAGGAACGGTCCGCTAAACGACTAGTGGCGTTAGCAAGAAAATTAAGTTTGTTGATTGATTTTTTATATTTTTCAATTAAAATAACGCAAATTTCCTGCGCAACAGCAAAACTTCTGACCAAATATGTACAGCACAGAATTTGAATTAGCCTGGCATTGCTATCTTGCCTTAAATAGCCCGGTAGACAATTAGGTGTAGCGATCAGACATCCCCTAGCAGTCTTTATCTTTATCTATGGTGAAATATCACCATGATTCTGGGTGATCCATACGTAATGAGTGTACTTAAAAAAATCGTTTAATTTTGTAAGAAATCGATATTAGGATGTTTTTTTTTTTTTCACTTTTTAGGGATTGCTTTGAATCGGTATGATAAGAAACCTAGAATTGCAAATTGTTATCAGTGGCAAATTAGAAAGCACCGGTCTCAGAAATACTGCAATACGCTTTATCTGTTGTTCAGAGATGGTGTAATAAAGAAGGTCTTTCTGAAAATCCAAATCCAAATGGAGAAATCTTGATCTCCTTATTCGCCCTATCTTGATTGGCGAAACTATTGAATTCTCTCGAGAAGCCAAGAACCTGGGAATAATGCTTGATAGCAAACTATCATGGAACCAACAAATTGAACGTACCGTAAACAAGGTCATTTTTCCCATTTTCCCTTTTCACCGTACTCAAATTCCCTTTTAAAGTCCCACGATACTTTTTTGCGCAAAATCCAGTTTTTAAAAGTAAAATTTGTATTACAAGGAACGAAAATCACGGTTTAATAACCTTTAGTATAAAAATCACATTTTGTAACATTAATACGATTATTTTTTAGTACTAGAAAATTTTAATGAGAGACAATAAAGTAGTTTTTTTATGCACACTCAGTGTGTTAATAATCATCGTGAAATGTAGGAGTTTTCATGTAATTTCAGCAAAAAATTATAGTTTTCATGTTTTTTGTTAGATTCCTCAAAAGATTCCCCCACGATTTGGTGCTTTTTCCCTTTATCCCACGAAACGCTTTTCGGACATCGAAATTCCCACAAAAAGGGATAAATCCCACGATATAACAACACTGCTTTGGCGCCAGTATTCGAACACAATTTTCTCAGTGTTCGGATAAAGAAAACTCATTTATATTTTTAGTTTCCTTTCTTCGAACAGTTTTTATTACAATTTCATTTATGTAGGAACCGTCCTACCACTTCTTGCCTCAAACTTGAGATATCTAACTTTCAGCTTACGATCGAAACCTTTCAAATGATTTGGAAAAACCTCCCAGATTGACCGCCCCTCTCTAACTTACAATAAAAACTAAAAAAATATCTAAACAAAATATTTAATCATTCAAATTGAAAAAAGAGTTTAGAAAAATACACTTACAAAATCTTGTACCTATTCGGAAAGAGGAAACTTTATGTTCGGCTTCAGGAAACAAGTGTTCCGTAACTTGGAAATAAGGTCGTTTTTCAGTTTTTAATTTAAAAAAAAAAAAAAAAATAAAAAGACAGGTTAAGTTACTAAAAAAAAACTTAATTTTAATAAGAAATATTTGAGTTTGAGCAACTAATTAATTTCACATCACATATTTACGTTGAACGGTTTCCACACAACGATAACTTTAATATGAGCCACTAAGCCTTCGACTACTGGGGATAGGGACATGACCGTACATTTTATTCATCCCGGTCTGAGTTAAATGTAAGTGGGTGTTTCAGTTTTTATTCATACAAAAAGTATTAAATGCTACGTAAAAGAAATTGCTACGTTTTATTTATACCACTTATTATAGGTTCGTTCATCCTACTTTTATTCAAACGTCCAATTTTTAAAAATTTGCTAAGAAACTGTCAGAAAATTGAAAACAAAAATGAGAGAGAAATCCATTTTCCCTCTTTTCATTTTTTCGTAATTTTCTATTCGCCGAATTTCGACTTACTGAAAAATGATAGCTCAAAAATTTGACAAATAAAGCTCTATTTATTTTCGTCTTCAATGATGTCGAAGGAAGAAGTTGTAATTGAATGTTCTCCTAGAACATATCAGCGCATTCAAAATGATAAGTTTAGGTATTTAGCTTATTTAAAAAGCAATTCCAGCTTATTTTATAGATGCTGCATTAAAAGAGAACGTTTATTTATTTTACGATAATGTCAAAATGACATTTCTTAAACTTTTTGTGAGAAAACCGGTCATTGAAATTGAGAGAATTCTCTCTCGATTTTTGACATTTGACATTTTTTTCATTTTTCTATGCTCAAAGTAGGTAGGGGAGAGGGGGGCAGTTTAGGACGGGGGAAGTTTAGGACAACTTAAGAAAAAGTACTACAAAAAAAAAAACTTTTTAATACTTTAATAACATTTTACAGTGGCAAATTCACTTCAAAGAAACATCTGATGGATATTGAAACGATATCTACCAACTTTAAAAAATAAAATAAAAAGAAAAGTGTGTTTCCAGACGACGGTTGTAACTTTTTTTATTCCTAGACGTAAGCATATTATTCTAACATTATGCTCAATTTACAAATTAAAAGTGTTCAAGTATAATGTTTATATGTGTAGCGATGTTATTCAACCAAAATATTAACAATTTACATTGTTTCTAAAAAAATATGAAGTTTATAGTTTTTTATCCCTCTCGGGGCACTTTTGGACAATGTGCGTGGGGAACTTTTGGGCATGTCCTAATCTGCCCCCTTTTATCGCTTTGAACAATCTATTTCAGTGTGATTGTTTTTGGTTTTATTTGTTTAGTTTTATCTCTGCACTAATGGTAAGAAATTACAAGAAAAAGAAGGAAACCGCTCCTAATGAGCGTTTTTTTAGACATGTCCAAAGCTGCCCCATGGTTGTCCTATAAGGTGCCCCCCAGAGGGGCAGAATGGGACACTTTAAAGAGATTTTTAAAATAAATACAAAATATATAAACCATAACTATACACATAAGTTTGGATATAAGATTCAAAGATAAAACAACATGTAATAATAATTTTCAAGATCCGAAGGGATACTCCGCTTTTTAATGGATCTAGAACGATTTTTGTAAAAAGTGTCCTAAGGTGACCACCTCTCCTCTACATGAACGAACCTATTGTGACTGTTCACGAACACGTTCGTCGAACACTCAGTTATTCAAATAAGAAAAAAAAATTCTAATTTTTAGCCACCCTGTGCTACATATTTCACCATTTGTTTTAAATACATAATTATACATTTCATGACCGCTACTAACCCATAAAAGCTAAAGAGTAACTAAACCTTATCTAATCCGATATCTAACTGCCTCGATATAATATTTCAAAAACAAAACTTCATACTCGAGGGTACTGTACACAATCTATCAGACATCAATAATATGCTCCCCGATAAGCTTTTCGTAGTCGCCTAGCCTATTAGGAGAAAGCTTCGCACATTCGCATCGCGTACTTAACTTGTTTGTTTACTATTCCACAAAGAATCAGTATAAATTTTATAGAACACTGAGCTGGTTATAAGAGGGTGCAATAAAAAATAGTAAATTCTCCAACTGATCGCAAATATGATTGCAGAGTTTATTATTCTACTGGCCTTGGCCTTGGTAATTTTTTACAAGTGGTCAACGTCAACTTTTGACTTTTTCGAGAAACGCAACATACCCTATGGAAAGCCGTTTCCTCTCTTGGGCAGCCAAAAGGACATCGTGATGCGGAAGGCGTCGATGTACGATCATATCAATGGCCTGTATAAGCAATTCAACACAAAGTAAGATATATTTTTATTAAAGTGACTCGTTTGACTATTGTTAATGGATATTGTTTTGCGTATTAGTTATTAGTTGCATGTAGTTGCATGTGTTGAATATACACCTTTTTTTTTATGAAACTGGTCGTCGGCGAGATAATTAAAGTTTGTGTAGTTCTTGTGTGTGTGTTTTCAATTGTTTAGTTTAAATCACATAAATGGATAGTGACGAATGAATAAATAAGTGCTGAAGTGCGAAGTAGAATTTGAATTAAGTCATTTACACAACGCTTATAAGAAATACGTAGCACTTTAATTGGGTGTAAAAAGATTTGCCTGACGGTCAAAATATTTCCCCCTAGATAAATCTGGAAAATTTCCGGATTTGGATGATTAAAAAAAAGAAAAAACTTTTTGTCATTATTTTTGTTCTACGTATACGTCTCAAAAGTAGGAATTTCAAATTTGAAACGCAAACATGTCTTACAAATGCAAAATATTTCCCCCCAGATAAAAAAATGTCTCCTCCCTAAAAAAAAAAACCTTAATCTGGAGGAAGACCCCCAAACTGGCAGCACTGGCACTGAGTATTTGTAAGTCGTAAGTGTAGTAAATAAAATCAGGATGGAATATTCCCATGAGAATGTTGTAGTAAATAAAACTCGATCTTGCTACTTGCTATCGGTTATATTGCTTACAACAGTTCGTCGAGATAACTACACGCGTCTTGTAAATACTTGGTGTCTTGGACAAGAAATATTATCTCTTACTGGGTGGAAAATTATTGTTGAATTTCGTTACAGTCTATTTATAGTGGGATTTCAGTTTTGAGGCAAACCGAACTCGAACTGGTTTGAATTGTATTGCTGTTGCCATCTCCTATCAATTTGTTGTTGCTGTGCTTGGTGTGCTTGGTGTAAGAAATGCAGTTTGGGTAGTGGTTACCCACCTATTTGCATTTTGTAGAGAAATGCAATTTGCGGGGATTTTACTTGCACCCGCTATCTCTTTCAGCTCAATTATTATATTGCGCTGCAATAAAGCTGTCCAGCTAAGCTTTCTCCCCTAAGGGCATCACTAGTGACATCTTGAACTTGGCTCGCCAAATTCGTTTTTTTTTTAATTATAAGCAGCTCTCCATGGTGTCTTTGTTATCATGGGTACCGATTTTTTCAAGGTCTTCTAATATTAGTGACTGCATGATTAATCACTGTATAAGATCTTCATGGTGTCGCCCCAATGATAATACCGCCTGGCCTTGATTTTTGCTTTTATTTTGTTTGTACTACGAGTATCTATTTCCTTGTTTTGCTCTTTGGATGGTTCTGTCATTTTAATTTTTTCACTCATTTTGTTCGAGTTTTTGATTGCTAAACTCAGTGGCTCAGGGGTTAATGTGATGAATTTCGGAATGAAAGTTTCATGCTCGGAAAACCCCAAATTTAACCTCACCTTGCACTGATGCAAAAGTTAGAGTTCCTGCGTTGTTTGCTCCAAAAAGAAAGTGATCATAGTCGGTACTCTAAGCTGACTCATAGATTTTCAGTCTCTCAAATCTAGTACATCCACTGAAGTCGATTTATCGGAAATCGTTGTCTTGACAAATCGTTGAAGTTATTGACTAACGTTTTTCTGTTATATGCGATTTGTATTTTACACAACTTTAGCAACACAACTGCTTGCATTATTTTGCGAAAAAAAAAGAAATACACTTTTTTGTTGTCCTTTTAGTAAGGGTGAGATGGCAACCCAGTCGTGCACTTTATTTATACAGCGTCCCACGAATAAGTGATCCTCGCTTAATTCATCCGAAAACTGAGCAAACAAAGCATTCCATAAGAAATCTACAGAACTTTTCCCGTTTAAATGCGTACTGCCTAAATCCGTTACCCGGTTATTTGCGCTACTAAAAACAAAGCTTCTCCTAAAAGTTCATACAAATTCTCTCGGTTAAATGAACACATACAACAAAAGCATTGAATGTTTCTTGTGCTTACAGCTTAAATAAAACCAAAGGCAGTTGTCAAATTGACATGACGTTTAAGTTTAAAGTTTTGTGATTTAGTGCATATATGAGCATGCTAATTTAAACCTTTTTTTGCATTTTCAAGGCAACAAAGTGAGGGTTTTCCTTACTGCGTCGACAACGCTCTTACGCGGGATTCTGGTAACTGCGTTCCTCGGATAAGTCCATAAATGCATTGAAAAGTATACAGTTTTCTCGACGCAACAGTGCGGAGATTACTGTACCTTTATAACTCGCATTCAACCCCTAACATCCATTTTGTATTGAAATGCTTTCACACAGCACCACATTTCATGGGGATCCGAAGTACCTACATATAGGAGCGTACTCAGTTCGTCTGTAACACGGAATGGATGCTCATAAATCGAAATGCAATTTAGGGATGCATTTTACCATACAGAATGACAATCACAATGCACATCCATTGACCCATTATATATCTTCTCTACGTCAAATGATGCTGATATGTTTCTTTCTCTGCAAGTACCGACACCGACAATACATATGTTGGTGCGAAGCTATCCGTGTGTGGGGATCTTTAAACGAAACCGAATGACTTAGTCAAGATGAAGCATTAATCACAAGCAACATTTGTTTGTTAAAATGACCTTCGGTGGATTTTTAAATCTTGATTGTCAGAGAATTTAAGTGAATTCCCAAGAACAAAACAAACCTCATATGACAAGAAAATTTTTAAGTTGGACTGCTTTGGTCGTCAAAATACATATACGTATGCTCTAGTTGAACTCATTTTATGGTTCTTTATAGCTAGATTTCAATCTCAAACGAACGGAATAAAGCAATAATTTTTTTTACTTAGGTACTTGATTCCAGACTGAAGAGTAAATTAGACACGCAATCACTTGTCAAACAAAAGAGTCATACGGGTCACATTTATTAAATTTGACAAATAGGGTTGACCTCTAACAGAAAAAAAAAATGTTTCTCTCCAATGAACTTGGTGACGTTAAAACCTGATGTATGCTGAACATCATCAATATGTGGGCGGACTTGCCAGACATAATATAATGGTAATTATACACAGCAAATCCAATCAGTTAATTGGCAGGTAAATTTTAGTTACCACTAAAATTTGTTAGATACTTGCTGATCGTGTAAATGTTACACTCACATAATTATGTCCTTGAGATCACTTACATTCAAGTAGTCGTCGATAAAATCGAAAACGTTTAAAAAAAAAAAAACAATTAAAGTTCAAATTAAAGTTTGACCTCCGTTACCGGGCAGTGTAAGACTTCCGTAACAATATTTTCTGTTTTTATTTGTAAAGAAAACAACCTTCCGGAGATTTAAAGTCATAACAAACATGATTATTATTAATTGGATATGAGTTTGATAAATAAGTTATTTTTGTTATGGTAATGGATGATTTTTCTTTGTAAATTAGTCATTGCTTCTGTCTGGCGATAAGGCAGCGGCGTTTGTAAATATAAATAAACTTATGATAAACACTTTGTGCCGGTGTGTTTTTGTTTTGTTATCGTGCCTTTTTTATGTGTGATAAGAGAACAACGAGTCTAGATATAGTATCACAAAAGCTGATAAACAAAACAACTTAATTGGCTCTGACGAGTGGAGCCTTTTGTCATGCTAATGACTGGGATTACACAAAGGTAAATGCAAAATTGTCCACCAGTCGCGTGCTAAATATGGACCTATGCCAACTACAATAATGTCTTGCTAATCCGAATCAATTATTGCAAGGGGGTATTCGGATTATTAAATTATTCGGACTAATACAGAATGAGAAAAAGAAAAACTTTGGTTATTTAAGGCCCTAATTATAGCCATACGTAAAAAACAACCGGAAAAGTTTGAACAGTATGAAAATGAGTTTTTGTTCGTTTAGGGTTTAGGCGGCCATAGCTTAAAATCTGTCAGAAAAATGTTTCCCCACAAAAAAATTACGACAAACCAACAAAACCACCACTAATTGGATTCCATCAGAAAAAAAGAAAAATCCTGGCAAACAGTAAAGAAATGAAATATTTCAGTGGAATGAATTGTTTTTTTTTTTTTTTGTGGAATCGACTGGGAAGCTGAAAAATAAAAAATGAAAAATGAATAAAAAATCAGTTTTCTAGAAAATTTTAAGATCAGATTTGCAAGAGCAAACGCCAAAAGCATGTAAAAGCATGAATTAATAATGAGAAGGTGTGTACCAGTACGTAGGTATCCATTAATAATTATTATAGTCGCCAGAAGTATCGCCAAAATAACGGTAAAACTGTGAAAATTAATGCACTTGCAATTTTGTTTGTAGGATTTCGGATTACAGCGTACAGAAATTGGAGTAGATTCGGATTACATTACATAATGAGAAAAAAAAAAAACTTAGGTTCGGATTAAAGGGGGTTCGGGGGTTACCGAGTCATTACTAAATTTACTTTAATTTTTTACGTGAGTTCTTATAGATCCTGCCAGGATATATGTTATGTGCTCATTTTCGGTCCTCTTATTTATCCGTCATGACTCATGAAGTATACTTATAGTCTTCTAAATAGGTTATGATTGAAGCTAGGGCTCTTTTACTAAATACTTGGTAAACAAACTATTGTATTGCCGCTTTTCAAACTTTTCCTTTCGCATCACTTTTTGGTTCTAAAATCGACGAGCTGTTGAGCGATATGGTTAGCGCGCTGGTTCATAATCCGGAAAAAAAAAAAACAAAAAACAAAAAACACAAAAAGAACCTTAAAATATTTTTTTGCGAGATCTTGACAAATTTCCGAAATCATGACCGCCTAAAGAAAGCTTCTTAATTTAAATTTGTAGGCATATCCCATCAAAAGCTCTAAAAAAAAATTGGTGCGACTTTATCCAACAGTCCCGAAATATGTGTATGTGTAAACATCGTGCGTGCGGTATGTGTGTGGCTTGATACACGTCATTGAGAAAAGAGGGAATTGTAATAACCGTATTTTTGATATATTATGAAAATTTATTCGTTCTGTGCTAGTTTCGGTAGAATAGATACAATCGGATTGTGGTAGCTGAAGTAAGATATGTACATTCGAGACTGTAATCTATCAAGAATACGCTGTAAGACAGCATCGATGGTTGTTCCATATCGTGTTGTTGAAATTTTCCGGTTGGAGTTCATTTGAAGATTAAATTTATCTTGCATAAAATCAATAAATGGTTGAGCTTCTGGAGTTGCCAAATTGATATTGAAGTCTCCGCTTATGATCATTGGTATAAGATGATAATCTCCCTGCAGAATTCTTGAAATTTCTTCTGAGTACGGTGCAAGGACGAAATGGAGACATTTTATTTCACATCAACCAAAAGCTGAAATTAATATGCCCCAGCTCATAATTGTATGCAATGATAAAAACGTATGCAATGATAAAATTTATGCAATGATAAAACACTGTGACGCATTCCCTGTCCCGCAAGTTAAATGTGTGGAGCTACTCCACCAGATTCCAATAACATGCGCTTAGATGTTTACACATCAAAAATCATGGGTCTTAATAAATCCCTTAAGCCAACTGTTATTTTCAATTTTAGTTGCAAAAAAAAGTATAGGTAGGTACTCTATTTAACTTCATCAACCAATATGGTTGAAACTGCATGCATTTGCATTTGGTTGCAGTGTCAGTTAACTTAAACACCAGGCCGATGTCATCCATACAAGGCCCATGATGATTGAAATTCTGTCATATTTTACATTTTTTACAAAGCCAGTCACAAAATGATTTAAATTTTGGACAGACTTCCCCATACACAAAAGTTTTCCACTTAATAATTTCGTGCGTTGTAGAGTTAAAAAATGGTAGTAGATACATACCTACTCGCTAAGGGGAAATAGTTACCAAATTGTGAAAAAAAAAACTATTACGTTTCAACGATTTGCGAGTAATTGAGTAACAGGTTTTCTTTTAATACTCGAGTGCTTCTACCAAGAACCGGGGGAAATACTTGCACTCAATTTGCATTCACCTAACCAACTAGCGATTCTCTTGCCGCTATTTTGCTTTAAAAAAAAAGTTAAAAATCAATGCTGCCAACCGCTGCCAACCGTGGCCATACATTATCTGTATGGGAGACCGGGACTAGTTGGCCGGAAGTTTACTTTTTTTTTCTTTTTCTCTTGAAGTAAGCCTGATATCAAGACTGTTTGGATATGATTAGAAAAAGTATTCTTTGGGCTTTCTAACAAATTTATTCAATTAAAAAAAAAAAAAAAACACAACGTAAGGACAATGTTTTTTTGAATTTTATTAAAGCACCTCGATTGTGTCAACTAACCCCGGTACTGGGGTAAGTTGACTTACGTTTGTACTTTCCCTTTGGAAGCGTTTATACAAACCTTTTTAGGATTTTGTACGGGTTTCCTGTAAATACCTAACAAATTATTGAGTCAACTAGCCCCGAAAAAAATGAGTCAGCTAACCCCGCCCAACCATCTGGCAAATACGATTTTTCAGAAACAAAAACAGAAAATAACTAAAAATAAAAGACACTCGTGGACAACTAATACGCACATACACTATATTCTTACAAACTGCGCCAGACGCTCAAAAACGGCCGGAAAGAGGAAAATAAGAGAAAAAAAGTTACTTACGGCATAGCAAAATATAGTTTTTCCTTAATATTTATTGAATGACATGCATTCGCGACGAGATACAAAAGGACGAGGGTATCGGTATCGCATGTGAAAACAAGAATGCACATAAAATTCATCTCTTCTCTTTACAATAAATGGCAGTAAGTCAACTTCCCCCTGAGGCCAACTGGCCCCGGTCTCCCCTACAGAAAAATGATAGAGAAATCTGTTTGTCTAATGACGACCATAAAACTAACGAACCATTTAATATCCAAAAGGTTTTACGGAAGGCAAATCAAGGCTTTTTTATTTCTATCGCCCCTAGAGATCTGGGGTGGATCGGTACATGTTTGCTGTCAGATTTTAGTTTATAATAAAACATTTTCCTATAATCCATTTACAAAAAAGGATCGAACGTGCCGCCTGCAATAACGGTAGCGATTCTGCTGTTAAATAATTCGTATACCCAGTCTATGACAACTTCCATTCTTCAAAACGAAATATAGCCAAATTTTGAATAAAAAGTGCTGAAAGGAATTCATTTGTCTTCCCTCCCTAAACCACTCTTATAGAGAATACTCGTCGTGCTAGGAATGGCCACCTACTTAACGAGTTCTTTAGAAAACAGAGATTATTTATTTCAAGTCGCGAAATCCCTTTTCAAAAGTCACCTTTTGGTTTGATGTAACATCTAAGACTGAACAATCATTTCTTTTACATTTTATGAAGCCATAAAGTCTACTACACCTGGACACTTAGGATTTTAAATTTCAAATAGTGAAGCAGCCCAATTAAAATTCAGACAAAGTTTGGAAAAGGTAAAGCAAACTTGCGTTCGTGCTTATCGTTCGGTAATCGCACATACCCTTACCTACTCATTACAGCAAACTTCCTGCAAATCGATTGAAATTGATTGCTCGAGCTGAGGTACAATGCCTGATGGGAAGTTCTCCCAGAAGAATATCCAACAAACTTAGTTACTTCAACTTTAATGCACTAAAAGTTTACAACTTTACTCATTTGTTTCCTGGGTTAAAATAGTTAAGCCAACCGCATTCAATTCTTCTGCTTACTTTTTTTTTATCTCAATCTATTCGTACCTACCCACATTAGGGTGTCCCGTCGTTGTATGAAGAAAAAAATTTCGTGGAAAATCTCATCGAAAGGGGTATCAAAAGTTGCGTATTGACGAGAAGATTCCGAATGTGTTTTTACTTTCTGATTACGGCATAACTTTTGGGCCTCTACCGACGATTGAAGGACAGGGAAAAGTAACTAAGGCGCTAATATCTTTAAATTTTTCTATTTGTTCAAAATATTATTACTATTTCAAAAATATATACACAAATAAAACTTTGTACTAAATTAAAATAATAAATATTCATTTGCGTATAATCAACAATTTTAAATTATTAATTTAAGAGAAGCTATTAAGGCATAAATACAAATTTTAGATTGAAAATTGGCTTTTGAAATTAAGAGATGGCATCCGATTTCTAGATTCAATTTTGTTTTATATCTGGTATTCTGAGCTCTGTTGCATTTGCAAGCAATGAAAGTTCATTATCAGGCAGATAATGATTAATTTCTGACATTAATTTTAAAAAATAATGTCTATGGCATGGACCTTATACTAATAATCATTTTTAACATTGAGACTGACCTGGGGGTCGATTCTGGTTCTGTGAAAGAGTGAATCGAATAAATCGTTTTCACATTCGCTTTTACCCATTGCTTTCATTTTTTCGATTCACTTTGTACTAAAATGCGATTCTGGTTCAATAAGTGAAAATATCGTGGTGAATTCAATACCGCACACTGTGTTGTATGAAAGAGGGTTGTTAATTTTCAAACTTTCACGAAAAACATTCACTTGCAAATGGGGCCGTGAAAAGAAATTATTCATATGAAAAATTTGGACGTTTGGTTTCACATTTTCATAGAACGAGAATCAAAATTGCGTGTGAAAGAGTGAAAACATTTTCGTTTCACTTTTTCACAGAACCAGAATCGACCCCCTGGACACTAAAAATGATAATTAGTATCGCGGTATGTAGCCCTTAAAAATTATAAAATGAATCTTTGAATTGCATATTTCTTCCCCTGTATAATATATCGGAGAAATATTGTTATGTTTTTCTAAGAGCTCCTTGCGAAAATGACGTTTTTGATTTTGATCTGAAACAAGGGTTTTGTCTTTCTGTCCGTCAAGGTAAATATTCTTAGGAATGGCATCATTGTATTGGCTTCTTAGATGCTCTCTTGATTTTGACAAAGCTCAGTATCTGTATCTTATTTTTGTCGATTACAAGCCTTGTGTCAGTGTTATTTGCGAGTCCAGCATCGTGCAAAACCGCTGAAGCGACTGTTGGGGCAGATCGTTCCGATACTCCATATCGATCAAAAACTCTTGCTACAGATGGTTGGACCAGCAAATTGATCTTATCTGAAAACGTGGAAGGATCTGAAGAAGACTTTGAAAGTTCTAGAGAACAAAGTAGTGACCTTACTGTCTTGACTGGCTCCACTCTTTCGTCTGTTTCGTTTGGATCTACTCTCTGGAGTAAACTTGGAGGGGCAAGATTATTCAATGCACTACGTTCTTTTCGATCTAGACGCTTTTGCATTTTAATCGTCAACACTTATCCTCCAAAAATACCCTTTCATTACTAGGCACTTTTTTTCTTTGTACAGTGGCAGTTATCAAATTTACATGAGGCAATGTCAAACAATTTTGTACTAGAAAATGTTATGAAATCTTGTACTCTATTGTGATAGTTTGCATTTTTTCATACTTGGGTATCTTTTTAGAGTCATATATTTATGGAAGTTCATTTTAATAAATCTTAGTATTTGATTGTGGCACACAATTGGAATTGAAGCCCTCTTCAAAATCTGTTCGATATCTGCATGCACTCACTATAATAAACAATTCGGAATTAGAGGGATTTTTCACCGTATTCTGTTTTAAGATTTCTTGGGATCAAAAGCATAGGTATACTTTTTTACATCTCTTACAGACGGTAATTGATTTTTTTTTAATTCACTATAAAGGGATCGAAAAGAGGACAGAATAACTCTCGGAGATGGAGTCCGGAACTCATTTTGCTTACATGTTTTAATATTTAAATTAAAAAATTTGAATTTACCTATTTTTGTGAACATACAGAATTTTGTGGTTAAGACAAAACAAATTTATTTTTTGATTCCAGCATTTAAAAGATATCAAAATAACCTCTCAAGTGCTCAAATGCTACCAAAAACATATTTGATTTGAGAGAATATGCTATAACTTTACAAATGTAAGCATTATTAAAAAAATATTGAAAAAGAAAAATGAAGGTAAAAAACATTTTTTTCCAAAACTTCAACGGCCGGTAGAGGCCCAAAAGTACCCTTGAATATTTTTTATGTTATTTTTCCTGTAATGAGCTCAGCAAAACGCAACTTTTGCGGGGCCTTTTGTTAAGATACAACAAAAAAAAATTTGACGGGACACCCTAACCCACATGTGTATAAAATTCATATTCACTTGTAGAGACGAACTTTCGCACGATTGTTCTTTGCTTCTAACACACCTTGGCACTACAGGTGAGAACTGAAATTGTGTAGAAGAAGATGAAGCTGCTGGTGCAACCTACCATTGTTCTTAATCGTGTAACTTGAAAAACCAAAGACCAAAGAGACCTTCCTTTCAAGGACTTTTCCATTTGTAAAACGTGGCGCACACAAACTGCATTTGTATTCATTCATTGTGATGTGTCAATGCTCTTAGAAGTTTGAACTCGTTTACACTAAACAAGCAACCCGGATGATTGAAGGTGTAACGATTGACGACAAGCCACACTTCACTTCACTAATGACGGTCATTTGTCATTATAATTTCCTTTGCAGAGGAAGTTTGGTTTGTTTGTTTGTTTTTGTTCCCCCAACAATTTACTTTGTTCGAGCTCACTGAAAATGAGAAATATTTATTCGAGTACCTTTTGGGTATTAATCCCCTCATGTTAAACCAAACAAGTACTGCGTATGCTAGTACTGAGATCACTCAATTTGTCTGCCGACTAATCCGGTTGTTTATTCAATCAAACCGACATAACTGCTGCCGTGGACTTCGCGCTAACAGTAATGCGTCTTTAATTTAAAACTTATTGATCTATTTTTTTCTTTTTGTCATTTAAAAATTTGCTTTTTCGCACAAGAAGAGTGACTTTTTGTGTTGGCTAAATCTAGTTAGCAAGCAGGCTTTAATCACTTTTTGCTAGGCTAGGTTGGTACTCACAGCTCACACAGAAGGCAGATATATACCGCTTCACGTTCCGCACCGTGGCATAACATGTTTGAGGTATTTGTTAAATAAGACTTACGAGGCAATTAAAGAACAATTAAATCGAGAGTGTGTAAACGGTTTATTTCTTTTTAATTATTTTCGCATGACTTTTTGTAAAAAAAAAAAAAAAAAAAACATTCAAGGCAACAGCTGTTAGAACTGGCGAGGGCTGAAAATTAAAACGTAATGAAAGGGAAATTAAAAGAAACTTGAAATCGAGATCAAGTTGTTTATACTTTATACTCGGACTTCATTTTTTTTTGTAACTGTCCCAGCTCTTGCAAATTTGCGCAAAACCAACTTAGGAGACTTCTTCTTCGATGACCTCAGGGACTTGTCTCGTACAGACATACGCTGTGTCAGCAAATACATTAGAAAGACCAAATGGATTTATCTCCAATACACTCAACGCTAGCAGATTGTTTGACCACCGCTCGCACCACCCGAATCTTTTAGACGGGCTGTTTTATAAATTACAATCGATTGGTAGACTGCTTCGGTCACCCTTCGTACATCCAAAACTAACCGTCACCCTTTTTGACCAAGTTAAAAACACCTCGCAATTTGCGTAGTAAAGAGGCCGATTGCTGCAATCGACACCACTACTGCGCTCTTTGCTATATCCGCCCTATATGATAAGCTGCCAGGGGACACAGGCGAGACGCGAGAGTCTAACCGATACGGTTACCTCTCGCTTTCTTCGAAGGCATAATGTCAACCGGTCAATTCCGCCTCGACCAACCTCATTAAACTTTTTTTAACAAGGGCCTATATCTACCATTAACCAAAGACGTAATCCGGTTTTGCGTCATTTCGACGAGACGTCAGAGGACTTTAAGCGAACGGAACGCTGTTTCAGTTACCCGTCGCGCATCCGAAGACATATCGTCCATTAGTCATCCCCAGCCCCTCCTCTCTCAAGGAGTTGTCTGAGGATTACAGGCGAGGGGTAGACATAGACAAATAGTCATAAGCAAAAAAATACAGCAATAACTCGCCCACTAGCTAGTCCGGCCTAGAGTACTGTGGCTTTCTTCCTTGTGATATAAGTACAGGTATAGTGGGGGATGATTTCATGTGGCCTGCCATCCTTGCTCATACAGAAGGCTTGGTAAGGAAGTAATGTCCAATCATGAAATTTGCTGTTTTGTAGATGTGATACGAGTAGCAGTCCCCGAATTCTGACAACTGTGCCAACCTACGCAATCTATTATTTATTTCCAGTATTATCTCAAGTATTGAAAAAATGCGTGGGTTTCAAACTATTGAAAGATTGCTTAACATATGACTTAAGGGAGTCAACTTATTTTGAAAGTAATCCTTCTTTTGCTTTTGATAAATTTATTAACGTTTTACAAAGCCACATTCAAATTTTTTACTCTCTTTTTGGAACAAAAAATTGAATTCCAAGGAACTTTTAAAGCCTTGGATGAGTAACAATTTTCTAAATCAGATTAGAAAGAAAGGAAAAGATAAATAGCAACTACTATACTGATCTATTCGCAAGAGCCAACGGTAATATTCGCGAAGAATGGAGACTGGTTGACAACATTTTGCCAAGGAATAGAAATGGTTTTGCAATTGATAGCGTTGAAGTTGATGGAATTACTGAAACGGACTTATGCACCATCTTTAACAAATTTAAGCCTTTTGTTGAAACATATGCAAACTGTGATTGCTCAATTTTTTCAAGTTCACCTGTCGAAGATATATAACCTAACAGTTTTGATTTTGAGCCGATAGGTTAGGTTAGGTTGAAATGGCTGTCGGCTAACTGGTTAGATAAGGTCCCTTGTGATACCACGTGAATCTATAATTCATTCCTCCTACTCGTTGAACCAATCGGAGCTTCTAATGGAGCGTAGTAGATTTCGGATGTCTATGTTTTTTAGATCGTTCAGATCACTAAGGTAGAAAGCTCCAAAGTGGAGCCGGTTGACCACTTAAGATTTGTTCTTTCGATAGCGTCCAGCTTTATTTTGAGTTGTGGAATACCTAAGGAATCCTTAATTGGGAGCAGAGGTATCGTAGTTCCGTGTTTGGCGAGTTCATCAGCCCTGCAGTTACCTGGAATGTCCCTATGCCCCGGCACCCAACAAAGATGAATGTTGAACTGCTCCGCCATCTCCATGAGAGACGAACGACAGTCTTGGGCTGTTATGGAATTCGTGGAAACTGATTCCAGGCACTTGATAGCGGCTTGACTATCAGAGAGATACGGATATCTTTAGCAGATATCACGTTTTCCCTTAGCCAAATAAGACCTCTTTTATCGCCATAATTTCCGCCTGAAAAACGCTACAGTGATCAGGAAGACGGAAGGAGAGACTAAGATTAAGTCTATTAGAGAAGACACCGCCACCAACACCGTCCACAGTTTTCGAACCATCTGTGTAGAAGTGGATCGATTCATCATCCACGGATGCTTCCTCCTCCCAGAATGATCTAGTAGGAATGGAGACCTGGAAGTTTTTATCAAATTGTAGTTCTGGTGTGGTGTAGTCGATGTTTACTGGAAGGTTCCTAATGTTGTTGAGGATAGCGGCATGGCCAGTTGTTTTGCTTGTCCATTGTGAAATAGCTTTGAGGCGTACGACTGCCGAAGCTGCCGTTTGCCTGCTGAAGATGTCAATGGGTGTCAGATGAAACAGGATGTCAAGTGCAGCGGAGGGGGTGCTGCGAAGAGCTCCGCCGATGCACAAGCAAGCCGTTCTTTGGACTTTGCTTAATTTATCGCGATTAATCGCTTTTTCTAAGGCAGTCCACCAGACAACCACACCGTACGTGAGTATAGGTCTTATGACCGAGACATATAGCCAGTGAGTGACGCGGGGCTGTAAACCCCATTTGTTCCCTATGGCTTTTTTGCAAGAGAAAAGTGCCACAGTGGCCTTCTTAACTCTTTCTTGGATGTTAGGCTTCCAGGTTAACTTTCTATCAAAAATAAGGCCTAAGTATTTAGCTTCATTTGAGAACGTCAAGCTAGTGCCATTTATAGATGGAGGGTCAATGTGTGGAATCTTATATTTCCTAGAGAAGAGGACAAGTTCAGTTTTGTGAGGGTCTACGCCTAACCCACAACTGTTTGTCCATTTTATTAGCTTATTGAGAGCGTGTTGTAGAAGTTCTTTTAAAATGTTAAGGTACTTTCCCGAGACGGCAATAGCAACGTCGTGCGCATAGGCAATCACATTGTAGCCTTCCGCTTCCAGGGATAACAGTAGTTCATTCACCACTAAATTCCAGATATGGGGAGACAGGATACCACCTTGTGGTGTTCCTCTACTGACAGATCTTCTGGAAGATATCTCACCTAGACTTGAGTTGATAATTCGGCTATTAAGCATCAAATTGATCAGCTTGCCAAGTGAGACGTCAACGTTCAGAGCTGCCAGAGCACTAGAGTCGACGTTGTTGAAGGCGCCCTCTATATACAGGAATGCAACCATTGTATACTCCTTATGACGAAGGGAATCTTCTATGGAGCGCGTTAGCGTGTGTAGGGCCGTTTCTACTGATTTGCCCTTAGAGTTAGCATGTTGAGCTGTTGACAATCGATTTTTGTCAATGTTATTGCGTAAATGGATTTCAATCAGTCGCTCCAAAGTTTTTAGGAGAAATGATGAAAGACTAATAGGTCTGAGATCTTTCGGACTCACGTGAGAGCATTTACCTGCTTTGGGTATGAACACTACTTTAACCTCTCTCCATAGCAATGGGATGTACACCAGATCTAGACAGCTTCTCAGGAGCCGATAACTTCTAGAGAAAACACTGTTATCTTATCTTTAAGAAATAAAAACTACTTTTCAAGTGATGGTACTTCAAGCGTGCTTTTAAAACATATTGCGTTGTATGTCGTTGATGAATTGAGTGTCTTATTTAATCGAAGTGTTGAAAGATTCTGTTTTCCTGAACATTTGAAATGTGCCGAAGTTTTACCTCTTAAAAAAAAGGTAACAGAAAAAATATTTCGGTATAGGCCTATTTCTCTTCTTTCCATATTTTCGAAGATTTTTGAAAAACTGCTTAAAGCTCGCAAATTTGGGTTTAAAGCAGAAATGTCAACTGAAGATGCGATTTTGAGAGTTTTTAGTCAACTGTATGGTGGTTTGAACAGTGACAAATCTACCGTGTGCCCGTTTATAGACATGACAAAAGCATTCGATGTATGAAGGAGGCTGTAGGAATTAAGAGAGAACATGAAATAAGGCCCCAAATTTGGGGTGTTATCTATATATATAAAAAGAAAACCTTAAAATTTTGTTCGTTAGTCGTCTATTCACGCCTTAACGTATTTATCGATTTGAACCAAACTTTCACACATATTTGCTATTGGTCTGTATATCATTTGTGTGAAGTTTTGTCGCGAAAACAAAACTTTGAGGGGATGAAAAAGGCTATGAAAGTTTGTATGGGGAAATGCACTTTGAAACAACAAAAAAATGGATAGAAATCGAGTAGTGACATTTCAAATACAAAAAAAAATATTTTAAAAGCAATTGTTGTTGTCAATGATTTCAATTATTTTCCGAGCAAATTGTTATTGTGAACAATTTTGAATTTTTTTTAAATATAGGTACCTACCTAATAAATTTGTTCTATTAAATTATGTTTACTATGTTACATTGAGTAACATTTTAAAGTGGACTAGATACTTTGATATTTGTTTGATGGTATTTGAATCCATTATTTTCATGATTAGTACGAGTGAGTAAGTTGAAATGTAGGGGTGATTGAGATGCGTGGACAATGATGTTGTTCAGCGTTTTGAGTTTTCACGTAGAGGTTGTTACGAAAAATGAGCGAGTAACAATCTTGGTACTCTGCTCATTCGTGAGTAGGGTTATGGCAACTGCAACAACATTAACCAATTTTTTGACACTGTGCCTGCCACGAGTTTGCACGAACACTTTCGTATTGCGAGATGCCCCGATATTGGAATGCGTCGTCGAAGAAGTTCAAGCGGCCGAAACAAGGTGAAGTAGTTGCCGCATTTCGTGGTGTTTATGCAAGTGATGCAATTGGTAGAATATACACAGTTCACCCGAAAAACAACGAATGCTTCTATTTGAGAATGCTTTTGGTCAATGTTTGTGGCATACTTCGTTCGAAGCGCTGCGGACTGGTGACGGTGTGTTCTGTGCTATGGCTGATGATATTTTGCATCGAATTCGCACTGTGACATCGGATAATGAACTGATCGGATCGGATAATCATCTGATGTGAGATGAAAAGCGCAACAAATTGATTTTGATCAAGGATATGTGTCTGTTCATAAGTGGCAATTTTTGGTTTAAAATGATGACACAAAGATATTTTCAGGAAATTTAGATGGTTTTGGCGTTCATCAAGATTATATGGCCTTTTATAGTGATTTGTGGTCTCAAGATGTCATTCGAGAAGTTAAAAACTACGAGTTGGAAGATTTTGACAATACAACAACACTCGAAATTTATAATGAGGCATTAGTTATAATTGAAGATATGAGCTTAGCAATTGCAAATAAAACATTGTCACTATTAGGTTTGCCAGCTCCTAATTGACCATTGCATGGTATTTAATCAAGAAATGCAACGTGAACAACAATACGATATAAATGAACTGATCACATTTATAAATTTAAATCTGCCGAAATTGAACCGAGAACAAAGAAATGTGTATGATACAATAATTCAAGCTATACAAAACGAAAGTGGAGAAAAGTTTTTGATTTCCATACTACTAGCTACTATAAGATCACCGAAGAATATAGCATTAGCACTTGCATCGTCTGGAATAGCTGCTACATTGGATGGTGGTCGTACAGCGCACTCCGCACTTAAATTACCTACCATTGAATATGCAAATTAATGAAAATACAACGTGTAATATTTCTAAAAATTCTGGAATGGGAAGAGTTTTGCAACAATGCAAATTAATAGTATGGGATGAATGTAGTTACAATGTCACATAAGAGATCGGTGGAAGCTTTGGATAGGACTTTGAAAGATTTAAGTAATAATCAAGAAATATTTGGTGGCGCTTTAATATTATCGGTTGGTGATTTCCGTCAAACACTGCCAGTGATACCCCGTGCAACTCCAGCAGATGAATTAAAGGCATATTTAAAGTCATACAATTTATGGAGAAATGTACAAACACTTAACAACAAATGTGAGAGTACAAATACAAAATGAGCCATCGGCTGAAGAATTTTCTAGGCAAATACTGTCGATAGGAAATGGACAAATTCCTATTGATAACACTGGATTAATCACTTTGCCAGATAATTTTTGTAATTTCGCACAAACAAAACAACAATTGGTTTCAAGTGTTTTTCCAAACATTGCGCAAAATTATAAAAATCACAATTGGTTAGCTGAAAGAGAAATATTGGCTGCCAAAAATAAGGACGTCGGCCAATTGAATGCGGATATCTTAACTGATGTACCTGGTGAGATTGTAACGTAGCAATCAGTAGACACGGTCACAAATCAAGAAGACGCTGTCAATTATCCGACGGAACTTCTGAATTCGTTGGATTTACCTGGATTGCCGCCTCATCGTATACAATTGAAAGTTGGTGCACCAATTATTCTTCCTCGGAGTATAAATCAGCCTCGATTGTGCAACGGAACAAGATTAGCAGTTAGAAAGGTTATGAACAATCTTATTGAAGCAACGAATTTAAAAGGAAAATTTAAAGGTGAAGATGTATTGATTCCGCGTATTCCAATGATTCCACCAGATTTAACCTTTGAATTCAAAAGATTGCAATTTCCGACACGTCTTGCGTTCGCTATGACAGTAAATAAGGCGCAAGGACAATCTTTGGAATTGTGTGGAATCAACCTAGAGTATCCATGCTTCTCCCACGGACAATTATATGTATCATGTTCACGTGTAGGAAAGCCATTAGTTCTGTTTATTTATACTACCTACTACTCAGGGCAAAACATAAAATGTAGTTTATGAGAAGGCTCTGCGATAGTTAAAAAAACACATACTTTAAATAAAAATAATAGTGATTAAGTTGTCCACAACATTTTTGCTTTTTATTTTTGACGAAACATTTTTTTTTTTTTTAGTTTTTTAGATTTGGCATCAAAATTTATGTTTAACACCAAATCTTCACCGAACCACGATCCATTCCCGAGTTATGAGTGCACATACGGACGTCAGTCTCTTTTACATATAGCCGTACCCACCATACCAAAATAGTATCCTCTTTTTCAAACCGTAACCAACCATACACAGCCCCGAAATTTCATTGAAATCGGTTAAGTAGCTTAGGAGATTGAACACAGCGCCACCTATCGTGCCCAAAATAGTCATATCTTTCAAACCGTAACCAACCAAACACAGCCACAAAATTCCATTGAAATTGGTTGAGTGGTTTAGGAGATCGACAACAGCGCCACAAATATATTTTTTTTTTTGCACCGTTTTTTGTAAACAAATTACACAAACATACGTTTACCATTTGCAACCAAACTTCACAAAAATCATATAAAAATCAATACCAAAGATGTATGGAAGTTTGGTTAAAATGGGTAAATGCGTTAAGACGTGTATTGGCGACAAACGAACACAATTTTTAGGGTCAATTTATATATATATAGATTTGGGCGGAACGAAGTTCGCCGGGTCAGCTAGTTTCATTATGAAATATAATTTCAAATATGAAATAAGGCCCCACTGCGATGAAATAAGGCCCCAAAATAAAAAGAAATAAGGCCCCAAATTTGTGTTTTTTTTCATAATGAAATTAAAAATAATGAAAACTACTTTTCATTTAATATTGTTGATATTGGATAAACTAGTTTAGATTAAAGGAACTTTTTATATACTCAACCTCGCACCCACCCCGCAATCTAACAGTAAACCCAAGCAGTGGGGTTGCAGGTGGGCAGCATGCCTCCCCATACGCATTCCATATCGGAAGGGTAACAATTAAAAATAAAAAAAATATTTTGGGGACTTATTTCTTGGGGTCTTATTTCATTATGAAACTAAAAAATTGATCATTAGTGAAAAAACTAAGTTGAAGTCATTTAAAACAACTGGATATATTACTATAACCTTTGGTTTCACGCTAGCGACTGTAAACTGTTAGCGACTGTAAACTGTTTTCTTTACCTGTCAATATGTGCGGTAGAGGTAGAAGTAACGATTCAACTAATAGGTAATTAGAAAACTCATATCCAAGCGTTCAAATGGTACATGATGTTGGTCATGCGCAAATGTATCTATTAAAGCCGTTTTGCTCAAAGAAATGTTTACTACTATATACTGTGGTCTGGCAGACTCAAAGTTACAATACGGCATCACTAGCTGGGGTGGTTCGTATGCTAATATCTAATACTGTAATGTGTCTTTTGTCGTGGCTGAGGTTAGCTCGCCGGTGTGTTTCCTAGAGAAACACAAACTCTAGGTAACAAAACAAAGTCCTTTATTATGCCTTTCTTAAGTACTACGTTACAATCTTTAATTCCAATGATTTGAACTTTAAATACAATTCTATGCTTTCAATGCTTCAAATCCAAACACAATTCTACGGTTTTTTACAAGTTGTATACAATGCTAGGATTTTAATGATTCAAATTTATATAATCCAAAACAATTCTACGATTCATATAATTTCAGAACAAGTTTACGTTTTTTTACAAGTTGTATACAATGCTATGATTTTAATGACTCAAATTTATATAATCCAAAATAATTCTACGATTCATATAATTTCATATAATTCAGAACAATTCTACGACATAATTTTATGTACTGTCTCAACACAATTCTACGTTTTCCTACAGTTTACCCCTACAGTTCCACGGCGGCGGTTCGGGTCTCGGCTGGTCGGGTGATCGGGATTACTGCGGTCGTTCTGCTTTCGGTTCGGTTTCGGGGTCTAGTGACCACGTTAGCTTTAAGCCTATCTTGCGACTGGCTCGGCGTTCCACAAGTCTATCTTACGACTGACTCGGCGTTCCACAAGTCTATCTTGCGACTGACTCGGCGTTCCACAAGCCTATCTTGCGACTGGCTCGGCGTTCCACAAGCCTATCTTGCGACTGGCTCGGCGTTCCACAAGTCTATCTTGCGACTGACTCGGCGTTCCACAAGCCTATCTTGCGACTGGCTCGGCGTTCCACAAGCCTATCCTGCGACTGGCTCGGCGTTCCACAAGTCTATCTTGCGACTGACTCGGCGTTCCACAAGTCTATCTTGCGACTGACTCGGCGTTCCAAAAGCCTATCTTGCGATTGACTCGGCAATTCTCTATTCACCCGAAGGCTACTAGTGATCAAAACTTTTATCAAGTGTCTGCAGACCCCTTGAGGAACAATATCAGTAGTACACGAGATTGGTACTGTTTCAACTCTGAATTTGCTCGATTTTCTATGGCTATGGCTGGGGGTCTAATACAATTCATGACAACGAGCTGGTGTGAATTCTATGATATATAGAAATCATTGGCCCATTGTTGTTGGTAGGAAAACTATGCCAAACACACAATTTATGTACAAATTATGTGCCATTGAATAGCAAGTACTGGGCCATTGCGGGGTTTTCCTCGTAGGTATATCGGTATGGGAGGGGGGAATAGTCGATCGGCTGAAAGAAAAAACAGCATGTAACGAATGCATCGTTACAATACCTTAAGGCCTTTACTAATAGCCCAGAAAGATTTCAAGTTCAAGTTCAAGTTCAATTTATTTGCAGGGTGAAATTGTTGATAGAGTAGATAATTATTTAGTTTAAGAGCAACAGAACATTTAGAAAGCCTTAGTTCGAATTATATTTAAAAAAAATCGATTTGCTGAAAGTTGGTCTTTATTAAGAGCGTTGCAAATTTTACCAATCAGTTATTTATATATTTTTAGAATCTTAAGAGAGTTAGAGTAGAAGTAGAAGAGTAGTTCAGAGTAGAAATTCTGAAATGTGTAACCTATGTATAAATAATTTTTAACTTAGTCATTGCAACATTTGCGCACATAACACTTTTTTCTCGTTTTTTTTTTATACTTATACAGCTGGAAAGCTTTTTGATAAATAACTCTTTTTTAGTAGAGAAATTCCTTATTTTCCCTTATCAGAAAAGTAAAAGACTGGTTGTTATCTTTAAGCTATGGCATTGAATCATTTATTAGGAATTTTGTTTTTTTTTTTTTTTTTTTCAGTACAAAAATTATAATAACATTTACATTATCATTATTAAAGTATTTTATTTCGAAATTGTTAAAGTTTTATATTTTTACTTTCTTACCCGTTTCTATGCTTCAATTGTTTTGTTCCAAAACGGGTACTCAAAACGCATTCAGAGTTCCGAACAGATTTGACTTTTGTTTCGGAATTTTTTCCGAACGGATCATGTTTAACCTCAAAAACTGAATGGATTGTATTTTACTGGTCAACATATAGGTACACCTGGACTTACCTCGTCTATATTTTATTTCTTGGTTGTTTGGTTTTGGTTTCCCCTCAGTGTTGATCACTAAAAATTAGATTCCATATTATGAAGGGTTGATGCCCTAATGTCTCACTTTCCTCTTTCCCTTTCAGAGTCTTCGGTCTCTTCGATCAACGCCAGCCCGTCTACGGGATACGCGATCCTGCGCTCTTGAAGCAAATCACTGTAAAAGATTTCGATCACTTTGTCAACCATCGTTCAATATTCTCCGAACAAGATAGTGGTCTTTTTGGCAACTCCCTTTTCTTAATGCGAAACGAAAAATGGAAGGATATGCGCTCCACCCTCAGTCCCGTATTCACCGGCAGCAAGATGCGCCAGATGTTCACCTTAATCAATGAGGTCGCTAGTAAGTCTGTCAACTACTTACGAAATGATCCAAACAGCAAGAATGGAATCGAGATGAACATCAAAGACTACTTCAATCGGTTCTCTAACGATGTAATCGCATCGGCTGTCTTCGGCCTTCAGATTAACTCCTTCGAAAACGAAAAGAATGAGTTCTACCTGATGGGCAAGAAGATCACCAATTTCACCGCTTGGATGAATCTGAAGTTCTTCATGTACAGCAATTTTAAATACTTGATGAGGGTGGGTAATGGTGGGGGATGGTCGATTTAAATCCAAAAACTAAACTTTTGTCTCTTCAGCTCTTTAAAGTGGAACTGTTCGACCGCAAGGACACCGACTATTTCAGGCGGCTCGTGCTGGACGCCATGAAGTACCGCGAGGTAAACAAAATCATGCGTCCCGACATGGTCAACATGATGATGGAAGCCAAGGGCATCTATATAAACCAAAACGATCGCCAGAAACCCGTAACAAACCGCGAATGGACTGATGACGAGCTGGTGGCTCAATGCTTTCTGTTCTTTTTTGCCGGCTTCGAAACGACCGCAGTGCTGATGTCCTTCATCGCACATGAGCTAATGGAAAACCCGGAAATTCAAGAGAGATTGCGGCAAGAAATCGCCGACGTTAAAGAGTCACTCGACGGCAAGCCACTGACCTACGATGCCCTTCAAGGCATGAAGTACATGGACATGGTTGTCTCCGAAACCTTGCGCAAGTGGCCACCAGCAGTTGTTGGCGATCGCCAGTGCAATAAAGACTTCTCCTACAAAGACGACGACATCGAAATCAACTTGAAGGCTGGCGAATGCATTTGGATTCCTATCGTCGGCATCCACTTGGATGAGCAGTACTACCCGAATCCGTTGAAATTCGATCCTGAAAGGTTCAGCGATGAGAACAAGGCCACCATTAAACCATTCACGTACTTGCCATTCGGTGTCGGACCAAGGAACTGTATAGGTATGCGTAGTCGCAGTGAAGATGTAAAGATTTTATTTATTCTCTTGTGATTTTCCAGCCAATAGGTTCGCTCTACTGGAGGTCAAGGCCATCATATTCCACTTGCTGAGTGAGTACCAACTTGAGGCAGCCGCCAAAACCACAATTCCAATGAAACTCGATTCGGCTGGCTTCAAACTGGGCCCGAAGGAAGGATTCTGGTTGAAACTCGTTCAACTTACAAATGAGGCATAGATACCTGATGGTTATTATTTTTTATTACAATTGTTTTTTAATAATAATACAAAAAACAAAAAAAAAAAACCTAAAACGATTAAACAATTGTAATTGTGATACAGGAAATTATTTGGAACTGATCTTGACGGACCTGCAACGCGCAATTAACAAGCAATTCGATCCAATGGAATTGTTTTACTCACATCTGTATCTAAAGTTGGCATCGCGTTTCGCAATAAAACCGCACTCAACACACAGATACGCTATGTGTGTTTGTTCTCGCGTACATAGAGATAAATGGCTGCAGATCGCAGCATCATGGCTTCGGGTCAGCGATAATGACACAGTTTTGGGAACGAGTTTTCAGACTGCAATGTGTTGAGTGTTGACCAAGGTCAGGTTTAAAGAGTTGACATTTGCCATCTACGCGATTCTAGTTCTTTGGTTTGCATCATATATGCGGTTGTTGTCTTTGTATAGGCTGAAGCATGGCTTCAAGTTGCTTATACAGACCACAGAAGAGTCGAACGGGTATTTTTGTATTTTTGGTATAGGCAGAAACGAAAACTTGTTCTTGTTGGATTTATGCAGAATTCCTTTTCTAGTTGCCACAGACCAAACGGGATACAGGGTGGTGGTGATAATAAATGTTTTTATTGTTCGTCGATTTACTTTAACTTAGGAGCTGTTGCTTTCGATGATATACGAATTTATTCAGTTTGGCAATATCGTGTCTTGATAGGGTGTGCACGCTGAGTTTAGACGCAAATTTAATATATAACAAATAAATAAATTTACAACGCATGTTGCATTTTAAATACATCATGTAATCGATTGATCATTTATTTGCATTTTAAAATGACATAAACATTTTAGGGTTACCAAAAAGGATATTATAACTAAAAACAAATAAAAAAGAGTTTAAAAGAAAACCCTAGACTTTCCCCTAAACAATTTCCCTCCGTCGACCAGAAAAACCCCTAAATCTGAGGGAAAAACACCCAAACAGGCAACACTGCTGTGTATTTTCCTAAAAAAAAAAACTACCTAGAGTACACGGTAAAATAAAAGCACGGAAATTTGGTGAATAAATTATTATTAGTTGAAGAGTTAATATTATTAATAGAAGATGTTACGGTTTCCTACTTTACTTAAGACGGTACCTACATCCCGGGGATAGATCAAAGACTAAACGAACAAGCCCCTACTGCCAGGTTTTCTCTGAAGATAACTGCTTTTAATAAAGCACAAGCAAGTAAGTTGACGTCGTGTCTAAAATGTATACGCCCTGCGTACAAAAATAGACCCATCGAGTGCGGCGCTGTTATCCAAACTTTAGATGTAGGTAACTTAGCCGTCTTCGCCGTTGCATTTAAATGCTTTTAATGGCTCTATAAGTTCGTCGTTGAACCTCTCGAAATATGTGAAATGATCAATTGTATTACAGAAAAGAAGAAAGCTAGAAAAGAAAGACAAGGCGCCAAGCAACCGAACTACAAATAACAAACAATAAGCTCAGAAAGTCTATAGAAAAAAATTCAAGAATGAGTCTTTAAAGGCAAGAAAGAAAATGAATTGACCAATAGCTCACATTCCTCCAGTAAAAACCACAGAAGGTTACTGGGTAAAAAGCAGCCAAGAAAAAGCAAACACTTTTGGAGAGTACAAATCTTGAGGGCGTGAAGATAAAAGTTACCAAGGAATCGAAAAAAATGTGCGAAGAAGATCGACCTATACAAATGATAACAGTAAAAGAACTTGCCAAAGAAATTAAAGAAAATATAAATACTAAAAAGGCCACAGGGCTTGATTTAATTACAGGGAAATCTTTAAAAAAAATCCCACGAAAAGGTCTAAAAAAAACTAGCGTAGGTTTTAAATGCTGCATTTAAGTTAAGGTATGTGCCAGGCATGTGGAAGGTCGCGGAGGTAATAATGATTCCAAAACCAGGCAAACGACCTAGCGAAGTAACCTCTTATCGCCCAATATCGATGCTACCAATGTTGTCCAAGGTGTTCAAAAAATGCTCGTAATACGTCTTCAAAAAATATTTGATGACAAATCGATAGTTACCAATTAGGTTTTGGAAATAAGCCCTCTACAATTGATCAGGTGCATAGAATCACAGATAAAATCGAAAAAGTATTTGAAGAGAAAAAAGTGTGCTCCACAATCTTTCTCGATATACCTAGCACAAGCTTTCGATAAAGTATGGCATAAATAAATGATCCACAAACTACCAAAGCAACTGCCGAAGCAGTATTCAACAATTCTGGAGTCATACATGACAGATCGATTCTTCAAAATTAAACAAGAGACAGAGTACTCAACATTAAGAGCAATTAAAGCTGGTGTACCACAAGGCAGTGTTCTAGGTCCAGTGCTATACCTATTATTCATTCGCGATCTGCCTGTTAGTGGAGAAGCAACATTTGCAGATGACACTGCTGTACTTGCTATGGGAACAACTGTCGAGCGACAAAAAAAGCTTCAAACGGCGATAAACAGTATTTCAGAATGGACTAAAACATGGCAGATTAGATTAAATGACCTAAAGTCAGTCCATATTAAAGTTAATTCTAAAAACATACCACACATCCCAATACATATTAAAAACTCTCAAATACTCAAATACAGCCAAATATACAGATACAGTGCCTTGATTTTGTGCGTTTTTTTTTTTTTTTTCGTAATTGCGCTAGGGAACGTTCCGAATCGGATTTGAATGCGTGAGTGCACCGCGCGCTGGATCAGCGTAACCGTTGTGCGACAATTTGACACTTTTTTCGAGGACCCTAATACAATTTGTTGGTACTTTTTCCCTTTTTTTAGTTGGAAAAGGAGCTTCGGGAATTCTTTAAATAACTGTGATTTCCAAATAAATATGTTTAAAATGTAACGCTGTTGAGTATCACAATTATGTTCTATTGTAACGTTAAGTGAGCCAATACTTGTTAAATATTGTGCGAAAATTCTAAATTTGCGGAGAAGCTTTAGGCCCCAGTTATACTTACTTAGGTGGCGCTACAGTCCGGGGTGGACCTGGGCCTCAACCAATACGCCTCTCCAGTTAGCGCGATCTTTGGCTAACTGCCTCCAGTTGCGCACTCCAAGTTGGTTGAGGTCCCCTTCCACTTGCGCGCGCCACCTAAGGCGAGGTCTTCCTCTACTGCGTTGTCCCTCCGGGTTGGAATCGAAGACTCTCCGGGCCGGAGCGTTGGTGTCCATTCGCTCTACATGTCCTAACCATCTTAGACGACTAATGCGTACTTTTCTGACCAGGTCGATGTCGCTGTACAGCTCGTAGAGTTCGCTGTTAAATCTTCTTCTCCAAAGCCCGTCAACGCAAACGGGACCAAAAATCACTCGAAGAATTTTGCGTTCGAAACGACCAAGGAGATCTTCATCCGCCTTTGATAGCGCCCATGCTTCTGCACCATAAAGCAGGACTGGGAAGATGAGGGTCTTATACAGAGTTTCCTTAGTATTTCTCGACAAGGCCTTACTTATCAGTTGCCGTCTTAGGCCAAAGAAACAGCGGTTGGCAAGTGTGATTCTTCGCTTGATTTCTGATGTGATGTCATTATCAGAGTTTATAGCGGAGCCGAGGTAGACAAAGTCCCTAACTACCTCAAAGTTATAGCTGTCTATCGTGACGTTCTGTCCGATTCTTCGATGTTGTGTGTCCCTTCTTGTTGACAGCATATATTTTGTTTTACCCTCATTCACCACTAAACCCATTTTTGCCGCTTCTGTACTAATACTTGCAAACGCACCAGTGACAGCTCACTGTGTTGTGCCAACAATGTCAATGTCATCAGCGTATGCAAGCAGTTGCACAGACTTATGGAAAATTGTGCCTCTGGTGTTGGCTTGTGAGTTTCGCACAATTTTCTCAAGAATGATGTTGAAGAAGTCACATGACAGCGCGTCACCTTGTCTAAATCCTTTTTTGACATCAAAGGTCTCGGTGAGATTGTTTCCGACCTTTACGGAGCAGCGAGCGTTCTCCATCGTCATTCTGCACAATCTGACAGGGATGCCAAAACTAGACATGGCTCTATATAGCTCGTCTCTATAAATGCTGTCATATGCGGCCTTAAAATCGATAAAAAGATGGTGAGTATCGATCTGGTATTCTTGGGTTTTTTCCAGGATCTGCCGTAGTGTGAATATTTGATCGGTCTTGGACTTACCGGGCCTAAAACCGCACTGATAGGGACCTATCAGATCGTTGACGAATGGTTTCAGGCGTTCACACAGTACAGCAGACATGATCTTATACGCAGTGTTTAGGAGACTGATGCCTCTATAGTTGGCGCAGTTTAGAGAGTCTCCTTTCCAGGGCTCGCTGAAAACAGAAAAAATCGAAAGATGGCAAGTCGTACAAACAAGAATTCTTTTAACTAAGGGTCTACGGCAGCTGAAACTATTTATTTTCTTACAACTAGGAAAGTTTCACAAAAACACCATGCTTGGCAACTCTGCAGCAAGTGGAAACAGTCAAGACATTTTGAGAACGATATTTTTTATATTAGGGTCACTTGCTGATTCATTCTCACTACATATACGGTTTGGTCGTTCTACGATCAGGCACAGCTCGGTTAAGGTCGTCGCATGTACTGTGTGCATGTGCATTGTGCATATACCGATTACCGAGGTAGCTACCTTCGTTTTACTCCAGTTTAACCACACTAAATCGCAAGCCCCTATACATCATCAGATTTTAAATGTAAAGCAGCATTCAATACAGACACAGACACTTGTAACTAATCTTCCATATCCATAATTACTACCTTAAGCCATGAGTTTGATTGAAATTCGCATGTGAATGATCGTGAGCTGCGATTGCAAGTGGCTATAGAATCTAATACATAGACAGTCACGTCCCATTTTATGTTACTTTCTTTGGGCTTCCTGACCCACTGTGCGCTTATGTACATGTTGGCTAAATGTCCACATGACGCGTCTTGAAATCTAATGAATTTGTTTAACTTTGTTGTGTGCTTCGTCTTCAAATTATGCTAACTGTACTTGCCTAACATTTCCTATTCAAAAAAAAAAAAAAAACAAACCGAGAAGCTGCCAATTATTACGTTTATTTTCTATGCATGGGTACATTTTCCGAAGACCTATTCAAAACCACGTCAAGGTGATGGACAGACAACATGGGAATTCGAATCCCATTAGTGCGTATCGAAAATGCTTATAGATTTTATTAAAAATTATACGGGAAGCCTATAAACATTTTAATGATTTCTTTAATTCATGGTTGTGCTATTAAGAATATCTTTTGCTGTAGGAAGATACTTTTCAGTGGACGGATACATTTATTTATACTTTTAGAACCTTGACTACCTCGCTGCATTGTATTCCAAAAAAGTTTATTTGAGCGAACGTGTATCGAACAAAGTATTTTTTCACATCAAAGAGACGGTTTTTTTTTGTGTACCTCAAAGCGAAAATATAACGTTTTGTAAAAAATAAAATAATAAAACGATGTGAACGGTATGAGTATCGCTGACTAAAAGTTGGTAGGTTGGCATAGCTCTCTATCTCTGGTGGGTATTGTGTCGAATTCAAAAAGAAACCATGACTAGATTAAAAGCAATTGTCGTGACAATTTGCTATTACCCAAAACTGGATACAGCCAGGTATACCTTGTGTTTCCAAAGACCTCGTAAGGACAATGTATGAATTTGAAGAACAAAGCATTAAGGGAGGCGATGTGACGAGGGTGATGGTCGCTAAACAGGTTTAATGCGGCAAGACGCAAGAGCTTCTGAATTATTAGGTGTGTTTTAAAAGACCCCATCTACCACAGAAAAGTGCAGGCTTTTGGATATATTTCTAAGGTGGAACAGTAAATTAGTGGGAAGAACGAAAGTCAGCTGTTTTTCTATGCGACAACAGTCAGCTCAAATTTGCTTTATTATGACATTTTGTTATACTCATAGCTGGGTAATGTTTCTGCTTCAACAAACCCAAAACGCTTTCCTCTTTGTGAAGATTTTAGGACTCGTGCCTAAAAGGTAGAACATCTTGTGTCAATTTTGTACACTTTTCAGGAGAGCAATCTTAAACTTTAAACGGTGCACTACAGTTGTAACTTCCTCTTTATTTGAAATTTGTTTACCTTGTTTGGTTTAATAGCTAAGTTGACTCAAGATGTTTTGACTCTTATACTCTTATCTAGGAAGAGGAATGAAAAATCTTATGCAACGAAGCAAAACAAACCTACCAGATTTAATAGGGAAAGTCTTGAACAGACGTTATGATTAAAGCAGTTCTAACATTTACTTTTACACTCCATCCTCTGTTAGACTTAAAAAAATTACTCCGACCCTGAAGGGCTTGGGAGGCTAAAACTTCAAACACAAGTATATTATATTCGGCGCCGTGGTTAAGTGGTTATTGTGTTGGACTACTAAGCGAGGGGCCCCAGGTTCGAATCCCGCAAAAAAACAAATTCCAATTTAGTTTTTTTTGTTTCCCGGTCCATCACCTCTCGCGAACGTCTGACAAACATCCGAGAGTATAACTGTCTTGAAGGAGCTTCTTAATTAGCCGTTTGTTATCGACATAGAATTGTAGATCCCTTCCATTCGTTCCAAAAATGAAAAACTCACACAAAACCAGTGGTTGTGAAAAGTTAGGCCTAGGGTCCCTACGGACCTGTTGCGCCAAATATTTATTTTATGTTTAAGTAGATTATACACAGAAAAGGTATGGAGATATTTTCTAGGCGATTATGGTCATAGTCTCCCCAAATAATAAGTCATTATTGGCTTGAAGTTGTTCCGTTTAAAAATTAAATCGTCCATTTTTACTTCATGCAAAGACCAAATAAACATCTTGTTGGAAATTATCCCCATTCATACACCAAACTCAGTTTAAGACTTTTCAATTTGTCCATATGGACACTGAAGCATAGAATCTGAAGTCCTTTGGGTCCTATTTTTCAACTTGCTCTGCTTATACTATGTATTTATTTATTTTTGTTTTATACGCAAGACCAAAAAGCTGCATAACTTCTTACTATTTGACTTATTCAATAAAATAACTGAACCAGGGAAGAAGGCAAGGGAACAGTGAACAGCTTTTGAATTTTCTGTATACACATCGTTATTCGAGTGTCCCGCATATCCGTACAAGGGCCAAGAGTGAATACAACGTTTGTTTCTTCTCAATTAAACAGAACAAATACAAATGAAACTTGTTCTCAAGACATATTGACGCATTCGATGAACTGGTATAATGGTATTAATATGGTATGATGAAGATTTACAGAATGAGGTAGCTAGGCAACCATTTTGGAACTAAAAGCCTTGCAGGATTTTCGAATATTCTTTGAACCATAAAGCAGAGACCGAAAATTCACGCTATTCGTTGTTGAAGTGGTTGAAGTGATATTTGTGATTATTTCCACTACAAGGGAGACCGAACCGAAAAAATTATAAATACCTATAAGAAGTTACAATGATATATATATTATTTTCAAAGTTAATGAAATAGAAAGTGGCGAAAAATGCGAAAACCAAAAAGTTTTGGAAAAATATGCTCTGTAGTGATGAGTCGAAGCTCTGTAGATTCGGGTCGGATGGTCAAAAATACGTGTGGCGTCCTCCGAATCAACAACACAACCCAAAATACACAATCGAAACTATAAAACACGGAGGCGGAAATTTAATGGTGTGGGGAGCGGTTCCTTGGCATGGTGTGGGGCCCAATTTTAAAATGGATCAACACGACCGTGTACAAGCGCATCACAGAAGATCATACGATTCCTTATGCTGATGACAATTTGCCCCTAATGTGGAATTTTATGCACGGCAACGATCCCAAGCATACTTCTCGCTTGGTAAAATCTACTTAGAAAGTTATTGTTAAAGTTTTAAAATGGCCAGCTCAATCTCCCGATCTCAACCCGATTGAGAATTTGTGGAACGACATTGAACGCCAAATTTAAGTTACGAATCCTAAAAATTCGATTGAATTATAGGAAAATATCAAAAGTGCGTATGGTATTCAACATCAATTGAACGCCGCAGAAAATTAGTTGAAAGTTTGCCAAAGGCGATGTCAAGCTGTTATAGCAAACAAAGGATTTCCACCTAAAGTAAAATATTAATAAATATTAATTTAATTCGCAGGAATTAAAATTAAAATTAATAATTTCGTATTATAGGGTGATGGCACGTAAGTTCAGCCACCTCCAGTAGTCAGCCTCTGGAATACAAAGTAGGTACAGTACAATAGTTAATCCTTTGGCCTTTCTTCCAAGCGAAAAGTATTATTCCCTTGGATAACATTTCGTCTATCTGTGTGCAAAAACTTTGCAATGGTGCTGCTTCGCGCGTAGTAAAAAATATATGTTAGGCCGAGCACGGCCTACGAAGCCAACCCCCAAATGAAAAATGAAATTACCCCCCGAAATTTGTCTGGAGGTGAGGATTTATTTCATACTTCAAATTGGGCGCCGCGAATTTCTATCATTGTTTGTAATTATGGGGGCATGCCCATGCCGCCCCCTGCAATCCCCCTGCTTGGATTTACTGTTGGGGTACGAGGTGAGTGAACGTTTCTTTACTTGTATTTCTTGTTTAATTTTCAAAGTGTTAATTTGTTTGATTTAAATACAACGAACTATGTTTGAGGGGTTATATTTCACAGCATTTTGGGGACTTATTTCATTTTCGATTTGGGGGGATAATTCATTTTTCATTGGCTTATTTCCTGGATTCCCCGAACACGAGTGTAATTCAAAAAAATAAAAAATTAGTTGAAGTGATTTTGGAAAAGAAATACAAATAATAATCCATTTAAGGTCTTTGCGTTTTGTGATTATTTTCATGTTATTGACAGTTTATTTTTCTTGTTTCTTAACTTAGAATGCTAAAAATATGTTTGTTAAATAATTAAGAGGGGAGGCTGACCTTATGAGACATGATTTTTTTGATTATCCTAGGCTCAGCCCTCTTCGACTGACTACTAAGGACTACGTTTTTTTTTCCATAAGGAATGTAAACCTCAATCTGTCTTGAATTTTAAGGACCAATCAAACACAAAAAAAAAAATTAAAGGTTGACTACAGGTGCCATTTCACAAAATGCGAAAATTGGTAACATTTTTTTTTTGTTTTCGATTAGAAATGACTGATACCAAACAACATAATCCCATAAGCCACAAAATAAAGTAAATTTTCTAAAAAAAAATAAATAACATTTTAAAACCAAGCGTATACTGTATTTTTTTTAACTACATACATGACAATTCGATCAAGAACCAGGTGTGCGATTTTAGTGTCCGCCACTGTACATATATAGTGAATTTGCAAAGTAGTTCACTTTGTATTTGGATTGGAATAGGCTCGCGTTAAAACTGCTCTTTAATACGTATGAATTTCTAAGCAAAACATGGAGTACCATTTACTATACATTTCAAAGGCAACTCATTAAAAATGAAATTTATAGTTTTCTTTCGTAGTAGGTCATTTACGGCACTTATAACGCACCACCCTGTTTAGTGTTCACTTAAACCATTCACTTGCTTTGCGATGATTGAAAGAACCTGGCCGAGCGTTCTACAGCAACAGAATGAGAAAACTGGATGATGAACAAGAAACCAGACGAAGATCGTTGAATTCGTATGTGCAACATTACAACATGTAAATGTATACGACTACTCTAGCAGCTGAAAGACAAATCCGATTACAAAAGCGGTCTACTTAAAAAATAAATAGTTGGCGCAACAGGTCCGGAGGGACCCTAGGCCTAGCTTCTCACAGCCATTCGTTTTGTGTGAGTTTTTCATTTTTGAAACGAATGAAAGGGATCTACAGTTTTATGCCGACTCCAAGCGGCTAATTGAGAAGCTCTTTTGTCAGACGTTCGCGAGAGGTAGCGCAGTGGAAAAAAACCATAAGTTGGAATTTGGGTTTTTGCGGGATTCGAACCTGAGACCTCTCGCTTAGTAGTCCAACACACTAACACTAAGCCACTGCGACTTCTTGGGTCTACTTGTGCCAACATAAGTTAGCTTCCCACTCTGGCTATATAATGTCTCATCAGAAAACGAGCTCAGACGAATTTAAATAACCAATCGCCCCAAAACTCATACAGTCAGTTATTTGTGTGATATGCTCATGTTGTTCCCATGCACCTGCAATATTTCCACACTCCACTGGGAACTATACCTACTTGCCCAAATAGTTCTCTGCGTTTCACACGACAAAAAACAAATATTTACCACAATACATTACCATCAATTGACAGTTGCATATTCGAATCACTGTTTGTGTGACGTAAAAATCGAAAGCGAACGCACAGAGCACATACTATTAGATCGGCACATCGGAATGCCTATGCGCAATTTTTTTCTTCTTCGTTTTTTTTTTTTTTTTTTTTTTCTGTACAGTTTCAAGCCGTTCAAGACAACCAGTACTGTCTGAAAATTTGTCTTGCGTGTTGATCGGATACCTTCGTCGGGTTAACACACAAGAGTAACTACCGATAATAATAACAATTGGCATCGTTCAAGAGTTTAGTGTTTAAATAATTTTTTTTTTTTTTTTTTTTTTTGTTCGCCTTCACATCTTAACCTGGCTATACGTCGCGCCGACATAATAAGACCTATTGTACTGATTGAAGTACCTATTAAATACCCAAAATAAACCCCCTGGCCTGTGTGTACATCTGAGTTTGGACAAATTTGCTTAAATAAAAAAAAAAAAAAAAACAACAACAGCACTAAAACTAGTTTCTCGTTTCGAGCCTTCTTTCAAAAGACCTGCGAGCTGCGAGTGACAAAGGAAAATTAATATACTACCAACGCACGTTTCTTTGTGCTAAAAATACTAGTTTGAGATACGACTTTGCGAAACGACTGAAAAAGATACCGCTTTGCATTCGCAGATGCAATTTGATGGAAAGTTAACAATCGCAATCGGATTTACATCAATCCACTAGTCTAGTAGATTTCGGATCTTCGGTATTCACAAACTAATTACTTTGAGGTGCAGGGTACACGATGACGAGCACTAATTGCGGTGATTAGTGGTGGCGTATGTCTGCGGTCCACGATTTGATGCATTCATCCAGGATAGGCTGCGGAAATAGCCATTTGAATAATTGACAGTTAATCGCCCGATAAACGCCATTAAGTGACTGAAACTCCCAATCCATTGGGTGAAGTCGTTAAACTAAATTCTGCAAGGTAACCGCTGTCTGTGTCGGAGGTACATCCGTCCGACCACCGTCCTTTGACATTGGCTAAGGCCACCACAAACAGCTGCCGAAATGTTTACTGTACACTGTACTCTGTACACACAATACAGAAGTATACAGTCCGCTTCTACTCAAGAGAATAGTAACTTCCAATCCACATTTGAGTGGTTTCTTTACTAGTTTTTTTTTTTTTTTTTGCAAACTCAGCTCATCGATCAAGTCGAGTGTAAACTTGAGTGCGTCAGACTCGAGTCCGAGAATATACTTACTGCCGTGGGCATACCTCGCAGACAGGTTGATATTGGCCAAAGCCGCAACATTGGGTATATAAAAGAGCATTGCATCCCATTTTGTTGTTTTGTTCAACAGGTGCTTCAATCAGTGTCCCATACGCGAATCGTAGAAATTCTTACAAAAAAAAAAAAAAAATAATAATAATACTATTGGTGGTTCATTTGAATTAAATAATTTTTAGCGAGATATTTGATTTTTTCCTGCGGCCAGTATTCGTGGTGTCCTCCATCCAAATCATGGCGAACGAAAAGGAGCAGTCGTTTGAAAGTAAATTTGCAAATCCTTGCCGTGTGTGTGTTTTTGCTATTTTAATTCGCTTTTCGTTTCCCTCTGTTTTAGATGAGTTTTGTGAGTCGAGTATTCGGGAGTTTTTCAAAAATCAAAATGTGTTCCTTACTGGCGCCACGGGATTCCTTGGCAAAGGTAGATCAAAGCAAAAAAAAAAAAAAAAATCAGCAGTCAGTGTGTTAATTCAAATTTTCTCTGTTCATGTAGTGATAATGGAAAAATTGCTGCGCACAACTGATGTTAAGATGGTGTTCGTATTAATTCGAAAGAAACGAGATAAGGACATTAAGGAACGAATTCCTGATTTATTTGAAGATCCAGTAAGTGTTTCAAATGCAGAGATTTCTTTTTTTTTTTTTTTTTTTTTTTTTTTTCCTTGGTGCTTGTGTATATGTGAAATGATTAATGGCAAAAACAAATCTCATCTTGCAGCTGTTCCAAGTACTGCACAGAGAGAAACGCGATTTTCTTTCAAAGGTTCATCCAATCGCTGGAGATTGTTCCTTGCCACACTTGGGGATATCCAAGTGCGATCAACAGCTACTCAAGGAGAATGTCAGTGTGGTGATACATAGTGCTGCAACGGTGCGGTTCATTGAGCCGCTAAGGAACGCGATCGAAATTAATGTGCGTGCAACATTATCACTTATCGAGTTGGCCAAGGAAATGGATAATTTAAAGGTATGCTCAATTTAATTAAATGATCAATCAAGACTCTTAATTGGTGTATGTATCAGTACTACAGCAGTGAAAGGGTTCACTTTTGGTTTCACGATTCTCTTTTGTGGTCAAGTTCGAGGTTGTTGTTGTTGATTTTTCCGATGTGCCGAAGTTGTGCCAACTGCCAATCCTGATAAGACGGCGTTGGTGTTGTATTTTTACTGTCCACTTTGCGGTATTTTGTTTGCAATCTATCTTTACGAAACAAATCGACTGAATTGATATGTCTACTAGCTATGCGAAACCCATCCAACCACTCAGAAGAGTTATTTATTTACATCAATCTTATAATGATATCTTGCGGTCTGTATCAAAGGCGGTTGGTACTGATTTGAATTTGCTAGTGGAATATGAGATGTTATTTCTATGAATAGCTCTCGTGGGGGCATATTCCATCATCAGAACAAGACTCGCGCTTGTACTATTATGTGTGTATTTTATTAGTTACGTGTCGCAGATTATTTTTCGAGCGGATGACATAAAGGGCGACCAAAAATATGTAGAGAAAAACCGTCCACAAATTATTAGCTCAAGTGAACCTAGAAAATGTTTTTAGTGTACAAACAGTCTACAGTCTATGTGTAGATACTCGTGCAGCCACTAGGTATTTTTTGATAAAATCTTCGATTTTGACAATTCATAGCGAACACTGCATAAAAGTTTATTAAACCAAATCGCTACTAAGGATACCAAAAATCATTTACTATCATCTATTAGCTAAATAGATCTGGACTCCGGATTATGTTCTTTCATTTACTACCTATTCACATAGTGTCAATGAATTTTATGAACCTTAGGTGACAAGAATATAACCACTGAGTAGGAACATAGGGTGATGGCACCAGTAGTCGGCCCCCTAACTTTTTTATTTGAGTTTGATTGGTCCTTAAAAATCCATTCTTCAAGTATATAATCAAGTATTTGGTTCTTCTGAATGTTTGAAGTCTGTAGATTCGAAAATACTAAGCTTACTAAGTGTATGAGCTACCTAATGCAAACTATTTAGAAAATAAATGAAAAAGGTATGATTTGCCAGTAGTCAGCCCCCTCAGTTCCAGTAGTCGGCCACGCAAGTAACCAGTAGTCAGTCCCAATTTAATTTACACATTTTCATAAAAAGGGGGGGGGGGGGGGCTGACAACTGGAGAACGTTTAAAAGAACCGTGTCCTCTATAGTCAGCCCCCATTTCTCTAGTACCTAAATGTACAGGGGGGCTGACTATTGGAAAACAAAGCAAATTTATCGAAATTTTGGTGCGAATCAAGACAGATTGAAGTCTCTATTCAGTTTGCATACTCAGTTATTGTAAAAAAAAATTAACGTAGTCTCCAGTAGTCAGCCGGAGGGGCTGAGCCTAGGACAATCATAAAAATAATGCGTCATAAGGTCGGCCCCCCTCTTAACTATTAAACAAAACATATTTTTAACATTTTAAGTTAAGAAATAGTTAAAATAAACTGTCAATAACATAACAATAATCACAAAATGCAAATACCTTAAATGGATTAGTATTTGTATCACTTTTCCAAAACCCCTTCCACTATTTATTTTTTTGGAATACCACTCGTTTTCTGTGTTTATAAGAACTGTACTCAAGTATATATTTTTTACGCGCGAAGCAGCACCAGGATTGTGGCAAGTTTTTGGACGCAGATAGAAGAAATGTTAGCCAAAGGAAAAATATTTTTTGCTTGAAAGAAAGACCAAAGGATTAACTATTGCGCTGCATTTTGTATTCCAGAGGCTGACTACTGGAGGGGGCTGACCTTAGGGGCCATCACCCTACCTACTTTCAATAGAAACAAAAATATAACTGTCAATGGCAAAGAAAATCTAATTTCCCATAGATAAGAGATCCGTTCTCTTACTAAAATGCATTCGAACACATAAACCAAATGTAGTCAAACTTCGTTCCCGTACGCACAAGTTGGGCAGAAGAGAGCCAAAAGAAAAACCAAAACATTTCCCCTCCATACAAAAAAAATGCAAATATTAGTCCAAGAAATTTCTTTGCCAGAATTTAGTTCGCTTTATGCGTCCAAACTTTTCAAAACTGTAGCCCAATATCGTTGCTCAGAAAGAAGGCCAAAAATAGTTAAAAAATTTTGTATTTTTCAGACTTCTTCTCACCGTATTTTTTTTTTTTTTTATTTGACTTTTTTTCTGCTATTGGCTTTTGTGGCTTGTGTCAAACCAAAAGGACTGCAAAATGAATTGGTGTGCGTGCAACTTGAACGACTGTTCGATGTCACTTGATTGCACGAGTGCTGCCAAATTTTAAAAGTGCGGGTTTGTTCGAAAATATTTCTTTTTTTAGTTTTGTGAAAAAACAAAACAAACAAAATTAACACACAATTTGTGAAACGATATGTAGCCCAGAATTGTGTTGGGCGCTCATGGCTCATGGAAGAAATTTCTATCGTTTTTTAAGTAAAAAGATAGCCCAAAATACGACAAAGCGCCCAATCTGGCAACCGTTGTTGGTTATTGCTGTAAACGCAGTGGCTTAGTGGCTAGTGTGTTTGACTACTAAGCGAGGGGTCGAGGTTCGAATCCCGTAAAAACCCAAATTCCAACTTAGGGTTTTTTTTTCCACTGCGCCCCCTCTCGCGAACGTCTGACAAGCATCCGAGAGTATGACTGTTTTAAAAGAGCTTCTCAATTGGCCGTTTGGAGTCGGCATAAAATTGTAGATCCCTTCCATTCGTTCCAAAAGTGAAAAAACTCACACAAAACGAATGGTTGAGAGAAGCTAGGCCTAGGATCCCTCCAGACCTGTTGCACCAACTATTTATTTTATTTATTTATGTCGTTTTCCATTGGGACAGAAAAAACACTTTTTTTCAGAGTCAGAGCAGTTTTTCTGCTCTCGAAATCAGCTGGCTGTCAGATTTCATGTTCCATTGGGCGCAAAAAAAGCAATTTTGCGAATCTCGATATCCGAGCGAGATTCACACCTATTTGCACTAACTTCAAAACATTTGTCATTTGTCAAACTTTAAAGTGTGTTTACGTTTTTAGACGAGAAATCTATGAAAAATAGAAAAAAATTATATCCGGCGGCTGCAAAAGTTATTAAAATAAGTTAAATAGATTTTTATAAACACAAATTACAATTTAAGAATGGGTGACTTTTAAAACACGCACCACCACAGATGCAAAGGAAGAAAAATCTCGTTTTACGTTCCATCGGGCACGAAAAATCTGAAATCTCAGAGCAAAATCTGAAAATCCCAATGGAAAACGATATTAGTTGGCTATTGCTGACAGATGATTGTCAAATCGTTTAAATGATGATTTGCAACTGACTTTTTATTTGGTTTCATTTATATTTTGTGCTTGTAAAGCATTATAATCGATGTAAGAAGCAAAAGAATTGAACTCTTTATTTCTGTAATAAACGCAATTCAACTCTTGCTCTTAAATATAAATTTGTACTGATTTCTACTGAGATTTGAATTTTCCGGCCTAGAAAAAATAACCAATTTTCAAATTTGTTGTTCAACGTGTTCCTTTTCTTGTTGGTTATATTTCCTTTCGGTGAGCGAACTCTCTCGCAATGAGAGAAATGTGACATATTGCCAATATTGAACCAGAAAGTAAGGGAACAGCAACAGACCTATAATATCTACAAGCTTCTGCTGTCATTCGATCGGTTTTTAAGTTATTAAAATTACAAAGAATAAATAAATAAAAGAAAAATAATGAAATTAAAATGTTAACTGAGTAGACGCGTTTTAATTTGCTCCTATATACGCAGTAACATTTTTTCTCTACCGGGTACCAAATCAAATAAATTGTGATTCATAGTTTAACACATTACTTTTTGCTTCATATTTCTGCACCTCGGGTGGCTTTCGTGTATTTTTTGTTTGCCAAATAATTAGGTAAAAAAAAAAAAAACCGAAGTCTAAATAAGTTATACTTTGAACGGTTTATTACTCGGTTCGATTTGCTAAATCGCTCTCAGTGAAATATGTCAGCCAGACCTAAACGTCAATGAACCAAGGAGAGTAAGGTGTTGAGCTCTTCAGAGTTATTCAGTTCGCCCGCTTTCAGCAGCCATAACAAATTGCGTCCTACTCCTACCTCAAGTCAAAGTATTGAAAGGAAATCACCTGTTTCGGAAAATTTGCAAGACCTTGAAGCAACACTAACAAAAAAGTTTGCATTTCTGATTTCCGATCTTGGGGGAAAAGTAAAAAATTTAATCAGCGAGACCATTACTACACTTGGTATTCGAGTGAAGCAGTGCGAGAGTGAAATTATCGATCTCAAAGAAGAAAATATAAAAATAAGAGAGGAGTTAGCTAACTATCAGCGCCGACAACGTCTCTGTGTACAGGCAGGGTTGAAAAACGCGTTACAATCGTAACTTTTAAGTTACAATGAACTTTGAAAAAATACAAAATACAATCGCCCCGAAAAAGTTACCCTCAAAGAGTATTTTTTCCATTTTGAAATAATACATAACTACACTCAATGCATATTTAATACAATGAACTGTTACAATTTTTTGTATTCGTTTATCCATATTATTGCTATAACGCACCTAATTCCACTGTTCAACGTACGTAATGTAAACTTCACCTTACAAACAAGTGAAGTGCTTTGCAGTTGGCATCTTACAAATTATACACAAGATGGAACAGCTGAGCTAAGCTATACCTTAGTTCGTGCCTTTAATTATTGGCATCACTGTGAGAGTGTAAGAGTAAATGAGCCATGAACAAAATAAATTGCAAAGTTAGAAAATTTCTAATGTGGTATTCGATTGGGCTTCTTCAGATTCGCAATCCCCATCTGAAAAAAGTTTCAATTTGACAGTAAAATCCCCATTAACAAAATGAACCGCCATTTATTGAATTCATCTGTTACAAAAAATGTGATAAATGAAGAACCGCTCGAACGATTTTGTGCAAACTTAACATAAACCATCTACTAAGTAGTCCAAATAAAGCCTGAACATTTGGTTTGGATAGGTGATCCCGTTCTTGAGTTATAAAATTACAACGAAAAGTGGCATTGATTTTGATATGTATAGATTATACTATGTAGTTACATAGAATTTAAAAACATCTTAAATTTTGTACGAAGACGATATTTTTCTCCTTTACTTGTGTACGAGAAAGGCGAATTGAAAAAATACAAAAAAATACAATCGTAACTTAGATATAGTTACAGTCCACAAAGTTCAAAGTTACAGTTCAAGTTCATCCCTGCTCTGTGATGTAATAGTGAGAGGCATTCCTTATACACGCAAAGAGAATCCCATTTCCCATCGATCTTGCCAAAAAAAAAATCGCCGCTGAGCTACATCACGAATACTCCCCACTTTGATGCTTTTCGCCTGAAATCCAATTGACATGGTAGCAGCAGCAGCAGCAACAACATTAACAACAACAGCAGCAGCAGCAATAACAGCAGCAAAAGCTCTTTCCCACTGCTAATTCGTTTTTCTTCCCATGCTGAGCAACAGGCTTTTCTTTCTTCGTTCTAAAAAAACAAAGGCCTCACACTTGCCCAACTAGATGATGCTACACCCAATGTAATGCCATAGCCATACACCACTCGTCAAATTTATGTAACTCCTGCGAATCGTTCTCTGTTGCGGCATGCAAATCAGCTTCGCAAAGAAGGCTTACTGTCATCAGTGAGAACGAGAAATGGTTTTGTTTATGTGAAGAAAAGTAATGACGATCTTAAAATTAAAATTACAATTTCGAGTAAACTCCCGATGAATCATCACTTGACCGCGCTTTGTTTGCTTGACTTCTCCAAGGCTGTTGACAGAGTGAACCATTAGGTACTGTGTGAGAAGCTCAGGATGTATTTTGGCTTTAGTGAAAGGCTTATAAGTAATTACTTGCATAATCGTTACCAAAAAGTAGTGCATGATGGAAAATCGTCCGAATTTAGAATATTACAAACGGGAGTACCTCAGGGTTCGATATTAGGACCAATATTATTCTGCTTATATATAAATGATCTGCCCAGTGTTTGTTCGAATGTGTCTTTTCACCTGTATGCTGATGATGCCCAGGTTTACTTATCACGACCAATCGGTCGGACTGGTGGACGATCTCAAGATCTTTCAAAAATGTATAGCTGGCCCCTTTCCAATGGGTTAAACCTCAATACAGAAAAATCACAAATGATTTTGATATCAAAAAAATATTGTGATACCAGTGACCTACCTACCACCTGTGTTTTCAAACAATAGGCAAATTAAGTTTGTTGACACTGTCACGAATCTTGGTTTTAAGATAAATCGCTCTCTCTCTGCTGTAGATCAAACGAATTGCATAATTGGTCGAATATATGCCGGATTACGAAACCTCTGGAAGTCCTCTAGCTTCACCCCAGTAGACACAAAATTGAGGCTTGTCAAAACTTTATTCTTTTATTTTATTTTTTTATTTATTTATTTAAGTCTACCATTTTACAATTTACAGACTATGTAATTACATAATTTAAAAAACTCTTAAAGTAAGAGAAAAATTTAATTATTGACTATTCAACTATCAACTGCAAACTTGACTCCCACTCTCAATACAAGTTGCTTGTCGCCTTCAACGATGGCATTAGGTATGCTTTGCAAGTTCATGCACAGTCTGGTTAACAACAGATCCCCTGCATATCTCTTCGGGAAACTTCAATTTGCTGAATCCACCGGGACTCAAAATCTTATAATGCCCACATCTAATTATTTGAACTCTTCCCGCCTCTTTTTCGTCCATGCGACCAGACTTTGGAACACCCTCCCGATCGCAACTAGGCAAATAACTGGATCTAACAAATTTAAAAATGCTGCACTACTGTACCTTTAATTTATAAAAAACAACAGTAACGACTATTTCCTATGAACATTCTCTTCTTTCTCCTTTGTTACAGCTTTTTCTTCTCCCTCTCTTTCTATTTTTCACTCTACTCTTATATTTCTTTAGTTTTATGTAAGTTTTATTTAAGTTTTTGTTTATACATCCAAAAAAATGTACTATAAAAGACTATGTTCTTATTTGTACTTTTCTTTATAAATAAATCGAATTGAAATTGAATTGAAATATGTGATAAAAATAAAGTACCCCACTTATGAAGTTTAATTGGCAAATATCTCCGATTCTGAGTAAATTATGGAAAAAATCATAATAATCAAAGTTGAAGAATACTAAATTTTTTTCAATTAGCATGTACAAAGTTTTGATGTCAATAGATCCACTGTTGAGTTATTGGCTTCAGATTACGAGGTATATTTTCCATGTTTCGAAAAAAAAGCTATGTTTCAAAATGTTGTTATTTAAATATTCTTCTTTAGTTCATCGAGGTGTCTGACCTGACTGTTTCCGTATACGCTGATATAGGCTAGGAATCAGTTAGAATTATTTTGCAATTCCATTTATAGACATTCTCCAAAAAAAAATTCTACCGAAATGGAATATTTATGCGTAATCATATTCACGCGTAAATATTTACGTATGAGATGAATGTAGATACCTTATCTACATAATATCTACATTCGGAACTCCTACGCCTTGAGGTTGAATGTGTGGTTAGTAAAACTTTTCTATTTTTTTTTTTTTTTTTTTTTTCAATTCTTTGCAATTGGATTGATGTATTAAAAAGCAAAAGAACAACAAACAACAAGTTATCCACAACTCGTCCTTGACTATTGATTTTCTCCTTCCTTGCGACAATTTATTCACATTTCGCATTTGTGAATTACCAATTCTAGAGGGCAAGCAATTTAGAGTTCTAGCAGAGGAGATTCACTCGCCGTAATAAGAATAGTCCAGCATATCTTCGCACTAGCCACTATAGCAGATATTCCATGTCTGCTGTGTTCTGTTGACGGCTTTGTCTGGCTGCCTTTTAGTATCGCCTATAATCCTGTTGAGACCTATATAGTGTGGCAGATTGAGCGTTATGCATTCCGATGTATGCTATTTTTAGAGACCCTGTTTCGAGTGGAGAATCAAGCGGTCGCTGCCTCCATCCATTAATAGGCTATGTACGGTGGAAGGATTTAAGTAAACAAAGCCTTGATCGTGATTGTAGCTTTAAATTGAGTTAAAAGACAAAAGCGAGATTTGCAAATTTTGCACATAAAAATGCTTGTAGAGAGCACGAAAATATATGCTGAAAATAAATGTGGGCTTAAGTTTAAATACCCCGGAAACTTTGAGACCCAAGGAAGCAATCTTTGTCCAAAGTAACAATCTAACATTTTCGTAACAAGTTTCCATGTTTGCCATGATGACCTTGAATTCATGGAACTATTCGCAACTAAAAGTCGTCGATTAATTGGGTATTCTTGATTCGGTTTATGAATTTGGAGAAACCAACTGTTGTGAAATTTTTTACCATTGACTTGTGATGTTCTGATGCGAAAATTATGTTTTTGCCAAACAAATAATAATAACAATAACAACAATAAAAAAAACAAAACATTTTTATTGGGAGATAGCCCCATATAGGTAGGTACAACCGGAGACAACTGACTGTTTTTTTGGAATTTCTAAAATAGCTTTTTACCAAATATGGAAGTCCCTTACCAAAAGCAGTTTGACGCTGAGCTTCTTTGCTGTCTGAGATTCGTCTACAGATCTTTTGATTTGGAATTATGTCCATTATCCGAAATACACCAGGGGTCGAAACAAGTTGTCCGAAAACGAGCATTACGTGACGGAATTTTTTTTTATTGCTCATGTAAAATAAACTTAATTCCGTGAACGTATGGTTCGACGACCCCAGACTTCTTTAAAAATTAGAATTTTTGCAGTCCTTTCTGGTAAAGATATTTCTTTTTTCTTTAATACCCTATTCCCACCGAGTCGAAAACACTCAAAAACTTCATCGAAAACATAAGTTTTGACGTACATATTTTAGTTTAAAGCTGTTTTCCACGAAAACACCGTCCAATCGTTGGATTGTTGAATCAATAACACACCCTTTGCAATATTCACCAGTTAGGTACAGCTAGCTAAAAAGTTGCAAGAAAAAGGGCCAATGAGAAAAAAAGTGTCATTTCTGAAGCTATTCTGCATATTTAGTACCTACTTTGGAACGATATTTAACAGCATTGGATCGCTTAACACTATAATAGTGTTGTGATAGGCCACTGCGCTACATTTTAATGGTTTTTTATTTGGAAATAACAGCATTTGGAAAATATTTGAAGCGCCTTCTTTAACTAAAAAAGGGCCAAAATAGCGAAAAAATATGGTAGCCTCTTAAAAAAGTTCCAAATTGCAACTTTAGTCACACAACGGGCATGCTGGGTACAGCTCACCGAACAAATGTCACAACTCACAACTTAAAATCATTTTCCACACTTTATTGATCGGCTAATATTATTTTTAAATGCTCTGAATTTGTTTCATTTGTTACACAGCTGATTGAAACGTCAAACGAAAACTAGTTGGTGTTCGCGTGTGAATGCACCCTCGAGTTTTCGACGAAAACACGGTTGGCGGTGCGGTGTGATAGGGTATAAGGCTTGTACGGAGTCCACGTGAAATCCAATTCATACGAAAACAAATTTTACATTGGTTAAATGTGCTTTCCATATGAAAATTTCACTAGGCCAGTACGCAGTATGAGTGAAAAAAAGAGCTTCAAAAACTGAGTTGTAGGTGGCGATATTAAAATCTCTCCACAGCTATTATATCGGGTGATTTTTTAAGAGGCTTAGAAGTTTTTTTAAAAAAAAAACACAAAAAATTCGAAAAAATGAATGAAATATTTATTTGAATCGATAGCTTGAACCTTGCAATTTAATGTTTAAAGATAATTTCATGCAAATGTTGACCGCGGCTGCGTCTCAGGTAGTCCATCCGCTGAGTCCAATTTTGGCATACTCTTTCACACATATCGGCCGGTATCTCACGAATGAATGCATGGATGTTGGCTTCCAGTGCGTCAATCGAAGCGGGCTTGTCCCTATACACATTAGCCTTGACATAGCCCCACAAAAAAGAATCTAATGGTGTCAAATCGCACGATCTAGGTGGCCAATTGACCGGCCCGAAACGTGAAATTAACTGTTCACCAAACTCGCCTCGCAATTGCGCCATTGTTTCGCGTGCTGTGTGGCATGTGGCACCGTCTTGTTGAAACCACATATCATGCAAGTCAAGAACTTCCATTTCGGGCAAAAAAAAGTTTCTTATCATCGCTCGGTAGCGTTCACCATTGACAGTAACGCTGCGATTCGCATCATCTTTGAAGAAATATGGCCCAATAATGCCGCCGGCCCATAAACCGCACCAAACAGTGGCTTTTTCGGGATGCATTGGTAGCTGTTGCAGTGCTTCTGGCTGATCTTCGATAAAAAAGCGGATCCTCGGCCAGCTTTCCAAGAGCCCATTCACCAAAAATTCGGCGTTGTGGTAGGTTGGCTGGCTTTAGTTCTTGCACAAGCTGTATCTTAAAAGGCTTTACGCACAAATCCTTCCGCAAAATTGTGCACGTAGTGCTGTAACAAAGGCCTAACTGCTGGGAACGGCGCCGAATCGACATTTCGCGGTCTTCTGTCACACTAGCTGATACGGCCGCAATATTTTCTTCACTACGCACAGTACGTAAACGTGTTGGTGGTTTAATCTCCAACAAAGTAAATTTGGTGGGAAATTTGGTCACAATCTTCCGAATAGACTGCTCAGAAGGTCGAGAATGCCGATCATAAAATGGAAGCAGCGCGCGATGAACATTTCGAACCGAGCACGAATTTTGATAGTAAAATTCAATAATTTGCAAGCGTTGTTCATTTGTAAGACGATCCATGGTTAAATTGCAAACCAAACTGAAGCTGTTTGACAGTGACACAAGGTACTAAACACACGTCAGCTGTCAAAACTAGTGTTGCCAAAACCAAACCAGCTAAAAAATCACCCGTTACATTGGCTTTATTTTGGGCGCCCAACAAGACAGACTGCTAATGCTCATGACCATACAGTACACTTGACAACCGCGAGGACATCAACTTTCCAAAACTCCTTCTGTTACAGGACCAGCAAACTTTCGAACTCGCTTCCTGGGGATATATTTCCAGAAGACTACAATTTGCAGCAATTTAAGTGCAGAACAAACATACATCTGCAGACACCTCGGGGCGCTGTTGAAGCTTTATAGGTTCGCCTTTCCCGGGAGAAGTATATATAAAAAAAAAAATTAATTTTAATCAAACGCAATTTGATCGATAAATAGGCCCATCTCACACGTCATTCTATTGAGTACTGAAACAGATGGCGATGACAACATATAACCATAAGTCCACAAGTTTATTTTTTTAAAATGCAATAAAATTAACAAAATTATTTTTTTTTTAAATGTGTTATGACTTTATTAGTAAGAGCAAACATTCCCATTAATTATGGAAAAAAAAACATCGTCGTTAAAGTGGCTGTCTCGGCTGGCTTCGCAGTAGCGCATTCTGTCACTCCAATTTTGCAAGATCATGTTGATGGTTTCGATCTGTAGCCCACGGATTTTTGTAGATGATATTTGCCTTAAGTGCTTGAATCGTTTTCTGATTGTTGGCATAACATCGGTGCTTCCCCAATGAAAAAAAAGTCCAAAGGGGTCAAATCGCAGCTCCGCAGCGGTCAAATAAAGTCGCCCAGACGTTTATTAATACGATTTGGGAATTTGGTGCGCAAAAGATGTTTTGCCATTTCCTTTATTATTATTATTTTTTTTTTTTCAAGAAAAGCCAATTTTTTTTTTTTTTTTTTTTTTTTAAATGAATAATTATCATTACACATTACACATACCATATGCAAAAGGTTTCGTGTTAAGCTTACGATCTGTACGACTGAGTCAAAGCAGGGGTCAGATCGATTGTGGCATGGGCTTTGTGGCATGGCGCGCCCTCCTGCATGAACCAGAGATCGTCCAAATCCATGTCTTCAATTGCAGTAAAAAAAAAAAAAACAGTCGGTTAACATGGCTCTGTAACGCTCACCGTTGACCGAAAGGATGTTCGTGAATTAAGTCTCACATTCTCGTCTGTGCGCACCGCACGACGACGGAGACCATGAGTGTTGTCCACTAGCACACAAGTCTCACAAGTCTTACGACTTGTACTAGCCTGGTATGGTGCAATAGCTTGTGCACCTGTAATGAACGGCTAGTTTCGTAAATTGTTTACCTACGATCTTAAAGATTTAAAAAACAAACGAACTGTAGGCTTTGTAAATTGGTAGCTTAGACCATTGCAGCAGTAGTTCCTTTCCAAAACCCTTTTTTTTTTTTGGTTGATTAGAAAATACACAATTTCACTAACCAAACTATTTACTAACTAAAGCTGAACCTCTGCTTATACATATAATTACAGTCAAAGGTTAATAGCCCTCTGACATAAAAGATAGAGGAATATCGCTATTGCATTTTTTAAGCAACGGCTTTGAGTGCAGAACCTATAATAAAACCGTAGCCAGAAGATTTGAGGTAATTATGGAGTAAAAATATTTTGCGTGTCACAGAAGATCTTTAAAAGCTATTCAGGACTTCTGGCCCAAGGAACATTTTGCGACTTCATGTGTCATGTGTCTTGAGCGACGTCTTTAAGACGGTTTTGTTACCAGAAAATAGTCCCAACAAGTAACATTTAAGACACTTGCTAGGTAACATTTCGCATTTAGGAATATTCCTATCTGGCAATTTTATATCTGCACAGTTACGTTATTGTGTCAAAATTGAATAAAACATTTTGTCCGCGGAGTGTAAAATATATCGAGATGCGTGTTCGTGCACACAGACACAATTCCTGTTCAACACAATTTAAATGCGATTCCCAAGTGGGAAGTTTTTAGCACGCACAATAGCAACGATAACCAGTAAGAAACATTAAGCTCGCAAATAAGAACATATTCCTAAATAGGAACTTCTTGTCAACACAAATCAAACGCGATTCCCGATTAAAAATATTTACTACACAAATAAGAACGAATTCCTAATTGGGAATATTTTACTGTAACCACTATTCCAAAATAGGAATTTGCTAGTTATCCATTTTGTATTGGACTAAAAAATGACTATATAGAAAATAAGAAATTTTAAATTTACAGTTTTGGTGGATATGGTGTAGTTAAATAGATTAAAATGCTCCTAATTAGTATTGAAAATTATTATGGCCACACACTTAACTCGAACTATTACGTTATTGCTTGAGGAATGGAATGGAAACGTTCAAAGTTGGTATATAGGATTTGCGTCAAAAACAATTCCTACTTTGTGTTGCGCCATTTCCGAAACATAAATGGAAATGTTACTTGGTTGTTTCGAAACATAAGTTCCTAAATGGCATCACGAATTGACACCAGAACGTCGCCAGGCCTAAAATGTTTATTCGAATGCTACTTGGGGGTGGACGAATGCAGTTCAATTAGGTAGTTCGAAAGTGACTCTTAAACTATACTAAGGTTCCAGCTGGGTATTGGTAGACGCTTACCTTCATATTTAGGCTCTACTGACAAGTTGCTTTTACTGTCATGAAAGAGCTTCTCAATTAGCCGTTTGGACTTGGCATATAATTCTAGATCCCTTGCATTCGTCCCAAAAATAAGTTGCACAAAACAAAAATGGTTGTCAGAGTGTAGGGATTATACCTACGAGATTTTTTTTTATAAATTGAACACAAACTGCAAATTATTTTCCTTAGCAATTAAAGTACAACAGTTTTTTTTTTTTTTTTAATTAATCGCCTGCTGACAGTCAGATAAATGAGTTTCCAGACACCTACAGCCAGGAAATACAAAAATCGAATTAACCAAGTGTCATCATTAATATTTTCTCATTTATCGAGATCCCCACACCCCACTCTGACAGGGCCTGCTTCGAAAATACCCCCTCAATAAGTAATTTTCCACAAGCCACCTGCATTTTTGTTACTAATTGACGGGTTCACGATATTCCAGCCATCTGATTTATATATAAAATCAGTCACGACTTGAACCCGATTCATTTAAATTCATCTAATCAGAGTGCATTCACCACACAAGGCTATACATAAACATTACCCCCATCCTGATGACGACTCATGTAAATTTCGGTACTTTCATTTCAAATAACCAACCAGACGACATTTCAAGATATATTGGCTTCTTATGTTTCCTGCGGTCTTACTATGTATATCTATTTTTTTTTTTATTGCCACGATCAAGATCCCCGACCGCACATTCTAAAGGGAAATTCCCCCACTTGAACGAAAATTACCTTATTAAGCGTATTCAGCGCACGAAATTTGGCGTCAGTGAAAAAAAACGTACCATACGAGCGGTAGCGCTGTTGGGGGAATATGTAATTTAAAGAATTTTTCTGATACCTCGACGTCAGGTTACATACAGTTCCAATGAATCAACTGCAAGTTAGATCTGATAAAAAAACAAAAAAATAAAAAAAAAAACAGCAACAAGTACCATCAATGTGAGCAGAGGTGAACAGAGTGAAGCTAAAGTTTTGAATATGATGCCTTAAGTTTTATTTTTCCACAGCGACTATATATACGAACGTGCCGACAATTTTGAGAATTGAGACTTGTTATGGAAGCTTCTTTACGTAGGTGAGGTCGTATATGTGAACTGGGTCACTTGGCTTAGGCGAATTCAAATTCAAAACCTTTTAATGGACGCGTGTAAGTCGAATGGCTTAGAAGTGCGGCCTATTATGTGTGTCAACCGAAAAGGATTGTGTTGGTTGCGAATATGCCTACACCTTTGCCATTACAAATTGCTGGTCAGTTTAATACTGATGGACCTAAAGATGATGCGAGTACCATTTTAGAAAAAAATATGTCAAATAGTTGCGGAAATTTCTTAAAAAAGAATCATTGGTCATTGGAAGAGACAACGAATTACTCAAACCATTGTTCTGAGAAGCTTGTCTCGATAAAGTAAAGCTGCTGACACACGATGATGAAGTTGGTTTGGCAGATCCATCAATTCTACTTTGACATTTGGAAAGACATGAATCGCTATGTCTACTCCTAAAAAAGGTAGAATTATAATTGGTTCGGTTTTTTTCGGAATAATTTGTCAGTGGTGTTGTAGTAGCCTGAATTTCGGCGAAGATTTTCCGGTCGTCCGACACAAACGGGACAACAACTACAACGCTAAGCCGCTCGCATATAAGAGTAGGGAACAACACGAGATGCTTCGGGTCAGTCGATCTGCTAGAACTTCGCATCAGCGACTTTCTCTTTCCTCAAATGGATGAATTGGGACTGGAATACATGAAGTTCCGATTCCGAGAGGATAGAGCAGCGGCGCATTCTGTACGAGCCACAACCGAAGTTCTAAGGGCTGCATTTCCGGGTCGCCTAATATCTCGTTTTGGCGATTTCCCAAGATCTCCTGATTAACTGTTCGAGGCTCCCTTTTGTGAGGTTTTTAGAAGTCACGACTCGAGTCTATGTCAACAAGACTTAGACTCCTGAAGCGAGGACCTATGGCCGGAAGTTCTGGCACGTCTGATGGAAAATTACATAAATCGGACACAAAGGGTCATTAATTCTGGCGGCGGCCACTTAGTCGATGTCATTTTCTCGACCTTGTTCTAAAGTGCAGCCAAACCCGGGGACTTATATCAAACTTCTTTTAAAAATAGGTATCTACCTAACATTTTTGATGGGAAACATCTTTTGGCGCGACTTGGGAATAAAATCGACTCAAATGAGACAGAAATTTCGGCGTGATGGCGGAAATAATCAACATCACTTGGCTCTCGACTCAACCGATTTTAATAAAATTTTGTGAATGTGTATAACCGATAGATGGCGCTGTTATCGATCTCCGAAAGTACTCAACTGATTTCAATGAAATTTTGTGGATGTATATTTTTGTTTGTAGTTTGAAATATAGGATAGTCTTGGACCCGATAGGTGGCGTTGTAGCCGACATGTAAACATTTTTTTTTTTTCAATTCTTTCAACTTAATTCTTAAAGTGAATACTTCTATCGCCACGCTGGACCTGTGGAGTGAACTGATAAAGCCAGGTTCGACACAGAAACTAGACTACTAAACTCCTAGACTATAAGTTGATTAAATAAAATCTAATTGCAAACAAAAACTCTTAAAATTAAAAACGTTGGAGTGGATTGCATTATGAAAACTTAGGTACTGGGCTGTGTTAAGATTAAAATATTATAAAGGTTTGGTTTGTTTTTAAATTGAATTTCTTAACACAATTCAACTATACAATTTAACATACACATTTAGCGAGAGAAGTTTCACATGTGGTGCGTGGTCACAAGCACACTCCCTGTTCATTTAATAAGTACTTTTAACAATTTTAGACTAAAGGAGCAAGTTACATGCGATCCAGTCGTGCACATATAAATTCTTTGTTTTGGATACTGAAAGCATTTTCTTGATGTTGGAAAGTTCGACTTTTGGCAAACGTTTACCTATGGTGCTACCAAGCTACCATTGTCAATTAAGCCTTGTCCCGAATTTTGTGTCATGTTAATATGAATACTTGCAGAAAGATAGGTTTCAGTTCTTCTTACAAAGTAGAGCAAGTAGTAGTCCACAATTTGTTCCCAATTCATCATTGGTTTATTTTTTTTATGAAGTTGCATCATCACAGGTTAGAGACCTATTACTACTTCACGTTTCACGAAACACATATCATCAACTATCATCGTGGAGTTAATTTTGCTTTAAAATAATGTCTTGTGTTGTATTTTAGAATACTAGGCTGGTATTGCCCGGTTGTACCTATTTTTTGCTCACAATTCTGAAGCGTAAGACTTTTTTCTGCTTCCAGTGACAAATTGGCCTCCAAAAATGGACTTTGCTTCTGCTTTAGGTGGGAAGGCACAGTGTTGATTCCCAACACAAAAACACCACGAACACAAGAAACAGATACATATCATCAGAACATCACATCCGAATATTTAAAAAACACAAACTAAAATGTAACAATGAGTTATCTATATATATAAAACGAAGTAGCGTCCGTAGGACCGCTCATAACTCGAGAACGGAGTGAGAAAATTGGAAAATTTTAAACGAAATTGGAAAATTCATAAATTCTATGTATTTTGTAGGTACTGGGAATTCTTTTATTTTGTCTATTTAGTCTAAATTCTACATGAAATTAAATATTTAGTAACAAACAATTTTTTTAGCTGGCGGGAATAGCTATACTCTGTCCAAGAAAAATTGTCAGTACAGGGAAGATAGGATGTTTGTCTCTCAGTCTGGTTGCAATGATTTACATAAATCGGTCCCTTTTTAAAGCTCTCACAGGGTTGCCGTAGTGTGTATGATAATTCGACATAACTCAGAGAGCAATACTGTTAGGGTTACCATCTTCCAATTTAGCCAGGTCTCATCAGTAAAATATATCTTTCTTTTATCTTTTCTAATTTTTTTTAATTCGCGTAGATATCTTCGTCTCCAAGAAATAATGTCACTTCTTTCCAACAACAAATTCTTTAGCTGACGTTTGACGAATTTAAGTCCGAGATCTTTTTGCAATATTGTATACAAAGTTGATCTGCTTAGTTTTGTTATATTTTAACTTTTTTGTACTTCCAATAATATCTTGTCTAGCGTTGGAAGGTCATTATCCATAAAAAACTGATGGACTATCCGTCCAATCGCACATTTGTCAAAATCATCCACCTTGCTCTTGATACCGGAATTATTTTTCTTCTTTGGTGGTGAATTGTGGCCTTTGATTGCTTTTTCCCTTAAAAGCCTGTATACAGTTCGTTCCGTAACAGAAAAAACAGTACCTAGCCGCATTTCCTACGGCTTCCGATTTACTTTTGAAAAGGTCATAGAATTTTTCAGTTGCATCAACAATTTTTTGTTTCTTTTCTACACTTAGATCCTTTGAAGACTTTGTAGCCATGTTTCTGTTTATTCATATGCACAATAAAGTTAACCACTTGCTTAGATGCACTATCCGCTATTGAGATAACAACCATTGTTTCCGCCTTATATACACAAACAGGCAATTAGAAAAAAAATATATAACCACGACGCAATGTCATATACCTAAACAGATGGTAAAAGGAAATATGCCCTAAGGAATAAGGCTGAAAATTTGTACTTATTTTTCTATAATAAAATATTTAATCAAAGTTTATCCCTTAAAATACCATGCTTTTGCATAAATCCGGTTGAGTTGCCCTAGTAATCACTATTAATTTATTGCAATATCTCTACAACGCACATATGATCACTTGTTGCGTTAGTGAAATGAATGCATTAAAACACCTCACGAATAAACATTATTTCTAAAAGACAACATTCAAAAATATGTTTTAACTGAATATTATTGGATCTTTCAGAAATACAAATAAATTAAAACCGAATGGCAGCACCCCACATAATATTCCGCTCTCAAAAGCTCCAAAAAGCTCCAAAAAGCACCAAAACCGAAAGTTCTTTGACAAAATTCAAAGAAAAACCCTTAATGATATGCTAACATTGCCATATGGTAACACTTCTCTGATGTGCTTCAGTCACTCACACACACTGCTTATTTTGGTTGATGATAATAGCAAGCGAACACAAGCGATCGTGCTCATTCTGCCCGCGACTGTGTGGCAGACTGGTTGTGGAGGGATGTATGCGAATTTCAGGAAAATTACAACAACAAAATGCCTTGGAATGCCAGTGGTTTCGTTTTTATTTCAGAGGCAAATCTTGTGTTTGAGTGCCGTGAGAGTACTACAGGCACCACTGGTAGAAAAAAGAGCTTCCCATAAGGCCTGTACTGACAATTTTTCTTGGACAGAGTATAGTCTATATATATAAAACAAAGTTGCATCCAGAAGACTGCCCATAACTCGAGAACGGATCATCCAATTTGAGCTATCTTTTCTTTGTTGTATTTGTCTATGCCTAGGGAAGGTTCATACGGCGAGAAAATTGGAAAATTTAAAATGGAAATTGGAAAATTCGTAAAAAATAATTTTCCGTACATTTTGTACAAGGAAGTTTTTTTTCTTGTTGATCGCAATATACAGTGAGATCGTATTTGTAAAAAAATCTACTAAATAACTAAATTCATGTAGAATTTTTTCTAGCACGCGAAAAGCCGGGCGGAAACAGCTAGTTGTACCTATATATAAATCACGTTGCAATTTGGCACATATTTATCAAAGAAAGAATAATGGTATATTGGATTAGTCATCGAGGTACACAGTTTTGCATACCCGGTCTATTCAACTTCCAACTTGACACTCACAGTCAATTGCCTGACAGTGGGTAGTGGGTTATAAATTGTCCCCACGGTCTATATCAGGAGATCATCGTGCATATATTTTCGGCGAATATGTCGTCACCAATGTGAATGTAAATTCCCGTACGCTTAATAGTACGCCTAAGTTCAAGTTCAACTCAGGCACTAAGATCAATGCAAATTACTTGTGGTGCCCAAAAGTAGCAATCCCGTGGCGTTGACGAATTTATGCAAGTTATATATGCAGTCTTGTTTCAAAGTTGTTCTAACTTGCTTCCATTGATTTTACTTGCCAGACTTTTTTGGAGTATGGAGCATCCTCGCATGCTCAAGTTCGCCATGAAGTCCTCTGAACAAATGATTTTCATTTTCTTGGCATGACACCCCAGCATCTTATGTCCTTATTATGAGACAACGATTTTTTTTTTTTTTTTTCACTTATAGAATTCCCACAGTTGTTTGATTGTTGCAGAGAGAGGTGGCATTATCGTGGTTATGACACAAAGGCGTCGAAGCATATGTGCTCCATTAATCAATCGCCTGTTTTAGATGGCATATGGTGGAATCCCCTTCTGAGCACCCTTTCAGCTTTTTAATTTGGCGATGTCTTGCTACAGACGACCTTTTCTGACCGCAGTGTGTCAAAATACCTATTTCGAACTAAAGATTACCAACCGCTTTTGTCGTTTGAAGTATAGAGACTAAAGAGAGTTTCCAAATTGACACAGAAGTTGTATCCCTCTTGCGTTCTACGAGTACTGACTTTCGCCACATTTACCTTCCATCAAAAAAGGCAACCCGACCCTTGAACTACTTTCATCGGGTCCAAGTAAAATCCCCATCGACAACCGATCTGTTTAAAATCACACGCCAAGTGCCATCTCCGCTCTGTGATTGTTTTCTACTGTAAAACACTTCTCGAAAGTAGTTCACACCCTCGGGGAGTCTGTATCACTTTTCCTGCCACATAGTCGTACGCATATCTGAAACGTTTAATCTTCGATTGTGCTCCAGAGCGTGCAGGGAAATACGCCAGGGAAATACGCCCTCCCCGATATTCTTTCCATTTGCAATGACATTCCCACTTCTTAATCGTTTTACGGGCACATGCCACCGCAGGGACACACTCTTGCGTTCGATGATTTAGAGTATGCCAGTGTGCCTTACCCTGGGGGTAATTGTGTCGCCATTTCAACATTCTTAAGAACCCAAGGCCACTCATTCACATGAATTTATGATCTCATCAAACAAATATTATCTCACAGTCATAACAATTTCCCATATAGCAAGTGGCAAGTTACACCCTATTGGGTGTATAAACATTGGCGTTCGTAAACGGAAGAACACTGCATCAAAGTTCAAGAGTATCAGACGCTATCTATCGTCTCTTCAAATGCATTTACCTATGCAAATGTTTCCTTATACGTGCAGCTAAACGAGCAAACACTTTTCTTTGCTTTCCTCTCCATATAGATGCACTCATCGCATCAGAAGGAAATCTCCTCTCGACTTTGTGTACACACGCGAATAAACGAGACACGAGTGTTGCTGCCAAACACAGCACCTCAATGACATTACGTAAATCGAATGACGACGATACGTAATAGGTTTTCGCGGGAAAAGCCTCGTCACACACTCACACAGCCAAACAAGTTGATGTTCTTCAACGCGACTGTTCATCTAATCGCCACTGATTTAGTGGTTGCAACAGCGACAATAAAACTACGCATCAGCCTCCACCAGCAGTTGGCCGAGAGAGTGCGAGCAGCAAATCCTAACACGGAAACAGAAACCGATCCAAGACCACGTAGAGTTGGCCAAAAACCTGCACCGAGCACCGACTCTTCAGTTGGTTATCTTTTGGCTGCATACAACTAACTTCCTGGTTATTTTCATTATGATGTATATACTAGTAGCTAACAAGTTTTGCGTCTTGGCCAGGCCACTCTTTGGCCATCCGTCTACATCTAGTAAACAATCCCCTCACGTAATACAGATCCGGATGCAATGCCAAAGGCGCTGTGCAACTGTTCGGCGGGACAAGACGAATAGGGCGGATTGAATTTGAATTATTAGGGGTGCGAATGAATTTCTCGTTTTACAACCACTAAGTACACAGGCAGGAGTGCACTTATGTGCAAATTACATGCAATTACACAAATTCTTGCGACTTGTGTTAACAACACTTGCGAATTGTTATTCAAATGTTGACCGAATTGTCATTGCATTGGAATGTTACAGCTTCATTGGGATAATCAAACACGCAAGTATATGGGGTTGTAAGATGTTGATTAGTTTTACTGATTCAAAATGCAAAACGCAGTCCGACTTTTGGACATTGCCAATGATTATCTTTCGGCTCATTAGCTAAGCAATTAAATTCAATTAACGATCTACATAAGTGCTACATTTTCTTATGATAAATGAATATTCAATTTAGTAATTGAATTATGAATTTAATTGCGTTTTAGTTTAGATGAAGCTGCGTAAGAATTTGCTAAGGGGATGAAGTGTAAGTCCTGATGCTAAAATTGTTTCCAGATGTTGCTCTAGCCACGGGAATTGTGCAACCCTGGGGCGAACGCAGGTAGGGGTTTTGGGGGGTTGAAACCCATTCCCCCCTGTCTATTGTTGAATTGAATATCTGTTTTTCTAAAAGTAGGTAATAAGAATCAGGTAATTTTTTGTAGTTGATGAAAAGACGGTGAGTGTCGACTTGAAACTAGTTCGTCTTCTCCAGGATTTTTCAGTGTTTCAGTGTTAAAATTCAGTCTACAATCGATCTGCCAGACCACACTTTTGGGGCTGACCACACCGCATATGGAAAAATAAAGAAAAATAAATAATTAGTTGGCGCAACAGGTCCGTAGGGACCAAGGGCCTAGCTTCTCACAACCATTAGTTTTGTGTGAGTTTTTAATTTTTTCCATGATCTACAATTTTATGCCGATTCCAAACTGCTAATTGAGAAGCTCTAACAAGACAGTTTGTACTCTCGGATGTTTGTCAGACGTTCGCGAGAGGTGGCGCAGTGAAAAAAAAAACCCTGAGTTGGAATTTGGGTTATCACAGGATTCGAACTCGCTGAGTAGTCCAACACACTAACCACTAAGCCACTACGCCGAAAAAGCTTGATGGAACCTTGTGAAAATTACACTTTTTTAAATAAGAGACCCTTTATATTTATTCAACACTTTTCAAGGGTCTGTAACAAGCGACTTAAACAGTATTATTCAAGTTATCCTTATTAGTGTAGAAAAACTAATTTGTTTTCAGTTTAAACACACATGGCAACATTTTTTTCTATTCCATGTCACAGCGCGAAATATATTTTCTTTTTTTTTAATATTTATTTTTAATGCGACCATTATATTTTGTGAAACTTCATGTAACAAATATTTTGTTTCGTATAGACAACGTCAGAATTATGGTTTTGGAAAACTTCATTAGTTCTCTGACTTTTTAACAAAATGCAAGCTACTTGAGATACCTATCTCAAAAAAAAAAATCTATTGGCTTGAATTACTATCAAAATATTTATGAATGGAATTCGACTTCGTTCATATGCACAACGAAATCACGGCGGCCAATCGACGGGTCCGTTTCTCGACCATCTAAGGCGGAACTACTCCTGCAATTTTTTTTAAATCGATGTTTATTGAATAATAAATCAGAAAAGAACGTTTTTATTTGAGTTAAATAAGCGAGAGGTAGGTTTTCGTTTTGTCTCCACACCAGTTATAACTTTTTATCAAAATGTCTTTACAAATCAACAAAAGTCTAAAGTGCCTAGCTGTATGATTTATCTAAAGAAAATATTCATGACAGGTTGTGGTCAAAGGAGTTACAAAATTATGCATTAATTTGGACATGTGCAAGTGAACTTATAAATAGAAAATATTAATCATGAGTAAAACTATTTCCAAAGGGGCGTAGTATTTTTTCGATATTCGATGTCGCTTTTTCGCTTATAAAAAAACACGTAATTCCCGAAAATTGTGGTACATGTTTTAATATTAAATATTTATTAAAGGTAGGATCGATTTTCGACCCCAAGCGAAACTAGTAAATATAATTATTATAATGAACCCAAAATGTGTGATTAAATGGCACCTAAAAGAGCTGGCGCTTACTATAACAGAATTAATAAATATTTATGGTAATGGGATTCATCGTATCTAGAAGAAACCAGTCCTATTAAAATGTTCAACATCTGGGTTAACGTCCGATTCTATTCACTTTCCCATTCATCTTCGAATAGCCGCACAAGCAACAATCAAGCCATGGAAAAATGGAGAGCTTCTGTAGGTAGCTATCGATTTTGTTAATGACTGCAATTTTTCATTGCAAAAATGAGCTGTGAAAAAATTGATTTCAGAAGAAAATAACTAAGTTGTGACTTTTAAAGTACATAATCATCGAATTCTTCATTTTCGAGTAACTTGCTAAGTCATACACCAGAAACTGTTGGAAAAAATTAAACCAAAACTGGCAGTTGTTTATTTTTGAAGTGAAGGCTTTTTGAGGCACGCTGGACCAGTGAACTGGTGAATGTGTTACGAAAACTGTGATCTGGCGAATCGAACGAAAGGAACGTGGTAAATTACAAAAATTACCATCCCCGTTTTTATTCATTGGGTCGTATGAATACATTTGCTTTGAGTAAAAGGTTTTAGTAAAGTAAAAGCCCTTAGCAATTATTGCTTTGAATCGGTATGAATAAAAACCTAGTTTACTAAAGTAAGTTCGAAAATAGCTTTTACTTCGCTGTACGTGTACTCTTGCCTTGCAATTTCTGTCAAACCTGACCAATGAATTTGAATTGTTGAATTTTCCTTGAGATTCTAACTACTGTGGAAATTAAAATTTAAAAAAATTAAATTCAGAAATATGCATGCAATCTATAGGCTATAGTTCCAATTGCACCTGGAAATATTTTTTTTTTGTTTGCAAATAGGTTGTTGATGTTTTATCTCTTGTTCAGGTGGCGGGAATTGTAGCAGATCATAGGCTTGTTGGAAATATTTGTTGACACGCCACTACGCCAGTCATTTGAACTGTCAACCTAAAAGTCCGCATCTCTTATATACCTTAGAAATGATTATTTCTAAACATTTGCATCTGAACGAAATGTTATCCATAAGTAGTTAACACTCAATACTTTTCGCGTGACAAGAAATAATTGATTTTTTTCACAGGTATTTGTTGGTTTTCCTGCACGAACAAAACATAATTTAACTATTTATAGACAAACCATGGAAATTCACATTGCTTACTCTTTTTGTGTAAAAAAATGTGCGTACAAAATATTTAGAAAAAGGTCTCAGTCAACTAGCTAGCAACTAGCAACTAGCAGGCTCAGAATTCGCATAGCATTTGCTTTGTTTATTCATACCGATCTGAGGAAAAGGTCAGTGCCGCCGCTTTTCGAACATGTCAAAAGTTGGAACTAACTCAAATTAGTTTTTATTCATACGAAACGTAGCAAATGCTTCGACTTTGACATTTCTCCTGAGTAAAAGCAACTGCTACGCTTTATTCATACGACCCATTATCATTGCCATGTGAAGACTCCAGTCGTTTTTGCGTCTAAAATTGTAATTCTTAGAATTAAAAAAGCTTTAGCTAAAACCAGGAGTTCAACCTGAGACTGTGAAACTCATAAGCTGTGTCTAACACATTACACCACTGAAACAGTTGATTTAATTCAATCTTGAATTGTTAAACAAAGCGTACAAAAAAATCTAAAAATAGAAAACGTTAAAATTGATTGGGTTATAAAAATTAATACACTTCTGCTGCACTGAATTGGTTAGGAATAATATATTATAAAGATTTGGTTTTTAAAAGAAATTTCCTAGTACTATCCAATTGCAACACAATTCAGTGTGTCATACCCACATAATATATCCACATTTAGCGAGAGAAGTTTCACTTCTGGTGCGTGGTTACTGTCTCTGGTCACAAGCACACTCTCTTTTTTTATAGCCAGCAATAGTTGCACAGTAAAATCGTAAACACCTTTGCTCTTCTGCCTTAAAAAGACGACGTCATTAACACCAACTACAGCTAGCCTAATAGGATGACCTTGACCTTATTTGGACACTTGAAGAAAAAGAAAGTTTGCCACTCGTAGTTTTAAAGCAAAGATAAAAACAATTTGAGTTACATTGCAGGAGTTGCAAGGTTATTGGATTAAAAAAAAGGTGTTTTCACAAAAATATAAATTAAAAATTTATTGCATTGGTCATTGTGGGCATGTTTTACATTTAACTCCAATAACAAATACAACAGCTAAGGTATATGAAATTATAAACTGAAACATTAGGTACGTGTGCAACCCCTCTAGCTTTAACCGATTTGAAACAGTTTAGTTTTTTTTCCCACATACAAGTAGCAGCAAGTGTCAAGTCTAAATGACAAAGGTGCTATTAATGATTTAATAATTTATGAATTGTTGTTTTTTCGAGGGAAGAACTCTTGACAACAACTTGTAGACACAGTCACTTTGGTAGGAATGATACCTATTTCGAACTACACCACTAATTCATCATCAGACTCCTTTGAAGTGATTGTTTTTGAATAGTTTTGAATTCTGACAGTCAATTCTCCGTATATAATTCCATTTGGAAAGACATTTCTGTTTTTCCCCTGTCAGGAAATGAACTTGCAGTTCGATTTTTCTCCAATTGACCAAGTGACTACCACTTGCGCCAACTGAGCGACGAGTACAAGCCCGACAACTGGTGATTAGAACGGAGGGAAGACCTACCTCAAGGCGTTATTGTAGCTACGAGGTGTTTAATAATTATACAGTGGACTCCGCTTACCTGAAACACCAATTTGCCATAATTACTTTTTTCACCTGAGTGATATCTTCTCTTAAGCGAACTTAAAACAACAAAATGTCCGTGACAAATTTTGTTGTTTAGTTAACCGATTTTTTTTGTACAGTAAAGCGTAGGTATAGTTAAATTCTGCCCAAACTATGCAACAAATATTCATGAATACATTTATGAACGAAAAATACTGCTGCCTGAATGCGGCTTTTATGCATTGACAAAAATGATTTGATAATTTTGAAATTTTCAGAAATGCAACATTTTTACATTTATGAAATCGACCGTAGTTCAGATAAGCAGAGTCGAAACTGATGAATCCTTTAATTGTAAAAATACAAGTACAATAGCAGTAAGCAACACGCGTTCTTCTAGTTTACGAAAAATAACTATTTATTGGCAAGAATTGTGCAATTTAAGAATGGGGCCTTAAGAGACCCATACCTGATGCAGCGTTGCTGCGTGTTTGCGGCAATTGTTTGTGTAGATCAAAATTTTCTGATTTTAATTATATTTACGTAATTTCTGGTAATTTGTCTACTCAAACCGCATTAACTAACAAGAAGGAGTAAGGATGGCAAATCATACGCAGTGTAACAGTAATTGCTAGAAATAGCCAGCCCCGACAGCATTTGACAGACAAAAAATTATGTTTGCACTAATTGTTTGAGAATTATTGGGTGGCAAAAACTACATATACGCTCAAGCGTATTTTATATCTCTGGTGTCCAGCGCTGTCGAAAGTACTACAATAGGACTATTAGACTCCTATTTTGTTTGCCGTACTAAGGTAGTCCCAAAGACAAAAAATTGCACCAACTCCAATTTTGAATTGCGGATTGGAACTATTTTTACTACATGGTAGAGAAATACCTACCTAGTAGAATTGCAATATTATTTTATTTGTATTCGATTTTGTTACATTTGCGTCGAACAAACTTGCGGATCCTAGAAATTCCCCTCCTTCTGCCTCTAATTTCGAACTCGACATGTTAATCACTTTAAAGAGTTTTCCAATAAGAAGGAGTCGATGTTGAAATTTAATAAAACAAGCTGTATATGAGCTATTAACGAAATTATTTTTTTCTTTAAAAGGGCCGTATACGACCATTAAGTGTAAAATATAACATCTTTCAAATACACGCCTGGGCTTCTCAAGGTAGCTCGGTTTCGAGTTGTTCAATTTTTGGCTGATTGTGTACCTAAAAGGTTGTCTCATATTTGAGCACCAAGCGTTGGAGAGTGGACTTTGAAGGGTCACTGCTTTTGCTGTAAAATGGACGCAAGGCTTTCACTGACGACCACTCATTTTGATACTAAAGTTTAATCATTTGGACTGCATTTGACTGGTGCTGCTCAATTGTGTAACTTTCCGATTTGGCATTAGTGATTGAATAATAAACCACAGATAATACAGACACAGACCCAAACGACTATCTAAAAATAAATTTATTAATTTTTGATCTGTACTCTCCCGCTCTCCCCAAGACGGTTCTGTAATACTTTCCAACGAAATTATAAAATGGCAGACCTGTGGTGTCCTTTAGAAATATTCAATAGGGCTCTCCGTAGTAAGGTCTACCCAAATGAGCTTTCGTCTTCTTAGCCAATCACTTTCTTTATAAAATCTACAAGTCCATCTATCATACTGTGAGAGAAGCTAAAGAATGTTGTGCATTTTTGCACGAGACGGGACAGAGAGATTCGTTTGTCCGCAGTCAATGCTAATAAAGTCGTAAGAATGAGATCACAAATCAGACACCTAAATTATTATGGATGTTGTACCCATAATTATAGATACGTAAAGCGGAAATAAACACAAGTTCCGGCGACCAACATTCCTGCCATCACTTGAAAACATCTTTATTTACGATATAAAATATGTGAAATGAGTGTGTTAGTTAGTTTCAGTAAATTAAACCAACAATTCATCAATCAGTTATACGAAATAAATAAATAACTGTCCATGCATCACTTCCAGAAGCCATTTCGTTTTATAGGAACGCGTAATTTCGCTAACCACCGCTATAAAAATATCAACATGCGGAGCACTCTAAGGCCCGTTTGCTGATAGTACTCATAGCGATTTTAGTTCCACTTAATATCTTATGTGACAGTTTATGACATAGAAAAAGTAGCCCGTAAGGTATTTAAGTAGCACTTATATCGCTATGAGTAGTATCAACAAATGAGCCTTAGAATTCCTACCACGTAAACAAGATGGCCGACCTAAATACGTGTCACGTTGTTAGGTAATGCTGTCCTCTTAAGCCAGACGGCTATTGAGTATTGGGCATCCCTTTAATTTTCCGTGTAAGAATTTAGAAATGTGTGACGATGGATGACATGAGGTACTTGTTTAGACGCAACAGCTTTTCCTTATGAATTTGAAAAATTATTTAGTTCTCAATGGGAAAAAAAAAAAAACAAAAAAACAAAGGAATGCACATCGTCAAACAATCTATAAATGAATTCCTTTTACACAGGATCTCGATTGCACCAATTCAAATTTTCCCCTTCAATACGTTTCTAATTTTGCACTTAAATCGGAAACGACAGTTTTAATACTAGCGGCAAACACACTTTCGAAAAATCGGTTTCATGCGCACATAAAATCAAGCTCTCGCATCGTATTCGATGTCTGTTAGGTTGAATAATTTTGTTTCTAATAAAAACTTAAGTTGTAAATAAAATCAAAGTCCTACGCTCAAAATATATACGAGTATCTGCTTACCCTAATTCAAATCGATAACCGGTTCAATTCATCCCCAAGAACATTTTCTAGGCGGTGTTCATGTACTTCCGAAGGTTTATTTTTTATAGTTCGGAGATATTTGTTGGTTGACAATTTTCTTAAATCTAGAATTGGTGCGCTGTTGATGTTCTGTTTTATTATAATCCTACTCATTCAAAAAGTATTAGCCGATAGAAGTCGGAAAATGTGTTGACATTTGTTAACACTAACAAGGTCAATAGAGTTTTATTATTTATGCTTATTGATTGTTATTGAAATATACAAAATACTACAAACAGTCTCGGATTAACACCCCATGGATGATTTTTTAACATTTTGAGAGAACCATGAAGGGGTGCATCGATGATTAGACCCTCGTTATGTTTCAATACTTTCTGGGAACAGTGGTAACAGCGATAAACCTTTTCTTCAGGTATTGTCAATATCAAACTGCCGCCTTCGCACTTGTGTGACATTGGCCAATATGTGGAAAGGAAGATTCTTATTGGCTTTTGCTTTGAGTCCCCTCGAACTTTTGCGACATTCAAAACAAGTTTTTAAGTGGCTATTGATAAAGATCTGTCGATTTTAAATATTGGCTGCATATATTTCGAAGACCTACAGAGTTAGCTAGCTTTTCGTTCTGAAACTGAAGTGTGTGGCATCACTTCAGTGCTCTCAAACTTTGAAGACCGTTTTCCCTGTTTTTAAGATTCCATAGCCAGAGGGAAAAAACTGACTCTAAACTAAGATTACACGTGTCATTTTTCGTTGCAAATTTTGACATGCTGACTTCACAAAAATTCGCTCTTTCTATTGTTAGGTACTCGTGCTTATCTCGTGAGAGTACGCTGATGCGACAGACGCTTGACAGGCGATCGCATACGTAGTGACACATTTAGGATAAGTGTTTACGTCGGCATGTGAAAAATTGCCACGAAAAATGGCACGTGTAATCTTAGGTTATGACATTTTGAGCACCTGAATGCATTCACTCGTGTAATCTTAGCTTCAGGTAGACATTCGATGGGCTGTCTTCTTTCTTTTATGTTCAATATGAACAACTTATTCTTTAAAACTTGTTCGTAATGAAAAAAATATTTTAAGGACTATTCACATGAGAGCGAATTGCGAACTGCGAACACGCGAATATTCGTAGTTTCTGACACTTCATTCACATGAAAATTTTTTTTGGTCGCAGATAGCAGATAGATAGTATCAGAATCAGTTTCATTTTTAGAGGATAAGTTCGAACGAATTTTTCATTCGCGGGTTTGTGGATCGCGACTGTTTTGTGTGGTCACAATCCACAAGATAAAGTGTGACAGTTCGCGGCAAGAATTTTCAATTCGCGGGCAAATTGCTTGGATTGTTAATTTAGCTGTTTAAATCAATTGAGATTCATGTTTTTTTAGAATAGGTTTTAGATTAATTAAATATAATGGTTTTGTGATAGAACAAATAGCAATTTTCCATTCATAAATACAGTTAAATTGATTTGTTCGCAATTCGCCTATTCGCAATTCGCTCTCATGTGAATACCTAGTCCTTTAATTTTATTTCTAAAAATTTTACGTTGCACAGAGGTTTTTAATTTTTCGACTTTTATTAAGCTTGTCCCTTTTTCGCATTTTTTTTATTCAAAAAGCGCCGAAATTGGCGCCTTTCCTTTCAATCTAAGACCACTGGGCACCAGCCATTTGTTTAAAGGTTTTCTCTTCTCCGTTTGATTGAAACAATTTTTTTCCTCTCCATTTTTGAACGTTCAGTATTCGGAATTTGCAGTCGCAGTAGCTTAGTGGTTAGTGTGTTGGACTGCTATGCGGGGGTTCAAGGTTCGAATCCCGCAAAAACCCAATTCCGCCTTTGTAGGGTTTTTTCCGCTGCGCTACCTCTCGCGAACGTCTGACAAACATCCGAGAGTATAAATGTCTTGTAAGAGCTTCTCAATTAGCCGTTTGGAGTCGGCATAAAACTGTAGATCCCTTCCATTCGTTCCAAAAATGAAAAACTCACACAAAACGAATGGTTGTGAGAAGCTAGGCCTAGGGTCTCTCCGGACCTGTTGCGCCAACTATTTATTTATTTTTAGTATTCGGAATCACTTCCAATCTACATGAACATTTTCTTTAACCAAACAGTTTAATTGGAAAGTCGATCCAGCCTCTTTTTTTTTAATTCATTCTTATTTTGTGTAATAAAAGATGGAAGCAAAATCCCCTATAAATTAAGACAAACTGCATACCGATAGATACTTGGATATCTTTGAGATTCCGTGTATAGGTACCTTCCCCAGTTTGAACTGGCAGCGACAGTTGATGTAGGAATGCAATTAAAAAAAGACAAACTAATGACATGCGGTGCCCCATGTCAGCGGTATTCGATGAAAGGGTCCAAGTTATACCATTTACATCTAATTGCATATCTGACGCTAACCGCTAATAACCTGCCTGTAATTTTCCTAAAACCTTAATTCCTTTACTAAAGTTTGCTTAAAATGATAATTGCTTATGAATAATGTGCACACTCATCGAAAAGAAAAGTTATAAGTTATAATCTCTATAAATTACGTCGATGGCATACTCCACCCCACCGCAGCGGCGCCCTTCACTCTTGGGGGGACTCAAAATTCGCGACACGATTTCCACCACCATCATCAGAGGTATAATTGTGACAAACGCGTTTCTCTTTAATTCGTCTCGTTTCTCTTTGTTTTAATGCAGTTTTCTGCAATTAATTGCAATGACTACGTTCGCTGCGATATATTCCACACTATATACACGCGCGGTAAATTTCCACCCAATCAATGGATCGCGGTCTTACATAACCACATCGATGCGACAACAACTGAAATCGAACCTCTGTCCGAGACCGACTCCGACCCCGTATGCATCGGCGAAATGCCAATTCTCAGCTCAGTTTGATTGTTGCAATTTGCGCGCGCCGAAAGCGTATCTATGTATCTATGACCACCGCAGCACTCCACGACCGAGTGAAGGTCACCATCATTTGAGTTTTTTAGGTTAAACATCAAGTTCTTACGATCAATTAGAATCTCACGAGTATCTGTGTATAACTTTGTATCTATTTCCATCTTTTTGCAGAGTTTTCTTCACGTATCGTCGGCGTTCGCCAACTGTAACCGGCCGCACATCGACGAGGTGTTCTACAATGCGGGCCTTAGTGGAGAGAACGCCTGCCTGCTGGCCGAAGTACTCCACCCTGAGGTCCTGGACAAAATTAGTTCCAAGCTGATTGGAAACTTCCCCAATACCTACACCTACACAAAGGCGCTGGCCGAGGAGGTTATCCTAAAGAACGGCAAGGAGCTGCCACTCTGCGTGTTTCGACCCGGCATCGGTAGGCTCTCATCTGTCTCAGATTCTGCTGATGCGATGATGTAATTAATTAATATTTGATTATTTCAGTTATCCCAACGTATCAGGATCCGGTGCCCGGCTGGATTGACAATTTGTACGGCCCGACGAGCATTCTAATTGGCGCCGCAACTGGAGTGCTGCGAGTACTCTATGCGAGGATGAGTCAGAATGCATCTGTTGTTCCGGTGGATTATTGTGCCAATGCAATACTGGCCTGCAGTTGGTACACCGCTAAGAATCAGTGAGTACACAGTATTTTGCTTTTTGCATCGTGTGGGTTTCGTAATTTATTCGAATGCATCAGGGTGTGCGCGGAGTTTTGTTTGCACGAGAGACACGAGTCAAATTAATGGCACGTCAGTGTTTATAGATATAAATTGACTGTTTGGAAGACGTGATTTCCATTTCAGTTCATAAAATTTGCTGCGTTATGAAGCGTACGATGCGAATGGAGTAGTCCGGTTGCCTGTAAGGTAATTGTAAACAAGTGCGAGGAATGCTACTGCGGATGTTTGCTGTAGTTAATGGTCATTTTTGAACTTTGGCGGGACTTCATGCGAGTGCATTCCGCTTGAAGTAAGAGATATTTCATCTCTCCCTTTGTAGTTGAAGTGGCCGACCCAAGTCGTTCCATTTATTCGCATGGCATCGATGAAAATCGCAACCCTTTCCACCCGACTTTAGTCACACAACACACACACGTGTGCGATGATGGTATAGGGAAGAGTACTTCAAAACAGATATTGTCATGGAAATCGATTCCACAGGATACGAGTATACCCATGCTTCCTGGAGTCAATCACACGTTTGCAGAACACGAACAATAAACCTCGAACAAGAACAAGTCAAGTCAACGACAGACGACCGGCAGAGGGATTTATACTGTACAGGTTTACTGGGTATCACTGCCTGTCCATCGCATAATAAAAGAACGAGCAGATTGATATCGTCGAATGAATGAGGTGTGACGTGCAATTAGTTCGCTTCACGACGGTGTTACCAGTTATGGTAGGGACAGCGAAAACAACAATTTTGACGATTACCATACCGACCAGCATTATGTTGTGAAGTTTCATATGTGAGTCATCATGATGGCCCGTCATGGATTTCAAATTAGTAATCGATGTGTTTTGGTCATTTATTTTGATTTTGATTATTATTAGCCATCTACATATGTTTCTATTCTGTTTGTAATAACAACGAGTGATATGAGGAAACGAAAACCTAACACGTAGTTCTTCAAAGAGTCGATCATAATTTGTATACTCCCAACACTATTTGACTAGCCGCAAAAGCAGACTTTGTTAGAGTAGCACATCATCTATCTCCACTTCGATTTAGTATAGTTTGAGGTAATTTCCACTTACCAGACTGTCACCCTTGAAAATTTTTAGATGCGCGTTAATGAGGTAATATTTTTGGAGTTGTTATTCTGGCATTCCTAATGAGTCGGCGGTTTTCATTGGGCGCAAAATGTTCTGGCAGTTGGCAGTACAGTAGATTTTTTTTTTGTCTTTTTCATCAGTAGTAACTATAAGTTTTCCTATATCAGGTATTAAGTAAATTTGTGAGAACAGCGTTCTTGATCATATTCTAAGCCATTTGTTTTCCCAAACCGAGGAAGTTTATACCTAAGGCCTCCTTATTAGCCGTGTGACTATCAGCCTTTCATCATTTCTGGTGCCAGACCTTGAACAAATTAAATGACTTGCAGCTTCAGGTTAATAATCCGTCGCCGTTGGGTTTCTTTTTTCTTTTTCTTTTCACCAGCACAAGTCTACTAAAACAGCATTTGGCTCACAGCCAGACAAGAGGCTTGAGACCGCAGTTTTATGCTTTTGGATTTTATCTACTCCGGCATGTGTCCCAACTAAAAGCGGAGTGAATTACCTACTCGTAGTAAATAAAATGAGCAGTAGTAACTGCCGAATTTTTGTGACGTTGTGGCGTCAGCATGTAAACATTTGCCACGAAAAATGATACGTGTAATCTTATCCTTAGTTATCCATACGGTAAATGCAACCGAAAAAGTTGGAACAATTTTAAAAAGGAGTTTTTGTTTTACGTTTAGACGTTCATAGAAAAAAATTGGTCGGAAAAATGTTTCGGCTCTACGAATTAACTGCAAGGAAATAACTCCAAGAAAATAAAATGAAATAAGTCCCAAGAATTTCCATATAAATTAAGGAGTTATTTCAGGTGAAGAACTCCAAAGTGTTGGGACTTTTATGTGTTAGGAGTTATTTCCCAAAGAACTAACTCCAAAGCCATGTAGGTAAAATAAGTGCAAATTAGGACTTATTTCATTAGCACGGCTTTGGGAGTTATTTCATTTTTCTTAAAATAGAAATTTGTGCGAATATTTTGCCTTCTAAAGTACAGGGTGTTCGCCGGGAAGGTATACAGTATACTACTTTGTTTGTTTATAATTTTTGATTAAATGAAAGAGAATGGATCTTATATTTAAAAACGTTTTACGTAATGTCGGCAATTATGTATGGAATACAATATCAGGTAAATGTCCGCCTCTGTTAGTCTCACAAATGCGAGCCCTTTTGAGCACATTTTTCATGACATTCTCACACATTTCACGCGGTATTTCATTAATTTCATCACGAATATTTTGTTTGAGTTGCTCAAGCGTTTCTGGTTTGTTTGCATAAACCTTGCTTTTTAGATATCCCCACAAAAAGAAGTCCGGAGCAGTCAAATCAGGCGACCGTGGAGGCCAATCAACATCAGCATTTCTTGAAATAACTTGCTGAGGAAAGAGGTCTCGCAGTAATTCCATTGTAATCCTGGCTGTATGCGATGTGGCACCGTCTTGTTGATACCACATGTTAATCAAGCCCAAAGCATGAAGTTGTGGCGTTAAAAGGTGTTCAATCATATCACGATATCGCTCCCCATTCACAGTTACCGTTACGGCGTTTTCATTGTCAAAGATGTAAGGTCCAATGATTCCTCCTGACCAAATTGCACACCAGACTGTAACATTGTGGTTCATGCTTGGGCCTATAAACCTACAGACCCTCTTTCTTCGAAATCATTCACTACACGATAAATAGTGCGTTTTGTTGGCACGTTGTTTCTCCCAAAACTTTTACGTAACTTTCTCATCGTCACAGTAATCGATGATTGATTTTGATAAAATATTTTAACGATTAAAACACGTTGGTTTTTCGAATATTTTTCCATAATAAATTTGCCCCGTGTCTACTTCCCGACTGCCAAATATGAACTGTCAAAACTAATGTTTACCTAAACGGCGGCAAAACAAAGTAGTATATCTTCCCGGCGGACACCCTGTATATTTTTTTTCCACCACTTTGCGACTTTTTTTCATCATTTCTTATTAGAAATTAATTCATGATGGATTAATTAACTCCTAAATGTTTGCACTTACTTCTACTTTGGATTGGGACTTATTTCAATTTTCCTTAGAACTTGTTTCTTTAAAAAAGTTTGGAGTTATCGCATTTATTATTAGAATTCGTTAAATGCCTTTGCAGTTAAATCGCCAAATGTTTCCTTCCGAAAACAATTACGACAAATCAACCACCACTGATTGGATTTCATCAGAAAACAAATTCAAATGACAGATGGAACAGTAAAGAAATAAAATATGTCAGTGGAATGATTTGTTTTTTTTTTATGTGGAATTGACTGAGAAGTTGATCGGAAAACGTTTTTCGTACGGAAAAATTAATAAATAAAACTTTTGAAATCTGGACATAACTCGGAAACGATACTATTGTAGCAAAAAATGATTTCTAAGGTAATATGGTCATTTTTAACTTAATGGTGAACTCAGTTTTTCTCTATATTATCGTAAAATGGATTTAAAATTTTTTTTAAATTTAGTTTTCTTTATTTTACCTGAAACGATCTTGAGCAAAATGCAAACTTAGAGTAAGATTGATATTTTCAGAATTATTACGTCCCTACCGAAAACGGTAATTTTAAAAACTGCTCAAATTTCGAAAACCCGATTTTCGATTTCGATAAAACTTGAAAAAACCAAGTAATGCTTACATCCCGGTTTTACTTGCGTGATTTTACAAAAACCGCTCCAATATATAGGTATACCTATATAAGTATTCTAAATAAGATTAGGTTTTCTCAAAACTTCGAAAAAAACTCACTTTACTACCCAGAAGCCGATCTGTATTCATTTATTTTTTTTAAAAACTCGATGCCATTTAAAATGCAATAACAGCGGCGAATAACTTATTTTAAGCAAACATTTCCCGATTTTTCTTTTTTTTTCAACCATAGGAATGTCATCGTCTTTAAAAAATGTAAGGTAGCCATTGCTGGGCATGAACTTTGAATCAAAACGAGGCTGATATCAGCCAAGACGGCGGTAACCTAAACATTATTGTCGGTATGACTTTATTAATTCAGAATGAAGTGCTTGGAATGGTACAACACCCGCAGACTATTTACCTATGAGTATGAGTATCTTCCCCCTTCATCCTTGAAAGGCGGCAGTAAAGGCTCAAGATGCATGCTTCTCCAGCCCACATACATATGAGTACTGCTGATTAAGAATGCCGAGTACTTAATGAATATTTAGATAGTAGAGTAGAAAATAGAACAGAACTACAAATCTCAAAATCAAAAAGAGGTCAAAATTCATCACTAAATTAAGTCTCAAAGTCATTCGCGTAGTCGCAGAAGCTTTGGAGACAACAAAAATAAATCGAATTTTTCTACCTAATGAAACTGTCCAACTCTCAAGAAAAACCCATATACCCAATATTGGGCTATAATACTCCTAGGACACAGTTTTTGTGGTTAAAAAAAGCGGAATGAAATTAGAGTGGACGTCGATTATAAGGAATAACCGATTTAGCGAATTTGCGACATAATAACGAACGCTTTTCAGATATACATTGGCATCTCTGTATAGCATATTGTGCCCACGATTTGCTATCCGATACAAGGAACGTATATATAAGTTGGTTAAAAAAAATCCTGAAAGTATTTAAATGGCATGACAATCGGCTGTTCAATTTAACATTAGGTAAACAAAAGCTTATAAATAAACATATTTTTCAATGACTTCTTTTTTTTAAGTAGTATAAAAAATCGATCGATATAGTGAATGACATCAAACAATATATCGTTCGTAATATATGACGTTCACTGTAGGTACAATCAGAAGTAAAGGAACAAGCCAGTACAACGTTCGAGGTCTTATTCAAAAATTCATAAGAATGACAAGAATGACAAATTTACATCATACTATTGATGATGAGCTTTTATGCCATCTTGACGAACAATATTTCGTTAAACCAATGAAATAGGAAGTCTTGAAGTTTTTCAAATGCGTTTTTTTATAGCTCTAACGTCAATGGAGTTCAGAGTGGTCCGTACCGACTTGCCGTTGCAATATAGACCTAATAAGGGTTGCAAAGCATTTCTGTTGGGAACATAATTTTTCTGCCAACATACTGTTCTATCGGTCTTTCTTAATTGATCAGTTAAAAGGAGAATGTGGGAGGCTTCCACCAGTCTTATGAGTGAAGGAGTCATCGGTGTTTCCACCTGGCAAGCTGGTGATTAGAATTTTCCAAATTTTTGTTAATGAGGGATTGTAATGGTCAGTAATAGTGCCTGCACAGTGTGCACTGCGACCTGAAAAGATCTATTGTGTTGGCCTCTATTATTTAACCCAGTGAGCTGTTGAGGCTCTTTATAAACCTCAGTACTCTTCTTGGTTTTCTATATCTGCAGGACTAAAAAATGCCCCTTGCATATGGATCGCTCTACCCCTTGCTACAGCATTCGCGTTATCTCCCCCTCTTCTCTAGAGTTTTACTGTTTTGAGATGGTATCTTAGTGGCCAGTGACCAGTAAGATAACCCGTTAAGATCCTTAGATCTTCCTTGCTTAGCTCAAGTATTTTTTTTGTTTTACTACGAGCTGGGCTTATGAATCTTTTTGCCTGCCTCTATCCTTTTGATTCCATCCAGTATTCGGCTAGGCGATCATCTTCCCATTTCCTGAATTTTGAGTGTACGTAACCTCATCCCTCATGACCTGGTATCCAAGCAACGGTAACTGTGTTGTCATTGGCCAGATCTTCAGAGAGGTTGAAACATACCCAAACCATCTTTGATCTGATCGAATACGATCTTAGGGCCTTAAGAGCTGCTTGGCTGTCTGTGAGAGGATGTAGATGCAGGCACCTTTAGTTCTATGGCGTGTACCTCCGCTTGAAAGATGTCGGGTGATTATTCCAGCATTGGTGGCATCATCTTCCATCTTTGAACCATCGGTATACCAGATTTGTGATCCTGATGGTATTACGACTTGGTTGGTTCTCCAGGTACTCCTGTCAGATATGACTATCTTAAATTTTCTGGAGATGCGAAGACTTTTAAGCATGGTGTCTGATACCTTGATCACGGGATCATCTTGAAGCATTTGTAATACCCGAAAGTGTCCTGTGAGGTTTCCTGCTTTAAGATTTGATACATCAGGGAGAGGGCACTGAGACAAGCTTCCTTCTTTACAGAAATATGTAAAGGCAGAAGGCAGAGCATTTCCCCTATGGCTGCAGTTGCACAAGTTTTCATTGGCCCCGTTATACCAACGCATGCTAAGCGATATGTCTTGTTTAGTTTTTGTTGGGCCGTTATTTGTTCGCTTTTTGGCCACCATGATATCGCTGCATAGGTGATCATTGGTTAAATGACCGTGTTGTATGACCAATAGATCATTTTTGGTTTTAAGCCCCAGGTTTTGCCGTAAAGACGACGATGGCACATATAAAGTGCCTTTGTCGCCTTCTTGGTGACTTGATCAAGGTGTGAGTTCCAGTTGAGAGTCTTGTCTAGGATCACTCCTAGATATTTTACCTCTCCTGATAAATCGCAAACTGCGTTATTCAGCTTGATCGGTTTCAGTCCTAGTTTTCTCTTTCTTGAAAAGGTATCATGAAAGTTTTTGAGGGATTTATGGTCAATCCTTTGTTCTGACACCATCTATAGGTTGAGTTTAGGGCCCCTTGCATGATCTCCGATATCGTGGAGTCATGCTTGCCCCTAACAGTGATTACTACATCTTCTGCATCACCGTATTATGTACACCGATTTTGTGAGGTGGTATAGGAGTTCATCTATGACTAAAGTCCACAGAAGGGGAGAAAGTACTCCACCTTGAGGACAGTCCCTAGTGGCCGTAACAGTATTTTGTGAGCCTCCATACTCCAGATTATGATTAATGTGGCAATGCCTTTCCTTATCATATCTTTCTTTATGGCATCGAAGGAGGTATTGTCAAACGCTCCCTGTATAGGTATCTATGAAGGCACAGAGAGCCGTTTCCTTTGCTGCCAGAGCCTTTTCAATCGTCGTTGTGAGGCTGTGTATGGCAGTTTCGATAGACTTACCGGCTTGATATGCGAACTGGCTCGCATGAAGTGGATTACCTGTAAGGAACTGATCCCTTATGTACTGATCGAGGACTTTCTCCATGGTTTTCAGGAGGAAGGAGCTATGGCTCCTCAGGGATACACTTGCTGTTTTAATTTTTCTTCCATTTCAGACATTTTTATGTGCGCAGTTTAAATTAGCTAGTCTTAAATTATGTAGTTTTAATTCCTCAATATGCGTTTCTTGTATCGGTCATAGCCCAATTTCTCCTAAGTAAGCTTAGCTCTGTAGCCCACGGTGCGAGTTTCTCACACTTATTGTGTCTACGTATAGGACACGACTCTGCGAAGGATTCGCCCATTGCAGAAGTACCTATACCTAACCCTAATAATCAAAGAGTCAATGCCACGCTGCAGTTATATCAGTGGGTATCTTTGTTACACTTGTTCGGTTAGCTCGTTAGCTGGACGGAACAAAATTCTAAAAGCAAACAAAATCGACCATCATCCCAACCAAAATAAGCCCTCCAATACCATATGCTCCCATTCGGTGTACAATTCCATTCACAAACATTCGATTGCGTCCTTTTCATCTTTGAGTTTGCCAGAGACTATAACCAATTTAATCAAATAAATTTTAAATTCTGAAAATATCTCACAATCAGATAAATTCCCTCCAGAGCCGCAGTTCGTAAGAGCAAATACAATTTCCCCGCGCCCACATTTACCATCAGCGGTAACTATGAGCAAAAAATTTGTCTGCAAAATATTCACATACCCGTGGAGGTGTCGCGTCGGTTGGGTATGGCTATATGGCGGTATCCATGCTTTTATTTGCTTTCCTGTAATTAATGTTTCTGTTTTGAGCACGTCGAATTTATGCCTATACCTACCCCGGATGACCTGAAACGAGTTCGTTTCATGACATATAATAACGGCAACAAACACAATAATTCAACATCATTTTCACTAAATTAAAACGCGACTGTATCTTTGTTAAGACCAAGCAGTAACTGCAGTGTGCAATTAAACGCGAGCAATAAAAAGTAAACATCCGCATATGCGGAAACGCCAAAAACCAAAACAAAACTCTGGAGGTTGCATACTTGCTCCACACACAGTCCGAAGTAGAGCGAAATAATTCATTTCGGCGATATGTGTACTGGATGGAGAGATATTCAATTGTAGCCACATATATCCGCATGTTGGCGATTATGTTTGCAACACTCTGGCCCTTTAAATTGCGTTGCGTTGATTGACAAAGGCAATATGCGGTGTGCGGTATGGTACGCAACCACGACGACACGTACAAATTACTCCATCGACCGTTAAATGGCCTAAAGCAGCCATAGATACACCTTGTACTCGAGAGATGGCTTTTTTTTCCGCACTTGAACTCGAGGTCGGAGCCTGCTCGGCAATCGGCATGCCCGCCATGTAACACAGATAAAGAGAGAATAATCGCCATTCGGCGTGACGTGACGACTGACGAGGCTGGGGCTTCGCTTTTGTTGGCATCATCCCCTCGCCGCACAATGAAACCAAATTGTAAGATGTACATCTGAAATTTCATATTCTCTGTGCACTGTATTAAGTAAAGAATTTGTCAGAAGATATGTCCTGTAATCCATTACAGACAAGAAGGACGATTCGCTTTGTCGGTCTCCGAAAATAAATACACTCTCGCACGGTCCGCACAGAAGGAGAAACTAAATCATTCATTGCTTGGCTTTTTGCAGCGCTACAATTCCACCCATTTACAACTTCGTTCCGGATCCAGAGAATCTTGTCCAATGGGAGGCCTACAGGACATCCGCCCTCACAGATGGCGTCAAGATGCCATTCTCCCGTATGCTGTGGTATCCCTGTCTCACTGTGACACAATCCAAAGCTTGGTTTACGATTCTCTGCTTCTTCTATCACATCATACCGGCTGTGATCTTTGACTTTTGCCTCGTCCTAATGGGACGCAAACGAAGGTGAGTCCTATTATACACGCATAACTGTGAAAACGAACAAAAGATTTCCGGTTCTCCCCCGGCGTATAGGATGCTGAAGATGTACAAGAAGATTCACAAATCTAGCGCACTACTGAATTACTTTGCGGAGAACGATTGGACATTTACGTGCGACAACATTAAGAAGATTTGGGCCAAACTACCGGAAACGGATCACGAAATGTATCCGTTCGACATGAAGCAAATCGAATGGACGCGCCAGTTCTACCACAGCATGTGCGGCGTCCGACGCTACTTGGCCAAGGAGGAGCCCAAGACGATACCCAAGGGAATCAAGTTGCTTAGGAGGTAAGACCTGCTGACTATCATCGCATTTAGGATGCACGACGAAACGCTAATCGGTATTTTTTTTTTTTTACTCTCTTTCTCTCTCTCCCCCCAGATTGAGGATATTGCATTCGGCTATGCTGCTGACGGTGTACGGATCTGGAATTTGCCTCCTGCTGATGGTCGTGTTCAAAGCATTCTTTGAGAAATAATCGGGATAAATGGATGGAATTTCCAAAAAGGAATTTAGTGCCAGGCAGCCTAGAGTAGTCTATGTTAAATTTAAAACCGTTGTCGCGTTGTCACTAGCGCTACTCTCTTCATTATAATCAGATTCACCATGAGACATTAGGTTCCCCGTCACCCCTCTAGACGCCCGTCATCACACATCGAGTGGATATATTTATAAGGCCTAAGCATAAGTGTAGAATTTTTATTTCTATTGTTGTTACCACAAAAAAAAAAAAAATGTATTCACATGCAGTACAAAAAATAAAAAAAAATGAAAATATATGAAAAATAACTGAGTAGGACATTTACCGGAGCTCCGAATCAGAAGGATATTAGTTTCCGTTACCACATGTGCCATTGTTATGGTTTCCGCCGTGCGGTGACCTTGCCGCCGCGGCACACAAATATTGCAGGCGAACAGTACAAGGAAAAGGCAGAGAGCTGTGTGGAAGTGCCCCCTTGGGGGTCGATACACCATACCGTTCCAGTTGCAAAGTACGAAACTCATTTGAAACTTCGCGGATTTTCACTGCACAAGAACGACAACATTATATCCGTCGGTTACAAGAGCGCCACAGGGAATGTGTTCGAATACACACGCGACGCGCGACGAGGACGACAACGGCACCAAAAAGTTACGTTCTGATCTGTCTAGCTGCTCGGCAAAGACTACCACGACCACCGGTGAAAGGATGCGATGCGAATGGGAATCGTTTATAACTTCAGCTCAGCTTCAGCAGTTTTCTTTTCGCCTCATCGGGGGATGATGCTGTGCTATGCTACAGACAGCTGCTGCTTCTACTGCTGAGGTCCTGGTGACGATGGGGATGTGTGTTATCTAGGCATATTCTCGAGCGCCCGCAATGGTTAAGGTTGTTGTAGGTGGCATGCAGAAGCGCCAGATTCAACCTAAGCCCTGTGCTAAAAATGGGAATATTATGTGGGTTACAAGGATGATAAAGGACTGCCGCGTTTGTGCGAAAGTAACACTGCTGGAATAAAAGCATGGAGGAGTTGAACTGAATAGCAAAACAAAAAAGAACAGGGCATAGAATAAATTCCATTTGAAAGCTTCCAGATTCGTGTGAAAGCTTAGAAGAGTGTTGCCATTTAGCAGTCGGTGGGTGGTGGGAATACTCTTTTATGGGAGTTGCTGGTGTTTTTGAATTGATGAGTTGGTAAAATTAAATAAATAAAATAGCGTACTGTTGACTTTTGACACCAGTAGAAAACAAGCTTTATCACATGAAGGTCAAGGCCCTAGTTAAAGCAATACGTAAAATGCAACTGATGACAAAGCTGGGACAGTATGAAAATGCGTTTTTTTTTTTTCGTTTAGAAAAATCTGTCAGAAATATGTTTCCCTACGAAAACAATTACACAAAACCAACCACCAATGATTGCAATCCATAAAAAAAAACCTTCCTGACAGATGGGACAGTAAAGAAATTAAATATCTCAGTGGAATGATTTGTTTTTTTTTTTTTTTCTGTGGAATTCACTGAGTTGATCGGAAAAACTTTTTCGTACTGAAAAATTAATAAATTATTGTTGTAGGAAATTTAAAAATAATTTAAGTTATTTTTTGACAAACTAACTGCATCATTTCAAGACCAAGATTGCGTTCAAGCATGCGGTTTAAGTGGTTCAAAAGAGCAAAAGAAAATTGTTACGGTTTCGGTTTACGTGTGGCTATTATAACTAGGGCCTAAAGATGCCTCAATTAATGGAGCACACGGTGGAAAATTTGATTTAGAAGTAGATTTGGCAAAACTATGAAATATGCTCCATTGTCAAAGTAAGTATAAAACGGAGCAGACTTCACACATTAGAAACTGTTGTATGAGTGAAGGACATAAATTGCCAAGCATCAATTTGAGTATTAAATGCTGAAAGACTGCCAGGCAGCGGCTCCTCACTTTTGGTCAAAATCATCTCAATTTCTAACGGTTAGGAAATTAAGACGGAGGATGGTTGGATAGTTGGAAATTAGAGTGGAGCAAATTTTCGCCACAACTTTTGATTGAAATTTACACATAAAAATAGATCAGTAACAGTTTAAACCGTTCACAATTGCACAAAGTCAGTATCAGATTTCATTCGAAATGACAGAAAAAAAATGGAGAGAAAACCTGGGCTCTCATCACGTAATTTATGAAACGGTCTTCTAAAATCTAAACGATTGAACAAAACGATGTCGTTTTTAGTTTGCTTCATTTAAGATCATCATCGTATCAATTGAATCATTAATCTTTTTCATTTTAAACAGTTTGAACATGACTGTAAACAAACTCTGACACCTAGAAAATCAAAAAAATGTATGGAAATTGAGGACGTTCATGTTCAACTGTCGTGACTAGGTCTAGGTATCCGAACGCGTTGACTAGGCAACTAGAATTGTTCTTGTATTCTCGCGGTCAGCGTTACCTTTGTTTTATTTTGCCCTTTTCATTCGGTAATTCGGCCTTTCATACATTTTTCAAAAATTCTCATTTGCAGAGTACCTAGCTTTAGAAATGACAACTTTTCCTCTCACCAGCACTTTTTTCGACTCTTCAGAATTCTGCAGCGGCCACTCAGTTTTTTATTTTTTTTTTTAATTGACTTTACGAAATCCAAAATGTATGTATGCAGGCAGGAGTTTCTTGACTAGATTTGCAAAACCTATAGGTACACGTGGCAACTCTGGGCCAATAAAAACTGAAATACAACTAGTCAGTCAACTGTCAGACTTACTAAACTAGGAATCCGAACGTCCCCATTGTTTTTATTTCTTGAATTTGTCTATTTTTTACCCAACTGTACACAGGTTAAGTTTTTCGGATCCTTTGTATCCTATACGTTCCTACGTGACGCCTTGTAGCCCGAACGGCTTGACCGATTTTGAAGAGTGAGGTGTCATTAAATTGTTATTCTTTCCCGGAGTGTCGTAGGCTAAGCAAATAAATAGAAAAAGGAATTTATTTTAAATTAAATAAATTAAAAAAAAAAAAACAATATAAAAAAGTTAAATTAAAAAAAAAGCAAAAAAACCCGACTGACTGTAAAAAAGATTTAAAAAGATTAAAACAAGAAACTTTCAAGTGAAATTATTTCGTTAAAAGATAAAAAATAAAAATCACGGCGAAAGGAGTTTTTGAGAGTCAAGGATTGTAGAAACCATATTCGGGGTTTCGGGAACCAGACTCCTTAATCTGTTTAGTTCGCCCAATTTCCCAAACTAACTGATATGACAAGTCACTCGGTTATTTTCTCCGGGACTTCGTCAAATTCTTAGTCAATGTAAACAAGACAACCACTCTAGACGAACTTGAGGCCAACATTCGATACGCTTTTAAAGCCGTTCATAAAGGACCGAATTATCAAAACGTGGACCGACCCCTTGCAGCACTGCCAGCGAAGCCGAGGCGGTCGTCTAAATGATGTGCCATTCCACACGACATAATGGCAGCTGGCAGCAGTGAAGCTTCCGACTGAATTGGTAAACGTTGAGAGAAACTAAGCAGAGGGATGGATGGACTTTTCTTATTTATTAATATTCAACAGTCCTTCCGTACATATTTTTTTATTTCCACTGTAGTACTAAATTTATTCAAACTTATATGTGCACCTCCTGCAAGTATGCAGTGCATTAAAACAGAGTATACCATTTAAACAAGAAATATAGTGTGCGCCATATCATATGCTACACACGGTTATCATATTGACAATTGGTCTAAAAATATTTTCAGAAAAAGTTCACTTATTCCTAAAATAATATGCTATTCACGCGTAACGAATAATTTCAAATTTAACGGACAAAATTCTATGAACGCTGGCAGCAACTTTGCCGACACCGGAAGTCACCGGAAGTTGTTGATATTTCTTGAGGGTGTGTTGGTGTGTAGAAGTTTCGTGACATTTGTCAATACGAATTTCTATGTATCACTACCCAGCAAACATTTTTCTTCAAAAATGAATCATAAATGATTCAGTAAAATGAAGATACCCTTTAGATATGAATTCATTTATGATTCAATTTGAATCCAATTTCCTGAGAAATCTGTCTTCATTTCTGAATCATTTAAATGATTCAAAAATGATTGGAGAAACATTCACTAAATTGAATACATGCATGCTTATATATTCATTTTAGTGAATGTTTCTCAAATCATTTATGATTCATTTAAATGATTTGTTTGAGGTAGCTAGCTCATAATCATTTTTGTTCATTTATGTGAATGAAAATCGAATGTCAGTATTCGTTTTAATCTGAAACCAGATTTGGTTCACATAAATGAATGTTATATGAATGTATGTTCTTCATTTTTACTGAATATAAAGTGATTCTTCAGTTTTATTGAATAAAATGTTTGCTGGGTACTAGCGCAATATATTGTGTACACTTCGTACAAGTATTGCTTGTAGGCAAGGTAACGGGAAATCGGCCGAAGTTGAGGGTCTCAGTATTGTCTCTGTTTCTTATTATCTAAAATAAATCGAAAATTTAGTCACTGATTCGAAATTATATTAAAATCTAGTAATAAATCGAAGAGATATTGAGAGATGAAAATTCAAATTCCATGTGAAGGTTAAACACTTATGAAAGCATGTGACAACTTCAAATAATAAATAAATTTGTCAGAAAGTCAGAGGCATTATTGCAAAAATATTCACTGCAGCAGTGATGTGCACCTGGCTTCCACATTTTGTGTGAAATGTGATTTTAACCGAAAACCGTGTTTTCGTCGAGAACAAGAGCTGTATGCTCAAACGCACAAATTAAACACAAATCGTGTAACACGCTTTACAATTTGCAAGTTCAACAGAATCATAAATTATGCAATAATTACCGAAATTCATAAGGTGGGCAGGACACTAGTCTCCTATTCTATGTAGTATTTTATAAGGGTACATATGGTAGAAAAAAATTCTGTTCACCGTGACGGGAATTTTTTTCTTTAAATCCATAGTTTATAATTTCCTTTCGGCGGAAGCTTTGCTCTGAGCTTCCTCCCATCTAGCAAGGCATCCTACACGAGGACACCAACGTAATTGAATAAGAACTCCCTTTAGTTTCAATTGGTTCTATTTTCAATGATTTTTATTTTTTACTTTCGTTCTTTTCTTACTTTCCGCCGCGCCGTCAGGATGCTGAGATATTTTATTGAATTTCAGTTTTTGTTTCATAATTCAATTTCGAACTTGTGCAATTTGCTTGAGATAAAAACAATAGATAGGAGTGTATAAACCTGCTTTGGTGAAACTCACCAGGAGATATTATTCTGATACCGCTGGAGGATTATATTGTGGATTGTTTTTTTTTTTTTTTTTTCTGATATACTACTATTGACTTACCCAAGGGACTGACCAGCGGCGAACTTGAACCACTTCCGACGTTCGCTGTGTGGGGCATAGCATGAGCATGCGACAAATGAAAGAGAACTTCGTTTAGCTTTGGTTTCGCAATCACTGCTGGACAAGGATATGAAAGGGATTTTCTAATTTCATACACTATACACACACAGACGATAGTAACATGAGAAATGGTTCTACTCACGTTTGTCCTTTTTGAACTTAGTCGCATCGACAAACTTGAATTTGCCACGGAATCCTTTGGCGGTGTGGTTGGAACTGGCATTAAAGTCAATGAGCAGATCCGGACCGTTGCTGAGAATCCTTTTGTTGTGTACTGTTTCGCAGATTACGTCGATGATGGAGGACACGTTCGGGGACTCGGCATCGTAGATGGTTACTTTGTCCAAGTTGCAACTGAAATGTAGAAAATCGGCACTGAAAATATGACTGTGTGATTAGCGCTATTTGTGGGAATGCATGCGTGATTGAGGGCAGGATATTAGAGGGCAAATAACGAGGGCTGCGAGGGCTAACGAGATACGAACGATACCTACGATGCATGCAATTTTAGCGTTTCTATTTCCGTATATATGTTTGTGACGGCGAAGGACAACTTTAACTTTCTAAAATCTGAACCATTTAATATTTATTTGTCCGTCAAGTATCCAGGGCCATAAACTAAGAATTAAGTAGACTGACAAAAACAAAACTAAAAATACTGCACAACCTGAAACTTGGAGGTAAATTTATCAAAATCAAAAAAGTAGGCTGACAGCTTCAGCTAATAATTGTAATTAATTTAAAAAACAAAAACCGGCTGACTGTAAAAATGATCTCTCTGACATTTGTGTGACAACCGTTTTTTTTTTTTTTAATTTATAGTTTTATATTTACCTATATGTTAAGCCTATGACACTCCGGGAAAGAATACCAATTTAATGACACCTCACTCTTCAAAATCAGACAAGCCGTTTGGTCGGGTAATAAAAAAAGTTAATTTAAAAAATCAAAAACCCGACTGACTGTAAAAATAAGGAGCTAAAAAGATATGAACAAGACACATTCAGCTAGACACCATGTAATAAAAATCTGTTCTAAACACCAAAGATTCATTAATTAAAAAAACATTTCATAGAAACAAACGACTTAAAAGAGACATACGAAATAATTGAAGGCCAATGAATGTTCAAATTCTACGATATAAAGAAAAGGATATTTTTTAAGTCATTCCATAATGAATTTTGGATAAATGGATATCATTTTAATGATATTGCGAAGTACTTATAACAAATCTTAGTCTCGACTTTAAATTTACGAAAGTTCACAATTGCAAAATTTGTATGGAAAATATAATAACTGTGAACTAGTAAAATTTAAAGTCGAAACTAAAAATGTTTTATTGGCCCATTGTCAAAAAATTGTTCGGATATGTTCGCTATAGAATTTCCTTTAAGTATCGCAAGCTATTTTTCATTTCACATTCCCATTTTCTTCGATAACCGCCATTTTCTTTTAAATTTAATTTATTAACTACAACAATCGCTGCATTTAAGAAGTTTTTTTTTTCATTTATTTAATTTTTAATTACGAACAAATATAGCAGAATGTTGTACATAAAGTTACTTTTTTGTAAGGAGCTTAAAATTCATAACGTTTATGTTCTTAAATTTATTTGTTTTTCTTTTTGTTACATGTACAATTAAAATACATTTGTATGTGAATTGCCTAAATAAAATAAAAAATACTGGAAAATACCGGAATTGATCAGTGTACATTTAATAGGGGCTCCACTATTATTCTAGTATCCACTAGTATTCTCATTTCATTGATGTGCAAGGGTTGATAATCAAGGACATACCTAGTTTTTAGTGGGAGGTAGGGCTTATGCTTAACAAATTCACTGCACTTTTTCTTACTTTTCTTTATTAGTTGGAAGAACGAGTTCATCGAATACAACTTCAACTCTGGTGTCAGGTCTGGAAAAAGAGAACAAATTAAGTATCTACCTACACAAAATATGCATTAATGTAGACTTATATTTTTAATAACCTTGAAAACATTTTTCAACTGATAAACAATTATGAAATATTTTGCTTTAAATTTCCCATGATTAAATTGTAACTTTCTACCGATTGCAAGGTGTTTGACGATAATTGGATTAAAAACTACAAGACAAAATTACCATTTCATATTTGCATTGCAAACTATCGGGATTAAAAGATAGGACGTGGTCCTTAATAGTTATCCGCTTTTAAGAAACGACTATACGCTAGTATTTAAGCAGAGAGCATTTTAAGAACTTTATCTAGCTCCTATAGATTTGGAACGCCTTGACCGAAAGATTTAATCCTAGAAAATTGTATGCAGTTCAAAAAAGTAAGAACTTTTTAATTTAAGCTTGCGCCTTGGATTTTACTTGCTTCTGTGTCAATAATTGTCAAAGTGAAAATAGACGTTTTTTATTATGCCCGCATGATTCATATCATTTATTTTCATGGTTTCCAACAACAGTTGGATCTCGTAATATTGTTGTTAACCGTGGAAATCAATGACATATAGATCAAGTGGGCATGATAAAAAAAAAGCCTTATGTTGCAATTATAAACAGGGGTGGAATCCCGTAAGGTGATATGTGATAGTCACTTTTGCGATAGTCAAATGCGATAGTCACTCTTTTATTATCTTTCTACTAAAGGTAGAAGGTCCTTTTTAAGAGCCACTTTCGAAAATGTTTAAGTTTGCATCCAGATCCAGTTAAAGAAATGTGGAAGATCTCTACTCATATACTTTTCAGACAAATCAATCAATTTTCAGATGTTTACAAATGCGTCTTTTGATAAACGCACCTTTTTTTTAAATTTGAAAAGTCAAATAGGTATTTATTCGGATACCATAAGGCAACAATGGATACTAACACTTACGTTGCATTTGTAAGCCTAATTATATTATTTTTATTTTGTTGATTTGATAAAAAAATCGACTACACTGAATAATAATTAAATTTATTATGAAACAAACAAAAGCAATCGATAAAAAGTGACTACCACTGTGATTATCAACTTACGTAGAGCAAAAAATGTGATTGTGACTATGACTATCAACTATCGCAAATCTTTTAACAGAATTCCACCTGAGGGGGTTACTCTCAAATGCGCGGCGGATCGTATCAAAAGAGATACCTCAACTTCGAACGTGTTCGCTTTTCTTTACTCTCAATTGCGAACTGAACGGAAGTAATCTTTCCAGCGCTTTCCAGTTATTTCCATTCTGGCTTCCAATTTTTCATTTATTTTTCCAAATATTTAACAGCTGTTTTCCGAATTCCGACACAACAATTTTTGTTTGTGTTGCTGCTGTAAAAATTTATTGCGAACGTTTTAGATTTTCAGTTGAATTAAAAAAAAAATAACAATAACTCAATTGAAGTTCTACAAAAATTTCCCAACAGAAAATGTCAGGGTCAACCCCAACTAAAAGCGAGAATCGTTAATACTCCTCTGAATTTATTCAATTTGTCTATTTTGTATTCGGAAAAATGAAGAAGGAAGGGAAAAAGTGTGAACATAAAAAGTGTTCAAAGAAGATTGTTGAGTGAAGTAAATTGTTGTACAGAAAATGGTAAAATCACGTTGGGAAAATGCTTTTGCTTTTCATAATATGGTCAAATGGAAAGCGAAAATCGCTTTCGGAAATACAAAAATTCGAATCTTCCTATAAAAGCGATCCGCGGCGCTTTCTGGAATAGGCCCGCAGGTAAACATATACGATGCTTAGTGCAGACAAGAATCTGAAAAGCAATACATACCTACTATAAAAGAAAAATGATTGTGCTGCCTTTTTGCAAATTTGTTTGATCACATTTGAAAGAAAGGTCGAAAAGATATTTTATTGCTCATCTATATATTTACGCCGATGACTGTTTTTAATGAAGTAGCTGTCATTTCTCTTTAAGTTTCTTCTTACTTTTGTTTACTATACCTACTGATACTCTGTCCAAGAAAAATTGTCAGTACAGGCCTTATGGGGGAGCTTTTTTCTACCAGTGGTGCCAGTAGCTACTCTCACGGCACTCAAACACAAGAATTGCCACTGAAATAAGAACCAAAATACTGACGTTCCAAGGAATTATTTTTGTAATTTCCCTGAAATTCGCATGCAGCCAACCATAACCAGTTTGCTACACAACCGCGGGCAGAATGAGCACGATCGTCTTGTGTTCGCTTGGTAGTATCATCAACCAAAATAAGCAGTGTGTGTGACTGAAAGGAAAGCACATCAGAAGAGTGTTACCAGTTGAACAAACAGAGCATATCCTTAAGGGTTTTTCTATGGATTTAATATGTGGGGTGCTGCCATTCGGTTTTAATTTGTTTGTATTTCTGAATGATCCAAGAATTTGTTTCTTACCACATCCGGTCACTCATCCCCAGCAAAGATAAAGCCTTGAAAGAATTTAATGATCCGTTTTGTAAATTTGTAATCTAGGTAGATACCTATCTATGTCTATATTCAAATATGTATGTACGGCTTCACAAGTGCAGTCCTTTTATCATCTGTTTACGTATATGACATTGCGTCGTGGTTATATAATTTTGTGTTCTAATTGGCTGTTTGTGAACCTATATTTTTTGCATTTTGATTTAAGGAATTTTTATTTTTTGTTGGAAAACAAACTAAGGCGAATAGGCCTACTGGGGATACATTTAAAAAACGCGCCTATTACCTTACGGGAAAAGGAAAATGATAAACGGAATATATTTCGTTCAGCAATATTTTTTATTTTATACTAGCTGACCCGGCAAACTTCGTTTCGCCCAAATTTGTTAATTTGTTAATAAATTCCGAGCATGCACCAAGCACTTGCTAATTTATGTAATTCGACCTATTAAAATTCTTTATTCAAAAGTTATATTAAATGCAATAGAAATAAATGATGAATAGCAATGTTGATTTTTTTCAATCAAACCGCAATGATTTTGACGTGTCGTCCTTCCACTTTTTCACTAAATTGACAAACATCCATCGATTATCCTTGCAATAAATTATTGGTCATAGTGAAAGCGAGACGCACGGGAAATTGAAGTCGCACGAATGGTAAATCGTTCTTAATAAGCGAAATTTGCGGAATAAGAGTGTTTGCCTTTGAATTTTCCCCTTAAAATCATAACTTGTATGATATTTGATGTGAGATCCTTCACCATAAAGCAAATGCGATCCGTTGTAAAGTTTCGGTGCATTGATGTTTCGCAACAAAATTTTAACTGAACCAACTTTCAAATCCGAATTATGTAGAGGTAAGGTAGCATAATTTCCTTCCTTCCAACCAAAAATTATAAAAATCGAACGATCCGTCCCCGAGTTATGAGTGCACATACGAACGTCAGTCTCTTTTATATGTCAGGTCCAAAAGAATATAAATCTATAAAATTTCATTGAAATCGGGTGAGTGGAGATCGATTACAACGCCATATAGCGGGTAAAAAATCCTATCTTTTAGGTTTGCGTTAACCTGAAATACAACAATGCGAACAAAACAAAAGAAGAATCATAAAAATTGAACCAGTGGCTATCGAGTTATATCATCATCATCGAGTTTCATCCCGAAAGAATTATAGGTATGAATTAAGAAGATTATTATTAAAGAAAATTTAATTGAACTAAAAACGACATACGCCTACAACGCCACATGTTGAGGATTTTCCGACGATGTGCACTAAGAAATTCAGTTTTTGTTAAAAATAATAAATTAATTAATTATATGTATTTTATCAAAATAACTCCGATCGAAGCATCTGTTTTAAACGATATTTATTTTGTTTAAATCCTCGTTGACGATATTTGCAGCACGCATTCTGTAAATGTTGTGCCAACGCCATAAGGTTACATCAAAAAAGTTTGAATTGTAAAAGCGCTATGGTTACATTAGATATAATTTAATATGGTGGTTAAATATTCTTAAATTTTCTAATTTTCCGCGCGATTTTCTTAATTTTTTCTTTCATAAGATTTTTCTCCTGACAACAACAAACACAACAAAAAATTATTAGCGAAATCGGTCCAGCCGTTCACGCATCATGCCGCGACCAAGGGAAATAGGGATTCATTTTTATATATATAGATTCAACATTGGCACATTTGTTCGAACAGCTTGACTCAAAGCGATTCGTTCGAAGTCCATTTCTCGCTCCAATTCTCGATTAAATGCGTCAAATCAAAGCTTTGTTGCGCATTTCATCTGACATCTCCAGTTCATTATCCGATGTCACAGTGCGAATTCGATGCAAAATATCGTCGTCCGTAATATCATCTTTGTATAATCAAAGTACCTATTTACTTCATTTCAAAAAGTTACTTAATGTAACATAGTAAACATAATTTATTAGAATAAAGTTTTTAGGTATACCTATATTTAAAAAAAAAAAAGAAAAAACTTCAAAATTGTTGACAACAACAATATGCTTGGAAAATAATTAAAATAATTGACAACAACAATTGCTTTTAAAATTCAAAATATTTTTTTTTTTTATTTAAAGTGTCACTTCTTGATTTCTATCCAGTTAATTTTTTTTCAAAGTGTATTTCCCCATACAAACTTTAATTTTCTAATTTTCCGCGCAATTTTCTTAATTTTTTCAATTTTTCTTTTTTCCTAAACCTTCGCGGAGCAATTACGAACAAATCCGCAGAAGGAAGTATCCAATTTGGTGCAGTCGTTTTCGAGTTTTAAGCATCCGAACAAACCAAGATCAATTTTTATATATAAAGATTGGAAGATGGTAACCATAACAGCATTGCTCTCTGAGTTATGGCGAATTATCATACAAGGTAACCCTGTGAGAGCTTTAAGGAGGGACCGATTAATGTAAGTCATTGCAACCAGACTGAGAAACAAACATCCTATCTTCCCTGTACTGACAATTTTTGTTGGACTTTTTGGTCACTTTTCATCATTTTCGTCAACACTGTGCTAATTCTTTATACCCTGAGTAAAAATAAAAGCTACACCACCCACCGCTGACCTATTTTTATTCTGCCGCATTTCCGCAAGTTTTTTATTTTAAACCAACATAAAACATTTCCACGAGGAAGACGCATCCACGGAACATAAAACACACCAGACACCACACAGTCCAAATAATTATTTAACTGGAATTAAGAAATTCAGATTGCAGCGGCAACGTCTGTCAACCGCGCCGGCCAAACAGTATAATGTGCTCATATCTCACACGTGTGGTTTTTCAAATTAATTAAATGGAATCCTCTTCGCCGAAAATGTCTGCATCTGAAATACCCGCCAAAAGCCCTCTCATGAGTGAAAACAATAAACATGCAGCAAATGTAAATTACCTCCCGATGAATTTAAACGTGCACTGTATGTGCGCAGCATAATTCGCAGGATACCTCGGCGAATGAAAGCATTTCCACGCGTCAGTCGTGTCGTTGGTGGTGGGTGGTGCTTCCTCGGCGAAGAAGTAATAATCACAGTAGGTCCCCGGTATCAGGCGGCCATCGTTCTCGAAATTAGCTTAACAAAAAAAAAAAAAAAACGATTAAAGTAAGTTCAAGTCCAGGCGAGTGCAATGGCATACCCCTGTCCAGGAAGGCGTACTCCCCGCGGATGTACAAAGCCACGGAGTTATCCCTCACCGACGGTGGCTTTAGTATGACCCGCAACCCATAAATCCTTCCGCCACTGAAAAGCTGCTGAAGCTGTCCACCATTGCCATCAATGCCACTCACATGCTCCGCGGCAGCAGCAGCAGCATCATCATCATCCAACTGGGAAGCGATTTCATTCACTTCCTCTGGCGCATAATTAAGTGAAGCATTCCGTTTAAAGTGACTGTGACACATGGTGTACTCGGGTATGGTAGTGTTCTCAATGACAGGCTCCTTCAGATACGGAAATAGTTCCACATACTCGGCGCAACTGCAACAAATCAAAAATTAAATTAATTTTGTCAAATTTTTGTAAAGTGGAGCTTGTCACAGACATGCTCAATTGGGAAGAGAAGTCAAATCTACCGGAAAACCAAAAGACACACTTTGACAGTATTTTTTGTGAAACTTTTTATTTGCGATTTTTGATTAACAACAATTATGGCTTTCTCTTTCGCAGGCCGGATAGCATTCGGCAGAAGGCCGGGTAATCGATCATCGCAGATTCGTCCAGAGTCTTCGGCTTCGCTAGTGGTGCCTTGGAGAGCGCCTCCCTCGCCTCGGCCTTGGTCAATTTATCGCCATAGTTGGTCAGCTCCTCGTACATCCTGTTTAATGGGAACAAATTTACAACCGACTACGGAAATGTGTTTTTTTTTTTTTCATACTTCTTCTCCTCAATTAACCCAGTTCCGTGATCGTCCCACTTGCTCCACGCTTCCAATAGCACATCCTCGGGATCCAGTTCAATCGTCCGGAATCCCATAAGCTCCACAAATGCAGCATAGTCCAACGGCTCCTTGGCCTGCAGCCAAGAACATGAACTCATTTTGGGAATAAATCAGAAAAGCGTGTCAAACAAGCAGTTTACCTCCTTTATCATCTCGTCGAGAACTTCCTCGGGTGCCTCGTTGCCCAGTGCCATGAACGTTATCCTTAGATCCTCCCGGGAGATGAGTCCATCCGAGTCCGTGTCGAAAAGCACAAAGACCTGACCAAAAACAGTTTTTTACTCGATTTTCAATTACATGTAAGCGAATGTGCGTACCTCTTTTAATTCGACGAGTTTTTTCTCGTCCAAGTCCTTTAGGTTTAGTACATCCACGTCACTAGCATGCACTTCCTCTGGCAGTGTATACGGGCCACTAGATTCCGGTATCCTCAGTTTTGGATTGAGAATCTCATTGATCACTGCCATGGCTGATGATTCATGGGGCTCCTCAGCGATGGATTGGCGCTCCTGCTCCTTGAGTCGTTTGGCATTTGATTTTTTTCGTTTCTTGAAAACATCAGCGCAATAAGGAGATGGCCGGTAAGAAATCAATTGTGGGAGTGCACGTCGTTTATGTACTCACCCTGTCGAGTTCCTCGTACGAAATGACATTCTCCAGTGACATCTTTTCACTTCCTTTTGCAAATTGAACACTTCACACGGCGACTTCCGTGGCACTACTCAACGCTTTAACTGGGTGTAGGATTTATGAAAGACTCGCATTTTATTGAAAAATGCAATCGATTGCTATATTTTTGCGATTTATTTCAATTGCAAAAATTTGTCGTCGGTGATTTATATTTTTAGAAAATACCTATTTTTACTTTTACTCATCTATGCATATGTTTTATTACGGTTTCTTAAATATATGAATTTCCTGATTTCCGTCTTTAGATTTTATGTTTTTTTTTTTTTGCGGCCATTTAGCACAAGGGCGGCGGCAATGTTGAGGGGTTTTATACTCTTGATTGTCTCGAGTGCGTTTGCATCTCAATTCGGCGAAGTTGTCGCTGTTTATTTATCAATGAACTCCATTCGGCTGGCCCCTCTGTGAGAAAGCAGACAAATTAAGAAACTTTTTTTTTTGTTTCGGACTACTTAAGGATTCGGAACTTCCCAGGATTGACCAAAAAATATGCGTTCCAAATAACTGCGAGGTTACATTAACGCAAGATGGCCTCACTGCTTACAGCGATAGTGCATGTTAATCTGAGATATACACTGCGCACTCGGATATCGACTAAGGCCCCAGTTATAGCAATATGTAAAACAAACCCGTAAACATTTTCTTTTATTTTTTTTTTTTTTTGACCACTTGAACTAGATGGTTGAACTCAACCTGGGTCTTAAAATGTTGCCTATGAATTATTAAGCTAGATTATCAAAAAAAAAAAATATGCAAATGATCTTTAAATTTTCTACAAAAATAATTCAAAAGTTTTTCCTTACGAAAATCTTTTTTCTGATCAACTTCTCAGTCAGTTCCACAAAAGGAAACCGAATCATTCTGCTGAAATATTTCATTTCTTTACTGTTCCATCTGTCAGGACTTTTTTTTTCTGATGGAATCCAATCAGTGCGGGTAGGTTTGTTGTAATTGTTTTCCTAGGAAAACATTTTTCTGCCAGATTTTTCGCTATGACCGCCTAAATGAAAAAAATCATTTTCATACTGTTCCAACTTTTTCGTTTGCATTTTACGTATGGCTATAACTGGGTGGGGAATAAGACTTCGAGTGGGAATCCAGGGCCAACCCATAGAATCCGTCGCGTCCGTTGCGGCAGCGTTATCGACTGACAGTTTAATAGAATACATAGTAGCTTATGGAGGGTGACCCATAAGCAGCGCACGTGCCGGATGCGACGGATAAAGAAAGTTTACTTTCTACTTTTCTGTCCGTCGCAACCGTTGACAGTTGGCACAGCGTGAGAAAAATATTGAGAGAGAGATATAAACTTTCATCGGCTGTCACTAGTACTATTATATCGTGGGAGTTCTTCCTCTTTTTGGGAATTTCGGTGTCCGAAAAGCGAAAAATGTTGCAATAAACACTCAAGCTAAAATTCTTTTTTTTTTTAACTTCATCAAAATATGTGTCTATATTTCACAATGTAAACACCACATTAAAAAAGAGCTTATTTAAATCGCCTTTTAGCAAGATTTTTTAGTATCAACATTTTCTTGTACAAAAAGGTAATCATACCTAATAATATTAACAAATTGTGTCGCGCCGACGCGACGCATACAACGGATTCTGTGGGTTGGGCCCTTCCAACCGCAATGAATAAGAAACAACAATACCTATTTAGAGCAAAGAGGTACTTTAGCCCCAAGCAACTTCTTCTTCTCTACAAAGCACAGGTTAGACCAGGCTTGGAATATTGTTCCCATATATGGAGCTCGGCCTAAAACATTCACTTAACCTGCTTGATAGCATACAGAGACGAGCAGTTCGACTCATTGGAGACCCTACACTCACATCGAATCTACAACCGTTGGTGCACAGAAGACAAGTCGCTGACCTATGCTTGTTCTATAGGTACTTCCATGGTAGATGTTCTGAGGAACTCAAAGACATTATTTGGAACTCGCTTCCTGGGGATATATTTCCAGAAGACTACAATTTGCAGCAATTTAAGTGCAAAGCAAACATACATCTGCAAGCATCTCGGGGCGCAGTTGAAGCGTTATAGGTTCGCCTTTCTCGGGAGAAGTATATATATAAAAAAAAAGTAACGACGAAAAGCAATAGAAAATAAATTCTAAATTTCAGCACAGCTCATGCATTGACAACGCTACGCAATCAGTCTAAATTTCGCCCTCGTCAAGCATAAAGATAAATTTGGAGGACTTGTCGCAATGCTGGATGGCAAAAGCCGTTGAAATGCTCATCACAGAAGGTAAATCTAATACAGACGGGATCAAGCAATAAGCTTCTTGAATAAGCGCCATATTTGGCCTACTGTCCCTAATTGTTCCAAGTTGGTTTCGCTTATGCGCGCCACCTAATTCGAGGACTTCTGTCTGCTGCGTTATCCCTCTGAGTTGGGGTTAAATACTTTTCGAACTCGAAAAGCGTTATATTCAAAATGAGCAAGGGTATCTTTTATTCTCATTCAATATTGTCCATACTTCTGAGCTGTAAAGCATGTAGAGCAGTAGCAGGACTGCGATGATAGGGGTCCTGTATGGAGTCTTATTTGCCTTCCTATCCACAATTACCTAATCAATCCAAAGAAACAGCGATATTATTAACTTCGTCTCTGATGTGATGCCATTTATAGACCGATTGCAGTTCTTAAAGTCACTGCCTTGAGTTAATATCTATAATATGCGGCAGTGGAAAAAAAAAACCCTACGTTGGAATTTGGGTTTTTTGCGAAATTCGAACCTCGGACCCCTCGCTTAGTAGTCCAACACACTAACCACTAAGCCGCTGCGCCTACTATGGGAAGTGTTAACAAAAATGCACTTTTAGATTATTCATTCGATTTGTCAGTAGGTAATAGCGTTGCCATAATGTGCCCGATCGGGCCATTTGGCCCTCTGTTTTTTATGTTAGCCCTTGTTTTATCACAACAATTAGCAATGTGTTTCCTTCATAAACAAGTAATAATCCTATCATTCTGACTGACGTTTCATTTTCGTTTGTTCCACTCATAATAATTATTCGACTTCGTATTGTTTTCCTTGTACCGGTCACTTCTGTTTGTCATTTCTTTTATTGTTGTTTGCATAGTTTTGGGAAGATGTTAAGTTTTAAGTAGTTAATTCTTGTAATTCTACTATCGATTAATGAAATATTCTGTATTCTTTTATAGATTCTAGATTCAAAGAAAAAAAAATTATATACCTATGTTGCCTTTTTAGAAGCCCGCACTTTTTGGAAATGGCCCTCAGAAAGGCCCTCATTTTTTTTTTTTTTTTTTCTTTGATAGGTACCAAATCACAATGTTAATTTTAATAAGTTTTAGCTCTCAATAGCAGGGATATTTCGCTAGTTCTGGTAAGAGAGTCATAAGCGCCTATTGTACTATTTTATAAGCTCTTACACTTTACAAGATTTTTACAAGAACAAGCGTAAGTAGTAGGAGTTTCTGTTTTTTGATCTGCTAAGGTATTTTTTTAATTTTTGACTGGTGACGCCGATTTAAGTTGTCAATGACATAGATCGACATCTTAACATATTATATACAAGGTGGGCAAAAAGAGATCATCCTATTTGAATATGCTCTTATTTTTGCAAATGGCCGCCAATGTCAAATCTGTTTTTCCAGCGATACACTCCCAAAGAACGCGGAATAATTTCAAATTTTCGATTTTTCGACAAAAATCATAATGAGCGATGAGGCTCATTTCCACCTCAGCGGGTACGTGAACAATCAAAACTATCGCTTCTGGGGCACCGAAAATCCACGAGTAATGTATGAAGAGCCATTACACTCGCTCAAAGTTACTGCATGATGTGCTGTTCACGCTGGAGGAGTCATCGGACCATTTTTTTTCGAGAACGCCGCTGGTCAAACGACAACAGTGGACGGTGCGCGCTATAGGGCCATGTTAACCGAGTTTTTTCTGCCTCAATTGGACGAATTAGGACTGGAGGAGATGTGGTTCCAACAGGACGAAGCTACGGCACACACTGCGCGAGCCACAACCGATATTCTAAAGGCGGCATTCCCGGGTGCCCGCAAGATCGCCCGATTTAACCGTTCCAGACTTTTTTTTTATGGGTTTTTTTGAAGTCCCTTGTTTATGTGAACAAGCCCGAGGCCCTAGAAGCCCTCAAGGATAACATTCGACACGAGTGCGAGAATCTGTCGCCCGAAGTTCTCGCCGAAGTGATGAAAAATGCCATAAAACGAGCCCGTATAGCAATCAATTGTGACGGCTGATATCATCTTCTCGACTTGACCAATAAAATTCTAAAGCTTTAAATAAACATAATCAAAAAACAGAATCGAAGTTTTTCATTTCAAAAAAAAAAAAAAATGAGAGCCAAACAACATCGGATGACTTCTTTTGGCCCACCTTGTACCTTGAATTCCGAGATTTGTGTGGGGGTGCAAATGAAGAGGGATTTGCTAATTGTGTACAAACCCCAAGTGGTTGGAATTATTTTAAGGTGCATATTCAAAATGGTTGAAAAAAGTAGAAGTGGGTAATATTTGCTTAAAATAAGTTTTGCGTCGCTGTTATCTACTGCATTTTAAATGGAAGTGCGGTAGGTATTGAGTTTTAAAAAATATATGAACACAGATCGGCTTTTGGGTGGTCATTTTGAAGAACTAATTAAAAAAACAGTAACAAGCATAGCAATGTTTAGTTTCAAAAATACTAGTATAGCTTAACTAAAGCTTAAAACTGAGTATAAGTTACTGTTCGGGATGTAAGCATTATTTGGTTTTTAAGGCTTTGTCTAGAGTTCGTCCACTGGTAGAAATTCTACCATTATGGTGACCCGGCTTATACACAAAATCCAGCGATTATGTTGTGTCTAAGGCAGTGAAAGTGGTTCTTAAATATTTCGCCTATTTATAGGTATAAAAGAAGAGCAGTTTGTTTCTAAAATCAGCTCTTTTGGTGATTTGAATTAAAAATTAAGGACACAATAATTTTGGAAACATTAATTTTACTCTAAGTATGCATTTTGGTCAAAATTGTTAGTGACGTTTTCAGGTACCTAAACGAATTTTTTTTTTTTTTTTTTTCAAAAATCCATTGTACGATAATACAGAGAAAACAAAATTTGCTATTACTGTAGCAACGACAAATTACCATATAACCTTAGAAATTAATTTTTGTTACAATCGTATGGACCGTTTTCGAGATATGTGCAAATTTCAAAATTAACATTATTCGATCTTATACCAAAAAACTAAGTATTTATAAGTAACAGTCATGTCAACCTCACCTACATAAGCACAAATACCAATTTTGTTGGAAATCGTTAAAGGCATTTGCGAACAAATCCCTGGTAGGTATGGACATTTTTTATGAAACGTCTGTAGGCCTCGGCACAGACGGACAGACGGACAGAATTTCGCGAATCACTTTTTTTTTATAGTAATACTCGCGTTCTCATCGTAACATCATCTCATCACAACAGTTACACTAGTAAGGTAGATAAGTTTGTCCGGGCACTGTATTTGAGAACTCGCACCCTTCTCAGTCGGAATTAGAAGGAAAACAACACAAAGGGCAACAGTCCACGGTCCCATGCACTTTTTATCATCGAAACTGGTGACCTCAAAAGCTGTTAAACTCAGTCTAGAGTTGAAAACGCCAGGCAGTTCAGTCTACAGAACACCTTGCGATTTATTATTCGGAACATTTCTTTTAGTGTCCACTTTTGCACAGATATAATATTTTAAACACTTGCACGCCCCTCTGCCCAGACACAAATAAGCGACATAGCCCCTCACAGTTTACCAAACTATCGTACGTCACTGCCCGCCCAGAGTTAAGGTACATTCATAATGTATTACAAAGTCTAATTGCCCGTTTGCTTTTTGCCTCCAATTCGAAGATCGGTAATATCTATATTAAGTGGGCTACGGAATCCATACAGATACAGCATTGGTTGCTGTCCGTCTGGTGACATCTATTTTAAATCAATTTACGAAATCGAATTTATTTTCTCGCATCAACATTTCTGAATTATTCCAAACGATGTTCTTCTACATAAATAGTGTGCATCATAAATAATTAATTGACGGAGACACTGCCACCGAACCAAGACCACCAAGTCGATATGGAAACATTGAGCGCGTAGTTTGTATTTTTGTATATTTTTATTTGACACTCACTTGGGCTGCAGTTGAACGTCCTTCAACTCTAGCTGCACGATGTTGGCCGCACTTCCCATCACAAAAATCAGAACACAATCACTTCGACTGAAACGGGGATTGCTCGAATTAACCGAAAACACCCCCCGATTCTCAGCGTTCACTTCTGTTGCGTAGATGCAAGGACAATCTGCAATTATACAAAGAAAACCACCCGCGTTATTTGAAGCCTTCATTCAAATTCAAGCGAGCATAAATCGTACGCGCTTCAGCAATTACCGAGAAATAAATTTCGCGCCGCGGTTAGCACAGATGGTACAGAGTTCCCAGCCTCACATAGGGCACAGACTAAATTGAAAATCAAAATCACACTTCTTGCAGCAGCCATCACGTACGAGTGTACATGAAACTATATAGGCAATGAGCTATGCAACAGCATCCTCCAACCTCCAGCGGCACTCAGCAACAGGACGTCGACGCGGGACTAATGAGAGCACTTAATTTGAAATTATTTACCCGGCTGTTGCTGTTTAGGGTATTTTTATAAGGACATCACACCAAATCGACCTGATGGTGGTGCTGCTGACTGGGTGAGTTAAAGTTAACTTGCCTCAAAGGAAGTGGACTCATATATAGTAAAAATAGCTCGACCCAATTTGTGCGGATGTGCAAATCTATTCCATGTATGACGATGACGATGATGATGATGATGAGATGACACATTAGCATACATCGCGCTGCTCGCCATGGAAATGAATTAATTTCTCTCAAGGCGAAAGCGTATATCGTATGGCATATATCCGTGTAATGGGAGCGGAAAAGGGAGTGTGAGCTATTGGGTCACAGCTCACAGGGTTGATTGTTTTAGACTGGCGAGGACGAAAGTACGGCAGAAGATATGTTAGGTACGTTTGTTTGGCAGGTGATAGTTATTGCGGATTCTAACGAAATTGTACTCACATGTCGATGGCTGTTAAAATGTAGGTGTAGGTGGATATACATATTTAGAACGACACCATGAGTGGGGGAAGTGCCAATTGAGTGCTCATTGAAATCGGCTGCAAAAGGATGATGGTTTGAAAGTTGAAATAGTTCGGGAGGTCCTATTGTGTTATTCAGAGGACATTACTTCGGTAGGAAAACTATTTTTGGGTTCTAGTTTGGCTTTTCCGCTGCATAGTAGGTGTAGGGGGAGTTACAATTGAGTACGCAGATGTGGAGCAGATAAATGGGTGGTTGGTTTTAGGTGGAAGGACAGGTGAGTAACACTCCCTTCCTTCTCTTTCTTATCTCCAGCATAAGTCGTTGCTGGGGATACCCAACCGTTAGGCATGAAAATCGTAAAATATACTGAGGAAATGAGTCTCGCATTGATCCAGGCAAGTTTCTATTTCGTTTGCCATTCTTATTGTATCGGAGAAGGTTAAGGTGTTTTGTAAATGACAAGCTGCAAAGCTATAGGAACTGCTTACACCAAAAGCACCTAGTCGAGTTCGTCTTTGAACATCGCGATTGAGCTGTTTGGCAACCTTCGTTGACACCATAGTTTTGAACTGCCTTCGATTCTATTCTACAGAGCACATAATACGAGCTTAAAATTTGTGTGAGGTAAAGCAAACTGATAGAGAACTCCACGGTTTTATGGAATGCCTTGTTTAGATCCATCTTCGTCCCGTGGATCCTACTCACAGATTGAAGAGAAGTCTTTTCCCATTTCAGTGTAGCATTCCATTCAAGGCGTCTCTCCAATATATTTATTAATAGCACTCCAGAAAATTCAGTTCTCCTTTTCGTTTATTGCAAGCTGTTCCCCTTTGTAAATAAGCTACCAGCTTATGTGGATAGTCGCCACTTATCAAATATCAATGCGTTTAGAGCGGAATGGTGGTTGTCTATCCACAAGAAAGGAGACTCTCTAAGCTGCGCCAACTATAGAGGCATCAGTCTCCTGAACACTGCGTATAGGATCATGCCTGCTGTACTGTCAGAACGCCTGAAACCAATCGTCAACGATCTGATAGGTCCCTATCAGTGTGGTTTTAGGCCCGGTAAATCCACGACCCATCAAATATTCACACTACGGCAGATCCTGGAGAAAACCCAAGAAGTCCAGATCGATACCCACCATCTTTTTATCGATTTTAAGGCCGCATATGACAGCATTTATAGAGACGAGTTATACAGAGCCATGTCTAGTTTTGGCATCCCTGCCAAACTTGTCAGATTGTGCAGAATGACGATGGAGAACGCTCGCTGCTCCGTAAAGGTCGGAAACAATCGCACCGATACCTTTGATGTCAAAAAAGGTTTTAGACAAGGCGACGCGCTGTCATGTGACTTCTTCAACATCATTCTTGAGAAAATTGTGCGAAACTCACAAGCCAACACCAGAGGCACAATTTTCCATAAGTCTGTGCAACTGCTTGCATACGCTTTGACATTGTTGGCAGAACACAGCGAGCTGTCACTGGTGCGTTTGCAAGTATTAGTACAGAAGCGGCAAAAATGGGTTTAGTGGTGAATGAGGGTAAAACAAAATATATGCTGTCAACAAGAAGGGATACACAACATCGACGAATCGGACAGAACGTCACGATAGACAGCTATAACTTAGACTTTGTCTACCTCGGCTCCGCTATAAACTCTGATAATGACATCACATCAGACATCAAGCGAAGAATCACACTTGCCAACCGCTGTTTCTTTGGCCTAAGACGGCAATTGATTAGTAAGGCCTTGTCAAGAAGCACTAAGGAGATTCTATATAAGACTCTCATCATCTTTGTCCTGCTCTACGGCGCAGAAGCATGGACCCTAGCAAAAACGGATGAGGATCTTCTTGGTCGCTTCGAACGCAAAATTCTTTGAGTGATTTTTGGTCCTGTTTGCGTTGACGGGATTTGGAGGAGAAGATTTAACAGCGAACTCTACGAGCTGTACAGTGACATCGACCTGGTCAGAAAAGTACGCATTAGTTGTCTAAGATGGTTGGGACATGTAGAGCGAATGGACACCAATGCTCCGGCCCGGAGTGTCTTCGATTCCAACCCGGAGGGACAACGCAGTAGAGGAATACCTCGCATTAGGTGGCGCGCACAAGTGGAAGGGGACCTCAACCAAATTGGAGTGCGCAACTGGAGGCAGTTAGCCAAAGAACGCGCTAGCTGGAGAGGCGTATTGGTTGAGGCCCTGGTCCACCTCGGTTTGTAGCGCCACCTTAGGTAAGTAAGTAAGGTGGTTGTCTATGATGGCATGACGGGTGGATAGAAGAGTGCTCTTATGACAGCTGTCAGTATCACAGTTTGAAGTGCGATTAGGGAAGAAAACCCTTAGTACCTTTGTCAAATATGTCTCAGTTTACGAACGTATAAGGCTTTCTCCTTACACTGGCAGTGATTTTCAAACTCTTGAATACAAGTAACAGAACAGACCAAGTTTGGCAGATTACATTGCTTCGCAAGGTCCAAGCCCAGACTTTGCTTTTCCGATCCGGTTCGATTCCACCTTGTGGAGACAATACTTGTTTGATTTTTTGAAACACTCCACTCTATATTTAGCTGGTATCCAACCAAGCCGAGGAACCGAAGCTGATGATAATTGCTTTTACAATTGATACCCGTCCTCCTTTGAGGAAAACAGTCCTCCTTTATAAGGTGATATCCTCCGTCCACCACAAAAATAAAAATGTCATCCGCACACATAACTAATAAAACCAGAAATTGAATTTAAATGAATTGTCGAATTCAAATGAAAAATATTTAAAATTGTTTGAACACTTTGCTTTCCTAATTCAGATTTTTCCAGATTTGTTCAATATTCCTTTCCCTAGTGCCTTTACGCAGAGAAAGTATTTTCTGTTTTGAACGCTAAATGGAGTGAGGAATGCTAAAAATGCTCGACAAACTTAACAAAATGTGAAATAATAATATATTTTAGTCATCAAGAGAATACTGTTTAGATTTTTATTATGAGGTCAAAATCAATAATGAGCTTCTCAATTTTATATCTTTTATTTTTTAGCTTTTACACTTTAAAAGCTTTTGAGTACGAGGACAAGCGAAGTACAAGTTTCTGTATTTTGATCCGTTATAGCATGATTTTATTTTTGACTGGAAAAGATTAATGACGATAGTTTAAGTTGTCAATGATTGCAGGTAGTATTCGTGATAGATCGATACATACAAATTTTTCCAAAGCATTCGATCTTGTTAATCATAATATATTACTTATGAAGTTAAATAAAATAGGATTACACTATAACTTTTTAAACTGGATAAAAGCATACTTAAAGGGCCGTATTCAGTATGTTCGTATAAATAACATTCTCTCTTTATCTATTAATGTTATCTCGGGTGTGCCTCAAGCAAGCCATCTTGGCCCCGTCCTTTTCTTGTTATTTATAAATGACATACCCAGCGTATCTTTGAATTCTAAGATCCTTATATATACGGACGATTTGAATGTCTTTCGATGTATAAAAACTGAACAAGATTGCATGTTTTTACAAGAAGATCTTATCAGATTATCGAATTGGTGTTCGATTAATTCCTTGCACCTTGGAAAATGTCAAAGTTTAACATTTTGTCGAATCGGTTCAGCTATCAACTTCTCTTATATACAATTCGTTACCGTCAATTGTATCCTTTAAAAAAGTAAGTAAGTAATTCTTTATTCTCTTTTGTAAACAAATACTTAACAATTCTGTTTAATAACTAATTTAATACAATAGAGAACAGTTAGTGACACTTTTTTATTCTGCTTAAAAGCAGTGAATAGTGTTAAATGCCACTTCGAAAAGGAAAAAATAAAAAAATAAAATTTAAACAAATTTTTTAGTCACTGATTATTGATTATTGTGGGGTGACATAATACATCTATCTATATATATAAAAGAAAGTCGTGTTAGTTACACCACTTATAACTCAAGAACGGTAGAACAGATTTGGGTGAAAATTGGTAGGGAGGTAGCTTAGAGCCAGGAGACGGACATAAGATACTTTTTATCCCGTTCGACAGCGTTCCCGTGTGACTTGACATGAAACTTCAGTCACTATAAAACGTGGTATAACAAAAAAGAATCAGACTTGGAATAACAAAACGCAAATGACAGCTACGTAATTGACGTATAATGACAGCTATGTAATGACGTATAGATGACAATTTGATATTTGTAAGAAATCAATATTTAAACTATTTCTATTAAATAAATAATTAACAATTATAATGTAATGATAGTGCCATTGCCCATTCGTATTGTGGTAAATCAGTCACTTAGTGAATCAGGAACTTAGGAATTGTGGTGAATCGGGCACCTGGTAACAATCTGTTTCCCTCTTCAAGTTCCACTTCCAATTGGAGACTTCTGGAACATTCGCCGATAGGTGGCAGCGCGGATATAAAAGGAGCGCGTTGACAACAGATGGACAGTTGATTTTTAACCAGCGATAGTTGAGTTCGAAAGAGTAATCGGTTGTGAAATAAATAAGTGTGAAGTAATAGAATAAAGCGATTGGATTGAGACGTTTAAGAATTGATTAAGGTGATATTGTTTTGGAGATAAATAAGTGAATATTTGGAAAGTGTAAATAAAGTGATTTTATTGGAACAGTTGAACAGAATAGTGTTTTATCTTTTCGAATCCCAGCCCAAATGTAACAGTATAAACAGTGAAGTGAACTATAAAACTCGGTATGGTTGAAAATTTGAGTTTTGAAATAAATTAATAATAATAGGTGAATTGAAGTGAAGTGAAGTTTAATTAATAATGCCGCGAGCAAGACGATCGAATCTTTCCCGACAAAGCCGTAATGCAAGAAGAATACGAAATACTGCAAATGAAAGGACTGAAGAAGAACAAGAAATTGCACGTGAACAGCGCGGCGATAGTATGGCTCGACTTCGTGCTTCTCAATCACAAGAGCAAAGTGAAGCAGCCCGTGAAACAGCTCGGTTGGCAATGCGGAATCGTCGAGCGAACAACAGAGGTCAACAAATAGATAATTTGCGACGCAGAACAAGATATTTATCAAGTGCTGATTTGAATCGAGCAGCGTTTCGATACGATTGCAGCAATGATTACAGCTTGCATCCCAGCGTTTGCATTGGGCAAATGGACGTTGTTTGTGAGTATTGTGGTGCGTTAAAGTTTTCCGGAGAAACGGCTGGATTATGCTGCCTTAATGGTAAAGTGAAATTGCCGTTGTTGACTCCGCCACATGAGCCATTGTATTCATTGCTTTGTGGCGAAACACAAGAATCACGCCACTTTCTTGCAAACACTCAAAAATACAATGGTTGTTTCCAAATGACGTCATTTGGGGCAGATATTATCGAAGAACGAGGATTTAATCCGACATTTAAGGTATTTATTTTTGTACTTACATAGAATGTAGTTAAAGAATAACTTACTTTATCTATTGTTATGTATTATATTTGCTAATTCTGGACTTCAATTTCCGATACGTCTTGCATTTGCCATGACCATCAACAAATCACAAGGCTAATCCTTAAAAGTTTGTGGTTTAAATCTAGAACATTCATGTTTTTCCCATGGTCAATTATACGTGGCATGTTCACGGGTTGGAAGACCATCTGCGTTGTTTGTTTTTGCGCCTGATAATAAAACAAAAAATGTCGTGTATCACAAGGTACTTAAGTGAAGAGCAACCTATGTACTAAAATACAGAAATAATAATGAATGATTAATGTAGGTATTTATTTTTTTTGTATTTTTTCCAATAAAAAAAAATACAATCTGCTTATTTATTGCCATTAAGGCGGAACAAAGTTCGCCGGGTCAGCTAGTATTTATATAATTAGCATACCAGTAAAGGAACAATGTTTATGCAATATAGATGAGCAAAACTTCAATTTCATCATGTCTTATATCAGGAGGAAGGCGATTATACAGTTTACATGATACAACTGGATAGGTGTTTCTTTAGTGAGTTGTGCGAAAAACTGGAATTTCAATAACATGTCTTGAAGCGCTTCGTAAGCTTCGAGCACCAAATATTGGACTCTGCATATAGCCAGCTCTTAAAAAAAAATATCTTAGAGACTCTAAAAAAAAAAAAAAAAAAATGGCGCACTGGAAGTATTTTCAAGGACCTAAACAAGATCATAGAATGAGCCAGCCGACGGACATTACTTATTCTTCTTATGGCACATTTCTGCAGGACGACAAGTGGCTTAAGATTGGTTATGTAAGAACCCCCCAACAACTTATTGCGTACTGCAGTTTAGAATGGAAAATTCCATGATAAACTATTTTAAAAATCTTATTAGAACAAAACTTTCTGAGGCGATAAAAACACCGTATGGATGAGCGTAGGTCCTATTTCAATATCGAAATGTGTTTTGTCCAATTCATGTTTTGATCAATAGTAATACCAAGATATTTATAATTTTTAACAATTTCAATTTTAAAACATTTTGAGTTGCAAGAGGCATTTCTATTAAATATTTCACCTGTAGTTGAAGAACAGGCACAATCAATTAAGTTGAAACGTGGACAATCAAATGAGTGGAAATTGATATCAGCATACGTAGGATCAGGCATGCTCAGACTAAAGAACATTAATTTTGTTTTGATACTTACAATTAGCCTGTGTGAAGCGAACCACAATCTCAACAAGTGAATATCATGGTTTAATTCAGCTATGAGATTCAATGAGCTCGTTGATCCACATGCAATGCCAAGATCATCTGCAAAAGCCGTGACCTTACCCGCAAAAGGCAGGGAAAATAGGGAGTTTATGAAAACTAAGAATAGAATAGGACCCAAGACAGACCCCTGTGGTACACCAGACCTTAGTGTTATAGTGTTGCTAAGAAGTTGACCTATTTTCACTCTTTGTTTGCGGTCCTGTAAATACGATGCAAACCAGTTGTAAATAAAGCCACGGAAACCTGCGTTATACAATTTGTCCAAAAGAATATCATGAACGACCATGTCAAAAGCTTTCGTAATATCAACAAATAGACCAGCACAAAATTTATTACTATCCAATACCTCGGGGTAATTTTTGATAAGAAACTTGATTTCTTAAAACATATACCTAGACTTTTTAGTCGCCAAGGGTAATTCAATGTTGGGATTTATCTTACGCAATTCAAATGAGTTCTGTGATCCTCACACTTTGAAATGTCTGTTTCTTGCGTTTGTTAGGTCTACTCTTAAATATTGTAGTACTATTTGGTGCCCTTTGTATGAAATTCACTCATTTAGAATTGAGAGAATACAAAAACGCTTTGCTAGAGTATTAGTAAAAAGGCTTCACTGGGATATAGATATGCCTTCCTTTGAAACAAGATGCAAATTATTTGGTATCTTGCCTCTTAACATTCGAAGAAAAGTCTCTGAGGTTATGTTCATTCGTGATATATTGGCTAATCAAATTGATTGTTCCGATATTTTGGCCTTTATAAACTTTTATGTTCCTGTGAGGATGCTTAAAAACCGATTGTTTTTTAATATTCCGTATCACAGAAAAAATTATGCTTCAAATGAACCAATAACGTTTGCGATATGATCGACTTTAGTCTAAGCAGATTTTCTTTTAAAAATAATTTGCTATTAACTTTAAGTAATGGTGGCAATGTTTAATGTATTTTATTTACTGTGTTTTTATTATTGTCAAGTAGTCACTAAGGTATTGTAACTTCATTTGATGAATAAATAAACTCAACTAAAAGAAGATAATTACATAGATAAGATAAATATAGGTATGGATGGTAAGAATTCAAGAATTTGTTTTTGAATTTGCATTATCAGCTATAAACTGAATATTCCGATTGATCAACCTCTGTGAATGAAGGGTGTTCTTTAAGATGTAATGAAGCGAAATCGCAAAACCCCACAGTCAGTAACAGGTAATTAAAATGGGCGCAAGATAAACGCCAATGTGGTAGTTTAAATAAAGCAACGCTCACCCTGCCAAATGCGCATGCTGTACGTCTGATGGCAGCCCTCCGTAGTAAAATCGTAAACAAGAAACAAATTTATACTGACAATATAGACCTACTGGTAGCAGCCACATTAATGCAAAAGTTGCCTCACAAAAAAAAAAAAAAAAAAATACATCAAGCACATTTCCAGCTTAAACACTTTATATTCTCAAACTCTTCTTACCACTGATTACCCACACGCTTATATAAACAATTAAATCCTTTTAAACAATTTTTCTTTCTTAACTTTAGTTTGTTGCAGCTGAATCGTTTTCATTCAACGCCCTCTGTAGCTCGCTGTATTTTTTGATGGCTGTTCGCACAAAGTCCGCTGTTCGCCTGACCCGCTCCGGCGTGATTTCCTCGCCGATCATTTTGCCCACATTCTTGGCAGTATCGTTCCAATTGAAAAGCGACAGCGACTTGAAGGACAGCGAGCAGAAGGGAGTTAACGAGCAAACGGCTGCAGTAACAGCACCGCCCATGAACACGATGGTGACGGTGCCCATGACGACGGCCATAGATCGCACAATCCAGTTGACCATTGAGCTCGGAATGAGGCCGCGTAAAAACGAAAGCGGATCGGATACTGCTACTGTCTGCACTGGAGGCGATGGCACTAGGTATCCTTCATACCCGGTTTGAACTACATATTGCGCGGGGAACCCTGCCTGGGGTGCGTATCCAACCTGCGATGGATACGGCGGAGGGTATCCAGCAGGATATGGGTCCGGATATGATGGGATGCCGCCCGGCAACAGGCCGGGGTATATGGTTGGATCATAGACGGATGCTTCTGCTGCGAGCTGTCACGAAAAAGAGTTCACATTGAATGGGGTCAACATATACCATATTGTTTTACTTACGGAACTTCCCGAATACCGATTGTCATTCACCGGTGGAGGCGGGGGCTTCAAGTCACTAGAACCGTCATCCTTACTGATGGCCGGCGGAGGTGGCACCTGATCTACATCCTCCGAAACGGGCACACCGACAGCACAAGTCGCTGCCAACAGAAACACACCAAACGTACAGTACAAACAGTTCATATTAATATTAGCGCGGTGACCTTTCGTCACTGTGTCCTTACAAAGAGTGTTCAAGACTTCGAATTAGTCTGCTTTATTTATATATAAGTGCCGCACTTTCCCCTCCAAAGCGATCGCGGTGAAACGCATACCTCTCTACTAGAACAAAGCACTTAATCGTTGCCCGACATCGGGACAAAAACGTCCTGAAACTATTCCAGGAATTTATCCATACACCGAACCGAAAACCTGTTAAAAATTTAAATTTCAGAAACGTAGACGACCGTCACATTATTGGAGAAATATTATTAAGCACTCGCACAAGTTAGGTAGACCGATAAGGTGCACCGACGACCACACAGCTGATACTGTGGACAGGTAAACGCATTTCCGCCGACGAGACAATGCGAAAGGTTAACAAAAGACTTGCTTTTCCTAGCCGTGACAGATCGATGTCTGCAATTTGCATTTATCTATTTCCTGCTAATTGCCATCCAATATGTACCTGTATCTGAAGGTCGATAGCAAAAAGCAAATAATTACGCTCTTAATGGACAGGTTCGGTTCGGGATCTATCTAGCGTCTACCTATGTGGCAAGGGCAAGTGGTATTTCATTTTCCTATTTGCAACGCAAAGAAGACTGCCATTTGTAATTGTTTCACGTAGCGTTCCACGTATACCAAGACCACGGGAAAAGTATCGATTACCCTGAACGGTTGTTGTTTGGTCCGCGTCATGTAAAGGATGCACGTTTTTGTAATCCTTTTGTTTGCACTTGCTGCTGCTTTCGACTAATGAGATTTGATGGTACGTGTCCTGGTGAATGAAATAGTTTTAATTATCCTCAACATTAAAATCCACTGACGGGGCGAGTTCGGTGGGTATTAAAAATGTAACCAGAAGCAATTTTGTGCATCAAATACTTTAATCTGGCGTTTAAACGGAAATTGGCGGATTTGTCAGCAACTGATTCGAGTAGAATTTGTCACGAGTTTTATCACGAGGGTGGCCAGTAGGTATACAGATCTATGGGTCTTGTAGGTTGTGCTCCTCTGGTAAAAACAAGGAAACACTACTTGAGAGTTTAATCAGACCAGACCAGAGTCCGACGGGAAAGCTTAGAAATCGGAGAATCGCCGGATCACTTCAAAGTTATTTCAAAAACGTCGGACCACGTATAAGCAACCGACAAAATCTCGGACTGCCTTGACGCATATAGGCGGTAAAATCTTCAGACCACATCTCATATTGTTAGGAAAATCGTCAGGTCATGAAAGGCGTATGTTAGCGGATGGTATATAGAACTTCGGCAGGTCCGTGTGTCACTGTCATTCATTTTGCGAAAGCAAGGAACCTGCAATTTGCTGCCGGAAATCTTCAGTACACATCCCACTAAAAGCCAATTTCTGAAGGCAAAAATAGAAAATTGTTGGGCCCAGCCCCCATACGGAAAAATGAGTATCATTCATATTTGAATGACGTGGCAGTGAACGAGTGAATCGAATAAGCTGTAATATCAGACTCAGTAGACATGTGGCATCGATAACAAGCATTGGACTATCTCCAAGCGAGTGGAAGCCATTAAAGTTTATAATCGTGGTAGCCGCTAAAAGCCGTTGTAGCGTTGTAGTTGAAAAAAACGTCGGGTCCCAGGGCTGGCATATGAGCCAGAAAAAAGTTAAATATCATCATTGTGGGTGAACAAATGTCCAACTATGCCGAAAAGTAGTAGCTGGAATATCGTCAGAATAGGGCGTAGGTATAATGGTATAAGCGCCAACCGTCGGCCTAAGTCGGTGCAGTAAGTAGATCTACCTACTAGGTACCTATATTTATTTATTATCAAAAGGAGTAACACAGAAAGAAGAAGTTGCAATACTTGGTAAAAAGCATAGGCCACTAAAAAATCCCCTATAGATAAGTGTAGGTTTGTTCTAAAGGAAAAATTCTGATTTTCATGTGGACATTGGACAAGCATGTCTTTCTCTAGAATTGTGACACTGTACGTACACCAAGAGTAATGAAAAATGGGCTTTGTTCTTTTTTTGAAAGTTTTTAAAGTTTTAAGCAAGTCGAAAATAGGGTTTTTGAAATATGAACAATTTTTAAAGTATAAGTTTTTTGGTCGTTCCAATTAAAAAATGAAGGACGGAGTAATTTTGAGAACATCAATTTGACTGCAAGTATGCATCTTAGTCAAAATCCTTCGTTCCGTTTTCTTGTAAACTGAAGTAAACCAATTTTTCAAAATATTCTGTTTTTGAAAAATCCACCGTAAGAAAATGTACAGGAAATCTAAGCTTGCTATTAAGTTGGAAATGATAATATTACCCTAGGAATGAGATTTCGTTACAATCGCATGGAGAGATTCTGAGATAAATCCGATTTTCGAAAGTACCCTCACCCGATTTGTTAGCGGAAAACTGGGTACGCAACGGTGTTAACCTCACATACATAAGCTCAAATATAACATTTTATTGAAATCATTAGATTAATGCTACCTATCGGAAGTAGCATTAATATTGAGGTTGACGTGTAAAATAAAAACGGCCCCAAACTCCAAATCCAAAGTTTGTAGTCCTTTGGAATTGGACGACCCATACTTTTTTGAGTTCCTCTATCATCGTAAAATTTTGTACGATTCCAATTTATCTTTCTATATTCCAGCTACTATTTTTCAGCATAGTTGGACATTTTTCAACCACAATTATATTTTTTTACATTTTGAAGTGATAACTTTTTGTGACATACTAGCTGACCAGGCGAACTTCGTTCCGCCAAAATTCGTTAATGTAGGTAATGAAAACAATAATTCCAAGCATGCACATGCACAATGCACTCATGCTACTTTATGTAAGTCGGTCAATTAAAATTCTTTATTCAAAAGTTACATTAAATATAATAGAAACACCTGCAGTATAGCAATGTCGATGTGTTTCAATCAAACCGCAATGATTGACGTGTCGGGTGTCGGCCAACCTTCCGCTTTTTCTCTAAGGTGGTATTCAAGACTGATGCCACAAATATCCAGCAATTATCCTTGCGACTTATTATTTGTCATAGTGAAAGCCAGACGCACTTTTTTGAGATTTGAGATTCTTCACATTCAAATCAAACGCGATCAATTACAAAGTTTCGGTGCATTGAGGTTGCGCAAATAAAATATGAGCCGACTTTCAATTTCATATTGTGTAGCGGTAAGACCGGAATATCCAAAGAATTCAGAAATAAAAATTTAAATAATTTTTTTCTATCTAGTCTATTTTGTTTTTGTTTTTTTTTTTTTTTTTCAAAATGCGTTTCTTTCATCAGGGCTGAGGACAAATCTGCGATCGGCTGAGTCATTTTCTCCATAGCCGTTTTAAACATAAAAATAATTGTTGCAATTTTAGGATGATGTTTTTTTTCCACTCCTGTTTGCCCTCTGTTTTTGGCTTGAAAATCACCCAATTCAAACCACAGCCGACTCCGGAGGTGCATCTAATTTAACCAATTTCACGTTGCCACCCGCACAGAAAATGCCAGGTGTTTCGCCTTTAAGTCAGTCGTTCGAATGTCGGCAACGATGCGCGTCTTGCCACTCTTCGATTTGAACTTGTTTGCTCTCTCCCATGGGAGAGATCCTGCAGGATCAGTACGATAGATGACGCAGTTGCGCAGTTCCTAGCTCCTAGCGTGATCGCGGCAGAATTCTGAAAAGTCGCAAGAAAAGGGGCCAATGAGAAAAAGGAGTGCCATGTCTAAAGCTATTCTCAAAATTTGGAATTTTCGAACTATAATAGTGTTGTGAGTGGCAACTGCTTTGCATTTTAAGGGCTTTAATATTTGGAAATACCAGCATTTGGAAATTTTGCGAAGCGCCTTTTCTAACTAAAAACTGGGTCAAATGTAAAAAAGATTGTGTCAGGCTATCAAAAGAAGTGCCAAATTACAACTTTAGTCACACAACGGTCACGCTGCTAGTCTTATGATTCTATGTGCTTGACGTTCTTCTTCAGTTTGGCTTCGTTGATATATTTGTTGTTGGCTTGCTTGGCTAGTTCGTCGGCCAATATTTGCGTGCATTCGTTTTGGCATTTTCAACTAAGCAGTGAAATTTTTTTTTTATTCCGCGTTTAAACTTATTATACTTAGTTTTTACCTAATCAAATAATGTATAAGAGCAATGAAATGTTGAAGCGATGCAGAAAATCAAAAACAAACCAGCACTGTTGACAAACGTAGAATAGAAACTTTAACTTGAAATTCTCGATTTTCTCAATTTACATTTTGAAAACAAAATAATACGCAGTTTGCTTATTCATTTTTGAAATAGAAAAGTCAAAATAAATATTTAATAGGAAAAATCATTGGTGTGCCAAATCAGGACCGCACAGCGATTTTCCAGAATTTTCTTTCTGCCTAAACCTGGCATGCAACAATACGAACAAAACAAAAAATGAATCATGAGAATCATCCCAGGGGTTAGCGAGTTATAACATCATCGATATTCACCCCGAAAGAATTATATATAAAAGAAGAAGATATGCCACCTCTCCACTGCATCCGATATTTTTTTCTGCTACAACGCTAGAACGGCTTTTAGCGACTACCACGATTATAAGCTTTAATGGCTTCCACACGCTTGTTATCGATGCCACATGTCTACTGGGTCTGATATTTTTACAGCTTTTTCGCTTCACTGCCACGTCATTCAAATACGAATAACACTCATGTTTCCGTGCGGGGGCCCGTAATTTATATTTGTATGGCAGGTACGTATTCCTAATGAGACTATGATATTTGAAAATTAATGACATGAAATGTTTCATTGGAATATATATTTTTTTTAAATATCAGAAATGAAAAAAGTTGGGAGTGTATTTTTCAGTTGTTTTGATAAAACATAAATATCAGTTATATTTTTCCAGATTTGCTCAGTTCAAGTACACTTTATGATCACCAGAGTCCAGGCTCTTTAATCCCTACTCAGTTAATTCATAATGTCGTGCATAATGAATGTCACAGTCTTATCTTTTTTTCTTTTTTTTTTCTGGATAATTACATGCGTTGGATTTTTGGCCATGTCCCGTCATACATATAAAAATGACACGGCCATTGTGGAAACATTGTGTGTCATTCAAACTTGAATGATGCGGACTGTACGAAAATATGTTAATTTTTTAAGAAAACCGGTTAAAACAGATCCAAAAACATTGTATTCTCTAGTACCCATAGGGCCTGGCCTCTCATTTCATACGTTCAGGGTTTTTCTTTAAAATCACCTCATTTTGTGCCGTTCCGGCTGCGTTGAGGAGCTTCTTAAGCAAAGCAGGTTGTTCTCAGTCTTCTCATAGTTAATAATCAACACTTCATCATGGGAAGCAGAACGACCAACATTGTGTAAAAGTGAGCATTATGACTACACCCAGCCCTCTCTATCGCAAAAGGACACTTCGAAATGGTGAGTATTTAATTGTTCCCCTCATCGACGAATATCCGAATGTGAATGCTAAGAAACTGAAGGGCACCCACCTATTAAATATTTCATAAATAACCTTTAAACTCACAACTGTGTACAGTGTCATTTGACCTTTGTCACGCAAGTCGTCTAATAAAGTTTTAATCGCCTTTCTTCTTGGTTCCTATATGTACCTATGACTTTCATGTGCCTCAGACGTGGCGTGCTTAATACCAAGAGTGCACCTGTGTCGTTTCGCAGTCTTAAGGAATTTAATGACATTGCCTTTTGAAATCATTACCACATACCACCCTCTTTCGAGGCGAACAAAGTTGCATGCTTTAATTAAAAACTACATCGAACAGCTCGCCCGTATGTTTTCCGCTCGTCAAACTTGTGCGAATCCATTTTCTCTTTTCTGTCAGCAAAAACCACATATTCAGTGACCACTGACGAAAGGTTTCCCTTTTTTTAAAAATATTAATCTGCATCACCCAAGACGCAAGTAGCAGGTTCATATATAGCTCCAAAGCAGGCGTGTGCCGCGTGCCGCCTCCCATTAACGCGACAAAAACTTTCACACAGTAGTGTGTCCTACACCCACCAAGCTCGCTGCATTCATACAAGGCCCAAGCTCTCAAGTCCTCGTTGTCATTACTATTGTGTTTTGTTTAGAGTGTTGTGGCCCCGGAGGTCTCCTAGCAACTCCATTGGGAGCCTATTTAGAGCACCAAACACATGTTATGTTCAATGCCATGCCATGCAAGCGAAAGAAAAAATAAACTTATTTATTTAGAGAGCAACCACACACTCCCTCCTGCACTTGGTCGAAATCCAGCACTTGTCGTTTTCCATCGAAACGGTCTCCGGTCATCAATCAATAGACCACAGTGAACAAGGGCGCATCCCCATCAAACTGGGTAACTGCATAGATACAATCGCTGTGGTGCAGCATAAATTAATCGCTCGAGCCAAGTGAGTAGCAAAAGCAACTGGGTCCGTCGCCAATGTGTGACGTGGTTTCTTCGCCTGACCTACTGGGCTCCCTGCACAAGACTGCTCTAATTTTGCCACCTCGCGTGTCGATGAAAAAAAAAAGTGATTACAAATTTGTGGTTAATAAATTATGAGCCGCAGTTCAATCGAGTGATTGGTTCTCGTTGCTCTGATCGAGTAAGTTATTGGAAAATTGTCGAAAAAATCGACCATTTGTTACAATCTCGCAGCGGAAGTGTGTGCCACTACTACCGACCTAATCGTGTTTCAGTTGAATGTGTTTACTGTTGGTGAGCCGATAAGTTCACTTTTGCGTGGAGCCCATGGTCAACAAGACAAGTGAGATTGTAAAAGAATTCGTTTATTGCCTTCTTAGGGGTGAAAAAATGCCACCGGTGTTGTACTATCTGCCGCCGAGTCCGCCGTGCCGATCGGTTTTGATGCTGGCCAAGATGTTGGACATGGAATTCGACATGAAACTGCTAAACGTCTTTGAGGGTGAGCAAATGAAACCCGAATTCCTGCAGCTGAATCCGCAGCATTGTATTCCAACCGTGGACGACGAGGGATTGGTGTTGTGGGAGAGGTGAGGTGTTGCCATTTTGAGGGATTAGTATATAAATTTATTAGTTTTACAACAGCCGAGCTATACTTTCGTATTTGGTGTCGGCCTATGGTAAGGACGATGCACTCTATCCGAAGGATGTTCGTGTGAGAGCTCTGGTGGACCAGCGATTGCAGTTCGATCTGGCGACGTTGTTCGCGCGAATGTCAGATTATTTCGTGAGTAGTTTTGACTAGAATACATTTTGGGAAGGTGATAGATAGGTAGACATTGACAAAATTGTTGTCCAAGCAAATATCGTTGGGAAACAAGTCCGTAAAGCGCCGGAATGTATTTGTGTCGGACGAATGTAGGTCCCTACACTCTTAAACCCTCTTATAAGGAGTAAGTTGAGAAGCGTTCTGGGGGCGGTTCTACTTTCGGCTACCTTGATGTACAGGCAAAGTACAAATGTGTCACACCAAAGAGGCGAAATACTCGCTTCTGCGAATGGATGAAACAGAAGCAAACGAAGGCCGCGATCGGGGAAATAGAGGTGCTCTACTTGCAAGGAACAATGTTTGGAAGTCTTACCAGAAGCTTTAAGGAACGTGTCAAAGTAACAAAATCCGAACAGCGAGAAGAACCAATTTTGTTTGTAATGTCCATCTTGAAGGTGTCGGAACAGCTCTCTTATCTATTTAACGCCAAAGATGTTGTAATGTCGCATACTTCGCTATAGAACTATTCCACCTAAATGATGTAAGCCTATAGCCTTCCGTCCAACCCGACCAAAATAAAGTGCGAAAGCCCACATGGCAACTTTTTTAATGCAGCCGACTTGAATTGAATTGATGAACTTGATGTGGAGATCATACCTCAAATTATCTCCAAGATTTGGTCGGAAGAAACTATGCCTGACGAACCTCAGCGTCGTGCATATTTTTCCCGATCTTCCATAAGAAATAAGACCCTACAGAGAGTCAACAGGTTTCTGAACATATTGTACAACATCTCTTCTGCTGTACTGTGTAAACGCCTAGACCAATTTGTCGACGAACTATAGCCCCTTATAGTGGAATTTGGCCCGATTAATATCCACAACCAAACTACTACTAGACATCCTAGATATAACCCACCAAAAGTAGATTGATACACCCCATCCATTTGTGAATTTAAGATTCGACTTTGACATCATTAAAAAAGACAAACTTTGTATAAAGCATTACTGCCAAATTCGTCTAGGGCCCCATCTTTCCAAAAGTCTCTGCAGTTACTCACATTCGCTGATAAAATTGCCTTCATAAGCTGAATTCTTCGAGCTGCCACTGGCCCGTTCTCAAATATCGGAACAGAAGCTGCAAAAATATGATAGTTCATTAGGAAAAAAACAAATAATATGCTTTGAACGAAACGGGACACACAACATCGACGAAGCGGACGGACCTTAATAATAGACAGCTCTAGCCTTGAGGTTGGTAGAGCATTTGTCTACTTCGGCTTCACTACGAACTCTGAAAATGGGATCATATCAAGCGAATTTATATTTTTTAAGAAGAAAGTTAGGTAGTATACCTAAGGGCTTGTCAGAAAAAAATTAGAAGACTCCATGAAAAAAAAACAAAGACTGGTGTAAAAAGGTTTGCTACCTAAAACCTCCGTGGGTCTCTGTTGTCATCCGACATTTTGTCTCTTTGTTTTTATAAAACGTCTGGACATTGTTCGTTGATCTCGGATGGTCCAGATATTCAAACCTTGATCTAGCTTTAAATCGTCCTCCGCACATTTGATTTTGTCTGCATATACTGAGCCTCTTTCTAATAGAGACCTTGCTACCCCGATCTCTTGTGAATCGCCCATGAGTGTACTTTGACAAACTTCAAGCCGTTAAGTGTCTTCCAATATAAATTCCAACCCTGTCCCGCATTGCAGACAAGTACAAACTCCCAACGTAAAGCTTTGAAAACAAACCCCTCTGGTGCGAAATCACTTTGAATATCTTTTTGAAAAGCTTTGTCAGTAATTTTCCCACTTATCTCACATGATAAGGCGTACACAAATCCTACTGTTACCGCATGTTCATATTTTGTCAACCAAAGACAAAGATATCCGAATTCTGAAAGCCCTGTTCGATTTATTGATTTTTTTTTTTTTTTTTTTTTCAAACACCTATCTACCTACCTATTTCCCTTTTACCCATCAGTATGGGGTATGGTTTTTATGCTTGTAACTTAATGGAGTACCTGCTTAAGACAAGGAAGGACCATTTCTGGGTTATAGGTAAACTCTATCGTGTGGTAGGGAAAGGGAATCAGATTGTGTGTATAACATACCTATATTTATTATTACCAATAACATGAAGCATACATGGAGGGGGAGGGGTAAATCAATATGTTATGTAGACATTATCGATAAGAAGGATGAGCGATGAGGTGACAGTGAGGGCCAAATTGCCGCCACTCAAAGGCAGCAAATTGGCGGAAGGGTGTTCTTTTTATGAACTCTTTGAATGATTTTGTGTAGGTACCTGTTTTGTGGGAATTTAATATCATTGGATTTTACAATTGGGTAAACCATGAAGTTTTATAATATATTAGTTACTTCCAAAGTCATATCATAGTGCAGGGCTGGAGAAAAGTGTCATCAATAACAAGTAGCGTTTGATTAGTTTGTTGTCTCAAATCTATCGTCTTTTTTGGACGTATTTTTAAGAGCCCTTTCGGGCGCCTTTATAAATGTTTGTTGTTTTTTTTTTTTTTCTTGGGTGCGTTTTTTAAAACATCATTAAGCGCGTGTGACGTTACGCGTGTTTTCGATATTTCTGTTGACATTCTTTTCGCGAGTTGTGAAGGGCGCTTTAAACGTATTTTTCCGAAGCATTTTTCTAGGCACCTTTTTCGATTAGATTTGGAACCGTTTGAGAACACGCGTTTTTAGGCGGGCTTTTTAACGCGTTTTTACACTTTTTCGATGAGTTCTTGGAAGCGATTTTCGTTGCGTTTATTTTTAGGACCCGTTTTATAACACGCATTTTTAGAAGAGTTTTTTATACGCGTTTCTGCGCTCTTGGACCCGATTAAGGGTGTGACAGTTACCTAAATACACCTCAACGTGGATAAACAGGCCAAATTTTCCAAACTGGAAATCGCTATCTATCACTTCTTCAACTAAAATTCAATAATTCTGTTGCAGATCCTTGGATTATTTTTATTATTATTAAAAACCACTTTGTATTCCATTAGTTTCCAACAATGGTTATGGGCGCGCCACTAGATGAAACGAAGAAAGCCAAACTGGTCGAGGCTCTGGGTTGGTTTGAAAGTTTTCTCAAAGGACGAGATTTTGCGGGGGCCGAGCACTTTACTATCGCAGACTTATCGCTGGCAGTAACAATCTCACAGATTGAGGCATTTGGTTTTGAATTGGGTCACTATCATCGCATCCAAAGTTGGTTCAAGAAATGCAAGGATGAGTTGGAGCCCTTTGGCTATCAGGTACAAATACTCAAAACTTTCCCTATTTTTTACAGAGCATTTTTCTTTTACTTTCATTATAGGAAATTAACCAAGCTGGCGCTGACACATTGGCCGGAATTTTTCGTTCAAAAATACAGAGAACTGAAGTCGTTTAGTCTTAGTCCGTAATATGTGCATTGTGATTGAAATTTAAATAAAAGTCTATTTTAAACTGCTATGGGATAATGGTGATCTTTTTCAAAATAGACACGATTAAAGCTAGCAACAGACTTGATTGCGTTTTTTTCTTTTTCTTTTTTTGGAAACACTGATAACTCCCAAATGAACAAGAGATAGCTTATATAAATATTCAAAATAACTTAGTATGCAAAAAGTAGTTCATTTTGTAAATAAACCTTTATCACGGCGATAAGAAAGTTTCCACTCGGCTAGATATGATGAAGGCCTTTTTATTTGTGTTGTTGTTTTGCAGTTGGGCGCTGATTTATTTGAAAGTGTGTCATTTGGAAGCGTCTTGTTTCAACGGTTAACACTTAAAAAAAAAAAAAAAAAAATCTTACACACGGAAAGTCTTATTACACAAAATTTGTTTGGTAACAATTTTGATTCAGGTTGCAGTACAGCAAAACCCGCATAAGTACCTTTTTTTGAGAACCAAAATTCTTAAGATTTTTTCATGCCTTTCCCGCTTAATTGCTTTTTATTTTGTATACCTACCTACTTTTATTAAAATTTACCTGACAAAAATTATTTTAAGTATACACATTTTTTAAATCAGCTGAAAAAATACAAAAGCTTTTTTTCCTTTAGCGCTTCCCTGTGTTTCATGCTTTAAAAATAAAAAATAAAAATGCAATGTTATGTATTTTTTTTATTTTTTAAATAAAATGAAATGTTTTATCTTTCTTCTTCTATATATATAATTCTTTCGGGGTGTAACTCGATGGCCACGTAACTCGATAACCCCTGGGACGATTTTCATAATTCTTTTTTTGTTTTGTTCGTATTGCTGTATATCAGGTTTTTATTTACTTTTTGTCGCGAAAATAAAACTTGGAGGGGATGAAAGAGGTTATGAAAGTTTGTATGGGGAAATACACTTTGAAAAAAAAGAAACTGTATAGAAATCGAGTAGTGATACTTCAAATAAAAAAAAATATATTTTAAATTTTAAAAGCAAATTGTTGTTGTCAAGTATTTTAATTATTTTCCAAGCAAATTGTTGTTGTCAATAATTTTGAAATTTTTGTTTGTTTTTGAAATATAGGTACCCACAACCTACATACCTAAAAAGTTTGTTCTAATAAATTATGTTTACTATGTTACATTAAGTAACTTTTTTAAATGAAGTAGATACTTTGAAGTAGATATAAAGATGATATGGATGACATTATTCTGCATCGAATTCGCACTGTGACATCGGACAATGAACTGGAGATGTCAGATGAAATGCGCAACAAAGCTTTGATTTTGATCGAGATTATGTGTCTGATCATGAGTGGCAATTTGTTGTGCAAATTGGGGATGCCACAGGCAAATCGTTCAATGCAAGACGCATTTAATCGAGAATTGGAGCGAGAAATGGACTTCGATCGAATCGCATTGAATCAAGCTGTTCGAACAAATGTGCCAATGTTGAATCAAGAACAAAAGAAAGTGTACGATGAATTGATGCAAGCAGTCGATAACGAAAATGGCGGAATTTTCTTCCTTGATGCGCCCGGTGGAACTAGAAATGCATTCCTGATTTTACTGATTTTGGCTACAATTCGTTCGAGATCTGAGATCGCTTTGGCCCAAGCCTCTTCTGGGATAGTGGCTACTTTGTTAGAAGGCGGTCAAACAGCGAACAGTCGAACTGCATTGAAATTGCCATTGAATCTGCAAGTGGATGAAGAACCTACATGCAACATTTCAAAGAATACTGTGATGGCGAAAGTACTGCAGCAATGTAAGATTATCATATGGGACGAATGCACAATGGCTTACAAACGCGCATTGGAGGCCGGAATCGTTTACGTAATGATAAGCGACCTTTCGGTGGAGCAATGATCTTGCTATCAGGCGATTTTCGTCAAACGCTGCCTGTCATTTCGAGATCAACTCCGGCAGATGAATTGAATGCTTGCCTGAAGGCGTCTGTTTTATGGCGATACGTCAAGAAATGGCATTTGACAACAAACATGCGAGTTTCTTTACAAAATGGCCAGTCAGCTGCAGAGTTCTCCAGGCGATGGGCAATGGTGTGATTCCAGCAAACTTAATCACCGGCCTGATTGAGTTTCCACAAAATTTTTGCAACCTAACAACGACACCGGAAGAACTAATCATGAATGTTTTCCCGAATATCGCTCAGAATAATATTGACCATGATTGGCTGAGTGTAAGAAAGAGTGATTTTGGCTGCGAAAAACAAGAACGTCGATCACTTGCATTTCACCATTCAAAACCAAATCGCTGGTGAGTTGCATTCATACAAATCAGTCGACTCCGTGATGGATGAAAACGAAGCCACCAACTATCCCACTTTATTTTGCAACCTAAACGAACCAAAATTTTGTAACGGTACGCGTTTGATTGTGAAGAATTTAATATCAAATATTATGTGTCGTTTGTCGCCGAATCACGCCTTAACGCATTTACCGATTCTAATTATATGACTTTCGTGAAGTTTGGTTGCAATTGGTAAAATATATTTTTTTTTTTTTTTTTGGTCTTATGAGAAATACATTTTGTTTTGTCAAATTACTTTTTTCGAATTTCCAGTCGGTTTTTTTTTTTTCAGTTTTCTCAACATTTTGAAAAATTTTAGTTGTATACGCTGGAATCGGAAAACTTAATCGTGCGTGAAAAAAAAAAACATGAATTTGAGTAATTTTTTGTTTTTTTTTTCCTAAACCACTCAACCGTTTTCAATTAAATTTTGTGGCTGTGTTTGGTTGGTTACAGTTTGAAAGGTAGATAGATATTTTGGACCCCATAGGTGACTCTGTTGTCGATATCATAAGCCTAACCGATTTGAATAAATTTTGTGGCTGTGTATGGTTGGGTACAGTTTGATAAATGAATAAATAGTTGGCGCAACAGGTCCGGAGAGACCCTAGGCCTAGCTTCTCACAACCATTCGTTTTGTTTTTTTTTTTTGGAACGAATGGAAGGGATCTACAATTTTATGCCGACTCCAAACGGCTAATTGAGAAGCCCTTTCAAGACATTTATACTCTCGGATGTTTGTCAGACGTTCGCGAGAGGTAGCGCAGCAGAAAAAAACCCTAAGTCGGAGTTGGGTTCTTGCGGGATTCGAACCTGGGACCCCCGCATAGCAGTCCAACACACTAACCACTAAGCTACTGCGACTACGGGTACAGTTTGATAGATAGGACTATTTTTTTCGCCACCTATCGTGTCCAAAATAGTGATAGATAGGACTATTTTGGACACGATAGGTGGCGCTGTGTTCAGTCTCATAAACCACTTAACCCATTTCAATGAAATTTTGGGGCTGTGTATGGTTGGTTACAGTTTGAAAGATAGGACACTATTTTGGTACGGTGTTTACGGCTATATGTAAAAAAGACTGTCGTCCGTATGTGCACTCATGACTCGGGAATGGATCGTGCTTCGTGGATTCGTATTGACCCAAGGAAGGACATTTATGCTATTTTTTTTTTGTCGTAAAAATAAAAGTTTACGGGATGGGATTGGGAATGGAATTTTGCATGAAGAACCGCATTAAAAAAAAAAAAAGAAGATTGAATAGAAATACGGGAAGTGTCACTTCCAATACAACAAAAATTATTTAAAATCTTTATTTTTGAATTATTTTGATATGACAGGCTTACCGCTCCACAATTTGAAATTGAAAGTCGGCTCAATTATAATTTTGTTGCGCAACCTCAATCCACCGAAATTTTGTGAAGAATCTCAAATCAAATGTCATGCAAAAAGCGACGATTTCGAGTGAAAAATTCAAAGGAAATCATTCTAATTCCGCGAATTTGGCTTATTCAGAAAGATTTGCTATTCGTATTAAAGCGTAGCAATTTCCCGTTTCGCTATGACAATTAATAAGTCTCAAGGACTATCGCTGGAATTTTGTGGAATCAATATTGAATTCCCATGTTTCTCCTAAAGTCAAATGTATGAACTTCCGCTTTATACATCGTGTATCGTAATCGTAAAGGACATGTGCATAGTGCATGCTGAGTATTACATTAACGAATATGAGCGAAACAAAGTTCGCCGGGTCAGCTAGTTTTTTATAAAAAAAAATGTTTTTTTTTTTTTTTTGTTTTTTTTTACAAATTTAGAGATAAGTGCCTATGTGTTTTTTTTTAAACTGCCTAACCCGCATAAATGCATATCAAAACGGGGCATTTAACGTGAGGCACTTATCCGGGTTTTACTGTATTAACGGAATGAGAAGAATTTTTTTTTTTTCTGAAGTATTCACCCAGCAAAATTTGACTGAATCTGTACCGAACATAAGCACAGGCACGAAACTGTTCAAACGTGTCCAAAGAGTTGGAGTAGCCTACACTGAATATTTTCACACAAACAACCTATTAAACTACTAGTAGGTACACATACGAGTAAACAGAGCTGTTAAGAACTCTTTCGAGGGCCAGTTCCTAAAAGCGGTTATAGCTTTAAGGATCTAAATAGCGTTTGTTGAAAGCCGCCGTGGGATAGCCTCCTAAACAATTGGTAAGAACTGCTTTGCAATACCTTCCTTTCTTCCCTATACAAACGAACGAGCCTGCCGCTAAATTTATACACTCGCTGACGATCGGCTCTAAGCTTTCAGATTTTATTAAAAACACACAATACTGTTTTTAGACGCATGGCAACTCCTGTCCAAAACATTTTAAATACCTTTGTACCTACTTCATAATCGTGTTCGATAAAAACAAAAACTTTCTTATCATCTTGTGAGGACCGATTATCAGCCCGCGTAGCAACAGCAGCATCGTCGATTGCAAAATAACTTAAAAACCGCTCTTTGAGAGCAGAAGCACAGCATTGAATTGCAACTTCTGCGGGGATGCTGGTGTGAACGATGATTGGCGTCAGTTCGGAAAGAACCGGACTAGCGGCAATATTTATTTGTCTCGCGCGGTAATTTCTCATAGAGAATAAATAAATAATTTTTTTTTTTTTTTTTTTTTTTTTTTTACCGAGGGTAGGTGAAAATCTTCCAAAGACACTATGAGAATAGCAAGCGCGTGCTCATAGTAGTGTCAGATTTTTACTTACTAAAAACACCACCCTTCGAAGAATTGTTAGATACTGCAACTAAGATATAACTTATCAAGCAATTTTTCTATAACGAAATAACAACTTTTGACAGGCTACTTTCCAATGAAAGATCCTGCATGTTCCGCAATTAAGACGCGGTTAATCCTATCTTGCCAAGTCGAACGGTTTCGTTCTTTGTAGTCGGCGCAATAAATTGTTCTCGTCCAGAATTTGTCGGACTGAATTGTTGACATGTCCGATTAGTCGGTTTCTATGCTTTCTCGCGAAGCTTTTTGTTTCAGCTTCAATTATTGGAATTCCGAGATCTCTGTGGATATCGTCGTTTCTAATATACCATGGTGCTTGTACAATTTCTCTAAGCATTTTATTTTGAAAAGTTTGTAGGATATTGACATTTGTTTTCTTGGTACAACCCCAGAGTTGTATACCGTAGGTCCACACCGGCTTTAGCACTTGCTTGTATAGAAGCAGTTTGTTTTCGGTACTGAGCTGGGAATGTTTTCCGAGGAGCCCGTACATTTCTCTATATTTAATATCGAGTTCTTCACGTTTCATTTTCACGTGCGAATTCCATTTCAGCTTTGCGTCGAGTGTCACTCCCAGGTATTTGGCCTCGTTTGCAAAGGGTATTCGGGCCAAGTCTAGGAAAATTGGCAAGTCATTAGTTTTCTTATAAGTGAAATTCACGTGAACAGATTTAGTTTCGTTGAGGGCGATACGCCAGTACCTCGTCCATTCATTTACCTTATTCAGTGCGATTTGAAGTTTTGCAGTCGTTTCTTCAATTGTATTACCTACTGCTAGGATAGCGGTGTCGTCGGCGAACGTAGCGAGAGTAGTGCCATCTTCTCTTGGTATATCGCAAGTATATAATAGATAGAGGAGGGGCCCAAGGACACTTCCTTGCGGCACGCCGGCCGAAATTTCCTTAAGCTCAGAGTATTCGTTTCCATGTCTTACACGGAAGAGTCTATTCCCGAGATATGATTCTAAAATATCATATAGGCGTACGGGAAGAACTTGTCGTAATTTTAATTTTAAGCCGTCATGCCACACCTTATCAAAGGCTTGTGAGACGTCAAGGAATACGCTTGAACATATCTTTTTTTCTTCAAATGCTTTCTCAATTACGTCAGTAATTCTATGCACTTGGTCAATCGTTGAATGCTTGGTTCTGAATCCAAACTGGTGGTCGGGGATAAGATTATTGTCTTCTATAACCGGTTGTAGGCGCGTTAGTAAAATTCTCTCGAAAACTTTGGATATAACTGGAAGAAGGGAAATTGGTCTATACGACTTTACTTCATTTGGCGGTTTTCCTGGTTTTAAAACCATTATGACCTCCGCAACTTTCCATTGGCTCGGCACGTGTTTTAGTCTGAGCGCGGCATTTATAATATGAAGAAGCTTAATTAATGCTTTTCTTGGTAGAACTTTGAGAACTTCTCCCGTGATCAAATCATAACCAGGAGCTTTCTTAGGTTTTAGGGATTCAATTTCACGTTTTAGTTCCCTTAGCGTTGCACTTGTGAGTATTAAATCGACGGATAGTAATTCCGCCGCAATAACACTGTCGTGAACCGCCCGACCATCGTACGGTTAAAAGGTTTCTTCTAAATGGGCGGCAAAAACGTCCGCTTTTTCCTTATCTTCCCTTGCCCATTCATTTTGATTTATTTTAATTGGCGGCGCGGGGATTTTGGGCCTTTTGGTGCCTTTTACAGCTTTCCAAAGTGAATAGTTGGAGTCTTTTTTCGCCGTTAAACTTTCAAGGTAAGAACCTATCGCACGATTTTTAAAGTCCTTAATAGCTGTCTTCAACAAATTGCATAAATAATTCAAATGTGTTTTATGTTGCGGGGCGCGACTCTGTTGCCATTTTTTACGAGCCTTCCTTTTTTCGTTAACCAATTCTTTTATTTCGAGAGGATATCGTAGACCGTATTTGGCCGGCGCTTTCCTTGGATTAGGCGTATTATTCCAGGAAGCGAGCTGTACGATCTCAACGAAGCGATCTTCAACCTCAAGTTCATAGGGTGTCGTAAGTGGAACGCTAAGTTCAACATTCTCTTCAATTTCGTTCCTAAAGCCTTCCCAGTTAGTTGTTCTACCAGTTAATCTCGCTGGCTCAAGGTTATTTACTAGTTTTACGCTCAATGTTAAAATAACCGGTGAATGATCAGATGACAGATCAAAGCTCTCTTCAACTTTAATGTGGTTGGTAGATATTCCTTTCACGACGAAAAAATCGATCAGGTCAGGTGTTTTTGAAGTATCAGTTGGCCAGTAGGTCGGTTTGCCCGTCGAGTGAAAATCACAACTATACTCCATACCTGCCCCGTATAGCATTCTTCCTTTTCGCGAGATATATCTAGAACCCCAGAACGTGTGTTTTGCATTAAAATCGCCGCCAATAATGAAGTTTGGTTTGAGCGATTTAAGCAAGTTAGTATAATCAGTTTTTTCAAGCGCGGAACGCGGTGGACAGTAGATAGATGAAATTCTAAGAGTACGCTGACTATTTTTTACTCGAATCGTGCACAGTTGCATAGTTTCAAGCTCTATCTTCAGGTCTTCGTATTGTTCAATGCAGTCTTTAATAAACAATGACGATCCACCTCTCGCGTTTCCCGAAGGGTGACAAGCGTGAATGTCATTATAGCCTTTTATTTTTAAGCTCGATCCCTTTTTCACGTGAGTTTCAGAAATCAAGCAAATAAGCCAAATTAATGGGAGATTTGCCCCACCAATATTAAAAATTAAATTAAAACTCTCACCGCACGCACTATAATAGCTCTCTGTTATCTGCAATAGCATCGATTGTATGTGATATTTTTTAGGAACTAATTTTATCAGTGGACTTTAACATTATAAAGGACCTTATTGCCATAGAAGAGAACGGGCCTCTGGCTTAACCGGGACCACCAAATTACTTCTTCGACAAGTACAAGGCAGTGAATTTTTGGGCCATGCCAATATGACGCATTTACTCATGTTGGTAAGGCCCATAAAAAACTCTCAATCTGATTTATATTCCAAATGCATTATTTCTATTAAATGTTTTATATACATTTGTCACATCCATGTTCCTAATGGAATATTAAATACCAACCACATTGCATAATACCGTTACATAAAACAAAAGCCGGCCTAATTCATTTTTTTCTGTAAACGAAAATTGTACATTCATCACTCGCAATTGCGAATACCACGTACCACATGTGGTGAATCCAGTGATACCAGATTTGTTTTGCAGAAATTTTCCATTCTGGGGGAACGTTTTGAAAATGTTCCCCATTCCATATCCGTTTTTTTTTTCCATTGCGATTAATTGAATAAAAGTAGAGATGAATTTTTACTATATAATAAAAATTTGTTTTCTTTTTATTTAAGACATTTTTAAATTCATGTGAATTTAAAACATAAGTAAATAATTTAAATTACGTTGGCTTTAAAGTTATATACAGGTAAAACAAAAACAAGTCTTTGCTCTTTAATAAAAAGCGATAGGTAATAATAACAATAAATAAATATAGAAATACAATCTGTATTAAGATTAGTAAAATCTGATATTATAGGTACATAATTCAAAATGCATTAGAAAAGCAATATAGGTAATCCACAAAACACAGTGTCTATATGGTTGTAGTTTTATGCAAACATATAACGTAATAAATAAATATTAAATAAATAAGGAACGTAAATAAAAAACAAATAATATTCAAAGTCTTTGAGCTTAAAATTATACGAATTCAACTAAGGTATTATTAAAACTAATACAAAGTAAGTTATATTAGAGGCCAATATTGTAGTTCGAATAGATTTAAAAAGCAACATAGGTAATTCATAAATAAAACACTCTTATTATAATTATTTGTGTAGTTACCTACATTACAAAGCAGGTTGATAGTAAATTAAAAACGAAAAAGGAACATAAATAAAAAAAAATACATTAACAAAAGAATAGGTATTTAAAGTACTTCAGTAATGGTTATAGAAAATGTTAAACGGCGGTCTTCACAGCTGATATTGAATTTGCAAAAGGGTTGCAGTTAGTGAACTGGGGATCAATTCTCGTTCTGTGAAAAAGTGAATTGAATAAATCGTTTTCACATTCGCTTTCACGCATTGCTTTAATTTTTTCGATTCACTTTGTACTAAAATGCGATTCTCGTTCAAAAAGTGAAAATATCGTGTGAACTCAATACCGCACACTGTGTTGAATGAAAGAGGGTTCTAAATTTTCAAACCCTCACTAAAAATATTCACTTGCAAATGGGGCCGTGAAAAGAAATTATTTATATAAAAAAATTTTGACGTTTGGTTTCACCTTTTGATACCTAGAACGAGAATCAAAATTGCAGTGAAAGGGTGAAAACTTTTTCACAGAACGAGAATTAAACCCCTGAATGTGAAAATTACACATATGAGTAAAGGTGGTGTTCAGTTTGAAAAACGTTTATGGCTAAATCGCTTCTATAAAAGAAAGTTAACTACACGAGTTTTATTTTTAAGTTATGCAAAACTAATAAACATGCGTGTATTTCGTTTTCCCCCATTTCATTAGCACTTTTCCCCATTTCCCCCTTTAAATTAAATTCCCAAAAATGGGCAACCCACTTCTGGCATGGCTGGGTAGGTACATCAATAAAATTAACCCGCAGCGGGAGCAACAGCTATTTGCTATTCTGTGTCTGGCTCTCTTTCGGTAGTGCCAAGAAAAACAAAAAATGCAATATAGGTATCTGCACATATTTGTGCACTATTACCTATGCCATATGCGTACGGTGACCATATTCGCCGAAAAAAAATAAAGGACAATAATTATTTTGCTTCCAATATTTTTGTATTTATTTGTTAAAAAAAAAAGTAAATATCGTTTTCGATTTTGGCTTTTCAGATGTTGAGCTGAGATTTCAAATTTCTGCTGCAAAATCGAACATCATAGTACATTTACACCGCACCTAAATTCAACATTTCTAAAAAAAAAATTCCGAAAAATTCGATTTTGCGTTCCCACTGAAACTTCGAATGCGAGTTTCAGAATTGATTATTCATCTTTTTTTCTGTTAAAAATCAGAAATGGTTGTAGAGGTATGCAACCACTTCTTTCTTCTTTGTTATAATAACTTTTCGTTCCATATTAAAAATTTGAATAACTTGAAATAATTGATTTGTAGACAACTGTTTTTTTTTTTTTCATGTTAGTCAGCGGACTGATAAGTCATCGTCTTCGATTTTCCAAAAAGATTAATTTTTTAATTTTTTGGATAAAAAATCAATTTCTTTTTTGATCGATATTGCTTTTGGGTCTACAGGAAAAAAAATAAAATGTGGATAGATTTAAAAACATATTCATTTTCATTACGAACACCTCTAAATTCTAAGTAGGGTTATTTAGTTATAAGAATAGCTTTAACAGCATATACATTCATTTGTGATTTGGCACTGCTCCAACCTCCAAGAGTTATTCATGATTGAAAATACTCTTCAGTTGGTGCACCGTGTACTACAAACCCGGTAGGCACAAACTGAAATTTAAGGTGCATGCACTGAAGCACTGAGGGTGTAAACACAATTTCAAGTAATGTATGTACAATATACGTAATATTTTTAATTGCACTAAATGCAAACAATTTTTAGTCAGTGTTTTAAAGGACAGTTTCAAAAATAAAGGACAAAATCCGTCCTTTATTAAAAAGAAAATAATAAAGGACAGGGGTTAAAAAGAAAGGACTGTCCTTTTAAATAAAGGACGGATGGTCACCGTACATATGCGGTATGCCGTATGCCATATACCCACCATCCGTAGTTGTGTCCAATTCCGAATAATTGTCATGTCATACCCATACCCACCGGTAGCCAGGGCTGCCATAATTAAAACAAAATGTAAACCAATATCGCTCAGAAAGAAGCCCAAAAATCGTTGTGAACTTTAGTATTTTTCAGACTTATTCTCACCGCGGTTTCTTGACTTTTATCATCTGTAATTGGATTGTGTCTAACCAAAAGGCCTACAAAATGAATTGGTGTGCGGTTAACCTGAACGACTGTTCGATGCCACTTGACTGCAAGAGTGCTGCCAAGTTTTATAAGTGCGGGTATGTTCAAAAATATTTCTTTTTTGAAGTGATAACTTCTTTAGGCGCGTTGGGCACTATTTGGATGGGCAAAAATTAGCAAACTCGCGACACCGACACTGACACCGACACCGACACCGACACCGACACCGACACCGACACCAACACCGACTCCGACACCGACACCGACACCGACACCGACACCGACACCGACACCGACACCGACACCGACACCGACACCGACACCGACACCGACACCGACACCGACACCGACACCGACACCGACACCGACACCGACACCGACACCGACACCGACACCGACACCGACACCGACACCGACACCGAAACCGACACCGACACCGACACCGACACCGACACCGACACCGACACCGACACCGACTCCGACACCGACACCGACACCGACACCGATTGCATACTTTTAGTTGTAAACTTTTGTACTATGGCTTACTTTTAGGGGTAAACGATGAGCAATGATCGCACGACTAGATATAAAACTACAATTGATGCCATCTTTACAAGATATTTAAATAGATTCGAATCAAAATTGTTTGTTTCCTATTTTAGTTACCTACCATAAACCTATAGTATCCGTTTTCAAATATAATGATAATAATGATGATGATGATGGAAGAGTTTGAAGTTGTTGATGAAATTTCATAAGTGTCATTGGTATTCAAAGAATACCCATTAATTTTTAAATTTAATATTTCATGTATCTGTATTTTTATACATTTTAAGCAATAGATTGCAATTTTGTATGTAAAATAATATGTATTATTTTTGATGTAAAATACCGCATTAAATGAAAATGAAAAATGTAACATAATTTTTGTAGTAGTAGTAGTTTATAATAATGAATAAAAAAACACTTTATTTAAAAGTACTTCCTACACAATAATATATTTTCTGACGATTCGAAAAATACACACGTAATTGTTCAAGTTATCACTTCTGTCGGCACTCCCGGAGTGCCTTTTAATTTTTTTTTTTAGTTTTGTGAAAGAATAAAACAAAAAAAAAAAATAACACACAATTTGTAAAACGATATGTAGCCTAAAATTGTGTTGGACGCTCATGGAAGAAATTTCTATAGTTTTTTAAGTAAAAAGATAGCCCAAAATACGACAAAGCGCCCAATCTGGCAACCGTGCCTAACACTTCGCTTCGTCACAATTTATTGCGCAATACAAATAGAATTTCAAACCGGTATCGGCTTGCAACGAAAATACATGGGTACACACAAAATTCAATACAAATCGCAATTGTCCGCAAAAATTCGTTAAAATTCGAGTGCAGAGTAAAAAGGTATTTTTATCTGAAATTCCACACTCGCGTTTGCCGGTTCCCGACGGCCGTCGGCGGCGACCGGTTTTATGTTACCAGTCGTTATACTTTACTTATACCATCCTCCATGGGTATCGTATAGGTATATGAACTGATCCACCTAGTGTTTGCTGTGAATATTTACTGTTTGATAGGTTCTTTTCAAATTAATCATTAATCACGCGAATGGACTAATTTTGTCGACACGGGAACTGTGGTCGTTTTGAATAATTTCTAACTTTTTACAGTCAAATGCGAAAGCTAGGCAAGCGAAATTTGTTTTCGCATAACTTCGCGAATAATTAACAAAATGAAAGGAAAACAGCGGATAATAAACATGTGGTGGTGGGTGGTGGCTAACGATAAGAAAAATTCGGCAACTCATTGATCTTGTGTCACAATTCTTTCAAGATTCACTGATCGCTTCGGAGTGAATTTCGTTTCGTTATGAAATAGCTGGAAGAGAATCGAGATATGTACTGTGTGTCAGTACAAGCTATTCATTATAAATTATTATCACTGAACTGATCGTTTTTTTTTATGAGTCAAGGGTGGTTGCGGGGAAAACGCGTGTATTTTATGTGCTGTTAGATGAAACCGTTATCATGAATTCTAATGCTTAACATTTTTCTGTTTTTTTTTTTTTGTGAATCATTTTTTTGACTTGTGTTTGTGTTAGTAGTGAGAAAGACGCATTTTAGAGGCCAAGTTGTGGGTTGGTGTAGCAAAAAAATGTTCGGTCAAGAAAGTGACTTGCCTAGGTTGAAGTTGACTGACGAAGCGTGTATCCAGAATGACACGACGAATTTTTTGAGCTTGAGATATTGCCAAGCCTATCAAATTGGGGCGAATTTGAAACCAGGGGTGGGATTCTGTAAAAAGCAAAACGAAAAACGCTTTCGTTTGCACGAAGAATTTGCTTGTGTAACATAGGGCAAAATATTCCTGCGCACGAAAACGTTTGACCTTACAGAATCGCCTTACAGAATCTGGCCCCAGACCTCAAGGGTTGCAGTTTGTAGAAAATGTCTGTTTTGCTTGTTACACTTTGCAGCCGGCCGGATGTAACTTAAGATAGCTACGCGCGACTTGTAGGTAGAGAACTGAAGTAGATATCATTAGTAAAGAGAACTAAGAACTAGCTCTAGTGCTGTTGTATGTAACAAGTCTAGAGTAGGCCGCTTTCTTATATCAAATTTATGATGGCATTGAAGATCTTGTCGTATTACCTCAAAGTCGTGGTCGACTAGGTGTGAAATGAAATGCAATGTCACGATTTCGACAAGAAATTGAAAGTCTACATAAAGCAGGTATTACTGTGCCAATTCGTTCGTCAAAAATGACACTCTGATGTCAAAAACGCGTCACAAAGTCGTTAATTTAATGTCGTTCTGTGTAATCGCCATTTTTGGGATAGCATTTTCGGCGTCATTTAAATGGTTAGGCAAATGGTGGATCCTATTACATGACATCATTTTGTGCCATTAAAATGGTGGAAAAAAAATGATCGTGTGACCATGAGGCACGAAATTCATGCCATGCCATTTTTTCGCAAAGGACCAATGACGAATCGTAACTTGAATGTCACTCTAATGCGACATTTTTTCCTGACGTCACAGAGTCATTTAAATGACTCAAAAAAATGGCCGTGTAATCTTGCCTTTAGTAGCTACTTAGTATAAACCAGGCATACCGACTGCCACTGATTCTCAGACTGATATGCGGTTAAAAAGCAGATTAAACTGTTGCAAACCAACAATGGCAATTGCAGTAAGAAACTACATAGATGTCCAGATAAGGATATGAATTGGACTTTCCATTAATACTACCCCGGACCAGCTTTCAACACAGCTAACATATTCTTTGATAGTGTAGATAATAAGATACAATGTCTAACCTTTCCGGAACGTCGCCTCTTGTGCTCAGTGTCAGTGATTTGTGCGATCTTGCGAAGCAACCCTACTAGATTTTAAAAGATTTATCAACAAATTTGAATGGTTTTGCATACAGTTTTAAGGTCCACCACTCTTTTGAAGGCTCCCTCTGTATAAGGAAAGCCCGCCAAAGTATGAACTTCTTTCTATTATTCCCACTATTGTTCAGAGCTGTTTCCCCGAATTTTACCTTCACGTTAATGCGTTTATAATTCCATTGCATCATCAACTAAATACATGGCTTACGTGAGAAATATGACAAGCATTTTTGGGCACACTCACCGACCACCACATATGACTAAATAGGCAAAGCAAACTCCCAACACTTTGTGAAATAGTGAAATAGTCACGCGAACCAGACAACGTCATAGGATTGCATATACGAGGCAACAAAATTGGTAGTTCCCCAACTCATATGCAATGAACGCATTTATTCTAATTTTAGTTATAAAACAATTTCGTTTATCTACTCGGTCCGTTTGCTGGGAATTTCAAATTCTACAACTCCTTTAAATAATTTACAATTCTGTTCGGAGAATTCTCAATTTTATTTATGCATATCCACATCCACACAGCTTCTTAACTTATCTACGAGACCGGAACTGAGATCAGAAATTTAGAAAAAAGAAAACCGGAAACAGCACAACCACAGCAAAGTAAAATAAAATAAAATAAAAAAAATAGAAAGTATACCTACGTGGCTCATTTATGTGGTAGGTGGTGGTACCAATTTCGGGCTGCCTTGCTATATTCAAATCAGCTAATGAAAGTGAAATGGGGCAGATACATGCAAGAAGCCGGCGGATAATGTTATCGTCCGACATGAACGTTCTGTATTGGATTAAGAACAAAATCGCATTACAAAATTTTATCTCATAAGCTTTGGCTTTGGCATACTTATATAATATTAGACCTGAATATGAGGGGGGTGGTGCAGGACAGTGCCGCCCATACGAGTAATGATATATCATAGTCTTGGCTGTGTGGCGTTCAGCTTTAACCAAACGAGTTCTATACATGAATATATGTTTTTAAATAGCCTAACTTAGAGACTGTACTTGTAAGTGGATGCTGGATGATGGTGTGGATGTAGAAGCACTCTTATACGTCATAAGTATTCATCGCTCAATTAGTGGTAGTCGTTTGAAGAACTTATGAATCGAAGTGCAGGATAAATTCCACAGTTCAAATTGAATCTTGTAAGTCTTTCGGGCTATGACTTCTCGCAAAATACTCCTTTGAAAACAGCAGGACAACAAACTTACGTTGTGCAAGACTTGGTCGGAATAAAGAATGGAACTGCAGCTTACAAAGGAGTATAGGCTAGTCTCCTATAAAATCTTGTCGAATTTTTTTGACAATAAGCTGATCAGTGCGTTTTCAAACCGGGAAAGCCAACTTTCTATCCAAAAACATTTTAGATTTCTTAACCAGGAATTGGAGGGCTCCGCGATAAAAAGCCCCAGGAATTATGACCTCAAATTTGAGGTGCAACTTCACTTTTTTCAAGAAAAGACACAATTTCAAAAATTAAATAAATCCACATTTAATTTTGGGTCTCAATTTAATTTTTTAAAATTTGTCTTCAATGTGAGGCCTACATTTTAAGTTATTGTAAGCGACCAACAGAATACTTGAACAAATGGAGCGATTTATTTAAATTGTAAATTGTAAGTCTGCGTTGCAACAAAAAAAGAGAGAAAAAAGAGATCATTATTATATACAACATTTCAAAAATGCGAACTGGTCACGTTTCCGTTCTGAAATCAAACAAAGATAACGTGACGATCCAATGACTATTGATAATGTCATGCGCAAGGAGGAGATTGATTCAATTGTCAACACCTTTTCCGCAGACATTTTACGTTCGGTTGAACAATCTGTCGCAGTAGCTTAGTGGTTAGTGTGTTGGACTGCTATGCGGGAGTCCCAGGTTCGAATCCCGTAAAAACCCAATCCGACTTAGGGTTTTTTTCCGCTGCGCTACCTCTCGCGAACGTCTGACAAACATCCTAGAGTATATATGTCTTGCAAGAGCTTCTCAATTAGCCGTTTGGAGTCGGCATAAAACTGTAGATCCCTTCCGTTTCAAAAATGAAAAACTCACACAAAACGAATGGTTGTGAGAAGCAAGGCCTAGGGTCTCTTCAGACCTGTTGCGCCAACTATTTATTTATTTTTTGAACAATCTGTCCCAAAAATACCAAAAAAGTATCACACCAATAAACTACCCTCCCAAATCTTGGAGTTAATTAGAACATTAGCAAAAGATATTGGCAAATTTAATCGCCAGCCTATATTTCGACACCAAACGCTATTTAAAAAAAAAAAAAAAAAAACAAGTGTCCAACGAAATATTCAAACACCGAAATGCAGAATGGAATTACAAACTCAACTGCTGGAAAACCACCAGAACGCACCCAGAAAGCTATAGGCCCATAAGGTTATTAAGCATCAATCTACACCAAATTTACCCCAATGAATAATTTGGATTCAGTTTGGCATGAGGGCCTTGCTTACAAAATGATTAATTTCAACTTTCCTCCATCTCTTTGTAAAATAGTGCAGTCTTTTTGATTTAATGTCCATATAAATAGTTAAGTTGACCTCGAAGCAGGGGTACCACAAGGCTCAGTCCTCAGACCGGTCCGTATCTATACGTCCGATTTTTGCAATATATATTATCTAACTAGCAGACCCGACAGACGTTGTCCTGTCCAAATTTCAAAAAAATTGTTTGTGATCGTTTAGTGAATTTGTGAAAAGCTATTGAAAATGTGTAAACAAAGTAAAAAAAAGAAAAGACATATTTTTCAGAGATAGTTTTATGAATTTTAATTTTTATTTTTATATAGATTTTGGTCATGTTTTATTTAGAGTTGAAATTGAATCTCCAGGTAACTTATTTACATTTCGATTGTATCGTCGATATTCAAGTAACTAACCAAAGCAAAAGAAAGACTTTTTTTCGATTGGTTTGCTGTGACCTCACAATTTCTGTTATTGCAATGCTTTATGATACACGACATTTTTTGTTTTGTTGTCTGGTGCGTAAACAAACAAATCGGATGGTTTTCCGACACGGGAACAGGCGACATACAATTGACCGTGCGAAAAGCATGGACTTTCAAGATTTATGCCGCATACACTCAACGACTGTCCTTGAGATTTATTTATTGTCATTGCAAATGCAAGCCGCACCGGAAACTGCAAGCGTTTAAAGTCGAATGGCATGTCGGCCGGAATCATTGGAATTCGTGGTATCAAAACGTCTTCTCCTTCGTACTTTCCTTTTAGTATCGTTGCTTCGATAACGTTGTTCATCAGTTTTTTCACTGCAAGCCTGGTCCCATTACAAAGACGTGGCTGGTTGATATTTCGTAACATTATGATTACCGAACCGACTTTTAGTTGGAGATTGTGAGGCGGTAATCCGGGTAGTTCGAGCGAGTTTAAAAACTCGGTTGGATAGTTGACGACATCATTTTGGGCACAAACTGAGTCCACCGATTTGAACGTCATCAATTCGCCAGCAATTTCACTTTGAATCTTAAAATTCAATTCGTCGACATCAATGTTTTTCGCAGCCAATATAGCACGTTCGAATCAAGCAAATATGTTGTTCTTATTATCAGTTATGATGGAGAGTGCACACGAAAATTATTTTTGTAAATTGTCCGAATTTAGAACTTCTTCAGGAATATTAGGCACAAAACAAATAGAATAACGCGCGTGGAAATAAGTGGGCGTGGAAAAATTTGCTTTCCGCAAAAACCTTAATATATTGAAAAAAGTGGGCGTAGAAGGGGGCGTGGACAATTTTTTTGTCCGTAAAAACCTGGCTAGGAGAATTACGAACATTTAAAAAAAAAAATCAGCCAAATCGGTCCAGCCGTTCTCTCGTGATGCCCTTACCAACGAACATCATTTCATTTTTATTTATATAGAAGATATATAAAATTAACGTGTCACGGGGTGCGTTGTTGAACTCCTCCGAAACGGCTCCACCGATTTTCGTGAAACTTAGTGTGTATATGGGCTAGGGTTTAGAATCGGACAACATCTATTTTTCATATCCCTAAATGTAGTGGTCCACCACAAAATTTTTTATTTTTTTTTATGGGGAAATACACTTTGAAAAAAAAAGAAACTGGATAGAATCAAGTAGTGACACTTAAAAAATAAAACAAACAAACAAAAATTTTAATTTTAAAAGCAATTGTTGTTGTCCATTATTTTAATTATTTTCCAAGCAAATTGTTGTATTATATTTACTATGTTACATTAAATAACTTTTTGAAATGAAGTGATACTTTGATTATACAAAGATGATATTATAGCCGACGATATTTTGCATCGAATTCGCACTGTGACATCGGATAATGAACTGGAGATGTCAGATGAAATGCGCAACAAAGCTTTGATTTTGATCGAGGATATGTGTCTGCTCATGAGTGGCAATTTGTTGTGTAAATTGGGGATGCCACAGCCAAATCATTCAATGCAAGACGCATTTAATCGAGAATTGGAGCGAAAAATGGACTTCAATCGAATCGCATTAAGTCAAACTGTTCGAACAAATGTGCCAATGTTGAATCAAGAATAAAAGAAAGTGTACGATGAATTGATGCAAGCAGTCGATAACGAAAATTGCGGAACTGGAAATAGATTTATGATTTCACTGATTTTGGACACAATTCGATCGAGATCTGAGATCGCTTTGGCCCTAGCCTCTTCTGGGATAGCGGCTACTTTGTTAGAAGGCGGTTGAACAGCTCATCCTGCATTGAAATTGCCATTGAATCTGCAAGTGGAAGAAGAACCTACATGCAACATTTCAAAGAACACTGCGATGGCGAAAGTATCTACCTACGGCAGCAATGTAAGATTATCAATTGGGACGTATGCACAATGGCTCACAAACGTGCGTTGGAGGCTCTGAATCGTACTTTGAATGATTTACGTCATGATAAGCGACTGTTCGGTGGAGCAACGATCTTGCTTTCAGGCGATTTTTGTCAAACGCTACCTGTCATTTCGAGATAAACTCCGGCAGATGAATTGAATGCTTGAAGGCGTCTGCTTTATGGCGATACGTCAACAAATTGCATTTGACAACAAACATGCGAGTTTCTTTACAAAATGACCAGTCCGCTGCAGAGTTCTCCAGGCAATTGTTGGCGATGACAATGGTGTGATTCCAGCAAACTTAATCACCGGCCTGATTGAGTTTCCACAAAATTTTTGCAACTTTACAACGACACCGGAAGAACTAATCATGAATGTTTTCCCGAATATCGCTCAGAATTATATTGACCATGATTGACTGAGTGTAAGAGTGATTTTGGCTGCGAAAAACAAGAACGTCGATCATTTGAATTTCGCCATTCAAAACCAAATTGCTGGTGAGTTGCATTCATACAAATCAGTCGACACCGTGATGGAAAACGAGCCACCAACTATCCCATTTTGTTGCGGAACCTAAATGAACCAAAACATTGTAACGGTACGCGTTTGATTGTGAAGAATTTTATATAAAACATTATTCAAGCAACGATTTTTATTGGTATTATGATATTATTCCACTTACTCAGAACGATTTGCCTTTCGTATTTAAGCGTCTTCAATTCCCGTACGTCTCGCTTTTGCTATGACAACTAATAAGTCGCAAGGACAATCGCTGGATGTGTGTGGCATAAATCTTGAATTTCACTCTCGCTCTCGCTTTGTACGTGCACGCACCCGATAATAGGAATAGAACAAAAAATGTTGTTTAGGTACCATAAAGCACTTCAGTGAAAAACCGGTAGGTTGGCCGACAAGTATTTGATTTTATTTATTTATTTAATTTTAATATAACTTTTGATACGAAAGGTACGGGAAAAGCCGGGTAGGTAAAGTTACATATACAAAAAACTGATTCGGGTACGGAACGTTAGATTTTTATGATTTTTGGTTGGAAGGAAGAACTTATGCTACCTTTTGTTGTGAAAACAATTATTTATTTGGATTAGTTGAATTTTTGAATTCTTTGCATGTTCCGGGCTTACCTCTACATAATTTGGATTTGAAAGTCGACTCAGTTATAATTTTGTTGCACATCATCAATGTACCGAAACTTTGTAATGAATTGCATCTGATTTAGTGTGAAGGATCTCAAATCAAATGTCATGCAAGTGACGATTTTGAGGGGAAAATCCAAAAGCAAACACTCTCATTCCACAGATTCCGCTTATTCAGAACGATTTGCCATTCGTACGTTAGCGACTTAAATTTCCCGTGCGTCTCGCTTTCACTATGGCAAATAATTTGTTGCAAGTATAATCGATGGATGTTTGTGCATTTGTAGTATCAATCTTGAATTCCCATGTTTTTCACATGGATTTAGTGAAAAGCGGAATGTTGGCCGACACGTCAAAATCAATGCGGTTTGATTGAAAGAAATCAACATTGCTATTCGTCATTTAGTTCTATGGCATTTAATACAAGTTTTAAAAAAGGAATTTTAGTTGGCCGAATTACATAAAGTAGCAAGTGCATTGTACAATGTACATGCTCGGAATTATTATTTTCATTACAATAACAAATTTGGGCGGAACTAAGTTTGCCGGGACAGCTAGTTATTATATATATATATGTCATTTAAATGCCATATATTCATCCCATTAATTGGCTCTTAATATTGAGAAGAATCTAATAGATGGAATGAGTTTACTAGAAAACTATTATAGTAGATGGAAAATTAAGCTCAATGATGCAAAAAAAAAAACTTGTTTTCTTCCCAGCAGTCAGTTCCATGTAAATGGAAGCAATATAAATTGGGAGCCTTCGATTAGGTATTTGGGTGTTCATCTAGACACTTAACTTACATTTAGGGATCACATCAACAAAACGATGACAAAAACTGGCAATGCAATTAAGATGTTGTTATATGGTTGCCAAGTATTGCCCATACTTAAAAAGTAGCAAGTTACACAAAATAACATATTGAAAATAATGCCTAATTTACCAACATCAAAAAGATCCTTTTGGCCGCCACAACCCGATTGACTTCTCGCCTGAATCTCCACTTCTCTTTCCGAGAGCTCACAGATCATTACACGTAGTTTTAAGTTAAATATTAATTGTTATAAAGAATTGAATTGGAGTCGCGTCTTTTTAATCGAGACAATAATCATAACAACTTTTTTCCTTAACCATACATTTTAGAATTCAGAGATTTGATAAATAGCATCTTTTTTTTTTTATTTATCAGTTTAATTTATTTTTGAAAAAAAGAAAACAAAAATAATATTTCCGAAATGTTCGAAAAAAATAAGATTTTATTTTTAGATAACCTAACAGAAGTTGAAAGAAAAAATAATCTGATGGACTTCCCAAAAGCACGTACAAATAATATAAATTAAAAAAACAGTTCAAATATACCACTTTCTATACATAGATAGTGTAGACCGCCCAAAATAGATCACAATAAATAAACACAAATTATAAGATAAGAAAAACAAGTTCAAAGGCTGGTTGAATAGAATTGTACAATATCTTGTTCACGAATCAAGAGTTATTATCCAAACAATCTCAATTCTCAGGTGTTAACCACGATTACAGACAAAAATTGGTTGATAGGTATATAAGGCGACGTCAGACGCGTTTGCTGTTTAATTGAAGTTCACTCTTTAAGCTGATTACAGTGTTCCTATACAATCGGTAATTGATTTTACGAGTTCCTATTCGAGATACATAAACAAAAATAATTTGTGCGCATGGATATCGTTCTAAGTTCTAACTACTGCTGCATACATATTTAATGAAATGATAGTGTACCTATTCAATGAAAGGCGTCAAGTTTTTTGTTCGACGATGACGAACATTTTATCGGTGAAAATTCTTAAGATACCTTGTGGAAGTAACTAAGTGCGAGGTTGTCTTTAATAATTTTCTTTCTTGTCGAGGACCAGCCGTGCATAACCATTTCAGTGATGTTTAAAAGCACAATAAACGTTTAAAGAAATGTTAAGTGACTCTGAAATGAAGAGAGAAGTACAGGTTTCTGTATTCCAAGTGTAGAAATGCTGCCTCGTGAGGCTTAACTGTGTCGTGCACTATTAATGCAATCAGCTTTGAGTGATCTTCTTGCTACTGCTAACCTCGTGTTATAAGTCACATTGAATACCATTTAGAAATGTTTAGTCTTACTGCACTTCGACAGCTGAATGGGTAAAACATTCATATTTTTTTGTCAATGCAAAACGATGGTGGGCGTTTGTTTTCTGATTGTTTTCACTAACTTGTGCTGATCTTCTGCGTTCTCTTACTAACTAAGCATTCATTTCTAAAATGTGAAGTTACTAAATCAATTCGAAAATTAAACAAGATTGGCACTTGATTGAAAGACTGAAACTTCCTTTGAAATTACCTAGGATTTTTTTTTAAATCGAATTAACAGCCCGATTCTGGCAAACCTCACTGATACCTCACAAGTCACAAGACCCTCACAAGGTGAGGTGAAATTGTTTTTGTGAGGTTTTCGTATTCTGACAGCACACTCACAACTTGTGAGCCTCACAAAAACAATCGAAATTGTGATCTCCTTTTGAGCAGGTCACAGCTCAGAAGTCACGAATTTTTCGGTGCACTAGAAGGATAGATTCAGATGAAAATTCAAGTTAATATATGAGAGAAGGAAAAAGAGTCCGCCAAGCCTACGTAAACTCCCTGCAAGACCAAGTCGAACATATTTAAATAAAATAAAAGCATGATACCATATTTTATATTTTATTATTATATACCTATTATTATGTATATACCGTTAAAAGATAACAAAACAATAGGTTTATGTCTTGTTTGTCAAAAGGGCGAATGAATCTGCCAAAGACTTAATGCCGGCTCCAAGTGTTCGTAAGGCCTCAGCCATTTTTTCTCGAGTGTCCTGATTTTCTTTTTGAATTTTTATATCCCTTTCTTCTCTCGCTTTCATCATGTGTAAAATTATTAGACCGTAGTTGATGCTTCCAATGTCCTAACATCTAAATTATATTCAAATTATACTCATTAGATACTTTTCTTACTGATAACGCTTACTTCCTTCTACTTTTAAGATGATCTTGTTGGACCATGCATTGAATTCAATTCGTTTGCCAATTGTGCACACAAAATGTTCATCCTTTTTGTTGGATCGTTTTTATTGGACTTCATCTCCGGGTGGTTTCGTAAAAATAATGGATTGGGTACGATTAAGCGCTTTTAAAAATATCGATTGCAAAAAATCGATCAACAAAATATCGACAAAAAAAATGTCGATTAAGCAAAATGTCGAGTAATCAAAATATCGACAGAGAATATGTCGATTTTTTAAAATATCGATTTTAAAATGCCGACATTGAGTAAAAAAAATTCTCTGGGCTAACTGTTTAACAATACTCTTCATTCACTTGGTATTGTTCTTGGCTAACTGTTACATTTTCAATATGTGTTGATAAACATAATATGTTTATATATATATATGACACAACTTTCTGACTCGGAGTTTTGTTTAAGTCATTCTATGTTGCACCTCTTAACAGTACACATAAATTTGACGCGCAATGAATATTAGCTGTGTAATATCAAATAAAAATAAAAATAAATTGGTGATTGATGGATTCGTATACTGTTTGGAGCAAAAACAAGGTGATATACATCGGTGGTGCTGTGAAAACAAAAATAAATTGTCTTGCAAAGGTCGAGTAAGCACTAGTATTGTTAACAGTAAACACACTATTTGCAAAAGCCCTTCTATTCATTCCCATGACCCTCTGTTCCATGAGCAACATGTGTAAAAAACAAATGCGTTGCTTAAAGATCTTGCCGATAAGACAGAAAATGTGCCTGTGAATATTATATCAGAAAGTGTCGTTAAATGTCGAAAAGACTGCCGCGTTTATTTACCGAATACAGTAAATCAAAAACAAAAAATTAAAAGAATCAGATGCAAAAATTTAAATAAAGAACCAAAAACTGTCAGTGAGATTTGTATACCAAACGACCTAAAATATGTGGAAGGCGAATTATTTCTTCTCAGCGATAAAACTGTAAATAATAATGAAAGACTTCTAATTTTCGGAAGCATATCCAATTTAAAAATGTTGTCGAAATGTAAAGTGTGGCTTATGGATGGTACATTTGAAGTTGTACCTTCCATAATGCGACAATTATTTACAATCCAGGGCGTCCTGGACAATCAAGCTTTGCCGTTAATTTTTTGTTTAATGAGCTCTAAAAGTAAACTCATATATGAAGAACTCTTCTATGAATTATGTCGGATTGGGTGTGATAATAATATTTCATTATCACCTCAGTTCGTTATATCCGACTTTGAGAAAGCAAGTGCTGCCGCTGCTCATTCGTACTTCCCAGAATCTCAAAACAAAGGATGTTTCTTCCATTTTGGATCTATCATTTGGAGAAGAATTCAGGCACAAAAGCTTACAACCAAATATGGAAGTAATGAACTATTTAGCCGACATATGCGAATGCTGAAGGCATTGGCTTTTTTACCAAAAGAAGAGATACATAATTACTTTACAGAATTATACGATGCATTGGACAGCGATGGAAAGCGCGTAGGTGACTGGTTTATGAAAAATTACATTTCCCGCGAAAGCAGAAAGCGTTCATCTTCTAGGCAAATTAAAATGTTGCCTCCTGCTTATGAGCCATCTTTCTGGTCAGTACACGACCAAATGCAATTAAACCTACCCAGAACTCAAAATAGCCTCGAAGCGTGGCATAGGAGATTGAAAGTGCTTGTGGGATCGTCACATGTTGGGGTACATAAATTAATCTCAAAACTATCTAAGGAGTACATAGTTGTCAAGCAAGCAATAGAAAAAATTCAAAAGGGAGAAAAAAAGGAACTAACAAAATATATAAAACGAAAGGAAACGCAGCTTAAAACTATTCTCAGTGAAAAAGAAAATTATTCAAGATTGAACTACCTATTTAAAGAACATTGCAATTCATTTAAGGTTGAACTAAATTATTATTTTCATTTGAAATACTTTACATATTATTCTATTGTTACAAGAAGCAAACTAAGTTATAATTTAAATACTTTTTTCCTTAAAGAAAAAAATAATTAAATCAAAAGTTAACAAAATTGGAGTCTTTTTCATTTATGTAATAAAGGTAAAATTTGTCGACAAATTGACCGACATTCAACAAATAAAGTCGACATTATAGGTGTCGAGGTTTAAAACTTTCGATATTTTTGAAAGTCGATTAAAACTTTGTCGAGATTTCAGCGAATGGCAAAGTCGAGATTATTGGTAGTCGACATTTATTTTGGCGGCAATTCGTACGTCTCCCAAAAATAATACAAAATATTCCAGTTGCCCACTAGTAGTTCTTTGATGTGGCCGATTGAATTACTTCTTAAATGAAATATACCCTGTTATAATTCCCATAATGCTGAAAAATATACATTACCTTCCATTACGTTTCAATAATATTTGCACATTGACACAAAAACAAACAAAATTATTTTATGAATTTTTAAATTCTGACATAACAGTCAATCTCGAAAACTCACCATTCTGAGGTGATTTTTTGTGAGTTTTTTTGTGAGCATTATCGCCGAATACGAAAAATGTTATCGAATCACAACGAACCTCACAAGGAATCAACCTCACAACAGCTTGTGACTTGTGAGGCCTCACAGGGCAGAATCGGGCTGTAAATCTAGATTTATTGATATAGGTATGATAACCGTATAGGCGTATAGATACTGAACAACTTAAGTATGTAGTTCCTATTATGATCTAGATAAGTTGGTAATAAGACGACAAAAACATTTTTCAATTATTATTAAAAAAAAAAATATATTATACGAAAACAATAAAAAACATTATCTTTTTTTCTGACCTAGATCACTTTAAAAAAAAACGCCATTTCAAAAATGAGATTTACGACCTTTCGTTGCTCTTAAAGTAATTTGTGTCAATTGGGCTGATTGGCTTTGAAGTCAGAATCATAAACATTCATTTGCTTACTAACCACCTTACCAAATAATTCTTAGATAAGAATAATTTCCTTAATAAATTAAAAAAAAAAAATCTTGCGCTTAAAGCAGAACAAAAATAAAAATGGATGAACATTCTCTTTCTAGTACACCCACAAATATGAAACTATATTACCATCCCGCATCTGTACCATGTCGTGCTGTCTTGATGACAGCTAAGGTCGTTGGTGTTGACCTCAATTTAATACACATTAACTTGCAAGCTGGCGACAACCTTAAGCCAGCATTTTTGAAGGTAAATCTGTGAATTATCCTTAAAGCCAATAATGTATTAACTGTGTTTCCTTCCATTTAGCTCAATCCACAACACACCGTCCCAACACTGGAAGACAATGGCTTCGCTCTGTGGGAGTCTCGTGCTATCATGGTATACCTGGTAGAGCAGTATGGCAAGACCGACTCGCTGTATCCCAATAACCCCAAGAAGCGTGCATTGATCAACCAACGTCTATACTTTGACATCGGAACACTGTACAAACACTTCGGCGACTACTACTTTCCACAGATCTTCGCCAAAGCACCTGCCAATCCAGAAATTTTTGTAAAAATTGAAACAGCTTTCGAGCTGTTGAATACTTTCCTCGAGGGACAAAAATACGTTGCCGGGGATAACCTCACCTTGGCCGATATCTCCTTAGTTGCTACCGTTTCGACGTTCGATGTATCCGGCTTCAATGTCAGCAAGTATCCCAATGTAGACAAGTGGTACAAGCTCGTCGCCAGTGTGACGCCCGGCTATAACCTAAATCAGGAGGGAATGGTTGAGTTCAAGAAATTCTTCGGTTAGATTTTTTGTACTGTATCATTAATAATAAGGAAGTAGATCTTTAAGTAGATTTACTAAAAGCTTGCGTTTATTGAATATTTGGGTTTTCGAGTTTAACACTATCCAGTCTCTATAAAATGAACGTTAAGGTGAGTTTGCCAATAAACGAAATACAAGTTGTCAAAGTGAAAAGCACTCGCGATTGTATTTATATCCCTGGAATCAACTTGACTTGTTGGGTTGGAACAAAGAATATATATCTTTATTCTTTGGTTGAAATAACCTACAATGGCAATCGTGCTATATTGAACAGGTTATGTGAGTAGCAGACGAGGAACGGATATACACTGAAAAAAAAAGTCGACGTCGTATTGATGAATGGCGTTCATAAACATGTGATTCATTGATATGACGTACTTTCCATAAAAATGATGAACAAATTCATGAAAACTTTTTGACAATTGATGAACTTTTTTTCAATATGATGAAAATGAATTCATCAATTTTTTCAACAGGATTCTGAAGAGAATTTAGCGTATGTTCTTATGAACTACGTTCATTATTTCATCAAAACATTTCATCAATATGACGAAAACATTTATTTTGATGAATTTAGTCATTTGTTCATCCAGTTGATGATTTATTCGTCTTATTGATGAATGGAATCATCATATTCAAGTACGATTGCCAAGTTTTGAATTTTTATCATATTGATAACGACGTTCATCGTTTTGATGACGGCTTTTATTATATTGATGACAGCGTTCGTCAAAAAACAGACATTAAATTTTATTAAGGAGAACGTTGATGTAAACCTTCATAATATAGATGAACTAATTCGTTGTATTGATGAAAAAAATTAAATTCACCCTTATATTCATCATATTGATGAATGGAATCCTCATATTGATGAATTTTTTTCATCGGTTTCTTCAATGTGATGCACAGATTGTTAATAAGATGTATGCTGTAGGTGTACACACGCGATGTTGGTACAGCATTTGTACTCACACACGCATGATGAGTCTTTTAATGTATATATGCGTAGATAATTATATGCCATTGCTCATCAAGCGTAAAGTATCTACACAGGGTGGCATAGAAGAAAATTGTGAATGGTTTTACGATGAACGATGAATATCTTAAAAGATTCGATATATGTGATTTAGAAATTTCATCACATAATTATTTGTTTATCTTTTAATTATATTCCCCCAAAAGTATCCATTTGCATTTTATACAATGTATTGACAATTGCTTGCCGATGAACAAACTTTTTTACTTTTTCTTTTACTACGGGCGACTGGTTTTGCTAAATAAACTGCAGTATATACAATTTAAAACAATTAATGAAGTGTGAAAAATTCAATGTTAGTGTAAGAATGGTGGAAATATAAAAAAGCTATAGTCTTACTTCGATTATTCACATTATATAAAATGTTATAAATTTTGCATAAATAGCTTTAATACATTAATATATTTTAAGTATTTATTATGTTATCAGTATAATGAAACTTATATAATTAGAACCTAGCCTTAATTAAAGGTATGCAATTAATGTATAACTTTAATTCAGTTGCATAGATATATCTGGAAGGTGTTGACCAAGTGATTTCGTTTCAATAATTTTACTATGTAAACGAACGTTTTTCGGCATAAATTGTTTGCTCTAAATGTTCATAGCGACGTTTTAAAAGCTAAATCATGAGTAAGACTATCTAATTTTCAAAGGGGCTTATTTTTCCGATATCTTGATATAGCTTTTTCATTTGTAAAAAGTAAAACGTAAATATCGAAAAATGTTGTTGTACGTGTTTTAGAATACATACTTCTAAAAGGTAGGTTAAGCTACGTTTCCACCGAACACAAATACCAAGATTAAGTACAAGAGGTTTAGAATTAATCCCGAAGTGTTTCCACCAAATAAAAGAAGATTAACTTGACGTATTCTCTCTGGCTCTGTCCATTTGAGAGAAAATGACATTTCACGAGAGAGAGAGAGAGAGAGAGAGAGAGAGAGAGAGACATTTTTCCATTTTTGATGTCTTTTCTTTCATTTTTTTTTTTTCACTTTTGACATATCGAGCTGTGAAAAGTGTGTTTGTTTTATTTCTAATCTCCCTTTTTATGAGATTACTTTCGTATGATAAATTCCGAGATTTATGCGGGATTTACGGAAATTTTTGTAAGCCTCGCAGTTATTCTCCGGTGGAAACTTAGCAGTAGGGTCGATTTTTGACGTTAAATAAATATGTCATATGTCATTAAAATAAAACTACAATTATCATGAATTTTTTTTTTTTTTTTGTTTTCATTGTTTTATTGGTATATTCATGTCCTTTAAAATTATTTCTTTTTTCATTTTTTCACAACGATTTTCCTTTGGTAAAAAAAAAGAGCTCGCTATATAATTATAACGTTGTGATTTCATTACACACATAAATGTAAATAAATATTTACTTTTTAAAAATATTTTCAAAATCAATGTAATATTGTTATTTAACCAAAATTTTCTCGTACATTGTTCTCTCACGCCTCAACATTATAAAATTCAACAGAATGGATCAGTAAAATTATAACTAAATAACAAAAAACGGAAAAACACATTTCAAACACAAATGTATGCACATGCACCCTGTGACTCTATGCATATGGCAGGCAAATGGCCGTTCTCTGATTCTCATTGGGATCCATCATGAAAAAAAAAAAAAAAAAAAAAAAAAATGGTCCCAGGAGTGATAAAAGTAACTCAGAAATAAAATTTATTTTTATAAATCTTCAATATTTCTTGAGCGCGTGAGTTTTTGCCACTACACTTTATTGACTTTCGTGGTGAAACTGATTTTCGTTTGAATATTTTCCTTTCGGATGAGAAGAAATTCAATAGTTAAATTCACATAATATTACCATTACCATTTTCATGACATTATGCTCGTTTAAGTATTTTAGCATCCCCATGAAAGTGGGAAGGCTATATCTTTACGATTTATATTGGTGTCAGTATTTTTATTTCATGTTTTTATTTGTGTGAATAATCTTACAACTACATGAAAACAAATTTGCCAGCACAGAAAGTGTGCATCATATTGATGAACAAATTTGTCAATATAATGAATACATTCATCACATTATGAAATTAAAGGGGAATTTGGGTTCATCATATTGATGAATTTTTCATAATATTGATGAACAAAATTGATGAATGATGAACAACATCATATTGACGAAATCGGTTTCATCATACTAATGAAAAAGTTCACTGGACTAAAATTGTTGATTTTTTCATCACATTGATGAACTTTTTCACTACTATGGTGTACCTTTTTTTTTCAGTGTAGGCCTTTCGGTAACTACAGCCGATGTATGTACCTAAGCATTGTTCGGTTTTTAAAGTCTTTTCAAAGTCGAAAATGGTGTTTTCGATATATGAGGAGTTTTTGAAATAAGCGTTTTAGGTGATTCGAATTGAAAATTATCGACGCATTAATTTTGAGAATAGAAATTTTACTCTAAGTTTGTATTTTGGTCAAAATCGTTATTGCCGTTTTCAGGTAAACAAAAGAAACTTTTTTCGAAAATCCATTTTAAGATAATACAGCTGAGTTTGAGATTAAGTTAAGTAGGCGCAGTGGCTTAGCGGTTAGTGTGTTGGACTACTAAGCGAGTGGTCGAGGTTCGAATCCCGCAAAAACCCAAATTCCAACTTAGGGTTTTTTTTTCTGCTGCGCCACCTCTCGCGAACGTCTGACAAACATCCGAGAGTATGACTGTCTTGAAAGAGTTTCTCGATTAGCCGTTTGGAGTCGGCATAAGATTCTAGATCCCTTCCATTCGTTCCAAAAATGAAAAACTCACACAAAACAAATGGTTGTGAGAAGCTAGGCCTAGGGTCCCTCCGGACCTGTTTTGCCAACGATTTATTTTTTTTTTAGATTACCTAAGTTAGAAATAAATTTTTGTTACAATCGTTCGGACCGTTTTCGAGATATGTCTAAATTTATAAAAAGTACCGTTATTCGATTTTTTAGCTAAAAAGTGGATATACCTCACATACTTAAGCTTAAATATTCTATCAATATTTTGGATGAAATCGTTAGAGTCGTTTTCTAACAAATCAAACTGGTACGAGCATTTTATATGGGAAGTACCATTAACAAAAATCGACCCCGAACTCTAAGCCCACAAACTCCAAATCCGAAGTTTGAAGGAAATCCGGGTAGCCAGTTAGGCTGTAGGACTGTGGAAGGGCATTTTGCGACCCACTTCTTTGAGTTCGTCTTTCATAGTAATACATCTCGAGTTCGAAATTTTGACGAATATCTTCTTTCTCTTACTATGTAATAAAGAAAGTTAAAAATAAATTTGTCAACCATACCTAATAGTCCGGGAGGTAGCGTTGCATTTGAAAGAGTAATTTCATACCGACTGAAAATCATAACAATAATAGATTTCCTCTTATACATACGAGTTCTGATCGTCAGCTACTCCAGTAGTGGTGGAGCTTAAGGTGATAGCATATGAAAGTTGTAAAAAAAAATGAAGCCAAAAGTATTTTCATACCGTGCCAAAATTTGTACGATGATTTTTTAGATAATATACAACCAAAAAATAACAATCAGCTGTATTGAGGAGAGGGGATTATACGTCAGTCACGTATATGAACATATTAAAAATGGTCAAATATAAAGTCATTTTATACCTTATGAACTTTATACGGCTGAAATCTCATACTTTTCAGGTAATAAAAAGAATAGTCAGCTGCATTAATAACGGGGGTAAGACCGTCAGTCAGCATCATAAACATGCTGCGCGAATTAAAACACTTGTTTCTTACTTTTAAAATTAAACAATATTTATTTGGAACTATGTCCTTTATTATTGAAATACTTTTTACTAATTCTAAAAGGAGCTTAAGGCTACTATGTAGTTACAATAAGACTGTTGATAAATTCATCATACAGTCGTATTTATATACTTTTCTTATCTATCTACAAGGAGACCCAAGCGTACAATCGTCTTGCTTGATAATGAAGAAGAGATAATATTCCAACATTGTATACAAACGATATTATCTCTTTTACATATGTTATCATTGTAGCGTTGTGTGCAAGACTGTACTAGAGACTAAAGATATCATTGAATACAAATAATGTTATCTTTTTTCTCAATATGTTTTGCTATGGATACTTAACTCCCCCCCTTGTTAAACGAAATCGTCCCGATTTTTCGACGCTATTTTTAACATTTCTCTTTCATAAGTTTTGTTATATGCGTCAATCTTTTTTTGTTTTTGACGATCTGTTATACATTGTATAGTTTTTATCATTACGTACGTAAATGCTAGAATAACAATCAGTGTTACAATTGTGTATATAGTTGATAATATCGGTTTTTCTTCAAAAGGAATAATTAGTTTTTTTAAAGTATCTATGTTATCGAATTTGTACATTGTATCTTCTTTAATTATTTGGTCGATGTAAGACTCTGAATTATGATTTCTTAATATAACTTCTTTAATTTGCTTATGCATGTTTTTGTATATTTTATCGTCTAGATTTATAGTATTTTCATAAGTAACTAAGTTTATACCATTAATTGTTTGATTATTTAACTTATGCTTACCGCTTAATAACATAACACCGGATTCAATTTCTAAGTCGTAATCGTATTCTTGTTTAATGTTGCATTTTGAAGTTATATTCTTTAAAAGTGGAATAAGACAATTTTCTTCTTCAAAGTTAATTTCACAAATGTTTTTACTTAGATGATTTTGACAATTTCTTGTTCTTAAATAAGTTTGGTTACATAAGGCAATTGTTTTATCTGTAATGATTTTTCCATGTTTTGAATTTAAAGGTGTTACTTTATACAATTTACATGATTTAATTAGAACTGGATATTTATATATTGTGATGAAGAATTCATCAGTTCTAGCTAATAATATTTTAGAGTACTCAAGTATATTTATTATGGGTACTTGAATTATTTCATGTTGAATAATATTTTTAATGTCATCTAAGTCTAGGCTTTCTGATAAATATTCATTATTTTTTGCTGCATTAATTGTTCTGGTCAATAATAATAATTGTTCGTACACTTGTTCTATTACTAAATGTTCTTTAAGGCTCTGACCTTCGAATTGTTGCAAAATTTGTTCAAATCTAGAATTTATAGTTTTTTGTTTATTATTGTTTTCTATGAGATTATTTATACTCGTTTCTATGTTAACTAAGTCATAATGGTCAGGATTACCAAACACATATTTGAAAGCTGTTCCTAAAAAGTTAATTGATCTAGTATGCCTAGTATGTTCTTGTAATTGGTCTGCTAAATTCTTAATTTTACTTAACCAAATTTTTTCTTCTTGTGTAGGTTGATATTTACTAGTTACGATATTTACGTAAGGTTGAAATATCGAAGTCAGGTTGGTGGCATGTAACAAATAAGTTTGTTCTTTGAATAAATACACGTCATCTGTTTGCGTAAGTATAAACTTCTTGTTTAGTAACTCAGTTATTTGAACGTTTCCTTGCCCTTCTTGACTCTGTACAATTCCTAGTAATGTTAGGAATATTAATATTTTCGTCATCTGAAAAATGATAATTCTTTATGTTATCCTTGTGAATTTTTATTCCTTCTTTAGAGATTACAGTGTCTCCTTTATCTTCTTCTACTATTCTTGTTATGTATCTGGCGTTAGATTTCTTTCTAAGACCTGTGATTCTTACCATTATCTTATCTCCTTTTTTATACTCTCTGTGTCGAGTTCCTTTATTTAGACGTTCGATCACTTTTTTGGATGCTGAGTTTAGTTTATTTATTATAATTTCACTATTGCTATATTTATTTTGATTAAAGAAAATGTCTCTAGGTTTCAAACCGGTAACTGAGTGTATAGAATTATTTAATTCACGCACTGTTCTAAATATTTCTTCGATAAGTCTTGTTTTATTCTGAATTGTGAATATTCTAGACAGTTCAGTTATTGTACCGTTTACACGTTCTACCTGACCGTTCGCTGTCGATCTGTATACTGGAGTTTCTACTTTAGTTATGTTGTATTTCAAACACATTTGGTTCACCATTTCTGTTTTGAATCCCTTCTCGTTATCTGTCATGAGTCGTTCACATTTTGGGAAATAATTAGATAAGACCTCTTCCATAACGTCGTACAGTCTGTTTCGAGTTTCGATTTCCCGAAGGATTGTATATTTAGAATACTTATCTACTGTTACAAGGAAAGTATACTTGTCGTTGAAGTATATGTCCATATGAATGTGTGTTCCCACATGTGTTGGTATTTCTGAATTATTCAGAGGTTCTCTGATAGGTTTTCTTTCATATTTTCCAAATAGACATGCTATGCATTTTCTGTTGAAACTCTTTGCTTGTTTATTTAGATCGGGCCAGTAATATTTCTCTGAGATTTCTTGTATATTGTTACGTAACCCTCGGTGTGCTCTTTCGTGAGTTACCCTTACAAGTTTTAGTTGTTCCTCCAAATTTGTCACGTCTTGAAGTTTTCTTGGTGTGAATATAAATCTTACTAGTGGGAATTCTTTTTTTATGTTTTCACCATATTTGTATATGTTTTCAAATTTCGTATGCAAAGCTACAATCTTTTGGGGTTGTATAACTTCTTTCATCTGCCTTAGTAAAGAGTCTTTGTCCTTAAACTTTATTATGAGTCTTATTTTGTTACTAAAATAGATTTGTGTTTCGATATTATTTGTTATATCTTCAATAAGTTCGAACTGTGCAGTGTATGCATTAAAAGGCTGATTCACAGTTTTTATTATATCATTAGAAGAACTTTCAGCTGAATGTGCTGTTTCTATGGTAGAAGTATTTATGCGTTGACGTGATAATGCGTCAGCTACAAGATTTAGGTTTCCTGGTTTATAAACTAATTTTGCTCCAAAGTCTTCAATGATTCCCTTCCAACGTTTCAGCTTTGTGTTGGGATTTTTTTCTGATACAGAATATATAAGGCTCTGGTGATCGGTATATATGGTTAAGTCTGCTATACCATATATGTAGTTTCTGAGTTTTTGTAAGGACCATATGATCGCTAATAGCTCTTTCTCGTTTGTGCTATAGTTCTCTTCTGTCTTACTCAGTGTTCTTGACAAGAAGTGTATAGGTTGCTTATTCTGACTTAGTACGGCTCCAATAGCTATGTTGGATGCATCAGTAGTAAGCTCGAATGGTTTACTATAATCCGGTTGAAAAAGTTCGACTTGTTCTTTCAAATAATTTTTTAAAATTCTAATCGCTTCTAATGCTGAATCATTCAGATTTAACTTAATATTTTTACTTTGTTTTTTGTTTACTTTACCGTTATCTCCTCGTAAATATAATGTCAGGGGCTTGGCTATGCTTGCGTATCCTTTTATAAACTTACGATAGTAACCTGTAAGACCTAAAAATCCTCTCAAATCCTTTACCGTTTGTGGGACTGGAAAATTTTCTATAGCTGCTATTTTCTCAGGGTTCGTAGTGATTCTACCATGTCTGATTATGTGACCTAAGTATTCTACTTCTTCTTGAAAAAACTTACTTTTCTCATCAGATATTTTTAATGTGGCTTTATTGAGTACGTCGAATACTTGACTTATGTGCTGTATATGTTCTTCCTCAGATGAAGAATATATCAATACGTCATCAATGTAAACGTGTACGAATTTACCTACAAAGTCTCTCAAAATGTCGTCCACGCATCTCTGAAATATGCTTGGTGCATTTTTGAGCCCGAAAGGCATTCGTTTAAAATGATATTTTGCGCCATTTATAGCAAAAGCTGTTTTTTCTTTATCATCTGTTTTGATTTTAATTTGGTGGAAACCTGACTCCAAATCTAATGTTGTAAAGTACTTGGCTTTACCTAAATTTTGAATTGTCATGTTGACATCCGGAATGGGGTATCTGTCTGTTACAGTGTGAGCGTTAAGTTTTTGGAAATCAACAACCATGCGCCGTTTTGGTTTTCCTTTTTCGTCCAAACCTTTTTTAGGTACTGTCCATATGGGACTGTTATAAGGACTATGGCTTTTTTCTATTATATCGTCATGTAAGAGTTTCTGTATTTCTTTGTTTACGAATTCGTTATCTGCTATGGGATATGGATATTGTTTAACATAAACCGGATTATCATTGGTCGTCCTAATGCTTGCTTCTATAGTATCTGTAAAGGGTAACGGTCCTATGCTGTTATTAATCTTCATCAGTCTATCTATGTCTGCTTTATAAATATTATTTTCCCCAATTATGTAATTAATTTTCTGAATAGATTCGACACTGCTTATGGTAGTTAGAGTCATATTACTGAAATTTATTTCCGCGTTTAGAACTTTAAGTCCTTCATATCCTAATATCATATCAAAAGACTGAATATCCTCTAATTCAAAAAATGTTATATTTTTCTTTAATATCCTAACTACTTTCTTTGTATCTACCATAGAATAACCATGCATTGTTTTTATTTTTATAGGTTTAATTTTAATTTTTTTGCTAGAATCGCATTTTCTATTAATGTAATTATGGGTTGCACCAGTATCAATAAGAATTTTATAAATTTTCTTAGAAATAGTACTAGTTAAATTTAAGCAGGGCAACCCGTCTACTAGTTTAAATGATCTATTCTTATGTTATTATTTACCATACATTCCGTTTCATCTGCTTCTGCATATGTACTGCTGACATCGTCTCTGCGTTGTTGTCGGGAGTTATTTACTCTCTGCTGCTTGAAGTTCTGCTGATAAGATCGTTGCGGTCTGTTGTGTGTGTTGAAACTCCCGCTGTGTTCACGTTTCGCTGGTGGATTATATACATCGGGTTTGTATTGATTCCAATTTTGTCGCTGTGCATGTACAATTTGTCTCGAGTTTATCTCCATCGGCTGTGGTCCTTGATTGTGTTGCTGCATATTATCGTATTGCTTCTGGGGTTGATAATTCGTTGTTTGGCTCGAATAATTTGGTCTTCTTTCGTTTCTGCGTTCATGTGGCATATTTTTGTGGTGCTTATCCTGAGTGAGATGTAAATGCCTGTGCACATTATCATGTTCTATTCTGCGAGCAATTGCGAATGCGTGTTCTAGATCATTTATTGTAGCTGAATATAATGATCCTCTTGTAAAGTTGTCACTCATACCATCAATGAATATACGAACTGCGTCGTCGTTAGCATTTTTAATTAGTCTGTCGATTATATTCGGCGGATCACCTGACATAGTGATTTTTGATATTATTAAATTGAGATTTTTATTTATCTCGTCGTGGTATTCAGACAGTGTGCTTCTTTTTTGCGTGATGGCTTTCATCATGTCTTGTAGCACGTATAGAGGTTCTTGATTAGAGTACGTATAATCTAATCTGTTACGTATCGCCTCAAAATTAAAAATTGTGTTATAATTAGTTAACACATTCGCGGCTGCACCCTGTATTTTACTTTTCACTATAGTCAATGCTGCTGCGTACTTACTGTGTGTTTTGAAGTTTTTAATGCTGTCCATTAATCTGGATGCTTCTTCGCGCCACGACCGATAATTTGATTGATCGCCGTTGAAAATAGGTAGGCTTTTAAATGCGTCTAACTGTATTTCACTACCATCTGTATATGTGGTTCTTATTTCCTCTAGCACAGGTATGTTTGGTACTATGCCTAATCCAGATTTTACTTCATTTAGTTTTGTTTCTAAATTAGTGTTTATTTGATTTTGGTTAGTTATTATTGCTGCTAACCTTGCATTCTCTGTGCGTGTGTGCTCTAGGGTTTGTGTTACTGTGTTGCTCCTGGTTTCTAAAGCTTCTAATCTTGCCATTAATACTGCGAGTTGTTCCATTTTGAACTCGTGTCTGTTGTCGTCGAATTTGTGTGTTTTTTTTCTCCACATATACACTTTCACTGAATTGCTTTGCTGCTTCGTACGAAGAAGCTATATTTGTACCTGCTATGCTAGGTAATTCTTGTAACCGGTAACGCGAGTGTTCTGTTTATACTAGATTTCACTACTTGTTCCCGAGGTCCGCTCGATTGAAGTTAAAAAGTATATTTAACCTCCTGGCAGGATCGCCAATTAAAACACTTGTTTCTTACTTTTAAAATTAAACAATATTTATTTGGAACTATGTCCTTTATTATTGAAATACTTTTTACTAATTCTAAAAGGAGCTTAAGGCTACTATGTAGTTACAATAAGACTGTTGATAAATTCATCATACAGTCGTATTTATATACTTTTCTTATCTATCTACAAGGAGACCCAAGCGTACAATCGTCTTGCTTGATAATGAAGAAGAGATAATATTCCAACATTGTATACAAACGATATTATCTCTTTTACATATGTTATCATTGTAGCGTTGTGTGCAAGACTGTACTAGAGACTAAAGATATCATTGAATACAAATAATGTTATCTTTTTTCTCAATATGTTTTGCTATGGATACTTAACTCGCGCTCAGTACATCTGAGCGTAGCATAGTCACTTTGGCAAATGATTTGACGGTCTTTACACCCACAAACATTCAACTAATTGCGATTTTTATTGTTGTCAGCAATAAAATTACTCCATATTTCAATATCGATAGGTATTATATTAACTTAATACAAGTTATGCCGCTGTATGCCGTGAAATACGAGTTTTCAATATAGTCTGTTCATACTCGTGTCGGTTTTTAATTATATATGCGCGTAATATAATATGTTGATAAAGCTCCGATTGACATGGAGGAAATATTGCTCCGTCAATTGTATTCTTTAGCATAAATCTGTCTTTTGTTTTATTTATTTTATAAGTTTTGGTGAATATTGCTACTCGTGCTGTATTTACGTTGTCGATTGATTTTAGACCATACATTCTTCACACAAATCTTCGATCTTTCTTTGAAGTTCATCTATTATTATTCATCTATTCTTCTATAGAAAGCAGGATTGAATTCGCATCCTGTAAAGGCATGAAATCCTGGCAATGATGCGCTCAAGCTACACTGAAAAAAAAATATATATTGTAAAAAACAGCCGTAATATTGATATTTTTCATTGACAAAATCCAGCTGATGTTGAAAATATCAATTCTGATATGACTCCAATATTAATTTCATATACGTTTCGAATGTAATTTAAACAATGAATTCATGTGGAATTGATATTAGAATTTTATAATATTTTAATATTACTTACTTGCTTAAAATGGCGCTACAGTCCGGGGTGGACCTGGGCCTCAACCAATACGCCTCTCCAGTTACACCAAGTTGGTTGAGGTCCCCTTCCACTTGAGCGCGAATTAAAACACTTGTTTCTTACTTTTAAAATTAAACAATATTTATTTGGAACTATGTCCTTTATTATTGAAATACTTTTTACTAATTCTAAAAGGAGCTTAAGGCTACTATGTAGTTACAATAAGACTGTTGATAAATTCATCATACAGTCGTATTTATATACTTTTCTTATCTATCTACAAGGAGACCCAAGCGTACAATCGTCTTGCTTGATAATGAAGAAGAGATAATATTCCAACATTGTATACAAACGATATTATCTCTTTTACATATGTTATCATTGTAGCGTTGTGTGCAAGACTGTACTAGAGACTAAAGATATCATTGAATACAAATAATGTTATCTTTTTTCTCAATATGTTTTGCTATGGATACTTAACTCCCCCCCTTGTTAAACGAAATCGTCCCGATTTTTCGACGCTATTTTTTACATTTCTCTTTCATAAGTTTTGTTATATGCGTCAATCTTTTTTTGTTTTTGACGATCTGTTATACATTGTATAGTTTTTATCATTACGTACGTAAATGCTAGAATAACAATCAGTGTTACAATTGTGTATATAGTTGATAATATCGGTTTTTCTTCAAAAGGAATAATTAGTTTTTTTAAAGTATCTATGTTATCGAATTTGTACATTGTATCTTCTTTAATTATTTGGTCGATGTAAGACTCTGAATTATGATTTCTTAATATAACTTCTTTAATTTGCTTATGCATGTTTTTGTATATTTTATCGTCTAGATTTATAGTATTTTCATAAGTAACTAAGTTTATACCATTAATTGTTTGATTATTTAACTTATGCTTACCGCTTAATAACATAACACCGGATTCAATTTCTAAGTCGTAATCGTATTCTTGTTTAATGTTGCATTTTGAAGTTATATTCTTTAAAAGTGGAATAAGACAATTTTCTTCTTCAAAGTTAATTTCACAAATGTTTTTACTTAGATGATTTTGACAATTTCTTGTTCTTAAATAAGTTTGGTTACATAAGGCAATTGTTTTATCTGTAATGATTTTTCCATGTTTTGAATTTAAAGGTGTTACTTTATACAATTTACATGATTTAATTAGAACTGGATATTTATATATTGTGATGAAGAATTCATCAGTTCTAGCTAATAATATTTTAGAGTACTCAAGTATATTTATTATGGGTACTTGAATTATTTCATGTTGAATAATATTTTTAATGTCATCTAAGTCTAGGCTTTCTGATAAATATTCATTATTTTTTGCTGCATTAATTGTTCTGGTCAATAATAATAATTGTTCGTACACTTGTTCTATTACTAAATGTTCTTTAAGGCTCTGACCTTCGAATTGTTGCAAAATTTGTTCAAATCTAGAATTTATAGTTTTTTGTTTATTATTGTTTTCTATGAGATTATTTATACTCGTTTCTATGTTAACTAAGTCATAATGGTCAGGATTACCAAACACATATTTGAAAGCTGTTCCTAAAAAGTTAATTGATCTAGTATGCCTAGTATGTTCTTGTAATTGGTCTGCTAAATTCTTAATTTTACTTAACCAAATTTTTTCTTCTTGTGTAGGTTGATATTTACTAGTTACGATATTTACGTAAGGTTGAAATATCGAAGTCAGGTTGGTGGCATGTAACAAATAAGTTTGTTCTTTGAATAAATACACGTCATCTGTTTGCGTAAGTATAAACTTCTTGTTTAGTAACTCAGTTATTTGAACGTTTCCTTGCCCTTCTTGACTCTGTACAATTCCTAGTAATGTTAGGAATATTAATATTTTCGTCATCTGAAAAATGATAATTCTTTATGTTATCCTTGTGAATTTTTATTCCTTCTTTAGAGATTACAGTGTCTCCTTTATCTTCTTCTACTATTCTTGTTATGTATCTGGCGTTAGATTTCTTTCTAAGACCTGTGATTCTTACCATTATCTTATCTCCTTTTTTATACTCTCTGTGTCGAGTTCCTTTATTTAGACGTTCGATCACTTTTTTGGATGCTGAGTTTAGTTTATTTATTATAATTTCACTATTGCTATATTTATTTTGATTAAAGAAAATGTCTCTAGGTTTCAAACCGGTAACTGAGTGTATAGAATTATTTAATTCACGCACTGTTCTAAATATTTCTTCGATAAGTCTTGTTTTATTCTGAATTGTGAATATTCTAGACAGTTCAGTTATTGTACCGTTTACACGTTCTACCTGACCGTTCGCTGTCGATCTGTATACTGGAGTTTCTACTTTAGTTATGTTGTATTTCAAACACATTTGGTTCACCATTTCTGTTTTGAATCCCTTCTCGTTATCTGTCATGAGTCGTTCACATTTTGGGAAATAATTAGATAAGACCTCTTCCATAACGTCGTACAGTCTGTTTCGAGTTTCGATTTCCCGAAGGATTGTATATTTAGAATACTTATCTACTGTTACAAGGAAAGTATACTTGTCGTTGAAGTATATGTCCATATGAATGTGTGTTCCCACATGTGTTGGTATTTCTGAATTATTCAGAGGTTCTCTGATAGGTTTTCTTTCATATTTTCCAAATAGACATGCTATGCATTTTCTGTTGAAACTCTTTGCTTGTTTATTTAGATCGGGCCAGTAATATTTCTCTGAGATTTCTTGTATATTGTTACGTAACCCTCGGTGTGCTCTTTCGTGAGTTACCCTTACAAGTTTTAGTTGTTCCTCCAAATTTGTCACGTCTTGAAGTTTTCTTGGTGTGAATATAAATCTTACTAGTGGGAATTCTTTTTTTATGTTTTCACCATATTTGTATATGTTTTCAAATTTCGTATGCAAAGCTACAATCTTTTGGGGTTGTATAACTTCTTTCATCTGCCTTAGTAAAGAGTCTTTGTCCTTAAACTTTATTATGAGTCTTATTTTGTTACTAAAATAGATTTGTGTTTCGATATTATTTGTTATATCTTCAATAAGTTCGAACTGTGCAGTGTATGCATTAAAAGGCTGATTCACAGTTTTTATTATATCATTAGAAGAACTTTCAGCTGAATGTGCTGTTTCTATGGTAGAAGTATTTATGCGTTGACGTGATAATGCGTCAGCTACAAGATTTAGGTTTCCTGGTTTATAAACTAATTTTGCTCCAAAGTCTTCAATGATTCCCTTCCAACGTTTCAGCTTTGTGTTGGGATTTTTTTCTGATACAGAATATATAAGGCTCTGGTGATCGGTATATATGGTTAAGTCTGCTATACCATATATGTAGTTTCTGAGTTTTTGTAAGGACCATATGATCGCTAATAGCTCTTTCTCGTTTGTGCTATAGTTCTCTTCTGTCTTACTCAGTGTTCTTGACAAGAAGTGTATAGGTTGCTTATTCTGACTTAGTACGGCTCCAATAGCTATGTTGGATGCATCAGTAGTAAGCTCGAATGGTTTACTATAATCCGGTTGAAAAAGTTCGACTTGTTCTTTCAAATAATTTTTTAAAATTCTAATCGCTTCTAATGCTGAATCATTCAGATTTAACTTAATATTTTTACTTTGTTTTTTGTTTACTTTACCGTTATCTCCTCGTAAATATAATGTCAGGGGCTTGGCTATGCTTGCGTATCCTTTTATAAACTTACGATAGTAACCTGTAAGACCTAAAAATCCTCTCAAATCCTTTACCGTTTGTGGGACTGGAAAATTTTCTATAGCTGCTATTTTCTCAGGGTTCGTAGTGATTCTACCATGTCTGATTATGTGACCTAAGTATTCTACTTCTTCTTGAAAAAACTTACTTTTCTCATCAGATATTTTTAATGTGGCTTTATTGAGTACGTCGAATACTTGACTTATGTGCTGTATATGTTCTTCCTCAGATGAAGAATATATCAATACGTCATCAATGTAAACGTGTACGAATTTACCTACAAAGTCTCTCAAAATGTCGTCCACGCATCTCTGAAATATGCTTGGTGCATTTTTGAGCCCGAAAGGCATTCGTTTAAAATGATATTTTGCGCCATTTATAGCAAAAGCTGTTTTTTCTTTATCATCTGTTTTGATTTTAATTTGGTGGAAACCTGACTCCAAATCTAATGTTGTAAAGTACTTGGCTTTACCTAAATTTTGAATTGTCATGTTGACATCCGGAATGGGGTATCTGTCTGTTACAGTGTGAGCGTTAAGTTTTTGGAAATCAACAACCATGCGCCGTTTTGGTTTTCCTTTTTCGTCCAAACCTTTTTTAGGTACTGTCCATATGGGACTGTTATAAGGACTATGGCTTTTTTCTATTATATCGTCATGTAAGAGTTTCTGTATTTCTTTGTTTACGAATTCGTTATCTGCTATGGGATATGGATATTGTTTAACATAAACCGGATTATCATTGGTCGTCCTAATGATTGCTTCTATAGTATCTGTAAAGGGTAACGGTCCTATGCTGTTATTAATCTTCATCAGTCTATCTATGTCTGCTTTATAAATATTATTTTCCCCAATTATGTAATTAATTTTCTGAATAGATTCGACACTGCTTATGGTAGTTAGAGTCATATTACTGAAATTTATTTCCGCGTTTAGAACTTTAAGTCCTTCATATCCTAATATCATATCAAAAGACTGAATATCCTCTAATTCAAAAAATGTTATATTTTTCTTTAATATCCTAACTACTTTCTTTGTATCTACCATAGAATAACCATGCATTGTTTTTATTTTTATAGGTTTAATTTTAATTTTTTTGCTAGAATCGCATTTTCTATTAATGTAATTATGGGTTGCACCAGTATCAATAAGAATTTTATAAATTTTCTTAGAAATAGTACTAGTTAAATTTAAGCAGGGCAACCCGTCTACTAGTTTAAATGATCTATTCTTATGTTATTATTTACCATACATTCCGTTTCATCTGCTTCTGCATATGTACTGCTGACATCGTCTCTGCGTTGTTGTCGGGAGTTATTTACTCTCTGCTGCTTGAAGTTCTGCTGATAAGATCGTTGCGGTCTGTTGTGTGTGTTGAAACTCCCGCTGTGTTCACGTTTCGCTGGTGGATTATATACATCGGGTTTGTATTGATTCCAATTTTGTCGCTGTGCATGTACAATTTGTCTCGAGTTTATCTCCATCGGCTGTGGTCCTTGATTGTGTTGCTGCATATTATCGTATTGCTTCTGGGGTTGATAATTCGTTGTTTGGCTCGAATAATTTGGTCTTCTTTCGTTTCTGCGTTCATGTGGCATATTTTTGTGGTGCTTATCCTGAGTGAGATGTAAATGCCTGTGCACATTATCATGTTCTATTCTGCGAGCAATTGCGAATGCGTGTTCTAGATCATTTATTGTAGCTGAATATAATGATCCTCTTGTAAAGTTGTCACTCATACCATCAATGAATATACGAACTGCGTCGTCGTTAGCATTTTTAATTAGTCTGTCGATTATATTCGGCGGATCACCTGACATAGTGATTTTTGATATTATTAAATTGAGATTTTTATTTATCTCGTCGTGGTATTCAGACAGTGTGCTTCTTTTTTGCGTGATGGCTTTCATCATGTCTTGTAGCACGTATAGAGGTTCTTGATTAGAGTACGTATAATCTAATCTGTTACGTATCGCCTCAAAATTAAAAATTGTGTTATAATTAGTTAACACATTCGCGGCTGCACCCTGTATTTTACTTTTCACTATAGTCAATGCTGCTGCGTACTTACTGTGTGTTTTGAAGTTTTTAATGCTGTCCATTAATCTGGATGCTTCTTCGCGCCACGACCGATAATTTGATTGATCGCCGTTGAAAATAGGTAGGCTTTTAAATGCGTCTAACTGTATTTCACTACCATCTGTATATGTGGTTCTTATTTCCTCTAGCACAGGTATGTTTGGTACTATGCCTAATCCAGATTTTACTTCATTTAGTTTTGTTTCTAAATTAGTGTTTATTTGATTTTGGTTAGTTATTATTGCTGCTAACCTTGCATTCTCTGTGCGTGTGTGCTCTAGGGTTTGTGTTACTGTGTTGCTCCTGGTTTCTAAAGCTTCTAATCTTGCCATTAATACTGCGAGTTGTTCCATTTTGAACTCGTGTCTGTTGTCGTCGAATTTGTGTGTTTTTTTTCTCCACATATACACTTTCACTGAATTGCTTTGCTGCTTCGTACGAAGAAGCTATATTTGTACCTGCTATGCTAGGTAATTCTTGTAACCGGTAACGCGAGTGTTCTGTTTATACTAGATTTCACTACTTGTTCCCGAGGTCCGCTCGATTGAAGTTAAAAAGTATATTTAACCTCCTGGCAGGATCGCCAATTAAAACACTTGTTTCTTACTTTTAAAATTAAACAATATTTATTTGGAACTATGTCCTTTATTATTGAAATACTTTTTACTAATTCTAAAAGGAGCTTAAGGCTACTATGTAGTTACAATAAGACTGTTGATAAATTCATCATACAGTCGTATTTATATACTTTTCTTATCTATCTACAAGGAGACCCAAGCGTACAATCGTCTTGCTTGATAATGAAGAAGAGATAATATTCCAACATTGTATACAAACGATATTATCTCTTTTACATATGTTATCATTGTAGCGTTGTGTGCAAGACTGTACTAGAGACTAAAGATATCATTGAATACAAATAATGTTATCTTTTTTCTCAATATGTTTTGCTATGGATACTTAACTCGCGCCACCTAAGGCGAGGTCTTCCTCTACTGCGTTGTCCCTCCGGGTTGGAATTGAAGACTCTCCGGGCCGGAGCGTTGGTGTCCATTCGCTCTACATGTCCTAACCGTCTTAGACGACTAATGCGTACTTTTCTGACCAGGTCGATGTCGCTGTACAGCTCGTAGAGTTCGCTGTTAAATCTTCTCCTCCAAATCCCGTCAACGCAAACGGGACCAAAAATCACTCGAAGAATTTTGCGTTCGAAGCGACCAAGAAGATCCTCATCCGTTTTTGCTAGGGTCCATGCTTCTGCGCCATAGAGCAGGACAGGGATGATGAAAGTCTTATATAGAATCTCCTTAGTGCTTCTTGACAAGGCCTTACTAATCAATTGACGTCTTAGGCCAAAGAAACAGCGGTTGGCAAGTGTGATTCTTCGCTTGATTTCTGATGTGATGTCATTATCAGAGTTTATAGCGGAGCCGAGGTAGACAAAGTCCCTAACTACCTCAAAGTTATAGCTGTCTATCGTGACGTTCTGTCCGATTCTTCGATGTTGTGTGTCCCTTCTTGTTGACAGCATATATTTTGTTTTACCCTCATTCACCACTAAACCCATTTTTGCCGCTTCTGTACTAATACTTGCAAACGCACCAGTGACAGCTCGCTGTGTTGTGCCAACAATGTCAATGTCGTCAGCGTTTGCAAGCAGTTGCACAGACTTATGGAAAATTTTGCCTCTGGTGTTGGCTTGTGAGTTTCGCACAATTTTCTCAAGAATGATGTTGAAGAAGTCACATGACAGCGCGTCACCTTGTCTAAATCCTTTTTTGACATCAAAGGTCTCGGTGAGATTGTTTCCGACCTTTACGGAGCAGCGAGCGTTCTCCATCGTCATTCTGCACAATCTGACAAGTTTGGCAGGGATGCCAAAACTAGACATGGCTCTGTATAGCTCGTCTCTATAAATGCTGTCATATGCGGCCTTAAGATCGATAAAAAGATGGTGAGTATCGATCTGGTATTCTTGGGTTTTTCCAGGATCTGCCGTAGTGTGAATATTTGATCGGTCGTGGACTTACCGGGCCTAAAACCGCACTGATAGGGACCTATCAGATCGTTGACGAATGGTTTCAGGCGTTCGCACAGTACAGCAGACAAGATCTTATACACAGTGTTCAGGAGACTGATGCCTCTGTAGTTGGCGCAGTTTAGAGAGTCTCCTTTCTTGTGGATTTTAATATTAAAAATGTGAAATTGATACGATACGCATTTACTTTTGATATTGAGAACATCGATTTTTGATATTAAAATTATGTAATCGCTATGATGAAAACGTAAAATGAATATAGCTTTCATTTATTTTTGGTAAGAATAATTTAAATTTTGATATTAGACATTTTTAATTTCATTTGATTTCATTTATTTCTGATAAGAATAATTTAAGTTTTGATATTAAAATTGTTTAATTTATATGAAATCAATGTAATCAATTTTATATTAGAAATGTAAAATCAATATTAATTTTTACTTACTTATTTTTAACATCGATGCTCTAATTTTGTCCAAGCGGTGTATTTCAAACCTTAATTCTTAAGTTGACTTATTTTGCAATAAGGTTTTTTTTTTATAATCCTTAAATAGGTTTAGACGACTTTCTACGTCTTCAGTTATAAAACAATTAATAACAATTTATTTTAAAATATTTTATTTCTTATTAAACCTGTTCCATCTGGAAAATAGTAAACATGAATTGGAGGACTTGTAAAGTCGGCAATAGCTATTATTTTCAAGGAGATACTTTTGGAACCTATAGAGTATAACTGATCGTGATCTATAAATTCTCTATGTTTCGATTCATATCGACAGCTCCATAAGTATTTCAGAGGCCCAGACTGCCTTATTACGGTTACATAATGGGTTACCTGCGATTCTACCACAGCTTGATAAAAAAACAAATTATAACTGTATATTTGATAAGCCGCCTCAGTTAATAGTAAATAATGTTGTCGCTGTATGTTATGTATGCTAATATTACTAATAGTTCGATAATGGTGCTGTTGTTGATGTTACTTGTTTAGAAATAGGTACCGTTGGGCTGCTGAGAACGTAACTCGCGCAGAATGTTTATGATGCTGACTGACGGTCTTACCCCCGTTATTAATGCAGCTGACTATTCTTTTTATTACCTGAAAAGTATGAGATTTCAGCCGTATAAAGTTCATAAGGTATAAAATGACTTTATATTTGACCATTTTTAATATGTTCATATACGTGATTGACGTATAATCCCCTCTCCTCAATAAAGCTGATTGTTATTTTTTGGTTGTATATTATCTAAAAAATCATCGTACAAATTTTGGCACGGTATGAAAATACTTTTGGCATCATTTTTTTTTACAACTTTCACATGGTGTTTACGGTAGATTCCACCGCGGGTGCGGCAACTGACGATCATTTTGCTGATTATTGAATATTAGTCAACTGCTAACAATGAAATTGCAGCGGTATAAAATTCCTCGTAAAAATGCAACGCTACCTCCCGTACTATAATGCCCTGCATCAAAAACGAATTTCAATCGTTGGATTGTTGAAACGAATACACCTTTTGCAATATTCAGCAAATTCCGCAGATCGGCTCACCAAACAAGTGTCACAACTCATTAAAGTCATTTTCCACGACTAATTGACGGGCTAATATTGTTTTTAAATGCATTAGGTAGATTCATTTTATTTGTTTATTAATGCGATCAAATGTGTTTGGTGTGAATGCATCAACAAGTTTTCGACGAAAACACGGTTTTCGGTGCGGTGTGAATAGCGTATAATATTTATCTTCGAAACAGCAGTAGGTACAGCACTTTATTATTCACAAAATACTAAATGCAAAACGAAATTCATTCCCTGTCCTCCTCTACCTTTTCAAAGCAAAGATAACTACATACCTAGCTAGTTGCTATGGCCCAAAATAAAGATTTATTATCACCCTACACAAATCTCTAGATATGATATATTCACCGGCCGGTAAAATAACATTTAAGCAGTGGCGTAGCAAGGGGGGGGCAAGGGGGGCACAGGCCCCGGGCGGCACTTTGCTAGGGGCGGCAATTCGGAGCAGTTAATTTTTTTTTAAATAAATAATTTATATATATTTATTAATATCTTTTTGGCAAGTTCTGGTTAGAGAGCTAAAGGCGCCTACTGTACTATTTTATAAGCTCTTACAGTTTACAAGTTGTTTGAGTAGGAAACTTAGCGTTTGACCGAATTACAAAATCCCGAAGACACAAAATCCCAACCCAATTCAAGAATAAATTGCTAATTAAGTACTTTTATCTAACGAGCTTTTCTACCGTTGTTTTTTTTTTTTTTTTTGGTAAAATAACTCGTGGATAACATCACTTATAGTAGAAAAGTAATGAGAATTAAAGTGTTAACTTCGTTCAGAAATCAGAACACTTTAAATTAGAGTATAAATGCGCATAACAGCGTTCTTTTAAGGACGACAAATTTTCGATGTATTGCGATATTTTACACGAAAATTCAATTTTATTTCAAAATTTATATTTAATTATTTTGCCTAACTAAAAATTTTGCCTCCCGAAAATCATTGAATGTGATTGGTGTCTAAGATCGCGCGATTTTCGGGATTTTGTAATTCGGGATTTTGTGTTTCGGGATTTTGTGTTTCGGGATTTTATGGTTCGGGCTTTTGCCTTTTCGGGATTTTGTGTTTCGGGATTTTGTGTTCGGGATTTTGTATTCGGGTTTTATGCTTCGGGATTTCATGGGTAACCCTTACATTATATGTACGAGTATATGAAAAAATTCAGAAGTTTGTTCTTGAATTTGCATTAGACGTTATAAACTAAATATCCCGATGGACTTGTGTGGGGGTGTAAACGAAGTGGGATTTTGTGATTGTGTAACGATCCAAGTGGTTGGAATTATTTTAAGATGCATATTCAAAGTGATTGAAAAGAAAAAAGAAAAAGTGGGCAATATTTACAAAACATAAGTTTTGCCTAGCTGCTATTGCATTTTTAATGGAAGTACGGAGTTGTAGTAGTTAAGGTAGTAATTTTTTTCAGAAATAATTAAAAAAATCGATTTAGTCGAATTTTTTGAGAAAAACTAAGTAGAGGATCTTATTTAAAATACCTATATTATCTTTAATATGTATTTTGATCGAAATCGTTAGAGAAGTTTTTGTAAAATTACGCAGAAAAAACCGTACCAATTTTTTCAATGTTGTTTGAATAATACTATTGCCTAACTATTTAGCTGAAAACTGACTACTTATAAGTTATTGTTCGGGATGTAAGCATTACTTGGTTTTAAGAGTCTTATCGAATTTATCGAAATGACAATTCGTTGAAAAATTACTTGACAACAACATTAACAAATTGCCAAATGATTTTTGCGAAATGATTCTGATCTGATCATTTCAGAAAAATACGAAAGATAAAAACGCCAATTAGTAATCGTGCAATGATTGAAAAACTTAAGGAATAAAAAACCGAATTTAAAATTAAGGATTGCAAAATTAAGGAAAGATTATTTAACGACTAAAGGCAAACAAAGAAAAAACGAATGAATTTTGCAAAATAATGGTAACCCTACGACAATATAGACAAAAACTGAGCCCTCTATACAGGTAGAAATGACCATATTACCATAGAAATTAATATTTGTTTTCGAGATATTTCGAAATTTCAAAATTATTCGATTCCAGAAATTTTACAAAGGTTTTTTTTTAGTGTGTGAAAAAGTTATGGGGGCGGCATGAATTAGGTCTGCCCCGGGCGGCTCCAACCCACGCTACGCCACTGCATTTAAGAACAACAAGGTCTTGGGTTACAATTATATCGGCACACGAGGTTGTTGTTTATTTCAAGTTGAGTCTTTAAAGCTGAATACTTTGTTGCTAGACACTCATTTTTTTGTCGGAGGTTGTTATCAGAGACAAACCATACTGAGACCCCCAACTCGCAATCTTGACGATTCACACGTAACGAATAATTTTAAATTTAACGGATAAAATTCTATGAACGCTGGCAGCATTTTTGCCGACAGCGGAAGTGGTACACGCAAGGTGCGAGTGTGTTGGTGAGCCGCCATTTTTGAAGTTACGTGACATTTGTCAATACGAATTTCTATGTAACAATACTAACGCACTTAGCATGTACCACCCCATAAAAATATAGCTTGTACCTAGGCAAGTTACGGAAAACCGGCAGAATATGGGGGTCATAAACAAATCATACTGAGACCCCCAACTCACAATCCTCTTGCCGCTGGCCCCCTCAATTTTTGCCAGGAATCCGCCATTTTGTTGTCCTATCCGTGGACGCCAATTCCTATCCGTTTTGCTTTACCCACAGTGAAATGTAAAAAGATTAGCTGCGAATGTGTTGGTTGAGAGGATTTTTGACAATTGTCAATACGAATTTCTATGCAACAATACTAGCGGACCTAAACTTTTTGGGAGCGTAGAATTTAGCTTGTAGGCAAATAACTTTTAAACGGTCTAAGTTGGGGGTCTCAGTCTCAGTATTGTCTCTGGTCTACAGTCGATTCTCCTGAGAGACAGACAGAAGGAAAGACGCTAACCTTCTGCAGATGTCCAGACGCAGTCGCTTGGGAATTGGTATACCTATGCGATTTTCATACTGTAGTAAACAAACCTCGCACTAGCTAAATTAATTTATTTGTATTCTGCGTAACAATTTGTATTTCAATCCTGGCATCAATAACTGGAATACAAAATTATAACATTAAAAACCTTTATTCACATACTATAAAAAATACTAACACGAACCTCTCACTGGTACAAAGCGATCCATGCTGCAGGTGCAACCGATGAAAAATTCACCCCTTGTTAACGGGCCAAATAAACATGTGTCTCTATCAGTGTCGTGTGCATCCTATGTCTATCCTTTGCAACGACCGTCTGCGTGAATGCAAAACTTTTTTGAATTTTCCTTGGACTACAACGACATGTCTCTGTCGTGTATGGCCCCTAATTACCTAACCTAAACCCAGTGTTCCCAGACTTTGAAGACTGTTTTCCCCTAAATTCCAAAAAAAAAATTCCCCTTTTCTCCCCTAAGTGAAACTTGTATCTGTTTTCATAAGAAAAACTTTAAAACTGTAACTGTTTTTGTTAACAAGCTTAAAATAAGCATATCACATAAAAATATACATATTACACAATAATTTCTTTTTGTACTAGACATTTATCAATCCGAGTGCATGCATTCAGGTGAACTAAAAGTCCAACCTAGACGTTCGATGGGCTGTTTTCTGTCATGTTTAATGTAACAATTCATTCTTTGAAATTTTTTCGTAATGAAAATTTTACGTTGAACAAAGATTTTCTATTTTTCCCCTTTTTCCACTTTTCCCACTTTTTCATCCCCTCAATATGGGACCACTGCCTAAACCTATGTGTAGATACCTACATACCTACACGAAAAAACACACAGGCCACTTGAAAGTCAAAAGCTCTATTTGTATGCAAGCAATGTTCTAATGCAAGCTTTTTGAGAATTTCTTTAATTATCTAGCGAAAACTCGTTGGAAAGAAATGTTAACCCCAGCTCTGTTTGGTCTTCATGTTCATCGCCAATTCGGCATCCAACAATGTTCAACAGATTCAACACACGCTCAATCTCCCATACAATTCCACTCATGATTATCTTTTGTGATGTTGTGAGTTAAGAATCCATTGCTTACTTGGATTGTATTTGTAATTAATTTTCCCCCACTCATTGGCATTAGGCAGTTCCGTCAACTACGGGTGAATACTGAATACGGAATACCTAACAACCATTGATTTGCTTTTGTATAGGTAGTAACTGCCAAATTGCGTGTGTTCCAAAAAAAATATTCAAACAAACAGTAATGGCGTTTTTCATTGAATATCCGACACCGACAGCCGAAATTCAGAATTGCTTTATTCAATGAAATTCGTTGGAGTACTTTTGCAGTAGTGGTAGACACCATATTTGAGATTTGGGTTTCTCTAGCTACTTTTTTGTTGTAAGTTATAAATAGAATAAATATAATGTTGTATTAATCCAAATCAATTTATTTCAATTAAAGTTTACATTCGCATATTTTCTTTGAAAATATCCCGGACACTTCTGTCGTGTTTAGAATTGACCTGGAAGTGCACTTTTTTTTCAATGAAAACTAAAAAAACATAGAAAGAGCACTTCTGTATTTGCTCTTTTCATAGAAAGGGCAATTCTTGTGTTCAATCGAAATACGAGACTCATCGCTAACGGCTTTCCAAACGTCTATTCAGTTAGGGCCAGTGGTTAACATGTAAGGAAAAATCCCTGCGTGTAGGATTTTTCGATCTTAAAATGACGCCGTATACCTATAGGGAAAAAAGGACAGATTTGCATAATGCAGGGATTTTTACGGACGAAGCATTTTCATCTTATTTCTAAGTAAATTGATTTGCTCAGTCAAAAAATTTTTATTATTTTTTCGTCGATTGTGGTTGAGAATGGTTCAGTATGAGAAGTTTGATTCGATTTTATTCGTGGATGTATGGATAAAATAGTTATGTAGAGAGCAGTGTTTTAATATCGTGGGATTTATCCCTTTTTGTTGGAATTTTATTGTCAAATGCCTTTCGTGGGATAGAGGGAAAAAACACCAAATCGTGGGACTTTGAGGAATCTAACAAAAAATATTCAAACTATAAATTTTTGCTGAAATTTCATGAAAACATCTTCATTTCACAATGATTATCAACACACTGAATGTTCATAAAAAACACTTCATATAAATCGTCTTTTATCACAATTTTCTAGTACCAAAAATAGTCGTACTTAGTAATGTTACAAACTGTGGTTTTTATACTAAAGGCTAATAAGGATTTTAAGGCAAAAAAGTGTCGCGAGTTTTTAAAAGGGAATTTGAGCACGATAAAAAGGGAAAAATAACCACACTTCGTGGGATAAATGAAGAGAGAGTGTTAAAACACTGGTAGAGAGATTGTATTGAAAATTATTCGACGGTGTAGGGAAAAGTAGGGATTTTCTTTGTGTACTATAGGGATTTTTGTCTGTGTCTTACGTTATATCACTGGTTAGGGCTGGTGTTCATCAGTCCAGTCATTAAATCGGAGAGACAAAAATTCGAGGGTCTACCCAAAATGATTTATAGAAACCTACAAGACTGTGTCTATTATTCTATTTCTACCTTCTACGCAGTGGGGAAAAACGCATAATGAATGACTATTAGGTACTGCTGATGGCAAGTATGAGCAGAGACAATACTGAGACCCCCAACTCACAATTCTCTTGCCGCTGGCCCCCTCAGTTTTTTTTTTTTTTTTTCCCAAATTCGCCATTTTGTTTTCCTATCGGTGTTATGTCAATTTAGAATCTGTGTGACATGTAAAAACATACAAAAAATATGAAATCAATGCTGCCAACCGCTACCAACCATGGAGGAATGTGATAGAGTTCGGGAATACAACATATTAAGATACCTAACTGAATGCTATTGGTTGATTATTATAAATTTTCAAAAGTCGATTAATATAATTTGTTTGGTTAAAAATACTATCTAAATGAGTTGTTTTATATACTAGAAACATATTATGACAAATATTGTTGTGTATTTTCCGCTTTTGAATATCATTAACTTCGATTTCATGTGTATATTTTTCTTAAATAACTGAAGAAAAATTGCACAAAATGTTTTTATTTTCCTACAACCATTCTGCAGTAATCATTTTTTATAAATATTTTCAGAAAAAGTGCACTTATTCCTAAAATAAAATGCTATTCACACGTAACGAATAATTTCAAATTTAACAGACAAAATTCTATGAACGCTGGGAGCAAATTTGCCGACACCGGAAGTCACCGGATGTTGTTGATAGTTTTTGAGGTTGCGGTGGTGTGTTGAAGTTTCGTGACATTTTTGTCTATACGAATATCTATGTATCAATATACTAGCGCACTAAATTGTGTACACTCCGTACAAGTATTACTTGTAGGCAAGGTAACGGGAAATCGGCCGAAGTTGGGGTCTCAGTATTGTCTCTGAGTGTGAGTATGACCTGTGACCGCTGAAACCCGCGATGCCAACTGAGTAATAATTCCGATGCTTGCGGCATTGAGAAATAACTTTTAGAAGAAAGGCATAATTTTTATGAATTGTTTTTTAACATCAATTCATACAATTACGATTTGAATTTGGTAAATTTGGTAGTCTTTGATCAAAGTCGCATAATTAATTTTTATTTACAACTGAGCGTCTACTTATATTCTTATTCTTTACTTGACTTACCTACTCAAGAAACCAAAGCTTTGGATTTTAGAGATCAAGAAAGGTTTAATTACCTATCGATCGACCAAACATTCTGTTAACAAAGTTCCATCACATTGTAGGTTCGTTGCAGTTCCCTTGTGAAATATGAAATTTTTATCCTTTTTACCAAGAAGGCATCATTTTTTTAAAAAGGCATTACTTTTTTTCCAGTTTAGGCATGGTAGGTAGGTAGGTAAATGGATGCTCTTGTGGCGGTTGCCACAGCTTCACTTAGACCATCAGTTGGGTCCATTGTGTCCAATTACGGGAACCATCCAGTGTAGCCTGTCGAGAAAAAGAAATATACCGCTTTGTATTGGTGACACATAGATTTAGTGTGAATCTCATGGGTTCTTAAAGCTCCGTTGTAACCTGATCCTCTAGTTCTTCCTACGAGTTAGTGACTACTGATAAGAAGACTGTCTATCTCCTAGAACCACCCAGATTTAAGTATGAATCTCAGGAGTACTTTGAGATCAACATTCTTCAGATCCTCTAGGTCGTCGAAGAAGTAACTATTTAGAATTCTCTGTCTGCTGTTTTTAAGGGCTGGGCATTCGCAAAGTAGGTGGCGAACAGATTCTATTTCTTCTACGTCCCTACAGCTTCTGCAAAAGTCATTATGCAGTATCCCCAGCCGTTCCGCATGTACGCCTATCGCACAGTGTCCAGTAACGACCCCCGTGAGTATGCGAATATCTTTGCGGCTTAGTCCGATCATATGTTTAGATCTCTTTTTGCTCACCTCTGGCCTGGCCATAGTTCTTTAGTATGCCTGCAGGTAATGAGATTGGTCCATCGTAGGTTAGTTCTACTCCAGGATTCAATGTCAATCTTCCTTGCAAGCGTACTTAGCGGAGTTCTTACTGATTTAAGGGCCATAGATGCATGCAGTTTAGGCATAAAAACTTCGATTCGGGTTGGCATCACTGGCTGGAACGGTTGTTTTGGTGTTTCCCTCGCTTTTAGTTTTCAAAATTGTTCAACACTTGCCGGAATTTGTTTACCAACACAATAACGCTGAAGGTCAATCGTTGTCGTGTCAAATGTCAAATTACTTAGCAAGAACTCTGCTCTAGGGTGGGTATTATCTTCAAATTTTAATCGCATACCTAATTATACTCATCTATAATTATGTTTAATTGCCACCTGACTTGAAACAATTTCCTTTTGGATCGAAATTGAATGGTGGGAATAGTTTTGTCAATGCTTCAACTTTCAGCATGTCAACAAATAGATTGACTGGCTTCCTAAGGCCGCAGGAATACTACCGCAACTGCGTGCATTTATATTAAATGATTGAGGGAAAACTCCCTACCCATCAGCGGGAGAGTTGTAATGACATGTTGCTTGGTTGAATACATTCGATCGTACATATGTTACAGTCGAACTTTGCATTCTATGCGTTATAATCTAATTTTAGCAAGGCTTTCTATAAACTTTCTAAACTCGATTTTAAGTACATTTTGTCTTAATTTGAATGTCATTTTACCAATGATATCATTTTGAATGATTTATCCCCTTTTGAAGGATTTTCTGCCAATCTTAAGGCCTAGGTTAAGACAATACCAAAGATAATGGAATTACAGAGTTATCTAACTTTCCAGTGGAAAGGCGGCCGCTTGCAAACTATTTACCTGAAAAATTCATAAAGTCACGCCAGACCCTACACTCACATCGAATCTACAACTGTTGGTGGACAGAAGACAAGTCGCTGACCTATGCTTGTTCTATAGGTACTTCCGTGGTAGATGTTCTGAGGAACTCAAAGACATTATCCCTCGAAATGCAACTTTTGGGCGCCCAACAAGACAGGCTGCTAATGCTCATGACCATACACAACACTTGACAACCGCGAGGACATCAACTTTCCAAAACTCCTTCTGTTACATGACAGGCAAACTTTGGAACTCGCTTCCTGGGGATATATTTCCAGAAGACTACAATTTGCAGCAATTTAAGTGCAGAGCAAACATACATCTGCAGGCATCTCGGGGCGCTGTTGAAGCGTTATAGGTTCGCCTTTCCCGGGAGAAGTATATAAAAAAAAAACAAAAAAAAAATGTGAGGCATTTTCTAATGTGTACATATTTCAGTACATATTCAGAGACATAAATTCCGAACTGAATTCGGAACTTATGCCCCATTATAGTGGGACATAAGTCCCGAAAAATGAATTCGGGACTTATGTCTCGGGACTTATGTCCCTGCGCCAGTGAACACATCCATTCAACGAATTCCGCAACACAAATATTTTATTTAATGTTATTTGTGTGAAATATATCTTATTTTAGCGTAAAACTGTTTTTTTTTTTTTTTGTTTGTGGCTTAGTAGGACAGACGACCGATGAACATGAACAACAAAGAATTATCGAGTTGGGATATCTTACAATACGACTGTCTTTTCACACTTTTATGTATTTTACATAACTAAGCAAGATTTGCATTGAAGTTGAGATTGCGTGCGTCAATTTTATATTTTCAAATTTTATATTTTAATAATTTGTGTCTGCGTGCGACCTCCGCCTCCGACTCCGCGGAGGTTGGTATGACGCTTCCGACTCCGACTCCAACTCCGGTTAAACCAACTCCGTAATATCCCTACTATGAAATACAGAGACTCTTTCATAAGCCGTACAACGCGAATGTGGAATGCCTTGCCCAGCTCTGTCTTTCCTCCCCAATGCAGTTTACAGACATTTAAGACCAATGTGCATCGGTATCTCCTATCTCCTCGGTGCAGGGAAATAAGTCCCTGGGAACTAAGTCCACTGAGGGACTTAGGTCCCACTTAGTGGGAAGTAAGACCACTTTCGCGAAGTGGACTTAGTTCCCATGTAAGGTGGGAACTAAGTTCACTTTCTTATGGGAACTTAGTACACATTCAAAAATACGAAGAGGGAACTAACTTCCAACATTTAGAATTGGATACACTTTTGTTTAAATAATCACGGCGATTTTTCTTAGAATATTTTCAGAGTCTTGCAAGCTGAATTTTTTAAGTTTTATTCTGTATGACAAAATACTTGCTTCGAAATTCAGTTAGAAAATTGAAAATAATCAAAGAAAAATTGCGGTGATTTTTGGCGCAGGGACATAAGTCCACGAGACTAAATTCACGCGAATTTTGTACTTTTATTAAACTAAAACAAAAAAGTTGTTTGAGAAAATACATTGGCATTTTTAGCCTTCGAAAATTTTAGAAAATAAAAGTACAAAATTCGCACGACCGGTCATGGTGAGCGTCGATTTTTCTTTGATTACTTTCAGAGTCCTGCAAACCGAATTTCGTTTTTAAAAATTTGTACATCTATTGCTCTGCCTAAGTTAAAATTTAATTTTTCTTTAGTTAATAAAAATTGCAAAGTACCAACTTGACTCTTTAATTTAACTTTGTTCTTAGTCGACAGTGAAAATTTACTTCACATTAAAAGGGAAATGAAACCACTCAGAGTTTTCGGAATTTATTTCCCACCTTACATGGGAACTAAGTCCACTTCACGAAAGTGGTTTTATTTCCCATTAGGTGGGAACTAAGTCCCTCAGTGGACTTAGTTCCTGGGGACTTATTTCCCTGCACCTATCTCCTCTATCCCAATTTCCTAAATGACAGCGCTGTGTAATCACATAACACTATAAGAATAGTCACAACCTCTTTAGCGCGTGTTAATTATAAAAAAAAATTAGTAGGAAATATGGTAAATTGTTCACACTGCCTGTCATATTATCCAATAGAGAGATTTATTTTGGATGTACTCTTCGTGGTCTATTGCCGAACAATCCTAAGACGATACGTGGCGCAATGTGGAATTTGAAGGTGGGGTGGAATGTCGGTCCTCTTATCGCGTGCGGCGGATGCAAAAGAACAAATTTCTCGTACTTTCGAGATGACAAAGAAGACCGAAACTCTGTTTAAGACATAAATTCATTACAGAACGTATATTGCTTAATCTGGACAATGAAAATAACGTCCCAAGGATAGCAGATTGATCAAGCCTACAATGGCCCAGGTAGAGATTCTTTTTGGTGTGCCACTTCCGCTGTCGGCAAAGTTGCTGTCAGCGTTCATAGAATTTTGTCCGTTAGATTTGAAATTATTCGTAACGTGTGAATAGTATCTATTTTATTTTAGGAATAAGTGCTTTTGCTGAAAATATTTACGAAAAAAGAATAGTGTAGATTAGTTGAGGAACAAAAGAAAAACATTTTGAGCCATTTCACTCAGTTATGAAAAATTCACTCATGAAATCTAAGTCAATGATATCCAAAAGCGGAAGAAACAGAACCATATAACATATTTGTCCTAAAATGTTTCTTGTATATAAAAATCTCATTTACATAGTTTTATTTATCAAACAAATTATATTAATCGCCTTTTCAAAATACATAAAAACTAACCAACAGCATTCAGTTATGTATACGATTCCAAAATATCCGGAAATAATTCTACTTAAAACTTCATTCAACCAATGGCCTCTAGGGTCAGAAACTTTCCCTCGCAGGATAACCTGGACTACGATAATTATTGCTGAGAGGCGTATAGTCCCACAGGTGATTCAAATACATATCGAAATGGGAATGGCAGGTAAATGCTAAACGTATACAGTATACATGGTATGTTCGTATAATATTAACGGACAAATTCAAAAGCCCCTGAATCTGCAAAGTTGACAAGTGCAAACCCCAAAACATAACATCATCGTTCATCCCCACTCCGCCCCATATTTGTATCACCAAGCGAACAAAAAACAAACAACAAACAACTAAATTTCAATCTTCCTCCCATCTGACGAGATGCCAAATCCCCCGGCCGGTTGTCGCCATCAAAGGCGATGGGCCCCTTGGCCCTTGCCGTGTCAAATTCGCTACATCCTCACCAATTCCAGTTCCAGCACGCCACACTATAATAATCACTTTACTCAGTGAATAATGAAGGCGAAATCCGGTCGGGTCGGGAGGGAGTCGGGATTCGGGCCTCGCGAGCGCGATGGGCAGCTTTTCTATTTATAAGGCAATGCCCATGCCATACTGGATTTGCGTTCAGTTGAAGTTGATTCTTCGCAGCTGAATATTAAGTTCCATACTGAACGGTAAGTGACGTCAACCAAGAAGTGTTAAAGAAAAAATCATTAACTGTGCTTTAATTATACCCTAGCAAACAATCGAGAAAAAAACAGAGTGTTCTCGTGACCACACACCAGAATCGGAACATCTCACTAAAATGTGGATGTTAAATTGTATTGTGTTGTAGCTGAATTGTATTAAAAAAAGTAATTTAAAAACCAAATCTCTATAATATGTCTCTAAGATAGGTATTCTTTCATTTAAAAGGTTTTTATAACGCAATCCTATTTCAATCCAACGTTTTCTATTTTAAGAGTTTTTATTTGCATTAAGATTTAATTTATTCAGCTGCTTCAGTAGTATAGGGTCTATGTAAGACCTAGCTTTATCAGTTCACTCCACAGGTCCAGCGTTAAGTTGAAAGAATTGAACAAATTTTTATATATCGGCAACAGCGCCCCCTGTCGGGTCCAAAACTATCGCATCTTTCAAGTTGCAAGCAACCATACATACCAACAAAATATCATTAAAATCGGTTGAGTGGTTTAGAAGACCGACAACAGCGCCACCTATCGAGTCCAAGACTATAATCCTATTTTTCAAGTTGCAACCAACCATACACACCCAAACAATTACATTGAAATCGGTTGAGTGCGGCTTAGGAGTCGAGAGCGGCGGCGTGGTGATGGCGACGGGCCAATTTCCGCCGTCTGTCGCCCAGAAATTTCCGTCTCATTCGAGTTGATTTTACTCCCAAGGTCCCAAGTCGCTCCAACAGATGTTTCCCATCAAACAAAAAACATTTCTCGGCAAATTGAGAGGGACTTTCCATTCGGTAAAGTTTTCAAGTATTCAATTAAATCTATTTCTGGACAAAAAACATTAGAAAAAGAATAAAAAATAAGAACGCGATTTTTTCCCTTGTGTAGTGCATAAATTAATTGAAAACAATTTCTATCTGCTTCCTATACTAAAATGGATTTCTACTACTTTCCCGCGTCTGGCCCATGCCGCGCGTCAGAGAAGCTTGGCCCTTTAAGGCTTCTGCAGCCGCTATATTAAGCCTACCGTTAGTTAGCGACGAATATAAGGTGCTGTTTTTTTAATGCAACAGCATCTGAAGCTCTACCAACGTCTAAATAAAGGGGTTTCCAATAAGAGGTGTTATTTTGGTATGCAAAGAAAAATTCCATTTTTTTTTGAGATAAATGATCGGATGTTTATTTCATAATAAAGAAGGTATGCCGTTAATATTGAAAAACAACATCAGTCAAATGGTCACCACGAGCACGCATACAGGACCATATCCTTTTCATGAAATTTTCCATAACCAAATCGCAAATTGGCTGCCCTATTTCCTCGATAGCCTCACGAATTTTATCTTTGAGGTCTTGAATCGACGCTAGGCTGTTGGCGTAGACCTTATCTTTCACGTGGCCCCAAAGGAAGAAGTCGAAAGGTGTTAAATCACAAGATCTCGGTGGGCAATTGTGATCACCTCTTCGAGAGAGAACACGGCCCGGAAACATTTCCCGTAAAAGATCAATGGTTTCGTTTCTTGTGTGGCACGTAGCACCGTCTTGTTGAAAGTAAACGTTGTCCAGATCAATACCATCAAACTCCGACCATAAAAAATCATTAATCATCTCTCGATAGCGCAATCCATTCACCGTGACTGTTGATCCAACCTCATTTTCGAAAAAGTAAGGTCCAATAACCCCGCCGGACCATAAACCGCACCAAAGAGTCACACGTTGAGGATGGAGAGGCTTCTGAACAATAACTCTTGGGTTTTCCGAGCCCCAGATGCGACAATTTCGCTTGTGGAATTGTGGAATTGTGGAATGCTGAGGTGGAAATGGGCCTCATCAGTCAAGATGATTTTTCGATGGAATTCCGGATCATTTTCATGCATTTCAAGGACCCAATCAGCAATGACACGACTTTGTTGATGATCGGCCGGCTTGAGTTCATGAGTTAACTGAACTTTATAAGCCTTAAGACCCAAGTCTTTATGCAAAATACGGTGTAATGACGTTTGTGGAATGCCCAATTCCAAAGAACGACGAGGAATGGACAAACCTGGGTTCTGGATCCTTCCTCAACACTTTGGGCTACAGCAGCAATATTCTCTGTTGTTTTTGAGCGACGTGCACGGGTTTTATTCTTCACATCACGAACTTGTCCAAACAGCTCGAATTTTTCCACCAATTTCTGTATTGCGATCCGACACGCTTCACGACGACGAAAAATGCTTTAGTTTTCCGAACTGTGACTGCTAACATCTGGTTTTCCAATTTTTCTAGGTCGTTTAATGCTTTCAAAGCGAGAGCACCTTTTCTTGCTTCTTCGTTGATGAAATGTGAAATGCAGCGTACCTTTTGAAGTAGTAGTAAGCAACTAAAAGAAAGTTTAACTCGTCAACCTTAATTAAAACATTCATAGTGAACACAAAATTGATTTCTATTAGACACAACAATGGAGGGAATAGTGTATTTAGAGAATATGAAGAGTATATTCTACCAAGTAAGTGATTTTCATGAACATTTTCAACTGTAAACAAACCTATTGCATAGACTGGATCTATTTTTGTTAATTGTTTATGTAGAAATGTTTCGAACTCGATCTGGGTGTCGAAAGCTACGCATGTTGCAATCGCACGAATATCAACAAAAAAAGAGGAAGTGATGTTTTTCTGTTGGAATAGACACTAGACACACGCAAATCTGAGAGCGGGTCTAAAGAAACGAGAGCGACCTTCACTTGTTTCTTCGTTGATAACATCTAGTGAAATGAAATGTCATAACACGATTTGACCAACCAAAGCAATGCAAATATGGCGGACAACAGGTCTCACTTAAAAGTCTGACATAATTCTCATGAAGACGCGGTGTAAGGGGAAACTAACGCTTTCGCTCTTAGAAAATAAGGCGCACGACTGGTTCGCACGAAACTCTCTCGTTCGGAAGCAACCGTACCTACATAAAATGTAAGAATAGGTAGTATTAAATGAAATGCACTTTTAGGTTATTAGTTCGATATGTTTCTGCCGTAAGAGAGGGTTGTAAGCGCCTATTGTACTATAAGGTCATCTAGCTTTTGCTTGAATAATGCTGGCACAGCATTATGTCGGCATATTGTATCAAATTGTTCAATAATTATGAATCTTGATATCCTTGGTTATATGTATGTATACTGTTTGTCGTCTTACTTACCCTTTTCGGACATCGCTTTTCGGTTAAGGCAAACAGCACCATACCACTGGCTCTTTTTCTAGGTTGGCAGACAAGCTGGGTTGGCTTCGCCTACATGCGTGACCATCTCATTACGGAACCACAAGCTACAGGCGAAGATGTTGGTCAAACTCCATGAAAGCTACCTTCAGGGGGTCGTCCCTAGATTCCTCCGAATTCGGTTCAAAAGATCTTGTGATGATGATCTACTGCGAGACGATCACCAGCAGTTCGGTCCAAGCTCATTTTGCTTCCACATATCTTATCAATTCTGACGTCGTCGTCGGTGCGGAATTGAAAAGTTCAACTGGCAGCATCCACGATAGTCTGGGTCCCCACGATCGTCATGGCGATCATCACTCCAGCACTCGAGAAAGTGCTCCAAATTGTACGACTAACAAAAACATTTTTTTACCGAATCGCCCGTTATTAAATTATCGGAAGCTGATTGACGCTTTCCAGATGAGCACAGCTTGAGCTTTTTTTCGGCAGATTGCCGCCGCCACTCAACCCCTCCTTTCCACATGTGTCCAGAGAAACGAAAACGATCCTTTTTTTTCTTTTGGTGGCGATTGGCTGAGTCTTGGGAGTGTTGGTGTTTTTCATTTTTTGCTCTGCCTTTTGCCTCAGCCCCTTTGAAGTGCGATCCATAGGTGCTCCTGGTGTTAGACACCAACACACAACGCCACATTCTATATACAAGAAATAAATTTACTATCGATCCACAGCCGGTCACACGGCGATCGCATCTTCGAAAAAAGGGGTTCCAAATAATTAGGAAAAAAGAACTAAAAAAATATCGAAACGGATCATTTGACTTATAAATAGGGATGATGTACCGCGTGGGTAGCACGGGCGGGGCTGGCGCTGGGTGGTTTGCATTTTCGCGAAATTCACCTTTTTCGGCTCCCGAGGAAGATTAGCCAATCTGATGGAAGTTTGTCGTGTAATGGAGTGTAGACCACCGAGGCGGTCCGGGCCATTTTGTGGCCACCTCGAAAATATATTCGGGGTCATGCATGCAACTTCTGACTTCGCAGAGGCATATGGGGCTCGAAGCTCCATGCTGTCGGGTATTTTCGTTTTTTTTTTTTTTTTTTTTTTTTTTTTCGTGTTTCGTTAAAGATTGTTCGTTTCGTTTGAGGGAATATTTTGTTTAGATTTTTTAAAGATTTATTAAGTCATTATGTGGGAATTGTTTATATGGCAGAGTTATGGCCACTGTGCAGAGTTCTAAGAAAAAAAAAATCGTGTGTTGATGTGTAGCGAAGAATGTTAGCAGGGTGTAGCGTGTAGCGCTAGGCGCCGGCTGCTGCCACTAGCCGACGGTGAATGCCAAACATTTTATTGGCTGTGAGAATTTGAACTTTGAACTTGCGCTGTTGTCTTAATAGCTCTTTTAAATGAAGATTCTTCTCTCAAAGATCACACATCACAGGTAAGGTTGCCAGACGACCGGGACTCGCCGGGATTGTCCAGATATTCTAAGCGGTGTCCAGAGTCCCGGTGAAAAATGAATTGTCAAGTCAAAAGTCCCGGCGAAACTTATTTTTCAAATTCCATGATTTATTGAAAAAAGTGTATGTAATATGTAATATTATAATAAGTATTATAAGTATAATGTAATGTATTTCCAATTTCATAAAATTACAAAATAAAAAAATTCAATCACTGTGAAATACTTTCAATTTAAAAATGTAAGAATTTGACTGAACTCATCCACTTAACGAAATTGCAATCACTTTCAAACATTGGCACATTTGTTCGAACAGGTTGACTCAATGCGATTCGATCGAAGTCCATTTCTCGCTCCAATTCTCGATTAAATGCGTCTTGCATTGAATGATTTGGCTGTGGCATCCCCAATTTGCACAACAAATTGCCACTCATGAGCAGACACATATCCTCGATCAATATCAAAGCTTTGTTGCGCATTTCATCTGACATCTCCAGTTCATTATCCGATGTCACAGTGCGAATTCGATGCAAAATATCATCGGCCATATCATCTTTGTATAATCAAAGTATCTACTTCATTCCAAAAAGTTACTTAATGTAACATAGTAAACATAATTTATTAGAACAAACTTTTTAGGTAGGTATATGGTATATTAAAAAAAAAAAAAAAACTTAAAAATTGTGGACAACAACAATTTGCTTGGAAAATAATTAAAATAATTGACAACAACAATTGCTTTAAAAATTTAAAATATTTTTTTTTTATTTGAAGTGTCACTACTCGATTTCTATCGAGTTTCTTTCTTTTTTTCAAGTGTATTACCCCATACAAACTTTCATAACCTCTTTTATCCCCTCCAAGTTTTGTTTTCGCGACAAAAAGTAAATAAAAACCTGATATATAGCAATACGAACAAAACAAAAAAATAATTATGAAAATCGTCTCAGGGGTTATCGAGTTACATGATCATCGAGTTACACCCCGAAAGAATTATATATATAGATAGAAGATAGATATGTTGTAGTCAAAGGCCGAAGCTCAGGCACCAGGTTTGATTAAAAATACTTCGGTCAAAGGTCGAAATTGGGTTTTATTTCGGCCTTTGGCTGATGTATTTTTAGACCCTAGGAGCGAATGAACTTCGTTGTTTGACTATAACATTATATGAATATGAAGAGAAATGTGATTGAAATCTTTGTTTGTTTTTGTAACTCTTTTTTGTTTTTTTATTGAAATAAATACGCTTATTTGCACATTAATAAAACAAATTATTTCCCTTTTTTAATTAATAAACAAAAATTAAATAATCGAAATTTGAAATGTTCAGACGAGTCCCGGAATTTCAACACAATGTCCAGATAGGTACTGATTTCGAACTGGCAACATCACAGGCGTGATCAAGCGATTGATCACGTAAAGTAAAATTCCACGATCAACATGCAAAGACCTTTTCGAAATAATTTTCAAAATGTTTCTGATATAGAGGGGTTAAGCATTCGGAAAAGATTCCGAATAAAGATAGAATAGATCGCTGACATAAAAGAGGACATGTTCTCTTTAAAAAAAAAATGTTCTGGAAACCGTAATTTATGTACTCGCTCTAGTACGATCAATAATTTCATTTTAATTACCACCATCTGACAGTTAAACGCTTGACATCACTGCATTGGCACTTTAGTTACCCGCCAATGACCCACAACTGCCAGGTACTACCCGTAGTCGTTAACAACCGTCATACTTAAACCTATACTAGTAACACCTCGTCAACCTGAAATCAAGGCCGGCATTCTGTGAGGCGAAAACGTTTAATTGTTATAAATTGATTAAAAGGGGTAAGTTTTTAATGTAATGCGAAGGAATAGGAAAATGTATTGGATAAAATCGTGGTTGTTGCTAATTAACAAATCCAAATTGTTGCCAAATGGAAATCTGCATGTTGTGACTCTAAAGGGATGAACTCTTTTTTTTTTTTTTTTATTTAATTGCATGTTATTAAGTAACGCTTGAGTAAATACAGAAACTTTAAATGCAGTTATTTAAGTTAGGATATAATTATGCAGTAGTGTTTTCAAGTAATTTTTACCTATTGGAAATTCGGGTTTATAGGTGACAATGGAAATGTCCTTATATATCCGAAATAAGACATTTTTGATAAACAAAAAAAAAAATAATAATTTCACTATAAACAACTAGGTACCTAGGTACAAGTAATTTCGAATGCAACTGGCTAGACTTCATTTCAAAAAGCCAAAAGTGCGGACATTTTTTCTAACGGTTAAACTACAAACGTAAAAAAAAATGCACTAGGTAGGTACAAAGAACTACAAACGAATGTCTATCGAACTGCGTTTCACGTTTTCCATTCTAGAAAAAGTGCGGGCTAACTTTACATTATGGTCAACAAAATTCCATCCCTAAAACGCCTTTGAAAATTAAAATGGCTTGGAACTGGGAGTGCCGAATTCCCTATCTTGTTTGTTGTTTCATCTTTTCACAGGCGATCTGGTAGATATTTCCCCTTCAATTAATGAGATCATGAACAAATTTCCAAGCGCAACTTCGTATACTACTCCAAAATTTCCGGAAACAATAGTTATAGGTACTGTAAACTTCATTCAACCAATGGCCTCTAGGGATGCCAGGCAGAAATATTCCCTCGCAGGATAACATGGACTACGATAATTATTGAAGCTGAGAGGCGTATAATCCCACAGGTGATTCAAATACATATCGAAATGGGAATGACAGGTAAATTTTTTTTTTTTTTTTTCTTAGTAGTAGTAAATATTTATTAGTATAAAAATACTTTACAATAATCTTAAAAATATAAGTACTAAGTACATAATATAAAGTAAATGCTAAACGTATACAGTATAGGTACATGGTATGTACGTATTACATTAACGGACAAATTCAAAAGCCACCGAATCTGCAAAGTTGACAAGTGCAAACAGCAAATCATAACATCATCGTTCGTCCCCACTCGTGCACATTCGCAAAGACCCCACGCATGATAGAGAACATTTGTGAAATTTGTTGGCTGACGTATTATTCCCAAACTTGAACTTGAACTCACCAATACCACAATAAGAGTGAGCGAGTCGATTACCGAACCGCACAACCACATACCACCGACCATCGATCACACCTAGTCATAGTCAGTGATGCCATTCTGGCATTCTTAATGCATCTAGCATTTAAAAAAAAAAAAATGCCAGATGCTGTTTTAGCATTTTTTTGAATTTTTGTATTTTTCGATATTTGCTCTGGAATTTGTACATTAAGCTGATATACAGTGCATAGAAGTTTAACATGTTTCCCACCACTTTCCCACGCATATGAAATGTGAAACGTGCGAACGGATAATGTGTGAGTACGATTAATCGTGTCTATTGGGTACGTGGGGATAAGGTACAGACCAAAAACATAAATGTTAAAAAAAGAACCGGTCGTGGAAAGTACTGAAATATAAAAGTACACTAAGTTCTTACTTTATTAAGGTTTAATACGAAATATTTGAAGTAGAACAATACTGAAATAACCACAAATTAAGAGAGACATTTGTTAATTTAATCATTAGATATTGACTAAAATTTGGTGGGTTCACTGATCAAGTTTTTAAAACCTTTCGAATTTGGCGTAATGAAAAGAAAACTTCCCAAGTAAGCCCACCAAATTTTAGTCAGCAATAAATTCTTAGAAAAGTCATGAACTTTTAAGTCGCATGTATAAGTATTTTCAAAATGACAATAGGCAGACACTTCAAATAAAAAATCTTAGATTTTTGAGCTGTACCGATCAGCCAAATTTCATTATTCTACAGCCATCGGAAGTCCTCCATATAATTGACAACAGTTCTGAGAAAGTGGATGGATACCACGTCGCCTTATAAAGAAACCTCAATTATTCCTTTGATTGCACCACAAGACATACCGCTGTGCAAAATTAGAAGATTTCACGATGTCGGGGAGTACTCTATAATTTTGATGATCTGTCAGTCAGTCGGTTACGGTTTTTGTGATTTTTGAAGCCCTATATTTCAGGAACCACTTATGCTAAAAAGTTTACTGGGGCGCTTGTGCTTGATCAACTTAGCAAATATTCCGAATTTGAATATTCTGACTTCATTGATACTGGAGATAGAGGAGTTCCTGTAAAAAGGGTGTAGTGCTAGAACTTCGCTGGGTACTACCATGACTTTGATACATGGGCTTATTAATTGAGACATGTGGTGAAGGATTTATTTATCTATGGTGGACCTCTTTTTTTTTTTTTTTTTTTTTTTCTTTTTTTTTTGAAATTCTGGCAACACTGGTCATATCCACCTACCACATTTGTATCTCCAAGCGAAAGCAAGCTAGAACAAAACAAACAACTAAATTTCATTCTTTCTCCCATCTGACCAGATACCAAACCCCCCGGCCGGTTGTCGCCATCGAAATCGAATATAAGGCGATTGCCCCCTTGGCCCTTGCCCTGTCTAATTTGCTACATCTTCCTAAAATTCCAGCACGCCACGGCCACGCCACGCCACACCAAAATAATCACTTTACTGTTTACTCAGTGAATCATGAAGACGAAAGCCGGTAGCGAGCGCGATGGGTAGAGCTTTTCTATTTATAAGGCAATGTCATTCTGGTTTTGGGTTCAGTTCATTTTGATTCTTGGTTCTTCGCAGCTGAATATTAAGCTCCATACTAAACGGTAAGTGAAAGTGATGTCAACCTAGAAGTATAAAAGAAAAAATCTGTAAAAGTGTACTATACCCCAGCCCCAGCAGCTCCTAATAGTGCAACATAAGTGAACAAACGAGATAGAGTTGTGCAACAAATTGAAATTAAAGTGTGTTGAAGATAAAAAAAAAAAAAAAAAAAAAAAAATAGAGGCACTCCGGCAGTGCCGACAAAAGTGAAACCTTGAACTTGAAAATTTGAAAATTACGTGTCTAATGTTTGAATCGTCAGGAAATATTTTACTGCGCAGGAAATACTATTAAATGAAGTTTTTTCTTATTCATTAGAGTAGAATCGGGTATTGTGGTATACATGTTAGTTTTATAACAATAACGAGTAAACTATTCTTTTGATTTCAAAGAAAGTGTGCATACCTACTCTAAAATTTAAGAATTTCTTACCATATGCTGTTTAAGTTTTAACATTCACGCTTTTTATAAAAGAAATATTGCTATAAAAGAAGAACGACCCGAAAAGTACCATCTTCATAAGAAGATGGGTAAAGGGCAGTGTTGTTATATCGTGGGATTTATCCCTTTTCGTGGGAATTCCGAGGTCCGAAAAGCCTTTCGTGGGATAAGGGGAAAAAGACCCAAATCGTGGGATTTTGAGGAATCTAACAAAAAACATTAAAACTATAAATTTTTGCTGAAATTTCATGAAAATTCCTACATTTCACGATGATTATTAACACACTGAATGTGCATAAAAAACTGCTTATATAAATATTGTCTCTTATCAAAACTTCTAGTACCAAAAAATAATCGTAATAATGTTACAAACTGTGATTTTTATACTAAAAGTAAAAAACCGTGATTTTCTTTCCTTGTATAACAAATTTTACTTCTGAAAACTGGATTTTGAGGCGAAAAAGTGTCGTGGGATTTAAAAGGGATTTGAGTGTACGGAAAAGGGAAAAATTACCACGCTTCGTGGGATAAATGAAGAGCGAGTGCTAACAACACTGGTAAAGGGTAATGTGGTACCTATACACGGGTAGTTAAATGTGGTATAAATATGATCAATAGCTTCTTTAAGTACTGGCTTTCGGCCGAATTTGTTTAAAAGCAGATGGTCAATGGGTTTTTTACTTCTTGCCATTCTCCTAAGCAGAGACAATAGTGAGACCCCCATCTTCTGCCGGTTTTCCGTAACTTGCCTAGGTACAAGCTATATTTTTATGGGGTGGTACATGCTAAGTGCGTTAGTATTGTTACATAGAAATTCGTATTGACAAATGTCACGTGACTTTAAAAATTCCGGCGAACCAACACACTCGCAGCTTGCGTGTACCAGTTCCTCTGTCGGCAAAGTTGCTGCCAGCGTTCATTAAATTTTGTCCGTTAAATTTGAAATTATTCCTTTCGTGTGGATAGTACTTTTTTAGGAATAAGTGTACTTTTGCTTACAATATTTATAATATACTAGCTGACCCGGCGAACTTCGTTCCGCCCAAATTCATTAATGTAGGTAATGAAATTAATAATTCCGAGCTTTCGCTTCATTCTGCCTAATGTAATTCGGTCAATTCAAATTTTTTATTCAAAAGGTATATTAAAATTAAATAAATAAATAAAATCAAATACTTGTCGGCCAACCTACCGCTTTTTCTCTGAAATGCTTTATGGTACACAACATTTTTTGTTCTATTTCTATTATCGGGTGTGTACACGTACAAAGCGAGAGCTTTGCCGACACGTGAAATTAAAGATTTATTATTAACTAGCTGACCCGGCAAACTTCGTTCCGCCCAAATTTGTTAATGTAATGAAAATAATAATTCCGAGCATGCACAATGCACTTACTAATTTATGTAATTCGGCAATGATGTTGACGTGTCGTCCAACCATCCGCTTTTTCACTAAATTGACAATGTGAGAAACATGGGGAATCAAGACTGATGCTACAAACGTCCATCGATTATCCTTGCAATAAATTATTTGTCATAGTGAAAGCGAGACGCACGGGAAATTGAAGTCGAACGAATGGTAAATCGTTCTGAATAAGCGAAATCGGCGGAATAAGAGTGTTTGCCTTTGAATTTTCCCCTCAAATTCATCACTTGCATGATATTTGATATGAGATCCTTCACCACGAATCAAATGCGATCCGTTACAAAGTTTCGGTACATTGATGTTGCGCAACAAAATTTTAACTGAACCAACTTTCAAATCCGAATTATGTAGATAAATATATAAATTATAAAAATTATAAAAATCGAACGATCCGTCCGAGTTATGAGTGCACATACGGACTCTTTTATACTCTCTTTTATATGTAACTGTACCCACCCGGCTTTGCCCGTACCTTTCGTATTAAATCTTGCTCACATTTCGCAAATTGCTTTATTTGGACAGCGTCCATTAATAATTTTCATTATACAACTTTAGAAATAGCGTTTGATTTTATTTTTGAATGGGACGTGCCACAATACGTTTTCTTATCCCGCTTGTGTTTTTCAAAGTACCACCTATAGGTCTATCCGAAATTTAAAACTGGAAGCAACCATATCCATCTACAAAATTTCAATCAACTTGGTAGCGCATAGCGCTGTTTCAACTATCGGCAACAGCGCCACATATCGAACGAAGAATATAAATCTATAAAATTTCATTGAAATCGGGTGAGTGGTTTCGGAGATCGATTACAACGCCATATAGTGGGCTAAAAATCCTATATTTTAAGTTTGCGTTAACCTGAAATACAACAATACGAACAAAACAAAAGAATCATAAAAATTGACCCTAACCACTGCGTCAATATCATCATCATCGAGTTTCATCCCAAAAGAATCATAGGTTTAAATTAAGAAGATTATTATTAAAGAAAATTTAATTGAATTGAAAAACGACATATACGCCTACAACGCCACATGTAGAGGATTTTCCGACGATTTGCACTAAGAAATTCAGTTTTTGTAAAAAATAATAAATTAATTATTTTATATGTATTTTATCAATATAATAACTCCGATCGAAGCATCTGTTTTAAACGATATTTATTTTGTTTACATCCTCGTTGACGATATTTGCAGCACGCATTCTGTCAATGCTATGCCAACGCCATAAGGTTACATCAAAAAAGTTTGAATTGTAAAAGCGCTATGGTTACATTAGATATAATTTAATATGGTGGCTTAGTATTCTTAAATTTTCTAATTTTCCGCGAAATTTTCTTAACTTTTTCTTTCATAAGATTCTTCTCCTGACAATAACAAACACAACAAAAAAAAAAATTAGCGAAATCGGTCCAGCCGTTCACGCGTGATGCCGTGACCAAGGGAAATAGGGATTCATTTTTATATATATAGATTCAACATTGGCACATTTGTTCGAACAGCTTGACTCAATGCGATTCGTTCGAAGTCCATTTCTCGCTCTAATTCTCGATTAAATGCGGCAAATCAAAGCTTTGTTGCGCATTTCATCTGACATCTCCAGTTCATTATCCGATGTCACAGTGCGAATTCGATGCAAAATATCGTCGGCCATAATATCATCTTTATATAATCAAAGTACCTATCTACTTCATTTCAAAAAGTTACTTGATGTAACATAGTAAACATAATTTATTAGAACAAACTTTTTGGGTATATCTACCTATATTTAAAAAAAAAAAAAACTTCAAAATTGTTGACAACAACAATTTGCTTGGAAAATAATTAAAATAATTGACAACAACAATTGTTTTTAAAATTCAAAATATTTTTTTTTTTATTTGAAGTGTCACTTCTTGATTTCTATCCAGTTAATTTTTTTTCAAAGTGTATTTCCCCATACAAACTTTAATTTTCTAATTTTCCGCGCAATTTTCTTAATTTTTTCTTTCATAACTTTGTTCTCCTGACAATAACAAACACAACAAAAAAAGAATTAGCGAAATCGGTCCAGCCGTTCTCTCGTGATGCCCTTACCAACGAACATCATTTCATTTTTATTTATATAGATTGTCATAGCAAAAGCGAGACGTACGGGAAATTGAAGACGCTTAAACACGAACGGCAAATCGTTCTGAATAAGTGGAATAAGAATATCTTCACCTTTGAATTTTCCAATAAAAATCGTCACTTGAATAATATTTATTTAGGTTGCGCAACAAAATTATTACTGAGACGATTTTTTGCTTCAAATTGTGTGGAGGCAAGCGCGAAACATCCAAAGAATTTAAAAATTCCGTGGGATAGTTGGTGGCTTCGTTTTCATCCATCACGGAGTCGACTGATTTGTATGGTTTTGAATGGCGAAATTCAAATGATCGACGTTCTTGTTTTTCGCAGCCAAAATCACTCTTACACTCAGCCAATCATGGCCAATATAATTCTGAGCGATATTCGGGAAAACATTCATGATTAGTTCTTCCGGTGTCGTTGTAAGATTGCAAAAGTGTTGTGGAAACTCAATCAGGCCGGTGGTCATTGCTCCACCGAAAGGTCATTACGTAAACGATTCAGGGCCTCCAATGCGCGTTTGTAAGCCATTGTGCATTCGTCCCATATAATAATCTTACATTGCTGCAGTACTTTCGCCATCGCAGAGTTTTTTGAAATGTTGCATGTAGGTTCTTCTTCCACTTGCAGATTCAATAGCAATTTCAATGCAGGATGAGCTGTTCGACCGCCTTCTAACAAAGTAGCCGCTATCCCAGAAGAGGCTAGGGCCAAAGCGATCTCAGATCTCGAACGAATTGTAGCCAAAATAAGTGAAATCATGAATGTATTTCCAGTTCCGCAATTTTCGTTATCGACTGCTTACATCAATTCATCGTTCGCACTTTCTTTTATTCTTGATTCAACATTGTCACATTTGTTCGAACAGCTTGACTCAATGCGATTCGACCAAATTCCATTTCTCGCTCCAATTCTCGATTAAATGCGTCTTGCATTGAACGATTTGGCTGTGGCATCCCCAATTTGCACAACAAATTGCCACTCATGAGCAGACACATATCCTCGATCAAAATCAAAGCTTTGTTGCGCATTCCATCTGACATCTCCAGTTCATTATCCGATGTCACAGTACGAATTCGATGCAACTGACATCTCCAGTTCATTATCCGATCATATCACAGTACGAATTCGATGCAAAATATCGTCGGCCATATCGTCTTTGTATAATCAAAGTATCTACTTCATTTCAAAAAGTTACTTAATGTAACATAGTAAACATAATTTATAAGAACAAACTTTTAAGGTACCTATAGGTACATATTTAAAAAAAAAAAACTTTCAAAATTGTTGACAACAACAATTTGGTTGGAAAATAATTAAAATAATTGACAACAACAATTGCTTTTAAAATTTAAAATATTTTTTTTTTTGTATTTGAAGTGTCACTACTCGATTTCTATCCAGTTTCTTTTTTTCCAAAGTGTACAAAAATGAATTTATTGGAATGGCGGTTGCGCCTTCCTTCAAAAATGTATCATACTAATATATTAACCTTCTCTGCATGGTCTATTATCCAACAAAAAAAACTAAATCAAAATCGGATGTGTGTGGCAGTCGGTAGGCTGTCACACACACATTTATCAAGTTATTTTTATATATATAGAAGATAGAATAAACAATGTAGCTAGATTGGTTGAATGAAAATAAAAGCATTTTGAGCAATTTTTCTTCAGTTATCTTAGATAAATTTACTCAAGAAATCGAAGTTAGTGATATTCAAAAACGGAAAATACCTACGCAACCATGTTTGTCCTAAAATGTTTCTGGTACCTATATAAAACATCTCATTTGGATAGTCTTATCAACCAAAAAATTATATTAATCGCCTTTTCAAAATATATAATAACCAACCAATAGCATTCAGTTATGAATGTTAAAATGTTGTATTCCCGAATTCTATCACATTCCCCCACGGTTGGCAGCGGGTGGCAGCATTGATTTTATATTTTTTGTATGTTTTTGCATGTCACACAGATTCTAAATTAACAGAACACCGATAGGTAAACAAAATGGCGAATTTGAAAAAAAAAAAATTGAGGGGGCCAGCGGCAAGAGGATTGCGAGTTGGGGGTCTCAGTCATGGTTGCCAGAATTGAGTTCGCTTTAAGCGCCCAAACATTTAAAAAAATGTAGCCCAATATCGTTGCTCAGAAAGAAGCCCGAAAATCGTTGAAATCTTTGGTATTTTTCAGACTTATTCTCACCGCGGTTTTTTTTTTTCTTTTTTTGACTACTACGCCTTGGATTTTATTTGACTTCTTTTCCTGCTATTGGCTTTTGTGGCTTGTGTCAAACCAAAAGGCCTGCAAAATGAATTGGTGTGCGTGCAACTTGAACGACTGTTCGATGTCACTTAACTGCAAGAGTGCTGCCAAATTTTAAAAGTGCGGGTTTGTGAAAGAATAAAACAAAAAATTAACACACAATTTGTAAAACGATATGTAGCCCAAAATTGTGTTGGGCGCTCATGGAAGAAATTTCTATCGACAAAGCGTCCAATCTGGCAACCGTGGTCTCAGTATGGTTTGTTTCTGCTAAAAAGGTTTTAGATGCAAGCAATATACCCATTTGTCCAACTCTGACTGCTAAAATGGCCTTCTCCACATTAGCTTCGTCATTTGTCACATTTTCTGATTTCGCATTTTTTAGACATGTCGCATGGTTATCTAGGATTAGCAAGAATACCAATACCAATTTCGTAAAACTATACCACAGTCGCCGGTCTCAGCTGTACCACATTAGCCGATTGTCTCGTTTTGTGCAAAAATATACAAAAAATAGTCGTATAGATACTGAACAACTTAAGTATGTAGTTCCTATTATGATCTAGATAAGTTGGTAGTAAAACGACAAAATCATTTTTCGATTATTAAAAAAAATATATTACCTATACGAAAACAAGAAAAACATTATCTTTTTTTCTGATCTAGATCACTTTAAAAAAAAAAAAAAACCCATTTCAATAAAGAGATTAACGACTTTTCGTTGCTCTTAACGTAATTTGTGTCAATTGGGCTGATTGGCCTTGAAGTCAGAATCATAAACTTTCATTTGCTTCCTAACCACCTTACCAAATAATTCTTATATTAGAATAGTTTCCTTAATAAATTTAAGATTAGTAAAATCTAATTTAATTAAAAAAAAAAAAACAAAATCTTGCGCTTAAAGCAGAACAAAAATAAAAATGGATGAACATTCTCTTTCTAGTACACCAACTGATATGAAACTATATTACCATCCCGGATCTGTACCATGTCGTGCTGTCTTGATGACAGCTAAGGCCGTTGGTGTTGACCTCAATTTAATATACACTAACTTGCAAGCTGGCGACCACCTTAAGCCAGCATTTTTGAAGGTAAATCTGTGAATTATCCTTAAAGCCAATAATGTATTAACTGTGTTTCCTTCCATTTAGCTCAATCCACAACACACCATCCCAACACTGGATGACAATGGCTTCGCTCTGTGGGAGTCTCGTGCTATCATGGTGTACCTGGTAGAGCAGTATGGCAAGACCGACTCGCTGTATCCCAATAACCCCAAGAAGCGTGCATTGATCAACCAACGTCTATACTTTGACATCGGAACACTGTACAAACACTTTGGCGACTACTACTTTCCACAGATCTTCGCCAAAGCACCTGCCGATCCAGCAATTTTTGTCAAAATTGAAGCAGCTTTCGAGCTGTTGAATACTTTCCTCGAGGGACAAAAATACGTTGCCGGGGATAACCTCACCTTGGCCGATATCTCCTTAGTTGCTACCGTTTCGACGTACGATGTGTCCGGCTTCAATGTCAGCAAGTATCCCAATGTAGACAAGTGGTACAAGCTCGTCGCCAGTGTGACGCCCGGCTATAACCTAAATCAGGAGGGAATGGCTGAGTTCAAGAAATTCTTCGGTTAGATTTTTTGTACTGTATCATTAATAAAAAGGAAGTAGATCTTTTAGTAGATTTACAAAAAGCTTGAGTTTGTTGAATTTTTGGGTTTTCGAGTTTTACACTATCCAGTCTCTATAAAATGAACGTTAAGGTGAGTTTGCCAATAAACGAAATACAAGAATATATGATTCTATATTCTTTGGTTGAAATAACCTACAATCTATTACCTATACGAAAACACACACAGGCCACTTGAAAGTCAAAAGCTCTATTTGTATGCAAGCAATGTTCTAATGCAAGCTTTTTGCTAATTTTTTTATTTTATCTAGCGAAAACTCGTTGGAATGGAATGTTAACCCCAGCGCTGTTTGGTCTCTATCGCCATCCAACCATGTCCAAGAGAGTCAGCAGCTGCGCTGCCAACCAATTTTGACGAAAAAAAGCCTAACTTGAAAAAAAAAGATGCCTTTTTCAATAAAATAATGCCTAAAATATTTTTTTATGTAAATTGGAACAATATATAAAAATATAAACACAAATATAAAAAAATTAACAAAAACAATTTATAAATTACAGAAGAAATAGGAACAAAACTCATGATCATGACTTTTTTTGCCAAGATTTTTTAATAATGTTTAAAAAAATAAAAATTCAGTATACGTTGAATCCAATAAATATATATATTTGAAATAAAAAAAAAAGATGCCTTTTTGGAAAAAAAAGAGCCTTAAAGCCTTAGCTAATGAAATAATGCCTAAAAGGCATGAAAAAGCCTAGGTTGGCAGCGCTGGTCAGCAGTCAACAGTCAACACGCTCTCACTCTTCCATACAATTCCAACTCATGTCTTTTGTGTGTTAAGAGTCCATTGCTAACTTCGATTGTAATTAATTTTCCCCCACTCATTGGCATTAGGCAGTTCCGTCACCTAAATACCATTGATTTGTTTCTGTATAGGTAGTAATAGTAATTGCCAAATTGCGTGTGTTCCAAAAAAATAGGGTAGAGTCGCCTAATTGCGGCCGCCACCAGTTTTCGGCCACCTCTCAGAAAAGTCGTTTTGTAACTAGTGAATTCGTATGTATTTCTCTTTCCGAGTTTTTGTCTTATATTGGTCTCTTAAACTTCTCTCTGAATCTGTCACAAGTCTTGCTGCGTTTGCTCTGTCGCTGTCAAGAAATGAACTCTTTTACCTCGTGTTGCATTGGTGAAGGTTTTGCATGAAATTACTGTTCTGAAACTGCTGTCGGGAATTAGTGTTTTGTTTGGAGACTGTATGGGTAAGTGTTTTCAAATGTTGTTTTTCTAATACAATATAGTGTTTTTAATTATAATTAGCTTTTAAATGCGAAAAAATTTTGTATTTATTGCTGTTTTTAAAGGGGCCGGGTATAGGACACCAAAATAAACGCGGTTGCCTGTTGCCGGCCGGATATAGGCAACTAGAAAGGACACACGTATCCTAACTCCGGCCCCAACTTTTATCTTAGGTCTAAAAGGTTCCCATTAACTTTTTGATCCTAAAATATTCAAATTCTTGCCCTGTGCTCTCTGCATAAGAAAATAAGCTTAAAAACTGACTTATAAATCTATCGAAATTCGGCTTTCCTTAAACGTCTTGAAAGCGGTGCAGGATATTCTTCAAGAAGAAAGATCCAAAACTCCTTTCAAGGATAGGTACTACGGTCTTCTGTGACGCCATTCCGATTTAGGCTCTGATGCTTACATTCATGAGTCTTTAACGCTTAAAAATCGTACAATTCTGCACTATGCAATGAGAATGAAACGCGACAAAAAACTGTTTTCGGTGTTTACTATTCGTGGCCTTGTTTATGTCAAGAAGAGTAAAGATGGAGAGGCCAAATTAATTGAGACCACTGATGACTTAGCTGATTCTGCCACGATGACGCAAACAACAACTACCGCTGTAATAGAGAACGATGAGTGCACTGAAGAACATTGTTTAAACTAAATGTAGATCTTTTTATATGTAAGTTTCATTAATATTTATTTTTTGGAATTATTGTTTTTTAAATTACCTTTATAAATTACTAATTAAATTTTTGTATCTTAAATATCTTGTCATCATCATCTTTTTGTGTTGGTTTGTTTGCTTTCTAGAACGGGTTATGCAGGGTTCTCCTTATTTGATAGGGGTGTGTCTTATTGGACACATTTTTTTTTTTTTTTTTTCATTGAAAGAAATGGGTGAACCCAATGAGATAAACTGTAGGGAATCTTTAGTCGATGTCAGCAGGGATACTACGCGGATAATGATAGATGTGATATGCAGCCAGCGCTATGGGTTACATGTTTGTCATCTGAATGCACAGAGTCTGAGGTCAAGGGCAAAATTGGACGAGTTTAGATTTTTGTTTTGTGGCTCAAAGGTTGATGTGGTGTGCGTGTCCGAATCGTGGTTCCTAAGTGATGTTGGGGATGTGGTTTATGATCTTAAAGGATATAAGCTTTTTAAATGTGATAGAGTGGATCGGGTCGGTGGAGGTGTGGCTGTTTATGTTCGTGAAAGTCTAGATTCCAAATTTATTCGTAAAGCTCCTCCTGGAAGTGAAATGCAATATCTCTTTGTCCAAATAACTTAGGGCGGTCGGAAATCTAGCACTTCAAAGGTTGACCTCATTCCTTAATTGAGGACTTATGACCGTAGTGGTAAATATTGAAAGAAGCATATTGCTTAAGAAAATGAACCAACAAAAAAACTTGCAATTCTAATAAAATTTTATTAGGGTCTGTATACAGGCCTAATGCTCACGTTGACACTTCACCGCTGATTAGTGTTTTAGATGAATTATCTTTTATATCACCCTTTGTTATTGTATGTGGAGACTTCAACAGCAATATTCTCGAAGAATATTCTCTTGTTAATAGCATGAGTGCACTTAATTTAATACCGGTAAATAAATCAATCCCCACACATTTCTCAATAAACAATAGTACACTCCTTGATATATTTTTTGTAAGTCACCCATATAAAGTCCTTCACTTCAATCAACTGTCGGCTTCTTGTTTTTCCCGACATGATATGATTCATTTAACTTTTCAGTGTGAACCTATTACTACTGATAACATGATTAGTTTCCGTGATTTCAGAAACATAAATGTAGACAGATTAAAGGAGGACCTCCTCCATGCAGTGGAATGGTATAGGATTTATGGAATGCCCTCAGTTGATAGGCAAGTAAATTTCATTCAAGAAAATATCACCAATCTTTTTAATACTCATGTTCCTCTTATTACGACGTCTATTGGAAAGAATGATTGTCCAAGCCCTTGATTTACTATTAGTATTCGAAATCTGATAAATCAGCGAGATCAAGCTTACAGGCGCTGGAAAAGAGTTCGGCTGGATGTACTTTTTAATGCAAAAAACAAAAGGCAAAAAGACGTAATTATGCTCCACGACTTGATCCTTCCCAAGCAAAGCAAAAACTCTGGAAAAACCTAAAAGATATTGGAGTAGGAAAACAAAGAAATATTTTTGCAAATAATGTTGACTGTAATGAGTTGAATAGGAGTTTTGTTTCAAACTCCTCTACGAATGCTGATAACACTACGAATGCATTTACATTTCCGAACAACAACGACTCTCCGACAATCTCCCCAGGAGATAACAATGCTGGGCAGTTGTTCCCATTTTCTAGCTTAAGCTTTGTAGCTGTCGACGATGCAGATGTGTTAGAAAGTATTTTGTCTATAAAATCGAACTCGACTGGGTTTGATGGTATCTGTCCGGTTTTTGTTAAGGCCATTCTGCCATATATATTGAAATATATAACATACATATTTAATTATATACTTATGACTTCTGTTTTTCCCACTGATTGGAAACGGGCTAAAATAATACCAGTTCCAAAAAACCATACTGAATTTAGGCCGATTGCGATTCTACCCTTTCTTTCTAAAGTATTCGAAAGGATTGTTAGTGTTCAGATACGAAGATTTCTACAAAATAATAAATTGCTTTGCGATCATCAGTCTGGTTTTCGACCAAAACATAGGTAGTTGCACTACTGCATTGATAAACGTAACTGAAGAAATCAGGCAAGCCATAGATAATGATGATATATCTTTTCTTATCTTGCTCGATTTCTCTAAAGCATTTGATATGGTAAATCACAACGTACTTTGTAATAAGCTACGAAATCAATTTAACTTTTCGGTTGCATCCACAAATCTAGTAGCCTCTTACTTAAGTCTAAGATTCCAGGCAGTAGTGGTTAATAATTCAATATCGGATTTTCTTCCACTTAGTTCAGGCGTTTAAACCCATCTAAGTCGAAATGTTTGGTTGTTTCAAGGAAGCCGGTTGATACTCTATGTTTCCCAAGAATATATCTCAATGGTAGCCCCATTGAATTCATTGAATCCGCCAAAAATCTTGGTATTACATTTAATTGATCGCTTACTTGGAACAACCAGATTAGACTGGCTTTGGGCAGGGTTTATGGGGGTCTTCGCATGTCTTGGGCTACACAAAGAGTCACACCTCTGAAGACAAGAAAAATCATTGCCAAAACGCTTCTTATTCCAATTCTGATGTTTGGTTGTGAGCTTTTTGGTAACTGTGATTATGAGCACAAGCGGAAACTCAATGTGGCCTATAATAGTATCGCAAGATATATTTATGGACTAAGAAGATATGACCACATTTCGTCTTTCTCTAGATCGATTCATGGCATCACTCTTGACGACCTTTTTAAGATGAGAACGTTGATCTTGCTTTACAATATACTACAGACGCGCCAACCACCTTACCTGTTTAGCAAGATCCATTTTATGCGTTCAAGTAGAACTTTTGACCTCATACCAATGCGCTACAAATTTTTGGTCTCTGAAAGACAATTCTTCATTCATGCGATTCGGCTATGGAATTCCCTTCCCCGACATATTAGGTTGATAAGCTGTATAACGTTGTTCAAACTGAAACTCAAACAATACCTGCAAACACTTCGATGATGATGATTATACCTACTCTGTCCAAGAAAAATTGTCAGTACAGGGAAGATAGGATGTTTGTCTCTCAGTCTGGTTGCAATGACTTACATAAATCGGTCCCTTTTTAAAGCTCTCACAGGGTTGCCGTAGTGTGTACGATAAATCGCCATAACTCAGAGAGCAATACTGTTAGGGTTACCATCTTCCAATTTAGCCAGGTCGCATCAGTAAAATAAATCTTTCTTTTCTTTTCTATAATTTTTTTTAATTCGCGTACATATCTTCGTCTCCAAGAAATAATGTCACTTCTTTCCAACAACAAATTCTTTCGCTGACGTTTGACGAATTTAAGTCCGAGATCATTTTGCAATATTGTTTACAAAGTTGATCTGCTTAGTTTTGTTAGGTATATTTTCACTTTTTTGTACTTCCAATAATATCTTGTCTAGCGTTGGAAGGTCATTATCCATAAAAAACTGATGGACTATCCGCCTAATCGCACATTTGTCAAAATCATCCACCTTGCTCTTGATACCGGAATAATTTTTCTTCTTTGGTGGTGAATTGTGGCCTTTGATTGCTTTTTCCCTTAAAAGCCTGTATACAGTTCGTTCCGTAACAGAAAAAACAGTAGCCGCATTTCCTACGGCTTCCGATTTACTTTTGAAAAGGTCATACAATTTTTCAGTTGCATCAACAATTTGTTGTTTCTTTTCTACACTTAGATCCTTTGAAGACTTTGTAGCCATGTTTCTGTTTATTCATATGCACAATAAAGTTAACCACTTGCTTGAGATAACAACCATTGTTTCCGCCTTATATACACAAACAGGCAATTAGAAAAAAATTATATAACCACGACGCAATGTCATATACCTAAACAGATGGTAAAAGGACTGCACCTGTGCAGCTCTACATACATTTTTTAATATATTTTACATATTTGTAAAAAAATTATCACCCGTCAATGCAGAACTTCGCGGAAACAGTAGCAAAAAAAGGATCATAAAATCCTTTCAAGGCATTTGCTTTACTGGAGAGGAGTGACCGGATGTGGTAAAACCCAACGACCGAAAATAAACAGTATAGGTCTACCTACTTCATCATTTTGATATTTCAGTGTGAAAAATATGCTCTACAAAGTGAAATATGAATTTATACCTACCAAAACATGCAGAAATATGCCCTTACGAATAAGGCTGAAAGTTTGTACTTAGTTTTCTGTAATAAAATATTTAATCAAATTTTATCCTTTAAAATACCATGCTTTTGCATGAATCCGGTTGAGTTGCCGTAGTAATCACTATTAATTTATTGCAATATCTCTACAACGCACATATGATCACTTGTTGCGTTAGTGAAATGAATGCATTAAAACACCTCACGAATAAACATTATTTCTAAAAGACAACATTAAAAAATATGTTTTAACTGAATATTATTGGATCCTTCAGAAATACAAATAATTAAAACCGAATGGCAACACCCCACATAATATGTCGCTCTCAAAAGCTCCAAAAAGCTCCAAAAAGCACCAAAACCGAAAGTTCTTTGACAAAATTCAAAGAAAAACCCTTAATGATATGCTAACATTGCCATATGGTAGCACTTCTCTAATGTGCTTCAGTCACTCACACTGCTTATTTTGGTTGATGATAATAGCAAGCGAACACAAGCGATCGTGCTCATTAGTGATGAGCTAAGTCGTGATTTCGAAATCACAGGTACAACTGTGACTGTGATTTTCAAATCACTGTGATTTTAACCTGTGATTGCGATTGTGACTTGCGAACTCAGGGTAAGTACTGTAATGTCATGTTTTAGACAATTTTTGATAATATGACTGTTTTAGAGAAATATCTAAGCCCTAAATTGTTAGACACTTTACTTATTTTCGGAAAATGAGTTGGGAAAATTTCAATTAATGTAACGAAATTGACAAAGCAAAATAAGGATTTACATGTATGTATTTAATTTAATGTATTTTGTACACTGCAACTCAAAGCTTACTTTAACTTAACCGCACTCGAAAGTTCGCGAACAATACTCACTTGTCCCTTCTCCCTTGCCTTTCACATTCAAATTACAAAATTAAAGAAGCAAAAACAACAATCCAGCTCTGCATATGTAAAAATAAAATAAGTGTATCGCGGCCAAAACTACCCCAACAAGATCCTGTAGGAATATCAATCAGAGCAATAACCAAATAAAAAGAAAACAGATACACTACAAATAAACAAAACAAAAACATAACCACTCCCACTCCCTCTAGTCTACCATCATAAATATCATACATCATACTATTTCAAGTTTCCCTTTCCCCTCTGCTGCTGGCTGCTGCGTGCTGCCCTTACCTGTTCCTCTTCTTGTGCATGCCTCCCAGTGATGGGACTTCTACCACTTAAGTGGTATTTCTACCACTTTTTACACTTTTGGAAATTCTACTAACCTGAACTCGAAATCTACCACATTTTACTCATCGCTATTCGCTAATTATATTTCTTTTCCATTATTTAATTAAATTGAAAATTGTACCTATACCCAGACCTACTCGCCTTGTTTTAAACGACAAATGTGATTTTTAAAAACAATTTAAGTAAATAATACGAAATGACTGATTTATGTTTATTTTATTTCTCTGTTTTTTTTTTTATTATTATTACTATTTAATTTGTATAAATAAATGAATTATATACCATACCATACCATTGAAAAAAATGTTCTTCTACCACTTTTCTACCACCTTTTTTTAAAGACTATCTACCACCGCTTCGCTTTTCTCAAGTCCCATCACTGGTGCCTACTTTCTTGTTGCTACTTGCTACTTTGATTCGCAGTTTGGCATTCTCTTCATTTGCCTTTTGATTTTGATTCTTTATTCTTGTGTGTCCCTCGCCCTCGTGGCTCCTGCTCCTATACCTTATTTCGTTGTTTCGCTCTTTGTCATGTGATTGCGACTTTTGCTGTTTGTCGTGACTCGTGAGTCGTGATTTTCAAACTGTGACTGCGACTGTGATTCTTGTGTGTATACCTACCCTTATTTCACTGTTTCGCTACTTTACCTGTGATTGCGATTTGTTGCGACTTTTGCTGTTTGTCGTGAGTCGTGATTTTCAAACTGTGACTGCGACTGTGATTCTTGTGTGTATACCTACCCTTATTTCACTGTTTCGCTACTTTACCTGTGATTGCGATTTGTTGCGACTTTTTCTGTTTGTCGTGAGTCGTGATTTTCAAACTGTGACTGCGACTGTGATTCTTGTGTGTATACCTACCCTTATTTCACTGTTTCGCTGCTTTACCTGTGATTGCGATTTGTTGCGACTTATCTGCTTGTCGTGAGTCGTGATTTACAAACTGTGAGTGTGATGGGAAAAAATATAAGAAGGAAAGAGTGAAAAGTCGCAATCACGCTTTATTTGAAAGTCGATCACAGGTAGTGATTGCGATTTTTAAATCACTGTGATTAAATCACAGGTAGTGATTTTGTGCTCATCTCTAGTGCTCATTCTGCCCGCGATTGTGAGGCAGAGTGGTTGTGGAGGGATGTATGCGAATTTCAGGAAAATTACAACAACAAAATCCTTTGGAATGCCAGTGGTTTCGTTTTTATTTCAGTGGCAAATCTTGTGTTTGAGTGCCGTGAGAGTACTATACTCTGTTCAATTTATATTTTCAGTACAGGGAAGATATGCTATTTGCCTTTCACCCTTACTGTTATGGATTTTAATAAGCTGTCTCCATTTTAAAGCTCTCACATGGTTGCCATAGTGAGCACTATAAATTGGCATAATTCTCTCACAAATATCGGTAGGGCTACCAAATACCAACTTTTTATTAAGAAAAAATGGTTTAACTGCATACTAACAGATCTTTCAGAAATACAAAATAATTAAAGGAGTACCTAAAAACTGTATGGCAACATCCCACATAATCAAATTCATTTATTCGTTCTCAAAAGCTTTTAAAAGCAACAAAACCGAAAGTTCTGTTAAAATATCCATAGAAAAACCCGTAAAGATATTTTTGCAAATAGATTATGGTAACACTCTTCTGAGGTGCTTAAAACACACACATGTTTATTTTCTGCGATAAAATAGCAACCGCACACGAGATTATCATCACCCTCGTCGTCATCCTCATTCTGCTCGCGACTGTGTTGCAGATTGGTCATAGTGGTATGTATGCGCCTTTGAGGAAAATTGGGTGGGTTTTTCGTAAATGACAACAACAAATTCTTTGGAATCACCAGTGGTTTCGCTTTTATTGCAGTGGCAAATCTTGTGTTTGAGTGCCGTGAGAGTAGCTACAGGCACCACTGGTAGAAAAAAGAGCTTCCCATAAGGCCTGTACTGAAAATATAAATTGAACAGAGTATACAGGCACCACTGGTAGAAAAAAGAGCTTCCCATAAGGCCTGTACTGACAATTTTTCTTGGACAGAGTATAGTTGTTTAAGTCCTTTCATTTTCTTTCGTTTTTTGTTGTCTGTCTTTAGGAATTTATAAATATGTAGTAATATTTATCTAACAATTCTTTGAAATATGTTTTTGAATTTAAATCTATATTTTTTATAAATGAACAAGTCTTTTCCACTCATAATACTCATCTACATAACATTATACTTTTAGTTTTAATTTTGAACTAGAATTTTTCACTGAAACTTGCACAACTAAATAAGATATTGTATCTTACTGTGTAAGGATATTAAATAAAGACTTGAATTTGAATTTTGTGGTTACTGTGCTATATTTTGTGTCGAAAAGTCATTAAGGGGCCGGCAACTGGCGACTCTACCCTATCCACTGTCAATTAGGTACATCGCAAACGGCTTCCCAAACGTCTATTCAGTTGAGGGTCATCAGTCCAGTCATTAAATCCGAGAAACAAAAATTCGAAGGTCTACCTTAAATGATTCATAGAAACCTAAAAGACTGTGACTGTGATTCTACCTTCTACGCAGTGGGGAAAAACGCAAAATGAATGACTATTAGGTACTAGGTACTGCTGATGGCTGGTGTGAGTGTGACCGCTGGAACGCAACCTTTCCCAAAAAAAAAAAAGAACTTGCTTTGGTGAGGGAAGCGTCTAATTTTCAAAATTGTTCATAAAATAATGATCAATCCAACACTTGCTGGAATTTGTTTACCAACACAATAACGCTGAAGGTCAATCGTTGCCGTGTCAAATTACTTAGAAAGCACTCAGCTCTGGGGTGGGTATTATCTTCAGATTTTAATCACATACCTAGTTATACTCATACAACATACATATTCTGTTTAGTTGCCTTGCCTCTTGATACAATTTCCTTTTGGATCGATATTGAATGGTGGGAATAGCTTTGGCAAGGGTTTAGCTTTCAGCATGTCAACAAAGATTGACTGACTTTCTAAGGCCGCAGTAATACTACCGCAAGTGTGTGCATTAATATTAAATGATTGAGGGGAAAACTTTGTTTTATTAGGTACCAGAAACAAGTGTCCCTACTCCCTACCCATCAGCGGGAGAGTTGTAATGATATGTTGCTTGGTTGAATAAATTCGATCGTCCATACCTATGTCGTACAGTCGAACTTTGCATTCTATGCGTTATAATCTAATGTTAGCAAGGCTTTCAATAACACGTTCTATAAACTTTCTAAACTCGATTTTAAATACATTTTGTCTTAATTTGGATGTCATTTTACCAATGATATCATTTTGAATGATTTATCCTCTTTTAAGGGATTTCTGCGAATTTTAAGGTTTAGATTAAGACAATACCAAAGATAATGGAATTACAGAGTTTTATAACTTTCCAGTGGAAAGGCGGCTGCTTACAATCAGCGTTGCCACTTACATCCTTAGCAAATGTAGTACATAAGAGAAAAAAAAGTAGCATTTTCAAACAAAATGTAGTACATGTATTTTTTTTTAATTGAAATTAATTTTCTCTCATCAGAAGCACTACTGTGTGGAAGACAGCATAAGTCCAGCATATATGAAGATAGTTCTTCAAAGAATTAAGTTTCCTAAACTATTTTTTGTTTGTTTAATTTCACCCATGTGTCCACAATGTCGCTACTTTGAGGTCCACATTTCAAAATAAGATCGAAAAACCCAATCAACAAGCGCCACTGGTTTTTTTAAAATGTCCAAATTTGCTTTCTTAAAGGGAAATTCCTTTAATAAATTGAAAATAGTTGGCTCTTAAGAAATGTAGTACTTTTGGGTGACGATGTAGTATGTAGTACGACGTTAAAAAATCCAGCAAATATGTAGCATTGTACTACATATGTAGTACAAGTGGCAACGCTGCTTACAATCTGTTTATCCGAAAAATTCATGAAGTCACGCATTACGCATACTTGCTCATTTCTTTTCTAGTATATGTGAGATGTGAGGCATTTTCGAATGTGTACATATTTCAGTACTTTTTTCTTCTTCTTTTTTCAAACAAAAAGGGATAAAGTTCATGGAAAATTGAGTTTTTACCGGTCAATCTGGGATATTCCATCATAACCTTCTGGCAGCACTGCGTTTTGCCTGCAAAACATTTCTTACAGTGTTTGTCTCATTTTATTTCTATTGGCCCCTTTAATGATAATCTCTGGTGGTTCTCAAGGCAGACTTTTGGGTGAATTTTCTTCATCCTAACTACTTTTAGCCAGTGATATTGAATTGTTTATTCAACACTCGGCTCTCTCCTCTTTCTCTCTCCTAACGATGACGATTGACGATATTTCATTCAAACGCATTTCCCCACAACATTATACTAGCTTCCTTGACTGATGCCTCGAAAGCTGGGTCGCCATTCTGTAAGGCGAAACGTTCAAACGTTTTCGTGTGCACGAAGAAATGTTGCTTCTATAACATACCTATTGCAAATCAATCTTGCGCACGAAAACGTTTGATCGTTTCGCCTTACGGAATCTGAGCCCTGCTTAGAGCCCAATAACATTTAAAAAATGTCAATCTGTTACCTTTTTACGTAAGCACCCAGCCTCTGAACCTACCTTCTTCACTTTTAACATAAATCCCTCGTTCAATTCTTGAGGGCTTGTCATCAGTGTGACCAATTCAATACTTGAAATCATGCTAAGTTCAGCAATATACTCCTTGCATGTTTTTTTATTTTGTATAAAAAACTGATAAAAATCATGCTAAATATTTTTTAAATCAAAATCTACTAAAACCACACAAAATTAACAAAAAAAAAAAATGTTTTTCAGCCAAAATAAGATCACAAAAATAACATTAAATAAAGTATTTGTGTGCGGAATTCATTGAATGGATGTGTTCACTGCCAAATGAGAATTGTAAGGGCTTGTTCAGCTGACAACAGCTGCCGTAGATTATTTTTTTGGCATTTCAGGGTTCGGACTTTACTGCAATTGCAGTAGATCTACTGCAATTGGAAAAAAAAAAAAATCTACTGCACCACTGCGCTTTGAATATATCTATACATTTTTGTTTCTGAGTATATTTAAGAGCCCATTGCAAATAATCAGTTACTGAAAGCACTGTTTATTTGTTCTGCAATCCATTACAATACATTTAAAAAGAAAATGTGCATGCCATCTCGTTTTCACTGCATTTGCCTTGCATGTCTGATAATGATGTCAAGTCTCAAGTGTGTCTTTCTTTTTCTCTGTTTCTAAATTTATTGTTGTTGTTGTTGTGCTCTGCTGTCGGCTGTCGCTTTTTTATGTTTAAACTAATACATTTATAAAAAAAACATTTCAAGACTTCATTTTTATCGCATTTTTTTCTAAATTCAAAATCTGCTGCAAAAAAAAAAGTGAATCTACTGCACTTTTTTTTAAGATCTACTGCGAAATTTTATAACTGAAGTCCGAACCCTGCATTTCTTCGGAAGCAGTTTTCTAGAGTGGGTCCCCGAGTGAAACCAATGGAAAATAACATAAATATCAATCTTCCTCCCATCTGACCAGATGCCAAATCCCCCGGCCGGTTGTCGTCGTCGACTATAAGGTGATTGCCCCCTTTGCCCTTGCCCTGTCAAATTCGCTACATACATCTCACAAATTCCAGCACGACAGACGCCACAGGCCACACTATTACAATCACTTTACTCAGTGTTGTAAAGTAAAGTGATAGTGATTAGTGAATCATGAGGCCAAAACCGGTCGCGAGCGCGATGAGAAGCTTTTCCATTTATAAGGCGATGCCATACTGGTTTTGCGTTCAGTTGAAGTTGATTCTTTGCAGCTAAACATTAAGTTCTAAACTAAAGGGTAAGTGAAAGTGACGTCAACCGAGAAATATAAAAGAAAAAAAAACAGTAAAAGTGTTTAACTGTGCTTTAACTGTACCCCAGCCCCAGCAGCTCCTAATAGTGCGACATAAGTGAACAATAGAGATAGAGTTGTGCAACAAATTGAAATTAAAGTGTGTTGAAGATAAAATGAAAAACAAAAAAAAATGATAATCGAGAAAAAAACACACCAGATGTGAAACATCTCTCGCTAAAATGTGGATGTTAAATTGTATTGTGTTGTAGTTGAATTGTATTAAGAAATTTAATTTAAAAACGGCATTTAGATTTAATTTATTCAACTGTTAGTCTAGTGCCTGTGTAAGACCTAGCTTTATCAGTTCACTCCCCAGTCCAGCGTGGCCATATAAGTATTTGTTTTAAGAATTAAGTGGATAACTTCCAACGAACCATACCATACCTACACAGCCACAAGATTTCATTGAAATCGGTTGAGTGGTTTAGGTAGGAGTCGAGACCGAGAGCGGTGGCTGGTGGCCGGTGGCGTAGTGATGGCGACAGGCCAAATCGGCCGTCGCCACAAAATTTATAAATAAAAATGAAAAAAAAAAAAAAAAAAAAACATTTGTCGGCAAAATGAGAGAAATTTTCCTCTTACAATTAGTAAAATTATGACATCAGTATTCAGTTGAATCTACCGTAAAAGCCCATTAATTCGGAAAAAAAAAATTCTACCTACATTCTTTTATGCACTACAAATTAAATTAAAAAAATAAATAACGCAATGATTGAACACGTATAGGTAGCAAATAGACCTCAAATATATAGAAGTCGGAACAAATCATCAAAATGTCTTTTGGGGGAGTACCGGCAATTCACATATAAAAATCGGAAAAAACTATACAATTATAAATTTAATGTATTATTCGCAATCTTTTATGTTTTTCGTTTTAAGTCCTTGCATTTTTTCATAAACGCGTTTTAGTGCATATAAAAAATCTCTCATTAATTCGGAAAATTCGTTTATTCGGACTGAACTTCCCCCCAACCATTTTGAATTAACGAGCTTTTACTGTATTTCTTTTTCTAGACAAAATATATTAAAAAAAAAAACTTCCCTTTGTGTAGTGCATAAAATAATTGAAAACAATTTCTATCTGCTTCTAGTACCTACATCAAAATGGATTTCTACTACTTCCCTGGGTCTGCTCCATGCCGCGCGGTCCTGATGACCGCCAAGGCAGTTGATGTTGAGCTGAACAAGAAAATCTTGAACTTTCAGGCTGGCGAACATCTGAAACCAGAGTTCTTGAAGGTAACTGTGCAAAATTCCGTTAAAGCCAATAGTGTTTAAAAGTGATCATTTCCATTTATCTATATAGATCAACCCACAACACACCGTTCCCACCTTGGTTGACAACGGCTTCGCCCTGTGGGAGTCCCGTGCCATCATGATCTACTTGGTCGAGAAGTACGGCAAGACCGACTCACTGTACCCCAAGTGCCCGAAGAAACGCGCCCTCATCAACCAACGTTTGTTCTTCGACATGGGTACACTGGCGCAACGATTCGGCGACTACTATTACCCACAGATCTTCGCCAAAGCACCAGCCAACCCAGAGAACTTTGTGAAAATTGAAGCCGCCTTTGATTTGCTGAACACCTTCCTCGATGGCCAGCAATATGCCGCCGGCGATAGCCTCACCTTGGCCGATATCGCTTTGGTTGCCACCGTCTCGTCGTACGATGTTGCCAGCTTCGATATCAGCAAGTACCCCAATGTCAACAAGTGGTACAAATTCGTCGCCGGTGTGATTCCTGGCTACGAACTCAACAAACAGGGAATGGCTGAATTCAAGAAATATTTTAACTAGATCTCTCTCAACTAATTTGAACTGAACGTGGATGTATTTTCATTTTCAAATGCACTAACACAGTTTGTATATGCAAAAAATGGTGAAATAAAACAAATAGTACACGGTACACTTAACTAATGTTGTCTACACTTAATAATACTAGAGAGAAAAGTACTTCTCTGCACCTCTAATAGATGGAGTCACTCTTGCGAAACGATTGCTCCAGATTGTGAAGCCGCTGTTCGAGGTCGGTCATGGAGCTTCTTAGGCTGTGACCGCGCGGTCGTAATGATATCCTCGGAGAGTCCTGCATTAGGTCGTCCTTTACGCCGGAGAACGAGTGCCGTATCCGCCCCTGTTGGAATTTCGTATTCTGATAGTTGTGCTTGTGTAGTTCGCACATCTTTGGTCGCTTGTGTATAGGTGGCGCTGAGTGTAGGCTGCATGCGCGGGATGAAGTGACGTCTTCATTTTTCAGGGAATCCTCGTAGCTATCGCTGTTAATAAAATAGATTTCAAAGGAAGAGATAGTTTCGAGCTCAGTAGGCACTGTGTAGCTTCGCGTAATCTTATCAAAGGTGCATGACCGATTTATGCGGGCGTTTTATCAACATTGGGATCTTGATAAAACTCATTCATAACCGTATGTAAACAAATTGTGACGTTGCACAGTGCGTAATGAGCTCTACGTTAGGGGAGGGAGGGTGACACACTAACCTGCTGTCATTGGCGACGGCATAGCAAATACCCGAATCGGTGTGAGGAAATGTTCGCATGTCCGAGACGCTTTGACGCCTTTGTATGACCTTCAGAAAATCAGAGGGGGTTTCGCTTCGTTCGCGATGACTCAAAAAGTCAACGCCAGAGTCATGCCCGCTAGAATGATGTGAACGCATTGACGTGTCGTATTGTTGATGTGTTCTGAAAAATTCAAGCAAAAGGGGTTACGTAAGCATTTCGGTTGACAAATCGATTGGCAAATTGTTATTGTTATCAGACACGAATCGGTTAAGTACAGATCAGTACAGGTTACGCAGTGTAATTCTGTGTCACTTTATGGTAATTTCAAGCGCTATCTTAATGTTTACAGATTGGAATTGGAATAATGCTAGATGGTGCGATTTGATGTCTTGGGACTGGTATGCAACAGTCAAGGGCTAATAAACGAAACATTCAAATAGAACTAATTACTATAGTACGCAGCTATATATACATAGGAAGTTGTTTTCACGCAATACTAATCTGGATGTGGTATTCGAGTGGACGCTCTCAGAGCACTATTTAAATTTATGTTCATTTATTTATTTTTTATTTCATCTTATAAGTTTACAATCTATTGCGTGCATTTTGGGCGGAGAAGTTACCGAGATAAATAATAGATGGCGTTGTGCTGCGATCAATGCCATTAGATAGCGTTATACGTTGACTTATGTGGTTTTCCATTGGGACCAAAAATCAATCTTTCTTTTTTTGATCTAAATCACGCAGAAAAATCAATCTTTTTTCCGATTCGGATCACTTTTTGCAGATCTCGATATTTTTTCAGATCTACACACACCAATATAATTTGCACAGCTGTTTTAAGTCAGTTTAAGAAGTTTGCTTTCGAGAGAAATGCGCAAAGTTTCGTGAAAACTAAAATAGCAAAATACACAAATAGCTATGAATACGGTTTCGGAGGAATTATTATCTTCATTATCTCTCTCGTCATCTCAAGACTACAAACCACCAATAATACTTCATTTGTATCTACAACAAGGAAAGCATTTTTGAGGTCGATATCCATTTGCGATTTCGCTAGAAACGAATGCAATTTGAACAACTGATATTGTTGTCAATTAACGTACTAATCCATTTACAAATGCATATCAATTTCGTTGCGCGTTCCATGAGCACAGTAAAATCTAAGATCTGAAAAAGATTTCTGGTGGTCCCAATAGAAAACCACATTATGTAGGCTCTACGCAATTTGACAGTTGTTGTCCTTTTGTCATTGCCAATTTCTATTGAGCGAATGTGCTATTTTTCTTGCTGCAATTGATTCGAGTTTTGCGTATTATTACACTGATTCCGGATAGTCGTATATCGTATATAAAGGTTATCCAATTGGGTTGCGGCATTCAATTGCGAAATATTTTTTTTTTTAGTCAAGTTATTTGCCTGACTAATGCCTCCTATTAGGCGATTAAACCTTAGACGGCGTACACGTCGTGCGATAATTAGTCAGAATATCCGTGATATCAAACACAATGGGGACGTGCAGAAGAAAATAAATGGAGACCGGCCCATATTGCACAGGTTTGCGCTGCACAATCACCACTTCAAATTCGACAAATGGATTTTGAACTAGCTTCATGTGCCAGGAACTCCACCGCAAATTTACAGCTGAAGATGGGATCGATCATAATCATGTTGCGGAATCTTAATCATCCGAAATTGTGCAACGGTATGCGGTTGTCCGTCAAGAAACTGATGAACAATGTGATTCAAGCGACGATCATCAGAGCAAATTCGGTCAACCGTCTGTCAGCAATAAGCAACTAGCCCTAGTAGGTATTTGCAGGCTTTTTTGTGGAGGGCAAATGATTTGTTCTCTTTTTTAGGCCCTCTTTTGCGTAAGGGAACGAAGTTTGACTAAATTTGACTAAATTTGTCTAATGTGTTCGAATGCGTTATAGTCAGGTGACAGACCTAATCAAATGTTCATACCGAATCATTGTATTGATTTATTGATCCAAAGTGTCCGTATACACTTGTATTATGAAATGAGGAGAATGAAACATCTATCATTCGAAAGGAACTGTGCTGTGTGTGTAAGTGCACAAACAAAAAATCGTGGAAGTTAAGAATTCCCAATACCATACCATACAGTATCAGTAAAATGAAACGCATTTTGGTGACATTCAATTGAACCACTGACTAGAAAAAGGTAGGTACACATTCCACAAATATAAGAATAATTAAACTTAGAAGGCCAAAGTGTACGTACATATTTCTATAGCGCAACGAATGAGTCAGCAAAAGAAAATGTTCCCATAGAAGTAGGTATGTAGGCGTATAAAATAAATCGAAAAGGTTCGTTTAAAGGGAAAAAGGAAAACCTTCTTGGAATATTTTCCATTATAAAATAATCTGTTAGAATTTGAAATTATTTAAAAATCGTTTATCTATTTATAGTAGGTAAGCAAACTTCCGTCCCTTATTCAGTGATTGTAAGCAAATGCAAATAGTCATATTATTGATTTAATTTTAGATTTAGATTTAAATTTAGATTTTTAGCTTTTGTTTGCCTTAAAAATACATTTTAGATGTTATATTTTTATTAAGTGCTTTAAGTTAGTGCAAGGTTCAATGTAATTGCTCTAGAACTGCATTATATTAGTCGTTATTCTTCAAGCAGGTATAGCATTTACAAGTTGTTGTCTTTTAAGATTTATTTTTTGTATATATAAATAAAGTTTATAAAAAAAGCATTTGAGTTCGATTTTTATTTAAATTTGTTGAAAAAAGATAACATTCCAGCCTCTTTACTACCATTATTATGCTTACCACTTCGGAGTTTTCGGATTGTGGTTTTTACTATTAGCACTTAATTTGTTGAAAAGAATGATGCCGTTGCATTAATGAATGAGGACCTTTTATTCATTTCTCGCTGTTCTAAGAGAAATTATCTGTGCCTAAGCCCTGTAAAATCAACAGCTCTCCCCATCTATCGCAAAATCTTTGATTTATCAGTGTTAAGACCACTGAATCTTGAAAACGAAAGAATCGAATATGTTAACAGTGCTAGAAACCTTGGAATGGTTTTCAATCGTTCCCTCACATGGAACGACCACCTAATTAAAGTAATTGGTAAAGTATATGGTAGTCTCCGTGTTCTCCAAGTCACTCGAAGTTTCATTCCCACAAAAACCAAACTTCTTCTTGCCAAAACGCTTCTACTTTTTTTTTTTTTTTTTGAAGTGATAACTTCTTTAGGCGCGTTGGGCACTATTTGGATGGGCAAAAATTAGCAAACTCGCGACACCGACACCGACACCGACACCGACACCGACACCGACACCGACACCGACACCGACACCGACATTGACTCCGACACCGACACCGACACCGACACCGACACCGACACCAACACCGACACCGACACCGACACCGACACCGACACCGACACCGACACCGACACCGACACCGACACCGACACCGACTCCGACACCGACACCGACACCGACACCGACACCGACATCGACTCCGACACCGACACCGACACCGATTGCATACTTTTAGTTGTAAACTTTTGTACTATGGCTTACTTTTAGGGGTAGGTAATTTATAGCTTAATCTACGATGATTTTTATTTGAATACGTTACTATGGTAATTTATGGTAGCGACAAATTGATTGTCACCAAAATTATTTCAATTACCTGTTTTGTATGGGGAATTCATAACTTAATTTTACCAGGCTTAATTCCGACATATCCACGATTTTGGGTTTGTGCACATTTGTGTAAACTTGCCACCCTAAGAGTAGGTATACTATATAAATAATTGTAATATTCATGTCGCCTTAGTGTATACTGTAAAATATGATTAGTAATTTTTGTGTAAAATAATGAATATAAAACTACAATTGATGCCGTACCACGAGATCTAGAGCATTATCAATGGCGATGCAGCAAGACAGAAAAATATTGTTGTCTTTTCTCGTTCTTTTTCTTTTAAAAGTAAAATTTATTTATTATAAAATTAAGCTTCAGTATAATTATTATTAATTTATTCGTTCTGTGCTAGTTTCGGTAGAATACAAGTAGATACAATCGGATTGTGGTAGCTGAAGTAAGATAATATGTACATTCGAGACTGTAATCTATCTAGATTACGCTGGAAGACAGCATCGATGAAAATTACTTATATATGCTAAAGATAATTCTGCATTACTTCAAGATAAAGTTGGGAAGAGACTTGATGATATTCCAATCATTTTGAGTGGGGATTTCAACATCAACTTTGCAGATGATAAAAACTACCATTAATTGAATTTTTAAATAGCAAATTTGATTTAACGATGAGCAATGATCGCAATCTTAGCACGACTAGATATAAAACTACAATTGATGATATTTAAATAGATTCGAATCAAAATTGTTTGTTTCCTATTTTAGTTACCTACCATAAACCTATAGTATCCGTTTTCAAATATAATGATAATAATGATGATGATGATGGAAGAGTTTGAAGTTGTTGATGAAATTTCATAAGTGTCATTGGTATTCATTTCAAAGATTACCCATTAATTTTTAAATTTAATATTTCATGTATCTGTAAATTTATACATTTTAAGCAATAGAATGCAATTTTGTATGTAAAATAATATGTATTATTTTTGATGTAAAATACCGCATTAAATGAAAATGAAAAATGTAACATAATTTTTGTAGTAGTAGTAGTTTATAATAATGAATAAAAAACACTTTATTTAAAAGTACTTCCTACACAATAATATATTTTCTGACGATTCGAAAAATACACACGTAATTGTTCAAGTTATCACTTCTGTCGGCACTCCCGGAGTGCCTTTTATTTTTTTTTTATATATATATACTTCTCCCGGGAAAGGCGAACCTATAACGCTTCAACAGCGCCCCATTATGTTATATGGATGTGAAATTTTTTGCAACTTGGACTCTGCCACTAACCGCAAATTAAATGTCGCGTATAACAACATTGCCCGTTATGTCTATAATCTACGCCGCTATGACCACGTTTCCTCTTTTGCTGTTCGCATTTCTGGCTGTAGTCTAGACAATTTATTAAATTTTCGCTCACTTAGCTATCTACATGAAATCATTCAAACAAAACAGCCTGATTATTAACACTGTAAGCTGAACTTCCCTCATTCAACAAGGTCTTTTGCTCTTATATTACCTCGTCACAATTTTCTTGTTACTGAGCGTCAATTTTTCGTCCATGTTATTCGCCTTTGGAACTCCCTGCCCATAAGTATGAGAAGTGTAAAGAGCACAAGAAGATTTAAATGTTTACTTTTCAACTATTTGGCAAATCATTGATAATTTCTATTTATTTATTAATTTTTATTTTTTATTTTTTTTTGTTATTGCTTGTTTTCTCTTTTTAAATTTCGTTTCCTTTTTAATAAATATATAATGATGTAAATACATTAAATTCAAATTCTAAAATTAATAATTAATCCTAAATTAATTTAAAGGCTTTCAAAAATTTATAAGACTCTTGTCCTACTTTGTAAGCGATTTTGAAATAAAATACCTAAATACCTAATAATAAAATACGACTAATATGACTTTTATGTTGCATTATATACACGATCACACTTTCTTAACACGGAAGATTAAAGGGATGACCAATAGTAAATAGCCATGTGAGTGAAAGGGGCAGCATTATAATAACATTTATGTTATATTATAACACACAAAAAACGTGACACGCATTTTGGTGGGCCATCTTTTTTACGGGGTAGGAATTATAGGAAAGCTCCGCATGTTGATATTTTTATAGCGATGGTTAACGAAATTCCGCGTTCCATTAAAACAAAATGGCGTCCGGAAGTGATGAATTTTTTTTTTTTTTTGGATAACTGATTGATGAATTGTTCGTTTAATTTGCTGAAACTAATTAACGCTCTCCTTTTCCTTTTTTTTCTAAATCGGAAATAGAAATGTTTTCAAGTGATTGCAACAGAGAGTACCTATCCAATACTCTCTGGATTGCAATAATGGTGGTCGTCAGAACTTGTGTTTATTTCCGCCTTATGTATCTATAATTATGGCTAGAACATCCATGACACTTTAGGATTTGTGATCTCATTCTTATGCTATGCCTTAATTGGCATTGACTGCGGACATGGATGGATCTCTCTGTCCCGTCTCGTGCAAAAATGCGCGATGGTGTAGGTAAAACTGCATTTACACTATCACGCACGCGCATTTTTGCACGAGACGGGACAGAGAGATCCGTTTGTCCGCAGTCAATGCTAATAAGGACGTAGGAATGAGATCACAAATCAGACGCCTAAGGTGTCATGGATGTTCTACCCATAATTATAGATACGTAAATCACAAGTTCCGGCAACCAACATTTCCACACTCACATGAAAACATTTCTATTTCCGAAATAAATAAATAATTGTACGTTCATAGCTTCCGGAAGCCATTTTCTTTTATAGGAAACCGAAATTTCGTAAGCCATCGCTATAAAAATATCAACATGCATAGCTTTCCCATAATTCCTACCACGTAAACAAGATGGCCGACCAAAAACTTATCACGTTTTTTTGCGTGCTAGGTAATGCTGTCCCTTTCAGTCAGACGGCTGTTTAGTATTGGGCATCCCTTTAATTTTCCGTGATAGGAATGTGTGACCGTGTAAATGCCCCATTAGTTTCTACGGTGAACAGATTTTTTTTTTTATATATATCACGGAAACTATGATTTGTGGAATGCGTGTCGTTTTCTACTCAGTGGTTCAATTTGTCGCCATAGTAGGTAAATAACGTATAGGTACAAATATTTGTATCGTCTTAGATTACAACCTATTTTCGAAGGAATGCAATTTACCTACCCCTAAAAATAAGAAACTTTATCTATATCTAATTTTAAATCAGGGGATATGTCTGCGAGATATTGACGGTTGGTTCTTAATGTTGTTAGTATTATACCTAATGGAAAACGAACTTACTTTCGACATCAATTGTTTGCTCTACATTTTCATAGTGACGTATTAAAATGTTAATCATCAGTTAAACTTATTTTCAAATGGGCATATTTTCTTCGACATCTAGATATACGCGTTTCTACGTGTTTTAGTACCTATTATATACTAATAAAAGGTATTGTCGATTTTCGACCACAAGCGAAGTAAGTATGAAAAAAAAAACAGCCCATCGTACGTCTTCGTACGAATTTTTGTGTATCACTCGTTTCGATAGTAGTCTAATTTCGTTTTCCATTGGGACAGAAAAAACCCTTTTTTCAGATTCAGAGCATTCAGATTCATAGTTTTTCTGCTGTCGAAATCAGCTGGCTTTCAGATTTCATGTTCCATTGGCCGAAAAAAAAAATGTCATAACTCGAATGGCCAACCAAAGCAATGCAAATATGGCGGACAAGAGGTCCGACTTAAAAGTCTGATATAAATCAGACTGGTGGAGACGCAGTGTTAGGTTTGTTTGACATTTGACAATTTTATCAACTACTTCCATTAATGCATGCACAGGATCAGAATTGAGTTTAATCATCTTTAACAATTAACGGAAAAAAGTGTTATCTTCGCCATACTTCTTTCACCAAAAGCGAACTATTTTTCAATGTCAAAAACTGACATATTTTGCGTTCAATATAGTAGCCGAATATTCAGGGTTGTGAATGAAAAGTAAATTTTACCCGGTGGAAAAGGGTGGCATTATTTTTTAATTTAAGGGAAAACTAATGCTTTCGCTCATAGAAAAAAAGTAGAAAACAGTTTTCAAAGTCTGGGAATACTTTTCCAACCTGAAAAAATATCGAACCATTTAGAGGTCAACATTGAGTCAGCAAAGCACACAAATGGTGACGCACGAGATAGCTCTGCAAGTTAAATTAACCCAAACACACACTTTATGTAGGTACCTACTAAAAGAGAATGTAAAGCTATTTTAGGGTCAACAGTCAACACCATTACCCTCGTAAAAGGTGTACTTATTCGGCAAGCGTGCGGAGAAAGTGATACCCTACGGTATCACCCAAGCCCTTGTCCAATTAGGCGCTTGACTTTATACTTTATGTACTCGCTCTAGTACGATCAATAATTTCACTTTAATTACTCCCATCTGGCAGTTAAACGCCAGACAACACTCCATTGAAACTTTAATTACCCCAATGACCCACAACCGCCAGATTCTACCGGTAGCCATGGACAACCGTTAATGTAGTTCATACTTAAACATATACTAGTGACACCTGACACCCCGTCAACCGAAATGTCACACTGAAATCAGGCCCCAAGACACACCACGACCCAACCCATATACTCACAAGTTATTGGCCGGCCGCTGGAAGGTGCTGTACTTCATCACATACGGCAAAGACTCGTGCTCGCTAGATGATGACCGGTTCGCTTTGATGATCGACTTGGGCAACGGGACATCGATGTATTCCCTGGGACGCATGCTGCTCAATGAAAAGAATAAGTTGCCTTAGAGAAATAACCCAATTCCAGCCCCGCGTAGGCTAGACCAGATGAAAGAATATACAAACTCGTTGGTCAGAATGGTCGCCTTCTTGGAAAATATATCCGGTTTCTGCAGTGTGTTGGTTGAGTGCGTGGAGCACATCGACTCGGGACTGCTAATGGTCTTCCGCAACGTCTTTCCGTTGCCACCGCCACTGTCGTTCGCATCGTTCAGCCGTGTTATCGTGTACGTCAGACCTGTTTCCGACGATGGAAACTCTTGTTCCGTCCATCTAACATGAGAATAAAAATTGTACAAGAAAAGAGGAATAGGTATCAAGCGAATGGTCAACACAGGAGGAGGGAAAGGCAACGCCGACTGTATAGGGCTAGAGTGTGGACTGAGTGCGAGTTGTTAGGCAAAATGGATCGTTATTGTTATAGTGTGTGTGTTTAGTACCACGAATCGGGTTTAATTACAAATTACAGTTATTTTGCAAAGTCCATCAGGCTCACATTGGCAAGAGAGGTGTATGACTAGATGAGATGAGAGTACACCATCGAAAGGTATAGCGAATTGAAACTACATGTTTGTGTGTTTATGTTTTTACTGTGTATAACGTGCAGTTTATTGTATTTCAAAGAATGCCTGCTGACCAAACTCTAACACTATCAGTCTTAATGGGTAGTAGATGTACGTATAAAATATGTTCATGGTGCAAATGACTTTCCAGCTATTACCGTTTTTGTCGAATGCACACAAGGCATAGGGCCGTTGTACAGGCACCGGCCAAAATCAGAACGGCCAATACCAGGGAAACTATCTCAGTGCCGCCCATGATGGACACGGATTTGCTTGAGGATCGAATTGCCCCGAATTCCGATACTTGGATGATGCGTGGGGCGGCAATGGTGGAGAAGTTGTCTGCCTGAAGCATGCTCAGTGATCTGAAATGAATATGAATGAGAATTGGCCGGTTTTCGGTGTCCATCGATAGGTACCTGTGTAGAGTCTCCATGTCGACCACAGCATTAGTCCGCAAGTCAACAGCATAAATGTATACATCCGTTCTGTGAAAGACACAAACTTTTTTTTAGTAAATGTGATTTAGGAGTAATGCCTAATGATTTGATTTAAATGAAAAAGATACAGTTGGGATTACAAAACGCACCCGATACAGATGCAGATACCAAGTATTCAGATTCTCTTTGAAATGAAATTAAAATTAACGACTTTCGGAGAGATGATTTATAAGTGGTATTCGTATTAAGTAGTTTAGAAGCGGGTGGTGTATTGTGAACATGAAGCACTTTTAGGAAGTTTTACAGGCTGACTATGCAAATTAATCGCCTCTGGGTGTTGACGTAACAATAAATAACAATTAAAAGGGGAACAGGCATAGGTATATCGGCGTGGAAATTCAGTCATGACTTTGTTTTGCTGGAGAACTGGTTGACAGCTCTGAGAAAGGGTCAACAGGTTTAGATGAAGTTTAATGTATAACTATAATTCCAAGAGGACAGTGACTATCGTCGCAACGATAAACCTCCTAAACTAGCAACTAAGTGAAAAAATAACGAGTTTAGGAGCTTTATATCGTTCGTTCTCCACTATTGTACTAGAAGCTTTCGATAATCAAAAAAAAAAAAAAATCGCCCCGAAAATAATTTATAACTCTTTTGGTCTATTTAATCGTCGGTCAATTTAATCGTCCAAATGTGCGTACAATCGGAAAAATCGTGCAAAAATTTAATGATAATCCAAGAGTGACTGTCGAAAAACCAATGCACCCACAAAGAGTATATGTTTGGTGCGGTTTATGGGCTGGCGGCATCATCGAGCCGTATTTTTTCCAAAATGAGGCCGGTCAGGCAGTTACTGTGAATGGTGTTCGCTATCGTGAGATGATAACGAAATTTTTATGGCCCGAATTGGAAGATATGGATGTGGACGATATGTGGTTTCAACAGGACGGTGCCACTTGCCACACAGCTAACGAAACAATGGCTCTTTTGCGCGACAAATTCAACGGCCGTATTATCTCACGTGGTGGCGATGTCAATTGGCCGTCAAGATCATGTGACTTGACACCCTTGGACTTCTTTCCTTGGGGTTATTTGAAAGAAAAGGTGTACGTCGATAAGCCAGCAACAATTCAAGAGCTAAATGATGAGATAACTCGGCACATTAACGACATAGAACCTCAATTATGTCTCAGCGTCATCGAAAATTTGGACCATCGCGTATGGAGGTGTGCCGCCGAGGTTGCGGCGGCCATTTGGCCGATATTTTGTTCTATACATAATTGAACCATACCAATATTATCACAATAAAAAGAAATAACAATAATTTCCTAAATAATTTGTGTTTTATTCAAAATCAACATCGGCCCTTAAAACTTAGTAAAGTAAAAAAAAAAATTAAGTAGTAGCTCAAAAAAAGAAAAAAAAACGTTTTTATCTTATGTATTAAAATCTCGTGTCACAGTGTTTGTGGTCGTACTCCTCCGAAATGGCAGGACCGATTGGCTTCGAATAATTTTACTTGCCGAGTGTATCGCCAAATTCAATAGAATGAATTCAAATTTTCAATTCACTACCGCCACCCCCCCATTTTTAAATCCCGATTTTAGTATTTTTGTATGAACAATATTCAAATAATTTAGTCGACGTCCGTTTTTAAAACAAAGCGAAATTATTATGTTGTTGAATGATAGATGGCGCTACGGCCGTCACATCGAACTTTCATCTACCCGCAACAAATGCATTATCGGCAGACCGTTTTTCAAGAGTAAGTACAACAATTTGGTATATTTGTATGTGTGTTACAGTAAATAATGTCAGCAAGACGCAAGGCGTCCCATATGATCCGTCGAATGAAAAAAGCAACAAAGAGCAGAAAGAACTGACGAAAAATTCCAACAAGATAGTGAAAATGTGCGTGTGAGCATGTCGGCTCTTACCTCTTAGGCGGCTCCCACACTGAGCCAACAAGCAACTGGCAATAGGAAAAATGCGGTATTATCGCTAACAATTATTTTACAATCAAAAAAGGTCTCAAATTAAAGCAACTCAATATTATTGTCAAACAAAAAATGTTGCTGATTGTGACAACAACTGATAGGTCGCTAGAGACTTTTGCGCATGTTACTACGTTTTATTTAATTTGGAAAATATGTCGGACGATCGAGTTTATAAAACAAAGTTTGTAGAGATATTGGAAAAACATCCCTGTATTTAGATTTGTCTCTTTTTTCTTAAATAAAACAACTAATTAAAATCGTATCATCGGATGACATGACAGCTAGAAATTTCTAGCAACACTGTTGCTTCAATATGAGAATAGGTTAAAATAAAAAATGCATATATTGCTTATTGCATGAGTGGGAGAGCCGCCTTATTCTAAATTAGAATCAATAAAGCATTCAATTTGACCTTAAATTAGGGAATAGTTCGATTGGAGTCACCGCTGACTAAGTCAAATCTAAAGTGGGATTTGTGAAACAGGACAAATCGCAATTCACTCTTTCGAATTTCAAAATTTAATATACCTATCTGATTCGTCGAAATTATTCAAAATCTTCTGAATTAAAATTATTTTTTAATTGTTTTGACTTTTTAAGAGCTCACTAAAAAACTAAAGTAAAATAAGAAATTGTATTCAGACAAATGATGCAACAAGTAAGAAGTTAATTTAAAAAACAAAAAAACCCGACTGACTATGAACGATTTAAAACGATTAAAACAAGACACTTTCAAGTATGACTAATTGACAAACCAAGACTACCTACACAATCTGACAAAAATATGCGCAGCCTCCCAGTGCCAATTAGTTATACTTGAAAGTGTCTTGTTTTAATCTTTTTGAATCGTAAATAGGATACGAAGGTGGTACACGTTTCTAGAGCGCCGTTCCACCTTCAACGTACGAACACCTATAAATCTCTAATGAAATCTTCGTTCTTCGGGTACCAAGTGCGGAGGGCAGGGAATTAAAAATTCGTTGCCGGTCCTTCACAATGTTCTTTAATCAGACATCGTGGAATATATATTTCAAGATTCTTCCAGAATTCTTAAAGTAGGTAGGTGAAAAGCGTTGGATACATATCACAATAGACGCCAAGCAAACAAACCCCTTTGGACCGAATTACATTGGAACTTAATTTCACTAAGCTCTTTATTACTGATGGGTATCTCGCCTAAGAGACCCCATGATAAAAATGTTTGGGTGTGCTATAAGAAAGAATACCTAACCTACAATAAACCATTAAATATTCAAAGAGGACAACTTACGCTGGCCCCTCGCCTCCCTCGTGTGGCTCCAACAGCCTGACCTTCACGTCCATTTGCGTGGCTTCGCTCAGTCCCGCCGTCAAGGCATCCATCTGCCGCTCCACGTCGATAGGCCTCCCCAAAACCACCAAACTCACTTGCTTGTTCTCATCGAGCACATAGACGAAAACATTGGCAATACTACTGCGTCCATCGTCGGCGCCTTGTCTGTCAGTCGCCTTTACATCAAATCCATACACTCTTTGGTCGATTCCCACCGCGTTTAGCACGCGTATGTTGCCCGTCACTTCGTCGATGCCGAATATTCTCGAGGGTTCATTCAACAGTTTGTAACGAACCTCTGCATTGATGCCGCTATCCAAGTCGAGCGCCTCCACCCTCGTCACCGGATAGCCAAAGTTCGCCGAGTTCGGTATAACAGCGACAATTGGTCGGCCGCTGCCTCTGAACTTGGGAGTATTGTCATTTTCGTCAACAATGAACACCACCACTCTGACTTCATTAAAGTGCAGACCCTCCACTCGCTCGTCATCGACTGGGTAGGTTAGCTTGGCGTAGTTGCGTCCCTCACGGGAGATCTTCTCAGCGCGAATCCTCAGTCGGTATATATCTTGGATTTCTCTGTCGAAGGACTTGCTCGCGTAGACGGTTCCAGTCTTCGAATCGATTTCGAAGAAGTGGTGGTCAGATGAGTCCAAGTCTGGAGCGAGTGTCCAGCGGTACGAGTCGGACTCGTGCCGGGAGGTTAGGTTTATTGTGACTATCTCCAGAGGCGCTGCATTATTTTCCTTCAATTGAACTTCGTAGTACTTATGGGGGAAGAGATTGTCAGTGGATTCTACCTCGGGCTCCTCGGCTGGGGGTAAAATTTGACCCTGGAGATTGACCAGCAGCAAAGCGGTGGCCGACTGCGAAGGGCTACCCAAATCCGATGCAATTACGGTGATGTTCAGGTGCTCGTAGGCGTTGTACCGATTAAAGTCACTGATTGTGGTGACAACGCCATCTCTCGAGTCAATTTGGAACATCGAAGGCATCTCCTTGTGGACCAGAGAAAATAGAACCAAGCCATTGCCGTTGCCAGTGTAGTCCTTGTCCACGGCGTTGATTTGCTTCACAAAGGTCCCGGGTAGAGTGTTTCGGTCGAGGAAGGCTCTGTATAGAGGAATTTGCTGTTTGCCCTCCAAATTGTAGAGCTGCGGATCAACAGAGTCGTCGTAGCCTATAAACTCCGGGACGTTGTCGTTCACGTCGACGATATTCACCTCGACTGCGACGGAACTGGACATCTTGTAGACATCCTCGGCATTGTCCATCGCAATAACATGGAAATCGTACTTTGACACTTGTTCTCGGTCCAGCTGCCCATCGATCTGGAGAACCCCAGATATGGGTGAGATGCTAAACGGAATGCCCTCGTCTGCTTCGATTCTGTACGTCACGTTGGCGTTCTGGCCATAGTCCAAGTCACTGGCATCGATTCTGTCCAGCGAATAATGCGCATACTCGCCTTCCAGGATGTCGAAGGAGTACCACGATTTTTTAAAGACCGGTGCGTGGTTGTTCACGTCAACGATGACAAATCGAATGCAGGTGGTGTCGAACAGGTCTCCAACATCCTTTGCTTTCAGCTTGAGTGTGATCTCAGACATAGCCGCTGGTGGCGCGTTAACCTTCAGCTCGCCGGACAGCTTGTCGATGGCGAAGTTTTTGAACACCTTCCTCGCTGACTTGCCAGTAAAGTCAATCGACTCCGACTCAATTTCATAGTACACGCGAGCGTTCTTTCCAAAGTCCTCGTCCGTGGCTGTCACTTGGAGCACGATAGTTCCAACCACAATGTCCTCCCTCATGGCGAACAGCGGGCACTTTTGTATCCCCTTCGCCCTCCTCTCTCTGCTCAGCATGGCATAGTGCCTCTCCAGAGCTAGCCTGGGTGAGCCAGGCAGGTCGTAGCTGGGAGTCAACGAGTGTGGCTGCTGGTTGTGCTTCTCGATGAAGAATATCTCCATGTCGGTGGTGTACTCGCGAATCTCCAGCTTGGACTCCTTAAAGACCGATATCTTGTCAAACATCGGTGCATTGTCGTTCACATCCGCCACTAGCAGGTTTAGCTGAGCCATCGACGACAGCCCCCCAGAATCCACAGCGATTAGCTTCAGCTTGTAGAACTGCTCCCTCTCCCTGTTTAGGTCCTTGCGGCCCGTGAATCTGATTGCATAGTGGGGTCCGCTGCTATACGTCATGTTCGGATTCAGTATCAACGACTGCATGTCGACGAACTGCTGTTCATCGTTCCACTGCTCGGTGAGGTTGAACATATTGAAGACCGAGATCTGAGAGCTGTTCGCCAGCTCAACGGCAAACATCTCGTTACCGTCGCCCTGAAGAACCACCTTGAACTCTGCGTTCTTCCCTGCATCTGCGTCGGTTACGTGTATATGTTGGTTGAGAAACACCTCGGACCCAAGCTCGCAATTCTCGTTGATCATGCCTACGTAAACCGCTGCGTCAAAGACCGGAGCGTTGTCATTGACGTCGTCCACCACCACGTTCACCTGGTATATGGCCGCACCACTGAGCTGCCCCTTCGAGTACTCCACTATGATGGTCAACTCATATGAACCTTGATCCTCTCGATCGAGACCGGTTAGGGTCATCAACGTGCCATCGTCTGTGATGGTGATTTTATTAAGGACCTCCTGTCGATTGGCGATGATATAGCGCAGGGCGACAAATCCGTCACTCGCAAGACGTCTCATCGCACGCGGTTTGGTCGAGTTCTTACCGGACATGGTAAAGTTTCTATAGCTGGACGGTTGCAGTCGTTTTACGGCGTTCATTTGGGCAAAGATTTTATGGGCTTCGAGGGTTTCCAGTTCCTTTTCGTTCTTGTATATCAACTGGCCAATGATGGCGCCAACCAAGTTCTCTTCGACATGGAAGTTAATTGCGCGCACGTTTATTTCCCTAAAATTGAAGTAGACCGTAAGTCTAAGCCTGGGAGACTTATGGTGTGAAGGGGATTCACTTACTCAATCACTGGACGCTTGCGGAGCTCTTCCAAGCCCACCACGTGGATAGTCACATTGGTGATGAGCACACCTTCTTTGTCTTCGTCGGAGGACGGAAAGCCCTCGATTGGCTTGCGGAAGGGCGACTTTATGAACGGATGCTGACGGCCTTGGGTAAGGTTTGTGAATTGCTAGGGAGTAAATTTGGAGGTTACTTTCTATAGCTATATAGATGGCGCTGATAGTCGAAATATCACATTCCCATAATTTACAGATTTTTACTTACAAAATTGGCGACAGCTTCAAAGTGGTATATAACCCTTTTGAACTCCTTCAATTCCCGAATCACTGTTATAATTCCCGAACGCTCTTCAATTGCAAATGGCACCCCGTCCGAGTACGAATGCAGCAAATCATACAATATGTCATCATCCCCTTCGTACATGAGAGTTGTGCGTACTTGACCCACGGACGTCCCAAGTGGAACATCCGAGCCCACCCATAACTCATAGGGTGCTCCAAGGAAATCCACCTCTTCGTCACCCAAAGTCGCATACACCTCAATGGTAACAACGGCCAGAGAAAATCTCCGCTCCGAAGGATTAATTGGCTACGATGGGATTACAGTTAATCAATGTACATATATTTATAGATAGAGGCCTGTTAATGTTTTACCTGATCACTAGCTTCAATGAAGACTGCAATTCTGCCGGGTCGTAGAGGTCCCGCCACGTGCAGTGACCCAGACTGCGGATCTAGCCGGAAGGGAATGAATCCACTGCCCTTCGGTCGCTGCAGCTCGTACAGCACCACCCCGTTGCGGCCTTCATCGGGATCGATGGCTACAAGCTTGCCAATCAAAGTACCAACCGGAGAATTGGACTGAACCCTGAACTCGTACAAGTTGCCCTTTTCAAATTTTGGGGTATTGTCGTTCGAGTCTAGAAGTGTGATTTCCACTTGAACCGAACTCGGTCCCTCCTCGTGAAGTTCGTCGTAGGGAGGATTCTTCTCGATTGCTTCTACAACCAGTCCAATGGATTTTCGTGCCTCCCGATCTAAGAGGCGATGTTCGCGAACGGTTATCCATCCCGAGCGTGAGTCAATAAGGAAGGCTCCAGCCGATGTATTCTCTTCAATGAGACTGTAGACGAATTCTGCGTTCTCTCCCTGATCTCGGTCCATTGCGTTTACTTGGAGAACACTAAAGCCGCTGGGCAAGTTCTCGACAATCGAGATGTTATAGAAGTCCACTTCGAATTCCGGCTGATTGTCGTTTAGATCTAAGACTTCTATTTCGATTCTGAAAAAGTGAAATACGTTTTAGGGTATCGTATAGTTTGTGGCGGGGTTAAGAAATCTTTATTAAAATAAAACAAATAAAAGCTCCACAAGAGAGCCTTGAGAAGATGCTTCCTTTATTCCCAACATTTATTGAAGGGTTCAGTTTTTTAATTGAATCACATTTGGTGGGACGTAAACGTAAAAGGTAAACGCCTCTAAACGGCAAGGTCTGGAAACAACTACAACGGTGAATGACTAAAAACAACAGGTTTTCAAAATTCATCAAAAAAAGCGGTGTTATCAAAAGATCATCGCATGTGAACATTGTTTATAACGAGGGAGCAGGACCGCAAATACTTTAAGGGTAAAAAAGGACTTAAAAAGATACAAAAGGTACAAGAACCCCCGAAAACTACAGAGTAAGAAAATTGACTTACATCCAAGAGTAGTAGATACTAGAAGGATTTGGAAAATTATACTAATCTGGTAGGCGGGATGGACGTGTTAGCTTTGTGGATTGCGGAAACAACATACATGAGAGAAAAGGCGTCTAACAGGAAGTATTCGAGCGTGTTTTCGGAATTTTTGCCAAGAGAAAGAAGAAGTCGCATGAAAAATAGTGTCGAAAATGCGTAAAATCGTGTCAGAATATGCGTCCAAAAACCCGTGAGAAATGCCTCAACAACGTGTAAAAAAGCGTAAAAAAAAAACAGGTCCAAAAATTGCGTAAAAAAATCGCGTCGACGCGTCGAAAACGAATCGAAAAAAAACGTTAAGAATACATGAAAACGCATCTAAAATGCGTAAGAACGTGTCAATATACGTCAAAAAACGAGTGAGAAATGCCTTAATAAAGTGCAAAACAGGTTCAAAAAAACGCATGAAAAAACACTTCAAAGAACAGGTAAAAAATCAAGTGAAAAACTCGTCAAAAACTGCTTCGAAATACGTGTTGAAAACTTGCAAAAACGTGTCAAAATACGCTTCAAAAATGCGTGAAAAACGCCTCAACAACGCGTAAAAAATGCAAAAAAAAAAAGTGAATCGGAGACCGCGGGAAGAAACCACGTAAAAAAATGCGTCGAAAACTGCATCCAAATACGAGTGAAAAAAACGCATAAAGAAACGCGTAAGAAACAAAGAAAATACGTGCGAAAAAACGTGTCTAAAAGAACGTAAAAATCGCGTGAAAACCGCCTCGAAAACACGTTAAGAACGCGTGAAAAAAAATCATCTAAAAAGCCGTGAGAATACAATTAAAAAGAAAAAAACACGTAAAAAAGGCTCGTGAAAAAAACGCACAAAAAAGCTACAAAATCCCATAAAAATTTGTCAAGATATGCTTGAAAAACGCGACAAAAACGCCTCAACAACGCGTAAGACAAATTTAAAAATGCATCGATAATCGCATGAAAAAACCGCGTCCAAAAATATGTCAAAAACTGCATCGAAATAGGCGTCATTAAACGCGTAAAAAAAACACGTTAAAAACGCGTCGAAAAATACTTAAAAAAGGCTAAGCTCAAAATCCATTGATTTTATCAAACGTTCCCTGCGTAATTAGTCTTTTAGAATCAAGCAGACTCAAGAATACGACGGAAGTCACACTGATTAGTTTTCCATATCTATATCTATATAACCAACCACCAACTTAAGTGGCACACGGTTTTCTGCTACAACGTATTATGCCCAAGCTTCAAATTTTTAAGCATGCAAACCGCACTTTATGTAAGCCTCATGATATTTCATCGGTAATCAATGCATATACGAAAATAAGTATAACCACCGATATCGACAATTAAAACTGAGCTATAATAACCTTTCGGATGAGATAAAAGCGGAAGCTGTCATTGGAAAGTGTAGATTAGTAAACGATGGGCTAAGACTTTTTTCGAATCTCGTCTAACTTTCGTATTTCGCTGTATCTATATACTCATCAATCAGTGACCTACCACAAACACATACACCTGCTGCATGTCGGCGAAAGTTCCCCATCGGCGAGTTCGGTGGGCCGATTGCGTAACGTACCGTACCGTTAAACTAATTTCAGTTTTATGTCGGAAATTACAGCACTATTACATTACAGTGATGATTTGGATATTTTTAGTCATCGGTTGTCTTACATACGAATTCCGCGTTCCAATGTCATCACATAGGCGGATGTTCCACGGAACTTAAAAAAGTTATTCCTTCAAATGGGACATAGAAGATTGGATAATGGTGCATAAAACGTAAGCGCACACCTTAAAACAACCGCGAGGATATCCATTTCAACCAGTGAAGCTTATATTCACTGTTTGCGGAACAATCACACTTTCGGAACCCTTTCCCTTTCTGTAGATATAGCTCCAGTGAACTACAACTTGCAAGAGGGTTTCTGCTTTTCAAACGAAATTCGAATCTAACTCCGCTTTGGACTCAAAACAAACAAATTGCATCCATTTCTACAGTGGCTACCTACTTTCTCTGAAAGCCATGTATAACCTCCATCTACAGGTCACAAAGACTATGTGCCCGATGTGATTTTATTCAATTCCTAAGGTACCAAGCTACTACAAATTGACTTACCTTGCAAGCGCCTTTTTAAACGGGCTGTCCCTCTGCCTCGTCTCGATCTGCAGTACGAATGTATTCCCAGGCAAGCTTTCCTCCTCCAAGTCGACTTCTTTTTGCAGAAGGATCACCCCATTAGTGGAGTTTACATGAAACAGTTTGCGCTCATTTCCGGAGATAATATCGTACACAAGTGTCGCATTTAGTGAGTCCTGATCATAAGCCATGATCGGTGGTGAAAAGTACAATGGCATTCGAATTGGCTTTCCCTGCAAAAGACCAAAAGATCATTAAATAGCTTCGAACACCTTCACAACACTTACCGTCATTGGGAAGAATTCATTGATCTTCGTCCTGTATACTCCTTCGGTGAACTTGGGCGGCATATCGTCCACATCTAGGACTCTCACCAAAATCGTTGTATTTGTCTGATGTGGTGGCGTGCCACGATCCATTGCCAGCAGCGGAATTCGGAACTCGCGCACGCCATTGTCGAAGTCCAGCTCACGCCTTAATATCAACAGTGGACGGTGGGGGCTCTCTAAAGCGAAGAATGGACCACCATCGAGACCATAATTGTGATTCCCAATGGTCAGATGGACCTCAGAGTTTGGTGTGTTTGGCTTGTCGCGATCGAAGGCCTGTATTCCACGGAAGATCACCGAACCGGGAGGCGTCGACTCTTCAACTTCGACGACGTACGGCTCGTTGATGAACTCGGGCACTTGGTCGTTCACGTCCTCGATGTACACCGTCACTGATATGTAACTGTCCTAAGTGGGGAGAAAATTATAAAAGAATGAACGTAATATCAGAAATACCCACAGACCTCTTCATTTCGTCCATGATTGCCGGCGCACAGCACCCGAAACTTTAGCAAATTCTGCGGCTGGTCTCGGTCCACCAGATTCTCGAGGGATTTCGTCAAAAATATCTGTACCGTTGTGGAATTCAACTCGTCCAGCGTAAAGTACGAATGATCTGATAAGCCATCGATACTCTTCAAGAATATCGACGATCGTGGATGCGCATGCAGCATCAGTATCTCCTGATCGACAGGAGTATCTTCTCGGATGCGTATGAACCGCACCCCTTCACTCTCCAATCCCAGCCCATCTGTGGTGTGGAAAACGCAACCTGCAGGCAGATACAATGGAGGTTAGTAGCCACACAACAAATACAGTGCAGACGACGATCGACAAGAAGTAGGCTGACAAGTGACGTCCGCTGACTGCCCCCCCAACGATGGAGGCGAAACGAAATCTTACATAAAAGTGTATCTCCGTGTACGTGTTTATTCTAATGCAGATCACAGATCGCGAGTGTGCATTTGATAACTTTCTTCGCCCGCACGGTATGGGTGCACCGTGTAAATTGAAAGGCAAAACACAAGAAGATATCTGCGTTCTCGTAGCTGTATCTCTTCCCGCATAATTGCTGATTTGTTGCGACACAATTTCTCACCGTGAAACAATGGGTACTCGACTCGACTGGGATGCCTCAATTGAAGACATTCCACGACGAAAGCTGCAGTAGAATGTGCAAGTAGTTCCCACCCTCATGACATAATTAACTCATTTTGAGAAAATGCACCACTTGTAGTGCAATCTTTTCTCGGTTGAGGTTTTTCTTCCACCGCAGTGTCTAGCTTTGAAGAAAGATTGAAATAGGAATTTGATTTCCCTATTCGGATTTTGTGCGCATTTTTCCGCGAGAGCCATATTGCCAAGAATTTTAATTTCTTATTTCTACTTCTGGTAGATATCTAATAAAGACTGACGGCAAGCTAATTGTCATGTCAATGTTGGAAGCATCGTTCAGCGTGTGAAATTTTCTCTTAGTTCTGTGTTTACATGACCCTAAGACAAATGGATGGATGTTGGGATGATACACTGCAGTACAGCATTAGGGGGATTTACAGCAGTTGGCCCTCTCTGCCAATTTCGTTACTTTCCGAGAGGTGTCTCAAATGCTCTATTCTTAAGGAGGTCCTGCTGTATGTGATGGATGATGCATTTTGTTTCATTATCGTTACAACTAAGATTGAATTTAATCAACTGCTTCAGCAGTCTAGTGTTTGTATAAGACCTATAGCTTTATCAGTTGACTAAACAGGTCCAGCGTGGCCATTAAAGTATTTACTTTAAGAATTAAGTTGAAAGGATTAGAAAAATGTTTAACAATTTGAGATTTTCTGACGATGTTGTCGTAATATCACAAAAAGCGGACAACATTCAGACAATGGTAACACAACTGGCTTCAATTTGTAAAAAACTACGGACTATGCATAAATCAGTCTAAAACAAAAGTGATGACCAACTCTACACATAAGGACATTACACTCGATGGCGTAAATATTGATTATGTTGAGGACTATATTTATTTGGGACAGTTAAAATCATTTAAAAATCAAGAAGAAAAGGAAATAGATAGACGAACATCAAAAGCGTGGCGACAATTCTGCAACATAAAGGAAACACTCAACGCAAAACTAAATAAAGACTCAAAAAAATATCTAATGGATTCCGCAATTTTACCAGTTCTGACATACGGACTTCAAACATTGGGCGTAACAGCAAATCTAACCGAGAAATTAAGGATCTGTCAGACAAAAATGGAGAGGAAACTTATCGATATAAGACAAATACAAAGAGTGCGGAACGAAGAAATAAGAAGACAAACGGACATCATCGATGTAATAAAAAGGACGAAATAACTTAAATGGAACTGGGCAGGACACACATCAAGAATTACAGATAATAGATGGACAAAACTTCTGATCAAATGGACACCACCAGCGACAAGACCAACCGGACGACCACGAACAAGATGGGTTGACGATATTAACCATTTCATTGGTAACATGCCGCAAAAAATAGAGATTTATGGACAACTATGGGGGAGGCTTATACTATTTGCAACTTTTTTGAAAATAATGCTTAGACTTTGCCAAATTATAATGAATTTATTTTATGTATTATAAATTAAAAAAATTAAATATTGACATATAAATACTTCTAATAACAATGTAGTAATAGAAAAGAAACATGTATCCAAAAATGTGATGAAAAATTTGTAATCCTAATAGTAAATTAAAGTTTATAATAAAATCTCGACCACAGCGTCATCTATCGGGTCCAAAACTATCCCTTCTTTCAAGTTGCAAGTAACCTACACACCCACAAAATTTCATTGAAATCTGTTGAGTGGTTTAGAAGATCGGTATCAGCGCCATCTATCGGGTCAAAAACTATCCTTTCTTTCAAGTTGCAAGCAACCATACACATACACACCCACAAAATTTCATAGAAATCGGTTGAGTGGTTTGGGAGTCGAGCGCGGCTGCGTAGTGATGGCGACATCAGGGGCCGAATTACCGCATCAGTAAGCGAGCCATACGTCACTGAATTTTGTGGATTTTACAAGCAAAACAATAACAAATTCAGTCACGTATTGCTCGATCACGGATGTGGTAATTCAACCCCAGGCCAATTTCCGCCGTCGCCCCCGAATTTCCGTCTCATTCGAGTCAATTTTACCCCTAAATCGCGCCAATAGACTGATGTTTTATATAAGGTTAGGTTAGGTTGGGAGGGCAGTTTTGCTACCGATGCAAATTTCACCCAGAAGCCATGAAGGCACATTGTGAGTACCCTGTTTGTACATGCAAGGACATGTGGCTAACAAAACCACTTCGATCTGTTGAGGAATAGTTTTATGTCTGATAGAGGTACCCCTGCCAAGTCGTCCAAACTTTCGAAGAACCTTGCTCCCATACAGGATGAGCGGCGTTCCTGTAAAGCTGGGCAGTGGCATAGAAGGTGTTCCACGGACTCGATTTCCTCCTCGTCTCTATAGCTTCTGCAGAATTCATTTGCAAAAAGTCCTAGCCTTTTAGCCATGTTTCCTATGATGCAGTGTCCGGTTAAAACCCCGACGAGCATCCGGATTTGGCTTCTGTTAAGGGAGATTAGGAACTTTGATCTTTTGGTGTCAACCACAGGCCACAGACTTCGGGTTATGACGCAACCGATGGTGTTGCTCCATTGTTCCTTAGCCAGTTGTGTGGTGACGCCTTCAATAAAAGTCTTAGCAGTGTTGAAAGGCGGTAACACCTCTCCGTCCGCAAGTTGAGGGTTCATATCAGAGCCGTATCTGGCTAATTCGTCCGCCTTTTCGTTCCCTTCCACCCCAACGTGTCTCGGGACCCATGTTTTACATAAAAAAAAAAAAAACAAAAAAATTCAAACGCTACCTGTTTCTTAAGTTGTAGAATTACAACTTTTATTGGAAATTTGGCACCTTGTGATATGGGGCAGGATTTAATACGAAAGGCACGGGAAAAACTGAGTGGGTACAGCTACCTATAAAAGAGACTGACACCGTATGTGCAATCATAGCTCGGGAATGGATCGTTCAATTTTTAATATTTTGGGCTTGGTGGATTTGTATTAGCCCAAGGAAGGACATACTACTTTCTATCGTGAAAATAAAAGTTTAAGTCGATGAGATTGGGGATAGAACTTTTAATGGACGCCCTTTAAAAAAAAAAGATTGAATAGAAAAACGGGTAGTGTCAGTGTCACATGTGGAAGTGAAAAAAATAAAATACAACAAAAATAATTTAAAATGTTAAAATTTTTAAATTCTTTGGATGTTCCGGGCTTGAAATTGGTTCAGTTATAATTTTGTTGAGCAACCTCAATCCACCAAAAGCTTGTAACGGATCGCGTTTGATTTGATTGTGAAGAATCTCAAATCAAATGTCATGCAAGCGACGATTTTGAGTGGAAAATTCAGAAGCAACGTTTCTCATTTCGTAGATTCCGCTTACTCCGAACGAGTTGCCATTGGTAGGTATTTAAGCGTATCAATGTCCCTTTTCGCTATGACAATTAATAAGTCGGAAGGGCAATCGCTGGAAATTTGTGGCATTAGTCATAAATTCCCCCGTTTCACACATGGTCAATTGTATGTGGCGTGCTCACATGTGAGCAAACCTTCCGCATCATACGTCGTTTACCGTAAACCACTTTAGTGAAAAGGGGGAAGGTTGACTGACACGTCAATCGTTGAGTTTTTATTGAAAGACATCGACATTGCTATACTTAGTTATTTCTATTGTATTTAATATCACTGGCTGAATTATTACAAATGCTAAGAAATCTGTGGTTTTGAAATTTACCGCCCTTTTCTTGTTCACTTTTTTGGTCAAATCTACTTTATCTTCTTTTTTGTATGTGACAACGCTGATTAGGATCACCCTGTGGCAATGGATCCGCACAAGAAGTTACTATTTAGAGCCGATTTTTGGCCGACGCGCGGCGTAATTTGTTCGTACCTTTATGAAAAATCACCATCAACGGCGAGCACTATAGAACAAAGCTTACTGAATTCTTTTGGCCCGAATTGAAGGATATGGAGGTAGACGACATGTGGTTCCAACCAGGACGGGACTACGTGCCACAAAAAAAAAAAAAACCTTTTTCAAGAACGATTTGAGGGTATAATTATTATCTCTAGCAGAGGTAACGTGAATTGGCCACCGAGATAGTGCGATCTAACTCCGCGTGAGATTGTCTTGTTGGAAGCCGCAAATTTATGCCAATAAATCGCAATTAACCGATAAACTTGAAGCAAGCATAACCAATGCCATCGCTCAAATTCACGCGGATCTATGCCTCAGAGTCATTCCAAATTTGACCACTCAGATCCGTGCCACCGTGAGAAGCATATAAAAACATAATGGCATACATGGGCCTTTCAAATAAAAAAAAGGATTTCCTTAATACTTCTCAAACAACGATATACCATTCATTCATTCCATTTTAACATCGACCCGTCGTTATTGAAAAACCCTTAATAAAACCTTTTTTTTTTTTATTAAATCTCAACATACAACTGTTCAAATTCACTACCACTAACTTCCAAAACAATTCACTTTCCGTAAATTATCAATTGATAGTTCAAGCCATTTCTCGGGGCGCTCTGGAAGGACAGCGTTATGTACGTATATCCAGGACCACCAGCCAAAATTTTGGGCCAACTTGCAGTCACATTGTATGCGTAGTCGACAGTTTGAACGGCGGTAATTTTCACTTTGTTAGTCTTACCCTAGTCATGAAAAAAATTCACTTTTAATAAACACCATATTTGGGAGCAAAGATCGCGCTAAACTTACGTATTTAGGAAACTGAGATTGCCTGTAAACTCCATAGGGAGTTGAGTAATTGTAAATTCTCTCAGAGAGTAAAATCTTGCCCTTCGTTGAGATGGTACCCCAAGTACTGCTAATAGCATAGGAAGTTGCTGCAAACACTATCAGGATGGTGAACAAAATCGTGCGAACGTTCTTCATTTTGGCTCAAGTTTGTAATTGTTACTGATTTGTTTATAACTTATGAATCGACTATTTATACCTGCGACAAATCGGTGCTGGTCTCGAATGAATCAGAGTTAGCCGTGTTATCTTATCAGCAATCTTTATTTATAATGTGCGGCAATTCCAAAATATTATGAAAAAAACAAAAAAACTGGTTATTCAGAACGAAGTAGATATCTGACGATTTTTATCAAATTTCGAGGAAACCTCTTGAACGGTAGTGGGAAGCATTACCTACTTTAATTTTCTCTATTTTTAATCGATTAGATTGGGTAGACGATTTTGGTAATCCCCCAAGGCACCAGGTGGATATTTGTGGCACTCACATTAATTTGGCCACTTGAGTATTGTGCCTAATTTGTTTGATATATTGGCAATTAAGGCATTCGGCCGATTTTCCGAGGAAGTTGACGGAAAGTTGACAGAACAAAAGGGCGGATAAGAAAGAGGAAGATAACTCATACAATATTGTTAGCACCAAAAATTTTTTTGCAGTGGCCATCCTCTCTGTTGGATTCAATATTTTCTGACCTAGTTCTCATTTGTCAGCTGACAGTAGCCCAACGTTCACTTTCTGACAGAGGAAGTACACATGTTCGCTTTAAGATAAATGAAAGTACTCCTCTGCTCCGCTTGACTATAGCAATCTACTGCGGTTTTTCGATTTCCCGTTTTCCAATTATTTTCGTTCCGACTGTATTTTTATAGGCTCGCAATAAATCAGTTACTGGCAAGACTCGAAAAACCATTTTCAATCTAGTAGGCTTAGGTAGCAGCATACTACTTGCCGGACTCGAACCGGGGACCGATCCCTCGCTTAGTAGTAAAACACACTAACCACTAATCCACTGCACCTAATTGTTTTTTTTTTTTTTTTTTTTTACTTTGGAAAAATACATTTGTGAAACATGGGGTTGGGACTTTTTTATGACAGCATATTCTTCTACTTACAAAATGGTGGAATTATGCCCTTAATTCATTAATCTTAGGTTAGAAATACTAAAGTACAACTGCAAGCCCATATTTCTGTATCACTTATTTCCCACTCGAGCGAAAAACCTATTGATACACCTGTTTGAAATTTTAAAGTGGTAAATGTTAGCTGGTTATACGTTTATTATAAACTAGCTATAGTAAAAACTCATGTTTTTATTTGTTTTATATACAAATAAATGCAAATTTCATTTAGTGGAAAAAAATGCGAATTGTTTTCGAAATTAGGGGACAAATTAATGCTGTTGCTGAAAAAAAGGGGCAAACAGTCTTCAAAGTATGGGAACTCTGTTGGGACAGTCATTAGCAGTTCGGGCATACAAGTGGTGTTGTTTTTGTCTTCGAAATTGTTTATATTAATATATATCGGCGGGCGGCAACGTAAGACCGAGTTCGCTGGGTAAATTTTTGCTAAACATTCATTTTATAATGTTGGTTAATAGTTAAAGGCTCCCATATGGAATTTTCGTCGAAAAAGTACAGGGAATGTAAAAAAAAATTATCCTCTCTCCATCCTGTGGTCTTCACAACCTCTTAAAGAAAAAATTATTTGAGTATACACCGAGCTTGGAGTTATGCTTGCGTATAAGACAGTTTCAAAGTGACGACTTTTATTGAAGTGCTGGTATATACAGTCTATCGAGAGAGAATAAACTCTTAGGGTGTCTAAGATCCAGCTTTGGCTAAATCCGTTTTTGTTGTTCCACTTGTCCACCTAAGGCTTGTTTTTTTCAATAGCAACCAGCTTTATCAAGATTTTGAAAGCAGGGATCAGAGTGCCTAGGTTACTTTTCATGTAGAATAGGTATAGTATGGTTTTATATTTGGCTAGTTCATCAGCCTTACTCAGAAAATAGTGCTGAATTTTGAAGTGCCGCTTCATTTCCCTAAGAGATTGACTATAGGTACAGCCCACTGGCTATTCGAAGGCATTCGGGTATCTTCAGCAGATATCAGGGATCTTTGAGGATCTGGAAACTTCGGTACATAAATTCCTTTGGGTATTACCTATCCAGAGTGTCGAAGCCGGCCATAAATGTAAATACTGAAATCTCTCCCATCAGTCTCAGCTTCGAACTTGTTGCAAGTCGGTGGTGCAATCGATACTGAGGTTTCTATAAATTGAACAGTGAGTCCTCTCATAGTGTCAAGATTGATGATTTATTTTGACAGCAGAGGAGAAGATTCAATTGCAGCCGGTGACACACGTTTCTAAAACTGCAAATCGATGGCAATTTTCAATCGTTTTGTACAATATCAAATTGTTTCGGATAGTGATTTATGTATTTCTAGTACCCCATCATAGTTTCAGCTAGAACTCATTCATTGTTTGTCTGTACGATAAACAATCTTTGCGTGTTCTTTTTTTTCAACTCTTGTTAACTATCAAAAATATTGACACTATCTAGCAGTTGTTTCCATTTCTGTCCACATTATGACACATGTGAACCAATATTGCAATAATAAAGTGAGCTTTGGTTTAAAATCCATACAGAGATGTGTAGTTGTAAGTTTCCTCAGATAACAAGATCTTGTGCCTTGCTGTGACAGCTGGCAGAACAACATTTGATGCTAATCGTAGAGCAAGTTGTACCAAATGTAACAGGACGGTGAATAAAATTGGGCCCATGTTTGCTCGTTTTTGGCCCGAAGTATTGTAACTGGTGGTTCTTTAACCAGTAAACGAGCTATTTAGATGAGCTAGCTGAGACTTAATTTTAAATGAATCACTGCTTAACAAGCGTGTTATCTTATCAAGAGTCTCTACATTATAAGAAAAATGTAAAGAAAAAAAAAAAAAAAATTCAGCAATTTCCTAGAAAACGTCTTCAATGGCGGTAGGAAACTTCTTATATTATACTTTTTTTTTTATCACTTAGGTAGTTGGATTTTTTTTGCAAAACATTAGACTTCAGGCCTGACTCGATGTTGACAAAAGTCATTTACAGTTGAACACTCGAGGGATTTAAAGGTGTAAGGGTGTATGTGTTGTGTATGCCAAAGTTTTCGGAATGATGATCAAGACAAGAGAACACTGGGAAAAAACGATCTGAAACCTTAGGTCTAAACTTTCAAAATTATTTATATGATCGGGTCAGCGTTGCTGCTGAAAAATTTCCAAAAATTTTAACACAAAACATTTTTTTTTTTTTTTCATTACGAAAGACTTTTTTTTCATAAATGTTTGCAGGTTTTTTCTTTCAATAAAAAATTAAATCTTACCTAAACTGAAAAAGGGACCATTTTGATTACCTTTGAAAGGGCCAAGGGTCCTGAAGCTCAAAAAGGGGCAAACGGCAACGCTGGATCGGGTTAGAGACTTGGCCTGATATGAAGCGAAACACACCGCTTAGACTTATGCCATTGTAAGGAATGCTATCTACTTAGCTTTACTCAATTTTGACTTGGTTCGATTGGTGGCGCAAATAAATTTGCAACGATGTTTTTCAGCTTGCGCTTAAGGACCTATGTCTCATTCACTCCGCACTGGAAAACGTGTTTACGTCGAAAACTCGTCGATACATTCATACCGAACACCAACTAGTATTCGTTTGACGTTTGCATCTATGAGACACTAGTCGCGAAACTTCTGTGTAAACTATTTTGGTTAACAATTTCGATCGCATAATTAACAAATAAAATGAATTCAGAGCATTTAAAAATAATAGTAGCACATCAAATAAGTGTGGAAAAAGATTTTAAGTTGTGACTTGTGACATTTGTTCGGTCAGCTGTTCTGCTGAATTTGCTGAATATTGCAAAAGGTGTGTCTGTTTCAACAACCTAACGATTGGAAGTCATTTTTGTAGTGTTTTCGAAAACGACGACTTTAAACGACTCGTTTTGAAAAATAAAATATGTATGGGAGAACTTCTGTTCGCGATGAAGTTTTCGAGTGTTTTCGCGAAAATACAGTTTTTGACTCGGTGTGATAGGGTATTATAATCCTTGCACATTACTAACATGAGTTCCAAAATAAAGCTATTGTCTCCATAGATTTGACAACGATAATTAAAATAATTTACTAAAATATTTACCTATAGGTAGTTGATTAAGACATAGGCTTAGGAACTACAAAAACCTTTATAATGTTTTATGTTTGTTCAGATACAAAATTTCGGTATTTCAACTTTGACTCGTGGAGTCCTTGCAAATAGATTTTTGATTGATTTTTAGCGAAGCTGTATAAGTTATTGGTTAGCTTCCTTTTACTTATTTTAATTTTACGATAATTGCGATACCTTAGCACTGAAGTTGACTCTCTAAAATTCTCTTAAGTTTCTCAATGTTTTTGCGCCAAATCAGCTGCCTTGATTTGCCTTTGATGATTAGGTCCAATAGACTTTATAGCAAATACCGAACCTATTAAATGTATTTTAGAGAAGCTATTATCCGAAGATAAAAGTTGCGATCGCTTTGAAAGTGAGAACGATGGCAAGATCTTTTCTGAACTGTGGCAGATATTAAATTTATAGTTTTCATCAACTTCAGAAAATCTGATGGGTCGTAGCTCAAAGTTTAGATAGGTAAGACTCGAAGTACCAAGTATGCTGGGATTTTTGCCCCAAATACCTGCAGTATAGCAAAGCATACTGTTCTGAACGTGGGAACTCAGAAGCTCTGCCAGAAAAGCTCCCTATATTTGTCAGACGTTAGGAGCAGGAATTTCTGTAAAAGAAGTGAGGTGCGTTCTTTCTTATTCGGCCCATATAATAAGCCTACCCCACACGTTTAAGTAATATTCTCGATGAGATCAATTAAATCAAAAGTGATTTTTGCAATGGAATTCGACCCAAATCAGGAATGCCCTCAAAAAGAATACAAAGGTTAAGTATACAACGCAAAAATACAATTAGAGCAGGCACTTTTATTTCAAAATCTTCCCATCCATTCACAGTCAAAATTTTACTTTCCATAGATTACCAACTGATAATCCAAGGCATTGTTCTGTTTGCTCTGGAAAGCAAGCGTAGTGTAGGTAAATCCTGGACCGCCGGCCAGAAGCGTAGCCCAGCTAGCTGTTGCATTTCTTGCGTAGTCAATAGTTTGAATGGCGGTAATTTTCACTTTGTTTGTTTTGCCCTGCAGACAAAAGTCGGAATTAGAAGAATATAAAACACTTGAGAAAACTTCAACTCAACTTACGTATTTGGGAAACTGAACTTTTCTGTAGATACCATATGGTGAAGTGTAGTTGAATACTCTCTCGGAGAGTAAAACTTTATCCTTGGAACCGACAGAGCCCCATGTGCTGCTCAAGGCAAAGGATGTTGCAGCAAAAGCTACCAAAACTGTAAACAAAAAAGTGCTGACGTTCTTCATGGTGATATGAACTATATAATTGCAACTAATACAATGCTGACAAGGGCAACTGCTGCAGCTATTTATACTAATAACTTCTAACGTTTTGTGATTCATAATTTAACGAGTGCCTTATCTTATCAATAATTTTTTTTTTGCTTTTTTTGTTACACAGAAAAAAAGTAGTTCTTAAAAGTATCAATCGGCTATGCTTGCATAGGGAATTTTGTAATGGTCGTGGTTGTAGTTTTGATATATTTTGAAATTCAATTAAGATGACACCTATACGTGTGTGTAGATTTGATCGAGCAGAAAATTTAATTTATTTACTAATCTAGATCGTCTCCTTAAATGCTGGATTCTTGGAAAGACTTCAACGTATTTTCTAGCGACTCAATTAACTTATCGCCATCTGGAAGTGTTTTCTTAAGTAGGTATTTGTTATGATAAAAAAACAAAACAAAGTGCATGACTGGGTCTCACGAAACTTTCTTGTTCATCAAAAGTTTGGTTGAGTCAATTGGTAGGTAGGTAAAAAGTTCAGAAGCAACCGTACATAAAATAAAAGAATGGGTAGTTTTAAACAAATTCGGTGGAGTGACATAATGTCCATGGGCGTTATTTCTGTCCCAAACGGACATTATTTACTGTCTTATTAAGGTGAAGTTATTTCCCATGTGAAGTTATTGCCCATGAAGTTATTTACCGCACCGTGAGTTTTGTAAGTTGAAGCTCTCAGTAACAGGCAATTGTCGCAAGTCCTGGTGAGAGAGTTATAAACGCCTATTGTACTATATTACTCACACTTTACAAGATTTTTGAATACAAGGATAAATGTAGTAAATGCTTCTGTTTTCTGATCTGTTAGGGCATGTCTTTATTTTTAACTAGAATAGATTAGAGACGAATTCGGAGATCTCTTTTTGAGTAGTCATTTTACAGAAATAATTCAAAAACTGATTTATTATTAGAAAAACTAAGTAGGAGATCTTATTTAAAATACTTATAAATGATATTTCAAACGCATTTTGAGAGCAATTAGAGCAGTTTTTGTAAAATTTGGCAGACAAAACAGTACCAAATATTGCGATGTTTAATTTTAAAAATACTATTGCTTAACTATTAAGCTGAAACCCGAATATAGGTTATTGTTCGGGATGTAAGCATTACTTGGGTTTTAAAGTTTTATCGGAATCGATAAAGGAATTTTCAAGACATGAACACTTTTTCAAATTAGCGTTTTCGCTGATCCGTATTGAAAATTAAGGACGCAAGGCAGGGTAGCTGACAAAATTAGTCAAAAAATTAAGTTGACAGTTTGTACATGTGCCTGGCATAGAAAAACCAATCAAGCTTTTACGGTCAATTTATATCTAGTCCAGACCAATCCAGTCGAGAATAACTAGATTTTTGAATGTGCCAGTTTTTGATAGTTACGCCATTTTTCGAAACAAACGCTTCCGAAAGAGGAGAAGTAAACAGAAGAAGAAAAATGCTTACACTACATACTACACATGAGCATTATGTCATTCAATCACAAGCTGAAGCAATGTTCAATGAAGAAATGCCGCCGCAGCTAAAAAAGGGCCGATTTAATGAACTCCAGAGCGAGCGATGACCTATTTTTAATTGATTTTACCATTTATTATTATTATTGCTTAATTGTAGCATAACTAACTTTTGTAATAGGTAACCCATTGTCCATATTTGCTTTACAGACAATAGAAGAGTTTTTTGTTCAATGAAGTCAGACTTAGTTTCACATTACAAGATTCCGAGTTTCTAATCACAACATACACTAAACATCTTTTAAAATATACAAAGTGTAAAGTCGCTAAGCAAGTGAAATCCTCCCCCCCGTGCGAAGGATAACATACCCTGCTCCCGGGTTAACAAATGTGTAAAAAATTTTAAGTTGTCAGTATGACTCAAAAATGCGATCAGTCAAAATCACTGTCACATTTAGAGAATGTCGAGAAAGCAGCTATAAATATAAACAAATATAAAACCTACTTTTTGTAACAGCCTACAAGGCGAATGGAGCACCCAGTATCAGTGGTAATGCTTTACCAACAGATGTCGAAAACGAGTTTATCAAATCTCTTCTACAACAAACTTTGGGATAAAGAAGAATTGCGTAAGCTAAGAGCCCAAAACTTGAAGACCACACTGCATAACTCCAAGAAGAGACATTCCATATTAATCCAAGAAAAGCCAGAGCTTCTACAAAAATATCGAAAAAAACAAAAAAAGGTCTGAAATTATTTACGATTTCTACAACAGTTTGAAGATGTTGTAAATAATTCAGCCAATTTTGATGTTTGAATACTTGTTGCACGTATGATAACTATAACTCCAGCGCCTTACTTGATTGAGGGCGATTTTTTGCAAAACCAAAAAAGGGGAAATGCTTACCTTCATATAGATATACTAGCGTGCCCGGCGAACTTCGTCCCGCCCAATATTGACTTTTTGACTGAAATTATTTGAATTTGGAGCATTCACTATTCCACCAGAAATACATTTTTTGATCCAAAATATCTATTGACAAATGCGGTCTCACTGTATATACTGCGATCAAATCAAAAAAAAAAATAAAAATAACACTCCTCGTACAAAATATATGGAAGATAAATTTCTAGAATTCTCCAATTTCCCTTTAGAATTTTCCATTTTTTTTTTTTCGTCGTATGAACCTTCCTTAGGCGTAGACAAACACAACAAAGAAAAGATAGCTCAAATCCAAAGAGTATCCAATACTCTTTTCTCAAATCCGAAGTTCCGTTCTCGAGTTCCCTCATATGAAAAATTTTTGTGGTAGGTGTTACCATCTCTGAGATTGAAAAGGAGACGCAGGAAAAATTCAAGACGCTTAAATACGAATGACAAATCGTTCTGAATAAGGGGAATCCGAGCAATGAGAATGTTTGCCTTTAAAATTTCCCCTCGAAACCGTCGCTTGGATGACATTTGATTTGATCTTTCACCATCAAATCAAACGCGTTCCGTTACAAAGTTTCGGTGCATTGACGTTGCGCAGTAAAATTATAACTGCCCGGAACATCCAAAGAATTCAAAAATTCAACTAATCCCTATAAAGTTTTGTTTTCACGACAAAGAGTAGCATAGTATGCCCTTCCTAGCGTTTGACTTTATTTTTGAATGAGAAGTGCCGCAAGTAAAGTACCAACAACAGGGCCCATAACTATCCTCTCTCACAAACTTTAAGCAACCATACCCATCCCAAAAAATTTCAATCGTCTCAATAAAACTGTTTCGGAAAACGACAACACCGCCACCTATCGGGTCAAAAATTTTATCTCTTAAGCCTGCTTAAGCCTGCATTACACCAATACGAACAAAAGAAAAGAAGAATCGTTAAATTTGGCCCAGTAAGAACATTCTCCTTGGTTATGTTACTTGTGCCGGAAATCGAATGGAAATGTTATTTACCTATTTAAAATTGATTAAAAACTAATTTGGAGTTTTCGTCGAACAATTGTACAGCTAAATGAAATATGAATTACTGAAATGTCAAATTCAAAAAAGTGTACCTAGGCAACCAACGCCAACTACATTGTTACAAATAAATTTCATGTTGTTGATACAAAATTGATATGCAGGGAAATCTAACCCGTCGTAAATATCTCCCAGCGCCACCTATCGGGTCCAAATTTTGGCCAAAGCTTTCTATTTTTTTAAGTGTTATGTGGTGTAAATTTGAGCCAAATCGGTCTATAAATAAGAATTTTCAAAAAAGGGACCCCAGCGCCCCCTATAGGGTCTAAAATAAACATTAACCATCCGGAGCACCACACAAACATATGGTGTGAATATAAGGGGGATAGCTTCAGAGGTTCAGCCGTTATCGTCGGTCATACATCCGCACGAACGTTTTTATATATTAAGATGTTTTCCGAAAACATACCCGGAAAACGAATGGTGCAATTAAGAAAATTCACCGGAATTTTATTGAGAGCACTTCAAAGATATAAAGTATATGCGTTGAGTCACTTGATAACGGCCATATCTCGAATGTTGCTTTGCAATAAGAGAAGCTTTATCTTTCAAATATTTCATTTGTAGATCAGGTAAAGAGTTTTTTTTTTTTTTTTTTTTTGACCAACAAAGAGAACAAAAAAAATTAATTTCATTTTGCTACAAAAAATAAAGTGCAAAGCTAGGTCGAACGAAACTCTCTCGTTCAGCAAAAGTTTAGTTCAGTGAATTGGTGGGTAGGTAAAAAGTTCAGAAGCAGGCCGTATATAAAATGTAGGAGTAGGTAGTGTTAAATAAAATTCAATTTTAGGTCAATCATTCGATAAAGGGGACATTTGAAATAACAATATGATTTTTTTCATAAGTTTCAGCTCTCAATAACAGGCAATTTTGTCAAGTTCTGGTTAGAGAGCTATAAGCTGTTGTTTAACTATAGTAAGGACAAGATTTCGCCAAAATAATAGCGATCGCCGCAGGTCAGTGGTCAGTAAGGGAACCTGCAGTCAGTGTGGGTATAAGAGACAAAAATCTTTGCCGCAGTATTAATGAAGCAACCAAAAATGAAACTCTCATTCCCTTCGTATGCCCATATATCCGGCAGTAGCTTGGGCAAGACAGACATCTCAAGGATAGCTCTTCTTAACTCGAAATCTTGAAGACTAATCTTTTTAAACGAATATGTTCTATGAACCCTCTCCTTGACCAAACTTCAAAAACAAAGTCAAATAAATTGTGGTAATGCTGGTTATATTTCTAATCATCACAACTTCCTTTATATCTTTGTATGGAATTTTAAATTTTACGATTATAACTGGCGGTACTCTCAGAAAGGCAACTTCAAGGTATTCGGTCGAGGGTATACTTTTCTATTTATTTATTTTGTCCACCGAATACCAGATTCTTACAGAAATACAGACTATAACTATATCCTTCCATGACACAATTGAAAGTAGGATAAAAGTTGATTAATTTTGACCTTATAGGTTGTAGGGTAAGTATTATAGGGTTTCTTTTTCAGCACCTCGAGAGCCGAACAATATTTGCGAATTAGTTCGCTCTTCTTTTGGCGTACTTGCCAATATTGGTTCGGTGGAATGGAGGAATGGAACCACCTAACCCAGATGGAAGATGTTTAAGAAAGATGTATGGGTGCGCTAGGAATATTCCCAAACTACGCATGAGCCTAATAAAGCCTCCAAAACCCGCAACTGCAAACAGGACGCAACTGAGAAGTATCCACGTTTAATTGATATTTACTAAAGTCCGGGTTGTTTTGTTAAACAATCATTTTGAATACATAAGTCGATTCAAAAATATGCAACGAAGGTTTGCATTAACATAAATATAACCTGTCAACCTCATAAACTAGTTATCAGTTGCGCCAGCGAGAGTGAATTAAAATAGGTTTTGAGCCTCCTTTTTACCCAACTGGACACAGAAAGGGTTATGTGTTTCGCGCGTATCCTATGTACATTCCTACGTGACGCCCTGTAGCCCAAACGGCTTGACCGATTTTGAAGAGTGAGATGTCATTAAATTGGTATTCTTTCCCGGAGTGTCATTTCCTAAACAAAAAAAAAAAAGTTTAATTGAAAAGCCCAAAAAACCCGACTGACTGTAAACAATATTTAAAAAGATTAAAATAGGATACTTTCAAGTATAACTAATTGACAATCGGAGACTACCTACGCAATCTGACAAAAATATGCGCCACCTCCGACTGTCAATTAGTTACACTTGAAAGTGTCTTGTTTTAATCGTTTTAAATTGTTTTTACAGTCAGTCGGGTTTTTGGTTGACAACTTACAACCACATAGATACCCTCGCTGGGAACACTTTAAAAGAAGTCGCCTACCTCGACATGACTTTCTTTGCGGTGCCCAAATAAAATCAAAAAAAAAACAGTTATAGGGCATCTGCACCATGCCGCAAAGCGTCCATTTTACCGATATAACAATTTATATAAATGAGTTGGTCAATAAAACAGAAACTCAACAAATATGTCTAATTAATTGTTAACTCGCACTAATGAAACTCTAGGAACGCATTTAAAAAAAATATAACAACACCTCCAATCGCCAAACTCAAAGACTCAAATCAGATAAGCAAATCCGCTCACATGTTAACATAATGACTTTTCTAACTGAAATTGAAACTTGAATCGAAATTGATTAGCATTTCCTAACAGATCAGTAGGAAAGTTGAAATTTTCGACGTATTCAAATTACTAACACGAAAAAAAAAACCCTCGTTAATCACTAGGCAAAATGAATGGTAAAATGAGAAAAGTTGAATGAAAACGAAACGATGTCGCATTTCGCATGCAATAAAAAACGGCAACTTGTCCGGAACCCGAACTCGATCACACATGGGAACTATATCTTACTTTGTGTAACAAATAACTTTACAAACTAGTTCTTTGACGTGGAAAAGTCTCTTCAATTGAAACGGGTTTCTTACTTTTAATTGAAGACGACAGATTTACGGTTTTAGTTTATGCACTGTTGTTGTGTAAATGCGTGCGGTGTAAAAAAAATGCGCTCATTAAGTGATTTTTATTTAGTCTATTCATCTGAATTATTATGATTGTCCACCATTCTTCTTGGTACAGCTTTGCTTCAATGGTATCTAGTGATAAAAACCGGAATGTGACAGAATAAGACAACTCTGCCAAAGCGGGGATATGAAGAAGACTTCTGTGTCGAATTGAGATTCCAATTTGTTAGGAAAATTCTTGTTGCAGGACCTGTTGTGGCGGCTATTATGTAAAAGTGTGTCAAAATAGTAGAACAGAGTCTTTATGCAAAGAGTGGGCATCCATCAAGTGGATAGTAGGAAGAGAATTGCACACGAAGGTTGCATCAGTTCATTGACTTTGGTCGTGCTTGGCAACAGTTCTTAAGGACTTTCAAAATCTGTCACAAATGAATCGCAACTGGTATCCATTTGTATGTAACCTTGCCATAAACAACTATCGTTAATCTCAGTAAGGATTTATATTTAAGGAGTTGTGAGCATATTGCTGGACCGATCTTGATTGGAATCCAGAAAATGCGCGGACAGTCAATTGAAAGACAATCATATACATTGTAAAAGCTTCGGATTTTTGGTTTGTTTGCGCTCTCTCTCTATGGGGCAGTGTATTCCGGTCGTGACTATGCAAGAAAGCTGTATTATTCAAGTCCTTGCTATATATGGGAGTGTTTCCACAAGATGGCGATGAGCTAAAATATAATTGCACAAGGTATGCGGGAAGGTATTTCTTTTCGCTTTTAAATGCCTCATAAAAGGAGATTAAATACCTGTACCCAGTACCAAAACAGCCAGGCATATTAAACGGTGTGTGGTTATTGGTGAAGGAGTGCTATTAAAAGGCAGTTCCACTTGAGTTTGAACTAAACGAGTCTGACTTTATCGCGAAATTTAATAAATATTTATTGAAGAAAATTATCGTGGGCGTATGCGTACTATTTGCAACGGATTTATATATCAGTGTTCTACACTTTTTACCCGACTGGACACAGGGAGGTTATGTGTTTCGCGTGTATCCTATGTACGTTCCTACGTGACGCCTTGTAGCCCAAACGGCTTGACCGATTTTGAAGAGTGAGATGTCATTAAATTGGTATTCTTACCCGGAGTGTCATAGGCTAAACAAATTCGTTTTTTTTTTTTTTTGGTTTCTTAAAATAATTGCTATTTTATGCACAGGTTAGCAACATGCAGCATGTAGGGAGGAAAATGAAAAGTTATTGAGGCTGATCATCCAGACTTAATTGGCAGAGCCTAGTAGCAAGCTGTCTCTGGAGCTTGCAAATACTCTGACAGAAGTAGCAGGTTTAGTTATAAATGTTGGTAAAGGACACCCGTTTTTAAAGATCACATTATATAGACGTATTATCTGAATCTCGTAATAGACAGCTAAAACTCTGTTGTAGTTGGGGACTTTGTCGACATCGGCCCCGCTAGTGACTCTACTGGAAATGTTTCCATATCAAATATAAAGCGAATCCACAAAGCAAATTAATTCAAAGAAACAAGATGCGAGGTGAGAATTGGATAATTTGCACCCATGCGAATAATATTTAAATTTATTTAGCTTGCTTTAAAAAATGTGTTCTTTTGTTGTTTTGGCATTTACTCAATAAATCAAACGCAAACTTAGTTATTTTATTTTACTCAAAATTTATTATTGAAGAAAGTTTGAGCTTGTGATTTATATGTTTTAGATTATTATAAAATTTTAATCGATTCATCATTCAGTGTTGGTAAATCAATAAATGTTTTTTTTTTCCAATTTGATATTGTAAAGCGGTGTTTGATAAATTGACCTATTGAAGTGGTAAATTACGCCAAACAATCTCGCAAATTACTATAAGAAAAAGAAGCTCGAATTAATACTTCTAATCGTAAAATTAAGAAAAAACTGAATTTTGTATTATTCGACGTTTCAAATGTCAAATTATGAATTTTTGTATCAATCCAAGTTTGACATTGGCATTTACGTTCTGTATTATTGGACCAATTAGATGTCTAAGCACAATCGATATAAATCAGTTGCAACTGCACAAGGGGGGGGTAGGTACATTTAAAAAAAAAAAAATACAGAAAAACTGGAATATGAAAAAAATTGCAAGAAATGAGCAGTTGCCCTTTTGACTCCAAAAAGATATTCACACGTTGTATGTACATCTTAATATATCAAAACAAAATTTAAATATTTTCCAGACAAATAAAAGACAATATTGTTATACATTTAATAATCGAATGTTACAACGATGTTTTTTTAACAGATTGGTACTTTGCTGCAAGTGGCTTGAAGTAACTGGAAGCAACTTAAAGTAGCTCGAGGAAGTTATCTACTTTTAATAACTTTTTAGATTTGTAGACTGTAATTTTTGTCATTTTCCATTGAATTCACTCGGGAATTCTCTCATTCTGTAATCCAATTGAAAGAAAACTGCTTCTATCTACAAAAGTATTGGGCAAATGCCACAAAATAATCAGCGAGGGGACATACGACCACGAGAAATAAGTTCATAATGGGCGTTTAAAAGTTGAGTGTGCAAAGTGGGATATAATTCCAACATTTTGTATGTAAAAGAATAATACAAAAAAAAATAGTTGCCGCAACAGGTCCGGAGGGAGCCTAGACCTGGCTTCTCACAACCATTCACTTTGTGTGAGTTTTTCACTCTTAGAACGAATGGAAGGGATCTACAATTTTATGCCGACTTCAAACGACTAAATGAAAAGCTCTTTCAAGACAGTTATACTCTCGGATGTTTGTCGGACTTTCGCGAGAGTAAACGAATATGATGTCATAAAAAAGTCAAAACCCAACGTTTCAGATATTTTTGTTGCAAATTAACCCTAAAAATAACACCCACAATTGAAGCATGTTAGTGTCATATATATCTAACAATTTAATGTTTATTTTAACGAAAAGGATAAAAAAAAACCTGAAGCTTTAAGTCAATTCAAAATTCGCACGAACTATTTACTTTTAGTGCATGTACACCATCACGCATACATTCACATTCCTATGAGAATCCCTTTAATCTTCCTGAAGCTGAAATCAATTTATTTTCTCAAACTACTCTTTTTTAGCTTCAGAAAATTTTAGAAAATTTTCCATTTTAAACATTTTGGGCCATTATTCAATATGAAAAATAGCCCAAATTTAATATTAAAAAAACAGTCCAGGCTTAAATGAGCCATCGGCCAAGTTACAATGGGCGCCGCTGGATGCTTAAGAGTCAGGCATGGCTATTAATTTCAATTAACTTAGGTAATGCCGGTTGAAGGATTGTGATGCGTTTTATGAGAACACAACCGTCCTCACTTGGCCTCTCACAATCAACTCCTACTCTCACCTCCGCGTTGGTGACTGGTGGGTGCCTAGCACCTCGACTGGAGATTGGGTATCCAACCCCCTTGGAAGGTCGTTGGGGGCAGCAGACGAGAGAGGGGGGAGAAGTGTCTTCTCACTAAGGCACTTTCTCTAGTCCCAGAGGTGAAGCATTTCTTTAAGATCAAAACATTTTAGAAGAATTCCATAAATGTTTCCACTTCGGTAGGACATAAGCCCATAACAAAATTTTGATCTTATATCCCACTTCCCTGTGTCAAAATAATCTACAACTGCTGTCAGCTGACTTGTATAAAGTACATAAAATACATAAATTGTGTAAGTGCTTCTTGAGTGGATTTTGACTTAAAATCGAGGAGCGAAATTCTCTTCCCAGAATCACCAGAGGACTATTTTTTTGTGCCAATGGAACGGTCTCAATTTGTTTTTTGTTTTTTTTTCGATTCCGGCTACTCCTGGATGCTTCCTTTGGGAAAAACGACATAAGTGCGCTTCGCTAAGGTGAATTAAATTGAAGAAATGAGTGCTCGGCTTATAAGAACATTCAGATTTACACCATCAAAAGAACGCTTTCTTTTTAACATCGGTCGTTTTTATCGAAAGGTCATATTTACCTATTGGCAGTATATTTGACTACTAAGCGAGGGGTCGCAGGTTCGATTCCCGAAAAGAATAATCAAAATTCCAGCTCAAGGTTTTTTTTCCACTGATGCGCCACCACTCGCGACTGCCTGCCAAAAAACCGAGAGAATAACTCTCATGAAAAAGCTTCTCAATTAGTCTTTTTGACTCGGCATAAAATTGTTGATCCCTTCGATTCGTCCCAGAAATGAAAAACTCACACAATCGAATGGTAGTGAGAAGCTGAGCCTATGTTCCTTACGGACCATTTGCGCCAACTATTTATTTTTTATATTTTATTCCCTGGATTAAGGTGTCTATGATTGGAAGTAGCATTCGTGATCGTGATAGACCGATGTGATTACATAGATATATATGTAAGATATGTAAGAAGTCAGTGAACTTGTTTTTGAATTTGTAAACTGTGGTTAGAATTATTTTAGGGTGCATATTCAAAATGGTTGAAAAGAAGAAAAAGTGGGTTATACATATTTGCCAAAAATAAGTTTTGCGTTGCTGTTATTGCATTTTTAATGGAAGTAAAAATTGGTGCGACTGTATCCAACAGTCCCGAAATATGTGTATGTGTAAACACCGTGCGTGCGGTATGTGTGTGGCTTGATACACGTCATTGAGAAAAGAGGGAATTGTAATAACCGTATTCTTGATATATTATGAAATAACAATAATTTAGTCTTTTTGTGCTAGTTTCGGTAGAATAGATACAATCGGATTGTGGTAGATGAAGTAAGATATGTGCATTCGAGACTGTAATCTGTTTAGATTACGCTGGAAGACAGCATCGATGGTTGTTCCATATCGTGTTGTTGAAATTTTCCGGTTGGAGTTCATTTGAAGATTAAATTTATCTTGCATAAAATCAACAAAAAGCTGAAATTAATATGCCCTAGCTCATAAATGTATGCAATGATAAAAACGTATGCAATGATAAAATGTATGCAATGATAAAACACAGTGACGCATTCCCTGTCCCCGCAAGTTAAATGTGTGGAATTACTCCAACAGATTCCAATAACGCGCGCTTAGATGTTTACACATCAAAAATACGAAGACAAAACAGTATCAAGTACCTATTGCAATGTTTAGTTTAAAAATTTGTATTGCTTAACTATTCTGCTGAAAACTGGACTATAATTTATTGTTCGGGATGTAAGCATTACTTCGTTTTTAAAGTTTTATCGGTATTGAATTTGGAGTTTTCGATATATGAACAGTTTTCAGATATGATACGAATTGAAAATTAAGGACACAATAATTTGAAATTTTAATTTTACCCTAAGTATGCGTTTTGCTCTAAATCGTTAACGCCGTTTTCTAATAAACCAAAGAAAACTAAATTTAAACAAAAAAAAAAACTTTTTTCAAAAATCCATTTTACCATAATATAAAAAAAAAAAACTGAGTTTTCCATTAAGTTAGAAATGAGAGTATTATCAGAGACAATACTGAGACCCCCAACTCACAATCCTCTTGCCGCTGGCCCCCTCGGTTTTTTTTCAAATTCGCCATTTTGTTTTCCTATCGGTGTTCTGTCAATTTAAAATCCGTGTGACATGCAAAAACATACAAAAAATATAAAATCAATGCTGCCAACCGCTACCAACCATAGAGGAATGTGATGGAGTTCGGGAATACCACATTTTAAGATAACTGAATGCTATTGGTTGGTTATTATAAATTTTTAAAAGACGATTAATATAATTTGTTTGGTTAATAATACTATCTAATTGAGTTGTTTTATATACTAGAAACATATTAGGACAAAGTGGTTATGTATTTTCCGCTTTTGAATATCATTAACTTCGATTTCATGTGTACATTTTTCCTAAATAACTGAAGAAATATTGCTCAAAATGTTTTTATTTTCCTACAACCATTCTGCAGTAATCATTTTTCATAAATATTTTCAGCAAAATTGTACTTATTCCTAATATAAAATACTATTTACATGTAACGAAAAATTTCAAATTTAACGGACAAAATTCTATGAACGCTGGCAGCAACTTTGCCGGAAGCGGAAGTGGGACACGCAAGGGTGCGAGTGTGTTGGTGAGTGAAGTTACGTGACATTTGTCAATACGAATTTCTATGTAACAATACTAACGCACTTAGCGTGTACCAGCCCATATAAAAATAGCTTGTAGGCAAATAACGGAAAATCGGCCGAAGTTGGGGGTCTCAGTATTGTCTCTGGTATTATCTTAGGAATAATTTATTGTTCCAATCGTATCGTTTTTGAGATATCCAAAATTCAAAAAAATTCAAAAGTATTTTTATTTGATTTTTTTTTTTTTAGCGAAAAACTGAGTATGGTAGTCATTTTAAACTCACCTAATTAAGCTTAAACATTAATACTGGTTGAAATGGTTGGCGCCGTTTCCGAGCAAATCAAACTGCTATAAAAATTGTATATGGAAAGTACCATCAACATTGAGGTTATTTTGCAAAAAAAAAAAAAACGGACCACACGAACTTGGAAGAAAGTTTGAACGAAATACGGGCAGCCGTTTAGGCTGTAGGCCCCGGCACAGACAGACGCACTTTTTTTTAAATTCCTCTATTATCGTAATTTCAGAATTGACTTTCTTTCTTTCGTAGAACCTCCATAATCGGATCAACCTGCTAATTGTGCCATCTTACAAAATAAAAATTCAATCAAGCGTGGCTTCTCTATACGATACTAGACGCAAACCGCCGTAGTAATTACAAATTTTAGTCTTGACTTAAAATTTACGAAAGCTCACAATTGCGAAATTTGTATCGAAAATATAGGCACTGTGAACTAAGTTTTAGAGTCGGAACTAAAAATGTTTATTGGTAAGGCCCAAAAAGGAAAGCAATTGCGACTGCTAATTATTGGGACAGTGCCTACAATTTCACATAACACTTTTGTAAAGCCTATTACGGAGTCGAAGGGAACAGTATGTTATTCTCATTCGACCTTTATGGTTTTTGTATGACCTCTATAATTGGAACACCTCCGAATCGGGGCATCAAAAATCCGGTCCCATCGCTGTCCCAATTAGAGAGGCTTTACTGACATGATTAAAGCTGTTCCATGGTTTTACAATAATGCCTATAGGATGCAAGCTTTGCCAGAGATATCAACGGCAAGGTTCGCATTTCAGCGGCACATACAAAACATCTTGTTTCATATTTATTTATACCATGTAGGTACTCTGGGTGAAAATTGCATATTATCTAAACTGTTCCTCTATGACTATTTTAGTTTAACAAAACACCAATCTTCCAATTAGAAATGAGGAAGCACTCTGACAAAAATTACACAAACAAGAAAAAGCACTAACCGATTGGAGGAGTTGGATACTGTCTGAACAGGGGGCTGCCCGAGACACTGGGCCGAATTTTATAGTTCACAGTGACTGTCTTTTCCATACAAATTTCGCAACTGTGAGCTTCCGTAAATTTAAAGTCGAGACTAAAATTTATTATTAGTACGGCGCACTTTATTTTGTAGTAAGGAAACAAAAAAATTACCAATCACCACTCCCAACTGCACGTATTGTCCTCTGAAACTTGTTCACAATAACTGCAGAGAAACATTTTGTTTTTATCGGTGTTTGCGTAAGCACTTGTTAAACGATCATTATTAGTAGACATTTCAGTGCACAATTTCAGATTGGCATACTTTGTGCAGATATTTCCGCATCGGGAGGCTTGGCTCAGCACCAACACATAGTTAACACTGCGAAAATCAACAGCAGTCACAAGATTCCAGTTTGTGGTACGAATAATATCGCTTGGATTACCACTCCATACCATAGGCATCCTGCTACGAAGACATTATAATGAAGGCCGGTAGTTGCACTCACTAAACTATAATACTTACACCGGAAGACATTGCGCTATACTTCACTGCAGTGTTTAGTCAAACTGGTGCTGGGCCGATCAAAAAACATGTTTACTTTCCTTTTTGTTTAATGTAACATATATACCTCTTCGCTCCTTAGCTAACCCAGTCGATCCTCCCACCCACATCTCTATGCAGTAAAAATCCCATTAGGTGCGTTATGACATTCGATGACACTTTCTTTGCAGTCATCAAAATATAAACAACATCTTTATGTCCTATTGTTCTGATAATTCTCACTCAGTTCATCGCCCGCTGTCAAAATTTATTCAAATTACGTATACACAAACTACTCAATAATGTTCACTAATCAGACCGACGTAACTGACCGTCGACCGACGACATTCATGGAAAGCCAAGCATTCGGTCACCGAATTTGAATGCATATCTGAATATCTGTGTCTGTAGAGCAGTTCTAAGAATAGCTACCTTCAACTTGATTGATTATGCAAATCGAATTCGAGCACAAGTTCCGATGACCGAAAAAAAAGAAAAACCATCGACAAAAACTTTCGTCTGTGGAAATAAGTTTCTCCTGGAAGCGTTGAGCGGTCTAGCGAAAAACTCTTTCAAGTCTGTAATCCAGTTAATTGGTCGAGAGCAGCAGGTGCACCGCTGCAGCACACTTCCTTATTACATCGGCGCTCCTTGTCGCCGTTGTCAATTATGCTGCGCTCGTTAATTAGACGTGATTGAAATACTTACCGTGACAGAAGCTATTCATCCGCAAAACGACGGTAATCCAAACGAACGTAAGCGGTATCCTTTTGAGATACATTTCCATTGATGGTCACAAACATTCACGGTTTCTTATCACTCATGGATTTATTTCTATTCAGGCAGCAACTACTGTTAGGTGCTTTTACCTATTTTCCGCGCACTTCACTTTGTCTGAGCACTATACTGGAGGAGTTACACTATGCGCGACCGATCTTGGCACTTCTTTCGCCAAGCGAATATAAAATTCAACTGAGCTCGGCTGCTGGTCGGGTTGGATTAGAGTTAGTTGCAGAGACTAGGCGGAATGTGTGCGTGTTTAACCACATCGACCTGCTGCAAGCTACAACCGCTTCTTCAAGTTATTTTCTGGTTCGGATGTTGGTTGTAACGGTTTACCATCGGCGTGTCTTTGTCTTCATCTTCGCATCGTTATCAGAAACACAGAAACTGTGGACCAAAACAAAAGGCTGAAAATGCACCAAAGTCATCGCTTGACCAAGTAAACTTACTTTGGTGATGGGCGACTGGAAAGTTGTTAGACTGGAATTTTTTCCTCCTGCGGTTGGGGCAGAAGAAACAACGGTTTCTGCACGTTACTCTGTCATAAATGGTTGCTTAAATTATGGATAAACACACAAGTCTGTCGATTGATAATTGTTTTCGCTGTCTCACTTGGGATATAGATGGACAGCTTGTGCCTATATTTGAATGGCTTACGAAGATTGATGGTCTAGAGCGGTGGGGAATTTTTTAGGGATATATGTTCTATTTTTGTGGGAGGAAATAGAGCTCGGAGGTATTTGGTTACAAATTTTACATTCTAGCCTACGTTCAGAACACGCGGGTCTACCGCTTGCTACCGGTTGGTTTGCTAATAGATTGGTTGGATTTTCTAATAATTGAGTTACGATTTGGTATTGCATAGTCGGGCATAATACTAGGAACATGCGGGACTCGTTGCATTTACCAATAAATGCTGCACTTCTGACAATAGGGTCTGATTTAAGTCTTCCTACACCTCTTGAGACTATCTGAACGGAGAAGGTGTCATTGGGTAGGCGTTGGCAAAATGTTGGCCACCGAAAACAAACCAGCTTTTGTAAATTTTTGGGTTTAAACCGAGATTGCCTTTAAAGGTTGAAAAAAAAATGGTTTTGAGAAGTTGTGTCAAAGGTCATATTCGAATCTTTTGCGCTCAGTATAGACACTTGAAGAGGAGCTGCATCGGAGCTCAGTCCACTAACTATTTCGTGTCTTAAAACAAAAGAGTTGAACATCGAACTAGTATAAAGTTTTGTCTTCATTATTCGTGTTGGGACAAAATTTGTGAGCGACTATCCCCGATCGGAAACAGGACTGGGAATATACAAATCAATAGTTGGAACTAGAGTAAGGTTTGGGTAGGTATAGGTACCCCTTCTGAGAGTTGGGAAACTTTGATTTTATATCAGGAGTACTTTGATTAATGGATTGCTTTGCATTTTCAAATATTATTACTACTCAAAACTGTTGAAAAACTCCCGCCCCTTTTTTTAATCTCGGCCTTTTTATCGCGAATTTATAGTTTTGGCCATTGGTTACTCTGGGGCGTAGGCGTCTATTCGCTCTATATATCTCATCTGCCTTCGACGCCTGATGCGTACATTTCTGACTCATGCCGCTGTACAGCTCGTGCAGTTCGCTTTAAATCGCCTCCTCCAAAACCCGTCAACACAAACAAGTCCGAAAATCACTCGAGGAATTTTGCATTCGAAGCGACTAAGCACCAAGGAGATTTTCATCTTGCAAACGTCCATGATTCCATGCACATGCAACTTGTCAGAAACAACTGGCCAGAAATACTTTAATTCATGTTGAAAACACTGCCTTATTGGCTCATAAGGCCATCTTTTAAAAACGATATAAGCCAAACAATATTCAAATCAAAATAAACCAGTAAGATTCAAAATTGCCCGCCCCTGTCCATCTGTTTGAAAATAGAAGTACTAAAGGGAAATTACTGTGCACTCGATAAAGCGGAGCTATGGTTTGTGTCTTGGCAATTTTGATGATGGTGCCATCTACCGTCATATTTGGTAATAAGTAAAAGTTTCAATCTTTGTCGAGGCGAATTGAGGCCAACAATTCTATTGATTATTGTGAATGCAACGTATCACTATTGTGGAGAAAAACGAGTTCAAATTATCCGTTGAGTAGCAAGTGCATGCAGTTCAACTAGTACATTCCAATTTAAAGTAGGTGTGTGTCTACCGAATGGTCAAATAAAAATTAGACGCGTACGGCGTACCCCAGTCCAGTTGAATTATTTTATAATTGAAATGCTAAAGATATTATAGTAAACTATATTTTGGGATTTTAATCTTGAAATGAAGAGGACAAACGTTTGTACTTCTGAGAACCTACAATTAGGTTCATAGCTAGGACTGCAAAATTAATGATTTGTTTTTTATTAGGGTAAGTTTAGGGATTTAATTTGAACACTGTGCCAGGTAGTATTGAGCAGGCTTTATTTATTTATTTTTAATGTCACAATCTCACAATTGCTTCAGGAAAAGGGATTTCATTTGGTTAAGGAAAAATTGCGTCCGCTTTTTGTGGTCTCTTCTGAATGTACGTGTCTTTCTTTGACCTCTTTGCGCTCGATAAGAGTATTATGCCACAGTTAATTAAACTGCATAATTGCTCCTTTATGGATTGAATAATTAATAGTCCTGGCCGAGGGCGGCAAAGTGATTGATAGGATGCGTGAAAATCAATTTAAAATAATTCATCGCCAAAGAAGTTGGTGCATATATTTCGAAAGAGAATGAAAATGAAATTCCGGAACAACAACCGGGATTTTATGGGTAAGTTGTTTTTTTTTTTTTTTTTTTTCAAATAATAGCACCCATAAAATAATAGTGACCTACATTGCAAGAACATTTATTGGCCTAGCGTCAGCTAAACATTTTACAATAAAATTTCTGATAAAACCGAATGAACTGACATTATTTCCCTCCACTGCTTTTTTAAAACATACTTCGAATACCCTCTTCCTGAAAGTGAATGGAGCTGAAGTTATCTTACAAGCAGCGTCATTGACAACTAATTATGTGTCAACTATACCTATACCCACTCCCTAGTCGCTTCTGTTTGGAATCTACACCCTTTAAAAAAAGAATATTAAGTATGCCAGTTAATAAGCTGCCAGAGTGCAGTCAAAAATTTGACGTAACGCTGCGTAGCCAGTTGATAACTTTTACGCAGCCTTTATAGAAACTGGGATTGGTATAAGCTCTTAATAAGGACTGCCAGTTGTAGCCAACTTCACAACTTCTGCATCTTCTTGACTGGGAAATACTTAAGCCACTTCAGCTATCTGACGATTTTCCCTGCTTACTCATTTCCTTAGTCAAAATGCAAGTCAACTCAAATCATGCGAAATAAACCCACTGTCACTTTATTACCTTCAAACGACCTTCTTCACATATGGGCACCGTTAAATTGTACACTGTCCCAATTTACTTGCAATACTGCTTAAATTCGGCCATTCCCTGCCGGTTGAGTTCGTAGCCAGGGAGTACAGTGGCAACGTGCTTGTACCACTTGTCGACATTGCCGTACTTGCTGATATCGAAATTGACAACATCAAATGTAGACACACTTGCAACTAAGGCGATATCAGCCAAGGTAAGGCTATCGCCGGCAGCGTATTTCTGACCCTCTAAGAAAGTATTCAAGAACTCAAAATACGTTTCCATCTTAGCAAAGTTATCCGAGTTGAAAGTTCCAATACCGAAGAGCTTCGGGTAGTAGTAATCGGCGAAACTTTTATACAAAACTCCCAAGTCAAAGAATAGACGTTGATTGATGACAGCACGCTTCTTAGGGCACTTGGGATACAGTGAATCTGTCTTAGCGTACTTTTCGACCAAGTAAATCATTATGGCACGGGACTCCCACACAGCGAAGCCATTGTCAACCAACGTGGGGATGGTATGTTCTGGATTGATCTAGATACAGGGATTAGAGCTTTGGTAGAAAGTTTTTAATGACAACTATAAATAGTCAGTTACCTTTACAAACTCTGGCTTCATCTGTTCACCAGCATCCACGTTGAGAACTATGGTGTTTAGCTCAACGCCAATCGCCTTCGCTGTCAGCAAGACCGATCGACATGGTGGAGACAGAAGCATATAGTAGAAATCCATTTGGCCACTCATAGTTATTGTATAGAAATGCAATTGCTGCACTTATTTCGGAAGGATCCTATCCGTTCGCTTAATCGCCTTAGTCAAGTAATACTTTTGCACTTGCTGTATACTTGCACTTGATTGCAAGTTCCAACCACTTGACTTTGTAGCGCTTGTATGGATAATATAAATTTGCAGACGAATATAATAAAATGTGCACGTTGGAAAGATAGTTTCCGCAAATATTTACTTTGCCACTGATATCTAGCCTTACTGGTCTTACTTGCCTCCAATGAATCGACTGTAACTAAACAAAATACCAGCGCAGCGATGCATTATAAATGCAAAAGCTTTGTCGAGCTTGCAGTCAGCGTTCCCTCCCGCCCTACAATTGTAGCGTTTTTGAGTACATTATTGCTAACTGCGTACGTTAGTACTTTGGATCACCGCGTAGATACTACTTTTTATAAATTGGTATCAATAACTCATTTCAAATGTAAATTTTTTTCTATTTCTACGAACGTATTTATAACACAATTTAAAGATTGACAACTAACAAATGGTTTGGTGTTAGTGTAAATCTCGCTCAGAAATCGAGATTCGCTAAATTGCTCTGACTCTGAAAAAAAGTGTTTTTTTTTTTCTGTCCCAATGGAAAACTACATTAAATGACAACCAAATGACGGCTGTGGGAAATAAGGCCCCAATGAAATAATGCCCCAAAAGAGAAAATGAAATAACACCCCCATTTCAACTATGAAATAAGGCCCCACTGCGATGAAATAAGGCCCCAAATTTGGGGTTTATTTAATAATGAAATTAAAAATAATGAAAACTACTTTTTATTTAATATTGTTGATATTGGATAAACTAATTAAGATTAAAGAAACTTTTTATATACTCAACCTCGCACTCACCCCGTAATCTAACAACAACTCCAAGCAGGTTGGTTGCAGGGGGCGGCATGCTTTGATGGTGAATGAGGGCAAAACAAAATATATGCTGTCAACAAGAAGGGACACACAACATCGACGAATCGGGAAGAACGTCACGATAGACAGCTATAACTTTGAGGTAGTTAGGGACTTTGTCTACCTCGGCTCCGCTATAAATTCTGATAACGACATCACATCAGAAATCAAACGAAGAATCACACTTGCCAACCGCTGTTTCTTTGGCCTAAGACGGCAACTGATAAGTAAGGCCTTGTCGAGAAATACTAAGGAAACTCTGTATAAGACCCTCATCATCCCAGTCCTGCTTTATGGTGCAGAAGCATGGGCGCTATCAAAGGCGGATGAAGATCTCCTTGGTCGTTTCGAACGCAAAATTCTTCGAGTGATTTTTGGTCCCGTTTGCGTTGACGGGTTTTGGAGGAGAAGATTTAACAGCGAACTCTACGAGCTGTACAGCGACATCGACCTAGTCAGAAAAGTACGCATCAGTCGTCTAAGATGGCTGGGACATGTAGAGCGAATGGACACCAACGCTCCGGCCCGAAGAGTCTTCGATTCTAACCCGGAGGGACAACGCAGTAGAGGAAGACCTCGCCTTAGGTGGCGCGCGCAAGTGGAAGGGGACCTCAACCAACTTGGAGTGCGCAACTGGAGGCAGTTAGCCAAAGATCGCGCTAACTGGAGAGGCGTATTGGTTGAGACCCAGGTCCACCCCGGACTGTAGCGCCACCTAACTAACTAACAATTAATAATAAAAGAATTATTTTGGGGACTATTTTCATTTCTTCTTTTTGGGTCTTATTTCATAATGAAATAGGAAATCTTATTTCATAATGAATTAGGAAATAAGGCCCCAAAAAAGGAAACAACACCCCAAATTGTATTAAAAATCGTTGTTGTTGTTTCCTGTATAATTTTTTGGTGCCTTATTTCATTTTATTTTTGGGGCCTTATTTCATTGGGGCCTTATTTCGCAGAGCCGCTGATGCAAGCATGTCAAACAATTTTCTGCACATGGGTTTTGCTTGCAGTACTGCATGCTTCACTGCGTCCAGAAATTCTGCACATGTGTTTTGGGCATAATACTGACATTCACTAAAATGAATACAAGCATGCTTACTTATATTCACTTACTTATATTTTTTTTTGAGATAGCTAGCTCATAAGCATTTGTTCATTTACCTATGTGAATGAAGATCCAATGTCAGTATTCGTTTTAATCTGAAATCAGATTTAGTTCACATAAATAAATGTTATATGAATGTATGATCTTCAGTTTTACTGAATAAAATGTTTGCTGGGGTGGAGTCAAACTAGTACATTCCAATTTAAATTACAAGGTTGCCTAGTACATACGTACATTATGTGATTTTATTGGAATCTTGGGGTGAAAAATTCGCTTTAAGTTGTGTCCACAACCCGATCCCAATCACTTTCACTTAAGGCCAGGTGTCTGCAAAGGCTCCATATACGCATATTGAAAAAGGTTGTAGTCTCGGCACCTTACTTTTTAAAAGTTACCTATAGACAATGCTGCCAACGTTTTTTTTTTTTTTTTTTTTTTTCAAAAAACTGTAAATTAAAAAAAAAAAAAACTATATTCTCAACCAAGAAACTGTAAAATTTTTGTGAGATCACGCTTTTTTTAAATTTTATTAAACAAAAATAAAAAAAAAAAAACAATTAATTTTAAATAAAATAACTAGCTTAAATACGATAGTTGGTAAATTAAATCACATTTGAATTATTTAAATCACATTTCTTTCAAATCTGAAATTAAAAAATAAACTATAATTTGTACTAGGAGGTAATTTTAAGAACTGTAAGCCTGTCTAAAAAATGTAATTTACATCTTAAACTGAGAATATGACAACGTTGCCTATAGATACGGTGACCATATACGCCGAAAAAAAATAAAGGACAATAATTATTTTGCTTCCGATATTTTTGTATTTGTTATTTATTTGTTTACAAAAAAAAAAAAAAAACGTCAATGTCGTTTTCGATTTTGGCTTTTCAGATGTTAAACTGACATTTCAAATTTCAGCTGCCAAGTCGAACATCCTATTACATTTATACGGCACCTATATTCAACATTTCTGGAAAAAAAATCCGAAATCCGACTTTGCGTTCCCACTGAAACTTCAACATTTCAAATGACAGTTAGTTTCAGAATTGATTATTGATCTTTTTCTGTTTATAAATCGGAAATGCTTGAACCTACAGAATTCATTTTTTCAGCTGTATTATTGTAAAGAATTTAAGTGCTAGTTCAGGCATATTAAATATTATATTAGGCGTGTTTTTTGAGCTACGATCTCAGCAAAGCAAACTAAAGTAGGATTTTCAGCATGCGATTAAAACAACTACGCCCTACTTGAAACATCGAGGAATCATTTCGAAGCTCAAAAAAACAGGCCTATTGCTGGACCCAATATAGAGGTATGCAACCACTGCCTTGTTCTTTGTTATAATATCTTTTACGATCCATATTTATAGTTTGAATAACTTGAAAGAATTGATTTGTTGACAACTGTTTTTTTTTTCTTATTCAGCGGACTGATAAGTCATCGTCTTCGATTTGCCAAAAAGATAAAATTTTTTGGAGAAAAAATCAATTTCCTTTGTAATCGGTATTGCTTTTTATGTTCGATTTGCCAAAAAACATTAACATTATTATTTAGGTCTATACAGGAAAAAAAAAAAATAAAATGTCTTTCTTCATTGAATAAAGAGTGTGAAAGGTAAAACGAGTCTAAGGACAAAATCCGTCCTTTATTAAAAAGAAAATAATATAGGACAGGGGTTAAAAAGAAAGGACTGTCCTTTTAAATAAAGGACGGATGGTCACCGTACCTATAGATAAATAGAAATCATCAACAAAACATCACCTAAATTGCGTCAGAAAATGAATTTTTTTCTACAAAAGCTTTGCAGAATTGTCTAATCATTCAATAACATGCAATAGAGAATACTGAACAGACAAAAAGAGTGCAATCGAACTTCACAAAAGAGACGAGAAAAAGAGCTTTCAATAACTATATTACATAATCTATTCGGTCACCAAATAAGTTGAACTTTAAAATGCGACACAAATACTTCCAACTGTTTTAATACGTCGTTCAAAACCAAAACATCTCAGAAATTTTTTTTTTTTTTTTTTTTTTTTTTTTTTTCGAATAAACGAGTTTTCCGAATTAAAGGGCTTTTACTGTATTACTTATTTGATGATCAATACATCAAATCCAATAAGCGTTCGAGTGCAATTTGAATTCAGGTTACTCTGGTCAACTCAAACTGCAAGATAATCACAACGAAATTGCTGGCATATGCGAGCAGGAACAGCAGAAATGTGTTGTTCAGTAAAAACATTCCGAGGACATCGACTTCGTACTCCTCCGGCCATACTTCGAAAACCAAAACATCACTCTAAATAATCAAAACTGAGTTAGTGGAACATAAAAAATTCAACTGATTATACACACCCTCCACTCGGACCTAGTGTCGCCACAACTTGCATCCAAACCCAAAAGGGTGTCCTTCAAGTCGGCCGATCTCTTTCTAACCCTCTCCGCCGCATGAATCAGCAGACAAATATTCAAAAATATCATCACATTGTAAACCAAGTCCTTCATTTCCAGGTTCCTCTCGATGGCGTAGAATTCCAAAACTGCATACAAATTGGTGAGCATATTCGCAAACGAATGCAGTATCAGCACAAACACGGGTATCTCTACGCAACCCGAAATCTCGCCAACCATTCCCTTCATACGAACATACAATCCCATGAGCCGACGCAGTTTCCTTCTGCACTGTCGAATCTGCATCTCCGTCAGTTCGCCAGCTTGGATTTCTGTCTTCACTGACTGCAGTAATCCGTCCACCAGATGAAAGTATCGCGACAGCAACAGCAAAGCCGTGAATATTATATCTGCGTACACAGCCGTAATCTCGGCTACGTATAAATTCAGAAAGAACGCAACAAACCCTTCCGGAGGAATGTTGTGTCCATGCTCGAAGAGATATGGAAAGTTAATCACTACCTCGTACATGGTGATGCATAGTTTCATCGCAATGAGGAAGAGTATCTCGAGCGTGATAAAGTTACCACAGCCGATTTCGGCTGTCAGGCTGTTGAAAACTTGCTGAAACGTATTTGCAGTGCGGCTAACATGTTTTCTCTTCCACACTTGACACAGGAGCACAACGAACGAGGTCACGAAAATGAAACCGATTTGCACCACAGTTATAAGGGACATATTCTCATCGATATCCACCCCGGATATGAAATACATATCCCAATACAGTTTGACAACGAGGGGGGATATGATGACGACGGAAATACAGATGGCACTCGACACCAGAGTCGCCGGAACAGAGATGACGAATACCTTCTTCGAAAATACGTAATCCAGAGGAACCAGGCCCAGAAATTTGCCAATAAAATAGAAGGCCTTGAAAATCACCGCTCCAACTTTATCACACCACATACTGTTGTGCTTGTGCTGCCGACGCAAAGGTTTCGAGGGAAATGAGCTCTCTTATTTCGATAACAGTATATGCCACAGTTAATTAAACTGCATAATTGCTCCTTTATGGATTGAATAATTAATAGTCCTGGCCGAGGGCGGCAAAGTGATTGATAGGATGCGTGAAAATCAATTTAAAATAATTCATCGCCAAAGAAGTTGGTGCATATATTTCGAAAGAGAATGAAAATTAAATTCCGGAACAACAACCGGGATTTTATGGGTGAGTTTCTTGTTTTAAAATATTGGCACCTAATATTGCAAGAACATTTATTGGCCTGTAGCGCCAACTAAACATTTTACAACAAAATTTCTGATAAAACCGAATGAACTGACATTATTTCCCTCGACTTATGCCTATATTTGGTTAATTTTAACATACTTTCCCATTCCTGAAAGTGAATGGAGCTGAAGTTATTTTACAAGCAGTGTCATTGACAACCAATTACGAGTCTCCAGTCTCCCACTCCCAAGTCGCTTCTGTTTGGAATCTACACCCTTTAGAAAAAGAATATTATGCCAGTTTATAGGCTGCCAGAGTGTAGTCAAAAATTTGACGTAACGCTGCGTAGCCAGTTGATAACTTTTACGCGTAGCCTTTATAGAAACTGGGATTGGTATAAGCTCTTAATAAGAACGGCCAGTTGTAGCCAACTTCACGACTTCTGCATCTTCTTGATTGGGGAATACTTACACCGCGTCAGCTATCTGACGATTTTCCCTGCTTACCTTAGTCAAAATACAAGTCAACTCAAATCATGCGAAATACACCCACTGTCACTTTATTACCTTCAAACGACCTTCTTCACATATGGGCACCGTTAAATTGTACACTGTCCCAATTTATTTGCAAAACTGCTTAAAGTCGGCCATTCCCTTCCGGTTGAGTTCGTAGCCAGGGAGTACAGTGGCAACGTGCTTGTACCAGCTGTCGACATTGCCGTACTTGCTGATATCGAAGTTGACAACATCAAATGTAGACACACTTGCAACTAAGGCGATATCAGCCAAGGTAAGGTTATCGCCGGCAGCGTATTTCTGACCCTCTAAAAAAGTATTCAAGAACTCAAAAGCCGTTTCCATCTTAGCAAAGTTATCCGAGTTGAAAGTTCCAATACCGAAGAGCTTCGGGTAGTAGTAATCGGCGAAACTTTTATACAAAACTCCCAAGTCAAAGAATAGACGTTGATTGATGACAGCACGCTTCTTAGGGCACTTGGGATACAGTGAATCTGTCTTAGCGTACTTTTCGACCAAGTAGATCATTATGGCACGGGACTCCCACACAGCGAAGCCATTGTCAACCAACGTGGGGATGGTATGTTCTGGATTGATCTAGATACAGGGATTAGAGCTTTGGTAGAAAGTTTTTAATGACAACTATAAATAGTCAGTTACCTTTACAAACTCTGGCTTCATCTGTTCACCAGCATCCACGTTGAGAACTATGGTGTTTAGCTCAACGCCAATCGCCTTCGCTGTCAGCAAGACCGATCGACATGGTGGAGATAGAAGCTTATAGTAGAAATCCATTTGACCACTCATAATTATTGTATAGAAATGCACTTGCTGCACTCGCACTTATTGCGGATCCGTTCGCTTAATAGCCTTAGTCAAGTAATAGGTTCTTTTGCACTTGCTGTAGGTATACTTGCACTTGATTGCGAGCTCCAAGTTCCAACCACTTGACTTTTGTAGCGCTTGTATAGAAAATATAAATTTGCAGACGAATATAATAAAATGTGCACTTTGGAAAGATAGTTTCCGCAAATGTTTACTTTGTCACTGATATCTAGTCTTACTGGTCTTACTTGCCTCCAATGAATCGACTGTAACTAAACAAAATACAAGCGCAGCGATGCATTATAAATGCAAAAGCTTTGTCGAGCTTACAGTCACAGTTGCATGCCAACAAACTACGACCTACAGTACAGCTATAATACATGCAATGATGCCATTCTAGCATTTTTAATGCTCTTTTTTACATGAATTTTGGTCATTCGTGTACCTACTTTAAGCTAATGTACAGTACATCGAAGTTCAAGATGTTTTCCATCACTTTCCCACGCATCACATGGAATGTGAAATGTGAGCAGGTGACCTGTGACGTTGTGACGTGTAGGTGCGATGAATCCAGATCCAGTCTATTGTGACGTAGACATGAGTAGATACATTTACAGTCTTATTTATTAGAACTTTCTAAACGCCCCTAAACACTGTTATAGTTATGCAGTGTATAAGCATTTATACAGCCGTTATACACCCTCCCAAAAATTCTTATTTATAAAACACTAGCTGACCCGGCGAACTTCGATCCGCCCAAATTCGTTAATGTAATGAAAATAATAATTCCAAACATGTACAATGCACATGCTACTCAATTTCTTTCGTATCAGTAAGCTTTTCTCTTTTTCACTAAAACCTTTAAATGAATTTCACAATTTACATAAATTCTTTTGTCACACACAACTCAGCATTAGCAGTCAGCTCCTTCACATACACATTCGATAATTTTCAGTTCTTGAGTTGACTGAAAAAAATGAATAAAATTAGCTCACGGAAACTGCGAAAACTCAATTCGATTCAATTGTTTATCTAAATTAATTAAACTCACAATGAAATGCACAAAACTATTCGAAACACGAAAATATTAATTCGGTGGATTTCAAAATATAAGATTTTTTTGTTTTTTTTTATGGGTGGTGCCACGCCCCTTTGTTCAATATTGACCAATCTTCACCGGTATACTCCTGGGAAGATTCTGTGTAAATTTGAACTCAATCGATGGTGGCTTTTGAAATGAAATATATATATATTTTTTTTTTATGGGCGGTACCACGCCCATTTGTCCAATTTTGACCAATGTTCTCAGGTATACTCCTAGGCCAATATCTAAGGTTGTGTGTAAATTTGAACTCAGTCGATTCGGCTTTCGAAATATAAGGTTTTTAATGTTTTTTTTTAGTATGGGCGGTGCCACGCCCCTTTGTCCAATTTTAAACAATGTTCACAGGTATATCTACTCCTAGTCCAATATCTAAGGTTGTGTATAAAATTCAACTCAATCGATTTTGTGGCTTTCGAAATTTATTGTTTTTAATGTTTTTTTTTTTTTTTTGTATGGGCGGTGCCACACCCCTTTGTCCAAAATTGGTTGTACCAACTCAGAAACCTTCGCGGGCTTATCAACAACGACTTTGCTAAGGATCATCACATGATCAAATGCATAGTTTAGGATTCCATAAAGGACATACAAACAGACATTCATTTTTATATAAAAATTTTCCCATGCATATTAGTTATACAGGGCTTTTGTCAGAAAAAGTATTAAAAAGGAGATGTCTCTTACATTTATCTGTCCAAAAAGATAAAAAAAAAAGCTTAGCAGTTTGTGAAAAATACGAATTCAATTCAAAATGAAATGCAATTAAATTTCAAAAAGAAAAAAGGAAAAAGATAACGGTCAGGGAATTGGGATGTAGGGGAATTGTGCTCAAGATGACATACTTTTTCTTGAAAGTGAAAAATAATAATAATTACTAACCATAGGGATGAAAACAAAGTGAATTCAATTAACTCATTTGTTAGTGACAAAAACTGCATTTAAATTTTTAGTAGCATTTTTAAAATATTTTTAAATTAAGTTCAACAGCTAGTTTAAGATGGCCAAATTTATTTATTTTTCCCTGACATCTTGAACAGCATTAGGAATACGTCTTCTGACCAAGTACACCTGATTGAGGTTCTTTTTTAGTTATTTGGCATACTAAAATGAAAAGATACACAAATTAAAATGGAATACTACCTTTTTGGTAAGATGACATAACTTGCGATCTTGGATGGTCGCGTATCATGTCATCTTGCCCGATATGAGTAAAAATGTTCAGAAGATTCTAGGAACCAACATTTTCTTATGATGTAAAAATGTCGCATAGGAATAACTAAATATACAAATCTCTGTACCCACAAAACTTCAGACACAACACAACACTCACCTTATCAGAAATTTTGGAGCTAACACTCAATACAAAAAAAAATAATTCACGCACAAAATTCTTGATTTCGTGATCATTTAAAGCACGTTGTTAACTAGCTGCCGAATTACTGTGGGCGTAACTAACATCGTAAAACTGCAGGTCCAGACATTTTTGGCAGAACTGTGGCGCTTATGGTTAAAGAGTAATTGCAAGTATGTCGTCTTATCGGGTACCTATGTCATCTTAAGCATAATTCCCCTAATCCTATTAAAAAGTATTCACATTGTACATACTGTAATGTATATTAAAACAAAATATTTTAACACATTATCGAGGAACAAGTCGTAATAATTTAATATGAAAACGTCCAAAATAATGCATCCAAAATAAAAAAGGATTTTTTTTTGCTCAATAATGTGAAGTAAAAATGACATTTCGATACTATTCCACCTCTATACAGGCACTAAACAACCTCCAAACGCGTTTATCTTATACACGCTCTATACAACGTTGACATTTTTTTTAAAATAAGTTTTTTGCGCTTAGAGGCATTTTAAAGGGTGCATAACTTTATACACTCTCTATAATACGTTTATAAAAAGGCTGTTACTCTTTTAAAAGGGGGAAAGCAGCGGTACCAGAGGTATTGCCCATGTCACAGAAATGTTAAATAAATAAAAAAAAAATGAGTTAACAAAATTAAAATTCCAACAATCGCACCTGTTGCGCCAACTATAATTGTCACGCTTAATAAATTGGGGATGTTCATGTTGAAACAAAATTTATGATCCGAAAATATGCAATAAATAAATAAATAGTTGGAGCAACAATTCAGTAGGGACCCTAGGCCTAGCTTCTCAAAACCATTCGTTTTTGTGTGAGTTTTTCATTTTAGAACGAATGAAAGGGATCTAAAATTTTATGCCGATTTCAAACAGCTAATTGAGGAGCTCTTTTAAGACAGTTATACTCTCGGCTGTTTGTCAGACGTTCGCGAGAGGTGGCGCAGTGGAAAAAACTCTTAGTTTGTCTTGCGGGACTCGAACCTCAATCCCTCGCATAGTAGTCCAAAACACTACCCACTAAGCCACCTACCTAAGTAGAAGCTCCCTTAAAATATGCACACACGCCAATCCATGGAATCATAAAACGTACCCAAAAAGCCCTATAAGTTCATACCTATCATAATATGATTGTAAAAAAAAGCGCCTGTCAATAAAACGGAAATCTCTTTTGACATTTGTGTGTTGGTGCTTTTATTTTACAGCGAGCATATCGGATGTCTATCAATAAGTTTATTGCATCCATAAATTAAATATTTCCCATTATTATCAGACAACTAAGCTCATAAATATGTGGTGAAAACAAAAAGCATGAGTCTCGCATAAACTTTTTTCTCAAGAAATTACCTTGTTTATGGTATAAAGCACATTTATGTTTAATTTTTCACAGATTCAGATGAAAATGCTCTGCACCAATCTTAATGGAGGTTATATCTGTACTTCAGACAGGTTTACATTTGCATAATAATTTGCTTTGTGGTATAACAAATGAGACTTATTAGGTTAAGAAGATTTGTATAAAAAAAGGGATTAATACCTCTACGTGCGTGCTGTTGGGTTTTGTGAATAGGATTACTATTTTAAATTTTCATAAGCTGCGAACACCTATGTAGCATGTTTTTGTTTTCCTTTCTTCATGCTAATTTTGAGTCTTGGTACGAAGGGGACAAAAAAATGCTTAAGACTGTGACGCGCCATGTTTTTATAAGTGGCAAGGAGTTTGTACGTTCTATTTACCTAAATTATTGCTATTCAGCGAATGTAGTCTTTCGTGGTGAAAGACTTCTTTGAATTGACTTGAACATTTTAAGGTTAGCCAGCATTCTTCGAAGAAAATTTCCCCATGGCTGGAGAGGTCACTGGTAAAGTTTCCTTCTTTTAAGCGAACCTTCACTGCTTGTTCCTAAACACTGCCGACAATAATATAGAAACAAACTGTTGAATTTTTAGCAAAATCGGTTGATTCGTTTTTAATTTATATGCCTGAGTACGAATTGGGTCTTACATTCATTTGTCGTTGTAATATTTTACTGAGATGTAGTATTTCTCGTTTTGGTTTAGAATAAAAAGACTTTTTCCATTTACTAATATAGATGCTACAAAGTTTTTATTTAAAATTCCATCGGAGGATGGTTTGGTTAACCTCTAAGGTGGAAAGCGCAATTCAGAATGAGGTTAACCAACCATGAGGTTGAAACAAAAAAGCAAGTCATGAGAAACGTCATTTGACAGTATAATAAAAAGGTTGCCGTTGTTCAACCGAGTTGCTGATGCAACAGTCGTAGTTATCGTATGCCAGTCGTTCAAGTTCATCGAGGCAATTAATCAACTCGTTTTGAATGGTCTAAAACAGCGGACCAAGCTCCTCAAATCAAGCGCACTGGGAGTTTCCCAGCTCTAGCTGATTGAATCGTGTTGAGCAAGGTTTTTGAAGCACGCATACTCTGGATGATTTCTTACTTTTCAAAACGTTGCTAAAATGTTTAAATTGTTTTACATAGTAGTGCGATAAATTTTGTCTGTCGACTTGAGTTGAATTGGGGCACAGCTTTGATAAATTGCGCCTGTTTGTTTGCTCCTGCCCGGATGCTTCTTCATCGTCGGTTAAATTCCAGGTGTGCCACATCTGCCAGCTTCCGAGTGCGATCAACGCGTTGCTGAAAATATGATATTTAACTTAGTTTGCTGATAATTTTGAAAATGGAGTGGACTTTGATTAGTTGGTTTATTTGGCTGTATTCCCGTCTTCTGAAGGGAAAACACAAAAAACGCATTGAGCGCCGTTTTGAGAGGGAAGTTCAGGGAGCTCAAAACCAGCCTGTGGAGTTGAGAAATTTGATGATATTGTTGAAATGGATACTTTGGATGGCCGAAAGGTCATCATAAAAAGGGTGACCTAGTGCACTGCATCTGGTTTTGACTAGGGCCGGACGCTCTAAAAAGAAGATGAAACACTGTTTCACTCTTGTTTGTGTCGACGCAGCTACGGCAGTGGGTGTTATGAGGGATGCCAAGCTCGGCTGCGTAAGTTCCTAAAAGCCAATGGCCCGTCCTAATTGCCGGTTAGTCTGGCGATATCTACACGCATTCTTGCTAAGAGGTTGTTTGTTCTGGCTTCATCGTAGACTTACTTTAAATGATGCAGTTCGTTAGGTTCATCCACCTAGCCTCGGGCCTTGAGGTGAAGTGCAGGTATACTTCTTCCGAACGAGATACGCACAGAGCAGATCCTCGTCTGGCAAGTTCATAAGCTTTCTCATTCCCCTCAATGTTCCTATGGCCGGGAACCCAGACGAGAGTGATTTCAAACCGATGACAAGCCCTGGACAGTGTCTCCCTGCAATCCACAACAAGCTTGGACGTTGACTTAGTCGAACCGACAGCCTTAAACGCGACCTGACTGTCGACGAATATGTCTATTTTTCTGGATGTCGCTATGTTAAGTAGCATTCTACACGCCTCCTTAATTACCAGTACTTCTGCTTGAAAGACTATGGCTGCGTTGGGAAGGCGAAGAGTTTTGGAGATGTCTAATTCTGTGGAGAAAATGCCCGCTCCCACTCCGCAGTTCATTTTGGAACCATCTGTGAAGATAGTTATGTCGAATTCGTTAACGTCCGTATTTTCCTTCCATTCTGATCTAGAGGGGAATCTAACAGAGAAGTTTTTATGGAAGTTGAGTTTGGGTACAGTGTAGTCCGTAGATATACGACCTATGCTGTCCGGAAGGGAAACTAGGATGCTGGTGTGGCCATAAGGTCTTTCGGACCAATATTTAGATTCCTTCAATCTAACTGCACTCACGCTGCAATGTTTTTTATGTGTGGATCCACGGGCAGAAAATTGAGAATAACATTAAGCACCTCGGTCGGACTTGATCGTATTGGTCTCTGTTTGTTGTTCTACCTCGAAAAATGAATAATCTTTATTAACAAACAAATAATCAAGCAATGAATTATTATGAACCAGATTCAGACTAACGACTATTAGTACGGGCCATTGGCCTTTAGGAACTCACGCGGCCAGGCTTGGCATCCCCCATAACACCCACTGCCGTAGCTGCGTCGACACAAACAAGAGTGAAATAGTGTTTCATCTTCTTTGTGGTTATCCGGCCCTAACCAAAATCAGATGCAGTGCACTAGGTCACCCTTTTCATGATGACCCTTCGGCCATCCAAAATATCCATTTCAACAAGATCATCAAATTTTTCAACTCCACAGGCTGGTTTTGAACTCCCTTATTTTCCCTCTCCTTCTTTTTCTTCAGGTTCCGTTAATTGTGGTCTCAAAACTGCGCTCAATGCGTTTTTTGTGTCTTTCCTTCCTTCTTTTGCTAAATTTCAAATAAATGTAAATACAATAAAAGCCCTTTAATTCGTGTATTCGGAAAAAAAAAGACCTCAAATATGTAAAGTCGGAACGAATCATCAAAATGTATTTTGGAATATAATAAAACTGTAGGCATTTTCTTTGTTACCTAATGGCGTGAAAACTACTGCACAGATTTCGATTAAACTTTTTTTGGAATGTTCCTTAGGATTCTGAGAAACATATAGGCTATTACTTTCATTGCCATGCACGGCCGTAGCTAGGGGGGGGCATTGTGGGGTTTTCCGAACATACCACAGTTTGTGACATTCATATTTTAATAATTCTTTGTTCTGTGTATAGATGGCATTTGAAGCGCCATGGGTCTATTTAAGTATAATATCTGTGATGCAGAGGGAGTTCCTCATAGCCCATATTGCAATCTATGGTACGGGGAATCCCCTTTTAAACTAATGTCGTTTTCCATTGGGACCAAAAATCAATCTTTTTTTTTTATCTAAATCACTTTTAACGTTCCATTGGGCAGAAAAATCAATATTTTTTTTCGATTCGGAGCACTTTTTGCAGATCTGGATATTTTTTCTGGTTTACCTACACATACCAAACAGCTGTTTTACTTGTTATTTTTATTGGTATAAATTGAAGATTCATTCATTTCGCGATGGATATACGGACTTTCTTTGGAAAAAACGAAAAGTTGAAGAGCCTATTTTTGGGGGCGTTTTGACCAAAATGTGATTTTTTTTTTCTGACTTTACTGCCTCTTACTCGCATTACTCAAACAATTCTTAATAAATGCAAACAAACCAAAATACTTAGGAGAGCCAACACTTTTATAGTTATTTCAAGCCATCAATCAGCTTTCTATGTCCTCCAGAAGCTGAGCTACAACCTAAAATCAAACATGAAAAAAATAAATTTATTATCTCAAATCGAACGTTATCAGCAGCCGCGATTCTTGACCGTTGTTCTGCTTTGGGGTGGTTGGGTGGCGCACATCGCACAAGTACGCTCATATGAAAAAAAAACTGCATGGTGTTTTCTCCAAATTAAGTGAAACGAAAGAGAAGTATGCGACGTGATACGTGCATGTCACATTGACAATGCTCACCGCTTTTATTGGAAACTACACAGTCTTAAGGCGCCAAGTGACAAAGAACAGAAACAGGAACAGAAACTGAAACAGAACAGAAAGTTTTTTCGTTCTGTGCAAGGTGTGCTCATCAAACACTGTGTAATATTAATAACACACACAAATATTATATGCACAATATTCCACAACTCAGCCTACACCGTACTCCATATTCATATTCATCCTTCCTAATTTTTCGTTCAAAATTTCTTCATGGTTGAGTAAAAAAAAAAAATAATAATAATAAAAAAATAAATAAATAAATAAACTCGCACGTAATTTCCCTGTGCAAGTCTTCTGTTGATTTCATCACACAAATTCATTTATTCATCCAAAGTATATACCTACAAGATTATCCCTATATTCATCGCCATTGTCATCGTCACCCGCACGCCGTACATAAAAACGCTTCACTTTGATCAGCTTGAAGAAATGCACACCCATCTTAAGAATTAACGCGACGCCACTGATATAATATACAGTTCGATGCGAAATGAACTGCCAACTGCCTCCCCCCACGATAAATTGGCATTTCTGTTGCTAGCAACAACAGAAACAATCAATTTTGACTTGTTTACGTTCTGTCGTCAAACAGACATTTTTCTGTCGCTAAATTCTGTTGCTAAAAAAAAAAATCAGTGGGGGTCGGTTAGTTGTAATTGTTTTCGTAGGGAAACATTTTTTATGCCGGATTTTTCGCTATGACCGCCTAAACGAAAACTAGAGGCACTCCGGGAGTGCCGACAGAAGTGATAACTTGAACAATTACGTGTGTATTTTTTGAATCGTCAGGAAATATTTTATTGCGCAGGAAGTGCTTTTAAATAAATGTTTTTTTTTTATTCATTATTATAAGCTTCTACTACAAAAATTATGTTACATTTTTCATTTTCATTTAAGTTATGAATTCCCCAAACAAAACAGGTAATTGAAATAATTTTGGTGACAATCAATTTGTCGCCGCCATAAATTACCATAGTAACATATTCAAATAAAAATCATAGTAGATTAGAATCTGCTTATTTTTTTGATATCTAGATGTCGCTCCTTTCGTTAGAGAGAATCATATACCCAAAGGTATGCAATGCAATTACCCCTTAATGTAAGTGTCGCATATGCAAAGACATCGAACTATCATGAACAATATACTTCCAATCATTGACAACTTAACCCAGCGTCATTAATCAATTCCAGTCAAAAAGAAAATCATTCCCAAACGGATCAAAAATCAGAAATTCCTACTACTCCTACTTGTTCTCGTACTCCAAAAACTTATAAAGTTTATAACTCTCTAACAAGAACTTGCGACAATTGTCTGTTTCTAGAGTTTCGACTTTTTCTATATTTCATGAACCGGTTCTTTTACCTAACGTTGCTTCATGAATATTACAATTATTTGTATAGTATACCTACTCTTAGGGTGGCAAGTTTACCTCAGTTTTCTTTTTCTTGTTTCGGTAATTATAACACAAGCTACTGTGCCGTAAATGTGCACAAACCCAAAATCGTGGATATAATTTGTCGGAATTAAGCCTGGTAAAATTAAGTTATGAATTCCCTATACAAAACAGGTAATTGAAATAATTTTGGTGACAATCAATTTGTCGCTGCCATGAATTACCATAGTAACGTATTCAAATAAAAATCATCGTAGATTAAGCTATAAATTACCTACCCCTAAAAGTAAGCAATAGTATAAAAGTTTACAACTAAAAGTATGCAATCGGTGTCGGTGTCGCGAGTTTGCTAATTTTTGCCCATCCAAATAGTGCCCAACGCGCCTAAAGAAGTTATCACTTCAAAAAAAGTTCTGTTCCTAATTCTGTTTCTGTTTCTGTTCTTTGTCACTTGGTGCGTTTACGCCGCGTACGAAGTTGCGGGCACAGCTAAAAAAAAAAAATCGGGAAAAGCAATAAAAAAAATTTTACTATGTTGTATGTTGTACTAAATAAATTGTTTGATACGTTTTTATATATTTTGTTTAAGTTTTTAGTTACAAAAATTAATAATAATACATTTTGTGTATTATTTGCAATCTTGTGTTAATAAAACAATTTTTAATTATTATAACGCGTTTTAGTGCATACAAAAAATCTCTCATTAATTCAGAAAATTAGTTTAGTCGGTGTGACCTTCCCCCCAAACATTCCGAATTAACTAGCTTTTACTGTATTGGAGTACTGGGCAAATAAAACGCCACATAGCAGCGGTTTTATGACTGATATTCGACGCGTCTAGACGTCAGTGGTGCATTAAGATTTCTGTTGATTGATTTCGTACCCATACTCTCGTTGTTAGACATTCAACATCAACAGGCACACTCTTCACTTTGCGCCACGAATTGCACGATTTTACACACCGGACAAATCGGAACACTCCCGGGTGTTGGACTCTTTATTCCAAATAGCTACAATAAACAATATTTTTTATTTGATAAATTTCAATGAATCATAATTTTATTTCTAACTACACTTTACTCTTATCTACTGATACGCTTCGACGCATATATTAGATATAATATATCATACATCATAATTCACAAGCCGCCTGCAATTTTGTCACTCTCTGATGAATTTTGTTTCTCGAAGAAAATTTTACCACCTCACTAGTCTATAATTCACTCAACTGTGGTTAATTCTTCTTAACCTTCAGATAAAACAGTTTCGTAAGCGTCGATAAGAAGTTTGGCATTTCTTTCATTTCGTTTGTCGCCGCCTGCGATGTGTAGGACTGGTATTCGTAGGCGACTTTTCGATTGATAGTCGTCAAGAGTCTGAATAGCTCGGTGCCTTTTTCACCTTCACGTGCAGCGGCTTCTTCGAGGGCCAAGCACATGCACTGGATGAACCATGAACCGTTCTCAACATTTCGGAAGGAGTAGTAGCCTGACAATATGGGACTTTCATTTAATGCATGACCGCGCATGGGATATCGTATCGAACTCACCCTCGAATGTTGAGTAGAAGACCAAAAGGTCGGCCGTGTTGGGAATGGCATACGTGATAGTCTGCTTTTCTTCAGCGAAACGCGACATCGGTGTCACAACATCTGCGGAGTAGGTTACTGGTTTCTCTAGCATATTTCCACGACAGGCCTGTCAAAGAGGAATACAAATCTGAGCCGCTACGCAGTGCACACGAATCGGGTCTGTCTTACCTGAATAAAGAACAACTTTGGTTTGTTGATGAGGGACTTGCAGCTGTCGCCCAGAAATGGCGTCCACAGGCGCTCCACTGGGTATGTCATGTCCTTGGCGAATACTTTTCCCTCGATTCCGTGCGACATAACCACAACCACCAGGCAGTCATTGTTGCTGTGGTCCTCCTTGGAAGCTATCTCGCAAATGTCAGTTGAATTTTCTTTCCCAAAATCATGCAAATTAGTCACTCACCTTCTTTCAGCTGAGCGTTGAGCTTCTCAAACGTCAAATCGTCATACACTCGCACATCGAAGCCGTACTGCTTGAGAACACCCTTGACACGATCGCGATCGCGTTCGGTACCCTTTCGCGGTTCCTGATTTCGGATCTCCTTGTGATTGAAGATCAGCGCGATTCCAATGTTCTTGTTGCTGGTGTCGTAGTTCTCATCCCTGGTGGCGATCGACCGAATCGGACCTCTAATCTCAGTGGCAAAGCCGTCGATCTCATCTAGCGTGTCCTTGTTCTTGTGGCTGTCTGTATTCTCTTTCTCACTTTTTTTCTTGCCAAATTTTAACACGGAAATGTCAGTCTCGTCCATTGCGAATGAATCTCTCCCCCCAACTAAACCGAATTGTAGGGCTTTTGGGGAAACTTTGTACGCGCTTATCTTATCGGCCCGCTTACGCAGATAGCACCACACTCTGAAAGCACCAACACAATTGCGCTGTCAATAGCTTCTAGTTTTAATCGAAATAATTATCTTACAGATTTATTGTTGTTACACACATCGAGCGCTATCTGAGGTGCGATAACATGTGGTAACGCTCCGATATGACATGGTAAGTTAGCCTTGAGCTTGGAGTGAGTCACGAGTTGCATTTTGCGTCGGATCTTAGGGTACATAAGCGCATAAAAGACAGGCACAAAGGAATTGTCGTTTAGGGTGCTGTGTCATATTCGAAATTGCACGTCAACTCCTTCTATATGAATTGTTTTGCTCAACGATCCGGGTCCATATACGAAAAGCCACATCAAAGTTGACAAGCTTTGTGTGATTCAGGAAAGATCATGGCGAATCAACTATAAAAATCAAGTAAGTGCACCGCATGCACTCGCACATAGTGACAACTAAAAGTCACCAGCACGTTCTATTGATCACCATCATAAGGATAAGCTGGAACGTAAAGCTCCAAAACCATACGGCTCTGCCATTTTTAAAATAACATTTCATATCCTTTCCCCCATGCATTCTCAGACAATACGCCACGGACGAAATACGACATATTTCTCTGTTCGCAATGTCCTTGTCCAATTGGAAATTTTCAATTTTGATTTATTCCATAACGGAAATTAAGTTTCGTCTCGTACGCAAAAGTTGACTTCATTGGCCTTCTTATGCCTTAAGGATTTGCCGCCGCTCCGCACGCTATATACGAGTACTATATACGAATACAAAAACATTCATGCAAATCCGCAATCCAATTCGCATCTCAAAGAGCGTCATCAAAAAAGCTCCCCAATAACATCCTTTCTTCCGAAAATCATGCCAATCAATTGATCTGTTAACAAAAACAAGATTTGCTCCTTACAGGATGTGCCGGAAATTATTACTTCCCCTCCATTATCCGATTTACCGATTTGCAAGTCATTTCGTTCTCGTTCACTGTCGATTAGGGCCCCCTGAGCCCGAATGCCAGTCAGCAGCAACTGGCTGCGATTGCCATGGGGTGTTGAAAGGGTGTCACGTGGGTGTGGATGGGGATGGGAATCTGGATATCTGGATATTCCCCAAATCACTTGCGTAAACTCATTTATTGTCACGCAACAAAGTTATAAGAACGCGTTGAGTTGCAAGTTGTAATCGAGTGTGTGCTGTGTGTGTTCAACCACGGCCCTATCGTCAATTATACCGCACACAGCTATCAAATATGAATACAATATGGAAATCTGTTTTGGGTTTCTCACTCCTAAATTGTTACCCTTAAGCCCCCCCTTTCTACGGCTGCTCAACATTGAAAAATCCCAAAAGTCCAATGACTAATGTTGTGCTCATGGTGGTGGCGTGGGCGAAAAAAAAAAAAAAAAAAAAAACGAAAAACCACCGAATCCAACAAGTGCGCACGCCCATAGCTTTCTCGTTCGGGTTCGGTCCTTTTTTGGTTTTATTGCCACGCAATTGGACCGAAAAAATGATTCCATTTTTTCCGCAACATTTGGCAATATCTGCTGGATATGCACAAGCACATGTCCCTGAGGGGAGCGTGTGGACATATTGTCAAATAAATTAATCAAACTGCGTATTGGGAAATGCAAACCTGGTTTGGGCGTTACTGGACGCTGGCCCCCTTTTTGCCACAACCGGCCGCCGGTCATCAGCTAGATGAAACTGAACATGAACAAAGGCCATCGGCCAGACAGACGTGGCATTCGAATTGGCAAGAGTTTGACAGTTGGTCTTGCTCTTGGTATATCGGCTTCGGACTGTAATTGTAATAAAGAGAGACGAGCTACAGCGCACACACTCCCACTCGATCCAGTTGGCTATTCCAGTGTTAGTTGTTGAGTTTTGTGCTTCGATTGGGGTGCCTTCCACTCGATTGTGGAATTGGTAGATGGCGAGCTGCCAATGCGGACAAAATTTGTTAATAGGTGTTCCAAATTTAGTTCAATTTGGAGCCTTTGATTTAGCGTAGGTGATTCCTAATTTTATGGTTGGTAGATAACACACTGGTTAAGTGGCCAAAGGAAAATAACCGTAGTTAAAAACATTACAAAATTGCTACTTTCTTCTTCGTGGGATGGTTAAGGACTTAAAACATTTTTGCTAATTCTCTAACAAGTATAGTCTTGGTTCCTTATGTATAGCGAACAGCTGTGAGCAATTCGGGTCAATGCCCTTATTATTTACATTTTTTATTTTTTTTTTTACATTTAGCCATTGTGTGCTCTTTTCCCTTACCCATCTACGATCTGATTATTATTATTCCCCCTACTATGAGGCTGTTGTTCGACTGCAATAAACATGTTCAGTGTTCACTCTACAATGTCTCTCTCGCTCACTCCGTATTTCGGCTTTCATTAAATTGTATTTCGCCATCGTGTGTGCCTGTTTGTTTAGGCAGTGACTTGGTGCTAGAGAGAGAGAGACATACCCCTCGACATCTTTGACGTTTGGTTTGTGAATTGTGCTGGATCTCGATGGAGTTGTCATCGGATGCTCGTCGCGTCTCGCGTGTCCTTTGAAAGTTTTGGTTTTTGTTTATTTGTTATAAATTATTATTGGGAACCAACTGTAGGTATTAAATTGGTAAACAGACAAATGGCGTCAGATCCCTACTCCACACTATAAGAAGTTATGGTGTTCAAATGGTAATTTGCTTCAGACTGGTGTAACTCTTAAGGCCTCTTTGCTGTAATTAGAAAAGTTGACTTAAAAGAAGTCAAGCTTGCAGTTGAGAGTGAATCCAAGAAGGTGCACAGATTACTTGGAAAGAATCCATTCGTCGCCTATTTCACCTTTGGTGCACAAAAAACAATTCGCTGACCTATGCTTGTTCTATAGGTACTTCCATGGTAGATGTTCTGAGGAACTCAAAGACATTATCCCTCGAAATGCAACTTTTGGGCGCCCAACAACACAGGCTGCTAATGCTCATGACCATACAGTACACTTGACAAACCGCGAGGACATCAACTTTCCAAAACTCCTTCTGTAACAGGACAAGCAAACTTTGGAACACGCTTCCTGGGGATATATTTCCAGAAGACTACAATTTGCAGCAATTTAAGTGCAGAGCAAACATACATCTGCAAGCACCTCGGGTCGCTGTTGAAGCGTTATAGGTTCGCATTTCCCGGGAGAAGTATATAAAAAAAAAATCATTTTTTTTATTATATTAATTTTATTTTATTTTTTTTTACTTTTTTTATTGATTTTATTTATTTAATTTTTTTTTCTTATTTTATTTGTTTTATTTAATTAATTTATTTTTTTTAATTATTTTAATTATTTTATGTATATCATTTATTTGATTTATTTGATTTATTTTATGTATCTCATTTATTTTATTTATTTTATGTATTTCATTTATTTTATTTATTTCATTCATTTATTTTATTTTATTTTTATGTACGTATTTTATTTATTTTATGTATTTCATTTATTTTATTTATTTATTTTTTTTATATATTTTTTTTTTTTATTATTATTAATATTTTATTTACAAAAACGTATGCTCGGCAACTCCCTCCCATATCAACACCCACCCGTTCAACTTCAAGGCAAAGGGAAATTCGCTCAAGTCTGCATTCGCATTTACAAAAAAAACACACTTCAGTTGCATCCGTGGTAAAATCAGAGTAATCCACGTTTTTCACTCAACGGGTAGGTACCTTTCTCATGTGTAAAAGGCAAACCACTCCACAGCTCGGCCTCACCGTCACCACTCAATTCCATTGGCTCTCCGAGTTTGATTTGAGTGAGATTTCCTCATGAAATTTATACTATTATCCTCTGCCGAAGGACGGGAAGGTACGATACGAACGATACGACGATGGCAACGTCAGCCCCTCTGGCGGATGAGCATGAGCGATGAGCACCAGCTCACCAAAACGAACCAAACGAATTCACTGTACACCGAAGACAGAACACAGAAGCCAGAACCAAAAACTAGCAGAGATGATGAGGATGAGGAAGATGTAGATGTCATGGTTGCCACTTGCAAAAAAAATTAGCAACCAAAAATGGAAAAAAAAGTTACCAAACCAAGCTAAAAGTTACCAAAAATCTGGAAAAATGATAAAACACGAAAAAATCGTACATATCGTCTTGAGCCAGCATGAATATGACTTTTTGGTATCGTTTGATTAACTTAATATAAAAAAATGTCATGGTATTAGAAAAATGCACCTATGTTTAAGCCTAGTATGCACTTTATGCAGTACACGTAAAGCCTCTCAAGTGGAATCCAAATTTTAATACAAATTTTTCTCCACGAAATGTCAAATTTAACTTTCCACGTGAAAATATGAGTAGGCAGTACACAGTTCGACTGATATGGCAGACACTTGGGTTTTATGGTCAGTCGCATTACATTTTTGACATTTCGGCGTGAAAAATAATTTATAGGAAATCGTGAAATTTATTTGAATTTCTGAAGTTCCTTTAAGTCTTCATAGAAACTAAAAGAAAACTGCTGACACATATCAATTCATTTTAACATAAGTATTTTAAATTCAATTAGGTACATTATAGAACGTTACTTACTGAAGTACTAGGAATACTTTTAAACCTTAAACGTAGTGGGCAGAAAAAGTAAGGCAGCATTTCCATGTGATGATATCGAGCTCGTCTTTTTAATGCTCTTGTTCAAAAAGTTACCAAAACCAGATAAAAATTACCAAATTACCAAAAATCATGAACTAAGAAAAAAATTACCAGATTTGGTAATTTATTACCAAAGTGGCAACCGTGGTAGATGTTCTACTGGATTGGATACTGGAATGAAAATGTTGCCCGAACCCGAACCGAACGTCAACCGAACCGACGACGAAAACGAATTTCAGTTGCTCGGTGACTTGCATTGTATATCGACGTTGGACGGGAGTTCCGCGTTTAAATTTAAATCTTTCAGCACGCCGCTGCTCTTTACATGACTATATTCCATTTCCAATCTGCCCTGTGTGCAGCAATAGCAAAGCATCATTCAGCAGCAGCAGCAGCACCGTCAGCATCCATGAGATATTTTCTCTGTGTTTTGTGATAAAAAGGGTGATACACTCGACATACTCGTAGATACGTGTATTCCAAAAGGGTGAATAAGTGAAATAACCAAAGTGGTGTAGTGGAATAGTAAAAAGGAATAGAAACACGGAAATATAATAGTACATAGTTGGGATTGCTGTGTAAAAATTAAGTGCCAACCATTTCTTTTATTATTTCGTACGAGTTGTACTACGCGCTCTGAAGTGCCCCCGGGCCAGTCAAGGCAGGGTCGAAACAACGGACGGAAAATAGAAAAATAAGGCGGAACGCTGCTCAGAATCTTCTCTCGCTCTCGGTGTCTTTAGGAGTTTGTGTTCAGTTGTTTTTCTTTTTGTGTTCTTTTATTTTTTTTTTTTTTTTGTGTGTTCATAAATTATAATATCATAATTGTTCCTGTTGTTGTTTTTGTGCCAAAGTTCTCGCATCGCGCGTAGAGAGTATAGCCAGCCTCCACCGCAGGCAGCCGCCGCCAACGAATGAGCCGAGTGATTCCAAATGTGTTGTGTAAATAATAATGTTAATCCCGATGTGGTTATGTGGAACGTATAGCTAGTAGTAGAAGTAATAAAAAATAATAAAAATCTATTTTTCGGTTGACGGCCCCCCTTCCTCCCCGCCGAAAACATCCACCCATCCATCGCCCATCCATCAGCCGACCCAGTCAGCCTGCCAAATCCGACAAAACAGACAAACAACGACAGCGCGACAACGACAACGACAACTACAACTACCGATACCGTACCGTATCGTAATTCGTAATTCGTAGCCAACGGCGACGATACACAAATGTACAAAGGAGGAGAGAGAGAGTCTCTTCCCATTCCCAGGCGATGAGTTGATGAGTTAATCCAAATCCAAATGAAAGCGAGAGACTGCTCTATTTGTTAATCAAAATTAAGTGAAGTGGCTTAGGCAATCCCATCCCCCCAATTACACGGGAACGGATAACGGAAATATTTGTGTGAACAAAAGTTGGAAAAAGTACTGCGGAAGCAAAGAGATAGAGAATCAGTGTTCGAAAGTTCGAAAGAAAAACATGGAAAAACGTAAAATTGATGAAAAGTGCTCAACTGGACAACGACTCGAGGACGAAAACAACGACAACGATCGTCTGTGTGCAGTTGCAACACAACAAAGCAGCAACAACAACAGCAGTACCACCATCAGCGATACCAAAAACAAACGTATGTCCTGCAGCAGCTCCACCCGCCCACCGCCCACTGGTGGCATCGAGGGTGGCGGTGGTGGCGATAGCTCCAAGAAGGACGTGGTGTCTGCTCCGGTATCCTTGTTTAACTTGGTGTTTTACGTGATGTGTATCGGTTCGCTGGGATTCTCTGTATACTCGAACATCCGGCAAACACACACCGAGGAGCGGCTAAAGCATCTTCGGCATCTCGACGATAGAATAACCCTTCTCGAGACAAAGCTAGACAACTTACCCCAGTTGTTGTCACATCTATCATCATCATCATCGTCGTCATCATCTTCAACGCCGTTCATGACAACGGTGCCTAAAGCTGGATCACAAACACAATCGATGGACAACATCGCGGATACCGTGCAACGGCTATCCCTGAAACTCGACGGAATTCAGAGGCTGCGACGCGATGTGTCACAATTGCAATTAGTCAGACGACAACAGAGGCAGACATCGATTCAGCAAACGCCCGAGTGTCCATGTTCAGCAGGTGTGTATATTTATAGATGTACTTCTACACAGTGTCAAATTTTACCCAAGCCCATCCATCCAACATGATATAAGTTGCACACTGATGACTGTGTCGGCTGGCCAGTGCCCAGTGCCCAGTGCATCGTGCAATTTGACGTTTGTACTGCGATTTGCCAACCATAATAAATTACCTTCCGTAGGTAGGAGTATAGGGAACGTGTACGTAAATTGTATAGGTAGGCAGGTTAAATTGGCTGGAAGCCCCCGGACCCGGACGTGGTGTGCGCACAGTGAAGCCAAATTATCGTGTGCGAGGAGGGAAGGCAGTTTTCTTTTTTGTATTATTTTATTTTTTGCCACTCAATCGGTCATTCAGTGGTCACTTTGAAGAAGGGGGTTAACCACTTTGCACTTTTAATCAATGTTTGAGGGGGGTCGGTGAGTGATGTATTTTTGTTTTTTTTTTTATGATTACATTTTTTAAATACATGTAGGTATGGTTTGGGATATTTTTTAAGGCAAAAATTCACGAGAGGGGATTGGTTTTTGTTCGAAGTGCTGGGCTAATTAAGTGACAGCGCTGACAGTAATAGAGGTGACAGATTAACCTGTTACGAAACCAATGACATTGCGAGGTAGTGCTAAGTGATGGGAAAAGCACAATGCTGACGGGCAGGGGGAGCTAAATCGTTTCTAGCTGTTGAACTTAATCGTTTTCGGGTTGGCAGTTTCTGACTGGAAGTTATTGTTCCCTTTGCTTTATTTTGCTGTACAATTTTTTGTGACGTTGAAATCGAAAAGGAAGAATAAAAGTTTTCTGTGGAATGGTTGGGAAACGAAACGCCAATTTCGAGACAGAGAAATTAGTTGAGAAAATGAACGTAAACGAATAATTTAGTAGAATCTGACATTAACATGATATTAACTTATGTTATACAATAGGCACACATATGCGAACTATCATCTTAATATCTACTCAATCACGAATTTCTTGACTAGATTCGTCGGATACCCCTCCATTAACGTCAACTGAAACAGCTGCTCATATGACCGATTCCAGCCAATCAAATCCGAGATACATCTAGTCAGCCAGCTGTCAGACTTACTAAACTAGATACTTGAACGTCCCCAATAAGTATTTAGATTATTTATGTCTGTTACTTTATTTTTGTAGTAGGAATAGAAAATACTGTCAAAATGGCAGTGGTGGGGATAAATTCTCTCACAAAGGTAGACACTTACAAAAAAAAAGTTAGGGAACGCTTTTGTAGTAATCTATAAAAAATGACAGATGCCATTATCAAATATTAAAAAAAAAATGGTACTAAAAGCCGTTTAAATGTCTGATGAACTCGAGGAGTTTGCTAATTTACAAAGAAAATTAGATATATCATCTACCTAGCGATGAAAGTGACCTGGAAACAATCGAACTTCGCTTTGATGAATCCGAATATGTGAAAGACTTTGTACCGATTGAACTACAAGCATTCGAGAAGTGGAAAAAGCGACACTGCATTAAGAATTACATGGAAGAGATTGCTCCTTGTTACAGCGAGGAAAAATTTCGTCGCCACTATCGAAAAGAATCTTAAAGAGAACATTAAATTTTATTTTGCCGCATGTTGATACCATTTTAAAAAGCAAGAAGTCAAAAGTAATCAACGCATAACTATGCCAAACTTGTCCAACTGCAGCCATAGGGGCAATGCTCAGCCTTCTGCCTTTACATATTTCTGTAAAGAAGGAAGCGAGTCTCAGTGCCCTTAGGCTCCCTGATATATCAAATCTTAAAGCAGGAAATCTGACAGGACACCTTCGAGTATTACAAATGCTCCAAGATGATCCTGTGATCAAAGTATCAGTCACCATGCTTAAAAGACTTCGCTTCTCCAGAAAATTTAAGATAGTCATATCTGACAGGAGTACCTGGAGAACCAACCAATTCGTAACACGACCAGGATCACAAATCTGGTACACCGACGGTTCAAAGATGGAAGATGAAGCCACCGGTGCGGGGTAGCACTAGGAAAATCACCAGACATCTTTCAAGCGGAGGTACACGCCATAGAGATATGTGTCCGGGAATGCTTACGGAGGCGCACTAAAGGTGCCCATATCTACATCCTCTCAGACAGCCAGGTAGCCCTTAAGGCCCTAAGATCGTTTTCGATCAGATCAAAGCTAGTCTGGGAATGTTTCAATCTCCTCGAAGAACTGGCAAGGGACAACACAGTCCCTGTTGCTTGGATACCAGGACATGAGGGATTTGAGGGCAACGAACGAGCTGATTGTCTGGCGAGAAGAGGTGCATCACGCCTACTCACCGGTCCTGAACCCTACTTCGGGCTACCTTTGAGTTACATACACTCAAAATTCAGGAAATGGGAAGATGATCACCTTGCCGAATACTGGACGGAATCAAAGGGACAGAGGCAGGCAAAAAGATTCATAAGCCCAGCTCGTAGTAAAGCAAAAAAGTTACTTGAGCTAAGCTAAGAAGATCTAAGGATCCTAACGGGTTATCTTACTGGTCACTGGCCACTAAGATATCATCTCAAAAAAATTGGACTTTCCGACGATGACTCCTGTCGACTCTGCGGAGAAGAGGAGGAGACAACGGAACACATACTCTGCGAATGTCCTGCTGTGGCAAGGGGCAGAGCGATCTATATGCAAAGGGCGATTTTAAGTCCTGCAGATATTGGAAACATGGAACCAAGAAGGGTGCTGAGGTTTATAAAGAGCCTCAACAGCTCCCTGGATTAAGTAATAAAGGCCAACACAATAGATCTCTTCTGGTCGCAGTGTATAGGGCCTATCACTTACAATTACAATTACAATGCCAAATGGGATAACAAATTTCAAATCAGGTGACTGACAGCATTTCCACTTCTTACACCAAGAAATTTGTTGAATAAAACTTCGTAAGATTCTCAGTGGACGGGTAGATCTTGCTCTCTCGATGACGCTCTATTTTACAATTTTTTCGTGCTAAGGAACGGCACTGAGTAAAAATTAGTAAGAAATCTTAAGAACTAGTTAAAAATTCGTAGATTAAAAAGTAAATGAACAGACCTTATGTATACAGGGTGGGCCAAATACATGTTTTTTAAAAATGCAATAAAATGAACAAAATTTATTTTTTTCCATCTATTATGACTTTATTAGTAAACAAACATTCCCACTAATTACGGGACAGAGCTTCGTTCAAGTGGCTGCCTCGGAAGCGCCTTCTGTCACTCCAATTTTGCAATACCTTGTTGGTGGTTTCGAGCTGTAGTAGCTCACAGATTGCTTGGATGATATTGGCCTTAAGTAATTGAATCAATTTCGGATTGTTGGCATAACATCGGTTATTTACGGTACCCCACAAAAAAAAAAAAGTCCAAAGGGGTCAAATCGAAGCTCCGAGGCGGCCAATTGATATCGGCAAAACGGCTGATAAAACGATTTGGAAATTTGCTGCGCAAAAGATCCACATGGGCTGTGTGGCATTGCGCGCCATCTTGCACGAACCAGAGGTCGTCCAAATCCATATCTTCAATTTCAGTAAAAACAAATCGGTTAACATGGCTCTGTAACGCCCACCGTTGAACGAAACGTTGTTCCCAGCGTCATTTTCGAAGGAAAATGGTCCAATGATCCGCACCAATCTATCACTCTCTGTGTGGATGTATTGGCTTCTCAAAACTTGTGTACAGTAGGCGCGGTGGGTGCAAAAAAACCCACTGTTTGGGCAACACAGCAATCACTTTTGAAATATGTTTCAATATTTCCCAACGTTGCTCAAACGTTAAGCGACTCATTTCGTTCCGCGGAGGTATGATACCGACTTTCTGCCAAGATTTCGAGCGGGAAATAGCTGTCAGTATCAAAATAACCTATGGTTCAAAAAGAAACCACTAGATGGCCCACCCTTTATTTACTTCGTAGAAATGTGTGAACCGAACCAGTGAAAACAAATGCACCGAAGGAGCAATTAATGCACTTTTTCAGTTTTATGGCGGCGCATTTCTTATAATTTTTTTTTTTTTTTTTTTTTTTTTTTCATTACTTAGGAGCTGCTGATGAAATGATGAATTTAACAAAGAACCCTTTTTGTGTTTTATATTGTTTGCCATTTTCTCCGCACTCTTATTTATCCTTTTCTGGCAATTTCTATACACTTTTTTGGCTTAAATTCCGAAGCAACTTTCGGTTTTCCATACCCCATGTAAATAGTTCCAAAGTTGCCCGGCAATTTGCAATGTTTATTCTTCAATCGTCACTCGTTAGTTTTGTGTAGAATATTCGTTGCAATCTACCCTTCTCTGTTATGCAAACTTGGAAAGTACAGCGAGACAGGTGCGCTGGAGATAACTCTTATTGAGTGGGGAAGCGAGGAGTTACAACGATTCTCGCTTGTTTGGGTGTTACGCTGACAATTTCTGTTGGGAAATTATATATTTTTTTAGTTTGTGACTCTTGATAACTCTAAGTCAAAAAATCGTGTGGGCACTTAAGTCCGGAATTAAAGTGATGCCAAGTCAAAAAAAGTGATACAAATAGATTCTCAAAATCATAAAACCAACACTGAAGCCTGAAAATAATATCAAGTCCAGTTTGAAACTTATACATTTCTCGTTTCTCATAAAACAGATAGGTAGTCCATTACAGCCCAAGAAAGTCCTTGTTTCATTACATTCTCAGCGGTACCTGTCGATTATTTCAACAATATATTTGACAACATAATACGCTGCCTACCCCTGGCTGTTTCAGTCAGTTATTTATATGCAATTGAAATAATATCCCCCGATCCCCCCTTCCATTTCGAAACAACAGAGGAATTTTATTTACATTTTTCCAAAACTGTTGTGGAATTTCGTTTTTGTTTTTGTTTTTTTTTTTTATGTATGGAAGGAGCACACGCTCAGTAAGTCCCAACTGGAAGAAGGGTAGGAGGTAATAATAGAACACGGCAATAGCTTGATTTATTGCTGTTATCCCCATTGTCGGTTCGGCTGTAGAGGAGATGGTTTTCAATTGGCTTTTGGGCTAATCTTCGCCCTTACATTTGGAAAACCATTTTCGTCTGTAATATACACTTGGCATGAAATTAACACAGAACGCGTTTTGTTATGCTGACCAATTTCGAAGAGTGGAATTGGTTAATAATTTGGAAACCGTCTGTGTGTCTGTTTGTTGGTAAATTTCCTGACAGTAGCCAATTAGCCCGGGTGAGAGCGGAATAGCTTTTAATAGCATTAATTGCGACGTATCTCGAGTGACAATTTGTCATTTCCTTAACGATGGTGGGTCAAAGCAGCATTAGTAATGCTGAACTAAATGTTCTCATGCCGAATTAGAAGTCAGCGCGGACATGACAACAGATAACAGAAGCACACCGTTGGGCTAATTGGTCTGGTTTAATGAATGAAACGATTTATTACTTAATAGGAGAGGATGTTGCGTTTATACCGTTTAGGGCCTTAGAGTTACAGTATATAGTAATAGTACCCAATAGAAGGGAAAGCATTTCAACAGTCTAAAAGCTAATCACTTAACAAAGTATTTTCAATTTAAGAAATGTATACCATAAACACTAACGAGCGGCCAATTATCACTTAAACTACTCACCTCTTCTCTGAAATATGGATACACGAATATGCGGACACGCCGCAACTACTACTGATCAATTGTGTGATATTCTTAATTGGAAGATGCCCATTCTTCAAGTGGAAAAGTGTTGCCGAAAAGGCAGAAATAGTGGGGCTACTTTTTACGTTCGAACTGAGTAGTTGAACTTTATTTACCATCAAACACGTATCAGTTAATGATAGTTGTTCAAACTAAACTATATAACTTGACTGTCTAATGCGCTCAACCACAGCACACAAAACAAAGCGACATTTTGAGTTTGAAAATTTCGACTTGACAATCAAAATGATCGCCGATTATAAAGAGTCTTTCATTAGCGATTTGACAAATTTAAAATTTCAATTTGAACGCACCCTCAAACCGACTACCGAACTGTCAATGTCAAAATATTCAGTAAAATTTATTTTAAAATTTAATTTATTGCCAGTTTGTGAGTATTTTTTTTTTATATATATATACTTCTCCCGGGAAAGGCGAACCTATAACGCTTCAACAGCGCCCCGAGATGCTTGCAGATGTATAATTGCTCTGCACTTAAATTGCTGCAAATTGTAGTCTTCTGGAAATATATCCCCAGGAAGCGAGTTCCAAAGTTTGCTTGTCCTGTAACAGAAGGAGTTTTGGAAAGTTAATGTCCTCGCGGTTGTCAAGTGTTGTGTATGGTCATGAGTAATGATCCCATCTCTCCTGTTTTGCGCAGGAGACTCCTGTTTTTTGGACCGAAAACCTGTGACCTGTTTTTGCCCTCGAAAAACCTATTTTTTACCAAAGATGTTTTTAACGCACTAAACTTTAAAATTTCAAACGTGTCAACGTCGCTTTACGTCGAACAGAACATCGCAGTAACCTGGCAACTGCGCGAAAAAGCTAACGGAGCAAAAATTACATACAAACGGACATACTCCCTCTCTCACTTTCAGTCAGTGTACGCGAATCATAAACTAAATAGTAAATAGACCGACAGCTTCAGCCAAAAAAGATAAATTGCCTACAAGCTGAATTTGGCCTTGAGTGTAGCCCAGTTTGAATTCATGTATTTGTGCCATGTTAATCAAAGGGGGCACACATATACTTGAGAAAAACCAGCCTACACAGCCGGTTTAACCAGATGTCAGGTAGCCTGATGTGGATTCTCATTTCTATATCGAGTAGTGTGGGACTGTTTTGCATTTTTACACGTATTCACAGACATGCTCGCTCTCAGAGAGAGAAAGGGAAAAAATCTGCGGATGAAATCGGGGAGACGTACGAAAGCTGTCAGTATATTTACTATTGACTAGGCATTTTTTTAAATATTCTTTAACGTATTTTTGTTACATTAAACATTGAATTAGTACTCACATTGAACTCCTGTTTTACACCTTTTTTTCAAAATAAAAAACCTGTGAAACGCTACGATTTTGTAAATTTCTCCTGTTTTTCAGCAAAAATGAGATGGGATCATTAGTCATGAGCATTAGCAGCCTGTCTTGTTGGGGGCCCAAAAGTTGCATTTCGAGGGATAATGTCTTTGAGTTCCTCAGAACATCTACCATGGAAATACCTATAGAACAAGCATAAGTCAGCGACTTGTCTTCTGTGCACCAACGGTTGTAGGTTCGATGTGAGTGTAGGGTCTCCAATGAGTCGAACTGCTCGTCTCTGTATGCTATCAAGCAGGTTAAGTGAATGTTTTGGGGCCGAGCTCCATATATGGGAACAATATTCCAAGCCTGGTCTAACCTGTGCTTTGTAGAGAAGGAGAAGTTGCTTGGGGCTAAAGTACCTCTTTGCTCTAAATAGGTAGCTCAACTTTGCGGACGCCGATTTTGCGATATAGGATATGTGGTTCTGCCATGTGATTCCTGAATTGACTGTGACTCCTAGAAGGTGCATTGAGTCCTTGTGATGGATTGGATGGTCATCCATTTGGATCTGAGGAACTGTTGATGCATTTTTTCTGGAAAATGTTGTGAGCTGTGTCTTGTTTGCATTAAATACAACCAAGTTGTCCCCACTTCAAGATTTTGTCCAGATCATCATTTAGAGAATTAATTTGTTCACATCTCTGACTGTGTGATGTAGCCGTATTCACAGGCCCATTGTTCGAGATGGAGGATATGATATATGATCTTACAATTAGATTTAAACCGAATCCTTTTGGTTCTGTCACAGGAGACTGATGTTGTCCACCTTTTCCTGAGGTCAAGCAACATCAATAAAACCACTACGGTTGTTGAAGTTCGTTCGCAGAAGATTGATTTTTGACGGCATATGTATTGAGTGTCCTCTTTCTAAAATTAACCAAGTTAAGCCCTCCCATTTTTGGCCACCAAAAAAATAAACGATGCATCTGTACAAAGGGGCGAAATATTTAGAGTGGGGCTTATTCCATGAAGCTCTTAAAGCACAAGGTGTACGCCATTCTTGCCTATCGTTGCCGTCACTTGGATCGTCACTACCGAAAAGGATGAAATTGACACTTTCTACTTGATTATTGTTGCCGCTCCAATGATAACGGATGCCCTTGGTTTTATCTGAATAATCTATTCGGTGCATATCTGGATCTGGATGTCTGTTTCTCCTGCTTCCTATACTCAACGCCTTATCCGACTGTGGTTAGTTTGTGACATAAAGACGGACATAGGTTATAATCTTTCGTAATAGGACGCAGTTTTCATGAAAAAAATTAAAACGTCAAATTGTCCTTTATATATAGACACGAATTTCATGCGAGCAACGCTTTTGTCTTGAATGTGATCACTTAGTTATATCCGCCAGAGACAATACTGAGACCCCCAACTCACAATCCTCTTGCCGCTGGCCCCACAGTTTTTTTTTTTTTTTTTCAAATTCGCCATTTTGTTTTCCTATCGGTGTAATGTCAATTTAGAATCCGTGTAACATGTAAAAACATACAAAAAATATAAAATCAATGCTGCCAACCCCAACCATGGGGGAATGTGATAGAGTTCGGGAATACGACATTTTAACATAACTGAATGCTATTGGTTGATTATTATAAATTTTCAAAAGTCGATTAATATAATTTGTTTGGCTAATAATACTATCTAAATGAGTTGTTTTATATTCCAGAAACATATTAGGAGAAACATTGTTGTGTATTTTCCGCTTTTGAATATCATTAACTTTGATTTCTTGAGTAAATTTTACTTAAATAACTGAAGAAAAATTGCTCAAAATGTTTTTATTTTCCTACAACCATTCTGCAGTAATCATTTTTCATAAATATTTTCAGAAAAAGTGCACTTATTCCTAAAATAAAATACTATTCACACGTAACGAATAATTTCAAATTTAACGGACAAAATTCTATGAACGCTGGCAGCAACTTTGTCTCTGATATCCGCGTTCAGTGGGGCTCTGTAGGACTATCGTCCACTATTTCCCAAATCGAAGAAAAGCGTGGCACACTTTGCTTGGTAACAGTAGATATTTTAAATATTTTTAAATAATTGCACAGACAAATATGAGTAAATAATAAAAATGCTAGTCTTCACGAACGCCCTTCAAGCGACCCCGGCTGGTTTATTTATAGATACGATCACTAATTTTATTTTAAATTCGTATTCCCACTGTTTCGGTAACACTGGTCTGTACATATAAGATTCGTTCATGTATATTACTTTCAGCATAGAAAAATTAAAAATGTCAAATCTCAAAAATCGAGAGAGATATCTTTCAACTTCAAGAGAAGTACCTGACGTTTTCTTACAAAAAGTTTAAGAAATGTCATTTTGACATTATCGTAAAAAACAAAAAACATTCTCTTTAAATGCAGCATCTACAAAATAAGTTGGAATTGCATTTTTTAAAGCTAAATACTTATTAAACTTACCATTTTGAATTTAAACGAAAATAAATAGAGTTTTTCTTGTCATTCTTTTAAGCTGTCACTTTTGTCACAGTTGTCAGTTTTAATTTTTCATTTTTCAGTAAGTCGAAATTCGGCGAATAGAAAATCACGAAAAAATGAAAAGAGGGGAAATGGATTTCTATCTCTTTTCGCATTCGCACTTTCTAAGCAATTTTTTAATAATCTTACGTTTGCAAAAAAGTACACGAACGAACCTATAAAAAATATATAACGGCACTGTGATTCAGTGTTCCACTGTCAGAGAGCTGTCAGTGTCAGAATAAGATGGGGTATAAGAAGAAATCAGTCGGTGACCACTTTGCCACTACGGTGCATTCAGTCAAGTCGTATTTATCATAATTCAGAATGAACACCAGCCATTAATCAAAACATATTGATCGACATGGTATATTGGTTGCTTTATTTAAAAGGCCAGTCCTTTCATTGTTACCCCTGTCCTATATATTTTTCCTTTTAATAAAGGATTTTGTCCTTTATTTTTGAAACTGTCCTTTAAAACACTGACTAAGAATTGTTTACATTCAGGGCAATTATTAAAATACAGTGGCGTCTCGTCAGGGTGTGCAAAGTGTGCATTGCACACCCTGATCTAACGAAAATAAGTCCCTCATCAAACACTGTGTAATAATAATTACACACAAATAATGATATGCACAATTCCATAACCCATAAAACCTCCATAACACAGCCAACAGCTACAGCCTACACCATACCTATTCATATTCATCCTTTATAAATTATAAATCTTCTTTCAAAATTCCTTCACCGCTGAGAAAAAAAAAAATTAACTCGTACAAAAACTCGCTGTGCACCATTCTGTTGATTTCATCAAATAAATTCATCCAACTCCAAACTATATCCCTCTACAAGATTTCTGCAGTATTCATCCCCATCGTCATTCGTCAGTCGTCACCCGCACGCCACCGTACTTAAATCGCTTTACTTTAATGAACTTGTAGTGAACTCGTGCGAAGGTTTTCTGTGCACGGGCTGTATCCATTTTCTCTTCTTTTGCATCTGTTCTGTTCTGTTTCCGTAAAGCGTCATAAGTCAAATACACAATGTATTACATCGATACTCGTGCAAATAAAAGCTGTGCACGAAAGCCGATGAATGAATGGTTGAACTTAGCTTTTCGTTTAAGTGGTTGGGGATTGCAGTTTCGTGCGGTGCTTTTGATTTTGTATGCGAAAGTTTTATTTTTCTATATTTTATTTTGAAAACAAAATAAGATATCAAAAACAGCAAAACAATGATTGAGAAAACAATAAATGGGACGTGTTTTCAGGCAATTAATTGATATTTCTAAAAAATGTATAATTTTAAAGAATTTGCACACCCATCTAAATAATTCACGCGACGCTGCTGTTAAAATAGTATCTTTCGTATCGAAAATAAAGAAATGCCAATGTAAATAACTTGAAATTTTGCTTACGCCACCAGTGCTTCCACACCCCTTATGAAAAAGAGTAATTTTAAATTTCCTATTATATACGACTATATAAATATGTAGTTAATTTCCGCAAATATTTCGATCACATACTTCAGCATCTCCTATAGTAAACGAAATTAAGGACAAACCAATTGAATTCACCAAAAATACAAAACTAAAAATTATTAGCTAGTTACACTTCCCTTGAGAGCTGTTCTCACAATTCATCTTGACTATGAACTTAACAGAAAACAGAATAAAAAAAAAGGCGCTGATAATAATGAAAATTAATGTGAAATGTTAATTAGTGCGTGACTAGAAATTTGTTTTCATTTTCTCTTCAACAGTTTACTGCGTGCAATGGCTTTTTGTTTCGTTATGCTATGCGTTCGGTCATTTGGTTTATTTTGGGTGATCACAACTTTTTTTATTTGGCAGCGGCTTGTTTTGAAGATCGCAATACAGGATAGATATGACATTGAAATTAAATTTAAAATTCCATGTTCGCATGCCAATTTTACATTCGAATTTTGTCATCTATTTTAATTCAATTGTTTTTTTTAAGTCACGTGTTCCATTTTTAAAATACATGTTACTTTACTGAAAATTGCGTGTTTCTGTTTTGTTTTATTTTTTGGTGTTCAAGATTTTATTTGAAACGAAAATATTAAAACACATGTGGCAGGTAAACAATATTCAAATTTGGAATATTACTGGTATTCACGTAAACACGTACAACCCTCATCAACTGCGGGAACTATAGAAGTTTACCTCGTAAATGAACTGTCAGATTTTGTATGGAGAATAGTTTATGCAGGCCTCATAATTTTCCGCGGTCAATTAGGCTCGAAAATCGACTGCGGACAGTTACCCAAATTTACAAATGTCAAACTGTGATAGGCGATCGTCACATTGAACTGCTTTTCGTGTTTTGAAGTTGCAGTAATGACGGTAAGAATTTAATTAAACAGATAGTTGTTCTATTGCTTTATCATTATCATAGACTTGTCAGTCGATTTACGTGAATTACGCAATGACACATCCGAGGGGTGTTCACTTAAAGCACCGCAGAAATTTATGAATTTACAAGCTGCATAAAATTGTGAGGTTAAGTTAATATGAATTTTTAACATAGGTACCGCACAATTATATCTACAGAAATTAGATACATTAAAAATTAGTTTCTAAAATAAAAGAAAGAAAATTCCATGCAGATTCTTATTCGAAATGGAACTATGTCCGAAATGCAGGTGGCAATTTGAATTGAATTTTTATTTGAACTTAATAAAAAAGAGAACTTAACAAAAGTATATTCACATAAATCTTTCAGCATGGCTATGCAATCTGCCAGATTGACATTTTTTTTACATATTTTTTTCCATTTTAGCTTTAAATCAAATCGTATCTATAAAACTGAGTTTTGTTTAAATAAATAGTAGATACAGTTACTCTATAAACAGTCTTAGAAAGCTTCGTTCAGAATTTCCATAAGATATTGCAGCAATATAGAAATTGTATAACTGCTATAAATCTCTCTCACAATTAAGGATCTCAAAAATGAGGCCATTTGTTGCCACTATTCAAATAAAATAAATAATGACAAGTAAAGGTTGCTGCTTGATTTTTATAATCTAAAATGCATAGTAAATAATGACCACTGTTTTTATCCGCAAAAATACAGCCATATAGTAACTGATTTAATCCTGTTTAAGATTGGTATATGAGGTGACTATGGATTTCTGTAAATCTACTTTAACAGCCCAACCAAACCACGCACGACTGCTTTTATTCAAATAATTAGGAATTCCTAAAAGCATTCATGCAAACACGACAGTATCCATTCTATGAAGCCTGAAATGAAGTCCTAAAAAGAGTTCACGGTGAATCGTCTTTGTACCTTTCTTTTATTATTTAACATACCCAAATCCAACCGGACTATAGATACCTTTAAAATTTTTTTTTTTTTTTTTTTTTCCTTTTGTTTTTCTTGATTTATGGTGGAAATCAGGGACTCGTCGCACTTCTCTTGCACAGTTGGAGTAAATATACAAAACCAAACTCAAGGACTAGTTTATAAAACAGAAATGCACCCCTAGAATCGTCAGCAAAAGTTGATAAGTGCAGGGAAAGTCACAACAAGTCCATATTTGAAGACCGGTTGTGTTTGCTTTTCTTCTTTGTTTATTGGATCTGTTAAAAGGATATGCGCCCGAAAGGCGATGCAAGTGCGAACTGCATCGCGGTGCCCAGTCGCTATGGAGGCATGTTTTCATGTCAATTATGAACTCGAGTTTGATGTCCTAATTTGTTATTTATTTTTGCTTATGAAATATTTAACGAATATATAGTAACTAGCTGACCCAGCAAACTTCGTTCCCCCCAAATTTGTTAATGTAATGAAAATAATAATTCCGAGCATGCACGATGCAATTCCTAATTTATGTAATTCGGCCAACTAAAATTCTTTATTCAAAAGTTATATTAAATGCAATATTAATAAATGATGAATAGCAATGTCGATTTGTTTCAATCAAACCGCAATGATTTTGAAGTTTCGGACAACCTTCCGCTTTTTCACTAAATTGACAATGTGAGAAACATGGGAAATCAAGATGGATGTCACAAATGCACAAACATCCATCCATTATCCTCCCATTAATTTATTTGTCATAGTGAAAGCGAGACGCACGGGAAATTGAAGTCACACGAATGGTAAATCGTTCTTAATAAGCGAAATCTGCGGAATAAGGGTGTTTGCCTTTGAATTTTCCCCTCAAAATCATCACTTGCATGATATTTGATGGAGATCCTTCACCATAAATCAAATGCGATCCGTTACAAAGTTTCGGTACATGGATGTTGCGCAACCGCAACAAAATTTTAACTGAGCCGACTTTCAAATCCAATTTATGAAGAGGTAAGCCCAGAACATCCAAAGAATTACAAAATTCAACTAATTCCCATAAAGTTTTTTTTCACAACAAAAGGTAGCATTATGCCCTTCCTTCCAACCAAAAATCATAAAAATCGAACGATCCGTCCCCGAGTTATGAGTACACATACGGACGTCAGTCTCTATTATATGTAACTGTACCCACCCAGCTTTGCCCGTACCTTTCGTATTAAATCTTGCTCACATTTCGCAAATTGTTTTATTTGGACAATGACAATTAATAATTTTAGTTATACAACTTTAGAAATAGCGTTTGATTTGATTTTTGAATGGGACGTGCCACAATCCGTTTTCTTATCCCGCTTGTGTTTTTCAAAGTACCACCTATAGGGTCAAAAACTATCCGAACTTTAAAACTGGAAGCAACCATATCCATCTACAAAATTTGAATCAACTTGGTGGCACTGTTTCGGAGATCGGCAACAGCGCCACCTGTCAGGTCCAAAAATATCCTATCATTCAAGCGGGAACGAAGAATATAAATCTACAAAATTTCATTGAAATCGGGTGAGTGGTTTCAGAGATCGACAACAACGCCATATAGCGGGTCAAAAATCCTATCTTTTAAGTTTGCGTTAACCTGAAATACAACAATACCAACAAAACCCGAAGAATAATAGATATAAATTAAGAAGATTATTATTAAAGAAAATTTAATTGAACTGAAAAACGACATATACGCCTACAACGCCACATGTTGAGGATTTTCCGACTTTTATTTTATCCTAAACCATCCCTGATTCAAGACGAACAAAACAGAACAAAAATCATTTAAACCGGTCTAGCCGTTCTGGAGCCTTTCCCCGACTAACGCACAGCAATTGATATGTTAGTCTTTCCAAACTTACCAAAACTCCATATTAAATTGAACATTTAATATAAGGCGCGATAGCTCGGAACTAACGGTGATGTGCACTAAGAAATTCAGTTTTAGTTAGAAATAATAATAAATTAATTATTTTATATGTATTTTATCAATATAATGACTCCGATCGAAGCATCTGTTTTAAACGATATTTTTTTTACATCCTCTTTGACGATATTTGCAGCACGCATTCTGTCAATGTTATGCCATACACCATAGGATACATAAAAAAAGTTTCAATTGTAAAAGCGCTAATAATTTAATATGGTGGTTAAGTATTCTTAAATTTTCTAATTTTCCGCGCAATTTTTTTTTTTCTTTCATAACATTCTTCTCCTGACAATAACAAACACAATAAAAAAAATAATTAGCGAGATCGGTCCAGCCGTTTGCGCGTGATGCCGTGACCAAGGGAAAAAGGGATTCATTTTTAAATATATAGATGAGCTAGAAAACAGGAATGGACGTAAAATGTGCTGAAATCCGACTTGAATCCTGCCGTAAACCGCAAGAGCATTCGTCCCGTTTCTTGGTTTCTTGTGTTTCCATTATGCGCACTGGGTAAACTTTTTTTTTCTGGCTTAAAATGACATAAAATTAACATGCTATTTTTTTCTTGAGGAAATTAACGAATTTCATTTTCATAGTTGAATAAGTGTATACCAAAAACTGTCAGCCAGGCGCCTGTAAAAAAGTCCGGTGTATTTAAAGTATGGGGTGGGTGGATCGTTAACAGGATTTAACCCTTTTTCCGCAGGTTTTAGTCGCTCACGCGACTTCGTCGCTCCTCTAAGGGTATGTCAACAACTGTCAGGCAGGCGCTTGGAGCTAAAGTTTAATTATATATTTACTCTGGGATATTTAGCAGTATAAGATTTTCAGTCATTAAAAAAAAAATATCAAAAAAGACAAAATGAACTTTAAATTATTTCAACTTTGGGACATATGGCGAACTGCACTCACCACTCACCCATCCCCCTCTTTAGCAACAGAAATCATTTAGCACATGCACTTTTCTGTGAAAATTGAAAACTTTAAAAGTAAAAAAGAAAAGAAATAGGTAAAAGAAAAGTTTCCGCAGAAAAATTCTTTTACCGTACATCTAAGAAAAAGTCAATTTAAACAAAAAAATAAAATAAAATAATTTGCTTAGTGCGCATAATGGAAATTTGAGCCTTTTTTAGCCGAATTATTCATTTTACGCTTATAGATAGATGGATATATTTATTTCGTTTATAAAGCACAGTTTGCTGTCGCACAATTTATATTATTCGCACAGAGATATGGTTTACAAATGTGTATCTTTGCACTGAAAAATTATTTATATATTTTAATGTGATGCTATAAATTTACAAAAGGAACCTGAGGAAACAACGAAAGAAAAACCTCCATTTGAAAGAATAACGAAACAAAATTCATATTATACAGGGTGTCCGCCGGAAAGGTATACTACTTTGTCTGTTTATAATTTTTGATTAAATGAAAGAGAATGGATCTTATATTGATAAATGTTTTATTTAATGTCGGCAATTATGTATGGAATACAATATCAGGTAAATAACCGCCTGTGTTAGTCTTACAAATGCGAGCCCATTTGAGCACATTTTTCATTACATTCTCACACATTTCACGCGGTGTTTCATTATTTGCATCACGAATATTTTGTTTGAGTTGCTCAAGCGTTTCTGGTTTGTTTGCATAAACCTTGCTTTTCAGATATCCCCACAAAAGGAAGTCCGGAGCAGTCAAATCAGGCGACCGTGGAGGCTAATCAACATCACCATTTCTTGAAATAACTTGTTGTGGAAAGAGGTCTCGCAGTAATTCCATTGTAATCCTGGCTGTATGCGATGTGGCACCGTCTTGTTGATACCACATGTTAATCAAGCCCAAAGCATGAAGTTGTGGCGTTCAAAAGTTTTCAATCATATCACGATGTCGGTCCCCATTCACAGTTACCGTTACGCCGTTTTCATTCTCAAAGAAGTAAGGTCCAATGATTCCTCCTGACCAAATTGCACACCAGATTGTAACTTTCAATGGCTGCAAAGGTGACTGATGAATAATTTTCCCTCTTTCTTCGAAATCATTCACTACACGATAAAGTGCGTTTTGTTGGCACGTTGTTTCTCCCAAAAATTTCACGGAACTTTCTCATCATCACAGTAATTGATGATTGATTTTGATAAAATGTTATAACGATTAAAACACGTTGGTTCATCGAATAATTTTTCATAATAAATTTGCCACGTGTCTACTTCACGACTGCCAAATATGAATTGTCAAGACTAATGTTTACCAAAATGGCGGCAAAACAAAGTAGTATACCTTCCCGTCGGACACCCTGTATAAGGAATAAAGTGTGTAGTTTTGTATTATATACAAGTATAACAGTTATTATAAATGTGTGGAAATGAATTGAAATGGATTTCGAGTGCAAGTGAAAAAGTTTCTTTGTTTTGCACAAAATAACCAATAAAATTCTGGTTTTATGTTCGATATGGCAGCCGAAATCTGAAATCTCAAATCATAATCTGAAAATTCAAGTCGAAAACTACATAACTTAAGGTTGCTTTCTATCTCCGACACTCACTGGCACTACACCCATCCAAAGACAAAATAAGGGAATTTGTCAAAAGTGACACACAAAATTGAAACTATTTTCGAAATCGAACAATAAGCACAATCAATTTTTTTTTTCTAATATTTTATGAAAAAATGCCATGCGTCTGTCGATTAGTTTCGAAAATAATTCAAAATTATACACAATTTCAGTTTAAAAAAATAGTTTTTGTTCTATGCATTTGTTAAAAATAATAAAACCATTTGATAAGCAGATTTATCGTTGTTACGCTACAGGTTGGAAAATAGGACGTCAAATGGTAACCACATTCACCGTTGATTAGAAGCCGAACGCCCTGTCGTTTTTCTTCTTATTTATAATAGAACAAAAGGCAACATCTCGAAATACGTAATTCATTCGCATGTGGAAAAATGCTAAAATATGGAACACTAATCAATATTTTTTGTGTTATGAATGGTTATGCATAGGTACTTGCATATTTTTGTCTGGCGTGAGGCATGATCTGAACGCAGACCTGTAAACATTCAAGTACCAGTTCAAGTCAAGTACCCAGTACTTTGTACTCGCACTTGCACTTGCACTTGTATACTTGAAAAAAAAGTACTATGTACTTCGTACTTAAAAATCACCAAGTAAAAGTATTTTTTTGTGGTACTTTCTTCTAAGTACATTTGCTGGGTACTGTAATACTAGCCAGTACATTTTCAAGTACTTTGCAAGTACAATTAGTATGTTGGTCTATGTTTTGTTACATGGCAACACCAACACCACGTTGCATACATAACGTATGTCTGTTCAGCATAGTACAGCTAGTCTAGTCAGCTAGTCTAGTCGATTACAGGGCGGGAGAGCCGTCAATGAGCTCTGGCACTGCGGCTTCTTAGAGGAGCCTATTGTGCCGCACAGCTAGTCTAACTTAACACCGATTTTATTATCAAAGCATTTTTGTAAGTAACATGTGTCGAGATCATCTTTGTAACTATCCACTTTCATTATCTGCGCAGCAGAAGTCGTCAAAAAAAGTAGTGGCAAGTGGTAATATCGTTTCTGATTTAATAAATATATTTTATAATGCAACTAAAGCGATCGATGCGAACTTTCTTTCTACATTTCGAGCAACTAGTTTTATTAAACGCAAATTCATCTTTTACTAAATCACATAAAATAAAAAGCGAGTACTCCTGGTTTCACTGAAAGCACCCACTGGTAGAGATAAGGACTTGTAAATAAGAAGTTATTGAAAATGTACTTAATGATTTTCAAGTACCTACCAATTACATTGTACTTTTTTTTTCAAGTGCAAGTACAAGTACAAGTTACTGGGTACTTACACAATACACAGTACTGCAGTGCAAATGTACTTCAGTACCTTACAACTCTCTGGAAACAAGCCACACAGTGGCACAAAATGGGAAATAGTAGAATCAGTTTTTTAGATAATGATTCGTAATCTCGATGAAAAGCAGGGTCTCATGTTGTTGTTGTAAGTGCATGTAAATCAATGATTTATATTTATTATAGCTGAAAATAAAAAATCATCTCTCTGCCTGACACTAATCCAATTTTAGGAAGTGTGGAATTTCCCGCGGCAGTTTGGAGACTAAAATTGGTATGACGGTGACGGTCATCTACTCATATTTCTTACAGGAGAGCCACATATTCCTGCTACCTCTAAACAGTCAGTCAGCGTTGCCGTTTGGCCTAATGGCCCCTTTTTGAGCTCCAAAAGACTCTTGGGCCGGATCTTCTTAAAAAATGTTCAAAGTGGTCCCTTTTCCAGTTTAGGTAAGATTTTGTTCGTTATTGAACGAAAAAGAATGCAAACATTATGAAAAGAAGTGTTTCGTAATGAATAAATTTGTTTTTGTTATAAATAAATGTTTTTGCAGCTCTTTTTTTTTTTTTGCTGTATATGAGTATTTTGTGTGGAGGCCCCTTTTTTCGGCTAGGGCCCCTTTTCATCCCCTTTTTGAAATTTTTCAGCGTCAACACTGCTGTCAGTGTCAGAGCTCAGATGCACCAACTCTTCTGTTAAATTTTCACCCGTTTTACACAATTTCCGCCGATCGATTGCACGCCCAATCCGTTTGTACTCTGATACTCCTCCTACAGGTTGCACTGTAAACCCACAGCGAATTTAGTAAATACGTCCGTACACAGTGTTGGTGGTTGAAAGTTAATGCATTATGCATCGGCGTTATGCTCAGAATGCAGCAAAGTGACAAGTTGTCTCTTCTCGCGCACTCCGTGTCCATATCCGTATGTGCCGAGGTGCTCGCGCACACACATTTTGTCCGTTGTCATGTCTGTCGCGCACTGGGAGTTACCTTACCTATATCTCTGCATGCCACGACCACGACACCACACTATGTCCCATAATAAACGATTTTGTTATTGCCCACTTAAGGAATTTATTATCAACCTAACGAAATTTAGTTGTAAAACAGGCCACGAAGTCGGGAAAGTATCGTTTTACCCTATACGCGTTCGTGGCCGCTTCAAGGTGTCACTCAGATGAGCTCAATGACACCGTGTATCTTGTATATATAGTTGCACAGTGTTCACCATTGTATCTCATCGTTGGTGCGCATAGAATTTTCGAGTGGAGGCAGACATGGAATTCATATTCTTTTAAAGAGACATTATCACGCCTTTGAGGTCGCGCGCATTCAAAAGACCCAACACAACAAACCATTTGTACGGGCATGTTTCCCAAACAAAAGGTGTATTTGTGTGTGCGTGGTGTATCCCTTACAATTTATTAACTGACATTGAGTGAGAATTTTCAAGCTCAGTTGACACATTCCCGTCGCATAGGGCATAGCTGTCGTAGCTCGTAGCTCGTAGGCATATGGAGAGTCCAACAACCGTCTGTCAGTTGTACGTGGCTGCGTTGCTATTCATGCTTGCTTTGGGTGGCTGCTCTGCTGCTTTACTTTCAAATGGTAATTCAGGAGTGATTTTCATTTGTTTGTGGTATAGACCCTTCCCAGCAGCACCACCGTCGCACTGATAGAGATCATGATCGGATCAGACGACCGGAGATCGTCGCTCGCTAGGGGATAGGTCACCATCACAATACGACACTCACATCACGGATCATGTAGCTATTATTACATTTTTTTTTTTTTTTTTTTGTATTGTTGCTGCGGGTAGCCTATTGTGGTTCTATTTCGGAGCACTCTGTGCACGGATAGCCTAATCTGGGTACACAATATTTTCCATTCACTCTCCGATGATCTCTGATGCATCGGTGTTTCGCAATTAAAACTTTGCCCATAAAAATAGAGAGGAACAACTGCTTGTGACATTCGGATAGCCAGGTATCCGAGAGATATATATATACATTTCCTATAATGGACACTATTTTGGGTGTGGTATACTGAAGATGGATTCGTAGGCCAATTCACCATAAAAATGTTAACGTTATTCCATCAATATTAGATTAACACATCGAGGACCGTTGGGTGATACAAATATGAATACCTGCGGTGCCATGCTCCAAAATCGAATTAAACACGTCCATGCTGATGATGATGAATGGGAAATAGCCGAGCGCCACAATGAGACCCCTCATCTCCTTGGACGTGATAGGTGATAGCCACGCCGAATCCGATCAACTGACAGGTCCAATTAAATGAATACCCAGTGTGTGGAAGAATTTCCCTCAAGTTCTTCGAAGTCGACTGCAGAGTGGCCACTTGCGACTTGCGACATGCGAGTATTGCATCACAGCCGAAATGTTGATAAATTTGGGAGTTACACTCGTAAACGCGTGTACATGTGGAATGATTTGACCACTTGAGATGGACGAGCGTGGAAGGAGGTCAACAGTTAATCGAGTGTAATGCATACATTAACCACTAAACATGGCGTAAATTGATTTATATTGTACTTCTCAACTCTCAAGAGGTGTTGGTTAAGGGTCAACGAATTGAATCCGTTTGTGTTTTGTGTATCTATCTATACCTAATCCAAGTTTGGGGAAGTTCTCAATTTATTTTTATTTCTTTCTGGTTCGATTTACATAGTTCAAAGGGAAAACAACACCATTCCTCTTGAAAGTTAACGCAACATAGTACAGCCAGGAGATGGCATGGGATGTTTTGCAAAAGCCAGCAAAAAAAAAAAAAAAAATGATTCTCTTGGGGGAAATCTACTCAACCTGAATTTATAAGCAGCTACGTGATTTGGCCACTACGGTGTGTACAGTGTATATACGGTATACGGTGTGCCCATAACTAGGTACTCTGCTGGAAGTTCTTTCCCTGATTGCTTTGCGAAACTCCTTCTGTACTAAGCCGTTTCTCGTTTTTTTTTTATTTATTTTTTTTTTTACATAAGGTACCGGTAAAGATTTTGGGAAAATGTGTGCTCAAGGTGTGAGAAGGGGTTTGTTACTGCTGCCTGCTGCAGTGAAAATAAATTATGTGGGACTTAAATAGAGAATTTTGCCGAACTACCAACCTGAGATGGAAAGTTGGTTGGTTTTCGTCTCTGAAAATTTGTTACTATTTTAGTTGGACAAGATGTTAGTGCTGTGGACATTTTTGGACACGATACTTGTTGCTAATGTAGTTTGGGGAATTAAAACAGGAACAGCATGACGTGTATTTGGGGCTCTCATCGAGTTATGTTATTGAATTTTTGACAGGCAAGTTAGTTCGGGCTGTATATTTGGAATGTAATATCGAAAGCGTTTAAACACTTTTGCTACATAGTTAAGTACTTGATTGCGGATAATGATTGCAAGTGGTTTCAATTTAACTTTTACCCTGGCATGTTGGGCTAGCTAAGGTTACCGAGTTGCTGAAGCAGGGTAGATTAAAAATGACCTTGGGCATCTCCTCTTTCCGGTTACCCTGGGCACTCATTCGGTAAATTTTCAGACGATTATCGATAAAGCAGAGAGAGAAGAGATATGACAAATACTGAGAAGGCATTGTCGGTGATTCTTCTAATATAATCTATAAAAAAAAATAAATAGTTGGCGCAACAGGTCTGGAGAGACCCTATGCCTAGCTTCTCACAACCATTCGTTTTGTGTGAGTTTTAATTTTTGGAACGAATGGAAGGGATCTACAATTTTATGCCGATTCCAAACGGCTAATTGAGAAGCTCTTTCAAGACATTTATACTCTTGGATGTTTGTCAGACGTTCGCGAGAGGTAGCGCAGCGGAAAAAAACCCCTAAGTCGGAATTGGGTTTTGACGGGATTCGAACCTGGGACTCCCGCATAGCAGTCCAACACACTAACCACTAAGCTACTGCGACTACGACTATATATTTATATAATCTATACTTATAATAAAACTGTAGGCAATTTTTTTGTTACCTAATGGCGTGAAAACCACTGCACAGATTTCGATGAAACTTTTTTTGAAATGTTCCTTAAGATTTTGTGCAACACATAGGCTATTCCCTTTCATTGCCATGCCTTTTTTTTTTGGAGCCTTTTTGACCAAAATGTGTTTTTTTTTCGAACTTTACTGCCTTTAATTCGCCATTACTCAAATAATTCTTAATCAATGCTAACAAAACAAAATACTTAGGAGAGCCAAGACTTTTATAGTTGTTTAAAGCCATCAATCAGCTTTCTATGTCCTCTAAAAACTGAGCTACAACCTAAAATCTAACACCAAAAAAATAAATTTATTTTCTCAAATCGAATATTATCAGCAGCCGTGGTTCTTTATCGCTGTTCTGCTTTGGGGTGGTTTGGTGGCGCACATCGGACAAGCACGATCATATGAAAAAAAAAAAAAAAAAACAGCGACAATGTGTTTCTGAGGATATGCGCAGATGGCTGATGGATGACGTGTGCTGATGGACGTATGGTGGTGTATATAGAAATTGAGTTAAATGTTTTTGTTTTAATGGTTGTTATAGTACCTACGTTGATACCTACAGTAAAGAATTGAAGAATTCAAGAATTAAAGACGATATAGGTGAATTATGTTGTTTGATTTATTTATTGTTGGTATAGATTTTTTTTTTTTTTTTTTTAAAACTTCTGACTTATCGCCAGGGCGATAAAGAGGCACTTTGACCTAAAAGATCTATTGTGCCGAAGGTTGCCAGAAAATAAAATTCAGGCTAGCAGAGTTTCCACTTCCCTAATGTAGCTGATAATGTTTTCAGCAGAGGACTTCTTCAGTTCTTCAGGACTAAGTATTTCACGGAAGAAGAATTTCCTTCTAGTACTGTATAGAGCTGGACATTCGCACAAGATGTGTTCAGCTGTTTCGTCTTCTTCGAGACATAGCCGGCACTCCGGGGCAGTGATGCCATTCTGGCATTTTTAATGCTAGATCTAGCATTTTCGAAGATTTGAAAGCATTTTTTTAAAAAAGAAAAATGCCAGATGCTGTTTTAGCATTTTTTGGATTTTTGTATTTTTCGATATTTGCTCTGGAATTTTTGTCATTCGTGTACATTAAACTGATATACAGTGCATCGAAATTTAATATGTTTCCCATCACTTTCCCACGCATATGAAATGTGAAACGTGCGAACGGATAATGTGTGAGTACGATTAATCGTGTCTATTGGGTACGTGGATATAAGTATCGGACCAAAAACATAAATGTTAAAAAAAGAACCAGAGAGTTCTTCTATAGAAAAAACCTCTATGTAACAAAGCCAGTCGTGGAAAGTACCGACATATAAAAGTACACTAAGTTCTTACTTTATTAAGGTTTAATACGAAATATTTGAAGTAGAATAATACTGAACTAACTAACTAGAAATTAAGAGAGACATTTTTTTATATAATCATTATTGACTAAAATTTGGTGGGTTCACTGATCAAGTTTTTAAAACCTCTCGAACTTGGCGTGATAAAAAGAAAACTTGCCAAGTAAGCCCACCAAATTTAAGACAGCAATAAGTTCTTAGAAAAGTCATGAACTTTTAAGTTGCATGTATATTTTCAAAATGACAATAGGCAGACGTTCAAATGAAAAATCTTAGATTTTTGAGCTCTACCGACCAACTAAATTTCATTATTCTACAGCCATCGGAAGTCCTCCATATAATTGACAACAATTCTGAGAAAGTGGGTGGATACCACGTCCCCTTATAAAGAACCCTCAATTATTCCTTTGATTGCACCACAAGACATACCGCTGTTCAAAATGAGAAGATTTCACGATGTCGGGGAGTACTCCATAATTTTGATGATCTGTCAGTCAGTCAGTTACGGTTTTTGTGATTTTTCAAGCCCTATATTTCAGGAATCCTTTATGCTAAAAAGTTTACTGAGGCGCTTGTGCATGATCAACTAAGCAAATATTCCGAATTTGAAGATTCTGACTTAATTGATACTGAAGATAGAGGAGGGTCAAAAATCGCCTGAGTTTGTTCCTGTAGAAAGGGTGTAGTGCTAGACCTTCGCTGGGTACTACCATGCCCTTTGATACATGGGCTTATTAATTGAGACATGTGGCCAAACAAAATTCACTCGCTGTAGTTACTGTTGATATATTCTTTTTTTTTTCTAAAGACTGACATTTACTTTAATGTTTAATAAAAATAAAATTCATTGTTTAAAAAAACATGATTTTTATATTTTCTGAGATAGTTTTAGGATCGAAAATCCTAACTCAATATATAGATAAGTAAAAAAATGCATTCAGATGAATTTGAAGTTTAAAAGACAAAATAATATATTTTTTGTTTAAAAAAGCTGATGAAAACACTTTTTTTTGTGTCTAGCATTTTTATTTTTTGTCTTCATACGTTCTAGCATATTTTTTTTTCCAATCTAGCATTTTCTTTTTTGAAATTCTGGCAACACTGCTCCGGGGAGTTGACTATATGCATTTTGTTTAGATGATATCGCAGACCGTGGTGACCAGTTAGGTAGCCTACAAGGTTTTTGATATCGTGCCTTCTAAGGTTTAGAATTTGTTTGGCATTTCTTTTAAATGGTAAGATTGCCCTTTTGGCTTGTCTGAGGCCTGGGATTTCTTCCCACTGTTTGATACACATTTTGTGTTCCCAGCTTTTTAAGATAGAGTTAATTGCTGATTTGGTGACGGCACAGAAAGGTTCTGGTCCTATGAAAGGGGTCTCCGACCCTTTCCTGGCAAGCTCGTCAGCTTTTTCGTTTCCTTCGTTGGTGTAGATACAAATTTCCGTTAAGGCTTGTGTTTTAGTGGTTGTTTTGATATTACCTACTTGATACCTACAGTAAGGAAGTGAAACTTTAGTACTTACGCTCTTGAATTTAATTTTCTTAAATTGGTGTTTTAGGTAAATAGATTTGTTTGATTTATTGTTTCAAATTGACCATGTTCACCGCTTTTTTTTGGCTAGACTGTTGATTTTAAACAAATGAGAAAACGGTCAAATCTCTTTTATTGGAAATTACACAGTCTCACGCCGCGTATGAAGTTGCGGGCACTGCTAGTGATAAATAAATCTATTTCTTCGTTCCGCCCAAAAGAGTTTAAAAAAAAAAAAGTTTTGTAGTAATGAATATAATAATTCCGAGTATGCACATGCTAATTAATAATTAATAATTAATAATTGGCGCAACAGGTCCGGAAAGACCATAGGCCTAGCTTCCCTCAACCATTCGTTTTGTGTGAGTTTCTCATTTTTGGAACGAATGGAAGGGATCTACGATTTTATGCCGACTCCAAACGGCTAACTGAGAAGCTCTTTCAAGACATTTATACTCTCGGATGTTTGTCAGACGTTCGCGAGAGGTAGCGCAGCGGAAAAAAATTCTAAGTCGGAATTGGGTTTTTGCGGGATTCGAACCGAGTATGCACATGCTGCTTCATGTAATTCGGTCAATTCAAGTTCCTTATTCAAAAGTTAAACTGAAGTACATGCAGCAATGTCGACGTTTTTAAATCAAACCGCAATGAGTGAGCTAGCCACATACAATTGACCACGGGAATTCAAGATTGATGTCACACACACAGGCATCAATTGTCCCTGCGACTTATTTATCATTGTCAAAGCGAAAGCGAGACGTACGGGAAATTTAAGTTGCTTAAATACAAAAAATGTCAAATAATAAGGAATATAAGGAATCCCGTTCCTTAACTCGAACATTTTTTAAAAGAGAGCGCCATAGAGAGAGTAAGATATTATCCCTCCACTGAGTCCACTGAGAATCTTACGAATTTTTACTCAACAAATTTTTTAGTGTAATTGGAAAATGTGGTACCTCACATGACAATTAACACATGATTTGAAATTTGTTATCCTATTTTGTATACCTACTCGTGCACATGTTTTCATTTCCTGCGTATTTAGATTTTTTTTTTTTTTTTGTGTTTGTATTTTGTGCATCGTCTTTCAGTACGGTATAGGTAGATTGTTCAGTCGTGAGTGTAGTTTCAGTTATTTTGGTGAGTTTATCGTAAACAACGTCGACCACATGCGTAGCGAATTCGTGCAGGTTGAACGATTGACATAGCAGCCAATCCAAAGCCAATGCAAATCGTTGACTAAAAAACAGTGGCATGACTTGTGTCGTCGGCAATTCTCAACAGTGATGCCAGATCGGGGGAGGCAGGGATAAATCCTTTTTTTGTTAGCTTGCATAGTTATCTAGGTAATGTATAATGTAACTTGCATTTGGTAATAATAAAAAAGACTAACAGCCCGATTCTGGGCACATCTCACTGATACGTCACAAGTCACAAAACCCTCTCAAGGTGAGGTGAAATTTATTTTATGAGGTTTTCGTATTCTGTCAGCACACTCACAACTTGCGAGGCTCACAAAAACAATCGAAATTGTGATCTCCTATGGAGCTGGTCTCAAAATTTAAAACCAGTCATGCTCATAAGTGACAATATTTTTATTGGATGGCACTGGTTTCCTATTTCTACATTCTTAATGACCCGAAAATTACATTTCATGCTATATATGTATGTATATAGTCATTTCGAGAAATATAGATATTTGTATAAACAAAAACTAAGTGGGGAATTTGATTTGTGACAAATGTCGTAAATAATTAATTTTCTTCAGTTCTAAAACATATCTGAGTTAATATTTCACGTATTTTGCCCAAACAATTATTATTTTATATGTTTTTATTAACTTCGTGTACGAGGTCGGACTTTTACAGGAAATTTTGTGTCAACTTGTGCTGCGGTGAATATTTTCTTAGTTTTTTTGTGAGATCGCACTGACCATAAGTTTTAAACGGTTTGAAAACAAACTTTTAAAATAAATTCCAGTAATTATATCCGGGAGAAAGGTGTATTAGCACCGTATAGCCTGGAAAACCCCCCGACCAAACTTAATTGAGGCGCCTCATAAAACTTTCCATCCCCATCAGGTTTATCTCTATACCTCTGTCTTGTTAAGCCTATGCAGAACTCAATAAAGCTCAGACCATCAGACCTGCCAGACCACTTGGAAGGTAATTGCGGTATGCAGTTGCAAGTACTATTTAAATACAAGTACTATACATACATCCAGAGTGGGCCACTGTTTAAGCCTAGTACGCAACCGTTCTGGAACAAAATTTCCGGTGGTCTCCAAATGGACAGCGAAACGTGCGAAAAGGCTGCGGAAAATAATTTGTGGCGAGCTCCATCAGCTACTACACGAGGCGCTTTTTTTTTTTTTTTTTTTCACGGTAACCTCATTATTAATGTACTTTCCATATAAAATTTACATACCAGTTTGATTTGTTCGAAAACAACTACAACGATTTCAACCAAACTTAATGTTAAAGCTTCGTTTTTCGCTAAAAAATCTAATGACGGTAGTTTTGAAATTTGGACATATCTCGAAAACGGTAGGTACGATTGTAACAAAAATTAATTTCTAAGGTAATATAGTCATTTCTGACTTAACAGTAAACTCAGTTTTTGGTCTATTTATCGTACAATAGATTTTTGAAAAAAAAAAATTTTTTTTTTTTTTAAATTTGGCTTTCTTTAGTTTACCGGAAAACGGCGGTAACGATTTGGACCATAATGCATACTATTTCCATTCGAATCCCCGAAAACGCTAAATTTAAAAACTACCTATATCTCGAAAACCCCAATTTTGTTCTCGATACTGAACAATAACTCGGTTTTTAGCTTAATAGTAAACGAATAGTATTTTCCAAACTAAACATTGCAATATTTGTTAGTTTTTTGTCTGCATAATTTTACAAGAACCGCTCTAACGATTTTCACCGAAATGCATATTAAAGATATTATCAGTAGTATTTTCAATAAGATCCCGTACTTAGATTTTCTTATATAATTCGAATAAATCAGTTTTTTAATTATTTCTCAAAAATGGCTGATTCCGATCAGTCTTAGTATATTTTTGTAAAACTCAATACCGTACTGTCAATAAAAATGGAAGTACAGCTCCGAAAAATGTATTTTTAGCAAATATTTCCCCTTCTTCTTTTTTTCAACCATTTTGAATACGAACCTTAAAATAAACCCAACCACTTGGAATTTACAGTAAATCAGTGAATCCCACCTCATGCTATCCTTAAATCCTTTGATGAACGAAAAAGTTTTTTTTTCCGCAGTCGTGCACTTTATTAACTTTGGAAAGTGGAGTTTGTGTTTTTTTTTTTTACGTAGATCGAAGCTCAATAAAACACCCCTTGAGTCGTCTCTGAAAAGAATTCAATCAGAATAAGTGTGCCTACGCATTACAAAAAAAATTCACATTTTTGGTCTTATTTGAGTTTGGAAATTTTTGGTTTACAAATTGTTCAATTTGGCTCCATACCTCTTATAAAAGCTGGCAACACTGCATTACAAATGTCAAATTTTCGCAAGCAATGTGTCCGCAAAGAGAGTGGAGAATTGTACCAAGCTTGTATCTCCTACAACTAGGTAACCACTTTTCCGCATTATTTCGCAGCAGCTGAGTAGATAGTGCAAAACGAAAAGTGGAACGAAAGTTTTCGTTTTCGTTTTGTGTGTGTCACTTTTGTATGGAATTTTTCGTTCCGGAAAAGCTGCGTACTAGGCTTTAATGCGCACTCCTATTCCAATTTCTCTAAGCCTTACCACCAATTCAACTCAACTACAGCCAAACTTTTCCAAGTGTCATTCCCAACCAAAATGCAACCAACAATAAAGCAAGACCAAGCAATTTGTCAACCAGCATTAATAAAAGTCTGTAGGACCTCAGTCCACTTAAACACGATTCCAGTTAAATGGGAAAAAAAAAAAAAAAAAAAAACTCAACCGAAACGGAAACAAATCCAAATTGACCACAAATTTTATTGCGCAACCTTTATTTTTACGACGGGACTGGGACTCCTTTATGTATCTTAAGCCTCAGGCCGACATTAAAGAAATTACTTTCAGAAATGATCTCTTTAATGGTTCTGGCGATGCGTCGCTGTCGTCGTCGTTTGCGCTTAGTTGCGTCCTCAGCGTTGGAGGCGGCTTCCTCAGATCACCCCTCGGAGTTATCATTCTTCAATATTTTATCTGTTATACACGCCTCCTTTTTATTTATTTTCCAAAACAATTTCCATAACAAATCCCGATGGTGTTGTGTATAGAAAAATGGGTACAAAAATAAACGTGTCAGCTAATAGCACCATATCCATCGGCACTAGACAAAATTGAAACATCCTACACTATATTGAGTCGGATGGGATGGATAGATGGATACATATTTTTATTTTCTGGATCATAGAAGACGAAACAAGAAGACTAGTGGTGCAGCTTGCCAATTTGTTTGTGATGGTGGGGAATAATTGAAAGTTCTGCCATCCAGAGACCAGAGGCAGACTCGTACTCGTATACTCGTACTCGTATCCACCACAACTACATCTAGAACCACCGAACCGAAGAAGAATTAAATTTGTTTAGTTAGCTCGCGGCATTGATGTCAATACATGAGAATTAAATTATCTGGCTTAATGTATAGAAAACTACATGTTAATGCCGCCACAGAGCATCGCAGCCAGCAGAAGCGCACACACGTTAGTTTTTGCGGCTGAGGGTATAAACTCCTATGTACACAGCAATAATAATTTGACGAAGAGCAGGAGGTGGATGACGATGAGCATGAGATGCGAGAAGGAGGACGTCTCGTTGGAGAGCCCCCATCTGCCAGCAAGGGAAACCAGTTTATCTGGCGGCAGCTCCAAATTGCTGCGCGCACCAGTGGAGCGGGAGGTGGTATTCCTATTTCCCAGAGGTTCTCCTGATGGCATCTCTAGCACCGTCATCAACGTCACCACCACCCCCACCCCCCTCTCAGTGTGTATATGTGAAACATGTGTACGGCAGTAATTTAAAAATAAAAACAGAAATGAAAAAAATACATAAAACGTTGCCACGTTCACAACACAATAGTGGCGCTTTCCGCTCTACGTGTTGATTGCATGCTACACAGTGTTTATATTTGTTAATTTAACGCGAAGGGAAGTGTATAATAAATTATGGTTTAGGAAAAAGAAAACAACAACAATGCGACGGCCCCATCAACAGGCGTGAATCTCGCCATCTAAGTGTAGGTATTATAAACATTAAGCATAGTATAACGCGAGATCGGGCCAGGAAAACAGAACCGCAAAACCGATACCGGACCGACCCGACGCACACGGATCAACCTTAAACCTAATGCCCTATGAAAGAGTGGAAGCCGACCTCGATGTCACTCACTGGGGCTCAGGGCTGATGGCGCGATGGCTGGATGGGATCGGACTAGGAAATCTAATTAATTCTCCCTCCCATATCTTAATCACTCTTCCTGCTGTTGCTGCTTGCTGGACCTGGAACGGGTGCGATGTTGTTTTTTCTCCAATATGAAGTACACACTGAGTGATGTGTGATATAGGCAAAGGCAGGCAGTAGGCAGCCCGCGCACTCTGCGATGAAAATACTTTTCTTTGCGTTCTCAATCATTTGAGTCCATTAATCAATTTACTTTTATTGTACGAACACACAGACGGAGGTAGCGCGCACCATAGTGATGGAGGAGGATAACTGAGAACTGACAGCGATACATTCCATTCCATACACCATATGGGCTGAGTGTGTGAGTGGATCTATTATCCGAGGCCGCCACACTTAATTTGGGGAACGCAATTACCGTACCGCTCCTCGTACCTATCTATCCTATACCCTGTCTGACGACGACAGTATCTATGGCAATATGGGTATGTAGATTGTAGATGCGCTTCTAATCAAAGTCGGTTGCTCTCTAAAAGGATTAAATACTTATAGGGAAATGTGCTGATGCTGAGCACACGAGAAATCTTTTCAAGTGTATCTATCGTTTGCCTTTTAGTGCTCACACCCTCGAGTCGTCGTATATCGTATTCCTTTAGATATGCGGTCGTGTCTCTGTCTTGTGTTATCCGTCTCTATTGCTGTGCTCGTCCATTCATTCACTTTTCATTCATTCATTCATTTGATGCTCAGTCATCAGATCCATCCATCCACCCATTTAATCGTTATGTCTCTTCTGGCTGTAAGTCTGTAACTAGCTGCTATCTGTGGGTATGTTTCTCTCTATACATGTATCTCCTCTTCTCCTATGGGGGAAAATAGAGGAAAAATCAAGAAAAGGGCTGAAAGTCGACTGTTACATGACTGAATGGATGGTTAGCTAATAAAGAGCCCACGCACACTCGCATCTCTGTGCTGGGAAAATGTGAAAATGGAAAATTATCTAAATGTATTTACTTTGAAATTACGGCGTTTTGTCTAATGAATATTTTATACACAAACACATATCTATATGAACTGGCGCGTCGTCGCAGCCTCAGCCCAGCAGCATCGCCGTCGTCGTCGTGCAAGTGAACAACTCTTGAGTACTTTAGAGGCACAGATAAAAAAAAAGGTTGCCCCACATATGGCTCTCTTCGTGTACGTATCATCATCTCATGCCTGTGCCTAGCCCAGCCCAGCCAAGCCCATAGATAAAAGTATTTGAAACAGATACCTACTTGGTTGAGAGCCCGGTTGTAATTACTCTTGAGAGAGGTGGTGTAATGGGGACTCAATTGGCTGTTAAATGAGAATTTGAATTATTAGTGTAGAGAATTGGCCTTTTTCGGGATGCTTTTATGTTGCTTTTATGTGTGTGGTGCAACTGGGAGTTGACAGATGGGATTTGAAAAAGACATTCGAGAGGAGAGATGATAATATAAATCCATTAATTTTCTGCGATAAAACGCTTTCAAGGGCACACACTTTCACAGAGATACGTGGAGGATATAGACGACTCATATGTGGTGGCTGTTAAAGTGTTTTACCCGAGCTGCAGATGACAGTTTTTCCCGCAAAAGGATTAGGTCTGGAGATGTTTACCAAGGGAGCCTTTATGTATGCACCGCAAATGTTTGCTCTTGAAGACCACAAAACGGGCTATAGTGTTGTAGTGTGGGGAATACTATTTCAATTGTGCACCAAATGTAGTCGGAAGGACATCGAAATGGCGTATGACTCGCAGGAGTCAGCCATTTGCAATTGATGTGAGCTTAAGGCTTTAACGAGATGACATTTGAGAGACTATTTTCTTGGAAGATAGTTTTCGAACCATATTTATGGGTATGCAGGGTGTCACAACCTGCAACTTAGGTGAACACTTTTTAAGACTCAGTTTATTGACTTTCCATAAATCGCACTTCACAACGCTGTTAACATTTCGTCGCCTGAGAATTGTTTTGTTCCATACGCCACTTTTGTCGTTTTTGAGTTAGGAACGGATTCTATGGTAATTTTGTATGCTCTTTTTAAATCTCTGATTCGATTTGCTCTATGTCTTTCCAATCCTGAGATATCGAGCATCGACTTTGTCCCATATCCACCAAAATCAACAGTTTGTAGAATTGTTTTGTGCCATAAAACCTTTCTGGCGTTTGGGACAAATTTTCCATATATTTTTTTTGCAATTTTCCACGTTCCACGTGCATATCACTGCGACAAGAGATAGATTAAATATTAACGAAATTGAGAATTGGTTTGTCCTACGTGGACTTGTTTTTTAAATAAAACATATCCATTTTTTTTTTGTGTTCCACGTATATGGAGAACAAAAAAATCAGTTTCAAAATATAGGAGGTGGGACAGAAGTCAAAAAAGTAGACTTTTACGTTAATTAACGTAGCGTGTGAACGGTTTGGCAAAACACTTTGAAAATTGGTAGGTAAACTCTTTATAAGACTAACTTCAAGTTAAAAAATAAACAAAAAATCCTATCACACGGTTTCGGAGTACCAAATACGCAAACCTTTAAATGCGTTTTTCTCGGAAAAGTGCCAATAGCGTATGGAACAAAACAATTCTCAGGCTACGAATTGTTAAAAATTGAAGCGAAATCAAATGGTTATCAACTCTTAAAAATGTTATAATAATGCCGGAGTTCGGACTTTACTCCTATCGGAGTAGATATAGGGCAAAGTCGGGTGATATGACACAATAGCAGATACGACACCCTCTCAATATTTCTAAGTTAACGATTTCATTTTAAAACAAAAACATAAAAATATCATTTAGTTTTACGTTAGTTCCTGAAGTGTGCAATCGCGACCTGATTTGTAGGTGAAAATTTCTAGTTACAGACGAACAAAAAAAAAAGGAGTTAATTTCCGAATTGTTACAAAAAAATTAAAAGCCTATCTTGTGTGCTTACCATCATGTAAGCTTTTATTCATTTTTTTCGTGAAAAAAAATACATCATGTGGCACAGGTACCATTTCTCCCGCTTTTAGTTTTATATTAGGTCTGTTTCCTTACGATAATGCATTCGAATACATTAGTCAAACTTCGTTCACTTCTACCCAATTTCTGCGTATCGATGATCGAAAAGGAAAAAGTCCAACGGCGTCAATTCGTAGGATCTTGCTCCGAGGCCGACACTTTTGTCTGCTCTTATTCTGTCAAAAATGTGCCTCGTGTTTGGGACAACAGATCTACAAGTTACGTTTTCGATGGATTGTTGAATCATGTAGCGCTGCATGGAAAAATGGTCACTATGACAGCAGAATGAGAGCAAACTATTTGCAAATATGGCCACTACCGGCTCCCAAATTTCTACCAAAGATATGCTTATTCCAAATCCCATTTTAGTGGTTCTGAAAAAGCAATTAATCTGTATACACACAACATTATGCAATGTTGTGTGTATACAGATTACAAGCGGTTTCAAAAGGTGTTTTTATTGGTGAATTAAGTGATGCTCTGGGTACTTGTAAAGAAAAAAACTTAATAGTAATTGGTGATATTAATATCGATATTTTAAATGAATCTGATAGAGATACTGAGAATTATCTGTTTCTAATGGCGTCAAATGGTCTGAGGAGTCTTATTAATGAACCTACCCGTGTTACGGACTCGACTAAATCTTGCATTGATCATATATTTATGCGTACTCAAAAAAACAATAAAAGTGTGTTTAATGGTGTTGTGTATGATCTAAAATTAACAGATCATTGTATGATTGCAATAAATGTTTGTTTGAGTACCAACACACTAAATTGTGGCAACTCATCTGTAAAGGAATGCTTACTATATGAATTCTGGGAACCAGTTTATGATGAACCTAACCCATCAATTGCTTTCAATCTCTTTGTAAGAATTTTAAAAAATCATATCAAAAATTGTACTACCTATTCCCCTCTAATCTCGAATAAAAACAACTTTTTAAAGCCATGGATGACACATAATCTCTTGCGGCAGATAAAAAGAAAAAATAAGTTTTGCAAAAAATGTAGAAGTCATCCACATAATATAAAACTTAAAAATTACTACGATTCTCTATGCAAATCCGTGCACAAAAATATTGAAGAAACCCGGAACAAGTTTTATTTGAATTCGTTTGAACAAGCTCGAGGTAATGTCAGCGATGAATGGAAGGTAGTTGATAGTATCTTGGGAAAAAGTAGGCAGCAAACAGGCATTACTAGCTTGGATATAGATGGTAAAAGTTTGACTGATTCAGTCATAATTTCCAATAAGCTAAATGAGTACTTTACCGAAATTTCAGAAAAACTGAAACCATCTGTAGACATTTCGAAAGACTGCAATTGCTCTATAAGTCAAATAGAAAACATACAACCAAACAGTTTTGTTTTCCAGTCATTTTCTTCATGCGAAATCTATAGGGCAATATTCTCGTTAAAAAACAAAAGGTCTTGTACTAGTGATGGTATATCAAGTGTATTGTTGAAAAAAAATAGCTTTTATGTAGTAGACGTTATATGTTATTTATTTAATCTTAGTGTTCAAAATAGTTGTTTCCCTCAGCACCTTAAAGGAGCTGAAGTTATACCACTTTTTAAAAAAGGTATTAAAAGTAATATGTCAAACTACAGACCCATCTCCCTACTACCAACTTTTTCTAAGATTTTCGAAAAGCTTATGAAATCACGAATATTGTCTTTTTTAGACAAGAACAATTTTTTTAGTAGTAATCAATTTGGTTTTAGACGAGGGATGTCAACCGAGGATGCTATCCTCAGAGTGTGTAGCCAATTATATGAAGGTATTAACCGTAACAAATCCACCATGGCTCTTTTTGTGGATATGACGAAGGCGTTTGATATGGTTGACCATGACCTACTTCTAAAAAAATTATACAATGCTGGGTTTAGAGGGATGATTCACAAGTGGTTTACTTCTTATCTAAAAGGTAGAAGTCAAAAAGTAAATGTAAATGGGAGCCTTAGTGAGTCTCGTATTTTAAAAAATGGTGTACCACAGGGCTCAGTTCTTGGTCCTGTGCTGTTTTTGATATACATAAACTCCCTCTTTGCATTAAATCTAAATGGTGTTTCAACTGCATTTGCAGACGATGTAGCCTTTACTTACCAATCTGATACAAGATATGAAAGTGTGGCGAAGATATCGGAAGATCTTGAAACATTAAGACTTTGGTTTACAGAACATAAATTGATTATTAGCGAGAAGACAAAAGTTATGTCTTTTAAAATATCAAATAATATTTTAAGTGATTTCAATTTATGTTTTCATGCTCATGATTGTAAAAAATTCTGTTTGCCTGTTCATAGTTGTGGAAAATCTAATTTTGTTAGTAGTTCGTCTTGTTCTAATAATTGTTTTAATATTGAATCAGTGAATCGTTATAAATACCTTGGAGTATTAATTGATCATAATTTAAATTGGAAGGATCATATTCAAACTATTAAATCACATATGCTCCTTGTAACGCGCAAAATGTATCTTATCAAACCTTATTGCTCCAAAAAAGTACTAACGTCAATTTATTATGGCCTGGGGCACTCTAAGTTGCAGTATGGTATTACAAGTTGGGGTGGTTCTTATAGTAACTCCTTCAGTCCATTGTTAATAGCTCAGAAGCATTTAATTAGAATTATTTGTAACAAAAATCGCTTTACTCAGAGCTGGCCTTTATTTAGAGACCTGCATATTCTACCAATGAGACACCTTTACGTCTTTAAAGTGCTAAAGGAATTTTTTAAGCAAAGCGGAAATATACCTAGCAGAACTTCGCAGTATGGTCTTCGTATAAATAACATGTATCTTGTTAATGTTCCAATCGCGTACAAAAACCATTTTTCTCATTTCTATTCTGTTATAGGTCCTTTAATGTTCAATAAGCTACCATTTTCTGTTAGGACAGCCTCAAATTATAATTTATTCTTAAAAAAAGTAAAAGACTGGTTATTCACTATAAGTTATGATGTCCTTGAATCGTTGATTAAAAATTAGCTACTATCATCATCTTCATCAGCACAAGTAAATGTTTTATATAAATGTACTGTTATTAATTAATTAAATTTGTAAATCATTTCTTTTTTTGTTCCTAATGTTAAATTGATTACCATTTGTATTTGCTCCTTATGTTTTTCTTTAAATTGTCGTTTTTTTTTTATTTTTTTGTTTTTAATTCTGTTTTCTTTTCACTGTTATTTATAAAGTTAAAACCGATGTCACCCCACATCAAAGTTAAATATTCTTTTTATGTAAATTAAATATCTAGTTGTATCACTTCACACTAATTCTAAATTACGGATTGATTACTATTATTTTCCGCTATTCCCCAAAAGAAATTGTACCTAGCTCTAAGTTTGAAGGAAAATAAAATAATAATAACAATAATAATAATAATAATCGTATATAGTTCGCTAGGTATCCAAATAGACCAAAGTTTGTGCTCATAAAAGTTATGACGATCGTCACACTAGGTCACCTATTCCTCCACATACACTAGCGATCACTTGGATGAGGCCATACATTTTGCAATCGATTTTTACTCTTTATATCTGTTGGAAATTTTGTACCCGTAAGCTTTTACTACCTGTGAACAGGTACATATATTTTCCCAACAGTAAGTCATAAAATTAAAGGGTTAATAAGAAACGACCGCTGGAATTTCCCAAGATCAAACAATAAACTACTTGAAAAGCGTATAAAAAGATGCGCCACTATAGTATGAGGCCACATAAAAAAGCCTTTAAAAGAAAGGAAAAAATGAATAAAATGTTTACATTTTATGATTTTAAAACATTTATTTATTATGTTTTTCTACATTAATAATGAGTATGCCCGCCATTTTTCGATATGACCTCCAAAAGACGGGTTGGAATAGAATCATACATTTTTTTTTTTTTTAAATAGCTACTTAATTAAAAGAAATTTGGACCCAGGCATCACGAATAGCTTCGATTAAAGTGTCTTTGTCTTCAAATTGCTTGCCGCCTTCATAAACTTTACGAGATAACCATGCCCAAACGTTTTCGATTATGTTTAAGTCCGATGAATAGGGTGGCCTGGGCAAAAGTTCCACGTCTTCTGATTGAATCCAACTTCAAAGTTCTAACAACCCTGGAAGTGTGGATAGGGGCATATTGTCTTGTTGGAATATCTAAAGGTAAGATTAGACGGTATGCCAAGTGGTCATAAAATGCCAATTTCTGACAGTTCTCCTGTCAAAATATGGTCATACAATGTAATGGGCATATCTCATATGCCCTAATGACCTAAATGCCACATATGACCACGCCGATTTTGACAGATAAAAATGCCAAAATAGCATATAGTGTAATCGGACAATAAGCACGAATGCCAGCATAAAGCCTATATGCCCATATGCTGTTTATTGAAATTTCGTTGTGGCATTGCTGGCATTTTTGATGGAACAAGAATTATTTTGTTGTCGTCGGTGTTTGAGTTCGTGGGATTGTGATTTATTTTCATTTTCGTTCTCTTTTTTCTGGAAAAATAACAAATATGAAACGAAAAAATAACAAATGCCTCAAATGACCACCAAGGCAAATAAGACCATATTGGTAATTTTGGTCATATAGTCTAATACAGTTTTGATAATCCTGGCATTTTGGTCATTTGACAGCTAATCTGGTCATTTGCCTGTTGGCATTCATATGCATAATTGGTATACAGTCTAATCTTAGCTTAAGACAGGGATATTATTGATCTTACTGAATATTTTGACATTGACAGTTCGGTAATCGATTTGAGGATGCGTTCACACTGAAAGTTTGAAGTTGTCAATACGCTAATGAGAGACCCTTTAGTTTCTCCAAATTTCTCAATATTTCCACCAATGCATGTATGCTCTCTCCAAATTTGTAAAAACTCTCTACGGTTTCAACGGACACGAAAGTTGACAGTAGACCGACTTTATTCGTCGGATTCGGCATATGTTTTGATAAATGGATCACCCATCACCTTACGTTGCCGCAATTAACATAACGGATTCTATACATTTGGTTCTCGAATGGGGGGATGTCCTGGAAAAATGTGATTAGAGCGAAAATTCAGACATTATAGCTAGGAACTACTAGCTCGACTACTACTTGTTTTATTCAAAAAATGTCTCTCAAAATAATATTATTCGTGTGCATTTTGCACTGTTTTGTGTTAATAATTATAAACCTACTTTACATTTAGCGGAGTTAAACAAATCGGAACAGGATAATAATTAGCGTTGCCATTTTGACTGTTTTCCAGTCAGATTTGACTGGATTGATACGCATTTAGCTGGAAGATTTTGTACAATCCAGCCGGCTGGTTATTTTAGTTGGATGGTTTTTGTTTGAATGTTTTAAAATGTTTCACGTCATTTCTTTTCAATCAGTACAAATTTTAAAACTCAAAGTAAAAAAAAAAAATAAATAAAAGAAGAACAAGGCTTGCTTAAATTTCATATTTTGCTCTGAGCTTGCTTGTCCCACTAATGCAATCGACAATTTTATACGTCTGCATTGACAAAAGTATGTACTTTCCTTTGCCAACTTTAATGCTGCAAGTGAAATAAGTTGGTACTAATATTAATAACAAAAGCAACAATATCCGAAATAGATACAAATGATGAAGACGATGAGGAGAAAATAGCTCTCAGATAAATTAATGTTTAAAGTGAATTTATGAGTTGAACTAATTAAATGAATTTTTTTTAGTTTTGACGGTTTTTTCCCCAGTCAAATCTGACTGGATGGCCGATTTCATAATGGTAACCCTTAACAATACCAAAACCCAAACGCTTAGTTGAACACTTCCCCGCACAACATTGCGAGACCCTATTAGCCTTATCTCCTAACAATTATTTTTGACCTCAAAACAAAAAAAAATATTTTTTAGGTAGGGGAAATGTGCGAACAGTGAGACACTTTTGTTTTAAATTGGTATATATCTGAATATTTTCAAGCAATCTTAACCAAATTTGGAGCATATTTTAAGGCTAATATTTTAGCTTAATGTTCCAATTCAAATTTTAGTGGAAGGGGCCACGAAAGCATAACAACAAACTGAATCTTAGGAAGAGTCAAATTGTCTCACTATTTGCCAGCGGTGCGTTCAATGAGACAATATAAGGCGAACAGTGAGACATGTCTCACTATTTGCTTTTTGGAAATGTCTCACTGTTCGCTTTTTGTCATTTCATAGAAAAAATAATAATTCAAAAATGACAAAGCATTCTAAAATTTTGTTGTTTTATTATAACAGAACACATATAAATGTTATATGTACAAAAAATTCTGTGTATTTATCTTATTATTTCCCGTTGTATAATTTAAATACACTTCGAAAAATACTTTGAGCGATTTTTTTTTATATTTTCCCGGTGGAGGTTAACGCGCAACTGAAACTCGTGTTCAACAGAATCAAAACACGTGGAGGGGGAAATAAACGTTTATACCAATACCGGCATGTCTGTGCATGCTTTAACAAAACAGAAAAATTAGTTGTCTCACTGTTTGCACTGTCTCACTGTTAGCACTTTTCCCCTACCTTGAATTTTATGTGCAAAATTTGACAAAATTGACACTAAAATTTATTTTTAATGCCACGCAATTTGTTTCAGCTCAAAAATCATCTTAGCAGCATCATAACTTACTGGGTACTACCTCTTTGTCGAAATATTTACGGAGAACAACATCTTTTTTTGTTAGAAAATATAGAAAATGTCAGAATATGACGAGGAACTTGTGAAACCTTATGTATTTCAAAGTATGTCCCAAATATGTAGATTGTACGGATTCCACAATTCCACTCCATGGGAAAATGTAGAGTAACCCATTCAACCACTTTCAGTGCGTACATCTGTTTTTTTAAATCGAATCGATACAGATTAGATTTTATTCACTCAACTTTTATATAATGCTTCTTAGAAGCGACTTATTTTCTTGTTCTGCTTTTGTTTTAGTGCAAAAACTTTCAATTCTTATCTCTTTCGTCTGCAGATGCTCGCTGAAGGAAACCATTTTGCCTATTCCAATCGAATTTAACTTTATTACAGGCATTTTTTTCTGAAAGTAGCTGTTACTTCTTATGTACATCTCCGAGATACTTTTGCTTAAGTCAATTTAATGCGTTCCAACCTTTTCCACTGCTAAAAGACAATTTAGTATCGATTAATCACCTGTGCGTACCCAATTAAAAAATATGTAGGTACTCCCTGATCCCCTTGTTTTTGCAATTCAATGTAATGAATGTGGATTATCCTAATTTAATGGGGGACACACTCAAATAAATGGAAGTTGTTAACAGTTTTTTTTTTTTTTTTTCTTTTCGTTTCGCAAACAAAATTCGAGCAAACGTTGCTAGTGCAAGGGACAAAAATAAGAAAAAGCGTTTAATGTTTCATTATATACAGCCAAGCCACCCCAACCTGTGGAAAGTTGTACACTGGTTGTACAGCCAGCTGCTGCTGTGGGTATACTTTGAAGAGATCTCGGCTAATTTTAAAGGACTTTGACTTCAGGCTCTCAAGGAATACAAAATTGCTCATAGTGTATGCGATTTCAAAGGGTTATTTTCATTATAATCTCTTTGTAACTCAAAGCGTAAACAACTGTGAACATTTTTTTTGTATATTCCTAAATACTTCCGCAAACACGGCCATTTTTTTACATAGTCAAGGGATGGAATTGGGTTTTCTTTTTGCATTTCAAAAAATGGGAAGTTAATTGCCAAATTTTAAAATTATCGCAGACTCTAATGACTTGGCGAAAGTTCATAACACTCTTAAGCTATGGTGAATATTGTTTATAATAGGAGGCTTTTCTCATAGGTTCTACAATTGGAGGGTTCTTGTGGTCTTTTGCGACTAAATTTGTATACCGAATGCTTTTTACAACTAATTTGTTTTTTTAATATATAATTTGTAGTTCTGTAGCTGTGTGTAAAAAATAAAAATTAGTACTAGGGGCATAAAAAAGATCCTAGGACTATCTACTCACGACGATTTGCCTGTGGGTCTTTTGAAAAATGTATTAGAATTGGAATGACCTACGCCTGTATGCCAAATTTAATTGGCTCTGAGCTTTCTAAAGAGAAGCATACTTTCGGATCAGTGAAAAAATGTCAATTTTGGTTTTTGTTCGGGGGTTGAAAGCGAAAATAATATTCACCTCTCGAATGAGGTAGACTTTTACGGACGTCAAGTAAACCATTTTGACAGTTTGTGAAAAAAATAAAGTGCACGACTGGGTCGAACAAAACTTTCTCACTCGTCAAAAGTGTTGTTGGTTGTTTTCTTATTTTATTAGATAGGTAGGTAAAGATCCGAGAAGCAATGCTAGGTAAAAGGAACGGTTCATGAAATATAGAAAAAGGAACACATAGTGTTAAATAAAACTCACTTTAAGTTTTTAAAAGTTGAAGCTCTAGAAACAGACACTAGTCGCATGTTCTTATTAGAGATTTATAAGCGCTTACTGTACTATTTTATAGTTCTTACACTTTACAAGTTTTTTGAGTACGAGAAAAAGTGTCCTAGTTCCTGATTTTTGATCTGTCAGGGAATGATTTTCTTTTTGAATGGAATAGATTAATGACGCTGGCTTACGTTATGTCTATGATTCTAAGTATTATTCGTTATAGATAGATACCTTTCCATATAAATGTATATATGTATATGAAAGTATTCAGAGATTTGTTTTTGAACTTGCATTACCAATTATAAACTGAACATCACGATGAACGTGTGTGGGGGTGCAAATGAGGTGGGATTTTCTGATTGTGTAAACTCCAAGTGGTTGGAATTGTTCTGAGGTGCATTTTCAAAATGATTGAAAAAAAAGTAGAAGTAGGTAATATTTGCTGAAAATAAGTTTTGCGTTGCTATTATTGCATTTCTAATAGCTGTTGCAACTTTGAATTTTAAAGTGCGGTATTGAGTTTTAAAAATATATATGAACAAATATCGGCGTGGTACTTTTTGAAAAATAATTAAAAACCGGATTTTTTCGAATTTTTTGAGAAAAACTAAGTACGGGATCTTATTTAGAATCCTGATATTATCGTTAATATGTGTTTTGATCAAAATCGTTAAAGCGGTTTTTCGTAAAATTTGGCAGACAAAACAGTACCAAATATTGCAATGTTTAGTTTGAAAAATACTATTTGCCAACTATACCTATAGCTACAAACCGATTATAGGTTATTTTTCGCGATATAAGCATTACTTGGTTCTTAAAGTTTTATCGAAGTCAAAAATGGGGTTTTCGAGATATGGTCAGTTTTTAAAATTAGCGTTTTCGGTGATTCGAATTGAAAATTAAGAACGCAATCATTTTAGGAATATCAATTTTACTCTAAGTTTGCATTTTGGTCAAAATCGTTAGAGCCGTTTTCAGGTAAACTAAGGAAAACTAAATTAAAAAAAAATGACTTTTTTCAAAAATATATTTTACAGAGAAATACTGAGTTTGCCATTAAGTTAGGAATGACCGTATTACCCTAGTGTTGAGCAATTAAAGACCGAGAACTTAAAACGTTATAAGATGTACTTTAATTTCAACAAATCAATTTTTTTTTTTTTTTTTTTAACGCTGCGCGCTGGTACAAAATGATACGAGATGTGTACTGGGTGGCTGCTAGAACATAAGTGAAGAACTCAAAGAAACAACATCGCATATGCAATTGCAAGTTATGATTTGGAATTGAAACAATACCCAAACGGTAATGCTCTCACCAGCAAATTTATCACTCAAGTCCAAATCGCTTGTTACAACGGCATTTGCATTTGCATATGCGAGCAGCCAAAACCCAGCCAATTATGATTATACAAAGTAATAAGGAAAACTTAGTTAAACATAGGGTATACAATTTAAGTTTGGTAAATAGCAAGAACAAATGCAAGTAACAAAATTTTCTTTAAATCAATAATAATTTTGAATAGATCGAAACAATAATAATGAATTGATTTCCGAACACCTAGAAATTAATTTTTGTTACAATCGCATGGACCGTTTGCGAGATATATGTCCGAATTTCAAAAGTTCCGTCATTCGATTTTTTTTTACCGGAAAACTGAGTAGGCAGTCATGTTAACCTCACCTACTTAAGCTTTAATATCAATTTTGGTTGAAATCGTTGTAGCCGTTTTCGGACAAAACAAACTGGTACGAACATTTATATGGGGAGTACCATTAAAATTGAAGTTACCTTGCAAAAAAAAAAAAAAAATAACAGTTCCGAGCTGTAAGCCCACAAACTCCTGACTCGAGTTCAAAATTTTGTACGAAAACAATGGCTGCATTCAAGAATCTAGTCACTTAAGTCGACTAGATTGGTCTGGATAAGATGTAACCTGAACGCAAAAACTAGATTGGTCGGGAACGTCACTTTTTCTACGTCAGCCACATACCCTAACTGTCAACTTAGTACTCAGTCACGAATTTCTTGACTAGATTCGTCGGCTACCCCTCCATAAACGTCAAATGTCACAGGTGCCCACGTGACCGATTTCAACCAACCACAACCGAGATAGATCTAGTCAGACAGCTGCCAGACTTACTAAACTAGATACTTGAACGCCCTCAATATCTTTCTCTTACTACGTAAAGGAGAAAGTTAAATATAGTGACAAAAAGTCGGGTTTTTTTTTCAAATAGCCAAATTCTGTGGCTTTTCCGATTTATCTGGGGAAAAATATATTGACCGTCTGGGAACGCTGACCTTTGCACAAAATGATTTTGCGGCTCTTAAATTAGATTCAGATTTTTTTGATATTTCACAGAAAAACGTTTACAATGTTTGATTTTATTATCTGCAAAGCCTTATGGGCTTGTCTGCAGAAGACTATGTACAAAAATTTACAAAAAGTCATGTCAGACCTTTTTGGCACTCTTTGCACCAGTTAATATAAACGACATCCATTCAGTAAAAAAACATCTCTTAAAAGTTGTTCAATTATAATATCCACTTGTTTACTCACTTCCGCACAATATGTAAGAAATAAATAAAAATACATCCTCTTTCGTATGGTATTATACGTCCCAGTCATAAAATCTATCTCACTGTTATTTGTCCCCCATTTTCATGTTCATGTCCTTTGTAAAACATTTTTCATAAATTTCCGCAACTATTGACATTGCAATATGAGATTCATGTGGAAAAATGGTACACCACCATATATGCCAAACCCTGCATGCGAATTCATAAAAAAAAAAAAAAAACCCAACCCATATGTACAAATGGAAATATTCTATAAAGCGGCTGTCAGAGAGTCTGAATAGTTTTCTTTTTCTGATGCAACACCCACATGCACATGCTTTTGAAAAGGCACACGACACAAGTACAAGTATTTACGGATGAAATTCTTTGACTTCGCTCTCAAACGAGTATTGTTCTCGTCTATTTAGTTTATTTTTGAGAACGAGGAAAAAAAACTGGCATCCCCTATCATACTTGGAGAACAGATTCATCCCACTCAAGGACCGAACCAAATGCCATCGTCAGTCACAGTGGCTCTGATGATGGCAGGTGCTAACGAATGGCACTGCCATCTTGAAAATCCACCTCATTCGCCAACGATTCCATTGTAAGTTATAAGTTATAACCTTGTCCCCAATAACTCACATGCAGTAGATCTAACTTTCAAATTGCACCCGGTGACAATGATTCCTTGCAGGCCCGCAGAAGAGTGAATAGGCCTCCAATCGCCTGTTGACGCCTCAGCAAATAAAACGATCCAGCAGACTTCACATATTTCACTCGGAGCAAGACGAAGAAGGCACGGAGAAATGGGGAAAAAATCTCATTAGCCGCCACCCACTTGTGCCCGAGGGAAATAACATATCAGGCACTCAATAAACTCATATTTCCCTCTGGCGAATGATAAGTGGTCACGTCACTACAAATCGAGAGCGATACCGGGACCGGTTCGACCGTCCTCAGCCTGACAGCGTCTCGAGCCGAAAATATGAAATAAAAATATTTTATTTGCATTCTCCTTAGTCCGCAGCTTTACTTTTAATTACGACCGCATAGCCGCAGCCCGTGGAACACGACACGGACACGGATATAGGAACACCTACGCGATTTGGCTGCAGATACCACTTGTCCCTGCACGCAATGAGTATGAGTAAGCGTAATCGACGAAGGAAGATGTATGTAAATAATGAGAGGGACACAAATGTATCTGGAATCTGAATGGTTGGTGATTATCATTGCTTGTTCCTTCTTCCTTTTGCCCACTTGGTGCGAACGAGATTCCGATGATGTAGCTGCCAGGCAGATCACTTTGTCATTTACAAATTGCCACAGCGTCTTTAGCTGGGTCATATCGTTCAAATGAGTTAATAAAAGAGATCGAAACGTGCGGTTTTCTACGAAATCATCAGCGGCTTTATTAAGTTTCCTATTTTCTTTTACGAGCGTATACCCACACCCACACCCACACCCCCGGGGCCGGAGGGGATGCGAAAATTTATTAATTATTATTTTAAGTACGAAATAGTTACGCGAATCCGCATTCTTGTCATACTTCAGAGAACGAGAAGGGGAATGCTAAAATTAACTGAGGTATTTCAAGACGACGACGATGGCAAGAATCAGAACCAATGAATTGGACAGTTCTTTAATTTATGATAATTGCCGAGCAGGAAGGTTGTTTGTTTTTTGGCGTTTATTGTTGTCGGATGCCAGAAATAGGATTACTAGACAGGAGGTGCGACTATACTCTGGCTAGGTGCGTCTTTTGAAAAGTGCCCTTTGAAGGTCTCCCATCAGGGCAGCCTAAAAATCGGGCAAGAGGTGGGACATATAATACCTAGTTCATATCATAGCTGACGAGGAGGAGGTTTTGTTGTCAATAATTAGGTCAATAAATCCGGAAGAGCTTGTGTCCTTGCCCATTGAAGCCCTTTTTGTAAATGTGTTGCTTACCAGTATGTGGGTCTTACAAAATTGACTCCCTTCTTTTGCTGAAAAGCTTATGAAGGTTTTGGAAAAAGTGCCTCTGAAGAAATTTCTTCATAAAGTTAGCTGAAATGGAGGGCGGTGTTTTAAAAAAAAAAGGGAGGTACTCGTATCTTCAAGAGCTGACTCGTCAGCTTTGCCTCTGCAAAGTTATTCTTGTATGTGGCATTGAAGGAAAGGTAACTTCCATACTTTCGTATATAAGTCCTTCGGTCCTTCCTTCTGCGGTAGACGGTCATCGATTTCTTGTGCTAATACAAGTTTCCATAGGATTCCTTTATTTCACGCTCATACCTTTATTCGCGTTTCTCCTGCTTAAATCTTGACTTGATATCAAGGCGGAATACTCATACGGAGAAATAAGCTTGTTCTGAGATAGTTTTGGAACTTGTTCTTGCTACTTATCGGTCGCTTTCTCATTGCCTGGAATGTCTAGGCGTTCAGAAATCAAGCAGAGTTTTATTAGTCACCTGGGCTTAAGAGTATTGAACTCTTCACTATAGCTCCGTAAGCTTCGAGTTAATTACTGCAACAATTGCTGAAGGCATCTTGCGCTGGGTTGTTATTAAAGTAGCACCTAGCGTATAGGCCAGCTCTTGAAATTTTCTGGGGAAATATTTCCGTGTAAGCCATTGCTCAGGTTCGGGGAATGTAGATGGAGGATTGTATGTCCATCGATTCGGAGAATATGCCTGAAGGTACATTGGGTGTCTATAGTTCTGATGCGTCTGTGTATACGGGAATGGACAGCGTGCTTTAGGTGTATGACCACTTTTCTATTCCGCACTGCTCAGTTAAAAAAAAAAAAAGAAATAGTTGGCAAAACTGGTCCATAAGTTACCTCAGGCCTAGCATCTCGTTTTGTGTGAGTTTTTCATTTTTGGGACGAATGGAAGGGATCCACAATTGCCGAGTTCAATCGCCTAGTTGAGAAGCTCTTCTATGACAGTTGTACTCTCGGATATCAGACATTCGCAGTTCGCACATTGGAAAAAAAACTTTAAGATGTAATTTGTTTTTTTCCGGGGATCGAACCAGGGACACTGCTGGCTGAGTAGGGAGTTTGAAAAACCTCTGATGTTGCCTCTCAAAGATCGTGCGGAGAAATGTACTCGAAGTAGATTGAGAAAAGCTTCAAAGCCTCCGTTTGAAGTTTGTTTCATCCCTCTGGTTCCACCACTAAACTCTAGTCCTTGAGCTCTTGCAATTTCCATTGACTGGTGGTCAGTAAAAAAAAAATAAATAGTTGGCGCGACAGGCCCGGAGGGACCCTAGGCCTAGCTTCTCACAACCATTCGTTTTGTGTGAGTTTTTCATTTTTGGAACGAATGGAAGGGATCTACAATTTTTTGCCGACTCCAAACGACTGGTGGTCAACGAATATAAATATAAATAAATAACTATGACGTCAACTCGCACCCAAAACACACCAATCTTCTCAACAACCAGCAATATTTCCCGATTTATTGAAAATCGGCAGGAATTTAAAGAATGTCGGCTGGAACGTTGGTGGATGTGTTCAGGCGAGTTGTGTAGTGTTGTGACTTAAACAACTGTCATTCATAGGTCAGTATGGAATTGGCACGATGTTCTTAAGGTTCTCTCATAAATTCTACGGTAGGAGTAAAAACCTGTTGATCCTCAAATGTTAATTTTCCATTTCAGTGCCTTTTTGGTTCCTGATATTTAACGCTGGCGCTGTCTTTAATTCTAAAGAGTATGCCTCAAACTGAGGGTATTACCAATGGAAAATATTCTTAAGGTTTACCGTGAGACCGCAGATTCTGGTCCAAATATATATAAGTCTTGGGGCACTCTGATGCAGCTGTTTCAAAGCCGCGAACAGTTAATTTACAGCAATGATCGTTAGGAAACTAGTTCGCCGTGAGGTTTTGATCAGTTTCAGTTGACACTTCGATTCCTTTATAAAGTTGTAAAGAACGGTTTTCCTTTGCCTACCTAGGGCTTCTAACCAATTGGTTGTTTGCGCTCATATACAATTCACACTCAGTTTTTTGTTAGAATATCGTTCGGATTTGGGATGATGCCTATCCCAATCTCATCTTTTAGTACCAGACAAGACTTGCATACATAAATGATCGTTATTACTATTATTACTGAGAGCTTAACTTATAAAAACACACCAAGAAGAACCCAAAAGTTTATTTTATTCTTATATTTTATCAACCGCTTTTTTTTTTATCTAGCATCGCTTCTCAGATTCTTACCTACCTACCTAATAAAATAAGAAAACATCCAACCAAACTTTGGATGACCGAGAAAGTTTCGTTCGATCCAGTTGTGCACTTTATTTTAATAAATATCGCACCTCTTATATGGTCTTCTCAAAAGCATTTTTGGTAGGGTCCCTAAACCGGCGACTTTTACCTCATTCTTAGACAAAAGCATATTACAATGTTTCAATCGGTACACATAAATATCTTGATCTTTCGGTCCACAAGGCAAAACAGAGGAATTTATCCTTTACAACTAATGTCTTCCCCCCCTTACTTCTAATTGTCTTTGCAATACTTTGAAAGTCCATCCTTTAGTGAATAATTCCATTAATATTGGACTGAACCAATTCTAGAATCTCTGAAAAGGAGTCCAGAATTTGATATTTTCTTTGCTCAAGAGGAGAGAGGTCACCGGGATAATGAAATTACATTCTAAACTGCATTGCAAGGAGGCAGATCTAGTGTGTCCCTAAAACTCATTTATATCTTGCAGCACGTAGTCTTAGGTATACTTGCTTTTGTTATCGTCTTCCATCCCCAGCTCCCGCTGCTGCCAAACTTTGTATTGTCTTTGACCCATAAAAGGACTTTCTAATCTCGATACTGATACGACGATACATTTATACCAAGGACGTCAATCAGAGATAAAGGGCCAAATATCTTTGCAAACATTAACTACCTTCGAATAAGGGATAGAATTTTCTTCCAACAAATTGACAAAGTCTTATATATTTTGGAATTTGTCCTCGTTAACCCACAGGAATGGACCGACTTGTTGCATATACCAGGTGTGGTATGATTCGTAAGCAGTTTCGGAGAAAGCCTCATCCGCATATGAAATATGAGGCAATTAGCATGATGCGGTTCGGCTCAGAACCGTAAATTGCACAAGTTGTTTTGTCGAGTGGTTAGAAGACGTCTTGAGCTCATAACTCTAATGAAAGTACCGAGGTACACCATCTCTGAGATTGTTTTTCGCAATTATTCAGAGTGTTTTCGGTTGCAGACAAAGGGACATATCCAGATAGTGATATAGTAAGTAGCAACCACAAGTACCAGCGATAACAATGACTTACTACACCAACTAATGTGTGTAAGGCACACCCTGCCATCGTTCCACCTTTCACAGATTGCACCAAAGATAGGGCACACTAATGCAATTAATACAATTTCTCGCTCCTGCTCCCATGGTAATGTAAGCAAACCGCCAATCTGGTTGCATTGGTTTTCGCAATACTCACCACTGTCACAATAGGTACTTGATTGAAGCACTCATGGTCAATGACCGGCTGCATGCTTTTTACTTTTTATTATTATTATTTCTTGTTTTTGCAACAAAACATTCAAAAGAACCTAATTGCCCTGACCTAACACTCAATGACATCAAAAGGGAATCCAATTTGCTGCCCCATTGTTCCATTAACGATCCATCATACCTCAAACTCAACACAGAACCAATTAAAGGGAGAAAACGGAAAACATTCCACCCAGCATTGGCTATGAATTCTGATTGCTTACAAAAATTAAACAATTAATACAGCAACTGGCGACCCGTAACCGCACTCCATAACTTACAAATATCTCTAATCACTTCCCAACATCGCGCTAATGACTGCTTTAACAGACCTAACCACCCTCAGCCTGGGAGCAGGAGCCAAATGCCAACCACCATTCCGTTGCGAGTCCAATAATTGCCTTACATCAAAAATTTTAATTAAAACCCCTCAATGAAGTGTCGCGGTGTTAATTCTGTTAAGTCCGACCTCTGCCAAAACTCGGTGTAGATATATTTACAAGTGGCCATGCAAAACCCTACGAGTCCTCATAATCCTCTTGAACCGCACAACCAGCAGCAGCGGCAGAAGCAGCAGCCCAGCACCATCATCATCAGTAGTGGTGCGGTAGCGCAGTCCCTGTGCCGAAACACAGGATGTGGTTAATGAGCCATTGCCTGTCGGTTTATTGGTTCCTAAAAGAGGAAGCAAGCCCCCAGTGCCAGTATTCGGTCTTTGGTGCTCTAATGCCTTTTGAAAGTGAATGGCGGAACAAGATGAACGCAAAAAGAAGAAAGAAAGAAAAAAAAATCAATAATCGCTCGCAAGAGCACGCGAACGGAATCTTTTCATTATTGCGGATCTCTTTGCGGTACCAGATTAAATTTTAACACTCAAATGACCTAAATTAGATGGGGATACATCCTCCGGCGGCTGGCTCCCACTCGTGTATGGTGTAATCCTTTTACCACGAGCATCAGATACTATCGCGAGTCACATAATGCGCCGTGTGGTTGATTGACGCGTAAAGGATGCAATCTTGACGTGAGTACGAGTATCTACACAAGTGGTGCTTGCGGTGGGTTAATTTTTTTTTATCTTAATGCCAGGTATAGAGATACCAGAGGACATACTGCAAGTGACAAAGTTGACGGTCGAGAGGATGCACTGGTTTCGCAGCATGCGAATGCAAAAGCACACCGCACAGACGATGCGTTGTAACCGCTCTTTGACACGGTCTGGTTTATGAGTTGGCGGTGTAATGGCACTGGGATTATTTATTGTAATTGAGAGCTGTCTTCCTCCTCCTTTTGCTGGTCTCCTCCGCACGCGCGCATATGTGTGTATGTGCCCTAATAAGGTTGGCACGTAAATCAAGCTCGGCGGGGGAACAACGATTTATAGATCGACCCCAAAAAGGACTGTAGTTCTGGGTGTCCCCACAATTCATTCTAAAATCTGATGTTCAGCCCATTCATTGAATACACATACGGGGACATTATGGAAACTGTAACTGAAATTGAAACCCTGACGGCGCGATGGCCTTTATCTAGAAAGGCATAAAACGAAACTCAATCCAATTCGGTGCATAAATAGGAGTATCTCGAACCGAGAAGAAAAGATATAAAAATTAGCAATTAATAATGCTAAATTATTGTGTGGAACGTCGTCGTCGTCGTCGTTGGCGTTGTCGTTGTCGTCGAGGAGAGCTGGGGGGCAATAAACCGACGACATTATGGAGTGCAAAGTGTGGAACGACGACTCTACATCCACGCAGAGCATCTGCATCTGGGGAGAGGGCCCCTTGTGACTGGTTCTTAGCCGGAGTTCAATGGGTGGTCGCCTCTTCATCGTCGTGCCCAAGTGTTGCCAACTGATGGGCAAGGTGGTGCTGCCGTACAAATACTATACTGCAGCTTGGAGTGTATTTCGGAATGAACAGGCAGCAGGCAGGAGGGGATACACAGAACTTTGTACACAAACCATGGAACATAGAACAGAAACGGAACCAGAACCAGAAACAGAAACATAACGCATTCATTGTTGAATTACTTCCAGTGAAATTGGGAAGAATAGCAATACACGGCTACGGTCTACGGACGGACATCTCCACCTGGCATCTGTATCTGTCTATGTTGGTGGTTGTTTCTAAGGTGTGATCCTGTGGGTATCTCCAGATTGGGTGGTCATTCGACAGCAATAGTCGCTTAATCGTGTTCGAGGTGGAGGGGAGGAATGGGGCTGCCATAACATATTGCGCCATTTGTATGGAGAAAATAGTTTGTGTCGGTTTTCTGCGAAAAATTGTTTGCAATTGAATTTGTGTCTTAAAGAGGATCGTGTCTGGATTTAATGTGTGAAGTTTCCTTCTTCTTTTTTTCTAATTAACCCAGTTGAGTTTGGAAGTTTTTACTCAATATTGTCGGCGTGTGCGTTTGCATAAGTTGCGCTGGATATGACTATATAATACAGCAAATCCTTAGGGGGATATATGGAGTTAATCTGAGTGAACTTATGTAGTACACTGTTTGAGAGAGAGATGAACTAAAAATTAGATATGCAGCTTCGGAGGGTCTCGCCCTTATGCTGCTCCCCATTGTAATGGAAGAAGTTGCCTGCGGAAAACAAAATGGGACCACGAACACATGCTGTCCGCAGCAAGCGATCTCTGAAAGTTGACTTTCAAAATGCATATATTGCTTGGGTTTTGCCATATCCCTCGTGGGGTGGGTAGGTACTTATAAGGAGTCGCCTTAAATGTATGCAACTCATCCCTCAAGAGTTTGATTTGTAGTCAACTGCAGTTGTATGTGCGTCACGTTGGCATTTTGTTCTTTTTGGTAAGTGTTCCCACTTTGCATGATGTATTTCCCCAAGGAATTGCTGTTCATACTGTCTTTGGCGTCTTGTTAAATGTATGGGTTCGTTAGATGTCACGAAGAAGGCCAAAAAAAAAAACACAGTAAAGAGTGGCTTGCGCCTTGGAGAATATTCTCTATTTCGATTGAATGGGTGAGGTAGGAGCTCTGAAGCCATTTGTCATTGGCCAAACCGAACTTGTACAAGAAAATTTTGTGACCCCAAGAAGCATGTTCTATATTTTTCTATCCACAAAAAAAAATGGCGAAGTTGACTAACTTTGAGAAAGACTTTTTTGGTCCATATAAAATTGTGACAGCACTGTCAAGAAAAGCCAAAATCAAATAGAAATGCTAATAATTTTCTAATTTAAATTTATAAAAACCAAATGTCTGACTCCGTTGTTTCAAACGACGCACATGCATCGATCGTAGGTACATGGATAAGAAATTAAAGCGAAGGATTTTGGCAAAAAATTGACTGCCTAAAATTGTTCAGTTTTAGGCCGGCAAAGACACAGTTTTAGACAGAATTAATGTTTTCGAAAGCCTTAGGGATTCTGAAGAATTTTATCAGAAGCAGACGCAATACAAATCCTTCAAAAAAAGGATTGAATAGATAGCACCAGATGGCAATATTGAAGTGATGAAAGTTGAGTTGGACGGTATGTTCCACTTGAATAACTTCAGGGAATAGTGCCACTTGGCGCGTTAAAATTTACCAAACCTGAGCCCGAATACATTTTCGTATATAGTTCTTTATCCGGAAAGCTATCGAAACAGGTCTTAAGCCCGTGAAGGCCCTGAGTTTAGTTTCAACTATTTAGGACCTAACGTCATAAGGTCGGGCGGGAATGCCTAGCTTGAAAGAAAGTCGCAAAGAAGATGGTTGTTAAGGGACTGCATAAAGTAGGATAAGTTTCAGCTCTTTCGGGAAATTTTGGCTACTTATAACAAAAGTTCTTGCAAGAATAGTGACAGAATAATTGCAGAAAGTAGAAGTAGTATTAGGGACATACATTTTTCATGAGGTAAGTGCAATCACGAAACAAATTCTGATCGGCCTTACTAATAGTCATTTTAAGTCTTCACACTAAATATATTTTTAAGTTCACAATGGATAATTTCGAAAAATAGTAAATTTCGCTATTATGAGTTCGTAAAATCTGGCCCGAACACTGAATGTCATTTTTAGTATTGCGCCTGGCCCTCTAGCTGAAGCCTAAGAGTGACTCAAAGTGAAAATCATTAAATTACTAAGAGATAGTGCCAAATATTTCAAAAGCATATAAATGGTGTTGTACCTGTACTCAGGGTTGCCATATTGGGCGCTTTATCCAATTTTTGGGCGATCTTTTTTTTTAACAACGATGGAAATGAAAAAATGAGCGCCCAATACAATTTTGGGCTCTATATCGTTTTACAAATTTTATGTTAATTTTGTTCGTTTTATTCCTTCACAAAATTAAAAAAAAAATATATTTTGGAACAAACACGCACATTTTAAACATGCAGCACTCTTGCATTGAAGTGACATCGAACAGTCGTTCAACTTGCACGCACACCAATTTAGATTTCCACCGACCCTCGGAAACAATTTATTTTCCAAGCCTTTTTATTTGAAAAGAGCCACAGAAGCCAATTGTAGGAAATAAAAGTCAAATAAAATCCGCGGCGCTCATAAATGAGATGGGTAAGTGGAAAAAATACCAACGTTTTCCTAACAATACTGCAGACGATATGGGAGCACTGGAAGCTACACAATTTAGTGCAGTTTTAGCAGCGGGTGCGCTTCGAAATACTTTCCACAGTGTGACCATTTAGCCTCTTTTTTCAAACCATGCAATCATTTTTTTTAGCATAGTTTCATGCTGTATCAGGAAAAAATAGCTGGATTTTGGTCAATAAAAATCAAAGCAGACGAACCTTATAAAAATATACCGGACACTTCCCTATTTACCTATTTTTAGTTCAGGTTATGCTCTGAACTAAAAATGAAAAACGCCACATGATTGGCTGAATGCAAGAGCGATTTTGGTAATTTCGTTGCGCATCCTAAATGAACCGAAACTTTTGTAACGGAATTGTGATTGTGAAGAAACTCAAATCAAGTCGTCGCTTTAAAGGCAAAGTGACAAGTCCAAAATGTATGATTTTCAGTAGCGACGTTTAAAGTCTTGCGTCACACAAAAAAATTGTTTTCTAGTTAATTAAAAACAATATACAAAGTGCGTTTACATACAATTGACAAATTTCGACTTATGTCACTTTGCTTTTGCGACGAAGTGTCATTAAAGCGAAGATTTTGAGAGGAAATTTCAAAGACGAAGATAATTAGGCCCTTATTGCAGTTCTCAATAATTATCAATTGGTTTTTGGTATTTTTTTTTTTTTTTATTTTTTTAATCGGTATTGGTATTGTGAATTTCTATTAATTTTTGATTGTAAATACACAAATTGGTATTGCGAGTCTCAATCTCAATTATTATTGACTTTTCTTTCATTTTGTATCTATTTATGTAAAGTTTCTAGTTTATTTAACTATTTTGATAGCTCAAATACCATTTGGGACAAATACCTACATTCTTCCAGTGCATTAACAAATATATTTTAAGATAGGTAATTGAAAATTTGAACTGTGCTAAGCCAATTGATTATTTTTCCAATTCTAAGGGTTTTGAAGTATCCCTTAGTTGTTTCTTTGTTTTTGCTATTTCCAAAAAAAAAGTAGTTATCCTCTTCCTCATCAATGTCCAAACCACAATTCCTCAGAACTCATAATAAAATGGAATTTTATTCTAAATTAAAATAAAAATGTATCCACAGCAAATTCAATTTTCAATAGAAAATGTCAAAGAGCGTATTTTTTTCACAACAGTCAATTTCAGCAACAATGATCAAAACCTTTATCAACTGATTAATACAAAAGTATCAATTGATTGATACATTTAACCAACTATCAATCGGTTCATTAGTTCGGGTCAGCTAGTTTATTTAATACTAGCTGACCCGCCGAACTTTGTTTCGCCCATATTCGTAAACCTCAAAAATAACAGTATTTCTCCACTATTTAATGGATGTTAGTATACATATAAACCTTCCCCCTCAATCACTCTATCTATTAAAAAAAAACGCATCAAAATCCGTTGCGTAGTTTTAAAGATTTAAGCATACATAGGGATATAGGGACAGAGAAAGCGACTTTGTTTTATATTATGAAGTGAAAAATAAGTTATTTTAAGTTCTAAAAACTAAGGAAACATTAAATTGTTATTTATATTGTATTGTTACCTAATTGTTGGTACGAATTATTAACTGCAAAAAAAAAATATTTTGCTTTTAAATAACAAAAAAATTGAAATTATCAATAATATCGATTTTTTCGGACCGATTATTTTGTTGCATCGATATTTTCCTTTCGATACTGAAGTATCGATTTATCGATTTGATTTTGGATTATCGCGCATCACTAATATAGGTACATAAATAGCGTGTTAAATTTTTTTGTTATCAAGTAAGTGCCGCACGCCCCCTAATCCGAAAGCCAACGTATAGAACCAACAACTGTCATAGTTCCTTTCATAAAAAGAAAATAAATTGAACTACTAAGCGACGGGTCCCAAGTTCGCATCCCGCAAAAACCCAACTCAGGGTTTTCTTCCACTGCGCCACCTCTCGCGAATTTCTGACAAACATCCGAGAGAATAACTGTCTTGAAAGAGCTTCTTTATTAGCCGTTTGGAATCGACATAAAATTGTAGATCCCGTCCATTCGTTTCAAAAATTAAAAACTCACACAAAACGAGTGCTTGTGAGAAGCTAGGCCCAGGGTCCCTGTGCAGCTGTTGCGCCAACTATTTATTTATTTATTTTTGTAAGCACTGTGAAGATGTCAAATACGTTCCTTGTATAATCTTTTAAAAAGTATTTAAGCATTATAAGAAGGTGTCACGTGTGTGTATGTAGGTAATAGCCTATTCACACCGGACCACAAAGCGTGTTTTCGTCGAAAACTGATCGATGCATTTACACCGAACACCTACTAGTTTTCGTTTGACGTTTCAGTCAGCTGTGAGACACTAGTGGTGCAACTTCTGTGCAAAATATTTTAGTTACAAATTTCGATTGCATTAATTAACAAATAAAATGAATTCAAAACATTTAAAAACAACATTAGCCCATCAATTAAGTGTGGAAAATGATTTAAAGTTGTGAGTTGTGACATTTGTGCGGTCACCTGTTCTGCTGAATTTGCTGAATATTGCAAAAAGTGTGTTTGTTTCAACAATCCAACGATTGGAAGTCGTTTTCATAGTAATGATTTCGTGAAAAACGACTTTAAAGGACTCGTTTCGAAAACTGAAATACCTATGTATGGTAAAACTTCTGTTTTATATTAAGTTTTCAAATGTTTTCGGCTTAGTGTGAATAGATTATAAGGGATAACTCTGGAACTTCTCAACCAATTATAGAAATTCTTTCACTAATACAAAGTTTTAGTATAAAGGATGCCTTTTTTATAAAAAAAAAAATATTTACAGGGAAATAAGTTGAAGGTTATTTATTCTGACACAGAGACAAAAATTATAGATATAAAAAATTGCTAAAGGTATATTCTGCAGATGTGCGACGATATATCGGAAAACATTTTGGAAAACGATTGAATGCGACCGACCAACTGCTGTATTCAATTTGATATGGCAGATTTATTCCTCGAATCTACTTCATAATTCCAGAGATATCTACTAAAATGTTTGACATTTAGATATGCAGGTAGGCTTTGAAAATGTACCTTCTATTCTATTTCGATATTTCCCTGTAATTCTGTAATTTAAAAAGTTATTTTTCCCTAGAAATCATGAAAAAAAAAACCGATGAAAATAAAAATACCTGTAAAAATGGATTTTTGTTGATCCTATTTTTACTTGCAGACCCTGCCAAAGGGTTTACTCTTTCTGAAAAATTCCCACGCTTCGATGCAAATCTGGTATTGTTTTATTTGCCTTCAAAAATACGCTGTAGGTCATGATTTTGCTTAAATTTCTCAATCTCTCTGCGTGGAAAAAATCTCTACTTATTGGGGGAACACGATATTCAACTGTTACCCGGTTTGCAATTTAAATTCCAAATATACTTGTACAACTTTACCACAAAGTTTCGTCCAAGTATACTATACATCTCGTGAGTTTTCAAGTATAGTCAGTTTGCTTGATTTGGGAGGCAGCTTGGGTTACATATTTGATTCCGATAATTCCTAGAACAGGAAACTAGAGCAAATACATATTGCAGATACCGACATGCTGTTTATTTTTATTCGACTTCCATTTTGCGTTTTGTGTAAAAACTTAGAAGGTAGGTACATATACAGTTCCTTATTACGGCGCCAATTTCTGTCGTATTATGATGACATAAAAATAGTTCCGACATCATTATGCCATCGAAAAGGGGAATGTGCGACAGCATCGGCTAAGTGCTTCTAAAGCCGGATTATGAATAATTTTGAACCCCATTTTTCAAATCATTTTTCAAATGTCACAAGTCACATGCACATGCATTAGGTACTTATGGGGGTATGTGGGTACTGGGTATACGTATATGACTTGTGATGTTTCCATACATCAATGGTCGATAATTCGACACAAATACTCGACTCCGTTTAGCAAGTCCCAGCAGGAGTTTGTATTTCCTACGATGTTGATAATTTCCCAGCACACTGTTCATGATGTATGTACTCCAAAGTTGGTAATAAATTCCCAATGAATAATCGATTATCGCAAGCAATTGTAATTAGAATTCCTCACCAGAAGCTGTTCGCATAATAAATCTCCCAATAATGGTCATCAATCTCGAATACATAGTTCAAATTAAATTACATTATACGGGCAAAAAGTTAGACTGCTCTACCTACTACACATCTTGACAACTTAATCAGAAGCTCGGTGATTTGTTTTCGATTTCATATAATTCGATATCCGTTGAATGTAATTCATTTCATAACAAATTATTTTCTCAGTTTTGGATATAAAGATACACAGGAATACTGGAGGCGATAATTCAACAGTCCAATTAGAAGGAGAATTAAGTTGAAATTCGATATCTACGATAACTCTTGAACTTGTTAAACTTCTGCCATACCAGGGTGTTATGTAACGTTATCGTTACTTGTTACCTTGGTATTGTAGGATTAAAGCGTTTATGCAACGAAAACTATGTCAATCGTGTTCACGTATCAGCGAGTCAGTCTCTTTGACAGCCAATAATCCAGCCAAACTAAATGAATTCCATTAAATCGGTTAAGTTCAGGATGACTGGATGATGGGGATGGCTTCCAAAAGTAATGCAGATGCATTCATGTGCAAATTGGATGTGTGTGTGTGTGCGCGCGCTGGGCTGGTGCAATCGATTGATTGATGTTCTCATTAAGCGCATGGTAAACTTGGATTTTAATTTTTTTTTGTATTTTCTAAAAATTTAATTCAGTTTGTGGAATTGAGTGACAGTCCTGAGGACTTGGGTTTTTTATTAAAAATGTCTATATGGGTTCACATGTTCTACTCCATTGATGGGTGGTGGTAAACTTTAGCCAAGTATGCATACAAACATACATATTGTGAATGGGCACAACAAGTGCTGTCAAAACCAGGGAATACGAGTACCTATGTGTTTTGTTTGCAATCAATATATTGGGTTTCGAAAAAAAATGTCGTAGGTGGTAAATTTTTAAAAACTTTGCAGCATAACTCTCATAAATTATGCGTCGGCTTGATTGTGATTTGTCCCAGAACAACCAAGCATCTCGTATCTGAGCAGTTATTTCGCAAAAGATAATAAGCAATTTCATGTCAGGTGAAAACTAACTTCAAGCCAATTGGCAGTGTTATTATATCGTGGGATTTATCTCTTTTTGTTGGAATTTTCATGTCATGTCATGAGGGAATAAGCACCAAAATCGTGGGCATTTCAGGAATCTGACAAAAAAAAAACATTGAGGCAATAAATTTTTGCTGTAATTTCATTAAAACACCTACATTTCATTATTAGACTTGTTTTTTCGAGCTTCGAACTCAGCAAAGCAAAGTAACGTAGGATTTTCAGCACCCATAACTGTAATCATTAAATATTGATGTGTTTATCTTCAAGTCAAGATCAATTTCTTTTACCAGTGCATCCTCAGATTTTATATTCTCCGCTGTTTCTGTTTCTATTTCTTAACCCGAAAATATGAGGAAGAATAAAATTTTAAAATAAAAAGTGTTGTTCTTTGGCTGGGAAAAAGCTACTTCTATAGCAATGTTCATCCAACAAAAAAAAATGTTTTACCTTACATCTACCTTTTATTTAAGAATTTTTTTATGACCGACAAAATTTTGTTGCTCATTTACACAACTTGAAAGTGAAAATTCTTGCCGCGAATTGTCACACTTAATACACAATCCACACAAAACAGTCCTGATTCACAAGCCCACGAATGAAAAATTCGTTCGAACTTAACCTTTAAAAATGAAACTGATACGTGACTATCGGGTACCGTTTATTTGCACATTTTCTTATTTTTCCTATTACCTACAACCTATTACTAACTGAATATCTATAAAAAAACAGCTCTCTCAAAATCAAAATCAAAATTTTCTAGTGCCAAAAAATAATTATAGTAATGTTAAAAAACTGCTTTTTTTTATACTGTAATAAAAATTTTACTTTTGAAAACTAGATTTTGACGCAAATGAAGAGAGTGTGCTTCAACACTGAATTAGACCTAGGAAGCTGACACTAAAGGCGCGCCCACATATCGCAAAGTGGTTTCTTAGAAAAATTAACCTCAATGTTCCAAATTTTAGAAGTAATAAGAAAGAGTTTGCAATGTTTTTTTTTTTTTATATCGGAGTTGTCACGCCCTTTTGTCAAATATTGCCCACGTTTTGTAAAATGCTTCCAACTAGCAATATACGTCTATTTGCCAAATTTCAAAGCAAATATTGTTAGAAATATCAAGATATAGTGTTCTAAATAGCTTTGTTGTATGGAAAGTGCCAAGCCCCGTGGGTTTTCAAACTGCTCTTTCGTGAACAGAAGCCATACTCATTGTCTTGGACACAATAATGTCTCTTAAAAAACTTGGAATATTCACTAGGTTCCGTGAGCAGGGTATTGCAGGTTGAATGCTCGTATTTTTTAAGCCTATTTTAGTACTATCTTAGTACTTTTAAGGACAAATTTTGGCATTTGAAAGACAGAAAGGAAAATGACAAAAAAGTACAGAAATGTTTTAAAGTCTTCTAGTTAAAAAAGTGCGAAAGTGCAACTTTTTTTCGCACCACAACAACAAAATATACTGACAAAAGTTTCGCTACACTTTTGCACTTTAGCTATACCCTGACCCTATTGTAACCGAAAAATACAACAGAGTATACCGTTATCAAGTTGACAGTTCGCTAAATTATGAATTCCTGTGTGCAGGTATCGGAAAAAAAACAAAGAGAATGGAAAACAAAAATAAGTGCCGCCGAAGGGAAAATCATAATTTTTGTTATGTAATATTAATTAATTAACATAATTTTGTCTCCATTATCTTCCAATAAATTGAATCGTTTTTCTTTTTCGGCTTTTAAAAGATTTTTTTCAGAACAAATGTCAATTGTCAGATTGGGTCTGACTTTGTTTCAGTTTTGCTATAGATGAGAAAAAGTGTGTTCACGATCTGATAAAAAAAAATAAAATTTCACCATTTTACTAGGTCTGTTACACCGAATCGTGAATACCCCTATTGTTTATAAATATTTGACACTTCCGGGTTTAAATTTTCTGAGTGAAGCAGGAGTGGATTTTTTAATACAGACAACGCAAGAAAATATAATAGTCTCTAAGAATTATACCTTCGTTAATCGATTGCATTTTTTTTACATATATATTTTAAAAATATTGCTCTAGATTTAACAGATGACGATGCAACACGAAAGGAACATGTCTATATTTCCGACAATCATATTTGAAACACTATTTGTTTCGATCATCATTCATCACCAACGTTTTTTAGTTTTTGTGCTGTGCCTAGCAAGTGAAACTTTGCCAAAGGTTGGCACAGCAGCAGATGAACCTTACGTTTGTTGAAAAAGAAAGTTGAAAAACATTTTTTAACAAGCGTTGCAGAAATAAATAATAAATAAAATAAACGGTTATTAGTTGTAAAATTTTATGTTTTATGAAAAAGCAGCAGATCTCGGGACAGTTTCTGTAAGGCGAAAACGTTTTAAAGTTTTGGTGCGCACGACTGATTTCCTCTAAGTTGCAATTTCAACCCTGTTTTTGCATGACAAATGACAAGTAATATTTAAAAATTGGAAAATGTTTGACTTACAATTCTTATGTGGAACTCGATTGGGCACTTTCAGTGAGTACTTTTTTTTGCTCTCGAGCACTTTTTATGTTCGTTTGGTACAATATTTTTCAGAGTTCAGCGAACTTTTGCGAATCCGGATTTGTTCTCAGATTTGCTTCAGATTTACCAAGACAAGTGCGTTTGAGTTTGACAACTGGTGGAGTTTGTTTATGATTTCTTGAAGTTCTACTGCAAGGAAAGGCACTGCATCGGGTGAATCTGTTTTTGTAAATTATTTATGTATAAATATTTAAAAATCAATCGGGACACAAATTTCGAATGTTTTAACATAAAATTTAACTAATAAGCGCTTTGAAAATTCTCGAAGGCTACACAATATTCGAAGAGAACGATTATCAATACAAAAAAGATCAAGCGACGTTTTTGGGTTCGATTTGACACACGAAATCTGAAATCTGAGAGCGACTCCCAGCCCATTCGAATACCACATCAGTGTTCGAATCGCCACTTCCGTGAACGAGCTATACGTTCACGGAATTAAGTTGATTTTACATGTGAAACAAAAACAAATTCCGTCACGTAATGCTCGTTCACGGATGACGCGATTCGACCCCAGTTATTCACTCTGTGCAAAGCCGGAGCCTTTTTCGTAGACGTTGATACTACAAAGGTTTACAGCCTTTTTGTATTGCATCATGTGCGAAAAGCATACGGCATTTAGGTAGCAAACAAAATGCGTATTAAAAAATAGTAATGTGGATGCATCACAAGTGTGTTTTTTTAAATTGAAAATGATGTCAATGTCAAATAAGTGCGTTTTTAAGCTCTGCACTTATGTACAGGAAAAACTTACACTTTTCTGAAAACATTGAAGTAAAAAAACGTTTGTAGGTCCCTTTCCATGACGTTGGAACCCCGTTTACCTTCCAGAATTGAAATTACTGTAGTAAATTATGCTACTTACTTATTTAGAACCTATTTTTTTTTTGCATTTGCATTACGCACGACAACAACTAACGTTAGCAGTTTATTTATCATTTTTGTTGTTTGTAAACAAAATGGGATGGGTGTCCTCTAAAGTGGATCCAAACTAAAATGGTAATTTCAGCATTTCTTATTATTATGACCATGACCAAGTGATAAAAATTTAAATCATCGAATTAAAATACGTAATATCTCGCGTGTATCCTTGTGAGGAGGTGCCATATATAATAAAGCGCTTGTACCTATAAAATAAATTTACTGCGCATACATACATTTAATTTTATGATGGCATAGGCAAGGATATACTTAAGAATATTTTACAACAATTTATTCGAAGAAAATACCTTAGAAAGTTATGAGCTCTGAAGATATTTTTGATCATCAAATTTTTGTTTGTAAACACGATTTTTCGGAGCTGAAGTGATTTTTTCTTTGAGAACATTATGCAGCTTCGAGCTGCAACCCATGTTTCCAAACATTTTTTTGGAAAACGCCCGCATTTTTTTGAACAAAAAAACTACAAACTGCAATTTAGGTCGAAGCGAATGCAAAAACCGACACCTTTCTGTTTTATTAGACACGAGTCTTAATTTTGCAGCATCGTCAAACAAAAAATCAAACACATTTTTCCCCGAAATGCCTCTTTTAGTGCGGACTTTTTTCTTTAAATGGATGCGCTGCAAATCTGTGTGCTCGCAACCAACAAGTATACCTACAATGACTTTTCATATGAATTGGCGTCAGATTTCACGTTTCAACAGCAAAAACGTCGGCTAGATGTCAATATGCTAATTGGTGTCACATTTCTTCGCATTTTCCACTTGAACTTGCTACTTATACTCCTGTGCGTGCTTCAAAAACGACTTCACTCTGCCACACAAACTCTATTTAACTTCAGGATATCAATTACAAACGACAAGCGAGGCATCTGCTTCTCAACCACAGTACAAGCATCAAGCCTTCTGTAGATTTCCCCCAATCCAAAACCGAAATGACATACTTGACTTGGTAGCTGTATGCGGTATCACAAAAGACAAACCCTCATAATATAAAAGCGAACAAAACCCAATTTCATGGCAGCCAGCGCCGTGATTCTGAAACTGTACGTTCGGTTTGACCTATCAGTCACCCCGAAATGAGAAACCACAGCGAGCCTGTCGATTAATTTTAAATTTATTGTTTAATAACACGCATTCAGATGGACGTTTTTTACTCCAATTTAATTTTTATTCAAAACAGTTTCGCAAAACGAAATAAAAAAAACGAATGCAAACAGATGAAATCTTTCGGCTAATTAAAATGTCCGCAACGTAGTAGAGCTGCAGCAAATAAATTATTGTTTTATTTACAAACAAAGAGATGCAGATAAATAGTTAATACCTGTATTAAATTATTGAATTTGACATTAATATGTTTTTGGCGACACCTGTGGCAGAAAATTGACCTTAAAACGAATTGACTTACCAGAAAGAAACTTTGTTGCAGTTCATTTATTGTGTGTACAGCTTTGGAGACTTTGTGTGGTTAGAAACTCTTCTGACTCAGTCATCTTTACGGCAGTGCACTACTTTCTTTGCAGACACTTCGTTGTCAATGTAACCAACAAAGTGCGGAGAGGGGGCTATAAAAAAAGCAGGTAAATAAAAATAAAAACAGATAACACGATACTTTATTTATATTACATGTCAACGGTTGATGACAGCTGGTAATGCAGCCAGGTGTAAGCAGATTATAAAAGCTGTCAGTAAGAGTTATCCAAATCTAATAAAATGTTTAGAAGATTTGCTCTGGAATTAGTTGTGAGCCGACTTAATGCGTCCGTCTTTATTTTATGGAGGCAGTTTTTTTTTTTAAGCTGTCTTTTAAGATAAATCTGTAATTATGTTTTTTTTGTTTAATTTGTGAGGGGGCTGTTGGAATGCAATTTATTTGTTTTTTCTTAACCAGATATGAGTTGCATGGAAAGAAGGAGAGGCATAGACACAGAGACTGCTTATTTTTATACTGTCAATGTGACCCGAAGTTACGTCGCAGTTTTGTGTGATTTCTGTGCTGAAATATGCAATGGTTGCCCCCCATAAGAACTTTCCCTACGAAAATTGTTTTATTTATGCGGATTCTAAGAATATGTTAGTGACATAGAGAACTGACAACAACTGTCAATATTTTCTTTGCCTCTTTGCTGTGGAAATACCAAGGAGATATATTTCTCTCGTGACCTATTTGAAATGTCAAGAATATGTCAGTTATAGTCAACAACTGGCATTTCCCCAAAGGTTAACTTGCGAAAGCAAAGAAAACAGTAGGCAGAAATAGGTTATTTCCTAAATAAATAAAATTGTGAAGAGTATTTTATTCTGCTGAATTGTTGATTTTTCTGAAATGTAAGTTCCTTCAAAAGTTATCTGTCTACATATTCAATTGAAAGGTAACAAATGATTTTGAGGTCACAGCATAAATAAAGTTCAATTACATTTCCGGAGTTTATAAAATCCAGTGAGAATTTCTCAATGCCTGAAGGTGAAGAGGGAGTTCGCTTTATCTCTCGTTTCAATGAGGCAGCACACGGAAATGTGTTGAAATGTCTGATTGGCAAGCTGGGGGTAAATGTTCCTTCCTAAAGTTACAAGTCTAAGGCCGTTTGCCGATACTACTAATAGCGATTTAAGTTCCACTTAAAGTCTGAAATGACAGTTTATGACGTAGAAAAAGTAGGCCATAAGCTACACTCAGAAAAAAAACATTGTTATGCCAAGAATTTTATACTTTATGCCAACAATTTTCATTGTTTCAAATGAACCCAAAAATCAAAATTGTTGATTAAAGAATGTAAGTGTTGGTAGTGATGTAAGAACCTACATTTTTAAAACAAAAGTAAAACTGTTACAAGAGTAGAGCTCGAAAATATCTCTCAACCTTTTCATAGGTTAGGTCTTAATATTACTCTCCGTTGTTGAGAGTTTTAAATGTGATCATTTAATTTTTATGGAAAAAGTTAATGTTGAAGCCGAATGTAATTTCTCTCAGTAAGAAACCAATTGAAAATACATACAGGTTGAGAGTTATTTTCGAGCTCTGTATAAGAGCCATTACACGGAAAGAACTGCATAGTCACCAATTGCAAAATTTTGAGTTGCAAATCACGAATTATATATTTTTCGCAAATCACGACGATTTTGTCTTGAATTGATACAAAAATTCCCAATTCGACATTGGAAACGGCGAAAAATATTAATTTTTGTTTGTTGAATATTACGATTAGAAGTATTAACTAGACCTTCATTTATTTGTAGTGATTTGGGACATTTTTGGCGGAATTCACTACTTCAATGGGTCAATTCCTCAAACACCACTTTACAATCTCAAATTGCAAAAAATATTTCGTGATTTACCACCACTGAATGATGAATCAACAAAATCTTATAATAATTTCGCACACGTAAATTGAAAACGTAAACTGACGTAGAGAAGTCTTAAATTGCAAAATATGAATTGCAAATTGATAAAAATAATTGGCAATTAACGATTAGGAATTTGTAAATTACAACTACTGAAGTAGTAAATCAACCACTGTTGCAATTACTAAGGGATGAAATCGTAATTGCAACAGAAAAGTGGTAATTTACAATATTTTTTTTACATTTCACAACCACAGTAATATCAAATTGATAACTATTTGTGTCAAATTGCGATCGGTTATGGCAATATGTATTTCATGCCCGATCGCATTATTGACACTGAGAAGTGTTGATTCACGACTTTTGAGGGTCAATATCTTCTCTTTGTATAATTTCTAGAATTGCGAATAATAAGTCGTGAACTAGTAAATCCTGTGCTAAGCTCTAAAATGAGACAAACTTTTCGTGTTTCGGCGCTTGTTTTTCTTAATTTGATCCTAAACTTCTTTCCGTGTAGTTGTTGCGCCAAAAATAAGTTGTTATACTCTGTTCAATTTATATTTTCAGTACAGGCCTTATGGAAAGCTCTTTTTTCTACCAGTGGTGCCGGTAGCTACTCTCACGGCACTCAAACAAAATATTTGCTACTGAAATAAAAACGAAACCACTGTACTGTACAAGGAATTTGTTGTTGTAATTCTCCTGAAATTCGCATACATCCCACCACAACCTGTCTGCCACACAGCCTCGGGCAGAATGAGCACGATCGTCTTGCGTTCGCTTGCTATTTCTATCATCAACCAAAATAAGCAGTGTGAGTGACTGAAGCACATCAGAGAAATGTTACCATATATCAATTTTGGCATATCATTAAGGGTTTTTCTTTGAATTTTGTCAAAGAACTTTCGGTTTTGGTGCTTTTTAAAGCTTTTGAGAGCGAATAAATGAATTTGATTATGTGGGATGTTGCCATACAGTTTTTAGGCACTCCTTTAATTATTTTGTATATCTGAAGGATCTGTTAATATGCAGTTAAACCATTTTTTCTTAATAAAGGGTTGGTATTTGGTAACCCTACAGATATTTGTGAGAGAATTATGCCAATTTATAGTGCTCACTATGGCAACCATGTGAGAGCTTTAAAATGGAGACAGCTTATTAAAATCCATAATAGTAAGGGTGAAAGGCAAATAGCCTATTTTCCCTGTACTGAAAATATAAATTGAACAGAGTATAGTAAAAGTCAACAATTTGTGTTCTTACTTCAACAATTAAAAATGTCAACAATTATATTGTTACCCCAACAATAAATTGTTTACAAATTGAAAATAGTGCTGTTGATGCAAGATGAAATGTTAAAATTTTTAGAACTCAAATATTTGTGATAAGAAGAAACTGTCAAAAGCATTTGAAAATTAAATTGTTGAATCAAAAAGTCAAAATGTAAAACCTCGTTATAAAATTTGATACATGATAAAATTCAAAAATATACTCTCAGTATTAACTTACCTTATGGATTATGGTTCTGTAAAGGAAATATATATTCATGCTTTTTAGTTTTTCAACGTTAGTATGATGAGCATATTTTATTTTCCATTTTTCTAAACAATCAATTTAACTTACCTATACATTTCGTTCGAAGCATCGTAAAATGTTGTTCGTGTTTAAAGGTTTATGGGCGATAAACTATGTCTCAAAAAAGAAACGACTGCGATCAATGTGGATAAACATAACATTTATTTTATTTCAATCTATATCAAACTACTGTGTTAAACAAAAAACGTGCAACTCTTTTGTTATTATTTAAAGTGATAGATTCTACACTGGTTTTAAAGTTTTTAATGCGTTTCAAATAATAGCGATCATATCTTTTAGTATTTCATATGATTGAAATTTTTCTGATAACAATGTTTTTAGGTTAGGCTAGGTAAACGGGTAGGTGGAGCAGGGTAAGCCCTGCAATACCTCACATAGGTCCTCGTGAACCCATTGTGATGCCCTTTTTGGGGTAAACCGTTGGTGTTACATCGGTGGTCTCCATCCCTGGAGTCCATCTTTGAACCATCTGTGTAGATGGATTTTGATTTTTATTTTTGTGGGTTCATTTGTGTTCCATTCTTTCCTACTCGGAAAGGAGCAGGTGAATGGTTTGTCAAAGTATATATAGGGAGACATAAAGTCAGAAGTGACAACGTTCCCTACGTGTTTATATAAGATCTGTGCATGGCCACGGTTGCAAGGATTCCGAGTGTTAATTTGGCTGATCCTTAAAGCAATTTTGGTAGCGGATTCTTCCATGTATAGGTCTAGAGGTGTCAAATTGAGAATCGCCTCTAGCCCAGCAGTAGGTGTGGTTCTCATAGCGCCGGTTGTCTCTTTACAAGCTATTCTTTATATTTTTGTCATTAACTTAAGATTGGTCGCTTTGCTGGCGGCTTGTCACCAGACCACGCTGCCATATGTGAGTATTGGTCGCACGATTGCCTTGTACATCCAGAGGATGATTTTGGGGTTTGGTCCCCAACTCCTGCCAAAGAGGCGGTTGCATGCGTAGAAAGCATTCGCTGCTTTCTTTCAATGATGTTTTTAGGTACTTCCTTACATAATATGTATATCAAGAACCAATTTTCTTCGGACACAAAAATATGAAGTATCTTCATAACTGATAACGCAGATTTCACAGAATAATTGATTTTGAAATAATTTCCTTTGTAAAACAAACTTTCTACTTGCCAGCCACAGTGTCAATTGTGTAAATAAATTTTGGTAATATGGAAGTTCAGTCAAGTTGAATGAAATTTGTTTAGACAATTTATTGGAAAGATTGTAGAGCTGGTATAACCTTCAACCTTCTAGGCACAGTGGCTTAGTGGTTAGTGTGCTGCACTACTAAGCCAAGGGTCCCAGATTCGATCCCCAGAAAATAACAAACATCGAGATCATATTTGTCCTGAAAAAGCTTCTCAAATCAGCCGTTTGGGATCCAGATAAAATTGTAGGACCGTTCCGTTCTTCCCCAAAAATATAAACTCAAATAAACAAATGGTTGTGAGAAGCTAGGCCTAGGGTTCTTTCCGTACATCTTGCGCCAACAACTCATTTTATTTATTTTTTATTTACTTACATGATTAGCCTCCCTCCATTTATTAAGACCGTATAGGAACTTAATTCGGTCCGCCATCAGCTCTCTTTGGTGGAATACAACCTCTATTTCGTGGGAGTTTATCATTTTGAGTATTTCCCGATTGGAAATCCGGCACTCTTCCAACGTTAGGATTCCTTCATACAATATTCGATATTCCCCAACTTAAATATAAGTTAAGGACTTCGTTCTCAATGTTTGTTATAAGCATTTGCTGTTATAATATTCACTTCACTTTCACTTTCCATCTTTAACTTCACGGATGCGCTGATCAACCACAAACAAATTTTTGTTCCAAGTGAACAGTTACTTTAGGCTAGGTTCGATTTGACAAACTTATAATTGCAGCGACGAAATTCAACACTTCGCTAAAATTGAACATTATGGCGAAATGTTGAATTTAGAGCCGAAATGATGAATTTAGGTACAGTAAAATGTACTATTAAACGACTCGTTTTGAAAACCGAAAAATTTAAGGTAAAACTTCTGTTTTCGATTAAGTTTTCGAGTGTTTTCGCGAAAACCCGGTTTTCGGCTCGGTGTTGATATTTAGGGTATTAGTTTCAATCCGTATACCATCTTGCGAACTTTCGACAAATATCGGAAAGTCGAATTTAAATTTGAAGTCATCTTAAGACCCTTTCATTCTTTTTGAAAATTTAATCCACACAATGGGTTATGAGAAGCTAATCCTATATAGACACGTTGCTGATCGCAGTTGTTAACTTGATTTATTTTTTCTATTAGTGAGGACTTCCTCCGATTAAATACATTCTTTTTTCTTAAAACGTTGTACAATGTGCGTATCACAAAAACAATCATTTTCATCGAACATCAGTTGTGAAGTTGGGTGCAGTTGGTGTAATCAGTGGGTGCGTCTAACAAACAACTTCATACGTTTTCGGTTGAAAGCACAGATGGCGATTTTACCAAAGTTTTCACAGTATTTATTTTTTTAATGAGAATAATGTGCTAATTGAATCAAACTACAGCCAATGGAGTGACCACCATCTAATTGCCGCAACCAACATACTAAATACATCTATCCAGTTACAGTGTGTTGTCAATATTGGAATAGGGCCTGCGGCCTGCGTGAGCTGGCAACCATTTCGGGGTCCACCGTTTATTTCCACCCGCATTAAAAAGTTCAAGGAACTAAATGTCAAGTCACGGTATAGGCAAGGTGGCTGTGTGGCTCATTATTATTGACATTAACGACTACCAGTTACCAGCACGGCGACTGTTAATTTAACGACTTTTGAATGACTTTACTCCATCACGCGGTATCCTCTTTGCGGCTGCTCCCTTCAGTAGCACTTAATTAAAAGCAGCCACAACACAGAACCACCCAAAAATCCAGCACGCACTTAAAAAGAAGCGAAATTTTGAGAGTAAACTTTAATTACTCTCTCCATCATCCTCATCCAGTTTTGGGCGAAAAGAAAAAAGGTAAATGTACCTAAAATTAATTACTCTTGATTCTGAAGAGCTGGCTTTTCACTTTCAATGTTTTGCTGCTCTCCTTGGGGCGTTTTTTCTCTCCCATTTTCCATCAACTCGGCAGTCAAAAGGACCGTCCGTTCGTAGTCCAAGTCCAGTAGAGAGATATTCATTTAAAATTTATTTAAGACCATCTCATGTCCATCTATAACACACACACATAGACTCACAGGCACCTTGCACTCCAATAAACGCCTCGGGCTGTACCATTTTCCATTTCCTGCTCTAAACCAGCCACCCCCAGCCCAAATGCCCTGCGGCATAGAAAAACACCCATAAAAAGGAGTGAAGAAGAAAACGGGAAAAAAAAACGACCAACTAACATGAAAGAATCTTGTTCAATAAGGCGGATAAGGGAAGGGAAAAGGGTCCGTCTGGAAGCATCTCTTATGTTCATCTGCAATGCGTATTGTTACACCGATGCGATGGGGAAATGTGTCACTTTAGTACAAAATATTTGCCGTTTATGAGTCCACACAATGCGATACGAAATTAAAGGCCATTGTTCGGCAGATGCTTTGATGGCGGACGATACACGCACAGTGGACGGAGAGCGGACAGTGGACAGTGGACACTGGACATGTTTGGCTGTATTATATACGGTGGGGGACATCTTGTTTTGTAATTAGTGGCGCTCTTGTATTCTGTTTTGTTCCCTACTAAAATTAGAACTATGCCGTATGCCCGCCGGAGCCTGCTTCCCGTTGACACATTCATTAACTCGCGCAGATAAATAAATTAGGGAATTTCTCAAAACCCTTCCTAGGCGGGCTATAAATTAATTCCACCAGTGTTACAATTAATTGCACTCAACTGCGGACTAATTTCATGAAAAATATCTCAGCTTTTATATGAATTATGAAATAAAGTCGCGGAGTCATAGATTGTCGTCGGCGTCGGTGGCGATGGCGATGGCGATAAGCCCGATCGTTTCGCGGCAGCATGGTGTCAAAATTTAAGGGGGATGTCATAGTCATGTCCGCCATATACGATTCGGGGAGTCGTTCTCGTTCATAAAAGTGTTTTTCCTGACGCATGGGGCAATGCAGAGGAATGTTGGGTGCGAGCTCTTGTGCGCCCCTGCTGAATGATTTAGCATTTGTGTTTGTGTTTGCCTCGTCATTTTTTTTCCATATTTATTAGATTGGTTTTGTTGGTGTTTGCCTATTTCTTTTTCGTTTTTCGTCTTCTGTTTTTAAATTGTTGTGTGTGTGTGGTTTTTTTTTATGGATTTTCGAAGAGAATTGTCACAAAGTGACGATTGATGGCCGCATGTCGTTGGTATTCTATTCGGTGAACAAACCAAAGCAGGGATTCCTTTGTTTTGCTTTCAGATGCACACACGTTTTTTGTTTTCGAAATGTAGGTAATTGTTTAGCTCCTCTTCTTTTGTTTGCAATGACTGGGACTGGCGACTGGGATGGGACTGCGAGTGTTGGAATAGGAACAGAAATGGAAATTGAAAGTGGCGGGCGGGTGCGGAACAAGGTTTTAATTAAAAAACGAAGAAAAAAAACTCTCGCTGTTCCATAAGTGATTGAGTAGGATTTGATGTTTTTCTGTAGCGAGGATTGCATGGAAATTGGTGCGAATTTAGGAGGATAGCTTTGGCAATATAGGAAAAAATGGTTCGTTCTGGTGGGCACATCATGCATTCATTTAGAGTTGTGTGTAGTTTTATTTGTTGTCTATCTAGGACACTTTGAAAACAGTTGCGAAAGGAATAAATTAAGTTTTCTGTGCGTCATCACTGAGCCAAAAAACAACCTAGAATCAAAAAAAACGTCTTTGAATCAAAGTAAAACGTTAACGATTTGGGACCAAACACGGAAATTTTTAAATCAAAGTAGTGCAACTTAAAATATTTTTTTAATGAAAAGACACTTAAAATCAAATACATTACAACTTTAAATTGAGGACGTAGTTGAAAAGGTTTTCATAATGGCGTACACTTGATTTTAATCACATTTATCTTTGATTTAAGTGTGGCTTCCGTTTACTTCAAATGCTCGTCGACTTTGAATGAAAGTAATCCTTATTACAAACAAAAGTGAAGCAACTTTGAATTAAGTTGAAATGTTTTTAAATCAAAATAGAATCCACCTAAATCTATTACGATAACAACCTTATTTCAAAGGCAATTTGACTTTCAATTAATGTCATAGACGAGCTTGATTTAATGTTACTCACACTTGATTTTAATCACTTTTATATTTGATTTAAGAGTGACTTCCGTTTACTTCAAATGCTCGTCGACTTTGAATGAAAGTAATCCTTTTTACAAACAAAAGTGAAGCAACTTTGAATTTAGTTGATATGTTTTTAAATCAAAATGGAATCCACCTAAATCTATAACGATAACAACCTTATTTCAAAGGCAATTTGACTTTCAATTAATGTCATAGACGAGCTTGATTTAATGTTACTCACACTTGATTTTAATCACTTTTATCTTTGATTTAAGTGTGACTTCCGTTTACTTCAAATGCTCGTCGACTTTGAATGAAAGTAATCCTTATTAAGAACCAAAATGAATCGACTTTGAATTTAGTTGCAATCTGTTTAAATCAAAACATAAACAATCTTATTTCAAACACGATATTTGTTATATTTAATGAACTTTCACATTAAATATAACAGAATCTATGCTTTAAATTAATAATTAATTACTTTGATTTACATAAAATGATCCATTTTAATTCCAAATATTGACTTACATTAGCTTACCCTTTAAAGATGGACCCAGAAAAATTCATTCAAGAGAGATACAAATGATTTAATAAAAAACGATTTCTTTATATAACGACAACTTCTTTAATTTTATTAAAAGGAAGTTCACAAATGTTTTTTCCTTTTCCTTATGAAAAATGTGATTTTTGTTTACAATTGCCTTTTACTATTACATTACTCAATTGTTTCCTAATTTATTAGGCTTGAAATTTCTTGTTAGATATTTTGAACATTTTATGTACCTAGTTGTATATTAATGATTTTAAGTAATTTACACAATAATTCATACGAGCTATTCATTTAAAAAAGTGACAGAATTGATTTTGTTTATTTAGTAAAAAGTACCTGCGTATAGCTTTAGAGATAAATTAATGGCAGATACTTTAAGCTCGCTCAAAATTTTAACATAAACATCGTAAATAACTTCATGTTTTACATGCGATGAGCTGTTGGAATGACTTGTATGTACATCAACATCCAAAGTGTTGTTATTTGAATTAGAAATATTTTTGCATCCGGAAACAGTTTTAAATTTTTCTATTTCTGAGGATTTATGCAAATTGTCTAAATGACGACGAAAAACGTTATAATTGGAAAATACTTGGTTGCAGTTATTTTGCTTACATTGCAAGTCATTGTTTTGCGGTATTAAGTGATCGTATTTTAGATGACGTACAAGGAGGTCAGTGCAAGAAAATTGATTGCAGCATAAAACATGTATATATAGTTGTTTTAAGAAAAACCCAATAGGGCTTATATGCTACGACTACGAAGAAGGAGGTCAATACATGAAAAATTATTTCAGCATTTGAAACAGATTCATACAGTTGTATTATAAAAGAAAACAAAAGTTATTCTAAAAAAGAATCGAATATGTATAAAGTAATCAAGGTGAAGGTCAGTACAAGAAAAATTATTGCAGCATTTGAAACAGATGCATACAGCTGTATTATATAAGAAAACAAAAGTTATTCTAAAAATGAACCGAATTCGTATAAAGTAATCAAGGTGACGTACAAGGAGGTGCTTCTATAAAAGAATCAAATTTGTATAAAGTACCTAATTAATAAAAATGATTGCAGCATTTGAAACAGGTGCATACAGTTGTAAAACGTACCTGTACTACTTAAACGAACTCATATAACTTAATAGGGATGTTATGTTGGGTGATTGTAAATCGTATTGCGTTTCTATATTATAAAAGTACTTTTGAATAAAAAACCCAACAGGGCTGACATGCTAAGGGATACTCCAATGAAAGAACTTGAAAAATTGTGAAGCAAATGTCAAGTGCTTCTATAAATGAATCGAATTTCTACAAAGTAAAGTAAAGAATTTAAATTAATTTCGTCTGCCCCAACGACAATAATGAAAGGCTGTATAGTCAGTCCTACGTTATAATATTTATCAGCTCTTCTTTCTTTTCGGAATAGTTCGTTATCAAAGAAAGCCTCAGAATGAAACTTTCTTGTGCATCGCTTATATTCACCTTTCTTTTATTGCTGCCAGCCTTATCTTTGAACCTGGATACTGGGGGAATGACTGAGTTCAACAACGTTGTCAAGAGATAGTCTTCGGAATCTAAGAAATAAATGGTTTTATATCAGTACGGTGACCATATTCGCCGAAAAAAAAATAAAGGACAATAACTATTTTGCTTCCAATATTTTTGTATTTATTTGTTAAAAAAAAAAGTTAATATCGTTTTCGATTTTGGCTTTTCAGATGTTGAGCTGAGATTTCAAATTTCTGCTGCAAAATCGAATATCATAGTACATTTACACCGCACCTAAATTCAACATTTCTGAAAAAAAATTCCGAAATTCGATTTTGCGTTCCCACTGAAACTTTGAATGAAAGCTAGTTTCTGAATTAATTATTCATTTTTTTTTCTGTTTAAAATCAGAAATGGTTGAACCTAAAGAATTATTTTTTTTTAGCTATATTATTGTTATGAATTTAAGTGCTAGTTCAGACATATTAAATATACCTATTGCTGACTTAATATAGAGGTATGCAACCACTTCTTTCTCCTTTGTTATAATAAGTTTTTCGTTCCATATTAATAGAATAACTTGAAATAATTGATTTGTTGACAACTGTTTTTTTTTTTTTTTATGCTAGTCAGCGGACTGATAAGTCATCGTCTTCGATTTGAAAAAAAAAAGATTAATTTTTTGGATAAAAAATCAATTTCTTTTTCTGATCGATATTGCTTTTGGGTCTACAGGAAAAAATAAAATAAAAATAAAATGTGGATAGATTTAAAAACATCTTCATTTTCATTACGAAAATCTCTAAATTCTAAGTAGGGTTTCACGGTTGCCAACACGGTACATTTGGGACAAAGTATTTGTCTTTCCCAATGTTTCTTTGCCCTTTGTCCTTCCCGACGATTTGTCAGTCCGAAAGTTAATTTAATTCAACAAATAACTAAATAACAGGATAATGTACACAAATAACCTTGGTTATGGAAAACATATTTTTTAGGTCATTTTAAGGTAGTACGTTTTGAGGTGTACTAAAATACGAGTTGGTTGAGCTTTTAAAATTTGTTATTTCAGTTGGAAAATTAAATCTTTGTCCCAATGCTGATTTCTCTGCCCCACTCTTTCGGTGTATTTGTCCGAAGTTATGTGTCAAGTTGGCAAGCCTGTAGGGTTTTCCGAAACTGCATTTAGTTATAAGAATAGCTTTAACAGCATATTCATACTTTAACAGCATATTCATACATTCATTAGTGATTTGGCACTGCTCCACCCTCCAAGAGTTATTCATGATTGAAAATACTCTTCAGTTGGTGCACCGTGCACTACAAACCCGGTAGCCACAAACTGAAATTTAAGGTGTGCAGTGCCTGCACTGAAGCACTGAGGGTGTAAACACAATTTCAAGTAATGTAAGTACATTATACGTAATACTTTTAATTGAACTAAAGCAAATAATTTTTAGTCAGTGTTTTAAAGGACAGTTTCAAAAATAAAGGACAGAATCCGTCCTTTATTAAAAAGAAAATAATAAAGGACAGGGGTTAAAAAGAAAGGACTGTCCTTTTAAATAAAGGACGGATGGTCACCGTATATATCAGGCGTGTCTGTATTGTTTCCTTTTATATTTACCTTTTCCAATCTCTGGGGTTGTTTTCAAAAGTGAAAACCTTCTTTTGCAATTTTCGTTGTGGATGTTGACTTTAAAATATTTCTTAATATTTATTTTGAAGTCCTCCCATTTAGCAAATAAAAGTTGTTGCTTTTTTGGGTATTAAAGCGTAAAGTCTATGTTTATCTGCAAAAAATAGCTATGAGTTAAAATATTATTTAAATTTAATTAAATTTTCACCAGGTCCCTCGAGGTCCGGGAATTTCGGCCAAGATTTTAAAAATTCAGCATTTGTGGATAATTTTAGTTCTCGAAGATTCTATATGAATTGTAATATTTTTATTACTTAAATATCTATCTACCACATTTAGTTTAATACTTACAATTTTAGAATGTCTGGGTTGAAAAATTATTTCTTTTGAAGTATCGGTTTTGCTTTGCCAATCGCCAACTTTCGAATTGAGGGAAATGGTTTCGTCATCCTTCCCATACTAAGGTGTAATACAAATAAAAATAACAAATATAACCCTTGACATACAATGTGTTATAAGGTATATTGATAACTACCTAACTGTTCTTTTCTCCAAAAAAAAAGTTTTTCTCTAAATTCTGCCCTCTTCGCAATGTTTCGAATAGCATCTCTAATGTCCTCTTTGGATAGATATTGCAAACTGTGGTAAGTAATGCGCTTATCTGAATAAGAAGTATAGTAACAACTAAATAAGTACATAATAAAAAGGGTTAAATATAACTTTTTTTAGTGCCAAAGTGTTTTTTTGGTTCCACTCAATCCAAAATTATAAAGAGGAACAAGAAAAATACTTCAAGTTTTATACACGATCGAAAGACAAATGCATATAAAACTAGTTATACATTTTTGACAAACATTACTAAATATATTGTTGTTTCGACAATACTGTATTTAGGTACGGCTCCCAAAGCGCATTGACTTTTATAACAGACTCAAGGTTAAACTCTTTCAGTAATTGAGTCAATTTTTTTGGTCTTCATCTGCTGGTTGGAGCAATTCATCTAAAAGTTGACCATTTTCATCCAATTGAATAAATTCGAAATCGGGGCTTAATATTGTGCTGTTTATAAGTGCAAAATTTTGGATATCCATTTTTATGTTATCCTATAAAAAATAATAAATACAGACTCCTTCTACACTCAAAATATGTGTGCACAATAATCGAAAGTCCAAAAATCAACTAAAATAAAAATGTTTTTTTTTTTTTCAAAAATCTAGTGCCGTTAAAATACAGCTCAAACGAATAATATGAATGTTTTTTACGCCAAGGTGTTTCATAAAATATGTAGTTTAGGAGTAAATACATTTTCAAATATAAAAATCGATCTACTGAATTTAAAATATGATTTAGCTGGTCTATTTCTGCATTGTAGCGACGACCTGACTACAAAAAAAACGTGTATTTTCTGCGTTGTACATTATGTAACAAATAGGTTTACACATTTATATTCATGATCACAACCCATCAAAGAAAAACTTTCTGACTGATTAATTTAATTTTGATCGAAATGCGTACGCGGAAAAAATGTGAAAATGGCAAACCTATTTGTTTCACTTCATGTTGTCACTTCAATCTCAATACAAGGGTGGATTGCACCGATATACGAATACCTTCCCTTTCGCACATACAGCCAAGTAAGAATATTCTGGCGCAAAATAACGATTCGACAAAGAAAATTAATTCTGTGTTATTGCAAATATATGATATTCTGCATATATTTATATTCACGATCACAAACCATCAAAGAAAAACTTTCTGACTGATTAATTTAATTTTGATCGAAATGCGCACTTTACGCGAAAAAAATGTGAAAATGGCAGACCTATTTGTTTCACATATTACAAGGGTAGATTGCAACGATAGTACGAATACCTTCCCTTTCGCACTCACTTTAAATATGAAAAGTGCAAAAAATATGGCGTCGCATTATGACGCCAAATCGCAGACAAAAAGTTATTTGTTCTTGCAAAAAAAAAATTGGTATTTGAGATTTTAATATATTTTCTAAGCCATAAAACAGATAGGATATTAATATAGTTATACCACGAAAATAATGAATGCGAAAATACTGATATGAGCCGCACGTGCCGTCAAGCCAAATGAATATGTATTTCGCCGAATTGCAATACCAAACAGAATAATTTGTTTTTGCAAGAACAATATTTGGCTAAATGAAAGCTATACCACGTAAACAATTGCGCATTAATATATTTTAATTATATAATAAAACTAAAACTATTAAAAGACACTTACCATAGATTTCTGTTTTTTTTTTTTTTTTTTTTTTTTTGTGTTAGTTTACTTTAACGCGAACGGACTGACCACCACCACACCACTGCACCACACTCGCCGACAACTGAAACTGAACTGAAATAGAATGTGTGGTGTCGATAGGAATGAAAAATGAGCTGTGTACAGTGTACACATCTTAGTTTAAATCGTATTATTTTGTACTGAATTGTATTTTTTTACTTTCTCGTATACGTTGTAAGAGAAAGATATTGATATGGAACTTAAAGAAACGGCTACAAGCTCTTTTTGTTTGAAACTTCTTATTTAGAGTTTGTAGGCTTAGTGTGCGAACCCATTTTTTCCATTTTAGCTCCTATATATTAACGCTACTTTCTATATAAAGATTTTAGACATGTTTGATTATTTTCCAATAATGCGAATATGACGATACTTTTAAAAACTGGTATTTATATTTCAACAAAAATCAATTCTTAAGGTAATGATAAATAGTAATTTGATGGCAAAATCAGTTTTTGTATTATCATATAATTTTAAATGACAGGCATTTTTAAGAATTTGGTTTTCTGTAGTTTATAGACATTCTATAAAAATAAAAAATACAAATAAAAACACAACTCCATTTCGAATTCGATAAGAATTTAAATATTCGAAAATACGTTCGTACATCCCCTAAACAATCGTGTGTATTCAGTTTTCTGCTTAACAGTTGAAGAATAGTAGGTACTTTCCGAACCTTGGAAGTTTTGTCAAAAAAATTTTGTTTCCGATATTGTTTGAACTGTATATTTTATAGATTCGTATTCCAAAAATATCTATCTATATATTGCTTTGCCTTTCACATAGTACCTTCTTGTAAACCTCAATATCGTAGTTCCAATAAAAACAATATTGCAACCACTAAAATCTTTTTCAAAACAAATTATAAGCAACTTCCTTTTTAATGTATTTTCTATTAAAATCAAAGACGAAGTTTTTTTTTCGATGCTCCGAGGAAAAAAAGATAAAATGTGTATTTAATTTAAAAATGATCCCACTTTGATAGGTTTATTTTAATACGTTTGCACTTTGATTTAAAATGTTATTCACCGCAGCACATAGGCTCTAAAAGGTATTAAATTAGATACTTCTCGAACCTTGGAGTATTTATTTGGTACCATTTTGTATGCAAAATTTTCTAAAAAAAAAACATCAAAAATTGTCCAAATTCATTTAAAATATAGTTCCCTTGTATACTTAGAATAATGTATAATCGTTGGTGTGCGGAGAATAACTTTTTAATGGCTTAAGCTCAACCAATCATTTAGATATTTTCAGATATCGTCAATATGCATTAAATAGGTCGTCAAAACATTCCACAGATGGCGCTGAAATCGGTATACAACAAATGGGTGGATTGTAATTAGTTTTTATTTTGAATAAAATAAAATTCTTGCTGAGTGTAACTATTTTGGGTCGATTGTACAGCGATTTTAACATGATTTTCATTGCTGGCTTGTCAGTATGTTTGATTTGAAAATGATTATCCTTTAAGTAAAAACTCACTTTAGCATACAAAAAGACATTAAACTAGGCCGTTTTAATTTTGGAATGAGTACGTTTTCAATTTAATTCAAAAGTCTTAATGCTGTTTGTTTTCTGATTTAAAATGCAAAAAATTAATAATACTTTTTAATAAATGGTTCCATTATAAATTCAAATGCATTATGCACTTACCTGTTTTCTCAATTGTTTTCATATTTGAATCAAATATATTTTATTTTGATTTAAATACGTCTTGGAAAAATGAAACAACTTACATTTCAATACGTTGCTATTGAAATAAGATACTTATAGTATTTTATTACGTTCCCACTTTGATTTAAAGTATTTTCATTTATTCCATTCCATAATTGTAAACGAAGTTGTTCCATTATAAATTCAAATGCATTATGCACTTACCTGTTTTCTCAATTGTTTTCGTATTTGAATCAAATATATTTTATTTTGATTTAAATACGTCTTGTAAAAATGAAACAACTTACTTTTAAATACGTTGCTATTGAAATAAGAGACTTTTAGTATTTTATTACGTTTCCACTTTGATTTAAAATATTTTCGGTTATTTTGTTCAAAAATTTGAATCGAAGTAGTTCTATTATCAATTCAAATGAATTATATACTTACCTGCCTTCTCAAACGCTGTTCGTGTTTGAATCAAATTGTTTTTACTTTGATTCAAATGTGTTTTTCAAAAATGTATGCAACCTAGTTTTTAATACGTTGCTATTAAAATCTAGGATGCAGTTTTTCCCTGAGTGGGTATGACGGTAGTAGGTATGAATTATGATGCTTAACTAGATTTTTCAGCGAAAAGCAGTGGTTTTCAGGGTAACTTTGAAACAGTTGAAAGTCTTACAAGGCGGAACCGAAGTAAAAGGAAACTACTTAGCGTCATGGAAAGCCGCTTTCAGAAATGTATACGATCCCGTTGCGAAGGGAGAATAGGTATAGTTTGTTATTTGTGACGAAATACAGTGGATATACCTATGTACCTTTCCTTTTTGTCGGTATTAAGGCGGATCGCCAGTAGAAAACTGAGTTTCAATATATGTAATAATAAAACTTGAATATCTACCAAAGACACACGTTACATTATTATACTCCCCCAGAGTTCCTAGGACCTTGTTTTAATAAGAGGTTCGTTCGCGTACTTTCAGCATTGACAAATTAAAAATGTCAAATCTCAAACGTCAAGCGAGAAATCTCTCAATTTCAAGAGAAGTAAAGTACCATCCACCAACCTACTGACCAGTTTTCTTACAAAAAGTTTAAGAAATGTAATTTTGATGTTATCGCAAAATAAACAGACGTTCTCTTTAAATGTAGCATCTATAAAATAAGTTGGAATTGCATTTTGTATAAGCTAAATACCTATTAAACTTAACATTTTGAATGCTCTGATATATGTTCTAAGAAGAGAACATTCAATTACAACTTCTTCCTCCGACATCGTTGAAGACGAAAATAAATAGACTTTTACTTGTCAAACTTTGGAGCTGTCACTTAGTTGTCAGTTTTCATTATTCATTTTTTAGTATGTCGAAATTCGGCGAGTAGAAACTTGCGAGAAAGTTAAAAGAGGGGAAATGGATTTCTCTCTCATTTTTTTTTTTTATAACTTTACGTACATCACACATCGTACATCACGAACGAACCTAAGAAGTGTGATTTAAAGAAACAGATTTGTAGGTTTTACTGTCGAATTTAAATGTTAAATTTATACTCTCTGAAGAGTATTTGACAAACATCGTTTTGGTTGAGGAAACACAAATTATTATTTAGGAAATAATTGTCATTTCTTTTTATTGTGATAATATTGGTATGGTTCAATTATGTATGAAATAAAATATCGGCCAAATGGCCGTTGCGACCTCGGCGGCACACTTCCATCCGATGGTCTAAATTTTCGATGACGCTGAGGCATAATGGAGGTTCTATGCCGTTAATGTGCCGAATTATCTCATCCTTAAGCTTTTCGATGTACACCTTTTCTTTCAAATAACTCCAAAGAAAGAAGTCCAACGGTGTTAAATCACATGATCTTGGCGGCCAATTGACATCGCCACCACGTGAGATAACACGGCCGTTGAATTTGTCGTGCAAAAGAGCCATTGTTTCGTTAGCTGTGTGGCAAGTGGCGCCGTCCTGTTGAAACCACATATCGTCCACATTCATATCTTCCAATTTGGGCCATAAAAAGTTCGTTATCATCTCACGATAGCGAACACCATTCACAGTAACTGCCTGACCGGCCTCATTTTGGAAAAAATACGGCCCGATGATGCCGCCAGGTGCATTGGTTTTTCGACAATCACTCTTGGATTATCATCCGCCCAAATGCGGCAATTCTGCTTATTGACGAATCCACTGAGGTGAAAATGTGCCTCATCACTGAAGATGATTTTCTTCGAAAATTGATCATCCACTGTTGCCATTTCTTACCATCATCCTGAGCATTGCCGACGCTTGAAATGGACAAGAGGCTTTAGTTCTTGAGTCAATTGCACCTTATAAGGGCGCAAATGCAAGTCCTTATGCATAATGTTCATCAACGACGAGCGTGAGAGGTGCAATTGTTGGGCACGACGACGAGTTGAGGTGGACGGCTCTTCAGCCACACTATCGCGAAAAGCAACAATATTTTCTGCAGTACGAGCTGTACGAGCATGCACTGGTGTTTTCACATCTACAGAACCGGTTTGCTCAAATTTTTGCACCATTTTACCAATTTTACGCACATTTGGACGATTAAATTGACCGAAAAAGTCACGAAGTGCACGATATGCATTTTGATTAGAACGCCCATTTTCATAATAAGCCGGAATAACTTTAACGCGTTGCTCGATTGTGTGTCTTTTCATGGTTCAAATTGATTTAGTCTGAAATTGAGAAATGTCAAATGAAATGCAGAAAAAAACTTGACGTTTAGGTGTGGTTCACATTCAACATCAGCCCTTAAAATTGAACCACCTTTTATAAAACACTATACCTAGATAATAATTTTTAAGTTTTAACTTAATTTTTTTTTTTTTTTTTTTTGTAGGTTGCCAGAGCTATTTTGATATCGAAATGCTCTATGGTGACTTTGTAGAGCTTAAATCGGAATCTGCGCTGCATTTGGGTATACTGTTGGTGTGGATCGGACTAACTTTATTAATTAAGCTTAAATTAATATGCCTCTTTAGTAAGCACTGTCTTTGGTTAACTGGCTTCCGTTGGGCACACCAAGTCGAATGAGGTCCCCTTTTAATTGTGCGTGCCACCAATCGCTCAGTCGCTAGTCGCTCACTTATACCTTATTCAAACCGAGCCGAAAATACTCGAAAACTTCATCGAAAACAGAAGTTTTGCAATACAAATTTCAGTTTTCAAAACGAGTTGCTTCAAGTAGTTTTCCACGAAAACACCACAATGAAAAGGGTTGGATTGTTGAAACAAATACACCTTTTGCAATATTCTGCAAATTCAGCAGAACAGGTGACCGCACAAACGCCACAACTCACAACTTAAAATCCTTTTGCATACTTAATTGATGGGCTAATATTGTTTTTAATGCTTTGAATTCATTTTATTTGTTAATTAATGTGATCGAAATTTGCAACCATATTAGTTTACACAGAAGTTTCACGACTAGTGTATCAGCTGATTGAAACGTCAAACGAAAACTAATTATTGTTCGGTGTGAATGCATCGACGGGTTTTCGACGGAAACACGGTTTTCGGTGTGGTGTTAATAGACTATTAGACTAGACTAGGTTAGTGGTCTGGTGAGACGAGTGTTCTGTGCTCAACTCGGGGCAATACTGACCCAAAAGTTAAGTTTTGTACGTTTTGACTCATAGTCATAACTTATGAGGGGGTTGTAACGGAAGAGAACTCATCACGTCCACTTGGAGGCTTGAAGAGCTCATTTTAACGCTCATATATAAATCTAGATTGGGATAACTAACTTTCGTCAAATCTGTAAGATTTTAACTATTCCTAAGTTGTTTGAAAAACTAGTTTGTGACAAACTTAAACCTCTTAAGGAGATTTATTTCTCCGTTTCAACATGGCTTCGTCGCAGGCAGATCTTCTACCACAAATCTCTACATTTTTTTGTAATTCTGCCTTGAATTACCTTGAGAATGGCTTGCAATGTGATGCAGCGTTGCCGATTGGCCCAATCATTTTCGTGACCCTCGGAACCCTCGGCCTCCCTTTATATTTTTTGTATGTTTTTGCATGTCACATGGATTCTAAATTGACAGAACACCAATAGGTAAACAAAGTGGCGAATTTGAAAAAAAAAAAAATTGAGTGGTCCAGCGGCAAAAGGTTTGCGAGTTGGGACTCTCACTATGTTTTGTCTCTGATGGATATAATGAACCAATTTCTAGATGCCTTAGGGAATCCAATAAATATTGTAGTAGGGTAAAGTCGGTAGATACGATTTACCCATTTTTTGTTTTCGTTACAACTCACAAATTAAAGCATAATTTTAATTTAAGACATAAATATATTAACTCTTTGTTTGATTTAAAAATAAACAAATAGGAACATAAATATTATTCATAGTTTGAAACCTACTTGACATTTTAAAAACGTAAAAGTTAAAAAAAAAAGTTCATTAAAAAACTGGAGGGTGATTTGATACCTTATGCTTTCTTGGGCTTTTTCTTTCCACACCAGTTGCAAGTATTTAAAAAAAATATACACGGTTGGTGCGACCAAAAATGGCTTATTACACGTTGAATCCATTCATCTGTTTTCAGTTCTGAAATTTACCTCAAGTATTAAACTTATATAGCGAGAGAAATGGCACCGTTGCCGCATATCCCAAACTTTAGAGGTGCCATATCTCCCGATTGAATAGCACACGAGACGCTATTAATTTGTTTGTAACAACGAACAGCGGGCACCGAATACTTTTCGATCCACATTTCTTCCACACAAAATTTTGTTCTTCGAATTAATTGTTTTTTTTTATTTTGTTTGTAACTCGAAATTTTCACCTCCAAATCAGGTCGCTACTGCACCCTTCAGAAACTTACGTAAAACGTGTGACTGTGTGACATATCTCCCATAGTTTCCACCCGACTTTACCCTATATTCGAATTTCGTCTTATTAGCGACTCATTTAGGAGTAAATTAATTTTGTTGTTAGCTTTGGTGGTCGTTTTGAAGTATATTTTTGTATTAAGTTATCTATCGAAAACAGTAAATGTACTCATTTGATTGAAAATAAAATAAAATAAACTCTTTCCTATGAAACTTGCCTCCGCAATGTCCCAGTGCTCCTTGATTATATGAGTTTTGATCTATTAAGTGCTTGAGAGTTCTTTATCCAGTTTAAGCAGGTTCCATAGACAACCAAAACAAGTTAGCTCTTTCTCTATCATGTCGCTTTCCGAAGTGGGAAAAAATGCGTTGCTACTGTTACATTCAAATCATTGGGCAATCTGAGTCTTTTATCTTTTATCTAAAAAGGATAATTCAGATGGTAGATGAATGACAGCTCTTCTATTTGAATTTATAAAAGTCAGTATCCGCATGATATTAAGGTTGGAGATTTTGGCATTTTACCAGCCGACATTCATCTGACAAAAAGTCCGCCCCTTCTACCCTCGTTCCTTATTTACTATACGAGGTACACTCTTGGGCAGTTTATTACATCCGCTGCACATGGCAGCAGACAGGTCAAGGCCCTATCCGTTTGGTGTTGTTGTTGCCGCACGAATACCTCCTTTACGCACTTGACATATCCTCCGGCAAAACAACGGATACATGCATCGTCTAATAGACAACCACACGTTCAAGAAAAACGGATATGAGCACCGGAATTAGGGTGCGAACACTCCATTTGAACGTACACCAAGGTCATTGTCCTCGTATCAAAATCCCAAATAGACGGGTTAATTCGATTGCCCTGGTGGTATCGATTTTATTCGATTCTGTCATTGGCATTCGAATGCTTCGAGCATCTATCCGGCGGCGGCAAGCATATAGCTCAACATGTTTGGAATCAATGGCGAGTGTCCTCGGGCCACTCAGCTCGTTGGTTATTTTCCTACATTTTCACGTTCTGCTCGTCGTTAATGAGCCAAACTCACTCCCGGGTAGCTGGCGAAACTGTGATGTCTCCGACTTTTTAATATGTGTTGAGTTCATGTCAGCCATAAGCCATTCGTAGCCGATTTCGTTACCCATTTAAACTTTCCCAATCCAGAGTCGTCTTGCAGCGCTGCCCTGCCCATCATAAAATGCGGCATCAACCCATGCTAATCCTGCCCTTTTTTTCTCACTCTCTCAGCTGCTGCATCTTGATGATAATAAATCTCATAAACACAAAACAGAGGTATAAAGAGTTCGGTTTGAAAATGGATCTGTAAAAAAAAAATCTAAGCCGCTTTGTGACACCCTAAACCCTGGAATGTATATTTATGTGTGTGGTGTCATTTAACCTAATACACACGTTGCAGGGGCGAATGTCTTCCTATTCGAGGAACCCCCAGTATTGTTTGGATACCGAACAAAGAAAAAGTGTAATAAAATATTTTTATTTATTTCAGGACCACCCGGTCCACCGGGACCGCCTGGCAAACGAGGGAAACGGGGCAAAAAAGGTGACCCTGGAGAAGTCGGACCAGCGGTAAGTGAAACATTACGACGCAGCGAATAAAATGTAAATTCCTCTGTTCGATATGTTGTTCTAGGGACCCTCCGGTGTGAATGGCGATAGGGGAGATCCGGTAAGTGATTCGCTCTTACTATATACATAATACGTGTAAGTCAAATGAGTTAATTAATGCGAACTTTTTGCACAGGGTCGACCGGGTGATAAGGGATCGAAAGGAGACGTGGGTCATCCGGGCATTGATGTGTTCCAGACAGTGAAGGTAATTACCGTGATTGTTGTTTCAGGATATACGAAAATGTGTTGTGGATGACCGTCCATCCTCCGAATCTACGACTTTGTTTGATGTACACTCTTTGCAGGGCTTGAAACGGTCTGTCACAACGCTACATGGTGGTACGCTAGGTTATGCGGAAATTGTTGCCGTTAAGGTATTTCTCACACACAGTACACTGCTCCGGATGATAATTTATTTTTGGTTGTAGCGTTGTTGTTTATTTTTGTTCCTATTCATAGATGTGTGTGTGTGTTTTTTTTTTTTTTTTGTAGCTAATTTATTTCTTAACGATTGCCTTGATGTTGTCTATTTTTTTTATTGGGGTAATTTATTTGGTTAATATGACTTAACAACGGATTAATCGGTGAAACGGAATAGGTGCAGTATTTTACAAAATCACTAAACGTCAATCGGTTGGTTTGCATTTTTATCGCTGGAGGAGATTAACGAAACAAACTCGGCTGACCATTTCTCGTAGATACAGTTTTTTTAACGACCTCAATTAATTAGACTTATGGGTTGACAGCGCATGGACGTTTTTAGTCGGGCAGTTTTGGGCGCGTTAAATTGTTTCTGTCATCAGCTGAATTCAAATTCTTATATTTTTACCCATCGAAAATGATGGGTGAAATGCACCGCACTGCTGTCAAATTTAATTGACAATGACATGGGCATTATTGAGGGCTATCGTCTTGGGTATAAAATTAGGTGTATCGGATCGAAATGTACGACATACGGCACGGGTGTCATGTCAGTTTTGTGTTAGCCAAAAATAAATTCGAGTGCTCCCGGCTCGCTCACGTCTGTGTAAACATGTCTTAATGAATTAGCTTGAGGTTGCTGACACGATGCGTGTACAAGATGTTTGCTGGGGAAAATGAAAAAACAGTTGGGAATGAGGAACGACCGACATTCAAGGATGACAAATTTGAACGTATACAGCTGTTTGTGTTGCATGATCATCAGTCAGCAATTCGTGTCGTTTGGCTTGAATTTGTGTGCTAAGGAAATTGAAAAGAAGTATTAATTTGTAGGCGGACTTGACACTCGGCATGTGTCAGTTATGCCTTAGAGTCTTAAAAACAAAAAGACAGGACGTTGCTACAGCAGGTGGTAAGTTAAAGATGCTTTTGGAATGCAGTCCATAATACGAACTTGATAATACCTTTTGCTTATATAAGTCATAAGAAGCTTCGAAAGCTGAATCAGTTCTCCTGCAGTTGAAAAGTGATCGCGGCTGTTTTTGTCACCAAAGGTCGCTCGGAAGCATATTTTAAGGCAGAAACCGAAAGCGAAAATAGTTACCAGACAACAGGAGCGGGATTCAACGAGCTCTACTGTGACTATTCATACATTTCGAAAAGGCATAGCTAAGAAAGCCATGACCACAAAATATATGGCGCAGAACAGTTTAGCTTGAGGTTAGGTTCACTAAGGTAGTGACGGAAAGAGTTGGGCAATTGTTGCCAGTAACTGCACGTGATATAGAACATAAGCCGTAGGAACGATCGTTTTTGGATTCTGGGAGTTTAAGCTGATGCAAAATCTCTTTGAAACACTTCAACGACATGTACATCACTTTTTAAGCTAAAGTCGCACGCTGTGAAAATATCTAGGTATCTAGGTAATAGTCCTTAAAATGTCAAAGAAAACTTTGAACTCATCAGAAATCAAATAAAAATACAAAAAAGAATGTTAGGTAGTGAACATTTTTTTCGAGTGACTTTTTTTTTAATTTTAGCATATCTGGTGGATTTTTAGGTTCAACTTAGTGACTTTTTTTTAAGTTAACGGCAACCCTGGCCGTAGTATCGATCAAAGGCCATCAATTGGCGGTCTTCCAAAAAAAAAGTCGGTAAAAGTCAAAGAGGTTTCCTTACAAAGTGCAAACAGTGCATCAGATATTAGTTGTTGACCACCAAGCGCCTGTAACCTAAGCTCAAGCTTAAACTTATCTTTTTGCCATTTGCACTGGTAAGATCTAACCGTGTCAGACGACTGCAACCTTACAAATGTTTGTTCCATTGTTCCCCGTTTTTGACGACAGTCTAACCAAACTTTGTTCCGCGGAACCCTGGGGTTCCCCGAAAGAGTTTTCAGGGTTCCGCGACTCTCTTGAATTAAGAATAGTAAAACACAAAAATCATTTTTGCAAGTATGCATTACAAACTTTTTGCCGGAAAAATGTTTAACGTTTGATACGAAAACAAGCATCAAGTGGGTACAAAATACATATCTAATGAAGACCCAGCCTACGACACTAAGTATTCCGCAAAACGAGTCTCTTATAGATCAGCAGAGTTCTTCTTCATCGAAACACGTATTTGCTTCTGTATTATTGAACGAATTTTGGGTTTTATTAAGAGTGAATACCCTGCGAAACAGGCTATATTAGATTTGATCCGCCCTTTTGTCACAAGTCACAACGTATCGCTGTGAAGCAGGCTTTTCAGCGTATACTTATGCAAAGACTACATAAATAGATATACCGAGATTGGACGCTGCCCCAGATATGTGAATACAGCTTTCGGAGATAGAAATCAATTTTTAAAAATTTATATATCAAACAATGAAACAGATTGCCTTTTCACACTAACCTTGAAAAAAATATCTTGAATAAAAAAAAAAATATTTTGAAATGTTTTGTTTTTCATTTTTTTATATCGTAATGCGCTATTCACTATTCACTCAATTCACTCAACCGAAAACCACGTTTTCGTCGACAATTCATCGATGCATTCACACGGAACACCAACTAGTTTGACATTTCAATCGTTTCAGTCGTTAAAGTTCGGTGCAAACTATTTTGGTTACAAATATTCGATCGCATTAATTAACACATTAAATGAATTTAGTTTAATTAATTTTGTAAAATGATTTTAAGTTGTGAGCTATGACATTTGTTAGGTCAGCTGCTCTGCTGAATTTGCTGATTATTACAAAAGGTGTGTTTGTTTCAACAACTTAACGACTGGAAGTCGTTTTCGTGGAAAATGAATGAATTTAAGTGCTAATTCAGACATATTAAATATATTGCTGAAAAGTCATTAAATGACGTTCGGAACTTGTAACGAGGTTTGTTCGATTGGACAAACATACAAATGCATTTGGAAACGTTGGAAAATGTATGGCGAAATGCTGGACATTTGGCATGAAATGTTGAACTTAGCCGAAACGATGAGTTTAGGTGCTGTGTAAATGTACTATTAAACGACTCGTTTTGAAAACTGAAATATGTATGGGAAAACTTCTGTTTTGTGTGATGCAGTTTTCGCTAAAACCTGGTTTTTGGTTCGGAGTGAATAGGGTATTAAGAGTTGGGATTCCGAAATACATTTGGGCATTTTTTAGGGTTCCACAGCTTAATAAGTTTGAGAACCGCTGGTCTAACCACCTGTAACAGCGTTGCCGATGCAGAAATTCAAAAAGGGGCCCGCGTCGTGAAAAGATACCTCCGCATAAAATACTAACAAAAAAAAACAGAGCAACAAACACATTTACTTACAAAAAAAAATGTTTGCAGTCTTTTTCGTTCAATAAAGAATAAAATCTTACTTAAACTGAAAAAGGAGCCATTTTGATCTTTTTCGAAAAAATGAGGGCCACGGTTCCTAAGGCTCAAAAGTGGCTGCCTGTAAGTTTGCCAATAATATTTCAATCAGCTGAGCACCAGCAAATTAACAATTAAAATTTTCTCTTCTACTCCATATGTTGGTACAAACTCCCTCGTACCTCAAAGGCTCCAGATTTGATTCGAGACTTTTCTTTAGGAAGACCCCTCTGATGAGGCCAGCACATTAAATATTCGCATCAACTACTTTACGCCGACTCTTACAATTTCACGGTTCCAACAGTAAATTTAACATTCAAAAGTGTATTTTCCATTCGATTAAACTCTCCCGCTTCCACTCTCTCCACTAACAGGAATACCAGAGTATAACATTATTTATTATTAATTCTTATATTTTCGCTAAGGGTAGCTAAATTTTACACGCCAACCCTCAAGTCTGTCCGCCTCCGCCGGCCCTTTTCACTCCCAAAATAAGTAAAACGTCTCATTAGTTTTCATTGGCCTCGCTTCACCTACATCCATGTACAACACTGTTGCTTGGCAAAACGCCAAATGCCCCACTTAGTCATTATCCGGCCTTTAGGTTGAGGCGAGTCGATAAGAGGAGTCATTCCACGCAACTATATTGTCCCCTTCCTCCAGTACCAGTGGGGACGGGGGATGGGGACTCTTAACAAAAACAACCGAATTTCTAATCACATTCCACCCGTGACATTTAACCTTTTTGTAATTTCTGACAATAGAGCACCCGTTCCCGTTGCGAGTACGTGTATCCAATTACTTCCAAGAAGAGACGGAATCACGTAAGCAAAAGCAATTAAAACAACAATGACTCTGTAAATGTGTATAGATACTATCGCATTGAAATTATAATACTTCAGTTCGCTTTGGATGCGGAAACCGAATGCCCAAGTCGTGCGTTTGTCGCACCATTCATTTGTGATTGACCTCAGTCGATAAACTCTTCAAAATTAAAAGCGGGTTAGTTGTCAGTTGTGTCTTGTGTGTTACCAATGACAGCTCAAGTGTCATCTTTGATGGCTTGGCTATAGGAAAATGTTCTTCGTCGAGCAAAGTCGTGGGGCAAACTATTATTTTCGAAACCATTAAATTCGAATTTGTGTTCAATTTGGAGGAGTATTGGAGTGCGGCAGAAACATGTGTCACAGTCGTTGTAATGGTGTACTCTTACGGGGGAATATGGAAGCATCGTTGGGGGATTGGGAACCTTCGGGCTGTTAACTAAAAATGCGTCATCATTTTCACCATCCTTGTGAATGGTTCTGAAACATGTTTAATGACCTGAACGCTGTTTAATAGTTTTCGCTTTAACATGCGACAAGTGGTGCTCGCAATTGGTCTGCGTGTAAGGATGTGGGTTCACTGAACACTGTCTAAGTAACCATAGTGTTAAAGGTTCCTTGAAAAATGTGAAACGTTCTTGTTTAAGTTCGGTAGTTATTGGCGCTGATCTAAAAATGTATTTAAAAAAAAACCGATGCCCTAGAAGACGAAATTGTAAATCGGGGTACTTTTCGTCAATGTCAAACCCACCTATGACCGCATTTAGATAGTCTTGGAATCTTTGCCCAACTTTTCTATCCGATGAGCAATTGAACATTGAATTTGACAAACAAATCTGAGCGTTTGGCAGATAGGGTAGTCGCATAATGACCACGAATGACAGGTCATAGTCAATTTTTATAAATTGATCAAGTCAAATTGAGTCTAGCAAATTGTGTTTGTATAGCGTCCAGCTTGCAAGTACAGTAGTCTCACCCAGCCAAAGATATAACCTAATAATGGCGATCGCATTTTTGACGCATACCACAATATTGACAAACGCACCAGTGACAGCTGACTGTTTTCTGGCTAATGATGTCCCTAATGTCCAGCCTTCGCAGCCAGCGCTAAGTATTGTCTAAATATTCTTCGCCATCAAAGTTCATGGTAACATTTTCCCGACCTTATAGACCTAGATATAGCGACCGTTCTGCATAAGAGAGGAAGACTTTGAACAGGGACGTTAAAACGAAACTCCTTATGGTTTCTAGTAATTCTGCCATTTGCGACCTTAAAGTTGATAAAGATGGTGAGAGGCGAACTTATCTTCCTCTGAATATTTGATCGGTGATCGGCTTATCAGCCGCACTGATATGGTAGTCGTTAATAAGTTCGTTGACAATATCTGAAGTAAATGTTCGAATTTTCGAACTTACTTTAGCCAAAGTAGGTTTTTACTTATATTGATTCAAAGCAATTGTAGGCGCAGTGGCTTAGTGGTTAGTGTGTTGGACTACTAAGCGAGGGATCGCGTTTCGATTCCCGAAAAAAAAATTCCAACCTCTCGCGAACGTCTGACAAACATCCGAGAGTATAACTGTCTTGAAAGAGCTTCTCAATTACCCGTTTGGAGTCGGCATAAAATTGTAGATCCCTTCCATTCGTTCCAAAAGTGAAAAACTCACACAAAACGAATGATTTTGAGAAGCTAGGTCAAGGGTCCCTCAGGACCTGTTTTATTCACAGCAATTGCTAAGGGATTTTACTTTGTTACAGCCTTTTGCTCAAAGAAAATGCTAGTTTTTATTCATAGGACCCATTAAATTTTCAGTTCAGTGAACGTGTTATCTCGAGAAACGGACCCGTCGATTGGCCGCCGAGATCGTGTGATTTAACGCTTTTAGACTTTTTGAAGTGAAACTTCTTATGCGACTTCCAACTCAAGGACGCGTTAAACGTTTAACGCTAATAATTGGATACTCAAAGGTGTGAGCGAGGGTGAGGGTGGCGCACATTGCACAGCACAGCACGTTCATATGAAAAAAGTGGTGGTTGTTTCTGAGGAAATGCGCAGATGGCTGTTGGTTGACGTGCGCTGATGGACTCAAAGGTGTGAGCGAGGGTGAGGGTGGCGCACATTGCACAGCGCAATCACGTTCATATGAAAAAAGTGGTGGTTGTTTCTGAGGAAATGCGCAGATGGCTGTTGACGTGCGCTGATGGACGTGGTGTATATAGAAATTGAGTTCAAGGTTTTTGAAGTGAAACTTCTTATGCGACTTCCAACTCAAGGTCGCGTTAAACGTTTAACGCTAATAATTGGATACTCAAAGGCGTGAGCGAGGGTGAGGGTAGCGCACATTGCACAGCACAAGCACGTTCATATGAAAAAGAAAAGAAAAGTGGTGGTTGTTTCTGAGGAAATGCGCACTTGACTGTTGACGTGCGCTGATGGACTTATGGTGGTGTATATAGAAATTGAGTTCAAGGGTTTTGTTTCAATGGTTGTTATAGTACATACATACCTACATACGTTGATACCTACAGTATAGAATTGAAGAATTCAAGAAGTAAAGACGATATAGGTGAATTATGTATGTTGTTTGATTTATTGAAGTGAAACTTCTTAAAAGGTTAATGCTACTATAAGAATTGCATACTTAAAGGTGTGAGGGTACCGCTCACGCTTCAGAGTATGCAATGGTGAGTGAGTTTATTGGCACCAAATGCTGGGAGAAGAATATTCTGTGGTGAAGATTAATTTCCAAAAATAATGACTAAATTGGCAATTAATGTCTTATTGAAGTGAAACTTCTAATGCGACTTCCAACAAGGTTGCGTTAAACGTTCAACGCTCCTGGAGAAGGAGAAGAGCGAGAGTGAATGCGTGGCACTCGAACGCATGCGCGTAGTATACCTGTTACAGGCCAGCGCGAGCGTTAGCAACGAGTAGCGTCCTCATTATTTTATTTACTTGTTTTAGTTTGATTTGATACACATATGATTTAATAGGGTAGTATTTTTGAAGTGAAAGTTCTAATGCGACTTCCAACATATCGTATCTTACTTAAGTTGTCATTATCCCATTGTAAATGTTATGGATTTGGATATTTCTCCACTCGAAAATGATAATTAAAAGATGCGATCAATTGTGAATTGTAAGTAATGTTAATAAAGTTTGTCTTAAAGCCTAGTATCCTGCTCGCGCTAAATTTTATCTCCCATACAAAAATGTCTACAAAGATAAAATTGAGCGAGGCAGTTTAGCAAAGCATCAGTATCCTGTTCGCACGCTAAATCCTTCATTTCATATAGATGGGCGGATGAAAAGTCTCCACTCATTTAGCTCGCGAAATAAATGTTCGGTGCATTAAATCGAAGATAAATTTTGACAAAAAAAAACGGAGGAAAGTGTTTGTGTTGTGTTTGCAATGATTTGATTTTTTTTTTTGCGGAAAACGCAGACAATGTTTGCGTGGTAAATAAAAGAAAACGCAAAGCCAAACAACAGAGCCAAAACAGAGATACATATAAATATAAATAAAGCGAATCGATTTTCAGGGGGACTTATGCTCTCATTTGGCGTCGTCTTTTGGGTAATAACAAGTGTTCCACTACGGTAAGGAGATTGTGAAAAGTTTGAGGACACATGTCGAACTTCTTCTTATAATTTCTAGGTTTCTTACGTCTTTCAAGTTTGAAATTCGAAAATTCTATTAAAATTACGTTTACTGATATCTGTCATGGTACTCATGGTTCATGAGCATATGGGTTTTGTCCCATCTATATCATGTTTAATAATAATTTAGCGACCATTAATCTTTGGTGTGGAGAAATGAAGTGGAGACTAGGGGCGCTAAAATTTAGCTCGAGCAGGATACTAGGCTTAAAGAAACAATAAGATTTCACTAAAAATCAATTTCTACCCCTTCCTATTTTCATTTCCAAGTTACGAAGTTTCACTTCTTCCGCGCGGAGGGACTCTACGCACTATTTTTTTTTTTTTATGGAGCTACATTAAATCATTGGTCTATAGTCTATACCAACAAGTCGGGAGCTCAGAGCTAATATTGAACGAGAAATAGCGGCCGTGTCGGTCGAAATGTGCAGCCGAGTCATAGAAAATCGGGTCAACGCATCTACCGCTGCATACGTTCCCGTGGTGGACATTTGAAATCAGATTCCATCCATAAATGTTTTGATAATAGTTCAATCCAATAAATTTATATTCTTTGAGATATCTCAAATAGTTTGCATTTTATTTAAGAAAGAAGTTGTCAAGTCCTTAATGAAAGACCGGAGGTTGTGTACATCGACACCAAGCTTCAGCACAATTTTTATCTGAACTTGCTGCTAACTGGACATGAATACATAAAGTCATAGATTCGGTCTTAATTATTAAAACTTATTTTTGACGCTGCGTCAATCTTTAAAGCCACCGAATACATGACACTCAATTTTGATATGAAAGGTTAAGGAGAGGGTTTAAGAAAGTTCTTGGGGGCAACATTTCTATTCCAAAAAAAAAATAAAAGAAAAAATGTAAGTAGGTAGTCACAACGAAAGAAACGGAGAGCGGAAGCCATATCCAGGATCCGTATCCGCATACTCAACGAAGAAACCCCCTCACGAAGAAAAACTTGACGACAATCCCGTGAGGAAGAGGCAAGTGATTTACGTAAATGTCTCACAGAACTGCTAAGTAACCCGAGTTTGTCAAGGATTTGCACAGAAAAATAAAAGTTTAGACCTCGTACCTACGTCAGGTTGTCCACCGATTACCCACTCTTTGGCATTACATTTTTTGGTCAAACGACGGAGCACTGCCTATTCTATGATTCTAATAGAAGTATTAACTGTCTTCTGTAGGGTCCTTCCTAAAATCACCAGTCAATGGATTATAAGTGCCCTTTAGGATAACGACTCAAGTTTTGAGAAGGCAACCTTACGCAAAGCTCCAGAAAGCCCCACTACAGGGTATGTCAATTGCAGTTCCTATTGCTCGAACATTTCCCTTTTTGAATTATTGACAAAAATTGTACTGCCAATTTTCGCAAAAGTCGTTTGTTCGTGCGTTCTCATTTTTTCAACGAAAAAACTGGGTAGCATTAAATCACAGACAGCCCTTTTTGCCGTCAAAAGAGCGAACGAGATTTCCTTTTCTTTTTCCTCCGCGTTACTCCGTTCTTGTTTTTTTCTGCCGCAAGTAAAGGTACACATTCAATTTGCAATTCGCTATTCGCCACAGTGCTGAGGTATTGAAAATTTAGGTCGGCGAATCAATAATTTATTATTCGGTAGGTACCAAAGTAAATTTACACTCCGCACAGTGTTGGGGTGTATGAAAAGGAAAAGTTTATCTAGACTTGTTGTCAACAATTTTCCATGTGTCCCCAGGGCATTTTTTTTTTTTTTTTTTTTTTATATATATATCAGCAGCATTCGCATTCCCCCTTCACACTTGCTCTGCTGTGAAATACTTTGCATATCTTTTCGTTCTTGTACTTTATCCAAACCAAACTTACGGAGACATTCCGAATTTGAATGTAATTTCGCACACAAGTTGGGATTTTCCGCCATAAGAGGAGGACGCAGGACGCACACTGGCATAGTTTGCCCGGGACATAAATAATAATAGCAGAGACGTGTAAGTAAGTTAATGTGTCGTTGTCTCTAATTACCAGCACACCCAGCACACAAAATTTAAAGATTTCCTTGCCGCAAAGTGTTGACAAATAGAAATAGGACTCGTTTACGGTATAAATTCGAACATGTATCCAATGTCGTAACTTGAAACAGGAGAGGTCTCTTCCAAAATGATCAATTCTATGGTAGGTATATGCCTGTATGGGTATGCGAGTGCTACTTTAACATACACCAGTTACGTAGCAGCCCGAGGGCTGAGGCGAGGGTCGCACGGAATGCCGTCTTCGCTCCCTGAGAGACAGTGATTTGGAAGAGTGATGAACGATGAAAGGAATTATAATTCCAGTAAAAGGGATTTAATACATTATGCGGCAACTTGATTCTGTGTGCATTGAAGGAAGGTATGCCTGCCCAGAATTTGCACACATAACAGTTTAATAAACGATAAAGGGAGACCCGCACCGAAAAGTTGGTTTATTGTTTTTTAAGGACTAGGGCTTGGACAGAGGCCGAAAGGGCTCAGCAAATAACTACTGGAAGATACGATTTTAATTGAAAGTATCAAATGTTGAACACACACGCACACTGATCTGAGATGCCTGTTCAAGTGAATCAATCTCGGCTCATTGGAGGATGACTAATGTGCCCAAATTGTGGTCAAATTCATGTAATACGTGATGGTCGGGTTTTCGGGTTGCGGCTACGTATGAGAATGTAATTAACGAGTTGGCAACTTTTCGGAAATTAATTTCAGTGTTTTTGGGTCACGACGATGGTTTTGGTCCTTTTTTCTTGGAAGTTGTCGCTCCGTAGAGACTTGGATATTGATATACGACTGGAATGGGTCGACAGGCGATTATGAGAATTTATGCACAAGCTCTAATAACGCAGGCCATTACAATAAGCCATTACATGCCAGACCAGAAAGTTGCCATTGCTATTTCTTTTATTGCAAAACACCTATTAGCCTGGAATTTCCTTTCCAAATGGAAATTTATGGGCACAGGGTTGCAGTATGGGCGGCGGCGGCATGAGGTGAAAATGCCGATTTTTGAATGTAACGTGTATCTGGTTGTGTTTTGGTATGTTCCGGTGGCAAATGCACCTCTTCCCAGGGAATTGAAGATGCGACAGTTCTAGCAAATAAAATCAATAAAGAAAAAAGGAAGGGGGTACATAGGAAAAAGCGATATTGGACATCCACATGAAGGATTATACAAGCAGCTTGAAAATGGTTCTAATGGTTTTTTAAGGTTTTTTGTTTTTTTGTTTATACGGTTTTGAAAGGTGTTAAAAGCTTTAGGACCCGGACCGATGCAGGCGGTTTCCGCAAATAAATGAAATGCACTGCGGTCAATGTGGTACATTTTACAGTTAGAGCGAAATGTCCTTTCTTCGCAAGGTCTATAGAGCTGAACAATCAAAAAAGTGACATCACATCAGTGTTGCCACCTTTTTACTGGGTGGAAAGGGATTTTCTATCCTTTCGTATGAGACTCTCGGTTCTGGCTTCATTGAAGGCTGTCCATAGAATTCTTGTGGTATGACAGGTTTCTAGTGCAGTCCATCTTGCGCTCGGCTCTCTTGTGGCCTTTCTCCTTGCTTCAAGCTTGAGAGAGCAAGGCGGGATATACACAGAGGAATCAGCTTATTCTGATAAAGCTGTCGAACCGTTGCCAGGAATGCCTTAATGTCCCGGAACCCAGCAGAGCAATACCTTATACTGTGTGCCAGGAACCCTTAGTTCTTCGCGACAGCATTTCACAAGCTTTGATTTAATTTCTACTGCAGTTAATGCTTTTATTGCGACCTGGCTGTCGATAAAGAAGGTAATACCTGCATTTGGCACTGCCAGGACCTCTGCTTGGAAGACACTGCTGTGGTCAGGGAGAGGTACCAATTTTGATACACCCAGCGACTCAGAACTTAAAGTAAAAACGGCTATGGATTGCGAGTTAGGTATGAATCCGTCTCTCCATTCTTCCCTGCTGGGACCCGTTTCATTTAGTTTCCAGTTTACGGCTGAAAATTGTATAAAGATGTCTAGCGGCAGCAGACTAAGGATAGGCTCAAGACCTGCGGTTGCAGTTGTCCTCATCGCGCTGGTGGTGCCAACTGCCAATACATGCTAGTCTTTGTACTTTCGTAATAGCCTCTAGGTAGGTGGCTTTGTTGGTTTCCGGCCACCATACGAGGCTGCCATAAGACAGTATAGGTCTTACTATAGTCGTGTACATCCATAGTTCAATTTTGGGGGATGGTCCCCAGGTTTTACCAAAAATTCTGCTGCAGGAGTGAAAGGCTACTGTGGCTTTTTTGATTCGCTCGTATGTGTTCAGTTAGTTTTTTGTCCAGAAGCCAGAATTTAATATCTGCCCAATAGAATCCTGTAAGTATGATAGTAATTTTATGGTCTATGCTGAGGATTGTGTAGACTTCAAACACAGCAAACAGTTGGCTGAAAGGCAGAATTATGTCAAAATGTTAATACTCCTAAAAAAAAATCCCAAGATGACCGGCCCTTTTTTTTTTGATGCTGTGAGAGATGACTTGATTGGGAGACATATATAACAAACTTATCTGTCAAACATGGTAAAATGGTCATATGCCCTACTAGCGGAACCGGCTCATTTTTCAATCCCAACCACACGTAAGGCAATGACGTGAATCGCGCCAACAACAGAGGAAAGGATTTTGGATGACGTATAAGATCTTGTCCGCTAAACTGTGTGAGCGCTTGGAAGCTTAAGAGAATAGTCTACCCCTTTGGATGAGATCGTTTTTGAATTTTAAGCAAACAGAATGAGCCTTTTTGTGGATGTCTTCATTTCGACTTTCCACATTCTTGCGACGCTGTTGCCTCCTTATGACTTCGATTCAGCTCAAAGATGTCGAATTTTTGATTCGTATCGAGTTTTCTTATTAAAATTTTCAGAGTTCTTCGAGCTTTTTTAGAACTACTTTCAGAACTCATGGGAACTGTAAATAAAAACACATTTTCTCCAACTTTCCAAAAAACACTTATCCACACTCTTTGGAACTTGTCAAAAGTGCTAAAACGTTCGCCTCAAAGTTTATGGATTTTTAGGGTTCTTTATTGAGCGCTTAACGCTTATCAGAACTCACGAGAAGTTTCTATAGCACAATGTTGCATTTTTGTTACATTTTAGCCTTTTTTTAGCAAGTTATATTTGCTGAGTGTTTCGAGCACTTTCCAGAACATGTGGCAACTTTGAACAGAAACAAAACTAGGTATTTTAAATTTACATATTTCTTTAAGTGCTATCAGGAACTATTATCAGATTAGAGGATGACTGCCAGAACTTGCGCGTAAAAATTTTAGAGAGCGAGAAAATGAGCGAGTTGTGATATTTGTTCGGTAAGCTGCTCTGCTGAATGTTGCAAAAGGTGTGTCTGTTTCAACAACCCAACGATCGAAAGTCGTTTTCGTGGTGTTTTCGTGGAAAACGACTTTAAACGACTCTTTTTTAAAACTGAAATATGTACCCATATGTGAGAAAACTTCTGTTTTCGATGAAGTTATCGATTGTTTTCGTAAAAACCCGGTTTTCGGCTCGGTGTGTAAAGGGTATAAGTGGGAAAAATTCTAAAATTTTCCACGATTTCTTGGGCTTCTGTCTGGGCAACGATTTAAGGCTACACTTTTGTAAGGTTTGGGCACTAAAAGCAAAGCAAACTCTGGCAACCCTGGCTCGCTCGTTTGCGTTCTGTCATAACTCATTAGAATTCGTGAGAAGTAATTTTCCAGGATCTTTTTGAGTTCTTAAAGCGCTTTTCGGAACCTTTGTCAGCCATTTTTAGAACACCTTCGAACAGCATTTTGGATTGTTGTTTGGTTGTATTTAACATTATTTTTGAGGGAACTTACTCACAAGAAGTATTTGCTGAGTTTGTTGGGAGTTTTCCAGAACATGGGAACTCTGAATGAAAACATATTTTATGGTTTGGGTTTTCAAAATATGTTGATTTTGTAAAGGTTTTGTGTTTTTTGAGCCCTTTGCAAAACGACAGTAAGGTTTTAAGAGGACTCCGCAGAACTTTTGAATTGGTTGAGTTCTTTACTAACTCGTACGGACAGTAGAGGAACTGTTTAGAACAGGTTGTTTTAAGTTTTTGATTAATGTCGACCTTTTTGGAATTAAAATGGCTTCATCTTCTATCTCCATACAAGTTAGGAACTCTTGAACGATTTTTCTTAAAACCACAAGTTGACAAGCTTTTTGTTGCTAAATTAACGCATCTTCTCTCGAATTGATGTTTAGAGGTTCTGCCTTCTGATGCCTGAAAAATAAGTTCCTCTGAAAGTTTAGAACAGATTCGAATATTACCAACGTTATAATTCATATCTAAATCAAGGTCGATAAAAACTGTATCTACGATAGGTAGGCCCCGTGTTGAGGTGTAAGGAAGCAACACGTATTAGACAGGCGGTTCACGCCCTTACTACAACTACCACCGTGCTTACAAAGTAATCCTCTTCATAGCCCTTTTTGTTTAAGTTTTGTTTTATTTTTATGTCACCTGTTTTGGTTTGTTATTATTTTTTGTTTTATTTTGGTTTCTCTTTTACAAGGGGTTACAAGAAGCGGGCGTTAACGTATCCGCCTCGACAGTAATTCAATTAAAGGTGAGTTATGACCTCAAGGACTATAACAAACGATTTAATATAACACCTCGCACTAACAACTTCACGAAATGGACTCGAAGGGGCGTCAAATATTTCCGACAAAATCCCAACTAACACTCCAAACGCATGCAACTCTACTCCTTTGTGTAGTTTTCTTAATTCAGCTTTCGTTTGTTCGCTGCATGTAACGTATATATAGCACTCAGCATCCGTGAGTGCTCGTGCAAAGAATGGATTAACACACCTTTTCCATTATCGCAGGGTGAACCTGGCGAACCGGGCCCACCTGGTCCTCCTGGACCACCAGGAGGTGTGGGTACACCGGGACACGATGGCGAACAAGGTCCACCGGGCGAGACAGGCCCGCCCGGGCCACCAGGTGCCCGCGGTGAACCAGGACCAATCGGACCGCCTGGCGCGACAGGACCACCTGGCCTAAGGGTAAGTGTGCGTGCGTGTTTGTTGTCACACCATTAATTTCACACCAAATTGAGTTGTTTGTTCATTTATCAATCGATTGTTTGTTTTCGTTTCTCTTTAAAAAAAAATAAAACAGGGCGACAAAGGCGACAGAGGAGATCGAGGCTTAACCACAACCATTAAGGGCGACGAATTTCCCACTGGCATTATCGAGGGACCACCAGGTCCACCAGGACCGGCAGGTAAAAAATCGTGTTCCTTTTGTTTTTCCATTTTCCCTTCCTTATACGAGCAGGCTGAGAGTTCCCTTAATTTCTTTTTAGAGCACACAGAGACAGAAATCCCTAACAGTAATGGGATATTAATCACGATATCGAATTGATTAATTTCCCGGGTTTAGATGAAAGGGAAAAAGTTGATTGATAAACCTTTTTTGAACAGATACCTCGCACTCCGTTCTTAAGCTGAAAAATGATAAAAAAAAACTGAGTAAATTCGAAAATATCTGCAAAATCCTTGGGGTTTCTTCCTTCCTCGACATGAAAACAAATATTGAATGATATCATACCATCAGCAGCGGCAGCTGAAACACACCACGGGCTGGGAGCGGGAGATGCTCGAACATCAGCGCCAGCATCATCCAGAAGCTCTTTGGGTTCCCCCTTATTTTTCTAGAATTGTTCCATCGAGTGTACAAGAGTGCGGTTGACAGAGAACGTGTAGGTACACTCGAGGATGTTTTGTTTGCTCGCCGGCCATCCTACACGACGCCGCGTCACAGCTAAAGTCTGACATAGAGCGAGCTATGGATTTTGCAAAACGCAACGACGGCAAATACCCTCCAAATGTGCACGAGTGTGTGTTTGCATTTACCACCCCGTAAATGAGGCGTGACGGATATTTGTTAAGTGAAATTCCCTTCTCGCAGCGAAAAGAGTCAAAAAAAAGGAAACTTCCCTGCGCGTCTCCCATCGGTTAGGTGTGGGTTTGGGTTTGGGTTTGGGTATGGGTACGGGTATGGGTACTCTATCAAGTGTTCCATGGACTCGAAATATTTTTTCCTTCTATCCATTTGAGATATTTCACTTGTGGAATGTATTTCGTAGCTACACGTTGAAGTTACGAGGCACCTTTTGCGGTATAGATACCCCGTGTATCTGCAGACGGAAACCACCCATATTGGCCGAGTTGAGAGTAGTAATTTTCAAGGAAACAATACCATTGCGGATACTTTTGCTTTTCCTTTGTTATGGTTTCAATTTCCCGAAGAACGAACAGATTCCCGGGCAGACAACCACGCTGACTATAGCAATAAGGAGTCACGGTATATTATGACGACAATCTATTTGCAATCACGCAACAACAATCGTATGGAAGATATAAATTTCATGTCTGTGTAGACAGGGCATTGTTATTCTCAAGGAACATGAATTTATGTTATAGAATGTGGTCACGCTATTGCCGGGGAATCTAACATTTTCTTGACCCAGTTGTTGGCTGCAGAAACTGTCATCATAGTTTAGAAAACTATTCAACTCCACGACTTGCCGAAACTTGTGGAGGTTAACTTTTAACTTTTCCAGCTGTGTGCGAGAGAGTTGAAGTCAAAATATTTGGAAAACTTGAAACGAGAATTTCTACATTTTGGTGACTTTTTGACATCCGCATGAGGAGAAGGGGGTCTGCCGTTCTCAATTTGAAAACATATTTTTGCTGGGAAAGTGGTTAGCACGCTATTTCAATATGTGCGAATTTCTCTTGATTTTGATTCGGCGAAAAGTTTTTATGCGATGTGACATTTTGCCACAAGAGAAGTGGAAGTCGATTTGATACTGCATTATACATTGTGACGGCTTGAGTATTCCATTCAGCGCTGCCGATAGTACTACAATATTAGTATTGTACTCCTTTTTCGTCTGCAGTACCGATAGAGGTACTCCCCGAAGACAAATTGTAGGGGAAGGTGGGATAAAATGGCACACTTACCACAAAACTCATAAAAGAAACAAATTATGAGCTTTAGTTAACACAGTCTTTTAGTTTACTAAGCAGCACCTACGCAAACGAAATATTGACATGATCCAGCCATCATGTGACAGATTCAAATCGCAATGATTGACGTGTCGACCAACCTTCCGCTTTTCCACTAAAGTCCTTTATTTATGGTACACAACGTACAAAGCGGAAGGTTTGCTAACACGTTAACACAACAATTGACGATGTGAAAAACATGGGAAATCAAGATTGATGCCACCAATTTCGAGCGATTGGAATAGCGAAAGCGAGACGCACGGTAAAAACGGCTTAAATACCAATGGCAAATCGTTCTGAATAATCGGAATCCGCGGAAAGAGAACGTTTGCCTTTCAATTTTCTCCTTATTTGAGATTCTTCACAATAAAATCAAACACGATCCATTACAAAGTTTCGGTGCATTGAGGTTGCACAACATAATTATAACTGAGCCGAATTTCAATTTCGTTGGAAGATAGAAATCCAGTCTTTTTCTTTTTTTCAAAATGCGGTTTTCTATACAAACTTCTATCCCCAATCTAATACCCACAAAGTTTTGCTTTTACGACAAAAAGTAACATGTGTCCTTAATTGGGCCAATGCGAATTTAAACCAAAAATCAGAAAAATCGAACGATCTGTTCTCGAGTTATGAGTGAAAATACGGACTACAGTCTTTTATGTATCATTCAAACCATACCGATCCCAAAAATTTCAATCGACTCAATAAAACTGTTTCGGAAATCGACAACAGCGTCACCTATCAGGTCTAAAAGTATCATATTTTTCAAACTAGAACCAACAAAAAACTATTTGAGCAATTGGTTATTCTATTCTATGAATATACAGTTTGAAGTCTAGATATCCAGCAATTTGCTTAGGGTGTGCCATTTTAGGCCACCTTCCTTTACTCCTATTTTTAATTTCGGATTAAACTATTTTCACTTGTCTTGACATTTCTCTACCTAGTAAATTGCAAAATACATTTTACAAAATTTACTTGCTTTACTTTTCGTTTGTCTATTTTCTACTTTCTAACAAATCTTAACATTTGTTATTGATTTCGCTGTATGCTGTCATTTTCGCATTCAGCTTTTTTTTTGTTATTGTTAAATAAATAAGAAAAAAAAATGTTGAAGTGATATTTTTCTATAGAATTCTGCGTTGCAGATTTGTAAAAATATAGTATGGCAACACTGGCTGTGAGGTATGAATGAAATATTTTTTTTATTTTGAAAGGGGTATGTAATGTATGCCTTTATGTATGAAATATTACATCGTTTAAATGCCGCAGCTTCTCATTTTCTAAAACGCGTTAATTTTTTTTAAGAAAAAGATAGCCCTAAATACTGTTGTATTCGCATAATCTGGCAACCCTGCTTAGTAGATTTCATTCTTTATTGTTAGATCTAGCTCCGAAATCCAGTCAACGCCAACGGAGTTATGCTGGAGGTTGTTTTCTTAAAGTTATAACCTATAAGGGATAACATTTCGGAGAAGGAACAGAACAGAACGGGAGCGATTGGATCCAGAGGTTCCATAATCAATGCAGAGACCCGTCAATTATACTCAGTGTGAAAAAGTATTTAAATCAATCAAAATCCACCCGCTTCAGAGAGTCTCCAGAGTCACCTTCATTTCGGAAGTTTTTAATTCTTGATTGACTTGATATTTCTCGCCACGTTTTCTCAGACCTTATCACTCAAAAATACTAAAGCCGTGTGTAAAAGACAGTCCACCCATTTTGTACAATTTTGTTGCAGCTTGTGGATATCTGCTTTCCTACTTAACAAAACCTAAGCGCCGCCATTCTCTTGTCCATTTGGTTTAACAATTCTTAAGACGGAATCTGTTTTTAAAGCAGCAGCAAAATTTGCGTTAGGATGATGCCCTTTTACTTAATTTACACAATAATAATTATTGTAATAACTTTAATGTTTATTCAAGACCTCAAAGATAAAATTCGTGAGGCTATCGAGGACATAGGGCAGCCACTTTGCGATTTGGTTATGGAAAATTTCATGAAAAGGATATGGTCCTGTATGCGTGCTCGTGGTGGCCATTTGGCTGATGTTGTTTTTCGTTACTAACGACATACCTTTCTCTTTATTATGAAATAAACATCCGATCATTTATCTCAAAAAATGGCATTTTTCTTTGAATAGCATTTGAGGCTTGCATTAGGAAATTTCCCTAAAATACCGTCACCAATAATTGAATTCTCTTTGCACTTTATTTCGAATATAAATCAGACTTATTACTCATCGAAAAATCGTCGAGGCGTTCACACCAAACACCAACTATACTCTGTCCAAGAAAAATTGTCAGTACAGGGAAGATAGGATGTTTGTCTCTCAGTCTGGTTGCAATGACTTACATAAATCGGTCCCTTTTTAAAGCTCTCACAGGGAGAGCAATACTGTTAGGGTTACCATCTTCCAATTTAGCCAGGTCTCATCAGTAAAATAAATCTTTCTTTTCTCTTCTCTAATTTTTTTACCTCGCGTAGATATCTTCGTCTCCAAGAAATAATGTCACTTCTTTCCAACAACAAATTCTTTCGCTGACGTTTGACGAATTTAAGTCCGAGATCTTTTTGCAATATTATATGTAAAGTTGAGCTGCTTAGTTTTGTTATATTTTCACTTTTTTGTACTTCAAATAATATCTTGTCTAGCGTTGGAAGGTTATTATCCATAAAAAAACTGATGGACTATCCGCCTAATCGCACATTTATCAAAATCATCCGCCTTGCTCTTGATACCGGAATTATTTTTCTTCTTTGGTGGTGAATTGTGGCCTTTGATTGCTTTTTCCCTTAAAAGCCTGTATACAGTTCGTTCCGTAACAGAAAAAACAGTAGCCGCATTTCCTACGGCTTCCGATTTACTTTTTAAAAGGCCATAGAATTTTTCAGTTGCATCAACAATTTGTTGTTTCTTTTCTACACTTAGATCCTTTGAGGACTTTGTAGCCATGTGTCTGTTTATTCATATGCACAAAAAGTTAACCACTTGCTTAGATGCACTATCCGCTATTGAGATAACAACCATTGTTTCCGCCTTACCAATATACACAAACAGGCAATTAGAAAAAAATATATAACCACGACGCAATGTCATATACCTAAACAGATGGTAAAAGGACTGCACTTGTGCAGCTCTACATACATTTTTTAATATAGACATATATACCTAGATTACATATTTGTTAAAAAATTATTACCGGTCAATGCAGAACTTCCAGGAAATAGTAGCAAAAAAAGGGTCATAAAATCGTTTCAAGGCATTTGCTTTACTGGAGAAGAGTGACCGGATGTGGTAAAACCCAACGACCGAAAATAAACAGTATAGGTCTACCTGCTTCATCATTTTGATATTTCAGTGTGAAAAATATGCTCTACAAAGTGAAATGTGAATTTATACCTACCAAAACATGCAGAAATATGCCCTAACGAATAAAGCTGAAAATTTGTACTTAGTTTTCTATAATAAAATATTTAATCAAATTTTATCTCAAAAAATACCATAGGTTAGGTTAGGTTAGAGTGGCAGGCCGCCTCAAGTGCAGCCACACTTAGGCCAAATAAGGCCCATTGTGTTACCACAGGATCGATATCGACTCCTTATCTACCCGTTGAACCAGCCGGAGCTAAGAATGAAGCGATGGAGGCGAGTTCGCTGAGATTGTCGAAGAAATATTCTCCGAGGTATAGTTTTGTACGGAGTGACAGTGCTGGACACGTACAGAGAAGGTGAAGAATAGTCTCCTCCTCCTCCTCGTCCATACAGCTTCTGCAGAAATCATTTGAATGAATATTAATTTATCGCAGTATCTCTACAACGCACATTATGATCACTTGTTGCGTTAATGAAATGAATGCATTAAAACACCTTACGAATAAACCTTATTTCTAAAAGACAACATTACAAAATATGTTTTAACTGAATATTATTGGATCTTTCAGAAATACAAACAAACTAAAACCGAATGGCAGCACCCCACATAATTCGCCGCTCTCAAAAGCTCCAAAAAGCACCAAAACCGAAAGTTCTTTGACAAAATTCAAAGAAAAACCCTTAATGATATGCCAAAATTGATATATGGTAACATTTCTCTGATGTGCTTCAGTCACTCACACTGCTTATTTTGGTTGATGATAAATTGATAATAGCAAGCGAACGCAAGACGATCGTGCTCATTCTGCCCGCGGCTGTGTGGCAGACTGGTTGTGGTGGGATGTATGCGAATTTCAGGAGAATTACAACAACAAAATTCTTTGGAACGCCAGTGGTTTCGTTTTTATTTCAGTGGCAAATCTTGTGTTTGAGTGCCGTGAGAGTAGCTACAGGCACCACTGGTAGAAAAAAAAGCTTCCCATAAGGCCTGTACTGACAATTTTTCTTGGACGGAGTATAGTTTTCGTTTTGACGTTTCAATCAGCTATGAGCCACTATTCGTGAAACTTCTGTGTACCTTAACTATTTTGGATACAAATTTTCATCGCATTAATTAACTAATAAAATTAATTCAGAGCATTTAAAAATAATGTGATCCCATCAGTTAAGTGTAGAAAATGATTTTACGTTGTGAGTTATGACATTTGTTCAGTCAGCTGTTCAGCTGAATTTGCAGAATATTGCAAAAGGTGTGTTTGTTTCAAGAACCCAACGATTGGAAGTCGTTTTCGACTCTAAGCGACTCATTTTGAAAACTGAAATATGTATGGGAAGACTTTTGTCTTCGATTAAGTTTTCGATTGTTTTCGCGAAAACCCGGTTTTCGACTCAATGTGAATAGGGTATTTGTTAATATATACTCGGTTTAACCTCAAAATGCAAATGTTGTATGCATTTTGGTCGCTTTTCCAAGAGAAATTGGATTAGGCTTGGTTTCAATGCTCCTTTTTCGAGACATGTGTTCTGTCTTTCGTAGCGCAATAATTATACGATGCTTCCACTTCAAGGTACAGTTTATTACTCTCATAAAAATAGAACAGTCCGTACATAGGTTATTTCCTACATTCTACAAATGTCGTTAGGCCTCAATGCTTTCCAACATTAGCCGAAAAAGAGTTGCTGACAATTTGACATAATTGACTACCCCACTTGAACCGCGTATAGTAATGACATCATCAGGCAAACTAAGCACATTTTTCCCCTCCGCCTATAAAAGGGTTAAAATCCCCTAAACTGTTGACTATGGTATTATAAATTGCCGTCAACACAACTCTCAACTGCTTCCGAGGTGTACATAGCACTTTATTGTCTTCAAATCTTCACGAGATCCACTTCGTCAAACGTTCCCATGGCAGTTCAACTTCTTGTGACAAAACGCTACGCAAATACGTTGCTCTTCTTCGTTTTCGAACACCAAAGGGTGTAAGAGGTATCTTAGCATAATGTCTTCCGAAAGGCCCTCCGAGTAGTGGTGGCGGGCTTTGTTCACATTGAATGGGAACAATGGTAACCTAATCCACCTTTTGAGAAACATGTAACAGAATCTCTGTTCTAATTACATATGCAACAATTTTACCAAAGCCCATCCGACAACGAACGAACTCTCTGCAATCCCTGAAAACACTCGCCCTCCTGGTGTATTCAAACACAATCAACAGCTACATTCAGTTCCGAGATCAGTGTTCCTTGACGAGCCGAACACATGGTTACCATTACCATTGACATCATAAAAGCATTATAATTAATAACAAACTGAGACGAAGCAGGGTTCGTTACACGTTATACCTCATACCACAAAATATCTCTTTCTCTCTGAAGGTCTGAGCAATTGTGCAGTGCCGATGCCGCCGCCCGTACTTCAATTACAAGCTTATGCTGAGGTGGCTCTTCAATTGCGCAGTACTAACTGGGAAACCCGTATTATGGGAGTACGAAAGGGTGCCATTGTCACTATATTCGTAGGGTTACTTTTACGACAATAATTTATGTTGGTAATAATTGTGATTATGAGTATGTACCTACCCGTTGGCCCCCAGCCCTCTCTGTGTATTATAATTGCAAGAAATATGTACAAGTGTCACCAGCAATTATACGCTGTATTGTCAAATTTTATTTTTTTTTCATATTTCAATTGTTCACTTGCAGGTCCCCAAGGAATTCCGGGCGAAAGAGGCGAAATCGGTCCACCAGGGCCGGCCGGGCCACCAGGCGAAAAAGGACCCCGCGGTAAACGTGGTAAACGAGTAAGATCCTCTTTAGAGAAATTTTCTATTAAGTTTTTGTGCCTTTTTTGATGTAAATTTTGTGAATTTGTAATTTTTTTTTTGTAAATACATGTACATATGTGTGGCATTGCATGTAGAGGGGGAATGAGAGATGATGTAAATTTAGTCCTTGCATGCTTGTAAATAAACTAAGTTAAGTGTAGAGAAGAGTAGTACAAGGCTGTAGAATTTTAAGCTTATTTTTTGCGGTTTTTAAGGTGGACTCACATGGAGCGTAAAAACTCATACAACAGCTGGAATTAATAAGGACACTCCGTTGTAGTTTGTTACATTTTATAATGTGCATCTTGTTCGTGTAATTTTGGCAGAGATTTACTGGTACTTTTTGGGGGGTGGTGCTTAGATTAGAAGCGGTTCCCGTACCTCAGGCGCGAAATAGATTAGCAATTTGCATGAAGAGCAACGCGAAGCATTTTTCTTTAAGGAAAGAATTTTGCAAACGCAATGCTTACAGTTAAGATAGACTCGACAGCTGTCCTTAGAAAGCTTCTCAATTCAGTCGTTCTGACTTGGATTTCAAAATTCTAAACCGCTTTTATGCGCTCCAAAAAAAACAAATAAAAAAGACTCGCTCAGGTGACTGGATTTAAGAAACTAGGTCAAGGGTCCTATGTGGACTTGCTGTGGAAAATATTCGATGATTTATAACAATTACGTTCTGGTGATCCGTAATTGATTTAAATGCAGTTAACGGAAATCACTGAAATTAGTTTAGTTGACTCTATTTGACTTTACCTGATGCCGGTTGACTTTAATTGATTTTAGATGACTTTTGTTGACTTTGGTGTGGTCAAAGTGACTCGCTTCGGAATAAAAGAGGGGATATAAGAAAGTGCACTTGCAAAGCCTTTCTCAATCACTTCGAATGACAATAAACGCACACTGTGTTGAATTTGGCAGAATCTTTCGACTTTCTACAGCCGTCAACTTCTGAGATGTTGCCGGTTGTAGAAAATCGAGCTGTCAGTGCCGCGGCCTCGTGCGCTCACTTAACCTCCCACTGCAGATGAAGATGGGCAAAGATTTTCAAACTTGAATTTGTTGAGTACCTAATGTAGAATTATAGTTTAAATGAGATTGAATTCCGTAATCAAACTACCGAATTCTTAACACTGCACGTCTAAGGCCCGTTTGCTGATACTACTCAGCGATTTAAGTTTTTCTTAAATACCTTACGGGCTACTTTGTCATGTCATAAACTGTCACATACGACTTTAAGTGGAACTTAAATCACTTATATGTGTAGAACCAGCAAACGGGCCTAAGACGCCAATTATGGGAAACAGGAATTCAGCGACCAGTCTGTTAAAGTCGTACCTAACATCCTTAGGCGGTGACTGAGTCCTGTTGCTACGATTAAATTGGTGTCTCTAGTGGTAAACTTCCATTTGTGGGCGCCATCTATAACGAGGTATTTCCATACTGCATTGTCCCTTTAACCAGTTAGTTACTTCACCTTTTTGATGCAGAGTCGTTGAATCTTTTCCTTTTAAGTCAATCAACGCAAATCACGCGAAAAAATTGCCATTCAAAATACCCAAGGATGTCTCCATCTGCCTTCGCCAACGTATATTCTCCATCCTTGTTTACCGCATATATGTATTGACCTACATTGCACAGTTTGTCTCTAAAAATTCTGCCCTAAGTGGCCTTGAAATTTATAAAAGTTGGTAAGATCTGAATTTCTAGATTTCTAAGTGGCTAGATCTGGACTTACCACGCCTAAAGTAGCATAGGGAAGGGAGTAATCTGGTAGTTGATGAGTGTTTTTCGGACTGGATCTTATTGTCTTAACACTTGATTTTAAATATTTAGCGAAACTTGTAAAATTCCTGGACTATCACCTATCTCTTCCCTCGATTAGGCGCTTTTTTAAGCCTGTTCAGGGTCAGATTCGGCTTCTTCGTGCTTCAGTAACCCCACCATTATCGAAGGATATTGGCCGTAAGTGAGTTCATGTTTTGGGTTCAAGGTTTAAAACTCCCTTGGATCATTTGAAATCAAAAGTCGGACAAATGAGACTGACAGCGCCCGTAATATCGCGTGAGATATTGACGCTTTCTGATGTTTGGTTAAATATGAAAGTAGCCTCTTATAGCGAACTGGCTAACCTCATAGTTATCTGGACTACCTGCAGCTCTTATCGAAATGTTAACCTTTTCCGATACTTTTCCAAACACTTTTCCAATAGAAATATTTAAAAGTAAAGCAAAAACCGCCTGTAGCCCTTGAAACTTGTGGCCAACATGCCGATTTTTCGTTCGCTTAATTTAAACTCCTACTCAACTGAACCTTTTCTACATTTTCTGAGTTTACGCTTGCCCTTACATTGTGTTGGTGTATTCTTTTCTTTTTTACAGTTTAAAGTTGTCCCCATGTAGTAATGTATGTATGACAAATCAATACCCTGCGTATACAACTGTCCAACGGTATTTCCTGTTGTAATATAGGCATTCAAGTAAATCGATTTTCTAGGAATACGTCTTATCTGCCAAGTGCCACCTTCCTGCAGATCAAAACATAGCAACAACACAAAAAAAGGACAAATGTTACAAATGATTGAGCAATTTGCATACCATCCCTGGTAAGCCGACGACGACGATTCTTTATTTGGCAATTTCTGGCCCAAATTGGATTATTGTAATGAAACTTGATTTGTTCCATTAGCTCTACAGGGGTAGCTGCTGCCACTAGACATGTTTCGAAATCTGAAGTATTGGTCATCAATTCAAAGGACCCAGTCAAGAGGTTTGATATTTTTTTTGCTGTATAAAAGGGGTCGCGCTAAAAATAACTCAATTTGACGAGTGGTCAATCGGAAATGAAAAGAAATCCTCCTCTGACCTATATCACAAGACGAACAATAATAAAAAGAAGAAGCACCAGACACATGTTTATCCTTACCAGAGGAGCTACGAATTTAAAGGGTCCTTCCTTTGTGAAAGGTCATGTTACCGAAACACCTAATGCTTTGCAATTCACTGGTGAAATTGATTTTCTCCCCAAACTTAAGCACCTTGAACGAGTTTCCCTCCTTCGAATACACGTATATTCTCGCATTTGTGTACAGAAAAAAGTTGAGCTCATTTATCACTTCGCAGTTTTAAGGATAATCAAGGAAAAATGAACATTCATCCATTTTAAGTGAGGGCCATGAATGGCAAATGGTTTTTCACCTCTTCAGTGTTTTTGTATGGCAACAACTGAAGTGGATTCAAGTGAAAGTCAAAAATTCTTCCTATGTGCTGGTGCAGGAGGGTTTGGTTTTGATTTCACTCTCAGGTTTACCTACTTAGGTTCGAAGTTTATTCCTTCGGTTGATAGCTGAGCATGGATTTGCATATTGCGGGCGAATAAATACATTATTGGATATAAATGCTTTGGGGGTTTATTGGGTACCAAGATCCTGGGTTTCGATTTAAGACTGCAGGGGAAAAGTTACGGAAACCGCGGTTAAACTTTACCTACATCAATGCATGGCTTTTGTTTTGACGATCGGTAGCTGAATATTTAAAAACTGTCACTTGTTCAACCCACTCGACTTAGACCCTTTGACGTGTACCTAACATTCCGCATCACGTTGTCATACACACAGCTTACAGTGCTTAAGCAGTTATTTCGAACTAATAGTCCGATAGTCCGATATGGTGTCTCGCATACCCGCAAGTGGTAAATCCTAAGCCCTTTGACATGGTTCCCGCACAGAGTTCGCATAGTTCCATTATTCGTCCGTAAATTATGTTTAGATTAAATCACTGACCCTTGTCATTTAAATACCGCACCTCTGCGGGAATGGAACTCCTCTCGCTTTCTATGAATAATGAATTAGTTTGCGATATCTAACGCAAACACAAACACAAATAGAACACCGAACAGATACGCCTACCTATATAAATATTCATTCCGAAGGATAATACGAATTTAAATAAATTATTATTGAATTTAATCTTTGGTTGTATACTCAGAACCGTTAATCCACACCACACATATGGCTATATACAATAAAATGCCAGTCTCAATTGGGTGTGCGTGTGGGTATGACTTGCAAATTCCAACTTCAACAAGGATTGCATTTAATTAGTTTCAATTGTCGCGATTCTGATACTGTTAACATATTTGCACAACGCGTATGCGATTAAAATTCATAGTCTGAAGAAGAAATCGATACGTCGTACATTCAGTGTTGCCATATTGGCCGATTTATTGTATTTTGGGCTATATTTTTTCTTAAAAAACAATAGAAATTTTTTCCATTTACAAATCTTTTTCGTTTTATTCCTTCACAAAACTAGAGCAGCGTTGCCACTTTGCTGCAATAGCAGTAGATCTACTGCACTTTTGGCAAAAAACAAATCTACTGCCACTAAATCCAATCTACTGCATTTTTTTTGTTTGATAAACCTTCTCTTGGACAGCTGTACAAAACTGTCATTCAAAATAACTGCTGCAAAGAACGTCTGAACGAAGACAGCTTATTGTGAACTTGGCCACATTCTCTTTTGAAATGAGTTGACCTTGGCTTTTAGAGTATTTCCAAAATGTTAATTTAATTAATGGAACCTTTATTAAAAAAAAAAAACATTAAAGTGGTTATTTATATAGCAAAAAAATCTACTGCGGAAAGATCCAATTTTCTGCATATTTTTCAATAATATACTACGCTCCTTTTTTTAAGTGGAAACGCTGAACTAGAGGAAGAAATTATTTCAAACACGCACTTTTTAAACTTGGCAGCACTATTGCAGTGAAGTGACAAGTTTATTTTGCAGGCCTTTTTGATTTGACACAAGCCACAAAAGTCAATTGCAGTAAAAAGAAGTCAAATGAAATTCGGGGCGCGTATAAATCAGATGGGTAAGTGGAGAAAATATCAACATTTTCCAAGATTTTTGGACTTCTTTCTGGACAATGACTTTGGGCTCCTTTTTTTTTTAATGTTTTGGCTCTTAAAGCAACCCAAATGTTGGCAACCCTGCGCACATTATACCAGTGAATCTAGATATACACCTGCCTATGTGAAAATGGAAATTTGCACAGAATCATCTGGAAATATATTGTTCTTATGATAGCCAGCAACGACAAATTTTTTACGTTTTTTTTTTTTCTTTTTTTTCTGTCGCGTATAGTATAGCACAAGCTTCGAGGTACAGTTTAATCGCTACGGCATTGTTCACAATGCTGCGGAATGAACCAATAGAGTAGAATCTATAACAATGGCTATTGTAACGGCGGTGTTGTTTCAGATTAAGCGTCAATCGCTTCCCGTTGCAGCCCCATCAGCCTGTCAATACATGAAATATGTGCCACCGGGGGTTAGATGCTGCAGCTTTTATAGAGTGAAGTAGTTAGACTTTTGGTTTGAATAATAATGAGTGACATTAGGCCTTACTACTAGTGTAGTTATCATTTCTAACCTTTCATTTACAATTTGTTGTGGCTCACAATATACAGTTTTAAAAGGAAGGCCATTGCAAGAAAGTAAAAGGGAGCAATCTGCAAATGACGATGTTTGTTTTCAACTGTAGTGTCAAATTTATGGTGCGATACAGGGGAAGTTCAAGTATCTAGTAAGTCTGACAGTTGGCTGACTTGATGTATTTAAGTTTAGATTGGCCTAGATCTATCACATGAACCATTTTGCCAGTTGACATCTATGGAGAGATAGCCGTCAAATGTAGTCGAGAATTTCTTGACTGACTACTAAGTTGACAGTTCGTATATGGGGCTGACGTAGGAACGGTGACATTACAGACTATTCAAGTTTTTGCGTTCAAGGTAGGTACATCATCAAAATTGTTGAATGTGCCCACATACTTTGGGAAACGTTTGACAGAGAGCTTAAAGAATGTGATGTTCAACGTGACTTAAATGACAGACCACAATATGAATAAAGAGCTGTCAATATTTTGCTATAGATTGTACGACTTCTATTGTAGAATGATGGGGTCTATCCGACTTTTATTTGAGCAGTAGTTATAATTCATAATTGACGCAACTGTTATGTGTAGGTAACGTAGGACTAGCAAACAATTAAACGCTGCCAGTTTGACTTAAGCAGTCAAATGTTGAGTAAAAGTATAAAATGTTAACAATTTTCAAAACACAAAATGGCGACAACGAATACCATATGTTAATCACCATAAATTACTACTCGACAACTTTAGAATTAGCAGTGAAAGCGACAAAAGAACATTGCATACTGCTTAATTTCATTTCCAACAAAGAAACATCGTTTTATTAAAGGCCAACCATTATAGTATTAGGTTGGTTTAAACGATTATGACAACCGACAAAATCACAAAATCGGGACGCGTCATTCGCTCATCGTAATTGCTAAATTTTCCTTCCAACCAAGAAACAATCGTTTTGGTAATGGGTAATGGCATACCATTATAGAATTGAGTTGGCTTAAGCTAGTTTCAAATGTGGTTGAAATTAACTTAATTTCTGTGTAGTGCCAACATGTAATCATTTACAGGCCGGCATGTAATTAAATTATGGACAAGACGTACGAATTCAATGTAACCGCAAATTGGCTTAAGTCAGCTTAATCGCATGTATTTATATTATGATCATATGCAAATATGGATTTGAAATCTGCAAGCCCAGTTAGTAGCTTAAGTCTGCTAGATCGAAGCTTCACTAACGAGTTCCAATTCAGGGTATTAACAACTTCAGTGCTTTGACAGTTATGATTACTGGCAGAAAAACATTTTTACACATACCTACGAAATCAACAAGCAGCAGTCGAAAATCTTTCAAACCAAGTGACAATGACAAACAAACAAATTACAATCATTGTCAGCAGTGTAACCAACAAATAGGATTTTACTCAACTTGTATCAATCATTGTATACACTTGTATGCTTCAAATTGTTTTCATTTAAGAGATGATTTATCTATCCCCATTCGTAATATCATCTGCACGCTGTATGCAAGTTTAAATATATCGTTCTATTACTTTTGTCGCGACGACATATGGCTGGGAAGGTAGTGACAAATTGTACAAAACCCTCAGTGTGTACTGTTACTGTGTAGAGACATTTAACATTACACTTTACTTCAAGAGAGTATTCATAACCTCTTCAACGCATGTTTATTATGGAAAAAATATAGAAAACCAGTCTCACCTGTTGCAGGAGGAGTAGGAATAACTTCCTTGTAGAATCCGCATTGCCCTTTTTTAAATACTCCAGCGAACCTTTTCGGAAGATCGAGGTAATTGCGTTGTAATTGACATTTTTAAATGCTACTGCGTGGTATCCCAAAAAAAAAGAAGTAGCACGCGTTGTGGCATATATTAAGGTAAATGTGATTTTTGTACCTGTATTTGCAGTTTTTCCATGTTTCTCTGACTTGAATTACAACTCTTTATTCACAAATTGGGGGCGTTCATGTATATCTAAAGTCTGACAGCTGTCTAACTTGATGTATCTCATGTCGTTTTCCATTGGGACAGAAAAAACACTTTTTTCAGATTCAGAGCAATTTTGCGAATCTCGATTTCTGAGCGAGATTTACACCTACTCACACTTTTACCAAAACGTTTGTCATTTGTCAATTGTTATTAGTTACGTTTTTAAATGACAAGTCTGTGAAAAGTAGAGAAAAATTTACATTTGGTCGCTTCAATGGATATCAACATAAATACATTTTAATAAACACGAATTACAATTTAAGAACAGCTGACTTTTAAAACACGCTTCATCACAAATGCAAACAAAAAAAGAAGAAAAATCTCGTTCTATGTTCCATTGGGCAAGGAAAATCTGAAATCTGGAAATCAAAATGGAAAACGTCATCAGTTTTGATTGACTTATATCGGTCATATGAACAGCTGTTTTAGTTGACGTTTATGGAGAGTTAGCCGACGAAAATATTCAAGAAATTCATACTAAGTTGACAGTTCGCATATAGGTATGTGGTTGACGTTCTCGACGAATCTAGTTTTTCTAGATTTTTGAATGTGCCCCTTATGTCTCTAGGTTTGGTACAGTAATTGACGTTTTGGTTTCAATTGCTTTTAGATGAATATGGTGAATGGTCTGACACGTTTAGTGTTATTTGAAGTGAGAGCTATGCAGCTATGAGTACATAATCTAATATTCAATGGTAAAAGACAATTCCATATCTGTTCGTGACAGCGACGGGCATTCTCATTCTCAACTGCACTTCCTGTACAGTTTCTTTCTGCTTGACTTGCAGAAAAACGAAAACACCGAAATAGAAAGTATTTCTCTCTTATTCTATGTTCTATAAAAGTCAACTTTAGCACTGATTTATACTATACTCGTACAGACGTCGCGTCGTACATAATGCATAGGCTCGTGGAAGCGTGCTATTGGAGGTGCACAAATTCCACAATGTCTATGATTTATGCCAAAGTCTCAATTGTGCCCTAAAAACGATAGTTTTTGCTGTATTGATTTCGGCAAACTTCCAAGTGGGTTGTGAACGGACGTAAACAAATTGTCAACAAATGCTATGGGGGAAAACAAATTCCTGTGAATTCAGTTGCAAATATTTGAAAATACTGCAGGAGACAGTCATACAGTGAAGGATTAGCCACGTAGCAAGAGTAGCAAATGCTACGGGCCTAGGGGCTCCGCGCAAGCACTCTTTCTGACTGCAGAAAAGGTATCTATTTATATTGAAGTATGAAAATATGGAGCAGGGATTTTTTTTTTTTTTTTTTGATCAAATTCTCAAAATTCTCTCCTTTTTTCTCAGTAGTAAATTGCACTTAAAAATGAATTGCTATGTCCTTTCTGTCGACAAATTATGAAACACACTTTTTTTATTTATGTTGTGTAAAATGACCAAGTTTTGACGGGTTGTTGAAAATGTTTATTTAATTTGTTTTGATTTTTTGTTCGTTATCTTATCAACTTATGAACATTATTAAAATGTAAAATATTTGCAATTGTCTAATTTCATTCGGGACTTATGTCCCATTTAAACGATAAAAATTCCGGACTTATGTCCCTGCGTTTGAAAATATTTTTTTATATCAATGTAGGTACAACTTACCACGAAAGAGTTGTAGCAAAATGTTCAACTATAATTTAAACTTTAAGTACCTACATTTCTAAAAGTAAGAGCTGGTCACACAACAAATTATGTTTTGAAACGCAATACTCCCAAGTGGGGAATAGGACTGCAAAAATAACAAGGGAGTTCCCCAATCTTTTCATTTTGGTACCCATTTCCAATAACGTGGGCCAAAAAGTTGAATGCCGCAACCAAGATTACGGACTAGTTTCAAAGATATGTAAGTTGGAAACGGGAATAATGACAATATAGTGGAACGGAATCCTAGTGACTAGTTTCTCGTTATGAACGGCTGATCAAAACCTTAATACTGGATACACTCTCCTTGAATCACTGAATGGGTACATTCAAGCAAAGGACCAACATTTCCAGATATTGAGGCAAAACCCAAAGATCAAAATGGCTGGAATATCAGCAAGAGACTTTTACACGAAGAAAGCAAAATACAAAAAAAGAACATTATAACAGCTCATCTACACTTGAGTTTGAGGACTTTGATGAAAATCAAACTTCACAACTTTATGAAATTTATTTTCGCTATTGATACGTACTTTTAGTACAGAGTCTCGATTAAAAACCACTTAAAAGCTCACAAACATTTTTTCCAAATTGTTTTTCAAGGTTTGTTTCTGCTAAATAACAAAAATAAATTCACATGAACGTACGAGTACCTATTCCAAGACTAGATTGTTATCGTTTTCCCTCTCAGTAACCTTGGCTCTGATATCTGGTTTATACAGTTTTTGCTGCTGTTCCCGAGAATCTCTAGTTCATCTTCCAAAATCCGTGAATATTGACAAAATGCAGTCTCTTATTTTTAAAAATTCGTCGGTTGACTTAAAAAACTTGAAGAAGCTGATCTCAATTGTATGTGCATCAATAACGCTTTTGACGAAAGAGTTTATAGTTTATTGAACGACTTATATACCGAGGAATGAAACCGAATAGCATTTCACTTAATAAAGGACTAGCCATTCACTCGGTTTAATTTCTTAATCTTAGTTTTAAATCCTTATTAAACACGAAGGCACTAAACTCGTAAATTCTTTAAAAGCAAACAGTAAATGTGGAAATAATCTTTTTGATTTATTTAATACCATAAACGCATAATAACATATAGCATAGCAATCCAAGGGCCCCTTGATAGAAATCGCTACATGACTCGCGCCGTGTTAATCCGGCACTGTATGTTAGCCGCCTATATGCGATATTCCGTTCAACCGGACGACAGCTGTTGCTAATGGCGAAATATCTTTCCTCGTTGAGGAAGAATTGGGTTTACATATGGAAGAATGTCTACACGTATAGTTAACGACTGTCAATGGAAACATAAAAATGATTAAACCAACATATATATTAGGTACACCGTATACACGTTCATTGCGTGTAAAATAAATATTTGGCGCAACAGGACCCTAGGCCTAGTTTCTCACAACCATTCGTTTTGTGTGAGTTTTTCATTTTTTGAACGAATGGAAGGGATTTTCAATTTCATGCCGATTCCAAACGGCTAATTGAGAAGCCCTTTTAAGACAGTTAATACTCTCGAATGTTTGTCCGACATTCGCGAGAGGTGGCGCAGTGGAGAAAAAAAAACCCTAAGTTGGAATCTGGGTTTTTGCGGGGTTCGTACCTGGGACCCCTCGCCTAGTAGTCCTACACACACTAACCAATTAACCACTGCGCCTACATTCATTCGTTGCATATCTATACTTATAATAAAACTGTAGGCAATTTTTCTGTTACCTAATGGCGTGAAAACTACTGCACAGATTTCGATGAAACTTTTTTTGAAATGTTTCTTAAGATTCTGTGCAACATATAGGCTATTCCTTTCATTGCCATGCCTATTTTTTGGAGCGTTTTTGACCAAAATGTGTTTTTTTTCCGACTTTACTGCCTTTAACTCGCCATTACTCAAATAATTCTTTATCAATGCAAACAAAACAAAATACTTAGGAGAGCCAATACTTTTATAGTTATTTCAAGCCATCAATCAGCTTTCTATGTCCTCTAGAAGCAGAGCTACAACCTAAAATCTAACATTAAAAAAATAAATTTATTTTCTGAAATCGAATATTATCAGCCGCCGCGGTTCTTGATCGTTGTTCTGCTTTGGGGTGGTTTTTGGTGGCGCACATCGCACAAGCAAGTTCATATGAAAAAAAAACCAGCCACAACGTGTTTCTGAGGAAATGCGCAGATGGCTGATGATGATGACGTGTGGTGTGGTGGGGGACGTATGGTGGAGGTGGTGTGTATAGAAATTGAGTTCAAGGTTTTTATTTTAATGGTTGTTATAGTACCTACCTTGATACTTACAGTAAAGAATTGAAAAATTCAAGAAGTAAAGACGATATAGGTGACTTATGTTGTTTGATTTATTTATTGTTGGTGTAGATACAAATTTCCGTTAAGGCTTTTGTTTAAGTGGTTGTTTTGATATTACCTACGTGGTACCTACAGTAAGGAAGTGAAACTTCAGTACTTACGCTGTTGAATTTAATTTCCTTAAATTGGTGTTTTAGGTAAATAGATTCGTTTGATTTATTGTTTCAATGTCGACAATGTTCACCGCTTTTTTTTTAGCTAGATTGTTGATTTTAAACAAATATGCCGTTGAGAAAACGGTCAAATCTCTTTTATTGGAAACTACACAGTCTCACGACGCGTACGAAGTTGCGGGCACAGTTAGTAGGTTATAAATGTCTAGCATCCGATGGCTTAATATGGCAACTGTTAGCCAGTTGACTCAGAGTTTTGCAAAACAAGTTTGTCCATGCTTTAAATGTCAATATAAACCAGAGGCAAACCATACTACGACCCACAACCGCAACTCACTCTCACAATCCTCTTGCCGCTGGGCCCGTCATTTTTTTGTTTAATTCGCCATTTTGTTTTGTTACCGGTGCTGTATAAATTTATGTGGTATTCGATTGGGCTGCTTCAGCTTCGCTCTCAGATTTCAGATTTAGTGTGTCTAATCGACCATAAAAACGTCACTTGCTCTTTATTGTGTTGATATTGGAGCGAATCGAATATCTGTAGACTTTGATACTTTTTTTCTCATTTCCTGGCTAATTTTTTTTATGAAAACATTCGAAATTTGCGTCCCGATTGATTTCTAAATATTTGTGCATAAATAATTTACAAAAATAGATTCACCCGATGCAATGCCTTTGCTGTAGAAAAAAAATCACGAAAACGTTAACAACCAGTTGCCAAATTCAAATGCACTTGTATTGTTAGATCTGAAGCAAATATGAGAAAAGATCCAGATTCGAAAAAGTGCCCTCACATCTGAAAAATATTGTTTTTTTTTTTTTTTTGTAAAAAACGAACATAAAAAGTGCTCTGGCCAATCGAATACCACATTAGAATCCGTGTGACGTGCAAAAACACACAAAAAATATAAAATCAATGCTGCCAACCGCTGCCAACCGTGGGGGAAAGTGATAGAGTTCGGGAATACGAAATTTTAACATAACTGAATGCTATTGGTTGGTTATTATAAATTTTTAAAAAACGATTAATATAATTTGTTTAGTTAAAAATGCTTTCTAAATGAGATGTTTTATAAACTAGAAACATATTAGGACAAATATCGTTGTGTATTTTCCGCTTTTGAATATCATTAGCTTCGATTTCATTTGTGTACATTTTAAATAACTGAAGAAAATTGCTCAACATTCTTTTTTCATAAAAACTTTAATCAAATGTACACTTATTCCTAAAAAAAAATAATACTATTCACACGTAACGAACAATTTCAAATCTAACGGATAAAATTCTATGAACGCTGACAGCCACTTTGACGACAACGGAAGTGGCTCATGTTTCTTGCGAGTGTGTTGCTGATATGGAATTTTTGAAGCTACGTGACATCTGTCAATACGAATTTCTATGTAACAATCCTAGCACACTTTATGCCTGAATGACAGCTCCCATCAAATATACGCCTAAAAGTCACCTCACGATATTTTTGACCACACACTTTGGTCCTAGAAATATGATGTAAGAAACATACATTCCCAGTATATTATAAATTGAGTTTCCCTCGTTAACTGTGAACGGATTTGACATCATATCATAGACATTCAACAGTCGTGGGTATACCTACAAAACAACAAACCACCCTCTGACAAGCTCGCAAAACCGCTCAAACATGACCATCAACGAACACACCATCTGTTCGTATCCCCTCCCCGGCTATCAATGACATAATCTCAATAGTACAGAAGGAAATAAAAATCGTTTTCAACTTTTGGCCCCCCCATTTCAAAACAAACGTACTTCGACTTCCCGAGTCACCCCTCATAACACTCATGACGCTGACGCGCAACGACCATCATGAAATCATCGATTCCTCCAGAAGAAAAAAAAATCTTATATTTTATTAAATTCGCAATAAAAGCGTCTTGATTCGCCAAATTGAACTTATTTTCCTGCTGGAACTGGAGCTGGAGCATGAGCTGGAGATGGAGACGGAGATGGAGCTGGAGCACTGCTAAATACAATGGGAGAAAACAAAACTCAAGGAGGCTATAAAAGTTTTCTTTTCTTTTTCGTTTTGGGCAACGCGCGTAGAATATTTCATTGAGCGACAGCTGTCGTTCGCAGCTTCTTCCATCCATTGGCGCGTACAAATATTACAAACCCCATTCGGTGTGCAGTCTCTTTGTGCTGTGTCCTCCTATGGGGAAAGGAGTAGGTGTAGGGCGCACTGCTCTGCAGGGACACAAAGTGATAAAGCGAGCTGCTTTATTCTACAATGTGTATAATAGACGGGCACGGGATATGGGTCGCCACCCCCTACTGCGCCGCTCAGTGGGGGATGGTGATTTGGTGATTTATATGCCTCACCGGCAGATTTCGAATTCCAGACGCTTTCTGTTTCTTAAGCAGCGGCCATCAAAGATCCGAGGGCGGGTTTAGGGGGGCGGGACCCGAAATGCGTGTGGAAACGTCGTCGATTCTTTAGCTTTCAGCGACAATTAGTCTCAAATAATGGAGAAAAATGATTGCGCGCTTTATTGCTTAAATTTTAACGTCCCCACAGGACATCCGCTGTCAGGTGGCATAAAGAATTCAACTTTTGGCCAACGGGCTCACAAACTACACATGGAAGGTGTTGGCGAACAGCACCCGTACTTAACCTTATTTCGACTGATGCAAGCAGGAGAATAAAGGAAAAAGTGCACCAGCTCAAGGAGCACTGCCGAGTGTCCTTGAGCGTGCAAATTCGCAAATATTTGCACTTTCTATCGTCGTCACCATGACAAGAGTGACATAGAGGGCGACCCAAGCCCGAATTGTATGTTTGTTCTGGACTTAATTTTAATCAAAGCGTTACAGGAAGTTGAAGTATCCAGTGAAACGAGAGTGTGTATGTGGGTGTGTGTGTGCGCGCCTGTTTACTTTGCAAATCCGGGTGACAGATGGTGCCGCTGGTGGCCTGGTTGTTCGAGAGCGCATCGATTGGTAAATTCTTTTGTATTGCTTAACACTAGCGCTTAATTTTTTTTTGTTTTGTTTTTTAGTTAACAATGCTTTTTTTGTTAGCTGTGCGGATTGTGGATGTGCTTATATTGTTTTTTATTATATTTTGTTGCCAGCTGAAGTATTATACTTAACACATTTTCTGAGTCACGCTGTAAGTACCTATACCTACACTCTTATGCTTATTTTTTGTCGTTTTTATTTTTTGTTTCTTTTTACTTGGTATCCTGGCGTTGCTATTTTTTTGTTTTGTTCTTTTTATGTTTGGTTTTGAGAGTCGAGCACTCAATGTGTACCACCACCTAGCTTTGATGTTTAGTAGAGCACACACTCACTTACTTGCACGGAGACAGAGCAGACTCTCCAGTCTCCAGAGCACACACGCTACACAAGAGCGCACATGAGCTTTGGTTTTTGTGGCTGCTGCCAGCCAAACAATTCCGGCAAACTTGATCTGCTTAGCACCGTAGATGGGGGTTGATTCTTGATTGGTGGTGGTGGTGGTGTTGGTGCTGACGATATGGTGGTAGTTTTCTTATTGTGTTGTTTGCTTTTGCAAGGGTAAACCAAGGGATGCTGGGGGTAGATCAATGCACTGGGTTCTGATTGCACATTGTCTTGCAGATATTTGGTCCAGGAGGTAAGGACGAGGATTACGATGACCCTCCGGTGACATTGTTACGTGGTCCTCCCGGACCACCAGGAAGTTCTGGAAAGGACGGACGAGATGGAAAGGATGGTTTGAAGGGTGAACCTGGCGAGCCAGGTGAGCCTGGTTCGTTAGGACCTCGTGGTTTGGATGGTTTACCTGGAGAGCCGGGCATTGAAGGGCCACCCGGTTTGCCGGGATATCAAGGACCGCCGGGAGAGAAAGGAGATCGCGGAGATATTGGTCCACCGGGGTTGATGGGACCACCTGGCTTGCCCGGACCACCCGGCTATCCTGGCGTCAAGGGCGACAAAGGAGATCGCGGCGATTCAGTAAGTGATTTTCAAATCTTTATATTTCAATTGACATTTAATTGGCTTTTATCCCAGAAGTACAGAAAAATGCGAAGACGACAAGATGAAGGAATGTCCGATGCGCCACACACGCCAACGATTGAATATGTAAGTACACTTCAGAATTTATTTACATTAATTATTCTGTCCTTGCCTTTGGTCGAGTCCTGTCGGGCTTCAATTTTAGTTTACTCGAAGACGACCGCAAATAAATTTCTTATTTGATGCAGAGTGCAATGTGCTGAGGGCTTAGCTTCAAGTGCGTTTCCATCTCACACATAGGTACGCGAATTGACTTGAATCAAATTCGATTAGATACGTTCGCTTATAGGACGATTCAATTACCAATTTCTTTACTTCTATATGTATTTTAGGTTTGTAAAACGAAAGGATTAAGATAAAAGTATTTAGTATTTTCATGAATGCCCTTCAAAAGTTTAAGCCCCAATTCCTAGATGTGAGCTTATACAAACTATGAATAGTTTCTTTGCTCCAACAGTTAGTAGGTACATCCAAGCATGAAAGAAAAGCAAAATTAAACTCGACCCAATGAAGCACGCATTAGGTACCTATAAAACTTTCATATTAGAAGGGATAGAGAACACTTCAGATGAGATTGCAACTCTGGCAAATCCTATTAAAATCCCTCAATTGCACTTCTGTTTCTGGAATCAAATATAAAAGTCCTTATTATGAACACTTGTTCCGAGGGTGGATATGGGTACACATTCTTTAGTGCACTCAGTGGTCAATGGCTGTTCCTGATCAACTCGAGTAACTTCCTTCTGTTTACCTAACTTCTTTAATATGACCTTCTTTGAGCTGTTCCGTGCTCCTTTAAAGCATCATGGGATTCATTATACGATCCTTACCACCACCAGATAGAATAGGGAGTTTAACTGGTGATTAATTTTCCTGTTTATTATGGATACAGGCTGCAGCTCCAATTAGGTAATGATATCATTGCACTTGTAGTAATCAACTTTTCGTCTCGTCATTTCAATTACCAATTCAATTATTGATTATTTGTCTCTACTCTGTTTACGTCGATTGAATATACCCTTACTATTTTTTTTTTTTTTTTTTTTTTCTTTTTGTCTGAATTGCTTAAAGCAGAAGTTAATTAAAATTTAAAATGTTAATTGCGTCCAAGTGCATCATTAGTTTAGATCTCTGACGCAAAAACATATTTGTCAAGCGTGTGTTATTTTTTTTTTTTTTTATTTAATTAAACTATATAAATATTCAACGAGTGGGAACGCTTTTATTTAGCTTTTATATATCCACATTCGTTGTCACTTTTGGTCATACATTTGCAATGTTTATTTAATTGACTTAATCTAAAAATGCACACATTCTTGCATTATTTGCATATTTGTTTTTTGAAAATGAATTATGGTTTTTGGTGTATTTTGTTTATTCTGATTAGTATACCATTAACAGATAAATAAACCCGTGCTGGTATCCTGACCCTTGATTCCATAGTGAAATTTTGAGGCAAGTGATACTTGGGACTGTTGTTTCTCGCGGCTTTGTTTCTTGGCACGTGGTACGACATTTTCAACATTCGCAATATTTAAAAAATGTTAAACTTCTGCTTTAAACCACTTCATGCTCACCAAAATTGTTCTTGCAGCCCTTCATGTAAACCCAGTCCCGAGATTAAGTACAAGAGGCTTAAAATTAATCCTGAAGTGTTTCCACCAAATAAAAGAAGATTAACTTGACGTATTCTCTCTTACAGTCTGACTCTGTCCATTCGAGAGAGGATGACGTTTCACGAGAGAGAGAGACATTTTTTTCCATTTTTGACGTCTAGTTTTTCATTTCTGTCAAGTGCAGCTCTGTTTGCTTTGAATTTTTGACATCTCGAGCTGTGGAAAGTGTGTTCACAAACCGGACTGTACATACAAACCTGGTTGATAATACAGATTTATTTATTTATTTCTTATCTCCCTCCCTTTTATGAGATTAACTTTTGTATGATAAATCCCGAGATTTATGCGGGATTTACGGAATCGAGTAATTTTCTAAATCTCGCAGTTAATCTCCGGCGGAAACGTAGCATTAGGAGTTAGGAGAGAAAACCCTGATTATGGAGCAAAAAGTCTGACAAAAACACATTGCATTTGTTTAACTTAACATTATATAAGGAAATTGGTAGTATTCCATATTGACTAATTACCAACGCGAAAGATCGGACGGTAGGTTTTTAAATTGGGAATTGAATGGCCGCCTATAACAGTAGTTGTCAATTCGTTAATAGTAGGTATTGGGGACGTTTCAAGTATCTAGTTTAGTAAGTTTGACAGCTGTCTGACTAGATGTATCTCGGTTTTGATTGGCTGAAATCGGTCATATGAGCAGCTGTTTTAGTTGACGTTTATGGAGGGCGAATCTAGTCAAGAAGTTCGTAACTGAGTAGTAGATTCCTACTAAGTTGACAGTTCCGGTATGTAGATGACGTAGCAAAAGTGTCGTTCGCGACCAATCTAGTTTTTGCGTTCAGGTTACATCGTATCCAGACCATTCTAGTCGACTTAAGATAACTAGATTCTTGAATGTGCCCATTGTCTCTTTCACTGAACGAAGATAAATGAAAGCTTCCAAAATGACCTAGTTATGCATCCATATTTGGATGCATTCAGCAACAATTTAACTTGTATGATGATTTTTTGTTTAAATAATTTTAAAAACAATAATGAAAAAGCCTGACAAAGCATAAGGCCTGGCCTAAGCCTAAGGGAGACCTTAAAAGCCTGACGCGTCAGGCCAAATCCTGACGTTTCATAACACTAACAAGGAGCGACGCTATAAATTGCTTTAATTAAAATTCCTTATACCAATAGGAAAACTTTAGCTTATAGTTCAAAAACTAATGTCGCATTAAAAAATAAAATACAAATGTTTTTTTTTTTTAAATCCACTTCACTTTCCTTGACTTTACGTCAATTCTACGGCTCTGCCAGATGCAAAGGTGAAAAATGACGACACTTATGGCACTGTGCATGTACCCCTGTACGCTTCTATTGAAGAACCGGTGATAGACTAGGGCAGGGCCAGACCAACCATATGTGCTAGATGTGCAAATGCACAGGGCGCCAAGCTGGCTTTAATCCTCTGGGCTAGCGGCTCCGCCTCTGATGTAGCTCTGGTGGGCGTGAGACAGCCCCGGCTGTCAACGGGCCCGTCTTGCGACAGTCCTGCCACTCTAAAGGTCCTACTTGCGACAGTCCCGACAATCTACAGGTCCGTCTTGCGACAGTCCCGGCTCAGCCATATGTTTTGCAAAGTTATGTACATGCATTGCCCAGCTGCTGCAGGGCGAAGAAAATGGTAGGGGTGGTATGGGAAAAGTGTTTTTCAAATATAGAAAGGTATTGTTGCAACAAGCGCATCCTTACAATACAATTCCTGAGTAGGAGCAAAGCCGAGTGCTTACAGCTAGTTAATAATGCTTTTAGTTTTTGAACTGCATCAACGTTAGTTTCGCTGCATAAGCTTGAAGATCTTAAAGATCACAGTTCCACATTATTACTCTGTCTAAGAATAAGTCTTGTGAAAAACAGTCTGAGAATCATGCCCAAAGAAATGCTTACAAAAAAAACGTGCCACTGACCAAAAAAACAATTATAAATCTTGAAGAAAACGCCAAATTAATAATAGGCCTATTCCCTTACGATAATGCATTCGAGTACATTAGTCAAACTTCGTTCCCTTACGCAAACGTTGGGTAGAAGAGAACGAAGTTTGACTAATGTTTCGAAACACGCCCCAAAAAACTTAACTCAAAAAACTTGTAAATCCATGGGAAGAGCAATAGTTAAGTTCCTACCCAAAGCTCGATGACTTTATTAACACTAATATTTCTACAGTGTCTGGCTGTTTAGCACGTGTTGTATTAGAATCAAACCAAATAAGAATCCGCTTTTTCGCTTTTATGTTTGATCTACCACTTCTATGTCAACGTGGTCGTAAAATTTTATTTGTTTATGTTTTGATATTTCCATCACATTAGATATTATCTATTAGGGATAGGGACACTATACGAGCTTTTATTAAATGCACTGTGGGTTGACTCGCAGCACATTACAACCATTTTCAGACGTTCTTACATATTTACCAATAACTTGCTAATTATCATTCCAAAGTGAAATCAAAAATCAAATTTCTGAACAGTCCAACAACAGCAACAGATTAAACAATTTCTCTTTTAATTCGTCATAAAAATTCATTCAGCTCATTTAAAATCAAATATTTCTTTCTCAAATAAAAGCTATACGGACCACCTGGACCACCCGGACCGTTGGGACCACCAGGTCACCCTGGCCCAGCGGGAGAACGTGGCCTAGACGGACGCAAAGGAGATCAGGTAATTTAATAAATTAATAACCTCACCCTCGAAACATATAAAAGAAAAACGAAACTAAAAACAAATCCATCATTTTAACGCTTCAGGGAGAAAAGGGACTGAAAGGTGATCAAGGTCCAATGGGCTTACCTGTAAGTTTATAATTAAACAAAATATTTTTTTTTTTTTCTTCTTGTAAATGACATTGATGTGTATCTGTCTATCGATTGATTAGGGTCCAATGGGTTTCCGTGGTGATTCTGGTCCGTCTGGTCCTGTTGGAAAACCTGGACATCCGGTGAGTTATATTTTCACATCATTTTGCTCTATACAAGGTTGAGGGAATTTTAGTGTAGCTTAGCTTTTTCAATTCCATTCACTGCTCTGTATGTAACTAATCAGTGTAATCTCTATTTCTAACAGGTGTGGGCTTATTAACCAAACACTTTACGCTGACAAAAATAAGTTAAAAACAAAAAAAAAAACTAAGTATCCAACAAAAATGCTAATGGGCTGCTACTCTACCACTACTGCACACAAGTTCATTGTTGTTGCTAGAAAAAACAAATTAAAATAAAACAAAAAATCTCAGAAAAGTTTCCCGCCAAAAATAAACAAATTAATGAGACAAATTTTGTATCAATAATAAAAATCAGAAAACATTTTTCAGTTTTGGAAATTAATTTTCAATATGTGGTTGTAAATATTTCATTACACTCAATGCGCACGCTTTTCCTATACAAGTATTAATAATTGTTGTAAATTCATTAAAAAAAAACAAAAAAAAACAAATGCAGAAATTGTAAAAAAGTAAACAAAATTTCCATTTAAAAAAAAAACATAACTTCGTCCATTAAAACCAAAAAAAATAAAAAATATTCATATACATTGTAACACACATTAACCCTCATATTTTTTATAAATACTTATATCGCTTGTCTTTTATTAATACCTAACCTACTCAATGGAAATTCGTACTCCAAATAAAACGCATAAATCCGAATTAAATTCCAACAAACCATATCGCACAACAGAATTTAAACGCCAAAAATATTTTATATACTGTATAGTTTGTCGAGAGTTTATTTAACCTTATCCTCACCATCCTTCAAGCTTACAGTTTATTTATATTTGCTTGTCCAAGAATCTCTATTTCCTTTTTTTAAACTTCGTACTACATACAAATATAGTAAGACACAGAAAATATTTTATATTTGCATTTGTTTCATGGAAGCAGTTTTTTGTACCGTCCATACGCTTTCTGTAATTATACAAAAGCTTTTAAGAAAAAAGAAAAAAAATAACATAACTAAAAAACAAAATATTAATGTAGTACAATATTTTCTACAAATTGGAATAAACTCTTCCATAGATCATTGCATAATTAGCTAGGTTAAAAAAAAAAGCAAACAAGAATATATTTATAATATTATATAAAACAAAAATAACTTCTTATTGGTTTCATATCATAAAACAAAAACTAAATTTAAACGCTTTAGAGCGCCAGACTAATTCCATCACCATTCAATTCACTATCCATTATAAAACCCTCTTTCCATTTAAATATTTATGTGTTTTATATTAAAAAAAAAATAATAAAAACTAACAAACAAATCCAAATCTATGTATTTAAATTTTTAATTATTATGAATTAGATAACAAAAATATACTGAATTCAATTATTGTACTAACCTTCCAATTAAATTCGAATTGAGATCAATTAAAACAAGACGAAAAGAGGAATTCCCGCGAAAGTAAACTAACAAAAAAGTATTTTTGTAAAATAATAAATTTGTAACTAATTAAAATGAAAAAAACAAAAAAAAAAACGTTTATCATTAGAGATGTTTGCATTTCCGCAAAAAGTGTATTGAATAATAATTATTAATAATACGTTTTTTTACATATACATATTATTATTATGAGTAACTTGTTTAATTGTTTTATTTTTTATTATTATTATTACTAATCTGTATATAACAATAATAATAAACTTTAAAAATAAATATGATCATGAAATGAAGAGAAAATTCAAAACATTAAATACTGCTGAAATTATAATAAATAGAGACATGTATAGTTTCTTTTTTTTATGAATGAAAGGATAGGCATTTATTTTAAATGTGTTTTCATATTTAGGAAAAAAAAATAAAGCAAAGGGTATCTTGGAAAATTAGTTTTTGTATCTGTATCTGAATGGATTATGTGGGCAGAAAGACGCTAAAACATATTAATTCATAAGAGCCTCATCCACTTTCGTAAACAGGGTTTGTTGTAGTATGGTAGGTATGTGTAAAAAGTATAGGACTATTCATAAGAGAGGGAATTGCTAAAGAGCAAATTACTAGATTTTTCCCAAGCGCACAGTTCCCATTACTTTATTTTCTCAGCTTCTCAAGTACTTTTGATAAACTAAATTTTGTTGAATTGTATAATGCAGTTATCCTGTTTTTTGCATTTTATTATAAACTTCTCAGTAATTTTTAACATAACTATGCTACAGCCAAATAAAATCTGTTTTGTTTTCAATTTCAATTTTATTTATTCAATCTACGATTTATAATAAACAGATTTAGAAAAACGATAAATAAGTTTTATAATAATAAGTTAAATATGAGTTCCATTAAAGATAAGCAAAATTAATCTATGCTTAAAAATATTTCTGGCAAAAATATATCCAACTCGTAATAGAACCTACAAGTTTTTTAGCGTTCACTTATGTCATTTTCCATTGGGACAGCAAAGGCCCTTTTTCAGATTCAGAGCAGTTTTTCAGTTCTCGAAATCAGCTGGCTCTCAGATTTCATGTTCCATTGGCCGGAAAAAAAAACACTATTTTCACAGACAGAGCAATTTTGCGAATATTGATTTCTGAGCGGGATTTAAACCTACTTACACTAACACCAAAACATTTGTCAATGCGTTCACTTATGTCGTTTTGTCAAACTTTAAAGTGTGTTACAAATTACGTTTTTATAGACGGCAAGACTGTTAAAAGTACAGAAATATTTATATTTTTCGGCTGCAATGGATATGAACTTAAATTGAATGAGTGAATTGAAAAACAAATTTCAATTTAAGAACAGCTGACTTTTAAAAAACGCACCACCATAAATGCAAAGAAAGAAAAATCTCATAAGAAAACTCTGAAATCTGCAGGCAAAATCTGAAAATCCCAATGAAAAACGACATTCGTTTTTTCTTCGTCTCATTTGACACTGACGTTGTCGGGAAGTGCCCTAGAGGTTTGAGTACTTGCGTAAGCTTAGTAAGTTTTGATTGCCCTAGATCGATCACATGCAAGGTTTTCTAAGTCGACGTCTATAAAGGGTAGCCGACGATTCTAGTCAAGAATTGATTACTGAGTTGACATTTCGTATACTTTACTGACGTTATCAATGTGAGATCAATTATACCGAACAATGGGTTTGTTTGACGTGGGCCCTAGTGCGCACTAGTGCGCACTGGGTAAACCCTAAAGTGTTCGATATAGCACTGAACTCAACCTGGTACTGAAAACCTGCATTCGACATGACTTCTATGGCGCCCTAGTTGTGCCCTGAACTGACCCCAGTTAATTAGTCGGGGCAAGAACTCAGTGCTGCGTTTCACTGTCATTTCGCTTGCTGTTATTCAATTGTTGTGATGTGATAAAGGTAAATACAATAAATTTCACATTCAAAAGTGAATTGTTTGAAAACAACCACGTTTATGAACTGAAATTGTATATTATAGGAAAATGGAATAGAAAAAAAATGGAATCAGAGCTAAATAAATTTTCAAAATCATCATCTTTTATTAACTATTTGAATTATGGAAATCGCAAGATCAGAACTAAGTGCTCTCATTTTCAACAATCAACAATAAACGGAAAAAAATGTTATCTTGTTCATACGTCGTTCACTAAAAGACAAATATTTTTCAATTTCAAAAACTGAGAATCTTCAGGGAAACATATTTTGTGTTCGATATAGTAGCCGAATTTTCAGGGTTGTGCAGGGTTTTTGGCAGACATGAAAATCATCTGACACTTTTCAGTGCGCACTAGTGGGCACTAGTGCTAGCCACGTCAAACAAACCTCTAGTTTTTGCATTCAAGCTTCAATGTAGGTACATCCTACATCTAGTCTAGACCAATCGAGTCGTCGTAAGATCACTAGGTTTTTGAATGTACCCAATGTTTCCACCAGAAATCTTTTTCCGATCTCAGATTTTACGCTGCTCATGGAACATGCAATGAAATTGATCTGCTTTTGTAAATGGATTAGTGCGTTACTTGACAACAATATCAGCTGTTCAAGTTGCATTCGTTTTTGGCAAAATCACAAATGGATATCGACTTGATAAATATTTCCCCTGTTTTTGATACAAATGAAGTATTTTTGGAGATTTGTAGTCTTCAGATGACGAAGAAGACAATGAAGATTATAGTAATAATATCCATAGCTATTTATATATTTCAATATTTTAGTTTCCACGAAACTTTGCCCATTTGCCTTGAAAGTCAACTGTGCAAAGTATAATGGTATTTGTGGTTGTATGTGTAAATCTGAAAAAAGGTCGAGATCCGCAAAAGTGATTTAAATCAAAACAACGATTGATTTTTTGTCCCAATGGAAAACGACATAAATATCTACGTTTCTGTAATTGTGTCAATAATAATTACATAATAACTTCATAACCTAACCTCGAATAATTCCAACAGAAATTCTTCTTTTTTCCTACAATGCAATTACAAAAGCACTTATCTACCACACTTTAGGTTAGGACTAGAAATACGTAGGTAGCTTTAACTGCAAAGTAGGACTTGGTAAGATCGTGATAGAGAGTTAGTGGTACCCTGCCGCACTCCGTTAGAGATTCGACTTTGAAGGTACCTACATGATAAAAAATCAGAAACCAGCAGTTTAATTAAATTTTTGAAAAGGCGGTTGCTATTCGCATGTCGTTCGACACACGGCTACGTAACAAAACGTCAAAGTTGTATTGGATCAAATTGGGGCATGTGGCTCGCTTAGTTTGCGATTTCAAACTCCAGTATTTCGGGCATTTCGGTTTAAATGTCCAACTTATGTTTTGAAGCACTATTTGGCTCATGTATGATGAATTACGTAGCCATGTCCCGAAGCTAAGCATTAGGAAAACGTGAGTCGGTACAAAAAACACGGGTCAAACGCCACTTCGGTTTGAAAATGGACTATGCTTTAAGCACCGACAGCTAGGTTAGGTTTTTTTTAGGTTGCTAAACAATTTCCTTTTAATAAGATAGCCGAGCCGTATACTTTTACATCTTGTCTGGATAAGGTACCTACCTACCTATTTATAGTTAATATTGTGAAACATAATTAGGCTTCGAAATATGCATTGAAACCATTTAAACGTTCATATTATAAATCAGCTGAATGTCTTTTACAGCTGAATGTCTTTCTCATATTGACCAGAAACAATACTAATACTACTAATAAATAATAAGCCTCTGATATTGACCTTCATAAATAGGTACTCGTAGCATCAGAATATTTATCTTGTAAATAACTTATTACTAATTGGAATGCGGTCATATCTACTTAAACTTATATGAGCAACGTTAAAGTTAAGTTATTGTAATGTGTAATCAACACTCGCTTCCATGCACATACTAAAACGCTCTTTGCTATTGCAGGGCCCACCGGGATTAGATGGGATGAAGGTATTTGAAAACGCCGCTCTCATCATAATCCATTCTAAATTAATTTGTCATTCTATTGCAGGGAGCACAGGGCGAGACTGGCCAAAAGGGTGAACGAGGTGACCCTGGACTTCCAGTAATTATTTACCTCCTATGCAATCCTATCTTCCCAAATTTAATTTTGTTCCATTTAAGGGTACCGATGGTATACCCGGTCAAGAAGGACCACGTGGTGAGAAAGGCTCCAGAGGCGACCCAGGTCCACCCGGAAAACGAGGAAGAAAAGGAGATCGAGGCGACAAGGGTGAGCAGGGTGTACCTGGCCTAGATGCACCTTGTCCGCTGGGATCAGATGGTTTACCACTACCAGGTTGTGGTTGGCGACCACCAAAGGTAACATTTTTATGTTTACTTATTCTGTTCCGTCGCTGTGGGGTAAATGCGCGAGATAAGCGTATACTTATCTTGCTTGTCTGTCGACCTGTGATGGCGGTCTGACATTGTATGATATGGGCCTTCATTCTTATGCTTGCATGTTTGTCTTTTTCTGCTTTTGTCTGTTGCACTAACATTTACTTTAACAAAATAACAAATATAGGAACCAGCCGTGGCTACACCCATCCACAAAGACTATCTGCCGGATGTGACGGCGCCCGAGAACAACGCCAGCGACTACGAACAAGAGGAAGACGAAGAGGAGACCGGCGAAGCTGAAGAAGAGTACGACGACTATCAGGACAACATGCACAATGCGGACTAAGCAAAACCAAAATTCTTTCCAATTGTATTTCTGTAGATTTTATTTTATTCTAAATAACATTGGGCACTTTTTTCTCTGTCTAAAAACAAAGCTGTAGCTAAGATAATCATTTTCCTGCTGATAAAATACAAAGTACCAGACAACTTTAACTTAAGTAACTTAATTCCTATGTACTAAGCACATTTTTTATTAACAGTTACACTTTTTAAATGGCAGCTATAGTAATTGCGGTGTATGGCTTTTTTTTTGGGAAATCATGGATGCACACAGTGAAGAAATAATATATATATATATGTTGTTTTCTTTTTGAATTTATTAGATACTATGTATTTTTGCAATCGAATTTTCAGGGAAACTTACAAGACTGGCTTATCGAGGAACTAAATGCGTTGAAAAAATCAAAAAATACACATTAGAAGAACAAAAACAACATTTTAAAGCAATAAACATTAGAAAATAGATATTTCCATGTACCTATTAAACAAAGAGCAGGGGACAGCTTTCCAATCGAGTCAAGATTGTTTTTAATAAATTTTTTAAAAGTCAACAGTCAAGAGTATTTCAAGCCGTTTTTCCTTTGTAAAAGATTCAGTGATTGAAAGCGCTATGCCAATGAAATAAATCTTTACATTCTGAAATATAATTATTATTGTGTTGAAGAACGTAACGTATGTTTAAGTTTATAATTATTTTGTATTTATAGATTGATAACAAAATGCAAACAACCTTAATAAATATACTAGTATTTTTTCAACGATGTTGTCTTTATTTTTGGGAATACTATAGTGATTTGGTTATATTTTATATCCAAGTTGGAAGCGTGCGTTTAACGTGACCAAAACATTGATGTGTGGACCGCTCCGTCCGGAGAAGTAACTGGTCGACATTCAGTTCCTCACGTATTCTTGTGTTCCTTATACGATCTCTGTGAGTCACACCAACAATACAACGAAGGAGTCTCATTTCGGCAGCTTATACCTATTTGCGATCTTATTCTTTCGGTCGTTGCCCAAATCTCATGACCATAGGTAAGAGTAGGAACAAACACCGAATCAAAAACCGACAACTTAGCTTTAACACCAAGTTCGGTCCTCCTGATAACAAAATGGCCTACTTGTCTCAGAATTGAACCAGCCTGAGCAAATCTACAGGAAAACTCAGCATTGCTCCTTCCATCACTCGTGAATAAGACCCCGAGATATTTAATCTTCTCCACCTGCTTCAATGTAGCACTAACATGTAGAGTGCTTTGAACAGGCGTTCTGGAGACCGCCGTTACCACCTCAGATTTGTTCACATTCACCTTCATTCCAGCTTCAACACATACGGCTACAAACCTATCGAGTGCGCGCTGAAGTTCCGTCTGGGAGGGCCCAAGAATGACCAAGTCATCAGCGAAGAGCAAATGACTTATTCTCAGGTCTCCCAATTGAAATCGTTTTTCGTCAAGGCTGCACTATAACATCCATAAGTAATGAAAAGGAGAGGAGACAAAACACACCCCTGACGAAGTCCAACGCCCACGGCGAAAGGTATTGATTTAACGCCGTTTACCCCGCAGCTTGTACAGTTCTTGTAAAGAGATTGAATCGCTCTGAGAAGTGAACCCTCAATTCCATACTCCAGAGTTTACCTCGAGGGAGTCGTTCGTAAGCCTTTTCCAAGTGAAGAAAACATGTGTAGACAGGTGTAGCATACTCCCAGGCCTTCTCAAGTACCATTCTGAGAGTGAACATCTGGTCGGTTGCGCTTCTGCCCGGCCGAAAGCCACACTGCTCATCCCCCAACCGTGACTCGACTTCAGCTCTGCAACGCGATTCCAACACCTTGGCAAACACTTTTCCGGGGAGACTGGAGTGATAATATGCCCCTATAATTAGAGCAATCCCTTTTATCCTCTTTTTTGAAAAGGGTGACCATCACTCCAGTCTGCCAATCACCGGGTATTTCACCGCATTCCTATGCCACATTAATGACACGAGATAACCATTTAACTCCCTCTTCACCAAGAGCCTTGAGCATTTCTGGCAGGATTTCATCCACTCCTGCAGATTTGCCAGCTTTTAGCGATTTAATCGCAAAAGTGACTTCCTCCGTGTGACTATTTTCCGCCCTGTTCAAACTTCAAAGCGATTGATCTGTCATCATCATCAATTTATCATGACTGCGAAAAATCAAATAGCTTAACTATACAGTTCAACTGTAGATTAGCTTTAAACAAATACTTCCAGTCGCGTAAGTAGTTCAGTTGTTCAGTCTCCGGTCCAACTGTCCAAGGAAGAAGCAGGAGATACGACAATATTTAAATGAAAATGAGATGCAGCCCTTCTTCTGTCGAAAACAAATTATCCACCCAATTAAATTCTAATAAGAAATCCTCAGTTTTTATAAAAACTCACTTCTTTTTATTGTTTCAATAATTTATACGTTTTAACATATTTATGAACAATTTCTTTAGGATATGGCTTCACAGCAATGCAAGTCGGAATGTTTTCTGGTTGTTCAATCCATAGTTTGTGTTTGATTTCATTGTCAGTTAGCTTCTCGCTTAGCGCCCTTAGACTTGCTTCATCCTTTATCTAGTAAATGGATTATGCATGACAAAGTTCCAAATATTATTAAACACACAAATAAGTAAATCACTTACTTCCAGTACAACTTTGTGCATGCTGTCCAAATCTTTAAGGTATTTCTGAGTTTCCGAGTCATCGTACAAATGCAATACCGCTGCTGTGGCATGACAACATTGAGCTATAACAGCACCTAGTGGCCAGTTCAAAACAGATTTCAAGTCACTACGGACGATAATGTATTGAACTAAATTGGACATTTCAAACTACTTCTTATTTGGATTGTTTATGTTTCCAAAACGTTGTGGCCGGCACTTTTGCAAAAAGTCGGAAAAGGAAATATGTATCACGCTACTAAATCTGACACTGACAGATGTTTCATGGGATAACGAAATTGACGATAATAAAGCCGTATTTACACTTTAATTTCCGTAGGCTATGTTTTATAATAATAATCAAATGTCCGGGTTATTTAAAATTGACGTTTTCGATTTGGCTTTTCAGATTTTGATCTGAGATCTCAGATTTTTGCTGCCAAATCGAACATGAAATCCGATTTTTATTGGTTTTTGTATGGATTAGGTTGGCAGGAAAAAAAATATTTTCCTTCACTTTAACTGAAATTCCATTTTAATTGATTTTTACACATTTATAATAACGGATTTCGAAATAATTTATTATAAAAACTAGCTTCCACCCGCGTAAAATGAATAATTCAAATAAAATAGAAATCCTTCCAAAGGTAAACAATTCGTAACCGCCAGCTGTGTGTCATAAGCATTGGTGTTAGTGAAAGTATTTGTAGATCTGAGAAAAATTTATGGAACAAATTGAACTAAACTGTTTAACAACATAACAAAATTTTTGGGGAAAAATAAAACAAATCAGAAAGAAATATACCCATTCTTTGAACGACCCCCACATGTTATCAACTTTTCACTCCAGTAGTTTCCTGAACATAGAAATGTCAAAGTTTTAAATGTCACTTGAACGTCATCGCATCATTTTATTTCAGTCAGTCAGTTTCAGTTTTTCCCAGACTAGTCACGTAACAGGCAACAGTCTTCTTCGGCTGTTTTCTAATAAAAATAAAAATTAAAAATTGCTTAACTCTTTTTTTTTTTTGTTATTTTAAAAACTATTTTGTACATTACTCATATAAATATTGTGGTAAACCACCAAGAAAACGGTATAAACCTTGGTGCTCTCCTAATAAAGATTTGCTAACGAATTTTTGTTCAATACAAAACAAAATTTATACGACTTCAACTACACGGAAAAGGAGGTAAACCAAACAAGAAAATGGCCAATTGCGACAATAATCTGGACGACATGAAGCACTGCTTTGAAAATCTGATTGTGATTGATGCCGGTGCTAATCTTACTAATAAAAAATACAGCCGTGACTTGGATTCCGTTATTCAAAGGGCAAAAGACGCAGGTAAGCAATACACATGTTTTACCAGACGAAGCAACAACTTGCTACAGCTTCTCGTTCTTCTCTCCGAAGGAAGAATATTATTTTATTTCAATGCTTCATCATCAATTTATTTTTACTTTTACTTGACGGTTATCCCTTGTGCTTTGGCCCCCTCTTGTATAGATTTTCTTGTTGCCCATCCGTTCTCGCCGATTGGAAGGCCAAGTGTGTGTGCCATAAATGTTTGCATATTCTATGCCAAATTCATAGGCCTGCGATTTATAGCTGGTTGAAACTTACCCTCGGTTTTGTGCTTCATATTCAAAACGAGCAGCAATTGCAATCAATATTTTGTAGACTCGTTTCTTTTGGCCAAACATACACACATTGGGTGTTGATAGGTCGTTATTAATAGTATTACACATTTTATTTGTCTGCTTTGTGTGTACATTTCTTCGAAGCAAATCGAATTCGCTGTCGATCGGATGATGACTTTCGTGTTTTGGTTTTTTTTTTACGCATTTCGGCCCACGAGCCATACGACAAATCATGAATGCGACGATCGACGACCGACGAGAGTGGAAAATTTTACCTAATCAACCAAGACTAATCGGAGAGAAGCTTGATGATGGTAGGCGTGATGATTTTTGACGAATGGGAGCTTCTGCAGAGAAATCTCATTTGTTTCCTCAGCGGATGGTGGGTGGTGTGAAGAGATGGCAGCTTGTTTTTATTTTCATATTTGTTTTTCTACTCCCCATAACAAATTATGCTGTTCCGGTTCTTCGTATCGAAAAGAAAACAAATATTAGCTCTGATTAATATCTTGTATAGACGAGCAGTGAGATAGCAGCCCATTCCGTTTGTATAGAGTGCGGAGCGAACCGCTTGTAATAAGTTCACGAAATGAACTCACACTATTCGGAAGATCGGAACCTCATAAATCTTCGAAACTGTTTACCACTTCAGATGCCAGAACAGTCGGGAGGCAAACTATGAACCACTTGGCCATAAACGCACCCTTGAAAGCTTTTTATCTAAAAATAGCACAATACTTGAGACGACTGTAATAAATTGTCAATGTCCTTTCGTGCTTGGAAGTTGTTAACGCAAAACCAGACAAACATCGTTAGTATAAGTCAGGCGACGTGCGCATTATCGCTCTTCCCATCGGTATATCTTTTAAGGGGCTCCTAGAACAATGCATGAATGCCAGTGATAAAGAGAGCATTCATCGAAAAAAAAAAACAGCGATTGATGGGAGATTATGTTAAAAACACACTAGCTGATGACGCCATAAATTAAAAATACATTTTGTTGATTTCTTTTGTTAGAACGTAGATATACCAACAAACCCGTGGACTTACATTACCCTTGTTTAGTTTCAATTGTTGAATAGCGGGGTAAATTTAGAGATCTAACGAGTGATTTTTTAAGAGGTCTAGAACTTTTTTAAAAAAAAAAAACACAAAAAATTCGAAAAAATGAATGAAATATTTATTTGAATCGATAGTTTGAACCTTGCAATTTAATGTTTAAAGATAATTTCATGCAAATGTTGACCGCGGCTGCGTCTCAGGTAGTCCATCCGCTGAGTCCAATTTTGGCATACTCTTTCACACATATCGGCCGGTATCTCACGAATGAATGCATGGATGTTGGCTTCCAGTGCGCAATCGAAGCGGGCTTGTCCCTATACACATTAGCCTTGACATACCCCCACAAAAAATAATCTAATGGTGTCAAATCGCACGATCTAGGCGGCCAATTGACCGGCCCGAAACGTGAAATTAACTGTTCACCAAACTCACAATGGCAATTGCGCCATTGTTTCGCGTGCTGTGTGGCATGTGGCACCGTCTTGTTGAAACCACATATCATGCAAGTCAAGAACTTCCATTTCGGGCAAAAAAAAGTTTGTTATCATCGCTCGGTAGCGTTCACCATTGACAGTAACGCTGCGATTCGCATCATCTTTGAAGAAATATGGCCCAATAATGCCGCCGGCCCATAAACCGCACCAAACAGTGGCTTTTTCGGGATGCATTGGTAGCTGTTGCAATGCTTCTGGCTGATCTTCACTCCAAATGCGGCAATTTTGCTTATTTACGTACCCATTCAACCAAAAATGAGCCTCATCGGTGAACACAATTTTTCGATAAAAAAGCGGATCCTCGGCCAGCTTTCCAAGAGCCCATTCACCAAAAATTCGGCGTTGTGGTAGGTCGCCTGGCTTTAGTTCTTGCACAAGCTGTATCTTAAAAGGCTTTACGCACAAATCCTTCCGCAAAATTTTCCACGTAGTGCTGTAACAAAGGCCTAACTGCTGGGAACGGCGCCGAATCGACATTTCGCGGTCTTCTGTCACACTAGCTGATACGGCCGCAATATTTTCTTCACTACGCACAGTACGTAAACGTGTTGGTGGTTTAATGTCCAACAAAGTAAATTTGGTGCGAAATTTGGTCACAATCTTCCGAATAGACTGCTCAGAAGGTCGAGAATGCCGATCATAAAATGGAAGCAGCGCGCGATGAACATTTCGAACCGAGCACGAATTTTGATAGTAAAATTCAATAATTTGCAAGCGTTGTTCATTTGTAAGACGATCCATGGTTAAATTGCAAACCAAACTGAAGCTGTTTGACAGTGACACAAGGTACTAAACACACGTCAGCTGTCAAAACCAGTGTTGCCAAAACCAAACCAGCTAAAAAATCACCCTTTATTTTCCAATCGTATCAAATTAGAATTTTTAAATGATGTCAGTTGTGGTAGGATTCAGCCAACAGTCTGATAAGAAACAATTTAACAATTCGGTCGAAGTGCTGTAGTATCTCCCATAGGCTTTTCTGTAGATAGGTATTAAATGCCCAAATCCAACATCTTGGATGAACCAGTACGGCGATCTTTTTCGAGGAAGTCATAGCTCTAAAACGATCGCCGTTCTGATTACCCTAGATGTGAGAAACGCAATTAACACAGCCAGATGGATAGACATGTTAAAATCACTCGAGGAGGTCTATAGGATACCGCAGTACCTAATTCGTATAATCCAAGGCTACCTCAAAGAACGAAAACTAATTTACGCCACAAAAGAAGGGCCTCGTGTTAAACAAATCAGCGCAGGGGTCAATCCTCGGACCGGACCTCTGGAACATATTTTATGACGAGATTCTTCGTATCGAAATGCCTAACGACACCTACTACGCAGACGACATTGGCGCGGTGATAACTGCGAGGGACACTGAGGAAGCACAAAGGAAGTTGAACCAAATTATGAGACGTGTCTATCTCTGGGTAGAAACCCATGGTCCTAGTCTTGAATCTGAAAAGACCGTGATTGTCCTACTGACCCAAAAACATATTCCGACGCAAATTGAATTTCATATAGGCCTAGCCTAGACGTAATCACCAGCAAAAACGCAGTAAAGTATCTTGGGATAACTATCGACTCAAAACTTACTTTCTGGAGTCATATTAAATCCGCTTTCGAACGAGCTGCTAAAGTGACCACATTCCTTAGCAGACTCATGGCAAACGTTGGAGGACCAAGAGAAAGTAAACGAAGGCTCCTCACGACAATTACGCACGCGATACTTCTTTATGGATGCGAATTATGGGCAGATGCACTTAAACAGGAGAAGTACAGGAAACAGATGGCAGCAGTACAGAGACGCGGAGCCCTCTGCATCGCAACTTCTTACCGTACTGTATCAGAACCAGCCGCTCTTGTGGTTGAAGGAGTGGCAGCCATTGACCTCTTAGCCGCAGAGAGAAAGCTAGTATATGAGAAGAGAGCGGAAGTAGGAGTAGAAGCGACACTGAAGCAAAAAAGGCCACCAAACATTTATGGCAACTAAGGTGGAACTCTGAAACAAGAGGTAAATGGACCGCCAGGCTGATCAGGGACGTCGCTGAATGGACAACGCGAAAACACGGAGAAATAAATTATTTCCAACCGGACATGGATATGGACATGGAAAGTAGACCATTCGACATGCCAGTACGGCGACTCATTGGTAGACGACGCTTTTCAAACCTTCACGGGCAGCAGGTTGACGGTGGAAAGACAGTATTTGGAATCGGAGATAGGTTATATTTCCCTCGAAAATATCATTGGGAAGGTAATCGTAAGCGAACGCAGCTGGAAATAGGTATCAGCGTTTACCGAAACCGTGCTCAAAACCATGAAGAGAGAAAGAAGCCAGAGCACACAGAAAAGTTTATGAGGTAGAAGGAAAATAACGGCCCCCCGAAGTATACGAATAGTGGTTCCTGGGGGCTGTTGAAGAAAAGCAAAGGGAAAGGGGGTGTTTTAGTCAGTAAGAGGCTGACACCATGAAATTTAAATTTCTTGACGGTGCATGATGCATTCTTTGCCCTCCCTATAGGAAAAAAAAAATAAACGTCTCGGATGAAAATGAGAAAACGGTTGATTAAGTCTAACGAACTAGAGGGTTGGAGACGCTTTCAGAGCAGTAGAAGTAACCCGCTTGCTTGGGGAGCATCCTTTGTAACTAATCAAGCGTATGGTGTGCCTTTGTAACTCTCAAGTGATTGTAACCTTTGCAATATACTTTTGACTCTACATCGGTTGTAAAAAGTTGCGGCAACTTGCGCCACCCATACACCAATCGTGTGCCGCACCCGGATTTCTGCTGTAAAAAAAAACAGGTTGCGTTAGTTCTTAGATATTCATACATCCGATTTTGGTCAGCGTTTCTCGTACAAAAAAGCTCAAAATGCATTAGTTTCTCAATTCATTGAAGAATTTCCGAATACTACGCAATGTGGCTTTCAAACTTTCTTGTTTTACATCAATCAATATTTTGTTTACTTGATCGCGTGTCTCTCTTTAAATGTTCCAAATTCAGTGAAGACACTGCACTGTTAGTAGGTAATTTTAGAACGCCTTCCAAATTTTGCCTGCACACGATCATTCAATAGAAGCAATCTGCAAACAATCCAATTGTAGATTTATATCTCTTGAAGCCGAGCAAACCCCCATTATGATCGAATCGGTGTGGAATTTGCGCTCTACTCCATTATAATTGACTGAAAAATAAACCTCCATCATGGCGCTAAATTAAAAACTTTCATAACTTTGCTAAGATGTGTTTTAAAATAAAACTAATTAAGTTTCTCGCTTTGCAGGTGTCCAAAAGATAATGGTTCCAGGCACATCGGTCAAATCGAGCAAAGAAGCACTACGCTTATCCCGAATTTATCCAGATATAATCTATTCGACTGCTGGCATTCATCCGCACGACTCCAAGTCAATCATCGAAGAACCAAGCAGTTGGTTTGACTTTGAACACATTGCCGAGGCGCAAGAATGCGTTGCCATCGGCCCATGTGGCCTTGACTACCAAAGAGACTTCTCCGAGCCAGATGTGCAGAAGGAAATTTTCGAAAAGCAGATACTGTTGGCGTGCAGTCTGGGAAAATCTGTACTGATACATGAGCGTTCCGCTCAAGACGATGTTTTACAAATACTAGACAAGTGAGTAAACAGACATAGGAGTGAATAATCAGTCCGCAGTTGGGATTCCCAAGCAGCTCCTCTTAAATTCCAGACAATTAATCCGGCAAATTGTTGCTATTTTTTTTGTCGAGTGGAATTATGATGTCAGATGGGATATGGCAACTCTCATCATCCGCCCATCCAAACTAATTAAGCACATGTCTGAGTACGCATGTAATGTAGTTCAAGTTCAGTGGATGATCATTCTGTGGAAATATTTTTAAATGATTTCATTTATTGTCAAAGTAATTGCGCGAGTGGCCAAGTCGAATGCGAGATATTGTATTTTAATGCGTTCCATTAGGTGCGATCGGAATTACACATTTAGTTTGTTGAATTAATAAACTCGCTTGAATAACAGCCAGCCCAACTGAGAAGCAACTACCTTTCTAAATGTGAACAGTCACAGGACGACCAAACTTTGGCTACACCTTTGCGGATTGCGTTGCACTTGGTAACTTTTTTAAGAGGGTTTGGCTTAGACGATACGCTGTTGTTGTTCTGGGCTACACTGGGCCAGGACTCTATAGACAAACAAGTCTCTTTTCCGAACAGAAGTATGCAGCCATACTTTATAAACACACGCCTTTTCCATTGTTTGTTGTTGTTTTGTATCTCTTCGAGTTCTTTTTGCTCATAATATGTGGCAAATTACTATGAAAGTTCGAGAAAATAACGCTGAAACTGGAATTTCCCGAGAGGTTTTTGATTTGATTTGATTTCCTCTTAACAAAAAATAAGTTTAGCTTAAGGAGCCACATTCTGCAACATGTCCGTCTGAGAGACTGTAACCTTACATTATTTGCGATCCCGGGAAGGTTTCCGGTTGTTCAGACCAAGCACTCGTATCATCCGCAACGACTTGGTTGTTAGAACGGAGGTTAGGACTTCCTTGTTGTCTCGAAACTGGGGGCTGTGACCAGTCCACTCGATGCGGACGAGCCAATGTGTTGGACATGGTTTGGAATTTTGTCTTCATTTTCGTACAGCCCACAGAGTTTGAGGTTATTTTTTCGTTCAACTAATCGTCGATTTGGATTATCGTTTCAGTGAACCACCATTCAGGTTCCCGCCATCACTCTGATCGTAGTTCTTCTACCCAACTTTTGTGTAAGGGAACGAAGTTTGACTAATGTATTCGACTGCATTATCATTAGGGAACAGACCTATAGTGGAACATCCACTTAAGCCATTCCAAACTCACAATTAACTGTCGGAATTTGATACTTTCATTGAAAAAACATTCGACACCTTTGTAAATTAATAACAACTTTAAGTGTCCAGCACACACTAAAACAAGCACAGAGTAATGGGTTTCGTAACAATATTAAAAGATCTAAATAAAATAAACAAGTAGGTACTTTTGTCGGATACAGAAATATACAATAGAACCTACGAGGCGACATTGTCGATCGTTTGGTTTCATAAAAGAATAGATGTACGTTGTACGTATCTGGAAATGCATTTTATAAACTAGACTTCTTGGTTCTTAGTTATTCACTTGATATAGTTGACTCATAGTTTCACATTTCAAATGCACCGAGTATGCCAATTTGACACGTGATACTATGAATTGCTATTGCTATAGCACACGGCTATGGAATAAATTAATTGCAGCGAATTAGTGATGCATACCGTATCAATTTATCAGTTGAATCGGTGCATTAAACCCAACCTTCGTATATATTCCATAATTAATATGCGCTCCACTACCTTGAGAAATAATAAGCATCTTCTGTATGGTTTGCGGATTCCTTTATAAAAATTATAGCGAATAATAACTCCCAACACAGCACTTGGTGCGAGCCATTACCATAACTGATCATTTTTGTAATATCCCTTTAAAGGGTTGAGCATTTTATCAGTACGGTTCCAAAGAATTTCTTTATATGTCCACCACGGGAACGTATGCAGCGATCGATACGTTGAACCCGATTTTCGTTGACTACCGCAATTCGACCGATACCTACGGCCGCTATTTTTCCATCAATATTGGCCCTCCTCTAACGTTGCCAGCTTGTTGGCAAATACCAATGATTTAATGTAGCCCCATAAAAATTGTATGGGGCTTATTTAATAAGTCTAAAGGCGTTAAATCACACGATCTCGACGGCCAATCGACGGGTCCATTTCTCGAGATAACACGTTCACCGAACTGAGACTTCAATAACTCGATTGTTGCACCCGCTGTGGCTTGTGGCACCGTCTTGTTGGAACCACATATCACTCATGTCCAATTCATGCAATTGCTCAAAGAAATAACGTTCCAACATGCCTCTGTAGCGAATACCATTTACGGTAACGTGACGGCCATTTTCATCGACGAAAAAAAAAACGGTCCAATGACGCCACCGCAGTCGCAGTGGCTTAGTGTTAGTGTGTTGGACTACTAAGCGAGGGGTGTCAGGTTCGAATCCCGCAAAAACCCAAATTCCGACTTATTGTTTTTTCCACTGGGCTACCTCTCGCGAGCGTCTGACAAACATCCGAGAGTATAAATGTCTTGAAAGAGCTTCTCAATAAGCCGTTTGGAGTCGGCATAAAATTTTAGATCCCTTCCATTCGTTCCAAAAAACACAAAACGAATGGTTGTGAGAAGCTAGGCCTAGGGTCCCTTCGGACCTGTTGCGCCAACTATTTATTAATTTATTGACGCCACCGGCATGAAAACCTCACCAACAGTGAGTTTTTGGCAGATAAATGCTGTTTCATGAAGCACATGCGGGTTCTCACCTGTTCAGTAACGCATATTTTGCTTATTGACGAAGCCTTTTAACCAAAAATGCGTTTCATCGCTGAAGACTGAAAATGTACGTTAATGCGACGACCGATTCGGAATTTCGGTAGTTAATTTTAATTATTTGTAAACGTTGTGCCTTCGTGTACTTCACCATGATGCAAAAGCTGATTGTATTAAATGTCTGACAATGACAGTTCGGTAATCGGTTTAAGGCTGTGTTCACACTGAAAGTTTGAAGTTGTGAAGTCGCTAATGAAAGACTCTTTATTTGAGTGCCAAGGTATGAAGCGACATTGGATGCTTCAGTATCTCATCGGAAAACATTGATAACCCCTGTAGTAAAGTCTTGTAAGGGAATTGCGCAACAGCTCTACTAACCTAACCTAATGTCGGTTTCCATTGCGATAGAAAATCAAAATCAGCTGGCTGTCAGGGGCCCTACTCTGTATTTCGTTCCGAAAGCCAGACCTATTCAAAAGTGCTTTTCTTTCCGCTTTTGGTTTTGTACTCTGTTAAAGATACGAAACGGAAAAAATAGTACTTAATAGTTTTCCCTTTTACGGAATTGTGTTTTCAAGTCTCGAATTATTTCTCATTAAATTTGTCAAGTCTCGAACTATTTCTCACGGGATCTGTCAAATCAAGAAATCAAAACAGATAAGAAACAAGCCGGATAATAACAAATTACGATTTTTAAAGACAAATAAAACAAAAGAAAATGGATTCGGTTGCACTTTGGATGAAACAAAAAATTATACGGGTCAAATTAAACATTATGGAAATGTGTGATAAAAAGTAAAATGTTATTGGTAGGAAGAATTGAGTTCACTATTTAACTATTGTTTATTATTTAAAGTTTATACAGAACTTTCGCCTTTCGAAGAACGTTTTTTTTTGTATGTTTTAAATGCCATACAAGATGAACTCTTTGCTCCTTTAAGATCAACTGCAATTCCAGCCATCTTATACTATACTAACTGTTACCTTAAAGTTTTTAGGGCAACGAGGCTATAATGACTCGATATTCCCTTGGCATGGCACAATAAAAAACATCAAGTTATATTGCAAAGGTAGATAGAAAAAATATAGCGTCCAAAACACATCAATTTTCTAAAAAAAACTTACAATTTAAAACATTCGTAGTCACTTCCGTGATCACATTTGTTGTAGAAACAAATTTTCCGTTTTTGAATGCTTTTGACATTCGAAAACGAGTTGCCAGGTACGAAAATTCCACTATCGGAATTGTCTATCCGAAAGTAGTAGATTTCAATCCGTTTTTGAAATAGAGAGTACAAAATATTCATTTTCGGAGATTTTCACTATCGGAACGAAATACTGAGTAGGGCCCCAGATTTCATGTTCCATTGGCCGCAAAAAAAAAAAAAAAAAAACACTTTTTTCAGAATTTTGCGAATCTCGATTTCTGAACGAGATTTACACCTACTTACACTTACACCAAAATATTTGTCATTTGTCCAACTTTAAAGTGTGTTATAAGTTACGTTTTTAGCGACAAGTCTGTGAAAAATAGAGAAAAATTTGCATTTGGCCGCTGCAATGGATATATCAACACAAAATGATTTAACAGCTGACTTTTAGAAAACGCTCCACCATAAATGCAAAGACAGAAAAATCTCGTTTTATGTTCCATTGGGCACGAAAACTCGAAATCTGAGAGCGAATCTGATGAAGCCGAATCGAATACCACATTAGATCGTCTTAACAGTTAAGATGAGGACACACGGTCCTTCATTATGTTATTCTAGTTACAGTTAGATACAGTCTTATATTTAACCCATCCATGTCCTTGCCAAAGATCGGATGACGACACTAAAGGTGCCTGTCCATTTGAGAGTAAAACAGCTCTCAAGCAGCTCTCGGGAGCAAACTCGCAAGTGGACATAGCCTAAAAAGTAGTTCGCGTAGAGTTAACTTTAAGTAAGTAAGTACTCTCAAATGGAGAGGCACGTTTATGCCAGCGACATCACGCCACTAACGACCTTCAAAATGTATTGGAAAGTGGTATAATCTGTACTTGTAATTGATGCGTCTTACTTTTTACGAATGCTTTTGGGACAATCCGAGAGACTTATGCCCAATTCACAATGTCGCGTTGACGCGCGCGTGCGTTGACAGATTATGTAGAAACAACGCGTTCATATGGTGTCACACAAAATACAACTTCAGGCGTTGACTCGACTTTAGATCGTAAATATCGTAAAGTTCAACGCGACGCCTGAGTAGAGCTACTTTCTACTATCGCGCGCGTTTGACAACTTTAGAATTTCGAATTGTTCGATTTGAAGTCATAGAATGTGCCGTTTATAGTTGGAGTAGCACAGATCCGCTAATGTTTATTACACACAAGTTTTAAAAAGCTATATGATGTTTTTTCAAAGCATAATTAATTAATTCAGTATGTGAAAATGAGGAATAACATTTTTTTTGTAGGGCAACTACTAATTTCTTTAGATTTTTTGGAGGAAAAATATTAGTCAAGGGTCTTGTATCCGTATTAAGGTTGTTGTGTGCTTTGATATATTGTTAAATATGATTTTCTTGTATTTTGGAGAATCCTTTTTCAATTCGTGCATACAAATTATAGCTTCAAGAAAAAAGAGAGTAGACTTGAAATTTTAATTCTGCTCTGAATTTGTATTTTTCAGCCAAAAAACAAACAGAACTTTTAGTTTGTCAAAATTTTCCCTGTTAACGCGTAGTCGCTTCAAAGCAGCATTTTGTTTTACAAAGTTGTTGCTCGCGCGCTTTGGCATTTAAAATTGTAAAATTTTGATAAAGCGTGTCAAAGCGCGCCGACGCACGCACGCGTGCAACGCCGAATTGTGAATTGGGCATTATACGAACCAACTTCGTTTTCATGACATTGAAATTATTTCGCGGTTTTTGAAAGTGTTGAAAGTGAAGGCCAGAAAAAATTGCCTTTCGTGTTGCTTGGCTATATCAATCGAGTGGCTAGGTAATGACGCATCAAATATAATTCCACGCAATAAGAAGCCGACCACAAGCTGCAAATGAATATAATTTGGACTTATGGCCTCTCTTGACCCATCGCCACTAATTAATGTTAATTTGTTCGTCTTTCTCTCCTCCAGATATCCGAACATACCACAAGTGATAATAAGAGGTTTTATGGGTACAACAGAGGAAGCAGTCAAATACCTCAACAGACGTTTCTACATAAGCTTAACTGGTTATTTATGCAAGGTACATCCTTCTCATAAAAATCAATTGTTTGCGCCTCTCATCCGTACTTCTTCTACATTTAGGACAAATCAGATACTGGAGTTAGAAAACTTTTAGAGGACGGCACACTGCCGTTGGATAGACTGCTTGTCGAAACAGACTCGCCATTTATGTACCCAAATACAAGAGCTTCTAAGCTTCCACAACACGTTAAGACTGGAATAACAGAGCGATCTCTGTTGTATTTACACAGGTAAGTTTAGGCAACAGTCGCACAGTAGCCGTCATAATCGCTGAATTTGCAGGTATTGCACCTTTCAACGAAACGAACCCTGTAGCCTACCGGCTATAGTGGAAATGATAGCAGCCTTTATGAAGAAGACCCCTGACGAGGTGGCACTGGCCACGGCCTTCAATGCGCTCAAGCTCTTTGGCTTGTCGTGAGCTGGTGTTTGTTTTCTTCTATCGGAGGCTGTCGCAGACAAAACCACATGACGACTCCTATTTTTATATATTTTATTCTACTTTTTCTATCGAAATCTGCAGATTTTCGTCGTACTTTGTAAGTTGTATTGTTACTTTCTATCGCTTAGGTTTATTTTTGTTTTACCTGTTTAAAATAAGAACGACTTTGATTGCGTAAACACCAAGTGCCTTATTGCCCGAATCCGGATTGTGGCAAAACACATTCACACACTGCACCGCATTGACTAATCTAATATCCCGCAAAAGAAAGAAACTTTATTCTTGCCTCTTCCCCATTTCCCCGCATCCTCATCTTAAACAAGACTTACTGCGCATATCCCATTTCGGCATACCCCAGAGTATGTTGTATTTTTTTTTTTAATAATATACTTACACGTGTAACAATTGAGTATCATCGAATGATTCCATAAACGTTTGTGGCGTACGAGTGCCATAATTTTATATATCATAGCCTATGACTGTTTAGTTTATGCTTTTAATTTGTTTTTGTAATTGTTTATTACATTTATTGATTTTATTTTAAATTTGCTAAGCTTACAAATATTATATATTTTTATACATATTTATTCGAAACTGTTATGAATATGTTATATTCACAAAAAGAAAAAACAAAAAAAAAATCCTTTACTCTTAGGCGTAGATAGGCAGCTTATTAAACAATTTGTATTCGATAAGGTGACTCCTCTATTATGTTGTAATTGAATTTGTTGGAAATGATTGTGATCATATACATGCATACAATATTATTATACTATATCAGTTGTTTTATACTAAATAGGAAACAAGTAATATGTTATTCAAAATACAAAAACAATGAAAAATAAAACGCAAAAGTGATCAAATTTTTTGTGAGTTTGCCGTCAGTTCGGTGCAGGATGAAAATTATTTTCATATGCTCTGATTGACAGTTGAGGTGTTCACATTTGGACGAGCGCCACGGACATACTGGACCCGATAAAACCCCACGATCGCGACCAAAAATGAGTCGGAGTGGTCACGCAAACTGTTTTGTTAAACATGACGATTGCTATTATCGTTTATGCCTTACTTACATGCTAGACAGTTTAAATGTTATTTATTTATTTATATATAGATTTCGAGAGATATTCGAATCAGACGGGTCTCTTTTCGTCTCTCTACCACTATAAATATTACCCAGAGAGACTCTCTGGATTTCTCCCAGGGCTCAATTCCTAGTGTTAACGCTAGCATCTGTTTATGGGAGATCTGGGGTGCCAGCACGTAACTTGACACAATCGAGGACTGTTCGGCGTCAGCCAACTCGAAACAAATAAATTTCGGTAGCACGTAACATGAAACGAGTTTGATTGTGACTTGTACATAAAGTGCCAAATTGGGTATTATTTTTTTTTTAATCTAAGGCCCAACTTATTTCTTAAAACACTGTTTTTAATGAAAATACAATTACGTTACGTCAGATACGTAGCCGTGTCCCGAAGCCAGACAAACGTGTGCATAGCCACTTCGAAGAAAATAAAATGTCGGTAGGTACAAATGTACCAAATACCTATTAAAAGTATGGCACAGACAACAATTTTTAAGTTCTTTCATTTAAAATTTGTTAAAATTTGTACCTGTTTTTTTATTAACAGTCATATTTTGCTTATTTTCCATTTTTAATTAGTTAGCGATAGGTATTTTCTATCGAGTAAAATGTTTTGTTTCAATCGTCATTTTCTAGTTTGTAAGCTGCCAACTTCGACGATACAATCGAGGACAATCGATTGAGACAAATTCGGTGCTGCCAGAACTCGATTATATAAAGTTACGTGCTGCCACCCCTGTTTCATTGACTGGGTCTCGACCCAATGATGTCCCAAGATCTTCATTCTTCTGCCAGCCAACGCCGGACATTGACACAGTATATGTGCCGCTGTCTCAGATTCCTCCAGGCATAGTTTACAGGTATCATCCTTTCTAAGGCCCATCTTCCTTAAGTGATACACGAAATTATGTCCTGTTAACAAAGCTTTTTTCCGAGGCTTTTGGTTGCTTCGCAACAGTTCTTTTTTTTTTCCGTGGTAGGGTCGTTAACCCCACGCACAACCCCCAACCTGGAGGACCAGGCCCTTTCTGTAACCCCTTGGGCAAAAGGAGCCGGAATATTCCGGAGAGTAACCCGCTGCGGGGATGTGAGAGCTGCCGTTGACCCATTATGGGCTCTTCCGCCACCATCTCTATTTCAACACCCTGACTAGTGCTGAAAAATCCTCAATGACCTCAGCTCCAAATACGTCAAAGTAGCTCATTGAGGTATCTGCCTCGGATAAGGACGGATTAGCTGTTGACGACCCTGCAAAACGAAAAAAGGACAATGACGTTCGGATCTGCACGTGGAATGTTCGAACTCTGAACAGACCGCGTGCAGCCGAACAACTAGCGGAGGCCCTAGACTGCTACAAAGCAGGTATCACCGCCATCCAGGAAGTGCGGTGGGATGGGCCGGGCAAAAGGAGGATGAAAAACTGTGACATTTACTACGGTGACTGCTACAGAGAACAAAAGCAGCGTCTATTTGGATGCGGATTTGTTGTAAGCGGCAGAGTTAGGCAAGAAGTCTTGAGCTTTCGACACGTTAGTGAACGCCTTACAACTATCCGCATCAAGGCTAAATTCGCCAACATCAGCCTGATATGCGCTCACGCCCCCACAGAAGATAAAGACGATGCTACCAAAGAGTGTTTCTACGAGCTCCTCGACAAAACATATGAGCAATGTCCTAAGCATGACGTTAAAATCGTCTTGGGTGATTTTAACGCCAAAATAGGAAAGGAGGACATCTTTGGTAGCACAATCGGAAAACACAGCCTACACGACACCACGTCTGGAAACGGACTTAGGCTGATTGATTTTGCTGCGGGACGTAATGTTACCATAGCTAGCTCACGGTTTCCTCACCTCAATATACACAAAGGAACATGGCGGTCACCTGATCATCAAACCGTCAACCAAATTGATCACGTTGTGATCGACGCAAGGCACTCCTCCAGTATTCTAGATGTCCGAACTTTCCGAGCGGCCAACATAGACTCGGACCACTACCTTGTTGTAGCCAAGGTACGGATGCGGATATCCAAGACGCCACAACAACGAGAAAATACTGTGAGGAGATTTAACGTTGGACGACTACAAACGCAACAAACCGCCAGAACCTTTGCCGATCGCGTATCCCTCAACCTCTCGAGAAGTCCTATGCTGCCAGCATCAAGTGCCGAAGACCAGTGGCGCCGATGCCAAGAAGCCATCAAACACGCCGCAACTGATGTGCTCGGTTTCACCAGTCCACCCCCCCGAAACCCCTGGTTTGACGAAGAGTGCCGGCAAGCACATGCAGCAAAACAAAGTGCCTACGAAGCGTCGCTGCATAGAAGGACGAGAGCAGCTCGTCAGCTCTACGAGCAAAAAGGGAGGGAAGAACATCGGCTTCTCCGGAGAAAAAAGAGAGAGCATGAGAAGCGCGCGATCGAGGATATAGAGAGGTGTTACTCCAGGAACAATGTTCGGAAGTTTTACCAAAAGGTAAAAAGAACGTGTCATGGCAACAAGACCCGAACGGAGACCTGTAGAGACGAGCAAGGAAACCTTGTAGTAGAGTCACAGTCGGTGCTGAGGACATGGAAAAACCATTTCTGCAGACTGCTAAACGGCGAAGACGACACAAATTCCGCTGTTAGGCAGAACGATCTATTCAACCTGGACGATGACAGCCAAGATTTCCGTCCACCTGACCAAAATGAAGTGAGGATAGCAATATCTAAGCTTAAATCCAACAAGGCTGCTGGTCCAGACGGCTTACCTGCCGATCTCTTCAAGGCAGCCGGAGATGACTTGGTAGAGTGCATACACCAACTCATCTCCAAGATTTGGTTAGAGGAAAGTATGCCTGATGAATGGAACCTCAGCATTGTTTGCCCGATCCACAAGAAAGGAGACCCTCTAAACTGCGCCAACTACAGAGGCATCAGTCTCCTGAACACTGCGTATAAGATCATGTCTGCTGTATTGTGTGAACGCCTGTAACCATTCGTCAACGATCTGATAGGTCCCTATCAGTGCGGTTTTAGGCCCGGTAAGTCCACGACCGATCAAATATTCACACTACGGCAGATCCTGGAAAAAACCCAAGAATACCAGATCGATACTCACCATCTTTTTATCGATTTTAAGGCCGCATATGACAGCGTTTATAGAGACGAGCTATACAGAGCCATGTCTAGTTTTGACATCCCTGCCAAGCTTGTCAGATTGTGCAGAATGACGATGGAGAACGCTCGCTGCTCCGTAAAGGTCGGAAACAATCTCACCGAGACCTTTGATGTCAAAAAAGGATTTAGACAAGGTGATGCGCTGTCATGTGACTTCTTCAACATCATTCTTGAGAAGATTGTGCGAAACTCACAAGCCAACACCAGAGGCACAATTTTCTATAAGTCTGTGCAACTGCTTGCATACGCTGACGACATTGACATTGTTGGTACAACACAGCGAGCTGTCACTGGTGCGTTTGCAAGTATTAGTGCAGAAGCGGCAAAAATGGGTTTAATGGTGAATGAGGGTAAAACAAAATATATGCTGTCAACAAGAAGGGACACACGACATCGACGAATCGGGCAGAACGTCACGATAGACAGCTATAACTTTGAGGTAGTTAGGGACTTTGTCTACCTCGGCTCCGCTATAAACTCTGATAACGACATCACATCAGAAATCAAACGAAGAATCACACTTGCCAACCGCTGTTTCTTTGGCCTAAGACGGCAACTGATAAGTAAGGCCTTGTCGAGAAATACTAAGGAAACTCTGTATAAGACCCTCATCATCCCAGTCCTGCTTTATGGTGCAGAAGCATGGGCGCTATCAAAGGCGGATGAAGATCTCCTTGGTCGTTTCGAACGCAAAATTCTTCGAGTGATTTTTGGTCCCGTTTGCGTTGACGAGTTTTGGAGGAGAAGATTTAACAGCGAACTACGAGCTGTACAGCGACATCGACCTAGTCAGAAAAGTACGCATCAGTCGTCTAAGATGGCTGGGACATGTAGAGCGAATGGACACCAACGCTCCGGCCCGAAGAGTCTTCGATTCTAACCCGGAGGGACAACGCAGTAGAGGAAGACCTCGCCTTAGGTGGCGCGCGCAAGTGGAAGGGGACCTCAACCAACTTGGAGTGCGCAACTGGAGGCAGTTAGCCAAAGATCGCGCTAACTGGAGAGGCGTATTGGTTGAGGCCCAGGTCCACCCCGGACTGTAGCGCCACCTAAGTAAGTAAGTAAGTAAGTTGACAAAGCTACCACCCATTTGAATGTTCCTCGACTCATGCTTAGAACCATTTTTTGAGTGGAGCAGGTCGTCCACTGAATTGCCATTTTAGCAAATGCTTACATTGTTCCACGGTTGAACACCTTCTCAGGTGTTCTGTCGTGATCCATTTGTGAAGCAGCTGTTCTACCATTCCTTTGCCAATTTAAGATAATGGTTCTGTTCCCAGCAACTTTTCAGTTGACCCCTGTTTTGCAAGGGAGTTCGCCTTTTCGTTGCCTTCGATCCCTATGTGTCCTCGTACCCAATTCATTCTTACTTCAATTTTAGATGAACATTTATTGAGCTTAAGTACACATTCCAGTTCCAATGATGTTGTGATGTTTGTATGTTCCATGCATCTGATCACCGCCTGATTGTCCATTGCTATAAGGATATTTCTGTAGGCGAAGTGGCTTAGTGGTTAGTGTGTTGGACTACTAAGCGATGGATCGAGGTTCGAATCCCGCAAAAACCTTAATTCCAACTCTCGCGAACGTCTGACAAACATCCGAGAGTATAAACTGTCTTAAAAGAGCTTCTCAATTAGCCGATGGGAGTGGGAATAAAATTGTAGATCCCTTCCATTCGTTCCAAAAATTAAAAACTCATACAAAACGAATGGACCTGTTGCGCCAATTTTATTTTTTTTTATATTAGGATATTTCTTCCCTCCACCTGACTCTCAAGCAAGTAGTGTGTTTCCCGAGGCTAACGTGACGGGCTAGTTCCAGCTCTGCTGAATAGATACCGGCACCCACTCCGCCATCCATCATGAATCCATCTGTGAAAATCCCTATTTTACCACTCCTTTTTCTGGAAGTAATCCGCTCTCAATACGAGTTTTATTATTCCTTTCCATAATACGCACCCTTGTTATCCCATCCATAGGCATGTTCAGCTCCCTAATCTCGTTTTTGACAAGTTCCAGAACCTTCATATGCCCATAGATGGTACCACGATTGTGCCAAAACAAAGGGTTACGAGGCCTACGATTAATCAAAGAAATTTTGCGCCGTTCTGAGGTAATTGAACCAAAAGACATTAGCAGAAGCTATAGCAAGTGTTCAAAAGAAAAATTGGATTAAGGCCATTAACAATGAGATGAATTCGTTAAAGAAAAACAGAACATGGGATTTATGTCAACTACCAAGCGATCGGAAGGCAATCGGATGTAAATGGGCTTGAAAATGCTGATCCATGCTTATATTCACTAAAGCACAAACATGAATGGATTTTTCTTCTCGTTTATGTCGACGGTTTACTATAAGCAGCTAAAAAACAAGCGGCAATTGAAACTGTGAAACATATATTATCTTCATATTTTGAAATGCAAGATCTGGGAGAAGTTCATCATTATACAGGTGTAAAGATAGAAAAGAGTGAAGATAGAGTTTATCAACTTGATCAAGTGGCAAATATCAATCAACAATGCAGAAACTTCATATGTACCACAGACGTTTTAATATTTAAGATCACAATCAGAATGCGATTTCGGTTCCCTACTTCATTTCGCAGCGGCAATTACCGACAAGTGTACTTGGTGCACCAATAAAATTGTTATTCTGATGTTCCAATATCTTTATGATTAGTAGAAAATAACCATTGTTGCAATATAGATTAAATGGCTGAAGTTTAGGCAATAGATTGTAAATTTTATTTATTTACTTGGGCATTTATATAGGTATACTTTTTTGTCATAAATTAAAGCCGGATCAAAAACAACTACGTTAGCTGTGCACTTTATACGAAAGGGAACAAAGTGCAACTTTAATTGCGACCGCCTAAAATGACAATAAGAAACTAAATCCGCTTAGCTCGAAATAATTAAAAATATTTTCACGCAATCAATTACAGCTCCATAGAGACTATAAGTAACTTTTAATTGCAAATAACTTTAATTTCACTTAACACTGAACACCTCGCATAAATGTCGTCTGTCGTTAAACAAGATAAGTGCTTGTCATGAACCCGAATAATTTGGTTAAATTCCCACAAAGAAGGAACAGAACAATAAACATGACAATAATAGCTTACAAAGTTCGCTGATAATTCAAAGAAGCATCGACACGATGACGCACTGTGTAGTAATTGACTATCGCTACCTGTGAGCTCTGACCTATGGCAGCAAATAAAAACATGCTTTAGTATTTGTATTTAAACTTTGGTTTCTTTCTCTTCTCTTCTATTGATTGAGGTACATTGCAAACAGACACACGTCTTAAAATCTATGCCATTGACTAAGTGTGAAATTTCAATAACAATATGCGCGCGACCGTGGACTCTGCTGATCTTAGGTAAAGCGATTTATCGTTTTAAGATCTTCGAACTTTTTCAGTTGATGCAAATTGTCCCACCACAGCTTCAGGCGATGGCGCAAGATTAGCTCGAACCATGGGGTCAGCGGTGCATCCAACTGCGAAATTGTATTGTCGATATCCGACCGTTTAATGTACTGCACTTCGCTGACTTCGTTTGTGTTTGGATTCAGGTCAACATCTTTCTGTAGAAAGAGTATGTAATCGATTTCGTGTTCACCCCAGGTGCCATCGCCAGTATTGGCGTAATGGATACGCGTAAGATAATGGAAATTTTCTGGCCGTATCTACAAATTTCTCTCATAATTAACATGCAAAAGAATCGAGCTAATAAAGATCAATATCACACCTGACTATAAGGAATCCCCAGTTCATAGTTTAATCTACGTTGAGCAGCTCGTCGAATTCCAATATCATTAAGCTCTTCACGTTCGCTTTCGATCTCGTACAATGGATGACTGCAGCACGCGTTCGTATAGGTATCAGGAAATGTAATCTAACAGCACAGATGACTCGGAGGCTTATTTAAATTGATGCAAATTAGAAACAAAGCTTACCTTGTGAACAGATCTGCGTTGCACTAACATCTCGCCTTTTGTGTTGAAAAGGAAAACGCTGAACGCACGATGAAGCTTGACGTGCCCAGTTTCGGGATCTACTCGATGACAATCTTTTTTCGATGCGGATCCAATTACCTTGTCGTCCTGATCGACTAGGATGCATTCTTCCTTCAGGGCATGTTCTTGAAGTTCATCAAGTTTGTGGCCAGACTGCGGAAGCGATGAGAGAGCGCGAAATGATTTTGGAGCTGTTGCCCCTAGGCAGATTTTTCTAGCGGCAGAAAATAGCATTGCTCAGCTTTGTGATTTTTATTTATTTAAACTATCTTGGCACCTTGATTGGACTAAATGAAAACTATCTGTGTGAAACTAGAGCTTAGAAATTGAATAACTTTCCCACCTTTTACACACAGTTCTCACTGAAAACCAGCTGAAAACAACTCCATCAACGAATTTATTATATATTATAGTAAAGATTGCTACAACTGTCATATGTCATGAGATATAATGAAATACAGTGCGATTTTTTGGTTTATGTCATGCGAACAAGAATTTAAGGTGTGCGCCACATTTAAAAATATTTCAAAGAGAATTATTTGATTTATTTTTAATTATTTTATTTAATTTATTAATTGAATGCTTAAAAACAGTAAGATATACTTATCTTATAAGTTTGTCTTAAGCTAATTTTATAAATTTGCCTAATAGGGAACTGCAAAAAAAGAAAATAAGACAATATTTAAATTCATGAATTCTGCAAGTTATAATTATTTCAGGTTACCTAATGCACATTTTTTTATGTTAATATTTACATATTTAAATGTTTGTTATATTCTCTTTCTTTAATGTAACGCTGTGAATTCCACAGACGGACAGCATTGACACAAAATTGACACTCAGATGAAAGACAAGAAAGGCGAGGATGAATCAATTGACGGGACCTTTGCGAAGATGTTATCCTAATTCTTTCAACACAGTATTGCGGTTGTTGTGTCTGCAAAAAATCTGATAACAGTGTCACAGTGCGAAGCTGAAGATGATTTTCACCAAGTAGGGAGTTAGTAAAACCTGATACTCTATCATATCTGCGTAACCCGAAGACATATCGCGCAGTGCTGTTAAATGCAACATTGAGCTTTCTTTTACTTACATAGTTGCACTTAGAAAAAAATGCACACCCATAAATCAATACCGGTATTATCAAAGTTATAGCAAGTAGAATACGGGTTTTAACGGGTGTAAACGACTGAGCAACCCGTAACGTACGGAGTACGCCATATCGTCACGTGAGTTCTTATTTGTCCTATAGACCATTTTGGCCGAAAATGAGTTATAAATGCCATCTTATATTTTCGACCATGCTCTTTCGATTGCTGCCATCAGAATTGTCCTATCTCTTTTAGTTGTCGAGATAAAAAATTTGAATTTGTCCTACAGACCAATTTTTTTCGATGAATTTTGTGCTTATTTGTCCTATATCCATTTTTGTATGCAGTAGGACAAATTTAATACTGGAATTATAATTATGTAAAGTTTTTGCTTAAATGTCCTATATCCAATGAAATATGGATATAGGACAAAATGTGTATGCAAATTTTAAGATTTGCACGTTTGTGCTTGTTTGTTCTACATCAAAGGTCTGAAGTAGATTTTTCATACAAAATAACGGTGCGTAAGCCCAGTTGCGCATTGTCTTTTGTCAAGAGAGGACGTATGATTAGAGGCAAAACAATTTTTCGTAAGTGTGTAGTAAACAATTTATTTCGCAATGTTGAATGGCATTAATTTAGTATCTAACTTTTAAATAGAGGAAACAACTTAACACAGCTAAAAATGTCCTCTCCGCCTCCACACTTAGAAGCTGAACTTGAAAGGTGAGTCATATCGCACTCCAGTTCCTTGCCATACAATAAAATAATCAACATTTTTTTAGGGCAATGTCTGACATTTTAAATTCTAGTATATCTGATAATTCGTCAGATTTACACTGCTTCAGCGATGATTCCTTTGCTGACCCGGACTTCATCCCACCTTCTCCAAAAAATACTCTAATGACTACAGAAAAGGAACCAAGCGCTACTATTGATCCTAATGCTGCACTGAATCTTCTTAAACCTCGTTCGGTGCTAGAAACTGCCCAACCTAGCAAGAAGAGGAGGATCAACAAAAATATGTGGAAGAAGGAAGTTTTGAAAAAGTTGCGCGAGCAGGGGAAAGAACATACAAATGAACAAGGTAAGCTCATTCCAGCAAAACAAATGAAACCCCCGAAATGCGATAACTCATGCAACCATCAATGTCCTGCTTTTGACGAGGAGAATAGAAAATTAATCCACGATCATTTTTGGAGCCTGACAGCACAGGAGAAAAAGAATTTTTATGCTAAGAACGTTGAGGTTATTCCAGCAAAAAGAAAGCGTACTAATAGTGAAGTATCTCGTCGTCAAAATACTTTCAAGTACTACGCGTCCTTGGGTAATCAAGACACTCAATATCAAGTCTGTCAGGCTTTTTTCTATTTCGCAAACACACTTTCTATTTCGCAAAGATCAATTTACTATTTTTTTAAAAATAATTTCAATCGTGTTACTGGTTTATCAAATCCTCCAACTAAGGGAAAACACCCTAAGAAAAATCTAGAAACTGTGCTTGTGGAAAATGTCAGGAGTCACATTCAAAGTTTTCCCTGTGTAGACTCTCATTATGTCCGAGCTGGAACTCAGCGTCAGTTTTTGGAAGCTGGACTTTCTGTACGAAAAATGCATCGTTTATTTTGCAAAAAATTTCCAGAACTTGAAGTTAAATACTGCTTTTATCTAAAAATATTCAACTATGAGTATAATTTATCATTTTTTACTCCCAAAAAAGATGAATGCGATACGTGTACAAAATATGAGAATGAAGTACTCTTAACAGAAGTACAGAAAAGTATCATCATTAAACACAAGAATTCAAACGAAAAAGCCAAACGCCGACGAGAAGAAGATAGACATTTAGATGATAACAGTATTGCAGTCATATCATATGACTTACAAAACGTGTTTTCCTTGCCACACGCAAACACATCCAATTTCTTTTATAAAAGAAAATTCAGCACATACAATTTGACTGGACACTGCAACTTAAATAATATAACCTACTGTGCTATATGGTATGAGACCCAGAGTGGTAGAACAGGCAACTGGCGCTTGCCAGCATTAATAAAAATATTAAAATTTGTAATTCAGGACAACCCGCAAATTACTAAAATTATCCTTTGGTCTGATTCATGTGTCCCGCAGAACAGAAATCGCATCACATCCCTTGCCTTATTAAAGTTTTTGGAGGATAATAGTAGAATACAGACTATTATACAAAAATATTCAGAACCTGGTCATTCAAGGATACAAGAGGTTGACGCTGTCCACAGCACAATAGAAAGACACTTGCGAAATGTAAAGTACTATAGTCCAGTGTCCTTAATTAAACAGTTACTGTCCATGGACTATGAAAACGTTCATTTGAAGGTACTGCAGTGTCTGAAAGAGGACTTTCAAAATTATAACTTGGCAAGTTTAAAATTAAACTTTGGAGAAATTAAGTACAGCCAAGCAAAAGAAATTATCTACTGCTCCAGTAATCTTTCAAGCATTCAATACAAGACTGATTATGGAGAGTATGCTGACTCAAACACGGTCCCCATATTAGCTAATCCTAGGAAGATGCGAAATAATCCAGAAGTTCCGAAATCCCTGCCAAAAGTTTCGTTACTTAATGCTCATGGAACCATCTCAAATGAAAAAAAGAAGGACATCATCTCTATGCTGCCGTATATGCATAACAGCGAAGATGTCACATTTTATAAGGCTGTTTTAAAAATAATAGACTAAGTTACCTTTTGTTATGTTTTTTTAAATATTATTTTTTAAAACTTAGAAAAAAAAGTTCCTATTATTTATTTTTACTGTGTTAAGAAACTTTATAACCATTTTAATATTTTCGTTTGTTTTTTAAACTCAAATAAAGAATGAATTTAATTTTGATTTTAATAAAAATATTTATATCATAATTTTTGTATTTTACTGTTTGTCCTATATCCAACACAAATTCCACTGGAGACAATATTTGTCACTTTGGTTTTTAATGTGTCCGCCAATGTATGGACCGGTGTCCTATATCCATTTCACTACTTTTTTTTTAAACTCAATTAAATCAATGTTCCAAAACCATAAAATGCAAATTGCTTTATGTATGGTTGGCCAAATACCCAATCTTTCAAAAAATATAAAAATATCTGTGATTATGCTCAAAAAAATAAGCAAACCACCACTTTTAATTTTAAAAACGCTCTCCTGAAAAGTTACGTTAGAGGTCTATAGGACAAATAAGAACTCACGTGACGATATGCTTAACCGACGAGTGTATTTATATGGTTATCCCAAGTTAGATACCGGTTAAATGTTAACCCAAGATTATTTGCAGATTGTACATATTGTATCGGGGCGATGCTTACACAAATGGAAGGAAAGAAAGAGAAGATCCAATATTTTTCTTGATATTACCAAGCATTTCAACTTTTTGGAGCTTAAGATAAGATCATTTGATCTGGACCAGTGCTCTAAGGAAGCGCCATGCTCTATAAGTCCGAGAGGACAGCTTAGATAAAGTTGCACCTCATCGGCAGACATTATAAGATTGACATTTTTTCAATTAAAGATGGAAGTTCATTAACGTAATTATATGGAAAACAAAATAGGACCAAGTATAGAACCTTGTGGGACGCCGGTAGGATTCTAAACAAAATCGGACAAGTCGTCATCAACTTGAACCGCTTGTCTCAATTTGTTAAAATAGAAATAAATTAATTTGGCAGCAACATCTGAAAAATGATACTGCCGCACAAGTTTTTTACATAAGGTAACATGGTTAACTGTGTGAAAAGCCTTTGAGAAGTCAAGCAACACCAAAAAAGTTACTTCATCCCTATCCATTGCCTGCCTCACGTCATCAAGATGGTTTACATAACACAGTAAGTTATTTATTAACAATAATGTTGCATTTACACGGTCACACACTCCTATAACACACAAAAAAACGTGAGTTGTATTTTGGTTGGCCATCTTGTTTACGTGTTGGGAATTATAGGAAAGCTCAGCATGTTGATATTTTTATATCGATGGTTAACGAAATTCAGCGTTCCTAGAAAACAAAATGGCTTCCGGAAGTGATGAACGGAATATAATTTATTTATTTCGTATAAATGATTGATGAATTGTTGGTTTAATTTACTGAAACTAATTAACACACTCATAGGTACACTCCGTTTCACTTGAATAGCACACCATGCAAACTGACATTATTCTTTTTATATTATCTTTAATAATAAAGCCAAGATTTGTTTTTATTTTTTAGCTGCAAGTATAAAAGTTAATCTTATAGAAAAAAGTAACATTTCTTTCAAATGCCCAACACGTTCTCAAAACCAAGCTAGAAAAGAAAAATACTGAAAAAATAGGACTTGTTTCTTATTTCACATGAATAGCACACTTCAATATATTATATTATTATGTACACTTAATAATATTTTAAGTATGAACAAATACCTATATACATATTAATATGAATTTAAAAAAAAAATTAAAAATATTTAATAATGGGTGGAGCCTCCCTTGTTTAATATTGTCTCATAGATCCTGTTTGGTATTGAATCATACAAACTTTTTATATATTCAAGGGAAATTAAAGTCCAGGCTCGTTGAATTGCTTCGATTAGCTCAGTTTTTGTTGAAAACTGCTTTCCCGACTCATAAACTTTCCGGACCAGCCATCCCCAAACATTTTCTATAATGTTAAGGTCCGGCGAGTATGGCGGCCAGCTCAAAAGCGTGACATTTTTGGACTCGATCCACGATTTTACCACACGGGCAGTGTGTATAGGAGCATTATCGTGTTGAAAAGTCCACGATAGAGGCCCAAAGAGATCGTCCAATGTCGGAAAAGACTTCTCTAGAACATTTATATAAGTTCTAGCGTTCATGTTTGTTGTTAATATTTGAAGCTCACAGACTCCATAATATGATATGGCCCCCCAAACCATAACACCACCCTCTCGACGGTGTAAGCGATCTAACTGATGAGTTTCCTTCCTCAAATCGTGAAAATAATAATGGAAGCCATCAGGACCCTCCAAATTGAATTTTTTCTCATCTGAAAAAACAACTCGGTGCCATTCTTTGTTCCATGACATGTTCGATCGGCAAAATGTTAATCGCATTTCTTTACGTTGAGGGGTAAGTGGTGGTTTTTTTTTTAGTTTAAGATGTTTGATGTATTGTGCTTTAGAAATGACCCGCCAAACAGTTGTTTTACTTGCTTGGACTCCTGATTTTTCTTTAATTTTGGCCAAGGAATCATGCGAATTCGAAGCGTTGCGCAGAATTGCCCGCTTATCTGCAGCAGAAAGTACACTCTGCGTACGAACTTTCATATTTTTCCCGTACTTGAGTTCATTTTGAATAAAATTGCAAATTACTTTTCTGCTTCTTCCGATTTTTTCCGCTATATCACTCACAGAAAGGCCACAATCTCTATAGGCTTTTATTTTGCCTTGTTCCTCGCCCGTTAAAGCTTTTCTGCGGCCCATTATAATTTTAAATTAAACACAATGTTATACAAATAATAATTAAATTTAGCTTTGATCAATAATTGAAAACTTGCACTGAGTAAATTAACTTTCAACCACGATGTGCTATTCAAGTGAAACAAAAAATTCGCTTCAATTATACACAACACTAAAAGAAAACAGCAGAAAGCATATAACGGTACATTTCCAGTGCACCATATTTTTTTTTATGAAAGTTGAAATGAAGATGAAGACAAAACAAACAAAAACAATAACAATGAGGAAGAAGAATATTTATTGATAAGCAAATAACAACAAATATATGAAATGTGCTATTCAAGTGAAAAGGAGTGTATCACGTGTTTTAAATCGGAAATAGAATTTTTTTTCATGTGATTGCAGAAATGTTGGTCAACGGTACTTGTGTTTATTTCCGCCTTACGTATCTATAATTATTGGTAGAACATACATGTTAGAAGTCTGATTTGTGATCTCATTCTTACGCCTTTATTAGCATTGACTGCTTACAAATGGATCTCTCTGTCCCGTCTCGTGGAAAAATGCTCGTGCGTGATAGTGTAAATGCAGTTTAAGACGCAGAGTAAGTAACTACGGGTAAGGGATAAACCCTTTCCTACCGACAACACTCCCGCCAGCCTACCAACCTAATCTAACCTAAGACAAGAAGCACTTACGCAAGTGTAATTTATGTATTTTACCTGATTTATACAAGCCACCAGGCAGAAGCTGTAGACTATTTTTAGACATTTCATATTTCAAATTTGAATCGAATCTAGTGAATCTCCGAGTTTTTTTTTCCTATAGGGAGGGTGAAGAATGCATCATGCACCGTCAAGAAATTTAAATTTTCTTTGTGTGTCAGACTCTTACTGACTGAACCTGGACTAAACTCCCCCTCTCCCTTTGGTTTTCTTCAACAGCCCCCTGGAACCACTATTCGTATTACTTCGGGGCCGTTGTTTTCGTTCTACCTCATTAACTTTCCTGTTCTTCTATGAGGGTGTGCTCTGGCTTTCTTCTCTCAACTTGGTTTTTAGCACGGTTTCGATAAAGGGGTATCAGCTTTTTTGGTGTTTTCAGCTTGCTATCATCTTACCAATGATATTTTCGGGGGAAATAAATTTATAACCTATCTCCGATTCCAAATACTGTCTTTCCACGGTCCACCTGCTGCACGTGAAGAAGGTATGAAAAGCGTCGTCTTCCAATGAGTCGCCGTACGTCGTCGGATGATCTACTTTCTGCATCCTGTGTAGGTATGCATTTAAATATCCATGTCCGGTTAGAAACTGCGTGGTATAATAATTAATTTCTCCGTGTTTTCGCGGTGTCCATTCAGCGACGTCCCTGATCAGCATCTACCTCTTGTTTCAGAGTTCCACCTTAGTTGCCATAATTGTGAGTGAATTCCGAGTGGCATATACAAACGACATGTCAAAAACAGTCACTTCGAATTTCAATTAGGGTAAAGTGGTAGGCGCTGGTGCAATTGGCGCCAACGCCATTGGGACCACCACAAATCTTTTTCAGATATGTGGTTTTCCATTGGGACCACCAGAAATCTTTTTCAGATCTCAGATTTTACTGTGCTCATGGAACGCGCAACGAGATTGATCTGCTTTTGTAAATGGATTAGTGCGTTAATTGACAACAATATCAGCTGTTCAAATGGCATTCGTTTTTGGCTAAATCACAAATGGATATCGCCCTCAAAAATGTTTTCCTTCTTGTAGATACAAATGAAGTATTATTGGTGGTTTGTAGTCTTCAGATGACGAGGGAGATAATGAAGATAATAATTCCTCTGAAATCGTATCCATAGCTATTTATGTATTTTGTTATTTTGGTTTTCACGAAACTTTGCGCATTTGCCTCGAAATGAAACTTTTTAAACTGACGTTAAACAGCTGTACAAAGTATATTGGAATGCGTAAATCTGAAAAAATATCGAGATCTGCGAAAAGTGATCCGTATCGAAAAAAAGATTGATTTTTCGTCCCAATGGAACGCAAAAAGTGATTTAGATCAAAAAAAAGATTGATTTTTTGTCCCAATGGAAAACCACAATAGATATGACTGTGCTCATGGAACGCGCAACGAAATTGATCTGCTTTTGTAATGGATTAGTGCGTTAATTGACAACAATATCAGCTGTTCAAATGGCATTCGTTTTTGGCAAAATCGCAAATGGATATCGACCTGAAAAATGTTTCGCCTGTTGTAGATACAAATGAAGTATTATGTGTGATTTGTAGTCTTCAGATGACGAGGAAGACAATGAAGATAATAAATCCCCCGAAATAATATCCATAGCTATTTATGTATTTAGTCGCAGTAGCTTAGTGGTTAGTGTGTTGGACTGCTATGCGGGGGTCCCAGGTTCGAATCCCGCAAAAACCCAATTCCGACTTAGGGTTTTTTTCCGCTGCGCTACCTCTCGCGAACGTCTGACAAACATCCGAGAGTATAAATGTCTTGAAAGAGCTTCTCAATTAGCCGTTTGGAGTCGGCATAAAATTGTAGATCCCTTCCATTCGAACGGGTTGTGAGAAGCTAGGCCTAGGGTCTCTGCAGACCTGTTGCGCCAACTATTTATTTTATTTATTTATTATTTATGTATTTTGTTATTTTGATTTTCACGAAACTTTGCGCATTTGCCTCGAAAGCAAACTTCGCAAAATGACGTAAAACAGCTATGCAAATTATATTGGTATGCGTAAATCTGAAAAAATATCGAGATCTGCAAAAAGTGATCCGAATCGAAAAAAAAGATTGATTTTTCTGCCCAAAGGAACGCGAAAAGTGATTTAGATCAAAAAAAAGATTGATTTTTGGTCCCAATGGAAAGCCACATCAATATGGTATCCATTATTTAAAATAATCACGCCCGTTGACGAATTGAAGGACCGACATGAATATTCGTATGCGGACACCTATAGTGAGAAACGTCGATGCTAGCGACCTAAACTTTGTTTTAAAATACAGCCGTTCTCTACGAAATAGTAGAGTTCCCCGACGAGGCGACGATAAAAATCAAAATGCACCTTGACAACCATGAGGACATCACTTTTCTGTAGTATGTATATTTCAAAAAATGTTAAATTACAGTTGTTGTCAATGACAAGACTTATGAAATGCTTGTAAGACTTCAAAGCTCAAACGATAACAAACAAAATGTTCATGTTAAGGCGGTTTTCAAGCGCTCATCTTTTCCCAAAGAGTTACAAATCAACACTTCAAACAACACCCCGACCAGTTTAGTCAATGTACATGTCGCATGATTTACATGCCTTGTTGCTTGAAACTGCTTCAAAGAGTAGAATTTCGCACACTATCTCCCTACTTAACATCGGACACTTGCTGACTGCACTTTAATAGATAAGCTGCGCAAACAAAATGGAAATCGATTCAATCACCTCTAAAATAGCCAACACATCATCGCTGAAAATAAGAGCTCATACTTCGCAAGCAAACAAATACAATTGCAAGTGCATGTTCTTCTTCAACTGTATAAATAATTACTTGTTTTATTTAATCCATAAATAAAATGCAACAACATTTTACATAATCGTAGGTAAAATCTGGCAAATAAAAATATTAAAAAAAAAAATTAGATAATTAATAAACAATGGATCTCATGTGTGCTAAAACATTTGTTTAATTCCTATATAACACTTTTGGGTGGTAGAAACAGTTTCGCAATGCCGGTATCTTGATTTGTGTCTATGATGCTGGTGTTGAGTGACTGGCGGTTCCCAGATGGCATAGTGGGTAAATTTGCGATTTGGATCTCCTGTCTGAATAGTTGGTTGACACTTTTGCCGATCAGCTGCGCCGTTATCTTTCGGAAGAGGTCCTTTTTAACCTTTTCCACTTTGTTGCCCTTGGTGGGTGCTACAGACATCTTTTCATCCAGTTTTTGTAGATCGGCGGCGTTGATATTTGGAATTTGGTGCATTACCTCGAGCACCGAAGGGAATTTGGGACGCAGGTTCTCGAATACTTGAACACCGAGTGTGATTAAGCTCGACTGGTTGGCCTCGTGCAGCCCGTGCACCTGTAGACCCTGCAGTACGGCGGTAATGACATTCGATGCCAGCTGCGAGTTCAGTAGGTTCTCACTGTCCAAGTAACGGACAACGGGTCCGGATAGGTGGACTGCTTTTAAGCTGGCTGTGCCGTCGTTCCAAGAAATTGCACTCAGAATTGTGAGCAGAATGGGTGTGCAGGTAGCCTGGTTGCGCAACAATTTCGCTCCCAAATCGCTGATGACCTCGGAGGTTAGAGCTGCGTGAGTGGCACGACTGGGAGCGTGAGAAGAACCGTCCATAGAAAGTTCATCGTTGTCCATGGCGACGTCGATATTGCCACCAGGCTGGTCAGTTCCGATTTGGCCACCGACAAGGGCGATCTTTAGCACGTCCACGTATTCACGAGTAAGGGTCCGATTCAGCATATCCTCCAGCACTTCCTGTGTATCATTGACTTCTCCATTCAGCTCACCAGACTCGTACAGAGATGTAATGTAGCGCCAGCGTGATGTCAATCTGTACAACATAAACGGAGTGAGGTGTGCAAATATTGGCACCAGAACTTGGTCATAGGAAACCGGTGGGCACGAGTACACGAATGGCTTCAGAAACACTCTTATGATTGGCCGCAGGCGATAGTCTGGCACGTGTTCCAATGACGCAAAGGTGCTGTTGATAAGAGCATCTGCGATTCCAGACAGTTGGTAAAGATCTCTTCCAAGAGAGGGACCTGCAGAACCCATCATGTGATAGCAGCCCTCGAAGACATTCGTAATAAACTGTTGCATCTTGTCGAAGGCGGTACGAGTCTTTTTTACGGTCGGATCCATGGGATCGATTAGAACAGGCGGTATACCCATCAGCATCTTCTTTTCATGCTCCAGCATGGTGTGCACGAATTTGTAGCCGTCCGACAGTGCGGCCAAAGCCTCTGGCTTGAACAGCTCGTTGAGTACCCGCAGTAGTGCGAGGACATGGGGAAGGATGGGCACCACGTGCTTGGTAGCTGGGTTCCGGCAAATTGGATTCCCAGACTCGGTGAAACCCATTACAAAGCCGCCTCGGGATGCACGGTCTGGGTCATCTGGCCAGGAACATCGTTTGATAACTCCGAGGATTGCGTAGAGGGCGTCGATTACTTTGCTTCGATTGGGACCGCATGGATCCGTATCGATATGTTGCACCGGGGGCTTGTCCAGGCCAACGAAATGCATGAAGTCGATTACGGATTTGTACACAGGGCTCAGCGTAAGCCAAGACATTTGCGCTTCTTGGGTAATCTCTGCTATAAACATAGTCTGACGCTCAAAATCGCAGAAGTGATTCGAAATGAGTAGAAGAGCCTCCTGCAGAGTGGACTGCTCCATTTTGCTTATTTGCTGTGGCTGTCTGGTGAGACTATTTACATGCGCGCAGATTTGATCGAAGACTGGCAGCAGTAATAACGGATACTTGTGCCCAAGCTTCACCATCAACGAAGCAGCGTGGCGACGAAGATTCTTTGCCGACTGTGACTGTGCGTTCTTTACCGCCGATCCTGCTTGTTCGATTGGGTTTTTGAAAGTTAGAGCAGCAAAGATCTTATCCAACACCCGAGGCAGCAATGAAACGCCACTCATAGCCACACAATTACCGGAAATAAGCTGACACGATGACATGCTAAGGAATACGAACAGCGCCGATATGCAGGAAAGAAGCACCGAAAGGATCAGCGGATCGTTGCTCTCTGCCTTAAGGCAATCTTCGAGAAGACGCAGTCCTGCCTGAACCGATGGACGCTCGGGGACCAGTAGAATCCTGCTAAGCACTCCATCCAGAACGGCAACTAGCGCTTCCCATTCCATGTAGATTGGATCGTGGATACTACAGTTCGTTAAGCGCTCTGACCGTGATTTAGCTAGCCTTACGTTTAGCCAGTTTTCACAGTAGGCAAAGGTCCGCAACGGGGCAATTAATGTAGATTGTCGAAATATCTCCAAAAAATCGGCACGGCATCGGTGATAGAACACAGTAAACTCCTCTTCGGAGTCGTAGTCCATGCATAGATAAGTTTCGGTAGACACGGTAACAATGATTGGCCTCGCGGCGGGGTAGCAAATCTTGATAACTCTTGGACCGACAGCTTCAATTACCTTCGGAATGTATTCGATGAAGAGGGCATCTTTGGAAATCTGATCATGTTTCAGCAAGATATTCCAAATCAATGTGGCCCCATGAGCGATTGTCAAACTGGGATGTTTGTTTAGAAGATAAATGGTTTCCAAGAATGTGCTAAAATGTGCTGGACGCTGCACAGCTGCCTCCTTGTTCCACAGGGCCGTCAGCTGATGTGCTAACCCAGTGAGTACATTTATCAGCTTCTTGAGGAACAAATGATTCTGGTCGATATTTGTCTCTGGTGACACCGTCTGACTCGCACGGTACAAGTAATTTATTGTCTCTTCACTGAAGAGCAGCAGTAGTGGCTTCCGCTCCTTCGCTTGTCCTTTCCTATTAACGATCTGTGACAGACACTCGGCGGCGTTGATTTGAAAGGCTGGATCATTCAGGAGAATACACAAAATGTACAGTAGCCTGCCATCCTGACAGAAGATGTGATTTATGGAAACCCATTCGACGAAGCCCGTCAACGTAAGCAGTACCATTTCCACCACCCGGCTGTGGGCAGCCGCCTTCTGAACGTTATTCACAGATGTGGTCTCTCGAAAAGAAGTCACATGTAACTCAATCAGCCGTAGGAAGAATTCAAAGATTTCGTTCATCTTTACCGTGAGCGCTTGGTAGATGTCCTTTTTCCTCTGGTTCGACTCAATTGTCTGCAACAGAGCCACGTCCTCAACCAGTCTCAAAAATACCATTAGCACTAGTTCTGTCTGTGGCTCACCCTTTGAACATGCATCAGAGAGTTCCGACAGAAGTGTAGTCCACTGCTGTGGCCACTCGCGCTTAATCATTTCCACAATGATCCGAGAGAGAGCATCTTTCAAGTGTGTTAGACTTTTGTCCTGCGCCGGTCCAATTCCAGACAACAACAACTTCATGGCATTCTCTTTGATGAACAGTTTCTCTTGCTGTGAAATACCGTTCCACTTAAATTTGATTGTATATTCGATTAGTTGTAATCCAAAGTGTTTAACATTATTGCTGTATTGTCCGCCAGCCAGATAGAGTCCGGCTTGTGCGCATAGGGGTGAAGCCTCTTTAAATCGTTCACATGCTACATACGCCTCCATTCTGGACTGTTGGCGTGTGTGCGGATTCATTATGATTTCAATGGCTTGTGCCAGCTCGTTTACCAAGGCTGCTACTTCTGGGTTACATTCCATTTTTCGAAATAAGTCTGCTGGCGTGTTGAAATTTACTGCTTCACTGGGGAAATACCTAAATATATTGTTATTATTAATGAAATAAATCGTGTATTGGAGGAATTTATTTCACAATTTCACAATATTTTACCTCTATTTCAAGTAAATTTTAAATTCGAAACAAAAACAACTTAAATTTCAGTGAAGATTAAACTTTTTTTTTTAATAATAGTGAAGTGAGACCGCAAACACAAAAAAATGTGTGCAGGATGTTGGCAGCAATGCAAGCAAGTTGTCATATGTTCGTGGTTTATGTCAAAATGACATGCTGCTTTTCGAACATTAGAAGATATAAATGGAAGCATTCACTGACCGATTTAGGTTTTTGCATTCGGGAATGCTTGTACACAGTAGGTAGGTACATTATAATATATAAAATCAACAAAATACCAAAGAGGTACCTAATTCTATTATCTTTGGTGCCTACGAAAAGGGTTGGCAAGCTGTGTGGTAAGGGTGGTTGGTTGATTGATTGGTTTGTTGGTGAGGGTGAGTTTTTCACTCTTCACTGAGGCCGCTGGTGAGCCCGTTGTGGTCCCCTCTTATTCTGTGAACGGTTGGAAAAAGTTTTTGTTGGGATGTGTGAAAGGATATAGGGGGTAAGGGGTTGGTTAAATTATGGGTATTCACTGTATGTAGGACTTGTGTTTTCAGCGAATCTGTTTGTTCGCTTGGAGAACTCCATGATGTCGCTAAGTTCCACATTTCTGATGCGTGTAAGGTCTGGTATCAGGTGTGCTCCCGGAATTTTGTTACGTAGCCTCGCTGTAGCTGGACAGTGGCAGAGGAAGTGTTCTATATCTTCCTCCTCATCCTGTCAGTTTGGGCATGTCGATGTTTCTGAAATGCCGATTCTATTTGCGTGTTTATTAAGGTTGATGTGTCCTGAAATAAGTCCCACCATCATTCTTAATTGCGCTCTTCTTGGTTGGTGTGGTAAGGGTACAAGTGCATCGTTTCGCTACTTGTAATAATGTTATAAACAATTTGCTGGAATCAAAAAAAAAAAAAGATAAACATTTACCCCCGTATTAATCATAAACACTGTGTAAAAGTTATCAACTTGTTACTCAGCAGTTATGTCCAATTTTTGTATGCTATCTGACGTTTGATAGCTAACTTACTTGTGCATATTTTTTTATTAATAGTTACTTGCCAACAAATAAAACAAAAATTATGATTATATTGACCCGCGCTACTGCGCCATTAAATTGATTGACTATTTAAGATGATACGTTACTTCGGCATAAACTGGCCAAGTATCCATCACTCACAGCAAAAAAGTGATCAGTGATGTAAGAATCCTGAAAAGTTAAAGTTTAATCGGAGACAATTAAAAGACGACCAACTCGGTGAAAAAGAAAAAATGGAGGAGGGTTTATTTTAAACGATTATTAAGACAAAGATAGCAATAAAATAATATACTTGGTGATGCCAAGTCCTTACACTCAAAGGTAAGTGAATATTTCATAAACAAAATGTAAGGTATGGTTCTGAAGTAAAACTAACAATTTTAAGAAAAAAGTTTCGAAATCTCAATGTATTTTATTGTTGGTTACAATACAAGGCTTCGTCGGTATCTCTTGAGCAATGTATTTTTCAATAGAAAGCAGTCCATTGGATGATTAAAGCTTAGTTTGGCAACTTTTGCGCGTGCAGTTTTTGAGGAACTGCACTAGGCCAATTCGTTTCGTGAGGGCCTCATCGGTCGTTTTTTATGGGAAGTTTATTCTCTGTATATATATTTAAATATGTGTCTCTTAACAATGGAAATCAATAATCTATGTAGATATGGAATAGTTGAAAAACCATTAATGCTAACAAATTTTAACAACCATTCCAGCGTGATATAAAAATCGATAAAAAAAACTTAAAAAAAAAAAAAAAAAAAAACTTAATACATAATTGTGAAAGTGTTGAGGTTTCTCTCATTAACGGCCATATTATTCACTCTCTTTAATCCGGGTTAAAGTCTTAACCCGGATTTAAGTGAGTTTAACCCAAAAAATAAACCCAAGTCCATAATATTCAGTAGTTAAACCCGAACATAAACCCATTTTTTTAAACTTGACAGCGTTTAATCCGATTGGATTTAAACTGCACTCCGGAGACCAGTTTAAGTACTTTAACTCGGATTAAAACACAATTTCATAATATTCACTCCTTTGTTTAGGTCACATTTTTGACATTTCTTCGCTTGCAGGAGGCAGGAAATACAAATTGAAATAAAATCAAAAAAAAAAAAAGGATCAAGACGCGGAAAAAATGGATTTCATTCTCGATATTAGGCCTGTTTTTTTGAGCTTCGAACTCAGCAAAGCAAAGCAAAGTAGGATTTTCAGCATGCAATTACAACAACTACTGTGATTCCTCGAAGTGTCAAGTAGGGCGTAGTTGTTGTAATCGCATGCTGAAAATCCTACTTTGCTTTGCTTTGCTGAGATCGAAGCTCAAAAAAACACGCCTATTGACGAAATGCTGATGTCTTCGTCGTCAGCGGATACTATAATTAAAATAAAAAAAATATGTTGTGTTTTTTTTCCATCTTTTAATTTAATCGTTAAAAAAGGAAAAATAAAAATCTCATTCATTCGTCTTCTCTATCTGCTTCATCGTCGACGGGTAACAGACTTTCAATTTCGCGATCACGGCTGCTGTAGCTGTAGTTCTCATCATTCACTTTGCCGACACCTTTCATTTTAGGTTATTTTTCAATTTATTTTAATAAAAATGAAAAACCAAAAACAATTTCCCATAAAATGTGATAAACAACAAAAAACAAATGTCATTATTTGTGAAATTTGACATTACGTAGGTTTAAACCGGATTAAAAACGGGTTAAAGTTTTTTAAATCCGCATTTAAATTCATCTTTAACCCAGCGGGTTTAATGCATGTTTTTCAGTGAATAATATGGACTTAAGTTTAAATTGTCGGGTTTAAAAAATTCGGATTAATGGTCGGGTGTAAAATTAACTTAAACCTGAGTTACACCCGGAGTGAATAATATGGCCGTAAGAAAATTATATTTCACAGAGCTTCCTGGTAAGTAATTTGAATTAAGAATAGTTTCCGGTTCCGAGTCGGACACCTTGAAACACCCTGAAACTTCGATAACACTACGAACGCACTCATTGTCAGCTTAGTTCTTACGTCATTTTTCGTTTGTCAAATAAATTTTTATTGCCCTAAAGATAACAATCACCTGACAATCATCATTCCGGCATACCGATCGAACCAAAAGCGAATAAAATTAACCCGTGCTAGGTAGTTCTAGCGACTATTTTACTAATCAGTTAAAAGTTGTACATTGTGCGTATTAGAAACTAAAGGTGATATTAAGGCTTGTCCATCAAGAAAAAAAGGTGATATCGATAAATAAGTCAGTTTGCTTCATAGGTTTAAAGAATGCAAAGGGCAAGAAGGTGTAGAGGAATAGGTACCAGTATAATGTACAGATGTTAAGTACTTGCTGTTGCTAATATGCTAATTTATTTATCGGATCATTAATTGCTTAACTTTCCAGTGCGTGCTTAACACATATTTGCAAGCAAAAAGTGCTTGCACTCGCAATTTATCGTCATTGATAACATTGACTATCATGTCAATAGATTGCAGACATTTTTTGTAAATAATCTCAAGATTAGATTAGGATTCAGCTTGCAAAATATAAAAACAACCCAAAGATCTATTTAAATTAGGTAATGTGGTATTCGATTAGGCGCTTTCAGAACACTTTTTTTGTTTGGTATACAAAAAAAGCAATCTTTTTTCAGATTTCAGAGCACTTTTGCGAATCTAGATATTTTATCAGATTGCCAATGCAAATGCGTTTGATTTTGACAACTGGTGGAGGGCGTTTAGGTTTTCGTGAATTTTTTCTACAGCAAAGAAAGGCATTGCATCGGGTGAATCTATTTTTCTAAATTATTTATGTATAAATATTTAGAAATCAATTGGGACGCAAATTTCGAATGTTTTAATATAAAATTTAGCCAATGAAGGCTACACATATTCGAATCGCACGAATATTATCACAAAAAAGAGCAAGTGACGTTTTTATCGTTTTTATGTTCGATTAGCCACACGAAATCTGAAATCTGAGAGCGAATCTTAAGAAGACAAATCAAATACCAGATACCTACCATATTAGTTTTCTGCCTTCAGATATCAGAATGTCAGCGTCAATAGAGAACAATATCGTATTTGGTGGAGTAGTTGCCACTAGCGAGACCGCTCCATTCAGGTCATTGGGTCATTATCTGCTCGACCGGTATAAGGCAAACGGAGATGATGTTATGATGGTATGTACACACTTAAATGTAAAACAAAAAACTCATATCGTATTTTTTTTTTTAGATCGATGCGCTAACTGGCCACCAGTACACGCGAAAAGATGTATATAGCAGAGTTATTCGCCTAGCTTATGTTCTTCAGCACATTGGCGTACGGCAAGGCGACGTTGTTGGACTTTGCGCTGAAAACTCAATTGATTACGCAGTGACAATATTTGCAACTATCGCTGTAGGTGCATCGGCCGCACCTTTTAATGTGACGTACAGCGAACGTAAGATAAACATCGATCATACCATTTAGAGATTCTCTATTATCCATGTTTGCAGGGGAGCTTGATCATGCTGCGAATCTTTCAAAGCCCAAAGTAGTTTTCTGCTCAAATGGCCCTCTGTCTAGAATCCTGACGGTGGCTAAAGCGAACAAGTTCATCCAACGTGTTGTTGTCTTTGGTGAACGAAGCTCCAGCCCTCAAGCCACCCCGTTGGCACAGTTGGTGAACGACAAAAAAATTATTTCGCACCCAGACTTTGAATCGCCTGCAGTTGATAAAACAAACGATGTAGCACTTATTGTATGTTCTTCTGGTACCACCGGCATGCCGAAGGGCGTGCAACTAACGCACATGAACATTTTAAGTACTCTCGATGCCCAATTGTAAGTATGTACATAGTTTTGTTTTTTAGTTTTAGTGATTGATTTCTTCTTCTTTTTTTTTTTGTATAGGGCTCCTGATCAAATCAAATTATCTGGCATTGCTATACTAAGCGTCATCCCATGGTTCCATGCCTTTGGTTGTCTCACATTGATTGTCACCTCAAGTATGTCAAATACCTTGGTGTTTCTGCCAAAATTCGAGGAGAAGGTCTTCCTGAGAGCTATTGAGGTGAGTTCAATATTTAAAATGCAAAACAGTTTATAAATTGGGAAAGGTGAAGACAGCGGTTGAAATTAAAAAAAAAAAAAAACTCGGTGAATTAAAAATAAATTAGCTATTGTTTTGCAAGTAAATATTATTAGGTATGACTGCATTATCAAGTCGGTAATGAAATACAAGCCAAGGCTTTTGACTAATGTGGTTTTCCATTGGGACCACCAGAAATCTTTTTCAGATCTCAGATTTTACTGTGCTCATGGAACGCGCAACGAGATTGATCTGCGTTTGTAAATGGATTAGTGCGTTAATTGACAACAATATCAGCTGTTCAAATGGCATTCGTTTTTGGCTAAATCACAAATGGATATCGCCCTCAAAAATGTTTTCCTTCTTGTAGATACAAATGAAGTATTATTGGTGGTTTGTAGTCTTCAGATGACGAGGGAGATAATGAAGATAATAATTCCTCCGAAATCGTATCCATAGCTATTTATGTATTTTGTTATTTTGGTTTTCACGAAACTTTGCGCATTTGCCTCGAAATGAAACTTCTTAAACTGACGTTAAACAGCTGTACAAAGTATATTGGTATGCGTAAATCTGAAAAAATATCGAGATCTGCGAAAAGTGATCCGAATCGAAAAAAAGATTGATTTTTCGTCCCAATGGAACGCAAAAAGTGATTTAGATAAAAAAAAAGATTGATTTTTTGTCCCAATGGAAAACCACATAAGTTTTGCAAGTGAATCTCGCATTTCTGTATTGGAGTTTGACCTTTGTGCCAAAGGCCTTTCAACTTAGGTTGATAGCTTTATAACTGCTAAGCTTGTGAAAACTTTGCCTGTTTGCATCGATAAGAAACCCACTCCACTGATCTGATTGTAAATGGAGAACTTTGTTTTTGTTATTTGATATTCATTTCGCTATCTGAAACACTTCAGACTTTGATTCTTTTCATTTTGGTCTTTCCGAAATGAGGTCGAACCTGAATCGAAGATTTTTTGTCGATCAAGGATGTTTTCAGTCACTTTTTCATATGAAATATCCTTCTAAGACTTTTTTGATGCTTAGTTGTACCTGTTGTACCTATTTAAAGATTCAGTACGTTTTTATATATTTTATATTTCCAGAAATACAAGGTTGCAGTGGCATTCATGGTGCCACCATTGATGGTCTTCTTGGCGAAGCATCCCATTGTGGATAGGTATGACTTGTCTTCGCTTTTGCTCCTGGTGTGTGGCGCTGCTCCTTTGAGCAAAGAAACCGAAGATGCTATCAAAGATAGGTAAAATAACCATGGCAAGGAGAGATTATGGAGAGATATCCAACTTCAAACTTTCACACTTTTACTCTTTTACACTTTTACACTTTCCCACTTGCACATGTTAAAAGCTTCATCAGCAACGCACTTAAGTTAGATCTTAGTCTTGCAAATGCATGCGTCTTTTTTACTTTCGTTTTACTTTTGTTTGATAGCAAAAACTACCACAAAGCAAGCAACCTCCATCCATTGGGTATCTCTCTTTGGTTTGTCTCTGCTTTCACATATTTCTCAATTCTCCATTCTATGTTCTCAACCTTTGATTCAGAATTGGAGTTCCTATGATCCGGCAGGGCTACGGATTAAGTGAATGCACTCTCAGCTTAATAGTTCAAAACGACACGCATTGCAAGCCAGGTAGCGTGGGCGCTCTTAAACCCGGTCTTTGGGCAAAAGTGGTCGACACCGAAACTGGTGTTGCCCTGGGACCCAACCAACGTGGTGAGCTCTGTTTCAAAGGTCCCTGCATCATGAAGGGGTACATTGGCGATTCATCATCCACAACCAACATGATAGTGGATGGCTGGCTACACACCGGAGATATTGGTTACTTCGACGATGAGTTTGAGTTCTTTATTGTTGATCGTATCAAGGAGCTGATCAAATACAAGGGATTTCAGGTGCCGCCCGCAGAAATCGAGGCCATACTCCTAACCCATCCAAAGATTAAGGACGCAGCTGTTATTGGTAAACCGGATGAGAGCGCTGGCGAGCTTCCACTTGCATTCGTAGTAAAGCAGGACAAAGCTAAACTCAGCGCGGAAGACGTGCTTAAGTTTGTTGCTGACAAAGCATCGCCAGCAAAGCGACTCCGTGGTGGTGTGATCTTTGTCGACGAAATTCCAAAGAATCCCAGTGGGAAAATCTTGCGTCGTGTTCTGCGGGACATGATTAAGAAACCAAAGTCTAAATTGTAAATGCATCTTCTGTCATACATTTTAGAGTTAAGATTTCAAAGTATGTATATTCTAGTGAATTTTGTAAAGTATTATCTATGGTATACCTTTGGGGGTTTTGTATTTAATTTTTAAATGTGGCATATTGTAAGCTTTTGGTACTAAACTAGCCTTTGGCAAAAACGAACAAAAAATAAATGTTTTCTTGCATCTGTAAATGCAGCAGCAATTCTTGGGGCCGTTTAAGCCGATATAAGGTCCTATCAAGTATGCTGTGTGAACGTACCAATCGTAGCAAAGATCGTAGCGAAAAAAATACCAATCACCATTTCGGCAAGAAATATAGAAAAATGAAAGATACACATCAATCTCATCAGAATGGATCTTCATTGAGCTAAGTGTGACAGCTGCAGCTTTCTCTTGTCTTGCCAACCTAAAGCTACAACCATTAACCAACGCAATCATGATCATATCTCATAAGCCTCACGAGTGTCAACGAATCGAAAAACAAGTAGGTACGAGTACGATACGAGGTACCACGAAAAGAGTGAGTGTGTGTGTGTGTGTTTTTTTTTTTTTTTTTTTTGTTCTCTGTCCGTTCGTTCACTCAATACAATTCTCTTTTTCCGTGAGAAAACGTAATGCGAGAAACAGATTAACACTGCGACAGCAACAGCAACAGCGAATTTAGGATTAGCTCTAACGTTGACGTCGCTGTCGATGTTGCTGTGTTAATGTGTTCAAAGTAATTAAAATACATTGGTTCTAAAAAATTGTCAAAGTTGCTGTGTTATGCGAGAGACAGATTAACACAGCAACAGCAACAGCAACTTTGATAGAATCTGTTTCTCGCATTAATATTTTGATAACCTTGCGAGCATACGCCCCCTACAGTCTAACGGCGCAAAGAGAAAAGTGAGAATAGGTAACTACTATTAGGTGTAACATACAATGGTAATATGCAGTTACGTCAAGTTTGTATATTCTAACTGACGTTTCCTGTCTACTATGTAATATAAATTGGCTTGTGTAAATTTGGTCCGATCTAGAACTAACTTATCCGATTGTCTTTGCTAATAAGCTTATTAGAAACTCGAAGATTTGACAAGAGCTTTCATAGAACCAATTTGCTTGAAATAAGTTGCGCAACTTTAAGCTTTCTTAAATTTTATAGTCGAGACATAAAACAGTCATTGTAAAGACAAAATTCTTGTTTTATATATTTGCAGAAATGCAAAGTTCAATTGGTTTTCATGGTGCCACCATTGATGGTGTTCTTGGCGAAGCATCCGCTTGTAGATGAATACGACTTATCTTCGCTTCAATCGTTGCTATGTGGCGCTGCTCCACTGAGCAAAGAGACAATCGACGCTGTTAAAGAGAGGTATTCACACATTGACTTTGTAATACTTTTTATATTTGTGTAATAACTAGACTAACATTTAGAATTGGAACTCTAAAGGTATGGCAAGGTTATGGTTTAAGTGAAAGTACGCTTAGCTTGACTGTGCAAAACGACAAGCTTCACAAGCCCGGAAGTGTAGGCGCTCTCAAGGCCGGTCTCTGGGCAAAAGTTGTCGAGACAGAAACTGGCGTTGCCCTAGGACCCAACCAGCGAGGTGAGCTCTGCTTTAAGGGTCCTTGCATCATGAAGGGGTACATTGGTGATGTGGGATCCACAACAAATATGATTAAAGATGGCTGGATGCATACTGGAGATATTGGCTACTTCGATGATGATTTGGAGTTTTACATTGTTGATCGCATCAAGGAATTGATCAAGTATATGGGATTTCAAGTTCCACCGGCGGAAATTGAGAGCGTCCTTCTAACTCACCCAAAGATTAAGGACGCAGCTGTTATTGGAAAACCAGATGAGACCGCTGGTGAACTACCACTCGCGTTTGTAGTTAAGCAGGCAAATGTTCAACTCACTGCGGAAGAAGTGGATAAGTTTGTGTCGGATAATGCATCTCCGGCGAAAAGACTCCGCGGGGGTGTTCTATTTGTTGATGAAATTCCAAAAAATCCTAGCGGGAAAATCTTGCGCCGCGTTTTAAGAGATATGATCAAGAAACCAAAGTCTAAATTGTGATTCCTAGTACATCGTAGTAGTGAATCTGTGGGTTTTTTTTTTTTTTTTTGTATTCAAGAATCAAAATTCTTATTAAAATATGTCATATGTAATGAAAATGAAATGTAAAAGATTTTTGTTTCTATTTGAAGGTTATGCTCATATTTTTAGCTGTACAGCGGAAATGCACTGTAAAGTATATATTTTTGTTAATTTCAAATGTACGTTCTAACTGGGCTGTGAACGTGCTGTTAAAAGTATCAGTGGTTTGCCAATAATCATTTCTAATACTAAATTTCGCACTATGCCAAACCACGGATGATTTAATCGATTTTTTCCTTCCTGTGAAATGATTTAGACCGCGACTAAAGCTGGTGGAAGAATCGCTTGCGATTGCGATTCGCCAAGCCACAGCTTTCTTTGAGGAACTAAGTGGGAATGAAACGATTTGCATAGTCTGGTGCCTAGTTATATTTTCGTTATGCGAACCACAGCAGCAATTATTCGGGCCGTTTGGTGATAATACTCAAGGAGGCGTTTTTATAGATTTATGGTGAGATCACGATTGGAAAGAAATAAGAGACGTCACGTAACAATATTAACCATAGTTGAGAAACCGACACACTGCAGATGTATATAGCCCTATCTGCAAAGTCTGCACATGACCCTGTCAAAAGAAATAAACATAAAATAATACACGCGTTAAGCAGGCATAAGATGATCATTATACGAATACACCTGAATTCTTATGAAATGAGGAGGTGAAATTTCGAGATATTAATAAATTCTGGCATTAGATGATAGACGAACTCAAAAAAGTGGGTTGCAAAATTTTGTCCGTCTGTCTGTCTGTGTCGAGGCCTACAGGTCCAAATTGGGGTTTTGGGGCCGTTTATTTATTTGCAAGGTAACCTTAATATTAATGGTAATTATTTTCCATATAAAATTTGCATACCAGTTTGATTTGTTCAAAAATGGCTTTAACGATTTCAACCCAAATTGATATTTAGGTACGCTTAAGTCAGTTTTTCGCTAAAAAATCAAATAACGGTACTTTTGAAATTTTGCCAAACATATCTCGAAAACGATCCACACGATTAACCCAACCAAAATTTATTTCTACGGTAATATGGCCATTTCCAACTGAATAGCAAACTCAGTTTTTCTCTGTATTATCGTCCATTGGATTTTTGAAAAAAAAAAAAGTAATTTTTAAAAAATTTAATTATCTTTAGTTTACCGGTTAACGGACATAACGATTTTGAACCAAAACTCATACTTACAGTAAAATTAATGTTTCCAAAGTTATTATGTACTTAGTTTTCAATTCGAATCAACGTTAATTTTAAAAACTGCTCTAATACTTAAAATGCAAAAAATATATTATATAAACAACCAATACTTACTTTCCCATTTTTGAAATCCACGAACCTGTTCTTTGAAATTTTTTTAAACCAAGTTATTGCTGTTAATACTTTTTGGAAGAAGTACTTTCAAAATTGAAATTTAAGGCAAAACAATTTAAAAATTGTGCGAAACTCGCAAGCCAACACCAGAGGCACAATTTTCCAAAAGTCTGTGCAACTATGTGCAACTATGCTTGCATACGCTGACGACATTGACATTGTTGGAAGAACACAGCGAGCTGTCACTGTTACGTTTGCAAGTATTAATACAGAAGCGGCAAAAATGGGTTTAGTGGTGAATGAGGGTAAAACAAAATATATGCTGTCAACAAGAAGGGACACACAACATCGACGAATCGGACAGAACGTCACGATAGACAGCTATAGCTTTGAGGTAGTTCGGGACTTTGTCTACCTCGGATCCGCTCAGAAATCAAGCGAAGAATCACTCTTTCCAACCGCTGTTTCTTTGGCCTAAGACGGCAATTGATTAGTAAGGCCTTGTCAAGAAGCACTAAGGAGATTCTATATAAGACTCTCATCATCACTGTCCTGCTCTTCTATGGCGCAGAAGCATGGACCCTAGCAAAAACGAATGAGGATCTTCTTGGTCGCTTCGAACGCAAAATTCTTCGAGTGATTTTTGGTCCCGTTTGCGTTGACGGGATTTGGAGGAGAAGATTTAACAGCGAACTCTACGAGCTATACAGCGACATCGACCTGGTCAGAAAAGTACACATTAGTCGTCTAAGATGGTTAGGACATGTAGAGCGAATGGACACCAAGCTCCGGCTCGGAGAGTGTTCGATTCCAACCCGGAGGGACAACGCAGTAGAGAAAGACCTCGCCTTAGGTGGCGCGCGTAAGTGGAAGGGGACCTCAATCAACTTGGAGTTCGCAACTTGAGGCAGTTAGCCAAAGATCGCCCTAAGTGGAGAGGCGTATTGGTTGAGGCCCTGGTCCACCTCGGACTGTAGCGCCACCTTAAGTAAGTAAGAATGAACATAAGTGAAAAATATTGCCTACGCTTAAAAAGAGGTAAGATACTAAATAATTTGCATCTTGTCTCATACGGTGGCATTTCGATATTCCAGCGTAATCTACGAACGGCAACTCTAGTAAAACGTTTTTGAATTTTCTCAATTGGAATGTTCTTCGTAAAATGGATTCCATACTATACTACAGTATTCAAGATTAGACCTAACAAAAGCAAAGAATAGACATTTAAGAGTATGCGAATCATGAAAGTCTTTAGAGTTCCGCAATGTTAAGCCCAGCATCAAATTACTCCCAGCAACCAGGAAGTCAATATGCTTACAGAAATCGATTTTTTTTTTGTCAAATAATGACTCCCTGGTCTTTTTAAAAGAAGATAATAGACAGAATTGAAAAAGCATGCTTTACGTGAACACCTGCCTTTACGGCTTAATTTCACGGTGGGCATACCCACATCAGAGTCCTTGGGAAAGACGTTGACAAAACGCCCCAAGGCCAATACAAGTACTGACCCTGGAATAATTTTCTTGGTGAGGCCTATCTTGACACCTCTTCGTTCTGAAAGATCGCTAAATGTCTCCGCACTTGGAATAAACCACAGCCCCCATGAATCCAACCTCAAATGATGGGGCTGTATCAGATTCGACACAGAGGCTGTCCCCATCCCCGTGGTCCCAATATATATCTAATGGTCAAGCTTCCGCAACCCGAAAGTTACTCCCAATTGAACTGCCTTACCCAGTCCCGGCATGAGTAGAGCCAGTGCGTTCAAAAATGTTGGATGAACAGAGCATCTTGAAATCCATATTACTAGCGAAAGCAAGATAACTCAACACCTATTTTCTCTTGCACAGTTTAATTTGGTGATGACCACAATAAACGCATCACTCAAATTTGGGCAGTGCCCCAGGAGATAAAAGACAGTGGGAAATTATCGATCATGTACGTATATGATACTGGGGAGAGGTTACTACATATCGACATACTTTATTTAGAGACGTTAAGGCGAAGGTGATTATTATGACACCACAAAGAAAGTCTCTTAGGATCATCCTGTAAAAGTAAGCAGTCATGTTTAGACTGAAGAAACGGCCCCGAACTGTAATTTCAAATTTTTTGTCCTATTCGACTGGCATATGCTTGATTTTGTTTTGATTTATTGCGTATTAAAATGGTGATGATTTTTTTTGGCTGTAGGAAGTAAGGCCCCAAAAGAGAAAATGAAATAAGGCCCCAAATTTGGGGTTTATTTCATAATGAAATTAAAAATAATGAAAACTAATTTTTATTTAATATTGTTGATATTGGATAAACTAATTTAGATTAAAGAAACTTATTATATACTCAACCTCGCACTCACCCCGTAATCGAATGCTTGTAGTTCAATCAGTACAGACTGTTGGACACACTCGGATTCATCCAAAATAAAGTTCGAATCACGAATTTCATCGCTAGATGAATCAACTAATATTGTTGATAAATTAAAATTAGCCAACTCTTCGAGTTCATCAGACATTTTAACGGCTTTTCGTATTGAATAACCGCCCTTTTTCATAGATTTACTAGAAAAACGTTCTCTTACTTTTTCGTTTCTCTCTCTGTGAGGTAATTTATACCCACCACTGCGATTTTGACAGTATTCTATATTCTTACTATAAAAGCAAAGGAACAAACCTGTGTATCGCAATGGTAGTATAATAGGACAAATTGAAATGTCAAACCAAAATAAAGGCCAAACAAAATTGGCGTAGTACATAACTTTGTTTATAATATTTGTTCAGATGTTTAAACCCTTGTACATTTTGAAGTTATAACTCGAATTTTAAAACCTATCTAGTTTAAATAAAAATCAGACTTGTGTTCAATAAAAGACAGAAGCAAACAGAAATAAAAAAAAAAACAGACACTTTCTGTGAACACTACCGTACACATTTTTCAACAATTATTTTTGCTATATTCTTATCATCTCACAGGTTAGGCGATTCGGCCCTGATTATTAGAACAATATGCCTGTGCCACGAATAACCCACCTAATTATTATTATTAACGAAGCCAATCAGGCTAATTACATGCAATTATCTTCATGGTTTCCGAGAGGCAATACGAATTAATGATTCCTATCATATCAGCCGATATACATTTTTGTAGTCACCTTTTCAGTTGAAGCGCTTCTACGTCGGACCAGGCAACAGTTCACATATTATTCGTCGCATGCATTGGTGCGTGTAAGTTTTTATTTTTAAGCCAACCAAAATTATACATCCGTGGCAGAAATTGGAATTAAGTTTTGTACCTATCGCAGTTCCTGCGGAAAGAATTTTCCAATGGTCTGAAAAGCGGTAGCTAAAGATCGGTGTCAAGTTCGAAAATTTTTGCAAGGAGTACCTACTTATCGCGGAAAAAGAGTGTATACTTAACTGTCATGAAAGAGCTTCTCAATTAGTCGTTTGGACTCGGTATACAATTGTAGATCCAGTACAACAGGTCCGTAAGGGCCCTAGGCCTAGTTAAGAGCTAATTGAGAAGCTCTTTCACGACAGCTATACTCTCGGATGTTTCAGACGATCGCAAGAGGTAGCGCAGTGGAAAAAATCCTGAGTCGAAATTTTTTTTTTTTAGTCGAACACACTAACCACTAATCCACTGCGCCGACGTATTTATTTAAGGAGAATGGATCTTTTATCGAAATGTTAGCTGAAGCGTTTTACGGTGATTGAAATATACAGCCTAGCAACCATTATTCGCAATTCAAAATGGCGGACCTAGGTTTTCTTTTTTAGGGCCCAAAGTTAGTGCGCGGTACTAACCAGGCTTGAATTAACGAATAGCACAAATTTTTACATTTTGAACTACCAAATAGGCTAAAAATTATAACAAGTAAGGCCCATTGTATTTTGCACTAAGTACGCTTATTTTGATCAGATCAAGTTCGAGATATAATCACAAAGAGAGATCGCTCTTGGAAATAAATTATACTTATAAAAAATGTAGGATTGTTTTAATGTATTTATATACACAATTACATTTTCTTTGCAGATCAAAGAATGGCGCCATCAATCAAGGACAACATCATCTTTGGCGGTGAACTTACAACTAGCTTCACCGCTCCCTTCAGGTCGCTTGGTCACTTTCTGCTAGACCGACACAAGATAAACGGAGACGGCGTTACAATGGTGCGCACCAACTATTGAATATAATTAAATTAATACTCCATTGTACTAATTGCCTTACATTTGCAGATCCATGCTGGAACTGGACAGGAGTACATACGCAAAGATGTATATAATAGAATTGTTCGGCTTGCATATATTCTTCAGCATTTGGGAGTGAAGCGAGGGGACGTTGTTGGGCTTTGTGCTGAGAACTGTATTGAGTTTGCAGTAACATTGTTTGGAATTTTTGCTGTAGGTGCTACAGCTGCACCCATAAGCGTGTCATACACCGAACGTAAGTTATGCCTTAGAGAGGATGCACCAGGGTTAGCATTCATATTTTCTACATCGCGCAAAGACTTCCTCTAGATATTCTTTCGGGACCGTAAAAGAAGATTTCATCGGAGAATCTCTGGCGACACTTGTTTTATATCAGCCCCTTTTCAAATTTGCACTTTTTATACATGTTTCTTGTAACGTGGCAATTCAACCATAACCCTCGATCCCTATTTGCAGGTGAACTCAATCACATCGTAAATCTTTCAAAACCCAAGGTAGTCTTCTGCTCAAGTGGACCTCTGTCGAAAATTCTGAAGGTCGCGAAGGCAAATAAATTCATTCAGCGTATTGTCGTCTTTGGTGAAGGAAATTCCAGCCCGCTGGTAACTCCACTAGCGCAGTTATTGACGGACAAGACTATTCAAACTTATCCAGACTTTGAGTGTCCAGTAGCTGATAAAATGAATGACGTAGCACTTTTAGTGTGTTCCTCTGGAACCACAGGCATGCCAAAGGGAGTTCAACTGACTCAATCAAATATTTTGAGTGTTATCGATCTGCTGTTGTAAGTGTAGTAGGTGCTAATATTTGCGTAACTATTTATTTTGCCTTCTCTTAGCGAGCCTACGCAATTCCATCTGTCTGGCGTTCCGGTCCTTTGTGTGAGCCCGTGGTTCCATTCCTTCGGTTGTTTAGCTCTGATTTGTTTATCCAGCAGAAGTAACACAGTGGTATTTCTGTCGAAATTTGTTGAGAATGTCTTCCTGGCAGCTATCCAAGTGAGTTGCATTGTTAAAATCTTACCCGAATTTTATAGAAAATATTGGATGAATATTCTTATGTTCAATGTTATTTTTATTTTCAGAAATACAAAGTTGTAATGGCATACATGGTGCCCACGTTGATGGTCTTCTTGGCGAAGCATCCAATTGTGGACAAATACGACTTGTCTTCGCTTCGAGTCTTAGCATGTGGCGCGGCTCCGCTGAGCAAGGAAACCGAAACTACTATTTCGAAGAGGTAGCTAGTTATACTGCTTTCAGATCTCACCACTCATAAATTCGATATTTCTTATTTAGAATTGGTATTCCTAGTGTTCGTCAAGGGTATGGCTTAAGTGAAACTACACTCAGTACTCTAAGTCCAACCGATCACTATTATAAGCCAGGTAGTGTTGGTACCGTCAAACCAGGTATTTGGTGCAAAATTATTGATATAGAAACTGGCGTTACACTGGGTCCCAACCAACTTGGAGAGCTTTGCTTCAAAGGTCCCACCATAATGAAGGGATACGTTGGCGATGAGGTATCTACAGCAAGCATCATTAAAAATGGATGGCTTCACACTGGAGATATTGGTTACTTCGATAAAGACCTCGTATTTTTTATCGTTGATCGCATCAAGGAGCTAATAAAATACAAATCATTTCAAGTTCCACCTGCTGAAATCGAAGCTGTTCTGCTTTCTTATCCGAAAATTAAGGACGCAGCTGTTGTTGGCAAACCCGATGAAAGTGTTGGGGAGCTTCCAATGGCATTTATCGTAAAGCATGCGAACGTTGACCTCAGTGAAGAAGAAGTAATCAAATTTGTGGCCGAAAATGTGTCACCCGCTAAGAAACTGCGTGGAGGTGTTCGGTTTGTCGATGAAATTCCAAGGAATTCAAATGGAAAAATCTTGCGTCGTATTCTACGAGATGGACTCAATCAAACAAAGTCTAAGTTGTAAATTGAAATCATGCATTTCGTGTATACCGATCCGAGCTATGGATTCTACGAACTGGGATGGCGGATAGTTTAAATATTATTTTTTTTTTTTTTGCAACAATTTCATTTTATGTGATATGTAGGTGCTAGAACGCATTATTTGGTTATTTTAAATAAATATTTCAAGAATATCCCTTTATCACCTCTTACAAACTTAAACTGAAATTCACCCTTGTGGGAACTTTTAGAAATTGAAGCTCACAGTAGTACTTAGGCGTATACGTACTATTTTTCACCTTTTTTTTTACAGTTTAATACAAAACGGCGACCGTATTACTATATCATTACAATACGCGGTTAAGTGAAATGCACGATAGTCACCGCGTATGCCGTAAAATGGACGCAACGTTTTCAGTGACGAACAACCACGACTGGTTCGCACGAAACTTTCTCGTTAATTAAAAGTTTGGTAGGGTCAATTGGTAGGTAGGTAAAAAGTTCAGAACCAACCGTACATAAAATATAAGAATAGGTAGTGTTAAATAAAATTCACTTTTAGGTTATTCATTTGATATGACACTACATATCAAATAACAATGTGAGTTTTTATAAGTTGAAGCTCTAAGGTCTAAGTAACAGGCAATTTTCGCAAGTTCTGATTAGAAAGTAATAAGCACCTACTGTACTATTGCATATGCTTTTATACTTTACAAGATTTTTGAATACAAGGACAAGCGTAGTGGAAGCTTCTCTTTTCTGATCTGTTAGGGCACATATTTATTGTTGACTATGATTGGAAATAGTAGTAGATAATACAAATTCTGAGATTCGTTTTAGCAAATAACTTAAAAAACGATTGAATTCGTTCTTTTTATGGAAAAGTAAGTTCAGGATCTTATTTAGAATACTTATATTTTCTTTAAAATGCATATTTTGATCAAAATCGTTAAAGCTGTTTTTTGTAAAATTTGTTAGACCAAACGGTAACAAGTTTTTTTTTTTTAAATGTTTACTTTAAAAATACTTTTGCTTAACTATTTAGCTGAAAACTGAGTATAAGATATTGTTCGGGATGTACGCATTACTTTTAAAAACATAAAATTGTTGTTTAAACTAAAGAAAACTAATTTTTCTTTAAATTATGATCATCACCCCTATCGAGGTAGGTATAGGAACAGTGGCGTAGCAAGGGGGGGGCAAGGGGGGCACAGGCCCCGGGCGGCACTTTGCTAGGGGCGGCAATTTGGAGCAGCTCATTTTTTTTTTTAAATAAATAATTTATTAGGTATAATATATATTAATATCATTTTGGCAAGTTCTGGTTAGAGAGCTATAAGCGCCTACTGTACTATTTTATAAACTCTTACAGTTTGCAAGTGGGCAGGCGTAGTAGGAGTTTCTGTTTTTTGATTGCAAGTAGTGTTGGTGATAGATCGATATCCTTACATATATGTACGAGTATATCTAAGAATTCAGAGATTTGTTCTTGAGTTTGCATTCGACGTTATAAACTGAATATCCCGATGGACGTGTGTGGGGGTGTAAACGAAGTGGGATTTTCTGATTGTGTAACGATCCAAGTGGTTGGAATTATTTTAAGATGCATATTCAAAATGGTTGAAAAAAAAGAATAGAAAAAGTGGGTAATATTTGCAAAACATACGTTTTGCCTAGCTGCTATTGCATTTTTAATGGAAGTGCGGAGTTTTAAAAAAATATATGAATAAAGATCGGCTTTTGGGTGGTAATTTTTCAGAAATAATTAAAAAAATTGATTTAGTCGAATTTTTTGAGAAAAACTAAGTGGAGGATCTTATTTAAATTACCTATATTATATTTAATATGTATTTTGATCAAAATCGTTAGAGAGGTTTTTGTAAAACTACGCAGAAAAAGCTGTACCAAATTTTGCAATGTTGTTTGAATAATATCTACTATTGCCTAACTATTTAGCTGAAAACTGACTACTTATAAGTTATTGTTCGGGATGTAAGCATTACTTGGTTTTTAGTCTTATCGAATTTAAAATTGGGATTTTCGAGATATAATAAAATAAATAAGTACTTGGCGCAACAAGTCGGAGGGACCCTAGGCCTAGCTTCTCACAACCGATTCCAAACGGCTAATTGAGAAGCTCTTTCAAGACAGTTATGCTCTCGGATGTTTGTCAGACATTCGCGAGAGGTAGCACAGTGAAAAAAAACCCTAAGTTGGAATTTGAGTTTTTTGCGGGATTCAAACCTGGACCCCTCGCTTAGTAGTCCAACATAATAACCACTAAGCTACTGCGCCTACACTTTCAAGATATAGGGAGTTTTTAAGGTTAGCGTTTTCGGTGATTCGAATCTAAAATTAAGGCCACAATAATTTTGGAAACATAAATTTTACTGTAACTACTCATTCTGGTCAAAACCTTTATCGTATTTTCTTAGAAACCTAAAGAAAAAAAAACTTATTTTCAAAAATCTATTGTACGATAATGGGTATGGTACGTTTAGCTTAAATTGTTGGGAAATTTGGCGTTTCACCGGGGTGGCGAAATGATCAATCTGGGAAATAGCAAAACGTCAAAACGATTTTTCGTTGAAAAATTACTTGACAACAACATCAGCAAATTGCCAAGTGATTTTTGCTCAAAAAAATACGAAAGATAAAAACCCCAATAAGTAATCGCGCAATGATTGAAAAATTTAAGGAATTAAAAACCGAATTTAAGATTCAGGATTGCAAAATAAAGGAACTATTTAACGACTAAAGGCAAACAAAGAAACCGAATGAATTTTGCAAAATAATGGTAACCCTAGATAATATAGACAAAAACTGAGCCCTCTATTCAGATAGAAATGACCATATTACCATTTTTTTCGAGATATTTCGAAATTTCAAATGTACCGTTATTCGATTCCAGAAATTTTACCAAGTTTACAAAGGTATTTTTTTTAATGTGTGAACAAATTATGGGGGCGGCATAAATTGGCTCTGCCCCGGGCGGCTCCAACCCACGCTACGCCACTGTATAGGAACTCAAAAGGCGTTGAAGTATCCGTATCGGAACAAAATAAATGAAGCATATAAACGCGTTCATTTCACATGAAAATTTTCCGCAGCAATTCGTTGTCGGAGAGATTCGGAAAAAATGTGCTGCAAAGCGACACGATCCCTGACAGTTATTGTCGTTCAATATAAACGCCACTTGAAATAAAGGTGAATGAGTTAGAAAAGACCATTTTACCTTAGAAATTACTTTTTGTTACAATCGTATGAACCGTTTCCGAGATCTGTCCAAATTTAAAAAGTACCGTTATTCCGCCAAAAACTGGGAATGCATATGCAGTCATGGTAACCCTTTCTACTTAAGCTCAAATATTAATTTTGGTTGAAATCGTTGCAGCAGAAATCCGGGAAGCCGTTTAGGCTGTAGGCCTTGGGACATACGAACAGACAGACAGACAGACAGACAGACAGATGGGCAGAATTTTACGACCCACTTTTTTGAGTTCCGAGGTCGAAACTTTGTACGAAAACAACATCTTTCTCTCACTCCGTAATGGAGAAAGTTTAAAATGAAGATTTGGGATGAACGTGTAAGAAATCAAAATTCGCTTATGTATATACCAGCACGTAATCATATTCATGGAAATGTTTTCGCTGATGAGTTTAAAATGAACACGCATGTTAAAGGAAACTATAAATCTTTATAAATCTGATGGGCCTAGCTCATAAACAGATTGTGATCTTGGAATAACGACGAGATCTACCCAGATTAGGGTAGGTACCGAGGGATACTATTTTGTGCATGCACTTTTTATTGTCCAAAACTGTTTACATGTAGGAATCCATATTCCATTCGTGCTGGCATAATTATCTATTTTTCATATAAAAATAATTAAACAAACGGCAGTGACTTTTTTTTAAATGTTTATCTACTTTCAACGCGATATGGCTGCTTATATATTATAATAAATCTGCTAACGAATTTACACATCACTTAAAAAGATTTTTGAACACCTCCACCTGACTGGTTTGGTTGCTTTCCCACGACACATTAAGAGGCAGCCGATTCTCTATTAAAGCGGCTATTAGTACTGTTGACGTTACAATGGGGCCACCAACCAAATACAAGAACTTTGTGTTCTTTTTGTCCTTCATATTGAAAAGTATTCTTTCCGATACAAAGTCCAGGTAGTTACTGACATGACCCACCTCTATATACCTTGAATGAGCTGGTGAGTATACTTGTATGGAAGCCCTCAATGATTCAGTACGCGATAGTGCCGAAGCATTGACGTAAACTATTCTAAAGGTTAGTTCGAATTTCTTATAGAAATCTACGGCTAAGTTAAGTATGTCGTCCATTTCTCGGTCAGCCTCTTCAAGAGTTCTGCAGGCGACCAGTGTTTGCACCACGTTAGCTTGCGTTGCTGCATACAGACCTAAATTGGTTGAATCATTCTCTTTTACCTGGTACTGTCTGCCAGTACTGACGAGTCGCAGTGGCAGTACAGATGGATACACTGACAGTTTTGCCAAGTGTCCAAGGAAACTCTCAAAAGAACCGCCACCAGTAAGAAAGGCAGAGTTCAGGTGGTTTCGTTGTTCCTCTTCGTGGACTTCATGATACTGAGTTGGTGGTATAAGGTTAGCTTCCATAAGTACTTTTCGAGTAAAATCTGGATTTATCATTGATACATAGTTATTCCTAACAAAGAGATCCCTGCAGAGGTAAGTGCATTCTAATTCAAAATGTGCGGCTTCATCAAAAAGATAATAGCAACTGTTGTCAATGAAATGTACGAGATCTGTTCGACAAAGATGCGATTGTTCTACTAAGTCTTCAGCTCTTGGTATTCCATTTCTGTAAAGCAATGTTTCTTCTCCTTTAAAACCCTTGGGACATTTCTCATGAAGTTCGTTCGGCAGGTTAAGAAACTGGTTAATGAAATCATCTTCTACCGGGTATATGCTTTCTTTTAATGCCTTTAGTTCAGTTCGCTCAGTTATTGCCTTCGCTTTGAGTTCTTCTATTTTGCTTTCATCTGCAGTCTGCGAAGAGGAATCGCAAATTACGGCTTGGCTGTGTTTTAAGCAATATAACTCACCTTATCCAATTGTTTGATTTGATTAGTAATCTCTTCCCTGCTTTTTTCCAAAGCGATTTTTTTCTGTTGTAACTTAAAGTAGTTTTCGTATTTCTTAACGAGAAGTTTCAAGTCTATATTTAGGCCACGATACGTGGTGTTCTCCTGCAATCCATTAGGATCACCTAGCCGCTTCTTGAAGTTCATATGAGGAGTAAGTGGAGCATAATTTTCTTTTGCCTTGTCACCGGTAATATAGAGAACAGATATGTATCTCCGAAAGACACGAACTTTTAATTTATTTTTTCGTATCATATAGATTAATGAAAACATTTTGTTTATTTGATTCTAGTTCAAAAGAAAGTTATTTGTTTCATAACCTCGTACAAGTCAGCTGTTGCACCCGTCAATGTTCGATGGGCGAGTTCAGCGTGAGAAAACACCGCTGTAAGAAGTTGCTAGCTTCAAATTTCTAAATATTCGGACTAAACATTGGAAATAGGTATGTAATTCAAAACATTAAAGAAAAAGGTTTTTGAGAACAAAATCTATTTTTGTTTGATCGAAATTGATTTTCATTTTTGATTTGCCAAAAAAGTTAATCTTTTTTTTGATCTGAGGCAATTTTGATAAATCTCGATTCTCTGGTTTACACATACTTTCACTAATACCAATGTTTATGACACATAGCGGTTACGAATTGTTTTTTTCTGTTGTTTATCGTTGGAAGGATTGCTTTTTTAGCTGAGAAATTCATTTTACGTGTGTGGGAGCGAGTTTTTACATTAAAATATTTCGAAATACGACATTATAACTTTGTGAATATCAATCAAAATGGATCTCCAGTTCAAGTGAAAAAGGTTTTTTTTTTTTTTTTTTTTTGCGGTTAACAAATACACGCAAGAACAAATAGAATTCGAATTTCATGTTCGATTTCTCAGCAGAAATCGCAAAAAGAACGCAAATTTTTAGAACTATCTGTTTGATTGGGAGAATTTTGATGTATTTCGGAACGTAATGAATATGCAACGCATTCGAAGGATTCGGTGTATGCAATTAAAGTGGTTCAAATAATTGTTACCTAAAACTAATAGTACAATTTCGTCATAATAACTATTGAATGATTATGCATGTCTCTGTTTACACTCTAAGTAGAATTAAATTAAATTAATTAAAATTATATTAATTTAAAACAGCTTCCGGATAATAATTGAGAAAATGTAATTCATGAAATTATTTACTTTTTGCCTTCTGTAATAAAATATAAAACAGCCTTATTTTATATTTCAAAATATAGACAATCACTTCAAATGCTGTAATAAGAGATGCTCCAAAAAATAGCCCAGCTATTCCTCCTGCCGATACTATAAGATAAAAAAAAATTGACTTAATGCACAGTCAATTGAACAGCTTAGTATTTTCTTACTTATTAAATCCAAATTATTTTTCGATTCAATTCGCACATATCGCTGCCATGGTAAACTCATCATTGAAATTAGAACTTTACTCATCACAACGTCATCTTCGGTAGCTCTATAAAAAAAAAAAAAACTGAATAGAATAAAATATCTTTCAATAATCGGCCCTAGCGAGGTATCCGTCGGAACGGAAAATTCTCCGATTTTAAACTATTCGAAGGGTTTTTGATGCGAGGTATTCTTCGGGACAACTGTTCGGAGAATTGTTCCGACATTTTGAAACGTTTATCGGCGAATTACGTTGAAGTGCGATGAAGTGCATTTTTTCGTTAACTTTTTGACAGCTAGGCTCCGATATCCTCCGACAGAATTTGGTTGCGGAATTTGCTTACGATTTGGAGTGCTGTGCGGTATGCTATGACAATTGTTAATTTCTCTTCCGAAGTCGGACACCTCAATTGATCCTCCGAAAGAGTATGCGTTGCGGAGAATTTTTCGTTCCCACGAATACCTCACTAGGACCGATTCCCTTTGTCGTTTATTGTAATCGACTTATATTTCATTTGTTTCTAAATACCTATTAATAGCATTCTTAGACAATCAATTTGCACTGGCAGTGAGTACATATAACAAAACATTAACCTCGTATTAATAAACAAATGGGCATACAAACATTACTCGTAAATACTGGGTAAACAGTTGATAACTTTTACTTAGCGTTTATTAAGAAAATGAGTTAATAATAAAACAATCGGAGTATCGTTTTTAAAACATAAGTCGAATAAAACACACGACAATGGGAATATGAGTGATTATACATATACCCTTCAGCAGAGTTATAAATAATATTATATTCGGGTTCTTCACATGTGCTTAGACACTTGCACTCGTTTCTCTGTTCTCTCATTACGTCATAGCTTTCCGTTAGACAGTCGAGACCATCTGCATTGCAAACAGGCCCTAAAATTGAATAACCACAATCACACCCAATGTCGTTTTCCATTGGGCAAAAAGAAGCGTCCGGGAGAGTCCGGAATCGAAAAATTCGCTTCTGAAACCGTTCCATTGGCACAAAAAATACTCTTCTGGTGATTCTGAGAAGAGAAATTCGCTTCTCGATTTGAAGTCAGAATCCACTCAAGAAGCACTCACACAAGTAATATAATAATGTGTTTTATACAAGTCAGATGACAGCTGCCGTAGATTATTTTTTGGCGTTTCACCAATACTTTTGTAGATTCAACCAGAAGCAGTTTTCTTGTTCCATTGGATTTCAGATTGAGTCGATCCCCGAGTGAAACCAATGGAAAACGACATAAAAGTATAAAAAGATTAGTATAAAAATAAGTAGGTACCATTTCCGCCGGGGCTCAAAAAGTGATTTGTGCAATTGCATACATACAGGCTAAGATCACGCATGCATTCAACGACACACGTTGAATAGCTATAGAACTTATACAGTTTAAAATCTGAAAGTAATATTAATTTGTAGTTATCTTTTTAAGATGAGAAATTGTATAAGTCAACCTTCATGTAGTTCATGGCTGAACCTGCAACGCCTATTCTCAGGCTTAACCTGCAAAACACTTGGATCATTGTAGATCTCGACGACATCAAAGACAATTTCCTGAGATGTGCCCCAAAGAATTGTTTCCCTAAAAACCCCATCTGAAAAGAAATATGGAATCTCCATAGGTGGATGAATATGAACTTGCACATCTCTTGATATAAAAAACTGTAATCGACCGGGTCCCGTCTCTCGGTTAGCAGAATATTTTGTTGTCCAAACATTTCTTAAACGAAAATACTAGTCTCAACATGTCTGTGTTGTATTCATATAAAACTAAAACTCACCTTGCATGATTGGAGTTAAATGAATAACATAATCCATACTCGGTTTTTAATGGAAGGAATTCTGAACAGCAATCGAATGCCACGCTTTCCCACAAACAATTTTCAAATAATTCCGTGCAATTAGTACGGAACTGGAATTAAAGCAGAGTAAATTACATGAAGCCCGAAGAATTATTAACAAAAGTAACAATATAAAGGTAGATGAATAGCGGCATATCAAACTCCATATAAAAAACTGACATTTCACAAAAACTGCTAAATGTCTAGCGCAAATGGTGAAATTTCAGTTTTTTTTTATGTGGAGTTTGACATGGCCGCTACTCATCTAGCGGCAGTGGAACGCGGGCATTGAGTGGCTCACATATTCTGATGCTCCTTATGTCGTTTAACATTTAATTTTCAGATTTTGCCATCAAATTTCAGATGCCCAATGGAACAATAAAACGGGATTTTCTTTCTCTGTGGTGGTGCATTTCTTAAAAGACAGCTGTTCTTAAATTGTAATTTGTGTTTATAAAAATCTATTCCATTTATGTTTATATCCACTGCACTGCACTTGTACTGGCCAAATGTACATTTTCTCTATTTTTTACAGACTTATGGCTCTAAAAAGTAAAATAGATAAGACCTTAAAGTCTGAAAAATGACAAATGTTTTGGTGTTAGGGTGAGGAGGTTTGAATCTCGCTCAGAAATCGTTATTCACAGAATTGCTCTGACTCTGAAAAAAAATGTTTTTTTTTTGCGGTTAATGGAACATGATATCTGACAGCCAGCTGATTTTAGGAGCAGAAAAACTGCTCTGAATCGGAAAAAAATTCTTTCTGTCACAATGAAAAACGACATTATACGAACTTTGCGATGCTCCCCATCAATAGAACGGAAGATGTAAGAATAAGTAAGGAAATGCACAAAATCTATTTTTGTTTGATCGAAATTGATTTTCATTTTTGATTTGCCAAAAAAGTTAATCTTTTTTTTGATCTGAGGCAATTTTGATAAATCTCGATTCTCTGGTTTACACATACTTTCACTAATACCAATGTTTATGACACATAGCGGTTACGAATTGTTTTTTTCTGTTGTTTATCGTTGGAAGGATTGCTTTTTTAGCTGAGAAATTCATTTTACGTGTGTGGGAGCGAGTTTTTACATTAAAATATTTCGAAATACGACATTATAACTTTGTGAATATCAATCAAAATGGATCTCCAGTTCAAGTGAAAAAGGTTTTTTTTTTTTTTTTTTTTGCGGTTAACAAATACACGCAAGAACAAATAGAATTCGAATTTCATGTTCGATTTCTCAGCAGAAATCGCAAAAAGAACGCAAATTTTTAGAACTATCTGTTTGATTGGGAGAATTTTGATGTATTTCGGAACGTAATGAATATGCAACGCATTCGAAGGATTCGGTGTATGCAATTAAAGTGGTTCAAATAATTGTTACCTAAAACTAATAGTACAATTTCGTCATAATAACTATTGAATGATTATGCATGTCTCTGTTTACACTCTAAGTAGAATTAAATTAAATTAATTAAAATTATATTAATTTAAAACAGCTTCCGGATAATAATTGAGAAAATGTAATTCATGAAATTATTTACTTTTTGCCTTCTGTAATAAAATATAAAACAGCCTTATTTTATATTTCAAAATATAGACAATCACTTCAAATGCTGTAATAAGAGATGCTCCAAAAAATAGCCCAGCTATTCCTCCTGCCGATACTATAAGATAAAAAAAAATTGACTTAATGCACAGTCAATTGAACAGCTTAGTATTTTCTTACTTATTAAATCCAAATTATTTTTCGATTCAATTCGCACATATCGCTGCCATGGTAAACTCATCATTGAAATTAGAACTTTACTCATCACAACGTCATCTTCGGTAGCTCTATAAAAAAAAAAAAAACTGAATAGAATAAAATATCTTTCAATAATCGGCCCTAGCGAGGTATCCGTCGGAACGGAAAATTCTCCGATTTTAAACTATTCGAAGGGTTTTTGATGCGAGGTATTCTTCGGGACAACTGTTCGGAGAATTGTTCCGACATTTTGAAACGTTTATCGGCGAATTACGTTGAAGTGCGATGAAGTGCATTTTTTCGTTAACTTTTTGACAGCTAGGCTCCGATATCCTCCGACAGAATTTGGTTGCGGAATTTGCTTACGATTTGGAGTGCTGTGCGGTATGCTATGACAATTGTTAATTTCTCTTCCGAAGTCGGACACCTCAATTGATCCTCCGAAAGAGTATGCGTTGCGGAGAATTTTTCGTTCCCACGAATACCTCACTAGGACCGATTCCCTTTGTCGTTTATTGTAATCGACTTATATTTCATTTGTTTCTAAATACCTATTAATAGCATTCTTAGACAATCAATTTGCACTGGCAGTGAGTACATATAACAAAACATTAACCTCGTATTAATAAACAAATGGGCATACAAACATTACTCGTAAATACTGGGTAAACAGTTGATAACTTTTACTTAGCGTTTATTAAGAAAATGAGTTAATAATAAAACAATCGGAGTATCGTTTTTAAAACATAAGTCGAATAAAACACACGACAATGGGAATATGAGTGATTATACATATACCCTTCAGCAGAGTTATAAATAATATTATATTCGGGTTCTTCACATGTGCTTAGACACTTGCACTCGTTTCTCTGTTCTCTCATTACGTCATAGCTTTCCGTTAGACAGTCGAGACCATCTGCATTGCAAACAGGCCCTAAAATTGAATAACCACAATCACACCCAATGTCGTTTTCCATTGGGCAAAAAGAAGCGTCCGGGAGAGTCCGGAATCGAAAAATTCGCTTCTGAAACCGTTCCATTGGCACAAAAAATACTCTTCTGGTGATTCTGAGAAGAGAAATTCGCTTCTCGATTTGAAGTCAGAATCCACTCAAGAAGCACTCACACAAGTAATATAATAATGTGTTTTATACAAGTCAGATGACAGCTGCCGTAGATTATTTTTTGGCGTTTCACCAATACTTTTGTAGATTCAACCAGAAGCAGTTTTCTTGTTCCATTGGATTTCAGATTGAGTCGATCCCCGAGTGAAACCAATGGAAAACGACATAAAAGTATAAAAAGATTAGTATAAAAATAAGTAGGTACCATTTCCGCCGGGGCTCAAAAAGTGATTTGTGCAATTGCATACATACAGGCTAAGATCACGCATGCATTCAACGACACACGTTGAATAGCTATAGAACTTATACAGTTTAAAATCTGAAAGTAATATTAATTTGTAGTTATCTTTTTAAGATGAGAAATTGTATAAGTCAACCTTCATGTAGTTCATGGCTGAACCTGCAACGCCTATTCTCAGGCTTAACCTGCAAAACACTTGGATCATTGTAGATCTCGACGACATCAAAGACAATTTCCTGAGATGTGCCCCAAAGAATTGTTTCCCTAAAAACCCCATCTGAAAAGAAATATGGAATCTCCATAGGTGGATGAATATGAACTTGCACATCTCTTGATATAAAAAACTGTAATCGACCGGGTCCCGTCTCTCGGTTAGCAGAATATTTTGTTGTCCAAACATTTCTTAAACGAAAATACTAGTCTCAACATGTCTGTGTTGTATTCATATAAAACTAAAACTCACCTTGCATGATTGGAGTTAAATGAATAACATAATCCATACTCGGTTTTTAATGGAAGGAATTCTGAACAGCAATCGAATGCCACGCTTTCCCACAAACAATTTTCAAATAATTCCGTGCAATTAGTACGGAACTGGAATTAAAGCAGAGTAAATTACATGAAGCCCGAAGAATTATTAACAAAAGTAACAATATAAAGGTAGATGAATAGCGGCATATCAAACTCCATATAAAAAACTGACATTTCACAAAAACTGCTAAATGTCTAGCGCAAATGGTGAAATTTCAGTTTTTTTTTATGTGGAGTTTGACATGGCCGCTACTCATCTAGCGGCAGTGGAACGCGGGCATTGAGTGGCTCACATATTCTGATGCTCCTTATGTCGTTTAACATTTAATTTTCAGATTTTGCCATCAAATTTCAGATGCCCAATGGAACAATAAAACGGGATTTTCTTTCTCTGTGGTGGTGCATTTCTTAAAAGACAGCTGTTCTTAAATTGTAATTTGTGTTTATAAAAATCTATTCCATTTATGTTTATATCCACTGCACTGCACTTGTACTGGCCAAATGTACATTTTCTCTATTTTTTACAGACTTATGGCTCTAAAAAGTAAAATAGATAAGACCTTAAAGTCTGAAAAATGACAAATGTTTTGGTGTTAGGGTGAGGAGGTTTGAATCTCGCTCAGAAATCGTTATTCACAGAATTGCTCTGACTCTGAAAAAAAATGTTTTTTTTTTGCGGTTAATGGAACATGATATCTGACAGCCAGCTGATTTTAGGAGCAGAAAAACTGCTCTGAATCGGAAAAAAATTCTTTCTGTCACAATGAAAAACGACATTATACGAACTTTGCGATGCTCCCCATCAATAGAACGGAAGATGTAAGAATAAGTAAGGAAATGCACTAAACGTCCATGTAATGAAATGCAATAAAATGTACCGAACGCGCCCATCAATATAGAGGTGAGGTCGAAGGCTGAAGTAGGAAGTGTTAAAATAAATATTCCAATAAATTACAGTAAGTCCCCAAAACGAATGGTAAGAGTTAAAGCCCAATAACTTAGCCTTGATATCGATTTGTATTAACGATACTAACAAATATAAGAAACAATGCAGGGGAGAAAACAGAGCCTTGAGGAACACCGGTATATAGCAGCAGTATTGCGAATATTTAGATCTTTAAGTATTCTCGCTACAGCTATGCATTGGTTATGACCAGAGACAAACCATACTTTTTATTTTATTATAAGTCACGGAAAATCGGCCGAAGATGGGGGTCCCAGTATTGTCTCTGGTCATGACTATAGAATACATTTTTAGGTCATTTGAATATAGAAAAATGTATTGTTCATTGTTTTGGATTTGACGTATAGAAAATATCCATTCATAGTAATATTTATTGCATACTTACAACTTGCATAAGTTTACTAAAATCCGTTGGACAATCTATGTCCAGGCAGTTCTTGCACGACATACAAGTGCCACGAAAGAACAAGACCTCCCCAAGGTAATCATCTATTTGGGAACTCCGATTGGTGCCAAAATACTCCTCGCTAATGTCCCAAATCCTTTCTCCATTGTAAAGCTCACAAACAGTCACCGCGGGAAATGTTGTGTTCCAATGCAAACTGAAATACAGCCCAACCCCCGCCCTCACTATCGTGCATCGAAATTTGATAGTAAATTGTATATACATACTACGATGTATCCAAATTGAAGGTCATCGATGAAGTTACGAAGTTTTTGTACATCCCACCTCCAATTCGAATAAACTGCGGAAGGAATAAAACTGCGGTTGTTCCCAACATTGCCCTGAGTAAAAGAACACCAAGTTAAATTTGTAAGAGTTTTTCCTACCGTTCCATACTTACATATTGAACATATTTCGAAAGGAAAACATGCCGATTGGGTCCGCGGACTTGTCAAACCGTTAAAAGAATTTTCGACACTAAACGGTAAGTTGTTTACAAAGTACACGGTATCCGCGCCACTTTTCCCAGTCCCATTTGTTTAATTGATATTGGATTGGCGATTAGATATGATTATATGTAGTTGGGTTAAAGTTTTTGTGTCTGCGGAAATGATTGAATAATTGAGCTCCTTTGTTAACCATCTACCCATCACATTGCATATAAATTCGTATCCATTAATGCAGCCACGAACTAGCACAACTTCTAAGTTGAGTCAGTGAATGATCGCTACCTTTAATGCCAGACTTAATATTGGTTGCAATTAGTTTAATTATTCATTCATTCAAAACGAATGGGCAGAACATGGCTCGATTAGGAAAATCCTTTCATATTTCACATTCTTTGCAGGGCTCCTCAAAACTGATGTGAATAATGTTAAATAACAAATACATGGAAATGGAACATCAGTCTGATTTGAGAAATTCGTAGAATTTGTTGGTCTGTATGACTTATGTGGTTTTCCATTGGGACAAAAAATCAATCTTTTTTTTGTTCTAAATCACTTTTTGCGTTCCATTGAGACGAAAAATCAATCTTTTTTTCGATTCGGATCACTTTTCGCAGATCTCGATATTTTTTCAGATTCACGCATACCAATATACTTTGTACAGCTGTTGAACGTCAGTTTAAGAAGTTTCATTTCGAGGCAAATGCGCAAAGTTTCGTGAAAACCAAAATAACAAAATACATAAATAGCTATGGATACGATTTCGGAGGAATTATTATCTTCATTATCTCCCTCGTCATCTGAAGACTTCAAACCACCAATAATACTTCATTTGTATCTACAAGAAGGAAAACATTTTTGAGGGCGATATCCATTTGTGATTTAGCCAAAAACGAATGCCATTTGAACAGCTGATATTGTTGTCAATTAACGCACTAATCCATTTACAAAAGCAGATCAATCTCGTTGCGCGTTCCATGAGCACCGTAAAATCTGAGATCTGAAAAAGATTTCTGGTGGTCCCAATGGAAAACCACATTATTTTGTTGTTGATTAGTTTGTTAGCTGTCGGTTGGGTTTTATTATGTTGTTATTTGAGACTGAAGTTGACAGAAACTCCTCTAAAGATATAATAAAATGTATTTTTAAAGTTTAAAAGTCACCAAACGAGCGCAACCCTTCCATTCCTGTAAAGTTTTAGACATCTTTCACTTCCTTTATTACAAGGTAGGCTATGTCATTACAACAGCACTTAAGGTAACTTCTTTCTGCTACAAAACTAATAGTAAACTTAAGAATAAATAAATGGAATCGCTGTCGTAGGGTAGGTACTGTCGCGAAAGACACACGCGTACACACAATAAAAAAGAGCAAATTTTTGACGTCAGCATGTCAAAATTTGTCACGAAAAATGACAAGTGTAATCTTAGCTTAATATCTTGCTCTCTCTCTCTGTGACGCTCTCTTTTAAGAATTTTTCGAATTAAGGAAGATTTAAAAGTGACAGTTCGCACAGGTGCCTGACGTAGAAAATGTGACGTTACCGACCGAACTATTTTTCGCGTTCAGGTTGCATGAAGCTCAGACCAATCCAGTCGACTAGTTTTTTTCAATGAATTTAAATAGATTAAAAAGATCAGCATAAATCTCATTTTATTGTGTAAGCGAAATTATTATGCCTCGCAGACTTTATTATAACATACCCAATTCCACAGTAGTTGGTAGCACTATAGGACGGTTATTTGGCAGCACGGGCATACGAGTAGTGTGTTCGAGATTGTTTATATCAATATCGGCGCGCGGCCACGTAAGACGTATGTCCGAGTTCGCTCGATAAATGATAACTAAGTATTCATTTGTAGTGTCGGTTAATAATTGTAGATAAACATAACGTTAATGCATCAGCCAATTATTTATATACACTGATACTGCGTGTTCAAAATAAAAGATTCGCCACCCTTGTTTTCAATAATTGTTGTTAATTTCTTCTTTTTTTTTAATACTAAACAAACTATTCCTAAATAAATATGTTATTTATATTCTAACATTAAGTAGATCGACATTTTCCATTTATTTGCTTCTATAAGAATTTCAATAAATTATATTCAACTTTTGTTGACTGTCCCTTTTCATCAGCAATCAATACGAATTTTGGGATGACGAGTACGCCAAACTTCACACTTTGGCGTTGTGAATTGCATTGTGGACGAATTTACATCATTTTCTGATCCCTTTCCACTGCCCGATGGATCAATGGCTCTAATTGTATATGTTGTGTCGAATTTCAGTTTATCAAATTCTATAAGGTCCTTCTGAAAAACATTCGAAATAAGAGCACCATAGTCAATATATTTGCCAATAGAGGTGGCTTACCTTGGGCCTGATGGCACCATATTCAGGATTCTCACAATTAAAAGCTCCTGCACAAATTTCGATAAGCCTAGAGAAATAGGGAAAATGTTAATTCAAGTTTATAAAAGGTATTTATTTAAGGAGTTGACAACTTATTTTTTTAAATTAAATGCAACTACTTGAGATATCTACAAAAAAAAAAGAAAATATATTGGCTTAAATAACTATCAAAACATTTATGAATGCAATTCGACTTCGTTCATATGTCCACCACGGGAACGTTTGCAGCGGTCGATACGTTGAACCCAATTTTTGACGACTCGACCGCACATTTCGATTGACACGACCGATATTTCTCGTTCAATATTGGCTCTTAGCTCGCCTAGCGTCGCCGGCTGGATCAATGATTTAATGTAGCCACATAAAATAGTCTAGAGGCGTTTCGGGTGGCCGTGGCGCAGTGATAGAGTGTTCGCTTGTTGAGTGGGAGGTTACGTGTTCAAATCCGAGCCAGTACCACGAAACATTTTTCACAAATAAAACTGCGAATAAGTTTAAGTGAATTATAAGCGAACACAAATATCAACAATTCTCCCCTAGCTATTATGACGCCACTCTTGGAGAATATCCACTGCGCCACAAACTCTTTCCTATCCCTCTTTCTCTTCCTAAGAACTTGAATGCCGCGCTGTGCCCCGCATTATAAGGGTATTCATAAGCGAGTAAAATTGTAAAAAAAAAAAAAAATCACACGATATCGGCGGGTCCGTTCCTCGAGATAACACGTTCACGAACTGAGACTTCAATAACTCGATTGTTGCACTCGTTGTGGTTTGTGGCACCGTCTTGTTGGAACCACATATCACTCATGTGACGGCCATTTTCATCGATGAAAAAAAACGGCCCAATGACGCCACCGGCACGAAAACTGCACCAAGCACTGACTTTTTGAGGATGAAGTGCTGTTTCATGAAGCACATGCGGATTCTCACCTGTCCAGTAACACATATTTTGCTTATTGACGAAGCCGTTTAACCAAAATTACGCTTCATCGCTGGACATTGAAAATTGGTGTTAACACGACCACCGACTGGGAATTTCGGTAGTTAATTTTAATTATTCGTAAACGTTGTGCCCAGAGACAATACTGAGACCCCCAACTCACAATCCTCTTGCCGCTGGCCTCCTCAGTTTTTTTTTCAAATTCGCCATTTTGTTTTCCTATCGGAGTTATGTCAATTAAGGATCCGTGTGACATGCAAAAACATACAAAAAATATAAAATCAATGCTGCCAACCGCTACCAACCACGGGGGAATGTGATAGAGTTTGGGAATACGACATTTTAAGATAACTGAATGCTATTATTGGTTGATTATTATAAATTTTCAAAAGTCGACTAATATAATTTGTTTGGTTAATAATCTTATATATAAAAATGACTTGGATATTATGTTTGGATGTTTATATCTCGAGTTCGGCAGCACCGAATTTTATGATTCTTTTTTTGTTCAAAATGTATTCATTTGTAGCAGGTTTGTATGTTAAAAAAAAGACAATAACTTTCCAATGCAAAAATCATCGAAATCGGAAATCGTTTAGCCAAGGAAGTGAGTGAATGGAGAAAGAACATCGTTTCTCCGTTTCTACCATTCACACTCCGTTCGAGTGGATGCTTGCCAGCGTTGCCATAAGGGCAGATTTGTCTGCATTTTGCGGATTTTCAACCTAGCTGCAGAATTTTAAAAACCAGAAATCTGGGTCTCAGATGTTGTCTGCATACACAATAATATATTTTGTTCTTTTTAGCAAATTTTAAAATTTGTTGCACACTTGATTTCGCTGTATGCTGTCGTTTTCAGTTTTTTTTGTTATTGTTATTTAAATAACAAAAATGCAACACTGATGTTTTCACACATTGGTATTGCCAGCATATCTGCTATGGGCGTGTTCAGGGTTTCCAGATTGGGCGCATTGTCGTATTTTTGATATATATATTTTTTTTTTTTTTTTTCAAAAAGCGATAGAAATGGAAAAATTTTGGGCTATATATCATTTTACAAATATTTGTGTTATTTTAGTTCGTTTCACAAAACCAAAAGAAAATAAATATTTTCGGTACTTTTAAAACTTGGCAGCACTCTTGCAGTAAAGTGACACGAGCACGAGCAGTCGTTCAACTTGCACGCTCACCAATTAATTTTGCAGGGGGTTTGTTTTGACAACTAAAGGCAATTGCAGAAAATATAAGTAAAATAAAATCCGCGGCGCGCATAAATGAGATGGTAAGAGGGAAAAGTACCGAAATTTTCCATGATTTTTTGGGTGTCTTTCTGGGCAATGCTTAAAGCAAACGAAATTATGAGAACCCTGTGCGTGTCGCATACAATTTAAGTTTGGCAGCATTTGTGTTTCTTTTGTGTAAATCTAAATCAAATGAAGTGTGTTTATGTGTTCACGGTTAGTGTTTGCGAGTGCGTACATAATATTTGAGCATTCCATATTTGTTTTGGCGTAAGTAGACGCCGTAATAGCAATTAACTTGCAAAGTAACTTTTTATTTGGCGTTCGTTTCTAATATTCACACTCCATTCGAGTGGATGTTTGCACTCATTGGTACCTATAGTCAGCATCTCTGCTAGGGGCGTATTCAGGGTTGCCAGAGTTGAATCTTTGTCATATATTCGGCTATCTTTTTTCAAAAAGCTTTGGAAATGGAAAAATGAGCGCCCAACACAATTTTGGGGTAAATATCGTTTTACAAATATTTGCGTTAATTTTGTTCATTATTCTTCAAAAAACTAAAAAAAAAATATATATATTTTCGGCACTTTTAAATCTTGGCAGCAGGAGTGATAGCCGAAATGTGACAAAGCGCCAAATTGCGGAAAATAGAACTCAAATAAAAAATCCCTTTATTTATGTAAAAGGTGGAAAAACCAAAAATGTTGTAAGATAGCATATTAGAATAAAATGGAAGATATTTAAAAAAGCGAACTTTATTCAAAGTTTTCTTACTGCTCTCTTAGGTTACAGCATTTCTGAAGCCTGAAGATTTGAAAGCATTTCATGCCTTTAAATAACACTTTTTTTTATTTATTTTTTAAGGGAACAGCCACTGGGAAATGTGCTTAGCGAAGCGGGTATGGGTTTGCTAGTACTATCTAAATGAGTTGTTTTATATACTAGAAACACATTAGGACAAACATTGTTGTGTATTTTCCGCTTTTGAATATCATAAACTTCGATTTCATGTGTACATTTTTCTTAAATAACTGAAGAAAAATTGTTAAAAATGTTTTTATTTTCCTACAACTATTCTGCAGTAATCATTTTTCATAAATATTTTCAGAAAAAGTGCACTTATTCCTAAAATAAAATACTATTCACGCGTAACGAATAATTTCAAATTTAACGGACAAAATTCTATGAACGCTGGCAGCAACTTTGCCGACACCGGAAGTCACCGAAAGTTGTTGATATTTTTTGAGGGTGTGTTGGTGTGTTCAAGTTTCGTGACATTTGTCAATACGAATTTCTATGTATCAATACTAGCGCACTAAATTGTGTACACTTCGTGCAAGTATTGCTTGTAGGCAAGGTAACGGGAAATCGGCCGAAGTTGGGGGTCTCAGCATTGTCTCTGGTTGTGCCTTCGTGTACTTCACCATGATGAAAGTTTGTATTTTGACTGAATATTTTGATATTGACAGTTCGGTAATTGGTTTAAGGGTGCATTCACGCTGAAAGTTTGATGTTGTCAGCTCGCTAATAAATGATTCTTTATTTGAGTGCCAAGGATGAAGTTTGAAAATTGGCGTTAACGCTCTTAAAGTTGCGACAACCGACTCGGAATTTCGGTAGTTAATTTTGACTAATCGTAAACGTTGTGCTTTCGTGTACTTTACCATGATGAAAATTGATTTTGACTGAATATTTTGACGTCAACAGTTCGGTAATCGATTTAAGGGTGCGTTAACACTAAAAGTTTGAAGTAGCCAAGTCCCAAATGAAAAACCCTTTACATATGTAGATCGTGTAAGGAATTAGAACTTACCTCCCCTTCTGCGGATAAAATCCTGATATCTGAACAATCAGTATAAACTTTTTACTCGATCGAAAATTTACAACAAATTTGGACGTAGTTTTGATTGGATTTGTGGCACGATCGTCCAGCATATTACTACCAGTTGCACTTGTGCTAATATCTTTGGACGTTTTATGATTGGAACACTGTAGTTTTCCATTTTGTACTAATGGCAAAGTAGTATTGAATAGCAGAGAGATCTTTTCCGACTTCAGTCGCCGTCTCCCATTGATTGATATCGCCTGAACTTGTATGTAGTAGCATGAGTCTGGAACCAGTCTTGTTATTTCAAATTGATTTGCCTGTCAAATAGAAACAACCCTGTAAATCAAATTCAAAATCTTCTTCCAACAGCTTACATCCTTGACGAAAAACTCTTTTGCTATCAGGGAATCGTCGCCGGACGGCACATAGAGCGCCCAAATCAATCGGTATTTCTCTATGGGCAGGTCGGACTTGGGAGAGCACCAGGCCACTCTGACCGACATCAGACCATCGATCGTTTTTGACGAGAGCACTTGAAGAGACTGAGGCTTCTTTGGAGGTTTTGGATCTGCACGAATATTCTCTACAATCAGAGGAATAGAGCACATAATTTTTACAATTGCATCAAACTTACGATTCGAGAGTGTAAATGGCTTCGATGGCTCAGTATAGCCACGGAAGCCATTCGCGTTGATTGCTGCGACACGGAATTCATACCATCTGCCGGGTTTCACCTTGAACGAAATTCCTGTTATCCTCGTTTTGTTCGCTTTGAATTCTGCAATCCTTTCGACGTCCTGCCACTGCCAGCTGCCAAGTTTTCGTGGCGAGAAGAGGCTGCCCACATGATGTCTGGCCTCGACATGATACACGTACACAGAGTTCGCTGACGCTTGGATTTGTACCTCGCATACTCTTTGTCCTTTGGGCAATTGGTATGCAATGACTTTAGGAATGGGCGGCAGGGAGAGGTCTTTGTCCAGACCAACTGCATTCTGGCACACCGGACCGCATGTGCTTTGACAGCATTTTTGTGTTTCGGAACAGTCGAAATCGTACTGACAGGCATTGATACACGCGCTAATGTGATTCGATATGGTGATGCTTGGACAACTGCCAGGACGTGGCGCCTTGATCATGTCGATTCTACATTTTCGATCGCATTCCTGTGAAAAGAGAGTTGTGTTAAGCTTGACTATTTCGAAGATGGGTGCAATTGCAATCATACTTGGCGAGTGTCTGCACTGAGCTTAAAACACTTTGCATAGCATTGGAATTCGATGATTTTGTCCTTCACATCTATGCTTCTGTTTGCATGGGCCCTTCGCTGGTGCGCTCCGTATATATCTTTTGTTCGCAAAATACTCACAGCTAGTAAAAGGCAGATAAACTGTTTGGCTTCCAGCATTCCTATAGAATGTGAATGAAAACAAATTTACTAAATAATTAAATCGCTACTAATGCCAACAATAATACATATTCGGGTGGAAGCACAGTGAACCTTTCATGAGTCTAGCTTCCCTTGTTAAGTAAAGGAGTCTATTGTATATGACCAAATTGCGTCTCAAAGTTTTTCTACACTTGAGCAATAATCAGATCATTGATTTCCATGATATACAACAATAATACGAGATACAACTGTTGTTGTAACCATGAAAATCAATTATCTATATGGATCATGAGGGCATGATTAAAAAACGCCTAACATAGCTTCTACGAACAACGCCACTTAAGATGAGCACAGCTTTTGCTCCTAAGAGAATGATTGCCAAACTTCTCAAAAATGGAGATAGCCCTGCAAATTTGACAAGCCTGCTTTAACCCGATCAAATACGATTTTAGAGCCTTATGATGGGATGTTACGAATTCGTTATTGACTCTCCGGTCGTAGGTGGTTATCCTGCAGATTTTAGTTCCACTCGGCCCTAGCGAGGTAACCGTAGAGGTAACATTCGAGGAGTCCGACTTCGGAAGAGAACAATGGCAATGGCGCACCGCGCCGCATTCCAAATCGTAAACAAATTCCGCAACCAATTTCCGTCGGAGGATATTGGAACCTAGCTATCAAAAATTTAACAAAAAATGAACTTCAACGTAATTCGCCGAAATGCGTTACAAAATGTCCGAACAATTCTCCGAACAGTTATTCCGAAAAATACCTCGCAGCTAAAATTCTCCGAGTCGTATAAAATCGGAAAAATTTGCCGTTCCGGCGGATACCTCTTTAAGACTGTCTTCATCTGGGAACACATATGCGATTTTGAGATAAGATGTAACGTTGGCTACACTTTAAGGTTTAATATAGTGGCGAGCCTGACATTGAGACTAGCTTATTTATTTTCAAAAATATGTGGAGTTATTTTCATTGCTCCCCTGTTACCTATTCTAATACCCTATTCACACCGAACCGAAAACAACGGAAAACTTTATCGAAAACAGAAGTTTTCCCCTACGTATTTCAGTTTTCAGTCGTTTAAAGTCGTTTTCTACGAAAACATCATGACGACGACTTCCGGTCGTTCGGAACTTGAAACAAACACACCTTTTACAATATTCGGCTAATTCAGCAGAACAGCTGACCGAAGAAATGTCATAACTCACAAGTCACAACATAGAATCATCTTAATTTTATTTGTTAAAAAATTTTTAACCAAAAGATTCACGACTAATTCCGCACATGGTTCATTCGCGTACGAGGTTTAAATCGAACGCAATCGATATATTCGTAAATCTCATAAAAAAAGGCAGAAAAAGAGAAAAATAGAAAAATAACGAGCAGTTTCTCTCTTGGTTTGAAACAGTTCAGAGAATTTCAGCCGGCAAGTACTGATAAATATAAGGTTTGTTTGACGTGGGCCCTAGTGCGCACTAGTGCTCACTGGGTTAACCTTAAAGTGTTCGATATAGCACTGAACTCACCCTGGACTCGTACAGAAAACCTGTATTGGACATGACTATTATGGTGCCCTAGTTGTGCCCTAAACTGACCCCAGTTAATTAGTCGGGGCAAGAATTCAGTGCTGAGTTTCACTTTCATTTCGCTTGCTGTCATTCAATTGTTGTGATATCGTGATAAAGGTAAATACAATAAGTTTGATATTCAAAATTGAATTGTTTGAAAAAAAAAAAAAAAAACACGATTATGAACTAAAATTGTATATTATAGGAAAATGGAATGGAAAAAAGCTGGAATCAGAGCTAAATAAATTTTCAAACTCGTCATCTACATTCCAAACACTTTTATTAACTATTTGAATTATGGAAATCGGAAGATCAATCCTAGGTGCTCTCATTTTTAACAATAAATGGAAAAAATGTTATCTTCTTCATACTTCGTTCACTAAAAGATAAATATTTTTCAATTTCAAAAACTGAGAATCTTCAGGGTGTAATATTTTGTGTTCGATATAGTAGCCGAATGTTCAGGATTGTGCAGGGTTTTTGGCAGACATGAAAATCAGCTGACACTTTTCAGTGCGCACTACTGGACACTAGGCTAGTCATGTCAAACAAACCTATAGTGTCAAATGCAACAAGTTGACACGAAACAAATTCAAAATTGAGACATTCAAGTTAAGGATGTCTGAGAGCTGTCTGAATAGATGTTTCTCGGTTTGGCTGAAATCGGTCATATGAGCAGCTGTTTCAGTTGACGTTTATGGAGGGGTAGCTGACGAATATAGTCAAGAAGTTCGTGACTGAGTACTAAGTTGACGTAGCTGGCGTAGGAAAAGTATTGTTCCCGACCAATCTAGTTTTTGCGTTCAGGTTACATCTTATAATAGGCGCAGAGGCCTAGTGGTTAGCGTGTTGGACTACTAAGCGAGGGGTTCGAATCCCGCAAAAACTCAAATTCCAACTTAGAGTTTTTTTCACTGCGCCACCTCTCGCAAACGTCTTACAATCATCCGAGAGTATAACTCTCTTGAAAGAGCTTCTCAATTAGCCGTTTGGAGTCGGCATAAAATTGGAGATCCCTTCCATTCGTTCCAAAAAATGAAAAACTCACACAAAACGAGTGGTTGAGAGAAGCTAGGTCTAGAGTCCCTACGGACCTGTTGCGCCAACCATTTTTTTTTTTTTTTTTTATTTTTTACATCTTATCCAGACCAATTTAGTCGACTTAAGATATCTTAAGATTCTTGAATGTGCCCAATCTGTCTTAAAAATTAATTGCACTGAAAAATAAAATCTGTGCAAATAAAAAATATCGGTGGTGGTCGAATGTTCTCCTAGAATAGTTCATATGTTGCAAAAAGGTAAGTTATGTATTTATTTGTAATTTGGATTAGAGTCGATCGTTTTTTGGGGTATTTTTTCAGCTCTCTGAGAGAGTTTAGCTCAATTTTTTTGAGTTTGCAGATTTTAGTGTTTGTTTACAGAGCTACAGCTTATGTCGTTTTCCATTGGGCAAAAAGAAGCGTCCGGGAGAGTCCGGAATCGAAAAATTCGCTTCTGAAACTGTTCCATTGGCACAAAAAATACTCTTCTGCTGATTCTGAGACGACAATTTCGCTTCTCGATTTGAAGTCAGAATCCACTCAATAAGCACTCACACAAGTGTAATTTATGTGTTGTATACAACTCAGATGACAGCTGCCGTAGATTATTTTTTGGCATTTCACCAATACTTTTGTGGATTCAACCAGAAGCAGTTTTCTTGTTCCATTAGATTTCAGATTGAGTCGATCCCCGAGTGAAACCAATGGAAAACGACATTATTGAAACGTCAAACAAAAGCTTGGTGTTCAGTGTAAATGCATCAACGAGTTTTCCACAAAAACACGGGTTTCGGTGTGCCATAAGGCGCAGGCGATTTATCCATAATTTTATATATTACCATAATTTTTTGTTTCCTGGTTTCTAAGTTTTGGTCTTATCCATGGTTTTACCTTTGCATTTACTGTCTTCTGACTGCATTATTCAACTTAATCGGTTTTAAAGATTATTATGGCCTAACATAAATTCAAATAATACGTCTTGATACAATGATAGGTACATCAAGCAGTCATCATTCTTCATATTTCTCTCTTGTGATCCACACAATTGCTATTCCATTTGCTTGCCGAGTGAAAATGAATTAACTTTCACTGAATTCACTTACTACGACGGGGTGCGCCTCTGTCGCACCCACATCTCACTGTACTCCTGCCACATGATTTTACTCGAAACAAACTTCAGTTTTAATTTTATTTTTCTAAATTTGTTGTTATAACAAACAATGAGAGATGGAAAAAATCGCAATAAAAAGAAGCCAATTCGACGGAAGGCGAAACGCACAAGGCGAGCTAAAAAGACCAAAACCCACTCGGTGCAGACTCAAGTTGAGGGAAATGACATCGACCAAGAACTTGAAGCGGTACTTGCATCGCCTCCCGATAGGATGAAAATCTACAGATCATATCGGATGTTCCGGAAGAAATGCAAGTACCCCAAATTATTCGTGGGTGGTAAATTTCCGCCAGATGCCGACAACCCCCATCAGGATGTTCACTACGAGTTCGGACCGACGACGATAATTAAAAAGGAACGTAAATAGACTGATGTTAAACGACAAAAACAATATGTAAGCCCCCATCTGCGGCATGAGTTCTTTGTGCAAATAAATTGTTTCGTTGTAATTTATATGCATGTAGGTACAGTACATATATACCTAAATTGCTTTGTGTAATTCAGTATATTCTCGAGCACAATGGGTTTTGTGTGTTTGCAAGGAATCCGTTCCAAGTTACATTTCCAGATAAGAAACGGAGTGAAATTCAACTCTCTTGGTGTGGGGCTAACACCAAACACCATACACACGTTCACAGTTTGTGTTTGCAATCAATTAACGGGTGCGCAGCGTTTGAAGTTTACGAATCATGTTAAATGGCTTTTGGACACCGAACGCGTCGTGTACGGAATTATTTATCGCTAATTGTTTTGACTTTAAATGTGCAAGTTTGTAGTCGTAAACAAGTTGGGCACTTCTGCACGTTCGCGATAGCATTAAAGTGCATGAATGGCTTGTGTGGTTCTAGCTATTAGACAGCAGCTATTAGCTTCAATACGAATGCAGCGCCATTTGCACGGGCAGTCGATTTCCAAAAACGACTTTACTCAAGCACATAGACTTTTACTATTCCAGATTTTGGTCAAATATCGCCGGCACGTTGTTTATGTTAAGTGGCCGAAATATTCACAAAATTTTGTGGAAACAAATTTTAGTTTGTTCGTTCTGAAAATGTCTATTAGCGTAATTTTCCATATTTCAAAGAGAGACCTGAAACTATTAAGTTGTTTGGTTGAAATTTAAATTTCAAATTTCTGTGTCAAAAATGACACAAACCCACTTATTCGAAACATATTTTTTTAGTTTTTTGGGGGGCCAGAGATGAATTCAAGCCCTGGTGGCAGCACATAACTTGATACAATCGAGTTCAGTCGATACAGTCAACCCTGGCAGCACCCAATTTGTCTCAGTCGATTATCCTCGATTGTATCGTCGAGGTTGGCAGCACACAAACTAGAAAATGATGGTTGAAACAAAATATTTTACAGAAGTGGCTATTCACACCTTTGTCTGGCTTCGGGACACGTCTACGTATTTGACGTAACGTAATTATATTTTCATTAAAAATAGTGTTTTAAGAAATAAGTTGGGCCTTGAATTAAAAAAAAAAAATATTCAATTTGACACTTTATATGACATTTTTAAGTACAAGTCACAATCAAACTCGTTTCAAGTTACGTGCTACCGAAATTTATTTGTTTCGAGTTGGCTGACGATGAACAGTCCTCTATTGTATCAAGTTACGTGCTGGCACCCCTGTTTCAATAGCGTAAGATAACTTTAACTTTAACTTTTAGCAGTTAAGGAGAGCCGTGTAAGCTGCTGCAAATAAAAGGCTTAAGCTAAAAATAGGTATCGCACACTAAAGGCAATCCATAACTTGATGGTCTACAGGACATCAACTCTAAGAACGTCAGCATCTTCTTTAATCCTATTAGTTGGCTTTAAGCTCCATTCCCATTTTTAACTGCTTCGATTACTTAGGAAGAGAAAGATATTGCATTCGTACAAAATTTCGAACTCAATCAATTCTGACATTACGATGAGACACGAACTCAAAAAAGTGGGTCTAACAATTCTATCCGGTCTGTCTGTCTGTCCGTTTGTGCCAAGGCCTACAGCCCAAACGGCTGTCCGGATTTCGTCCAAATTTTGGATTTGGAGTTTGGGGGCTTTCAGTTTGGGACCGTTTTTTTTGCAGGGTAACCTCAATATTACCGCAGAAACCCAAATTCCAACTTAGGGTTTTTTCACTGCGCCACCTCTCGCAAACGTCTGACAATCATCCGAGAGTATAACTGTCTTGAAAGAGCTTCTCAATTTGCCGTTTGGAGTCGGAATAAAATTGTAGATCCCTTCCATTCCTACCAAAATGAAAAAAAAAATCTCACACAAGCCTAGAGTCCCTCCGGACCTGTTGCGCCAACTATTTTTTTTTTTAACCTCAATATTAATTATTGACGCTGTAGAAAGAGTGGGAATTAAAGGAATGTTGGCTAAATGGCTCAAGGACTACCTCTCATTAAGGAACTTTCGAATCAAAATCAAGGAATGTCATAGCAGTGAACATGGTATAAGATATGGGGTTCCTCAGGGATCCAAATTAGGTCCTCTGCTATTTATATTGTATACTAATGAAATGCTTAAGTGTCTTAAAAAGAGCACCCCATATGCATATGCAGATGACACTGCCATTGTAGTATCTCACCAGTCACTTGAAGAGGCATCAAGAATAATGCAAAGCGAATTCGACGAAGCAAGCAAATGGTGTCATGACAATGGGCTGGTAATAAATAGTCTAAAAACAAAAGCCATGCATATACGCAGTCCAAAGTACCCGAAGACTACAATTGTGTTGAAGACTTTTCGATGTCCCTCCAACTTATTAAACGAAGAAGCTATTGAGTTTGTGGATACCTATAAATATTTGGGAATAACAATTGACTGTCACTTTTTATGGGAACCTCACATCAACATTCTAAGAAACAAGTTAAAGGGATCTCTGTTTGCACTCGCCTGTCTTCAATACAAAGCGTCATCCTGTGTTCGTAAAACAGTCTACCACGCTCTTATAGAGTCGAGACTTCGATATGGAATTTTGGCGTGAGGTGGTGCAGCGCAATCACACATTGTCAAGCTGCAAAACATACAAGACAGGGCTAGGATACTGCTTTCTAGTTCAAGTAGCAATAATGTTCAAATACTCAAGGTGAAGCATATCTACGAGATGAGTGTGGCAATGGAGTACTTTGGTGAAACAATCTTCAGGATACCTATCATCAACGAATATGGAAGAAGATGTATGATGTAACCGTCCCGACCTTACTCAATAATCTCCCTCAAGACTTAAGAAATTTAAGAGTTTTCAGCGAAAGAAAAAGAAAATTAAAACAGTTTTTTCTCGAATCTATCACATAATTGAATACTTAAAAATCAAAACTTAAAAATTGCTTATATCGCACTTAATTCTGTTGTGACGAAAATTAATTTAATGGCAACCAATGATAGATAAATCCATTTTAAATAATCTCCTGCAGATAAGCCCCATAGGGCTTCGCAGGAATCAAAAAATGCATTGTTTTGTTTTGTATTAGCTAAAAAAAAAAAAAAAAAATTAAAAAAAAATAATAATGGTACTTTCCATAAACAATTGTCATATTGTTTGATTTGTTTGAAAACACCTCTAACGATTTCATCCAAATTTGATATTCAAGCTTAAATAGGTGAGGTTAACGGTACTTATTTGGTCATATCTCTAAAACGGTCTATACGATTGTAGCAAAAATATGGTAATATGGTAACTCAACAGCAAACTCAGCTTTTCTCTGTATTATCGTAAAATAGATTTTTGAAAAAAGTATTTTTTTTTAAATTTTAGTTTTCCTTAGTTTACCTGAAAATGGCACGAAATGACCGATTTTGACCAAACTGTATACCTAGAGTAAAATTGATGTTTTCAAAATTATTGTGTCCATAATTTTCAATTCGAATCACCGAAAACGCTAACTTTAAAAACTGCTCATCTCGAAAACCCAATTTTGATTATTCTCAAAAAGCTCGAATAAAACAGCACTTTAAAATTAAAATTGCAAGAGCCATTAAAAATACAATACAATATTGAATATTGAATACCTATACCTTAAAATAAATTCAACCACTTGGAGTTTACGCAATCGGAAAATTCCACTTCATTTGCACCACCACACGAGTCCATCGAGATATTTAGTTTATAACTGCTAATCTCAAACTCCTGTAAAGTGTAAGACTTTATAAAAGGCGCTTATAGCTCTCTAACCAGAACTTGCGACATTTACCTTTCCTGAGAATTTCAACCTTTAAAAACTCACATTGTTATTTGATATGAACTGCCATATAAGGTGAATAACCCAGCATTTTATTTAACACTATTCATTTTCTTTTTATTATTTTGTGAACCGTTTCTTTTATCTAGCATTACTTCAGATCTTTACCTACCTATCTAGTAAAATAAGAAAACAACCAACACGAGATGAACGAGAAAGTTTTGTTCGATCGTTCAATTTATTTTGACAGGAATCGTGAGTTTAAAAAATAAACTATTGCAATTCATGACCCTGAACCATCCATTAAAAAAAACTAAGTAACAGTAGCTTTATAGGTTATAGCCTTGTTACGGTTGATCTTCTATATAAGTCTTTTGTAGGTTCTTCTTTCTTGTGCTTTTAAACAAAAATTCCACGAGTGGTTCCCCTTCCCGTAGTGGACACAATGACTCCAACTAATTGAAATCGTTCGAAAAAATCACCGAAGACTTTGTTCTTTTGCATTGTCTCTGATTAAAAAGTTCATCTCCTAAAGGGCCCAACCCATAGAATCCGTCGCGTCCGTTGCGGCAACGTTTTCGACTGACAGCAGTGATGCAAATCGACTTTTCTCAATTGTACTAAAAACTGAAAAGAAATAGTGCTGAAACGTACAAAATAGTACATACTTTTTTTAAATACCATAACAAAAATATTGCATTCAAGCAAAAAAAAAAAATCATATTTTATTGAATCCAACGGCCATATACTCGTTCTATTCACCCCGAGACTCAAACTAATTTTAGCTCAATTTAAGCCAACGTTATGTTAAATTTCACATAAAAATACATTGATTCTTTGTTGTTTGTCACTTGGTAATTGATTAGATTTGCTGTGTGCTGAGTGTAATTTTTATTGTATTAATTATGAATTTAGCCTCCAATATGACTCTTTTTTTTAGCCAGAAATATTTCCGAAAATCCTCGACATCGTAATCATTGACTCAAGCCCTAGCCCGCTTGTGCGTTGTGCATTCGATATATCGGATGACGAGGACGATGTTGATTTCACCATCTGCTGGTCCATCAGTTTTTGAATAAATACAACTTCCAACGACGAAGCCATCAAAATTTCATCCACTTTACAATGAAATACATTTTTTAGCTTCTTGCTACATTTTACTATTTTCACTTTCACTATATTTCCTGAACGAAGAAATTTCAATATTATGATTTATGAAATTGAGTTCTTACCCGAGATAAAATACTTGGGCCCGTTTTCTGATACTGCTCATAACTATTTGAAGTTTAAATTAAATACATTATATGACAGTTTATGTCATAGAAAAAGTAGCCCCATAAGTTATAAGTAGAACTTAAATCGCTATAAGTAGTATCAAACTTTCGTTCTACGCAGTAGAGTTTAAATTACATCGGATTAAACGCCGACATATTTAAACAAAAATAGTTAATGTTTGGGTTTAATGACTGAATATTATGGACTTGGATTTCATTTTTGGAGTGAATGTTCGATTTATTCCAAAAATTCAAAATAGTACAAATTGTACTCAAAATTGGTAAGTGGTACTTGCGTACTCGGAAATGTCACATAGTACAGACATCAGTACAATAGTAAGCCTTTTTGCATCAATGACTGACAGTTCAATAGAATACACAGTAGCTTATGGAAGGTGACCCAAAAGCAGCGCACGTGCCGGATGCGACGGATAAAGTAGGTTTACTTTCTACTTTTCGGTCCGTCGCACCCGTTGACAGTTGGCACAGCGTGAGAGAAATATTGAGAGAGAAAGAGAAACTATCATAAGCTGTCACTAGTGCTCTTATATCGTGAGAGTTCTTCCTCTTTTTGGGAAATTTCGGTGTCCGGAAAAGCTTTCCGTGAGAAAAAAGAAAATGTTGCAATAAACAATCAAACTAGATTTTTTTTTTAATTTCATAAAAAATATGTCTACATTTCACAATGTAAGCACCACATTAAAAAAGATCTTATTTAAATCGCCTTTTAGCAAGATTTTTTTGTATTAACATTTTCTTGTAGAAAAAGGTAATCATAATAATATTAACAAACTGTGATTTTTATACCAAATGTAATTTAATGTGATAGTCTTTCCGAATAATATGAATTTTACTTTTAAAAGCTAGATTTTTTTTTACAAAAAAAAACACCTATCAGGAGAATTACGTAAAAGGGAATTTTAATATGATGGAAGGGGAAAAATTACCACATTTCGTGGGAAAAAATAATGATGGAGTATTCAAAATACTGCCTGTCACCGTATGCGACGGATTCTATGGGACTGCTCGTTCCGTCGAATGCGTTAATATTGACGAATCCGACGACGCGACGGATGCAACGGATTCTATGGGTTGGGCCCTAAGTTGTCATGAATATACGGGTCTATCACAGAATCCGTCGTATTCGGAATTTTGCTACGAACCCCGAAAGAGCTGTTACAGAATCCGTCGTAGGGGAATTTTGAAATTCGTAGAAAATGGTATCACTGAATGTACCACGTTATACGAATTTCGAAAGCAAAAATGTACCCTACGACGGATTCTGTGATAGTTCTTTCGGGGTTCGTAGAGAAATTCCAAACACGACGGATTCTGTGATAGATCCGATAATGTTTACACTTAGGTTAAGAGGGGGCCCATCACCATCCCCGGGGATCTTGCCAATTCGCCCAAACACTAAATTTCCCTACAAAATGCTCGTTTTTTATTCTACAGGCCCAAATTCATACATGGGGTTTAAGGTACCACCACCAACATTCATGTGTGAGTTTATGGAGATTCATATTACGATCGCACTTCTGCAATGTATGTACATTACTGCAGTGCTCATGGGCATACTCAGTAAAATATAAAATAATTGACGGGCCCCCGTAAAAAAATGTTTGTGGGCTCAGATTGGTTGCTGACCTTGCAATTTTATTTCGGTTGCAAGTGTGGTTGGTTATTTTTTTTTTTTTTTTTTTTTTCTTTTTTCTTTGTATGATATGTTTATGAAGTTAGCAAGCAATGGAGTGGGACGCACTAACCAAAACAGCGCAGCGGGTCATTAAACCAAGCATAGCAATAATGACGCAGTATCTCCTTTAAAAGCGCCCAGCCTACACGGTATCGGTATGGAAATGACGCATTTCGAGTAAGGAGGAAATGATGCATTATGTCATGAAGACATATGAAATTAAAAGCATGATAGGCCGCGTTCAGCTTTTGTTGGGTGAGAAAACTGAAACATTTACTGAGCACATAAACATATTCATATCCGTCATTCCCAAAAGACTAGTTTTCGTTTGACGTTTCAATCAACTGTGACACACTAGCCGTAAAACTTCTGTTCAAACTATTTGTTTACTAATTTTTATCGCATTAATTAATAAACTAAATGAATTCAAAGCATTTCAAATTAATATTAGCCCATCAATTAAGTGTGGACAATGATTTTAAGTTGTGATTTGTGACTTTTGTTCAGTCAGCCGTTTTGCTGAATTTACTGAATATTGCAAAAGGTGTGTTTGTTTTAACAACGCAACGATTGGAAGTCATTTTCGTGGAAAACTACTTTGAACGACTCGTTTTGAAAACTGAAATATGTATGGGAAAATTCTGTTTTCGGTGAAGTTTTCGAGTGTTTTCGCGAAAGCCCGGTTTTCGGCTCGGTGTGAATAATGTCAAACTTAATGCAAAATGATTAAAATGCAGTTGAATTTTAAGAATTCATTCCAAGCGGTCCGCCGCCTTAAAAACTAAAGTTTGTTAAGAATGTAAAATGTGGTTTCGAATATTTGGGTAGTCTTTCAGTTATTCAGGATATATGCATTACCAATTTCATAATCAGTATAGCCAACTTATGTACTGCGGTTTGTAACAATTCAGGAAACACCAACATTTTCGTCATGGAAAGGCTTTGAAAAAAAAAACGACAATTGAGCGCTTGTTCAATTTTTTGTCAACATTTTAAAAATGTTGGAAATTATGGCAGAGAACATAGAAACCAAAATGGAATTGAAGTATTGACTTCTTTAAAACAAGCTTTTTTGGCGTGGGTTTTGTGCAAAACGGTGCGTGGTGATCATAAATTATTTTGTGCTAGCAAATTAACAGTACCAACACGGTAATAATCGCACCTCATTTCTTTAAAAAGGACAAAGAAGATCGTGTGACAGGTATTGAATATGAAAACAGATGGCGGAAAGAAATTGAACTATGTTTTATTTAAGTTCATACTAGTATAGTAATAGTATTTAATTTTGGTAATATTATCTGATGAGTTTATCACATTTTAACAATCAAGAGTACACCTTTTGAAAGATTGTTGTGAATTGAACCTCATTGTAGTAAATAATTCGAATACTGCTGTATGCTTATTTTCAAAAGTTTCTTATGCGGTATTCGATTGGGCTTCTTCAGATTCGCTCTCAGATTTCAGATTTCGTGTGGCTAATCGAACATAAGAACATCACTAGCCCTTTTTTGGTGTTGACATTCGTACGCATTGAATATGTGTATGTGTAGCCTTCAACACTTTTCAAAGCTTTTTCTCTTAAAGAAATATCTGTAATTGAAATAAATTTCTTAACCGTCTTCCTGCGAATCATTTTTCACACCGAAATGTCAAACATTTAATTCGACGGAAAATAAAAACCAAGTGAAATAGCTGTGGAGAGATTTTACTATCGGCACCTACAACTCAGTTTTTGAAACGCTATTTTTCACTCGAACTGCGTACTGCCAGATGAAATTTCCATGTGGAAAGTCCATTTTGACATTTCGCGGTGAAAAATTTGTATGAAAAACTGGATTTCACGCGAAGTGCGTAATACAAAATGGTAGCGACCATTTCAAAAGTATCCAGCCCAATTGCAGAACTTCATATACAAACTGCATTTAAATAAGATTGACCAGAATTTGTCATTTTTTAAATTATAATATGAATGAATAGAGGTACCTATTACTAATACTACTACTACTTCTTGATATTTTGTTCATGTCCATCAGTTATGCTTTCAAAAGATGACCTTTAAAAATTAGCTGATCCATGCGCCTCTAAATTCAATCCAATTCGTTTTATACACAATAAGTGTCAACAAGTAACTTTGCTTCAAGTTGTTATATGTTTAAATAGAATCGATTTTGTTAATCACAAGTATACTCTCCGAAATGTTTTACAAATCGTTTATATTCAAAATGAAAGTAGGTATAAAGATAAAATTCTGTTTCAAAAGTTGAGGCGATTTTTTTTTTAACAATTAGGTATATCGAATGAAGTGGTGACCAGATAGGAATTATGCGTTTTTCCATTTGTCAATTTTCTTATCACTGGTCACCCTCTAGAAGAATTAATACTAACATCAGCCGTATTGGGGTTTCGCATGAAGACGAAAAGTCTTCAAAGGCCGATCACGGAATAAAGCCTAGTTACATCTATGAAGAGCCCACTTTGTAGCACAGGTGCGTTTGTCATTTCCAAAATACGGACAAATGTCCGTTCCACATCCGTTTTCCTTTCAAAACTAATTTTTTATACCTACCTAGTCATATTATATTTTAGTTTGTTAAATTGTTTAATGACGTTAACGCTGTTGGAGCTTGTTTATTTTAAATGCCTACTGATGAAAAGTATTTTTTACTAAATAGATTCAAGTAAACTCCTGGCCCAGTAAGCTTTCGAAGTTCGAATGGAAAATTAAGATAGAAACGACGAGATTGATCCATCGAGTTATTTCGAACCAGCAAATTGAAGTATTTTTTAAAAGACTAACTCTAGTTCAAGCTGTTGGTAGGTGACTGTATTTGAAACAATTTAAAAACCGCCACCAAGAAGTGAGCAATAATTTTCTGCTGTCAGTAATATTTGAAATGCGAAATATAATCCAATCCAAGACATTGCGAATACCTATTCTTCTTCTCAATCTTTGCCCCATATACCTAAACGGCGAACTAATTAATCGAATTGGACATTGTGTCACTGAAATGAAAATAATCAACACAGAAGTTCACGACATAACGCAATAAAATCAGCATGCATATTGTCGCAGTGTGAATGCTTTGACGCAGAACTATGTAGCCTGCACTTGACCTACATAGAGTCGGTGCATATTCGCACAACCGCAGAAGTCACGTTTTTGTCGAAATTAATTTCAATGATTCAAACTAACGACAGTGCAATTGATGCACCTACATAATTGCGTCTCATTGCGCTAACAGAACTCATCTTTTTGCGATTTAACCACGCAAGCTCCTAATAAAAGTTTATAATTAAAGATAGAATGCTTTTCCGCCTCCCTACGGGACAAACAAGTGTAAAATACGACATTTACGCAGCCAAGCGAATACACAAACTATGCCCGATTCATGCTCTCAGATGCTTAACAAGCAGCGATACATTCCACAAAGACAACTCTGCATCCGCATCATTCAATTTTTTTTTTTTGTTTTTTTTTTTTTTTTGATTCACAAACTATTCCTTGTGATAAGGAGAATCTTTCGCAGAGTGTTCACTAAAAAAGATTCAATATGCTTGAATCTTAATTGCACTATACAAGATAAAATCTTGAAATGGGAAAAAAAGGAAACTTTCCGAGCAAACACATTTATATGCGTTCACACCGAACAAGGCTCAAAAGAGAACCCATCACAAAAGGAATGCTGAATGGTATTCAGAAATTCAGAAAACCAAACCTGGCGCCGTTGTCGCTGCCGCCGGTAACTTGGTCTTTGGAATTTAGGTCGAAAAGAGAGCTGATCTCCTTAAGGGATTTTTGAATCTTGATGCGTCTGCTGCTGGTTCTTCCGCTGATGCTCCTCAGCGACAAAATTCTTTGTCTTAAATGAATCCAACCGATTACTCGCAACATACCTAAAGGCAAATGAAGATTCCTTGGCGTTCACAAAGTTAATCAGATAATGCGTTACACACACTCGCGAAATCACATTATTGCTCTAAAACGCTTTGCTTTTCAAAATGAACAAAATAAACTAACAAAAAAAAAAACTAGCCACCAACAGAAAATTAATTTAAAGTCCACCAAAAGTATTCAGTTCACGCACTCGATTCGCGTATCCGTATCGTCACCTTTCGCGAGTAACAAATCAATTTGAATGCAATTTGGTTCGTGAGTAACCGCAGCAAAGTGCAATCGTTCGCAGTCGCCGGCCGTATTCGACGATTTGTTGCACTCGACTGAGTGATTCAGAAATTCAGATTCAGATTGCCCATGCCATCCATATATTGACACTATTCCGTATCGGTGGTATCTGGTATGTCACGCAGAGGAGTAGGATAGGCGCTCTCTACCAGCGCAGATAAATAGACCGAATGGGCTTCGTATACAACACTGCAACCCGCACGGGCACGGCGCGACGACGACGACGACAACAACGAAGACGATGATGATGATAATGATGATGTTGGTGCTTGGTGGACCAGGCCAATATACTCAGCAGGCCGGAGTTCTCGTTTGGTTTTATCCAAAAGCCAGTAGTCCAAGTAATGAACACGCCAACCAACCAACCATCAGCCACTAATTCAGCTGCAATCGGCTCTCGGTTTCGGTGTCGGTCCTTGTGCCGTAATCTGCAGGGAAGAACTAAAGTTGCGTAAAGAGAAATGCTGCCCCTTGCGGGCAAACACACTGAATTGAACAGCAGAAGCCGGCCGGCGCGGCGCGGCGCGGTCGCGGTCGGGTTCCACCGGCTCACTGTTGAGTCATTTATGCTAGATGGTCTTTTTATTCTTGTTCTTCGTGTCATGTTTGTGTATACTAACCTTATAGGGTGAGTTAGATAGCGATTGACAAGATTATGTGCAAATAAAGAAGCGTTGAATTAAAATGGGAAATGCATCTTGTCTTGGGGCTTCTGTTAGAACTATGTAGGTATCGAAACTTACTTCGACTGTAAGTTTCTAAGTTCTGCTATGGTATGGACCAGTTCAAATATTCCCGCCCTTCGACAGCTTCTATGAAAAAAGGTACAATTGGGCACGTTCAAGGATCTAGGTGCCTTAAGTCGACTAGAATGGTCTGGATAAAATGCCGGGAACGTCACTTTTCTACGACAGCCATATATGCGAACGCTCAATTTAGTACTCAGTTACGAATTTATTGACTAGATCTGTCGGCTACCCCTCCATAAATGTCAACTGAAACAGCTGCTCAAATGACAGATTTCAGCCAATCAAAAGAGAGACACATCTAGTCAGACAGCTTTAACACGGACTCGTCCAAGTTGAAAATGTCAACAAATGTGTCTAATGTCGTTTTACATTGGGACAGAAAAAGATTAAGAGCTGATTTTTTTGCTCTCGAAATACTCTGGCTGTCAGATTTCATGTTCCTTAGCCGCAAAAAAAAAGGCACTTTTTTCAGAGTCATAGCAATATTGCGAATCTCGATTTCTGATCGAGATTTACACCTACTTCCCAAAACATTTGTCATTTTGTCGCTTGAGAATTGTTTTGTTCCATACGCCATTGGCACTTTTCCGAGAAAAACGCATTTAAAGGTTTGCGTACTTGGTATTCCGAAGTTAGTCTTATAAAGAGTTTACCTACCAATTTTCAAAGAGTTTTACCAAACCGTTCACACGCTATGTTAATTTACGTAAAAGTCTACTTTTTTGACTTGTGTCCCACCTCCTATATTTTGAAACTGATTTTTTTTTTGTCCATGCACGTGGAACACAAAAAAATTGATATATCTTTTCTTAAACACAAGTTCACGTAGGGTAAAGGGTAAACCAATTCTCAACTTCGTTAATATTTGGTTTATCGCTTGTCGCAGTGATATGGACGTGGAAAAAACAATTCTCGCAAAAAAATTGCGAAAAATTATATGGAAAATTTGTCCCAAACGCCAAAAAATAGTTTAGCACAAAACAATTCTACAAACTGTTGATGTTGGTGGATATGGAACAAAGTCGATGTTCGATATCTCGGGAATGGAAAGACATAGAACAAATCGGATCACAGATTTAAAAAGAGCATACAAAATTACCATAGAATCCCAACTCGAAAACGACAAAAGTGGCGTATGGAACAAAACAATTCTCAGGCGACGATTTATCAAACTTAAAGTGTGTTATTTTACGTTTTTAGATATGACAAGTCTGTAAAAAATATACGAAAATTTACATTTGGCCGCTGCAATGGATATTAACATAAATTGAATAGATTTTTTATAAAAACAAAAGATTACAATTTAAGAACAGCTGACTTTTAAAACACGCACCACCACAACTGCAAAGAAAGAAAAATCTTTTTCCATGTTCCATTTGGCATGAAAAATCTGAACTCTGAGAGCAAAATTTGAAAATCCCAATGGAGAACGACATAAATTTGAAGAGTAGGAGAAAAAATATCTCTCAAGTTAGTTTCGACTTAAAATTTAAGCCTCGCCGTACTAATAATCAACTTAAGTCTCGACTTTAAATTTATGGAAGCTCACAATTGCGAATTTTTTATGGAAAATATTTCCACTGTGAACTACTGAAATTTAAAGTCGAAGCTAAGAATGTTATGTTGGTAAGGCTCAAAATGTGCAGAAGTTGGTAAGCTGACAGACGACAATTTGCATATCGATAAATGTTGCGCAACTGCTTTGTAGCCTGTTAATAATTTTACGCAGTTTTCATAAATACAGGGCAAAAGTCCACATGAAAATTCCACATTTGTGACGTTAGGTTAATTAGGTTAAATCGACTGCTAGCTAAACGCCAGAACACTTGTCCCAGTAATAGTTCCATTGTGATACCATCTGGATCAAAAATCTCATATCATAGCTCGCAAAACCAATTTGAGTTTCTATTGAAGTAGACTTTTAACGTGGGTGCTAACAAGATCGCTAGTATCATTCAAGTAGTCAAGTTTTCTCCTTTTAGAGAGAACAAAGTAGGTTAAGAGAAGATTCAGGGTAGAGTCCTTTTCCTCCTGTAGAGGTAGCTCTACAGAAATCGTACACCGAGTCTATTTGTGTGTTGTCCTATCAAGCAGTGTCCAATTATGACACCTATAACTCAGAAATCAAGCGAAGAATCGCACTTGCCAATCTGTGTTATTTCGGTCTTAGAAGGAAATTGATTGGTAAGGTCTTGTCGATGAATACTAAGGAGACTCTGTATAAGACTCTCATCATACTAGTCCTGCTTTATGGGGCAGAAACATGAGCGCTATCAAAGGTGGATGAAGATCTCCTTGCTCGTTTCGAACACAAAATTCTTCGAGTGATTTTTGGTCCCCTTTGCGTTGACGGGCTCTGGAGGAGGAGACTTAACAGCGAACTCTTCGAGCTGTACTCGACAACGACCTAGTCAGAAAAGTACGCATTAATCGTCTAAGATGGCTGGGCCATATAGAGCGAATGGACAACAATGGCCCGGCCCGAAGAGTCATCGCTTCCAACCTGGAGGGACAATGCAGTAAAGGAAGACCTCGCCTTAGGTGGCGCGCGCAAGTGGAAGGGGACCTCAACCAACTTGGAGTGCGCAACTGGAGGCAGTTAGCTAAAGATCGCGCTAACTGAAGAGGCGTATTGGTTGAGGCCCAGGTCCAACACGGACTGTAGCGCCACCTAAGTAAGTAAGAAGTAAGTAAGTATAACAGTGCTTATGTGTACTCTGTTTAGATTGATCAAATCTTAGTTTCAGATCCACGTTATAGGCAAAGAATTCTTCCACCTAAAAGATTAGCTTTCTCGAAGGCATCCTTCTTTAATATTAGTTTGCGTGTAGTATACTTGCAGTATACTTTATCTAGTAAAATACGTATTTAGATTGTAGGGCGGAAGATCCTTCACGGAGCTCTGGCACTGCGGCTTCTTAAAGGAGCCTCTTGTGCCTTTAAAATAGGTATAGTGGTTCCAGGTTTGGCGTGTTTTCGGCCATACTATTCCCTGGTATATATCTATGCCCAGAACCCAATACAGGTGCTCCGCCATCTTTGACAAAATAAAAACATCTGCAGTCCAGAGCTACCTTTTAATTGTTTGAAGAAAGCACCTCTTTTATCGCCATTAGTAGTTCGTCCTGGAACACAATTTGGAAGATGGAAGGGGAGACTAAGATTAATTCTGTTTAAAGTCTAGACTTACTTAAATTCGTTATTGGTAAGGAGCTTTTGGTGGTTTTAAACACCAAAGTTATAATACTTTTTCAAATCTCGAAAACGATAATTATTCATGAACTCTGCCTCCAGTTCTGGTTCTGATTGACTTTCTTCTTTTATGTCTGAAATGTGCTCGTTTTCCTATACATGGAATCATTACATCTTTAATTTAGACATCAAACTGACGCATTTATATCTATCTAGCCAACCAGAACCAAGAGCGGCATTTTAAGAAAGAAACGCGTGACTGGCGAAAGATGTTCTTTGTGTTAGGTATGTAGGAAACTTCCCAAATCTCCATAGATGGAATTCTTCCATAAAATCTGTGCAACGATATCCCTCCGCAGATGATATGCAAAGCGGAGTTTTTTTTTTGCGAATTCCTAATGTAGGGTGAAGGTTCAAAATGGTTAGTACCAAGGCCCGTTAAGATCTCTAAATTTTTCTAGAAAAATAATTTTTTCATTTTAACTCTTCTTTAAATCCACTTTTATTATTTCACTGATTGAAATTGATTTCAATGAACAGCTGATTTTCGTTCCTCTAATTTGGAACTCAATCGTTTCACTGATGTGTTCGATTCTCTTTCTGTTCTCAGCTGTCAGTTTTGCTTTCAATGATCAACTCACACCTCGAAACCTGGAATTGTTTATGCAAGTTGTTTTTTTGTACTGTAACTTTTTCTTTTTTTATTAAACTGAACATTTTCAATAATAATAATAACATTTTATTACATTTTGTTTCTTTTATGCAATCCCATAATTCCGATTATTAGACAGTTTTACTTGCTTTTCGATTTTTGGAATTTTCTCTGTTTAGTTTCACTGACAGGTCCTTCCACTGACAGCAACTTTTCAATGATTGCTATAACTGACTTGTCAAAAAAAGTAAACCATTATTTCACTGATTTGTTCCAATGATGCATTTCAATGATAGCTATAACTTATGCCTTACTATTTATCTGTCAGGATTTTTTTTTATGGAATCCAATCAGGGGGTTGGTTTTATATTGTTTTCGTAGGGAAAGGGTTTTCTGACAGATTTTTCATTTTCATTTTCCATTTTCATTCTGTTCCAACTTTTTCGGTTGCATTTTACATATGGCTATAACTGCACGGAGAATTAAAGGGATGCTTAATACTAAATAGCCGTCTGATTGAAAGGGACAGCATTACCTAACACTCAAAATAACTTGACATGTATTTTGTTCGTCCATCTTGTTTAAAAAAATAAATAGTTGGCGCAACAGGTCTGGAGAGACCCTAGGCCTAGCTTCTCACAACCATTCGTTTTGTGTGAGTTTTTCGTTTTTGGAACGAATAGAAGGGATCGGCTAATTGAGAAGCTCTTACAAGACATTTATACTCTCGGATGTTTGTCAGACGTTCGCGAGAGGTAGCGCAGCGGAAAAAAACCCTAAGTCGGAATTGGGTTTTTGCGGGATTCGAACCTGGGACTCCCGCATAGCAGTCCAACACACTTACCACTAAGCTACTGCGACTCCATCTTGTTTACGTGGTAGGAATTATAGAAAAGCTCCGCATGTTGGTATTTTTATAGCGATGGTAGACGAGCTTCCGCGTTTCTGTAAAACAAAATGGCTTCCGGAAGTGTTGAATGGACATTTATTTATTTATTTCGTATAACTGATTGATGAAATGTTGGTTTAATTTACTGAAACTAATTAACACTCTCATTTCACATGTTTTAAATCGGAAATAGAAATATTTTCATGTGTTTGCAGGAATATTTTTTTCGCCGGAACTTGTGTTTATTTCCGCCTTGCGTATCTATAATTATGCGTAGAACATCCACGACACCTTAGGCGTCTGATTTGTGATCTTATTCTTACGTCTTTATTAGCACTGACTGCGGACAAATGAAAGTCTCTGTCCCGTCTCGTGCAAAAATGCGCATGCGTAGCGGTGTAAATGCAGTTTAAAATTGACTAATGAGTCCGAGTGCATTCTCGTTAGGGAACATACCTGGTGAAACTCATTTATCTGTCACAAATTGTGTCATATGTCTGGGTGATATCAACGATATACCAAAAACCTTAAAGTAGCGACTCATTCCGACTCATAGACCTAGTGCAAAACTTACGAGTTTGACAGCTTTATCCAATTCATTTTCCACAAATATTACAAAGGCTGACTCTGCACCCTGCACATAGCGTAGTGTTTCTTTATGACTTCTTCGTTTGAATGTGGGTATCTTTTTATATCCATATGTGCCGTACCTACTTTATTTCGTTTTTTTATTCTTTGCCTTGCATACCGCGACCCAATATCTTAATTTTTTTATTTTTTTATTTCTTTTTTATTATGCTTTACTTTTTATTTTCTTGGATACATTTTTTTTTTTTTATTCGTAATTGCTACTGCCCTTGTTGGAGTTGTTGAACGAAATGGAATTCCAATCGCTTAGGTTAACACCGCATCGGAAATATAGATAGAACAGATCTGCATCTATGGAGTGTTCGTGTTTTGTATCGGTTTCCTTCAATCCTCATAGCCGCAGCATCTCCGTCCAACAGAAGCACCGAAAGCAATCGAAGAACGAGGAGAAACGGTGACGGTCGTTCTCAAAATACATCGATATCGATACTACGTGATCGGCACCAAATGGAGAATAATTATAATAATTCGTTGCTACCTACCTTTTTTTTAATTTGCTCATAGATGGTTCCATATATTTGCATAATCGCACTGGTGGTAGGTACAACACGCATGGTGTGGAATGTGAGCCTACAAGTAATACAAGAACCTATATAGACGTTGCTCAGGAGTCAGGGCTCAGGGGAGCTGTATTGCATACGTAGAGCCTAGAGCCAATTGATTAAAGTTCATTTCGCAGAATGGCATGGGGATTATCTAATTACTGCATACACATCTTGCGTAGCGGTGTGTAAGAAGCGATTCACATGAAACGTCGTCCAACCTAGTATCATCGATCGGAAATTAAGTGCAGCTAATTTTGAGCTCAGCTCTTAAGAACAATTGCTTGCCCGCCCAGTGTACGATAATGGCTAATCGGATCATATTCGCCTCACTCGCAGACAGGGGACAGTGCGCGATTCAATGTATGACCCGCACCGGTCTGGGTCTGGTCACTGGTCACTGGGCACTGGGGTAATGACGATTTCGGGTCAATGCTATTTTGATGGAAATTCGAACTGGCGCAACGGCTGCTAGTATACCTATATATATTGTATTGGACGACACAACGTCGACGATGGAGGGTGATTGTGTCTGTGCTATCAATGCACATGGACATGAGTCCCAATGCGAGTGGGTAAAAGCAAACGATATACCTAGTGCGATTAATTGCGGATACCATCTTATGTTACATACATCTAATGTTTCATTCTCCATTATATGATATTACGTTGACCTGGAAGTTATAATATGCCGAAGGGTTCATTGTTCCTTTTATGGTTTTGCTTGTCTCCAATTCGTTTTGCTCGAATTCGAGAAGGGCAAATTGTAAGCTAACTTGATGAGTAACTAAACGTCAGGTGAATTTACGTCTAATTTGTTTGTAGTTTTGCTATTTTGTATTCCACTATTGCTTGTAAAGGGTGGGCCATATTTTGACACTGACAGCTGTTTCCCGCTTCGAATTTTGACAGAAAGTCAGTGGTCATATGAGCAGCTATTCCAGTTGATGTTTATGGAGAGGTAGCCGACGAATCTAGTCAAGACATACGTGACTTAGTACTAAGTTGTCAGTTTGCATATGTGGATGCATAGGAAAAGTGACGTTCCCGACGAACCTAGTTTTTACGTTTAGGTTACATATTATCCAGACCAATCTAGTCGACTTAGGGTAACTAGATTCTTGAATGTGCCCAGTATCATACCTCAATGAGTCGCTTTACGATTGAACAACGTTGCGAAAAATTTAAAGCTTATTTCCTGTGAGTGTGAGTCCAAACAGTGCATTTCTTTGAAAAGAATTTTCGGCCGAAATGAACCACTTACCGAAATGAAGCATTTTCATCTCGGCGTTTTATTGCCCAGAAGCCAATGCATCCACAGAAAGTGATAGTTTGGAGCGGGTTGTGCAGTATGGTGGCATCATGAGACCATTTTTCTGCGAAAATAAGGCTGAGAACAACGTTTCGGTCAACGATGGGTGTTACAGACTTTTTTTTTTACTGAAATTGAAGACATGGATTTAGACGATTTAGACTGGTTCATGCAGGAAGGCGCCCCATATTCCCATATCGTGTTAACAGCCGTCTTGGCGATGTCAATTGGCCGCCTCGGAGCTGCGACTTGACCCCTTTGCACATTTTTTTTTTTGTGAGGAACCGTGAAGGACCGATTTTATGCCAACAATCCGGAAACCATTCACCCACTTAAGGCCAATATCATGCAAGCAATCCTTGAGCTACAGCCCGAAACCATCAAAAAGGTCTTGATAAATTGGAGTGACAGAATGCGGAACTGCGAAGCCAGCCACTTGAACGACGTTGTGTTCCATAATTAATAGGAATGTTTGCTCTTACTAATAAAGCCATTATACACGGACAAAATTTAATTTTGTTTTCATTTTTGAAAAAGAATTTGTATTTAGTCCAATTTAGTCCACCCTGTAGGTAAATCTGATAGAATCAGCTTCGAAACATATTTGACATAATTATTGAGGGAAAACGAAGGAATGTGGTTCTAGGTTGAATCCCCGAAAAAAAATGTAAATCAACTGAAGCCCCTTACATTTGTGTGGGACACCTAAGAAGAGGTCTTCCCCGATCCATTTTTCCTTCTTTGGGATTAAATATCCTTCGAGTTAAATGTCTTAGTCAGCTCTGACGATGAATTAAAGCTTGTCTTACCAGGCCGTACAGCCGTGAAATCTCCGTATCGCTTAAATAATTTTGTATTCAAAATGACCATGGAAGCGGCTACATTTTCGGATACCTATGCTTCTCCTCTATCAAGCAGGACTGGGATAATAGGGGACTTATAAAGAGTATTTTTTAGACTAAGGAAACACAACCTATGTAAGCATAATTCTTCTTCTGAAGAAGTCTCAATCAGCTGTGAGACACTAGTCGCAAAACTTCTGTGTAAACTATTTTGGTTACAAATTTCGATCGCATTAATTAACAAATAAAATTAATTCAGAGCATTTAAAAAATAATATAAGTGTGGGAAATGATTTTAATTTGTGAGGTGTGACTTCAGTTCGGTCAGATGTTCTGCTGAATTTGCTGAATATGTGTCTTTGTCTAAACATAAAAAATACACCACAAGGCACTGCGAGTGTCAATATACCTTCTTATTCACATTACATTGTTAATGTCACTGGACCTTACCAATAAACATTTTTAGTTTCGACTCTAAATTTAAGTAGTTCACAGTGGATATATTATTTGTATATTTTCCATACAAATATCACAATTGTGATCTTCCATAAATTTAAAGTCGAGACTAAAATGTATTATTAGTACGGCGCACTGCCTCTGAAAATGAGTGCACTAATATTTACTTGCAATTTTCTTTGTCGTTGGGTTACTTTCACGTACCACCGTAATTAATATGTTGCACAAAGGTAATCGATATAGTGAAACGTAAGGACATCGACAGAGAAGAAAAAATCCATCCATTTAATTGCTTGACCCAGAGACAGCTATGTGAAACTCAATACAGAATATACTTTTAAGATCAGACGCCAGTTATTGAACTCGGTTTCGAATTTAAGCGATGCAAAAAATTACAGACTTGAATGTTGAAAGTTTGACGACCTTAAGGTATGCATTTCCAAGAGATTCCTATACAGATAAATCATTAAGCCTTTGTCTCGCGCTTGGTATTCCTCACAAATACTCTGCCTTTTGCCAGAGTTTCCGTCAGTATTGGTGTTACGCTCAACTTATTTTACCAAATAAAAATATGCATTAGCAGCAAACGACAGGTAGAATAAAAAAACAAGAAAAGATTGTGCTTGTGACTACACACCAGGGGTCGAATCGTCACTTCCGTGAACGAGCTATACGTTCACGGAATTAAGTTGACTTTACATGTGAAACAAAAACAAATTCCGTCACGAAATGCTCGATCACGGAGGACGCGATTCGACCCCTGATGTGAAACTTCTCTCGCTAAATGTAGATGTTAAATTGTATTGTGTTGTAGTTGAATTGTTTTAAGAAATTTAATTTAAAAACCGAATCTTTATAATTTTATAATCTTAATACAGCGTAGTAGATAAGGGTATTCATTCATTTAAAAATAATTCATAACGCAATCCAATCCAACGTTCTCTATTTTTAGAGTATTTGTTTGTATTTGGATTTAATTTAATTAACTGCAGTCTAGTGTTTGTGTAAGACGTATAGCTTTATCGGTCCACTCCCCAGGTCTAGCTTGCCCATATAAGTATTCACTTTAATACTATGTTTCCACCAACGTGATTTAGCCGAAGTGATTTATAAATCACGAAACGCGTTTTCACCGAACTTTACGTGTTTTGTGTGTCATTTACGTCAACTTTACCCCATCAGTGATGGGACCTTTAGCACTTAAGTGGTATTTCTACCGCTTTTTACACTTTCGGAAATTGTACCTGAACTCGAAATTTACCACCTTTTAACAAAGCTTTTTGCTAATAATATTTATTTTCCATTATTACATTGAAATTTGTACCTACTTTACCTAGGTACTGCTACTCGCCTTACTTTTACCCATACACACTCAGCTATCAGTATTTTTCTCGAAGAATTGCATCAGCAAAAACTTCCAGTCCAGTATACATCATTTACTGCGCCATTACTTCATTATTTGACTGTATTTGTGCGAGGGTGTTTTTCTAAGTTTTGATATTTTGTATTTAATGATGAGTTGAATCTATGCCATTTTTCTGTAGTTTTTTCAAAATTTTAATTCAAAATTTAAAAGCTGTCAGGAACTTCTGGAGAAAAGGGACGATTTTGAACCCCCGAAATTATTGGTAAAATATGCTTCAAAATATAATTTCGCAGACGGTTGCCATACGAAGTAATAATTAAGTTTTTTTGTTTTGAACAACAAATGTTATTTATAAAAATAATTGACATTAATAATTAGAAATGACTTATAATTTATACTTATTTTATTTCGTTTTTTTTTTTTTGTTATTATTACTATTTCATCGATATAGATAAATAATTTATTTATCATGGACAATTTTTTTTTTTCTACCACCGTTTCACTTTCCTCAAGTCTCATCACTGACTTTTCGTTTGCTGAATGAAGTGCTGAACATAATAGAGGTATGTTCGATTTTATTTTGTGTGGAGAGATACATAATTAAAATTTAAACACGTCTAAATCACGTAATTAGTAATCACGAAAATGTATGGTAATTAACGTAGGTAATTTATGAGATGATTTAGCTAAATCAAGTGGATTTAGCTTAATCACGTTGGTGGAAACAGGCTATTAGAATTAAGTTGAAAGAATTGAAAAATGTTTATATATCGGCTACAGCGCCACCTATCGAGTCCAAGGCTATCTTATCTTTCAAACTGCAACCAACCATATTCATCCACATTTCATTGAAATGCGCTGAGTGGTTAAGAAGATCGACAATAGTGCCACCTATTAGGTAAAAACATGTCCTATCTTTCAAGTTATCACTTGCAAGCAACCATTCAAACCCATACTAAATTTTATTGAAATCGGTTGAGCTGCTTAGAAGTGGAGAGCGGCGGCGTTGTGATAGCGACGGGCCAATTTCGTCCGTGACGACAGAATTTCCGTCTCATTCGAGTCCCAAGTAGCGCCAATAGATATTTCACATCAAAAATTAATAATCGAATTTTGAAAATCGTTTACCCAACGAATGCATATTCGTTTACATTAAGCCTTTGGCATTGGCTTGCAAAATTTATATTTGGCGTTTTAAATATTATTTATCACATTTAGATATAAGTCTTAAATAAGTAGGTAAAATCAAAATAAATGATACAACTATAGATGATATGCTTTCATTGAAATTTAACGGAATATTATATATTTATCTAAGAGACCACCGTAATAATGACGGGAATCTTAAAACAAAGCACACTTTTATTATGCTTGTCCCTTGCTTCCCACAACATTGTTCCACGCATCTGAAATTGAAGCAGCGGTTAGCATATATTATTACATTCGAGCTTCATTAGGTTGCACCTACCGCCGGTAAGGTATTATTGACGTAAACCGTTGCCCAGTATGATTTTATTCCGGCAGCATTGGATATGCACTCATCCACTCCATTGCATGGGTCTGGGGTTATAGTAGCTCCGGTTTTAATCGAATTGAAAATCCATCGAACGCTGTGCTTCAAAAATTCAGTGTTACCGCCTAAAAGATAAAAAATAAATGAAACTCCTAAGTTATTTATGACTCATGTCAATATCAAGGGTAGTAGGTATTTTGTAAGCGACTTAACAATCTTTAACGTTTTATCGGAAAGACATAAAATATTTTACTGCTCACATAATAGTCGGAAAGATGTAAGGAACAATTTACACAGATTTTTATGGTAGCTACTTCCGCGATATAAATCTTTACAATCAATTTGCACTGAACTGTATTTTATTGCTTTGGTATCTACTTAAATAAATTTGTAAGTCGCCTTGTAAATAGATGCAATTGTAATTATTGGGTAATATCTTATCATAATTAATTTACGACAATAGCTCTGTTTGTTGACCCTGCTTGGAAAAGAATGCAATCACCGTGCATTGAGTATAGAATATGGTTTATGTTCTGACTGATGTATGTACGTTAAATAGCAGTAGCTGAATATATGGCCAATGCCTTGCGCTGCATCGGGCAAATTTGTATGTCTGGAAATCGAAAGTGAAATGTCAGTCGAGTTCGAGTCTAAAAGTTAAAATGTATCGTGCGCTTTTAAAATTGCACTTCTTTTTATTTCACACTTTTTCATCGCACAAAGGTTCGTATGAATAAAAACTAGCATTTGCTTTGAGTAATAGGTTTTAGCAAAGTAAGAGCCCTTAGCAATTGCTTTGAATCGGTATGAATAAAAACCTAGCCTGCTAAAGTAAGTTCGAAAATTCGAACATAGCTTTTATGTGGTATTCGTTTGGGCTTCTTCAGATTCACTCTCAGATTTCAGATTTCGTGTGACTAATCGAACATAAAAACGTCACTTGCCCTTTTTTGTGACAATATTCGTGCGATTCGAATATGTGTACCCTTCAACACTTTTCAAAATGTTTTTCATTCACTGATTAAATTTTAAATTAAAACATTCGAAATTTGCGTCTCGATTGATTTTTAAATATTTATACATAACTAATTTACTAAAATAAATTCACCCGATGCAATGCCTTTCTTTGCTGTAGAACAAATTCACGAAAACCTAAACGCCCTCCACCAGTTGTCAAACTCAAACGCACTTGTGTTGGTAAATCGCAAAAGTGCTTTGAAAAGATTGCTTTTTTATGTACCAAACGAACATAAAAACTGCTCTGAGAGCGCCCAATCGAATACCACATTACTTCGCTGCACTTGCATTTGCCTTAAAATTTCTGTCAAACCTGACCAGTAATTTTGAATTTTCCTTGAGATTCTAACGAATTTTTTGGAAATTGAAATTTAAAAAAAGAAATTCAGAAATATGATTGCAGTCTATAGCTCCAATTGCACCTGGAAATATGATTTTTGTTTGCCAAATAGGTTGTTGATGTTTAATTTTTTCTTCAGGTGCCCATGACAAGAAATAATTGATTTTTTCACAGGTATTTTGATGATTTTCCTGCACGAACAAAACTTAATTTAACTATTTATAGACAAACCATCGAAAATTCACATTGCTTACTTTTTTTTGTGTAAAAAATATGCGTACAAAATATTTAGCAAAAGGTCTGATTCAACTAAATAGCAGACTCAGGATTTGCATAGCATTTGCTTTATTTATTTATACCGATCTGAGTAAAAGGTCAGTGCCTCCGCTTTTCGAAAATGTCAAAAGTTGGAACTAACTCAAATTGGTTTTTATTCATACGAAACGTAGCAAATGCTTCAAGATTGACATTTCTCTTGAGTAAAAGCAATTGCTACACTTTATTCACACGACCCAAAGTCTATACACGTTCTCTTCAAAAATGACAGAAAAAGAGAAAATTAGCAAAATAACGAGTAGTTCCTCTCTTAACGAGCAGTTCCTCTCTTTGCTCGAAATAGCTCCCAGAATTTTAACCGACAAGAACTGATAAATATGTCAAATGCGCAAAGTTGAAAAGAAACAAATGCAAAATCCGTTTTAAAAATCAATTGCACAGAAAAATAAGATCTGCGAAAATAAAGAAAATTTTGTGGTGGTAGAATGTTCCTTAAAACGTTCCTTATGCTTCGAAAAGATCGTTTAAATTTAAATTTTTATTTGACTATGCATCTTATAACAGGTCTGTTCCCTTAATTTCTGGTTCAATATTGGCAATGCCACATTTCTCTCATTGCGAGAGAACTCGCTCACCGAAATGAAATATCACCACACCAGAACTCCAGAACCACAAATTTCAAAAATGTGAATTTTTTCTATGAGGGAATATTCAAATATTAGTACAACAAAGTATGCGTTGGACTACTAAGCGAGGGGTCGAGGTTCGAATCCCGCAAAAACCCAAATTCCAACTTACGGTTTTTTCAACTGCGCCACCTCTCGCGAACGTCTGACAAACATCCGAGAGTGTAAACTGTCTTGAAAGAGCTTCTCAATTAGCCGTTTGGAGTCGGCATAAAATTGTAGATCCTTCCATTCGTTCCAAAAATAAAAAACTCACACAAAACGAATTGTTGTGAGAAGCTAGACCTAGGGTCCCTCCGGACCTGTTGCGCCAACTATTTATTTTATTTTTAGTACAACAAAGAACAAATTTATTTAAAAGACCAAGATTTTGAATTGTTTTTATTGCAGAAATTGAAAAGCTCGCTTCGTTTGCTTCTTACATCTATTTTAATGCTATACAAGCACAAAATATAAATGAAATCAAATAAAAAGTCAGTCAAACATTCGCATTTGATTGATTTGACAACCATCTGTCAGCAATAGCCAACTAACGCAAAGAACTTTCTTCGGCTAATATTTTGCAGGTTTTTTTATGGTTAGGAAATGTTTTGTTCTCTGTTTTCGGCGCTCTTCTGCCCAACGTTGGCGTAAGGGAACAAAGTTTGACTAAATTTGGCTAATGTGTTCGAATGCATTATCATTAGGGAACAGGCCTTACTTATAAGCAATAAAGTACTCGAACTTTCTGCGACTACTTGAAATTGCTGTCTTAGTTTTTTATCATCAGATCGTGTCCACCTGAATAGGAAAACCCCCTCTATAAGAACACGTTGAGGATTTATCGCACTCCTTAGACTTTAAATCGTTTGTTAAGTAAGCAACCATTCGGGCAATCAACTAATTGCGAATACGTTTATGGTTTAAAAACGGCCACCCGTACGGAAAGTACTATATTTTGTTGTCACTTTATTTATATAGCGTTACACCTGTCAGATTAGGGGGGTTTTCCATTTCTGTCTACGTAAAATGACAGTGGTTAGAGTTTTATGTACAAAAATCAAATCTTTCGAACTTATGCTTAGATATGCTTAGGCAGATCATGTTTAATTAAAATACAAAATAAAATGAGCGCTTACCATAGTCGTTGAATATCGTGTGAACGGAAATATTGCTCCCTCTAACCATATGACATGGTATTGCTGTGCAACTTGAAATTGACAAGTATACGATATCATACTGCGACCCTGTCAAAGACAAACAAAAAGGTATCCAAATAAGTAAAATAACAAAAACAATCGTATATTACATTTTCTGTCAGATAACTCTTATTGGCTTACTTAAATCGACGTTAACTGTGACATCTGTCAAATAAAATCTATGGATAGCGATCTTTTTCGATTGCGGCTATGTAGATATTGCATGGTTTTTCTATTTCAGCTCTGGGTTTTTACGAATGGCTAATTATTTTTGCTGATAAAGCCATATGTGACCGTTGTCAGAAATGCAGTGATATTTTTACTCTAGATGTGTATTTATTGGTTAATAATTATACGTCATCACTGCGTATCGAATGAATCTATGATTATTTTGTTAAAGGTAAGTGATTCATAATTGTGATTTCACAAAAAAGTAAAGGCATTTCCTAGATCTTCTATTTCAGTTGAGTTGAATATAGGAATATAAGGGTCAGTTGCGCGGGAACAATGGGTGCGTTCAGAAAAATAGGTGATAGTCAGCTGATACAATGTCAATTATCCTGTGATAAATAGACTTCCGATACTTAGCACAGCTAAAAGCTTAAATACAGTTACGGCAAATGTTGTAGTTAATAATTATACTAACTTTTATCAAAGGGAATTGCCCTCTATTAAAACTATAAATTTCGTCAATGTATGTGTTAATCCAATCATCTTTCAGATAGTTTATCAAGCACTATACGTACTACTATCAATAACCCGGTCAACTTATAAAATTGGAATAAAAAGAATAGACGCCTACGTCAGAATGTTTACGGCTTAAAAAAATATTCCCATGATTAATTTCGTTAAAGAAGCGAGTAACTTTCCGATTAAAAATAATCAATTCATTTCAAAAATAATCAATTCAAAGCCATAAAATGACAATCCGATTTTGGCATAGATAGATAATGCCGACCTTCCACTTAAACTGGTACCATTTCTGGGGTAGAACGATACACTTGTAATTGGAAAATGAAACTATATTTTATTTCCTTTACTATTCCGACAAGAGGTAGCCGACAAATCTAATCAAGAATTTCCCGACTGAAATAAAAATTGCATGCCTGAAGTAATAAGAGAGATGATAACACGATAACGACGTATATCGCCTTTAGGGAAAATATAGTTTAGAAAAATCTTGTACTAATTTCAGTCCGCAAAGCTAAAATGTCAAACAAATTGTTAAATCTTGTAATTGTTGAATCTGTCAAAAATTATGAAATCATTCGTAGAAATCCACACATATATTTATACTCTCATAGGGTCTTTCCGTCGCCAATTATCATTACTATCTCTGACGTCAAATGAAATTAATTTGCGTTTTCCTTTTCAGTAACTCAAGAGTTGAGGTATTCGCTAGTTGTCAGTTACACCGACGACTTAAACGCACAAAAATTGGCTTTGGCTGTAAAGGGTTCCTAAAGAATAAAATAAATACTATTCAAACTAAAAAAAAAAATATTACACAAAAAAAAATAATTTTCTCTAAAGATTAACAACGGATCTGGATCTGGATATCAAGAACTGCAGAAAAAGTCGAAACATTAAATTGATATGGACGAAATGAATGGCAATCTATCAACTGAGGTTTTTTCCGCTTTCCAAAGGTCCATAGGTATGATTTTCATATGTTTTATGTGTTATATGCCTCGGATCCTCATGGACCTGTAACGCAAACTATTTAAATATTAGTGCCCACCAAACCCAACCTAATGATTTTCTCTGAGCCTCTTTTTAGTTTCATTCTCGCAAGAGGAAAATTACTCGATTGTAGTTACTCTTCATTTTACTAATTCACTCCTTGCTTTCACTTTTGAAATAAATGTTGTAAAAATCATCAAATACTGAAAATATTCATCTTTAAATTCCTCTTAACGAAGTAGACGAAACCCAAGCCTAAGCCTAAGATAGTGCGCACAAGTAAAAGGGGACCTGCAGAACTGAACCAATTTGGAGTGTCTTTGAAAGCCAAAGACAGCGCTTAATGGAGAAATAAGTAAATTCAATTAAAAAATGTAATGGCGTTTTTCATTGGTAAATCTGGATTTTGATCTGAAATTTTATCTTTTTCGTTACCAATGGAACACGACATTCAGATTGATTTTTTTTGCCATTGCATGGTGTAATTTCATGTCCGTGAAGTTAGTATCGGTGTAACTGTCAAATTTCAAAACACACAAGTTTATTTTTGTTGGCGCAACAAGTTAAAATGGAAAAAAGAACGATTACGACGCTTTTTGACGAAAATGGATTTGTCGAAACCACTCTTGTCAATCTGATGGCTGTCAAAATCTGCCAAAAAATTCAGATTTGCAAAATTGATCTCAGATATAAAATAATAAAATGAATTTGTTTGACCAATGGAACACAACAACTGTCAAAATCGGTCTTTTGACAGTTTAAGATAAAACAAAAAAAAAAAAAGATTTTTTTTACCAATGGAAAACGCCATAAGGGCGCTTCCACACCGGATGGAACAAAACGCCTTAGACAAACAAAACTGTTTTTCTGTTTGTTTCTGAAATTTGAATACACACATTTAAGTACGCATAAGAATAAGGCATAACAAAGCAAGAAAACAAAGTAGGGCGTTTCGTTCCATCCGGTGTGGAAGCTCCCTAACAACTTACAGGCTAGAATGGAAGCACGAAACTTGCCAATAAAGTTTCGTTTAGAACTATTTGGAATTGACAGTAATTTTTCACGTGGAGAGGAGATAAAACTTTTTTCTTTTCTTTTTTTTTTTGGCTCAAATTTGAAATTGATGCTGAAACCTTTTTAAAATTCTGAAAAAAAAAATGTTTGCTTAAATCCTTTAACAAAGTCACAGAAATCGCTGTATACACTGTGCACTTTTGCGATCTTTTCTTTTTATTTAAATCTATATTCCAGCTAAAATCAAGAAAAAGCGAGTTTTTTTGAGCTTCGATCTCAGCAATGCAAAGTAAAGTAGGATTTTCAGCATGCAATTACAACAACTACGCTCTACTTGACACTTGGAGGAATCACAATAGTTGTTGTAATTGCGTGCTTAATCCTACTTTACTTTGCATTGCTGAAATCGAAGTTCAAAAAAGTAAGAAAAGTGCGAGTCGGACTCGCTCATGAAGGGTTCCGAAACAGCAAGTAACATAACATAAAAGTTCTTGTAGTAGATTTATGTATAAGGCTTATGTTTATGAAATTAAATGTTTTGTTTTTTTTAGTTGATTGTATTAAAGGTAAATTGAGGTTTACGATTTATGATGTATAAAAAAAAACTACTCGCTAGATCTCGTTCAAAAAAATTTCGTTTGAAGTTTACATGGTAATGTACATCATATATTTTTTTTAGTTTTATCGTTCTCTTATTTTAGAAGTTAGGGGGGGGGGACACACATTTTACCACTTTGGAAGTGTCTCTCGCGCAAACTATTCACTTTAGAAAAAAATGACACATAAATATCATTTTTGAAGACCTATCCATAGATACCCCACACGTATGGGTTTGATGAAAAACATTTTTTTTGAGTTTTAGTTCTATGTATGGGGACCCCCAAAATTTACAGTTTTTTTTTTTTTTTTTTTTTATTTGTGTGTAAAATCTTAATGCGGTTCACAGAATACATCTACTTACCAAGTTTCAACGGTATAGCTCTTAGGCGGCTCTCCCACTGAAGCAACAAGCAACAAGCAACTGGCAATAGGAAACATGCGATATTATCGCTAACAGTTATTTTACATTGAATCAAATTAGACGTCTCATATTAAAGCAACTCAATATCGGTTGAACGAAAAATGTTGCTGATTGCGGCAACATTATTGCTGGCGATACACAGCGCATGTTGAAAAGCGATATTATATCGCGTCGTTGTATCAATATTTGCGATTAGTGAGTGCAGTGATAGTACATGTAGGTAAAAATCCCTGCATATAGGGATTTTCGATCTAAAATTGACGCCGTAGGCAAAAAGCGACAGATTTGTAACGTAGGTATTTTTTTCGGATGAAAATTTTTCATCTGATTTGTAAGTTAATTGATTTGCTCAGTCAAAAAATGTTTATTATTTTTGTTTATCTATTATATTTTGCTCTTACATTCGTCGATATTACCTAAGGAATGAAATGGGATGACATAACTTGAAGAGTCAAAAAATAGGAAAAATTCATTTGTGGTTGAAATTGAGTATGAGAAGTTTGATTCGATTTTATTCATGTATGATAAAATAGTTATGTAGAGAGTTTGTATTAAAAATTATTCGAAGGTGTAGGGAAAAGTAGGGATTTTCTTTGTGTACTGTAAGGATTTTTCCTGTGTTTTCTGTACTATCACTGAGTGAGTGACAGGTCGCTAGAAATACTGTTGCTTCAATGTGAGAATAGGTTCAAATAAAAGTTGCGTATTGCTTATTGCTTATTGCTAGTTGTTTATTGCTTATTGCTTGTTGCCTCAGTGGGAGAGCCGCCTTATAGTTTCGGAGAAAAGTGGCTGTGACATATGGACGGACAGACAGACAGACCGAACCTAATATGGTTCCAATTCTTGCCATTTGGCTACGGAACCCTAAAAACAGGCCTAAAGTTACACGGTGTGATTCGTATGGCTTTTATCAATCAACACTGAACTCCGAAGTCCGAACGCACATTTTTATCGGCAGAAACAAAGCACTCTCAAGCAATTTTCTTTAACTAATAAAAAAATACTGCATGCCCAATTCGGATCGAAGATGATTGATTAAATACAGCATACTAGTATATTTAAGCCAATGACTTTATTGTTTTTATGATTTTATAGCAATTGCTTACCGCAATCCTCGTATATGAGAGACTTCACTTCTGTCATCTTCGTCGGAGGTTTACTTTTGTGAATAACATTACTTGAAGCACCACAAATCACGTAAACAACAGCAATAGTTAAGAAGAACTGAATTCTGAACATTCTAACCTTGTCGTTACAATACTCGTATAAACTAATTGAATTTGATTATTACAAAAACAAAAAACTCCCTCTATGATCGGTTGATTGATTGCAGCTAGTTTATGTGCCAAATTTGCCGGCGTGAGTCTATATTTACTTTTTCTTGAAAACAGTAGCCGAAGCACTTGGAGCAGTCCGTGATAATATACTGATAAGTTCACGATTTATATGGTCATATTAAATACGGCGCACACAAACCAAAGTGAGAGAGTTGCTCGTGATCATTACTTATAACTTATCCTTCCGAGATTCCAGGAGGCGTTCACACTTGTGAAAGTGTGATTTATTTTTCTATTATAGATTGTGACTGTCATTTTTCCATTACGCATTTCGTGCTAAATATGCTTGAGTACCTAAAGGCGTATTTTGTTGTGCGGTGCGGAATTCTATCTATACTTAAGATGTTAATCAATTAATAATCAAGTAGATTGCTTGTGTTCTCATTTTTTTTTATTATTTACTAGCTATTTGTATAACGTCTGAACATGCGCTATATAAATACGAGTAACGAAAGTGTTTTATCTACCTAATTGAAAGAAATCTGTGCAACAATGGGGTGACAAATAAAAATAGCCGCATGAAGATAGTATAGTTGCGATCATTGTTTACCCTTAAAGCTATTTCGGCATTGGAGGTGTGAACGATAATGAATAAGATTTAGTTTTACTTGAAAATTATTTAAATATAGATAAAGCGAACTGAATAAACTACTTTAGAAGCAAAGAAATCCTCGAGTTTGTTAAAAGTTAGTTGACTGAAATTGAATTCCGAAAGATCATCGAGTTGATGTTCAGTAATAGTTAAAGAGCAAGTGTATTTCAACCAGTACTTGCATTTTATTTATCTGATATGTTAAATTAATGTACTCGTTTAATATTTCGATAAAATTTTATAATATATTAGTGACATATTGAGGGCGTCGATTTCTTATCTTAAATAGAACATACTTTGCCTACCTATTGCTAAGTCCAAGTCATATTTAATCAATTAGTCGACAACAAGCACAAATATGTGCCCAATCGCATTTAAATAACGCAGATAACAAGTTAAACGTTTTGGGCAGTAATGTTGCGTATACGCCCAAGAGTTGGATACTTTAAGGACTATTCACATGAGAGCGAATTTCGAATAGGCGAATTCCGAACAAATCAATTTAACTGTATTTATAAATTGAAAACTTCTATTTGCTCTATCACAAAACTATTATATCGAATTAATCTAACATCTAATCTAAAAAAACAACATGTATCTCAATTGATTTAAACAGTTAAATTAACAATTAAAGCAATTTCCCCGCGAATTGAAAATTGGAAAAGGGACTATTCACATGAGAGCGAATTGCGAACTGTTCGTAGTTTCTGACACTCTTCATTCACATGAAAACTTTTTTTGGTCGCAGATACCCGCATATCAGTTTCATTTTTAAAGGTTAAGTTTGAACAAATTTTTCATTCGTGGGTTTGTTGATCGCGACTGTTTTGTGTGGATTATGAGTAAAGTGTGACAGTTCGCGGCAAGAATTCTCAATTCGCGGGGATATTGCTTTAATTGTTAATTTAGCTATTTAAATCAATTGAGAGACGTGTTTTTTGTAGATTAGATGTTAGATTAATTCAATATAATGGCTTGTGATAGAGCAAATAGAAATTTTTAATTCATAAATACAGTTAAATTGATGTTCGCAATTCGCTCTCATGTGAATAGTCCTTAAAGGAGCAGGAAATACAGATTCTCTGATTGAAAACGTGCCCTAAGACCTACTTGCCTGAACTGTACAGATATGGCTGAGGTCGCCATGGCTATATTCCAACTGACAGCTGTCATTTATTAATCACTGCGTTGTTGATGTCACGAAGTGCTAGTGCACTATAAAAATAATTTTGTAGAGCAGTTCTTGAAAAATACCCCAAATAACTTTTTTTTATTGATTTTTCTTAAAAAACATAAATATTTCGTTGAACAAAGAGGTATAAAATCTCTCTGCTAAGATGATGTCCCAATACTTAGAAGAATTGGAGCAGGTTTGTCCATTAAAATACTTTTCAATTAAAATACTAAAGACTTTCTTCTAATAGGAACCTTTCGACGTAGTTGCTTTTATCGATCGACTTACTTGGCGAACCAACAACGAAATTGGAAGCGATGAGTTCAATCCAGAAGCCTTGCGCGAAACCTTTGTGCAAACTATCAAAGATTTAAAAATTCTTCAAGAGAAGCAGCGCAAGAAGCGTGAAGCCCTTGAAGAAACTCTTCGCGAAGAGCAACAGGCCTATGCCAAAAGTCTATCCAAACTGCAGGAGCGTCATCAGCTTGCGGTTGAATGTTTTCAACAACTGGACGAGAAGATCAATTCTGTTGCAGGAAAAATCCTTCACTTGGGTGAGCAGTTGGAAAATGTGAACACACCTCGAAGTCGCACTTTGGAAGCACACAAACTGCTCAATCATATGTCAGAGTTTCTTGTTTCGGGACCACTTGTTAGTGATACATTTACCGATAAAACAAAGTTGTATGAAGCGGCAGACATCATTAAAAAACTATACACAATCGCTCAAGACCTACCTGAGGAGAAATTCGGTGAAGCCAGGAAGAAAATCGAAAAGAAATACGATGAGATCGAACGAAAGCTAATAGAGGAATTCGCAACGGCGCAAAAGAGTGAGGACATTCAAAAAATGAAGACAATCGCAAATATTCTATCGCAGTTCAAAGGCTATGCACAGTGCATTGATGCGTACATCGAACAGAGTCAAATGGTAAGTAATTTATATATTATTTTGTCTAAAGAGTATGTGTCCAAATGTTTTCCACCCAAAATTTGGAAATTTGTTGAGGATATCTGAAGTTTCCATACTAATTATCTTTTCTTCCAGACTCCCTACGGCGGCAAAGATATCTACATTGGTATTCTTCCGTTGTGCAAGCATCACTACGAGATCATAAAGAAAGTATTTGCAAATCCAAATCAAGTAATGTCCAAGTTCATTCTTAACATCTACCAACTGAAACTTCTTCAGTATGCTCACACTAAACTAGAAGACAAAAAGGATGAGGAGAAACACCTTCGAACACTTTACGAATTATATTCCAGGTAAAACTACTCAACAAATTGTCTACATACATTTTAACCCGTACTTGCCTCCTCAGAACAGTGAAGCTCTCTTCAGAACTTCAGGAGTTCATGACCGAAGCGGACGATGACCTTTTGAAGAAATTAACTTCGCACATATTTGCCAAACACCTGACCAACTACATAGAAATCGAAACTAGCTTCCTCAAGAATAAGTGCACTGTTGAGCTAGAACGCTACTACGCAAGCAAAAAACATCAAAAGAAGCAGTCGGAACGATTCCAGGATCTCCGTCGTGATATGCAGGCACTGATTGGAACCAGAGCAAACATCAATATTGCTCAGATCGAGGACTACGGGGGAGAAACATTCCTCTCCGAGGAGTTGGCCATTAATTTGCTGCAAGAAGCGAAGGCTTCCCTAAAGCGTTGTCGCCTGCTATCAAAGGACACTGAACTAGCTACAAACATTCTTAAACTTACCGACATCCTTTTGCGCTTCCTTATGCATGAACACGTCAATTACGCCCTAGAATTGGGTCTGCAGGCGATCCCTCTCAGTGAGAATAAAGTATTTCCCCAGATCTATTTCTTTGATGTCGTCCAGAAGAGCAACATCATTGTGCACCTTCTGGAGAAGTTGTATGCTGACAGCGTAGTTCCCTGTATAATGTAGAACACTACACTTGTACCGCAATATATTTCATGTCTAACTAGAATTTCCTCCTTAGTAACACTCCAAAGTATTCGGACTACATCTTCAAAAAGCGTGTGATGATGGAACAAATCGAACAGAAGCTAGATACTGGTCTGGATCGTGCAATCAACGCTGTCATTGGTTGGGTTAAAGTATATTTGCAGGCGGAGCAGAAGAAAACCGACTTCAAGCCAGAGGAGGATGTCGATACGCTCGCATCTGCTGTGAGTTAATTTACTTCAAAGTTGGCCATTGCAGTTATATTTTATTATTCCTCTATCTAGGCATGCGTGAGCGTTGTACAAAGCCTACAACCAGCCATAGCTCAATTGAAGAAATGTGTCGACGGAGAGAACTTACAGAATGTTCTCACCGAATTCGGTGTGCGTTTGCACCGAGTTATCTATGACCACTTGTTGACACTGCAGTTCAGTGCGGCTGGGGCAATGTGTGCAATTTGTGATGTCAACGAGTACAGAAAGTGTATTCGGGAGTTGGACAGTCCACTGGTAACTCAATTGTTTGACATTTTGCATGCACTGTGCAATTTGCTGTTGGTTAAGCCAGAGAATTTACTCGAAGTCTGCACAGGAGATACTTTGGTAAGTACGAAAGTAGTTGTTTCACAATTCCACTTTAATGGAATTTCTTCGAACAGAACTACTTGGATAAGTCGGTGGTGAGGCAATTTATTCAACTCAGAGGCGATATTAAGTACCTGAAGGCGAACACCAATTACCTCAAGGGAATCATGGATTAGTGGGCTCGATCAACGGCAGACAGTTAAATAAAAAATGTTTGGATCGCTGGGTGGATAATTTCAGTCGCAAGGCGTTAGAGTATTTATTACATTCTGTAAAATTAACCATTAAATGGAATAAATGTATTAAGTGCGTATACGTTTACTGTCCTCTACTTAAATTGTTTTAACAAAACGTAGTGCAACGCACTATTGGGCAAAAAATGATGTGATGGCGAGTTTTCACTGTTGTACCCGGACAACTTTTTGTTTTTTAGAATTCTTGAGGCCGAGATAAAAGTTCTATAAAACGTTACAAACATCTAACTCGAGCAGGATTTATGCGACCTACGAGGATATTGGACACTGTCTATCTGCAGGGTCCAGGAAGTCTGCATTCATTCTTTCACCTGTAGCTCATTAACTCAAAATCACATTGCTAGACCGAGTACCTAGGGAGAGTAGAAAGTTTGCAATATGTATTTTAGGAATACACACCGACCGAAGGTGGATCCAACAGAATGTATTCAGCCGAATCTGAGTAACAAAAGTCGTTTGGAATATTATCTACGATCCAAAAATCGGTTGTTATACAGGGCAAATTACTGTGACTGAAATAGGATCAGCATCTACGGATGGGCGCAAATTTTAAAAATTCGACACTTCCAAGGACGCGGTGCAATTTTTCCTGTTAACCCCAGATGAAAGAGGAGAAACAGAGGAACGAGTGGCGCGAAAACAGATGAAGAGCGGACATTGGCCAGTGTATATATATGGCAAATGAATACTTATTTTACTTTACTTTTACTTTTGATGGCGCTACAGTCCGGTGTGGACCAGAGCTTCAACCAACATTCCTCTCCAGCCAGCTCGATCCCTAGCTAACTGCCACCAGTTTCGCACGCCAGTTGGTTGATGTCCCCTTCCAACTGCACACGCCACCGTAGGTATGGCCTTCCTCTACCGCGTTGTCCCTCTGGTGTCGATTCGAATGTTTTCCGGGCGGGGGCGCTGGTGACCATGCGCTCACTATGACCCAGCCATTTTAGCCGACGCATCCGTGCTTTTTTGACTAGGTCTTTATCGCCGTACAGCCTTCCAAACCTGTGGCGTTTTGACCAAGTCGTCGGTGTTGCGTACTCTTTTTTTGTAGAACAGCATATTTCGTTTTGCTTTCATTGACCCCTAGACTCATCTTTGCCGCTTCTGTCTCAATACTCGCAAATGCACCGCTGACGGGCCGCTGGTTTCCTCCGATAATGTCAATTTTTTTTTATATAGTTTACACCACCTAAAGAGGTTGTGACTACTCTTATAGTGTTATGTGATTACACAGCGCGGATATTAAGGAAATTGGGATAGAGGAGATAGGAGATACCGATGCACATTGGTCTTAAGTTTCTGTAAATTGCACCGGGGAGGAAAGACAGAGCTGGGCAAGGCATTCCACATTCGCGTTGTACGGCTTATGAAAGAGTCTCTGTATTTCATAGTTCGTCCGAAGATAGGCTGGATGGTAGGTTAGGTTAGGTTGAATTGGCTGTCGGCTAGCCGACACACTTAGACCATTAATCAGGTCCCTTGTGATACCACATGAATCTATATTTATTCTTCCTACTCGTTGAACCAGTTGGAGCTTCTAATGAAGCGTAGGAGATTTCGAATATCTGTCTTTGGGAGATCGTTCAGATCATTGAAGTAGAACGCTCCCAAGTGGAGTTTTCGTCTTTGTGAGAGAGCTGGACAAGTACAGAGAAGATGAAGAATAGTCTCCTCCTCCTCCTCGTCAAAGCAGCTTCTGCAAAAATCGTTGCATAATACGCCAAGCCTTTTTGCATGCCTGCCGATAAGGCAGTGTCCCGTGATGACACCTATTATAGCACTGATATGCTTCCTATCGAGGGAGATCATTTGCTTAGAACGTTTTAGATCCAGCTTTGGCCAGATCTGTTTCGTCGCTAGACATGTTGAGCCGGTTGTCCACCTGAGATTTGTTCTTTCGATAGCATCCAGCTTTATTGTGAGTTTGCCAGTAGCGATTGGAATACCTATGGAATCCTTGATTGGAAGCAGAGGTATTGTAGTTCCGTGTTTGGCGAGTTCATCAGCCTTGCAGTTACCTGGGATGTCCCTATGCCCCAGGCTGGATGGTAAACTGATGGGCATTCCTAGCATGGCGATTATTGCGGTTGAATTTCTGAAGGGGAGGAATGCAGTTGGCAATTCCATTTGAGCACTGTTTGTAGAAGAAACGATAAAACAATGAGAGACACGTCGTCGGCATACGGGAGTAGTTGCAGAGACTTATGAAAGATTGTACCATTAATGTTGACTTGAGAGTTACGGACAATTCTTTCAAGTATGATGTTAAAGAAGTCACACGGATAATTTTGTTTGGATAATTTTACATCCATACTTTTTTTTTTAAATATTACAGGGCGTTGTTAAGCCGTTATATTATCCATCTTCGCATGATAAAATTTTGACGTTTACTGAATTTGAGACTTAACCTAAAAAACAACCAAATCTGCGTACGTATATTTGTTTTATATTAATTTGCATATATTTTCAAAAAAGTTTACTTTTCTTTCTCATTTTGTTTGTGTTATCATCATCCTTTTGTTTTCTTTTTTCGTTATATATATAAATTTCATTAGTTTTGTTTGTTTATTTTGTAATATCTTCCATAAATCGTATTTCGTAATTTTTTGTCTTGTTTTTTTTTAAACACAATAGAACTTCTTTTGCTACATTATAAGGCCCAACAAGAGAAAATAACATTCGTTTTCGATATTTTTTTTTTTTTTAGAAATCTTTGTGTGTTTTCCTAAACAAAATTAAAAGTTTTCAGTTTTTTTTTTTTTTTGCTTTTTCTAACCGATAATAGTAATCATTATTTAATTAAATGTAATCAAAGTTTGTTTTCTTCTTTTAACTGTGTTCATCATCTCTTCGCTTTGTTTTGTTTTTCCGTTATAAAAATAAGAAACTTTTTTGTTTTTAATTCCTGGATTCTTTTTTCGATTTATCGGAACAGCCATTCTGATTCTTTCTCCATTCTAACTACGTGGTCTGTGTGCATAAGTTTTAGTGGGAACTTGTTGTTGTATGCTTGTTTAAGCTATAAATGGAGATAGAGACACATAGGTAGAGAGAAAGCGAGTAAGAAAGGATGGGGGTGGGGTTTTGGGTATTTGTGTTTGTTTTTGTTCTCCCTTACTCGGTGTCCACCAACGAAATCACGGTTCGTGGATTCTGACTCTGGGGAATATTTTCCTGATGTTGTTGTTGCTGCTGCTGATGTTGGAAATGGCTGCTACTGGCTACTGATACCGGGATGTCTAGGGTGTGCGTTGCATTTTTGGCTGGAGTGGCTTCGGAAGAGGCGTCGGCACGTATCACAGCCCTCGCTTCCACAACAGTCGGAGAATATCGCTGAGAATACCTGTAGTGACTCAGAGGGATATTGGTGGCAGTACTACACCCGGCAGTATTGGTCGGTTCAGCAAACGCCTGAAGGTTTCTTATTTCGGTGACCGATCGCAAGCTAGCCGGAAGACTTTCGCTTGATGCCAGCGACGTCGAAAGCGGCGAGTTTCTTTCCATCGACGAAGCTACATCTGCAAAAGTGGAATCTGGTAAAATACTAGGCTATGGTGAGTAGGGTATTACCCGTTCGATCGGTGTCGGGAGAGCAGCCGGCCAGGCTGACGGGGGTCTGATTTCTATACAAATCCATGAGCTTCTCCTCCATTTGCAGTATGACAGTTTTCTGCACTTCGTATTTCGAGTTCAATGCCTAAAAACATGCGATTATATTAGAAAAACACGCATAGGGACCTATCTTAATAAGTTACCTTAAATTTCTCCTCGTACTCATCTTTGACGGTCTTCAGCAGACGCTTCTGATCGGTCACTACTTTCTCGTTGTTCACAATCTGCGTCTGAAGTTCGCCCAGTTTATGTTTGGCGCTCTCATACTGTGAAACTTTCTCATCGAAGGCACGTCTAAGATCTGCCAAAAAAAAAAAATTAAAATTCAGCCGAAACCGGGGTTTTCGGGTTACATACCTTTAATCTCAACATTGTAGGACTCCTGTAAATGGTTTATTTCCTCATCGCGTGCGCGTAGGTTGTCCAATTCGGCCATGCGATCGCGCAGCTTCATCTGCACCTCTCCCACGACGAGAAACTCGGATTCTAGCCGCAATAGCTCTTGCTTGCATTGCAAACCAAGCTCAGCCTGAATTTGGGCGTGTTGCATCTCGTTGCGCATATCGAAGATTTGACCGCGCAACGAGTCCACCTCGTTGGTGAGCTCCGTTCGTTTTTGAATCTCTTCGTTCAGTCGACACTGCAAAGTCTCATTGTTCGACTGCAGTAGTTTTTTGTGGTCCAGTTCCTCTTGGTATCTAGCTTTGACACAATTCAGTTCATCGGTGAGTTTTCGCTCGTTTTCGTTGGCCAGCTTTGTTGTATTATCGATTTGATGTATCAGACGTCGGTTCTCCTCATCGTACGTTTTCAGGCTTTCTTTTAGACGATCCTGTTCACGTTCAAGGCTACGGATGTCCCTGCTACGACCCATTAGCCGGCGATTACGCTCTGCGTGAATTTCTCGCCGATATTGCTCGTATTGTAGCTGTAAGCACAGCAGCTGAAACTTTTCCTAATTAAATGGAAAACAAAAGGGATTGATAATTTAGCTAAGAGAGAGTTTACATAGCAAACAAAGAAACTGTCCCAAGTATTGACGTATTCACGGTTGAGCCACATGAAAAAAAATGGTATTTACCTGATCCAAACGATATCCGGGATCTTTTAGCTTAACCGTCCGATCCACATACTGATTCAAGAGCTCTTGCGGCTGTGGGACACTGCAATCGCTACGCAGCTTGTTGTTTTCGGAAATCAATTCGAACAGCATATACTCGTAATTTTTCGGCCACGTCTGAATGGTTTGCGTTACGCGAGAGGTGGTCGTGCAGGACTGCTTCCTATAGGCGCCAGCTCGTCCAGTCGAATATGCAGTCAGCTTGCTATTGGACATCTTCGACTTTTCGGACTTTTCTTTCTTTGAGGGAGTGGCAACGCTGTTCATAATAGCATCAATGGTGGGACACGATTTAGTGCGACGTACCTTTGCACGTTTTGCGTCGACTCCATTCATTTCATCACTTGAATTCACATTGTTGCAACCTGAATCATTGTGACAATAACTGGTCAGGCGATTTCGCCGTATTAATGTCCGCACAGAGCGGTTGGACGCCACTTGAACGCCACCCACAGAGCAGGGCGACTGTTCAGTCTCATCGCAGTCCAGGCAACGCTTGGCGATGTCTTCTGCTGCCGCTGAAGCGACGTCTACACGTTGGGCTACACTGTTCGTTAAGTCTCGCACTTCATTGTCCTCTTGACTTATGGACTGCGAATCGAATTGCGGTGTGCCATTGTTAGAATCAATTATCGAGCCTATATCAGCGACAACAGTTAACGGGCTTGACGACGTCTTTGTATAGATAGCATTGAGACGCATTTGATGGCGATCATTAAGAACGTGCTGCATTTTCTGATCGTACAACTTTGTTGCGATCTTGTTGATAGTTGTCTGGTCGGTAAGTGTCTGTTGGTTGGAACTTGATCCGGGTGATTCGGGGAACGTGAACTGTGTGCAGGGATCCCTTCGCATTGGCGAGGCTGGTTGGCTGGGACCGAAAATAGCGCAGACTGCATTGTTGGTTGGCTTCATGGTGAGTTCTTTCATGGGTGTTGTTTCGGGGGTCGCCTCGACCGCTGCTTCAGGTGGAGAAGAACCGGTAACACCCATAATTGCGCCGGTAGAAGAAGCACCACTCATAGGCACGCCAAAGCTGGGCGTTGGGGTGTGAGGCATGGTGCTGGTCAATGAAATTATCTCGTTATATGGACTCCAGAGTGTGTCGCCCTTTTTGAACTCCGACAGATGTTCGCGATCGGTTAGAGACTGAAAGGGAGAAGCAATACCAGAGTATTCCGCCATCGGTTTGTGCTGGCAAAGCGGTTGGCTAATCAAAGAAACCGAGGTGTCGTGTGAACGGACGTACTCGGTGTGAAGTTCCTGCAAACAAAAAATTACGTTAAATAAATAAAAAAGATGATAAAGCATAGATCTAACAATTGGATGTGGTCGGGTATTTCGTTGAAGGGCAAGTCGAATTTAATGGTTACACACCCACACGTTTTTCCGTACAATAAATAAATATGTGGCGCAACAGGACCAGGAATAGGACCAGCTTCTCACAACCATTCGTTTGGCGCGAGTTTTTCATTTTCGGGACGAATGAAAGGGATTTACAATTTCACGCCGAGTCCAAACGGCCAACTGAGAAGCTCTTTCATGACAGTTATACTCTCGGATGTGTGTCAGACGTTCGCGAGAGGTGGCAAAGTGGAAATAAACTAAATATGTAATTTGGATTTTTCATCGGATCGAAGCTAAGATCCCTCGCTTAGAAGTCCAACACACAAACCACTAAGCCCCTGTGCCCACAAGCTTATTCGCAGGAATTCCAAAAACGATGAAGGAACCAGCCATGTTTTTGAAAATTGATGCTTTGTATTGGAATCGAAAAAAACAACTGACTGTGATTAGGACCGACCGAATTTCGCTGCAAAAAAAATATTTCGCGCATCCAATGCGGCTTTTATCAAGTGAATGCATGATTCGCTTGTACCAAGAATGACTACTTCCATGAAGTTCAAGCATAGAAGTAAAAACGAATAATAGGACACGCTCTTAAGTCGTATACGCTGCCGATTTCTAAACGATATAGGGGACTTGGCGTATGAAGAGAGCAAACGGAAGACTTTACCGTGAAATCAAAAAGCTCTATGAATATATATGTATAGATTCCGATCAAAAAATCGAAAAAACGTCAAACCAGATTAGTATTAATTTAAAAAAACCTTTTCATACCTGATCGGCAACGGAGAGTTTAGCACATTCAACAACCACATCATGAGGTTCTCGATACTTCCAGCGCGCAGCGTTCTTTTCCATTTCGGGAGTAGCGGTAACCAGCATCGGGTGTACACGCACAGTGTCCAGCAGCGGCTTGATAGTATGTTGAAAAATTGCACCTTTTTCCTTTTTTGTAAATTCGTTCAGGTACATAAGAAAATTGCCCGGGTACATGCCGTAGAGTCGATGAAACAGCATCTGTAGCCCCAGTTGCAGATGTACCAGTTTGTCTCCCGTCAGCTTATTCGGATTTTGACTATTCCACGAAGCCAGATGGCCGAAAACTTCAAATAATTCTTGTAAAAACGTCGACACAATCATCGGTATGATAGGCAGAAGGGTAATAATACAAAGCAAAGCGCTCATCAGCGATACAATCTCTTTTTCATTCTGAAATTTAAACAATCATGAATACAGTTCACACGCAAACACAAGGACTATTCAACCACCGAACCTGTAACAATCTCAAGATGTCTTTTATGATCTTATGATCCTTGATTTTATACAGCCACGTTGGGTGTTTGCGCACAACAAAACCAAATAAAGTGAGCGCTTGCAATCGATGGCTGGAAGTTTTTAGCCACTCGGAAAGCTTATCAAAAATGTAGTTATCATGTGGTGATTGCACCTTCACGAGAACTTCCATAATGCGCTGAGAACCCGTTTTATAAAAGTAGTCCATCATCCCATAGACCAGCCAGGTATCCTTAGCTGAAAATGCCACAAGAAAAAAAAAAAAAAAAAAGACACATTCTCAATAATTAGTCATAACAAAGTAGACAACGACAGCAACACACTCACTCTGATTAAACAGATCCATAAGTTTCTTTTTGGCTTCCTCGCATTCTTGTGACTGATTCGACTCAAGATCATTAAAAAGTTTCTCAGTTCCCATATCTTATTGGTTTAGTTTTTGGGGAACGCGTGTCTGTTTTTCGGTTGTCCTATCGTTAGTATTGCAGAAATGTTATATATCACAAAAATTTGAAATTTTTTCTACGCACTTTTCTCGACAATCTTGAAATTATCATATTTTCACTGCTAACAAATTTTAATGGATTTTATCGACGCTTTGTAAAAATTTGTTTGCTTACTACATAAAGAGGTTGTCTAAATAAATTTATCTGGGCTAGCGAAAGAATGGATAAAATGTTTTCTTACTATTCTTTTTGAAATGAAAAACCATTAAAAACCATCTTCGCCTATTTTTCTAGTTCCCATTCTGTGAAAAGTGGAAAATCTTTCATTTGTGCTTATTTTTTTTTTCTGACATAACCAAATGTCAATCGACGTGACGTAAGGTGATGACCCGTCGATGGGAGGTTTACGTTGGCTGTGTTCGCTTTCTTGACAAACAAATTTGATTAAAGGCGTTTTTCTTTTTTAGTTCAGAGCACAACCTGAACTGTTATACAAAAAGTTTGTGTTTCTTTTTTAGCTCAGATACATCAAAGCTCGAATTTGTGTTTCTTTTTTCGTTCAGAGCATGATCAGAGCGCGCTCTATGAGCTCAGAATTAATTGACTGAGCAGGCTGAGTAAAATGCTGATTACACATATCGTCGCTTTCACGGCAAAGTGACATAATTTGTCATTTTTGAGTTAAGTATACAAAAATGATCACAATTTTTTTTTCTGCCTAAACGGCTTAATTCCACTTCTTCTACTTTCCACGTTCTCAAAAGTGACGTTTCGATTTTCCACTAAAAAGCCCACCATTTTTGTTGCGCAATGACATTTTTTTAGTTGTGCGTCGCGATTGGTTGTGTTTTTTTTGGGCAAAACGGCGTGTTGCAAAAAATTTCAAGCGACAAAACGACACTTATGCAACTCGTGAGAAAATAAAAACTTAAATAACTATCAGATTTTTCGCAAAACGTCATATCTTTTTTTTTAAATATTGCCTTTTTGTACAAATTTAAATACTATCTGAAAGAGGGAGAAAAATACTTCAATTGTATGTAAACGCACTTTGTATATTGTTTTTAATTAACTAGAAAACAATTTTTTTGTGTGACGCAAAACTTTAAACGTTGCTCCTGAAAATCATACATTTTGGACTTATGTCACTTTGCCGTGAAAGCGACGATATACATTCACACCATATTTGAAAGAAAAAAAAAAAAAACAGGAAAAACAGGAAATCATCAGAACGATCTGAGCACGCTCGGTTCAGAGCGCGCTCATATAGCTCGAGCTCAGTTCAGTGCTCAGCTCTGAACTAAAAAAGAAAAACGCCTTGTGAGTCCTCGAAGTGTCAAGTAGAGGGTAGTTGTTGTAATAGCGTGCTGAAAATCCTCCTTTACTTTGCTTTGCTGAGATCGAAGCCCAAAAAAACAGGCCTAGACGAACAATAGGCGTTTTTCTTTTTTAGTTCAGAGCTGAGCACTGAACTGAGCTCGAGCTATATGAGCGCGCTCTGAACCGAGCGTGCTCAGATCGTTCTGATGATTTTCTGTTTTTCCTGTTTTTTTTTTTTTTTTCTCTCAAATATGACTGGAAGTGTGAATGCATATGTGTAATCAGCATTTTACTCAGCCTGCTCAGTCAATTAATTCTGAGCTCATAGAGCGCGCTCTGATCATGCTCTGAACGAAAACAGAAATACAAATTCGAGCTCTGATGTATCTGAGCTAAAAAAGAAACACAAACTTTTTGTATAACAGTTCAGGTTGTGTTCTGAACTAAAAAAGAAAAACGCCTAAGAAAGAGAAGGCTGCATCATGCTAAGTAGTTTATTGATTAATAAAAGAAATAAGATCAACAAATAATAAATGCATCTTTGCGTACTGCTCGTGCTGGCGGACAGCAACAAAAACTATAAGTTTGTATCATCTTTGAACAGTAAAGTGGTTTGCCACGCTTTCACGTTTATCAATTTATTTAATTGGTTAGGTACCTACCTGTACCTAATTGTAATAATTTATTATTCTCAACCACACAAAAGGCGTTTTTCTTTTTTAGTTCAGAGCTGAGCACTGAACTGAGCTCGAGCTATATGAGCGCGCTCTGAACTGAGCGTGCTCAGATCGTTCTGATGATTTTCTGTTTTTCTTTTCTCTCAAATAGGACTGGAAGTGTGAATGTATATGTGTAATCAGCATTTTACTCAGCCTGCTCAGTCAATTAATTCTGAGCTCATAGAGCGCGCTCTGATCACGCTCTGAACGAAAAAAGAAACACAAATTCGAGCTCTGATGTATCTGAGCTAAAAAAGAAACACAAACTTTTTGTATAACAGTTCAGGTTGTGCTCTGAACTAAAAAAGAAAAACGCCTAAAAAGGCTCACAGATCAAACGGCTGGTTGCCTGACCGTTGTGATGGCATTTTGCCAAACTTTGATGACTTTACCTTACGTTACAAAAGATATATATGTATGTCTAATGGGATAAATGTCATTCTGGTATAATTATTGAAGTCAAAATGTTAAAGAGATGCGTAAATAAAACAATTCGTTTAGATATTAATTCACGATGTCATTATTCTACAAGTAAACAAAAACTTAAAAGGTATTAGGAACATTTTTATTATTCTAAAATAATATGTTTCAACATTTAATTTTTACTTCAGCACCAAGTGGAAAAGTGTAGTGGGCCTGGAAGTTCACGCACAAATCTCGTCCAACTCGAAACTGTTTTCTGGAAGTTCCACTGCATTTACGGCCCCGCTTAATTCGGCTGTTTCTGTTTTTGATGCATCGATACCAGGAACTTTGCCAGTAAATAAAAGGGTTCTGTACAAAACAAGTTTAACTTTTTGTTTACCCCCCCGGTAGGTTCTAAATAAAAGATGTGTCGAAGCTGGTATAAAAACGGCACTAGCATTAAATTGCAAAGTGAATCCAGTTTCTATGTTTGATCGAAAGCATTATTTTTATGCTGATTTGCCGGTAAGCATGCTAGTTAATAATTAAATTTACTGAAATGTAAATGGTCTACTTAAGGCAGGATACCAAATCACTCAACAAAGAGCTGCCTTAGCTAATAGAGGTGAAGTCAACTTTCCAGTTATGGTGCCTGGGAAGGCAAAGTCGTATCGAAAGACTGTGCGTCTACATCAGTTGCAATTAGAACAGGACAGTGGAAAATCCTTGCATGATGATTCGTTGAAACGGTATGTGCGTCTTTAATCGTTTATATTGGCCTTATGGCTGCTTACACCCTACATATATATAATTCTGGCTCGAGCAAATATGACACTGCGCCAGATATTTCTATCAGTTTTACATGTTTTTCTTTTGATTGTTAATACCGTTAATACTTCGAGTAGCTGACACAAATGTGTTCATCCATTCATTTGGTTTTGAACTTGTTTAACACGCTTGTAAGCGCAAGCGAGTTGACGCGCTCCTATATATGTACACGAACATGCAGCAGCTACCATATCTTTTACATATTGACTTCTCATCTATTGACTCTCTGAGATCTTACTTTCTATCCCATTCAGGAGCTTAGTTGATCTAAATCGAGCTGGAGTACCACTTATGGAATTGGTCTTCGAGCCAGATCTTGAAACCGGTGAAGAAGCAGCGTCGCTTATTAAAGAATTGATTTTGATCCTTAAAACCCTTGGAACATGTTCTTGTAAAATGGAAGGTAAATTGATAGATACCGCAATGAGTTTGTGCCACTTAATTGAAATCTGATGTTAGAGGGAGCACTGCGTGTTGATGCCAACATTTCCATTCATCGAGATGGTGAACCTTTTGGCACCAGGACGGAGGTAAAGAACATTGGATCTGTGCGCAGTATTGCTCAGGCCGTCACCTACGAAGTCAACCGACAAATCGAAATAAAAGAAAACGGTGGATCCATTAGCAACGAAACCAGATCTTGGGACGCAGAATCAAAACGTACCGTAGCTATGCGTGACAAAGAGGTTTTACAGGACTATCGCTTTATGCCCGAACCAAATCTTCCACCATTGCGCGTTGATGTCGAAGGAAATCTCAACCGACCTGAAATCATTTCTGTACCTAAAATTGCAGAGCAAATACCTAAGCTTCCAGAAGCTGTCCGTCAAAATCTAATGGATCAATATCATCTTGCACAAGAAACTGCCATTATTCTAGTTGTTAGTACACAGTTGTGGATCCTCCATTTGTATGATGATGTTTTTAATTTTTTTTTTTAGAACGAACCAATTCTTTTAGATTACTTCACTAACGTCTTGAAAGTGCTGCCTGAAATTCCCACAATGCTAGTGGCAAACTTCCTAATCAACGACATACTAACATTCTGCAATAAGGCCAACATTGGTCTTGACGAATGGTGAGTCCGAATATCTTATTCTTATTGCAACCTCCTTCTACGTTGTTGTTGTTTTAGTAAAGTGTCTGCGGAACATCTTAAAGATATCTTAAAGCAACTGCATGAGGAAGAGATTAACCTTAACTCGGCTCGAGGTCTGATTGAAGTCCTTCACGGAGACCCTGAATTAGCTGCCAACGAAGTAAGTGCTATAGTTTATGTTTGTCGCTTTCTCACTACTTTGCCTTTTAGGTTATTGCACGAAAAAATTTGAAACAAATAACTGATCCGAACGAGATCGAGAAATTCTGTCTTCTCGCAATAGAGAAGAATCCAAAAGCAGCTAAGAACTATAAAGAAGGCAAAGCGAAGGCACTATTCGCTATAATTGGAGAAGTTGCAAAGCTAACTGACCAAAAAGCAAACATGTCAGAAGTTGTCAAAAAACTCGAACAGTTGCTTAAGAAAGATTGAGGACCTTACCAATATACATTTTTAGTTTCTACTCTAAATTTTTGTAGTTCACCGTGACTTTATTTTCCATACAAATTTCGCAATTGTGAGCTTCCGGAAATTTAAAGTCGAGACTAAAATTTGTTATTGGTACGGCTCTAAGTGTGAATGTGTCAATAAAGTTCTTTGAATAGTGACTAAGTGGTGACCTAACATTTACCAACAGACTTGATATAATTAATAAAATAAGAAAATTTCAAGAAAGTAAATACATGAAACATTTTAACTAACGAAAAAAGCGAAAAATGGATTCCGGTAAGTAGGTACCTATATTATTTTTTTTTTCTGCTTTTGTACGTTCGTTGGGATGATTCTTTTTACAATTCGCAACCGATTTTTATGCTGACTATTATTAATTCTCTGAATATAATAGGTCTGTTCCTTTACTTTAAAATCTTACGAATTTTTACGAATTCTTACGAATTTTTACTCAATGCCGTTCCTTAACTCAAAAAATTCGTAAAAGAGAGCGTCATCGAGAGAGCAAGATATTACCCCTCCACTGAGAATCTTACGAATTTTTACTCAACAAATTTCTTGGTGTAAGAAGTGAAAAAGCTGTCAGTCACCTTACAACTAACAGCTGATTTGAAATTTGTTGTCCCATTTGGCATATGCTTTTATTTTTTTTGACTTCTTGCTTATTAAAATGGTATCAACAGGCGGCAGAATAAAATTGAATGTTCTCTTTAAGATTCTTTTCGATATTGGCGTCGAAATTCTTCCTTACTCTAACAAGGTACAATCTCTTCCATGTAATTCTTAATGCAGTGTCGCTTTTTCCTCTTCTCGAATGCTTGTAGTTCAATCAGTACAAACTCTTCCACGTTCTCAGTTTCATCAAAATAAAGTTAAAAAATAAATGATAGAACTAATTTTCTTAGTAAATTAACAAATTCCTCGAGTTTATCAGACATTTTAACGACTTTTCGTACAATTTTTTGAATATTTGATTTATGTATCTGTCATTTTTCATAAATTACTACAAAAGCGTTCCTTAACTTTTTCGTAAGCGTCTCTCTCTGTGAGAGAATTTATCCCCACCACTGCCATTTTGACAGTCTTTTCCATTCTTACTACAAAAGTAAAGGAACAGACCTAATATATAGCGCGATACTAATAATCATATTTCGTGGCAAAAGCCTGACCAATTTTACAGGAAAACTCAGCATTGCTCTTTCCAACTCAAGTTCTTTATTTAAAAGTTAAACTGAAGTATAATGTGTTTCAATCAAAACTCATTGATTGACGTGTTGGCGAACATTCCACTTTTTCGTTGAATTGCGTTATGGTATATTTTTCTTTCTATTTTTGGGCGCGTAGGTACACTTATGTCGTTTTCCATTGGGACCAAAAATGCATATTTTTTTTCGATCTAAATCACTTTTAACGTTCCATTGGGCAGAAAAATCAATCTTTTTCCAGATCTACACATACCAGTATAATTTGCACAACTGTTTTACGTCATTTTGCGAAGTTTGCTTTCGGAACGAAATCAAATGCACGTGCTTAACCTCACTTTTCAAAATGCAAATTTTCGATAGATATGTGACGTCACGCAATAGTAAGTACGCCCAGTTCAATTGGACTGACGAAATGAAAAGGACACCTGTTATATTGCGCAATGGCAAGTGGATCAACCACGGCAACCTGGCGGTTTTTCGCATCATAAGCAAATGTCAAAGTCGATGTCCAGCTTATTCTGTTTTCGAACAAATATAAGGTCTGTTCCTTTACTTATAAATCTTACGAATTAACTCGAAAAATTCGTAAAAGAGAGCGTCATCGAGAGAGCAAGAGTAGTAAGAAGGGAAAAAGCTGTCAATCACCTTCCAAATAACAGCTGATTTGAAATTTTTGTCCACTTGGCGTATGCGTTGATTATTTTTTGACTTCTTGCTTATTAAAATGTTATCAACAGGCGGCAAAATAAAATTGATTGTTCGCCTCAAGATTCTTTCGGAAGTGGCGACGAAATTCTTCCTCGCTGGAACAAGGAACAATCTTCTCCATGTAATGCTTCATGTAGTGTCGCTTTTTCGTCTTCTTGAATGCTTGTACTAGTTCAATCAGTACAAACTTTTCCACATACTCGGATTCATCAAAATGAAGTTCGATTAATTCCAGATCACTTTCTTCGCCAGCTAGATGACATAACTAATTTTCTTAGTAAATTAACTAATTCCCCGAGTTTATCAGACATTTTAACGACTTTTGTTACTATTTTTGAATATTTGAATTATGTATCTGTCATTTTTTAAAGATTACTACAAAAGCGTTCCCTAACTTTTTCGTAAGTTCCTCTCTTTGTGAGAGAATTTATCCCCACCACTGCCATTTTGACAGTCTTTTCCATTCTTACTTAAAACAGCATTTGCTGTTCTGCTGATTCCGCTGCTGTCTAAATCGGAAAACAGTTTGGAAGGCCGCACATTGTTCTTGTGATAATCTTTCTCCAAGTTGCGACATCCTTGCTCGATTGTTTTCCAATCTGAGCCTTTCTCAGTCTCAGTCGTGCGTTACGATTAAACCATTTGATCTTCTCACTGGCGGCATGATCAAATTCCATTCGAGGTGTCAGACTTTGGAAGAGAAATAAACAATTGCGATGTCGCACTCCAAATCGTAAACAAATACCGCAACCAATTTCTGTCGGAGGATATCGGAACCCAGCTGTCAAAAATTTAACAAAAAAATGCGCTTCAACGTAATTCACAGATATGCGTTACAAAATGTTGGAACAATTTTCCGAACAGTTGTTCCGAAGAATACCTCGCAGCAAAAATCTTCCGAATCGTATAAAATCGGAGAATTTTCCGTTCCGATGGATACCTCGCTAGGGCCGAATAAAATTTTCCGCAGCAATTAGTTGTCGGAGAGCCTCGGAAAAAATGTGCCGTGTAGCTGTCAAAAGCGAGTGCTATAACGCGGTTCCAAGCAATACGACAAGGTGCGCTATTTATGTCATCGGAGAATTTTTCCGAAACTTGTATCGTTGTGTTGAAATTTCTCCGTTTCGTACAAATCTGAGAAAATTCCGTTCCAAGCGTATATATTTATATTTCGTTCAACTGTTTATGCACATAAAAAATAAATCATTTCCGTTGGGCGCCATTTTCTCTGCGCCTTTTCGTGGCTCACGACTTTCGGCACACGCAACTGTCTAAAAACTCCCAATTACAATAAATTCAGTCATCTAAAATGTGTATCATTGTGATTTATTATAACTTCCATGAACGATCATAGTTATTTATCGAGATTTACACATGAGTATCTAGACATATGTATATACTATAAATTAGTATGTTGTAAATAGTGTGATGACTAGGTGAATAAATAGTTTAAGACTTACGTTAATGGAACACGGGTAGTATTCTGTGTAAATGCATTTTAAAAAAAATCATTCTCTTGGGCACAATACTCTCGAGAGTATCATCGAGGCAAAAGTTACTCTTGGTCAGATACTTTGTACTTGGGCTTGAATAAATCCAAACTTTTAAAACCTCTTCCGCAATGCCGCCGATTTGATATTAGAATTCTATTTACACTAATTTGAATAAAACTACTTTGAACACACACGATAAGATATTTGATATGGTATTTGTATAAATGGCAGTGTATGAAGTGACTATAAATATATTTGGTTATTCTATGTGGTTCGTCGGATTTATTTGTGCGGACTCAAGCTGCGGTCGTAGTCACGACAGGATGATGGTGGTAGGCTCATCGAAACGGCGTTGTCCAAGCTAGAAGCGAAAAGAAGTAACGTAAACCGCTTGTTTCACTGTAAAAGCAAAAAAGTGCAAACTCACCGTCGAGACTCCGTTTCGAGAAGAGTCGGATCTAATGGGTGCTGTGACACGTGCCTCAAGGAGTCACCCAAGGTGCTTCGCAAATGTTGCATTTCTCGGTTCGCCCGTGAGCTACGTAAGATGTATTGTTGACGTCGCTTAGCTTCCTGTGCCAATTGCTCTCTCAGCATTGAGATCTACAAGATTTTATTTTAAAATCTCTTGCTGTAGTTAAGAATCTTAGTCTTACCTGATTTTCGAGCCTCAGAACCTGTTGTCGATGAGCTTGCTCACGAGCGTCCAGCAATTTCTCTGCATGCAACTGTGCACTGCGATATCGCTCTGAATCGCCGTCTAGACATTTCGCACTGTCATGCACTCTGGCCTTGACTCTTGCCAGTTCGGACTCTTTCTCAGCGAGTAGTGTCTCCAAACGTCTAACCTTTAGACGTAGGTCTCTGGTTTCCTGTTCGATTACGGCATGATCCAAGCCGCAGCTATACGCATTTGATTTCATGTAGTTGTCGTTTTCCATACGATTGGAGTCGTAGTCACCTGTGTCGTAGTAGCTCTTCTCCGATCGGTCAAAAGCGCCACCTGTTGCCGAAAATTTGCTCTGGCGATCACCCTCTAGTTGCCTAATTTTGTCTTTGAGGGTCTGCAACTTTCCGCGAAGTTCGGACTTCTCCCGCTGCGATAACTTTAGCTGACGACTAAGGTCGTTGTCTTCGCTGTACTTATCCATTTCGCCAGCCTTTGGATCGCCAGATTCCTCCTTCCACTTGGCTATTCGCAGTTGAGACTCTAAAGCTGAGCGCTGAACTTCTAGTTCAGTGACCTGCTCTTGCAAACGCTGCACTGAATCAAGTTGAGCTTGTTGCGTACGTCGGAGTTCGTTCACGTTTCCTTGGGCATTTTCTAACCGTTCGGCCAGAATGCGTTTCTCATTCTCTACCGTCTGCAGGTTCTTTTGGAGCATTTTCATTTTGTCTTGACTCGATTGTGACGAGTGACCCTGTTCGGATAGTTCCTTGCTTAGTGTTTTAATTTCGCCGCGCAGCTCAGTCTCATTGAGGGCAGATTTTTGTAAACGGTCTTTCAGTTGATCAACAGTTGATTTGAGTGAGGCGCAACGGTCTTCCAATTGAGCTGAGGATCGATTTTGATTTTCCAATCGCTCTTGCAGCTGTCGAATTGTCGAGTCTTTTTCCTGCAAAACCATTTGCAATCGGGTGATGTCACCCTCCATGGCGACACGTTGAAGATCCAATTTAGCGGCTCTGCCTTCGATTTTAGCCAACTCCTCTTGCAGTTGACGCTTTTCGGCTTCAAGCTTGGCGCCGTGTTGGCGACATTTTTCCAAGCGTTCCTGAAATCAAATAAACAATTTATTCCATTGAAAGTGCACCACAATATCAGTAGTAATGTCGGCTTTTTTTTTCTCAAAATTTAACCAGAAACTGCCATATACCTAGCCCTACTTCTCTGCCAATATTGATGGCGAAATATCACATTTATTCCAGTGCAAAAGAATTCGCTATGCACATAACAAAAAAAAAAAAAAAACGTCTCGAACAAACGTAACTATAGTTCCAAGATTGAAGGAACGTTGTAACATATTTGAAATCCCGCCCAAAAACAAAATAAACTCTGCCCTGACCTTTCATTTTATAAAGTCGGAACTTTATCTTTCTGTGTCTATATTATGCAATCGTATTTCCTTCCTTACTTGTTCTCTTCAATTAAAATAATCGTGGTGAGACTTGAAAACGAGCGCGATATCTTGAAATTTTGCATCCTATTTCATCATTTTCCTAGAAAGATCTAAACGTCTGAACTTTGGTTTTTGATTTGATTATTAATTTTTGTTTACGGTACTCAATGTCTGAGGGAAAGACACATTACTTCCGAAAGGTTAGCACTTGCGCTTTGCTGATGACTTTTCAATGGTACACGGTTGATAATTTCGAAAAATGTTTTAATTTTAGTTTGTAGTCAGCAATATCTATCGCTTACCTCGGTCTGGTTGTTTTCTTCGGCACCAGCACCCAGCTGCAGCTCTAGATTGGATAATTTTTCACGAAGCTGCTGGCTCTCGTCAGTCTTCTGACGCAGTGAGTCTTCCACCGATTGTAAAGTGGAAGACTTGATATTCAGTTGGCCCTCCAAGTTGCTCTTCTCCTCTTGAAGATGCCGCAGGACTTGATGCAACTTGGACACTTTACTATCACATTTTACTTGTTGATCGGCTGCGTCCTGCAGCTGTTTCTTGGTGGTGTTAAGTTGGGCCTTGAAGTCATCTTTTTCCCGTTCAATTTGGGCAACTTGATGCATAAGGTTTCGAACACCCTTGCGCACCAGATCGGGATCTACCTCAATCATTGGACCATCGGGGCAGTTGGAAGTGCTACGAGTGTCGAAATCGTGACAACCACTACGAACCGGACTAAAGCGTCGTGATGGACTGACCAATCTGTGAGATAGGCTGACAGTGCCATCGAACTGAATGCCAGCAATACGGCGTAGAGTATGCGCAATCGAGCTTAATTTGTGCTCTGCATCACGTTTATGCGCTTCCACGTTGCATAGTTGTTCTTCTAGGGCTCGTATGCGTCCATCTGCTCCACCCAGCCGGGCTTTCAATTCTTGAATTTGCTGGGTAGCATCGGCTAAGCAAACCTCTAGGTTGTGCTTTTGATCCTCAATGCGTTTTTCGCGACAACGTCCCTCATCCAATCGTGCCACCAGCTCTTGTTCGCGATTGTGGAACCTATGCTCCTCCTGCCCGGCTTGACAGCGAAGTCGTCCCAACTCTTGGCGGGTGGCGCATAGATTGGTTTCCAAGTCAGCGAGCTGAAACGAGACGCTTATTTAATTTCTTACCACGAACTGGTGCGTTAGTTGTCTTACCTGCTTTTTCACTTGGACCAGTTCCTGCAATGCACGCTCCTTGGCTTCGACTTCGGCAGTGAATTTGTTTTGCAGTTCTTTTTCCCCGTCGTCCTTCTGTGAGAACTCAATCTGGGTCTTCTGTAATGTACTCCTTGTGCAAGCTAACTCTTGGCTGGTCTTGGTCAAATTATTTTCAGTCTCCTTTAACAGAGTACTGAGACGTGTACGATCGTTCTCCAGTGAGTTTTTGCTGTCTTCAAGGTTGGCTATTTTCTGCAATGCCTCCTCAATGGCCCTTGCCTGCTCTCGTTTTGCACTCTCAACTCGTTTAACGTGGTCCCGTAGTTCCTTATTGCTGTTCGCGTACTTGTCGCGTTCGATATTACTGTCGGCCAGTGCTCGACGGGTGTCTGTCAGTTCTTTTCGCAGTCCTTCGGTTTGTCCTTCGCCTAAGGGGGGATATAAAGTATGTAAATAAGCAAGTCCGTATATTTCGCTAATCTAGACAAAACTTTTAAACTGTGGTAAGCAGTATTTAACTTCTGCTTAATTTAACTTCAATTACCTTCTTTGATCTTCCGCAGAGCCTCCTGTAGATGTGCATTAAGCCCGTCGATTTTGTCCTCCTTCAAACGAACGTCCATTTTCAGCTCATCACTAAGCCGGCCCAGGGAATCCCGCTCTTCTCGTATAGACGCTAAGTTGATCTCCAATCTTTTGATCTCTTCTTCTAGTCTCATTCTTAGGAAAGTTCAAGACATTGTTCAAAATAAAACAGACCTATAAACTTGAGTAGCTTACTTATTTTCCTCCTCCTTTGTGCGTATGGCAGCGATCTCATCCTTCAACTGCGCTATGATGTTTCGTTGTTTCTCATCTCTGGCGGCGAACTCTCGCCGGTTGCGGTCCAGGGCATCTTGTTCTCCTTTTAGGTCTCGACTGACAGCCTCTAGTTTTTCTGCGATCGCTTGTTTGTCACGATGTGCTGGAAATTAAAAAAAAAAAATACATTTACAATCCCTATAACAATACCTAATCATTTGTATCGCACCCATTAAGAGAGCCTGTTGTTTCTCATTTTCTGCCCGAATCATGGCCTCTTCCTGTTGCTGCACCAGGCTTTCAATGTTCGATTGCAAAGCTTCAAGGCGTTCTTGCAGCTTATCTATTTCATCGTCCTTTGCCGATTGTAACGCTTGGAGAGCCTGTTGCATTCGTTTCTCCAAAGCATTACGAATCTGTTGATTCTCGTCGGCATACTTTTTGCTGCTCTCATCACCAGCAGCCTTGAGGTTGGCGATTTTCTGCAGCAATTCACTCTCTTGTGCACGCGCAGCATTTGTCAGTTGAATCTTCATCTCTTGAGCACGTCGCTGAGAGTTGTCCAATTCTTTCGTTAGCCTGGCAACGGAGTTCTTTAGGGTTTCCTCTTTAACTAATACCTCTTGCAGTTCACGCTCCAGTTGATTACGTTTTTCAACTGTTGCTTCTAAGGTGGTATTCGTATCGAAAAGAACTGCTTCTAGGGATTCCTTTTCAGTGCGAAGGGATGCTAGAAGTTCCTATTTAAAAAGAGTAAGGTAAATTATATAAAGCGAAATATGTGACCGCCAAACCCACTTGAAGCCGTTGCAGTTCCTTTTCATGCAATTCAATGCAAACTTGTCGCTCTTCGCCTTCCTTGACCATTTCCTCCAAGTTTCTATTCAATCGATTGTTTGTCTCATTTGCCTGTTCCAGGCGCTGACGTGTGCGCATTAGTTCCTCGTTCAGAGATTCCTTCTTTCGATTTGTGGCAGTAAGTTGATTATGGATATCACCCCGATCCCGAGTGACACACGCTAGCTCCTGTTGTATTTTGTCCTTTTCCATATGCAGGAACTTGAGCTTCTCTCGGAGGGATAGATTCTCTGTTTCGAGGTCGAGCCGATTCTTTTCGATTATGTTCAGTTCCTTCTTGATAATGGATAATTCGTTGGCCTGTTCGCTGCATTGGCAACGCAATTTCTTACGATCTTCTTCAGACTCTGTAAGATGGTCCTGGAGTGTTTTCACTTCTTCTTTATCGGAAGAGCTGTTTGATGAGATCTTTTCCAATCTCTCTTGCAGCTCACACTTTTCGAGGATCAACTTTTCCAAATCGTATTCCAGGTCGTTTCTTTGTTTCTCCATTAAACAGATAACGTTGTCCGTTTCGATGCGCTGCTGTTCGAGCAAATCTCTGTTGAGGCTAAGCCTGTTGAGTTCTTCCCTCAGAGAGATTGTCTCTTCCCGAAGACGACTTCCGCGATCTTCCTCAGACCTAAAACGGAGTTTTGGTTTTCATACATATATGGATAACTATATAAGCAAAAATAGGAGTCGCTTTCAAATTCACTCAACAGATGGCGCTCGAGTTGAAACAGGTAACACCAAGACAAATTGAGTAAGGTCGTAGTTTTAGCCATAAGGAAAACTTAAACCTAATGATTAGACTCAATCTTGATCTTGAAATGTTGCTGATGAACTATAAAGTTAGTTTATCAAAAAAAGAAAAAGTAAGCAAATGATCTTTTTATCTGTCAGGAATTTTTACATATTTTATGCGCTAATTGGTTGACTTCTATTGAATATGAATATAAGTATATCGCCGACGATTTGCAAAAACCCACGCGAAAGAACAAAATGCAAACGTCTACAGAAATATGTCTGGATTTGGAAACGATGACAGAGTGGGATGTTTCTGGTGCTAAAAAGTGAAATGGGGTCTGAAGGGTCGATTCTGGTTCTATGAAAGAGTGAATCGAATAAATCGTTTTCACATTCGCTTTCTTGCATTGCTTTCACTTTTTCGATTCGCTTTGTACTAAAATGCGATTCTGGTTCAATAAGTGAAAATATCGTGGTGAATTCAATACCGCACACGCACACTGTGTTGTACAAAAGAGGGTTGTCAATTTTCAAACTCCCACTAAAAACATTCACTTGCAAATGGGGCCGTGAAAAGAAATTATTCATATGACAAATGTTGACATTTGGTTTTACCTTTTCATAGAACGAGAATCGAAATTGCGGTGAAAGGGTGAAAACATTTTGCGTTTCACTTTTCCACAGAACGAGAATTGACCCCTGGTCTGAATCTAGCATGTTTCTTGGTGTTCACTCGTCTCGAAAACTCATAAAGAAAGACGGTGGGTTGAAAATAAAAACAAAACTCACCTTATGTCTCGCTCTTTATATATAAAATGCAACGACATTAGCGATGCATTAATCTATAGGCAACGACACAGTGCCAATGGAACGTGTCCATTTCTATACAGGAACTAATGACAGTTTTCGCGGTATGTGAATGGGCCCAGTGTCTCTATTACAATCACCCCTATCGAGGTATCCGTTCGGAACCGAATTTTCTTCGATCTGTACGAATTCGGAAAAATTCATAGGTATCCGTTCCTATACAACTTTCGGAAAAATTCTTCGATGACTTATAGCTCACCTTGTCGCATTGGGTGGAACCGCGTTATATAACTTACTTTTGACGGCCACACGGCACATTTTTTTCGAAGCTCTCCGACAGTTAATTGTTGCAGAATATTTCAATGTGAAATGAACGCGTTTATGTGCTTCATTTATTTTGTGCCGAAACGGATACTTCGAACGCAATTTGAGTTCCGATCGAATTTGACTTTCGTATCGGAATTTTCTCCGAACGGATACCTCGATAGAGGTGAATATCTCAAACAATATATTATAAGCAACATTACCTCAAATTCATTTCAGTGATATCCTTGTCTTTAAGAATCCGTTGGATCTCAAGTTCCACCGCCCGTTTGTCCTCTTCCAGGTTATCAATTCGTTTTTGAAGTTTTCCGTAGTTCAATTGCAGTTTCTCATAGTCGTTACTAAGGTTTTCAAACTGAAAGCGCGAGAATTTTACACAAATCCGTTACCCTAAACATCTAAAGCCACTCACCGCATTGTTCAACTCAGCGCGACCTCTCTCCACGTTCATCTTATCCCCACGCATGCCATCCAAGGTCTTCTGCAGACTGTCTCGTTCTTTGAACAACTCCGATAACTGTGAATTACTAGCGTCAAGTTTCTCTGTCAACTGTGACACTTTCGAAGCCAAAAGATTCTTCGTGCTGTCACTGGCGTCCAACTGATTTTTCGTAGCCTGCAGATTGTCATTGCAATTTTGATACTTCACTTGAAGATCATGCAAAGCCAATTGGTATTTATGGAGAGCTGCCTGCACTGCTGATATTGTGCCTTCGGCAAAAGCCTGTGATGTTCTAGTCGAACCCCTTCGTGGTGACTTCATCGGAGGTCCGCCCAAGGCAGACTGTTGACTCAAATGCAAATGCTGTGACGATCCATTGTCGTCGTTATCCACAGCTGTGTCTGCATCTTGAACGACAGCTTGAGCAATCTCTCGTATGGCATTGTTCAGACGCTCGATCTCATCGTTCATGCGGTTCGATTGAATTGCTTGGGATTCGGCTTGAGAGCAGCGGTCTTCGAGTTTTTTCAGCTGTTGCATCAATTCCTGTAGACGCAGATCACGATCGTTAATCTCATGGCGTGCACTTTCGTATTGAACTTTTAAAGTTGCCAGCTGAGCTTGAAGATCGGAAGCCTCGCGCTGTGACCTCTGCAGTTGTTCATCGTTGGCTCGTGCTGACTGTTTCAAAGTGAAATTCACGCCGCTACAAGCACTGGAAACGTCTTTGCCTACGGTGCAGATTTCTAGACCCATTTTGCTAACTTCATTCTTCATAGCCGTTTGCATGTCCTTGAATGATCGTTTGACGGCAACCACCTCACGCCACATTTTCAGCAAGCGGTTGTGCTCCGAGTTGTAGTAGTCCTTGAAGGCCTATGGAGAAAAGTATATTTACTCGAATCAAGAAGGATTACGTTGGAATTTTCCAGTAAAATTTGGTCAAATTATGAAATATTTCTGACATGGCTGTCAAAATATGACCGAATTTAATCGATTAATTTGAACAATTGGCCAGTAAAGTCTGTTTACGCAGTACATTTTACCTCCAACCGTGCTAAATGTCATTCATTCAATAAGATATTTCTTTAACCAAGAGACAAAACTACGGAAAAGCACGGAAACGCTTTAGCAGTTGTATTTTTTGCAATATGAAGTTTCTTGGGCTAAAATATGAATACATGTCAATAGGTTCGTGAAGGAAATACGTTTTGCTCTTATTGAAATTTAGATAAATAATATCGCTGGCGTTTTTTAATTCCGTTTTGTCATTTATCTTTATGCAGCGCTGTTAACTGTTATATTTTTTTTTTTTTGATTTTTGATTTTTGGACTGTGCTCCTTTAAGTTTTAGCTCTGTCAGCACATTTTAGGAAAAATTATCATCAGAAATATCATATTTTTCAATATGACAGCGCATATTCGTTACTGTCATGTACTCTTAGCGTACATTATACCCTATTCGCACCAAGCCGAAAACCGAGTTTTCGCGAAAACACGAAAACACTCGAAAGCTTCATCGAAAACATAAGTTTTCGGATACATATTTCAGTTTCATACGAGTCGTTTAAGGGCCCAACCCATAGAATCCGTCGCGTCTATTTATAGAGTATTTAAAATACTGCCTGTCACTGTATGCGACGGATTATATGGGACTGCTCGTTCCGCGACGAATGCAACGGATTCTATGGGTTGGGCCCTTTAGGGTCGTTTTCACGAAAACACCACGACTTCCAATGTTTGAGTTGTCAAAACAAACACACCTTTTGCAATATTCAGCAAATTCAGCAGAATAGCTTCCTCATTTTCCACTCTTAATTGATGGGATAATATTATTTTTAAATGCTCTGAATTGATTTTATTTCTTAAAATTTGTAACCAAAATAGTTTGCGCAGAAGTTTCCCGACTTGTGTCTCACAGTTGGCATTGAAACGTCAAACGAAAAATAATTGGTGTTCGGTGAATGCATAGACGAGTTTTCGACGAAAACACCGTTTTCAGTGCGGTGTAAAAGGGTGTAAAGGGTGTAAAGGGTATAAAGGAAGATTCAATCATTCATACCTGCTCTTCTTCCTTGTACTCGTCTTCTTTGACCATCAATTCGTCTCTCAAGTTCGCCCAGTCGTTTGTCAACTTTTGCAAGTCGTTCGTCAGCGCCTCATTGGTCTTATTGGATTCCTCTAGTTGTTGTCGCAATGCATTGTTCTGTTGTATGATGTGCTCACATTTGTTGTGCTCCTCTTCAAGTTTTCGACAGATGTCGCTACCGTCGTCATGATGGGCACACTCTCGTGCACATTCCCGTAGACACGGCGGCGTAGGAGGTGAATCCAAAGATGATGAGCACGGAAGACTCGACTGTCCCATCGTAAGGGAAGTTGTGGGACACTAAAACAGAAAATTTTTCATTATTTATCCCCCAACCATGCCCGCGTAACTTACAATTCCTGCGCTTGATATAGGACCAGTGGTTATCTGAGGTGCACTGCTATAGCTTGATGTTGGGACCGGTTTTATGGTGTCGTGCATGCGACCCTCCAAATCTGAACATCGTTGACGGTACTGATGGACTTTTGATTGGAGACGCGACACCAACGCGGCCTGATTTTGCTGGGCTTGTTTGTAGGTGTCGATTCGCCGTCTATATGTACTTGCTTCCTCCTGCAAACGTTGACGCAGCTCCTGGTTTTGGCGCAACAGGGCACCTGTTTCGGTAGGAGAGGGGCTTGACATTCTGGGCGTTGCTCCACCACCCGGCTGTACACTGGATCCTAAATTGTTATCTGTTACCGGTCGATTGCGGTGCCTAGAAAATGGTAGCTTGGGATGATCTGTGCCCGTGCTAGAACATGATGTCTTGTAGTTATCTTTGTAGCCCACCTAACGACAGGAAAAGTTAATAAACGTTCGATTATGAATATTTAGTTCGATATATAAATATAAATGCATATTTTGTGTGTCGTTGTTTCGTTACATCGCGTTTTGTAATTCCGTTCCAACTTCTATATCCGTTATCACATTTCAGCTATACTTATAAACATCCCCCATTGTAAATATATTAAATGGAAATGTGCACGCATTGCACGGCCTGTCACCACGCCAATATTACATATTCTGTTTCCTGGTGTACCCAGTTATTAATGCCAAACAAAATATCGTTTATTGGAATACAGTCGATATGACTGTGAATTTAAATTTTACAAACTCGTCTATGTTAGTATGTAAAGGTATGGGTTGGTACAAGGATATTCGTTTGAACACTGCGAGGTATAATAGGCAGAAAAATGAAGCTACCTTGACCAATGTCTTGTGTATCCGAACTAGGGTGACCTCCCCACACCATTAACGTATATATATACAAACTTATCAGAAATCTAAGAAAATCTTGCCAAGGGAGCTAAGGCGTCAGGTTAAATGGATATAGACGCGTACACACATTATGCTATCATATAACACTTCAAAAAGATTTTTTTTTTTTTTTGTAACCTAACTTAAGTCGACTAAATTGGTCTGGACTAGATATACCCTGCATACAAAAACTAGATTGGTCCGTAATGTCACTTTTGCTCTGTCAGCCACATATGCGAACTAGATTTGTCGGCTACCCGTCCATAAATGTCAACTAGAAAGCTGTCCATGTGACCAATCTAGGTCAGTCAAAACTGAGACTTACTAAACTAGATATTTGAACGTTCCCAATATTTAGTAATTGGAGAAGTAGCATCAATTGAAGTCGAGACTATTACTGATGTTTGTCGTTTTCCATTGGGATTTTCAGATTTTGCTCTCAGAGTTCAGATTTTTCGTGCCCAATGGAACATAGAACGAGATTTTTCTTTATTTGCATTTGTAGTGCGTCTTTTAAAAGTCATCTGTTCTTAAATTGTAATTTGTTTTTATAAAAATCTATTCAATTTTTGTTAATATCCATTGCACTGCCAAATGTAAATTTTTCTCTATTTTTCACAGACTTTTCGTATCTCGAAAAGCTAAAATAACACACTTTAAGTTTGACAAATGACAATAAATGTGTTGGTGTAAGCAGGTGTGAGTCTCGCTCAGAAATCGAGATTCGCAAAATTGCTCTGGCTTTTCTTGAGGCCAATGGAATATGAAATCTAACAGCCAGCTGATTTCGAGAGCAGAAAAAGTGCTCTGAATCTTTCTTTTTTTCCTGTCCCAAATGGAAACCCAAATAACTTTTTCACAACATTTCAAGTTTGACAGAACTATATCCATATTTTACAGTATCTCAAGACCGGTCAGTCCAAATAAGATGGAATCTGTTTTTCATATATATCTCGGGAAAGGAACACCTGTAATACGTATTCAACAGAACCCAGTAACTTAAAAGCATGTGCGTATAGCCGCACCGAGGAGCAAATATGGGTACTGGATCGCCCCGAAAAGGCTGGTGCTCTCCTCAGAATATAAAAAACTACCTTGTAAAATTTTTTTCTACGAAAGCAGTGTATACCCAAAACCCAACCAAGCCATTACGAAGAACACGAAATCTAATGTACGTGTGTTTGGCAGGCAAAGGAAACACTTCTGAGCAAATGGCGCGTTGCTGTTGAAAGCTATCGTATCCAATCCAAGCGGTTTTGACGGTGTGAGCTAAAAGGCAAAGTTGCGCAATTGCTCCACTACGCATCTTGTAGAACAAACTGCAGCTGCAGAGCATTCACATGTCATTTATAACAGCCAACAGATTTATGGACAGTTATATTCACTTCAACGTCACTCTGCGTAAAAATAGCAGGCCAGAGAGAAATTCTCAGAGCTAGGAGATTTTATTTGGCATTCCATACTAACAAGCCTAAGGCAGTGTCCAAAATAATAGAGCAAGGTAAACTTTAAAAAATACATCCTTCGATAAAGACGCGTAAGTGCACCGGAACTTTCTCACGCTCCCCGGTAACGAAACTATGGATGATTTATTGGCGTTTTCGATTAATGAAAAGAAAAAGTGAAACGAAAATGTTTTCACCCTTTCACCGCAATTTTGATTCTTGTTCTATGAAAAGGTGAAACCAAACGTCAAAATTGTCAAAAGTGAATGTTTTTAGTGAGAGTTTGAAAATTGAGAACCCTCTTTCATACAACACAGTGTGCGGTATTGAATTCACCATGATATTTTCACTTATTGAACGAGAATTGCATTTTAGTACAAAGTGAATCGAAAAAATTAAAGCGAATGTGAAAACGTTTTATTTTTTTATTTCATTCACTCTTTCACAGAACGAGAATTGACCCCCATTTTAGTGCTTAACGACAGAAGTGTCCGGGATATTTTTTAAGAACTGCCCTGAACACAACATACTAACAAAATGTCAGATTGAAATGTTTGTTGGTTTATGTCGTTTTCCATTGGGACAGAAAAAGCAGAGTCAGAGCAGTTTTTCTGCTCTCGAAATCAGCTGGCTGTCAGATTTCATGTTCCATTGGGCGCAAAAAAAAACACTTTTTTTGAGAGTCAGAGCAATTTTGCGAATCTCGATATCCGAGCGAGATTCACACCTATTTGCACTAACACCAAAACATTTGTCATTTGTCAAACTTTAAAGTGTGTTTACGTACGTTTTTAGACGAGAAGTCTGTGAAAAATAAAAAAAAAATTATATCCGCCCGCTGCAAAAGTTATTAAAATAAATTGAATGGATTTTTATAAACACTAATTACAATCTAAGAACAGGTGCATTTTAAAACACGCACCACCACAGATGCAAAGGAAGAAAAATCTCGTTTTCCATTGGGCACGAAAAATCTGAAATCTCAGAGCAAAATCTGAAAATCCCAATGGAAAACGACATTAGTGGAAACAAATAGCGTGCGCTACGTGATCCGAAAATATGCAATTAAGCGTGCAAATGAAAACTTTTATTTGAATAAATTGATTTGGCTTATGAAAACATTATAATTTGTTCTAGAAAACAACAAAAGAGTAACTAGAGAAAACCAAATTTCACATACATATGGTATAACACTATTGCAAAAGAGCTCCAACGAATTTCATTGAAAAGATCAATTCTGAATTTTGGGGCGATTCTGTCGAATCTTTAATGAAAAACGCCATTACATTTGTTGAAGAATTCAGTATTATAGCCTATTCACACGGAACCGAAAACCAAGTTTTCGTCGAAAACTCACGCTGAACTAGTTCTCGTTTGACGTTACAGTCGGCTGTGATACAAAATTCGAGTAACTTCTGTGTAAATTATTTTGGTTACAAATTTCGAAATGAGTTCAGCATTTAAAAATAATATTAGCCCATCAATTGAGTGTCGAAAATTTATTTATTTTAAGTTGTGAATTGTGACATTTTTTCGGTCACCTCTTCTGTTGAATTTGCTGTATATTACAAAAGGTGTGTTTGTTTCAACAACCCAAGGATTGGAAGTCGTTCATTCTCCATTCACTGGTTAAATTTTAAATTAAAGCATTCGAAATTTGCGTCCCGATTGATTTCTAAATATTTATACATAAATAATTTACAAAAATAAATTCAACCGATGCAATGCCTTTCCTAAACCTAAACAAACTCCACCAAACTCAAACGCACTTGTATTGGTAAATCTGAGATAAAAACTGCTCTGGGAACAAAAAAATGCTCTGAAAGCGCCCAATCGAAACCAGTAAGAATCCGCGTGACATGCAAAAAATTAAAATAAATGCTGCCAACCGTATTAAAAAGGCGAATAAATTGTTTAATAAAACTATCTGAATGAGGTGTTCTATTTGTGTATTTTCCGCTTTTGAATATCATTAACTTCGATTTCACGAGTAATTTTTTCTTAAACTGAAGAAAAATTGCTCAAAATGTTTTTATTTTCTCTCAGCCAATTCACATTGTTCATCTATATATATAAAAATGAATCCCTATTTCCCTTGGTCCCAGCATCACGCACAAACGGCTGGACCGATTTCGTTAATTCTTTTTTTGTTGTGTTTGTTATTGTCAGGAGAACAATGTTATGAAAGAAAAAATTAAGAAAATTGCGCGGAAAATTAGAAAATTAAAGTTTGAATAGGGAAATACACTTTGAAAAAAAATTAACTGGATAGAAATCAAGAAGGGACACTTCAAATAAAAAAAAAAAATATTTTGAATTTTAAAAGCAATTGTTGTTGTCAATTATTTTAATTATTTTCCAAGCAAATTGTTGTTGTCAACAATTTTGAAGTTTTTTTGTTTTTTTTTTTTTTTAAATGTAGGTACCTACCTAAAAACTTTGTTCTAATAAATTATGTTTACTATGTTACATCAAGTAACTTTTTGAAATGAAGTAGATAGGTACTTTGATTATACAAAGATGATATTATGGCCGACGATATTTTGCATCGAATTCGCACTGTGACATCGGATAATGAACTGGAGATGTCAGATGAAATGCGCAACAAAGCTTTGATTTGACGCATTTAATCGAGAATTGGAACGAGAAATGGACTTCGGACGAATCGCATTGAGTCAAGCTGTTCGAACAAATGTGCCAATGTTGAATCTATATATGTATATAAAAATGAATCCTTATTTCCCTTGGTCACGGCATCACGCGTGAACGGCTGGACCGATTTCGCTAAATTCTTTTTTTTTTTTTGTTGTGTTTGTTATTGTCAGGAGAAGAATCTTATGAAAGAAAAAGTTAAGAAAATTTCGCGGAAACTTTTAAGAATACTTAACCACCATATTAAATTATATCTAATGTAACCATAGCGCTTTTACAATTCAAACTTTTTTGATGTAACCTTATGGCGTTGGCATAACATTGACGGAATGCGTGCTGCAAATATCGTCAACGAGGATGTAAACAAAATAAATATCGTTTAAAACAGATGCTTCGATCGGAATAATTATATTGCTAAAATACATTTAAAATATTTAATTTATTATTTTTAACAAAAACTGAATTTCTTAGTGCACATGGTCGGAAAATCCTCAACATGTGGCGTTGTAGGCGTAGTCAAGTCAATTAAATTTTCTTTAATAATAATCTTCTTAATTCATACCTATAATTCTTTCGGGATGAAACTCGATGATGATGATATAACTCGATAACCACTGGGTCAATTTTTATGATTCTTCTTTTGTTTTGTTCGTATTGTTGTATTTCATCCGATTTCAATGAAATTTTGTAGATTTATATTCTTCGTTCCCGCTTGAAGGAAATGATACTTTTGGACCTGATAGGTGGCGCTGTTGCCGATCTCTGAAACAGCTCTACCAAGTTGATTGAAATTTTGTAAATGGATAAGGTTGCTTCCAGTTTTAAATTGCGGATAGTTTTTGACCCTATAGGTGGTACTTTGAAAAACACAAGCGGGATATTTTCCCATTCAGTCCCATTCAAAAATAAAATCAAACGCTATTTCTAAAGTTGTATAATTAAAATTATTAATGGACACTGTCCAAATAAAGCAATTTGCGAAATGTGAGCAAGATTTAATACGAAAGGTACGGGCAAAGGAAGTACATTTTACTACCTTTTGTTGTGAAAATAAAACGTTATGGAGATTAGTTGAATTTTTGAATTATTTAGACGTTCCGAGCTTAACTCTACATAATGTGGATATCACGTGCGACTTCAATTTCCCGTGCGTATCGCTTTCACTATGACAAATAATTTATTACAAGGATAATGGATGGATGTTTGTGCATTTGTGGCATCAATCTTGATCTCCCATGTTTCTCATATTGTCAATTTAGTGAAAAAGCGGAAAGTTGGCCGACACGTCAAAATCATTGCGGTTTGATTGAAACAAATCAACATAGCTATTCATCATTTATTTATATTGCATTTAATATGACTTTTGAATAAAGAATTTTAATTGGCCGAATTACATAAATTAGGAAATGCATTGTGAATGCTCGGAATTATTATTTTCATTACATTAACAAATTTGGGCGGAACGAAGTTTGCCGGGTCAGCTAGTTTTTTATAAATATTTTAAGAAAAAGTACATTTGTAAAATTTAACGCTAGCAGAAACTTTGCCGACAGCGGAATTGGCGCATGCAAGTTGCGAGTGTGTTGTTAAGCCGGAATTTTTGAAGTTACGTGACATTTGTTAATACGAATTTCTATGTAACAATAAAAACGCACTTAGCGTGTGTCAACTCATAAAAATATAGCTTGTAGGCAAGTAGCGGAAAGCCGGCCGAAGTTGGGCGTCTCAGAATTGTCTCTGGTGAGAAATAAGTATCTACAGCTAAAGTCCTACAATGAGTGAATGAAAAAGGTTAAAACTTGATCCAAAAGCGTGTTTTTGGGAGTGATCTAAAGTGAGCACACTCACTCATATCGCCTATAGGTTTCTAGGCGAAACATTTATTTTATTTAAAAGGCTGGTTGTGATGAGCCACACCCTGAAATGAACTGGAATTACAATCCAATGCAAACATGGTGGTTTGGGCAGTAAAAACTTCCTAACAACTGATAAATGCCTTCCATACCATCGACCTTTCCTACTCATTTTAAAGTCACTGAATTTCCAATTTTGGCAAACTCTTTATCAGACTGAAAAACATCGCCCGCACTGACTTTATCCAGCATTATTGATATTTGCACAAAAAAAAGGACTAAACTTTAAAAATCGACAGTTTTTTTTTAAATTGGAAAGTAATTTCATACAAATTCTCGTTAAATGTAATTTTATTTAATTCACTTACATGCGCCATATTTGCAGAGAAATATTCTTTTGAATTTCCAAAAAACACACAAAAACCAAACCCGAAGAGCTTACAACTCTTTTCGTCACAGTCCTTTCGTATCACTTTTCCAACTGAAGGCAAAAATGTAGTCGAAAAGACGCTCTCCCGTCTTGTGATTTTTTTTTTCTATTCCAATCGAATTGCGCCAGCCGAATCTACGAAATCCTACATTCGTTTGCAAATTGAACTGTGTTACGTTTATCGATACATTCCCGATTTAGAAATATCCTTTGCTTATATTGTTGGCATAGTAATTTGTATTTTTATTTAATACAAAAACTATACGTTTATGCTGCCACTGCCACGGTTTGCGTTTTGGATTGCGACTTAAGTAATGACGATGTTTCGACTGGATGGATCACTTTTTTTCTGGGGGGCGAAGCTTGTCCTTTTTGCATTTGGCGGCTCATTGAATTAACAAATTCTTCGTTTCTACGGACAACCGCATTGATTTTGGATGGAAATTGTCTGATTAAATGCAACAACTGGATATATTCACAACCAAAAAAGGGGTTATCGTTATTTCGACGAGGATAAGGTGTACTTTTGAAGTACACGACAGGATAAGTTTTATGGATATGTAAAAACGAATGTATGCTACAACATTGGGCATCATTTTATAGGTTTTGTGTCATAATGAGGGTTGCTCGCTGTTTTTGAGTTCATACTAATTTTTGTATTCGTGCGACAGTCGAAATGATTCCGCGAAATTGGGTATTAATTTGACTTCTACGTTACGACTAGATTGTGTGCTTCGGAGGACGTTAGCTGGAAATATTTTATGGGTCAACCGAGTAATTTATGGAAATTATTCTAAAAACTGATTTTTTATTAGGATAAGGATCTCTCTCGAAGTATAGTTACCCACGCAGAGGTTTATTATTCCATAATTATTATGGAAGACATCCCTAGTGATAATTGTCCTGTGCAATATTTTTAGCTGGCTCCCATAGTTATTCCTCCTCTTTGGTTCGTATTGGGCGAAATTGCTGCAGTTCTTGGTGAATGGCTTATACCTGGATCACACAGGACCAATTTCGCGTTTAACGTGCCTCTTTACAGAGAACCGCATGTTTCTGAACGGAAAGAGTCGTTCGTTTTGACCAAGTATTCAAACCCTTAAGAAAAACTGCCTACAAGCAGGGCTGCCATTTCGAAATTTCTTTGAGAAGTAAAATAGAACTTTTTGGGGAGTACAGAACGAAAATTAAGAAATTTATTTTTAGTTACCTATAAGCGTTTTTAAATTGGGATTGGGACTGTTTCGACGTTGGAAGCCTGTGGCGGCCATGTTGTTTTGATAGAGTCTCTCTAATCTAGTAATAAATAAATAGTTGGCGCAACAGGTCCGGAGGGACCCTAGGCCTACCTTCTCACAACCATTCGTTTTGTGTGAGTTTTTCATTTTTGGAACGCATAGAAGGTATCTACAATTTCATGCCAACTCCAAACGGCTAGTTAAGAAACTCTTTCAAGACAGTTTACACGCTCGGATGTTTGTCAGACGTTCGCGAGAGGTGGCGCAGTGGAAAAAAACCCTAAGTTGGAATTTGGGTTTTTGCGGGATTCGAACCTCGACCCCTCGCTTAGTAGTCCAACACATTAACCACTAAGCCACTGCGCCTACCTCTCTAATCTGGTGTTTTTTATTCAGTCACTGAATTTAGTATACGAATAAGTGTTGGTCAGTACAAATGTTGCGCCCATTGTACGGCAGACACGGTGGCTCTTCATAGTCCACTCGTCAACGTTTGATAGCCAAATTCGAAGTAACCGGTTCGGCATAACTTACACCAATCGGATCTGTGTTGTATTTCATACATTAAGGCATGAAAGTCAAAAAAATAATTCGTTAATACCTCACACACAGCTGATGGTTTCATTCCATTTCAAATTTTTAAATAGAGGCAGAAGAAAAAGGATGTCCAGGATCCGCAAGAGTGTGTTCGACGCGAATGTAACAAAATCGAATCATGAAAGAATCTAATATTCAGAAAGTAACTTTTTTTTTCAATTTACTACTTCAAGGTAAAGTAAAAATAATTCAATCCTAAATAGAAATAGGAGTACAATTTGACGTTGGAGAGTACCATCATACGGCTGACGAAAAAGGAGTAAAATACCCTTATTGTAGTACTTTCGAAAGCGCTGCCTACAAGCTGTTTTCCGTGTTCCTATGTGAGAAAATATATGCGCCACGTTAAAGTAAATTAGCTGCACGCATACACTTGAACATAGCAACACCTGACAGTTTATTCTGTTTATTTTTTATTACACCTCCCACCATTAAGAATTTTTTTTCACATGTATTCACAGATAGGAAATTTAAGAGCGAATTTTTCTTTCAAAATTTGCGGCTGAACCGGGTAGGTGAGCGGGAGCTGACGGTCTATTTAATACCTACTTAATTTATGGTTTTGACAGAACCTTTCATAGTCAGGGATGTTAGACAAAATTCAACCATTCTCCTCGAACTCGAAGTTCAAAGAATGAACAAAATATACGGCAGCAGGTGACATTGAGCGGATTATTACGACTCAGACATTAAACACAAAGCAACACTAATTCTGGTACTATATGCTCAAACACAAAGAATCTGTTGTGTTCATTGCGGATACGTCAACGTAAAGTTTTCATTGAAAAAAAAAAAACAGTCCGTAAGTACCTTAAGTCAATTCCTTCAACAATCGAAGCAGTTTCTCTTATTCTCTCAATACATCCACCATGATTATGTGCTAACCTCAATTCATAAAATCTGTCAACGCATTTAGCGGACACGAAAGTAGAAAGTAAACCTATTAGATAAGCTCAAGTATATTCCACAGGTAAATCCGTTACATATCGACGTTTTCGACTGACATCAGATGGATAGAATACACGCCAGCTTTTGAAAGACTATCCACATGCAACACAGCTCGATACGACGCATATATACATGCATTTGATTTCCTTTTACTTTTTGTCACATCAAACTTTTCGCAAAATCAGATAAAACACATTGAGGACGTTCAAGTATCTATCTAGTTTAGTACGTCTGACAGCTGGATGACTTGATGTGTATCAGTTTTGATTTGACTAGATCGATCACAGGATAAGCTTTTCCAGTTCACGTTTATGGAGGTATAGCCGACTAGCCAATAATCTCAGCTCTGATTAGGTACTAAGTTGACAGTTCGCATTATATGTGAAAAATGTAGAAAAATTGCAGGAATTACAAAAACAAAAATAAGTTTGATATGTCACATTTCTCTCATTGCGAGAGAATTCGCAAATAAAAGGAACGCAAATTTGAGAAATGCGAATTTTATCTAGGAGGGAATATCCAAATAGCAATAGAACGAACCACAAATTTATATTTAAGACCAAGATTTGAATTGCTTTTATTGGAGAATTTAAAAAGGTCAATCTTTTGCTTCTTACATTCATTTTAATGGTATACAGGGACAAAATAGAAATAATATCAAATAAAAAGTCAGTTACAAATTTGCATTTGAATGGTTCGAAAATCATCTGTCACATCTCACATATCGTCGCTTTAAAAGCAAAGTGACATAAGCCCAAAATGTATGATTTTCAGGAGCGATGTTTAAAGTTTTGCGTCACACAAAAAAATTGTTTTCTAGTTAACTAAAAACAATATACAAAGTGCGTTTACATACAATTGAAGTATTTTTCTGCCTCTTTCAGATAGTATATAAATTTGTACAAAAAGCAATATTTAAAAAAAGATATGACGTTTTGCCAAAAATCTGATTGTTTTTTTAAGTTTTTATTTTCAAATGAGTTGCAAAAGTGTCGTTTTGTCGCTTGAAATTTTTCGCAATATGCCGTTTTGCCAACAAAAAAAGAAACAAAACACAACCAATCGCGACGCACAACTAAAAAAATGTCATTGCGCAACAAAAAATGGTGGGGTTTTTAGTGGAAAATCGAAACGACACTTTTTAAAACGTGGAAAGTAGAAGAAATAGAATTAAGCCGTTTTGGCAGAAAAAAAAAAAAAATTCTGATCATTTTTGTATACTTAACTCAAAAATGACAAATTTCGACTTATGTCACTTTGCTTTTAAAGCGACGATATATGTAACTAGCTCAAAGAAATTTCTTGTGCTAATATTTGCAGGTTCTTTATGGAGGGGGAATGTTTTGTTCTCCCTTTTTTGCTCTCTTCTGCCCAACTTTTGCATAAGGGAACGAAGTTTGACTTAGGTCGTTTTCCATTGGGATTTACAGATTTTGCTCTCAGATTTCAGATTTTTCGTGCCCAATGGAACATAAAACGAGATAATTCTTCCTTTGCATTTGTGGTGGTGCTAGTTTTAAAAGTCAGCTGTTCTTAAATTGTAATTTGTGTTTATAAGAATCCATTCAATTAAAGCTAATATTCATTGCAGCGGCCAAATGTATATTTTTTTTCTCTATTTTTCACAGACTTCTCGTCTAACAACGTAAGTAAACACACTCTAAAGTTTGACAAATGACAAATGTATTGGTGTTAGTGCAAATAGGTGTGAATCTCGCTCAGAAATCGAGATTCGCAAAATTGTTCTGACTCTAAAAAAAAGTGCTGTTTTTGCGCCCAATGGAACATGAAATCTGACAGCCAGCTGATTTTGAGAGCAGAAAAACTCCTCTGAATCTCAAAAAAAGTGCTTTTTCTGTCCCAATGGAAAACGACATTAATTTGGCTAATGGGTTCGAATGCATTATCGTTAAGGACCAGACCTTTTGTGTTCAGATTACAGTCCAGACCAATCTAATCGACTTAAAATAACTCGATTTGTAATTTTTCCATTTATTGGTGGAAACATTGATACGTAACCCCGATGACAGCTCAATCACCAAATATATTATAATAATAATAACAAGCTGTTCCATTAGCCCGGACTCCAGTGAATAGTTCTTTTTAAACTCGGAATCACTATGCAAAAAAAAATGAAATTTGCTCTAAAGTACAAAATCTAAAGCGCCGTGGTGACTATTTCCAGAATTGATCACGGCAACATAAATCCTAATCCGAAAATGGTGTCCATAGGTCGAAAATATAGGATAACCTGCAAAATTTTGCGGATTACTTATGCACTGTGTCTAGTCTATAAATAAAGCTGACTACCTTCACTGGGTGACCGCATTTTAACCTTACTTTGTGTGTTTTCTAAAACTTACTAGTGCAGCGATATTGGGCTCAAGGCCGTGAACAAAGATGAGATTTTTTTTTAGGATTTGGCGGAGCACGCTAAGCGGTGACAACCAACAAAGTTCAGCTTTGTCTCGTCGCGGGTCCTTTCTTATCGGCGTTTTTGCAACTTGAATGAAACGAAGAACAATGCATGATAACCTTTCTTTGGACAGACACAAATACCTATATTTAGACTTTCGTTATCATAACGCTGAAAATTTTAGCTTCTTTTTCAATTTGATTGCACAAAATTTCGAAGGTTACATTGTGTGATTATGGCAAAAGTCTGTGCTGTTGCGGTTACTATTTTGGGTATTTTCTTCGCATTTGAAAGTCAGAGTTGATTGGACTGGAAAGATGAGCGGATTTTTCAAGGCCAACTGGCTGAAAATTAATTTTTGTTTGATGCTATAAGTGACACTTAATAAGTTACTATTATAATAGTTGTATGAACTTGTTAAGTTGGAACTAGCTCATGGGGAAGTTAGTTTCATTAAAGCTATGATCAACGGCTCAACCGTTTATGCATAGAGTTTTCCATATTCTTTTGAAAGCCAGTTCTATTTTCCGAATATTGTAATAGTTGCAATTGCATATTTGCATTTGTATATTTATTCTTCAGTAAATATCGTGAGTATAATGTACACAAATTGCGTGGAAATATAAAACAAAAAAAGAAAACACCTGTCCACAAAACTACATATATGATGTTTTTTCACATTAACATTTGCAGTATAAGCCCAAAAGCAGAGTGTAAATTCAGGAACGTCAAACATTTGCGCAGTGATGCGGCATCACTGCACTGCTTATTTGTTATGCTGATGCGATGTACAGTTTATGCTGATGCGTTGGTGATTGAATGTGCCGTTTGAGTTTTAGAACGTATTATTTGTGAAAAAAAAATACCTAATATAAAAGGCTCAACAAAAATTTATAAATTTGTCTTTCAAAAGCACATTAACCTATGGATAAAAATGTTTATTTACTTATTTTTCTTTCACTTCCGGCATTTTTCTTACTTTTTTTGCCGGTGAATCAATAGCGCATCAGGTATTTCTGTGATGCTTTTTTGCGTTATGTTTGCGCATCAGTTTGATCAACTTCGCAATAATGAACACTTGAAGTTGAAAGTGATGCCAATAGTTGCATTAAATAACATTTTGCAAAGCATCATGATGCAAGTGATGCGTTACTGAATTTACACAGATTATTTTCCGACGCATCGATCAACAAATGTACTAAAGCAATTCAGGAGTGTTTCGTTTCCAGTTAAGCAGTCACAATATTAAGGAAAGATGCGTCTAAAAAAAATCGTTCACACGGCATTCATTAAAAATGAAAATAATAGAAATGTTCGCCCTTCATTAATTAGGAACAAGCTAACATCACGGATTTGTATTTTTCAGTCTAGTCCAATTATTTTGTCGATTATCGTCACTATATATCGGAGACAATACTGAGACCAACAACTTTGGCCGATTTTCCCGTTACTTTGCCTACAAGCTATATTTTTACGATTATTTGGTGCGCTAGTATTAGGTCTGTTCCCTAACGATAATAAATTCGAACGCATTCGCCAAATTTAGTCAAACTTCGTTCGCTTATGCAAAAGTTGGGCAGAAGAGAGCAAAAAATGTTCCCTCCATAAAAAACCTGCAAATGTTAGCCCAATAGATTTCTTTGGGCTAGTTGGTTATTGCTGACTGATGGTTGTCAAATCTTTCAAAATCAAATGCTAATTTTGTTTCTGACTTTTTAATTGATTTCATTTATATTTTGTGCTTGTATAGCATTAAAATAGATGTAAGAAGAAAAAGAATTGAACTTTTTAAGTTCTCCAATAAAAGCAATTCAAATCTTGGTCTTAAATATAAATTTGTGTTTTTTTCTACTGATCTTTGAATGTTCCTATATTGTGCAAAAAATTGAAAAAATTCACATTATTCAAATGGGATCCGCTCGAAATTCTGTATTTCAAATTTTCAGTAGGTAATAAAATTCTGCTTATTCTGCTTAAAAAAACAGTATGAACATGAACAAAAAAAAATGTTTTTATTATAATAGGTATAGGTATGTATTATGCATTTCAGGTTTTAATAATATATTACAGGTAAATAAATTACAAAAAAACTAAAATCCAAAAGAAGCAAAAAACACTACCTAGAAGAGTATAATTGCCTAAAACAACACTGCAATCTTAAAAAAAATTCTACACTTTCTGCTTAAATAAGTGAGAGGATTGTGAAGCAGAATTTTTAAAGCAGAAATTTTTGTAAAAAGAGTTTTGACCCCAACCCTATTCAAATTTGTGGTTCAACGCGTTCCTTTTATTTTTGGTTATATTTAATTTCGAAGAGCGAATTCTCTCGCAATGTGACATATTGCCAAAATTAAACTTAAAAAAAAAAAAAAAATAGTTGGCGCAACAGGCCCGGAGGGACCATAGGCCTAGCTTCTCACAACCATTCGTTTTGTGTGAGTTTTTAATTTTTGGAACAAATGGAAGGGGTCTACAATTTTATGCCGACTCCAAACGGCTAATTGAGAACCTCTTCCAAGACAGTTATACTCTCGGATGGTTGTCAGACGATCGCGAGAGGTAGCGCAGTGGAAAAAAACCTTAAGTTGGAATTTGGGTTTTTGCGGGATTCGAACCTCGACCCCTCGCATAGTAGTCCAACACACTAACCACTAAGCTACTGCGCCTACAACGGACCTATTATTACATAAAAATTCGTATTGGCAAATGTCACGTAACTTTAAAAATTCCGACTCACCAACAGAATCTCCAAAATATGAGCCACTTCCGCTGTGGTCAAAGTTGCTGGCAAGAGGATTGCGAGGGACAATCGTTTCAAAATTTGTTTTATTTAAAATTTCCAGCCCCCGTATTAATAAACACTGTGTAAAAGTTGTCAACTTTTTACTCAGCCGTTATGTCCATTTTTTGTATGCTATCTGACGTTTGCTAGCTAACTTACTTGTGTACATTTTTTTATTAATAATGGGGCAGTTCCTTAGTTTAGAGAGCAAACTTTAGTTTCCATTATGATAGATTACCTTATTGCTCACACATTTCGAGCAGAATAAGAGAGTTTTTTTATACACTAATAAGTTCAACCTTTAAAACTGGGACAATAGAATAGACGGAAATGGCAAAAATGTACGCTCTCAAAGAGGACGGTTCCAGTTTACGTGAAAAGCCCAAACAAAATTGAAAAATTCAAATCGGTTGTGTACAATTATTTGTTTAAAAGCCAAAAGAAATATGTCAAAAATATGAAAGGGCGTACGCGGGTAGTACTAACTACTCAAGATAACCGAGCAAACTTACTAGAAACCTCTAACTCGGCTCGGCCAGCGGCATAAATTAGGGTAAGAGTCGGAGTAAGTGCTAGTTCATCAACTGTTAAACGAGTAATTAAGAGTGCAAAACATCTGCAACTAAAAGTAAAGGAAGAAAAAACATTGCATGGCATGGGGAAAGGAATGAGAAAGAGTTGTAGAGCTGAAGAACAGTTTTTGACGGTGCATAACAGCAGGGAAGGTGACGTTATGGTTTGAGGAGCTGTCTCCTATGGTGCGATACAATTGAATGGTTTTGGAAACAGCTTTTCCGCAATGCCTGGACATTTTCGGCCCCCTTAAATGAACATACCAGCAGGATATTGCTCCAATCCATTCAGCCAGAATTATAAGGCCCTGGATCCAATCTCAGAGTGTCGATTTAATGACATGGCCCCCGTGTTCCTCAGACTTAAACATCATGGAAAATGTTTGCAGATGGCGATCGCGAAATCACAGTCAGCTTTTTGAAGCCATCAAACTTGCTTGGGGTGAAATGTTCATGGATTATTTAAAATCTTTATACGATTCTATGAATAACAGAATTTTTTAGATAGTTTAATATAAAGGATAAGCAGGTACTCATTACTAAAAAAAAATACATAGGTACCTTTTTGTTACTTTTCATGAAGTAAAAGCAGAATATTGCTATTTTTTCGATAGTTGTTTTAGCAGAGTTAAGTTCATTAAAGCCGAAAGTTGGTCGCGTACCGTTCATGTTTTTATTTCGCATATTTTTAATTAAAAGTGACACTTTAAAAACGGAAAACTAATTGACCTTCAGACAACTTCAAGTGTTTTTTTTTTTTTTGTTAGCTGATTCTACCTAACTCCGATAAAATACCTATAACTAAATAGATGCATCTTTTTATTGTTCTTAAGTATGAGTACATAATTTGTATTCTGTTTTCAATGCCAATTAAGAATCATAACCCCCTGAGATAAGAAGTCTCTTTCTAACCTAAGGTGGCACTTGTCGGCGGACAACAACACATACCTATATAATGTCCAACTAAAAAAAATATCACTGTTGTTGTTGTTTCCTCTTCTTTTTGACCAAGTCAAATGATTGTTGTAATCATAATCCAAACAGCAATTAAATTGGCAATCTTCTGCTACCGTCACAAATATAGGTAGGTACCTTCCAGTCGAACTCAGTTCAGTTTAAGGCACACTGTTAAACAATCTGTTAACGATTCGTTGTTTTGCCTGAGCGAATTTGAGTGACACCCTGTACAGGAATAACAACGCAACCCCAGACTATGTGACCCCAAAAAAACTATTATAACAACAAAATGATAATGAACAAAACCGCGATTACATTCACAGTTTTTACATTATCACGATGTGGGAACAAACCAAGTAGGTAAATAAACACCGAATCGAGAGATTCTTTCCCATAGTGCTCCGCGCCGCGCCACCTTAAATAGAAATAGAAACCTATTTTTCCAGAAACCTTAAATCTATATTGATCCTCGCAGAGTTATAGTGCTTTGAATAAATATTTTCGGCCATTGCACACACGTGCGCACCGTGCCCATCATCACGAATCATGATCAGCCAGAGCGTAATCTTCGAAATGTCGCCATCGCCACCGGCCAGGCCAGCAGTGTATATTGCAATTCACTTTTGCACTCTGGCGGAGCGCTGATAAGGCCGCCCCAATCCATGCCTCACTTGCACACTTGCGCACTTCGTCTGATCTGTTATTATTGTACGTGTGGTTTTTTGCCGTTGCTAAAGCGCTTATAAATTAAATTGTTTTAAGAAAAATATATAGCCGAGGATCAAAGTACGTGATAATGGTGTATTATTGTGCTCCACTGGCACCGCCGCTCGGCGTACATCTTCGAGCGATCTAGCTACGGCTCCCCTATGTGGGAATGAGAACTTAAAAGATGCGACCGTAATTAAAAATCATTTAGTCTCTAAATTTCTGCCAACGTTGCATATCAATATCAGCTTTCGTGTTTCGTGTATTGAAACGCTTTTGTGGATCCATACGATTGGGAAGAAAATTATTTTTCAAATTCGTCGTCGTATAGTCGAATCGTTTCGTTTCGTTTCGTGTGTCGTGAATCACTGGAAACATCGTCCGAGAATGCCGGCGACAAAAAATATTGGCGGCGAAAAATTGTTGAGCGAGCAGTGGAAGGATCTGAATGTGGGCGAGCGTAAGCAGGAGCCGCTGCGGCGATCGGCCAGTTTGGGGCAAATAATCACTGCAATGCCGCATCCGACGCGTCGCACTTTCACCTCGTCTTTTATGCAGATCCCAGAGGATCGGGAAATTGAAATTGTTCGGCCTTCCAAGCAGGCGCTCAATCAGGGCGTGGTTGAAACACAGGGAAAGCCTGCCTCACATGCGCTGTCGTTTTGGAACTCTCCACTGGGGATACTGATATTATGGTGGTCCGAACTTGTTATGAATCTGACAGTGAATCTTTTGCGGCAGATACTGCAAGTGGTGATGTTCGTGCCGCTTTCGATCGCAGCGCCGAGCTTCTGGCTATCTGCGTTGCTTTGGATATTCTGGAAACTAGTGCGTATTCCGATTTCGTTGCTAAAATGGGTTCTAAGTTCAACGGCCGACGATTTAATCAGCAATAACACCGCAAATAGAAGCGATAAACGCACAGTACTTATCAGCTGCGGTAGCACAATACAAACGCTTCACTTGGCACGCAACTTGTACTCGTCTGGAGCGAGAGTTATTGTTTTCGAGTTTGAAGGGCACTTCGGATTGGCGCGATTCTCTACCGCGGTACACAAGTTTTACACGGTGCCCAGGCCAACGGCAGACAATCCTGACAATTACATTACTGCGCTCTGCAATATTGTAGATAAGGAGAAACCGACCTATTATGTACCCGTCTGTGCTACCAGCCCTGCATACTATGACGCTCTGGCTAAGCCGCACCTGGAGTTGTTGGGTTGCGCTACGTTCCTGCCCAGCATGCAGGAGAACATTGTGTTGGATGACTCGTTGAAGTTTTTCCAGAAATGCCGTGCCAGCGGAATACCTCTACCTCCCTACAAGGTTCTGTCGTCGAAGGAAGATTTGCTCCTGCTGTACGAGAGTGGATTCATCGCTGGTTTCCGCAATATCATGATGGCTGTGGGAATGCAAGGGCTCCTCGAGCGGCATAAGTATGTAGTGCCAAATAACAGGCGTGATTTCAAGTTCAGCCATGAGATCAGCGAGAGATGTCAGTGGTTGATTGTTCGGGACATTCCTGGAGATCACTACGTTACATGCACCACGGTCAAGGACTCCCGGGTAACCGCAAATTCATCATGCGTCGTTGAAGCGGATACAAAGAATCTTATTCCCGAATACAACAAGGGCATCGAGATCTGGATTAAGGATTTCTTCGCAAAGACTCGCAGTCCGAGACCTATCAACGGGCACATTAGTTTTCGATTGGTTAAGAGTCGGGCGACAGGAGAATTTGTGCCATTGGGCGCCAGGGTGGGGGTTTCCTTGCCATACATTTGTTACAGTGGAAATCATTCAAAGGTGCTCTGCCGACCATGTCCTCACAACAATCAGACGCACTCGCCACTTGAAGATGGCCCGCGGTTCTGGTTAAACGAGAGCAGTAAAAATTCATCGATTGATGCGATTAACAGAAAACTGGCAGGCAATATGCTGGACAAACGTGAAGCTCTCTTTGCGTACTGGGATCCACTGCCATACTGTGCCTATTATCATTTTCAGTTGCCATTGGCCTCGGTGAGAACATTTCTGCAGAAGCGTCAAAGGACACGAAAGAATCCAGCTGCCTTGACAGTTCCGATTCATTAGGAGGGGAATATATGGAAGGGAAGGGTCACTCTTTGGAGAGAGATGTATAGACTTTTTTTTAATAAAAAGGGGATGGAGCTGCTCGTTTTTTATTAGTAACAATAATTTGGTCATTAGTTTGTTTACTATATAATATTGTATACCCAGCTGCATAAATAAATAATAATCACCTAAATGGAATTACTTATACACACACAATGTCTTATATTATTTAATAAATATAAACTATATTTTTTTTTTGGACCAGTTGGTTTTCTTTAAGAATTGTTTCACCGAAATTTTGAACCTATGTAAAGAGTATAACCTCAAATATTTTGATGGTGATATGATAATTAATAAGGTTGGGTAAGCTCGTTTGATTGTGGCAAATTGGCTGCTTGGGAAGCTGAGCTATTTGGTGTAACTCGCAATTTGAAAGAAAGTGACGTGCTACCAAGTTTGTACAATGCATATATTTTCTCCTCCAACAGGCAGTCGTGTTTTATTGAACATCTATCTTAGCTTAGCAAATCAAAGTAGGTATAATATTTATCACGCACTTACAATAACTACACTAGCAGCAGTTTATGTGGAAACCTTTATATGTGATGTACTTGTGAACTGCATTCAGAGCTGGCCCCTTTCAGGAATATGAATCTTGAGGAATATTGGAATAAAAGACATGAGACCGATGGGGCGAGAGGATTTTGGGCTTCAATCCAAATTTCTGATTTAGGTAAGTATTTAACTGTTACTTTTCGCCAGGTTTCCGGTATGTGACCGTATGCCAGCCTGCAGCTGAATAGTTTGGTGAATATGGGTGCCAGTACATCAATTCCCTGCTGTAAAAGTGCAGGAAATATGTCATCTTTACCTGCTGCATTATAAGGCTTCAGGGAGGTTATGGCCCATTTAATGCTTTACTTTTCATGTGATCGATATGGATCAATCAAAACTGTCAATACAGCGATATGTCAGAATTTAGTTAAAGGTAATATGCATTTTTTTTTTATAAACAAACTTTTTAATTCATAAGCAACATTTTAAGACCAATATTGGGTTCAACCATCAGGTTTAAGTGGTCAAAAAAAAGTAAAAGAACATTTTTACGGTTTTGTTTTACGTATGGCTATAACTGGGGCCTAAGCGGGGACTCTTGTAATGCATGGAATGGCGTTTGTGAATCCCAACACAGAATAATTGTTATTATAAATATTAAAAGAGTTTTGCTATTAAGAGGTTGCTAATATTCGGGGAGTACTGTATTCGTTTTTTTTTTTTTTTAGAATAAAATCCTCGTTGTGCATTAAACTATTGACCTTGTTTGTCACGAAAACAAATTATGAAATTCAAATTTTCCCATGCCAACAAATGTAATGTCATTTTCGATTCACAAAAAAATTAATTTCTTTGTGAAAAATATCAATTTTTTGATCAGATTGCTTTTCATGTTTGATTTGCCAAAAATCATTTATCTGAGGCATTTTTGAGAAATCTCGATTTTTTTTCTCAGATCTACACATACTTTCACTAGCTGAATTATTTATTTTACTCGTATGGAAACGAGTCTTTATATCAATTATTTATTATGCGTTATTATAATTGTGCGAAAATCAATTGAAGTGGATTTCCAGTGCAAGTAAAAGAACCAATAAAATTCGGATTTCATGTTCGATTTGGCAGCAGAAATCTGAAATCTCAGATCAAAATCTGAAATGCCAAGAAAACGACAAAGTAGATTTTAGAAAAAGTTGTCGCACTAGGAAATGTGGAGGTCTAGTGCTTATAGTCGACATTAGTGCTTGGTTATTCTTATTAGTAAGGCTGTGTACAAACATGAGTATTGCCGACTTCCTTATAAAAAAAAAATGGTGTCCTTTAAAAGCATCTGCTACGACAGGTAAATATTTTGAGTATTTTTGCTATTGAAATTTTTCTTACTACTGCTACTCCTTACATAATGTCCGAACCAAAAGTATTGTATTTCCTCGAATACGTATACCTACATAACATATTTCGTAAGAAAATACATCTTTCCTTTGAACTTTTGCTTAGGATAAATCGTAATCGGTCCTAGCGACGTATCCGTCGGAACGAAAAATTCTCCGATTTTATACGATTTGGAGGATTTTTGCGAGGTATTCTTGGGAACAACTGTTCGCAGAATTGTTCCGACATTTTGTAACGCATATCGGCGAATTACGTTGAAGTGCATTTTTTGTTACATTTTTGACAGCAAAGTTTCGATATCATCCGACAGAAATTGGTTGCGGGTTTTGTTTACGATTTGGAGCGCAGTGCGGTGCGCCATCGCATCAGTCCAGGGGCCCTACTCTGTATTTCGTTCCGATAGTGAAAATCTCCGAAAACGAATATTTTGTACTGTCTATTTCAAAAACGGATTGAAATTTGCTACTTTCGGATAGACAATTCCGGTAGTGGACTTTTCGTACCTGGCAACTCGTTTTCGAATGTCAAAAGCATTCGAAAACGGAAAATTTGTTTCTACAACAAATGTGATCACGGAAGTGACTACGAATGTTTTAAATTGTAAGTTTTTTTTTAGAAAATTGATGTGTTTTGGACGCAATATTTTTTCTATCCACCTTTGCAATACAACTTGATGTTTTTTATTGTGCCATGCCAAGGGAATATCTAGTCAATATAGCCTCCTTGCCCTAAAAACTTTAAGGTAAAAGTTAGGTATAAGATGGCTGGAATTGCAGTTGATCTTAAAGGAGCAAACAGTTCATCTTGTATGGCATTTAAAACATGCAAAAAAACGTTCTTCGAAAGGCGAAAGTTCTGTACAAAATTTAAATAATAAACAATAGTTAAATAGTGAACTGAATTCTTCCCACCAATAACATTTTACTTTTTATCACACATTTCCATAATGTTTAATTTGACCCGTATAATGTTTTGTTTCATCCAAAGTGCAACCAATCCATTTTCTTTTGTTTAATTTATCTTTAAAAATCATAATTTGTTATTTTCCGGCTTGTTTGTTATTTGTTTTGATTTCTTGATTTGACAGATCTCATGAGAAATAATTCGAGACTTGACAAATGTAATGAGAAATAGTTCGAGACTTGAAAACACCAATCCGTAAAAGGGAAAAGTATTAAGTACTATTTTTTCCGTTTCGAATATTTAACAGAGTACAAAATCAAAAGCGGAACGAAAAGCACTTTCGAATAGGATTGCTTTTCGGAACGAAATACAGAGTAGGGCCCCAGCTTGACTTGTTGTAACGAGTGGTCTACTATTACGTTGTGAAATAATTTTTCTTGCTGTTGTTTCTTTTAACGCTCGAGTGCTATATTTGGAATCAGAATGACATATACTCAGAATTATCTGGAAAAGTAGACGCTACGACCACAGTTTTCCTCTTTTTATGCGTTCTCATATTCTTCCCTTAAAACATCTTTACTTTTACAAAGTCTTAAAAATATTTTTCTTAAGAAGCGGGTACTCTTTAAATCACGATCCGAACGCCTACAGTCTTCGTAGCTCTGTTAGGAATCTTGCATACGTTCCCGCGCACAATACCCACTTCTTCTTTAGTTATTACTCTTCTATAGCACCGCGTATCTTTAATAAATTACCAATTGATATTAGATGTTCTCAGAATTTCTTTTCTTTTAGCAGAAAAGTAAAAAAGTGGCTTTTTACTTTCGACCTGAATGAGATATACAATTTATCTAAGGTAATTATATAGTGACAGACACGCTCAAATTATTTCGACTCATCTCTCCACTACATTTGTTTATGTTTAATATTTAGTTACTGGATCTCGATACATTTGGCACTAGTTTTCAATAACTATAGAATGTACCTATCTAACTATTCATTCCGCATGAAGAACACTTATAATTTACTATTTATTCAAAGCAGTTTATTCGCAAAATCTAGTACTTACACTTATTTCTTTTTAACATGGTGTTTTTGTAAGTTAAGTAAATTGTATTAAAATTTTGTTTTAATTATGAATGGAATGAATAAAAATCAAATCAATCAATCAATCAATCAATCAATTGTTTATTTCTCTTCCAAAGTCGGACAACTCGAATGGAATTTGAGCCTCCGAAAGAGTATGCGTTGCGTAGAATTTTCCGTTCCGACGGATACCTCGCTAGGGCCGAATTTGTTCAAATCCTTCGTAATAATATTAATACTTCGTGAGATTTATAGTCGATCATCGTTCTCATTGCAAAGTTTACTTGTTATGCAAACGTATAGGTAATATTGATAAAATTATTTAAATACTAGTTTCCATTTAACACATATACTTCCTTCGTTTGGTCACAAGAACTGTTAAGATTATCTACTTTTATGACTCTAAATATTTTATTGTGTAACTTTTCATAAGATTACTCAAATTGCCAAAAAAAAAAAACTGTAAAACAATCACTCAGTTACCTACAAAGTTCCCCGAAGAATTATGTGCTCCAGGTATATTTGTTAACTTCCTTTTGTAATATTTATACACTTTAACACAAAATTCGTTCTTATTGATAATGCATTTTCTATAACTACAACTAATATGTATAAATGGATTTCCTTGGGAAGGGATAATGCTTTGTTTACAAATATTAGCCACCCTCATTTGCTATAGCAACCTGTGGTTATCAAACCATGACGAATGACCGGTGGAAATGTGTAGCCATCCTTAAGGTCCTTTTGGGTTTGGCTACATTTTTCTGCTCTCATAGCACTTTTTATGTTCGTTTGGTACAAAAAAAAACAATCTTTTTCAGATTTCAGAGCACTTTTATGAGTCTAGATTCATTATATTCAGAATCAGATTTACCAATAAAGTGCGTTTTAGTTTGACAACTGGTGGAGAGCCTTTAGGTTTTCGTGAATTTTTTCTACAGCAAAGCCATTTCATCGGGTGAATCTATTTTTTTGAATTATAGTGCATTTACACGGTCACACATTCCTATCACGGAAAATTAAAGGGATGCCCAATACTAAACAGCCGTCTGACTGAAAGGGACAGCATTACCTAATACGCAAAAAAACGTGATATGTTTTTTGGTCGGCCATTTTGTTTACGTGGTAGGAATTATGGGAAAGCTATGCATGTTGATATTTTTATAGCTATGGCTTACGAAATTTCGTTTTCCTATAAAACAAAATGGCTTCCGTAAGGGATGAACGTACAATTATTTATTTATTTCGTATAAATGATTGATGAATTGTTGGTTTAATTTACTGAAACTAATTAACACTCTCATTTCACATATTTTAAATCGGAAATAGAAATGTTTTCATGTGATTGCAGAAATGCTGATTGCTGGAACTTCCGCTTTACGTATCTATAATTATGGGTAGTACATCCATGAGACCATGACACCTTAGGCGTCTGATTTGTGATCTCGTTCCTACGCCTTTATAAGCATTGACTGCGGACAAACGGATCTCTCTGTCCCGTCTCGTGCAAAAATGCTCGTGCGTGAAGTGTAAATGCGGTTTTAGTTATGTATAGTGATGTGTCGACTCGGTTTGGTAAACCGGTTTAAACCGAGTTACTACTAAACCGAGTTAAACCGAGTTGCTTTTATTTCAAACCGAGTTGGCGAAAACCGATGAAATGAAACGAACCGACCGAAAACCGAATAACCATGACACCTTAGGCGTCTGATTTGTGATCTCGTACCTACGACTTTATAAGCATTGACTGCGGACAAACGGATCTCTCTGTCCCGTCTCGTGCAAAAATGCTCGTGCGTGAAGTGCAAATGCGGTTTTAGTTATGTATAGTGATGTGTCGACTTGGTTTGGTAAACCGGTTTAAACCGAGTTACTACTAAACCGCGTTAAACCGAGTTGGCGAAAACCGATGAAATGAAACGAACCGACCGAAAACCGAATAATAAAATGCCACGCATGCATAACCCGATTTCAACACACGACTCGGTTTCGGATCTCGGTTCGGTTGGTTAGGAAGAACGAAGAAGGTAGGTCGTAGGTGTGCGTGTGAGAAAAATAAACACAATATACAAACACATTAATGAGCATGCAAGATGCAAAGTCCAATTGGAAAGCTGTGTTCTTCTCTTTACTCCTGTTTTCTCGCATGTGTAATGTGTATGTGTTATGATTTTTATGAGCGAGAGTGGTTTTTGTCAATTGAGTGAATGAACCGTATACGTACGTATACCACCCGTTCATAAAGTCGAGTTGAATTTCGATTTCTTAATGAGTTGCAACTTGCAAATCGAGTTGACTTACTCGGTTTGCAGCTCGGTTTGCAACTCGGTTTGCTTCAATTCTGAACCGGTTTAACTCGGTTTGAGAAATTATCGGTTTGGCACATCCCTAGTTATGTATACATATTTAGAAATTAATCGAATCGCACAAATATCAACACAAAAAAGAGCAAGTGGAAGTCACGTTTTTATGTTCGGTTAAACAAATCTGTGCCTTGATTTTGTTCGGTTTTTGTCCGCAATTGCGCTAGGGAACGTTCCGAATCGTATTTGAATGTGTGAGTGCACCGCGCGCTGGACCAGCGTGACCGTTGTGCAAAAATGTTACACTTTTTTCGAGGGTTCTAATACAATTAGTTTTTACTTTTTCTTTAAACAATTGTGATTTCCAAATAAATATGTTTAAAATGTAACGCGGTTTAGTATCACAATACTTTTTATTTTATTTATCAAATTCATTTTTCTAAAATAAGAATTGGTTTATAATTTTTTCCGTACGAAAAACTTTGTCCTATCACAGGAAAATTAATAAATTCCTTTTCTAGAAAATTTAAAGATCTTTTTTTTTTTTTTTTTAATAAACTGACTATAATTCATAAGCAACATTTTAAGACCAAGATTGAGGTCACCCATCAAGTTGAAGTGGTCATAAAAAGCAAAAGAAAATTTGTGCGGTTCCGTTTTACGTATGGCTATAACTGGGGCCTAAAACCGCATTTACACTATCACGCACGCGCATTTTTGCACGAGACGGGACAGAGAGATCCGTTTGTCCGCAGTCAATGCTAATAAAGGCGAAGGAATGAGATCACAAATCAGACGCCTAAGGTGTCATGGATGTTCTACCCATAATTATAGATACGTAAAGCGGAAGTTCCGGCGACCAACATTTCTGCAATCGCATGAAAACATTTCTATTTCCGATTTAAAATATGTGAAATGAGAGTGTTTATTAGTTTCAGTAAATTAAACCAACAATTCATCAATCATTTATACGAAATTAATAAATAAATGTACCTTCATCCCTTCCGGAAGCCATTTTGTTTTATAGGAAAACGAAAATTCGTAAGCCATCGCTATAAAAATATCAACATGCATAGCTTTCCCATAATTCCTACCACGCAAACAAGATGGCCGACCAAAAAACGTATCACGTTTTTTTGCGTGTTAGGTAATGCTGTCCCTTTCAGTCAGACGGCTGTTTAGTATTGGGCATCCCTTTAATTTTCCGTGATAGGAATGTGTGACCGTGTAAATGCCCCTTAAAGCTTCTCTGCACAATATTTTTTAACAAGTATTAGCTCGCTTACTGTTAAAACAGTATTGTGATGCTAAGTCGCGTTACATTTTAAACATACCTATTTATTTGGAAATCACAGCTGTTTAGAGAATTTGCGAAGTTCCATTTTCGACTAAAAAAAGGGAAAAAGTACCAACAAATTGTATTAGAGTCCTCGGAAAAAGTGTTAAATTTTTGCACAACGGTCACGCTGGTGCACTCACACATTCAAATCCGATTCGGAACGTTCCCTAACGAAATTGCGGCAATAACCGCACAAAACCAAGGCACTGAAAAGCCAAATCGAAAACGACATTTTTTTTCGCATTTTACAGAAAAGGTTGCCGACCCACGCAAACAGCCAAATTTGACATATGTCACTTACGAACTGTCAACGGTCAACCACCAAGGCAAAAGGAAAATAGTTTTTGGATGTTTATAAAACAAGTGACGACACACAAAAGATAATTAAAATACCTAAAGTGTATTATTTTATTATGAATCAACCCTTTCCATAAACGTGTAGTGCAACAATTATCTATGTAAACATCAAACTAATAAACTCTTCCAAATCAGTGCTAGAAAAAAAACGAAGAAACTTCATGAAAATTCGATGCAGGGCAAAGTCTGCTTTTGAATGTGTCCACAATGAACCATCTAAACGAAACTTTATATAATGCTGGTGACACGGCAATTCGCATAAGTTCGGACAACGAGCAGTCTCCAAATGCACCATCTGACGCAAGAGTGAACGATGTGACTAGCAATTCCCATCATACTGTCAATGTCAATGTAAATACAACTGCGAATGCTGACTCACCCACTGTTCAACAAAATTTCTTATCATTCCTCCATGAAGCACGCAGCCACCTGGGTGGGCGTCCTTCAAATCGTCAGACTGTAGCAAACAACGACCACGTTCACCTTCATCAAAACCACGAGCCTGAGGACAGCAATATAAATCGCTGGAGAGTCAATCTAAACAATGTTCTCTCCTTTTCAGCTGGCCCTTCGACTGAGACTATTCGCTCGTGGATACCCCGAAGTGGCACCTTTCGGTACGTGCCGTTGAGTAGAGCGCCATTAGCAAATGCTGGAAGTGGTACTCTAACAGCAGCATCAGATGCTGCTACTGCAACAAACGATGTGGTGATAAACTTTAGCACAACTGGGACAACAGCTGAAACAAATGAAAACAGTATGGCAGCTAGCCTGGGTCGAGAATCCCGAACTTCGAATGCTGCACGAATTAGTTTGTCGCGAACTAATTCAGTTGGGTTTGCAGCAGCAACACCAGGAGATGCTGGAGGAGTAACGGTTGCTGAGCCGGGTATCCCACCACCAAATCAGCCAACTACAAGTACCGCCACTCATAGTACTCCATCAACCCCACCACCTCCAACTCAGAACGAGTTGGATGACGATAATCCTGTTTACGATAATCTTATTTACGATCTGGCTGTGAAAGTTCTAAGTCATTTTGTCCGTTACTTACCGTTTATAGGTATCATACTACTCAAATCGATCTATGATCATTTGTTTGGAATTCTGGACATCTTGATCCTTCACATTACGGTCTATCATCTGAATAAATCACTTTGTGATCAAGTCGCAAAGATGTCGCAGAAAAGTTTAAGCCTACTATTTCGTGATTACCTGCTACTAACGTTTGTCGTTGTGTATCGATTCATGATTGCTGACAGTCGGCCGGATTGGTGCGGTTTACTGATAAATACTGCAGTTGACCCGCACTCTCTAAGTCAACTTTTATATGCGGTGGCCGTCAACGATCTCATTTTAAAACTGATAACTATAAAAATTAAAATTCTGGTTACAGCGCTTCCCACTAATGTGATAAAACATAAACCAAGGGTAAGTAGAATGTTGCAAGCGTCTAATTGTAATTTAACTATTGTAATGAATTCGAAGGTTGAAAGTCGAACTTTCAAGTATCTTCCGCGATTTTTTTTTTTTTTTTTTGAGGTTTAGGTACCTATACTCTTGTCACAGATCTTTGCTTACTCTGCTGTTTTTTTATTTTTTTTTTTTTTTTTATTATTATATTGTTGTCACAGTTAACAGCGAAATAACAAAACGCTTTAGCTGAAAATGTTGGCTGTCATGTGACAATCTGTCCACGTCGAATGTGTGACCGTATTTTACAGAAAATGTAATGTGGACCTCGGTTCAAGGGTACATGATAACTATTTACTTTGTCCTTGAATGTGGTAAGGTCGACGGCCTTTTTAGTCTCGTACCGGTATCTTCTACATCTATATCTGCTCAGTGTATTTTTTGTCCATGATGCGTTATGAATCGTTACCTGAGCTTTTGACTGCTGCTGTTGCTGTGCTTAATACAACACAAAAAAAACAAAAAAACACCCATTCACAGCTTATTGTTACTTTTATGTCATTTTGATCGGACTATATGGCTGTATCATAAGTCATTTTGTAAATCGGAGTAATGTCACAAGTCTGATAATTAATTTTAAAGAAAATGTGGCTCAATCTTGATCCAATAAGCACATTCTTATCAGTCCTAGTAGCTGTGCTGTACATCACAAATGCCATTGAGCACTTGCTTTAAATTGACAGTTGTTGGCATGAAATGTTTCGCTGATCGTCGCGTTATTGGCATTACCTACTTCCAGATTATAGATTCTAGACGGTAGTGAACTCTCAGTACTTACTTACTTAGGTGGCGCCACAGTCCGGGGTGGACCTGGGCCTCAACCAATACGCCTCTCCAGTTAGCGCGATCTTAAGCTAACTGTCTCCAGTTGCGAACTCCAAGTTGGTTGAGGTCCCCTTCCACTTGCGCGCGCCACTAAGGCGAGGTCTTCCTTTACTGCATTGTCCCTCCAGGTTGGAAGCGATGACTCTTCGGGCCGGACCATTGTTGTCCATTCGCTCTATATGGCCCAGCCATCTTAGACGACTAATGCGTACTTTTCTGACTAGGTCGATGTCGCTGTACAGCTCGTAGAGTTCGCTGTTAAATCTTCTCCTCCAAAACCCGTCAACGCAAACGGGACCAAAAATCACTCGAAGAATTTTGCGTTCGAAACGACCAAGGAGATCTTCATCCGCCTTTGATAGCGCCCATGCTTCTGCACCATAAAGCAGGACTGGGATGATGAGGGTCTTATACAGAGTTTCCTTAGTATTTCTCGACAAGGCCTTACTTATCAGTTGCCGTCTTAGGCCAAAGAAACAGCGGTTGGCAAGTGTGATTCTTCGTTTGATTTCTGATGTGATGTCGTTATCAGAGTTTATAGCGGAGCCGAGGTAGACAAAGTCCCTAACTACCTCAAAGTTATAGCTGTCTATCGTGACGTTCTGCCCGATTCGTCGATGTCGTGTGTCCCTTCTTGTTGACAGCATATATTTTGTTTTACCCTCATTCACCACTAAACCCATTTTTGCCGCTTCTGCACTAATACTTGCAAACGCACCAGTGACATCTCGCTGTGTTCTGCCACCAATGTCAATGTCGTCAGCGTATGCAAGAAGTTGCACAGACTTATAGAAAATTGTGCCTCTGGTGTTGGCTTGTGAGTTTCGCACAATCTTCTCAAGAATGATGTTGAAGAAGTCACATGACAGCGCATCACCTTGTCTAAATCCTTTTTTGACATCAAAGGTCTCGGTGAGATTGTTTCCGACCTTTACGGAGCAGCGAGCGTTCTCCATCGTCATTCTGCACAATCTGACAAGTTTGGCAGGGATGCCAAAACTAGACATGGCTCTGTATAGCTCGTCTCTATAAACGCTGTCATATGCGGCCTTAAAATCGACAAAAAGATGGTGAGTATCGATCTGGTATTCTTGGGTTTTTTCCAGGATCTGCCGTAGTGTGAATATTTGATCGGTCGTGGACTTACCGGGCCTAAAACCGCACTGATAGGGACCTATCAGATCGTTGACGAATGGTTTCAGGCGTTCACACAATACAGCAGACATGATCTTATACGCAGTGTTCAGGAGACTGATGCCTCTGTAGTTGGCGCAGTTTAGAGGGTCTCCTTTCTTGTGGATCGGGCAAACAATGCTGAGGTTCCATTCATCAGGCATGCTTTCCTCTGACCAAATCTTGGAGATGAGTTGGTGTATGCACTCTACCAAGTCATCTCCGGCTGCCTTGAAGAGCTCGGCAGGTAAGCCGTCTGGACCAGCAGCCTTGTTGGATTTAAGCTTAGATATTGCTATCCTCACTTCATTTTGGTCAGGTGGACGGAAATCTTGGCTTTCATCGTCCAGGTTGAATGGCTCGTTCTGCCTGACAGCGGAATTTGTGTCGTCTTCGCCGTTTAGCAGTCTGCAGAAATGGTTTTTCCATGTCCTCAGCACCGACTGTGACTCTACTACAAGGTTTCCTTGCTCGTCTCTACAGGTCTCCGTTCGGGTCTTGTTGCCATGACACGTTCTTTTTACCTTTTGGTAAAACTTCCGAACATTGTTCCTGGAGTAACACCTCTCTATATCCTCGATCGCGCGCTTCTCATGCTCTCTCTTTTTTCTCCGGAGAAGCCGATGTTCTTCCCTCCTTTTTTGCTCGTAGAGCTGACGAGCTGCTCTCGTCCTTCTATGCAGCGACGCTTCGTAGGCACTTTGTTTTGCTGCATGTGCTTGCCGGCACTCTTCGTCAAACCAGGGGTTTCGGGGGGGTGGACTGGTGAAACCGAGCACATCAGTTGCGGCGTTTTTGATGGCTTCTTGGCATCGGCGCCACTGGTCTTCGGCACTTGATGCTGGCAGCATAGGACTTCTCGAGAGGTTGAGGGATACGCGATCGGCAAAGGTTCTGGCGGTTTGTTGCGTTTGTAGTCGTCCAACGTTAAATCTCCTCACAGTATTTTCTCGTTGTTGTGGCGTCTTGGATATCCGCATCCGTACCTTGGCTACAACAAGGTAGTGGTCCGAGTCTATGTTGGCCGCTCGGAAAGTTCGGACATCTAGAATACTGGAGGAGTGCCTTGCGTCGATCGCAACGTGATCAATTCTCAGTGGAACTGCTTTATTGGCGGTGACTAACGTTGGCAATTGTTTTTTTCGTAAACCAAATCATCGCAAAAAGCAGAACACCAACAGACAACTGTTGAATTGCTACCATAGGATAAGTACATTGGAATGTGTTGTTATTCCCCTGCAGCGACATTCATAATCTTAAATGCTTTATTTCCTCCCCCTTTCGCTGTTTAAAGGGATTTTATTCGTCGACATTGCTTTTGAATTTTACAAATTAGATAATATATAATATATACTATGAGTATGTAGTAGTTTTGAATCCTTGCATTTTTTGAAAATAACCCACCCGATATGAACATAACGAACATTGTTAACGCATACCTAAATAATAATTATTTTTAAATGGGTCTCAATATAAATCTGGAATTGTCGATAATCCTTATTCAGAGCTCGAAAATAACTCTCAACCTATATTTTCAATTGGTTTCTCATGAAGAGATATTCCATTCGGCTTCAATTCAACATTAAGGTCTTGCTCTGAGGTTCATTTACATACACATACACTTACCTTTCCGCTCTTTGGTTGATCGTTATTTTAAAAAATTTATATATACTATATCACTCCTCAGTTAACTTTTTCCATAGAAATAAAGACCTCATTCTTCGAAAATAAGTAAAAAAATATTCAAATTTGTATTGAATTGAGTTTTTATCTTTATTTAACATTATAGCTGTTGTGAACAAAGAAAATGGCTTGATACTTAGGATATCATCATCTGAATGGTTAATACAAAATATTTTTCACTGTATTCATCTGATTTCCTGCCCATTGTCACTTTCACTTGCACTGAACTTCCTTAGACGAGTGTTATGTTCAAATAAGATTAATTTTTTTTCTGTCAGTGATTCGGTTGACCGCTCTGAGCGTAACAAAAAAAAAGTACTATGATAAAAAACTGATCAGTATGTGATCATATTTAAAATTCTCAACAACTGAGAGTGATATTAAGCCCTTTAAAAAGTTTGAGAGATATTTTCGAGCTCTATCCTTATTTATAAATAACGACTAGTGACCATTGTTCCCAATAATAATATTGCATTATAAAGATTCCCAAGTATTGATTTGCACATTTAAATTTCAGGGCCGGGTTTTCGCTCTAATTGAAGCCATCTCAGAAATGTATCGATCATTGGTACCCGTCAAATCGTGGCTCTTTTATCTGCTTGTTTCCTACACTGGATTGGACATTGTAAGTACATCGAAGGGAGGTGTGCTTACAGCACAAATGTAAATGCTTCCATTTCCACAGATTGTTGGCATGTTTTTCTTCTCGTCCCTATACATGGGCGCCAAAGCCTTCGAGTTTGTTGAACGAGGTAAATTTTTGAAAAAGACTTTTTGCAGCTTCCTCAGGAATGTGGTAAGTTAACAAACAATACCCACATAAAATATACACATAAAACTTTATTCAGGACTACGGACGGCAGCCTACAAAGGAGGAAATGAATGAAGCCGGAACAGTTTGTCCTATTTGCCACGACAACTACGATACGCCCGTAGTTCTCGAATGCAATCACATCTTCTGCGAGGTGTGTGTGGGTACATGGTTCAAACGCGAGCAAACCTGCCCAATGTGTAGAGCCAGAGTTGCCGATGACCCTACCTGGCAAAATGGGTCTACAACGCTTTTCTATCAATTCTGTTAAATGGAACAAATGTGAAAGATTATTATTTTTATTGCTACGATTACAAATTATTAATTTTTTTTTTTTTTTTTTTTCAAGTTAACCAGATCAAATGTAGAAATATTATTATGTATTTTGAAGTTATAATGTTATTGTGAATCAAAATTTGAGAAGTAAAATTTTCTTCGATTTATTTTAAGCCAACTGTTTTACTCTGAAAGTGGCGACCATCACTTTCGGTTGCCTGTTTATTGATTTCCTTGTGTCGATTCTTGGTGACTATCTCTTCGATGACCTCGCTATCGCCTTTTATAAGTCTAGTTCGTCCTGTTTCGGGATCGATTTCACGACGAATTTGGCTTTGTCGTTTTTGATATTCCTCTGGTGTTTCGGGCGCGTGCGACTTGGAATACATTAGATCTGTAAAAATCAATATGTGACACCTGGGACATTAGATAATTCATGCGTTTTACAAAGTACCTTACCAATGGGCACTGAGAAATCCGGCTCGTTTGGAGCTTTATCTTTTTTGGTTTTCTCAAGCTCAATTTTTGCCAGTTTTTTTAGTTCTCTGTCTTTTTGCTTTTTTTCCTTCTTCTTTACTTTAGATTTCTTTTCTTTTTTCTTTTTTTTCTTATCCTTTTTTTCCTTAGAATGTTTGTGATGTTTCGGTTCATCCATAGTTTGGAAAATGTAAATGTTTTTATTTTCGTTCGCACTTCTCCGTTTTGTTTTTATATATATATATATTTTGACAGGTCATATAATGACATTTACGGAGAGTTCGCATTTGCAGTATTGATTATAATTATGGCAAGCCCACAACTTTAATCAAAATGTACCAATTCTGGAAACTCTGTACTAGAATAGATGTTAGCGTTTGGCATTTCGTTTGTCAAATCGTAAAAATTTTCTTTTGCTTTTTTTGACTACTTAAACTTTGTAGTTGAGCCCAATCTTGGTCTTAAAATGTTGCTTAAAAAAATGGAGCTATGCCCGGTTTGTAAAATCTTGGTTATCTTTAATCATCGGTTATTCCAGGTAGTAACCAAGGAAAGTGTTTATTCAGCAAAGTATTAACCAGAGTATCAGAATCGACAGCCAATTTTGGCCGGTTAACGTTATTTAACCAATGATTTTCTAGAATCCTGTTTGTTCAAATTTGTAGAAAAACAACAGCTTCCTGATTAAATAAAAATAAAATAAAAGATAATAAACGCGAAATGGAGTAAGTTATGCCTTGTATTCAACATTATTCAGTAGGTACCTATTACTTTATTTGCAAATTTAGTTCATTTGGAAATTTCATTTGGGATTCTAGTGACGATAGTGATGAAGAGTACAATCATTTATTGCTTACTAGCTGACCCGGCAAACTTCGTTCCGCCCAAATTTGTTAATGTAATGAAAATAATAATTCCGAGCATGCACAATGCACTAACTAATTTATGTAATTCGGCAATGATGTTGACGTGTCGTCCAACCATCCGCTTTTTCACTAAATTGACAATGTGAGAAACATGGGGAATCAAGACTGATGCTACAAATGCACAAACATCCATCGATTATCCTTGCAATAAATTATTTGTCATAGTGAAAGCGAGACGCACGGGAAATTGAAGTCGAACGAATGGTAAATCGTTCTGAATAAGCGAAATCTGCGGAATAAGAGTGTTTGCCTTTGAATTTTCCCCTCAAATTCATCACTTGCATGATATTTGATATGAGATCCTTCCCCACGAATCAAATGCGATCCGTTACAAAGTTTCGGTACATTGATGTTGCACAACAAAATTTTAACTGAGCCGACTTTCAAATCCAATTTATGTTGAGGTAGGCCCGGAACATTTAAAGAATTCAAAAATTCAACTAATCCCCATAAAGTTTTTTTTGACAACAAAAGGTAGAATTATGCCCTTCCTTCCAACCAAAAAATCGTAAAAATCGAACTACCTGTCCCCGAGTTATGGATGCACATACGGACGTCAGTCTCTTTTATATGTAGGTAACTGTACCCACCCGGCTTTGCCCGTACCTTTCGTATTAAATTATGCTCACATTTCGCAAATTGCTTTATTTGGACAGCGTCCATTAATAATTTTCATCATATGACTTTAGAAATAGCGTTTGATTTTGTTTTTGAGTGAGACGTGCCACAATCCGTTTTCTTATCCCGCTTGTGTTTTTCAAAGTTCCACCTATAGGTCAAAAACTATCCGAAATTTAAAACTGGAAGTAACCATATCCATCTACAAAATTTCAATCAACTTGGTAGCGCTGATTCGGCGATCGGCAACAGCGCCACCTATCAAGTCCAAAAGTATCCTATCCTTCAAGCGGGAACGAAGAATATAAATCTATAAAATTTCATTGAAATCGGGTGAGTGGTTTCGGAGATCGATTACAACGCCATATAGCGGGTCAAAAATCCTATCTTTTAAGTTTGCGTTAACCTGAAATACAACAATACGGACAAAACAAAAGAAGAATCATAAAAATTGACCCAGTGGTTATCTAGTTATATCATCATCATCGAATTTCATCCCGAAAGAATTATAGGTATGAATTAAGAAGATTATTATTAAAGAAAATTTAATTGAACTGAAAAACGACATACGCCTACAACGCCACATGTTGAGGATTTTCCGACGATGTGCACTAAGAAATTCAGTTTTTGTTAAAAATAATAAATTAATTATTTTATATGTATTTTATCAATATAATAACTCCGATCGAAGCATCTGTTTTAAACGATATTTATTTTGTTTACATCCTCGTTGACGATATTTGCAGCACGCATTCTGTCAATGTTATGCCAACGCCATAAGGTTACATCAAAAAAGTTTGAACTGTAAAAGCGCTATGGTTACATTAGATATAATTTAATATGGTGGTTAAGTATTCTTAAATTTTCTAATTTTCCGCGCAATTTTCTTAATTTTTTCTTTCATAAGATTTTTCTCCTGACAATAACAAACACAACAAAAAAAATTAGCGAAATCGGTCCAGCCGTTCACGCGTCATGCCGCGACCAAGGGAAATAGGGCTTCATTTTTATATATATAGATTCAGCATTGGCACATTTGTTCGAACAGCTTGACTCAATGCGATTTGTTCGAAGTCCATTTCTCGCTCCAATTCTCGTCAAATCAAAGCTTTGTTGCGCATTTCATCTGACATCTCCAGTTCATTATCCGATGTCACAGTGCGAATTCGATGCAAAATATCGTCGGCCATAATATCATCTTTGTATAATCAAAGTATCTATCTACTTCATTTCAAAAAGTTACTTAATGTAATATAGTAAACATAATTTATTAGAACAAACTTTTTGGGTATACCTATATTTAAAAAAAAAAAAAAAAATTTCAAAATTGTTGACAACAACAATTTGCTTGGAAAATAATTAAAATAATTGACAACAACAATTGCTCTTAAAATTCAAAATATATTTTTTTTTATTTGAAGTGTCACTACTTGATTTCTATCCCGTTAATTTTTTTTCAAAGTGTATTTCCCCATTCAAACTTTAATTTTCTAATTTTCCGCGCAATTTTCTTAATTTTTTCTTTCATAACTTTGTTCTCCTGACAATAACAAACACAACAAAAAAAGAATTAGCGAAATCGGTCCAGCCATTCTCTCGTGATGCCCTTACCAACGAACATCATTTCATTTTTATTTATATAGATTGAAAGGCGTCGACGCAATATGTATGAAAGATTAGACCATTTTAATAAATGGGACGATATCGACTTCTTCAGACGGTTCAGATTGTATTTTTTTGTTTCAATTTAAGGGCATCAGTTTTCTTATTTTCAAAAATTTCCCTACATTTTCTTCTTCACCTTATGTAAAATTCAATGAGCTCTTTAGTTTTGATATTTTTGTGCTAAAAAGAAATCTATTTAAGTTAAAAGAGAAAAGGGAACTAATAAAACGCATAATAAACATACCAAAACAATCGCGTTCAACCGAAACAAAATTAATCCTAGATTTAGCTTGATAATTAATTTGGCAAAGCTATGATTTGGTGACCAAAGTAAAAAACGCTCAACAAACACTTATTGGTTATCACGGATTTATTATCACTACTTCTGTCCTTCTGATAAGGAAATTGATTACAGTAAATTCCCTAATAATTATAGATATAAAAATTTAATTTGTTGCTTTATACTTACACGTTACACCACACTAAACAAAAATGTGCCTATTACCCCTTGGTCCCAACACATCAATTAACAAATGAAACCGCCCCTTAACGCTGAACAGCGCACCCTAGTGCTCTCGCATCAAAAAGCAACCATATTAATTAATGTCAAACAAAGAACACGCTACAGCCGTCAGTACATCTCGCTCATTCACTCGTTCAATCCTCAATTCCAGAATTAAATTCGCCATAGACGCAGTGTTATAAAAAAGCAGCCGCGACTATTTGACGAAAAATAACTTCATTTACGGCAAATCAATCACGAAAAAGTGTTAAAGTGTCTGCAAAAAGTTAGTATAAATTGTTTCCAAACAGGTTTTCGCCGAAATTAAGTGCAATTATAAGAAAAAATGCAAATTTTAGCCACGTCATGTCCGAATTTGAGTGGTAATAGACTAGACGCCTTTTGGCAGATCACCGCTACCCCGTCCTCCGCCGCGCGCGTAAATTATGTTCATCGGCAAATTCAATTCACACGAATTTTCCATAAGTCAAAACGAGACAACAGGTTTCTCAATGACAGAGTGTGTTCGGCTGTGTGAGAAGTTCAGCAGTCTTCCCTCCTTCTCCTGCGAGAGCTGGACTTCTTTTCCATTTATATTTTAGTTTTTTTTTTTTATTTTCTTTTTTAATGTAACAAAAGCCCGAATTCCTTCCTCTATTGTCGTGATGATTTTTCACATTTTTAATTGCATTTACCTAATAAATGCTGATGCGTTGTTAATCTAGTCGTAGTCACTCCAAAGAACGACATTTTTGTGTGTGCATCTTGACACCCGAGCGAAGACATTGTAAGAACAAGAAGCCCGTGCTTGGTGGTTGGTTGGTGAATTTCCTTTCTTTCATTTTTATTAGCCGTACCCCTAACATTTTGCCTTGCCTTTGATCGCTCAAAACAAAATGGAAATTTTTTTTTTCTTGTTCTCAAATTTAATAAAAATTACTGTGGCAAAGTGGATAATTGTGAAGTAGTGAAAAGTTGGAAATGTGTAAAAGCCATTTTATTTTATTATTCTACACCGTAGTCAAAATATTATAACAAAAAATAATTAAAATAAAAAAAAAAAAAAACAAGACAAAAAATCACTTCTCTTTCTTTTCTTTCTTTTCTCTTCCAGTGAACCCGTTCTGAGAAAGTTTTGTGTGATCTATCATCATCGTTGTCGTCGTCGTTATAATTTATAATTTTAGAAAATCTCGTTGATTTCTGATCATCGGCACGCAGAACACGAGACCGGAACGCAAAAATTTCGGAAAAAAAATTATATTATCACAGCAACGACATATATATTCTATATAAAGTAGTTTTTAATTTATATACCTACCTAGAATTACATAGACATTTTTCGGGGTATAAGCTTGTTACAAATTTATATGCAAGTATTTATGACTTAGGCAAAGCAAACTCGAACGCAAACGTAGCCACCAGCAGAACCACTTACACAGCAAGAGAGGAGGACAAAAAGCCAAACTGAGCAGAATGGATGAATCGCACCCGAAAACACTCTACGTGGGGAATCTCGAGTCGTCGGTGTCCGAGGATCTTTTAGTTGCTCTCTTTGGACAAATGGGGCCAGTTAAAAGTTGTAAAATTATCCGGGAACCTGGTAATGATCCGTATGCATTCATCGAATATACAACTTACCAATCGGCTGCAACAGCGCTAACTGCTATGAACAAACGACTCTTCCTCGACAAGGAAATTAAGGTGAGTGATCTACAGCAAACAAAACACATGATATAATTATTTTACCAATCTGGGGCTATTATTCAACACTGGAATAACCCAAGTTGGTAAGATATTGTGCTGTGTATGTTCTTATTTTGTATTAATAAATGGCATCGCAGGACAGGTGTATTTTTGCCTCTACAGGGTGAGAGTTGTTGAAATTCCCTGAACTATTTAGAAAATGTAAGCTCGGTTTATTTAGTTGCCAAAGTCGCACTGCAAAGTTTTCAGTCTTCTGAACAGACTACAAAAAAAAAAAATTCCATATTCAGTGCATATTCTCACACGCCAAAAACTATTTCTGTAGCCAGCTTGTTATTTATCTTTCAATTAGAAGTACGTGTTAAATCACATCACATCAACTGCACTTGTTCGTCACATGTCAGCTGTATATGCCTCGTTCTTTTAGGTAGCTTTAAACTTTTTAAAACTAGCACTAGGTATGTCTTGGCGCATATTGCAAATGACCAATCTTGGACGCTCTGAAGAGGGAGTTCTAACAGGGAATAATGCTATGGGAAGCTAAAATTCCAAATTTAAACATTTGAAATAATTTGTCTGTCAGATTATCTACAACTACAGATTCTAGGTCTGTTCTTTTATTTTTGTAGGTAGTAAGAATGGAAAAGACTGTCAAAATGGCAGTGGTGGCGATAAAATCTCTCACAGAGAGAGACGCTTACGAAAAAGTTAAGGAACGCTTTTGTAGTAATTTATGAAAAATGACAGATACATAAATCAAATATTCAAAAAATTGTACGAAAAGTCGTTAAAATGTCTGATAAACTCGAGAAATTTGTTAATTTACTAAGAAAATTAGTTCTATCATTTATTTTTAACTTTATTTTGATGAATCCGAGTATGTGGAAGAGTTTGTACTAATTGAACTACAAGCATAATAGAAGAGGACACTGCATTAAGAATTACATGGAAAAGATTGTTCCTTGTTACAGTAAGGAAGAATTTCGTCACCAATATCGAAAAGAATCTTAAAGAGAACATTCAATTTTATTTTGCCTCCTGTTCATACCATTTTAATAAGCAAGAAGTCAAGAAATAATCAACGCATATGCCAAATGGGACAACAAATTTCAAATCAGCTGTTAGTTGTAAGGTGACTGACAGCTTTTTCACTTCTTACACCAAGAAATTTGTTGAGTAAAAATTCGTAAGATTCTCAGTGGAGGGGTAATATCTTGCTCTCTCGATGACGCTCTCTTTTACGAATTTTTTGAGTTAAGGAACGGAATTGAGTAAAAATTCGTAAGATTTAAAAGTAAAGGAACAGACCTTCTAATTCAACTACGCATAGATATTTCGAATTTAAGTTGACAGGTACACAGACTGACGTTTGCTCCAGAGAAAAATTGAAAGCACTAGACACTCGAATCTCGAAGTGCATCACAAACAAATTACAGAGAAAGTTCGCAATGCGTTTGCTCATTTTAACTGCATCACCATACATACATAACATCATTAAAATACGCTTTATATTGACTAATTTGTAGTCTGCCAATTATATTTGTCGCCATGCTCTCAGACTCAATTCTACACCGGCGACGAAAAGTCGGATTGCGAATTGCGACGCCAGCCGAGCAGAGTAATTTTTCCGTTTCGTTCCGCTATTTCATTTACGAAAGCGGTAAGAGCGTATAAGTTTGTTAAGAGAACCACTCTTTGTTATAACTCAACTTTGTGACGGCATATAGACCATAAACTAAACATGAAATAGACTGTCAGCTTTCGTACATCTCCCCGATTTCACCCGCAGATTTTTTCAATAATACCCGCTTTCTCTCTCTGAGAGCGAGCCTGTCTGTGAATACGTGTAAAAATGCAAAACAGTCCCACACGCCACATGCCACACTCGATATAAAAATGAGAATCCACATCAGGCTACCTGACATCTGGTTAAACCGGCAGTGTAGGCTGGTTTTTCTCAAGTATGTGTGTGCCTCCTTTGATTAACATGGCACAAATACATGAATTCAAACTGGGCTACACTCAAGGCCAAATTCAGTTTGTAGGCAATTTCTCTTTTTTGGCTGAAGCCAGTTTGTGATATAGACGCGCACGTACGTGCTGTTTTTTTTTTTTTTTTTTTTTATATACTTCTCCCGGGAAAGGCGAACCTATAACGCTTGAACAGCGCCCCGAGATGCCTGCAGATGTATGTTTGTTCTGCACTTAAATTGCTGCAAATTGTAGTCTTCTGGAAATATATCCCCAGGAAGCGAGTTCCAAAGTTTGCTTGTCCTGTAACAGAAGGAGTTTTTGAAAGTTGATGTCCTCGCGGTTGTCAAGTGTACTGTATGGTCATGAGCATTAGCAGCCTGTCTTGTTGGGCGCCCAAAAGTTGCATTTCGAGGGATAATGTCTTTGAGTTCCTCAGAACATCTACCATGGAAGTACCTATAGAACAAGCATAGGTCAGCGACTTGTCTTCTGTGCACCAACGGTTGTAGATTCGATGTGAGTGTAGGGTCTCCAATGAGTCGAACTGCTCGTCGCTGTATGCTATCAAGCAGGTTAAGTGAATGTTTTGGGGCCGAGCTCCATATATGGGAACAATATTCCAAGCCTGGTCTAACCTGTGCTTTGTAGAGAAGGAGAAGTTGCTTGGGGCTAAAGTACCTCTTTGCTCTAAATAGGTAGCTCAACTTTGCGGACGCCGATTTTGCGATATAGGATATGTGGTTCTGCCATGTGATTCCTGAATTGACTGTGACTCCTAGAAGGTGCATTGAGTCCTTGTGATGGATTGGATGGTCATCCATTTGGATCTGAGGCACTGTTGATGCATTTTTTCTGGAAAATGTTGTGAGCTGTGTCTTATTTGCATTAAATACAACCAAATTGTCCTTTCCCCACTTCAAGATTTTGTCCAGATCATCATTTAGAGAATTAATTTGTTCTCTATAGGCGTTTTTCTTTTTTAGTTCAGAGCGCAACCTGAACTGTTATGCAAAAAGTTTGTGTTTCTTTTTTCGCTCAGATACATCAGAGCTCAAATTTGTGTTTCTTTTTTCGTTCAGAGCATGATCAGAGCGCGCTCTATGAGCTCAGAATTAATTGACTGAGGTGAGGCTGAGTAAAATAAAATCCAGACAGAATCATAAACTAAGTATTATAAGTATATTTTATTTCCGAAATTTGCGGGGGAATCACGTAGGTGCGCGGGAACTGACGGTCTATTTAATATTTATGGACAGAATCATTGTTCGTTACCGAAAACGTCAGGTCCCTTGTGTACATCTCGGTTTCTTTTTTAAAGTTTCTTTTTTAAAATGCAATAAACTGAACAAAATAACATTTTTCCATGTATTGTGTGTAAATTCAGAAAAGTCAAACATTATAAAGAGTTCAACAAATTGATAAACATGTTTATTTACTTATTTTTCTTCCACTTCCGGCACTTTTCTTACTTTTTTGCCGGCGAATCAACAGCGCCTCAGGTATTTCTGTGATGCGTTATGTTTGATCAACTTTGCAATAATGAACACTTGACGTTGAAAGTGAGGCCAAAAGTTTGCATTAATGAACATTTTGCAAAGCATCATGATGCCAGTGATGCGTTACTGAATCGTTCAAGAAATTGCCTCGGTAGGCTTCGCAGTAGCGCATTATGTCACTCCAATATTTCAAGACTTTGCTGATGGTTTCGGGCTGTAGCTCACGGATTGCTTGGGGGATATTGCCTTAAGTGCTTGAACCGTTTCCGGATTGTTTGTCCTTCACGGTTTCCCTCAAAAAAAGTCCCAAGGGGTCAAAAGCTCCGAAGCTGCGGTGTGGCATTTCGCGCCATCCTGCATGAACCAGAGGTCCAAATCTATGTCTTCAATATCAGTAAAAAAAATAAGTCTAATTTTCGAAGAAAAATGGTCCAATGATGCCATCACTCCACAATCCGCACCAAACTGTCACTCTCTGTGGGTCGACAGTAACGTGCGAGTTTTCCGAGCCCCAGATGCAGCGATTTTGTTTGTTATTTTCAAAAAACACACTGTTTGGGCCAATTTGGGCTACACAGGGCTAACTTTGGAAACTGGTTTTCAATATTTCCACACGTAGTTCATGCGTAAAGCGACTCATTGGCCGGGTTCTACTGCCCGCTAGACGTCTAGCAATATCCCAGATGAAGGAACGCTCGCACTAGAACACTAGCGGCAGCGGAAAAGTCGATTAAAGAAATGCTACAAATATCATAAAAATAATATCTGAATTGCTATTTTGTTTACATTATTACCAATTTTATCACAATTACACTTGCTTGGCAGGAAGATTGAGAAATCTCCCTGAAAGGGATATTTCACAAAAAGTGCTAGACGTCTAGCGCAAATGGTGAAATGTCAATTTTTTTTTTTTATATACATATATGGAGTTTGACATGCCGCTAGTCATCTAGCGGGCAGTGGAACGAGGGCCACTGACTTTCTGTCAAGCGGGAAACAGCTGTCAGTGTCAAAATAACCTATAATTTAAAAATAAACCACTAGATGGCCCACTCTTTATATTCCAGTAAATAACTGCTTCCAAGAACTCAGCAGCAGAGATAATACTGAGACACCCATCTTAGGCCGATTTTCCGTTACTTGCCTACAAGCCATATTTTTATGGGGTGCTACATGCTAAGTGCGTTAGTATTGTTACATAGAAATTCGTATTGACAAAATGTCACGTAACTTCATTCACCAACACATTCGCACCTTGCGTGTACCACTTCCACTGTCGGCAAAGTTGCTGCCAGCGTTCATAGAATTTTGTCCGTTGAATTTGAAATTATTCGTTACGTGTGAATAGGATTTTATTTTAGAAATAAGTCCATTCTTGCTGAAAATATGAAAAATGAAAATGTAGATTGTATGAAGGAAAATAAAAACAATTTGAGCAATTTTTCTTCAGTTAGTTAAGAAAAATTTACTCATGAAATCGAAGTTAATGATATTCCAAAGCGGAAACTACACAATAATGTTTCTCCCATTATGTTTCTAGTATATAAAACAACTCATTATATTAATCGTCTTTTAAAAATTTATAATAACCAACCAATAGCATTCAGTTATCGTAAAATGTGGTATTCACGAACTCTATCACATTTCCCCATGGTTGGTAGCGGTTGGCAGCATTGATTTTATATTTTTGTATGTTTTTGCATGTCACACGGATTCTAAATAGACATAACACCGATAGAGAAACAAAATGGCAAATTTGAAAAAGAATTGAGGGGGCCAGCGGCAAGAGGATTGCGAGTTGGGGGTCTCAGTATGTTTTGTCTCTGCTCAGCAGTTGCCATCAGTTGTTGTTGATGTTGAACAGATTATATTTCGTAAATGACAGCAAGTTCTGCAATTATTGTAATTATTCCCTTGTACATTGCGTTAGGTGGAAGTGGCTGTCAGCAAGACGTTTTAAACCCGTATATTAGGCCTCAGTTATAGCCATACACAAAATGCAACCGAAAAAGTTGGAACAGTATGAAAATGAGTTTTTGTTCGTTTAGGCGGTCATAGCGAAAAATCTCTCAGAAAAATGTTTCCCTACGAAAACAAATACAACAAACCAACCACTGATTGGATTCTATAGAAAAAAATGCCTGACAGATGAAACAGTAAAAAAATGAAGTACTTCAGTGGAATGATTCGTTTTTCTTTTGTGGAATGGACTGAGAAGTTGATCAGAAAAAGTTTTTCGTACGGAAAAATGAATAAATTATTTTTATAGAAAACTAAAAGATCATTTGCATACTTTGTTTTGATAATCTAACTTAATAATTCATAAGCAACACTTTAAGACCAAGATTAAGTTCAACCATCAAGTTTAAGTGGTCAAAAAAAGCAAAAGAAAATTTGTACGGTTTGGTTTTACGTAATGCTATAACTAGGGCCTAAGTTCGAGTGGTTAACAAAATTCAAAAGAACATTTTTATGGTTTGGTTTTACGTAATGCTATAACTAGGGCCTAACGTAGTGTCTGTTGTGACACCACGTTTATCTAGGATACAGCTGTTTTCCCTCTTGACGTGACATGCTCAATCACAGACCGCCTTCCAAAAACTTTATGTTTTAATAGAAGATTCTCTACGGAGATCACTAATAGAGAGGCGTGGGGTAGCAGTAGCCCACCAAACTGCCAAAAACGCATAAAGTCGTATACGGATGGTTCCAAAATGGACTCAGGGGTCTGAGCCGGTAAATTCGCACCAAACCAAACTGTCTCGATACCAATGGGCAGAAGCCCAAGCGTATTTCAGGCAGAGCTCCACGCCATTAAAGAATGCGCAAGCCTCATCTACAACTCAGGTATAAAAGGCGCAAACATCCATGTATTCACGGATAGTCAAGCAGCTATAAATGCCCTTATCAGTCTTGCACTGCTTCAATACGCTCCAAACAATATGTACCAGAAACAAAATCAAAATATGGTGAGTTCCTGGCCACGAGGGAATTGAAGGAAACGAAAAAGCCGACGAACTGGCCAGAAGAGGTTCGGAAACACCTTTCACAGGACCTGAACCCTACTGTGCAATCCCTTAATCAGCGGCAAACTTTGCTATAAAGAGCTGGGAACAAAATAACTGTATCTCACATTGGGAGAGCATCCCAGGCCTAAGACAGGCCAAAAAGGTCAATCAACCTTTCAAAAACAATGCCAAAAAGATTTTAAATCTACGTAGGCACGATTTCAAAAATCTAGTTGGCTACCTTAAAGGGCACCATGGGTTGCGATATCACCTAAACAAAATACATGTAGTCGACTCCTCGGAGTGCCGCCTATGCCTAGAAGAAGACGAAACAACTGAGCATATTCTATGTGAATGCCCAGCCCTCTGTGGTATTAGAAGGAATTTCTTTTTCAGGGAAATTATAAGCCCAGAAGAAGTAAAGACATCCTCTGCTGAAAGTATTTTCAGCTACATTAGGAAAGTAAGAAAGACATAGCCTAAACAATTTTTTTCTGATCATATAGGCACAATAGATCTTCTCAGGTCGACGTGGCTCTTATCGCGGTTTGGGAGTCAGAATTAAAAAAAAAAAAATAAAAAATTCTTAAGTAGAACTCTTTATTTCTTCAGATGCAAGCTGCTCCTTTGGCAAAGAGAAGGAACCTCTATAGATGTTCTATAGATTTCAGTTTGCTAGTATGGCTGCGAGCTTATCAGAAATCCCAGACCCACCCACACGCTTTGATAACCTTAAATCTTACACATTTTGACTGCTAAATTCGTGAAATGATTTTCTTATTCTCATTGTTGCACAGGTTAATTGGGCCACCAGTCCAGGCAATCAGCCAAAGACAGACATCAGTGCACATTACCATATATTCGTAGGTGACCTGAGTCCCGAAATTGAAACTGAGACTCTACGCGAAGCCTTCGCACCGTTTGGTGAAATCTCGAACTGTCGAATTGTTCGTGATCCACAAACAATGAAATCAAAGGGTTATGCCTTTGTTTCATTTGTTAAAAAGGCCGAAGCCGAAACCGCGATACAAACAATGAACGGCCAATGGATTGGATCGCGTTCAATCCGAACGAATTGGTCCACACGAAAATTACCACCGCCACGTGAATCGACAAAAGTCGGTGCGAATAAGACCGCCAGTCGGCAGACATTCGAAGACGTATACAATCAATCTAGCCCAACAAATACCACAGTCTATTGTGGTGGGTTCCCGCCGAACGTTATTAGCGACGAGCTAATGCACAAACATTTTATACAATTCGGGCAGATACAAGACGTGCGGGTGTTCAAAGACAAGGGTTATGCGTTCATTAAATTTATGACAAAAGAGTCAGCGACTCGTGCTATCGAACACACACACAATACTGAAGTGCATGGCAATCAGGTGAAATGTTTCTGGGGCAAGGAGAATGGCGGGGACAACTCGATGAATGCCACAGGTGCTGCGATTATAGGCCCCGGAGGTGTACCATCGCAGCAGGCAACACTACCCGGTCAGGTAATTACACCACAGGCAGCAGCTCAGTATCCATATGCGGCAGCGTATCAACAAATGGGTTACTGGTACCCACCAGCGGTAAGTTCTCCACTCACTATTCTGTGAGGCAATGTTTAAAGGTCTGTTCTGTTCTAGGGATACCCAGCTCAAATGCAGACTCAGTACATGCAACAAGGATACTATCCATACGCCTATGCAGCCAGCGCTCAACAAGGAGGTAATTCAAGCGTTTTATTTTAAAATCTTGTAACTTTATAGTGAACTCAGTTTTTGAGTGACTGAATTGATTTGCATATGCCCACATTTTAAAGATGACGCTAAGAATACGGCGAATATTCAGCGTTGATGGAAGCTTCCTTTAAGTAATTGACATGTAAAACTGGGTTGCAACACATCCCCACAAACTTATCATTCTCGTAGTTTCTATTGTTTGTTCAGCCAACAAGGCTCTCTCGTTTGCACAAACTTTAACTATCAGTCTTTTGCACAAAAAAAAGATTCGTGGTGTTCTTGCCTTTGTGCACGGATGTAAGTCTTTCTTCAACTTCGCCATTGGCATCTTAGGTACTGTAAAAAATGGGTACTTTTTGACCAGATCGACGTCACTAAGGACGGCGCTGTTGTTATAGTTTGAAATGCCTCGATCGCGCATTGTGTCGGATCTATGCAATTACTTAGAAGTAGTCGTTATGTGACAAGCGACTTAAAATAATATAATTCCATCCAGTAGTCGCAATTTGCTGTTGTTATTCATATAACATCTTCAAAATGTGTTCAACTTCAGGTTTGACTCAACTACGCACGTGTGTGCATATAATTTGAAGGATTTTATTGTTTTTTTTTTTTATTATTATTATTTTCCTCCGTAGACTAGTTGGTTTCGTTCTCGTTTACTATAGCTAAACACAACTTTTCCACCATGGAATAGTAAAGTGTCAACTATAAAATTCCACTTTGTAACGAGTGCACGCAAAAGTGCATTAGCACTGTCCTGCTGTTTCCATACAATTACATTAATTTACAATTTAATCCAGCTGCCGATGATTTTTTCAGTTTTCCGATTTCTTAAATACATTACTATAAAAGATTTCATTCCATTCAGACGTTCTAATTACTGATACTACTTCATAAAAAGATGTACTTACTTTAAACGATCTAATTTTAGCATCTTATCGCATGGTACAGCCAAATGTCGCTTGGGGTGTTCCAGGTGCCGTAGTACCTGGGGTGACTGCGGCGGCTGCTGCATCAGCCGCAGCCGCGAACGGTAGTCTAGGACCTCAAATGATGTACAGTGCCGCAATGCCACAATATCAAACGCAATGAGATTGAGATGATGGGAGCAACATCAGTAGCTGCCGCAGGAGCAGCAGCAGCTTATCCTCATCCTCGTCATCGTCGTCATCTGTTATTCCTGGATTGGATGCGTGCAAAACAGAACTCTACTCATTCTTCTCCGTCAATGAGCAATCAATTCCAACAACATCTACACGAACATTGAATTTCCTCTATACATAGCATTAAATTCAAAGACACTTTTTGATCTACACTATTCCCCAGAAACACACACCCCATCCCACAAGTACACATACACACACGAACTCATATTTCCTCAAAACATTCTTCTACACTACACATCCCCAAAACACAAAAAACACAAAAAAAAAACAACAAAATCTGATGTGCGCCGCCAAGCCGCCCAAACCATAGAAGTTAAGGTCGTTATTAATGAAAAATTTTTAAATTATAATTCAAAAATAAAAACAAAGAATATAAAAAAAGAATAAAATAAACAAAAAGCAAAACGAATATGTAATTTATAATGAAACAAACAAAAAAAAACAAGTATAACACGGTGTAACGTAAACCAATATTGGAAAATATTGAAAGAGATGATATGTAAAATACAAATAAAATAAAAAAACATATTTTTTAATGGTTTTTGATTATAAAGGAATGTAAAACCAGAACAAAATATAGATTTTAAAAATAAATAATTTAATTTAATCTCTATTTTATTTGGATTGGTCATTTTCAGGGGTGGAAATAAATTTGCCGACGTTGTTACGGCCGAATCGGGTTATTCGCGAACGAGCGAATCTACTTGCGGATATCTCATAGTTATACTCATGTATAAACTGCGGGTAATTTGAATAGGGACAAACGCTCCAACTCCTTCTCAAAACAATAATTCACAAACTGAAATTCGACATAATTTCCCAACAGAAATTGTAAGGATAACCCCCAAACAAGCGAGAATCGTTGTTACTCCTCGCTTCGCCACTCAGTACTTCAACACGAGTGTTCTACTCAAAATCTCCAGTTCTTAAGTTTAAAGAGCAAAACGTATGGCGTCTTCGATTGAAGACACTAATTGCCATTTCTATGAAAAGCAATTCTCTCGGATCTTCAATGGAAAACGCCATTAGTTTCTGTTACGATAGATTACTTTATTATACTCACACATTTCGAGCAAAATAAGAGATCTTTATTTAAGATTAGAGTTAGTTAGATTTCGTCAATAGACAGTTGCAATTCTTAAAGTGGTATCGAGAAACCATACATAGAGGAAAGTCAATAAATGTCACGGAAATGGCAAAAATTTAGGCTTTCAAAGAGGACGATCCCGTTTTTTTTTTTTTTTTTTTATTTACTTCTCCCGGCAAAGGCGAACCTATAACGCTTCAACAGCGCCCCGAGATGTCTGCAGATGTATGTTTGCTCTGCACTTAAATTGCTGCAGATTGTATTCTGTTGTTCTGGAAATATATCCCCAGGAAGCGAGTTCCAAAGGTTGCTTGTCCTGTAACAGAAGGAGTTTTGGAATGTTAGTTTACGTGAAATAGCCCGAATTAACAAAATCAATGGCATGGATATTAAGCCAAAGAATTCTTCCCAACAATAGCCTCTCTACTCGTATGAGTCTGTTGAAATCTCACAGCTTACGGGAAAAAGAGAGGAATGGGCGAAGAAGACCCGAAAGAACGACAATTGATAAATAAACACCTCGTAGCAACAACAACGCGTTTGCGGAGTCTTCCCCTCCGTTCTAATCACCAGTTGTCGGGCTTGTACTCGTCGCTCAGTTGGCGCAAGTGGTAGTCACTTGGTCAATTAGAGAAAAATCGAAATGCAAGTTCATTTCCTGACGGAAAAAACAGAAATGTCTTTCCAAGTGGAATTATATACGGAGAATTGACTGTCAAAATTCAAAAACTATCCAAACAATCACTTCAAAGGAATTTGATGATGAATTAGTGGTGTAGTTCGAAATAGCTATCATTCCTACCAAAAATGACTGTGTCTGCGAGTTGTTGTTAAGTGCTATTTCTCTCAAACAATTCACAAAATTGAAGTAATCAAATCGGTTGTGTACAATTAAAAAAATATATGGCAAAAACATGAAAGGGCGTACGCGGGGAGTACGAACTGCTCAAGATAAGCGAGAAAACTTGCGAGAAGCCTCTAACTCGGATCGGGCAGTGGCATAAATTAGGGAAAAAGTCGGAGTAAGTGCTAGGGTGTTTTCATAAACGTCGAAAATCTGTGCTTGTACAATCGTCTTTCTTTTTTGTTGCATTAATGAATACACTTATTCTGCAGCACGTGTGCGTGCAGGCCTGTTTTGGTACAATTTTAAGTAGTCACTAAATGTTCATAAACGCCAGGCAAAAATCAAAAATATCATCACAATAGTTTGGTTTTCGCCACATTCCGCGCCGCAGCTTCTTTTTCCCTTAAAAAAAGTTAAATTTAATTGTGATAACACATTCAAAATTATCAATAAAACTTACATTTTTCGCACTTTAAAATTTTGTACCCCCCGCGCTTCCTGCAGTCAAAAAAATATGGATGCACAATCTGCCAGACGCTGATGACATTTATGACGTTTACGAACATATCTTCTGCAATTCATCTGCGTTTGTTCGATCAAAAATCTGACTTTATGAACACGTCTTACGCAGATCTTAGTTAGGCAGACGTTTATGAAAACACCCCTAGTTTCAACTGTTAAACGAGTGCTTAAGAGTGCCCCACATCTGTAACTAAAAATTAAGAAAAAATATGGAATGGCATGGGATGATAGTCTGATCTACATTTGTGGGAAAAATAGTGAAGCAATGTGTGAAAAATTGAATGAGGATTTGATGAGAATTGATGAATGGTTGAAAATGAACAAATTGAAGGTGAATATCAATAAGACTAAATGTATGAAATTTCGAGCAAGTGAAGAAATTAATGTATATATGGACGGTGTATTAATAAACTGTGTTCAAAGTATAAAATACTTAGGTGTCATAATAGATGAAAAGCTTAATTTTAAGGAACATTCGAATCACGTGTGTGCAAAAATTTCAAAGAAAATCTATTTTTTGAGCAGAATAAGAAAGCAATTGACATTTGAATCTTCTATTCTACTGTATAATGCCCTAGTAATGCCACACTTCAATTATTGCTCGACTCTACTGTTCGGAGCTAATGAAGATGTAAAATTAAGACTCCAAAGGCTTCAGAACAAGGGTATGAGAGTAATATTGAGGTTGAACATTTACACTCCGATTCGGCTCATGCTAGACTGCTTAAATTGGATGAGTGTTAAACAGAGACTGATATATGATGCGATGATTTTTATTTTTAAAATGCGTAACGGTAAGCTCCCGGAATACTTATTGGATGGGATATCGGAAGTATCTCAAATCCAACCGTTTAGATTAAGAAATAATAGTGATTTAAGACCAGAACGATGTCGTTTGAGTAGAACTCAGAAATCTATTTTATATGATGGAATCAACTATTACAATAGTCTGCCCGTGGATCTAAAAAGAGAAAACAGTATAAGCATATTTAAAAAAGAACTCAGTGCGTATATTAAAACCAATGTCGTGTAGCCAAAGTAAAGCATTGATTAATATAGTGTGACACTAATATCTTCGTTTATTCAAAAGTTTTTAACTAATAACTCTATGTTTCCTCAACCATTTTTTCTAGGCGCTAATATAGAGCCCAATCTTGACGTTAAGATGGGTACTCTTGGCCCCGGCCAAGATGGTATGCAGAAACTCTATTATTATTATTAAACAAATGGGAAAGAGTTGTAGAGCAGTATTTGACGACGCATCACAGCATATGGCACATCATCATCACTCTTATGGTGGGATACCATTGAATGTTTTTGAACCATACCAGCAGTATATTGCTCCAATCCATACAGCCAGAATTATAAAACCCTGGATCCAAGCTCAAAGTGTCGATTTAATGACATGGCCCTCCGTATTCCTCAAACGCCTCAAACTTTAAACAACATTGAAAATGTTTGGGGATGTCGTTATATTAGGTCTGTTTCCTTACTTTCTGTTTCACTTTTGGCAATATATCAAATTTCTCTCATTGCGAGAGAATACGCTCACTGAAATTAAATATAACCAAAACGAAAAGGAACGCGTTGAACCACAAATTTGAAAAATGTGAATTTTTTCTAGGCAGGATTTGAATTGCTTTTGTTGCAGAGATTAAAAAGTACAATTCTTTTGTTTCTTACATCTATTTGTATGCGATACAAGCAATAAATATAAATGAAATTAAATTAAAAGTCAGTTACAAATTAGAATTCGAACGATTTGACAATCATCTGTCAGCAATAAGCAACTATAGCCCAAAGAAATTTCTTGGGCTAATATTTGCAGGTTTTTTATGGAGGGGAAGTGTTTTGCTCTCTCTTTTTGGCTCTCTTCTGCCCAACTTTTGCCTAAAGGAACGAAGTTTTACTAAATTTGGCGAATGTGTTCGAATGCATTAGGTCTGTTCCTTTACTTTTGTAATAGGAATGGAAAAGACTGTCAAAATGGCAATGGTGGGGATAGATTCTCTCACAAAGAGAGACACTTACGAAAAAGTTAGGGAACGCTTTTGTAGTAATCTTTAAAAAATGACAGATACATAATTCAAATATTCCAAAAATGGTACGAAAAGACATTAAAATGTCTGATAAACTCGGGAAATTTGTTAATAATTTATAATAATTTAACAAATTTAACAAATCAGACGCCTAAGGTGTCATGGATGCACTACCCATAATTATAGATACGTAAAGCGGAAGTTCCGGCAACCAACATTTCTGCAATCACATGAAAACATTTCTATTTCCGATTTAAAATATGTGAAATGAGAGTGTTACAGCCCTATTGCGAAGATCAACTATCAATCGGTTGACGATTGACAAATTTATCAATTAAAATTGATGTTGGTATTGCGAAAAACAATTGATAAAAATATAACCTGTGAACATAACGCCAAAAATAAAGTTATTAGGTCTGTTCCTTTACTTTTAAATCTTACGAATTTTTACGAATTCTTACGAATTTTTACTCACTGCCGTTCCTTAACTCAAAAAATTCGTAAAAGAGAGCGTCATCGAGAGAGCAAGATATTACCCCTCCACTGAGAATCTTACGAATTTTTACTCAACAAATTTCTTGGTGTAAGAAGTGAAAAAGCTGTCAGTCACCTTACAACTAAAAGCTGATTTGAAATATGCGTTGATTATTTGTTGACTTTTTGCTTATTAGAATGGTATCAACAGGCGGCAAAATAAAATTGAATTCTTTAACATTCTTTTCGATATTGGCGTCGAAATTCTTCGTTACTGTAACAGTGTCGCTTTTTCCTCTTCTCGAATGCTTGTAGTTCAATCAGTACAAACTCTTCCACATACTCAGATTCATCAAAATAAAGTTAAAAATAAATGATAGAACTAATTTTCTTAGTAAATTAACAAATTTCTCGAGTTTATCAGACATTTTAACGACTTTTCGTACAATTTTTTGAATATTTGATTTATGTATCTGTCATTTTTCATAAATTACTACAAAAGCGTTCCTTAACTTTTTCGTAAGCGTCTCTCTCTGTGAGAGAATTTATCCCCACCACTGCCATTTTGACAGTCTTTTCCATTCTTACTACAAAAGTAAAGGAACAGACCTATTGTGAATGAAAACTCAACTTTGACAGTTCTAAAATATTTTTGATTCGAAGAGGATTTTAAGGATTTTGCAAACAATTTAATTAAACAATAATTACGAGTGTTACAAATCTGTAAAAATTTATTGAAAAATATGCCATCAGTGAAATTTTCGAATGGCAAAATGTATATACATAATAATAATAGCCCTTAAGAAATAACAACAATAACAATTAAAAACGATGATGTTCAACATTTTCGTTTAAGAGCCGTCCTTATCAACCCCGAAATTGCGATTGATAGAAAAATTGACAACTACCAATAAAATTGTTCGAGATTGACATTCACAATACCGATTTGTCAACCGACAATTGCTGCATGTTCACAGTCGATCAACACTAAATTGATAATTGATCGTCGCAATACCATTTAAAGAAATTTATTCTTGTTTAATTTAATTTGTTTTTATTTATTTATTTATTTTTATATTGCTTATCAATATAATAATTGATAGTTGATCTTCGCAATAGGGGTGCGATAATTAGTTTCATTAAATTAAACCAACAATTCATCAATCATTTATACGAAATAAATAAATAATTGTACGTTCATCACTTCCGGAAGCCATTTTGTTTTATAGGAAAACGAAATTTCGTAAGCCATCGCTATAAAAATATCAACATGCATAGCTTTCCCATAATTCCTACCAGTGTGTATCTCCTCGTAAGCCAGCAGAAGTGCCGCCTATGATGGTCTAAGTTTTACCAGTCAACGAGCTTATCCGATATGTGTAGTCTAGTTTTACCGAAACATGCGCAAGGCACATAAAATAAAGGTTTACTTTATTTGTGCTCCCGCAGCGTCGGTAGTGGGAATTATGCCAAGCAGAGCGACTATTGGCCATCCCGTCAGTCTCTCAAGCGAAGGCTGCACGCGTCCTGAATATGAGGGTTTTTTTTATAGATTTATTGTAAGCTTGTCAAATTTGAATTCGAGGTTATTTGTAAAAGTCCTCCTCCTAATATATGCATTTGAACTGAGGTACAATAATACAGTCGAGCACGAATGTTACATCGCTTAATAGCGCAATCTAATATGAACTAACGCCATAATTGAGCTAATTCATTCACGCCATAATTCACTTATGGCCTTATTTCACTTTCAAATTGGAACCTTTGTCATAATATGGAGTAAGTTCGTTTTAGAAAGTGGCCTCAGTTCTCATTTGAATGTGAATTAAAGTCACCCGCAGCATCTTCAATAAATTAAATTATATAACTCCCAAAACTAATAACGTATGTTTATTAATACATACGTATATCGACAAAGATTCATAAATATTTATATAAAGTTTACGGCGAATAAACAGTGAGGTAGGAATGGAGGGGCATGCTGCATTCATTTTTAAATAAAAAAGAATCCAAAAGTAACCATGTGTATACCCAAACTTGCACCTACTCCAAATCCAACAGTGACCGACCCCAAGCAGGGGGGTTGCACATACCTTACTGTTGATGTGTGTATATTTATATGGGACCCTATATTTATAATGTATGTAGGAAATAAAAACATGAAATTATAATGAAAATTAAAAGTGAAATGCATTTGAAAGAGTTCAAAAACATTTTTTTGAGATTATTTAACATTCGAATGTGAATTAAAACCATATGGCGGTTTTTTTTGATGGCTGAAATTGACTTTCAAATGAGAACTTGAAAGGTAATCCACAATAGGCGGATTATGGCGTTAATTTGCATTTGAAAGTGATTCGATTTGACGCCATTATGGCGTTAGTTCATATGGCCTTAGTTCACGGTACCTCTTTTTTTATAGTTTGTCACAAATCACAACCCGCTTAAAGTCACATTTGTTTTGTAGCCAGTTTAATCTGATATTATGCCGGTTCGATTGTAGGTATATCTCTTTTCTTTTCTTTTTTTGGATGTCGATTTCAGCTTAGCAAAAATTTACAATTTTACATAGCTATGTATATGCGATGATTTAAATATTAAAACTATGTTTTTGATAAAAATAAAGTAAAAAGTAATTCTATTAAGCAAAACGTATTACTAAACCGATGGAATGTCCATCACTAGTACCAACACGCAACTTTTTGTGGAAAGTTAAGTGTGGAGGTAATTTTCCTCAAAGATATCCAGTACGTTACCGCTATTCGTCTTTAAAGTAGACGAGGTGACAACATTTTCAAAAAGTGATTGGATAATAGAATAGAAAAACTACAAAATAACAAAAGCGTTGATGATAATGAGACAATCACCCCAACTCTCATCGTCGCTTGTCATATGCGAAAGCACGAGACATGAATCGGTAAAACGATTCAAGTCTTTCCTCAATTTTAATATTTGTTCTTTTTTTAAATTACTTGCCTCAAAGAGGCATGACACGACATGATACATCAGTGGCAGTGGCATTTGGCATTAATGAAGGTATGACTATGGGAATCGGGGCGATGGCGAATGATTTTTATGACTAAAAAGAAGAAACAATGAAAAGCCAAGGTACATTTAAAACGTAAATTGCATTATTTTTGATTTTATTCATTTCTAAATGTATATATATAATTATATAAATAGAGGATGGATTACATGGCGTTTCAAAATTCAAAATATCAATATCTATAACCGCACACACACACACGTCTAATGACTACAAATTTATATAGTTAATCGAAGCACATTAACACTTTTTTTTTTTTTTTTGGTTAAATACCTAGCATGTTTTTTTTTTTTTGAGTATTACAATATATATGCATTACATCTAATGTATAACTAATATTCATCACTTGCTTTCGTTCGCTTCTACTTGCTAATAATGTTCACTCTTTGTACATGATTACTGCGACTGCGGAAATCGTCTTTTCACACACAACTTTCCATTTATCTCGAGGAGACAACACGAACACACTCAACTAACATTTAGCAAAACAAAAAGGAAACAACTAAGCCTTACAAATTAAAAGAAAAAATTTACCAACTATTCTTAAAAAGTGTTGAATACTAATATTATTGGACTCTACTTTCGTCAAAAATATTGCAAACATCTAACCGGAACGAAAATTGATAACAAGAAAGAGTGACGCATGTGTCTGCAAATTGTTTTTTTTTTTTATATTAAAGTTTATAGTCGTGTACAATGTTGATACAAAAGTATTAAAAATATACGATATCATGTGTTGGAATGTATAAAAGCTTCTTAGAATTGTGTGTATGAAAGGTATAATTTTTTTTTCCTCAGTGTTTCACTTAAATTAAATGCATTTACACTTTCTCAACGCTGGGCTTAATTGGAAAATTTGTTAAACAAACAAAAACGAAAGTACAACTATCACTTAATTGCTAATGATGTTGTTACAACAATAACAACAACAAAGGCCTTGCAAGGCTAGTGAAAGGCATTTTGTTGGTAGAGGATTGTGATAAACTTAGTACAAAAAAACAAAAACAAAACGAAAGGTGTAAGAAAAAGTAGGAAAAACTTAAGAATTATATTGTATGTATCAAAAAAACAAACAAGAAGGAACAAGGGAGATAAATCTTTTAAATAGTGATGTCTCCGTATTCCTGGGACCACTTTTCGTAGAGCACCAAACTCTGTGGCGCTACTGAGCGTCGAATTCGCTTGAGTGAGTTACAAAAGTCCCGTTCGGTAATGCTGCGCACAGCACTTATGTCCAAGCGTTTTACCTGTTCCACATTCAGTTCTCGGATGGGCTCGAGTGCAGCATCCTTGGCCAGTGCTGTCAAATCAGATCCCGAATATCCCTCTGTCATTATTGAGAGCCGTCGCAGTACATCCACACTTAATGGACTGCCTTGCTTTTCTAAGAGACGCCTGAGCAGAAGCTCCCTTGTCTCCAAATCGGGAAGTGACACATAAACTCGTTTGGTAAAACGACGGAGGGCTGCTTCGTCCAACTCCTGCGGGCGATTAGTGGCAGCAAGCACAACAATGCGATCTCCATCTGGATTACCCGGCAGCCCATCAAATTCGACAAGAAACTCCGTTTTCAAACGTCTCGATGCTTCGTGCTCATTGGAGGTGCGCTCCGACAATAATGAGTCTACCTCATCGATGAAAATGATTGAAGGCTGCATTTCGCGGGCCACAGCAAATAGGGCGCGAACCAACTTTTCACCATCGCCCACATATTTGCTGGTCAAGGAGGCTGCCGAAATGTTTAAGAATGTTGCACTGCATTCGGTGGCCACTGCACGTGCCAAGAGGGTTTTTCCATTTCCTGGTGGACCAAAGAGCAATAGTCCCTTGGCGGGAGCTCGAAGACCTAAACAAAAGTATGCGAAGAAAATGTGTAAAACTACTTCAATACAATTTTCGAGCTTTACCTGTGAAGAGCTCTGGGCGAACCGATGGCAGAATCACCATTTCTTGTAGTGCCTGCTTAGCCACCTCTTGTCCGGCGATGTCGGACCATTCGACTTTTGAGCCACCTTCCACAATCTCATCCATTATTATTTGAACAAGCTTGGGTTCGACGCCCTTAACGCTGACCATGGGAGTCGAAGGCCCACTGCCGCCACTACTGGGCCCAGTGCCAATTGGAGTTCTTGACCGCTGCGGTGGAGTGTTTCGCCCTGAAGTCTGTGCATACAAAGTGATAATTAACTTTTAAAGGAGATGCGAACACAAGTAAAATAAATAATCAATAAGCGGTCCCTTTTCAAGAGTGAAGTGTTTTTTAACAGAAATTGTGCAGGAGCATGTGTGCTATGATGCATGAGCTGAAATGTGAGTGAAATTGGAGGGCATTTGTAAGCAGAAATCAGAAATGAATATGCATTTACTGCAGCAACAATTCTTGAATTGTTCTGAGAAACCATGAGCGCATTTCATTACTAAAGAAGAAGTCGGTTGTTGCTCAGGTCTGACAAAACCTCGGACCTATACTGTGTAATATTGACTTAATGAGATCTAATCTGGATGTCCAATGGTGGTCTGATTCGAATATCTCTCGAATCTATATACTTTAATCTGGATGTCAAATGCTAATTTCGTAAAATATATTCTGCATCATAACCTCAATCACTTACATTGAATTGACGTCGAACTGCAGGTGGAGTGGCGGCTGTTTTCAAGGGTTGACGCGTTCCATTGGCGGTTGCCTTCGAACCGAGATTCCGTGGCAAAGTTTGAGATTTGTTTATGACTCCCAGGTTTCCAGGTCGTTTTGTGCCAACAGTTAGTTTACGCCCAGAAGCTGTTTAAAAATTCAAAATCACAGATAATAACAATTCAAAAATCGATTAGAGCAGGCAAGCGTGGTGGGTGAATTCGAAAACAAAGCGTGCCCACCATGCAAACCATTAAAATGTTTCTGTGCAAACAAAGCTCTTTAAACTCTCTACGCATACAAGTAATGAAAACAAATAAAAACTGAAATAAACAACCCAAAACGAAACAGCTGGTATAATTATATATGATGTAACAACTGTATTATATGGTGCCGGAAAAAGGCAGCGGTGAATGGGGCATCTACGGTATTCCAATTTGTGGTATATTGTTTAATTTCTTCCGTTTACTTTTTTCTTTGCGACTCTTAGTGAGATTTTGTTCATATAGTGTTGGCTATCTTACCTGCTTCGGGTTTCTTGTTCAATGCTGTCGGTGCTTTTGCGGGCACTCTACTCGCACTTGTATTACTGTTTGTGGGCAATGTAATTTGCGTTCGCTTTGGAACTCTACTGACAGGCACTGTGCTCTGCCTAGCTTTTGTGCGCTCTAAAGTGTCTTTTGCTGCTTGACTTGGTATGTATTTGCTGCTGCAGCTGGGCAATGTTATACCATTATCATAGGTATTGGTCATCATTGGTTGCACTATTTGTACTATATGACGCCGCTGTGTGCCGGCTGTATTATGTTGAAGACGTGCATTGGAATTTGTTTCTTGTATCCTCATATTTTCTAAGTCTAGCTCAGCGTTTCTTAGTTCTGGCAGAAGATTTACATAGAAGAAATATTTATGCAAAAAATCAACAAATCAAAAAGAAAAACCATTAACAAAATCATAAACTTAAGATACGAAACAAGAAGAGAGAAAAGTGAACACTAAAAATGTATAACGACATTGATTCCAAAACACATGTGCAACGGGCCACGAGCAAGACAACAAGGTAATTGTATATTTATACAAAGTGTACGAATCTAATCATCATTGTCATATCCATTCAAAGCAATAAAGAGTTGTTAGTACATATATGCAGTCTAGTCTTTAGTCAGTCTTTACCTAGAAAGTGCAAGCGGTCTCTGGCCATCGACAGATTTGTTTGCATTTTGTCGTGCAAGCGTTGGGCTCTCTCCCAGACGTCACCACGCCCACTCCAGCAATCGACTGCTATACCATCTTCCAGTTCTTTGATGCCCTTTCGATAGAGCTCTATGGCTAATTCTTTATGGCCTGTAAATAGAGACGTGAGATGTATTTGGTTAGCTGTAGCATTAAAAAGTATGGCTAAGGGTAGAGCTTCAACAAATAGTATTTCATTCAATGTTAGTACTTATTTTTACACAAATAGTAAAGTGGGCATATAAATTCAGTAGAAACTAAGAAAGCGTTTGGTAATAATTAAGTTAAATTACTTGCTAAACAGCTACGAGAATAAACGGACCAGGGTATGTAGTTCTTTCTGTGCAAACACTTTTAAATTCAACGATTGTGCGACTGTATACCAGAAGCTTTTCTGTTAAGTTATGTGATCATTAGAAGGCTCCTTGTGATACAACGTGAATGCAGAAAAAAAAGAGATTCCCCCTTCTTGTTGAACCAATTTAAGCTTCTAATGAAAAGTAAAAGATTATAAATGTCCGTCTGCTCCCAAATGAAGCTTTCATTCGTGGAAAAACGTCAATCAAGTACAAAAAAAAATGAAAAATGCTTTCCACCTCGTCCTAGCCCATGCAGGTTCTATAATATGACACCTACCGACACCGAGAGTGATCATCTGTTGAACAAGTTTTTTGTATGTTTTTTTATAGTCTCACATGAAACATATTTTAAGTGCTCCTTTGATGCAAAAAGAAGCGTCACTTATCGCCTTTAACCGTTTTATTCAAGAAAGTCTACCAGACAACCATTTCGTAAGTAATGAAGAAGACGTAGTCAGTGAAAGATACTTGCTGGGTTCTAGGGGCCATTTTTTGTTTGTACATATAACATTTTTGCAAGGAAAATGTGCAAGAAGACGGTTCTTTAAACCACTTTAAACACTTTCTTGTGTACTGGGCTCTCAGCTTAAAATAAGTCAATCAAGCTGGTAGATGGGAGAACAATGTGTGAAATTTTATTATTTTCCCAGAACCAGAAAATTTATAAACGCACCTAATTAAATCTACATTATTTGATAAATGCACTTATGGTTTGCCATTATTTTGAAATACTATTGTGAATTAAAATATTACTCACCTTCGTTCTCTTCATCTATCTTCAGTGCTTTAGAAATGTATTCGAATGCACGGCGATGATGGTGCTTTTGTTTGGCTAACAAAGGGTCACCGGGACCAGGCGAAGTTGGTGCTACACCACCACCTCCTCCACCTAACTTTGACGACATTTCCAGCTGCTTGTGTTTATGATGATTATAAGGGTACTGGACTAAGCTCGTCGAAGCAATTGGCTTTGCTTGAATTCTCTCAAGTTCTGTGCCAACCACTATTTCAATATTGCACTCTCGCCTGTGAGGGCGATAAATAACTCGGGTGCTAGCCCCGTATAAATACCGAAATATGCAGAAAAGCTGATAGATGAGCGAACGCAAAACGTTGAAGAGAAAAATAATTGGAAACGATACGACATACAAGTTTTGCTTGTGCACCGACGATCCCTGTGTGCTAGTGCTGTCGTCCGGCGATGGAGTTCGACTTGTTCTGTCATTGATTTCGGCAACGCTAGATTCACAATTGCTGCTAGTTTTACGGTGAGTTTTTGAGTTTTTTATAGGAGATTTGCTGCTACTATTACTGCTGCTAGCATTGCCCGAAGACGACTGGGTTGCAATGCTTTTGTTTCGCACCATTCGGATGGATGGAGAAGAAAGGGTGTCGGATTACCCTTCTATTGTTGAAAAATGTGATATTTTTTTCTACACCACTAAGCACTCAGCAGAAATGTTGTTTCCTTGTCATAGAAATGAATGATTTAGGTCGTTGGGTATAGGTAGTCGTGAGGATTTTTTAGCTAAACTAGAGTGCTGTTAAATGCGGAACAAATGATCGAATACAAAACATTATTTTTGTTTATATTTTCACAGAAATAACCAAAAATAAACACCACTCAAAATGCAATCACTAGTTTTTTCACCCCTTACGAATTATTGACATATTCTGATGGGTGTGTTTGATTTATATGTCAAGAATTGCGTCGTTAAGGGTGAGAAGATATTAGCTTTTGAAGAAGGAGTGGTTTTTTATGCCTGGATCACAATAGCCACCTATTTTAATGAAATAGCCATATTCGCCAGGGTTCTTACCATTTTCCTGGTGAAAAGGATAAAATTTACGTTAATCCGGAGTTTTATTTTTTTTTACTTTTTTTTTTATTTTCATTGAACGCTTTTTCCACTTCGGTCCATGCAAAAATAAAGATTCCAACCGCTACACCGACAGAAATATCAAATTCTGAAGATTGGTCCATTTTCGTTTGTTTTTGTTGTAGGACTGAAAACAAACAGTGAATAAAGCGATTGGATTGAAACGTTTAAGAATTGATTTAAGTGATATTGTTTTGGTACTTAATTATAAGTGAATAATAAGAAAGTGTAAATAAAGTGATTTTATTTTATTTCGATTTCTCAGATATTTGGTGATTGTAGGAAAGCAAAGTATTCTATGATCTTCAACATGCAATAATACAACAGGTACACTTTTTTTTACTTTCAAGAAGCAGTTCCGGTGATATGTTCATGACATTTCTAGTAGGATCCTTCGCTTCAGCGCCATTAACTTTTAGAAGGAACAAGGCGAATGTTAAATCAAACTATAAGACGCGACACAACAAAATATGTATACCCAGTTTATGCCAAAATATCAACAAAAAAAATAAATATGAAAAATGAATATAGGTACACTTTATTTTTTGCTGAGATATTTAGATATCCAATAAAACAAGTCTATTGATTCGCCGGAAATCAATTATTTGTGGTGCGGATTGTGATTTCAAAGAAAAATCGGCGGTTATTAATAAAAATAAAAATGTCCATTTAGATAAAAAGTAAAACACTTGACTAACTTTCTTTAATTAATAACTTTATTACTCTTAAGTGCGGTTCACGTCCTTCTGCTATCGACTCACAATTGGTAATGCGTAATCCGTGCAACACAGAATACACCTCTCCTTGCAGATACTTAGGATGTGTTTACCGTGTCGTCTCTTTTCTCCCTCAACGTCTCGCTCTCTGTTGTTATAGACTCGTCCATCCTGACTTTTTCGGCGTCCTCGTCGAGCTCAGCATCAGCGTTGAGTTGAATCCATCTCTTCATTCTATCGGCAGCGCAGATGGATGAATAAGGTTTTTGGTTCCGTTGTGCAAATGGCATGTCCGATATTTTATACCGATCATGTGGTAAAACGACATTTACCACATATGGTCCTTTGTACTTAGGTTCCAATTTACGTGAAACTCCTGAAGCAGCGACGCCATCATTAAGTATCATCACGAGGTCCCCTACTGCATAAGTTTTGGCCTTTTTGTACTTTGAATCATGTCTGGATTTTTGGGTTAATTGATTCTTGACAATAGCATTCGCTCCTTCGCATCTAATCTGGTCAATAGTTTGTACTTTCTGGTTAGGATCCACACAGCTGGAGAGTGGATTGGACCAAGGTTCCTTGGGAATGTAGCCCATCAGCATCTGGTGTGCAGTCTTTTTGGTAGCCTCGTTATACGTATTATTAATGCTCCACTGGATCATTTTTACCTTCTGGTCCCATCGAATTTCATCATCTGCGCTAGCAAGGAGCGCTTGTAGTATGGTCCTATTATAACGCTCCACTTGACCATTTGCCCTTGGAGTCTTGGTAGCATTTAGCACATGTTGAATCTGATGGTCTTTAACAAATTCTTGAAAGAGTTTTGATGTGAACGCCGTACCTCTATCAGATATTATCCGCCGTGGCGTTCCGAAAATATTAGACATCTCATTTAGGAAATTGATTACTGGTTTTGCTTGGGTGTTGGGTAATGGCTTCATGAGGATGAATTTTGTGAAAGCGTCTACCAGAACAATTAAATAAAGATTTCCTTTTGTTGATTTAATAAAAGGTCCGAGATGGTCGATATGTACAGTATCGAACGGAACACTTTTTTTTTCAATGACGTGTAACTCTCCTCTGGGTTGTATTTCTGTTTTGTTATAGGCACACTCAACACAAGCTTTGATGTATCTCTTAACGCTTTGGGTCATTCGCGGGAACCAGTACCTAGATTTGAGATGTTTAGTGGTCTTGTTTTCTGAAAAATGACCCATTAAATCATGGCTTCCTCTCATTACTTGTTGTCGCACACCTTTCGGGATATATAACCGTGTCTCTCCTTCTACCAACCTGTATAACCGACCCTGTTGTATCTTATAGTCCGTATGTATTTGTTTTTCATACTTGTCAATTGGTTTTCTTTTGAGTATGTCTACAATCTGGACTATGTCAGCATCTTGCAATTGTAACGAATAAATCCAGTCGTCTTCATCGATATTTATTTTGAAGATATCCATATCTGCTACTTCTGTCTCTGTTGCTTCCTCATGCGGCCTTCGAGATAGAGCGTCAGCATGCGCCATAGCTTTTCCGGGTCGGTGTTGTGATGTGCTTTTTGTCTGCGGCCGGGGTATGACTCGTCGGGTCCAGGGTTGCCCCCAAAGAAACACTTAACTTCGGGGCGTTGTACAATTTCAGTTTATTTTCACCTTAAAAGAAGAACAATTCAAGTTAATTTTAATTCTACTTAAAACGACCTTAACAACCATTGGATACGTAAGTGGTAGTTACGGGGAGGTCTGGCGGCGGTGGCGGACTGGAATAGCTCACAGTCACGGTTGCCACATTGGTCATTTGTGACCGAATTTGGTCATTTTTTTCTATCTTGGTCACATGGTCATTTCTTATTCCATTTGGTCATTTTTTACGAAATGAAAAAAGAAACTCGACTTTAATTTTTATGCAATGCGATTCTTTTTTTTTTTGTCTGATGTAAATGCTGCATTAATATGTGCATGTACGATCACTGAATGAATGCAATTCCTTCATTTGACAATTTATTGACAGAAATACGAAACAACTGCTACTTAGATTTGATCTCAGTAATAATGATTTGTGAAACTTATCCATAACTAGCGGAACTGACAAACTTCGTCGCGCCCAAAACAGATTTTTTGATTTAAATAATTTCGAGCATCTAACCTTTGCGATCGATTACAGTTGCATTTTAATTGATGATTGATTAAATGACACACACTGAAACTTCAAAAACATTTAAACTACACGGTTACTAACCTATCGATGGATTGATTATTACTTTTATTGTAAGTGATATCCATCCTCTTCATTGCAGAGCATGAGTGGATTGCAATGCGTCGTATGAGCTATGGGTCTCATATAGTTCGCCCTGCACGAATCCCTACGCAGGTGCTCGAAGTTATTTTCGATAATCTCACCGGAATCACTGAAACTATGCTGACGACTAAAAAAATACCAATACAGCACTGAATGACGAGAAAGACTTAAATATATATCTTCACGAGTTCGATGAAAAAAAAAACCGTAACATAATAACTCACTGACAGCTATATGCATGTATGCGCACGTATGACATCAGCACAGAATAAACACACAGCACACGCTCATATAGGCGCCTCTTTTTTTTATATGGACAGTTGTTGACATAACTCACGAACGCGTTGACTAATTTTGTTCAAACCTTAGAGAAACCAATTACACGGCCATGCAAGCAAACCCCAAAAATTTGATCGAATTCGGTTTGACCGTTCGTGAGTTATAAAGTCACAACGCTTTTGCAACTCTCTTTTATATATAGAGAGAAGAGGAGAGAAGACATAACTCCAAAAGGTGTTTTGTTGGATTCCGAAATTTCACCTTTAATTAATAGTTTTCCTAACTTGGTTCAGGGTACTCAGGAAGATGTAGTGACGGAGTGGAGAATGCTAAGATTTTCAAATAATCATAATCTTAACGATAAAACATGCGAATTTTGGGAAAAAGTCGGTTTTCTTAAAAATGCTTTGAACGAGTATTACTTCAAAAATTTAGCGGAGCAACGTTCGACATCAAGACCTACCGTCACCGATGAAGTATCTGAACGAATTGGTAAGCTTGAGAAACTAATAGACCCCCAAATGTATCCGCAAAAAGTGGGTTACAAAAATTGATCAGCTTTCATCTATTAACTGCTGGGATGATAAAGCTACCATATACCACATGAAAAACCATCTTGTTGGGTTGGCTAAGGTATGGTATTCAAATTTACAAGATTACGATTTATCTTGGGAAGATTGGAAAATACTTTTAATAAGATCTTTCCCAAATCACATCGACTTTTCGTTTACATTAAGAAATCTGGTCAATAGATATAAGCAGCCCAATGAAATAATAAGGTACTTTGTGAATTTATTTGTATCTGTTTTTTTTTTTTTATTATTATCAATAGATAGGTAATTAAAAAAAATGTTGGTCATTTTTAGGTACAGTTGGTCATTTTTATTTCCAATTTTGGACACAAAATTTATTTTCAAGTGGCAACCGTGCTCACAGTACACAGCCCACGGTAGGAAGGATAGAAAGCTGTGGCGGACTGGAATAGCTCACAGTACGCAGCCCACAGTAGGAAAGGATAGAAAGCTGTGGCGGACTGGAATAGCTCACAGTACGCAGCCCACAGTAGAAAAGGATAGGAAGCTGTGGCGGACTGGAATAGCTCACAGTACGCAGCCCACAGTAGGAAAGGATAGAAAGCTGTGGCGGACTGGAATAGCTCACAGTACGCAGCCCACAGTAGAAAAGGATAGGAAGCTGTGGCGGACTGGAATAGCTCACAGTACGCAGCCCACAGTAGGAAAGGATAGAAAGCTGTGGCGGACTGGAATAGCTCACAGTACGCAGCCCACAGTAGAAAAGGATAGGAAGCTGTGGCGGACTGGAATAGCTCACAGTACGCAGCCCACAGTAGGAAAGGATAGTGTGGCGGACTGGAATAGCTCACAGTGCGCAGCCCACAGTAGAAAAGGAGAGGAAAAGGCTTGTGGCGGACTGGAATAGCTCACAGTACACAGCCCACAATAGAGAACAGATTCAATGCCGGATGTATTGCACCCGAAACCAGTGTTGCCAGGTCGTGGGGGATTCCCCTTTTTGTGGGGAATTTCAAGAAAAAAATACGCGAAAGGGGAAAAGGGGAATCTTCTCTCTTCCAGAACGAAATGTGGGGAAAATAAAAAAAAAAAAAATTTCAATACCTACTTCACTCCAATATTGGGCACATTCAATAATCTAGTTATCTTCAGTGGACTAGATTGGTCTGGATAAGACTCAAACTGAACGCAAAAACTAGATTGGTCGGGAACATCACTTTTTCTACCTCAAGCACATTATGCGAACTGTCAATTTAGTACTCAGTCACAATTTCTTGACTCGTCGTCGGCTACCCCTCCAAAAATGTCAACTGAAACAGCTGCTTATATGACTGATTTCAGCCAATCAAAACCGAGATACATCTAGTCAGACGGCTGCTGTCAGAATTACTAAACTAGAAGCTTGAACGTCCCCATTGCCTTTTAAATAGAACCAAAGTTCTGCTGAGGTACCTAATTGGGTAATTTGGCTCAAGTATCGTAGCTTTCGCTCAATGCTCCGAGCAAAAGAGAAATGGCTCATTTTATTTGAACTTCTCATCTGTTACCCAATACGTTTGATAAACATAATTTTTCGATTCTACAGTGCTTTTATTTTATTTTTCCACTTTATTATAAACTTTTCAGTACATTTTTAACATAATTATGCTACAGCCATATAAAATCTGTTCTGTTCTCCTATCAGTGTTTCAGCTGTCACTTGTTTTTTTCTTATTAGTTGACACTGACGTTGTTGCGAAGTACCCTATAACTGGTTAAAATATTAGACAAGTGAATGGACCCAATTATTTTTTTGTAACTAGAAAAAACTGCCTCTTGTGTGGAATGGCTCGGAAAATGGCTCAACGCTTCGTACGCAAGTAGCGCGTTTCATTATAATCGTATACCTATGACTGAGATTTATTGGCAAAAACTGTATAAGATCTAGACCGCAATAGAATAAAACCACTGCTCCTTTTAACATTATAAAAATAAGTAAAAGTTTATATATACAATAATTCATTTGAAGTTTTCTATTTACAGTAATTTCCCTTGTGGGATATTTGCTGTGGGTGAGTGCATTTTATGCATTGTGACGTTGCTCGCCGTCACGTCAACAAGCCATATTCAATATGCACAAGTTCATTCTTACTAGATTTCAGTTTTTATTTTGGAACTTGGGTGAAAAATTTGTAAGAAGCAGTCAGTTTACTCAATATTTAGATTGTGGGGAATCCATGGGGAAAACCACCACGAAGAATGGGGAAAAAGGGGAATTTAAAGGTCTTTGATGGGGAATTTCACTTAAAGCGCCTGGCAACACTGCCCGAAACTGAGTGCACTGTTCTCCCCGAACTACTTTTACCCATGGGTACTCATGGATTTCGTCGCAAAAAGTCAGTGTGACTTATAAAACCAGTGTAAATCGGTCCGGTGTGTTGTTGTTGCTTTTGGACGTTGGTTGTTGATTTTGTTGCTGGTAGGTAGTTCGAGGTACCGGTGGTTGGTGACTCATTGTTGGTGACTCATTGTCCAGTGGGGCGGTCAGAGGTATCCAGGGGTGTCGATCAGAGGCGGTTACCCCTCCCGCGGGGCGGGTCGTTACACTCCCCTCTCTCTTCGGAAGACGAGAACCTTCTCGTCGTAGCGTCGGTTGGTGCGAATAATCAGACTTTCCCTGGAAAAAGAACAAACGAAACGGTTTTTCTAGTTAATGTATATATGTCTATAATAATTTTTTTTTTTTTTTTTTTTTGTATATATAATAAACTTAAATTGCCTTCAGCGGCTAACAATATAATTATATATATACTGAAATTGTCTTCATTGACTTAGAGTAAGAATGTTTTCTTTTTTGTGGTTTTATTGGTTCGGGGTTCTGCTTTTCAGGCGTCGCCTACGGTTCCATCTGGTGTAGTCCTGGGGGCGGTACCGGACGCGAAGTCGGCCCGGTTCGGTTCTTGTGGTGGGTGTTGCGGTTGGCGGTTTGAGGTTAGCGGTCGGTTGTTGCGGTTGCGTTGGTACCGGGTCCCGGATGTTCAGTCCTTCCTGGCTGAGGATCTGGGGGAATCGGGGCAGCGTTTTCCACGGGGTTGAATGTCGCTCTGGGTGTTCAGCCTGGTGGTCGTTTTCGTCGCTGTCGATGATTACCATCTCGACTGGTTCCATCGTCAGGATGCGGTGCGGCGGAGGGTCAGGTGCCCTGGTCTTAATCCGGACGGTGCGCTGGTTCCGGGTCATTGTCTGCTCCGGTCGGCCTTTCCTCCAGAGCTCCTCTGAGCGTGTCTTCTGGTCCCTCACAGCAATGAGGAAGCCTTGCTCCCCGGCCTTCGGGGTGATCGGAGTTCTGGGGACTGGTTGCAGTGGTGTCTGCCTTGCTTCCTCCCTTGGGGCTGTGGTTACCCGGCGGGGTCGGGTTTGTCGGCGGGCGGTCGGATCGTCCATGGCGGAGGTTGATATGTCTTCGTCGGTGGTTGAACCTGAACTGGTTTGATTTCTTTTCTGGGTGTTCTTTTTATACTCTTTTCGGCCCTGGACGTGTGCTCGTTGTGTGATGACGCCCCGTTTATTTTGGCTGGTGGTTGACCGTATCCGGTGTTGGGCGAGGGGGGTCGTCCCTAAGTCATTCGGGGTCGTTGGGGCTTCCCTCTTCTGGGGGGTAGTTAACTGTTGCTGTTGTGGCGAGAGGCGAGTATCGTCCGCCGGGGTTGGGAGGGTTACGACGCGCTCGGCTCGGTCGCGGTACGTTAGCCTATTGTCAGCTATAGACATTCGGAAGTCGACTTGGTCTAGGAAGTCGAATCCCAGGATCATATCTTCGCGTAAATCCTTCAGATATGAGACCTCTTTGGTGACCTCCTCGGGACCAAGGCCTAGGGTTACCGTGTAGTGTTCGTTGGTGTAGATTGGCTTTCCGTTGGCAAGTTGAATGGATTGCCGTTGATACCGGACTGGTAATTGTAATTGGCGGGCCTTCCGTCTGACTGCGGTGCTAAGAAATGACCGGGACGCCCCGGTATCGACTAGTGCACGAAAGTCCTGGTTCCCGATACGGATGGTGAGGAAGTACCGCGGGTCGGTCCAAGTGGCGGAGGATAGCGTGGCGGTGGGGTTTCGTCGGCATGGACAATCTCGGCTTAATCTCCCGTCCTCTCCGCAGAACGAGCAGAATAGCCGGAAGGGCCGGCGGCATTCTTGTTGATGGTGTCCACGTTGTTTACAGTGCCAACAGTGTGTGTTTCGGTCGTAAGCGGCGGGTGGTGCTTCTAGAGCGTTTAGTATCGGTTGGGTACGGGGCGGGGGAGTTGCAAACCTTGCTGGTGGTGATGTATGTGGGGTGGGCGGTCGGTTGTGTCGTTCTTCGGCTTTGATATATTCATACTCTTCTGCGAGCTCCATTAAGTCCTCGGCGGTTGTAAAATCCTTCCGGCGGATGTATAACCGGTATTCAGGCTTTAGGCCGTCGTAGATCCGGTCCAGGTTAGATGCTACTCGTCTATCCGGATGCTGTCTCATGAGATACTGCATTGAGCGGATAAAGTCCTTCCCCCTTTCCCGGGGTCCTTGTTTCCGTCGCATGATTTCTTCTTCCAATTTATGCGCGAATCTGGGTGGTAGGAAGTGTTTGAGGAAGGCTTCCCGAAATTCTCGCCAGCTGCGGAGTCGGTCTCTGTTAATGCGCAGCCATTCAAGAGCGATTCCTCGGAATACCTCGGGTAGTGGCCGGATTAACTGTTCGGGGGAGAGGCCATAGCATTCTGCGAGCTCCTCAATGCGTTCGAGAAACTCAAGGGTGTTGCCAGTGCCGTCGAATCGCAATCCCCATTTGCGCACGGTGTCCATAGCTCCGGCGTCGAAACTGGGAGTAATTCGGTGGGGGTGCGGCATAGGCTGGTCTTCTTGTGGTTCGGGCAAGGTGGTGCGGGGTGGTGGGACCTGTTGAGTTGGGATCGGTCGCGTGATTCCGGTGTCCCCCTGAGGGGTTTCCTGCGGTGCGGTCGGTGCCTTGGGTTCCGGGGCGGTATCGAGATCCTGGGTTAGTTCTTCCCATAATCGTTGGGTCGACCGGGATGTTCTCGTGTCCTTAATATGAGTGCTCATCGTTTTCCTGAGTTGATCTAGGGTTCCAGTGGTGGGGAGGCCTTTCTCTGTCATTACTTTCGTAAGCTCGGTCTTGTCCAGCTGGTATATCCAGGTTAAGCTGGCGAAGGGGTCCATCTCTTTCGGCGAGACACTCGATTCCTCATCTGCGGCATCCATGGTTTAGGATCTAGGATTTCGGATAGACGGTGGTAACTGGATTCAGGTCGGTGACTGGAGCGGTGTGAACAGGTGCGGGTTTAGACGGTCGGGGGACTTCGTTTAACTGGCGTGATGGTAACAGGTCGGTAATTGTACTCTGTTTGAAGTCCCTGCTCGGGCGCCAATTTGTGATGTGCTTTTTGTCTGCGGCCGGGGTATGACTCGTCGGGTCCAGGGTTGCCCCCAAAGAAACACTTAACTTCGGGGCGTTGTACAATTTCAGTTTATTTTCACCTTAAAAGAAGAACAATTCAAGTTAATTTTAATTCTACTTAAAACGACCTTAACAACCATTGGATACGTAAGTGGTAGTTACGGGGAGGTCTGGCGGCGGTGGCGGACTGGAATAGCTCACAGTACACAGCCCACGGTAGGAAGGATAGAAAGCTGTGGCGGACTGGAATAGCTCACAGTACGCAGCCCACAGTAGGAAAGGATAGAAAGCTGTGGCGGACTGGAATAGCTCACAGTACGCAGCCCACAGTAGAAAAGGATAGGAAGCTGTGGCGGACTGGAATAGCTCACAGTACGCAGCCCACAGTAGGAAAGGATAGAAAGCTGTGGCGGACTGGAATAGCTCACAGTACGCAGCCCACAGTAGAAAAGGATAGGAAGCTGTGGCGGACTGGAATAGCTCACAGTACGCAGCCCACAGTAGGAAAGGATAGAAAGCTGTGGCGGACTGGAATAGCTCACAGTACGCAGCCCACAGTAGAAAAGGATAGGAAGCTGTGGCGGACTGGAATAGCTCACAGTACGCAGCCCACAGTAGGAAAGGATAGAAAGCTGTGGCGGACTGGAATAGCTCACAGTGCGCAGCCCACAGTAGAAAAGGAGAGGAAAAGGCTTGTGGCGGACTGGAATAGCTCACAGTACACAGCCCACAATAGAGAACAGATTCAATGCCGGATGTATTGCACCCGAAACTGAGTGCACTGTTCTCCCCGAACTACTTTTACCCATGGGTACTCATGGATTTCGTCGCAAAAAGTCAGTGTGACTTATAAAACCAGTGTAAATCGGTCCGGTGTGTTGTTGTTGCTTTTGGACGTTGGTTGTTGATTTTGTTGCTGGTAGGTAGTTCGAGGTACCGGTGGTTGGTGACTCATTGTTGGTGACTCATTGTCCAGTGGGGCGGTCAGAGGTATCCAGGGGTGTCGATCAGAGGTGGTTACCCCTCCCGCGGGGCGGGTCGTTACAGTGTTTGATTTCATAATCATACTCTTGTAGCTTGAGCCACCAACGTGCAATCCTTGGAACCAGTTCTTTTTTCTGCATCGCAGTTTTAAGAGCACCACAGTCAGTCACAATTACAAAATATTTACCCAAGAGGTATTGCCGGAATCTGTGTGTAGATTCTACAACAGCAAGTGCTTCCAACTCGTAGCTATGATAAACGGTTTCTTCTTTTGTTGTTTTTCTACTAAAATAAGCTACTGGGTTTAGATCAACACCTTCTCCTTGCATCAAAACTCCAGCGATTCCCTGAGCGCTAGCATCGGTATGAAGTTCATGCTCTGCCGCTGAGTTATATAACACTAAAACTGGTTTTTGAACTAAAATTGCTTTCAGTTTGTCAAAGGACTCTTGTTGAGAGTCGCACCAATGAAAGATACAGTCTTTTTTTTGTCAATTCTGTCAGAGGTAAGGCAATGCTTGAGAAGTTCCTGATACATTTACGAAAATAACTCGTTAGGCCAATAAATTGTCGCACTTCGTGTTCAGTAGTGGGTGTTTGAAAATGTTTGACAGCATCAGTTTTCATTTTTCCCGGCTGAATGGTATTATTTTTAACAATGTGACCCAGAAATTCTATTTCAGTTTTGAAAAATGAACACTTTTTTAAATTTAAGTTTAAATGCTCACGTTTGAGCAATCTCAAGAACTTCTCCAGCTTAACCATTCCTTCGATGATTGAGTTTGATGGAATAACTATATCGTCCATGTACGTAATTATGGTGTCTGGTTTCATCATTTGGACAACAGTATTCATCATCTTCTGAAAGATCGATGGGGCATTCACAAGGCCAAACGGCATTGTTAAAAACTCGTACAATCCGTCCGGAGTGACAAAGGCGGTGTAGTGAGTGTTTTCTGGTTTAATGGGAATTTGGTAATATCCAGACGCCAAATCTAAAACACAAAAATACTTGTATCCATCCAGTTTATTGAGCTGTTCCTCGATGAGTGGTAAAGGGAACTTGATCTTTCTGGTTAACGCATTAAGCCGCCGATAATCCACACACATCCGATCCTCTCCATTTTTCTTTTTGACTAATATGACTGGAGAAGCGAAGTCCGATCGCGATTCTTTGATGATACCACATTCAAGGAGCTCTTCAACAATTGATGCTAGATGTTCTCGTTTAGCATATGGAACCTTGTACGGTTGATACACTACAGATTCTTTCGTCATCAATTCGATTTCCATCATGGCTAGAGTTGTACGACCAAGTTCTTTCTTGTTCATGGCAATGGATTGACGATACTTGTTTAAAAGATTATGTAACTGTGTGATGGTATCAACGTCCAACCCGTTGTCCACCCGGACATCCGTCAATTTGATGGCTACAGTGGTTAGGCAATTATCCACTCTTGCAACAATAAGAGTATCTCCTGTCTTAGTTAAAACACATGCTGGATTATCCAAGATGTCCTTCCCGATAAGTATCTTCTCCGAAAGGTATTCGTCTTCCACAACAATAGCACAGACAGAAAACTTTGCATCGTCTATTTCAATTGTGCATAAGGTAGTGCCAACAGCAGAACATTTTCCACCGCCAAAGCCATGCAGAATGGTGTTGCATTTATCTACTACCGTGCTTATATCTATTGCCACTGTTTTGGCAATAATAGATCTTTCGCTTCCTGAATCCAGTAGAGCTATATAGTGTTTTCCTTCTATGAACACGTCCTTATGATAAAAATCGACTTGAGATTCATGGCGAATGATATTGTGGTAAATCAGGCACTGAGTGACAGGCACTTAGTGAATCACACACTTAGGAATTGTGGTGAATCGGGCACCTGGTAACAATCTGTTTCCCTCTTAAAGTTCCACTTCCAATTGGAGAATGGAATAGAATCTGTCAAGTGATTCTAGTACCTTCTGGAGAAGAGATGGAGTACATCTGGAGTGCATCTGCTACTATCCATTTCTAGAATATTCGCCGATAGGTGGCAGCGCGGATATAAAAAGGGGCGCGTTGACAACAGGCAGTGCAGTTGGTTTTTAGCGCGCGATAGTTGAGTTCGAAGAAAGATAAGTGTGAAGTAATAGAACAAAGCGATTGGATTAAGAGTTTAAGAAAAGTAATAAAGTGATATTGTACTGAGAGATAAATAAGTGTAAAGTAATAAAGTGAAAGTAATAAAGCGAATAGATTGAAACGTTTGAGAATTGATTAAAGTGTTATTGTTTGGTACTAAATAAGTGAATATTTGAAAAGTGTAAATAAAGAGATTTTATTGGAACAGTTGAACAGAATAGTGTTTTATCTTTTCGAATCCCAGCCCAAATGTAACATTGGTGTCAGAAGTGGGATAAAACTTATTCTGTGCTAAGTGTATAAGTGCTATTAAGAAAAGTTGAAAAAAAAAAGTGAAATTGTGAATTTGTGAATTTTGAAATTGCAAAGGACAACAGATGGGTCGTTTATTGCTACATCTAAGCATACCCTAATTAAAAAGTGAGCTAGAAAAGCGAAATCTCTCCACAGCTGGAGGGAGGGGTGACCTCATTCTTCGTCTGCGGGAGGCTGTCCAATGCGAGGGAGCAGATCCGAAATCCATTCTATTCGACGTGCCAGGAGAACCAGTAAGTACAGAAGTTGAATTAGGCGCTATGATGGAAGTACTTCTTGCCAAGATGGAAGAACTAAACAATTCTATGGAATCGAACTTCGCAAAACAGAAAAATTTCATGGAATTGATATTCGCAGAACAGAAAAATTCCATGGACTCGATATTCGCAGAACAAAAGAATTCTCTAGTAGAAGAACAGAAGAATTCTCTAGAACAACAGAAAGATTCTATGGAATTGAAGTTCGAAGCGCAAAAGAATTCTTTTGAAGAGCGGAAAAATTCCATTGTGGCCGCACAAAAAGAACGCGAACTGGAAGGTGACGAATTCAAGGGCAAAGAGTCATTTGTTACGTCGGCATATAGAAAAGAGCTGGAGGAGATGCAAAAGGCAGAGCAACAAGAGAAGAGGAAAGAGTATTTGGAGGCAATAGGTGATGTAACGAAACAAAACGGTTTGGATGTGTTTTATCGCTATGAACAGAAATTGGGCCCGAAGGAAGGTACGAAAGTTGTGTCCGAGGAGGAGCCGTCCACTTCTAAGGAATCGGAAGAAATATCTTATAGCCCATCAACTCGGGTAAAGCGCGCCGGTCATCAGCAGAAGAAGAAAAAGAAACTGACAAGGCAGCTAAAGAACCGACAAAACGGGCGCACATCCAGTCGAATCCGGATGCCGATTCAGATTTTGGTATACACTCTTCATCATCTGACAAGAAGCTTGAAACAGTGGAAAAAAAAAAAAAAAAAAAAAAAAAAAAGATAAGATAATGACAAGTCTGTCCAAAAAGTAGCTGAAGGGCACATAGAAAAAAAAAAAAAAAAAAAAAAGGAACGGTGAACAAACATTTTTCAAACCATTAAAAGATGCAATCGTCGATGTATCTATCTTTAGACATCAAGCTGGACAAAATTAAAAACGAAAAGGAGGACACATTAAAGCCGAAGAAAGATAAGAGTTTGATTTGGAAGCAGCGCAGGGTTGGTTCAGTATTCGATGCAGCACTACAGAGGTATTTCCAGCGGAGGACCGCATGAGGGCCAGGTGCGGCGCTGGTACGACGGCTGCAGGATTTCGGGAAGGAGATCTGGTGTGGCCGTATAGTCCCCATCGAGGAGGGGCCTATCACCTGGATTGCAGCGGGACTGGAATAGACCCTATAAAATCGTGACGCGCATCAACGACGTTGTCTATCACATCCAACGAGGAAGAGGCAAGCTGAAAGTCGTTCATGTGGAACGTCTTCATCGCTATAATGGTGAAAATGCTAGCGAGTTTGTTCGGGACGAACAAGTTTAAGAGGGGGATAATGTGGTAAATCAGGCACTGAGTGACAGGCACTTAGTGAATCACACACTTAGGAATTGTGGTGAATCGGGCACCTGGTAACAATCTGTTTCCCTCTTAAAGTTCCACTTCCAATTGGAGAATGGAATAGAATCTGTCAAGTGATTCTAGTACCTTCTGGAGAAGAGATGGAGTACATCTGGAGTGCATCTGCTACTATCCATTTCTAGAATATTCGCCGATAGGTGGCAGCGCGGATATAAAAAGGGGCGCGTTGACAACAGGCAGTGCAGTTGGTTTTTAGCGCGCGATAGTTGAGTTCGAAGAAAGATAAGTGTGAAGTAATAGAACAAAGCGATTGGATTAAGAGTTTAAGAAAAGTAATAAAGTGATATTGTACTGAGAGATAAATAAGTGTAAAGTAATAAAGTGAAAGTAATAAAGCGAATAGATTGAAACGTTTGAGAATTGATTAAAGTGTTATTGTTTGGTACTAAATAAGTGAATATTTGAAAAGTGTAAATAAAGAGATTTTATTGGAACAGTTGAACAGAATAGTGTTTTATCTTTTCGAATCCCAGCCCAAATGTAACAATATTTACACGGTAGTTTTTCTCTGTAGATTTTTCTTTTTTGGTTGGGGGGCGGAAATTGTTGTCTCGGCTACATGTCCATTGTCTTTTCCTGGTCTGCGTGCACTGTCTCGAATAATGTCCCAGTTGGTTACAATTATAACACGTAATTAAGTTTCGTTGCGATGTCGGGTGCGAAGTTTGCCACTTCGTCATGCTACTAGTTGATGGTTTGTTATCATTTATTTGTTTAGGATATCCGCCAATTGGTACGCTCATAGTAGTTACACGTGAATTTGTACGAATGCTAGTGTACCATTTAATTTGTTCAATTAATTCTGTCACGTCATTGAGCTTACATGCTGATAAACTGGAACTCATCTGAGAGTCGTTCAACCCTGTCAAAATATACTCTATTATGGTTTTGTCCGAGAGTTGGATCCGCTTGCCCAGCATATTCATTTCAAAACAATAACTTTCGATGCTTTCATTGGGTTTCCTGACCTTTTTAATCAGCTGTTGGTGGGTCTCAACCTGACTTTGCTGGTTGGGGAAATTGTTTTCAATTCCATTTTTCAGCAGATCCCAGGAAACCAATACCTCTCGCGCCGTATCCCACCAATATCGTGCAGGACCTTGCATTCTTGACGATACAGCCAATAGCAGAGCTTTTTCGTCCCAGTGGTAAATCTGGAGCAAAGTGTCTACCCTGCTCACCCAAGACTTGGCGGACATCGATGAAATGTCTCCTGGTGAAAAGATAGGCAGTGCTTCTGCTATTTCATTGACGGTGCAGTTGATTGTTGGTCGGGTGAGAATGTTAGTATCTGGTGTCCTTTGATTTACCAACCCGTTAAGTTGTTGAACCAACTCCTGTTCCTTCCGAAAGAGTATACGTTCCTTTTCTAACAGCTGCCTCTCACGTTTTATTAACTCCCATTCCTTGGCTCGTAGTAATTCCTCATTCGGCGTCATTGTCACTGAACTTAAAGTTATATTTTGTTCAACAGCGTCACCTTCGCCTGGGTCTTCTACGTGTTCGACTGATCCCGTAATTGCATTTTGCTGATTATCATGTCGCTGGATTCTACTTATCAAGAGCCGCTTGCGACCCGTGATAGTCAAGCCTCGGCTCCGTAACTCTGCCTGGAGCTGCTTGACACTCATGCTCTCCATGCTTGTCATCTTATCTGAATAAATGATTAAATAAATCGCTGATTTAGTTATTTGTTATAATTCAATTTCAGATTTGGTTTATCTATCAGCACACGTCCATACTGAACCTGTGCTGACAGCGTAATTCAAATTTAACAGAATTTCATTTTCACCAATTCGTAAAATAGCCGTACTCAATACACAGGACGAAACTCAAAGCACAACCCATCTACAGATCTACTACATAAACGAAACAAATACTTCTTATTTGAAATCTCTGACTTCACAGTGAAGAGTATCAACAGAACGCAGATATGATTTTTCGTATACCGAAAACTCTAGATCGTGCTCTTTCTGTTGTACACACTTCTCGTTAACATTCTGTTCCTGGCACATACACGCATGTACACATGACATCGATTGTCACTTACACAGTGATCTTTTCATATTTTCTTTCTTTCTTTTCGCACTTCTTAAAGTGCGAAAGCTTGGTTGCAAACAACTTTTCTATTCCAATACACTGCAACATTATACTCTTTCACACATTGAAAGCGCATTGCCGCATCGATGCAAGGAAAATACAATTTATCCATTGCGCAGTAGCCATTTTAAAGGCCATTTCGGAATCAAAAATATGTTGGATATAAAATTTCGTACACCAAAATCGCACCTTCCAAGTCAAAGATTTAACCATATTAATCACAGTTCGCAGCATTTTCACTGTTCACAGAATAAATTCAAAACATTACTGTGCCCTGAGTAACCCCTGAGTCCTTGAATATTATTAAGATCCGCATACGCATTGCGCAATGCGCATGTCTAATTTTAAAATTTAAATATGTACACTTAGCTTCGGGTATATCCCACTTCTGATCTTTAGATAAAAAGTAAAACACTTGACTAACTTTCTTTAATTAATAACTTTATTACTCTTAAGTGCGGTTCACGTCCTTCTGCTATCGACTCACAATTGGTAATGCGTAATCCGTGCAACACAGAATACACCTCTCCTTGCAGATACTTAGGATGTGTTTACCGTGTCGTCTCTTTTCTCCCTCAACGTCTCGCTCTCTGTTGTTATATCCATCATACACTGTCATACTCAAGTGCGTTTGAGGAAAGTGCCAGAATTGTGGTGAACTATGAGCGGTAAACTAACAATAGAGGTTTTTTTTTTAGCTTCGTTCTCAGCAAAGCAAAGTAAAGTAGGATTATTATTTATTTCAGCATAAACTGACAGGTTGTCAAATCGTTCAAATGCTAATTTGGAACTGACTTTTTATTTGAACTCAATTATATTTTGTACCTAAATAGCATTAAAATAAATTTAAGAAGCACACGAATTTCACTTTATCAAATCTTGGTCTTAAATAAATTTGTGCTTTGTTTTACTGATATTTGAATATTCCCGCCTCTAAAAAAATCACATTTTTTTCAAATTTTTCAACGCGCTCCTTTTCTTTTCGGTTAAATAATTTCGATTAACGAATTCTGTCGAAATGAGAGAAACAGATCTTATATGTTCCCTTCAAACGCACCTGTCAGCTGTCATATGTCGCCGAGTCTCTCCCATTTCGAATCGAACTGAACTGAAAAACATAGGAGAAGACCTTTCGGCTTTCATAACCAAAATAAAATCCGTGCGGTATTTGAACTATAACTAAAATATGTCAAAGGCAGCTGGCAAATTAAAGTCGATAAAAAAAGTCGTCGAAAGGATAACCCACACAACGAAGCTAAGAACAAATATTCCTGCGGGGATGGCTGCAGCTGGACCACCACTTGGGCCAATGTTGGGACAGGTGAACCACGACCTGACATACGATAAACAAGTTATATCATTCCCTTCTTTAACAGCGAGCCATAAACATTGCGGCATTTTGCAAGGATTTTAATGAACGCACAAAGGATATAAAGGAAGGAATACCGCTACCATGCCGAGTTTGGGTAAACAGCGATCGAAGCTATGAGCTCGTTATTCATTCTCCACCAGCGACATTCTTCCTCAAACAAGCTGCTGGTATCCCACGAGGTGCAATGTTTCCGGGCAAAGAGCTCTCTGGAAAAATTACCTTAAAACACTTGTACGAGATTGCATTAATAAAAATACAAGATCCACCAAATGCCCTTAAGACTATGGAGGTAAGTATAGGACATCTGCATTGTTCAGGCATTAATTGTAGTTTTTGCTTTCAGCAAATGTGTGAGCAACTTGTTGGGATTGCCAGAACCTGTGGAATACAAATAGTGAAAGATCTAAATGCTGAGGAATACGCAGAGTTTTTGGAAGAACGGCGAAAGGTAGTGGAAGAACAACGTAAGGATCTTCAAGAGAAACGCGATGCAAAAATGTTGCGAACTGGTTAGGGAGGATTGGCTGAGTGTATATTTTGTTTTCAATAAACAGCAGTTTAAAATGTGTTAATCAAAGCTGAACTTTTTCCTGTCCTTGGCTGCATTCTTCTTGCGCTGCTTCTCCAAATGCTTCGCTAGACTGCCGGATGACTTGAGCTCAACAAATTTCTGCACAAGTTCCTTTGCACGACGTTCCTCTGGAAAACGGAGCATTAATTGTATATCCCAAGATTTAACTGTTACTTACTTTTGGTTGCATAGTGAGGCTGTCTCCCTTCATTCTTAGCCTTTTGCATTTCCTTTTGTTCCTGGTTCAGAATGTCCTGTTTCATCTGCCAGTGTTTTTCTTCGACGTTTTTATTCTTAAGACGTTGCATCACAAATTTGATATCCTTTTTCTGGATCTCATCTTTGCATACGGAGAGCTTCGTCTGCAGATCTGCAATTTCCTTTTCACGGACTTCTTGCAGAAACCTGTAATTCTCCTTGAATTTAATGGGTTCGTAGTCGCCGCTGTTTTTGTCGAATCGCGGATCGCGTTTCTCAGCTTCTGCAGATTTTTTTGATGGTTTGACTCCGCCCAAGAACGGTACCTGTTTTCGGGTGGACTGTTCTCTGGGCCGGTTCTTGTTAAGACGCTTGAAATCTGATGCATTTTTCTTAGGTCTGGATGGCGCTGCTCCGAATACGGCCTCATTGTAAACTTTTGCTCCCAATTCTTCCTTTAATTTCATCAGCTCCTCGAAGGACATTGTGCTAAGTTCACCACGAATCTCATTCTAGCAATAGGTTGATGTTTTCATATTCTTTTAGAGTTCGGGGGCTTACATACTCACCCGATCTGCGTTGTCATCTAATTCACCCGATTCATCGTCGGTTGGATAATTTTCCTCATCGTCTGTGACATTTGTATTTTCCTCAGACGAACTCATATTGTTTTCAACTTAAATCTACTATTTATTCACGTGCGTGATTCTGTGAACAGTTTTTTTTTTGTGATAGCTGACAGTTGTTGTTTCTGTTAAAAGTAGAAGCTGCTGCCATCTACGCCTAAATAGAATATTCAAAAATATTATTCTACGCCTAATAGCAGTCAAAAAATTACGAATTAGCTGAAATTATGTTTTTGTTGAAAAATTCTATTAGCTCTTCTTTCATTTTTGTACGCAAAATATTTTTGAAATAAAAACAACTATTGTGACAACCATACATAACTTTATTGAATTTAAGAGAATAAATTTCTAATGAAAAATACGATTAAAATAATAATCAATGCCCAAAATTAAAAATTTATTTGTAATATTTATATACGCTATGTAAACAAAAAGTCAAAATGGCTTAAATGAGCTAAATAAACTACAAACTATAAATAACTAATTATTCAATGCAATAGAGTAGGTAGTTCGCGACAACGTCAGTGTCAAATGAGAAAAAAAAAACAAAGTGACAGCTGAGCAACTTGTAGGAAAACAAACGAAATTTCATATGGCGGAAGATAGGTATAAATTTGAAATTTAATAAAAATGCACGTAAATGCTCTGAAATCGGGAAAAGATTGTTGTTTTTAACCCTTTGTTCCCGGAGGTGTTATTTTTTTCAAATATTTTTATATTTGTTTGAAATTTTGATAAAACTTGCTTTAGTGATGTTAAAAAAATATATTTAAAAAAAAAAATTAAAATATGTTACCCTTTTATTGTTGTTTAAAAAAGCGATTTTAGCACGTAAATAAGAGAAAAATTAGTAAAAAGTACGTAAATCACTTCGTCTGACAAAATCGATGAATCTAAATGCACGATTTAGCACGTTCGAAGCTCTCATAACAGACAAAACAGTTTTTTTTTTACTTTTAAATGAGATACAGTTCCTTAAAATCTATTTGGTTTTGCAGTGAAACCACCAGGAAAAAATAGAAAAAATATTTTCTATGTGGTTTCTTTGTGAAACCACTAGGAAGAAAAGGGTTAAGTAACAATCAAACATTAGAAGTGACCAAGAGCAAAATAAAGTGTTCTAAGAAGTCCATAGAATAGCACATCAGTGTTTATTAAGTGTTAAAAGTAACTTAGATCTCGTATTTTTCTACTTGATCTTCTGGCAATGCGTTGTTTGTGCCGCTGGAATCTTAGGCGGCTCTCCCACTGAAGCAACAAGCAACAAGCAACTGGCAATAGGAAACATGCGATATTATCGCTAACAGTTATTTTACATTGAATCAAATTAGACGTCTCACATTAAAGCAACTCAATATCGGTTGAACGAAAACATGCGATACACAGCGCATGTTGAAAAGCGATATAAATCGCGTCGTTGTATCAATATTTGCGAGTAGTGAGTGTAGTGATAGTACATGTAGGTAAAAATCCCTGCACGTAGGGATTTTCGATCTAAAAATGACGCGTAGGCAAAAAGGTACAGATTTGCAACGTAGGTATTTTTTTCGGATGAAACATTTTCATCTTATTTGTAAATAAATTGATTTGCTCAGTCAAAAAATGTTTATTATTTTTGTTTGTCTATTATATTATGCTCTTACATTCGTCGATATTAGCTAAGGAATGAAATGGGATGAGTCAACAAATAGGAAAAATTCATTTGTGGTTGAAATTGAGTATGAGAAGTTTGATTCGATTTTATTCATGTATAATAAAATAGTTATGTTGAGAGTTTGTATTGAAAATTATTCGACGGTGTAGGGAAAAGTAGGGATTTTCTTTGTGTACTGTAAGGATTTTTCCTGTGTTTTCTGTACTATCACTGAGTGAGTGACAGGTCGCTAGAAATACTGTTGCTTCAATGTGAGAATAGGTTAAAATAAAAGTTGCGTATTGCTTATTGCTTATTGCTAGTTGTTTATTGCTTATTGCTTGTTGCCTCAGTGGGAGAGCCGCCTTAATGGGGCATTTACACGGTCACACATTCCTATCACGGAAAAATAAAGGGATGCCCAATACTAAACAGCCGTCTGACTGAAAGGGACAGCATTACCTAACACGCAAAAAAACGTGATACGTTTTTTGGTCGGCCATCTTGTTTGCGTGGTAGGAATTATGGGAAAGCTATGCATGTTGATATTTTTATAGCGATGGCTTACGAAATTTCGTTTTCCTATAAAACAAAGTGGCTTCCGGAAGGGATGAAGGTACATTAATTAATTAATTTCATATAAATGATTGATGAATTGTTGGTTTAATTTACTGAAACTAACTAACACTCTCATTTCACATATTTTAAATCGGAAATAAAAATGTTTTCATGTGATTGCAGAAATGTTGGTCGCCGGAACTTCCGCTTTACGTATCTATAATTATGGGTAGAACATCCATGACACCTTAGGCGTCTGATTTGTGATCTCATTCCTTCGCCTTTATTAGCATTGACTGCAGACAAACGGATCTCTCTGTCCCGTCTCGTGCAAAAATGCGCGTGCGTGATAGTGTAAATGCGGTTTAAAGGTGATAGAGATGAGTTAAATTTACCGGCGTACCCCAGGTGGAGGCTTGGAAACCAATCCGGATTCAAATCGTCCACAGTTTGGCACATTTACCTAAATGTAATATTTTTCACAATGGTTACATTATTGTAAATATATCAACATACCTGAAATAAAATGCCTGGAACAAACACGAGCTATTTAAATATTAGGTAATTTTCTCTAAATTTATAGCAGCTAGCCATCGTTTGCGCCTCTCCTTGGACAGATTTCGAATTTCAGGTTTTGTTCTTAATTGTGGAAATATTATAAAAACGTATGTCTTCATTTTTCACCGCGTTGTTCGTACAGTTTTTAATGCAACAATTTGTCGGCATTTTTTCTTATTTTATTATGCTCATTGCCGCCAACACTTTTAGCAAACACAATATTAATTATGCAATGTTTTTAGGTAGTATTTTGCACTTTATTATTAACTTTTAATCTTCAAACGAAACAAATCATATCTCCCGCCATATAAAATTTGGTTTGTTTTCCTACAAGTTGGTTTGACGTTGTGAAAGAGAAAGCAAAGTTTTGAAAGAGATAGCTTCGCGAAATGCCCTATTTGACACAAAGTATGAAAACAGCAATACATTTTAAAAATGATTCGGATTTTCTTGTTCGATTGGACAAACGATATGTAAGAAAACGAGGCCAAAATCTGACACAACAAAAATAAAACCAACTGAAATTGGCATCACTTATAGGCAAATCGCCATTCATCATCATTTCATCACAAACCTTTTAAATCAAAATTTTTTTTTACAAAACGTCAACACAAATTTCTTGAAAACGTACATAATACGCAAGTATTTTTAATTCCGCGCTTAAAACCTACATTGTCGTAAATTATTTCAAAATTAACAGAAATGGTGCCTGTTTATTTGGGTGGCAGGCAAATACTGTCTTGTGTAGCTACTAACAAGCAACAAATCCTGCAGCAAATTTGCGAAGCGACTGTAGGTATGTTTTCTTCGACTTGTAATTGTTCCTAAAGCGTTCCGTTTTGCAGAATCTAGAAGGAGAAGAGTTCTACTTGCTACAAAATGGAAAAACATTCTCCGAGCAGTCAATCCACAAACAAGCAGGCGTTCATATACACCTGCGAATGCTCGGTGGCAAAGGAGGATTTGGATCCATGCTTCGTGCAATCGGTGCTCAAATCGAAAAGACTACAAATCGTGAAGCTTGTCGTGACCTCAGTGGCCGGAGACTTCGCGATATCAACGAAGAGAAACGTCTAAAGGCATGGCTTGAAAAACAGAAAGACCGTGAAGCGGAAGCAGAACAGAAGAAAAAGAAGAGAGTAGAGAAATTACTGCATGTCCCCAAGCATGAGTTTAAAGACGAGCAGTACGAGGAGGCAAGATCAAAGTTGACGGAGAAGGTCAACGATGCAGTTGAAGAAGGCTTCAAAAAAGCCGTTGAACATCAAAATGAGAAACCGGTTCTTAAGCGAAAAGGTAAACCATGCCGCAACGTCAAGGGGAAAAAGGCCGCCCTATGGATCGGCGCTGATATTGATGGATCGTCAACGTCTGACAGTGACGATTCAAAAGATTCTGCTGACGATAAGAGTAAGACCGATGACAAATCTGCTACGTCAAAGGAGAAAGAAACCACACACGATAAACTGAATGAACCCAATGACGAGCCATCGACATCCAAAACGGAAAGTTCATCCGTTTTAGCTAAATAGAGTTAATAAATCTTTGTTTACTTTAAATTAACGTATAATACACAAGTTAGGTTAGGAAAACCGAATAAAATAATCCTATGTCCATGTTTGGTAATCACTGTGTCGTAAATTGAGATGAGACCCACGCCAAGCCCCATTTCAAGTTAGTGAGCATAAACTTAAGGGCTTTGGTCCACTGTTCCTCCGAGTTAAATTGTATTCTGGGAATAGAGAATTCTTTTGACTGCATATTCAAAACCACAGGTGCACAACACTTACTTGATTGAGTACGAGTTTCCCGTTGATGGGTCGATGATCTTTCCCTTCTCCATTTTGTAGGGCAAGCAAAACTCAGTGTCTCGTTTTTCCACCTCTTGCTGGAACTGTATGAGGCACTCCAGGAAGGCAACCATTGCTGCATCGAACTTCGTATCCCAAAAAAACTTAAATCCACCGGTCCCGTAGAGAGGCAATTCCCGTCCTTCCCCTAGGATTTCCACGTATGAGTGGCTGCCGAATGGTACAAGTCGGTACTTCTCAAAGGTGAGGCCAATCTTGCGTGCTAGTGCGCATAGCAACAACACAGTCTGGCCCCAAGCGGCGTTTATCTCAGACCAATCCACCGAGGCTGATGGCAGTCTTCCCAAACGAAAGTTGTTTATGGTTCCGAAATGGCCAGCGTGCCAAATATGAAACGCTACGTTAAATATATTGGTGTTTTGCAGTCGTTCCAAGTGATGCTCGGCATAGGAGATTTGATTCTCCAAACTGCGCTTATCATCTTCCGTTAGCATCAAGTCCCGCCTGTGTTTAGTGTACTCCCGCCAGTAGATAACTTCCTGTTCGGCCAGTTTTGCTTTTTCCGCCTCTTCGGCTTTGATTTCCACATTTAATGCGGCTTCTTTCACTTTTAGCTTAGAAAGATCTTCCAAAAGGTGTTTCTCCTTCGATTCTAAGTCCACCAGTTCTTTTCTTAGCTCCGGAATATTAGGTTTCTCCTCGGATTTTTCAAGTTTTTCCAAATAGCTCTTATAATCGTGCCATTCATCTTCGGCGATCTTAAGCTCACGTTCGAGTAGTTCCAACATGGAGTCGGTGCACTCATCGCACAATGGATGATCGAACTCAGAGTTAGATGACAAAGCATCAAAGAGTTGCGCCTTTGCTAGAAACTCAGTGCTCAGCTTTTTTATTTCTTTTCCATCGGAAACAAGGGTGAAGCCAGTTCCATTTATAGAGTCACTCAGACGGAAAGGTGGCACGACATGATCAAAACCACTTTCATTAGGATCGATTTCATCCATATTTGTTGAATAAATTGGCACTAAATTGCGACATTTAATAGTGAAATATCGTTTGGCTAAAACGCAGTAAACGTACTTACGCGATAATTCTGCCATTGCGTGCTCATTAATACTGTCCAAACTCTCGTCCAGGATGAGTGGCTTTTGGCATCTTTGGCAGGCGAAGCTGACCGACACTCTTTCATCGGTCATGGTCGTTATTTACAAAAAATAGTATTTCACTAATCTTATAAACAATAACAACGAAAACAGACTGAAAAAGTTTTTTATGTATACGCACAAAAGTGTAAAAAACAGCTGACAAAGGGCTGTCACTGTCAACCAAGCTTCGATAGAAACGATACCTATCGTGCGGCTGTGCTGTGCTAATGTGGTATTCGTTTGGGCTTCTTCAGATTCGCTCTCAGATTTCAGATTTCGTGTGGCTAATCGAACATAAAAACGTCACTTGCTCTTTTTTTGTGATAATATTCGTGAGATTCCAATATGTGTAGCCTTCAACACTTTTCAAAGCGTTTCCATTCACTGCTTAAATTTTGAATTAAAACACTCGTAATTTGCGTCCCGATTGATTTTTAAATATTTATACTTAAATAATTTACAAAAAATAGATTCACCCGATGCAATAACTTTCTTTGCTGTAGAACAAATTCACGAAAACCTAAACGCCCTCCACCAGATGTCAAACTCAAACGCACTTGTGTTGGTAAATCTGAGAAAATATCTAGATTCGCAAAAGTGATCTGAAATCTGAAAAAGATTGTTTTTTTTTGTACCAAACGAACATAAAAACTGTGCCTTGATTTTGTGCGGTTTTTGTCGCAATTGCGGTTGCGGAAAGGGTTCACGTATAGGCGGATTCTATAAATGTGTGCGTGATGTCGAGAACTGACAGCTTCCAATATTTCCTGTTCTATTATAGCCTTGTTCCTGAAAATTCCAGGCGCGCTTTCCCATACGCAACCTATTTAGGTTGCGAGAAGGATGTCGGCTGAGAACAACTGACAACAGCGTGACCGTTGTGCGACAATTTGGTACTTTTTCCGAGGACCCTGATACAATTTGTTACTAATTTGTTCCTTCTTGTTAGTTGGAAAAACACTTCGGAGAGTTTTCAAAAACTGATTTAAAAAAAAAAATATGTTTAAATTATAACGCTGTTCCCTATCACAACACTATTTTCGGTTAAAACGAGTCAATACTTGTTAAATATTGTGAGAAAATTCTAAATTTACAGAAAAGCTTCAGAAAAGGCATTTTTTCTGTGCAACTTTTTAAAACTGGATTGAACGAGATCTTAAAATGTGGATATAAATATGAGTTGATATATTTACAGCCAATGTTTTATTATTTATTAAGGTTTTAAGGTTTTCATTTTAAAATTTGTCATTCGAAAACGAATTGCATCTATTTTTTGAACTATCTTAAAAAAATCTATAATTTGTTTTTTTTTATATAATATGAAAATTCCTATGAAAATTATCAATTTTTTTTAAACTATAAATTATAACCTTTCTCTAACACCCAGGGAAACAATAAAGGGCAATATTACTAAGGTCCAAATGCCATACGTAATACGAAACTGTACCAATTTTCTTTTGCTTTTTGTGACCACCTAAACTGGATTGTTGACCTCAATCTTGATCTGAAAATGTAGCTTATGAATTATAAAGTTAGTGTATCAAAAAAAAAGTAAATTATCTTTCAATTTTATTGAAAAAAAATTACCTATTAATTTTGCTGTGATCGGAAAACGTTTTTCGTACGGAAAAATTTATAAATTCTTATTTTAGAAAAACGAATTTGTTAAGCTAATTTTATATTTCATAAGAAACATTTTAAGACCAAAATTGAGGTCAACTATCAATTTTAAGTTGTCAAAAAAAGCAAAATAAAATTTGTACTGATCTGTTTTACGTATGACTATAACTGGGGCCTAAAGCTACTCTGCAAATTTAGAATTTTCAGACGATATTTAACAAGTATGGGCTTACTTGACGTTATAATAGTATTGTGATACGCAACCGCGTTACATTTTAAACATATTTATTTGGAAATCGCAGTTGTTTAAAGAATTTGCGAAGTTCCTTTTTCAACTAAAAAAGGGAAAAAGTACCAAAAAATTGTATTAGAGTCCTCGAAAAAAGTGTCAAATTTTCGCACAACGGTAACGCTGGTCCAGCGCGCGGTGCACTCACACATTCAAATCCGATTCGGAACGTTCCCTAGCGCAATTGCGACAAAAACCGCACAAAATCAAGGCACTGATCTGAGAGCAAAAAAAGTGATCTGAGAGCGCCCAAACGAATACCACATAAATCTGCTTTAATGGGAGATTTGGATGAGCTTATTTACTACCTACATCTCTTTCATCCGGGCAAACAAACCCATTGCATTACCTAGGTACTTTATACAAGGTGGGCCAAATACAAGTTTCTTTTTAAAAATGCAATAAAATGAAAAAAAAAATTTTTCTTTCATGTATTATGGCTTTATTAGTAAGAGCAAACATTCCCATTAATATTTGATTTTTTAATATTTTTGGCTGTAGTTTATTTGAATGATATTGGCCTTAAGTGCTTAAATCGTTTCTGGATTAGCATAACATCGGTCCTTTTCACCATAAAAAAAACGTCCAAAGGTGTCAAATCGCAACTCCGAGGCGGACATTTGACATCGCCAAGACGGCTGATAAAACGATTTGGGAATTTGGTGTCAAAAACCATGTCTTCATTTTCAGTAAAAAAAAAAAAAAGTCAGTTAGCATGGATCTGTAACGCCCACCGTTGACCAAAACGCTGTTCCTAGCCTCATTTTCGGGGCTACAGCCGCCACATTCTCGCCTATTGATGAGATATTTTTTTTATTATTATTACCTTACCTAGATCAGGATTTGGAATAGAATTACATCTACTTTCACTTTAATCTAAATAAATTACAGAAAGAAATAGCAAATGGTACTTTTTTGACATTAGGCCTGTTTTTTTGAGCTTCGAACTCAGCAAAGCAAAGCAAAGTAGGTTTTTCAGCACGCAATTACAACAACTACTGTGATTCCTCCAAGTGTCAAGTAGGCGTAGTTGTTGTAATCGCATGCTGAAAATCCTACTTTGCTTTGCTTTGCTACGATCGAAGCTCAAAAAAACACGCCTATTATAAATTTAGTCTGGTTGAACTGTGTTGTGGTCAGAACGAAAATGGTTTTCAACTTACAGTAACAATAAGGACATATTCCCATTTTAGTTAACGGGAACATCTATATTAAGGTAAACATCAATATTTCATACTAATGTACACACAATTACCTATGTCCTTTTTCCCAATTTATCATAAGCATTATGCACATCAACAGAACTGAACTTTCGGATAGGGTGGATTTTACGCAGGTATGTTCGATTGTTCTGGTGAAATCAGATACCCATTGAGCAGAATTAAGCGAATTCCAAAATCCTAAAGCAAACAAACATTTGCTGTCATACTGATAAACAGTTGTATGTGTAGTCGAAAAAAGTAAACAAAGTCAACAATTGAAATGATTAAAAGAAACTAAAAATTAATTGAAATATTTCCAAAAACAAATTTCTTACCATAATAATGGCAACCGACGAACGAAACTTCCGTTCCAGCTACTATGAGAAAGTTGGCTGCAACAGTGTAGAAGAAAAAAAGTCACTCAATATACTACTGAAGGATCAGACCCTTACCCGGTTAAAACTGCAACAGTTCTGTCTAAGCTTTACAGTTCCAACAGCCCAGAGAAGTCTTGTGTGGAACATAATCCTTGGTAAACAAAAAATTACCCTAACGTGTTATCAGCTATTGATTTTATTTTTAGGAGTCCTTCCATTACCTGTTCATCAAAATGCCCGAGACTATGTTATGGAACAGAGAACTGCCGTGTATGAGGATGTCCTAAGAGCTGTCACTATCATGAGATACATTGACAATAACACACCAAAACACAAGGTGCTGTATGCAATGTGGTTACTTGAAAATAAAAAACTTCACCCGGATACCAATTTTAACGTAAAATACAACAAATATAAATATGTACCTCACTAATTTCATTTTGCATTTTAGGAGGACAATCATTTCGTTGAAATAGCCAAGGTTCTCTTGCAGGTATTCGAAGACGATGTAGAGGTATATTGGATAGCCAAGGAGTTTTACCAGCTTATAAAGGCCATCAAAACAGAATTACCCAAGCTTAAGGACCAAACGCAAACTATACTGCGAAGAGAGGATAATCACTTATATAAGTACAGAGTCTAAATATTATTGTAACAGTAGGTACCTACTTCTTTTTTGATTCTACTTGTAGCCATTTAGATAGTCATCAATTCTTCCAAAGTAATCTAATTGAAGAATGGTACAGCACATGCTTCGCAGGCATAATAAACGAAGTAGCTCTTGTAAAAGTTTGGGACAAAATATGTGGTGGATCAAGAAAGATACTTATATTTATTCTGTTGGAACTACTCAAGACAGAAACATTCCGCATCGCATTGTTCCAGTGCAAGAGTGTAGAGGCGATGAAGAAATCCATTGAAAAGGCAAGATACCAAGACGTATCGAGTGTTCTCAACAAAGCCATAAAATCTTGGAAATCTTGCAACAATACCCACAATGAAATTACAATTCATTAAATGAGCAAATACATATTTCTTACTATAACAATTTATATATATTTGAATACAACATCCCTTCTGTCGGTTACAGTTTGTAATTCTAGCGTCACGGGGCATTGTAGCCAATTCGATAGCATCTCCTCGGTATATCCAATGAGGAAATACATTTTTCTGGCTGTAATTCCTTGCCGTATGATCGCAGCAATGCGTATGTGATTGTATTGCCTTTTTATAATGACTTCAGAACAAACAAGAGAGTGCCATGTTCCAGCCATGAACTTTCGTATGAAAACGTCTTCCACGGTAGTTTGTGATGGGCGGATGCCGTCAAGAATGGTGGCTGAAAGTTATGTTGGATTAGCGAGTGAAGTAGATAAAAGGTGAAAGCATGTACTTACAGGTATTCCATGAGTTCCAGGATTTCCGATGTACAATATGATGAGGAGCATTTGCCATTTCGTACGTAAGGGGTCGGTCGCGTTTTGGGGTTATGCGATATCGACCAGCTTGCACTTTGGACATAACAGCGGTGGTGTGCAATGATTTCTTGCAAAGCTCATTGCCGAAGGTGATTGGAGCAATCTGGGTGAATGTTTATTAAATATATTTAAATATATTTTAAGAATATTGTATATTTACTTGGGCCAGTGACTTCAACATCCTCACTCGTAATTTTTCCACAGTGACGTCTGCTTATGACAGTAGTCAGTACGAATTTCTGATACAGCAGTGTTGACAAGAATAATTCACTTGAAAAATATTAGTGCTTCCAATAAGGTAAGCGCTATATCTACCCCTAAATTCGTAAACAGTTACAATGTGATTGTATGGATGTTGTTACATTTTTTGTGAACGGTACGGATCGTATAAATTGAAAATGTTTGTTAACAACAATCCAAGTGCGTTTGAATTTGACAACTGGAAGAGTTTGTTTACGTCTTCACTGAAGTTTTTCTGCTGCAAAGAAAGGCATTGCATCGGGTAAATCTATTTTGTAAACTAATTTATGTATAAATAGGGAAATCAATTATAGGCACAAATTTCAAATGTTTTATTATTAAATTAAACCAGTGAACGGAAAACTCTTTGAAAAGTGTCAAAGGCTACACATATTCGAATCGCACGAATATCAACACAAAAAAGAGCAAGTGACGTTTTTTTGTTAGATTAGCCACACGAAATCTGAGAGAGAATCTGAAGAAGTCAAATTGAATACCACATTCATTATTCGGTGCGTAACCAATGTTCTGTAAAATCGGAAAAAGTATATCTTTTTGTACCATTGGAAATGTAATTTGGTAGATACAAGAAAAAGTTACTTTCTTCCACCTATTTGATTTTATCCGAATTTTGATAGACTTACCTAATGCCTACACAAATTTTCATTTAGTTGTGCTGAACGCATTCGTTTGAACACGACTGACACGACTGACAGGTGCTGCTACTGCTGTGGAAAGGGAAAAAAAAGTATGGCCAAGTGTCAGTCGTGAAAATTCGAAAACTGCAAAGTTTAGCTAAAATTTCGGTGTTTACCCAATTGATTTTGAAGTTTGATTTAAATATTAATTACTATTCAATCAAAAAAATGCGTCTGCTTTAGTTCCAACAAATTCAGTTTGGTGTTTCAATTGTTTATTGCTATTCAAAATGATAACAGAATATAACACTCATCAAATATGTAAATATGTATTGTAATATTTAATAATTTTATTTGCATACATTTTTGCAAACAAATTGAAAAATCAAATCAAAATGTTGAATCAAAAAAAAATATTTGAATAAATGATTTCACACTCAATGAAGGTGCTTAACTCTACCCCACATAATTTCGCGTGTAAATCGATAATTTCACATGTAAACTAGCAAATGAAAAAAAAAAAAAAAAAAACGAAGGAGATAAATCGCTGATAAGTTTGCTCTACTTAAATTTTATTTTGCTGAGGTTTTTGCTACACTTGGCAAGAGTTTATACGTACATATTTGCAGACAAATTAAATTCGTCTGTGGTGTGGGGTGTAGCCAAAAATGGAGCAAGAAATCGGAACATGGGATTCGGTGTTGCTGGAAAACTTATCTGAAGATAGTTTCATAAATAACATTCATCAACGATACAAAAGAGATCACATATACGTAAGTGGATTGATGCAAAAGCAACAGAATAGACAATAAATGTATTTTTTTCTATTATTATTAAATAGACATATATAGGAACATCAGTTGTTGCTGTCAATCCATACCGTCACATATCAGAGCACACTTCAGAAATTATTCGGGCTTATGGAAGCAAAGGGATTTTTCAACTGCCTCCGCATATGTAAGTAAATTTTTTTTGTTTATTGCGTAGATAAGAATATACAACAACAAGTGAATAACAAGAAACTTACATAACATGTACGATTCTCCAACATCTATCTTAAATACCAATAAGAACAAACAACCTTGACCTCTTCTATTTATATAGTATTCCATTAAGGGCTCTGCTTTCAAAATACTTTCATAATAAATGCCTTTATCTGTATTGAATGCACAATTGTTGTAATGTAAATGAGGAGAGTCGTTTGTTTAGATAGGGTGGATAAGGTCCTCTGCCTGAAGAAATGGTTTTACAGAAAGTTAAGATTAAGGCTTTTTACTCGTCTGTAACAAGCTTTCGGCAAGCAACGACTTGAAATTTGCTGTTAAATTTACTTGAATCTCTTTCCCGTTTTCTTGCCAGTTCATCCGCCTTCTTCTAAGCTTATTGTAGGATTGTAGGTTTTCTTTTACTAAATTACTAACAATAATTATAAATATAAATAATATATAATAATTTGTTTTCCTTCCCGCAGATATGGTTTAGCAAATTTGGCTTATCAGTCGCTAAAGGATCAAAGCGAGGATCAGTGCATAATATTTTTGGGTAAAAAACTTGATGACATACTGAATAAAATTGTAAATATACTGTGTTGCAGGTGAAAGTGGTGCCGGTAAAACGGAATCATTTAAAATGGTTGTCAACTTTCTCACTCACATCCAAGAGGTGCAAAAGAATAAAGCAAAATGCAACATGGGCACACCAAGGCGGCGAACATCGAGCAGTTGTTCCGCAACCTATGTGCCCTGTCAATCCTCACGTGTATCCACCCCAAAGAAACAGTCTCCCGCAGCTCAGCACGTGTCTGCATCACCGGAATCCGTGTTAAGATCACGCGCCGAAAGCAGCGATCGTTCATATAGGGTGAGTACAACCTGCTGCAAATATGCGAGAAGCGGTGTTTGACTCACTTATTTCCTTTTGAAGAGAAATTTGCGAGAAAAAGTAGTGGACTTTGATTTTTCACATCACAAAAGCACAGAAAACATTGCCGAGGTTCCCTCACAACGCCACGAAAGAGCTTCACTTGTTCCCACGATCATACCAACGAAATCATGTTTCAAGCATAACCACAAGGCCGCGATGATAAATGACAAGATTCTGTGTGACGCCTCGACCAATGTTTCGATGGGAAAATTGAACAGCGGATTCAGTTGTGATGCGACGCCTTACAGCAATACAATTAAAGCACCGTCGTCGTACAGCTCAACTCCAGCATCAAATACAACTGGATGCAGGCAGTGTGGTCACAATAAATGTACGCGTCAGCGTAGTTTTGAAGTAGAAGATAAGGCATGCAGCAGTGGTAGCTCGATTTCGTATAAATTAAAAGCCGATGTCAAGATGAGAGGAAGTTGCTCGAGTTTGGTACGGCAGCATTCAAATGAGAGTGCAGTCAGTAGGGAAGTAAATCCAAATTCAAATTTAAGTTCATCGCGGATATCATTATTTGATGCTCACAAACTAAATCAGATGTACGGCGAAAGCTTGAAAGGGAACAAAAACGCATACGAATGCAGTATTATGGCGCAGTGCAGAAACCCGAGAATGAGGGAGTGTGTAACGTGTGCAGATGTATTTTTGGAAGCCATGGGCAATGCGACAACTTTGAAAAACAACAATTCCAGTCGATATGTGAGTTTGAATTGCATTTTAGGCAGATACACAGGAATGACTTTTTTTTTTTTTTTTTTTTAGGGCAAGTTTTTCGATATTGAAATTGATTTCAAAGGCGATCCAATTGGTATCCATTTAACACACTGTAAGTATAGACTCGTTTTTAGTAAACGTTTTTATTAACGTTCGCTATTTAGCGTGTTAGCGGCAAAAGGCCAGAGTGTTCTAGGCCGGACATGCTAGTGGGCGCATTGCTTTCTTTGTGCTTATGATTACTTGTCTTCTTTATCTGTAAAATTTCCTACGTCTTGTGTAGAGAATCGGGGCAGTTTATCCTCGGATAGGGGAAGGGTGACCGAAACAGTCTTCCACTCGCCTGTAATCCTCAGACAACTCCTTGAAGGAAGGAGACTGGGTATTACTATTGGACGATTTGTCTTGGGATATACGCCAGGTAACCGAAACAGTGTGCCTTTCGCTTATAATCCTTTAACGTCTCGTCATAATGGCGTAAACCATACGAGCCATCGGTGATTAGTAGATCGGCCCTTTCGTTGTGTACCTTACTTAAGGTTTATAAAGGCTGGTCAAGGTGGCAGTGACCGGTCGACAGTATGCCTTCGGATGGGCGGGTGGTGACCGTATCGGTTAGACCCTCGCCTGTGTCCTCTGGCAACTTGTCACGTAGCAATCAGCCTACTACGCATATTGCGGGGTGTTGCAACTTGGTCAAAAGGTGAGTTTGACTGAGTGACGGTTTGTTCCGGATGTACGAAGGGTGATCGAAACAGTCTACCCCTCGATTTTGATCCACAGACCGTCTAAGAGGTGCGGGTAGAGCGAGCAGTAGTCGGTAAGACCAACTGCTGGCGCTGAGTATATATGGAAGATAATTGAAGCCATTTGGTCTTCGTAATGTATTTCCTGATACAGCGTATGTCTGTGCTTGACAAGTCACTGAGGTAATCGAAGAAGTAGTCTCCTAAGTTGGTTTTGCGCAAATTTGCAGTTACAAAGAAGATGAAGAACAGTTTCTTCCTCCTCCTCATCCATGCAACTCCCGCAAAAGTCATTGTAGGGTGTATCCAACCTACGAGCGTGCCTAGTGCCTACCTATCAAACAGTGTCCTGTTAATGCCCCCACTACGGAGCTGATTCTATTTCTACCTACAGAGAGAAGTCTCTGAGTCCTTTTAGCATCTAGTTTTGGCCAGATTTGCTTGGAAACTGGAAGTCTTACTCTTTTCTGTCTGACAAGCAGCGACCAGCAAGATTGCCCCCAGGCCTAGGCTAATAATATAATGTGCATGTTGAAGTGTTCCATGAGTACACACCTCACTTTCTCACTTGGGAAGCTGAACTTTTGAAAGTTACTTTCGCATGTCGCACTACCTACTGCTAGAGTCTACCCTTCAATACAAATCAAAAAACCCAACCTAACCTTATTTTAAACCACTCCATGCAGATTTATGTATTACAACTTCGTTTAATTGTTCTTGAAGATACCCACACAAATCTCTGGCATTGGAGGCTTTGCCTAATGTATTTATGTGCGCATTTTTTCTTATCTTTCGCGAAGCAGCTGCTATTTTTATTCATTTTATTTGGTATTCGAACGACGCAATCAGCAGAAAAGCCCCCGAGCTTGATTCGCATGTATTTTCTTATTGTGGTATCACAAAGGCACAATAGGCTCCTCTAAGAAGCCGCAGTACCAGAGCTCTAAAATTTAATAAATCACAAAGGACCTAAAGGTATATGGTCTAAGTGTGCCTTTCCAGACAGCCTTACCTTACCTAACCTAATTTCTCATTTTATATCCAGAAGTTGAGACACTGGAATATACGTTTAACAGCCAATCATCATCGTTTGATAAACTTCTTCACTCTAATTATATAGAGTCCACTTAGTTGTGATGCTCAATATTACAATTCTCTTTGAAACAGCAACATCAATTTTGCAGCAGAGTGATTCAAGGACCCATAATTACTTTGAACTAATTTATTTCATTTCCAGCAGTCTATCTCCTATACAGGTGTTAATGTTGGTGACAATTTCCGATAGCAAAGTATGCGTTCCCAAAATAACGCCAAACGAACATTCCTGAGCAGTTCGTGCTATTATATCAGCTCGGCATACCGCTGCCTCAATCTCTTTGCTGGTCGCTTTCATCATATTATGAACATTTGTTTCTCGCACTTTCAACTGAAAACATACTCAAAATCGTAAGATTGCAATCATCAAAGCAACAAGGAGACCAGTCTTACCTTTTCTCTTACACAATCAACCAGCTTTTGTTCATTACTCGCGTTATTCTTGCGACAAAGCGGTAGATCGGTGTTCACCAGCTCAAGCAATTGAGCTCTCGCATTGCGTGCCTGATTTCTAGCACTATCGCTGTTTGTCTTTGAACTTGCTTTGGCTGCGTCGGCACACGCACGCAGTTTAGTTTGCAAATTCACATGCTCTAGCGTAACATTAGCGATGTAGTGTTGGATGCATAGTTTACCCTTCATATGAAGCGAAGCTATACTTCGCATGCGTGATTCCAGTTGTCTGGCGAGTTTTGCCACCAGTTCTTGATTGTAGATCACAAGAGCGATTTGCTTATTGAATGATAGTTCCAATTGCTGCAGGTCGCTTTCAATAAATTGGATCTCATTTTTGTAATGCGCCGATATGTTTTCGATGTAGTCGTCAACACTAGTCGGAATCTCGGATGCGGGAGTGCATTCACACCTACAACCGAAGACCTAAATTGAATCTACTTTAGGCACTGTTTCACACGACATAACATTTCAATACTCACGTAGATGCTCACAAGAACAATGCTAACGGCACGGATTTTTAGATTTTGTCTAACCATGGCTGAGCTCTAAAAGGTGACTACTAAAATCAGTTCGAGTTTTCTGTATAAATCATATTTTTCCGTTCAAGCTTCGAGCCGTCTTATCGCCATCAGGGGGAATTTTTTTTTCTCATCTCGATGAATTTACTTTTGAGCGGAATACAATTTTATTATCAGCTTTCGGCTGTAAATTCCTATAGTGGTTTCTTGCCCATTTCCTTAAACGTGGCTAGTAATTTCTTTATTTGTTTATTTACTTGCAAACGCATTCATAGATATGTTGGAAAAGGTTTGTAAGACGCAACATTTTCTCGGAAATCTGACGATTAATGTCTTGTTTATTCCTTTTTTATAGACTCGCGTTACACACTTAAACCCGGGAGAAAGAAATTTTCATATATTCTATCAATTGTTGCTGGGAGCCGATGTACAGTTTTTAAGTATGCGATGCATTTTTGTGAATAGATTGATTAATTCGAGTGGGGGGATTTTTCAGAATCATTAAAACTCTATCGGAACGTGGAAAAATATGAGATATTGAAGAACACAACGGCCATCGAGGAGGACCGCAGTAATTTCCACTACACGAAGGTAATTTGATCGGTATTTGGCCTATTATATATTTATATTTCCAACCTCTGGAGCGGAGAGGAACCTCAAGAAGGAGAAGAGTAGGTAAAGTTGATTTGTTATAGGCATGTAATACAAAAATACAACACAGCTGCAGGTAGGGACCGGGCTGAAATTGAGGCTGCTTTAGCTGAAGGTACAGTTGAGTCTTATTTAATAGCATTTTTACCACTTCACAAGGTTACTTGATTTCTTAACTGGGGTGGACTTAACTGAATAACTGCCTCCACGCCAAGTTGGTTAAGACTCCACTCATGTGGAATGGGGGATCTTAACCCGAGCGTCCCGAGCTTTAGCGTCCATCAGCGCTACATGTTATGCTGATGGACGCTAAACAGCTCGATATGCTTTCACAAAACCAGTCAACGCAAAAAGTTGAAAAATCATTCGGGGAATGATGCGTTTAAAATAACCGGGCAAAAGATAAATTTTATTTCATAAAGCAGGACTAGACTGATCATGGTTACAATCTGAGCAATCTTTCAAATCGATTCTTTTTAGAAATCTCTTGAAGTTCTCGGACTAACCCCTGACGAAATTCAATCGATTTTTCGTGTTATCGCTGTTGTACTGAAGTTGGGCAATTTTATCTTTGTACCAATCACAAATATAGACGGCACTGAAGGCTGTCAGGTTTCCAATGATTATGGTAAGCAAGTTAAAAGTTAAAAAGTGCGTCAAGGTAAAGTATTTATTTCGTTTGCTTCGGACAGAATTACAGGAAACGGCTCAGTTACTTAATCTAGATGCTCAAATTTTATTACATTGCCTTACGCGAGCAAGCGCTGCTTGCATGCACGAAGATTCTGGTGAGTACTTCTGCACAAAAATTTAAAATTTAATTTTGAAATGTGGATTTAAAAAAAAAAACAACAAATACAAATAAACAGGTTCCGAACTGGATGCCAGACAAGCGACAGCGGCCAGAAACACATTGTGTCGAACACTTTACAGTCGACTCTTTACATGGCTTGTCAATAGAATAAACGATTCACTTAAATCAAATCAAAGAGAGAAGAATTTAGCTTTACTCGATTTTTACGGTTTCGAAATTTTTGATAATAATTCTTTTGAACAATTCGCAATTAATTACTGTGCTGAGAAGATTCATCAGGTGAGCTAAAATGAGACCACAGCAGAAAAATTTCATCCATCTAATCCATCTAATAACCATTCGGTTTGTTTAGAACTTTATATACAACGTTCTCAGGCTGGAACAGGAGATTTATGTCAGAGAAGGTTTGGAATGGTCGCGGATAGACTTCTTTGACAATGAGTCCATATGCGAGCTAATTGATAAGCCCAGTTATGGCATTTTGAGTCTTATTAATGAACCGCACATAAACACCGACGAAGCTCTTCTAATCCGAATACAACAATGCTGTGCAGGCCATCCGAACTTCCTAACAAGTGGTCCAACGATGACTTCCATGAGTTTTAAGTAAGCAGAAATTTATCCTTCTTAATATTATTATTATAAGCTTTTATTTACTATTCGGGATTACAAAATTTTCATCACATTCTTAGATACATTCTTAGATACATTCTGCAATTCTTGATATGTGTCCTGCCCAGCTCCATTTAAGTTGTTTCGTCCTTTTTATTATATCGATGATGTCCGTTTGTCTTCTTATTTCTTCATTCTTTGTATTAGTCGTATGTCGTTTTCCATTGGTTTCTGCTAAAAAATAATCTACGGTACTTCTTGAGTGGATTCTGACTTCAAATCGAGAAGCGAAATTCTCTTATCAGAATCAGCAGAGGAGTATTTTTTGTGCCAATGGAACAGTTTCAGAAGCGATTTTTTCGATTCCGGACTCTCCCGGACGCTTCTTTTTGCCCAATGAAAAACGACATTAGTTTCTCTCTTCTGTCAATGAGTGCTTTTGTTTCTTTTATTGTCTTTTTGTGCCTTGTCTCCATTATTTAATTTTATATCATTTTCCACTGGGATTTTCAGATTTTGCTCTCAGATTTCTGATTTTTAGTGCCCAATGGTACATAGAACGAGATTTTAATTTTTTTTTCGCATTTGGGGTGGATCAAGTTTCAAAAGTCAGCTCTTCTTAAATTGTAAATTGTCGTTAAAAAAATCCATTGAATTTATGTTGATATTCATAATAAAACACTTTAAAGTTTGACAAATGAGTAATGTTTTGGCGTTTGTGTGTAAGTAGGTGTCAATCTCGCTCAGAACTCTGAAAAAAGTACCATTGTTACATTGCATCCTAAACTTTTGTGGTCAATCTTTATTTTCGCACAAACCATTCTATGGTCGCTTTTTGTTTATAACTGATACGTTGAAATACGCTCAATACCGTGCTTTCCCAAAAGGGAGAAGAGTATTGGACGGAGAGTTTAAGATTAAAAGACTTCTGTTTAAATTTTGTACTGCAGAGCCCGCTGTCTATAGCAAGGCTGCGACTCTGAGTTATTTTATTTAGATTATTCTTTTATGTTATTTCACTAATGAGACCCGCTGTCTTAAGCAATGGCTGCGATCTATTAGGATGGTTACTTAACTCTGATTTTCCCTGGTCACAACCTTCGCCTTTTATACTATTATTGCTCATGACCCATCGCCTATCTTCCCCCTCCACGCACCATGTTTTCCTTACCAATTACCATATGTGCATACGCGCTATTTTAGGCATTGCTTAATTGTTTTCCGTTCCCATTAAAAGTACCCAAATGACATCTTGGGTGTCATTTGCCTTACGCTGGTGTCAAGTGTCATCCATTCATAAATTATTATTATTTCCCTGATACCACAACGTAGTATTCCTTCAAAATGCAACTATTGCAGTTTTGCCATATGTTGGCGTGCCGCTGTGCAATCGGATCGGATTTGGGTTACGTGTGTATCGTTATGGGTAGGTATGCACTTGACTCATTGCGCTTGGGTGGCGTTTGGGTAAATGGAAAAACAAATGAAAACGAAGCGAATGACCTATTAATAGCCGTGCTCTCTGGTAATGTATTTGGTGTATGGTGTATGATGTATGGAATGGATTGATAGGGTAGGTCATGAGTAGGGTATGGTTGTGCGGATCACAACATCCCACTCCCCTTAGAAAAAGGAAATTCTTACCTGAAGGGTTAGAATTTCCTGCAAGTGGGCTCAGGTGCGAACAGGAAAAATCTTACAATATGTTGAATGTAATTTAATATTATTGGTTAATGAATATAATGTTAAAATGAAGTGTTTGTTTCTTGAAGTGTTTGTTCCTTACAAAGGTTTTTTTTTTTTATAATAATGAATAATTAATGAATATAATGTTAAATGGAAGTGTTTGTTTCTTACAAAGCTTTCTTATAATAATTAATGAATATAATGTTACAGAATAGAAGTGTTTGTTTCTTGTATCTTATAAAGGTTTCTTATAATAGAAGTAATTGTTTCTTACAATTGTTTTCTATAATGAATATGATGTTAAAAGCAGAAGTTTCTTATAATTTTTATATTTTTTTTTTTTGTGTGATGAATATAATGTTAAAAGTAGAAGTGTTTGTTCCTTATAAAGGGTTTTTTTTATTGATTTAATGATATTAACACATATACTATTTAGTAAAAGATAGGAGGATTGTTCCCTTGAAGAGGTTCGTGGTTCCCCTGTTTAAATATATTTCTTATCTTACGTTACACATTTGTTTTTATTATTATTTTTTTTTTTATATATATATGAATTACATAGTTGGAAAGAAAAAATGTTCTTATTCTAAGTTTTACATTTTATATTTGAAGAGGAATTGGTTGAAAAATAGGAATGAGTTTTTGTGGAGCTGTGTTGGAAGGGATTACATTGGTTGGGGGAAAGTCGATAGTAGTCTTTTCTGAGTCTTTCCCTGCTTTCTGAGAAAAATGGTGTTGATAATGGAAAATGAAATAGTTAGACATGACTCTATTTTTTAAGACAAGAACAATTGGGAGATATTAGGTTGGCGTCTTGACAATGTGTGAGGTTCTTGGGCTTTGGATAAATTGGAGGAAGAGGGAAGAGTATTCTTCATTCCACGTAGATTCTAAGGTCGTTGTTGTGTATAATTTTCTGCTTATTCTTAATTTTGATGAGTGTATTCTAATCGGAAATGATGTCTACTACCTCGTATGGTCCGTTCCATAGAGTGGAGAATTTATTTTGTCTGGTGTGGTTTTTCATTAGTACCTTGTCACCTATATTAAATTGTTTTTTTGTCGTCGTATGTGCATCGTAATAACCTTTAGAAATAAGTTTTTTTGTTTTTAGATTCTCCCGGGCGATTTGATATCCGTGTTGGAGACGAGCTTTCAATTCGTTGGAATAGTTCTCATAATTATAACTCGTTTGCGGATTTTGCTCCAAAAGACTGGGTATTCTCGCAGGGTATCCATAGAGTAGTTCGTGAGGGGTATAACCAGTACTACTATGTGTGGTTGTATTGAATACGAAGATTGCATAGGGCACCCAGGTGTCCCATGATAGAGGGTCTTTGTTAACGTAATGTCGAAGGTATTCCGCTAGAGTACGATGACTACGCTCAAGTGCTCCATTAGTTTGGGGATGGTAAGGAGTAGTTTGAAGCTTTTTTATTTTCAGGAGCTTGCAAACCTCTTTGAAAAGTTGGCTAAGGAAGTTGGTACCTTGATCGGTAAGAAGAGATTCTGGAAATCCAAAGCGACATAAAATTCGTTCGACGAATGCTCTTGCTACAGTAGGGGCTTCAGCATTCTGGAGTGGTATGGCCTCCGTGAATTTTGTCAGATCATCTTGGAATGTGAGCAAGAATTTATTATTTTCGTAGCTAACAGGTAAGGGTCCGACTATGTCGAGAGCTACTCGCTCAAAAGGATTGGAGCTTGTTGTTGTAATTTTCATTGGGATTCTTGGGTTTTTGTGTAATTTGTTCTGCTGACAGGATTCGCAGTTGAGTATGTACGTTTTTATATCGTGATTCATGGTTACCCAAAAGTATTTTTGCTTAATTTTCTTGAGGGTACGTGTTATCCCTTGGTGACCTCCGAAAGGAGAATCATGGTAGTCAAATAGTACCTTGGTTATGTCTTCGTTATTGTTCAGGAAAATTCGGTCATCTGAGAAAAGATAGATGTCTATTTGTTGGGTGTGAAAAACGTCTTCTATGAGTTTTTTTAGGGTAATCTTGGATTGGTTATCCAGAGGTGGTAATGCGATTGCAATGGATTCTTCATTATTGTGAAGGTTTTTAATGGACTCAAGGCATGTTTTAATAGTCACTTGGTCTCTAGAAGTTCTAATAGGAATAGGTAGAGTAGTAACGCAGAGTGTTTCGTTATTATTTTGCGGAAAAGTAGCAAGTTTTCCAATTTCTGGTTTGGTGAAGTCGGTTATTCGTTTTTGTAAGTCTTCTTCCTCTGAAGATTCTACTAGTGGTAAAATAATAGTTTTGAATTTGGTGAGTTTAGTTGAGTGAATTGTACCTTGTTTTTCATGCAAGTTAAAGCTAGACAGAACCTGTATATCATCATAATTGTTGTCTGTTGGTATTTTTGCTTTGCCTTGGTTACGAGTTGTTACGAGTATTTTTGTATCATCGTTGAACCTTAATGGTAGTTCAACTATATGTTGAGCTCGGGGTTTTAGCGTTATAAAATCATTATTTACCTCAGTCTCACTATCTGCTATGGTTTCGTTTACCATAGTCTTACTTTCTGCTGGGTTTTCTTTAGGTTTTACCACAGTCTTACTTTTTGCTATGGTTTCTTTTACCATAGTCTTACTTTCTGCTGGGTTTGCTTTAGATTTTACCGCAGTCTTACTTTTTGCTATGGTTTCTTTTACCATAGTCTTACTTTCTGCTGGGTTTGTTTTAGATTTTACCGCAGTCTTACTTTTTGCTATGGTTTCTTTTACCATAGTCTTACTTTTTGCTATGGTTTCTTTTACCATAGTCTTACTTTCTGCTGGGTTTGAATTTTTTGTTAGATTAGGAATACTGTTGAATACTTCCCCAAAGCTACTAATTGTGACTGCAGGGTAAGTATGTACGAAAGGATATATTTTTAAGGAATTACGAGTGTAACTGATCTCGCAGCCATATTTTTTCAGGAAATCGTTGCCAATGATACCGTCAAAATTAAAATTTGTATTTCCATTGAGTATATGGAAGGGGTGTTTGATTGCCACTATGTCGTCACCTGATCCGAAATGGAAAGTTTCGTTTGTAATTTTAGTAGACATGACTCTATCTCCACTCATCGTAGATATAATCATGTCGCCAGAGTTATTATGTGTAGGCAAATTGCTTGGATTTTTGATTATACTTATCTCTGATCCAGTGTCAATAATCATACTGCGCAACTTTCCATTTTCGGATGGGATTCTTATCATGACTAGGTCGTCGTTAGGGAGGAGTTCGATTAAAATGGAGGCAACAGTTTCTAATTTGTCCCCTGGTGGACTTCGGCTTGTGTTATCTGTCGAGAGGAAAGGCCGTTGTTGTCCTCTCGACAGTGGTCGTTTTCCGAACAGTTTGATTGTTGAACGGTAGTAGAAGGGATGTGGTGATAATTCACCTGTCTTCGTGTACCGTTGTTGCCGTTGTGTGGGTTATTCTGTGGGGGGTGATAGTTAGGGGTATTTGATATGTTTTGTCGCCGGGGATTATGCGTGCTCGGTTGCTCCGAGTTTTGCATTTGGAGGTGTGATTGACGGAGTCGGCACTCTTTCAAAGAGTGGTTCCGTCTGTTGCAGTAACTACAAATTATCAGTTGCACCTCCTTTTTTATTTGACCGCTGTTAAAACTAGGAAGTGACTTGTTTCGATAACAAGTCTGCTCGGTATGCCCAAGTATGCCGCAATTTTGGCAGGTGGGTCTAAATCTGGCGGGGGGTCTAGAAGAAGTTGGGATTTGCTTAGCGGAGGAGCGCTCTAAACGCGAGGAATGGTTGTCGGCATAAGCGATGGCTTTCTTAAGATCGGACTCACCATGCGCTTGAACTACTAATCTTAAATTAGAGTCTTTAAGACCATCTTCAAAGGCTTGGACAGCTAATTTTTCATTTTCGCTGTTTAGGAAAGTCCTAACAGCGTCTTCGCTTGTGCTGGAAAAGGTGGCGGCTTTGAGTGAAGTAAGGAGTTTACTTACTCTTTCACCAAAGTCTTTAACTGTCTCTTGTGGTCTTTGCTTGGCCGTGAGAAGCTCATTTTGAGCGGAAGTTCGGGACTGGGTTTCCTTGAATTCGGACTGAAGAGTCTGTTTCAGCCCTGCCCATGAACTAATTGTATTATATTGGGTTAGTTCGAGAGCAGGGCCTCGAAGTCGAGTTATCACTATGCTTAAAAACATGGCTTGCTCATTTTCCCTGGCAGAAGCGAAAATCAAGTCTCCACAGGAGAAAAATTGGGTAAGCTCGTTGGGGTTCCCGTCAAATATCGGGACGATATTGAGGATGTCGCTTACACTGACCTTGAGGTCCATGGTATCTTTTAAAGTGGTAGGACAGTAATGGAAGGGTAGAGACTCGAAAAGCTCTACTATCGTACGTTTTTGGCGGGTAAGTATTTTGATATATAAAATAGGATGGGTGTATATATGTATATAATAACAATATAAAAATTAAAATACCTTAGTTATAACTTATGATGTGCTGCTTCTGCTGTGGTTGCTCCTGCTGCGGTTGCTTCTGTTGTTTCTGTTGTTTGCCAGGTAGGCTTCGCGCCCTAAAGTTGTCTGTTACACCTGGTCTTTTGATGACACTGCCCAATGTCTGCCTCCGCGTCTCTTATGAGAATTCGCCAGGTCTTATAGTTTTGGGACTTTTCACTTTTTTTTTTTCACTAACACTTGTTTACACTTCTCTGGTGTATAGCCCCAGAGAACGCCTCAGAAGTATTTTACTTCTGTTTTTGGTTTGGTAGTAGGGACCTCTTTGGGTATCCCACCGCTGCCACCATGAAATACGCTCAATACCGTGCTTTCCCAAAAGGGAGAAGAGTATTGGACGGAGAGTTTAAGATTAAAAGACTTCTGTTTAAATTTTGTACTGCAGAGCCCGCTGTCTATAGCAAGGCTGCGACTCTGAGTTATTTTATTTAGATTATTCTTTTATGTTATTTCACTAATGAGACCCGCTGTCTTAAGCAATGGCTGCGATCTATTAGGATGGTTACTTAACTCTGATTTTCCCTGGTCACAACCTTCGCCTTTTATACTATTATTGCTCATGACCCATCGCCTATCTTCCCCCTCCACGCACCATGTTTTCCTTACCAATTACCATATGTGCATACGCGCTATTTTAGGCATTGCTTAATTGTTTTCCGTTCCCATTAAAAGTACCCAAATGACATCTTGGGTGTCATTTGCCTTACGCTGGTGTCAAGTGTCATCCATTCATAAATTATTATTATTTCCCTGATACCACAACGTAGTATTCCTTCAAAATGCAACTATTGCAGTTTTGCCATATGTTGGCGTGCCGCTGTGCAATCGGATCGGATTTGGGTTACGTGTGTATCGTTATGGGTAGGTATGCACTTGACTCATTGCGCTTGGGTGGCGTTTGGGTAAATGGAAAAACAAATGAAAACGAAGCGAATGACCTATTAATAGCCGTGCTCTCTGGTAATGTATTTGGTGTATGGTGTATGATGTATGGAATGGATTGATAGGGTAGGTCATGAGTAGGGTATGGTTGTGCGGATCACAACAACGTCTTTATTTTATTTGTTAGAATGAAGTCAATTTCATTTAGTATTCTTCCATCTTCCATGTGATCTCCATTTCAATTTCCGATTCTTTTTCTTTTTAAGGAGTATGTAATTATTTTTTTTTGCAGAATACGACACTTTGCGAACGTGGTCAACTATTCGGTTCATCGGTTTCTGGAGAAAAACTCTGATGTGCTTCCCAAAAATATAAGCGCAGGTCTATACCAAAGCAAAATGTCTTTAGTACAAAGCCTCTTTCCAGAAGGTGGGTATCTCCTCATCGCATTAGCGTACACAATTCTGTATTATTCCCACAACCTTTCCCCCTTAGGCAATCCAAAACGTTCAACTAAAAAACCCACTACCCTGAGTGCCAATTTACGCACCCAATTACAAACCCTTATAGCTATAATAAAAAATCGTCGAACTCATTATGTATTCTGCATTAAGCCGAACGAGGCAAAGCAGCCAAGAACCTTCGAACTAGCCTTAGTACAACATCAAGTGCGTTACATGAGCCTTATGCCTTTAGTGAATCTCTGTCGAACGGGACACTGTTTCCATCTCTCTCATGGGAAATTTTTCAATCGCTACAAACTGCTAAACAGCGTTACGTGGCCGCACTTTCAAAGTGGCAATACCGTTGAAGGTATTGCCATGATTATACGCAACGTTCCACTGCCATCAGCAGAGTTCACCATCGGGACGAAGAACGTCTTTATAAGGAGTCCTCGGACGGTGCGTTTACTCTGGCTTACTCTGCTACAACTTACTGAGATATTGTATTCTTGCAGGTGTTTGAGTTGGAGCAATTCCGAAAAGCACGTATGGATGATCTGGCTGTTTTGATCCAGAAAACCTATCGCATGCATATGCGTCGGAAAAAGTTTCTCCTGATGAGAGAGAGCCAAATTGTCATATCGAGCGCTTGGAGAACGTGGAGGGTTTGTACTTTCTATTACCATTCACTATCTCATCTTGAGGGTTGAATTTCGTTTGTTTTCGTTTGATTTGGTTTCTTTTGCACGATTTTTGCATGTAACTTGTGTTTCTTGTGTAGGAGTGTCGCTTTGGCATTCCGTTTACAGGGCGCAGACACTTGTGGAGTTTGTACCGAATTGTGAGTATGTGAATGGCAATGCATTTAAGTAGAGGCATAAATAGCTTGAACCTACATACATAAGATTTTTGTTGTTGTACGCTGAAAACAGAACTTAAGATTTAATTTGTTGAAAAATTGTTGTTTTAGGCTCAAGAAGAGTATCGCGCAATGAAATACAGGAAACAGGTTGAATGGGCGGTGCAAGTTATTTTTCAATTCTATCGGAGGTGGAAAATAAGGCATTTTCTACTCACTCTTCCGTTACGTCTTCCACCAAACACACTGAGTCCGTTGTCTAGCGAGTGGCCAAGTGCGCCGAAATTTCTCACAGAAACGTCAAGGATTCTGCGCGCAATTTATCATCGCTGGAAATGCCTGATCTACAGGAACTCTTTTGATCAAACCGCACGCAATCGAATGAGGGAAAAGGTCACAGCGAGTATTATTTTTAAGGATCGCAAGGCCTCATATCCCAGAAGGTAAGACAAATGTGTATATGTACTTAGTCACAGGTGCAAAACGTTATACAAATGAAAATGAGAAAACATTTTAGGTTAGGATATATGAAATTTGTTTTTTTTTTTTTTGGCCATTGGTTAGTGCGTTGGACTGGGTCTCAGTTGCAGTTTTCCCCGGAAAACACACAGCATGCCACAGTATTTCAATACATCCAGCAATGGGACATGACCAAAAATAGAATTGAGATTTCTTCTTTTGTTATGTAATTCAATTAGATCTACAATTATTATTTACAGTGTGGGACATCCCTTTGTGGGTGATTATGTTAGACTACGGCACAACTTGCAATGGAAAAAGATCTGCGTTGAAACCAACGATCAATATGTGGTGTTTGCTGATATCATAAATAAAATAACTCGTTCAAATGGAAAGGTGAGGCCTTAAAAATAATTCATAGTGGAACATAAGCACAGTTACATTCTCCCTTTTCAGTTTGTTCCGATTTTATTAGTCTTATCTACTTCATCGTTATTGCTATTGGATCAACGTACGTTGCAAATAAAATATCGAGTACCTGCAGCGGAAATCTATCGTATGTCACTGAGTCCGTACTTGGATGACATAGCCGTGTTTCATGTTAAAGCTGTAAGAGTACACAGAACGAGACTTTCGTTTGGTTAAACGTTTTTCTTTTACAATTTCCAGTCAGAGTTTGGTCGAAAGAAGGGTGATTTTGTCTTTCAGACGGGACATGTCATCGAAATTGTGACAAAATTGTTTTTAGTCATACAAAATGCAACAAGTAAACCCCCAGAGATACACATAAGCACTGAGTAAGTTCTTTGTATAAGTCTCTAAAGGTGAATAGAACTTTATTTATTCATGAATAGATTTGAAGCCAATTTCGGACAACAAACTGTGGTCTTCACCTTCAAGTATGGCGGAATGTCGGAGTTTTCGCAAGGCCCACCAAAAGTTAGTAGAAAAGGCAATCGAATGGAAATTGTTGTGTGATCATGTTGGTGAACTTTTACGAGTAGCTACGGATAATTGAATTTATAAACGTATAATGTGCCCACATTAGTAAAGGTGCCAATTAATAATTTAATTATACAACTAATGTGCTTACCTCTAGATTTTGGAGTCGTACATGTACCTATATAGCATACATGAAAGTTATACAGGGCAATTAATGCAGATTTGGAAGGCAGCAGGCGTTTATTTTAAATTCTCATTTAATTTGAGAGGTGTTTCCAAAATGTAACCAGTGGTTTGGTACATTTTCTGGCATAAACACAGACGGTTTTTAATTAAACATTAAAATGTCAAAGCTTATCAGCGTTCTGAACACAGTCTGCACAGTATTTATGTCTAGTGTGGACCACATTTTTGTGGACTTGGTCTGTTTATACATACCCAATTTCTCTAGATTAACAGCTTTCAATTTCAAAATAAGGAAATTATTTTCAGCTTTGCGAACGAGTGAAGCTCACAATTGCGAAATTTGTAAGACAAATACAGCTATAGTTAGTTAATTTTAAAGTCCAAATTAGAAAAGGTTCTTGGTAAAGCCTAAAGAATTGAGAAAAGCCAATAAGTTCATCAAATTGACCATAGATGCATTTTTTTTTCACTTTACCACATGACATGTATGACTTTAAAATTCTTAGTAGGTTTCAAAACCTTTTTAATAAGCTTAATTTTTTCAAACACTTGAAACGTATATTCACTTTTCATCAATATTAGGACAATCATCAAGCCAAACGAATAAACAAAAATGTAATTCCATTCACTCCCAGTTTAAATTGACATATCGTAACAAATGTTTTAAAATAATAAGTAAAATAATTAAAATCTATTACTTTTAAACTATGAGCAAGGCGAATGACAGTTTAGCAATTAAAAACAAAAATGTATTCTTTGAAATTAATATGTAAATAAAATTTCTCGAAAACAAAATTCAATAGTTTATTAGTTAGATATTCTAGAAAAATGTATTTCCTTCTAATAGCAGAAATAAAATTTTTAATACGCAAAGAACAGAGCGAATAAAAAATATAATAGAATACTTTGTTATTAACAAAAAATATCACTGCCACTACAGGCGTAGGAAGCACTATTAATATATTAAAATTGTTGAACAGTTATGTAAATCAAAACACAAAACAGAAGAGTTGAACGTATTTTTAGTTTGTGTTAATACTTAAAAATATATATATATATACTATAGATATTAAACAATAATAAAATGTTGCAAAGGTTTTCTATAACAAACAAAAAAAAAAACGACTTAAATGGTTACAATAAATAAGCTGAACAAACCAATATTAGATTAATTATTTATAGCCAGTTAGGCGATCGAACACGCAATTCTCAACACCCAAATATTTACATTTATATATTTTATGTGAATTCCATAAGAAAACGTATATTTAAAATGGAAAATTTACTCAAAGCAGAAACACTAAATACGAGCTCATAAGATTGTTGTTTTAAAAAAAGTATATATATATATATGTATATGTATATATTATATGTATGTATTATGTATATATATATATATATATATATATATATATATGATAATTTATTATAATTAGTATGAGAGAGATTTTAAAATGAATATTTTTTAGGTACAAATAAAATTGTCAAGTTGTAAATACAAATGTATTACAATATTTACATTGTAGTTGATTTATAAAGCTGTAAGTGAATTAAAGTTAAAATTTTATTATTATTGAAATACATTCTGTTTTATTTTACAAAACACTGGAAACCGGAAAAATGGTATCTGCTCTAAAGTTTTCTGGGAATAAGAAATATATCCCCAGATTCTAGACCTAGACCTAGATTCTAACAACCTTCCATTTGTGTGAGTACTTAGTTTTGCGGACGAATGTTTTTTTTTTTTTTCTTCTTTATTTTTCTTCAGTAATTTTTTTATTTTATGGTATTTAAATTTGTAAAGGAAGAATGAATTTAATCTTTGTAGTAAAATTGAATTACTTTGAATAAATCTAACTTACTAACTTACTATGTGAGGGACCTGCCTCTGCCGAGGTCGAGCAACTTGTTTTTTTCTTTTTTGTCGACGAACTTGATACACCAAAGTACTCTGGGATCGAAATGGTATGGATGTGAGTATATTGGAATGTGTAAACCGGAGTTAAAACATACTGATACCTTGTTTTTGGTGTAAACTGTAAATGGCGTTCTTTTACAGTATATAGTTTCTCGAATTGGTAACACTTTTTGCAGTGACAACCAAAATGTATAAGTTCTTATATAGCATGGTCCCTCTCATTGGATACACCTGTTGCACATTTAAGCATGTTCATTTCAAACCAATCTTGTAACTACTTATTGAGTATGTGGAAGAGTCTGTACTGATTGAACTACAAGCATTTAAGAAGAGGAAAAAGCGATAGGTACTCCATTAAGAATTACACGGAGGAGATTGTTCCGTTTTACAGCAAGGATGAATTTCGTCGCTACTTTCGAAATAATCTTGAGGAGAACATTCAATTTTATTTTGTCGCCTGTTGATAACATTTCAAATCCGTTGTTAATTGTGAGGTGGTGAGTCACAGCTTTTCCAATTCTTAAGGTAAGATTAGACGGTATGCCAAGTGGTCATAAAATGCCAATTTCTGACAGTTCTCCTGTCAAAATATGGTCATACAATGGGGGCGTTCAAGTATCTAGTTTAGTAAGTCTGACAGCTGTCTGACTAGATCTATCTCGGTTGTGATTGGTTTAAATCGGTCACGTGGGCACCTGTGACATTTGACGTTTATGGAGGGGTGGCCGACGAGTCTAGTCAAGAAATTCGTGTGACTGAGTACTAAGTTGACAGTTCGGGTATGTGGCTGACGTAGAAAAAGTGACGTTCCCCACCAATCTAGTTTTTGCGTTCAGGTTACATCTTATCCAGACCAATCTAGTCGACTTAAGATAACTAGATTCTTGAATGCTAATCTAATGACTTAAATGCCACATATGACCACGTCGATTTTGACAGATAAAAATGCGAAAATAGCATATAGTGTAATCGGACAATAAGCACGAATGCCAGCATAAAGCCTATATGCCCATATGCTCTTTATTGAAATTTCGTTGTGGCATTGCTGGCATTTTTGATGGAACAAGAATTATTTTGTTTTCATCGGTGTTTGAGCTCGTGGGATTGTGATTTATTTTCATTTTCGTTCTCTTTTTTCTGGAAAAATAACAAATATGAAATGAAAAAATAACAAATGCCTTAAATGACCAGCAAGTCAAATATGACCATATTGGTAATTTTGGTCATATAGTCTAATATACAGTTTTGATAATCCTGGCATTTTGGTCACTTGACAGCTAATCTGGTCATATGCCTGTTGGCATACATATGCATAATTGGCATACAGTCTAATCTTAGCTTTACACCAAGAAATTTGTTGAGTTAAATATTCGTAAGATTTCAGTGGAGGGGTAATATCTTGATCTCTCGATGGCGCTCTTTTTTACGAATTTTTCGTGTTAAGGAACGGCATTTAGCTAAACTTCATAAGATTTAAAAGTAGAAGAACAGACCTAATGTCATTAGAAATTTTTAGAAATTTATGTCGTTTGCAATTTTGTCAAAAGATCAAGTTTTTTTGAAAAAAAAAAAAAATCTATTGTTCAAGATTGCTTTTTATGTTCGATTTGCAAAAAAAATCAATCTTTTTTTTTTTTGATCTGAAGCACTTTCGAGAAATCTCGATTTTTTCTCAGATCTACACATTTTTTATACTTTTAAGGCTAGTACGCTGCTCAAGTGAAATCCAGTTTTTCATACAAATTTTTCACCGCGAAATGTCAAAATGAACTTTCCACATGGAAATTTCACTTGGCAGTACGCAGCTCAAGTGAAAAATTGCGCTTCAAAAACTGAGCTGTAGGTGGCGATACTAAAATCTCTCCACAGCTATTTCACTTGGTTTTTATTGTCCGTCGCATTAAATTTTTGACGTTTCGGCGTGAAAAATGATTCGTAGGACGACGCTTGAGAAATTAATTTCAATTTCAGATGTTTCTTAAAGAGAGTACTGCATTTTTCGAACTTCTTTTATCATTTTTGCATTGAATATAGTACCATAAAGTTAGGTGTACAAAAAGTTGGTGGCATGGAAGACCTTTTTGATGAGCAGGGTGCCTCAGTAAATTGTTATACAATGTTTTGCTGAAGATAACCATACAGATTTTTAATCGGCGGTCAGGTCAATTACATAAAATGGTTTATGGATACTAAAATGGCAATTAAGTGTTTTAAGTGCTTTACAAAAAATGATTTGTTCGCACCTCGCAGTTCCCTTTTGTAAAGGCGACATGGCGGCTGCTGCAATTGCGTTATAAAATTGAACACGATACTCTTTTTACGCATTTCTATTACTACTATTGAATGAATGAGAGTTACTTTAATTAATAATAAATCCTTAAATATTATTGTGGCATTCGATTGTGAGCTCTAAGAGCACTTTTTATGTGCGTTTGGTACAGAAAAAAAAAAACAATCTTTTCCAGATTTCAGCGCTGTTGCGAATCTCTATTTTTTCTCAGATTTATCAATAGGTACAAGTGCATTTGGGTTTTTTTTTTTTTTCTCTACAGTAAAAAAAGTAATTGCATCGGGTGAATCTATTTGTGTAATTTATTTATGTATAAATATTTAGAAATCAATCGGGACGCTAATTTAGGATGTTTGAATATAAAATTTAACCAGTGAATGGAAAACGCTTTGAAAATTGTTGAAGGCTACACATATTCCAATCACACGAATGTTAACACAAAAAAGGGCAAGTGATGTTCTTATGTTCGATTAGCCAAACGAAATCTGAAATCTGAGAGCGAATCTGAAGAAGCATAATCGAATACCACATAAGAAACTTTTGCAAATAAGAATACAGCAGTATTCAAATGTTCTACTACAATGAGATTCAGTAATCACATCAATATAATTCCTGGATCTTTCAAAAGGTGCGGTATACTCTCTATGCACTCTTGATTCTTAAAATGTGTTAGGCCCGTTTGCTGATACTGCACATAGCGATTTAAGTTCTACTTAAATTCCTTATGGGCTACTTTTTCCATGTGATAAACTGTCACATAAGATTTTAAGTGGGACTTAAATCGCTATGAGTAGTATCAGCAAACGGGCCTTAGACTGGTCTTATGTACAAATCAGATATTATTGCCAAAATTAAACACTTCTAGAACCTATGAACTACAATAAAACATTTGAAGTAAAATAAGAGTGAAAAAAATATGTTTGTTTTATACTATAGCTATCCTTAATCTTATGGAATTCCCAGAAAACAATTTTTTTTCAGCTCAGTCACCCTGCAATAATTTCTCCACGAAAATCTCCAACAAAAATTTTCACTTTCGATTTCACAGCATTTTTTGGAGAGCAGTGAAAATTTCACTTCACTTGAGCAGCGTACTAGCCTTTACGTATGGAAACGAGCTTTTATATTAAATTATTTCGATTTTGCGTTTTTATAAATGTGTGAAAATCAATTTAAATGGATTTCCAGTGCAAATGGAAAACGAATATTTGTTTGCGGCCAAGCCAATACATACAAACCAATAAAACTCGAATTTCATCTTCGATTTGGCATCAAAACTCAGAGATCTCAGATCAAAATCTGAACAGCCAAATCGAAAACGACATTAATTGGGGTTAGTAAACTACGTTACATGTTTTTTTTTTTGATTTTTTTTGACTCAATTGTCTTGTGTTTTCATAAATCCTGTGTATATTTTCCTCAGTAATGTGCAAGATTTTTGTTCCCAAGAAATTCATCAATTCAAAGGTTTGCCAATTTGACAACATCAAAGAGAGTTCAGCAACTTCTAAAAAATCTAAAAACTCATTCTATTGACAAGTGTCATGATGCAGAAGCAAAAAGAATCTAGTTATCATTACTTGACATACTTATTCAAAATATATAGAGCAGTTAGTAGTAGAAAACTTTTATAACAAATGAAACATATCTTATATCGAACATCGAAACTTCAAATCAAACAGATCTATAGATATGCCAACAAAAACTTCCAACCTAGCGACACAACTTTTATTGGTGGTGTTAAAACACAACTGTTTAATTGACATTCAGGGAAAATAAAATATAAAATTGCAATGGCAGGAGCATCATCAAAAAGTTTATCACCATCAATTAGCCTAAATAGTTTAATAAAAATGCCAAAAATTAGCACGATCTTAGTTATTTTTATTCACCTATTATGTCTATGGCACATAGACGCCACAGTCAGCGACGGAGAAGACTACCTGAAGCGAGAACATTCATTGGTTCGACCGTTCCAAGGTGAGTAATATATTTTTAACTAAAAATGATTAGGAACGAATTAATTTGGATTATTTATTAGGCTCAGGAATGAACCTACCATACTGGGACTTTCTCGGCAATACAATGGTCTTGAATAATTTCATTAGATTGACAGCAGATTTGCAATCGAAAAGTGGAGCGATATGGAACCTGGCCGTAAGCCGCAAAAATGAAACGATTTGCAGATTCATTGTTTAATAAAAAGATATTTTGTATTTGCAGCCATGTATGTCCAGAAACTGGGAAGTTCATGTAATGTTCAAAGTGCACGGTAAAGGTACAGAGTTATTTGGTGATGGATTCGCCATTTGGTATGCGAAGGATCGTATGAATAGTGGCCCGGTGTTTGGTAGCAAAGATTTGTTTTCCGGGTTGGCCATAATCATGGATACATATAGCAATCACAATGGGCCACACAATGTAAGTAGCAACTAGATGTACTTTTGTCTTTGTTGTTGTCTACATTGAAACAACCTTGAGATGTACATAATCTTGTATGTATCTGAAACTTTATTGGTTATAAGATAACAGCCATTTGAAAATGATTTTTTTTCTTGTTTGGCTTAACAATCTTACGGGGTACAGTCACAGTCTAATTTTTTACACGTGGCCGCATCAATTCTTATCAAATTCGGTGTCTTACAAATACCTTTTTGCTAATAAAAGCTGAGACCACGTATACATGACCTGTTGGCAAGCAGTAAATATTTGTACAGCATTTTGAATTTTGTGAATACGTTCATGTAATGTGAGAGGTTTTAGCTGTTTGCACAGTCCGTTTGTCTACCGTCAATCCAAAAGCGGGGCGCAAATGTTCTGAATCATTTATTAAACATAGTTTAATAAGCTGACATTTTTACAATTGATTGAAATGTAATCTAATTTCAGCACAACCACCCCTACCTCAGTGCAATGGTGAACAACGGTTCTCTAAGCTACGACCACGATCGTGACGGAACACACACGCAACTAGCCGGATGCGAAGTCCGATTCCGTAATGTAGACTTTGATACTCAAGTCAGAATCCGATACGAAAATGATGTGCTCTCTGTTTTCACTGATTTGGAAAACAAAAACGAATGGAAAAGCTGCTTCGTTGTGAAAGACGTCGAACTGCCGACTGGATATTTCTTCGGAATGTCTGCCACAACTGGCGATCTATCCGACAACCATGATATTCTGTCTTTTAAGTTCTACGACTTGGACACTGATTTTACGGTAATTTATTTTACAAAAATAACACAATAAAACCAATGAACTACTAAATAAACTATCCCATTACTGTAGCCCGCCCAAGCAATGGAAAGGACAAAAATTATTCCAAAAGCATCTTCCTTTGAGGCGCCCAGAGAACACAAGGACGACCCCAAGCCAGGCATGTCTAATGCAAAAATCTTCTTAATTCTACTCTTCGGGATGCTTGCGTGCATTGCTATTTGCATATTCGCCATCTCCTACTACAAAGAGAAGAATTCCAAAAAACGCTTCTACTAGACATGTGACACATACTCCTGCAACTCAGAAATAGCTAACAATTTCTGTATATATTAAATAAAATGAGAAAAAAAGACAAGACGCGACTGTAGATCCCATGTCACCGAAAGTTACTCCAAAGAAGTCTACTAATCAACATTAAAAATTTGCGACAATGGCACAGTATTGTCTCGAAGAGAATCAAACAAAAATCATCACAAAATCATTACTTCGAGACCAAAATTAACACGAAATTTAGTTACCCATAATTTTATTTGCATTTTTAAGAAACTAAACAACAAAACACTATTTATTGAATTATATTGCTGCGACGAGGCATCGAACCACACTGAAAATTAAAAATCTTGTACAAATATAAGGGAGAACTTAACAAGAGTGTAAATAAAAATCAGCTTGTATCTCTATACAAGTGTTGTGTAATTTTGTAAATTACTTTTTTCTCGACCTTTGTATTTTCGAAGTGCTTGCGTCGATGCGATGCGTCGTAAATACAACCCTTTCAATAGATTTTTTCTAACGTCTCGCGTTTATTGATTCCATTGCTTTGTGGGGTTATATACATGGAATTCAGAAGAGCTGGTACTATCCCGATACCAGGCTGAAATGATTGCATTGCTGCATACGTTGGACTACTTGCTAGAGAATCAGGTGGGAGGAAGAAATATCCTTATATCACTGGGCATCTAAAAAATATGAAGTAACACTGACTTGGATACAACGACACATCATAGTGATCGAAGGCAACGAAAAGGCTGACTCCCTTGCAAAACAGGTGTCAACTGAAAAGTTGCTGGGACCAGAACCATTCTCTTCAATTGGCGGAGGAATGGTAGAACAACTGATTGACAAATGGATCGCGGCAGAAAACCTGAAAAGGTGGTCAACCGTGGAACAATGTAGACAGGCTAAAATGGCAATTAAGTGGACGACCTGCTCCACTCAATGAAGGGTCTTAAACATGAGTCGAGGAACATTGAAATGGGTGGTGGTTTTATCTACAGGACCTCGTTATTTCGGATTTCACATAAAGAGGATGATGATATCTGTAAACTTTGCCTGCAGCAATCTGAGAAAGCGGCACATATATTGTGGCAATGTCCGGCTTTGGCTGGCAGAAGAATGAGGATCTTGGGACAACATTGCGTAGAGAGCAGTCGTTGAAACTTATATCCCATAAACAGATTCTAGTGTTAACATTAGAAATCGAGCCCAGAGAATAACTCTGGAGAAGTCCAGAGAGTCTCCCTGGGTAAGATTTATAGCGGTAGAGAGACGAAAAGAGACATGAAAAAAGTGGTCTGATTCGGGTATCTCTCGAAATCACATATGAAGCCATATGGAAATGTTGCCATTTCGAAATGTACTTGCTGTCACTTGCATCATTGGACAGTGAAAGTCATTGGTTACTGTAGTATCCGTATTTAATTAATGTTCGTAAAAGTAAATACGTCTGATTCGTATCGTAGCCACGTATGAAGTGCCCTTTTTATTATTTATTTTTAATACATTTTTACATTTTATTATAATGTTGCTAGACAACATATTTTAATATTTTCTACAGTATTTCGGGACACTACATTTATTCTCTTCTTTTTTTTTTTTTTTTAATTTAATTTAGGTTTAATTATTATATATATATATATATATATATATATATATATATATATACTTAAATTTTCATTCACAAATCGTAGCCCTGGAGATATGATGGTATATTTTTTTTTCGTACAATTCGAGCTGATGCTTGTACTTCGGAGCGGTCTCCTTTTGTTGTTGAGTTTGTTTTCGCTGGTGATGATAAGATTGTTGTTGTTGTTATTGGCTGAGTTGATGTGATTGGTGGAATCTTTTTAACATGAGCGACATTTCTTCGATACCGAGTACCGGTGCCTACATTTTCGACAGTGACCTGTGATCCTTTCCGTTCCATGACTTTGTAAACTGTGGGCTCAAACTTGGTAGCTAATTTATTTGTTATTATCTGTCTTTTTACTACCACTTCATCTCCTTCTTCAATATCATTTGTTTTCGCGTGACGCTTTCGATCAGCATATTCTTTTCCCTTCTTACAAAACATACAAACATCAACAACAACATCTTTCTCCTGTTTTAAGTTCATTAAAACAGCGAGTATTTTCAACGCTCTAACCTTTGAGCTTTCAACATCTTATCAACATCTTTCGATAGTTGAATCTTTTCCAAACAACTTCTGTTGTTGAACCACCGCTTCAAATATCCGTACCATCTTAACAATGTTTTCTAATTTTTCGTCACCACGTTCAAGGATTTTCTGCCGTAATTTATCAGAATGGCAGCCACTAGTGATTTGATCACGAATGTTTTCATCGAGTTGATTATCGAATTTGCAGCGCTCAGCTTGCTCCCGCAAGCGTTTTATAAAAACATCAATTCTCTCATTCCTTGTCTGCTTCATCTGTCGAAAAATATGCCTCTCGTAGGACACATTTTGTTTTGGATCGAAAAATGTACATAGTTTTACGACCGCCTGTCTATACTCATCTTCTTGAAGGACATAACCAGAAGTTTAGGGGCCTCTACGCACATCGTGTGTGAATTCTTCTTCTAGTAGTGAATAGTAAATCGTTTGAACTTTTTCGCCACCATAATGTAGCATCCAATTTAACTTCTCTGTGCTGTTCTCCAACGAGTTTGCTTGAGCAAAAATTTCAAACCCTCGCAACCATTTCCTCCATTCACCACAATAATTTCCATCTGTTTTGAAATCAAATGGTGATGGTCCATCAGTTAATCTTCCTCGTTGCATTTATAGATATTTCCTTTTTTTTTTTCTTTTTTTTTTTGTAGATTCGTCTGCTCCTCGTCGCCAAATGTAGTATCCGTATTTAATTAATGTTCGTAAAAGTAAATACGTCTGATTCGTATCGTAGCCACGTATGAAGTGCCCTTTTTATTATTTATTTTTAATACATTTTTACATTTTATTATAATGTTGCTAGACAACATATTTTAATATTTTCTACAGTATTTCGGGACACTACAGTTACTGTCCATTAGAGAATAATGTGGTTTTCCATTGGGACAAAAAATCAATCTTTTTTTTGATCTAAATCACTTTTCGCGTTCCATTGGGACGAAAAATCAATCTTTTTTTCGATTCGGAGCACTTTTTGCAGATCTCGATATTTTTTCAGATCTACACACACCAATTTAATTTGCACAGCTGTTTTACGTCAGTTTAAGAAGTTTGCTTTCGAGGCAAATGCGCAAAGTTTCGTGAAAACCAAAATAACAAAATATATAAATAGCTATGGATATTATTTCGGAGGAATTATTATCTTCATTGTCTTCCTCGTCATCTGAAGACTACAAATCACCAATAATACTTCATTTGTATCTACAACAGGCGAAACATTTTTCAAGTCGATATCCATTTGTGATTTAGCCAAACACGAATGCCATTTGAACAGCTGATATTGTTGTCAATTAACGCACTAATCCATTTACAAAAGCAGATCAATCTCGTTGCGCGTTCCATGAGCACAGTAAAATCTGAGATCTGAAAAAGATTTCTGGTGGTCCCAATGGAAAACCACATAAGTTTGGGTATAGCAGCACAATCAAAAGTAAGGTTAAGTAAAAGTCAGCTTCTGTTAACAAACGTTGGCAGCTTTCACGCGGTATTAGTAATTCAAATGAAGTCCCCCTTGATGCCATTAGCCGTCGAAACAATACTTTCATCTCAATAGGTTGCAAAATCTATTGGTAGTCTACCAATGCCAACTCGAGCGGTTAGATTAGGTTCTAGGCTATTTAGTTTAGTTTGATTTCTGCCAACAAGACATCTGCCTCCCAAGGCGAAAACCAGAGACAATACTGAGACCCCCAACTTCGACCGATTAACAGTTATTTGCCTACAAGCTAAATTTTACGCTCCCAAAAAGTTTAGGTGCGCTAAAATTGAGGGGGCCAGCGGCAAGAGGATTGTGAGTTGGGGGTCTCAGTATGATTTGTTTATGGCGAAAACGTTGAAACGTTTTCGTATGCACGAATGATTTGTTCTAAGCTGCAGAAATAAATCGTTCGTGCAAACGAAAACGTAAACATTTCGACTCACAAAATTTCGACCCTGGCGTTATGGCAGACTGCATAGTTCTGGGGTCGAATAGCGTGCTCCTTGATCAAGCATTTCGTGACGGAATTTGTTTTTGTTTCACATGTAAAACCAACCTAAGTGGCGATTCGACCCCTGCTTTTATTGTACTTACTCTTCATTTCTTGTTTATATTTTTTTTATCAGTTGTTAACGTTCGGAGTGGAATTGAAAATTTAATAGTTTACACATTATACGAGAGTATGCAAAGAAAAATCAACATGTGCTTACACGCCCAATAGTATGCAATGGTAATTTCCCTGCAGTGCGTCGTTTTTTATTGCATAAACTTGTCGGCGGTCATGTTTTTGTTTGTTGCGAGTCTGTGAAGCTCAACTTATATTTTCTGGGTGGCCTGGCGGCCCAACTAGATACGTAATGCGATTCTACAATCAAAAGTTAAAGATTCGTACAAAAGTTAAGGATCCGTAACGCTTCCTCTGTAACGCTATAGTTGCGCTCATATTCGAAAATCGAACGGACTTCTAATTGTCTATTTTTTTGGTTTTTGTTCAGAATATTGGCACTACCTAATTCTAAAGGGAAAACGACATAAATTTCAAATTAATTCGAACGCTGACAGCTGTGTGGTTGCACTGCTTCAAAAATGTAAGTCACTAATAAAGCATGTTTTATTAAATATTGCCTGAAAGTAGGTACCTACATACAAAAACCTGTCAGTTTGAGATACATTTTTGTTCATAATAATCGGCCCCAGCGAGGTATCCGTCGGATACTCTTTTCGAGGCTCAAATTCCATTCGAGGTGTCCGACTTCGGGAGAGAAATAAACAATTGTGATGGCGCACCGCACCGCACTCCAAATCGTAATGCGAGAAACAGATTAACACAGCGACAGCAACAGCAACAGCGAATTTAGGATTGGCTCTAACGTTGATGTCGCTGTCGATGTTGCTGTGCTAATGTGTTCAAAGTAATCAAAATACATTGGTAAGTTCGCTGTTGCTGTCGCTGTGTTAATCTGTTTCTCGAATAAACAAATTTCGCAGCCAATTTCTGTTGGGAGTATACACCCAGCTGTCAAAAATTTAACAAAAAATGCACTTCATCGCACTTCAACGTAATTCGCTCATATGCGTTACAAAATGTCGGAACAATTCTCCGAACCTGCTCCGAACAGTTGTTACGAAGAATGGCCGCATTCAAGAATCTAGTTATCTTAAGTCGACTAGATTGGTCTGGATAAGATGTAACCTGAACGCAAAAACTAGATTGGTCGGGAACGTCACTTTTTCTACGTCAGCCACATACCCGAACTGTCAACTTAGTACTCAGTCACGAATTTCGTGACTAGATTCGTCGGCTACCCCTCCATAAACGTCAAATGTCACAGGTGCCCACGTGACCGATTTCAACCAACCACAACCGAGATAGATCTAGTCAGACAGCTGTCAGACTTATTAAACTAGATACTTGAACGCCCTCAATACCTCGCAGGTCGCAGCAAAAATCCTCCGAATCGTTGAAAGTCGGAGAATTTTCGTTCCGACGGATACCTCCCTAGGGCCGAACAAGGCATCTAGACTTATTCAAAAGATGTGCTTTCTTAAAAATTAGGGGTAGAGCACCACACGGTCCGGCAAAACTTCTGGCGTTCTCTCGTGACAATAGCCTTTCATGCCCTCCTTTTTGAGGTTACAAAATGTAGTTTGCTTGGCACGGTCAACAAAAGTCGACGAAATCGAACGCAATTGCATAACCTACGACAAAAAAAAAAAACGGTCAGAATTGGCTAACTAAGCAGTAACTTTAATCCCACATAAAAGGCGTTTTGCGAAATAAAAGCCACCAATGCCATTACAATTATATATTTGATTATATTTCAGAGGAACAGACAATATTTGTTGTTTATATATTATAATGTAATATTCTCAATTTAACAATAAGATTGAATGCATCAAGGGGATATACAATTTAATTCTGGGGCAGGGTTGTTATATTTATAAATTTCTACAATAAGGGGGGAGGGTTTTTGATTAAAGCAATCTTCTTAAAAAACACTTCTCTACATAATATACTACAATACTTCTACATTTATGTGTGTTGTATGTTGTTTCTATCAGTTTTTTTTTTTATTTCAAAAATAGAATAATAAATTACTTACAATAGCTACATTGTCTTAAGATCTACAGAACTTGCTTTTGTTTCTAACAATAGTAATAAACGTACCTACGGCAAAGAAAAAGACAAAAAGAGCAAACAGTTCGATTAAATGAAATGTTATCCTTGCCTTGAAGTCAACAGTTTAAATCTAAACAAAATGAAATGGTTTGAATTAAAAATTGTTACCCAAATTAAAATGATCTAAAACACCATCAAAATACTGCAGCGGCTTTCCAGGGGTTCATCACTGAGCTGCAGCATTGAGGGTGTTTTCTAGCCAAGCCTACGAACTAAGAGTAATGCAAATGAAATAAGAAAAATGATACAAATACACGTAATATGCTTCTCAAGTCTTTCAAGTTTTGGTTTCAGAGAACTAGGTTAGTAATAAGAATAGTCAAACACAAATCCATTGCTGTGATTGCTATATCAAAAGATCTTAACATTAAAATTTGGCTAAGCTTTCTTATCTCGAGAAAAGTTTTATTGGTCGAGCTGAGGAGCTCGTTATTTGATTTTATTTACTTTCTGGGCGAAATGGTGACGGGTATTCGCTTTGTTGGCGACACATGGAGGTGGCTAGCACCTTTGGAAGCGGCTGCTGTTGATGTTGGCTGCTTTTTGGCCATTTCCTCGGGACTGTTGTCAAAGGTGGAGCTGCGGACGAGCTTTGCTGTTGACTTCGGTTGAGAAGGCTTAACAATTACTGATTGCTTTGATGGTGGTACTGCACCTGTCGGCTTGCCTGCCGAGCGTTTAGCTTCATCGACCTTCTTCCACATCCCCGCTATGCGACTGCTTATTTGGTTAATCTTGGTTGCTGTAGTAAGGTTCGAGTTGCTGCGTGACGGCGGTGTTGTCGACGGGAGACTTGCGCGAAGAGACTGTACCGATGGCGTGACTCGAATGGTGGCGTTACTGTTCGATCGCTGTGGCACTATTGGCACGCTGGGCGACTTGCGTACCCCAATGAAACCCTTACGTTTGCTGTCGTTTATTGCTGCGGGCACAGTTGCTGTTGCATGGGGTCGGGCGGGTACGGATATCTGCCTGGGAAGCTGTTTCCCAGCCAGAATGGGAGCAACTTTAACTGAGGGCGGCTTCAATTTCGTGGCAATTGATGATTTCTTCATTGGAAGCTTGGAGACGCGTGTCGGCGACACCACGACGTCCACAACAGGTACTGGTACGTCGGTGATTGTGGGCTCGTCCTGCACAAACGTGCCCTGACGTTCTAGCGGAGGTGGAACTGCAGCTGTTTGTGTAACCACACCCACATCACACTGATTGAACTTCTTAGCCGGAGCACAGTTTGTTGGGACAGTTAAAGTAAATTTTGATGGCACATCGGATTTTTTCAAACCTGTCGGCTTGACGTTCTTTTGCTTAACACCGGCGACGGCTGTTTTCTTCAGCTGAACAGTTTTGTTCACGGCAACATTGGTGATGTTGCTGATCTGAGCTTTGCTGGGAAAAGTCGGACGAGTTGTTCGGCGATAGGGTGATATGTATTGGGGTTTCTTGCGCCCGCGCACTGCTTTCACAACCGAATCGGGTGGCGTGAGGCCGTCCTCGCTAAAGTTGACATCGGTACCAGAGTCCTTGTCGCCCACTTTCACTATGCGAGGTCTGGTGCGCTTGGGCGATGCTTCTTCGTCTGTGCGGTAGTTGTTTTGGTAGCACGATTCCGTTTCGGATGTCTGGTCGCAGTCCATGCTGTTGTAGTCGCTCTCGTTCGTCGTCGCTATAGAGGGAGCTATTACAACGGTTTGCATAGAGCAACATCCACCTTCCTTTGGATCGGTGTGATTGTGTTCCGCGATTAAGTCGGAGGAAGCTATAAATTTGAATTGTTTCGTCATTGCTTTGATCGAGGACATCTCTTCCGAGCAGTCGTCAGTGGATGTGAGACTGCCTTGATCGTTGCTCGCACCAATGGATTGAATCTGAAAATGGCGGGTTAAAAAATCAGTAAGACATAACCAACGATTTAAAAATAAAAAAAACTCTGCATACATTAGGTAGGGAAACGTGTACTTACGTCACAATTATTCACCCCTGGCTCGCATGTGTAGCTTATTGTTCGGGTGCGATAACGCTCCGGATTGGTATTCCTCTTCTGTGCCGATGAGGGGCCACCTTTTGTTGTCGCCGCCTTGTCGCTGATATCGACGATTTCCTCGATTTCGATTTGCAGTACTTCATCATCTTCTCCTTGATCTTCTGCATCGAAGTCGAGCTCCTGCTGCTCGCCGCTGTAGTTCTCACTGAGAGCAAAGTCCGCGGCAATTGTGTATGTTTTGAACCGGTCCTTGACCAGTTTTCTCTTCTGCTTGGGGGTTAGTGCCCTCTTCACGCCGTTCACATTACGATACTTTCTTGGGGTCGACTCAGCAGAGCTGAAGTCTGATTGCAGTGGAGTCTCATTCGAATCGTAGCTGTCTACGGGGAGTGTTTCATTGCAGCTGTGCAGCGTTATGGTGTTGTCGTCGAGGTCATTGTATGCCGTCTCGTAGTTACTCAACGTTGCGTTTAGACTTTGGTCGACAATCTCCGATTGGATGCTGGCGACGCTCAACATTGAATCGAGTAGTTCGTCCATCAGCGACGGCGGTTTTATGTTCTCCAGATTGCAACTGGAGTTAATACTCTCCATGCTGCCATTCAGTGCTGTGGGTAGGTGACCCAATGCTCGTCGCGCCACAATTCCTGGAGGTAGGGATTTCTTTCGGAACCTCGATAATTGCGGACTCTGTGGAACGTCAAAACATCCAGACATACTTAGCGATTCCATGCACGATGGCGGCCGAATGTTGTCCAAGTCTAAACTGTGAGTGCTGTGGGCCATGTCGTTCAGTAAATTGTCGGCCAGTCGGTTCGCTTCAAGGGCAATGAACGTGGAATTCGTCATGATTGATGGTGCGCCAAAGGACAGCGGTCCCGATGATAGGAATGGGTTGGCGGATGGTACGCGTTTGACTTCGCCACCCACTTGGAAACGAATACCTTCGCTGGACAATTCCGCGGAGTGCTCATTCTCCGAGATGGCGGTGGCTGCAATTTCGTCGTTCACCAGTGTGTCTGTTTCCGTTTCGAGCGAATTCGGCTGTGATGTGCCAACTTCTTCGACAGTGTTCATGGTTTGCATCGAGAGCGATTCGAACGGCTGAAAGTCGTTTGTCGGAGTGAGCGCAAAATCGTGCAATTCACCCTTGAATCGGAGCGATGTGGGCTCTATTATCATGGACGTCTGATCGTCGTCGTCATCGTCGTCTTGCAGCGAGGCGATCATAGGCGCGGATATGCTGACGCTAGGAAAGGACACGTCGTTGGGACATGTATCCTCACTCCAGGTGTTGTTTGAATTCGTGGTTGTATTACTGATGTACTTGTTGTTGCCGGACGCTCCATCAGTTATGTCACTATTGTCGGCCGCACGCAAGTACTCGGCTGTGGACACATAGTCCTGTGTCAGCCGCTCGACAGACTTGAGCATGAGATCGGGATCCTTGTGCTTGTTGGCGACAATTGGAGTCACATGCTTGTGACTTGAGTCGTCCATGTCAAAGGAAACAGATTGCGACTCCTGGAACGAGTCCTGACTGCTGATCATTCCCTGGCCGTTGTACTCATCTGTCCATGTGGTGTTCATACTAGCCAACAATGTAGACTCTGCACCGCCTTCCGTACTGCTGATGCTACACCCAATTGTCATTGGGCGGCTGTTGTCGTGGATCGAGGCAGCCTCCTCCGCCATCAATGGCGTTTGCTGAGGTTTTTCTGGATCGTTTGTGCCGTCTGGATACTCGTTCTTCTCTACGTCTGGAGCTGTGTTGGGGGCACTTTGAGATGTAGTAGCTTCCCGATGTTGAGATTGTTCCAACGCAGCTGCAGACGTAGTTTGCCCGTTTTTTGGATTCTTCTGCGTCATCGCCGGCATCATGTTTGGAATCATTGCTGGCGACGGTGATTGCGCGTGAGGCGTTGCAAAATTTGCCATGTACTGCAGAGAACCATGCGGCGGTTCGTTGGTTCGTCTTTGGTTGAACGTGGTGTCGACCGAGGACAGCATATGACGGGTGTGCCTTACTGGCGGCTTAATTTGATTGTTGGCCACACTCTTTGCCATACCAGTGCTAATGCATTCTTGCAACAACTGCTCATCCTTGCGATCGCGGTCTCTTTGTCGTTCACGATCCTGGCGCAAGGGTGTCTTTGAATTTGGCACTCGCGGTATGCTAGAAAGATGTGATACCTTTGGCGTAGCGTTTAGATTCGGGTTCGATGTGGACGAACGGCCTTGTTGCTGCAGCTTGTCAGCGTGATTACGAGTCTTCTTGTTCATACCGGTGCGGATGCATTGCTCGAACAGTGACTTTGATTGGTTGTCGTTGGAATCGCTCGAGTCCACTGAGCTTATGGATTCGTTACCGTCGAATGGCTTTTGATTATTCGACGGTAGGTGGTGATTTGCTGCTGATCTAGATGATGTCGGAATGGGTTGAGATGAGGATAGAGGACGTTTGCTTGACGAATTGAAACCAAGATTGGATTTCGGTCTATTGCAGCCAGCGGCAATAGCCTAAACGAGAAAGAGAACCGGTTAAAAGATCGCTTTGAGAGACGAGGAGTCGGGCGACTTACCTGACTTAGTAAATTCGTGTCGTCTTCGGACTCAATAGATAACGAACTGAGTGAGTCATCGGCAACGTGGTTGGGGTGGTGCATCTGGGGTTGTTGCAGCTTTACAGACTCGTTGATATCGTCCGATCGGTAGTCATTACCTCTTGATGGCAATCTGAAATGATAGTGGGTGAGACTGTGCCCAAAAGAACCCGAAGGATGGCGAAAAATAATCGTGTCGAAAATATACGAGTGCAGGATAGGAAAAGGGTTAAAAGTTATATACAAAATAGACTTACTTCTTCATCAATGCGGGACCGACAATGCTGGAGCCAACGGTTAGATTCGATAGGCCCGATATCATTGAGAAATTACACGGACTGTCCTCCACCAGGTACTTGTTCATTTCGTCGTTGCCGGGCGGCGGCACAAATGACTGCATTGGAAGTCCGCCCCGGCGCAGCATTGCAATCGGATCGTGCGTTGCATTTTCTGTTCTCCGCCGAGCTGCTTTATCTGATGGAACCGTGTTTCTAGCTGCATTCACCGCCGTCGTTACAATATCCTTTGGTCCATTGACCGGCTTTTGCATTCCGTCTCGAATGCATTGCTCGAGCAAATCCAGCTCCGAGGCATTCGAACTGACATCATCTGAAAGATTGGCCATTTCACGTTCGTTCTTGTGACCGTCTGTCGGATTGGTTGATATGGAAATCATGGACAAATTCGTATTGCTTCCCACCTTGGACAGCAGAGCTGGTGTGTCTTCGGTGTAGTATTGCTTAGTGACATCCTCGACAGGCGGCGGCAACATTACGGCCGACGTTTCTTTGTGCGTTTCATTCTCTTTGCGGTCGCGATTCATGCCAATATTTATGCATGTCGCCAGCAAGTAGTCGTCATTTGTCTCCTCTTCACCCTCGGACAGGATTTGATTTTCCATTTTGGATAGCTCTACGTTGGCAACCCCCTTGGCTTGTGCATCGTCGGTATTCAACAAGTCAGACTTGTTAGAGGGCGGTTCATCGTCCAGGCTGAGATTGCTTAGACTGGTGGCACATGAGAACTGAGCGGGCGTGTTTTCCACTTGGAATGTATTCAGATCGTCCTCGAATACACTGCGCAGACGAGCTGATGGTATTTGATTCTTCGCGCTGCTGTTGGCTGTTACTACTCCGTTGGGGAATGACAATAATTGTGCGTTGCTAGTTCGCCGCGGCGATTGTGGCATACTCTGCGTGGGCGAATCGGGTATGTCTGACGGGGAGATCACGCCACTAGCTAAACGGCTAAAATCACTAACCACAGAGCTCTTGTCGTCGGCCACTATTGCGCCAACTTCCTCCTCCTCCGCCAACGAGTCCATTGAACTGTGCCGCGAGAACATTAGTGGAGTCTCCTGTGCCGAGTTGTAGCTGTTTTTGGATACCATTGCACTGGCCGACAAATCCTGGGCACTTTGCGTTGGCAAAGGTTTCTCCTCTTCCTTCACATCGGACGGTGCCGCAACTTCTGGTTGTGGAGACTTCTCGGTCTTTGGTTCGACGTTGTCGCCCTCCTCTGCCTTAACTTTAGCTGGAACAGTGCCACTTGTTGGTTGAGCGTTTTGCGGAGATTCCTCCAAGCTGCTGAGGGACTCGTAGCGACTAAAGTAGCCCGGTGTACCCTCTTCACAGTAGTTGATTGGCTTCTCTGGGGTGTATGAGCCTAATCCGTAGATGACATTGCTCGGGGGAAGCGCAGATGCTTGTGGTTTGTTGGGTGCAATGTTTTCCTCGAGCTTCGGGTTGCGCAGGTCACTTACCGATGCAGCATTCGATATAACGTACGGAGTATCCTCCGTCTGATAACACTTGACACTGTCTTCGAGAATTAAAATTATTTCACTTCCATTGTTAAGCTGATTCTTCTCCTCCACATCCGACTCGACCTGGTTTTCTGCGTAACGCAAGCTAAAATCCGTCGGCTGATCTAAATCTGTTTCCTGGTAGCTCGAGTAATTTCGTGCTGTTTTCAGTCCTTTTGAGCTCTGACCCGCTTTGGCAGCTGGATCTGTAATTGATTTGTTTGACTTTGAAGCACCGCTCTCCGAGTATTTTGCAGAATAGTCGATTGGTTGTTCTGCTTCTGTTTCAACGTCAAAGGCGGCCGATTTAACCGCGTATTCAATGTTTCTGTCTGGAGGCATCTTGCCCCTTACCATGACCGAGTTGCCGCGAAGCATCTCGTAGGCCGAATCCGATTTGGCAGAAAAAATCGAGTCCCTGCTTTCACTTTTCGAGACCACAGCTGATCGCGTAAGACGCACCGGTGGCGGTGGAAACTTGCGCGGATCAGTCAGCAGTGCGAAGTCGTTTCTCTCCTTTGGTGGAGTGACCACGTCAATGTTCTCACACGTCTCCGATAGGTTCTGGTTGACAAGCTCTTGCTCGAGGGCTTTCTGCTTGCGCGCGTTCAATGTGGGCAACTCCTTTAGACCCATTGATCGTGCAATCGGATCGAGATTATTCTGATTAAGTATACTTGGCCGAAAGTTTTGTAGATTCTTGAGCGCAGCTGAACTGCCTTCCGATATCAGTTTGTGCTTCGAATGGATCAGTGATCGCAGCATCGGTACTGCGCCATTGTCCCAGAGGAATTTTTGATCCTCTGCTGAACGAGCGGATAGATTCCACAACGTGCCGCACGAGTTGCTAACGACAGTCAGACTTTCCGACTTTAACTGTTGCAGTAGAATCGCCAGACAATTGCGTTCTCGTAAAATGTTTCTGTAGTCCTCACGAACAGCTATGTGACTAGAGACGTTCCGGAGGATACCTCCTGCGTTTTCGATTATTTTTAGTGTCTTGCTAGGACCCTCGTAGGTTAGCATGTCGACTATAAATGCGAGCGCACCTGCAACTGCGCAAAATTCGGCTTTGTTCGTACTGCAATGGGCCGATAGGTTCCACAGAGCCGACAAGATCGCCTTTAGGGTGTTTTCGTTCTTGTTTATCATGGCTGCCTTCGCCAGAGCGGTGACTGTTCCGATTTCGTTGAGCACTGCCTTCATGTTGCTATCAACGCGCCACGACAGGTTTCGTAGCACGCTTGCTGTTACCTGTGGTTAGGAAGAAAACCAAATTAGAAAAGTTTATCAAAGTCACGAGAAGTCGTTACTTACTTGCAGCAGATCATCGGGTGCCGAGTCCAGCTGGGCGACTAGAGCTTCCATGAACTCCTTGTTGCCGCACAGAAGCGTTTTGTTGTTCTCATCACCGAATGTGAGGTTTGTCAGCGCCATAAGAGCGTATCGCCTTAGCGAGTTGCAGCATTCATCTTCAGACTTTGGTCCGTGAACAGCGTGGTCCAAGTGTACAAGTCCGGCTATGGCCTGCAGGGCGCCCAGTTGGCACATTGCGTGCCTGTGCTCCTCGTCGAAACTGACTTTCATTAGACTAGAGATAGCAGCCAACGGATGTCGATCCGAATCGTCAGCAATTGCTTCGCCGCCACTCTGCAGCAGTGTCTTCAAAAAGTTGCAGTAGTCGAGTATTTGCTCGATTAGCCGCAGAACTTTCGCCTCTCGGCGTCCCACTTTGTCATCCGGGTGGCTGTGCACCACATTGTGTAGGGCCATGCCTGCGTACTTACGAACCCCGTCATTCGCATCCGAGTGCATCATCTGCACTAGCAGTGGAATGCATCCGGACTTGCGCAAAGCAACACACGCCTCGCCACTGCGAGACAATTCAAGAAACTTCTTTGAAACCTCTACCGAGTCGTGAGAGCCCAGCATGGATGCCAAAGAGTACACGCAATCAGCTTTGGGTAAACCATAGTACTGACTCCCATCGGTGCGCTCATCCGCCCAAGACAAACTACTTTCCATCGGTGGTACAACCAGATCACTCTCTATAAACCGCGACAGTGTGTAGCTCGGTTCTTTGTACTTTCGAGTAGATCCACGCGAGTCTCTATCCCTGTCCAGCGAGTGTTTGCGGCCACTTGACCCAGACGTGGACCTTTGGAAGTCATGTTGTCTCTCGAAATTTCGATCCAAACTACGGTGTTCCCGCATATCCTTTTCGAGCATGTAATCAGGCGGTATTGGATTCTCGTCCAGAAAATGCTTCTTCTTGCCAAAAGCCCCACCGGAGCTGCCGCCCGAGCTTCTAACCACTAGCGTATTGTCGTCCTGAGTGAATTCCTTTTTAGTGTAACCACTAGCGGCCAACTCGTAATCACTGATCTCGCCATCGCGTTCGTACTTTTTGTCAATTTTCAAATTCTCCCCCACACCCGAGCTTACAGTTGGTTGGGAACCACCTTGCTGAGCACCAATCGTCAGCATGGCATTGAAATCCTCTTCAAATCCGGGTGGTGCCACCGCATCGTAGTCCAAGAAGTGACGCGTCTGTGGCGTTACGTCATCAAGTCCTTCCAAATCAGTGTGATCGATGTAGATATCATCCAGATCTTGATTCGATGATGCGGATGAATCTGAGCGTGTGGGTTCCTTTCGCAAAGATGACATCGTTTCCGTCTGTTGTTGCTTCTTTCTCTTGCAAGTTAATGGGTCATCTTTACGCCCTGCAATAATAGAAATGTGGTTTCGTTTTAGTTACAATGCGGATGTCTATTTTTAGAGCGTGTGGCATTATGTGCTGGCGCCTCGTATGCTTTCTTTTTAGTGTGTGTCAAGCAGTTCGTAATAATTTAAATAAAAAAGTAACCAAACGAGATCGTCCGCAAATAATAAAGCAATTTAGGCAGATGGTGTTTTCAGGAAAACTTATTCGATATCATAAAAGTTGAATATATGCAACCAGTGAGCGACTCGTAAAAATTGCGTAAATATGTAAAACACAGCACTAAGAAAGATTAATGACCATCTCGCTCTGTTAGTAGAACATCTTTGGATGCGCCACACTGACTGTGTTCGTTTTGGAAAGACAAGTTTATTTGGAATTCATTAGAGCGCGTAGAGGTGACGTTTGAAGGGGATTATGTAAAGCGTGGTGACTGCGATAATTGGCTTTAATGACTCATATTGCTACATTCCTACTGACACAAAAGTACTACCAGAATGGTATCAGGTGCCAATGGCATCCCCCCGCGCTATCGTTATTTGCTTAGGCGGTTTTTTATCTTCTTGCAAGGCTACTATTGGTGTAGTATCTAACCCTGACCATAAGAATAGAAAGCTGGGTAAAGCTGGAAGAAGTAGGTGGCTTGGAATTAGACCTACTGTGCGTGGGGTTGCAATGAATCCGGGTTTTTATGTACCTAAAATAAATTAAAACACACGTCTAGCGCGTGTAGCAGATGCATTTCCATTTAAGAGAATGCAGAGATACATGGCTCATTCTCTTTGTGAGTGCAATGGTTTTCTTTTCCACTCGACCGTGCTATAGTCGTTAACATTTAACACAAGTAACGTGATTTTTAGCGCAGTTTTGCCTTATCTTGTCAGTAGGGTGAACGATATACGAATACAAGTCATTCACTAGAACGCGCGTGAAAGATGTCACATATGTACCTACCAACACCTGATTTTCTTTTCAAGTTCAATTGGGACAGAGAAAAAATAACGAGGGCTTACAATTCGAATACTACATAGTTGTAAGCCAATTTGTTGTGAGGATTCGTCGCCACAGTTTCTGCAATTATAATAAATTCCCCTGTTAATGGAGACGAATATACCATACTTTGCACGATATATTTTATATTTCATAAGAGACTAGCAGAAAACTGACCGGCGAACTTCGTTCCGCCCAAATTCGTTAATGCAGGCAATGAAAACAATAATTCCGAGCATGCACATGTACAATGCACATGCCAATTTATTGAAATCGGTCATTTCAATATTTTTTATCAAAATTTATATTAAAGACAAATTCCCTTAGACCACCTAGAAAAGTCAACTTCTGCTAGCTATTGTGACTCAATTTTGTTGTTTCACCAGAGGCGAGCTTCAAAATGTTTGATGTGAGCTAAATAAACAAAAAATGTAATTGTTTGACAGATGCAAGAGGAAATTAATGTGGTTTTCCATTGGGACAAAAAATCAATCTTTTTTTTGATCTAAATCACTTTTTGCGTTCCATTGGGACGAAAAATCAATCTTTTTTTCGATTCGGATCACTTTTCGCAGATCTCGATATTTTTTCAGATTTACGCATACCAATATACTTTGTACAGCTGTTTAACGTCAGTTTAAGAAGTTTCATTTCGAGGCAAATGCGAAAAGTTTCGTGAAAACCAAAATAACAAAATACATAAATAGCTATGGATACGACTTCGGAGGAATTATTATCTTCATTATCTCCCTCGTCATCTGAAGACTACAAACCACCAATAATACTTCATTTGTATCTACAACAAGGAAAACATTTTTGAGGTCGATATCCATTTTCGATTTTGCCAGAAAAGAATGCAATTTGAACAGCTGATATTGTTGTCAATTAACGCACTAATCCATTTACAAAAGCAGATCAATCTCGTTGCGCGTTCCATGAGCACAGTAAAATCTGAGATCTGAAAAAGATTTCTGGTGGTCCCAATGGAAAACCACATAAAACAAAGTAGGTACCTAAAAACGCTTTTGATTTGTTTTATTTGACAAATGTCACTTTAGATTTGACGTACGTCGTTTTCAATTTGGAAAAAGATCAATTTTTTTTCATCAATATTGCTTTTCATGTTCAATTTACCAAAAAAAAAAAAAAAAAACAACAATTTTTTTTTTGTGAGGCACTTTGACTTTTGAGAAATCTCGATTTTTTTCTCAGATCTACAAATACTTTCACTACCATTGTTTATGACACAGCTGGCGGTTATGATTTTTTTTTTTTTTCGTTGGAAGTATTGCTTTTTTTTAGCTGAATTATTCATTTTACGTGTTTAAATTATTTCGAATGCGTTGATTGATGCGAATGATTGTAAAACAACATTTTGTGGTCAACCCAATACACACAAAAACCAATAAGATTCGGATTTCATATTCGATTTGGCTGCAGAAACTAAAATCTCAGATCAAAACCTGAAAAGCCAAATGAAAAACGACATTAGACAGACAGTGACTCCAATCTAACTATTTCCTAACCTAAAAGTTAAATTAAATGCTTTATTTCTTCCAATTTAGACTAAGAGCTCATTTTAAGCCGAAAGTCGTGTCTAAAATTTATTTATTAGCTAAGGGCTAATAAAAATAACTGAAGTATAGCAATGTCCATGAGTTTCAATCAAACCTCAATGACTGACGTGTCGGCCAAACTTCCGCTTTTTCACTAGTGCTTTACGGTAAACGAGAAACGAAGTACAAAGCGGAAGGTTTGCTCACACAGGAGCACGCCAAGTACAATTAACCACGTGAGAAACATGGAAATTCAAGATTGGTGCCACAAATATCCAGCGATTATCCTTGCGACTTATTGTCATAGTAAAAGCGAGCCATGTTCGAAATTGAAGACGCTTAAATATCTACCTATGGCAAATCGTTCTGAATACACAGATTTCGCGCAATCAGAATGTTTACTGTTGAATTTTTCCCTCAAAATCGTCGCTTGCATGACATTTGATTTCGGCACTAGGCCTGTTTTTTTGAACTTCGATCTCAGCAAATCAAAGTTAAGTAGGATTTTCAGCACGCAATTACAACAACTACTGTGGTTCCTCGAAGTGTCAAGTGGAGCGTGGTTGTTGTAATTGCGTGCTGAAAATCCTACGTTACTTTGCTGAGATCGAAGCTCAAAAAAACACGCCTACTCATAGGAGCTAAGTTTGTAAAACTTCGTAGATCTGAACAATGTTACATATGAATTGAGATTCTTCACAATCAAATCAAACGCGACATCAACAAAATTTTAAATGTTTACCCCCTTATTAATAAAAAAATGTACACAAGTGAGTTAGTTAGCTAGCAAACGTCAGATAGCATACAAAAATTTGACATAACTGCTGAGAAACAAGTTGATAACTTTTACACAGTGTTTATTAATAAGGGGGCTAAATTTTAAATATTCTTTTTTGTATTAGAAGTGACACTACCTTTTTAACTTTTTCCATTACGTGGTAAGAGAAAGATACTGTTTTCGTACAAAATTTTGAACTTGAGATGTTTATCAATTCTGACATAACGATGATACCCCAACTCAAAAAAGTGGGTCGCAAAATTCTTTCCGTCTGTTTGTCCGTCCTTCCACAGACCTAGATCCTAAACGGCTGCCCGGATTTCGTTTAAACTTTGGATTTGGAGTTTGTGGGCTTACAGTTCGGGGCCGTTTTTTATTTTTCAAGGTAACCTCAATATTTATTTTTATGGTACTTCCCAAACAAAATGTTCGTACCAGTTTGATTTGCTCGAAAACGGCTCTAACGATTTCAACCAAAATTGATATTTAAGCTTAAGTGGGTGAGGTTACCATGACTAAATACCCAGTTTTTGGCTAAAAATTCAAGCAACGATATGATTGTAACAAAAAATAATTTCTAAGGTAATATGGTCAGTTCCAACTTAATGGCAAACTCAGTTTTTCTTTGTATTTTCGTAAAATCGATTTTTGAAAAAGTCAATTTTTAAAAATTGCGTTTCCCTTAGTTAACCTGAAAACGGCAGTAACGATTTTGACCAAAATGCAAACTTAGAGTAAAAGTGATGTTCTTAAAATTATTGCGTCCGTAATTTTCGATTCGAACGCTAATTTTAAAAACTGCTCATATCTCGATAAAACTTTAAAAACCAAGTAATGCTTATATCGCGATGTCAAGTTAGTCTATAATAAAAAGAAGTTTCAACCGTAAGACCGTCCATAACTCGAGAACGGATCGTCCGGTTTGACAATATTTTCTATATTTTGTTTAAGCCTACGGAAGAGAAAATTTTAAAATTTTACAAGGAAATTTGAAAATTTGAAAAAAATAATTTTCCATACATTTTGTACGGGGAATTTTCTTTTTCTTCCTTTGATCGCAATATCAGTGAGATCGCATTTGTCAAAAATTCTACATGAATTTAATTATTTAACAGATTTTCTTTACGAAAACAATTTTGTTTAGCACGGGCAAAGCCGGGAGGGAACAGCTAGTTTTATATACCTATGTATATGTATATTCGAGTATACAGAAACTACTCGTAAACAATAATCTTATCGACAGTGTATAACACATCTATCATAAATATACGTACTCAACTAATACAAAAACAAATTCCAATCCTCCAGTACCAGGCAGACGGCAAGTTGATTAATTGGCTAACATTTTCTACTATGGATTTGGTTATCTTCTCTGTCGCTATAAATATACACATAATGTAGAAAGAATTATCTTGCCCACATTCAATCTTATAAAATCCAAATTGGCATTGATCTGTATCTCTTGAAGTGTTTGCAGTGTTGTTTACTTTAGGAGTTTTCTATTATAGTGTCTATACAACTTGTAAAATGTTCATTCAAACATCTTCTTCCAGAAGGAATATTATCAGTCCCTATTTTGTTTTTGACTTGGTAGAAAGTTATGTAGACGATTTACTTTTACGTGTCCACAGCCAACTCGTTTATTTTTTACGATCAGCAGTTTCAGTTCCAGTATAAAAAAATAAAATTCAAATTGCCTTACCTTACCTATGAAGCGAAACTACTCGTAGGCAGCGCTCACTTCGAAGATTTTGAAAAAGTCGCAAAAAAAAGGGGATTTCCATTCAAAAAGGGGCAATACTAACCTGTCGACAAATGGCAGAAAAACCAAAAAAACAACTTAATTAACTACTTTTTTCTGTTTATTAAAATGTTTATGTAACATAACTACATAACAAATTGTAATGGGTTTAACCCATAAATATAACAAAAATAAATAAAATAATTCAGTCATTAAGAAATCAGTCTTAGTAGTAGTATATATTAAGTTTCACTTTTGGCTTTTATTTATTTGTGACCTCTATATTCTTTAGTGTTGGGGACTATCGAATAAAAACTATCGACTTATTCGATAGTTGTTGAAAGTTCATTCATTCGATAGTAACTGAAAAATCATTCATACTGCTATCGAATGGAAATATAGTAATTGAACGAAATCGTTTGTATCGTTAGTAACTACTTTTTTCACTCGATAGTGAGTTTGAATGATTCCATTCATTCATTCAGTTTTTCGTTCAACTTATATTTTCATTTGATAGTAGGTTTGAATGATTTCACTCGTTCAACGTTTCGTGCAACTAGGTACCTATTACCTACTATATTTGTTAGTAAGCCTGAGTCTGAACGATTATTTCATTCGATAGTTCGAGTGAATGATTTTCGGTCTTAGACTGTAGTTTTTTTTTTTTTTTTGTATGCAATGGAAGTAGTACCTACGGCAACGTGTATTGTACGATTATGTGTTCTGTTTATTTCTATAATATTTATGTTGCGACTTAAATTTATAAGAAATGAGTATTTTTTTGTCTAATTTCAGTATTTAGTTTATTGCATATTCTAGCATTTTTGCGTTGTTTTCGGGTTGCGTTTCCGCTTAACTTTTTCAAAAGTGTTATATTTATTAATCAGAAAGACAGACAACACGCAAACACCCAATGGTAGATTCGTGAAATTTTTAGCGTATAGACAGTTAAATATGTAGACGCGCAGTCAGAGCTGTTATAGTGGTAAACTATTCAAATTGTGAAGCATTTTTTAAAAACAACTATGTCTTCCTAAGCAATTATTAGTATAGCGAACTGCAAAAGCTATGTATGTTTGTATTTATTTTACATTTCCTTTTTTTTTTGCTTTCCACTTATTTTACTTAGAATGTCACGTTATACATACAGTATAATGAAATTACTAAGCTAAAAAAAAAATATATATGTAAATACAAACATATACTTAAAAAAAAAAGGTCTCAGTAATGAACTGAATTACTGAATGAATGAAATCATTCGATAGTCGAAATCATTCAGTTACTGACTATCGATAGGCGAATTCATTCGATAGTGCCCATTGCCCAACACTAATATTCTTTCATGAGCTCCCAATCTGGCACCCAATCTTCTAAACTTTGATCAGTTAGTAAATTTAGAGCCGAAAGTTTGGATTGACAAGTAGACACTTTCAGAGAATTTGTGAGCTTATTTTTCATAAGGTTTAATTTTGAAAAAAATCTTTCCGCACTTGCACTGCTGTGTGGAAGTGTAAAAACTTGTTTAACAAATCGGAATAAATTTGGGAACATATGCTCATCAAGATGATTTTTTAACTGACCAATTTTAAACCAAAATTCTTCTGTGTTGGATATTTGAAATAATTTTTCAAATGTCTTTTGGTTTGCCTTATTTTCCAAAACTTTCAACTCCTCGACAACTTTTTCGGGTTCACTTATTAAATTTTTGAATGCAGAAACAAGGTCAAAATATAAAATCTCTTCCACTGACTTAATTACAAAAGGGTCTAAGAACTTTAACACATCTCGTTCTATCTTATTATTGCATATGCATTGAATGAACGATGGCTAAAGGCTAATGGCTTAAATTATTGCAGCTGATAGAAAAAGGATGCATTCAGATCCCAATTAGCTGTGAACTAGTTTAATGAATTATTTATGATGAAATATTCCGTGTTTCATACAAAAATATTTTTTTTTTAAAATGCGACAAAGTTTCAACGAAATTCAGAAAAAGGGGCAAATCTGGACAATTTTGAAAAAGTGGTCTCATTGGGGACAGAGATAGAAAAAGGGGAAAAATGCAACTTTAGTCGCATAAAGTGAGCGCTGCTCGTAGGTACCTATTGTGACTTTGCTGGCAGTTTCTGCGGGTATTGGGATATTTAAGCTGACGCTTATACTTAGCGATAAATAGCTGGTTCATTTTGTTTAGATGCATATTGCACAAAGTGGCAATATGCTGCTAGTTTGTTTTGTCGACTTACCTTCAGTAAACGAAGACTAGTCGACCATGACCCAACGATACTGGTACAGAAGACGGTTTGTTACTGCACTTATGTAGTTATGCTTTTTTAAAATTGAACTACACCTTGTGATAGACTTAGAAATAATTCTGTTAGCTGTTTGTATGTTTTCTCTGCAAGGGCGTCCACTATGTTTAGATGACTTTCTTGAGCGTTTGGTTTTGTGGATTTACACTTGCACTCTAAATTATACCGATTTTTCCACTGACGCTGCTTGCAATGAATAAATAATAACACCATATCTGTAACACAGAATTACGATTTCAATGCCAATCTTACTACAATATTGTTGATGGAATTGTAGCGTTGTGATGCGTCAGAACTATTTCATATTTCTACAAAACACGCACGAAGACTCGTGGGCATTATAAACACAAAAGAATCCATAAAAAGAAGCAGTATAAGACTATTGCATTGTCTCTTTCTTGACGAGGTTTTGTTAAACCTACGCATAATATTGTCAACGTTGTCATCGTCAATATCTCAATCATTATAAAGAAGACCATCACCTTGCAGAGAATTTGTGTCGACAATTTCCCTTAAAATGCGCGAATATTATTTCAAATTTTCATTCCGACGGGTGTCTCGCTAGGGCCGAATAATAATACAAAAAACAAACGCGACGAAGAAGATAAATTATGGCAACCAAGTTGCGAAAGAAAGGCAAGCGTTTTCAGAAAGTCAATAATAACCTATGCTTCTATACAGGTTCACATCGAAAGGAATTAAATTAAGCGGAAACTGTGTCAACTGCATGGAGTGATAAAAGAAGCGAATCAACCGACGGAAATTATGTAGCAAAAGTTGAGCTATTGAGCTACTCTCACGTCATTTTAGAATTTTTATGGATATCAACGAAAGATGATAATCGGCGGCAGCAACTCATGGGTACATCGTACATCAATTTACGCCCACTGAACAAGGTGAACATTATAAATGAAAACAACTACAACCGCCATCACGATGACAGAACTACAAATTAAAAATAATGTTAGGCAACTATGTAAGTTCATATTCGGGCATGCTGCGAATAGAGATCGGTTTGAAATTGTCAAAGGCGTCACATGGATTTATGATATGGTTCTCACAAATGCTTAATTTTCAATTAACGGAGGTCATCAAGAACTACGCATTGCGATGGAGTGATCTCCAATAAGAAACTAGCTAAATTCGACACCCACCTGTGTGTATTCAGCAAGCTATAATATGAACTTGAAGCCTAAGGTTATTTGCGAGCACTGGCGTCATAATTAACGAAAATACACTCAAAGACTACGACACTTTGAATGAGTCAATTACAACAAGCAGCTCAACTTCTCAGTCTGGCTTGCTGCCACTTAATTTCGAAACCGTTACTTGAAAGTCGAAAAACGACGAGAAGAGGAGCAGAGAAAAACCTTGAACAAATGTATAGAACACACTGTAATATTAAGCCCCCAAAAGTGGTTCAGATAAAATAAAAACTAAAGATTAAAATCGGTTTCATTAAAATATAAATTTGGTCACAAAAGGTACGGACAACTGAATTAACTATAGTAGCTGGGTTCGGGGGCACACCAATGACGCCATTACTATTTAGAAAGGTGAGTGCCTTTAGGAGGGACCCTAGGCCTAGCTTCTCACAACCATTCGTTTTGTGTGAGTTTTCCATTTTTGAAACAAATGGAAGGGATCTACAATTTTATGCCGACTCCAAATGGCTAATTGAGAAGCTCTTTCAAGACATTTATACTCTCGGTTTGTCAGACGTTCGCGAGAGGTAGCGCAGTGGAAAAAAACCATACGTTGGAATTTGGGTTTTTGCGGGATTCGAAACTGAGACCCCTCGCTTAGTAGTCCAACACACTAACACTAAGCCACTACGACTACAGAACGGAATTTGATTGTTCAATAATAATCACGAGGTTCTTACTAATGTTGTTCGTAAAAGGCAGCGTCCTTTGATCCTGCCCACGCTGCTTTAGCAAGCCCCGTAGCACCATATCGTAGGCTTGGTATTTAAAACCTGTGGCATCTGCCCTTACGCTGTTAGCTATTTCAGGGACGTTTTATAAAATTACCTTCCTCATCACATAAAATATTATTAACTCGACTGGTTCAAGTTAATTTGAGGGGGCTGAAGGAAAGATAGTCTTAACCCTGCGACACTTAAGACAATGTATTACAATCAACTGCTTCGAGTTGATTTGCAATTTTTTAACTTTGCAATGAATTTTACGTAACTACTCAAATTGGGGCCGATAAATCAATGATTGGCGTTAGTACGTCCTTGATCGTTTTTGCACATGGCCCTTACCATACCGGTTGTAACAGTTGTGATCCAATTCGTCAGCGAACCCCACATTATACAATGCTCGTCGTATTGCTAATTTTTAGCGGCTTTGAAATCGAAGAAAACATTGAAACATTGCTCAGAAATTAAAATTAGCCAAATTGCTGATTCTGAAAAAATTGCCTTTTCTGTCCCAATGGAAAACGGAGTTTTTTGTTTCCTGTTGGGCTGAGGAGAAATACTTTTCGCACCGTAAAGAGGCCTGTTTGCGTTGACCATCCCCGTGTGTCCGGCTTTCTCCGCATGCTTACGGGGCATACAGACTAAAACGCCTCCCAACCCTGTGGCTTCTGACACACCCCCCTGGAATCGCTCTTCGCATTACTTCAAGGGGACTATACTCATACGCCCTTTCAGGCTCGCCAGCTTTCTCGGTATTGTTCTTCTTCTCTTTTATTTCTTCTGAGAATATCTTCCCCAAACTGGCAAATCTTTCCCCAATTCGAGTCACTCGTCATCATTTTGTCGACTATGTGTCTTCTGGGTTGAAGGAACCAATTTTGCTTTCCACGACTGTGCGTTGTGTTTACCATCTTTTGCAGGCAAAAAACGTGTGCTGTGCGTCGTCTGTTGGAGAGTCACCGTACTGGCAGGCTGGGCTATTCGTTTTTGCCAATCTTATGGAGAAAGGCGGTGAAATTTCCGTGTCCGGTGAGGAACTGGGTGACGTATGTAGTTGACCTCACCGTGTTTCCGGTCGTTCCCCTCAGTCACGTTTCTTATCAGCCTCGCTGTCCACCTTCCTCTGCTTTCCGAGCTCCAGCGCTCTTGCCACTTCCGTATCGTTTGCTGCGCTGCTTGATCGATTGCCGCTTCCAATCCGATTCCGCCTTGTTGTCGTGGACGTATTTCATTTGTTTGAGATCGATGGGAATCACTCCTGCAACTACAAGGACAGCTGGTTCCGAGACCGTTCGGTAAGAGTTAGCCACGCGTAGGTCTCCACGTCTTGGCACTGCCGCCATCTGCTTCCGGTACTTTTTTTGTCGAAGCGCGTTTGCCCAAATCTCGATTCGATATAGGATAATTGCATGCGTCGCCGACATTATTAACCTGCGATTGCTTGACGTTGGACCACCTAAGCTCGCCAATAATCTACTGAGTGATGTTGTAACTCTAGAGGCTCCTTCCGCTGCGAACTTTATCTGTTGCCAGAAAGTTTTTTGTTCGAGCCTCAATACCAGATACCTCACCGCATCCTTACTCTTAATGACTTCAGAGATAATTTGGAAGTCGATTTGTGCTCATCCATCCAGGAGGTTGTTCGTAGCATGACTTGGTTTAAGTTTCTTTTCCCTTTTTCAGAGTTTCTTGCCGTTATCACTGCTGCGATGTCGTCTGCGTATCAAACGAGGAATGGAAAACGACATAGATTTTATGTATGTGTACCAAAATAATAATAATATTTAATCTTTTTTATTTTCTATGTCAAAAGGCAATTTTATATGAACAATTTTGGTATTTTGAGTTCGTAAAATCTATCCTGGAACCTGGACACTAATGTGGTTTTCCATTGGGACCAAAAATCAATCATTTTTTTGATCTTAATTACTTTTCGCGTTCCATTGGGCACAAAAATCAATCTTTTTTTCGATTCGGATCACTTTTTGCAGATCTCGATATTTTTTCAGATCCACACACACCAATTTAATTTGCACAGCTGTTTTACGTCAATTTAAGAAGTTTGCTTTCGAGAGAAATGCGCAAAGTTTCGGGAAAACCAAAATAGCAAAATACACAAATAGCTATGAATATGATTTCGGAGGAATTATTATCTTCATTATCTCCCTCGTCTTCTGAAGACTACAAATCACCAATAATACTTCATTTGTATCTACAACAGGCGAAATATTTTTCAGGTCGATATCCATTTGTGATTTTACCAAAAACAATTGCAATCTGAACAGCTGATATTGTTGTCAATTAACGCACTAATCCATTTACAAAACCAGATCAATTTCGTTGTGTGTTCCATGAGCACAGTAAAATCTGAAATCTGAAAAAGATTTCTGGTGGTCCCAATGGAAAACCACATAAATATGCTTATTAGTATGGGACAATATGTTTATTGCTTGTCAAGAATAGATTTACTTGGTTACTGTGCGAATTGGACAACAATAACAAAAACATAGGTAAGAACCTTACAACCTTGCTTAGAAACGCAGTATTAGACTCTTTCTTACCAACATAAACAGTCTCATAAAGGCGCAACCGAAAACTTGTGTGTAGGCAGATTTAAAAAATACAAAATATGTAAGGATGTAGTAATAAAAACTTTTCACTCATCAAGTGTCAAAATAGATTCCACCCCTGATATTTTGTTTGGAATAGTACATGTAACAAACACATTGATGGTTATGTCAGTACGCGTTGAAGTACCAAAATTATGTGAAATTTGTTTCTGGTATTCATGCATAACACACTCTATTCTATAGGATTTCATTTAAAATAAAATGATTATTTTTAAGTTCTTAGTTACCTACCCCTCCATTCCTGGCAATATTATCGTTGTTCTCTTATTTTTGGACAAGTACTCGTATATTCTCCTTCTCCTAGGGTAGTGTGTTCTGTGCTGTTCAATGTTTCTTAGCAAATAATTAAATTCAAACAACGTCGCGGAAAACAACATAAGCAAAACTATAAATATATATTCCCCAGCAATGGCAGTAATTTACATTACATACGGAGAGTGTGTCCAGAATTTACAAACAGAAGTCCGCGCCGGCCGCCGATGGCGACTGTCGAGTTCCCAACCACACACTTGCACAAAAGATCAATGATTCACGTCCACCACGGAGCTGTGCTGAGCCAGTGCACAAATATTTACTTTTTTTTTTTATATTCGTATACGGCGACGCTTCCCGGCGAATCATTTGCAAGAACCAAGAAGATACATTTGCACACTTTCTTGTTTTTTTTTTTACAGTTCCTCACGTACTTATCACTCCAATTAGAATTGCGAGTGATAAATACTTTTCGCAATAAGAATGAATTAGATCACAACACCCTAATAAAATACAAGATAGCGACAAGTCGAAAATGTCCAAAAGAGAAGATTCCTAGGAATTCCAGTGAATAGGAAACTTCTGCAAATTGAATGAAAAATATACGTTCGTCGTATATATTGATATTATGTATATATATATAGATACCATCCCTCTGTGCGGAACGGGAAGAGGGACCTTTTATTGATTTTTCTCATCTCTGCACAAGAATGGACGACGACGATGAAGACAAAATAGAAAAAGCATTTCATGAAGAAATTTCACATTTTACATAATTATGAATTAATTCACCAACGTTTTCTATTATCTAGAGTTGTTTACAGTTATAACTCAACTGTTTGTGGCACGATGGGATGCAAAAAAAAAAGCTTAGCGTAACAGCATTTCATTAATTAGGCAGGCGTTTACGATTGAATAATTTCGATTGGTCTGCTTCGTTCGTACTTTTTCCATTGGATTTGGAAGAATCTGGAGCACTTACCTCGGTCAGTATGGATAATCCAACGATAATGAAATAAATGTGTTGTTGTTAGGATGCGATTTCCTTTAATAGCTCATAGTTTGCGTTGCAGTTTATTGCGAGTTAAATAAACTTTACTTTTTGATTATCAAGCGAGCACACAAAACACACGACATAACAAGACAACGACAAGAGAAAATCTGAGAGAAATGCTGAGGGCAGTGCACAAAACAGGGTGCCATTGAAAGTGAGATTTTTTGTTGTAATTGGTTACGCTATTGAAAAGAGACGGCTATAGAATACATCCAAATCGTGTTTGACGGCAGGTGGTAGTAGATTGTGGGCGAAAGTAGTAGTAGATTTCAGGTGTGGTTTTTAATAGCCTTTTTTTAACGAGCTTAAATTCGATAGGTAACTATTTATTTAGGTAGGTTCCTGAAATACTATTTGCTTTTAATAACTGACTGACTTTGTAATAGCTTCGAGTTTTATTTTTATTTTTTTAACGGTGGATAATCCGCTAAATCAAATAAATAAATTAAAACTCTTAAATAATCTATATCTTTTTCGGGACTTTGAGTAGAATTTGACGAGCATAATCTGCACTTGGGCAAAAAACTTAGCAGACTTTTTTTTTTTTTTTTTTTTATATACTTCTCCCGGGAAAGGCGAACCTATAACGCTTCAACAGCGCCCCGAGATGCTTGCAGATGTATGTTTGCTCTGCACTTAAATTGCTGCAAATTGTAGTCTTCTGGAAATATATCCCCAGGCAAGGTCGTATCTAGAAAAATATTTCGGGGGGGGATATGATCTTCAAAAAATAGCTTTTCATTTTATAGGTTGGAAGCAATTGAGGAAAATAAAATAATCCTAAATTTCAAATTTATTATAACAACTAGCTGACCCGGCAAACTTCGTTTCGCCCAAATTTGTTAATTTGTTAACAAATTCCGAGCATGCACCAAGCACTTGCTAATTTATGTAATTCGACCAATTAAAATTCTTTATTCAAAAGTTATATTAAATGCAATAGAAATAAATGATGAATAGCAAGGTTGATTTTTTTCAATCAAACCGCAATGATTTTGACGTGTCGTCCAACCTTCCACTTTTTCACTACATTGACAAACATCCATCGATTATCCTTGCAATAAATTATTTGTCATAGCGAAAGCGAGACGCACGGGAAATTGAAGTCGCACGAATGGTAAATCGTTCTTAATAAGCGAAATCTGCGGAATAAGAATGTTTGCCTTTGAATTTTCCCCTTAAAATCATCACTTCTTGTATGATATTTGATGTGAGATCCTTCACCATAAAACAAATGCGATCCGTTACAAAGTTTCGGTACATTGATGTTTCGCAACAGAATTTTAACTGAACCAACTTTCAAATCCGAATTATGTAGATAAATATATAAATTATAAAAATCGAACGATCCGTCCCCGAGTTCGTATTAAATCTTGCTCACATTTCTCAAATTGCTTTATTTGGACAGCGTCCATTAATAATTTTCATTATACAACTTTAGAAATAGCGTTTGATTTTATTTTTGAATGGGACGTGCCACAATCCGTTTTCTTATCCCACTTGTGTTTTTCAAAGTACCACCTATAGGTCAAAAACTATCCAAAATTTAAAACTGGAAGCAACCATATCCATCTACAAAATTTCAATCAACTTGGTAGCGCTGTTTCGGCGATCGGCAACAGCGCCACCTATCAGGTCCAAAAGTATCCTATCCTTCAAGCGGGAACGAAGAATATAAATCTATAAAATTTCATTGAAATCGGGTGAGTGGTTTCGGAGATCGATTACAACGCCATATAGCGGGTCAAAAATCCTATCTTTTAAGTTTGCTTTAACCTGAAATACAACAATACGAACAAAACAAAAGAAGAATCATAAAAATTTACCAAGTGGTTATCGAGTTATATCATCATCATCGAGTTTCATCCCGAAAGAATTATAGGTATGAATTAAGAAGATTATTATTAAAGAAAATTTAATTGACCTGAATAACGACATACGCCTACAACGCCACATGTTGAGGATTTTCCGAACATGTGCACTAAGAAATTCAGTTTTTGTTAAAAATAATAAATTAAATATTTTATAACTATGTTGTTGCTGACAGCCGCGTTCGATTGAGTGCTGAACGCAGCCCAACCCATCCACTGTGTTGAAGATAATAACACATTGATGCTGAACGCAGCCTGACCCATCCACTGTTCGCAACTCGCCTTTTCTTTTGGTTGTTGGCTGTCAAATTTGAATTTACATTAATTTTATTATTTTGTTATCAGGACGGAGGAAAGAAGGAAATACTATTTTTTTAGGTAAAACAAATGTAAAAATAACCATGTTCACGTATCTTAACGAAATATATTTAGTTTTCTTATCCAGCAGGAATACTCAAAGAAATAATAAAAATATCCTGATAACAAATCTAAAAAAATAATCTAAAAAAATAATTCGAAGGAGAATATACATTCTAAAAAAAGCGAATTTACGGAAAATTGTTGGGACGCCATTTTGCAATGTCGAATGCAGAGATAGGAGATTGCACATCATGCCGGAGGAGGAACGACGAGGAAGACATGGTGCAGTGCGATAAGTGCCAAAAATGGTTGCACTATAGCTGTGCTGGTGTGGACGCGACAGTGGATGGCAGGAGCTGGGAGTGCGTAGCATGCACAGAGCTTAATGCGACTGTTCGCAACCAGAGCGCAGCTGGTGAACGTTTGGACACTGCACGGCCCCCGTCAATTACGGCAATTGAAGTTGATAGGCGGTCAGTTGCGTCCACAGCCAGAAGTCGTCGAAACCTAAAACTGGAGTTACGTCGCTTGGATGAGCAAAAGCTGTTGGACGATAGATTTCTAGCGAGGGAAAAAAAGAGAGAGCAAGATTATCTACGAGATAAGTTTGAGATATTGGCTCTTGAAGAGGAAGCGGACGAATCCGAGGACAATGCAAGTGTACAAAACCAACGAGTAGCTGAATGGGCCAACAATCTGAAACCAACTGCTGCTGAAGACACCAAAATAATAGAAAATGCAGCTCGCAAGAATGAGAAGGCTCTTGCGATAACACATCCAGCTATCGTGGAACCAGTTCCTTTGGATCAGCGTCAGATTGCGGCGCGCCAAGTATTGGCTAAGGAGCTTCCATTGTTCTCAGGAAATCCGGAGGAATGGCCGCTCTTCATAAGTAGTTATGAAAATACTACAAAGCTGTGCGGGTTCTCTGATGAGGAAAATTTGTGGCGGCTGCAGAGAGCGTTGAAAGGCAGTGCCTTACGTGCTGTAGGTTCGCGTTTGATGTTGCCATCGGCAGTAACAGAAGTCATATCTGAACTGCGCATGCTTTATGGTCAGCCATCCTATATTCTACAGACAATGCTCAAGAAAATTCGCGCTGAGCCACCACCGAAAGCTGATCGGTTGGATACGATAATTCAGTATGCTTTATCTGTACGTAGTTTAAAATGTACGATGGAAGCATCAGGGTTATATAACCATCTTAATGACCCTACTTTGCTGCAGGAATTGATCGATAAGCTGCCAGCTCCAATAAGATTGAATTGGGCTATAGATAAAGGTGCAAAAGAAAATAATCTTACGCAGTTTAGCGACTGGCTTTATAAAATTGCAAAGGCAGCGAGTAGTGTTACAACGTTTGCTGCAGTGGACGGACGGAATGAAAGACGGCATCAGGCACAGTTGCATACACACACTGAGGGAAGGATTACAACTACTGCTCACCAGTCTAATCAGCCGAAAGGGAAATGTTTTCTCTGCGATCGTGAACACAAACTTGTTGAGTGCGAACGTTTTCGACAGCTCACAGTACGTCAAAAATGGGAGTTGGTGAGAAACCGAGGCGTATGCGAAGGGTGTTTAGGACATCCAAAGCGATTTAGGTGTCGTAGTGGACGAACCTGTGGAGTCAACAGATGTGAAAGTCGACATCACCCGCTTCTGCATTTCCACCAAGAAACGTTACCTCAGGGGCCTGCAGTCAGTGGAAACTATCACGCTCATCAGCAGGGTGCGGACACACTCTTCAGCATACTTCCGGTAGTTTTGCATGGCAATGGAGTATCATTGGAGACATTTGCCTTTTTGGACAACGGTTCGTCGTTGACCCTAGTGGAGGAAGACATCGCCAAGAATCTAGGACTAGACGGAGTGTCCAAGCCATTGTGTCTTAAATGGACTTCAAACACCACACGTTTCGAAGAAGATTCGAAGGTAGTTCCGTTGCAAATTGGAACTAGATCCGGAGGTGACAATCAACAAAAGTACTGGCTACGGGATGTACGCACGATCAAGAAGTTAGCCCTGCCCGTGCAATCGGTGGACATGAGAGTCATGGGAAGTAAGTACACACATTTATGTGGCTTACCGATGCAGTCATATAAAGATGCACAGTGTGGAATACTTATTGGAATAAATAATCAACGACTGCTGCTTGCACAACAAACAAGGGAAGGAAAATGGAACGATCCAGTGGCTATTAGAACCCGTTTGGGATGGTGTATCAGCGGTAGCAACATCGGCGATGCCAATGACAATGGTTTGTACCATGTCTACGAGGAATGCGAGTGCAACAAGGACTTACACGAGATGGTTCGAAAGCACTATATCCTGGAGGACCATGGCACGGAAAAGGTTATCATCGAGTCAGCAGAGGACGTGCGTGCTAAAGGCATACTTAGCGCAACCGTGAAGAAGAATGGAAATGCTTTCTGTTCCGGTTTGTTGTGGCGATATGACGACATCGTTTTACCGGAGAGCTTCGCAATGGCGCTGAAGAGGCTCAGGTGTCTCGAAAAGAAAATAGCACTTGACGATTCACTTCGAACCATGGTCGGTGGGCAAATTAATGACTTAGTTGCAAAAGGCTACGCAAGGAAACTAAGTCAGAAGGAGATAGACGATTTTCATCCAAGGTGTTGGTATCTTCCAACATTTTTAGTCCACAATCCCAATAAACCGGGGAAGGTTCGTTTAGTGTGGGACGCAGCTGCCTTCGCCCATGGTGTGTCGCTGAACAAAATGCTTTTAAAAGGTCCAGATGAACTGAGAGTCTTGACGGATGTACTCTACGGTTTCCGAATGCGCCGAGTGGCTATTGCTGGTGATATCGAAGAAATGTTTCATCAGGTTGGTGTTACAGAAGAGGATCAACATTCGCAAAGGTTCTTGTGGCGGGACGGAGACTCAAGTCGAAGGCCAGACGTCTATGTGATGCAAGTGTTGACTTTTGGAGCGTCGTGTTCGCCAAGCATCGCACAATATGTGAAGAACACAAATGCAAGGGAGTTTGCCAACACACTTCCCCGTGCATCAGAAGCTATCATTCAGCACCATTACGTAGACGATCTGCTCGATAGTGTGGATTCGATTGAGGAGGCCATCCGGCTAGCTAAGGATGTTAGACACATACATTCTAAAGCGGGATTCAACATTCGTAACTGGCTTTCGAATTCAAAGGAGGTACTGCAAGCACTACACCAACCTGGAGGTAATGGGAAAAAGTTTCAAGAAAGTCCCCAAGAGATATGCGCCACGAAAGTGTTGGGACTCTGGTGGAACACCACAGATGACATATTTACCTTCTCGCTGAAGTTTACCAAAGGTCACGAGGAAGTGTTAAAAGGACGTCGGATTCCAACGAAGAGGGAGCTATTGAGAGTACTCATGTCGATTTATGACCCGCTGGGATTCTTAGCCTTTTATCTCGTTAAGTTGAAAGTGTTGCTCCAGGAGGTATGGAAGTCGGCAAGTGATTGGGACGAAACAATTGACCATACTCTACAGGATGAATGGGAGGCTTGGCGTGTCATGCTGCCAAAGGTAGAAGATGTCCGTATTCCTAGATGCTATTTACCGAATGGTTTTAACAGTCAGGCATTGGTTCAGCTGCACGTGTTTGTAGACGCCAGTGAAGATGCTATGGCGGCTGTGGTGTACCTAAGGTATGAAGATGGAGGATCAGTAGACTGCGTGATCGTTAGTGCCAAGTGCAAAGTGGCGCCTTTAAAACCACTGTCAATTCCAAGGCTCGAATTGCAGGCGGCACTAATAGGAGCTCGACTGGCAAATACAATTATTAAGAGCCACGCAGGAATCATCAACCGGAGGTTTTTTTGGACGGACTCACGGAACGTTTTGAGTTGGCTACGAGCAGATGCTAAGAGATTCAAGCCATTCGTCATGTTCCGAGTCGGGGAAATATTAGAGCTAACTGAGAAGGATGAGTGGAAATGGGTACCGACTAAGCTGAACGTCGCGGATCTGGCTACAAAGTGGACTAAAATACCAACATTCCACCCAAGCAGCAAATGGTTCAAGGGTCCAGAGTTCCTGTACGACCCAATTGAAAAGTGGCCAGGGCAACCAGATTTAGTTGAGAGGCAAATGGAGGAGTTAAGGCCGCAATTTCTCTTGTTCAACAATGCCAACTCCAACGAAGCAGTAATAGATGTTAGTCGATTTTCATCATGGAGGCGCTTGTGTCGAGCTATGGCGTACGTCTTTAGATTCATCAATAATACGAGATGCAGATGCAGCGGCCTGGAATTGACGAAGGAGGTTCTGCTATCGGAAGAGCTTCAACAAGCTGAGATATTTCTACTGCAACTGGCTCAAACGGACACATTTGCAGATGAAATAGCAATGCTGAAGAATAATGACATGTTACCAAAAACAAGCCAACTATTTAAGCTGTCGCCATACTTAGACAACGACGGGTTGCTGAGAATAAAAGGAAGGATTGATGGTGCCTGGTGCGTCGAAGAAATGACGAAGCGTCCTGTGATTATGCCGAAGAAACATCATATAACGTTTCTGATAGTCAACGAGTACCACAATCGTTTCCATCATCGCTGTCAGGAGACAGTAGTCAACGAGGTACGCCAGAAGTTTTGGGTACCAAGTCTGCGAACTCTTATCCGAACAGTCCGTGGGAGATGTCAGAAGTGTCGTAACAGCAAAGCGGCTCCAGCCCCACCCGAGATGGCACCGCTTCCTGAAGCAAGACTGGCAGCGTATATAAGACCTTTTTCGTACACCGGGATCGACTACTTCGGTCCGATTTTGATAATCTCTGGAAGGAAAACTGAGAAGCGTTGGGGAGTTCTCTTCACGTGCCTTACAATACGGGCAATCCACATAGAGGTTGCAAATAGCCTATCAGCAGACTCTTGCATCATGTGCTTGCGGAATTTTATGTCACGGAGAGGAACTCCCAGAGAAATATACTCTGATAATGGCACCAATCTAAAAGGGGCCGAAAAGGAACTTCGAGATGCATATCATCAGATGAACCAAGGAACTGTTCGAAACACATTCATCAGTGCAGATACTAAGTGGTATTTCAACCCACCGGCGGCGCCACATATGGGAGGTTGTTGGGAACGGTTGATCGGATCAGTAAAAGGAGTGCTGAAGGAAATTACTCGAAACCAGCGATTGGAAGATGAATCTCTACGGTCACTGCTTGTTGAAGTCGAGGGCATTATAAATTCGCGTCCTTTGACTCATGTTTCAGTGGACGCCGAAGATGCAGAGGCGCTAACGCCAAATCACTTTCTGCTTGGATCGTCAAGCGGAATCAAGCCGCCAGGAGACTTCAATGACAGGGACATTCTTCGCAAGAGCTGGAGAGTAGTTCAACAGTTATCCAATCACTTTTGGAGACGGTGGATCCGGGAGTATCTACCGACACTCACACGAAGGACAAAATGGTTTCAGCCGGTGAAAAATGTGGAAAAAGGTGACGTGGTAATAATTGTAGACGAGAACCATACGAGAAGTACCTGGCCAAGAGGAATTGTTGTTGACACAATTAGAGGGAGAGATGGACAAACGAGACGGGCAACGGTAAGAACATCAACTGGATTTTATGATCGACCTGTTGTGAAGCTGGCAGTGCTGGACGTCAGCAATGAAGGTATTTGTGACGCAGCTGCAGATGTACCCGCATCACAGGGGGGGGAAATGTTGCTGACAGCCGCGTTCGATTGAGTGCTGAACGCAGCCCAACCCATCCACTGTGTTGAAGATAATAACACATTGATGCTGAACGCAGCCTGACCCATCCACTGTTCGCAACTCGCCTTTTCTTTTGGTTGTTGGCTGTCAAATTTGAATTTACATTAATTTTATTATTTTGTTATCAGGACGGAGGAAAGAAGGAAATACTATTTTTTTAGGTAAAACAAATGTAAAAATAACCATGTTCACGTATCTTAACGAAATATATTTAGTTTTCTTATCCAGCAGGAATACTCAAAGAAATAATAAAAATATCCTGATAACAACTATGTATTTTATCAATATAATAATTCCGATCGAAGCATCTGTTTTAAACGATATTTATTTTGTTTACATCCTCGTTGACGATATTTGCAGCACGCATTCTGTCAATGTTATGCCACTGCCATAATGTTACATCAAAAAAGTTTGAATTGTAAAAGCGCTATGGTTACATTAGATATAATTTAATATGGTGGTTAAGTATTCTTAAATTTTCTAATTTTCCGCGCAATTTTCTTAATTTTTTCAATTTTTCTTTTTTCCTAAACCTTTGCGGAGCAATTACGAACAAATCCGCAGAAGAAAGTATCCAATTTGGTCCAGTCGTTTTCGAGTTTTAAGCATCCGAACAAACCAAGATCCATTTTTATATATATAGATAGTAGTAACAGTTTAAAAAAATAGCTAATTCAACATAACAAATTATAAAAAATTATAACAAATTAATGGAAAAATTCAATGCTATGCTTGATTTGATTTGAACGTTTTTGCATTTAGGTAAGTGGCCGAATTGGATAATTTTTGTTTGGATTTGCTCTGTTCTCGATTTAAAAATGTGCACTTGTTAAGAATTTCGGGGGGGGTTCAAACCCCTGTGATCCCCCCCCTAGATACGGCCTTGTCCCCAGGAAGCGAGTTCCAAAGTTTGCTTGTCCTGTAACAGAAGGATGTCAAGTGTACTGTGTGGTCATGAGCATTAGCAGCCTGTCTTGTTGGGCGCCCAAAAGTTGCATTTCGAGGGATAATGTCTTTGAGTTCCTCAGAACATCTACCATGGAAGTACCTATAGAACAAGCATAGGTCAGCGACTTGTCTTCTGTGCACCAACGGTTGTAGATTCGATGTGAGTGTAGGGTCTCCAATGAGTCGAACTGCTCGTCTCTGTATGCTATCAATCAGGTTAAGTGAATGTTTTGGGGCTGAGCTCCATATATGGGAACAATATTCCAAGCCTGGTCTAACCTGTGCTTTGTAGAGAAGGAGAAGTTGCTTGGGGCTAAAGTACCTCTTTGATCTAAATAGGTAGCTCAACTTTGCGGACGCCGATCTTGTGATATAGGATATGTGGTTCTGCCAAGTGATTCCTGAATTGACTGTGACTCCTAGAAGTAGCATTGAGTCCTTGTGATGGATTGGATGGTCATCCATTTGGATCTGAGGAACTGTTGATGCATTTTTTCCTTTTCTTTTCGAAAGGAGCAATGAAAATGTGACTTTTTGCTGAAGTAGTTTAACATGCAGATAGCGAATAAATCGGGTCGAATCGCGACTTCCGAGAACAAGCTTAGTTCACGGAATAAAGTCGATTTTACATGCAAAACAAGCACAAATTTCGTCATCTATCGCCCGTTCACGGATGACGCGATTCGACCCGCGGTCAATTGCCTACATATCATAACAATCAATAGAATCAATAAAATGCACCCGCTAACCGCTATTCGTCCTTACTACCAAGAACCCAAAACCAGAAACAGTACTCTCAAAACATTCCCAACTTCAAATAAAAAGACTATAATATACCCTTATGCTTACTGCTTTTTATTTTTATCTTTAATTGTGTACTTATCATAAGTTTTGGTTGGATCATATGGCTCCCATCGGCTGGCAGGGAATATGTGCTTGTTTCTTTCGTACCAGTTTCGCAGCAAGACCTTACCAGCATGCGACTCCTCCTTCTCCACGGTGGCGTCGCTGATCATTCGCACATCATCGTGTACATCGAATTGAAAGAGCGGGCCACTCTTTCCTCTAGCCTTGGTGACAATAAAGTCATAAAATGTGTAATGATGTGGCAGTATCAGATCCTCCTTCACGTACATCAGCTGGTCAGCCATTACTGTTTTCAGTTCGTTGAACTCCTTTCGCAGAATTTCCAAACACTTTTGTAGGAACTGATATATGGAGTTGCCTTTCTTCATTGTTGCACTCCTACGATGGCCAGAGCCATCCCAGTAACTGAATGTAATCGTTATCTCTTGATCCTTCAAGGCGGCCTGTTGGGCTACCCATTCCTGACGTAGTTCTTCACGCAATCGGTTCTCCTTTTCTTCGCGTTCCCGGTCCGGCAAGAATGATGTATCCACATCGGGATTCTTGCAGATTTTCTTTTTATGGGGTTCATTGCTCACCTCTTCTGTCATCCACTTCTTTATTGGTTTAATATCTAACGGCTTGATATCCTCATCGTCATCTCCATCGTCTTCATCAGCCGCATTTTCATCCTCATCCAAATTGAATGATAATGCTTGGATCTGCCTTTTTTGCTTGTTCTTCTCGGCCTGAATCGCTTCGAGGGCTCTTAGCTTTTCACGTTCCTTCTCGTCCTTCTTTTGGGCGAGTTTCTTTTCACGTTCTCTTACTATGTCCTCCTGCTTTGCCTTCATCTCATCCAAGGTGACCAATCCAATGGTGGAGGTTTTAAGTTGTTGTTCCACAGCATCGTAGTGGCTGGCGAATTTATGTTCAATGTTGGATATCTTCAGATCTTCTTCAATCTTTTTCTTCCGGAATTCAATTTCTTGCTGGGCGATTTCACGCTTTTTCATCAATTGCATTGCACGACCAGCTTCACTGGCGGCTCCTTTGTAGTGCGCCATTCTTAATACAATTAATAAAATTTGATTTTGGTAGGAATTAAAGTGAAAAATGTTTTCCCACTACAGTTTGTATCGAAAACTGAAAATTTGTTGAAAATATTAATGTCAATTTGACGATTGCTGAAAAGTCATTTAGTGGTTTTCCTAATGATAAACTTTGGATGATGTTGGGAAAGATACTTTCAACCTAAGGGCCCGATTCTGATGAAGAACCCAGTGTATCCTGGTGAGATATATTGAATTTCTTTAAACATAAAGTAAGACATTTTTTTTTTACTTTTGAAAATTAAGTCGAAACTGATATAAGGTTTGAAAAAAATCGATAATCGGAGTAGAAACCTGCAAACTCAGTTTATAATGGAGTCAAAATGATCACAAAGCAGGAACATAAAGTAGTTTGCATTCTAAAGCCAAAGAGCGCAGGCGAAAAGAAGGTTATATGGACAATTCTAGTTGACACTGCACGGTGAAGTAGAATTTTTGACAAGATGTGTGATGCTTGAATGCGAAATTATTATTATTTAGAGTTTGGCACGCCATAATAACCTTACAGATTGTTTTCACTTAGAATAATGAGAACGAAAAAGGCAACCTACATTTTTCAGTTTGTCTAAACAAATTTAAGACGTCGGCGTCAAACTGATAGTTTGTACTGATGTTAGACCCAATTCGGTTTAGACCTTTTGGAAATCCCGGCTCAGAAGGAGAACAGTTTTATAAAAAAATAAGCCTTATTGATGTCGAAGAGAAGAACCACCAAAAAAGCCTGTCCGATGACGAGGAATTTTACAGAATAATGGAACTGATCAAGACAGACAAAAATGACCAAATTGAATCTTCTTGTCAACCATCGGAACAAAAAGAATTCGATGATGTATCGTACGTCCTTCTGGTTCTGTTGGTGTCTTGTTTCTGGACAACGAGCGCCGTACAGGCATTTCATAACATTATCGTAAAAATCAAGCAACTATTCGATCAATGTTTTCCATACATTTGGTGTTGGATGAAGAATATTACTCGCGGGACACATACAATAACTGACGGGAAGGTCGGGATGTTCCTTTTATGTACACCATTGCTAACTTTGTTTTTAATCTTGTATTGTTCGCTTTTGACATTTAACCTTCTTACGGAATTCTTACTTAGCAATTCGCCAAATTCTCTAAGTCAATTTGTTGTTAATGAACAATTTATCAAACTGCTATCGCGGAGGAGATTGTTTGTCTGACAAATGGTAATATTTTGAGTTTAATAAATCTGTTTCCCAGAATTAAAAGTTCAACCGGGAAAGTTCTTTTTTGATTATTTTTCCTTTTGTGTCATTTAAATTCAGTTGCATAACTAGATACTGGGGCGACGATATCATATATTTCTTTTACTGCTTCGATTGTGCTTTTTTAATTCATATGAACATATAGTATTCTGCTATCTGATTTCTCGGGGTTTCGCTTTTCCCAGACAAGTATTGAAAAAAAAACCCCCAACCGTGCGGATGTGGGTTCAACCACCGCCATCGCTTTTCACCAACATGTTTTCAGTTCTGTTTACTATTTATGGGGACATCGAATAATCCCTGGCAGAGGGGGTTGTCCTGCCTAGTGCTTAGCCAAAACGGCGCCATCTCGCATTACTAGCGTCTGCCGTCACATAAAATGCTGGTGCGAGACAGCCGCTAATCGCTAAATGCATTGCAGGAACAGCAATGACCATTCGCGATGTCAAAGCCACAGCTTTTCCATTCATGAACCAGCTATACTCGTGTTCTATCAAATGAGATTCTACAACTTCAAACTGGTTAAAACGAAAACCCGCCGCCAACCCAAAAATACAATCCAACCCAATAGACAAGCCATCGCACACACTATCACCACTCACCATTCACCACTCACAATCCAAGTCTAAATCAATTAACGTTCATGCCGCTGGATAATTCGATTGCCTACCATCGAAAAATATCTAACGTCCATGCTCATTAAGGACAAAAGTTATTTCGTTCGACTTGTAATAGGTAATGAAAGTTCATTTATTTAATTATGCAAGTGCTGCCAAGCACTCCGTAAATAACACAAATGATTTCCCCCAAATGCACATTTAAAAATACTATTTAAGTGATTGCGCCTAGATTAACATTGTCGAGACCGGAAAACTTCCTATTTCCAGTTGGCGCCCTAGGATATTTTTGTCGGTTTGTAAAAAATGATACCCATCCCCTTGTGCTACGCGCAGGATACTGATTTTGGTTAAAAGCTCGCAGTCTTTCTCTACGTTTCAATAAGCTTCCTTGTATCGCTGAAGGACAATATTCAATTTTCCGTTGCCGAACGTATTTAGTCCTCTCTCGAATCGGCAACCGTTAACAGTGTTTCGACTGTAAGAACCGTACTTCTATACAAAATTAAAATTAAAACCGGTTACAATTACCACGGATCGGCAAATCCTTATAATCTCTCCTCCTGTGTACTAGGCTGAGCTGTTTTGGCTGGTTTCGGGCTTCTTTTTTTTTTTCCTAGTGCCAGTGTGAATGAGTGTAGTACCAGACGGAAGTAATATCGGCACACATTTTTAAGGACGTTGTTGTTTGCGTGTCCTCTTGTTTTGCTGGAGAATGATAATAGTGTTGTAGTGTAGTTAATGTGAAGCCACTAGTGCGGAGGCGGTCGCGCCCCGAAATCGAAGTTAAATTATGTTTTTCCTTCCGGTTTCATTATGATGTGTGTATGTGTGTCCGTTGACAATAACAATTGCTGGTGAAAATTTATAAAAAAAATTAGGTAGAGAGCAGTCCTTTCTTATGGCGCCATACTTAATAAAAATCTAGTACCGAGTTAGATCGGCTGTGATAATATCTGCTCGAATGCTGTTCCACTGTTCCATAAATCGTTGCGCGTCCCTGTGTGCCTTCGGCCATATGTGATGCTGGGTTGTTGTTAATGGACTTGACCCGAATGTATGTTGTATAGTTTTTGACGGAAATTAATGCAATAAATTCGAATTCTTGCGAGTGTCGACGCCATTTTGTTGTGGCAGGACCCACTTAAGAAGGGAAATCGTCGCTGTTCAAACACCACGAAGACGACAACGACAACGGCGAAATTACATTTTATGAATCTGATTAATATACTTCAGTTTAATGGTTCGGTACTTTACACTAATGGTGTGGGAAGCTGCCTAGGGATGTCTGTGGTTTTACACAGGATGTGTGTGTGTGTTGCTCTTGCTATGCCAGGGTCATCCCAGTGGAACGAGTGCTTTTGCTTTAGAAAATGAAAACGATGTGCAAAACCTTACACTTTAAATTGTCCCACTTTGACCTTTTACTTCTGCAAGATGTCTCTTCTTTGGCGTACCGCTATCTGCGGTCCATGGCTTTTTGATTGAAGATTGTATCGTTGAGCTTTGTGTGCGTGCGTACAGTAGCGAAACGGATCATAATATTGCAGTTTATTACAGGTCCTACAGGCAACCATGTCACATACATCACATGAAGGACGTTCGGGAATGGAAAAATAGAATTTCCGTTCCTGATAATGTCGCTGGTGTCCTTCGGAGGAACACGACTGGGGAATTCGTGCTGATTGAACGGACTCAGCTATATATACATACAGTTTCATTTGTATTGCGATTGTGTGCCGAATCAATTCAAATTTCCGGCTTCACTTATTTACGATTTCCTTAATCCGGAGACCTTTGCTAAAATTCCTTAAACGTTTTGCAATGGCCGGACCTAGGCGGTGGGGGTTGTTTCCGTTGTCGTCTTAGGTTGTATTTTAGCTTCGTCTTCCTTTCGGCGGTGTCCTCGTAACTCAATCAATAAAACCAATTCAAGGGAGGAGTCTCACATATAGGAGCCATGTGAAATAAAGTCACAAAAAGTAGGACTCGAAACGTTTTCAATATACACTAGTCACCTGCGTTCACAACTTAAACAAGAAAAATATGGATGATGCTCCCAAGAAAAGTAATCCACCGGCGTTATCCATCGATCGAGCCGCCTTCCTAATACTGCGAGTCAAGAAGGCATTCAAGAAGAAGCGTCAACAACGCAAAGAAAGACAGTGAGTACCTATATCATTATTTATTTATTCACTTTTATGGTTGACAAGTTTTTTCTTCCTTACCAAGCCATTCCCGTTTGGTGGTGTTTTTGTTTTTGATTTTTTCTTTTTGTTTTTCTGTCAAAACACAGTCATGTATAGGAAAAAACTTTGACTCAATTGGGTTTATGGGGATATAAGGAATACGAAATGAGATGATACGTGTTGTACATATCCTTGGATACACATAAACGTAAATATCGTTTCCCAAATGTAGGTACTGTATCTTATTAAATTGGACTTTGTTCTTTCCCTCACAATTGGCTAGCCATTAATCGAATGTGTTCAGTACAAATGACACACTGGGGGCTGGTATATAGTCAGATTATGGTTGGTAGTCCATGATAGATGGGGCTACAACTCCCCCAAGACAAGGGTAACCTTTTCTAATCCCTTACCAGCGTTGAGTTTAAATAACTCACGATAAATTTGCACGTATTTGCAAGTTTTCATGCATGCATGTCTAACTGAGAGAGGGGGTCTTTCATTTTCCATTTTTTACGACCCCTGACCTTAGCCAAAAGTACTGAGGCGTTCCCTCCTAATGAATCGTCCGTAATATGTTTACTTATTGTTTTCGAACGGAGGTGGGCACCCAGGGGATGGATATTTTTGGAAGCCAGATGGCTTCAAGGGTTGAGTGAGTGGTTGTTACAGAAATAGGAGTACCCCTTTCCTATATACCAGCAAGGGCAAGTGTAATCGATTCGAGCTATGGAAAAGTTGCAATGTAACGCATTGTTTTTAGGTTCCTCCGCATGATTCGCAAACACATTTGACGTCAGTTCTTGCTGGTGGAATAATTAAAAAAGGTGGAAGTCGATTATTTGCGTTGGTGTGAGCGCACACGTATACACAACTTGCTGAATGTACCAAGTATCCTTTTTTCGCAGGAGGAACATTATTCAAATATACCTGCTTTCATATTTTGAGGTTTTGAGGGTCCAAGGCGGGCTTATTCGGAATTATTCGCGATGTCTCTTTAACCTCGTATAAGTAAAGCTGTGCAACCTTGAGTAATTGTAATTGGGAACGATGCAATGGGGTCTTAACGCGATGGATTTTATTGGTAGGAGTTTGAAAAATACCGGCATCGACATCTGTTGTAGGCTCGAAGGACCATATTTCAAATCAAGTTTGGAGCCTTAGATTGATGGAATAGATGATTTCCAATCAAAAACCTTAACTAAGGCCCATTTTCTGATACTACTCATAGCGATTTAAGTTCTACTTAAATACCTAAGGGGCTGCTTTTTCTATGTCATAAACTGTCACGTAAAGTTTTGAGTGGAACTTAAATCGCTATGTGGAGAATCAGCAAACGAGCTTTAAGGGCGTGGTTACAAAATTATCGCTATATTGCCCAAGGGATGGCTAAGGACTTAAAGACATTTTGCTAATCCTCTAACCAAGTAATGTTGGTTATTTATGTATAAGGATCAGCTGTACGTAGTTCGAGTCAATGCCCTTCAATAGGTCTGTTCCCTAACGATAATGCATTCGAACATATGAGCCAAATTTAGTCAAACTTCGTTCCTTTACGCAAAAGTTTTTCACAAGAGAGCCAAAAAGAGAGAACAAAACATTTCCCCTCCATAAAAAACCTGCAAATATTAGCCCAAGAAATTTCGTTGGGCTATTTGGTTATTGCTGACAGATGGTTGTCAAATCGTTCAAATGCGAATTTGTAACTGACTTTTTATTTAATTTTATTTATATTTCGCGCTTGTATAGCATTAAAATAGATTAAAGAAGCAAATGAATTGAAGTTTTTAATTTCTACAATAAAAGCAATTCAAATCTTGTTCTTACATTATAGGTACATTTGTACTTTGTTCTACTGATATTTGAATATTCCCGCCTAACATTTTTGAAATTTGAGGTTCAACGCGTTACTTTTCTATTCGGTTATATTTAATTTCGGTGAGCAAATTCGCTCGCAATAAGAGAAATGTGACATATTGCCAATATTTAACCAGAAAGTAAGGGAACAGATTATTTACAAAGTTTTTACATTTACTGATTGTGTGTTCTTTTCCCCTATCATCAAACATCAACCCATCTCTGATTATAAATGCCCCCACTATTGCTATTGCTATTGTTGGACTGCAATAGACATGTTTCGTCCTATACTATCTCTTTCGCTCACTCCGTATTTCGGCATTCGGCCATCATTAAATATGTTTCGCCATCGTGTATGCCTGTTTACTTCCGCAGTGACTTGAAGTTAGAGAGAAAGAGACATAGACGTCGACAATTTTGACGTTTGGTTAATGCTGGTGCTTATTGCTTAAAGAAGTTTTGTTGGTTGTCCTTTTCTTTTGTTATATTATGCGGAACCAATATAATGTGTAGTAAGTGTTTGGGTTTGGGTCTGGGTCTGGGTTATCCTTGTGACTTTTTTTAAGTCATTGAAATTCGTTTCAGCTGGAGAAGACATTTTACCAAACAAATATAAACCTAACCTAATTTCACACATCAGAGAAAATATACAGACTTCGGATCCACTCATTCCGCAATCCAATGGAACAAGAAAACTGCTTCTGATTGAATCCACAAAAGTATTTGTGAAATGTCAAAAAATAATTTACGGCTGCTGTCAGCTGACTTGTATAAAATACATAAATTACACTTGTGTGAGTACTTCTCGAGCGGATTCTGACTTTCAGTTGAGAAGTGAAATTCTCTTCTCAAAATCACGAGAATAGTATTTTTTGTACCAATGGAGCGGTTTCAAAAGCCGCGTTATCACTTCAAAAAAAAAAAAAAAAAAAAAAGGGAAGTGGATTTGACCGAATAAGTGAAGTAGATTCAAGAAAAGGGAAGTAGATCTTAAAAACATAATTTGACAGACAGGAACCAAAATCAAACCAAACGTATCACCTCTTTGACAGAAAATTAAAAGGAAAACATTGGGGACGTTCAGATACCTAGTTTATGTAAAACGTCAACTAGATTCGTCGTGACTAGGAATCCGAACGCGTTGACTTAGCAACTTGAATTGTTTTTGTATTCTCGCGGTCAGCGTTGCCTTTGTTTGATTTGCCCTTTTTTATTCGGAAAAGACCCCTCATAATTTTTTCAAAAATTGATATTTTCAAATAAGTAAATTTAAAATGTAACACGGTTGCCTATCACAACTATATTACACTGTTATGCGAACTAATGGTTGTTAAAAATCGTGCGAAAATTCGAAATTTGCAGAGTACGTTTAGAAATGGGACCTTTTTCTCTCACCGGCAATTTTTTCGACTCTTCAGAATTCTACCACGGCCACTCTGTTTATTTTAAATCTGACTCTTCGAAATGTCAACTGAGTATGCAGGCACTGAGGGCGTTCAAGTATCTAGTTTAGTAAGTCTGACAGGTGTCTGACTAGATCTATCTCGGTTGTGATTGGTTTAAATCGGTCACGTGGGCACCTGGGACATTTGACGTTTATGGAGGGGTAGCTGACGAATCTAGTCAAGAAATTCGTGACTGAGTACTAAGTTGACAGTTCGGGTATGTGGCTGACGTAGAAAAAGTGACGTTCCTGACCAATCTAGTTTTTGCGTTCAGGTTACATCTTATTCAGACCAATCTAGTCGACTTAAGATAACTAGATTCTTGAATGCGGCCACTATTTCTATACTAGATTTGTCGGCTTCCCCTCCATAAACGTCAACTGCAAAAAACTAATCACGTGACCACTCTGGGCCAATCAAAACTGTAATTCATATAGTCAGACAGCTGTCAGACTTAATAAACTATGAATCCGAATGTCCCCAATAATAACCATCAGAAAATTGTAATAAATTTTGTGTTTAAGGTGAAGTTTGATGCAATTTATTCTTTTGAAATGTGAATCTGGACTTACATGAAAGAGTGTAAAAATTTTTTTAAATAATTTTTAGATTTAAGAATACCGCGCAGTACTACCGACCTTACCGATATTAACGAGGTGAATCCAAATTCAATACAAATGAATAGTAGAATAGTGTTCAGTGAAAATTGAAGACAAATTCCCCCCGATGAATAGCAGAATAGGCCTGGTAAGCTGAGTAGGTATATGCACAATGACGTTTTGCTCACTACAATCTTAAACCATCTATACCATCACCCATTTGAAACATATCAATGTAACACGAAACTATCCCACACGGAGTACAAATTTAAATTTTTAAATCCTCATAAATGAAGGGAATGCAAAGGTATTTTTTGGCTTCATAATAACATCACCTAATCAGTCACAAAGCCCAAAACAGATGTAAAAAGAAACCCCAGATTGAAACCATGTTCCCTTAAAACCCGGCAAACATGGCGTATACGTAACATTTTTATTTCCATTTTTTTTGCTTACTTCCTTTTTCATTTATTCACGAGATTAAAGTGCACGCTAATGGGAATTCGCGTAGGTACAAGGGCTAATGTGTAAAAAAATTCAACTCCATGAGCTCGCAATTTTAATAGTGGAAAAGGTTCATCTCAACCACTTTTCTTTTTTTTGGTAACATCTGTTTGAAAACCTTTCGCAATTTTTAATGGATCACTTCAAATGTATTTTTAACCAAATTTCCGCTTTATATACCCAAATACTAGGGGAATAATTAAAATTTAAGGAACAATAGAAATAAAATCCCCATAGCGTGATTCATTTCGTTTTATAACCCATTCAAATTTATTTAGCTACATCTAAACCAACATTTTTTTTTCTAATTTGCTTCATTGAAATGCTAACGAAACGAGTCCCTCTTTAATGAAGCTCTTAACTAAATTTCCATTCTTTCGGAAATCAATTGACCAAAATGAACACAGTCCCCCTGCAACCTATACCCTCGGCATGATTGCGAATTGTTCGTCATAAATTAATATTGATATCGGTGCCATTGTAGAGGCTGACCCTCTCATTTCAAATTTAGGTAACTTCAAGTCAGCTAAAGGATACGCGAGACTGCTTCCAAGTATTTATAGGTATTCACAGCTGGAAGAATATACAAAATATTTTGAAAGCGATTAAAGTATAATAAATTGGAAAACACTTGCCCCACACTCGAAGGATTGTGCTTTGACAGAGGTCTGAAGTTTGGCGTTGCCCTTGTCTTCGAGCAGGCGGGATACCTTTTGGATACTGAACTGATGGCGTTTTTCTTTGTTTGGAGGTGGTATACAAATAAATTAAGGCCTGTACCCACAGATATCCAGATTCAGGCTAAAAGTTTTGTCATGTTGCGAGAATTTTTACCACTTCACTTCACTGACAAAAAAGTGGGTATCTTAATTGGAATTGCCAGTCAACAGGGATGTGTAATGTGAGTGTATGTGAGGTTACGTCACAACAATTGTGCTCGCTTAAATGAGCTGATTGCGCCCTGTTTCCGTCTCACTGCGTTGTGTTGCGTTTGCCTGGCTGTTATCAATGTGCACAACGTTTAATTATTGACAGACGTATTATTTAAGAGGACGTGATCCAGATAAAGAGAACCTAAAATCTTTGTATTGAGTGCGTAATGAGCTGAAAAATTACCGTCGTTAAGCCACTGGCTTATCCGTTTTCTGTATTTACAGCGGAGCGCGTATACCCTTTTCCTTAAGTAAACAGAGTAAGATGGAGGGTTGTGAGTTTAGAAGTTTAAAAATTTAAAAATAGAAAATGTACATCCAGCTGTTGGATGCATTTAATGTTCATGGTGGTGTGTGTTTCTAGAAAGTGCACAGGACCGATGCGGACTTTTAAATGTGACTATTGACTTTTGACATAGACGACCATGTTCGAATTGACAGCGGAAATTGAAAATTTCATAAAGCGAATAGAGTTGTCAGTTGATGTCAAAATGGAGATGGCCATAATAGACTGTAAAGTTAATTTAAAAAGGGATAACATTGATTGAATGACTTAACGGGAAATATATTGACGTAGATCAGTGAGTATTAGGTGGATTTTTTTGGTTGGCATATATTGGACATTCTTGGTGCTTTGAATGTATTTTTTTTGTTATTTATTAAGGACGCGTTGGGAAATTTCAATTGCTTTGTGAATTCCGCTTTCGGACTTGTTCTTTTGACATTTACTGTGGCTATATGTGAAATTCGAGGTGTGGACATGGTATTTGTCATTTTGTTTACTTCGAGTTTCTCGGAATAACATTTCATTCGCACCTGCGTTCATCTGCGAATCTTAGGCGATACAAGTTTCGTTTGAAATGGTTGACATCGTTGCAAATGCTAGTGGAAAAAATATTCGAAGTAATAAGAACTCTTGGTAGATAGTTGAGGCTTTGGTTCGAAGTGTATTCCCTCCAAAGTATAGATTGTGTTATAAGTTCGAGAAACGTATAGTATTCTCTTAAAGAAACATCTGAAATTTTAATAAATTTCTAAACTGCCTTCCGCCGAATCGTTTTCATGCTGAAATGTCAAAAACTTAATGCGACTGACAGTAAAAACTAAGTGAAATAGCCGTGGAGAGATTTTAGTATCGCCGCTCAGTTTTTGAACTGAGCCTGCAGGGCAGGCATGCCTACAGAAACAGCGCTACATCAAGTAGTACGCGTTGCAGAAGAAGAGCTAAATACCGGGGGCATTGCGATGACCACCATAATGGACATTGAAGGTGCCTTCGATAAGATATGCTTTGAAAGTGTGAAACAAGCCTTGGAAAAACGTAGGGTTCACCCATTGGTGGTAAGATGGGTGGACAATATATTGAACACAAGGGCGACCTCAAAACTCAGAGGAAGGGTTAGCAGAGGTTGCCCAAAAGGAGGTGTTCTCTCACCTTCACTGTGGAATATCACTGTGGACTCTCTTCTCGACAGACTTGAGGCGACTGGCATTCACACAGTGGGATATGCCGACGACAGAGCAATAATGGCCAAGAAAAAGGAGTGGTGGTGAAATAGTGATTTTCACAGACGGATCCATGATGGATGACGGAGCGGGTGCCGGTATCTATTCAGCAGAGCTGGAACTAGCCCGTCACGTTAGCCTCGGGAATTACGCTTCTGTATACCAGGCTGAGATGATTGCATTGCTGCATGCGTGGAGTACTTGCTTGAGAGTCAGGTGGAGGGAAGAAATATCCTAATAGCACTGGACAATCAGGCGGTGATCAGATGCATGGAACAAACAAACATAACAACATCATTGGCATTGGAATGTGTACTTAAGCTCAATAAGTGTTCATCTAAAAATGAAGTAACACTGACTTGGGTTCGAGGACACATTGGGATCGAAGGCAACGAAAAGGCGGACTCCCTTGCAAAACAGGGGTCAACTGAAAAGTTGCTGAGACCAGAAGCATTCTCTTCAATTGGCAAAGGAATGGTAGAATAGCTGATTCACAAATGGATCACGGCAGAACAACTGAGAAGGTAGTCAACCGTGGAACAATGTAGACAGGCTAAAATGGCAATTAAGTGGCCGACCTGCTCCACTCAAAGAAGGGTTCTAAGCATGAGTAAAGGAACATTGAAATGGGTGGTGGCTTTGTTAACAGGACATGGTAATTTCGGGTATCACTTAAGGAAGATGGGCCTTAGAGAGGATGATACATACCTGTAAACTATGCCTGGAGGAACCTGAGACAGCGGCACATATACTGTGTCAATGTCCGGCGTTGGCTGGCAAAAGAATGAGGATCTTGGGACATCATTGGGTCGAGACCCAATCGATGAAACAGATCTCCCATAAACAGATGCTAGCGTTAACACTAGCAATTGAGCTCAGGGAAGAGCTCTGGAGAAATCCAGAAAGTCTCTCTAGGTAAGATTTATAGTAGTAGAGAGACGAAAAGAGACCCGAGAATGGTGGTCTGATTCGAATATCTCTCGAAATCTATATATATATATAGGTGGTTTTAACTGATGGCTAACTGATGCTTCTTATGAGACGAGGCCTTGCTCAACCCCGTACTGGTATCACTTCTTTCAATTTCCTGTTTTTCCAATTTAATCATTATATCAAGGATAATAAACACAAAAAGACAGAAAGGACTGCATTGCATACTGTGAAGGAAAAGTCAAAAAGTTTCTCCACAATAATCGCAATAAACTGCAAAACTTTGTTTCGAAATAATATAAAAAGAAAGGCTATATAAAAGAAAAATGTCAAGAGGTCCTTTGTGGCATCTCTCAAAAACAATATTCGCTCTCGTGCACATTTCTAGCTCCCACTAACTGATGTGTCATACCTTTGGTCTCACACAATATGGTCCATTATACAGAGGCACATGCGATGTGCATGCAGAAAGTATAAGGAAAGTTGTTTGCATAGATTGACACACATTTGGGTAGTAAAAAAAATCAACCACACACGTGTAAATACTCATAAATGTATGCAAACTAAATTCGCAACGTTCTACCAAATAAAACAATGTAAACAGCATAAAGTTGAAAGTTGTAGCCACAAAAGTTTACCTTAAAATATAAGTTGCACATATTTAGGTAATTTGAAAACTTTTCCCCATAGGTACAATTACGAGGTAGAAATTTTGATGAACTGCTGCGGCAAAGTTCATCGTTCACAAATTAATTATACCTACAACATGTTCTATAAATAGAAGAAATTGGATTGGGGTCGGGCTAGTTCATCCCTCGTAATCCATAAGAAAACAATTTATGAGCTTTGTAAGTTTTCACAGAAAAACAAACATTGTCACTGTGTGGGAATTCTTGTTCAAAATCAAACGATATTTTTTTAGATAAAAAAGTTGTCAGCAAGTACATAAGAGCAACGTCTAGGGAATGGAATTCAAAACAATTCGAAAAATATGTACTGGATTAATGTTTTTGAGAAATTTTAACAAATCATGGTGGAGTTTCATCGAATAAGAGAGGTGGTCTGTTTTTCAATGAAGGTATTTGCAATGAACTCAAATTCCTACCTTTTTTGGAAATGCCCCAACTTGAGGTGGGATCGATTTTTAGACTGTCATCAGAAAGAGAGAGAGAGAGATACTTATTTCTATATTTACATTACAACAATTCGAACGAAATTACTGCCCAAGACCAAGTAGAAACCGATGGTTATAGTTCAGGCGCTGTTACTATATTTCAGAACTGTAACCGTTACAGTAAGAGTGTGTATAGATCATCAAAGTGCGTACTGTTTCCGGACCCCAATTCTCAAATTCCGCATAGGATAATTCGTATACGAGCGAATTCGCCTGAAATTTTCGCATAGCAGAAAAATTGGTATTCTCAAAGCAGTACGGGTTTTTTTTGCCACCTATGCGAAAATTCTATTCACCTCTCGAATGAGGTAGAATTTTACGCACGTCAAGTAAAACCAGTTTGTGAAAAAAAAGTATTCCAATTGAAATTGGTGGGGAATTGTTTGCTTTCGATTGACATATACAAGGTGGCGCAAAAATAACCTTCAGATGTTTTTTGGCTTCTTCCTCTTGGTGGTGATTAAGGATGGCTTGAGCGTATGTTAGACGCGATTGGCGGTCAGCAGCTAACAGCTTATGCACCGTCTGGACTTTGTATGGAAACATCTTCAAATCTTGTACCAAAATTCGCTGTAAAGACCAATCGCAAAATTTATTGCATTTTCTGATAGGAGGATTACTTTTGCGCCACCCTGTATATGCAAGTTTAATGAACATTTATGTGTTTTCATGGTGGCTACTTTGGGCGATAAGAGCTCAGCATTTGTTCGATTCTTAGTTATGCAGTAAGGCGAAATCGAAATATATTGGACTATCCGAGAGCTTCAAGACTGCTTTGAACAAATGGAGCTGTTTCCGAACATATGTACCTACGCGATGGGATACCATTCAATAAGTGCTTTCATTTAAATTTGATTCTTATTTTCTCGCTCACAAATCAAAAACAAAACTTTTTATTAAGTATCAAACTCATAATTCCATATACGAGATGCAAATCCGCATGCAAAACACAGACGAGTAACATTCGAAGAGAAATTCTCGTATGCGTATTTCAAGTATTGCAAACTCCAGGTTTTCTCATCGCATCGGAGATTTTGACAGATGAACGTATGCGAGAATTTTTGAGAATTGGGGTCCAGCGCAGGATGGAACGGTGACCAAAGTGGGAAATTAGTTTTAGCTCTTTAAATTACTATTTCGGAAAACACACATAGGTAATGGTATTTTTGACTATGACTTGTAACCGAAATGTGACCAAACTTAAGTGAACTGTCAAATTTATTTTCATGTATATATAAGTTGGTTGGGAACACGATATACTGATACCTATATCAAATGTACACACATAACCTTTCCATTTTAATGGGGATGCTACAATATGTAAACGAAGATGATGTAAGGAAAATGGTTATGCAGGTTATGTGAATTTAAGAACTGCATTTCTTCGTGGCAGAATGGAAAATATTGAAATCAGTTTTACCGAAAATATCAATAAGTTGTAGTGAAAAAAATTTACATACTCAAGAAATATTCAGGATTTATAATATTCAATTTTATTTCGAAGCTAGGTACTTGTTTTTCCAGGGACTTATTTTTTTTTTTTTGATAATGGAACCCAAACGGCCATTTGTCTGCCAAATGCATTTCTTTAGGTAGGAGCACAGAGTGCATTTCTATTCTATTTTAACATTTAAAGTATGAGAACATGCTAAAAAAAAGTTTGGTGAAAATAATAAGAAACGGATTTGCAAGATCTAAATGCTTTTGCTAATTTTTGGTACTGATATTGGTTTCTTAAAAGCGACAAAATAAAAATACATGTTGGCATGTTACGGAGATACAACTTAATAAATAAACGATTATTGTCCATATGGGAATATTTTCTTGCCAAAGACAATTAGTGTACTGAATTCAGTGACGCCAGATGAGATTTTAAAAAACCCCACTAAATTAAAAAAAAAGAAACAATCCCACTAAATTTGTACTGGCACAAAAAAAAAAACATAATTTTTCTACCACATAATAAATAGGTAGGTACGTAATAAAGTAAAAATGATTTTATGTTAAAGCTCAGTACATGGCTTAGTTATAGCTAAATTTTCGCTCTCATACAAAATTCTCTCCAAAATTCAGCTGAGCTAAATTCAAGCGAAACCATTTAGCTGACTGATACCCTGCTCGAGCTAAATAATCAAACTTTTGTTTCCGAATGTACTTCATATGTAGGGTTATTCAATAAGAGGTGTTATTGCGAAAGGATATGGTCCTGTGTGCGTGCTTGTGGTGGCCATTTGGCTGATGTTGTTTTTCGTTATTAACGGTATACCTTCCTCTTTATTATGGAATAAACATCCGATCATTTATCTCAAAAAATGGCATTTTTCTTTGAATACCAAAAAAACACCTCTTATTGGAAAACCCTTTATCTTTCAAAAATTTGCGTGCCCATTTAATGTGGCGGTACATTTTCTCAAGCTAAATTTTGGCAAATCGGTTTGTTCTGTTATTTTGTTCCGTTTTTGAATTGCGGAGAATGGGAGAAGTATGCAAGGATGATAATTGTTTAATAAATACCTCGACGCTCGACGACTGATGAGGAGTACCTAGAAACGGAAATTGTTGAAATCATAGAATGTTGGATTTTTAAAGTAAGTTATTTTCAAAGAACAACTGTTTTCTGTGACACTTATTATCTGGTATTTTAGCTAAAATTTAGTTTAGCTCGAGCAGCATACTAAGCTTTAGTAAGAAAATTGAACGAAAATAATTATTATTTTTCTTGCCAATAGAAAATCAATATAATGTATGCTTTTTTTTAATTCCACTTTTTCACTCGATGACGACGAAGATAAGAATTCAATAAGAATTTTACTAAAAGAGGTAGAAATTAATGTTTGTTGAAAAAAGAAGGGTAGATACTCCGAAAGCGGAAAAAGACAAACAGGTAAAGGCACTATTATATATAATTATAATCTATACTTATAATAAAACTGTAGGCAATTTTTTTGTTACCTAATGGCGTGAAAACTACTGCATAGATTTCGATGAAACTTTTTTTGAAATGTTTCTTAAGATTTTGTGCAACACACAGGCTATTTCCTTTCATTGCCATACCTATATTTTGGAGCGTTTTTGACCAAAATGTGTTTTTTTTCTGACTTTACTGCATATAACTCGCCATTTCTCAAATAATTCTTAATCAATGCAAACAAAACAAAATACTTAGGAGAGCCAATACTTGTATAGTTATTTCAAGCCATCCATCAGCTTTCTATGTCCTCTAGAAGCTGAGCTACAACCTAAAATCTAACATGAAAAAAATAAATTTATTTTCTTAAATCGAACATTATCAGCAGCCGCGGTTCTTGTCCGTTGTTCTGCTTTGGGGTGGTTTGGTGGCGCACATCGCACAAGCACGTTCATATGAAAAAAACAGCGACAATGTGTTTCTGAGGAAATGAGATGGCTGATGACCTGTGGTGTGGTGATGGACGTTGATACGTTGATACCTACAGTAAAGAATTGAAGAATTCAAGTAGTAAAGACGATATAGGTGAATTATGTTGTTTGATTTATTCATTGTTGGTGTGGATACAAATTTCCTTTAAGGCTTTTGTTTTAGTGATTGTTTTGATATTACCTGCGTTGATACCTACAAAAATTAAATTAAATTGGTGTTTTAGGTATAAATAGATTTGTAGAGAAAACGGTCAAATCTCTTTTATTGGAAATTACACAGTCTCACGCCGCGTACGAAGTTGCGGACACAGCTAGTATGCAATAACGATATCAAGTTGATTAAGGTAACTAATAGTATCGGATATCCGAATTCGACCAGTTTCATGGAAAGATTTTACTTATTACTAAGACATACTCAGTGAACACAGCCTAATTAAAATCTTCAGCTGCACCTGATGTAGTATCGGTGAAACTCTGACCATCTCTATCTCGTTAAGAAGCGCCTTCATTACTCTTCCATTGAAACTCCATTTCATTCGGTAAAGTTCAACTAAACTTGCCAACATTCCTTGCCTTGGCTGGCTGGTTTTTACATCGTAATTGAGACACGTAATGGTAACAAAAACGTCAAAAAGTTACCATCTTATTGGAATGCCTTTATTGACACAAAACGGAGTCGAATGTACCGTGTGATATTTGAAGTAAATTTGGATAAGAGTCACAAATTCTAATTGGGATGTCATCATTTTTCGCTGGCGTACGTCTGACTCATTCATTCATCAACTCCTATTATGACAGATCAAAGCTTCTCCATTCAGCGCTTTTCGCAACGAAGTCTTGTCGGACTTATCTCCAAGCCGTATCGCTCCTCAAATGAATTCGCCTGATCAATCAAATTATGCACAAAAGAGGGAACACACATAAGAGAACAAATAAGTCAACTAGCTCCTGCAAAAGCTACGTCTTTTAATTTTCAAATTGAGTCTTTCAATTTGTAAAGATGCGACTGAACAGAAGTTATACGCTATGCTGATGACGGCAGGAAGAGTCCACAATGCCACTTATACATATACATGCTAATGAATTGATAAGGAACACCCGGAGTGCATGTGTAATCCGATTTTAATCTCAACGTGTTGCATTTGCATGGAAAATTAACAAAGGATCAAATAAAACAAGAAAATCTCTTTCATAACAAAAAAACCATCACCATCACTGACTTTGTTGCAATTTTCCATCCCCGTCCTCGGCACCGTTGACTAAAGTGAAAGCAACCAGAATAAAATACATTCTCGCAAATATACGCTTTCACGCTAAAGTGGAAACAAAATGGTGTTCGTTTTTCTTTTTTTTCGTCCATATAAAGGACGAAACAAAAGTTAATTGCTTACTGTGAAAGTCCAGGAGAACAAGCGAACAAGTGGAAGGAAATTATTTAGTTCCACTTCTCAAACACAAGTCAAGTACAGGAGTAAGAAGGCATCCGTCCCATGAAATTAAATACATTAAATACATAACTATCGTTATGTAGCCAGGCACACGAGGAGCGAGAGAATTCTTTGTTGGCTATTTTCCCACACGTGCGTTGTGCACTTGTGAATGGATGGCTTTCAACTCGCATATACCTGGCAACAACCTTTCAATCAATTCGATTCAATGAACGTAATTAGGCGAATAACTTTATTTATGATTATTATTGCCGATACATTGATGGGGAGATTATAGGCACCTTGGAAATATTAATAAGTAGCTCAAAGATACATATACTTCGCTTCTTAATTTCTTAGGAACCCTCAATACGCGACATGAGTTGGCTTACTCCAACTTCTCTGTTTTTGAATTAAGGCATTTGGTGCCAATGCTACGAATTTGCCAAGGTATCTCGTACCGAAGAAGGAATGTGATTAGTAGTTGGGTGGAAGATTTCATTGGAAGTGTTGGGTTGGAATTCGATTATATGTTCATTAGATCTGGTATTTTACTGTATTCCATTTGATTTTGCTGTTTTTGTAGGTCTATTGCCACATTCATAAAAATAAATAAATGAGACGTCACATTTGCACGACGATTGCGTATTTCCGTCAGATATTTCACGAAACAATGAGCGCCAGGAAATATACAAGTTACGTTTATGTGGTCCCGGGTAATTTTTAAATTAGGAAAATGTCAATGCTTATGAAAAATATATGAGTACCTATCATGGGATATTTTTAAAGAATTGCTCTGAACTCAACAGCACGCACTAGAAAAATGTCAGATTGAAATTTATTGTTGTATTCTTATGGCGTTTTTCATTGAAGATCCGAGAGCATTGCCTCGAAATTCAGAATTGCTCTTTTCAATGAAATTCGTTTACCATTTATGTGAGATTTCATATACTGATACTACTTTTTTCCACACTAAAAATTAATGTTTTATTAGGCCAAATAAATATATTTTAAATCAAGTTAACATTGCACGCATAACTGTATATTTTCGGATCACAGCGAAAAGTTTGTTTCTAATAACACAACAAACATTTCAATCTGGCATTTTTCTTGTGTGTGTCGGTGAGTTCAGGGCAATTCTTTAAAAATATCCCGGACACTTTTGTCGTGTTTAGAATTGACCTGGAAGGAGAAATATATCATTTTTGTACAAGATTTGAAATATATATGTACTTTATATATTTAACATTTTTGCGTCTTGTTTTCCACATGAATTTATCAATCAAATTTTTGATCAAAATGTATTGGGAAGGTTGTGGTTTCAATTAGAACAAATGGTTGTACTTACTCAGTTTTTAACTCAACAGTAGAAGAACAATACTTTTTGAAATAAAAATTGCAGTAAGTGTCAAAGCATTAAGACCTCACTTTCATTATTGTATTTCTTATAACAGTTTAAATCATGAATTTTTTTTCATATTTTATCAACGCAAACACTAAATTCGAAATTTAAATTCCAAGAAACCCCTGGATTCGAAAAAAAAATCGGTGTTCCTTTATTTCACCATACATAAAGTTTACATTCATAAATGTACTTGAAATAGCTAGGTATATACTAATTTCAAAGAAAACAAATTAAGAGTTCACTGAAAACCCTCAATTTGACTTTTAACTTCGGCGAAGATACTTGTTTATCTGCTTAATAATGAACTTTAAAGATCACCAACCTATTCCAATAACTATAGGAACCTTTCCGAAAAGATTAACAATTTGGAACGGAAATGAACTTGTAGAATGTAGGTATCTATAAAACAATAGGTATTAATTTTAAAGATAAAGGAAACAGTATTACTCACTTAATACTTAATTGAATCCGACGCCAAGCCCAATTTAAAAATAGCGATTTGTGCAACGCATATGTTTATGTAAAACGACAGAAATAACGGTAATACTTACCAGCTACCAACCAAACCCAGTGTCAACTGTCAACCTTCTGTGGTATTCGATTGGACCCTCACAGAGCACTTTTTATGTTCTTTGGTACAAAAAAAGCTATCTTTTTCAGATTTAAGAACACGAATATTTTCTCAGATTTACCAATAAAATTGCTTTTGAGTTTGACAACTGGTAGAGTTAATTTACATTTTCGTGAAGTTTTTCTACTGTAAAGAACATTACGTCGGGTGAATTTATTTTTGTAATTTTGTATTACAAATCAATTGTGCAAATTTCGAATGTTTAAGTATAAAATTTAACCAGTGAATGAAAAACGTTTTGAAAAGTATTGAAGGCTTCATATCGCAATAATAATACAATACAGTTAGAACTCAAAATGTGGCTTTTTTCAGAATCGGCGAAAAACTGATAACTCACGTCCTGTTACAGATTATAAATAAATTAATGCTTTATTACGATTGTTAATAAAAGTAATGAAATTATATATTTACTATTGCAGATAATAAATATATTTCCAATTTTTGAGTTAGGAATGTATTGCCCCCAAAAAAAGTTTTCAGAGAGATAAATTATTTTGAATTGTGTAGGACTTATAGTGTCATATCTTTTTTCTTTCTTGCACTATGCTTACGCTTACGTTTGAATAATGATCTATCTTAATACTTCAGTATTGTATTATAAGTGAGATATATTTGAATCAACACAAAAAAGGGCAAGTGACGTTTTTACGTTCGAGTAGCCAAACGAAATCTGGAATCTAAGAGCGAATCTAAAAAAAGCCCACTCGAATACCATATTAGAAACTTTATAATTTCGCAATTTCTTTTGTTGTTGGTTCATTTACTCTCACAGTGATGCCAATAATTTAAGGCACAAACTAAGGTATAGCTTAGCTGTTCCATCCTTTGTATAATTTTTAAGATACCAACTGCAAAGCACTTCACTTGTCTGTAAGGGGAAATTTACGTTAGGTACGTGTACAGTGAATTTAGGTGCGTTCGTTAATATAGCAATAATGTGTATAATCGAATAAAAAAAATTGTGACAGGTCATTGTATTAAATATGCATTGAGTGTAATGATGTATCTTTTCAAAATAAAAAATACTCTTTGAGGGTAACTTTTTCGAGACGATTGTATTTTGTATTTTTTCAAAGTTCATTGTAACTTAAAAGTTACGATCGTAACGCGTTTTTCAACCCTGAGCCACACTTTCCATATAGCAATGGTGGGGATAAATTCAATCACAGAGAGAGAGACACGAAAAAGTTAGGAAAAAAAAGTTTGTAGCAATCTATGAAAAATGACAGATACACAATTCAAATATTAAAAAAAGTGGTACGAAAAGTCGTTAAAATATCTGACAAACTCGAGTAGTTTGCTAATTTACTACGAAATGATTTAATCGAACTTATTTTTGATGAATCCAAGTACCTATGTATCCGTCGGAATGAGAAATTCTCCGCAACTCATACTCTTTCGGAGGCTTTCGAAACCAATTTCTGTCGAAGGATATTGGAACCTAGCTGTCAAAAATTTGACCAAAAAATGCCCTTCATTGCACTTCAGCGTAGTTCACCGATATGCGTTACAAAATGTCGGAACAATTCTCCAAACAGTTATTCCGAAGAATACCTCGCAGCAAAATTCCTCCGAATTGTATAAAATCGGAGAATTTTCCGTTCGGACGGATACCTCGCTAGGGCCGCGTCCTTATTACAGCGAGGAAGAATTTCGTCGTCACTTTGAAAATGAATCTTAAGAAGAACATTTGATTTTATTTTTCCGCCTGTTTTAATACGCAACAAATCAAGATAAATGCACGGATTTATGTCAAATAGAACGACAAATTTCAAATCAGATATTAATTGTAAGATGACTGACAGCTTTATCACTTCTTACACCAAGAAATTTGTTGAGTAAAAATTCGTAAGATTCTCACTGGAGGGGAAATATCTTGCTCTCTAGATGACGCTCTCTTTTACGATTTTTTTGAGTTAAGGAACGGCACTGACTAAAAATTCGTAGGAATTAGTAAAAATTCGTAAGATTTAAAAGTAAGGGAACAGACCTAATATAAAATTTTTTAAAAGTGGCACGAAAATTAATTAAAATATATCTGATAAATTCGAAGAATTTACTAATTTACTAACAAAATTAATTAGTTGATCTATCTAGCGATAAAAGTGATTCGGAATTAATCGAACTTCTTTTTGATGAATGTTAAATTATGTAAAAGAGTTTGTATTGATTAAACTACAAGCATTCAAGAAAAGGGACACTGGGCCTATTTCAGAAAGCGCGTGGATCGCCTTTGATGGCGGATTTGAAGTTTTTGTATTTCCAAAAACGATTCGCTTTATGGAAAGCGAAAGCACTTTCCCCACTTCATTTTATCATTGCATTAAAAGTGATAGGTGTTTAGGTGGCAGATTGCTGGTAGATTGTTGCGGACCTTATAAAAATACAATGTAAATATTCAATAAAAACAAGAAGCTTAAAATTTATGAAACATTCATGTCTTATTATTTGAAGCTATTATACATATATATTTTTTAATAAAGGAGTCAAGAACATACTTCCGTTCAACAATTTCATTTGAACATTTATGTTCACATTTTCTTCCCTTTCTTCTTCATTTTCCGAATACAAAAATAGATAAATTGAATCCAGTAAATTTTTTAATTGAGCAGAAAGGCCTTTCCTTTATTTTCGACTTTAAATTTCAGTAGCTCACAGTGGCTGTATATATATTTTGCATACAAATTTCGCAATTGTAAGCTTCCGTAAATTCAAAGTCGGGACTAAAATTTGTTATTAGTACGGCGCAAAATCTTAAACTTTAACAATCAATTTTTACAGCACCATAAACAAAAATTGTAGTGTCGGGAAAAAGCTGTCAAGTATTTGGAAAAATAATTGGAAAAATGCAAGTCAGAATGGAAATAACTGGAAAGCGCTGGAAAGACAATTTTCGCCCCGTTCGCATTTGAGAATAAGCAAAAATTTAGTTTTTATATACAATGGGGACGTTCGGATTCATAGTTTAGTAAGTCTGACAGCTGTCTGACTAGATGTATTTCAGTTTTGATTGGCCTAGAGTGGTCACGTGATTAGTTTTTGCAGTTGACGTTTATGGAGGGGAAGCCGGCAAATCTAGTCAAGAAAAACCTGCGTGCATACTCAGTTGACATTTCGAAGAGTCAGATTTAAAATAAACAGAGTGGCCGTGGCAGAATTCTGAAGAGTCGAAAAAAGGGCCGGTGAGAGAAAAAGGTGCCATTTTTAAGATTACTCTGCAAATTTCGAATTTTCGCACGATATTTAACAACCAATAGTTCGCATAACTGTGTTATAGTTTTGTGACAGGCAAACGTGTTACATTTTAAATGTACTTATTTTAAAATAGTAAGTTTTGAAAAAATTATGAGGTGTCTTTTCTGAATAATAAAGGGCAAAATCAAACAAAGGTAACGCTGACCGCGAGAATACAAAAACAATTCAAGTTGCTAAGTCAACGCGTTCGGATTCCTAGTCACGACGAATCTAGTTGACGTTTTACATAAACTAGGTATCCGAACGTCCGCAATTATACATATCTTTGTCTACGTAAAGATTTGATGACAGATTTGACAACATTTTGACATAATTTCCCTTTGGAAAATTTTTGTGTGAGTGTGTTCGTTTTGTGCACTTGTTGACATAAATGCTATCGTCAACATGAACATTTTTTGGACATAATATGTTTTGCTCTAAATTTTCATTGTGGCGTAATAAAATATTAATCACGTGTAAAACTATTTTCAAAGGCGCGTATTTTTTCGATGTCTAGATGTCGCTTTTTCGCTTAAAAAAAACAACATAATTATCTAAAAATGGTACGTTTCTTAGTAATACATCTCTAAAAAAGATAGGGTCGATTTTCGACCACAACCAAAACTAGTACAATTAAATATGTTGATCATTTTGATTACAAAGAGTTATGGGCTGGCAATGCTTTTGTACATTGTAGGCAAACAAGAATTTAGTGGCATTGATGACCTTTTCGATAAGCCCGGTTCTCAAGATGAACTCATGGATCTTTGAAAATATGTATAATTTCCATGCCCTGTTAATTTATTATATTACAAATCAGGGGTCAAATCGTCTCTCCCATGAACGTGTGTAAAACCGGCATAATTCCGTGAACGTATAGCTTGTTCACGGATGTGGCGATTCGACCCCAGGTTTTATCCGCCTTAATCAAAACAAAATTAAATTTAAAACAAATTTTAAAAGAAATGTAATATATTTTGAAAGACGTTCATTTTTTAGAAATTTAATTGGCATGGTCATGCCCACAACTGGTGCCCATAGGTCCACATTGGTTTCAGAATTCGGTTGTATAGCAATAACTTATTCTAATTGGAAAGGGATGAATATCTTTCAATAAGCCAAAAAAAAGTAAAGTTCTCAATCAGTCACCCTGCATAAATTTCTCCACGAAAAGTCTCCAAACAAATATTTTCATTTCTATTTCACAGCACTTTTTGGAGAGGAGTGAACATTTCACTTCACTCGAACAGCTTACCAGTCTTAAGATCCTATTCAGCACGCCTGAGACTAGTAACGTCTTATCCAGAGTTCTTAACGCTGTTTCAAGAAACGCCACCTACCAGTGAGGTTTGTACCAACCTTATTGTTACTAAATAGTTCTGATATGTATAAAAAACGATTTGTCTTCTTCTTCTGCTGCACCATAAGTGGCGCAACCAGGGAGTTGCCCTATAATCCCAAAGAAACAGGCAGTGGTTGGAGATATTTTGTTTTTAGTGGCGAGATCTCAGCGTCAGTCAGTCACCGAAGATAAAATCCCTTAATGTCTATTTTGACGTTCTATACGATTCTATAATAAAATCCATCCACTGATACCACACTTGTATGGAATTCCATCAAGATCGTGCCTGGACTACACCTATACCCTCAATATAATACGCTGCGTAGACATTACTAGTTTGGTTCCCATTTTAGTACAATAGACCAGCATTTGTGTGCTCCAGTCGAATATAGCAAAAACCTCCGACAAAAAAATGTGCAGTGTCAAAAGCGCATTTGACCTTCACAGGTGCCATATTATTTTATAGAGTATTCCACATAAAAACAAATCGTTTACGAGGATAAATTTACTTAGATGCTATCGTACCGCCCTCGCAGAACAGCAGAACAAACACCCTCACAAAGTCTTCTAGGTTTCTGTTATCGTAACAAAATCTTACGGTCCCTCAAGCTCTTCTCGAAATTCGTCTCCTATACAGAGAGTGGTTTTATCTCAGAGGGACTCCAAATGTTTGTGCATGGTTTCCTAGAAAATACTTTGAGTCTCACATTGCGATGACAATTGGCACACGTCCCATTTAACACCCCTCTGCATGTTTTACCTTGAACACACGTCAAACGCTTCTCTATTCTTGTCGTTATGTACCCTCTTACAGAATACAAATGAATTTCATTGCTGAAATTTGAAATCACTTTCCAGTTCCTTGCCTCGCCACAATAGCTGCTCTGTTGAAAAGCAATGACATTCGCAAAGGATCTACTTGAATGCGCCTTCATGGGACTGACCATCGTCTTATAACACTTCATCGAAAATTCAATTAACATAATTTACTTACGGTAATTGATGTAAGCACCATATACGCAGACAATGAAGATTGATGGTCCATTGTGTGTGTACTTTCGTAGGTAATCCCCCCGGCCCACTTGGTGGATTTCACTTGCCAAAATGCAATCAGGATCCCTTGGGATGCTATCAACCTGTGATAGAGGAGAATCGATTTGAAAGTCAAGGAGATAGCTTTCCAATAGAAGGTGTGTATTTTGGGATGGTGTGTTTATCCAAGTGCGATATGTGCATCGGGGCGGTCGTTATATCTGGCGGGCGAAAAATGAATCCCATCTGCTTTTGGTCGTCAGAGCTTTGGAACTATTTTTGGTTGTTTTATTAAGCAAACGGGCTTTCGATTAAAGCAAATAATGTGATCAACTATTAAATTGAAATAGATGAGAATACGAAGTCCTTTTCGTAATAGACACTCGTAATGGGCGATTTAGTCATTCATGGCGATAGTATGCCATTTTAAGTGTTCCTGTTAAGATTAATCTACATAGCCACTTTCGTTTGATGTTCAGGATGTGATGCTGTATTTACCCAATGATGGCAGGACTATTATTCCGCATTTAGTCTTTATCTGCAAGTATTGACGTCAACTATAATAAGTTCTTATTACTGTCGTTTACTACTTTTTCAGTTTTATTTGCCACTTCTGCAAACATACAAATGAATAGTATTTGAATCTTCACATTATCATAGTCTAAAAATCAACTGACACTGTCACTTTAATATTCAATTGGTTTTATGTATTGCGAAACTTCTAGTACATTCTGCTGTTTAATCAGTTGCTGATTCCTTCTGCCCTATTTATCAAAGATCTCATCATCTTATGTTTCAATGTTCAGAAAGCGATACACATGTATTTTTGTCACCCTGATGCCCAACAGGTGGCGTAAACTACGATTAGTTCTTGTTATTGTCGTTTACTACTTTTTCAGTTTTATTTGCCACTTCTGCAAACACAGAATGAATAGTATTTCAATCGTCACATATCACAGTCTAAAAAACAACTGACACTGCCACTTTAATATTCAATTGGTTTTAAGTATTGCGAAACTTCTAGTACATTCTACTGTCTAATCAGTTGTTGGTTCCTTCTGCCCTAATTATCAAAGATCTCATCATCTAATGTTTCGATGTTCGGAAAGCTATACACATGTATTTTCGTCACCCTGATGTCCAACAGGTGGCGTAAACTACGATAAGTTCTTATTATTGTCGTTTACTACTTTTTCTGTATTATTTGTCAGTTGGATTATATTTCGAACTTCGCATATCACTGTTTAAAAATCAACTGTTACTGTCGGCTTCCATAACTCCATTCAAAATTAGTTCTGTTGCGAATCATCTAGTACATTCTACTGTCTAGCGGGTTTGCTTCAAGATCAATCTGATTTCTTCTGTCATAATTAATTTGAACGACAGTAAATCTCATCATACATCATCAAGTAATTCATGTTTGGATACATATTTTTTTGGTATCCGATAGGTGTCGCTGGTTGCGTTCAATAGATATATCAAAGCTCAGCGCTGAATATCCACTATATTTCCAACCATATTTCAGTGCTTAAAGCAGAGATGAATTAATTACTGGTGGACATCTTTGGTGAGTCTATCCTCCAAAACCCATTTGTTTACATTGTTGTTTTGAAATTTCAACCCCGTGAACAAGTGTAAGCTACAAAAAACATTTTGCTAAGGACCGGCCACTCATTAATCATCTTATCATGTTTCTTTATGAGCATCGCGGTATTTAATTGTTTTGTGTTTCCTATTTAATTTTTTTTTGTTTACTGGGGGGGCTTTGATTAAATTGAAAAAAAATAGTAAAATACACATTAGAGAATACCGAATCCTTGCATTAAAGTCCAATTCATGAACTCACATATAATAGAAAAGAAATGAGCAAGTGTGCATGACTTCAGGATTTCTTCGGGAAAAGAGCTTGTAGGCAGCCGCCTTTTCACTGGAAAGTTATATACCTATCTCTATAATTCTATTATTTTTGGTTTAAAGTGTTACTCATAGTAACGAAGTTATCGCATCGGAGTTCAAGAAGGTTTTTGATCAAATTAACTGAAGTCTTTTTCAAGTTTTGCCTATCGCTCTTTTACAAAAGAAAAAGGGCGTTCAAGCCCTTTTAGTTTAGTTGTGGGTTAGTATGCAAAACATGCTTTACGTAGTCCGAAAGGCATTATCCTACTCCATTTTTGACGCGTTTGTGGATGTGTTTTTGGACACAGTTTTTTAAAACATATTGAGCTTAAGGAACTTGAATTGGAGTTCTGTTTAAGAGAGATTGGCACTAAGTTCACAGCTCCTTGTCCAGTTGTTTATCGTCTTTAAAGCAAACACATTAAATTCACTTAAATTAAAGCCACTACCTCTTAGGAGGCACCAAAACAACTCCAAGTCGACCGTGAACAATTCTCAATTTTTACGTTATAAAGTTTATTCCTCCCATTCCGAGAATTGACCGAAAACTAACAGCAATTACTAGACAGACGGTTACGGTTATGATGGCTCCACTTCGGCTTATCGTATGCACTGTGTTCAGCGTGTCATATGGTTAACTGACAACGAGAACAAAATGAATTGTTGGTTGACTTTGATGATGATTAGTGCTTGGGGCCTGCACCTGAGTGCTAGCTGTATGTTTATGAGCCAAATGTGACGTTCTGTTTGGTGTATGGTTTTGTGCATTTTTTCTCCGACTGGTGGACCAAGTTAATGGTATCCATAGTTATTTCGCTTTGAAATTATACAAAAAAAAAAAAAAAAAAATAGCTCCGAGGAGGGTGTTGCAATTGGTGGTTTGGAAATTATGAGAGGCTTCTCAAATAGTATTTTGATTAGCAATAGAAAGCAGTTTTTTTTTTTCTTATTATTATGGCATTGAAACTTCTCTCATTTATAACTTACAGGCAATGTCCTTGCCTATAATTTATTGCTATCCACAGAGATGGAACACCTCGCAGTAGGGTTGCCTAGGCCACTATACTTGCTTAGGCGAGATTCAGGTAGGTAAGTGAGTTGGCGAGACAGGAGGAGTCTGAAACCTCAACACTTGGATCAACGTAGACCAATTGTGATGGCCTTGGGAATGGAAATGTGAAGCCATCCCAAGGCTGTTACAATTTTTTTCAGCTCATAGGTGGTAGCATTAAGAAATTGTTCCTCATGAAAACTCAGGAACAGATATGGAAAATAATCTTCGTAAAATGCTGTCAACTGACGCTAGAGTTAGTTGTGGTGAAAACATGCAAAACTGTTGATTTACTGGAGGGAAGTATAACTCGCCAGATCAGAGCCATTAAGTTTTTATAACTTACAATACTACAAGGAAAGAACGTGAAAGTCACCAATTGCAAAATTTTGAGTTGTGAGTCACGAATTATATATTTTTCGCAAATCACAACGATTTTGTCTTGAATTAATACAAAATTTCGTAATTGGACATTGAAAACGGCGAAGAATATCAAATATTAGTTCGAGCTTCATTTGTAGTGATTTGCGACATTTTTGGCGCAGAATTGCGAATAAAAAGTCGTTAATTAGTAAATCCTGAGCTAAGCTCTAAAATGAGACAAACTTTTCGTGATTCGGCGCTTATTTTTCTTGATTTGATCTTAAACTTTTTTCCGTGAATACAATGTGTTAAGAAAGAGATCATACATTAAGGCTAAGATAACATTAAGGTAACCATCGAATGCGTTTGTTCAGCAAAATATTAACCAGAGAATCAGTAGTTTGGTTAGTTAACCATAGAAATCAATAACCAGCCGATTTTGAGCGTTTAATTAAATTTTACCACTGATTTTCTGTAATTTCGGTTGTTCAAGATTTTTTAAGGACTACGTAGGTATTCATTTTGACGTAGCTGATAGACAAAAACTTTTGAATAAAAAGAAAAATGCAAATAATAGAACGAAGGAATATATAACGCAAGATGGACTGAACCAATAAAATCTTTCACATCGGTTTCATTAAGGTTTTCAACTGACACATATAAATATTGAATACACAACACGCCAAAATAGTGGATGCAAATGCAAAGGATTATGATGAGAATACCTACCTAAATAAATTACTTATCAAAAACAAACGGAGCCGAAAAAAAAAAATATATCTTATCTTAATATATAAAAACGTTCGTGCGTATGTATGACCGACCATAACGGCTGAACCACTGAAGCTACCCCCCTTATATTCACACCATATGTTTGTGTGGTACTCCGGATGGTTTATGTTTATTTTAGACCCTATAGGGGGCGCTGGGGTCGCTTTTTGAAAATTCTTATTTATGAACCGATTTGGCTCAAATTTAAACCATATAACACTTAAAAAAATAGAAAGCTTTTGCCAAAATTTGGACCCGATAGGTGGCGCTGGGAGATATTTACGAAAAAATAGATTTCCCTGCATATCATTTTGTATAAACAACATTAAATTTAATTGTAATCTAATAATATAGTTGGCGTTGGTTGTCTATACTATATTATATTTTGAATTTGACGTTTCAGTAATTCATATTTCATTTAGCTGTACAATTGTTCGACGAAAACTCCAAATTATGTAGTTTTCAATCAATTTTAAATAGGTAAATAACATTTCCATTCGATTTCCGGCACAAATAACATAACCAAGGAAAATGTTCTTATTGGGCCAAATTCTATGATTCTTCTTTTGTTTTGTTCGTATTGGTGTATTTCAGGCTTAGGAAGTCTTAAAAGATACAATTTTGGACCCGATAGGGGGCGTTGTTGTCGATCTCCGAAACTGCTGAACTGTGGATGTATATTCTTCGTTCCCACTTCAAGGAGAGGATACTTTTGGACCTGATAGGTGGGGCTGTTGCCGATCTCCGAAACAGCTCTACCGAGTTGATTGAAATTTTGGGATGGGTAGGTATGGTTGCTTCAAGATTGAACTATGCTATCGTTTCGGACCCTATAGATGGTACTTTGAAAAACATAAGGGGGATAGGAGAACGGGTTTTGGAAGCATTAAAACTATTAATAGACATTGTCCAAATAAATGACTTTGCGAAATGTGAGCAGGACTTAATACGAAAGGTATGAGCAAAGCCGGGTGGGTACAGATCCATATAAAAAAGACTGACGTCCGTATGTGCGCACTCATAACTCGGGTACCAGTCCTTCAATATTTATGATTTTTGGTTTAAATCGCATGGGCCCAAGGAAGGACATATGCTACTACTATTTGTCGTGAAAACAAAACTTTTTGGGGATTAGTTGAATTTTTGAATTCTTTGGATGTTCCGGGCTTACATCTATAGTCTATACAATTGAAAGTTGGCTAAGTTATAATTTTGTTGCGCAACCTCAATGCACCGAGACTTTGTAACAGAACGCGTTTGATTTGGTGGTGAAGGATCTCAAAGGCACTGTCTTCAACAGGTCCGGTCAGCTGCTGGGCTATGCGGACGATATTGACATTATCGGTCGCTCCCAGTGTGCCGTGATAGAAGCATTCACGGCGATTGAAGAACAGGCAAAATCAGTTGGCCTTGAAGTAAATGAGGGCAAGACCAAGTACATGCTATCAACAAACAAACAAGCATCTGTCCACCGGCTAGGACAAAACGTCACTATTGATAGCAACAATTTCGATGTAGTTAATGAGTTCACCTACCTCGGAGTAAACATAAACTCCACGAATGACACCATAGTGGACATCCGGCGAAGAATTACCCTAGGAAACCGTTGCTACTTCGGTTTAGCAAAACAACTGGGTTCAAAACTCCTAACTCGAAGGACGAAATGTGTGCTCTACAAGACCCTTATCTTGCCAGTCCTGCTTTATGACGCCGAGTGCTGGACCATAGGCAAGAAGAGAGAGCTGATACTGGGCTCCTTCGAAAGAAAAATTCTTCGGCGGATTTTTGGTCCTGTGTGCGAGGAGGGCGAATGGAGGAGAAGATACAACCGCGAACTCTATGAGCTGTATCAAGATGTGGATGTAGTACAAAAAGCCAAAACACGTCGACTACATTGGCTCGGCCACATCAAGCGAATGGACAATAATGCTCCGGCTAAGAGGATCTTCGAATCCCAGCCCCCAGGTTCGAGAAGACAAAGAAGACCGAACCTCCGTTTCAAAGACCAAGCCATCGCGGATGCCAGAGCGCTTGGTCTGGACAACTGGAAGCAGCGTGCCCGGAATCGTAGAGGATGGAAGGCTGCATTGTCTCAGGCAGAGACTCTTCACGGGTCGGGAGCCCGATAAGTAAGTAAGCGACCATTTTAGTCAAAAAGCGGAAGGTTGTCCAACACGTTAATCTTCTTTGTTGCGTTTGTCTACGCCTAAGGAAGGTTCATACGGCGACAAAATTGGAAAATTTGAACGGGAAATTGGAAAGTTTGTGAAAATTAATTTTCCATACATTTTCTACGGAGAGTTTTTTTTTTTTAATTTTGATCATAGTATACAGTGAGATCGTATTTATCAAAGCTATAGTTGGGATCAATAAAATTAATTTCAGGTGGAAGTGAAAATTATTTTAGCCAAAAATTCAATTTTGGGCGGGACGAAGTTCGCCGGGCACGCTAGTAATATATAAAAACGTTCGTGCGTATGTATGACCGACCATAACGGCTGAACCACTGAAGCTATCCCCTTTATATTCACACAATATGTTTGTATGTTGCTCCGGATGGTTTATGTTTATTTTAGACCCTATAGGCGGCGCTGGGGTTGCTTTTTGGAAAATTCTTATTTATGGACCGATTTGGCTCAAATTAACACCATATAACACTTGAAAAAAGTTAAATTTCCCTGCATATCAATTTTGTATCAACAACATTAAATTTAATTGTAGTAATATAGTTGGCGTTGGTTGTCTATACTTTTTTGAATTTGACATTTCATTAGTTCATATTTCATTTAGCTGTACAATTGTTCGCCGAAAACTCCAAATTGGTTTTAAATTAATTTTAAATAAGTAAATAACATTTCCATTCGATTTTCGGCACACATAACATAACCAAGGAAAATGTTCTTACTGGGCCAAAATTTTATGATTCTTCTTTTGTTTTGTTCGTATTGGTGTATTTCAGGCTTAGGCAGTCTTAAAAGATAACATTTTGGACCCGATAGGTGGCGTTGTTGTCGATCTCCGAAACTGCTCAACCGATTTCAATGAAATTTTGTGGATGTATATTCTTCGTTCCCACTTGAAGGATAGGATACTTTTGGACCTGATAGGTGGCGCTGTTGCCGATCTCCGAAACAGCTCTAACGAGTTGATTGAAATTTGTGGATGGGTAGGTGTGGTTGCTTCAAGATTGAAATACACTATTGTTTCGGACCCTCTAGATGGTACTTTGCAAAAAATAAGAGGGAAAATAGAACGGGTTGTGGAAGCATTAAAATTATTAATGGACATTGTCCAAATAAAGGACTTTGCGAAATGTGAGCAGGACTTAATACGAAAGGTATGAGCAAAGGCGGGTGGGTACAGCTACATATAAAAAAGACTGACGTCCCTATCTGCGCACTAATAACTCGGGAACCAATCCTTCAATTTTTATGATTTTTGGTTTAAATTCCCATGGGCCCAAGGAAGGACATATGCTACTTTTTGTTGTGGAAACAAAACTTTATGGGGATTAGTTGAATTTTTGAATTCTTTGGATGTTCCGGGCTTACATCTATACAATTGAAAGCGGGCTCATTTATAATTTTGTTGCGCAACCTCAATGCACCGAGACTTTGTAACAGAACGCGTTTGATTTGGTAGTGAAGGATCTCAAATCAACTGTCCTGCAAGCGAGGGTTTTGAGGAAAAAATTTAAAGACAAACATTCTCATTCCACGGAATCCGCGTACCATAAACCACCGACACGTTAATCGTCTTTGTTGCGTTTTTCTACGCCTAAGGAAGATTCATACGGCGACAAAATTGGAAAATTTGAACGGGAAATTGAAAAGTTTGTGAAAATTGATTTTCCATACATTTTCTACGGAGAGTTTTTTTTAATTTTGATCGTAGTATACAGTGAGATCGTATCTTTCAAAAGCTATAGATGGGATCAATAAAATTTATTTCAGGTGGAAGTGAAAATTATTTTAGTCAAAAAGTCAATTTTGGGCAGGACGAAGTTCGCCGGGACCGCTAGTATATTTATATAACCATGGATTCGGTCAATCACTAAATGACAAATAAACTGGAAAAATGAAACGATTTGTTGCAATGCTTTGGTTTGGTGAATGGTGACCGAAGTGAAAAACGGTCAACAGATACTCATTGGTTATCACTGATTTATAATCATGGGTTAACCTAAATCTGTGGTAACCTAACCAAGGCTCTAACCAGCTGTGAACAGACCGGCCCTAAGTTATGTATTTTTGCATGTTTTAGTAATTATATGTACTACATGATATTTAAACTGGCAAGTTATACTTTAATAATATAATGCAATATCTAACCCTTCACAAAAACCTTCCACGTCATCTCTAGATGGGGCACTTTGAAATTTGAGTGCGCTTCCCGATACGTTCTTCCAATTTAAGCGTTGCGATGAGTGTTAACGAAATTGCGACTTGGAAGGAATAGTCATATATTAAAAATCAGAAAATTTTTATCAAAAAGTGAGACAGAGGACCCTTTGCGCATTATATAAAGTCAATCAATTTCAGAATCCACTTCAGATATTTTTTCCACCCTGTTAGAACCAAAGAAGAACAAACACATTTAAAAAGGATATATAGGCAATCAAATCACCCACTCTGGGTAGAAAATCATACATAATGTAACTTTGCGCCCAAAGTAAATGTCAGAGCCATTAATCAAAGGAAAAACAAATAACTGTTCAATATAAAATATTTAAGCGTCATGTTACTCATGTATGTTCAAATAGATGTAAAAAAAACCTCTGCTCATATTCTCCATTAAATGAAAATTACCATAAAACATGGATAACGTTTCGCTTATCAAAAAGAAAAAGGTCACTTTCCGTGGTCCACATTGGAATACGTAAAACAGTTATTGACATGCTGATCTTTATCGAGGCACGGAACCCGTGACGAATATCTACAGCCGTCCAGACCGTACCGAGTCGAATTGAGAAACAAAAAACAGGAGTAGATTAATGATACAGAAGAATCCGCCAAACCAAATTACATTAAGTTAAGCACAATCTGTCTCCAGCTCAAGGACTTGAAATCTTTTCGCAGCCCCAATCAGGGGATGGGTAAAATCAGGAAAACCTATTACAAAAGATGTCTCTTTTTCGTTCGAGGAATTTGCCACCAGCAGCGCTTTGAAAAACGAAACTAATAACACACGACTCGTGTGGAGCAGTACCTATCCCTATAAAAGAGGGTAAATTGGCAAAAAGTCATTCACTCATTCAATCCAATTTGTATGACAACAATCCTCGTATTGACAGATATACACACAGCTTATAAGGGCCGACTCCAGTAATACACTCATTGTCCCATGATTGATTTTTGATATGTGTGCCATTAACCTTGAAATGACCCAGGAACTGGGAGACGAGATACCCGCCACCGTCGCTGTCGCTGACTAATGTATAAATAATGTGCACCCAAAATACAAGGCAGAAACAAACATGATTTACCTTCCCATAGGCACACGCATGCATACTGCCTACTTATACTACAATCAAACGGACGTGTACTCATGAATCTATGTAATTACCTGCATGCATGTGCGATACAACTGACCGGATGTCAAGAAAGTTATTGTTTGTTTCTCGGGCGGCAGGGGCAGTTGTGGTGTTGATACCGATGGATTTGGGTCGAAATGACCCTTTTCGGGTGTCACCGGGTCAGTGGAGCGGAAGGATGAGGGCGGGCGAGAGGAAGCAATTTAAACATAATCCCAAACGCCGTCATTGCCGCAGGGGGTACAAGTATCATCTCTTAAGCAAATGCTCGACTTAAATGGACCATCCGCTGCGCCCTCCCCAGAGAGATGAAACGAAAAGGATAAGGAAATAATGTGGAAAATATCAAAAAGGATAAATTTGTGCAATTAAAAGAGGTCTGAACGCACACACACAACTGCGCACAGAAAGTCGTTCCTAATGAAGAAGGAAAGTGAGTTGAATTGATGGATTGGATGATGGGGGGGTGGCCCGCCCCGTCCCGCCCCTTTCTCTGTCAATGAGAAGTTTATACCCAATAAATTGCATGTCAACTAGTAAATTAATATTTATACCCGCCGCCGCCGTTGTCGGTGTGAAAAGTTTCTCAACGGCCATATGGCTTGGGGACACGCTGGCACTGGGGGAATACTCTACTAGAAGGGTTGCTGCTGCTGCAGTCAAAGCGTTTGCCTCTCACCCCCGCCATCTGTTGGCGAATATGAATACCGTGTTAATTGTGTCTATTATCTTGATGGCAAACACGGTATGGCATACACGCGGACTATGTGGGTGCTGCTCTGAACTCAGAGTTGTTCGGTTAGAGGCGCTAAATATGCATATTTAACAAAGTTATTGAACATGCCCCTTGTGGGCTTTATGAGCCTGGCGACAAGGAAGTTAAGTTCATATACGGTTTGATTAAGACGCTGATAGGATATTTGCTCAAGCAGATGCGGAAAACTGTTTTTTTTTTTTTTTTTCTGTTTGTGTTTGCCGCATGTGCATTAAGTAATCCAGTTAAGTGGATTACAAACTTTATGGGACTTTTTATTACTCTATTCTTCATGGAGACTGATGGGGGAAATGGTGCTGCAACTTGTTCATTTTAATACGAAATGATGAAGCTCCAATCTTATAAAACTTGGTACGAGGTTTCGCCGTCATTTTACTGGCTAAAGGGGGACATGTTCTGAAATTGTAGCAACAACGTGGAGTTTTTCGACTGATTTTTCGATGGTTAACCTTAACATTTCTGAGCGATCTGACCAGCTTGGTTTGTATAGTTTAAGTGCAGGACATCAAGGCCCTGTTTAATGGATAGTCCCATTTCTTTCCATCGGATCAATATTGAGGTACTGGCTACACTTACCAAAAGGGTAAAAAGAACCAACTGTTACCGTTTCGGGCTTATAGTTGTGAAACGCGTCCAAAATATTTCAAAAAATCGATTCAGAAACTCCGTCCGAAAATGCTTCGGAAAACGTTACGAATAAAATTCGAAAAATACGTTAAGAATAGGTCTCAAAACTTATATAAAAATTCGTCAAAAATGCGTCAAAATAGTGCGAAAAGTAAGTCACAAAGCGCACTCAAAAGGGTGTCGAAACAATCATTTAAAAATAGTTCAAGAATGCCGTCCCTATGAGTTGAAAACGTGCATGGAAATCGATCAAGAACTCGACACAAGTATGTCAAAAAATTGTCCAAAAATTATATACAAAACGCATCCAAAAACAAGACGAAAAATTCAAAATAACGATTCAAAAAACCCGTCGAACTACGCTTCGAAAACTGCTTCAACAAAACTACGTCGGAAAACGCATAGAGAAACGCTTAAAAAAACGAGTCCGAATGAGGCGTTAAACTCGTTAAAAGCACGTGGAAGAAGTGTTCAATATGCATAAAAAAAAACGAGTCGAAAATAAGTCACCGCCGCCAAAAATAATCCGAAAAACGAGTCGGAAAACTCTTAAAAAATTAGTCCAATGCTTCGTAAAACGTGTTAAAATCATTTCAAAAAGCTGTCAAAATTGAGTCAAAAAAGGCCCCCGAAAACACGGCTAAAAGGGTGTTCTAGATACATAAAAAACGAGTCAAAAAACGCTTAAAAAATGAGTCAAATGCATCGTAAAACACGTTAAAAGCATGTAAAAAAAGCTGTCAAAATTGAGTCAAAAACCGTCCCCGAAAACACACCGAAAATCTCTTTAAAAACTCTTCGTAAAACAGGTCAGTAAAACACTTAAAAAACGAGTACAGTATGTCGTAAAACCCGTATAAAAGCGTCAGGAAAGCAAGAAAAAAACGTATCCTTAAACGTGTTGACAAGAATGTCTCGAAAATTCGTGATATCGATTGCGGGGTAGAGGTTTTGCTTTTCCGATATCGATATCGGATTTCTTTCGTTAAGAGGGCCAGTCCCGTTTCTTAAAAAAAGGCCTAAGTTTTAGGTATCAGAAAACCTTGCCTTTGCTTTATCTTTCCGTATGAATGGACGGACGTCTTTTGAGTCATTTTTGGCCTCAACAGTCTTTCTTGCAGTTTAACCACCTTTCGCCCGAACTTTCTTTCAAACTCAGATTTATATGAAATTGTGCGCGCCACCCTCAGAGGAGAGTAGGTTATGTACCAGATATTGCAGACCAGAAAGAACCTTTAAGTGCGAACATGTTACTCGTGTTTCAATAAACTGCGCCCAAGGAATCCAAATCGAAAAAGTATAAAATCATTAATAACTTCCCGCCAGCTGGCGTCTCTTTATCAATTTTAAATGCCAACTGCCTGTCAAAGGGTTAACTTTCGAATACTTTACCATTAATTTGGAAACGCCTTCAATTAAATTATACCTTAAACAACTAAAACACGAAGCTCGCCAATAACGTCACTACCGAAGAGGTAAGCCCTTGATGGTAAACACACACAGGTTGATAGACCCATCCACATACAAACAAACGAGTTCAAGGGAATAATAGTTAATCCCAGACCCAAACAAAGAGTATAGCAAATAGTCATTCGGAACGAGTCTTCTTATCAACATAACGCACATGCTGGCATGAGAATTGGAAAAACTAGATCCCTCAGGTTCGCCAGGAGCTGTGTGTGTTCTCTGCCATAAAAACAATCCAGCAAGAGTGATTGCGCTTTTTGCCAAAGTAAATCGTCGTAATAAATAACATTCGTACCTATTTGCTAAGCCACATCGAGCAGCCCCTTTCCATAATAAACAGTTCTTAGCTTTGGTTGTGTGTGATTTTTTTATTTTTTGTTCTTGGTTGTCACAAGTTAACGGTCTTCGTGGTGTGCGCAGGGGTAGTGCCGTGTTAAAGCGGCAAAGGTGTATCTCTGCGTTTATAAATTATGTATGAAGCGACCCACTTTATCCGCCCACGTGTTTGTTTTCAAACTTTTTTTTTTCTTTGAAAAAATCTCCGGAATCTCAATTTACAATTCTAGTGGCTGAGAAGGGTTTGAATTAGGATAAGACATTCAAACTGCGGTTTCAAATGGTGAATATTCCATTTGAGGGGAGACACAAAACAAATAAATCTGCAGTAAAATTATTTACAACCGATAAAAAAGGCCGTCAACTGTGGGTTGTAATAATGATCATCGGGATAAGAGCATTTCGAAAGAGTGTCCTTGATTATGGGATTTGCTAATGCAATTAAAAAGATTTACAAGTCTTGGCGAACAGTAATTTAAAGTGATATCAAGCTTTGGACTGGAGTTACCTTTTGACAGTTGTGAGTGTTGAATTTTGTAGCTCATCGGGCGTCACACTTTTAGGGAGGTTTATCCAACGACATTACAGCTTGGAATACAAGTTTTCTGAAAAATATCCCTTAAACTTTGAGGAGATTTTCATCAATTAACTGAACTAGCTGAACTTGCTACTATCTACACCTGACGGAAGTAGCTAATACCCTATTCACACCGCACTGAAATTCACACCGAGCACCAACTAGGTTTTGGTTGACATTTCAATCAGTGAGAACCTAATCGTGAAACTTCTGCGTAAACTATTTTGGTTACAAATTTTGATCGCATTGAGTAACAAATAAAATGATTTCAGAGTCTTTAAAAATAATATTAGCCAATCAATTAAGTGTGTCAAATGATTTTAGGTTGTTCACATTTGTTCGGTCAGCTGTTCTGCTGAATTTGCTGAATATTGCAAAAGGTGTGTTCGTATCAACAATCCAACGATGGGAAGTCGTTTTCCACGAAAACTATGTTTAATAAATATTTTTGTGGTGAAATAAAACAACGAATTAAAACTCTCAGAACGCATCCATCAGCTGATAGCAACTCACCAAATACAGTAATCTCAGTCAGGGTTTTAGCACTCTCTCTTTATTTTTCCCACGAAGTGTGATCATTTTTCCCTTCTCGTCCAATTCGAATCGTCTCAATTTTTGTAGAAAAAAAAAACTTAAATCTTAAAATTTGTATTATTCGGAAAGAAATTCATAGAATTAACCTTCAGTATAAAAATCTCAGTTTGTTAACATTATAATGATCATTTTTTGGTACTAGAAATTTCTGCAAAAGACAAATCGCCTTATTATGGACATTTAGTGTTGATATTCGTGGTGGAAATGTAGTTTCAATTTTGTTTTTGTCAGATTGTTGATATTGCCAACATTTTATTGTTTTTAGAATTTTATGCACTGAAAGTTTTCGGTAATTTAAAGTCCCACAAAAAGGTAGCGATACCACGATGTAGGAACACTGCTGAGTGTCAGTAGTTTATTACACCTCGCGCCATTTAGAATTTTTTTTTGCTCCTTCACAGTTCACACGTATTCACAGACAGAACAATTGAGAGCGGTAGGGAGGGGGTATTATTGAAAAAATTGCGGGGGAATGCTGTCAGTCTATTTCATACTTGGTTTAAGCTTCATATATTCTTTATAATTACAGACTACAACAGGCCGCATTAGCCAACCAGAGTCGTTCATGTCGTAAAGCTCCGCCACCACTTCTCCGATCTCGAACATTGCCAGCGATTGTTGTACCCGGAATATCAATTATTGCTGCACAAAATGAAACAAATCGCTTCCAGAATGGTAAGTTTATTAGAACTCCCCAAATCGAGAGAAAAAATAAAAATATATCCCTTGAAATAGATAAAGCCCACGGGAGTACTAGTTCACATCGATGGTCGCTTTTACCGAAACCGCGAGGTTCCGTTGCTTGCGATGATAGTAGCCTGGAGTATCGAAGAAAATCATCCAGCAGCTCGCAGGGAGGAATTTCAATCGGAAATGTAAGCAACTTGGATCCGTATTCATATAATTGCGATGATTTCGAGTGCCAACCCGATGGGACCGTAGTTCTGAGGTACGTCTTGAGAGTAGATTTATTTTGTGCTAGTAATGCTTTACTCCCCGAAACAATGGTAGCGTGTGCCTTGCATTGCTAATAAAAAAGTATCCTTGGTGGAATTAGGCTTTGTAAAACGAAGGTCCGCATTATATCTGATTGTGTATGGATTGAATGGCAGCCTTTTGAGGGACAATGATGTTGGGCTCTGAATTTCGTGCACAGTTTTGGGGACTGTCCAGTGCCCCGAGTGGATTATTTTCGAATGATGTGTGACGTCCACGAGGCAGATCATTTTATTTCACTTTTCCAATGTTCTCCATTGATTTATTTTACAAATGAAATTTCGATTCTCTAAGACAAGTCAGCCATCTTTGAAGTGTCATATTGGCTTGTCTCAAATGGGACTTGGTAAATTGATTTTCATAGAACTTTGTTCATACCAGTTGGATGAGTTTTGTGACAGGTGATGTAAAAATATATAATTCCCATAGCAAAACCCGGGGTTTGCCCCAACTGGATGTTTCCATATCTGTTTGGGATAAATGGACTTCGAAATAATTTGATATAAACAGTATAGAAGTTCATATGATTCAGCGCTATCTAAGGAGGGCGAAAAAAAAAAAAAAAATTAATATAATGGAAACATTCACCATGAAAAAATCAAAACATTCTGCCACCTTTCGTTGTGATCATCGGTCAAATAGTCAGTAGTAAGCTGTCATGCTACGTTTCCCTCAGAGATTAACTGCGAGATTTAGAAAAACTTCCATAAATCTCGGGATTTATCAAACAGAAGTTAGTGTCATGAAAAGGGGATTAGAAATTAATCTCTTTTATCAGCCAGGTTTGCATGTAGAGTCCGGTTTGTGAACACACGTTCCACAGCTCGAGATGTCAAAAATGCAAATCAAACAGAGCTACATTTGACATAAATGAAAAATAAGTATAATGTCAAAAATGGAAAAACGTCTCTCTCTCTCTCTCTCTCGAATGGACAGAGCCAGACGCCAGAGAGAATACTTCAAAGCTTCTTTTATTTAGTGGAAACACTGCAGAATTAATTAAGCATAACGTAATTATTATTTATCTATAAGGATAATCGTAAAAGTGAAGTGTACGAATTTGACATTAAGAAATGAAAAGGAAGAGATAGGGAAGAGATATCTGTAAGTTAAGGAAAAAACCTTGAACAAATGAGAGTGTTCAAATGACTTGTCACATGTTTTCCGTTAGCTGGCTGTCACTTTGACTAACGTGCCAATATTTGACATTTGCACGTGAAAGACAATAAACAGCACATTCATAAATCTAGTTACATATCTTCTGTTGACTATATTGGTCTCGACTAGATGTACCTTAAGCTCAAAAACTAGATTTGTCAGTAACGTAATTTTTCTTACGTCAGCCGCATAAATACGAAATGTCAACTTAGTGTACTCAGCCACGAAATTCTTCACTCAATTCTTCACCTATATCTCTTCATTAATGTCAAATGTTCATTTGACCAATCGAGGCCAATAAAAATTCAAACACATCTAGTCAGCCAGCTGTCAGATATATTTAGCTAGATTGTTGAACGTCCCCAATGTCTTTTTCTTCTAGTTCGTTTGATGTGGGCCCTAGTGCGCACTAGTGCGCACCAGGTTAACCCTAACGTGTTCGATATAGCACTGAACTCACCCTCACCCGATGTGTAGTGACTCGCGAGAAGGTAGATATTGGTGTGTCTCTAAATTAATTTGCCTATGGTTATATTTGTTTCAGTTAACACATTTCTCTGAGATTCAAATTCTGAAAACAAATGTCAGCTGACGAAATTTAAACTGCTCACTCCAAGACTGCTGCTTAAAACAGGTAAAATCCTCAACATTATTACGTCTTTTCCTAAAGTGAAAATACAATTCAAATAAAAAAAAAAAAAAAACAATTAACCAACCAAGGACTTTGAAAAAGAAGCAAATCCAGTGCCTCTCTAACAATGCATTCAATTAAAAGGGGCTTACAACATTACATTCAAGTGGAACGCTATACTTCATGCGATTTCGCTTGAAGGCTGCTCGTGGGCTGCACTCCTAAAGTGTATCACTTTACACGGTCCCGGATAATGATGTTATTCCGCGCTCTTTCATTGGACGGGTGAACAGTATCCCTCTGTGTTAGATTGGAACAAATGTATCACTTTTGTGGAAGCGGCAAATACAATAACGAATGCGAATTGTTCACTGTAGGTCAAGGATTTAAGTCTTTAATTGCATAGGAAAAGGATACAACAAATAACATAGGCTGTCGCCAGAGGGAAGATGAATCCAATCTAAATGCTGTAGTAAGCATTTGAGAATGAGACCCAACTTGCGGCAACTCCGCTCCTTATAAACAGGAGTTTCGCCTCAAACCTAAAATCATCAAAACACGTTGAAAATCATTGAAGAACCCAAGGGCAGTTTAAACCCCAGATTCAAATAAATAAGCAGATCGAGTCACAGGACCCTCGGCCTTACCAATAATCAACTTTAGTCTGGCAGTTTACGCAGAGACTCCACACTTTTCAAAATCGCATTAGGTACCAATAAACAAATACAGTTGCCCGAATATCTCTAACTGTAGGGTCAACTGTAAGCCATGTTTATCTCGGGCATTAGCTAAATAAATCCTCCCTTAATGTTTTTTTAAAGAGGAGTTTTGCAGCGAAATTAAATATGCTGTTGTTCAGACTGAGCATTTACAATCATAAATTTTATTCTAATTTTATTCAAATGCAAATGATTTTCAAGTCTGGCAAACACAAATTTGTACAAAATGTATTCAAAAAATTAAAAAATATTGCATTTTTGTTTTATTTCTAAACACTTGAAGCATAATACATATTTCTGTGTTTTTCTCTGTTTCATCTTGTCTAACCGCTAGTTCTTGGTTTTTGATTGGTTTTCCTTTTTCAATAGTTTGCAAGCAACGAATGGATGCTTACTAAACAAATTATTTTATATTAGTTTGGGATAATTCCAAGACTTTTTTGACAGAATAAAATATATCCTTACTTAAGTTTGGACGGCTCATACCTTTTTTTAAAATTTCTCGGTACCTTAGGCGATTCAGGTAGATAGTTGGCTGCAACCAAAACCCTTACCAACTCTTTGGAAAAGGACTCTGTTTACCGAATTAACTAATATAATCTAAATAATTTTTAATAGATCAAATTGTATTTATTTTCACACTTCTTTATACTTTGGCAAGCACTGTCTCGTTGCTTAAATAATAAATAAATAGTTGGCGCAACAGGTCCGGAGGGACCCCAGGCCTAGCTTCTCACAACCATTCGTTTTGTGTGAGTTTTTCATTTTTGGAACGAATGGAAGGGATTTACAGTTTTATGCCGACTCCAAACGGCTAATTGAGAAGCTCTTTCAAGACAGTCACACTCTCGGATGTTTGTCAGACGTTCGCGAGAGGTGGCGCAGTGAAAAAAACCATAAGTCGGAATTTGGGTTTTTGCGGGATTCGAACCTCGACCCCTAGCGTAGTAGTCCAACACACTAACCACTAAGCCACTGCGCCTACTCGTTACTTGGCAAATTGAAATTCAAAAACGGAAGCGATAGGTTCTTAAAACGCTTATGGCTTCTTGTGAGATTTCTGAAATCAATAAGCAGGCTGTTATTTCTATTTGCGAAAATATTCACTTGCTAACGATTACAAATTGTGATCTTTAGACCAGCTGTTCTCAAACTTATTAAGCTGTGCAATCCTAAGCCAGGTTCATATATATTTGAAACCCCAACTCTTAATACCCTATTCACACCGAGCCGAAAACTTAATCGAAAACAGAAGTTTTCCCATACATATTTCAAAAACGAACTAATGAGTCGTTACATTTACACCGCACTTAATCGTTTCGGCTAAATTCAAAACGTCAAGCCAGTCCAGCATTTCGCCATATCTATATTTTATAACATTTCCAAATGTTGAACATTTTCGCTGCGTTTGTAAGTTTGTCAAATCGAACAAACCTCGTTACTAATTCCGCACATCATTTAATGACTTTTTTGCCCGCTGATAAAAAAAAAAACGTCAGTCAATAAATCAATCAAAATGAGTCAGCAATATATTTATGATGTCTGAATTAGCACTTAAATAAAAAAAAGGAACAATAATCAATTCTGATACTAGCTGTCATTTGAAATGTGGAAGTTTCAGTGGGAACGCAAAATTCGATTTCGAAATTCGTTCCCCGAAATGTTGAATTTAAATGCAGTATCAATGTAGGTACTATAACGTCGTTTTCCACCAAAACCGACTTCCATTCCAATTGTTGGGTTTTTCAAACAAAAACAATTTTTGCAATAATCAGCCAATTCAGCAGAACAGCTGACCTAAGAAATTAAAATCATTTTCTATAATTAATTGGTGAATATTTTTAAATGCACTAAATTCATTTTATTTGTTAATAAATTCGATCGAAATTTGTAAATAAAATAGTTTAAACCGAAGTTTAACGACAATAGTGTTTCATAGCTGATTGAAACGTCAAACGAAAACTAGTTGGTGTTAAAAAATGAAAAACAACACATTTGAGAATCAATTTTTTTATTTAAGATATTTTTTTCAAGGTTAATGTGAAGAAGGAAATTTGTTCATTGTTTGATATTGTTTTTAAATTGACTTCTATCTATCTTAAAAATTGTATTCGCATATCTGGGGAAGCGTCCAATCTCGATCCGTATTTAGTCTTTTTATAAGTAAATATAAGCTGAAAGGCCAGCTTCACAGCGATACGTTGTGACATAGCCTGCTTGGCAAGTTCAGGCGTTCAGGGTATTCACTCCTAATAACAACCTAAAAAATTCGTTCAATAATACAGAGGCAAATACATATTTTGATGAAAAAGAACTCTGTTGATCTATATAAGAGATGGATTTTGTACCCACTCGATGACCAAACTCGATTGACCAAACGTCAAACATGTTCCTAAAAAAATTTTTTAATTGCATACTTACAAAAATGATTTCTGTGTTTTACTAGTCTTAACTAAAGGGAGTCGCAGTACCCTAAACAGAGTTTAAGAGCCGAGGCTTTAGACCGCCAATAACTATTGATTTTCATCAAACCATTCTTAGTGTTCCGTTTATTGATTAATTTATAAGGGATCTTGTTACGACACAAATGCATTCATCCATCAATCAAGAAGTATTAGAAATCAAAGTAAAACGTACTCTAAAAAAAGTACCGAAAATTGTGCCCGAATGAATGACAGGGCATCACTGATTTGCATATGATATTTGATAGATCAGCGGATATTTTGTGCATTTGTGCACGTTAAATAATCTAGTTATCTTAAGTCGACTAGATTGGCCTGGATAAGATGTAACCTGAACGCAAACTTTTTATCGACATTAGTGTTGGATTATTACTTAGGCCGCCTATGTCTAGGTTCTCACTACTTTTCGTTTTGTATTTTTGTTTAATCTTCCGCAACGAACTCGAGCTTTCTTTTTTCAAGGGTCTGTTGGTCCTCCGAAGACGTCAACAACCATCTGTCAAATGACCAGCTTGGTGTTGTCTTCTTCTTCGAATGAGATGATGACTTGTGTTGTTTAAACCCTGTTAATAGTGCCTCAGCTATATCCGCAATTATCCAACTTACATGAGCAACAGTTATATCTAACAACAACACCAAAAAAACCGCCTGTCATTTCTCCCTGAAGGTGCTAATGGCTCTTTTCGTTGCATTCTCTGCGTGGGGGAATTTGCAAAAAAAAAAAAAACCCGAAAGGTCCCCTAAGTAATGGTATCCTGATTGAATATGTAAACACGTAGCCTTGCACACTCAAGACACTGTCCAATTCACTCATTGCAAACTCTACCAGAGCCATATTGCCATATTTACATTTTTTTTTACATTTCATGGCACACCCTTTATTTCGCTACATGAAACCCTTCACCTTTTTGCGACCTTTGGTAAACGAAGCAAAACATTCACATATTTGTTGAATTATCCTGCCTGGCAGGCATTTTGCTCCTTTAATGCCATGACTAATTAATGTAACCCTAGAGCTCTCTGTGAAAGGTGTAAGGACACGCTAGCCAACAACTCCACATTTCATCTCTCTTCACAAAATGTGATTAATAATTCAAAACATGTACTGCAAGTCCTGCAGGGGATGGTTTTATGATGTAGTAGCAAATGTGTTACAGCAAAATAGGGGATCTCGTGTTCATCTTCGCCTTTGCCATGCATACAAATGCGATGCAATGGTTTTTATTCAATTTCGCGCGATGTTCAAAATCAATGATGATGAGCCTTACTAATAATAATTTTTAACCTCTAATTATTTTATAGGTCACAATATGCAATTTCGTACGCAAAATTAAGCCTGGACACTAAAAATGATTATTAGTATCGCGGAATGAGTTGGGAATATAGTTAATCTGAACGTTAAATGCTGACTATAGCAGTCATTTATACATGTGTCGTTAACGCAAGGCTATGTGTCTGCGGTGTATGTTTTTAGAGCGCCATTCGGTCTGAACGAAATGGGAACAGGCGCGGGAGATGAATACATATTTTGATCCCATTTCCCCTTGTAAACACATACTGAAATTCTTTTGTGAGCGTGACCTCTTTGTCACATTTGCTCAGTGAATGTCAAAGGATATCTTTTCAAAATTATATAGGAAAGGGTTGTAGTTATAGCTTTTTTTCTTGAACAGGCATTTGTAACGAAAAGTTTTATTTTGTTAATCGAAATAGTTTGATCAATTAAATCGGTTATTTATTGTTCTTACTTGTCGTTCATATTTATTTTTTGCGATAAAAGTAGATTGAGTTTTTCATTAAGTTGCCAAATTTTGGTTAATGTTTTGTGTGTAAGTCGTCTCTATTAGCATATTGATTCGGGTATACATATTCTGTTCTCGTTTTAAGTGGAACACTGATCAGATAATAAAATATGAAACACATATAAGCCCCAGCTGTCAAATGCCAATACAAATACAACATATAAGCAAAATTTGTTGTATTTCTTTAGTTTTAAACACTTTGATACAATCTAACTTATTTTTAAGGAAAAGCATTCGCAATTATATTCCGTTTACACCATCAGACGCTCGCATTTTTGCACGAGACGGGACAGAGAGAGCCGTTTGTCCGCAGTCAATGCTTATAAAGGCGTAAGAATGAGGTCACAAATTAGACGCCTAAAGTGTCATGGATGTTCTATCCACAATTATAGGTACGTAAAGCGGAAATAAACACAAGTTCCCGCGACCAACATTTCTGCAATTGCTTGAAAAATTGTCTATTTCCAATTTAAAACATGTTAAATGATAGTGTTAATTTGTTTCAGTTATTTAAACCAACAATTCATCAATTATTTATACGAAATATATAAATAATTGACCGTTCATCACTTCTGGAAGCCATTTTGTTTTATAGGAACGCGGAATTTCGTTAACCATCGCATAAAATTATCAAAATGCGATTATTTCCTATAATTCCTACCACGTAAACAAGATGGCCGACCAAAATAGGTGTCACGTTTTTTTGCGTGTTAGGTAATGCTGTCCCTTTCAGTCAGGCGGCTATTTAGTATTGGGCATCCCTTTAATCTTCTGATTGTTAGGAATTTGTGATGGTGTAAATGCGGCATTTATGATCAACAACGATACGTCAAAATATGCTTTGCATAGAAATTTGGACAGCCTGTTAAGACAATTTATTCTAAGTTCGTAGAATGTGCTACGATCATACTTTGAATGACAAAAAAAGCCTAAAAAGAAAGATGAACTTTTTTGTGACAGTTTAAACTCTGCTTGGAATCGGATTTCGGAACTAAAAACGCAGAATCTCATATTCAGTCATTATTAGCAGAAAAAAAAAAAAAAAAAAACTGGAATGGAGAGTGTGTTCCTAAGAACTAATTTTGACAGAAGAGCAAATTATTTGCAGTAATTGTCCGGGGTTCAAAATCAAATTTAGTGTCCTGAAAACATTTTACATGCGATGTTAAATTATGTTTACTCCAAAGTATTGAAAGCTATATAAATCGATCGCAATCGCACACGTACACGTACACGTTCCCATCAAAAATGACAGACAAAATGATGACAGAAAAAGAGAAAATTAGCAACGTACCGAATAACGCGTAGTTCCTCTCTTTTGGTTCGAAACAGCTCAGAGAATTCTAACTGGCAAGTACTGATAAATATGTCAAATCCCAATGCACAAAGTTGACAAGAGACAAATTCAAAATCCGTCCAAAGAACTTATTGCACAGAACAATAAAATATGTTAAAATAAAGAAAATTCGGTTGCGGTGAGGGTGAGGTAATATAAAAAAAAATGGTAAAGCCGGACAGTTAGGAGAGAAAAGCCTGATTATGGAGCAAAAAGCTTGTCAAAAACACATTGTCTTAGGTTTTTGCGAGCGGAATTCGATGATCGTGAACAGTTTCCAGTTTTAGCTTCTAAATAAAGAATTGGTAGTTTTTTTAATGTTGATTAATTAATAAAAAATATATTTATTTTGTGACTTACGTTAGGTTGCCACCGCGACAGATCGGACTGTGGGTCGTATATAAATTGTGAGTTGAATGGCCGGATTTGAGTGCTGTGACTTCGTTAATAGTATTGTCTTTTTCACTGAACGAGAATACATGAACGCATTCAAAATGATCTAGTTGTATCCGTTTTTACAATTTAACTTTTATGATGATTTTTTTTGTAGTTAAAAATTAAATTGATGTGAATAAATCAAAATAATGAAAAAGCTTGATAAATCATGAGGCCTGAGCCTGACAGAGACCTTAAAAGCTTGACGCGTCAGGCCAAATCCTGACGTTAGGTATTATTTATTTACTATGTGGGGTTAATGTACCCCCTGCTTACGCCTCTGAGAGGAATATACCCTCATAAGAGTTCCCCTCACAGTTTAATTCCTTTTGGAATCATTTAAGAGGTTCTTGTACTCTTCTTTCTCCTTGACGGAAGAAATTCGTCCTATAGCTCTCTCTCCAGTCCAGTATTTCCTCATCAGATAGTTGGTACTTGCCCAAGTATTTCAATCCTTTGTGGGTCTGTGCCCCACATGTGTTCTGGGATTTCACTAGACTCATCGCAGAATCTGCAGAGACCGTCTTCAGATATACCCAGTTTCCTACGGTGTTCCTTGAGTCTACATTGGCCCGTTTGGATACGCAGGTTGTTTTTGCTCATGCCGATTCAAGTTGGAATCTTTTTCGGTTGTATTGCCCCAGAAGTTGCTTGGCCTGCCTCATGCCCTGAGTTTTATGCCAGGTTCTTACCCTATTTTCTTTCTCTAGTTTCCCTACCCGCAGAATGGTTCAGGACCTATGAAAGTTTCTGATGCTCCCTTTCATGCTAGGGCCATTTTATTACCCTCTTTTCGTACGTGGCCAGGACAGTTATTTTGTTTCTCCTACCCACTTCATTAAGTTTTTGTAGGCATTCCCACACAAATTTGGATTTAATGATGTAGGAATTAAATGCCATTCTAGCAGCCTGGCTGCCTGACATTATAGCTATATCACAGTTGACTTTGTTTTTGTCGACATCTGTCTATGGCATAGATTTCAGCCTGGAAGATGCTGGTACTTGTGCCCATTGGTGCAGAATATTTGGTTCCAGGCCCAAATACTTCCGCTCCAGTTCCCAGTTTAGTTCTTGACCCATCTGTGTACCACTTTGTTGTATGATTGCTCAGTCTGTGGATTGTGGATTCGCTGCTCCAGTTCTTCTTATTGCTCTTCCTACTCCTGCCTTGGCCATTCTTAGAATCGTGTTACTTGCACATTCCTCAACCACAAGGTGCAACGGAGTTAGTTTCAATAGCACTTCCATAGCTGCGGTTGGGCAAGTTGTCATGGCCCCTGTAATACATAAGCATTCCAGTCTTTTCACTTTATTGAGTGTCTTCCTTTGACGTTAGGTAACATTAGTTGTGGTCAAATGTGCTCCTAGACATATGACCTTTGATACGTTGCATCTGTCCACGTACTTTTGAACTCGGAGCTGAAAATATACAGCTCTGAGAGAGTTTCGCAACATTTTTTGAAGTTAACAGATTTTTTGTGTTTGGTACGGGAAAATACGGGAATAGACCTAATGTTTCCACCCAACGTCTTGTTAATAAAATATCTTAAGGTATAATCAGCCATAAATTCAACAAATTAATTTATTCTAGTTAGTTATTTTTTTTTTGTTATATATTTTTTTATACTTTTTCATCATCGTAAGCTTTGGGTGTTGTGATAAATTTCGACAGTTGAAATGAATATTTTTTCACCCTCATAAATAGTTACAGAACCTGAATATATCACATATTTCCAGGTGATATAGTTTTCGATTCACACAGTTACAGAACGCATAACGTGATATTATGACATTTTGTTTAAATTTATATCGCCGTTGTAATGAGATTATTACAGAACATGGGCACAGAAGAAGCTTTTGGTCTTAGTTTCGAGGAAAATTATTTCCGACACATGAAAGTCTATCGTGTTATGATGATGATGGCCACAAGAATAGGTACCTTGCTATTCTAAGCGACACCTAGGACAGTGAATTTCGATCAAATTGTTTGACCGTTACTCGAACAGACAGCTCCACTTTCACCAAAGCCCAATGTTCCAAGTTCCACCAAAGATGTGCCCGCTCCCGAGTTTGACACCACAGTTTATAAGCATATTAAAAAAGTGCATCATCCAGAACATCGACGAATTTATTGCTTCATCGCTTGCCGTGTACTAATCTTATTCAGAGACCAAAATCCGAATAACCAATTATGCTAAGCTCCTTCACGAATTGGATGATTCCACTTTAAAGGTCTCGCCACTTTTTCAAAGCTGCTCAAACATCTTAAATTCATTATTCACATCGTTCTGCGGAAATCATTACTTCTTTTCTCTTTTCTCGTTTCTCGTCATCCACCACTCCCGTACAGTTTGTCGTATACACCCAAAGAAGACATTTTTTGTTCCAAAGGTCCTTGGCTAGTTATAAATGCAAATCGTCTTTGCCTCTCCTTTATTGAATTTCCTTTGGCGTTAGCAAAGTGCGAATGGTACTTCGAATTTAAATCGATTTTGAAAATCCCTTTAGCGTTTTGCGAATCGAAATCCTCGGTAAACAAAGTATATTCAAGCCACCCGCAGACACAACACCAAGCAAATAGCAACATGACACAGCACAACACATAATTTGCTGACCTTCGGAGTCAACTCCGTCCACTGAGTGAATGACAAAAAATAATTCACCCAAGGATACACTTTTATTTCCAACCCTCTGCTATCCGCAATCCATTTTTCCCCTCCCCTTGCCCTGCATAAGGCAGCACAGTAGAAGTAAACGTGTTTTTTTTTAATGTGAAGTTATTTAATCGTAACAGGATACCAGCGCCCCATATTGTGGCGGCCAGAGCTTACCGGGTTTCGTCGGGATCAAATGCGGCCTCCAGTCAGGCGAAGAAAAATCTATGCCCTATGAACTTGCACCAGCATCATCAGCACTCGCAGCAGAAACAGCAGCTGTCGTCGCCGTCGTCGTCGTCGTCGTCGTCCTCTCATCATCATCATCACCATCACCAGCAGCATCAGCAGCAGCAACAACATCATCACCATTACTTGCTACATACAGCCGCAAGGCAACAGGACGAAGCCGGAAAGTCAACTGCCGGCGGCGGCGGTGGTGGTGGTGGTCGGGATCCATATCGGGATTGTGGCAGTGGAGGCAGCAGCGGCACAAGCTCAACCAACACGGCACTGTGTCGCCTGGTGAAGCTGTTAAATCAAACGACAAAGGCCACCATGTCGAACAGCGACGGTCATTTCGCGATGATGGACGCAGACGATCCACCACGTCGCCTATCGTGGGAGAGGTACGCTTATTAATTCGAATTGGACTTGTATGTAACTAGCATTCCTTGGGAGCTATTCAAATGCATGTCAAGCGATCCTATTCAAGGAACGACGTACGTGCTCGTGTTGCCGCTTCTCATTTATGCAAACAAACACGAAGACATTGGCTTTGGCTTCCCTTCCCTTAGTCCCCCACATATCCCAACCAAGCACACATACACTGGCCCGCCCGCCGCACCACCCCAAGCGCACATTACATCCTAATGACATTGCGAACATACTTATAAGCTCTTCAGATAATGGTAGTCAAGTTGTAGGCACCCATCCCGCAACCTTTGTCGTGTGTCCTCGAACACGAGTACGAAAACATGCACTCTTGCCACGAGAGAATTCACATAAGCAGGTCCATTAAAAGATGTAGGTCCTCCTCGATTGATTAATCATGACTTGAATCAACGAATTTTTTATTGAATCCTTTATGTGGTAGCGCGTGTGTGTGTGTGTCAATGCCCGCCTAGCCTACTAAGTCCTTTTAGCGACAAAGTTAATCTCATCTTGGTGGGGTAGGAAGTTTCAAGAAGTTTCTCAAACAAAAATGAGATGCTCTTCCAACTTTTCCTCCACCCATTTGTTTCAAAAAAAACTTTCTCCTGAATGCAAAAGGAGGGGTACACATAATAACCGTAAAGAAACAATAACCAGCAACAAAAAATGCAGTACTAAACCAATTCTTAATCTCTCCTAGGCGAGACACCATCGCTGGAAAACTGCCACGGTCGGCGAGCATCGACTCGGTGGCTGATGCTGTATGGAGCGATTCGCCACGACCGTCCCTGGCTGTGCCCAGGCACTTTCCATTCCAACATCGACCTTCGACGAGCAGCCTCTTCTCGAACACCAGCACCAGTAGTGGATTGCAGCATCCATCTCAGCTTAATGTTGACCTGGGGATCAACCGACGCGAGAGTGTCCTCAGTCCTTCGTCAACGCGGAGAAATAAACTAACTCGTGTAATTAACGGTAAGTTTTGTTACTCATAATAAATACCGTGTATGTATATCTGTGCCGTACACTTTATGGTCTTGTTGCGCGCACAAGGACGAGAATTCGAGTGACAAATAGGGGGTGATGAGGTGTGAATAAAATCCCCGTCTTATATCGTAAGCCTTTAATTAGGACAAAGTAACGGTTATATTAATGTACGTACAAGTACAAGTGAGACCAAGGATATCATCTTTTGTCAGATTAGGGGAGGCAAAAACCCTTTTAAGGAGCTCTGCGTGTACCGATTTGAAGTGATAAATGTGGGTTACCGTATTGCATAGATATTATAGGTACCTGCTTCTTGCATTAGTCGTACACTGGAGTGATAAGGACATGACACTCAGTAATTCATTTTTATTTTAAATCAAGATATGTAAATTAGAAAAAGGACATTTTTCTCCGAACCTAGTGTGGTAATAATAAGGTGGTTACTCATCTATTTGTATCTGTTCAAAGTCAAAGGTTGAGGCAGCGAAATTATCTCTATATAGCATCTCCATTTGCCCTAATTGTGCTTATAAGGAGCTCCTTAAAAAATGAATATAGCATCTTCTTAATTGAAAACTCCATCAGAATTAAGGAAATTTTCTTCACTTTCGTTGCGTGGTTTCTTTCCTATTCTGATCCTTGAATCCGATATGGGAAACCTGTCTGATCTTAATTTGATTTAATTTAAATTATAAGGTACATAATTTTGTTTCTTATGGCAATCCTTGTTTACGTGGATATTAGTTAATTTCCTATGTACTTAAGGTTGTATTTTCAAAATGTTGTCCCAAAATATCTTTCGAAAATCCGAAAAACTGGGATGGCAAAAAAACGATTCCACTTTAAACGGAAATTTGTTTTTATTTTACGGAAATTACAAATTTAATTGGTAACGTGTTTCAGATAACAAGGATATATGCAAAGTAATCGATTTATATTACTACAGATTTATTTGTAGGACTTGTTCATGTAAATTCCAAACGAAGTTTGTTAGAGGATTCGTTGCTGTAGTGTTAAAATATTCAGTATAAATCAACATTTTCATCATGGTGAAGTACCCGAAGGAACAATGTTTACAAATAATTAAAATTTACTACCGAAATTCTGAGTCGGTAGTCGCAACTTTAAGAGCGTTAATGCCAATTTTCAATCTTCAGCGATCAAGCGCCTTTTTGGTTAAACGGCTTCGTCAATAAGAACAAAAATATGCATTACTGGACAGGCGAGAACCCTTATGTGCTTCATGAAAAAGCACTTCATCCGCAAATGTAACTGTTTGGTCCGGTTATCACTACAGAGGCATGTTTCGCTACAGAGGTATGCTGGAACACTATTTCTCTGAGCAATTGCATGAATTGGACATCAATGATATGTGATGTGCTTTTTCTCCGGCCGGGGTTTTGCTCGCCGGATCCAGGGCTTAGGACTTACCAAAGAAACACCGAAACTCAGGTTAAGAGGTACTCCTTATTCGCAGTACTTTTACTTAATACAAAAACAACGATTCCATAAATGATCTTTTACATATTATATATATCTTAACAATGTTTTGATAATGTCTTCACTACGTGGCTCTACGACGGGATGGCTTCTTAGTGGATCAACGACAGTGTGGTTTCTAGTGGCCCGACGACAGCGTGGTTCCTAGCAGGGTTGCCGTTAACTTAACAAAAAAGTCACTAACTCGAACCTAAGAATCCACCAGATATGCTAAATTCAAAAAAAAAGTCACTAGAAAAAAATGTGTATACCTGCCTACACATGAAAAAAAAAAAAAAAAATATTCAATTTTAACAAAATTTTTATAAATAGATTAGGTATATAAACTTACAAAAAAAAAAAATTCAGTCTCAAAGTTACAATAAAAAAACAAAATAATTTTAGATCGATTTCATCTTCATTTCTTTCATTTACCTCAGGCATTCTTAAAATTATTTCTTAAAAGAACATTTTTAGGAATTTCGTAGGTATTCATAACAACTTTTTTTGTATTTGTAGTTGATTTCTGATGAGCATTATTGAGTTCAAAGTTTTTGTTGACATTTTATTTCTCAACTTATTTTTAACTATGTTCATCATACTAAAAATGCGTTCCACTTCGGCATTTGAATGTGGAAGCGACATAAAGGACTATTCACATGAGAGCGAATTGCGAACTGCGAACACGCGAATATTCGTAGTTTCTGACACTTCATTCACATGAAAACTTTTTTTGGTCGCAGATACCCGCGTATCAGTTTCATTTTTAAAGGTTAAGTACGAATGAATTTTTCGTTCGCGGGTTTGTGGATCGCGACTGTTTTGTGTGGATTGTGAATAAAGTGTGACAGTTCGCGGCAAGAATTTCTCCCATTCGCAGTTCGCTCTCATGTGAATAGTCCTTAACAGTTCGAGCAAGTTGGAATAATATTGCAATTTTCAAGTGTCAAACTCGAATACCTACCATGGATGTAACATCACCAGGGGCGTTATAATTTAGAAAAACATGTTTTTGCAAAAAGTCACTAGAAAAGTAACTAAAATTTTTTAGTGACAAAAAATAAATTTTTGTCACTAAACTTTTGAAAATTCCACTAGATATAGTGACAAAGTCACTAAAACGGCAACTGTGGTTCCTAGTGGCCCCTGGCCCTACGACGGCGTGGTTCCTTAGCGGCCCAATGACAGTGTGGTTCCAGGGGAAAGGACAGGGAGAGATGCCCAACGGCGGCATAATTCCTTAGCGGCCCAACGACAGCGTGGTTCCTAGTGGCCCTACGACGGGGGGGTTCCAGGGGAAGATTGCTTACACTGCTTGATTAATGCCATTGAAAAACAGGGACCCAATTTAGAACAGGGACTAAAGTCACAATAACACAAAATTGGTACAATTCACACGTAGACAAATCTCGCCGAATGCTTCTCTCATTCGGGTACTCATCGTTTTCCCACCACTAACTGAGTGTGACTTCTACTAAGTGACCAATGCAAATTCTCGATGTCACATAAGGGATTGGTGCAATAGCCAACAGTGGAGTGTCTGCGGCTAGTTGTGCACTGCGAAGACAGTAGCGCCCGTATACAATTTACAGTAGTGGCCCTAAAAGTGTGACGACCGGTGGCGTTTCGTTACAGCATGTATTACTCAAGTATTTGATGTTGAAAAAGTGAAATTATTTGTCTAAATCATTTCATTGACAGCTCGTCTCTATAAATGCTGTCTTATGTGGCCTTATAATCAATGAAAAGATTGCAAGTAGGTGCCGATCTGGACTTCTCGGCTGTTTTGCTGCTGTGGTAATATGTGGTCGGTTGTTGAATTGCCGGGCTGAAATTCACACTAGAAGGGACCAATCAGGTCGTTTAAAAATGGGTCTAAGCGATCACACAGTGCAGCAGACAGGAGGGATATAAACATTTTTTTCAATTCTTTTAACTTAATTCTTAAAGTGAATACTTTAATGGGCTCGCTAGACCTGGGGGGTGAACTTATAAAGCTAGGCTCTACGCAGAGACTAGGACTAGACTACTGAATCAGTTGATTAAATTAAATCTAAATGCAAACGAGAACTCTAAATTTAGAAAACGTTTTATTGGATTGCGTTATGAATGAATACACTTATTTACCGCGGTGTATTAAGATTATATTAAAATATTATAAGGATTTGGTTTTTAAATTAAAGTTCTTAATACAATTCAAGTACAACATAATACAATTTAACATCCACATTAACCGAGAGAAGTTTCACACACACAAAGTCACAAGAGGGTGCTCTGTTTTTTTAGTCTCAATAGATAATTTTATATGGATACATTTCCCCAACCATCATGCACTAAAAATGATTTTTAGTAAAGGTCGAATATATTTTTTGTTGCTACATTCACCAGAAGTTAAAAAATATATGAACACAATCATGCGAACAATTTTCCGTCCTCATTGATAGAAATTAAGCACATCCATCTAATTTTCCATTCAATAACCTTCCCCGAGCGTTTAACAATCCCCACCGAGTAAAATTCGAAACTAAAGTGAAACCGTTTCCCACTCTCAAACACTAGCGTCTCGTTCTCGTTTCGCATCACTTCTTTGCTTAAATTACTTGTAATTCAATTGTGTTGCAGCCGGGGAAAAGGAGAGTACGTTCTGGAATTATTCTAATTCAACTTAAGTGCTACAAAATCTCGTGCAACTCCGAATCCGAAACCAAATAAGAAGCGCTATAAAAGAGAGAACTTCCAGCTTGATAATGCTGTCGCTGTGCAACAATTAAATAATGCACTTCATTGCACGCGTTCTTTAAGATACAAATGGAGAAACAAAGTACAAAAAAAAAAAAAAACCTAACTATCTCATACCCATCCAACGTTCCATCGACTCGAGCTAGGTTTTTGTTACTGCGTTTCCTGTTTGTTTGTAGATCCATTAAGCTGGTATAGGTGCTCAAGCGTCTTTATGTGTGCGTCCGTCTTCTTCTTACACGCGTGATCGTACAGCGGAACAGCCACAGTCCCACTGTGTAGAGCAGTCCAATCAGTAAGACAGAGCTGTCGGTGATCGCGGATCGATTTTTAAGGCGGTCGTGCGTTTCTTGAAACTTCTCGAGCCCCACCAGTGCTTTCAAGTGCCGAAACAAGGAAACTCCTATTGAAATTTGTGCTTTAGATAAATTCCAATTACTGGACACTGGATGTGGAAGTGGATCCATTCTGTTTTTCCAATTCGCAAAGTGATCTCTCCTAATTTAGCTTCGTTTGCTTTCTTTTGTGTTCACCGATCTTGCACACAGACACCAGCTCACTTGTCGTTCGTTCGTATACGCGCTCACCTAGTGTTCGCCGCGTTTTTACCTGTCATTGCCGTGGTGTTGTGCTCAGTGTGTTACCTGTCAGTTAGGAAATGTGTTCGTATACCTTGTGTGCGCACACAAACCAGTTTGGTTGATTTGGCAGGCAGAAACCAACTTCACGTGTGTGTTGACCTCTATTTCAATTGTTTTCGTGCCAGTGCTACCCGCTCGCTAAGTTTGCTATATTCCCATGTTTTTGTTTTGTTTTTCCAATCTTCGCTTTTGTTTAAACCACTTTGCTGCATTATTGTGCATTTGGAGAGACAGCGAAAGTGCAAATCTAAGAAGATTACGCCAATTGTGAGAATTTTCGAAAACAAAGTTTGCCAGCGACTACGGGACACGAAGAGTCTACTACTCTGGATATCTAGTCGGATGCCTCATTATAAGAACAATACTCTTGCAAGATGAAAAGGTAATTCAGTGGACTTTTGTAATTAAACATTGGTAAACATTTTTATTTGGTTTGTTAATGTAATCAAGCTTCCACTTTTGGAGTCCTAGTAAAAGTAGCAACCACCTTAAGTGGATGAATGTCTCTTAACTCGTATTTATTTCTGTATGACAGTTGAATATAAAATTAGCGATTTTTGTTTTGTTTTTGTTTTTATTTTTCTTATGTAGATGGGAATGTAGTAATCAAGGAGTTTCACTTTCTTTATTTTCTTTTGTGTCTGTTTTGGGAGAAAGTTTGTTCTAAATTGGTTTGCCTAACTAGGCGACGCGACCGTGGTCGGAGGGCTTAACAAAGTGACGCAGCTTTGGACCGCAGAATTCCCAGAAAAAAACAAAACAAACAAACCGTGGGCTATAGATAAAAAGATATAACCAGAAAAAGGTACACAGTCGCACGTTTTGTGTGTGCGGTTTAGGGGGACCACCCTCGGATTAGCTTCAACCAGCGTTGCCAAACGGTCAAAATATTTCCCCCACCCAGATAATCTGGAAAACCTTCAGGTTTGGCTATTTAAAAAAAAAAAAAACTTCCAAATTTTGGTCATTCTTTTTTTGATGTGTAAACATCTATGCGCGCGTTATTGGTATCTGGTGGAGTAATTCCAAACATATAACTGCTGGGACGGAAATCACCCGTACAATATGCAATGCAAGCCGAATGAAATTCCAATGAAACTTTCATTTCCTGTGTAAGAGAAAACGGGTATTTTCCACTGCATAATTTTAGGAGTGTTTGTTGATAGGTAAACATCAGCAACAGCGAATTTTTGACAGCTTTAACGTTGACTTCGCTGTCGATGTTGCTGTGCTAATGTGTTCAAAGTAATTAAAATACATTGGTTCTAAAAAGTTGTGAAAGTTACTGTTGCTGTTGCTGTGTTAATCTGTTTCTCGCATAACGAAAATGTCGTAGACCAGGACCCGTACAATATGCAATGCAAGCCGAATGAAATTCCAATGACACTTTCATTTACTGTGTAAGAGAAAACGGGTATTTTCCACTGCATAATTTTAGGAGTGCTTATTGATACGTAAACATCTAAGTGCGCGTTGTTTCACTGTTCGATTTCACTGTTGAATACATGCGTTTCAATAGTTAAGCGCAGAAAAATACAGGAAAATACGTAATTGATACAATTCCATATTTCTGACAATAATGCAATGTTTTGCCGTCATTGAAGATGCATTAAAATATTTTCAGATATGGGAAAGGCAGATGCAGAACGTGCAAAAGATTACAGGGCGCGTTTCCGTGCAAGTAAACCTCTGAAAGTAAAAAAAAAAAAGGTTGGGTTGAGCGAGTACTGAACGCTCGCGTGAATGGAGAACTTGTCTCGCAAACCAAACTGGAGCGACAATTACTGACAATGAACCGACGACATCACGATCAACTGTCAATGATGTTCTGACGATAAATGACGTGGATTTCTCGTCAGTTCGAGCCAAACGACGGACATCAATGAAGTTTTACAAACACAGGTAGTCAGTCACTCCGCCCTACGAAGAGTACCCCAGACATGTTAAGGCTCACGCAGAGTTTGAAAATAAATTATTGTTATTTCATAATATATCATGAATACGGTTATTACAATTCCCTCTTTTCTCAATGACGTGTATCAAGCCACACACCTACCGCACGCACGGTGTTTACACATAGACATTTTTCGGGACTGTTGGATACAGTCGCACCAGTTTTTTTTAACATGTGTTATGTACGATTTAAAAATAAATAAATATTTGACGCAACAGATCCGTAGAGACACTAGGCCTTGTTTCTCGCAACCATTCGTTTTCTGTAAGTCTTTCATTTTTGGAACGAATGTAGAAAATTTAAAATTTTATGCCGAGTCCAAACGGCCAATTGAGAAGCTGTTGCATGACAGTTATAGTCTCGGACGTTTGCAAGAGGTGGCGCAGTGGAAAAACCTTAAGACGGAATTCGGGGGATGGGTTTCGGTATTCGAAACTGAGACCCCTTGCAAGAGATGATACAAATAAAAAATTATACAAACTAGATAATCAACTGAGAGCACAAACGTTACATTTGCCTACAAGCTCTTCTTGTCATGCATAGGATTTCCTAAGTATTTGTGCCTGTACAAATCAAAGGAGTGCCATTGCTGCCGCACGCATACTTAGAAAATCCCCACTTTCAGTGAGAAATAACTTCGCATCAAATTGGCGAATTTATTTCCCACTCGAGGTGAAGTTGTTTTTCATGTGAAGTTATTTCCCTGCACCACAAATTTTAGTCTCGACTTTAAATTAACGGAAGCTCACAATTGCAAAATGTTTATGGAAAATATAGCCACTGTGAACTACTAACATTTAGAGTCGAAAGTAAAAATATTTATTGCTAGAGTGCACTTGTATTTGTTTTAATAATTTAGAGAGGTTTATAAAAATATCAGTGGACATTATACAGACAGGAAACGAAATAGAGCGAATACAATCGATTGCGTACGTGAAATCTGAAATCGTAAATCAAATCGCAAGAGTTTAATCATATACTCGTATTCTTACGAATTTGCTTTCCGCTAATGACATGTTTTATTTTTAATTATGTGTAGCATTTGCACTTTTACTGCTCCTAAGTAACATCATTCAACACTGTTAAGTGTTATTCAACTACAGAAAAACAGAATTTCCAATCGTATTTTGCTTGTGTACGTGCAGATATGGTGCTTCAAAACAAATTTGAAAACACCTACCAAGCCTAATAAAAATTTATGCAATGTGCGGTAATATTTTCTGAAATTAACTTTTACCCTAATGGAAACTTAGGCATAACTTGCATTTGTTGATCAATTTTTGGAACAACCCCCAAGGTTTATATTTAGGCAGCTGCATGAATTCTACTGCCAAAAATGTAATTTATATAAAAAAAAGTTTAAAAAAAAAAACTTAAATGTGAATGGATGAACATTTTTTGGCGCCGAAGATGGATAGAGAACAGAGGAAAGCTATCTCAAACCCCATACTTAACATTTATTGTTATAAATTAATTTACAAATTGTTCAGTGGGGAAGCGAGGAGTAACAACGATTTTCGCTTTTTACAAATTGCTTGTTATTGAAATAATGCCAACCTGCGGCCATTAATTTCACGTATTCACAGACAGAAAAAATAGGAGCGCGTGAAAGAGGGTTTTCGGTCACAATTTGTGGGGTAAATCGGGTAGATGCACGGAAGTTGTTCGCCTAGTAGTCCAAAACACTAACCACTAATGCCCAAAACACATGTGCAGAATTTTGCATGCAGTGGAAATAGAACCCACACGTTTAAATGGGAGTGAACACATGTAAATTCTGCATGCGTTGCAGAACTGCAAGTTGTCGCTATTTCTAAATCCACTGCAAACGACAATGCCACCAAAACACAGAAAAATTAAAAACTAAATTTGAACGGATTTGGCATCATTGCGTTTGCCGTTTTCCAAAAATGGAAAATAGAATTTTCAACGAAAACATTATTTCATCTAATCGGCTAAGGTATAACAACTTTTTGTACGACTGGTAAGCCGATAAAAGCAATACAATTAAGCGAATTTTATTGAATTTCTCAATTTTCATTTTCAACGAATTTAATTACAAACAAAAACAAATCAGCTGCTTAGTCGGCGAATGACAGTAGCTGATGCAAGCATGTCAAACAATTTTCTGCACATGTGTTTTGCTTGCAGTTCTGCATGCTTCACTGCGTCCAGAAATTCTGCACATGTGTTTTGGGCATAAGCCACTGCGCCTACAGCTTAAAAGTAGGAATTTCGGAATTGAAACGCGAACATGTAAATTTGCTTTTCTAAATATGCTTAAGTGTGCGGCAAATAAATACACAGCCCTTACGCAACTCTGATGAAATTTTTGTTTATAAAATATACAGATTAGGTTGCCTAAGTGCCTAAGTCCTGAAAAATATACGTAAGGAACAAAGCAAAAGCGTTTTCTTATGTAAAGTGGCGTTATCTTTTTTTGTAAGACGTGTTTTGTAAATGAAAATGATCGAAAGATATTAGTACAAATAATTTTCAAATATAGCCTTTTAAAATAACACACACATTTATTTCATCCTGGATTGTGATGCTCCATTTTGAATCATTTAGTTGTGAACAGAACGAAAAATCTCTACGCTAGGTAGCTCATTCTTAAGTAGAAGTTACTGCGTTTTTTACGTTCACGGAATACCTATAAATTTAATTTTTCAGCGGAGGCTCATTTTAAGGTTACCAAAAATGATGTAATATCAAATACGAAATACAAATAAAATAGAATTAAAAAAAAAACTCAGATTTCCCCCCAGATTTCCCTTCCGTCGAACAAAAAAAAAAAAAAAAAAAAAAAATCCGGGAGGGAAACCCCCAAACTGGCAACGCTGGCTTAAACCGACTTGCTGAGGTAGGTGTATTAACTCCGCACCTATACAAATATGGAGTTGTCAAAAAGCCGTATATTCACCGCGGTATGGCCGGAGTGAGGCAGTCAGAAGACGCGACTGCCGAGTGTTATACGATGGGAAATTTATCTGCGAGGTTAGTCAATCACAGCAGTTTTCACATTTGTGTGGTTAAATATCTGCCGTATAGGTGTCTATAAAAAATGGACTAATCCCCAGCTAATTTTAAAGACTGTACTCAATTACAATTATTTAGCTACGCCTAAAAGAATGACGACCTCAGTCGAAAGTTATTGTTTTTGTCAACAACTTCCCCCGCTTAAGCGAACTGTAAGCGGTGGGTAATACTGGTTCCGTTTCGGTAAACATTGTTTGATATGTGATCGTTTGAGACTATATATGATTTTCATAGCACTTTAAGATATTAAGGCGAAGATAAGTAGTATCATGTGTCGTTTGCGTTACGCATAATGTGCTCTGCCATAAATAACACGAGAGAAACCTAAACACATTTTATCCAGATGTGTGCCTTTGTACATATTTGGATATGTAGCTTACTAACAATACACGTAAGCAGGTAATGCAATAAACTGAAAGGAATCCTGTCAATCAACCTTTTTTTTTTTTTTTTTTTATTATAACTAAGTAGGTTCACTGAGTGTTTTGAAAAAAAAAAAGGGAAGGTGGGCTAATTTTGTGAAACATTATACCTACAGAGCTGTCAAAAGCTTTATTTCAGGACAGTTTGGTAGGCTTGGTAATGGCCGCATACGCTTGGTGGCTTTCTTATAAGTTATTTGTGGACTTTTAATGTACTGAGTATGAGAATAAATTCTGAAGCCTTTTGAGTATAATTCGTTTATATATTGAAGGAATTTTCAAAGATTTCGTACAATTTTGGACAGTATGTGACTAAAAGGTACTCCAACGAAGGAATTGAGACCAAAGCGTTGGGTGTTCATCTGTGACATTAATAAAAATAAAATTTGTTCTAACCTTAAGATAAAGATATTCAAAAAAGAGAACATTCGTTAAAAATAGAGGACAAAAAATAGAGCGAACGAAATACACTTACAAAAACTTAGAAAATTTATTTTATTTAACATAAGCAATTTTTGATAATTCATGTTTAAAAGGGAGCTTTAAAAATATTTTAGTAACTGACCCGGAGAACTTCATTCCGTAAGATATAAATATTAATTTTGCACATGCCGCTTTATGTAATTCGGCCAATTTAAATTTTTTATTCAAAACTTATACAATAGAAATAACTGAAGTATAGCAATGTATACTTGTATAGATGTGTTTCATTCAAACCGCAATGATTGAGGTGTCTGCCAGCAGTCTGCTTTTTCAGTAAAGTGCCTTATTTATATCCGAAACACGACGTACAAAGTGGAAGGCTTACTAACACGTGAGCAGGAGCACGCCACGGCCACATACAATTGGCGATGTGAGAAACATATATGCGAATTCAAGATTGATGCCACAGATTTCCAGGAAATTGAAATAACAATGGCAAATCGTTCTGAATAAGCGGAATCCACGGAATGAGAAGGATTGCCCTATAATTTCCCCTTCAAAATCGTCGCTTGCGTGACATTTGATTTGATATTCTTCACAATCAAATCAAACGTGTTCCGTGGCAAACTTGACAGCAAAATTATAACTGAGCCGGCTATCAATTTTAAATTGTGTAGAGGTAAGCCCGAAAGATCCAAATAATTCAAAAATCCAAATAGTCCCCATATAGTTTTGTTTTCACAACAAAAAGTAGCATAATGTCCTTTCTTGGGCCCATATACTAATTTAAACATAAAAATTATAAAAATCGAACGATCCGTTCCCAAGTTATGATCGATTGATTGATTGATTTGATTGATTGATTAATTGATTATTAATTTTATTCTTATAAATTCATAAATTTAAGAAATACTACATTCAATATGAAATACTTCAAGTAAATATGTAAAATATAAGAAAGGTTGGTGACATTCATTATTTATATAAAGGTAATAAATAGCTTTGAATGCCACTTCAATTGGCTAAGATAATACATAATAAAATAAATTGGGTGGGGTGACCCTTTAAGAATTCCAAAATTTCAAAAAAAAGTAGAAAATCAACTTAAAAAATAACAATAGGAAGACCAAAAAAAGATTACATAAATGAGTGTACTTATGGAAGTCAGTGTCTTTTAAAAGTAGCTGTACCCACCCGGTTTTGCCCGCACCTTTCTTAGGAATCCTGCTCACATTTCGCAAAGTGCTTTATTTGGACAATGCATTAATAATAGAAATAGCTTTTAATTTTGAGCCCGTTTTACTATCTCGCTGATGCTTTGTAAAGTACCACCTAAAGGGGCCAAAACCATCCTATCTTTCAAACTGGAACCAACCATACACAATCGGTTGAATTGTTTCGGAGATCTATAACTGCGCCACCTATGAGGTCTAAACGTATCATATTTCTTAAGCTGGAACCAACCATGCCCATCCACAACATTGCATTAAAACCGGTTGAGCGGTTTCGGAGTTCGACGACAGCGCCACCTATCGGGTCCAAAAGTAGCCTATCTTTTAAGATGGCCTAAACCTGAAATACACCAATAAGAACCAAACAAAAGAAGAAAAATGAAAATTGGGTCAGTGGTTATCGAGTTATATCGTCATTGAGTTTGACTTAGCAAATTTAAAGAGAATTATATCTATAGAATATTACAATATTCAGTCTGTTCGTTTATTTAAATAGTCCATACACCCGTAAATGCTTGAATTTCACATTAAATGGAAATTTAACTCACATAAAAAAAAAAAAAAAAAATAGTTGGCGCAACAGGTCCGGAGAGACCCTAGGCCTAGCTTCTCACAACCATTCGTTTTGTGTGAGTTTCTCATTTTTGGAACGAATGGAAGGGATCTATAATTTTATGCCGACTCCAAACGGCTAATTGAGAAGCTCTTTCAAGACATTTATACTCTCGGATGTTTGTCAGACGTTCGCAGAGGTAGTGCAGCGGAAAAAAGCCCTAAGTCGGAATTGGGCTTTTGCGGGATTCGAACCTGAGATCCCCGCATAGCAGTCCAACACACTAACCACTAAGCTACTGCGACTACAATTTAACTCACATGCCAAACAAAAAATTAACCATAAACAAATCATACTGAGACCCCCAACTCACAATCCTCTTGCCGCTGGCCCCTTCAATTTTTGCCAGGAATCCGCCATTTTGTTGTCCTATCCGTGTACGCCAATTCCTATCCGTTTCGCTTTGCCCACAGTGAACGGGGAAAAGATTAGGTGCGAATGTGTTGGTGGAGAGGATTTTTGACATTTTTCAATACGAATTTTCTATGCAACGTATTTAGCGCACCTAAACTTTTTGGGAGCGTAAAAATTAGCTTGTAGGCAAATAACTGTTAATCGGTCGAAGATGGGGATCTCAGTCTCTCTTACCTCTAAAATTAACCTTTTATATTCATTTCGGCCGACGCAACGTGAACACGGGAAGTCTAGTTTAGTTTAGTTTATTTATTCAGCAAACAAAATAACAATACTTTAGTGATTACTTGACAACAATAAAACACAATAAATAAAATATATATTAAAGATTGCCAGCATTACTTAAAATTATAGCGAATTATTTTTAAAAGAAAATCTTCTTAGACTAAAGTTGCTCACATCGTCATTTGAAATATTCCAGTATAAAAGTTAACGTTTGGGTTGACAGCCGCAAACCGCAAGCAGCCAGCTCTTAGCTACTTTCTGTCTGGATGTAAAATGTAGTAGTTTTCTGAATTTTTGAAGTAGATTAAAACGAAATACCTAACACCGTGCTTACATCTCGCTATAAATAACATGATTTACCAAATCTTTTGGAAAATGGAATGAAATTTATATAATTTAAAAAAGAGAGATATGTATAGAAAATAGAGAACAAAAATAGATAGGTACGAAATAAAGAAGATAGTGCAAAAAAGATCCGACCGACAAAAGAGAATAATATGTTCTCTTTTAAAGAGATACGATGAACACCCTACCAAAGCCGCCTCTTCTCGAGTGTTCTTTCAAGTTTTCCAAATTTGGAGAACACGTTCGACTATCTTCAAATTTCTGGAAAAGCTTTTTATGTGATACTCTGATTCCCATTGCTGTAGCTACAATATTTCCTTGAAGACTTGAAGGGGCCTGCGGCCTGACTTGTACTTCTGCTACTGGTCTTCAATACAATCGGCGATTATTTAAGTCAGTTGATGCGAGCTGACATGCATTCCTGGAACGTGTCAAATATTAGGCCGTTTTTTATTATGCTCACATGATCTATATAGATCATTGATTTCCATGTTTAACAACAACAGTTGGATCTCGTACTATTGCTGTATTGTAAACCATAAAAAAGACCTTTGAATTTTCCACTTGATCCCCTTAAATTTGTACCGGTCCTTGGTCTTGTAAAACTGAGCTGTCCCGGAACGTTTCTTATGGCCTTTTTACATCGCACCGAAAACCGTGTTTTCGTCGAAAACTCATCGATGCATTCACACCGAACATCAACTAGTTTCCGTTTGACGTTTCAATCAGCTGTGAGACACTAGTCGTGAAATTTCTGTGTAAACTAGGTATTTTGGTAACAAATTTCGATCGCATTAATTAACAAATAAAATGAATTCAGAGCATTTAAAAATAATATTAGCCCATAAATTAAGTGTGGACAATGATTTTAAGTTCTGATTTGTGACTTCTGTTGGGTCAGCTGTTCTGCTGAATTTGCCGAATATTGCAAAAGGTGTGTTTGTTTCAACAACCCAACGATTGGAAGTCATTTTCGTGAAAAACGACTTAAACAACTAGTTTTGAAAACTGAAATGTGTATGGGAAAACTTCTGTTTTCGACTAATTTGTATAGTGATTCTATCAATATCAAGACTGACGTGACGAAATCTGAGTTTATGTAAACCATATCTGAATTTTCAGTTAAACATTTTTTTTTCGTGGATACAGGATACCTATATAATAACTTATGAATAAGACCTACTCTTCTTGATAATAGGATATCAAAACCGAACTTTAGTCTTTACCACCATTAAGTTTAAGTTTTTGCACAAATAATAACTGACTTAAGATAAGAAGCTGTCTCCGTAACGCTGAATCTTTTTCATAACAATTTTGTTGTGTCACTGAACGTTTGTTAGACTTTCGCGGAACAATGAAACAAACCAGGTATTTAACCTAAGACCTCTCACTCAGTAATCCAATACAAGAATCACACTTTGCCCACCGCACAGAAAAAGTTGCTCAATTAAATGTTTTTTTTTTACAGTTTTTTCAAGCAAACCAAATTACATATTCGTCGGATTGTATTTTTTGTCCAAACTTCGAAAGCAAAAAACCTCATCAACAAATTTGCCCACCTATACCTAATGGCTGTAACCATTAAAAGAATGAAATTAATAGCTCACGTTTCGCAGATTCGTATCCAAATGGTTTTTGCTTTTATTGCCGGCAATCTATCAATTGGTGGAGATTATTTGGTTAATGTCAAACATGGAAAACTAATTTCACATTATACTGCTCTCTGTATGGAGTCAGCACTCAACTCAATTAGATGCTAACCACCCGCAACGGGGGGGATTTTCGACTTGTGGTGTTGTTTTCTCGAAATTGATAAAATTCTATAGTTGTTTGAACAATGACGATGATTATGAAGTTGGAATCGGGCTTTAAAACAAAATGTTGATATCGTGAAGTGCACTTGACACAAACTTTCAGTGTGAACGCACCCTTAAACCGATTACCGAACTGTCAATGTCAAAATATTCATTAAAATCTAAATTTTCATCATGGTGAAGCATACGAGGGAACAACGTTTACAAATAATTAAAATATACTAGGTACCGAATTTCCGAGTCGGCGGTTTTAGAGCGTTAACGCCAATTTTCAATCTTCAGCGATGAAGCGCATATTTGGTTAAACGGCTTCGTCAATAAGCAAAATATGCATTACTGGACAGGTGAGACTGAGAACCCTCATCTGCTTCAAGAAACAGCACTTTATCCGCAAAAGTCACTGTTTAGTGCGGTTTTCATGCCAGTGGCGTCATTGGGCCGTTTATTTTCTTCGATGAAAATGACCGTCACGTTGCGGTAAATGGTATTCGCTACAGAGATATGTTGGAACGTTATTTCTTTGAGCAATTGCATGAATTGTACATCAGCGATATGTGGTTCCAACAAGACGGTGCACAAGCCACAAACCCAACATCGGGTGCAACAATTTGTTTTGAGATATCTGAAGTTGTTTGTATTTTATTTAAAAAACGAGTTGGGTCTGTTAAGTCCTCAATGAAAGACCCTTTAAGTGGCCCATAGACATCACACTTGTGCGCACACTGGTGTGCGGTGTGCGGAAATGTGTGCCGTCTGTGGGCTGGTGTGCACACCGATTTTTGGTGTCACACACGGTGCGAGTAAAAATCAAAACTTTTTGATTTTTGGTGTCGGTGTCTCGATCGGTGTGATGTGTGTGGGGTTGCACGCGCATTCAAAGAAAATGCCATTTTCGGATGTTTCTTTCATAATGAAGAGAAGAGGAAGGTATGCCGTTGATAAGAATGAAAAACAACATCAGTCAAATGGCCACCACGAGCACGCATACAGGACCATATCCTTTCACAATAACACCGCTTATTGAAAAACCCTTTAGATGTGTACAAAGAGTTTCCGGAGCTCTGGCAAATAAAGTCAAGTGAATATAAAAACCGTGATAAAAAAAAAGAAGCATGGGAAACCTTGCTGCAGAAATATAAAGAAAATGAAAGCCACGCAACATAGACAGCGATTGCAATTAATGCGCAAGCCTCATCGTCCGCATCACTCATGATTTAAACTTTCCTGGTTGAGACCACTTGCTTAACTAAAGTGTGTATGATTTGGTATGGCGTGTGTGGCGGAATGCCACACCGGTGTCAGTACACCGGTGTGCACACAAGTGTGATGTCTATGGGCCACTTTAGTGACATCGGTTGTTCTGTCATTTGGGTGAGGTAGCAGAAAATGTGTGCATCAAATATTAGCCATTAGGAATAATTTTCTTGTGGGTGTCCTTAATATGATCTATCTTGGAGTTGAATAACGTGTTAAGCGCTCACTACCATGCCCTTTCAATGCTACACGGTAATTAAATATCCACATTCCACATAATTAATTGCACTATAAATTCCACTTAGCTCTTTAGTCTGACACCCGTTTGGATAGGTGGCACAAGCACTTTATGACAATGTATTACATAGTTACGTATCTGATGCACCGCGCCACTAGAATTAAGCGACGCAAGTTAATTAATTAAAAGCGCGATTAATAAACTGTCACTACTTACTCTAGCTTAAGTGTTTTGTCACTCTCCAAAGAGCTTATGTTTTATAGTTGTTGTTTTTTTTTACTGAAAACGACCTCATTCGAATTTAATTAATTTTTCGCTCAACTATGAGGGTGTCATTGTCATATTGCAATTCTGTTGTGTTTAAAAATGTTGTTATTTTAATAAAAATCTCTTGGCTATATCATTTCAATATGTTATTTTGTATTAAATTTTAATGAGTTTGCTTGCACATGCTGTGAGTAGGCAACAAGGCCTGGCTTACCTTTCGTAATAAGTCCCGCACACATTTCGCAAGGTGCAAAGCGCAAAGTGAACAATTATGTATATTTAATTATATTTTAAAACGTTAGCTCCGAAAAATTGTGTTTGAAGGTGCAACACCCCTTTTTCATTACTGCCACATTGTGTAGAATACTTCCAGCAGGCCGTTTACCAAATTTCAAGCCTAAAACTGTCATAAATGTCAAGCTGTGGTTGTTTATCTAATTTTGTTGTAAATTAAGTGCCTCGCTATTTTTTTGTTGCAAAGTATTCACTTAAACGCGTAAAATCCCTCACAAACTGCGTAAACTGAAGAAATTTACCACCTCGTAAATGAACTGTCAGATTTTGTATGGAGAATAGTTTACGAAGGCCTCATCATTTTGCGCAACCAATTACGCTCGGAAATCGACTGCAGAAAATTACGTAAATTTACAAATGTCAAAGTGTGACCTGCTTTTCATGTTTTGTTTTTTTTTTTTGAGTTGCAGCACTGACGGTAAGAATTTAATTAAAGAGATATTTATTCTATTGCTTTTTCGTTATCTGCACTTCTGCAGCCAATTATGGAATGACGTTTGCGAGGGTTGTTCACTTAAAACACCGCAGAAATTTTTGAACTTACGAGCAGAGACAATACTGAGACCCCCCAACTTCGACCGATTAACAGTTATTTGCCTACAAGGTACAAGCTAAATTTTACGCTCCCAAAAAGTTTAGGTGCGCTAGTATTGTTGCATAGAAATTCGTATTGACAAATGTCAAAAATCCTCTCAACCAACACATTCGCACCTAATCTTTTTACATTTCACTGTGGGCAAAGCAAAACGGATAGGAATTGGCGCACACGGATAGGACAACAAAATGGCGGATTCCTGGCAAAAATTGAGGCGGCCAGCGGCAAGAGGATTGTGAGTTGGGGGTCTCAGTATGATTTGTTTATGCTTACGAGCTGCCTAGAACTATGGGATGAAGTGAATAGGTACCCTTTGTTTGTGTTTAGTCAATGCACATCAAAGTTATAGTTGTACAACATTAGCCCATATAAGTGCAGATAAGTAACGTTTTAAACGATTTTTCCCTTCCCGGTAGTAGGTTAGGTAGTAGGTACAATGAAAGCATTAACAGTTGCGTCTCAGTGCTCCAATGAATTGTTTCTTAACCCGTAAAAAAAAAACGCCTTTTTTCTCAGCGTACTTTCATAAAAAAAATCTAGTACATATATATATAAAAAAGCTGAATGTCCTTTTTTGTCGTACCGATTACGGTTTTTTAATGTAATAATTTTTATAAAATGAGGACCTAATGGGAGGCGCATTTCCGTAGGTTATTTCCACCTTCTCGCATACATTGTTTTGTTAGAAACGATAAACATTGCAAAATATATACAGGGCTTGATGAACGCAATAGAAAGAAAAATAAGACAGAATACATTGCATATTAATAGGCTTCACGTTTGGTTCTACCGATTTATGTGTTTACGCAACATAATGGATTTATGCTGCGTCGTAAGACATATTTCGTAGTTTATGATCATTCAAAAGATAATGCAATCACAAATACAACAACCGACGATTCCAATAGGAATAAATGTTTTGAGCGATTTATAAATGAAAAAAGTTTTATAGAACAGAGTTCTGCTCGATTTTAAATTATGTAGTTGTGGTTTAATGAGTATAAATCCTTTATTTAGCGATGGTTATTATTTCGAATCAAAATTTCTCAAAACGGGGAAGTTAAGGACTATTCACATGAGAGCGAACTGCGAATAGGCGAATTGCGAACAAATCAATTAGACCGTATTTATCAATTGAAAATTGGTATTTGTTCTATTACAAAACCATTATATTTAATTAATCTAACATCTAATCTAAAAAAAAACATGAATCTCTATTGATTTAAACAGCTAAATTAATAATTTAAGCAATTTTCCCGCGAATTGAAAATTCTTGCCGCGAACTGTCACACTTTATTCACAATCCACACAAAACAGTCGTGATCCACAAACCCACGAATGAAAAATTCGTTCGAACTTAACCTTTAAAAATGAAACTGATACGCGGGTATCTGCGACCAAAAAAAGTTTTCATGTGAATAAAGTGTCAGAAACTACGAATATTCGCGTGTTCGCAGTTCGCAATTCGCTCTCATGTGGATAGTCCTTTAGTGCTCTTTCATTAACTGAGTCTAATACCCTATTCACACCGTACCGAAAACCGTGTTTTCGTCGAAAACTCGTCGATGCATTATTACCGAAAACCAACCAGTAGAAATCGGTTATAACAATACCTGATATAGCGATGAACCGGATAAAACAATATGTTTTCAAAGTCCCGGCAAAACTCCATTGAATTCAAGGTAATTAGCAATCGGTTACAACGATGCCGGATATAACGATGACATCGGTTATAGCGATGAAAATTTACCATAATTAAGTCTAAAAACTGTTTATAGCGATGGTAAAAAAGGTGTTCTTACATGCCTATAGCCAATTTTCATTCTGCTTCTAAATATGTATCGATAATATGTATGCACATACACATACAATACATATATGTACTATATAGACAATTGTTAAATTTTCTGTAGCCACTGCAGTAACTGTGACTCGATTTCCATAACTCTGATGATTTCATTAAGTGTTAAATTTTCTTTGAAACAAGTTGAGTGTAGATAATTGTTAAGATGGTGACAATAATTAAGCGAAAATCATTTTCCATTGCCCAAAAATATGACATTATTTCAAGAATTGAAAGTGGCTTAAGAATTCATGTACCGGATATAACGATGAATCGGTTATAACGATAAAACTCTAAGGTCCCTTCGATATCGTTATAACCGATTTGTGCTGTACATAGTTTTCGTTTGACATTTCAATCAGTAACAAATGTCGATCGCATTAATTAACAAATAAAATGAATTCAGAGCATTTAAAATAATATTAGCACCTACATTAAGTGTGGAAAATGTTTTAAAGTTGTAAGTTGTGGCATTTGTGTTCGGTCAGCTGTTCTGCTGAATTTGCTGAATATAGCAAAAGGTCTGTTTGGTTCAACAATCCAACGATTGGAATTCGTTTTTGTGGAAAACGATTTTAACCACTAGTTTTAAAAACTAAAATATGTATGGCAAAACTTGTGTTTTCGATGAAGTTTTCTAGTGTTTCCGCGAAACCCCAGTTTTCGGCTCAGTGTCAATAGGGTATAAACCTCTGATACTCAACTCAAAACACAAATCAATTGGAATTTTTCTCGGAATGCGATATGCGATCAAATTTTGGCCGCTTGGTTTTCCTAGTACATACTTTTTAAACACTTAAGTATGTTGCTAATAAAATATTCGAATAATTGTTAGTCCGCTACAATGAGCGCACATTAAGAGAGAACATTTTTATTGATAGAGAATTAGCGACATGACAAACAAATGTTGTCCTCAACTAATGTTTACTTTCACGCTACTGCACCGTGAAGTATTTTTAATTAAAATAAGCCCACTTTTGTCTATCCGATTTCGTTTATAATTAACTGAACACTCAAAGGAACTTTCGCAGACAGTCAGTTTACAAGCGAATATCTTACTTGGGTATGGGTTGCATTAATGAGAAGGAAATGGAAAATTAGTGCTTATTTTGTTTTGCAGAGGGTGGGCGGCGAATTTTACCTAGGGCACGGGTGGTTATCATTTTGTTTTTAGCGTGGACATGAATATTCAGTGACGACATCTGCAGATGTTACCTTAAGTATGAAATTACGGCAGCAGTCTGTTTCGATTTACTACGCAATTTAGTCGCAACCGGTGGGCACATATATAAAATACAAAAACCACCAGGATGTTTGGATACAACTTTGAAAGTATAATACAATTAAAAACAATTATGAGTTTTTTTTCTACAAGCTCTGACAAATATAATTCTCTATTGGTAGATTGACTACCTTTTCTTTACTTTTGAATATGAATCTCAAGAGTGGAATATACTTCCTGATCCTGAAGTGAGCGATTTATCCCACGACAAAAGGGAAGAAGGAATATGCTTGATGCCAATATTTAAATTCCTACGCGAGAAAAGGAAATTTGCAGTGAATGCAACTGATTATCTCTCTTCCTACTACGTAAATCTATATTAAAAATATGGGTTTCAATTCGAACAGAACACATGGAACTAGAAATGTTACACGAATGTTTTTACCGGACAATTTGTCTTTTCTTTTCGTGGCATCATTTAATTGTTTGTCTTACAACAAAGGTATTTTTATTTATTTCCCTTTTTCCCTACATATTTTGCCATTACGCAGACTTTTTGCGTAATCTCACTTAAACGAACTTAATTGACTGACTGTTGAGTAATGAAACTAATTAAGCATTAGGACTTTGATCTTGAACTCGGCGGTACGGTAATAACAGTAGGGGGAAGTCAAATTTGAGTCATCGGCAGTTTGATTCCCCAAAATGATTGTTGGAACTTGGAAGGTCTTTGAATAAATATTTTTTTGATTCACTATACTGCGTGAACCTTGAAGAGGGGTTGCGGAGTGCGTTCGTTTCCGTTGTGTTCCGCTTTAAAATGAACCTCGTTTCCAAAGTACATGCCCAACTAATTAAAATTATCAATTGTTGCACCAAGATTCAATGCAATAATCGCCTTGGTTTGTTTACTATAGTGAGGCTTGGATCAAAAGTATAGAAATATGAAGGAAGCTACATAATGTGCAAGCAAATTAATCTTTTTAATAAAGACCAGGAAGTGGACTAAACTTTCCATTCAATGATTTCTGTATTAGCTGCAAAAATAAAGGCAATCATTCTCTTTCAATCAAAACTAATTCATGAGGAACCAATGAATTTCGAAAGAAAATGTCATCGCGCTATTTAATAAAGAGTCAGCACATCAAAGCGCTGACAAAGCAAAAGCGCTAGGTTTGCATGAACACGGTCACTCTGAACGCATACCAGTTGCCAGTTCAGTGGCGAGTGGCGACACTTGAAGTTATCATTTGCTTGTCACTTTTCTCTTTTCTCGGGAGTTTGAGATCGCCCTGTCTTCCTTCTTATGTGATCGATGAACGATGACATTTAGAGTGGGATACATTACACATATTCCTTGAAGTGTCATTAGGTACTAAAAAAAAAAAAAAATATTGTTGGTGCAACAGGTCCGCAAGGACCCTAAACCTAGCTTCTCACAACCATAGTTTTGTGTGAGTTTTTCACTTTTGGAACGAATGGAAGGGATTTACAATTTTATGCCGACTCCAAACGGCTAATTGAGAAGCTCTTTCAAGACAGGTATGATCTCGGACGTTTGTAAGACGTTCGCCAGAGGTGCGGCGCAGTGGAAAAAACCCTAAGTTGGAATTTATTTTTTTGCGGGATTCGAACCTCGACCCCTCGCTTAGTAGTTCAACACACTAACCACTAAGCCACTGTTCCTACAAAGTGTCATTACTGTCAAAGGAAAAAAAGGATTTATGACATTTCATTGACGATTTATTTTCAGTAAAGCAAGCATCTTTGAGAGGAATAGTCTTTTTCTTTTTCGCTCTTCAACATCGGATAACCATCAACCAAACCAACCGTCTTCTTATCTTAATTTTTGTAGCTAATTTCAATTTTTAACTTGAATAAAGTTGTTAAAATTGATCGAAAATAATCTTTCATAAAATCGTCGCAAGATTATAACTTATAACATTAGAATTGTTTTTCTTTTGGAAACAACTCTTTCGTTTCCGGCTTCGGACAGTTTTTGGACCTTGGGTGGTTTTTGAATATACTAACCAGCTCTTCTGTCAAAACTGATGACAAGTAAAACCTTCCAAGCACCTAGGGTCAATAACACAGAAGAACAAGTCCACAAGTTTAACGAGAGTTGTATGTACTTACAACTGATGCGTACGTACCTCGTATTTAAACTTGCAACTTTGCGTTACTGAATTGTAGCCGGCTTATTAAAATTCAATTCAACGACAAGTACTTGTGGTACTCAAGTGTTACGAGTACCTATTGAATTCGTTTGTGCTTGTGAAACTGTGTAAAAGACCCCTAGGAAGTCACATAGTTTAGGGACAGAATTTACTAAGTGGAGTGACGAAATTTAAAAAGTTTCTTATGTCGTTTTCCATTGGAATTTTCAAATTTTCCTCTGAGATTTCTGATTTTTTGTGTCCAATGGAACATAAAACGAGATTTTTCGTCCTTTGCAATTGTGGTCGTGCGTGCTTTAAAAGTCAGCTGTTTTTAAATTGTAATTTGTGTTAATAAAAATCCATTCAATTTACCTTGATATCTATCATCGGCCAAAGGTAATTTTTCTCTATTTTTCACAGACCTGTCGCCCAAAACGGAAGTAATAACACACTTTAAAGTTTGACAAATGACAAATTATTTGGTTTTAGTGTTACATAAGGCGTTTTTCTTTTTTAGTTCAGAGCTGAGCACTGAACTGAGCTCGAGCTATATGAGCGCGCTCTGAACCAAGCGTGCTCAGATCGTTCTGATGATTTTCTGTTTTTCCTGTTTCTTTTTTCTCTTAAATATGACTGGAAGTGTGAATGTATACGTGTAATCAGCATTTTACTCAGCCTGCTCACTGCTCAGTCAATTAATTCTGAGCTCATAGAGCGCACTCTGATCATGCTCTGAACGAAAAAAGAAACACAAATTCGAGCTCTGATGTATCTGAGCTAAAAAAGAAACACAAACTTTTTGTATAACAGTTCAGGTTGTGCTCTGAACTAAAAAAGAAAAACGCCTATAGTAGGTGCAGTGTTGCCAGCCGCTTTAAGTGAAATTCCCCTTCACAGACCTTAATATTCCCCTTTTTCCCCATTCTTCGTGGTGACATTCCCCATGGATTCCCCACAATGTTTTTTTAAACAGAATAATAATTAAAATGGGCAGTAATATGATTTTGTATTTTTATTAAAAAAAAAAAACAAAATGAAATCTTAATTCATTAAAAAAAAAACACAGGCAGTAAATTCACACAGTAAAAATTCAATTCATTGCACTCTTAGTATTAAAATAAAAAAAAAATAACGAACATTATAAAAATAGGAAGAAAATTGAAGGTAAAGTACAAATTATTTGTATATAGAATTATCAAACAAAAAAAAAAATGTTTTTTTATGGGTTTGAAATTAAAACACTCCACATTAATATTCCTGAACCCTGATCTTATAAAGCAAATAAATAATTTCTAAATTTTGTTCTTTTGTAAAATTTGGTAAGAGTTCTTCACAGCCAACGTACCTATGAGTTCAGCCCAACGTGAATGTCCTTGAGGTCAATCATATTATATCCGTACTCTGAAGCGAAATCACTATATTTTTCATAAGTCAGCAATTTATCAAAGTCTTCTTCTTTTGACATTTTGGGCTAGTTTGAGTTTGAGTGTCAGTTACATGTACTCATGGCTAAAAACAAATCATGCACATTTCACACTTTTTCTCTTTAAATCCTGTTCAAGGTTCTCATCAGTGTGCACGTCACATGCGCAAAAAGCTGGATTCCGTTTGAAACGTAATATTAGAGTTAAGTGTTCACATTTTATTATTTTTTTATTTTCCCACATTTCGTTCTAGAAGAGGAAAGATTCCCCTTTTCCCCTTTCATCAAATTTTTGAATGAAATCTCCCACAAAAAGGGGAATTCCCCACGAACTGGCAACACTGAGTAGGTGTGAATCTAGCTCAGAAATCGAGCCTCGAAAAATTGTTTTTTTTTCCGGCCAATGGAACATGAAATCTGACAGCAAACTGAGAGAGCACAAAAACTGCCCTGAATATGAAAAAAAATATTTTTCTGTCCTAATGGAAACCGTCATTAAACTTGTCACTTTCACCGAACGTTTGAGATTCGACAACTGTCACCCACAATCGCCGTCTTCTCGCTCAATTCATCAACTTCGCCTTTCATTTTTTAAAAAAAAAAACTTGGACATCTTCCAAGGAAAGACTGCGCGAAGCTCAACTCAACTGATTCCCCTCCACAATGCATACTCTAGCGTCGCATCGTCTGGAAAGTTTCCCAACTTTCGATCCACGCACAAACGACTCGATTACTCTGGCCAAATCAAAGCAAAATCCTCAATTAAATCAAATACCTAACTCCGGTAAATAGAAAAGCCCATTCTAGGAAACATTAATTAAAATGACTGTGAAAGGACCCCTCCCACCCCGCCAACCCACTTAGCTACACAATCCTTTCTATAAATCCAATTATCTGTTGTTAATAATAAAAGCGAACACTTGCCAATTCGCCTTATCGCACACATCGCAGCAGTATAGCTGTAGTTGAGTGTACCTCATTTTCCAATTTATTTTCCTAATGCGAAAAGCACATAAGACTGCTAGGCCGTTTCTTTGTCCTGACATTGTTTCTTCGCTCGAGTGGAAAAATTACTACGAACGGGGCGCGGGCATCAGCAACCAGCAGAAGCTTCAATGACAACTGAGATTGAAAACTGACTTTGCGCGATGTCGCCACTCGCCATGTACCTACTGTCGCCTAGAAAATTGCTCATCCGCCCCGTAAATTACCATTTTCAATGCTCATCATCTCAGGCTCATGCGACTGGATAGAGACTTTATTGGGGATTTCCTGATTTCGAAAGGAATGTTACTGTTTCAACGCCGGCCGTCGCCGTATTCAACTTGAATGAGTGTTCACTGTTCTCACTGTTCACCCTTATGCGTGCACCGACACCAACACTCACTGATCATGAAAATTGACTCTTGGATACAAATTTCCTTTGACTTACTGCCTGGAGACGGGTGACTGATGGTGTGGCGAAGTAACTGTGACTGTTATTATACAATTTTCATGTGGTTCGTTCTATATATAGAAATTGTGTGACAGCTCGGGGTGTAGCTTGTCGCACTGGATATGGGTGTCACCTAATGGAGGCAGATTTTTATCATTCCCCACTGAAACCTGAAAGTCGTTATCAAATCGAATCACTCAACGAAGGCAGTACGTAATGGTTATCGTAGTAATCACAGCTACCAGTAGACAGATAGATACACGACCACCGGAGAAAAGAATGTGTTACCTGTTACTATCTGGGCTTTAAAATTGCAAATCCCTCGGATATCGGATTTGTGAGTATTGATTGCGAAAGCATGCGGATTTGTGTATTTGCGGATTTGAGAATAAAGTATCGCACTATAAAAATAAAAGTTGTTAATTCTTTTGTCAACAAGATTATCTCGACTTTGTGTGGAATTGTCTCTTGTCTATCAAACAAAACGCACTGTGGGAAAATAAAGTGCACATAGGTACACATCTACCTCTGTCAAAGACGATCCTTTTTGCCATCAGAAAGTGCAGTCAAATGCAGTTGTTCTTACTTATTTGTGAAAGGAGTTTACAACAAATACCTACATATTTGCATCCGACAAAAAAAAAAGAGGTTTGTTTACAGAACACAATAGGGGCACTGGCAGAGATACAGAGCGCACTTACGGAATGAACGAGCACGTTAAATTATGCATGGTTATTTCTAAAAGAGCTCTGGCATTAAACAGAACTCACATGAATGCTCAGCGCTCATTCATGATATGAGATATGACATGACGGCAGTCTGACTTTGCGTTTTAATATTTTTAATTTGAAGACTCTACCGGCTATGATGTCATGCATACTAGTTGAACCAACCTTCACCGCAGTTGATGGATGCAGTTTGTCGGAAGAGACGGGGCGCAATAAACTCTGACGCTGTGCTGTAAACAACTGACATTACAGCTAATTTGACATTTATGTGTGGGGGGGTAGCAGTGGAATTGGAACGTTTGCTTAAATTTGAGTCGATAATATATCTACTGAAATTCAATACTCTGTCACCTCAACGCAGTGAAAATGCACATTTTTCTTGTGATTGAGATATAGGTTTCTGGCAAGCCCAATATTCACAATTCCGTGTTGAACGTGTGCGTGCGTCGGCGCGCTTTGATATGCTTTATCGAAACTTTACGATTTTATATGCCAAAGCTCGTGAGCAACAATTTTTGGCTAAAAAAACACAAATTCAGAGCAGAATTCAAATTTCAAGTCTACCTACTCCTTTTTTTTCTTATATCTGTATATGCACGAATTGAAAAAGGATTCTCCAAAATACAAGAAAATCATATTTACATATCAAAGCAAAAAAAAAAAGGTATTCGTCATGTCTACACACTAAATTAATTAATTTGAATTGAAAAAAAACTCAAATACCTCTTTAAAAGTTGTGTGTGATAAACGTTGGCGGATCTGTGCCACTCCAACTATGTACGGAAAACTCTTATGACCTCAAATCGAACAATTCGAAATTCTAAAGTTTTCAAACGCGCGTGATAGTAGAAAATAGGTCTACTCAAATATTGCGTTCAACCTTTTTTTTACGATATTTACGATCTAAAGTCGATTCAAACATTCAAAGCCTAAAGTTGTATTTTGTGTGGCAGCATACGAAGGCTTTGTTTCTACATAATCTGTCAACGCGACATGGTGAATTGGGTATAAGTCGTCACTTTTAAGCTGCAGCTGTCGCCTTACAAATGAATTTAACGCGTTGCTTGTTTCAGTTTACGAGGGTATCACTGAATGCATCAACTCGATAAGGATTCAAGCCGAAAACATAGTAAACCGGCTCGAGCAAAATATTTCTATACCAACATCACACTAGTTGAAGTTTGCATCTCAAAAAATACTTGACAGCTACCTACATCCAACTCAATGGAAAGCACATGCTAAAACGTTCATGTTGGCACGTTTATGGCATGAATTCTACCGTGCCATGGAGTTCGTTCAAAGGGTTATCAATTTTTCAAACCGAGCCAAAACCGGGTTTTCGCGAAAACACTCGAAAACTTCATCGAAAACAGAAGTTCTTCCATACATATTTCAGTTGTTTAGAGTCGTTTTCCACGAAAACACCACGAAAACGACTTCCGATCGTTGGGTTGTTGAAACAGACACACCTTTTGCAACATTCAGCAGAGAAGCTGACGAACAAATGTCGGAACTCACAACTTAAAATCATTCTCCACACTAGTTGATGGGCTAATATTCTTTTTAAATGCTCTGAGTTCATTTTATTTATAGTTTACATAGAAGTTTCACGACCTAGTGTCTCACAGCTGTCACATTTGACAGAAGAAAAAAAAGAAAACAGCAAAACATAAGAAAAACGCCTGTTGAAGTTCAGCAAAACAAACCTAATGCCCGCGTTCCACTGCCCGCTAGATTAATAGCGGCATGTCAAACTCCATATAAAAAAAACTGACATTTTACAAAAAGTGCTAGACGTCTAGCGCAAATGGAGAAATTTCAGTTTTTTTGATATGGAGTTCGACATGGCCGCTACTCATCTAGCGGGCAGTGGAATGTGGAACGCGGGCATTGTGTCGAACTACCTACTTTATGACAGTTGGCCAATGTTTCCTAATGTCTTATTCGAATGGGCGCTCTCAGAGCACTTTTTTTTTACACTCAGAGCACTTTTTATGTTCTAAAAAAAAAAACAGTCTTTTTCAGATTTCAGAACACGTTTGCAAATTTTTTCTCAGATTCAGAAATATGAAGCATATTTTACCAATACAAATGCGTTTGAGTTCGACAACTACTGATGGAGTTTTTGTTTTTTTACGTTTTCGTGAAGTTTTTCTACTGCAAAGAAATGCATTGCATCGGGTGAATCTATTTTTGTAAATTATTTATATATAAACATTTAAAAATCAATCATGACGGAAATTTCAAATTTGTTATTATAACTTTTAACCACGAATGGAGTACGCTTTGAAAAGTGTCGAAGGCTACACCCTACACATAGTCGAATCGCCCGAATATCAACACAAAAAAAAAAAAAAACAAATGACGTTTTTATGTTCGATTAGCCACACGAAATCTGAAATCTGAGAGCGAATCTGAGGAGTCCCAATCGAATACCACAAGTCTGTTACAAGGAGGAAAAACCGCTAAAGTCGAGTTTAGACGAAATTAAGTTTTTGATATCATTAAATTCAGAATGCTCAAATCTTCAAGATACATTGTTTCTAGCTCTTTATCTTCAAAATTGGAGCTACAATGCCGACATTTAATGATAGATAGTCTAGAACCATTTGTAATTTTTAAATTTTTAACGAAACTTTAATATGCTCTTGTCAAAAATTTTCAAATTCGACATTAGCGTTTTTTCCTTGTTGCAACAGAAGTATGAGTATATCTCCGTCTGTAGATCTCGGTTGTCTGAATGTCACCTTAAGTTCGATAACTTTTCCCCGTGATTAGTAATTTCCAAATTATTGTTATCGATATGTTCCAAAAACTACTCACCTCTCTGTGAACGAATGGGGATTTTTTGGGTCACGCCCAACGCAACGATGACAAGGTAACTTCTGCCAGAACAGTTCTCTCAGTTCGAGATTAATTCAAGGTTGAGGTACCTAACCCACAAATATGAAAATAGCCCAACCGTAATAGAGGTATCCCCATGGAGAGAGGGAGCAGATGGAATTTGGTTATGTGGTAAATTTTAGAAAGGTCATTTGTTGTATCGTTATCGTATACAAATTCAACGGAGCAAAATGCAAATCACTTCAATAGATACAAACGTGTCAAATTTTCAGATAAGTACACGAGTGATTTTCTAGGGACGCAATCCTTGGCAACCGCATTTACTATTGAAATTTTAATTAAGAAACAGGTTTAGGACGAGGACGATAATCTGCAATTTATTACTTCGTTAGTTCGGGGAATTGTATATCTGATTTATGGTGGACGGATGTGAGATTGTAACTGCTACCACTTGAGGCATGTAAAATTGGACCTTACCGCCCCAGTTGGCAGACAACTCCGGTGTCCTTTTTGAATGAAAGAGCATGAAAAAAAAAGAGTTTGTTGCTGCCTTACCTATATCGACGGGCTCTTGAATCTCTTGGATGGTTTCCAAAATAAATTCCCCAAGCACAATGCCACACCCCAGTGTGGCCGGTAACATACGTATTTATGTAGCTTTTACTAGTAAAACAGTTTACGATGTGGGTTAGTGGTGGGTTTTTATTGCATATTCACTTTTTTTTTTTTTAAAGAGGATTTCAAACGCTGGAGTGCCCAAATCCGGGATATTGTGCTTTGTTGTTCAATTGCTCGAACAAATTTGTTTATTGGAAAAATAATTTTAAGCACGTTCACTTTGTTAAGGAAAATTTAAACTTGTAGGGATCCTTTAAATTTGTGCGCATTCAAAATTTGTGCGAAATTTTAGGCGCATACCATTTTTGGTTTTTACTCTGTACTAATAAGTGAAGTCCAGGAAAGAGCTACATCGACGTGACCATTGATTTTTTTCCGTCAGCCTTTTGGTTTCCAACTAATGCAATCAAACAGAAATACTGGTCAATTTTACTGCCTGAAAGCCGCCTGCCTTTTACTTAAGTGCAGTAAAATGGACTTGAGCAGGTACAGAGGAGCCTATGAAACTAGCGTTCGCCACTTCAGCTTTAAATATCTGCCGCCCAGGATCGCTTTATCAAAACCCTCATCAGTTCCTGCCCCAGATTTTCAAAAGCCAGGCAAGTCTCCGGACATCCTCTAAGCCTTGCCTTGCATTCGACTGGGAATTTTCTAAACTGTTGGAAATATTCTTTTGTTACGCCTATTCATAAGTCCGGTAGTAGGAATGTGGTAACAAACTATCGTCCAATTTCGAAGATGTCAACGATTCCGAAATTATTTGAAAGTTTAGTGAAAGAAAAGATATACTTTTTTGTAAAGGAATCTTTATCCACCAATCAACATGGATTTATGAAAGGCAGGTCCACAGTAATGAATTTAACTGTATTTACCAATTTTGCTTTAACGGCAATAGAAGAAGGTTCAGGAAGGGTAGACCACAAATTGCTTACAAGAAAATTAGAAGCACTTGGTATCCATTCAATACTTAACAAGTGGATTGCATCCTACCTAAGTAACAGGATTCAGTTAATTAGAATAGGAAATACTTTTTCGAGACAGTTTGAAGCAAAGTCTGGTGTTCCTCAGGGAAGTCACTTGGGACCTTTGTTGTTTGCTTTATTTGTGAACGATATTGATTCAAGGGTGTCTTTCTGTAAGTGTCTAGGATTTGCTGATGACTGGAAGTTTTTTTGTAGAGTCAGTTCTATAGCCGATTGCCATAAGCTACAGGTTGACATAGACGCAATTACTGAGTAATTGTAATAATTTGCATTTGAACTTAGGGAAATGTAAGGTTTCATAATTTTTTCACATTAGGTGGCCTATATTCTATGGTTACTCCATGGCTGGGCACTTAATAAATAGATCTAAGGAAATTAAAGACTTGGGCGTCACGTTTGATTCGAAATTGAATTTCAATAAACACATAGACAGCACAATATCCAGAGCGAACTCTCTTCTTGGATTTATTAAGAGGAACAGCAAGGATTTTTCAGACATACATACTCTTAAAACCTAGCATTGTTCTTTAGTAAGATCAGTGTTGGAATACTGTTCTATTATTTGGTCACCAGCATATCAGGTGCATATAAATCGGATTGAAAGTGTACAAAAGTCTTTTTCAAGATATTGTCTTCGCCACTTTGATGGGTCCGTGGAAATGCCCAGTTATGAAGAAAGATGTCGGATAATAAACTTAAAGTCCCTGGAAACGAGAAGACTTATTCAGGACATAACGTTTATAAAAGACATCGCTTCTGGAAGAATTAACTCAACGTTTTTACTGTCCAATCTCTCTTTTTACGTTCCGGGAATTCCGTTACGTGAGCATGGCTTGTTTTATGAACATAATCATTCTACAAGCTATGGAAGGAATGAGCCTTTAACAAGGTGCATTAGGAGTTTTAATTCAATATGCAATTCCATTGATTCCAGTATTGATATTTCGATCAGCAGAATTGCATTTAAAAAAAGATTAAATGAATTGTTATAATTGCTCATAGGGTTTTTTTTTTACTTTTGCTTAGAATTTTACAAATGTAATTATTAAAAGCACAAGTTTTTCCCTTAGGGTAATGGAATACATTTTTTTTTTCTTGCACACTAGGTGGAAGTTTTTTTTTTTTTTGTTTTTCTCAATAAATTTTTGAATTCTTTTTTTTTCTCTTCACTTGAAGAGTTTTTTGTATCTTAGTATTAAATTAAATTAACATTTTCATTTTTTTTTTTTTTTTGATAAATTTTTAAATTAATATTTTTTCTCTTCACTTGAAGAGTTTTTTTATTTTAATATTAAATTGCATTAACATTTTTCAGGTTTTTTTTTTTTTTTTGATAAATTTTTAAATTACATTTTTTTCTCTTCACTTGAAGAGTTTTTTTTATCTTAATATTAAATTTTTCTCTTACTTTAAGAGTTTTTGAATTATGTAATTATATAGTCTGTAAATTGTAAAATGGTAGACTTAAATTAATAAATAAATAAATAAATAAATAAATAAATAAATGAACTCATTCCCCTAGATGCTAGTGCGACATCGGGACCGATTTTTTTAAGTTCTGAAGTTTGACACGCAGCCCCTAACTAAAAGCGCATTTATCCATTTTCAATCTCAAGTGGAAGAAGGTTTATCAAAGTATTTAGATAAGATCCGTGTTTGTGATGGCCACTAAGTAGTTGATAGAGAAAACAGGCATTAACACATTTACATATACGAGACTGTTCCTGCAAACAACCGATGCATACGTGGTAAGTGGTCTTATCATCCCCAAACACCAAGTTTGACATTTATTGGCGATAATACTTGTGATTTAGTAAAAACTCCCTAAAATTGCCAAAAAGCAGGCAGGGCTGTTAAAATGCCTTGACCTAATCAGCTTTATAGCAGGAATTACTTAAGTTATTTGAATATTTGGTGATAACCCTTACGATTATCTGTATCAGACCAATCAAAGAGGACTTACGTCTTGACAGGATTGAATGAAAGCCCCTTTATTATGAAGCAATCGTCGATGACGTCCAAAGTCGTTGGACATGAACCAATGGAATGCACGGCTACGTCATTCGCATAGTCCTGAGTGTAGACATCAGGAGCATTGAGTGTGGCAAGCATAGACAGGGTAGACCAAAAGCCATTATAAAACTTATTTTACACGTGTTATTTTTTGTGGCAAATTTTGATATGCCGACGTCATTATGACGTTAACACTTGTCCCAAATGTGTCACTACGTGTGCTCGCCTGTCAAGCGTCTTATTACGCTCCCGATAGCTGTCGCAGCGTACTTTCAAGAGATACACACGATGACACGAGTGACAATAGAAAGAGGGAATTTTTGTGACGTTAGCATTTCATAATTTGTCACGTGCAATCTTAGCTTCACACCTTTACCGCATTCCGCCAGCGCATCCAATGGCAATTAGCCCTGTTCCAGAGAACACTATTTTTATGAACGCAAACACGATGCTTTCAAGCAAAGCTGGTTGATGCTACCAAAAGGAGAGTTGTCCTCTTTGACGAAATCCCTTAAGTAAATTTCTCTTAATAGAATTTTTACCCAACTGGTTACAGGAAGGGTTATGTGTTTCGCGCGTATCCTATGTAAATACGTTCCTACGTAACGCTATATAGCCCAAACGGCTTGACCGATTTTGAAGAGTGAGGTCTCGTTAAATTGATATTCGTAGGCTAAACAAATAAATATCTATACCTATATATATAAAAATGGATCTTGGTTTGTTCGGATGCTTAAAACTCGAAAACGACTGGACCAAATTGGATACTTCCTTCTGCGGATTTGTTCGTAATTGCTCCGCGAAGGTTTAAGAAAAAAGAAAAATTTTTAAAATTAAGAAAATTGCGCGGAAAATTAGAAAATTAAAGTTTGTATGGGGAAATACACTTTGAAAAAAAAAATTAACTGGATAGAAATCAAGAAGTGACACTTCAAATAAAAAAAAAAAATATTTTGAATTTTAAAAGCAATTGTTGTTGTCAATTATTTTAATTATTTTCCAAGCAAATTGTTGTTGTCAACAATTTTGAAGTTTTTCTTTTTTTTTTTAATATAGGTACCTAAAAACTTTGTTCTAATAAATTATGTTTACTATGTTACATTAAGTAACTTTTTGAAATGAAGTAGATAGGTACATTGATTATACAAAGATGATATTATGGCCGACGATATTTTGCATCGAATTCGCACTGTGACATCGGATAATGAACTGGAGATGTCAGATGAAATGCGCAACACAGCTTTGATTTGACGCATTTAATCGAGAATTGGAGCGAGAAATGAACTTCGAACGAATCGCATTGAGTCAAGCTGTTCGAACAAATGTGCCAATGTTGAATCTATTTATATAAAAATGAATCCCTATTTCCCTTGGTCGCGGCATGATGCGTGAACGGCTGGACCGATTTCGCTAAATTTGTTTTGTTGTGTTTGTTATTGTCAGGAGAAAAATCTTATGAAAGAAAAAATTAAGAAAATTGCGCGGAAAATTAGAAAATTTAAGAATATTTAACCACCATATTAAATTATATCTAATGTAACCATAGCGCTTTTACAATTCAAACTTTTTTGATGTAACCTTATGGCGTTGGCATAACATTGACAGAATGCGTGCTGCAAATATCGTCAACGAGGATGTAAACAAAATAAATATCGTTTAAAACAGATGCTTCGATCGGAGTTATTATATTGATAAAATACATATAAAATAATTAATTTATTATTTTTAACAAAAACTGAATTTCTTAGTGCACATCGTCGGAAAATCCTCAACATGTGGCGTTGTAGGCGTATGGTGGCGCTGTTGTCGATCGCCGAAACAGCGCTACCAAGTTGATTGAAATTTTGTAGATGGATATGAGGTAGGTGGTCCAAATAAGGCCCATAACCTAATAAGGCCCAGTGTGCAAAAGTTGGCATAACCGACAAGCAACAGGAATTATATTTTAAATGTGCTTCTGGCCACCTATGCCTACACTAAAATCGATAGAATTTTCCATCCCACGCAATCGTGTTTTTTCTTACAGACGATACAATTTAGTGAATGTGCACGCACGCGCTTTTTATAAGAAAGTGTTTTTTGTAATTGGTTTTATTGCGAATAATAATTCGGGTAAGTCTAGTTTTTACACTAAATATACCATATATAAAACTAAGGTTTAGTATGGTTTAAGTATTATTTTAATTCTTTGATTAGATTTTCGTTAAAATGTTTGTAAAGAAAAGTTTTTCATGTTCCTAAAAAGGCCCACCGAACGATTTACCATTCGTGCGACTTCAATTTCCCGTGCGTCTCGCTTTCGCTATGACAAATAATTTATTGCAAGGATAATCGATGGATGTTTGTCAATTTAGTGAAAAAGTGGAAGGTTGGACGACACGTCAAAATCATTGCGGTTTGATTAAAAAAAAATCAACATTGCTATTCATCATTTATTTCTATTGCATTTAATATAACTTTTGAATAAAGAATTTTAATTGGTCGAATTACATAAATTACAGTGCTAATGCATGCTCGGAATTTATTAACAAATTAACAAATTTGGGCGAAACGAAGTTTGCCGGGTCAGCTAGTAAAAATATAAATTTAAAACAAAACCCAAAATAAAAAAATTAATTTAAAAAATCAAAAAACCTGACTGACTGTAAAAAAGACTTAAAAAAATTAAAATAAGACACTTTCAAAGAAGGCCTTCCTCACAACCATCTTTAGATTTTCAAGTTACCGGCACCAACAAGGCGCAGGATCTTGTTTTTCCACTAAAGTAGGTGTTCAAGCCACTCGATACGTATATCTTCAACAGCTGATTGAAGATGCTTCAGCTCTGATTCTAATATATGCAAAGTATTTTTCGGTATTCCAATCCTGTTACATTCAGTTTTTCCTCCAAAACTTCAAGGTATTTTGTCCTATCCATGCTCTTCGGAATTCTGATGTAATTCCGATCTTTTGATCGAAATGGCTCTGTGATCCGACAATGTAGCCTGATCCATTACCCTCCAAATTGATATTCTTTCAATTATCTGGCTACTGCACAGGGTAACATCGATCACTTCCTTCCGTCTCACATCCACGAAGGTTGGCTCGGTTCCCCTGTTTAAGATAGCTAGATCCTTGCATGATACCAACTCGAATAATGCTTCTCCTCTGTAATTATCGTTGATGCTGCCCCACACTGTATTATGTGCATTAGCTGGCATCACAACCAATTATAAAATCCTAGTTCCTGTTCCTTCATGCATTCACCGAAGACTCTAACTCTCTTTTCGGAGGAGGATCTGGCGAATCATACGGCAGGTATGCAGATGCTATAACAAACGTTCCCGCAACTGATCCTACTCGTACTGCTGAAAGGTCTTGGGTGACACAGATCCGGCAATTTGTATGCTTGAACTCCATGCCTCACCAGGATACAGGACCTAATTCTTTCGCTGGTTTGAGCATAATGCCTATGCCTAAGCTGCGTATAAACTAAGTGGCCCAATGGCGGCGTGGTTTCTAGGACGAGCGGGAAGCAAGCCAGCGAAGATTGCTGACACTGCTTCAGTCAGCCGCCAAATATCAGAACAGGGCGACCAATACTTTCCAAACGGGAGCCTGTGGTAAGTGGTACACAAGGACAAGATTGGTACAAATCACACGTAGACAAAATCTCCCCGAATTATACTCTCATTCGGGTATTCATGGTTTCCCCCCCATAAAGAGAGTGTGACTTCTAAATTACGAATGCTAATTCTCAATGTCATACGCCCGGCGGCTGGCTGTGCACTGCGTTGCAATAGAAAGTATACTGTAGCGGCCATTGACGATCGGTGGGTTAATAGTGACTCAATGTGGTTAGTGTGCTGGACTTTTGAGCGAGGGATGTCAACTATATCAGATTCGATCCAAGGAAAAATACAAATTAAAACTAAAGGTTCCTTCCACTGCGCCACCTCTCGCGAACGTCTATCAAACATCCAAGTGTACAACTGTCGTAAAAAAACACAAAACGAATGATTGTGAAATGCCAGGCCTAGGGTAGGTACTTACATGAACCTGCTGCGCCAACTATTTTATTACACCACGCTTTCAATTTATGAATAGGGTATAAGGCGATCCGCCCATAAACGGCTAGTAGCCATTTCTTGTTTGTAATTCGTATTGCTTTCTGAATGAAGCTGTATAGGTATATGTTGGTTAACGTTATAACCACAATGGGGAAAAAGCTTGTCACGGACACGGATTCATCATGCATTTGGTGTTCTGTTAAGGAGAACCTATGCCATGTGTTATCGACGCATCTATTGTTTGAGAAAATATTCGATGCGTCTGCCTTTTATTTAGGAGCTTAGCCTTCGGCAGCCTCTGTATCTGTATACGTTTGTACCTACCCCCTTTACTTGTAGCATGTAGTGCTAGACAAGTCCCCCGACTCTTTACTCTGTCTCTGGGGCTTATTTCAATTTCGATTGCGAAAATCAAGCTGAGCGTTCATGTGTGAATTCTGTGAATCTAATGCATGACAAAACAAAATTCAAAGTTTCCACATGATGCGCACACAATACGAGCAGGCGTTTTGCTTTTTGGCAAGCTTACTCATCGATGCTGATGACGAGTTTGCTGTATCCTGTTAAACACGCAACACCAACAATTTCCAGAAAGATGACAACGGCATTCGTATTTGAGAAATAATAGATATACGTGACAATTGAAGCGCATTTATGTAAAATGTAATGTAACCGATGCAAGACCGAAGCGAATTTTGTATGCCCCTCCGTAGAGCTTATTCGTTTCAACACAACATTCACACATAACGATATGTACCTTCATGACAACGTCAGAGATTGTGGTTTTCATATAGTTCTGTTAGCTTAATCAATTTTGTGTCTCCCATTGAGTGGATACAATGTGGACATAACCTCAAAGCTGGTGCTAGGTGAAGCATTTTCAGGAGGAGTAAGGCAAAGGGCTAAGGTACATTTACGTGTAACTATTGTTTTATTGATTTGCATTGCCTGTAAATTGTCTTGTCATACATGTTAGATGCCACTTCAATTTGTATCAGATTGTGGTATCTATTATTAATCGATCGGGATGTCAGATGTCTTTTGTGAGTTGTGTACAGTTGCTTTCTGAATTCGTAAGTTATTTTGCAGCCAATCAATCAATAAATTGCACAGTTTTACAAATTGGTACAAATAAATTTCCTCTGTCCGTCATTTGAGAACGTTGTTTATGGTTTGAACTTGTAAAGGGAAGTGCTAAATCGTTTTTTTGCGTATTCCTTTCATTCTCGTTGGAAGAGCAAAAAAACCTTACGAATGCAGTTTGCTTTGTTAAAAGCGAAATAGGTAGGTATAATTTAAACTTGGTGATGAGTTCCGCTGTTTCACTTTAATTATTGAGCTAGTGGAGAAAGCTAATTGCAATTAATTTGAAACTGCTGATCCGGAATGGTTAACGCTTCTACGATTTGATGGCTGTTTTGATTGTCGATACAAAACTGAGTTTCCCCCCAGCCCCAAATACTGCTATACACTATCAGCAAAAAGTATTTCTTATACGCTTCCTCTGTCGGTCGGTGCCGGTGTGGTGCCAACGTCTGTGAAGTCGATGTGGGGTTGGGGGTGGGGGTGTCTGCGCCATCTGCGACGTTGATAAAAGTGGAATTTGAATTTTATCATGTGTGCTCCGGAATAAGCAATTATCTAACTAAGCTACTCCTTGATGATTGACGAAGTTTACTATTTCCCAGAGCTCCATAGTCTGTTAAACTACGCTCGCAGACAAATACTAGAAGTATGTAGTTGTATTTTTAAGGTCTCAGTCGTGCCGGTATCTATTCAGTAGAGCTGGAACTAGCCCGTCACGTTAGCCTCGGGTGTTACACTTCTGTATACCAGGCTGAGATGATTGCATTGCTGCATGCGTTTTGGACTACTTGCTTGAGAGTCAGGTGGAGGGAAGAAATATCCTTATACCACTGGACAATCAGGCGGTGATCAGATGCATGGAACAAACAAACATAACAACATCATTGGCATTGGAATGTGTACTTAAGCTCAATAAGTCTTCATCTAAAAATAAGTAACACTGACTTGGGTGGTGCGAGGACACATAGGGATCGAAGGCAACGAAAAGGCGGACTCCCTTGCAAAACAGGGGTGAACTGAAAAGTTGCTGGGACCAGAACCATTCTCTTCAATTGGCAAAGGAATGGTAGAACAGCTGATTCACAAATGGATCACGGCAGAACACCTGAGAAGGTGGTCAACCGTGGAACAATGTAGACAGGCTAAAATGGCAATTAAGTGGCCGACCTGCTCCACTCAAAGAAGGGTTCTAAGCATGAGTCGAGGAACATTGAAATGGGTGGTGGCTTTGTTAACAGGACATGGTAATTTTGGGTATCACTTAAGGAAGATGGGCCTTAGAGTGGATGATACCTGTTAACTATGCCTGGAGGAACCTGAGACAGCGGCACATGTACTGTGTCAATGTCCGGCGTTGGCTGGCAAAAGAATGAGGATCTTGGGACATCATTGGGTCAAGACCCAGTCGATGAAACAGATCTCCCATAAACACATGCTAGCGTTAACACTAGGAATTGAGCTCAGGGAAGAACTCTGGAGAAATCCAGAGAGTCTCTCGGGGTAAGATTTATAGTGGTAGAGACTAGAGAGACGAAAAGAGACCCGACAATGGTGATCTGATTCGAATATCTCTCGAAATCTGTAAATAATCTATATATAAGTTCTCAGTCGAAAATTATACATTATAGATCAAGATAAAAAATGTATTTTCAGAAAGATTTACAAAGGCTTGCTTTTCATTATCTATAGGTATTAAAATTAAATTCAATGCCGATAAATTTTTGAGAAAATGTTTCCTCTCTTGTCTGCTCCAAAACTTATGGACACAAAGCTCACTTCCACTCTGTGAAATTCAGTAGCATCCTGTGCAATGCCATGTAAAACACATTCCATCCATCGTTTATTTCACGTACATTAATGTTCGTCCTTACAGTAAAATAACTAATACAAGTACACAGGCATTTGAAAGAGCCACCAGCGCTGGTGCTCCTTCTCCTATATCCTATAACAAAAGTCCATTTCACGGTGTCATAAATAAAGGTAAGGATGCCACAAAAGACAAGTGTCTCGACAACAGCCCCAGGCAGGCTTTACCATAAGGCATCATCATCATCAGCTCACCATCTCATCTTCCATTGTATAGGTACTATACATTATCCCTGACAGAGGATTAAGCGAAACAGGTTCCCGCGCCCAAGGACGATTTCCTTTAATATACCTGTGTCCGTCATTGTGTCGTCCAGGGAATATTCTCAAATCGCAATTAAATCCTCAACCGGAACGTTCGGAATGTTAAACAACAACTTACTCGCACTCCCTTGGGAAGATGTAACGTAATTTAAAGACAAAACCAAATTACACACCGATTTAATACACCCGCAGTGGATTTAATTGAATGCGATCTCTTAATGAACTACCAGTCGTACTCCGTCTCGTCTACGCTGTGGCTGTTCTCAATTTGATGGGAACAAATAATAAATAATCATGAGAATGAAGATAAATGAACTCGTCGTTGTATGGGGCGCGGAATCGCTAACGCTAACGCACCCTCATATACTCGGAAACGGCAGGCGGCGGCGGCGTCTATCTTCCTCCCTTTATTATCGATTGTTCTCCTTCTTGAATTAAATATTTAAAAGAGGCGTAAACATGGGCACAAATTATTTCAAAATCGACCCATTTTGTCATGAATTATGCATCGACAATAGTAATTGGCAAAGAAACAATAACATTAGGCATATTCGGGATGGCTCTGACGTTATGCTGTCATTTTGGCAACGCTGGGGCCATATTTTGGTTAACATGAATTTGCTTTTTGCCCTTCTCTATGCTCATACCTATCTCAGAACGAGGATATAAATTCTAATTTTGTGTAACAAACGCGATAGACCTTCAAAAGGATATGCCAGTTTGTCAGTCCCGACTCCCGACCATGATTATATTTTAGTCTGAAACGAGCGGAACAGAGACGGCTGAAGACAACAACAAAAATTAATGCCAAAAATGAAACACGATAGGTGATTAATTTAAAAAGAAAACCCCAACGTAAGTACAATAAATTGGAGCAAGTATGTATCTCAGTTTGATGATGAATAATTTAAGGACATAACAAAGCAGGTTGGTAGTAAAAATTTGGAAAATGTACGGAAGTCTGAAGAGGACTATTCTTAAGTCCCTGTGGGGGTGCGGTGACCGTAGATTTTCGGTATAAAAAATGCCGCCCTTCTCAGACATCCACTTGCTGTATGGCGAAGCTTTAAGTACCTAGGCATGCCCCAAACTTTGTAGAAAAAAATGGACGATACTCCTCCCTCTTAATATTGGTAATGGAAATCCCTCACAAAAAAAAAAAAACCCGACATGGTGTAGTTTGATTTTAAAGCTAGTTAAGTGAGTGACTCGTTCCGAAAATTAAGCACTTGGTATTTTGTTTCTTTGCTCTTGGACCAATTTTGATGAACCATTTTTGTTACCTTGGAAATTTCTTTAGAAATCACATACACGTGTGGTTATTGTGGTCCGGTTCGACCTCCGACATGTTTAAGTTGCGATTATAGGTTTTTCGTGAGCGATTATTTAACATGCATTGAAGAATTGATATAATTGTCGTCAGTAAGCCGCATTCAAGCTGTTTGGATAGACAGAGGCACCAGGAAATAACCCCCCAAATGAAAAATGAAATAAGTCTCCAAAATTTGTATGGAGGTGGGGTTTTATTTCATGTGTTTTAGGGGACTTATTTCATACTTCAAATTGGGCGCACGCGAATTTCTATCATTGTATTATGAAATATTTTTTGGGGGGAGGGGGGCCACCCTGCAACCCCCTTACTGGGATTTGATGTTGGATTACGGGGTGAATGCGAGGTTTTTTACTTGTATTTCTTCTTTAGTTTTTAAAGTGTTAATTTGTTTGATTTAAATATAACGTACTATGTTCGAGGGGTTATTCACCTTCGATTCGGGGGGTTAGGTATTTCATTATCCATCTGGGGGCTTATTTCGTTGGGGGCATATTTCCTGGAGCCGTTTGGATACGCCATTAAATGTCATTAGGTCTTCCAGCTATAATCTTGATTCTAAACTCGTTCGATAAATCAGTTTTTTTTTTTGTAATCTAGTTGGCCGAAATTTTGTTCAGTTACTGCCTCTTTTTAGACAATATGAATTAAGGAAAATATGACAACGGTTTTTAAACAACACTTATTCTTTGTGCGAAGTTTTGCTTTAAAAACCTTAAAAAATTAAAAACTTTTACATTTTGAGTTAATTTTTGGGGAAGCGAGGAGTAACAACGATTCTCGCTTGTTTGGGGATTACCCTGACAATTTCTGTTGGGAAATTATGTCGAATTTCAGTTTGTGAATTATTGTTTTGAGAGAAACAACTCTTAACAACAACTCGTAGACACAGCCACTTTGGTAGGAATGATAGCTATTTCGAACTAGGTACACCACTAATTCATCATCAGATTCCTTTGAAGTGATTGTTTGAATAGTTTTGAATTCTGACAGTCAATTCTCCGTATATAATTCCAAAAACATTTCTGTTTTTCCCCTGTCAGGAAATGAACTTGTATTTCGATTTTTCTCCAATTGACTTGCGCTAACTGAGCGACGAGTAAAAGCCCGCCAACTGGTGATTATAACGGAGGGGAAGGCCATTTTGTACATTGCCTTTCAGACTAAACAACGGAATGGAGGTTTATTCACATAAACTACTTGCCTAAGTAATTAGCTAATTGTGGTTTCGCCCACTGTTTGTTATAGGTACTCTTTTTAGTAGTACAGTCGAACCCGTTTAAATGAAATGAGAAAAAAATCGTTTCTTTAATTTCAATTAACCGGGTTTTTCATTTAAACGGACTTCGGATAACTGGAAAAAAGTACACGGGGACAAATTAAGTTTTTCATGTAAGCGGGGTTTTCAATTAAACGAGTTTCGAATAAGCAGGTCCGACTGTATTGAGTTCAGAATAAATAATTTAATAAAGAAGGAAACAAAACACAAATAATATCAGATCCATAGACAATATAATGAACACAAAGTTTAAGTATTCTTAATCAAGTTTATGCTGCTTCTGCTTTACTCATCCACGCCATTAAAGACACATTTTATTTTGTGCGTCCACGATCCAATCTATGAGTGGGTGCGTTCAGGTCGTCGCCATTTTATCCGATCCGTCAGCAACACGAATAGATGAGATTTTTTTTCCATATACCTTCACAGGGTAGGTAAATTAAACCTGTCACTGCAACTGCAACTGCAACTGTTGATACTCCAATTGATTGACCAGAAATCGTGATGTCAATAATTTGTGTTTCTATAATAATAAATATAGCTGCTATATGTATTTACATATATAAAAATCACACAAATTTAATGAGACTCTTCTAAAAACACTGCTTCTTTTCCAATCAAATTAAATGCTAATGCCCTAACTGACTACTTTATTTGTTTCAGAAATTGTTCTCCAGGTAAAAGAGCAAGAGCAAGCAAAGCTGTAAATCCCATCCCATAATCAGATTAAATGGGCTTAAGATATTGTCAAAATGTTTGAGAAATTCACATACAATTAAGCAAACACTTAAAACGGGTGAATAGTCCTGTTATGGTCGCGTAATTTCATTGCAATAGCACATTGTCTTAAGCGTGAATACTCCCGTGTAGTTCAATTATGCTCTACCCAAAAAAGAAAATGATTGTGCTATAAAACTTATTATAAAAGATTATTCCTGATTCCCAAGTTAATTTCAGATTGAAGCGATCATGTGAGTTGTCAATTAAATGGCAATCAATCAGCATACAAACTGCGTGTGAGGCAAAACACAAAAAATAGGTGACACCAACGCGAAAAAAGCTTCCACTAGATGACGCTGCCGTTTTAAATGTGTGTTTTGTCGACTTTGGCAACATTTTGTTCGCACTCCGTTCCCGTCCGTAAAATTTTGGCAGAAGGGAGCCGCAAAATGAGAGTAAAAATATATTTATTGAGGATAAAAATACCTCGACTGCATTACAACTTACAAATTCAAACTTCACTGACAATAATTGTGATTGCTGAGAGTGTGTCAATTTAACTAAAGAAACACGACTGGGAACGTTTAAGAAGATCCGACAGAACTGCCCCAAAATTCAGAATTGTTATTTTCAATGAAATTCGTTAGAGCTCTTTTGTAATAGTGGTAGACACCATATGCCAGATTTGGTATTCGTTCACTACTTTTTTTTCGTTTTCTACAGTCAATATGAATGTTTTAATGGGCCAAATCCATATATTTAAATTTAAGTTTACATTTTGCACGTATAATTGTACATTTTCGGAGCACATTGCGAACAATTTATTTCTAATAAGACAAACATTTCAATCTGTCATTTTTCTTGTGTGTGTTGTTGAGTACAAGGCAATTCTTTAAAAATATCCCGGGCACTTCTGTCGTGTTAAGAGTTGACCTGGAAGTGCACTTTTTTATTTCAATGAAACATAGTAAACATAGAAAGAGCACTTCTGGATTTGCTCTTTTCATAGAGAGGGCAATTCTTTTCTTCAACTTCAATTGAAAACGTCACAAGTCTGACAGCTGGCTGACTTGATGTGTCTCAGTTTTTTTGGAGAGGTGGGCGACGAATCTAGCCGCCAAGAAATTCGTGACTGAGTACTAAGTTGACAGTTCGCATATGGGACTGACGTAGGAAAAGTGTTTCTAATTTTTAAAGAGGAATTTCGTTCGCCATCACTATAAAAAAAATCAACATGCGGAGCTTTCCTATAATTCCTACCACGTAAAGAATATGGCCGACTAAAATACGTGTGACGTTTTTTTGCGTGTTTGGTAATGCTGTCACTTTAATCTTCCGTGTTAGGAACGTGTGATGGTGCAAATGTAGGTTAGGTTAGGTTGGGAGGGCAGTTTTGCAACCGATGCAAATTTCACCCAGAAGCCATGAAGGCCCATTGTGAGTACCCTGTTTGTACATGCAAGGACATGTGGCTAACAAAACCACTTCGTTCTGTTGAGGAATAGTTTTATGTCTGATAGAGGTACCCTTGCCAAGTCGTCCAAACTTTCGAAGAACCTAGTTCCCATACAGGATGAGCGGCGTTCTTGTAAAGCTGGGCAGTGGCATAGAAGGTGTTCCACGGACTCTATTTCCCCCTCGTCTCTACAGCTTCTACAGAAGTCATTTGCAAAAAGTCCCAGCCTTTTAGCCATGTTTCCTATGATGCAGTGTCCGGTTAAAACCCCGACGAGCATCCGGATTTGGCTTCTATTAAGGGAGATTAGGAGTTTTGATCTTTTGGTGTCAACCACAGGCCACAGACTTCGGGTTATGACGCAACCGGTGGTGTTGCTCCATTGTTCCTTAGCTAGTTGTGTGGTGACGTCTTCAATAAAAGTCTTAGCAGTGTTGAAAGGCGGTAGCACCTCTCCGTCCGCAAGTTGAGGGTTCATATCAGAGCCGTATCTGGCCAATTCGTCCGCCTTTTCGTTCCCTTCCACCCCAACGTGTCCCGGAACCCAGCAGAGTAGAATTGAGTGATGACGTATAGCCCTGAGCGCCACGAGGCAATCTGTGACAGATTTCGCATTGATAAGATTGGAGCCGATAGCTTTAGGTGCTGCTTGACTGTCCACACAGATGGTTATTTCCATTGCTGGTAGTCCCATCGATAGGATAGTCTGTGCTGCTTTTTTAACCACATATATCTCAGCTTGGAAGACACTACAGTGATCGGTCAGTCGGAACGACTGGCTAATAGCAAGCCTTTCTGAGAATATGCCGGCTCCTGTTCCATTTTCTGTTTTTGAACCATCCGTATAAACGGCTATACCTTTAATGATGGTACTGGGTGATTTCCAGTCCTGCCTTTTGGGTATAGTGATTCTAAAATTTTTCTCGAAGTCATATCTGGGTTTCTCGTAATCGGTGAGTGACATGAGTCCCTTCCGATCGAAGATTTCAAGTATGCTTGAGTGTCCGCAGTAACCAGGCTTCCAAGTTTTGTTCTCTCTTAATTTGAGAGCGGCTTTGGCTGCCACGTTCTTAGTGAATAGCTCAATGGGTTGCAGGTTCAATAGTGTTTCCAGACCTAATTGTGGTGTGGATTTAATTGCGCCTGTTATTCCCAAGCAAGCAATTCTCTGCACCTTGTTCAGGTTCTTAAGATGGGTTTTGGTTTTAACCGCCTCCCACCAAACAACTGAGCCGTAGGTAAGAATGGGTCTCACAATCGCGGTGTACATCCAGTGCACAAGCCCCAGTTTTTCCCAAAGGTTTTCCTGCATGCATAAAAGGCATTAAGTCCTTTCTTCATTCTTTTTTCAGTATTCCGTTTCCAGTTAAGTTTGGAGGTGAATATCACGCCCAGGTACTTGGCCTCGGTCGAAAGATTAAGTCGGACACCTTTAAGCTTCGGCGGGTCCCATTTTGGTACCTTATATCTCTTGGTGAACAGAATGAGTTCGGTCTTTTCCGGATTAACCGCAAGACCGTTGTGTTCCGTCCATTTGGATAGTTCTGATAACGCAGATTCCATAATATCTCTAATGGTGGAAAGGTATTTTCCGGCTCCCGGAAATTACGCCAGAGGAAATTACGCCAAAATTTTTTTTTGGAAAAAACGCCAGAAAATGTTTATTTAGTCAAAATTGGAAAAAGCACCAGAACATTGTTTGGAAAATACGCCAGAAACGTTGGAAATTAGGCCAGACAAGTGTGGAAAAAGAGCCAGAAAGTAAAATGGAAATTAGGCCAGAAAATAAATATATTCTGGCCTAATTTCCAAATTCTTTTTGGAAAAAAGACCAGAAATTGCTTTATTTTATTTTTTAACAAGATAGTTTGTGAGTGATAAGGTAAATAAACAAGAAATCTTGGGGAATCATCGTGCCGGCGGGGGGGGAACGGCCGGCGCGGTACGCCCGCGCCGCGCTAGCGCCGGGCCTGCGCGTGAGGCGGGCGTGTATTATTTGATTACCTAATTATTTTATTACTCACAAACTGTAATGTTTAAAATAAAAAAAATGACAACGCAAGCAATCTTTCCGCCAACAAGAATAACTAATATTACTGTTAATTTGTTACAACAACTACAGTTTTCTGGCTCTTTTTCCAAAACAAGAAGTTGAAAAAAGGCTCCCTGAAATTACACCAAAAGAAATTACGCCAAAAGTTTTTTGGAAAAAAAGCCAAAATTTGCAGAATAATGCATTAGCCAAAAATTAAAAAAGGAAAATTCGCCGAATGCCAGGAAATTACGCCAAATGTTTTGGAAAACTTGCCAAAAAAGCAAAATGGAAATTACGCCAGAAAAAGCTCTTTTTTTGGTTTAATTTCCAAATTTGTTTTGGAAATAAGATCAAACAAAATTGTTTTCTTTCTGCCAAAATTTCTGGAAATATCGCCCCAAACAAAATGAAAAAAGGCCCCAAAATATAAAAATTAAAAATCCAAAAATGAAAAATAGCCCCAAACTGCATTATATAGCTTGAATATTAGTTTTTATTAGAAAATAATTTATGAATACACTTCAATAGTATCGTCAACATTTTGTCTACAACAAGGACAACTATAACTGTCATTTCCTTCCTAGGACTACAAAATTCGATTTTGTTCTAAGGTTTTTGGGCTTTTTTTCCATTTACATTTTTTCAGGGAGCCTGAAAAAACGCTCGAAATTTTTCTGGCTTTTTTTCCAAACAGATTTCTTCCAAAAAGTTTCCATTTTTAGAAATGGAAAAAACGCCAGAAAACTTTTTGGAAAAAATGCCTGAAATTGTGGAAAGATTGCCAGAAAAGTCAGGCCTTTTTTCCTAGGAAAGAAAGCCAGACTTTTGTATGCAAAATTTTCTGGCATTTTTTCCAAAAAAAATTCTGGCGTAATTTCCTCTGGCGTAATTTCCGGGAGCCGTATTTTCCTGTTATTAGTACTACTATATCATCCGCGTAGGCGACTATCTTGATACCTCTGTTGACAAGGGATGTAAGTATTTTGTTAATCGAGATGTTCCACAGTAGAGGAGATAGGACTCCCCCTTGTGGTGTTCCACGATTAGTACTTTTCTTAATCGCACAGTCCCCTAGGCTGCTGTTAATAACTCTGCTGTTAAGCATAGTCTTAACCCAGTTTGTCAGAAACTGTGATGAACCTGATTCCTAAAGTGAGGATATAATGGTTCTTGTATTCAGGTTGTTGAATGCACCTTCTATGTCCAGAAAGGCCGCCAACGTAAATTCCTTGTTTCCTAGGGATTTCTCGATTGTTTTCGTTACTTCATGTAGCGCTGTGTCCACGGATCTACCTTTGACATATGCGTGTTGTGCACTACACAGAGCACCGCTTGTTTCGAGAGTGTTCCTAAGGTGCAGGTCCAATAACAAATGTAAGATTAAAGAAATTGGTAGAAAGTTCAAAATAAAGTGCAAAAGAAAACCATTGCAGAATCGAAGTCAAGTCGTTACTAAATGTAAGCTGAAAACTGAAAGTGACGGCGATTGCCGATTATAAGCAGAGCAGTGGCAATAAAAATACTAATTCACCAAATGATTTCTTTAGTTTTCATTTCAGTTAAGACTTCTACTACACTCGTTCAAAAACGGACACAGCGCTCGGGTGGTATCCCTGAACGATGAGTACCCCAAAGCGACTAAGACTCCAGTTATAGCCATACGTAAAACGAAAGCGTAAAGTTTTTCTTTTGCTTTTTTAGCCACTTAAACCCTATAAGAGTTTATAAACTTTTCTGTTCACGAAAAATTTAATAAATTCTTTTTCTAGAAAATTTAAAGAAAATTTGCTTATTTTTTTGATAAACTAACTTTATAATCTATACTTATAATAAAACTGTTGGCAATTTTTCTGTTACCTAATGGCGTGAGAACTACTGCACAGATTTCGATGAAACTTTTTTTGAAATGTTTCTTAAGATTCTGTGCAACATATAGGCTATTCCTTTCATTGCCATTCCTATTTTTTTGGAGCGTTTTTGACCAAAATGTGTTTTTTTTCCGACTTTACTGCCTTTAACTCGCCATTACTCAAATAATTCTTTATCAATGCAAACAAAACAAAATACTTAGGAGAGCCAACACTTTTATAGATATTTCAAGCCATCAATCAGCTTTCTATGTCCTCTAGAAGCTGAGCTACAACCTAAAATCTAACATTAAAAAAATAAATTTATTTTCTGAAATCGAATATTATCAGCAGCCGCGGTTCTTGATCGTTGTTCTGCTTGGGGGTGGTTTGGTGGCGCACATCGCACAAGCACGTTCATATGAAAAAAAAAACAACAACAAAAAACAGCGACAATGTGTTTCGGATCGGAGGAAATGCGCAGATGGCTGATGACGTGTGGTGTGGTGGTGAATGTATGTTGGAGGTGGTGTATATAGAAACTGAGTTCATGGTTTTTGTTTTAATGGTTGTTATATACCTACGTTGATACCTACAGACTACAGTAAAGAATTGATCAAGAAGTAAAGACGATATAGGTGAATTATGTTGTTTGATTTACTTATTGTTGGTGTAGATACAAATTTCCGTTCAGGCTTTTGTTTTAGTGGTTGTTTTGATATTACCTACGTTGATGCCTACAGTAAGGAAGTGGAACTTTAGGACTTACGCTGTTGAATTTAATTTTCTTAATTGGTGTTTTAGGTAAATAGATTTGTTTGATTTATTGTTTCACATTGACAATGTTCACCGCTTTGTTTTAGCTAGATTTTAAACAAATATGCTGTTGAGAAAACGGTCAAATCTCTTTAATTGGAAAGTACACAGCCTTACGCCGCGTACGAAGTTGCGGGCACAGCTAGTAATTCATAAGCAAGAATGAGTTCAACCAACATGTTTAAGTGATCAAAAAAAGCAAAAGAACATTTTTACGGTTTCGTTTTATTATAATTAACTTTTCCATCATTCTGATTTCTTGAACTATGTCCTTTTCAGAACTTATTCCTTCGAGGGTGAAGATGATTACCAACTTCAGATGTCAATGTCAGTGTCAGATCATTGACAAACGTCTACAAACTTTGATGTGCCCACATATCCAAATTTTGCTCGTATAATCCGAATTTATTACGGAGAAGGCCTAATTCTTCGTAAGCCTATCACTGCTGTAGGACATGTGTTGTATTATCGTGACAGTGACAAATGGGGTATTTTTGATGTTATTTTGTTAGGGAAGTCAGTTTTGTGTCATTGACTTGTAAGCATATAATGTTCAGTTTGACATCCACGTCCACCATGATTGAGTAACATTCTTCTCAACGCAAGACCCATATCAGACGGGTGTAGGTTTTTGCAAAATATAATATTTAGTTTTCGATGAAAATTCACAAATTCGAGGTAATGTTTAATGTAGATATATGCAAGCGGCTCGTAGAAACATAAAAGTGTTAACTTTTATATAAGGTACCGAACGTCAACGCGTTTCAAGTGAAACAAATTAAGAACAAAATAGCTGCTTTGTTGGATTGTTACTGATAAAATAAAGCATATGTACACTTTAGGAAAAAATACATAAGTCGTAGGTATTCCATTCTTCATCTTTAATGAATCATAAGAGTACATACCTTACAATGAATTGTTTCTATGCCTATGGGAGCTGCTTCGTATTTAACGAAGAACTGCTAATATAACTATGAGAGTTGCACTCGGGTCATGAAGATAAAAAAAAGTGATACCCTATTTATAGCTGCATCGCAACCTTATCGTGAGTTATTTTTACATTTTTAAAATTGTCCTCTTCAAGGGAACTTGAAGCGAACTAAATGCGAATCGCCGGATTTGCTAGCACACGTTTCCGTTGCACCAACAGTCAAATAAAAAAAACTGTTCGAAAGATACCTTAAAAGTGCTCAAAACTAATAACCATATTTATTGTCCATGCTAGATTTTACCTAACCTGGATTTTACGAACTCACAATCGTGGTTCTGATTTTCAAAATAAATTTGCACAATTCGGAAACGTTGTTCAGGCGTCAGTCTTTTCATCTTTTCATGTTGAAATGCCAAACCAAACTAAAAATGTATCACTTGATGGCTGACAAAATGGCCGCCAGTTAAAATAGTGCTGCCAACTCAAAGTTAAAAAAACACCCTTTACTAAAAGCTATTTTCAGTTTTAACTTTAAATCATATTGTGACCTTTCCGTAAACTTAATGTCGAGTCTGGAATTTGTTATTTGTGATCAATATTTGCTTAATGAGATGGTGACAAAAATATGGATCATGTCGAAATGGAGTACATAATTGGAACACTTCTCAGGAATGGTTTCAAAACGAACCATTCAGTCACCGTGATTCAGAATTTGGTGAATCAATGTGATATGAGTAGTTGAATCCGTCTCGGATTTATTATTTGGTCCGAGAGAAACAGAAAATGTCTAACCTTCAGACTTAATGTTTTTTAAGCCACAATGGGTAAGTTTATGTGGAAAATTTGTGAGTACGTAAAATCAAGCCTGGACACTGATTATGAGTACCTACAAGTATCGCGCAGTGTATTTTTTCATAGATAGACACTACGCTGCAGGCTTGAAAATTGTAATCCATTTTTTAAAACGTCATATTCCCTTAAAATAGAAGTCAAACTCACACAAACAACAGAAAAATCATCTTTAATCATAGTATGCCAAACTTCTGCAAGAACTTTACAAATTTCCGAACGATAAGTATAATGTTGTATTTTTAAATTTGTTGGTGAGTAACAAACTTTCGCGAGCTTAAACCGCAACTCACAGAAAATCAAGACGCTGCAGCTTCACCCCTATTTTGCTATGACTTGCCTTTCACTTCATGACTTCATGTTCATATTCATCCTCAAAACACTCAACCAAATAGTTTGCAACTTCACATTCAAGGAAACCATCAAGCATCAACTATCTGCTGCATACTCTGGCGCAGCGTTGCCAGAAGGTTATGATGGGATATCCCAGATTGACCGGTAAAAAAATTTCCTTTTCAATGGACTTCATCCCTTTTTAAGGCTGGTACGCTGCTCAAGTGAAACCCAGTTTTTCATACAAAATTTTCACCGCAAAATGTCAAAATGAACTTTGAACCATATGGAAATTTCACTTGGCAGTACGCAGCTCAAGTGAAAAATTCCGCTTCAAAAACTGAACTGTAGGTGGCGATACTAAAATCTCTCCACAGCTATTTCAATTGGTTTTTATTGTCGTCACATTAAATTTTTGACATTTCAGCGTGAAAAACTATTCGTAGGCAGGCGGTTAAGAAATTTACTTCAATTTCAAATGTTTCTTTAAGAAAGTTCTACACTTTTCGCACATCTAATATCATTTTTGCATTGAATATAGTACCATAAAGCTAGGTGTACAAAAAGTTGGTGGCATGGATGACCTTTTTGATGAGCAGGGTGCCTCAGTAAATTGTAATACACTGTTTTGCTCTAGCATACAGATTTTTAATCGGCGGTCAGATCGATTACATAAAATGCTTTAGGGATACTAAAATGGCAATTTAGTGTAATCATACAAAAAATGATTTGTTCGCAGCTCCCAGTTCCCTTTTGTAAAGGCGACACGGCGGCTGCTGCAATTGCGTTATAAAATTGAACACGATACTCTTTTTATGCATTTTTATTACTATTAATGAATGAATTAGAGTTACTTAAATATTTAATTAATAATAAATCCTAAAATATCATTATGGCATTCGATTGCAATATTTTCCAGATTTCAGAGCGCTTTTGCGAATCTATATATTTTCTAAGATTTACCAATACAAGTCCGTTTGAGTTTGCTTTTTTCTCTACAGCAAAGAAAGTAATTGCATCGGGTGAATCTATTTGTGTAACTTATTTATGCATAAATATTTATAAATCAATCGGTACGCTAATTTAGAATGTTTGAATATAAAATCTAACCAGTGAATTTAAAACGCTTTGAAAAGTGGTGAAGGCTTTTTTTATTCCAATCGCACGAATGTCAACACAAAAAAGGGCAAGTCATGTTCTTATGTTCGATTAGCCACACGAAATCTGAAATCTGAGAGCGAATCTGAAGAAGCATAATCGAATACCACAAAAGAAACTTTTGCAAATAAGAATACAGCAGTATTCGAATGTTCTATTACAATGAGGTTCAGTAATCACATCAATATAATTCCCGGATCTTACAAAAGGAGCGGTATACTCTCTATGCAGTCTTGATTGTTAAAATGTGTTACACTGGTCTTATGTACAAATCAGATATTATTGCCAAAATTAAACACTACTAGAACCTATGAACTACAATAAAACAAAGTTCGCAATTTCATTCCTCCATCTGTTTTCATTTTAAGTAAAATAAGAGTGCAAAAAGTATGTTTATTTTATACTATAGCTATCCTAAAATAAAACTTTTCAGCTCGGTCACCCTGCATTAATTTCTCCACAAAAATCTCCAAAAAAAATAGTTCGTTTTCGATTTCACATCATTTTTTGGAGAGCAGTGAAAATTTCACTTCACTTGAGCAGCGTACTAGCCTTAACTATGGAAAAAAAATCGCTTTAATAAATAAAATTCCCCTTTATCCCTCGGACATATTAAAATTCGCAGAAAATCCCTCAAAAAGGGATAAATCCCTCAAAATGGCATCACTGCGCCTGGAGTGATTTGAATTTACCTGAAACAATGTACGTGCGGTTTGTGAACTATTTCCCAGCGTTATCACTTCTTCCAATCACCCCGTGTACCTTTTCGGTATTCTTTTCCAAACTAACTATAGGGATGAATATGGCAATATTCCCCACCCCTGTTCTCCGGCTTCTTGTGAAGCACACACTAATTCTATGGATTACCAGCGAAAGAAATACCCCTGTCCCTGTCAACATCACCAGCCATCAGCCCTCGGTGCTCGGTGGCGATTTCAATGGGCATGCACACGCACATACCTCTATTAATTCATATACATATATACGGGGAACACAGCGAAGAAACTGTACTTGGTGTTGCGGGAATGCGGGAAAAACCGGGACCAACAAAAATCACAATTTGTTCATTGTTAGGCTGGTGTTTTGAAATCTGAGAATCGCCGGCCGCTTTAGTCGAACGCGAGCGAGCTAACTCGAAAGAAGGTTCCGTCTATGTGCCTGTGTTTTTTCCTAGTGATTTAAATTTGTTATCAAGAAAAAAAAGTTCCAAAGTGCTGTGTGCAGTGTATGTATAGAGTGGCAGCATGCAGCTGCTCTTAGTGCTTCCCTTATCGAATCAGAATGCGCGCAAAGTCCACCAAATCAATTAAAATCCATAGACTATTCCTGTCGAAGTTGCGCAATAATATGGAGCGAACATTCAAAGACACGTCTAGTTCGTCGTATTTCAAACTGACTTCGTCGGGTCAAAACTATTCGAGTGGACTGCGTCGGTCGCGTTCGGTTCGGGCTTCATTTCGCCTTTTGAAAGGCAAAATCCACGAAAATCTCGTCCAACAGTCGCCATTTAAATTCGGCTCAGGTTCTGATCCAAAGTATCAACCTCCACCCACGTCCTCCGGCTATTGTAGTGATGGAGATGAAAATGTTATCAGCACGACAACACGCAAAACCAGCGAACGTTTCTTCGAACGGAATCGCACGCCTTGCGGCGATGGTGTCGTTCACTACAAACAGGATATTGAGAAATTAATGTCAATCATCCCGGATTCGGTACCAAGGAAAGCTTGCCAACTTCTGCAAATACCGCAGGACATTTTAATATCCGAAAGAAATGACATTGCGGCGGAGAGTATTAACGAGCGACTGTCAGGGATTAAAAACGCCCATCACGACATGTATGGCACAATGAGGACGGCAACAATTCGGAAACGGACTTCCGTCAATCGCAGTAAGGAATTTTTTTTTTATTTTTGTTGTTCTTATCATACCTTACCTACCTATACCTCTGGATAATGTCCTTTAGCATTTGAGATTTATTTGCATTTTGATTGCTCCTTTAGAAATTCTGCTTTGCTTTTGACAAGTGTATTTGCCAGAACATTGTTATGACTTTTGCATCGGAAAATATTTGAAATTTTGAAATTTATCTTCTTGTGCAAATAAGCTCCGCGCTGCGGGTGGTACTGCCGAATCGACGTATAGCATTACGTGAGACGAATACTTGAAGTCTGACACAAACATACAAATCTGATTTTCCAAATAAAAAATTATGATGAATTTATTGAAATTTGTTTGCATTATTTGGGAGTTGTGTGACTTTGAGTTGTGTGACTGCGAGTTGTGCTAGCGCCTCAACATTAGACAGCAAAAATTTGCATTCGATTTCGGTTTATGTCAAATTTTTCGTGACACTTCACAATTTGGTTTCACTAGGGGAGCATAGGTTGGTGACTTTCACTTCTTGTGTATTTTTTTATGTCAGCAACATTGCAAATGGATTACAAAACGCATGGGAATATTTGCGATCATGTCACGTTTTAACAACAAGCTGTCAATATAGACGTATATGGCGAATTCCATTGAGAAACTTGTGAGCCTTGAGGTCTAGTACACTTTTATATTTATTATTACTGATGCTTTACCTACTTCATGCAATGTTTTGAGTTCAAAATTCTTGGATATGAGTTTCATTACTAAGGCCAGTATTCAACACTAATAGACCAATATAAAACTAAGAGCTTCGTAAACCTATGCATCAATGGTTATTAGTGCATTTTTAGGAACCCTCATAAGACTTGCGAGTGGTCTCTATCACTCCTAAGTTGAGAGCAGTAATAACTTCGAAAATTCGAAATCAGCTGTCCTTTTCAAAAAGAAAGGGAAGGGATACAGAAAAAGGACATTTAATAAGCCTTGTACTTCAATAGTCATCCATAATCAAGTGCAACAAAAAATTGACTGCATAAGTACAATGATAAGTACCATCGAAAAAAATATGATGAGTTTATTGCTTAAGAAGTTAAAAATTATTAAAAGTATTTTTTCAAAGTGTTCATAAACCAATTTTAGTAGGTACGCGTTTAGAAATTCGAATTTATTTTTTTCGCATATTCGAACTAGCAAAGATTTAACCCTAATAGTGATTGGCGAGTAGGTACGTCGAGAAAACTGAAATTTATGAGCCTCGTAAACTAATAATCGATTTGAGAGCGCTTGATCGACCTGAGTATGGAATATTAACGTACAATCCTTTGTCCAAGTGACACTAGGTCTGTTCCTTTACTTTTAAATCTTACGAATTTTTACTAATTCTTACGAATTCTTACGAATTTTTACTCAATGCCGTTCCTTAACTCAAAAAATTCGTAAAAGAGAGCGTCATCGAGAGAGCAAGATATTACCACTCCACTGAGAATCTTACGAATTTTTACTCAACAAATTTCTTGGTGTAAGAAGTGAAAAAGCTGTCAGTCACCTTACAACTAACAGCTGATTTGAAATTTTTTGATTATTTTTTGACTTCTTGCTTATTAAAATGGTATCAACAGGCGGCAAAATAAAATTGAATGTTCTCTTTAAGATTCTTTTCGATATTGGCGTCGAAATTCTTCCTTACTGTAACAAGGTACAATCTCGTCCATGTAATTCATAATGCAGTGTCGCTTTTTCCTCTTCTCGAATGCTTGTAGTTCAATCAGTTCAAACTCTTCCACATACTCAGATTCATCAAAATAAAGTTAAAAATAAATGATAGAACTAATTTTCTTAGTAAATTAACAAATTCCTCGAGTTTATCAGATATTTTAACGACTTTTCGTACAATTTTTTTGAATATTTGATTTATGTATCTGTCATTTTTCATTAATTACTACAAAAGCGTTCCTTAACTTTTTCGTAAGCGTCTATCTCTGCGAGAGAATTTATCCCCACTACTGCCATTTTGACAGTCTTTTCCATTCTTACTACAAAAGTAAAGGAACAGACCTACTATTTTTCAAATGACAAAAAAACTGAACTGAGTTCTGCTGTCATCATTATGACAGTTGGAATTAACAAAACAAATTGTTAGTATTTAAAAAATGTCTTTGTCATCTATTTTAACTCGAAATCGAAAAGTCAAATTCTCTGAAGTTATTAAGTCTGTTCCCTTACTTTCTAGTTCAATATTGGCAAAATGTCACATTTCTATCTTTGCGAGAGAATTCGCTCAACGAAATGAAATATGAATATAACCAACAGGAAAGGGAACGCGGTGAACAACAAATTTGAAAAATGTGACATTTTTCTAGGCGGGAATATTCGTAAGTCAGTAGAACAAATTTATATTTAAGGCCAAGATTTTGAATTGTTTTTATTGCAGAAATTAAAAAGTTCAATTCTTTTGCTTCTTCCATCTATTTTAATGCTATACAAGCGCGAAATATAAATAAAATCAAATAAAAAGTCAGTTACAAATTCGCATTTGAAGGATTTGACAACCATCTGTCAGAAATAACCAACTCTCTTCTCTCTTCTGCCCAACTTTTGGGTAAGGGAACTAAGTTTGACTAAATTTTGGTCGTTTTTGATGGATTGTGATTTGTAAGACTTAAACCAACTGGAAAGTAACCCTGATTATTTTTTGATTTGGAGGAGGATAAAACGGGAAAGTTTTCTCTAAGTTTTCGTGCCTGCCTGACAGATCAGAATTATTTATGAGAAGCTAACACTTTCGTTGGAATTATAGGCATTTTGAACAACGCCATTTTTTCCATAATTTCATTCTTTGATAGATCGATTCTCTTACTCCCTGAAAACAATTAAGGCCGTAACTGTCAAATATTAAAAATGCATACATACAATACATACCTACTCATACATACATATAAGTCAACTATAGTGATCATCATCGCAACATGTATTAAACGCGTTGCTGCGTAGCGTACAACTTTAGTACCAGCTCCAGCATTGACACGAGTTTTTAGATTTTGTTGACTGACACAACCTGTCAACGCGAAAAATGAGAAATGTTTGCTCTTGTCAATGGGTTCGTAGTGGTTTAATCGAGTGATCAATATTTTGCGAGTTTCCACCGAATGGACACGGGGGTGGTACATTTTTTGCGTCAACACAAACATCAACGGACGGTAAACGTTGGGGGTTTTAGCCTAAAGCCCCGGTAGCTAGTGCTATATATATTTTGTTTTTTGTTTATTTAATTCATTTATGTAACAATAAAACTATAATAATAATAAAAGTTGACGGTGCATCGTGCAATGGACCATTGATATATAATTTTTTTTAATTTTCTCCATTACGTAGTAAAAGAAAGATATTGTTTTCGTACAAAATTTCGAACTCGAGATGTTAATCAATTCTGCCATTACGATGATACACGAACTCAAAAAAGTGAGTCTTAAAATTCTCTCCGGTCTGTCCGTCTGTCTGTCTGTCTGTCTGTCTGTCCCGCAGGCCTACAGCCTAAACGGCTGACCGGATTTCGTTCAAATTTGGAGCTAGAAACTGTTCGTACCAGTTTGATTTGCTCGAAAACGGCTCTAACGATTTCAACCAAAATTGATATTTAAGCTTAAGTGGGTGAGGTTACCTTATTATATCGCGAACAATAACTTATGATCGGTTTTTAGCTATATCTATAGTTTACAAATAGTATTTTTCAAACTAACCATTGAAATATTTGGTACCTACTATTTTGTCTGCCAAATTTTACAAAAAAAGCTCTAAGGAATTTGATCGAAATATACATTAACGATAATATCAGTATTCTAAATAAGATCCCGTACTTAGTTTTTCTCAAGAAATTCGAATAAATCCGTTTTTTAATTATTTCTCAAAAATGACTACCCAAAAGCCGACCTCTGTTCATATATCTTTTTAAAACTCAATACCGCACTTCAAAATTCAAATTGTAACAGCCATTAGAAATTCAATAACAGCAACGAAAGACTTATGTTTACCAAATATAACCCACTTCTTCTTCTTTTTTTTTCAACAATATTGAATATATGCACCTTAAAATAATTCCAATCACTTGGAGTTTACACAATCAGAAAATCTCACTTCATTTGCACCCATATTCCAGTCAAAAATAGAATCGTTTCTTAACAGATCAAAATTGAGGAACTCCTACTAGGTATGCTTGTTTCCGTACTCAAAAATCTTGTAAAGTGTAGGAGCTTATAAAAAAGTACAGTAGGCGCTTATTACTCTCTAACCAGAACTGACTGAGTGTTTCAACTTCTAAAAACTCACACTGTTATTATGTACCTACTGCCATCTTTTATATAGCATTGCTTCTCAGATCTTCAGATCTTTAGCTATCTAATAAAATAAGAAAACAACCAAAAAAACTTTTGATAAACGAGAAAGTTTTGTTCGACCCAGTCGTGCACTTTATTTACTGTGTATTCGTTTCTTTACACAAACATCTAAGAATATTGTGTCTCCGATTACATATTTCGCTAAAAGTGACACTCAAATCTAGACTTCGTGGTGATCTATCAATCCATTGGTTTACTTTACAATACATTACTTTACAATACTCCGAAATGATGACGTTTGAAATTGTAAATCTAAGAACTCTTGTAAGGCAGCTGCTTCCAAACATCTATTACATTGTAGTAAAATTATTAAATTTCTTTGTTTGAGTGTAGATTTGTACACGCATCACGTTAAAACTACTCACCCAGTCCGTTTAGGTTTTACAAAAAAATACAGGGCTTAACATGGAGTAACATTTAGCATTTATTATTGTTATTTATTTCAATTGGACACCTCATTCTGATTCACGTAAACATTGCAGTTTTAGATGTCAGCTCGCAGGTATGTCTCTCATTGAGAAATATTTGCGACAGGACTGGTGTTTAAAATAAAATACAATCTGCATATTTCAGTGGTTTGCACGTTTGAAGTCGCCTCATAAATACACAATCATTACACCGAAAAATAAAACCGCCAGTAAAACGGTGCTGCATCTTATTCCACTGCAACATATTTGCCTAGACGCTTTTAAAAACACATTAACATTGGGGATTGGCATTTCCACCCATGCTACTAAGTCTAGGAATTGTAAAAAAAAACGATCAAAAAACATGGACCAAAATAAAATACCATTTGGAGGTCACTATAAAAGACAAAGCCCGACTGACCGCCCTAACCTCTATGTCCTGTCCCTGTCACGGTTAAATGGTTTATTCGCCTGTCGAAATAAAGTAGCAGCATCAGTAAAACTTCTGAATTACACGTTCCGACAATTAATGGATGGCAGGTCAACTGCCGTATGTAGTGTAGTAGCCCAAAAATATGTCCTCACTTAGGTGGGGATAAAAGGTTATTTTTGTGTTTCTTATATAACACCCGCTATAGTTCATGAGATTGTGACCATTAAGTCACACAGTTTTATGTGCGTTTTAATTTATTTTTCTTAGCTGCCCAATGTATATTACATTCAAGATTCAACACACCCACACATCAGCGTAACCGTAGTGCGACTTAAGCGGCAATTCGACCCTTTTTTCGAGAGCCTGGTAACATTTTTTGCTATTTTCGCCCTATTTTAGATGGAAGGCTTACTTACTTACTTTTGTCGGCTCAACTAAAGCGTGGTGCTCCTAGGCCTTGCTCAATATATCCCTCCAGCCAGCTCGATCCCTAGCCTGCCGTCTCCAATTTCGCACTCCAAGTTGTCGGAGGTCTCCCTCCATCTAAGATGAGGTCTACCTTGGCTTCTGACTCCCTCTGGTTTGGCGTTGAAGACTATTCGCGCTGGAGCATTGAAGACTCCAAGTGACCTTTCATCCGTTTGGGAGAGGGTCCACGCTTCGGCACCATATAGCAGGACCGGTATGATGAGTGTTCTATACAACGTCTCCTTGGTTCTTCTCGATAGGCCTCTATTCTTCAATTGCTTATTCAGCCCAAAGAAACAGCGATTTGCAAGAGTTAGTCTGCGTTTGATTTCAGCGCTGATGTTGTTGCCTGAGTTTACAGCAGTACAGCAGTGCCTAGATAGGCAAATTCACTGACTACCTCGAAGTTATACCTATCAATGGTCACATTTTGACCAAGTCGGTGGTAGGATTGGACTTTAGTTGATGAAAGTATATACTTCGTCTTGTCCTCGTTTATTTTCAGTGAATGCACCGGTTACTGCTCGCTTCGTTCTTCCTATCACATCAATGTCGTCTGCAAACCCAAGTAATTGTGTCGATTTATTGAAAATGGTGCCCGATGTACTGGCATGGGTGCTCTGTATTGCATTTTCTAGCACAATGTTAAAACAGCTGCATGACAGTGCGTCGCCTTGTCTAAGCCCTCTGGTCGTTTCGAAGGTTTTAGGTGGAAGGCGCTCCGAAAATTTTACAAATTTCTATTATTTCTATGTAAAAACATTTAAAATGAACCGCAGCTACCTATCACAGCACTATTATAGTGTCTAGCGAGTAAATGCTTGTTAAATATGGTTCAAAAATCTAAAATTTAAAGAATAGCTTCAGGAATGACACTTTTTTTTCTCAGTGACCCTTTTTCTTGCGACTTTTCAAAATTCTGCAGCGGTCACATGGCTACACTGTGTGTTGGCTAGATGTAAACAAAAACAATTTCATGCTAATCGCGCAGAGCAGAATTCCAAAGAAGTACCTACCCCATGCCCGAGAGTCGACCAAAACCCGCCCGTCTGTAATTAACAAACAGCAAAGGCAAATGTGTTGTCTCTGTCGGAATGACTGCCTGATCGAGTCTCAGAGGGGTTACATGAGCCCCTCAGAAAGAGGACGTACGGCGGATGAATTCACATGGCTGAATCAACGGTGGCGCCAACAGTCAACATGGCAGATACCTCAATGAGCTACTTCGACGTTTTTGGAGCTGAGGTCATTGAGGATTTTTCAGCACTAGTCAGGGTGTTGAAATAGAGATGGTGGCGGAAGAGCCCTTAATGGGTCAACGGCAGCTCTCACATCCCCGCAGCGGGTTACTGACTCCGGAATATTCCGGCTCCTTTTGCCCAAGGGGTTACAGAAAGGGCCTGGTCCTCCAGGTTGGGGGTTGTGCGTGGGGTTAACGACCCTACCACGGAAAAAAAAGAATTGTTGCGAAGCAACCAAAAGCCTCGGATAAGGACGGATTCACTGTTGACGACCCTGCAAAACGAAAAAAGGACAATGACGTTCGGATCTGCACGTGGAATGTTCGAACTCTGAACAGACCGCGTGCAGCCGAACAACTAGCGGAGGCCCTAGACTGCTACAAAGCAGGTATCACCGCCATCCAGGAAGTGCGGTGGGATGGGCCGGGCAAAAGGAGGATGAAAAACTGTGACATTTACTACGGTGACTGCTACAGAGAGCAGCGTCTATTTGGATGCGGATTTGTTGTAAGCGGCAGACTTAGGCAAGAAGTCTTGAGCTTTCGACACGTTAGTGAACGCCTTACAACTATCCGCATCAAGGCTAAATTCGCCAACATCAGCCTGATATGCGCTCACGCCCCCACAGAAGATAAAGACGATGCTACCAAAGAATGTTTCTACGAGCTCCTCGACAAAACATATGAGCAATGTCCTAAGCATGACGTTAAAATCGTCTTGGGTGATTTTAACGCCAAAATAGGAAAGGAGGACATCTTTGGTAGCACAATCGGAAAACACAGCCTACACGACACCACGTCTGGAAACGGACTTAGGCTGATTGATTTTGCTGCGGGACGTAATGTTACCATAGCTAGTTCACGGTTTCCTCACCTCAATATACACAAAGGAACATGGCGGTCACCTGATCATCAAACCGTCAACCAAATTGATCACGTTGCGATCGACGCAAGGCACTCCTCCAGTATTCTAGATGTCCGAACTTTCCGAGCGGCCAACATAGACTCGGACCACTACCTTGTTGTAGCCAAGGTACGGATGCGGATATCCAAGACGCCACAACAACGAGAAAATACTGTGAGGGGATTTAACGTTGGACGACTACAAACGCAACAAACCGCCAGAACCTTTGCCGATCGCGTATCCCTCAACCTCTCGAGAAGTCCTATGCTGCCAGCATCAAGTGCCGAAGACCAGTGGCGCCGATGCCAAGAAGCCATCAAAAACGCCGCAACTGATGTGCTCGGTTTCACCAGCCCACCCCCCCGAAACCCCTGGTTTGACGAAGAGTGCCGGCAAGCACATGCAGCAAAACAAAGTGCCTACGAAGCGTCGCTGCATAGAAGGACGAGAGCAGCTCGTCAGCTCTACGAGCAAAAAAGGAGGGAAGAACATCGGCTTCTCCGGAGAAAAAAGAGAGAGCATGAGAAGCGCGCGATCGAGGATATAGAGAGGTGTTACTCCAGGAACAATGTTCGGAAGTTTTACCAAAAGGTAAAAAGAACGTGTCATGGCAACAAGACCCGAACGGAGACCTGTAGAGACGAGCAAGGAAACCTTGTAGTAGAGTCACAGTCGGTGCTGAGGACATGGAAAAACCATTTCTGCAGACTGCTAAACGGCGAAGACGACACAAATTCCGCTGTTAGGCAGAACGATCCATTCAACCTGGACGATGACAGCCAAGATTTCCGTCCACCTGACCAAAATGAAGTGAGGATAGCAATATCTAAGCTTAAATCCAACAAGGCTGCTGGTGCAGACGGCTTACCTGCCGAGCTCTTCAAGGCAGCCGGAGATGACTTGGTAGAGTGCATACACCAACTCATCTCCAAGATTTGGTTAGAGGAAAGTATGCATGATGAATGGAACCTCAGCATTGTTTGCCCGATCCACAAGAAAGGAGACCCTCTAAACTGCGCCAACTACAGAGGCATCAGTCTCCTGAACACTGCGTATAAGATCATGTCTGCTGTATTGTGTGAACGCCTGAAACCATTCGTCAACGATCTGATAGGTCCCTATCAGTGCGGTTTTAGGCCCGGTAAGTCCACGACCGATCAAATATTCACACTACGGCAGATCCTGGAAAAAACCCAAGAATACCAGATCGATACTCACCATCTTTTTATCGATTTTAAGGCCGCATATGACAGCGTTTATAGAGACGAGCTATACAGAGCCATGTCTAGTTTTGGCATCCCTGCCAAACTTGTCAGAATGTGCAGAATGACGATGGAGAACGCTCGCTGCTCCGTAAAGGTCGGAAACAATCTCACCGAGACCTTTGATGTCAAAAAAGGATTTAGACAAGGTGATGCGCTGTCATGTGACTTCTTCAACATCATTCTTGAGAAGATTGTGCGAAACTCACAAGCCAACACCAGAGGCACAATTTTCTATAAGTCTGTGCAACTGCTTGCATACGCTGACGACATTGACATTGTTGGTACAACACAGCGAGCTGTCACTGGTGCGTTTGCAAGTATTAGTACAGAAGCGGCAAAAATGGGTTTAGTGGTGAATGAGGGTAAAACAAAATATATGCTGTCAACAAGAAGGGACACACGACATCGACGAATCGGGCAGAACGTCACGATAGACAGCTATAACTTTGAGGTAGTTAGGGACTTTGTCTACCTCGGCTCCGCTATAAACTCTGATAACGACATCACATCAGAAATCAAACGAAGAATCACACTTGCCAACCGCTGTTTCTTTGGCCTAAGACGGCAATTGATTAGTAAGGCCTTGTCAAGAAGCACTAAGGAGATTCTATATAAGACTCTCATCATCCCTGTCCTGCTCTATGGCGCAGAAGCATGGACCCTAGCAAAAACGGATGAGGATCTTCTTGGTCGCTTCGAACGCAAAATTCTTCGAGTGATTTTTGGTCCCGTTTGCGTTGACGGGCTTTGGAGGAGAAGATTTAACAGCGAACTCTACGAGCTGTACAGCGACATCGACCTAGTCAGAAAAGTACGCATCAGTCGTCTAAGATGGCTGGGACATGTAGAGCGAATGGACACCAACGCTCCGGCCCGAAGAGTCTTCGATTCTAACCCGGAGGGACAACGCAGTAGAGGAAGACCTCGCCTTAGGTGGCGCGCGCAAGTGGAAGGGGACCTCAACCAACTTGGAGTGCGCAACTGGAGGCAGTTAGCCAAAGATCGCGCTAACTGGAGAGGCGTATTGGTTGAGGCCCAGGTCCACCCCGGACTGTAGCGCCACCTAAGTAAGTAAGTAAAGGCAAATGTGTTAACTTAATGCTCACTTTGACGGCTTAAGATGTCGCAAAAAGAGTAGTAACTGCGCATTAAGTATTATTTTGATGAATAACATCTAACAGGCATCTGAATCAGCAATGGCAAAGGTCACGGATTCTGGCAAAAACAATTGACTGTAAACAAGAAGTTTGCCTCGATATTTGTAGGAGGGATGAGCAATTTTGCGATTGGTGTAGTTTTCAGATTCGAGGCAGGTGTTTTCATTGTGCTGAAACAAAGTTCCTTTTCTATTTGGTAACTCATCTCCCAGAAGGATAATTTTCCAAAAGAATTGCGTTCCCTGACCAGGTTCATGCTGAAAAGGTAGGTACTACCTGACCTGAACCCTTTTAGCGCAAATAATTCCCATGTTGTAAGAAGTTTTTATCCGCTGGAATGGCAAATCAGGAAAACAAACATTTTCATCATAAATAGCGAGGATTAGGAATTCCCGCAAGGGATTTTTTTTTTTCCTGTGAAAAGTGAAACAGTCACGGAATTACCTGGTATCAGTAGGTATTACAAGTACCATGAGGCACGTGCTGTGATGAATAATTTAAAACGCTATTGAGAGTTGGCAGAAAATAAAAACAAGAAGCAGCAATTTATGTCTAGGAATTAATGGCTGCTTTTAGCGGTAATTTACTTGTGTGTCACGTGCTTCAAATTTCAATTAAATTGATTTTTGCATAAAATATCGTCTCCTCGGTGTATTGTGGTGAAAGAAGACTCACTTTAGGTGATGGATTGCTTTTTGGGTGTGAAAAATCGGCAAATTATGCTCAAAGGTGAGCGGAGTTTTTGCGGGTTTCCAAAAGGGAGATATAGATAGAAGAAGTCTGGGTCGACCACTGGGTGTATTGAGGCGAGTTAAAAAGCTGACACATTTTCTAGAATTGAGATCGATGCTCTTGGTGAGTTCTCAAATGTAACAGTGCACAAATTAATATTGTTGTATAGAATTTTAATTCACGGAACCCTGATAGGTCGTGAGAAAAAGCTTTGCTGAGCTGTATGTATCTAACCATCAGTTAAATTCAAGTTAATTTGGAGATTACAGTTCACCAAGTTCGTAAAGGGCCAACCTACATAATTTTCGAATCGTTTGAATACCTATTTGGAGTTACTGCTTTGTCTCCGATTACACATTACATTTATTTCAAACGCTATATCTTCAAATTCGATAGAAAATCCCAATTTCTATAAGCCATAAGTACAAATCTATGCATCAATATCTAAAAAAATTAACGTTTTCCTTGAAAGTGCCTAAATGTTAGTTAAAAAATAAATAGTTGGCGCAACAGGTCCGGAGGGACCCTAGGCCTAGCTTCTCACATCCATTAGTTTTTGTGTGAGTTTTTCATTTTTGAAACGAACGGAAAGGATCTACAATTTAATACCGACTCCAAACGGCTTATTGAGAAGCTCTTTCAAGACAGTTATACTCTCGGAGGGTTGTCAGACGTTCGCGAGAGGTTGCGCAGTGGAAAAAACCCTAAGTTGGAACTTGCGTTTTTTTGCGGAATTCGAACCTCGACCCCTCGCTTGGTAGTCCAACACACTAACCACTAAGCCACTGTGCCTATAAATGTTAGTTAGGGCCTTTACGAAAAAAGGCACAGTACTGGCTTAGGGCTTTCTTGTGTCCGCGTGGTGGACTGTATTGCGTTATTGTGAAAAGGGCTAAAATGACATGCCTTTAAAACACACCACTAATTCACCATCATGGACTCCTTTTAGGTAATTGGTGTTGAGTAGCTTTTAGTTCTGACAGTCAATTCTCCATATATGATCCATTGGAGATGACATTTCTGTTTTCTCCCGTGAGGATATAAATCGTGTATTTCGTTGTCAAAAGACCGAGAGACGACTAAGTGCTTTTCTCTCTTTATGTGGTTGTTTAAATTTCTGCTTAAGGGAACGAAGGTTCCGAAGCATTATCAGGAGAACATGAAATATAATACTCCTCCATGTAAACGCGTTAAAAAAAAAATAACAATGAAAAGCAGAGAAGAATGAATAAAAGAGATTGATATCTTTCGTACGTCTATCCCCCCAAAACCCATTTTTACATTTTTATTTTTGTAATTTCAACCCCAGTCTGTGAACTACAAAAAAGCATGTTGCTAATGGCCGGCCGCCAATCATCTAGCTTTTATGGGCATCGAGGTGTTTAATTGTTTTGTTTCGTATTGAATTTATTTTGTTTTTTTTTACCTAGTTATTTAACGTTTTATTACTTTTTTTATGTTTTTTTTCGTTCGTCTCGTTGAACGCACCACTCGCAAACAGTGAGACAGTTTGACTTTTCCTAAGATTCAGTTTGTTGTGATGCTCTCATGGGCCCTTCCACCAAAATTTGAATTGGAACATTAAGGTAAAATATGCCATAAAATATACTCCAAGTTTGGTTAAGATTACTTGAGGACATTCAGATATATATACCAATTTAAAAGAAAAGTGTCTCACTGTTCGCACCTTTCTCCTATTTTATTTTAGGAAAAAGTGCACTTTTGCTGAAAATATTTATTCAAAAAGAACAATGTAGATTGGTTGAGGGAAAATAAAAACATTTTGAGCAATTTTTCTTCTACCAACCGTAACGAATAATTTTAAATATGTATAACGGATAAAATTCTATGAACGTTGGCAGCAACTTTTCCCGTAGCGGAAGTGTTCATATGTAGTAGAACCTAAATCGCTAAGTGAAGTATCAGCAAACGGGCCTCAATGTCCCATCACTTAATTTGCGTAATAACAGATTCTTTTATATTCTTCGTTCTCGTATCTAATAATTACGATATATGCTCGTCTTTAAATGGTTTAATTTTATTGTATATTGATTGTGCGTCTTTAATGTGACAATACCACTTATAAAATCCATCTCGTTTAATTATTTCCGGTTGTAATTGTATTGCTCAAATTTGAATTGGTTTCTTACTTGCTTTTTTAATTTATTATCTTATTTATTTAATTTTTCTTCAATTGTTGTCTCTCATTTCATTTGTAAGATTTTGCTAATAACTTTAAATTCATATATGCAGCCTCTACGTGTCTACGTGGATCTCCTAAAATTGTTATTTATAAACATTTTTCCTCGCTAACTTTACTAATCGAGGTTTGTGTCTAATAAGATAAGAATTTCATAAAACACTGAAATCTATTACTTTTTGCCCTGAAACCAACATTAGATGTGATTAGCTTCGTACGTAAAATCGTTTGAGACAAAAAAATAAAAAGAGAAAATCTCAGGCACAATTCCGAAATGCGTTCAAAGGGACTGCTGAAATATGGACCTGCTATCATGCATATATGTGTCTTCCTATATCCATATACCTCGTCCAATTCCACCAACCACCATCAAATCTAATGGCCAGGTAGACATTATTCACACACATCCTGAAGCATTCCCTAAACTGAAGTAGAAGAAATAATATCACCAACGCACAATTTGATTTGATATTTTTTTATTTATTAAGTATAATTTCTGTATGTCACAGTGGCTTAGTGTTGGTGTGTTGAACTAATAAGCGAGGGGTCTCGGGTTCGAATCCCGCAAAAACAAAAAGCTGACAAACATCCGAGAGTATAAATGCCTTGAAAGAACTTCTTAATTAGCCCTTTGGAGTCGGCATAAAATTGTAGATCCCTTCCATTCGTTTCAAATATGAAAAATTCACACAAAACGAATGGTTGTGAGAAGCTAGGCCTAGGATCCCTCCGGACCTGTTGCGCCAACTATTTATTATTATTTCTTTTTTTTTTTTGTAAGTATAATTTCTATTTTATAATTGCATTTGCAACTGAAATTCGTTGGTTCCACTTTTTGGTTTTGGTTTTAACTTACGCAGCTCTAAATCAAAGTTGCTTAAGTTCGAAAAATGTTTATAAAACACATTTTTCTGCGTAAGGGAATTTTAGAGGGTGCGTTAGGATAAGCTAGGGTTTCCAGAACATCTCTTTTAAAGAGAACATGTCCTCTTTTTTGTCAGCGATCTATTTTACACTTTCTTTTTTCGCTTGGCTCTCTTTTTTTTTAATCTGTCCTCTTTTTGTTCTCTTTTTTAGTATATACTAGCTGACCCAACGAACTTCGTTCCGCTCAAATTCGTTAATAAAATGAATTTAATAATTCCGAGCATGCACAATGCACATACTGCTTCATGTAATTCGGTCAATTCAATTTCTATATTCAAAAGGTAAACTACAGTAATTATATGTAGATAATAATGCCGATGTTTTTCAACCAAACCATCATTTTTGACATGTCGGCCATCTTTCATTCAGTAACATAAATAATTTTGTTCTATTTTAAAAACGAACGACGCGACGGCTAAATTATTTGGATATTGTTCATACAAAAATACAAAATTCGCGATTAAAAAATGATGAGTTGGTGTAGGAAGGTGGAGATTTTTTGTTTAAGATATTTTTTGATGCCAAATCTCAAAAAACTAAAAAAAATCAAAAATAAAAAGCAGAAATGTTGTGGAGAACTAAATCACCAACTTTCAATTGTAAACGATGAGGCGGCAATCCGGGTAAATCCAACAAATTCAGAAATTCCGTCGGATAATTGACAGCGTCGATTGATTTGTGACCGTGTCTACTGATTGATACGTTACAATCTCACAAGGCACATCAGTTAAAATATCCGCATTCAATTGGCCGATGTCCTTATTTTTGGCAGCCAATATTGCTCTTTCAGCTAACCAATTGTGATTTCTATAATTTTGCGCAATGTTTGGAAAAACACTTGAAACCAATTGCTGTTTTGTTTGTGCGAAACTACAAAAATTATCTGGCAAAGTGATTAATCCAGTAGTATCAATAGGAATTTGTCCATTTCCTATCGACAGTAATTGCCTAGAAAATTCGTCAGCCGATGGGCCATTTTCTATTTGTACTCTCACATTTGTTGTTAAAGTGAGTGTTTGCATTTCTCCATAAATTTGATGACTTTAAGCATGCCTTTAATTCATCTGCTGGAGTTGAACGGGGTATCACTGGCAGTGTTTATGCAGAATATCGTCGGCCATAGTACACAATACATCGTCAACAGTCCGCAGCGCTTCGAACGAAGTAGGGCCACAAACGTTGGCCAAAAGCATTCTCAAATAGAAGCAATCGTCGTTTTTCGGGTGAACTGTGTATATTCTACCAATTGCATCACTTGCATAAACATCACGGAATCCGGGAACTACTTCACCTTGTTTCCGCCGCTAGAAATTCCTCGAAGACGCATTCCAATATCGGGGCATTTCGCATTAAGCAAGTGTTCGTTCAAACTCGTGGCTTCGGCAAGTGTCGAATAAATAGGTTATTGTTGTTGCAGGTGCCATAAGCCATAACCCTATTCATGAATGAGCAGAGTACCATGATTGTTACTCGCTCATTTTTCGTAACAACCCCTACGTGAGAACTCACAACGGTGAACAACTTCATTGTCCACGTCATCTCAATCACCCCTACATTTCAACTTACTCACTCATACTAATGCAAGGATCCTGAAAATAACGGATTCAAACACCATCAAACAAAAATCGAAGTATCTACTCCACTTTAAAATGTTACTTAATGTAACATAGTAAACATAATTTAATAGAACAAACTTATTAGGTAGGTACCTACATATATTAAAAAATAAAAAGTTTCAAAATTGTTCACAACAACAATTTGCTCGGAAAATAATTGGAATAATCGACAACCACAATTGCTTTTAAAATTAAAAAAAAATTTTTTTATTTGAAGTGTCACTACTCGATTTCTATCCAGTTTCTTTTTTTGTTTCAAAGTGTATTTCCTCATACCTACAAACTTTCATAACCTTTTTCATCCCTTCAAAATTTTGTTTTCGCGACAAAACTTCACAAAAATCATATATAGCATATATGTGTGAAAGTTTGGTTCAAATCGGTAAATGCGTTAAGGCGTGAATCGGCGACAAACGAACACAACTTTAAGGCTTTCTTTTTATATTTATATTTATATATATATATTTATATTTATATATATATAAAAACAATTCCATCGTTTTAAAACTTTTCAGTACGCCCATAAAAATTAGCAGGTAGCATTTTCCCGATGTAATTTATTTCTTCTCTGTCTCACATCATCTGCCACGTTGCCAGTTTGGCAAATTTAGGGTTTTTTTTTGTCGGCGGGGGGAAATCTGGGGGGAGTATTTGTTTAGTTTTTTTTTAATTCTATTTTATTTGTATTTTGTTATAATATTCTTTTTGGTAGCCTTAAAATGACCTTCCACTGAAAAATTAAATTTGTAGGCATTCTGTGAACGTAAGAAACGCGTAGAGATTCTTCTTTATAAACAAGAATTAGGTACATCAAAATTGAGTAAGGGCTGTGTTTATGTGTTTATTATTGTTTGGTGATCGTAAAGTATGTCCTCTTTTTTTCGTTTGAGGTATATGGACACCCTACGATAAGCAGACTCTACGTTGAGTTTATAAATAAGGCTGTTAGTCATAATTCATAAGTCATAACACTCATTTTGAATATGTTAAGCCACATGGAAGCACCTTCAACTCGAAGCAACACTAAAAATGCGTACTTATTACTTAATACCGTTATTTATATCAATAGGCATACCCAGCTACATATGTTAGTAGACATTTATGCGCGCTGGTACAACTTTCTCGGCCTGCAATTCTCGTACAGCTCACTCAACGCCTCGCCACATCTACTTTAACGCATATATATACATTTTCGAACTTCCTGTTTAATCTCTAAAAAGAAAAACACGCTGGATCCATTAAGGATGTAATTTTCACTTTTCTGCTGGCTCACACGGACTTAATAGGTTTTATCTAGTACATATCTTCAAATTGTACTTCATAACTTTTCTCCTAACACTTTCCGTCCGTTCATGTGAAAATGTAATAACGGCAGCGTACCCAAGTTAAAGTTTTTACTACAGCTAATGAAGTTTTTTTTCGCCCTTCGTGTTGAGTTAATTTTTGTACTCGTATGGGAGATAAATTAATTGTGGCAGGCAACACACGCACACGCATCGGATCCTTGAAGACGATTTTTTTTTATATTTTTTGGAAATATATATAAGTACCGCAAACCACATGTACCGACGTATTTTAATATTCATTTGAAGTACTAGCAGACGAATCAATATTTTATGTGAAGAGGAATGTTAGTCTTTCACTTACACCACATCCACAATTCACAAAGCGATGAGTGGTGAGCCTAAGAGTGGTTGTGAGAAGAGAATTCGGGAAAATTTCATCGCACAGCACTGCAGCCTGTTTTAAGTGGAAGGTTAATAGGATAATCATGACAAGCACATATTGAAAGCAATGCACACAATGGGTATGAGGATTAAAAACCTCTACAAATTGTGTATCCTCCTTAATAAGGTGGATTGGATATCGATAATTACTGAAGCGAAATCTATTATCGATTGAGTGTCAATGGGACCGAGACGAATAATGTGGGCTGTGATTGTTGATTGTTGGATTTGCAAGGGGAACGCTTTCGGGACTTATATGTACTTATGGGTTGCATTGCTTTCAGGGATTCCGTACATATGATGGTTTTTATTTGTGGGACGAATGGAAGGAATCTATGATTTTCTAATATCTTACACAGGTATTTATTTTATTGTGGCAAGAAATTAAAATTTTTTGGATACAATTTTACGGTTACAGAGATTTGGTCTGGTATCCCTAAAATATTTTTACAATTTTTTAGAAAATATAATACAGTCAGACCCGCTTATTTGAAACTCGTTTAATTGAAAACCCCGCTTATATGAAAAATTGAATTTGTCCCCGTGTAGGTACTTATTTTCAGTTATCCGAAGTCCGTTTAAATGAAAAACCCGGTTAATTGAAATTAAAGTAACGATTTTTTCTCATTTCATTTAAATGGGTTCGACTGTATCACAGATTAATATACAATTCGAAGGAAAAGCCACTAAAAACCTTCATCTATGATTTTATGTCAAACCCAGATGCCTGAATTAGGCGAAGCTTTCCAAAGAGTGTAGGCTGTCAGGTGTTGGTCTGACGTTGGTGAGAGGTTCACCTTTTGCAACCAACATAAAAGAAAAGGTCCGACATCTTTCGCAGAATCGATTGCCTGTTTCATAAAGCGTATTGCAGGCAATCGCCATTAATGTACCTTTTCCCAGATTCAAATTGGATGTCCCATAGCAGGAATGGTTGTCCCCGCAGGATATACGTGTCTTAACGTCTATCATGTTTAACATAGCCGTAAAATAAATCAGAAGCACTCTTTGGGATTGAACTTTGATGGATGCGATGCCCACATTCTGTCTATCGTTGTACATACCTACTTTCAGAATTTTTTTTTTCTGTTTCGTCCACATTTGGCCCATCCTCCTATCAAGTCAAGTGACAGCACAAGAGCACGTTCCACATTGCTGTCTTCACATAAGTATGCATGGGTGCGTTAAGAGTTGTAAAATTGTTTATTACACTATTTGGCATGTTATGCAGTTAACTTTGTACAGATTCAATAAACCTGAAAAGGCTCTCTTACATCTGTCTGAGCCAATGTCTGGTCTCCGATCGATATCAAACTTACCTTTTATTTTACTCCCTGTTATATGTTCTGCTCTTGTTCACTGACTATAAGCCACTGGAACTGGAAATGTTCGTGACCAAACTACAATTGGAAGGTGCTGTATTGTGGAGTTTTATGATTTATTTTGTATGTGTACCATAAAAAAAGTCATGCTTTGTGTGTACGTCCAGAAGGGTGGCCATCCATAAACGATTTGAAACGTATTATATGCTCATGTTGAACGCTGCGACTGGCAAGGTTTCTAAGAAGAGATGAAATAAAAGCTTGTTATTGTGCAAATAGGCAACTAGTAAGTGGATTTCGTATGATTGTGACAATCTATTTGTGTGTCAGTTCCTACATGTTGAAATACCAATTTTGTAGAACAAGTTATGAAAACTCAAATGCGATGTATAGTTCGGTTAGGTTAGGTTTATGCGTGGATACGGCAGGGTGAACCCTGCAGTTCCCCACTTAGGTCCATGTGGACCCATTGTGATGCCCTTGTTGGGGGTTAGCCGATGTTGTTGGCGATGGTATTTGTTCCCTCTTGGTTACTCGACCTTGTCCAGCCATCCTGATGTATTTATGAACCTGTAAAGATTAGATAAATAAACATCTGAAAGTTCTTGTATGTCATGGAAGTGGTATCTTCCAAGTGTTCTGTTCCTCAAGTGACACAGACTTGGGCAGTGACAGAGGAAGTGAGGTGTGTCCTCATGCACCTCCTCGTCTACACAGCCCCTGCGTTTGTCGTCATTCTTGAGTTTTAATGTCATTGTGTGGTTTCTCAGGAAGTTGTGCCCTGTTAGGGCACCTACCAGTTTATGTAGCAACGTTCTATTAAACCGCATAAGCCTGCTAGTCCGACCTGCATTATATTCCGGCCATAGCTTGCGTAAAATTTCGCAGGTAGTTAACTCCTTCCACCTGTTGTTGGCTTTCATTCGAATCTTGTTTTCCACTCTCTCTCTGAGATTACAGAGCGGTGGATTGATCGATTTAATCGCCCGATCTTGATCCATAGCAGATCCATTTCTTGCCAGTTTATCAGCCATCTCATTGCCGGCTTTGTCCCTGTGTCCAGGGACCCAGCAGAAGCGCGTGGTATGCTGCGAGCAGAGAACCTAAAGCTCTTCACGGCAGCGGCGAACAATCTTCGATTTTATTTCAATAGCAGACACTGCTCTTATAGCCGCTGTCAATAAATATGGTAATATCATCATTTCGTATTGCCATTATGACACCATATGGGCAGTTTCCGCGATTGCCAGAACCTCCGCCTGAAAAACACTATGGTGATCAGGCAGTCTGATCGAGTGGTGTATACTAAGCTCTTCGGAGAAAATTCCAGCACCTGTTCCCCAGTCCATCTTAGATCCATCTGTGTAGCTGTAGATGGATATCGATTTCCTATTTGTGGGTTCATCTGTGTTCCATTCCTCCCTGCTGGGGCAATAGCAAGAGAATGGTTTATCAAAGTCAAGGTTGGGAGACAAGTAGTCAGAAGTGACAGAGTCTCCCACGTATTTGTTCAGAATCTGTGCATATCCCATTCTGTAAGGTTTCCAGCTTTTGGTTTGGCTGATCCTGAGGGCACTTTTAGCTGCAGATTCTTGCATGTGTAGGTCTAGGGGTACCAGGTTGAGGATTGCCTCCATTCCAGCAGTAGGTGTTGTCCTTATTGCGCCGGTTGTACCTATACATGCTAGTCTTTGCATTTTGGTCATTAGTTTTAAGTTCGATGCTTTGTTTGTGGCTCGCCACCAGATTAAGCTTCCGTATGTGAGTATTGGACGCACAACAGCCGTATACATCCACAGAATTATTTTAGGGTTTCGTCCCCACCTTTTTCCGAAGATTCGGTTGCAGGCGTAAAAAGCATTTGCAGCCTTTTTTACTCTCTCATCGACATTTAGTTTCCAATTGAGCTTCCTATCCAAGATCGTACCCAGATATTTAGCACTCTCCGCTACCCTGAGAGGTATACCCTCAATAGTTGGAGGATCGAAGTTTGGAGTCACTATTTTGTTACTGAACAAGACTAGCTCAGTTTTTTGTGGATTGACTCCAAGACCGCATTGTTTTGTCCACGTATTAAGTGTTCGTATGCGTTTTCTAGTAGTTCGCTTATGGTAGGTAGGAATTTCTCTGTAGCAAGTATAACTACGTCATCTGCATAAGCAAATACTTTGACCCCTCTGTTTTCGAATTTTAGTAGTATTTCGTTTATGACAAGGACCCAGAGTAAGGGGGAGATGACTCCTCCTCGTGGTGTACCTCTTGAGGCTGTCACTCTAAGTTGAATGTCACCTAGTTTTGCATTAATATTTATTTCATTGAGCAAACTTTCAATCACATTGGTAAGTTTACGTTGTTAATGAGTAGTGCTCTCTTTACTGCACTAGTCCTAACATTATTGAATGCTCCTTCAATATCGAGGAACGCGGCTTGTGTGTATTCTTTGTCTTTTAGGGACTTTTCTATGATGTAAGTGACCTCGTGCAGCGCGGTCTCAACTCCATTACCTTTGATGTATAGTCTAGTTTCGATTTGTTAAACAGCGTATCTGGTGCATGATGGGTCATTTATAATTCTACGCATGTAATTTCTCAAAATAAGAGAGGGAAATCTGTTTTCTTTCACCCAAGGCGAACAGAGACGTAAAAACGAGATCGCAATTCGCAAGTCAATGCAGACTGACTTCCCCAAATGGATAAAAAAAAAACAAAATTTACAGCGCACAACGTTTTAGCACTCAACTAAAATATTTCTAAATGAAATATGCAAAGAAATTAGCAGAGACAATACTGAGACCACCAAGTTCGGCCGATTTTCCGTCACTTTGCCTACAAGCTATATTGGGGACGTTCGGATACCTAGTTTATATGTAAAACGTCAACTAGATTCGTCGTGACTAGGAATCCGAACGCGTTGACTTAGCAACTTGAATTGTTTTTGTATTCTTGCGGTCAGCGTTACCTTTGTTTGAGTTTGCCCTTTATTATTCGGAAAAGGCTCTTCATAAATTTTATCAAAAATTGTTATTTTCAAATAAGTACATTTAAAATGTAACACGGTTACCTATCACAATACTATTCCGCCGTTATACGAACTAATGGTTGTTAAATATCGTGCGAAAATTCGAAATTTGCAGAGTAGCTTTAGAAATTACACCATTTTCTCTCACCGGCCCTTTTTGCGACTCTTCAGAATTCTGCCACGGTTACTCTGTTTGTTTTAAATTTGACTCGTCGAAATGTCAACTGAGTTTGCACGCATGATTTTCTTGACTAGAATTGTCGGCTTCCCCTCCATAAACGTCAACTGCAAAAACTAATCACGTGACCACTCTGGGCCAATAAAAACTGAAATACATCTAGTCAGACAGCTGTCAGACTTACTTAACTATGAATCCGAACGTCCCCATTTTTACGGAGTGTCCTCGTTTTGGTGCGCTAAGCGCTAGTATTGATACATAGAATTTCGTATTGACAAATGTCACGAACTTCAAAAATTTCGGCTCACAAACACACCCTCAAAAATATGAACAACATCCGCTGTGGGCAAAGTTGCTGCCAGCGTTCATAGAATTTTATCCGTTAAATTTGAAATTATTCGTTGTGGATAGTACTTTTTTAGGAATAAGTATACTTTTCCTTAAAATATTTATGAAAAATGAATAACGTAGATTGGTTGTAGGAAAATAAAAGCATTTTGCGCAAACTTTCGCAAAGCGGAAAATACACAACCTGTTTGTCTTAACATGTTTCTACGAGTAGTAGTTAGTAGTGGTACTAAGTTCTTTTTTTCGTTATAAAAACAATTTTACAATTTTATACAAAAAAATTGAGAAAATACGACAATGACCTTTCAGTTTCCCTCGCTCTTTGTATCCTTTTCAAATGGTAACTTGACTTTAATTTGGTTAACAATTCTGCACTCAATTTATTCAAACTTTGAACCCAAAACAATTCCTTTTGCATCAGTTTTATAAAGGTAAGCTGATGCGGCAGCCAATTGCTTCCATACTCAAAAAGTGTCCTTTCTATGTATACCTAAGGTGAAGGTCCAAAGTATACAGGTGACCTTCTTCCATTCCAGTTTCCAACATAATTGCGTAGTGGGGTGTGAAATTGGGCAACCGCAGTATCCTTTTCACTAAATACCATTAAGGCTTTTCCTCAAAATGCGTACGACCCCAAACTTGCGCGCCATACGTTTGCACAGCTCTGCACACAGCTTGAAATAACTGCCATTTAGACCGTAAGGAGAAAAAAAATTGAAAGGTCCAGCGGCAAGAAGATTGCGATTTGTCTCAGTATTGTATCTGGTAATTAGTTTCAATACATTTTACCAGCTAAGCATTAATAATTTCATCGAAAGAAACAAATTGTTGTCATCTCATGCGAGTAAGTTCGAAAATCGATTGAGTTTAAAGGAAAACAAAATCGCGTGTGATATTGCGGTGAAAAAAAAAAAACAAAATGCTTTTCTTTGCCATTATGACGTATGTAAGTACATATCATGTAAGCGAGGTGACCGACCAATATTCGTGTCATATCTTTTTACATGTTAGGTAGTTTTGTCTCTTTCTGTCACTCGCATACATACGTGGTGTTGGACATAATGTTGCATTTTAAATATTTTTACAAATCTGTAATTATGACAAAAATAAAATCTGCAATCCAAATTTCTATATAAAATGTAACAAAAAGAAAAAAAAAAAAAAAAGAACACGAAAATGACAGCACACAGCGAAATCAAGTGTGCAACAAATGTTAAAATTTATTAAAATGAACAAAATCTACTATTGCGGATGCAGACAAAATCTGAAGCGCAGACTTCTGGTTCTTAAAAGTCTGCAGCTAGGTTGAAAATCTGCAAATTGCAGACAAATCTGTACTTATGGCAGCGCTGCGTGTGACCCTTTACTGTAGGTACCAAAACAACAGAATTTACTCCCAAAACAAACGCAATGAATTCCCAAAACTTCGGCAGACCAATTACAATGAAAATGTTGCAACTCCTTTACATAGATGGCGCTAAATCTCGAAAATATGGGATCTTTTCCTGTTGCCCACAAAAAGAATTTGTTATGGATTACATTCAACAATACACTTTTTATAAAAATTAATTTACAAAAGAAAACAATTCAAAGCTCAACAACATATTACAGAGTGAGAAAAGTCAAAAGTAAAAGTGACAGCTTAATCAAAAGAAGTAGATTGTGAATGCATACCCACTCGTTGGTTGGCGCTGCCGTTTTGACAGGCGGCTTGTGTGTGTGATAACAAAGATATCAATAAATTGAAAATAAATGATGTTTGTCTTTACTAGTATATAGTTGTTGTTGTCTATTGTCACATTTGTTTCTCCACTCTCTAGCTACAGCGTTAAAGTATCATTTTGATAAAATGCTGCATACATTTCACACATTCCTATCACGGAAAATTAAAGGGATGCCTAATACTAAATAGCCGTCTGACTGAAAGGGACAGTATTACCTAAAATCCAAAAAACGTGACGCCTATTTTGGTCGGCCATCTTATTTACGTGGTAGGAATTCCGCATGTTGATATTTTTTTTACCGATGGTTAACGAAATTCCGCGTTCCTATAAAACAAAATGACTTCCGGAAGTGATGAATGAACAATTATTTGTTTATTTCGTATAAATGATTGATGAATTGTTGGTTTAATTAACTGAAACTAATTAAATCTCTCATTTCACATGTTTTAAATTGAAAATAGAAATGTTTTCAAGTGATTGCAGAAATGCTGGTCGCCGGAACTTGTGTTTATTTCAGCTTTACGTATCTATAATTATGGATAGAATGACATCTTATGCGTCTGATTTGTGATCTCATTCTTACGCCTTTCCGAGCATTGACTGCGGACAGCCGGATATCTCTGTCCCTTCTCTTGGAAAAATGCTCGTGTGTTATGGTGTTAATGCAATACCTACGAGTATAAGACTGCGTAAGTTTTGTAAATATGTATAGGCATATAAAAATAATTTTGGCAAATACTTGGACAGCACAACCTTTGCCCATAACCGACCATAATCGATAGGACGAGGGTCTTTATCAGCGTTGCCACTTGTACTACATATGTAGTACTGTGCTACATATTTCCTGGATTTTTTAACGCCGTACTATATACTACATCTTTACGCAAAGTACTACATTTCTCAACAGCCAGGCATTTTAAATTTATTTAAGGAGTTTCCCTGTGAGAAAGCAAATTTGGAAATTTTAAATGAGCAGTGGTGCTTGTGGATTGGGGCTTTCGATCTTATTTTGAAATGTGGACCTCAAAATAGCGACATTGTGTCAATATGGGTGGAATTAAACAAACAAAAAAATTTTTTTAGGAAACTTGATATTTGAAGAACTATCTAAATAAATATTATATTATATATATAACTATTTAATTTCAATACAAAAAAAAAAACAGGTATACTACATTTTGTTTGAAAATGCTACTTTTTTTCTGTAATGTACTACATTTGCTTAAGATTTAAGTGGCAACGCTGGTCTTTATACAGCTCGTGGACATTAAATAAAAAGACAATGTCAGCTCCTGACTGAAGATACCTACATTAAAAAAAACTTATCGTATCATTGAAAAATGTTTTTTCTGTCTTGTTTGTAAAGCTTGAAATGAAATGAAAGTGTATCGAAAACCTTAGGATCATATATTTTAAAAATAAATCCCAAAATTTGTAAATTATATCCAACAATTGTCTATAGCAAATTTATTATTTAAAAATAAAAAATAAATAATTTCAGGTGTAACAATGCAGAAAATAATAAAAATCTCGACCTTGGCAATTGTCTGCGGTCGCGAGTTGTTCTGCTTCGTCAAAAATCCTTCGGAACCATTGCTGAAATTCGTCAATTTTGCCACTCAACAGGTCCCCCGAAAGTGTGTTACACCGGTAAGGCATATCACTTTACCTAAACCCCTCTCAGCATGACGTCATATTTCGGAGGATGATAATACATTTTTCTCATCATAAAACAACAGCAACAACATCATTATTAACATTCTCATTCTAACAAAAACGAATATAAATATGCATACATACAAACACATTTATATCAACGACTGTGCGCTTGCTAACCCATTTATTACAGCTCTTTGCTATTTGGCTGGCTCATGATTGTAATCCCTCGGAGGAGATCTCTACTCTGGGGCTGGGCTTTTGTATCCATTGCAATTACACCTAATTGTAATTAAAGGAATGTTCAATTTTCGGGTCGAATGGGAGCAAGTTGAAATGGAATTGAAGGAGTTTTTTTTTTTCGTCCTGGATGGTGTGTGCCCCATCTACCGCACGCCGAATAGAAAGACTGTACATTTATGTGTGCGGGCCTGTTTCTGTCAAGGGTTCGTATTGACTAAGGACTTTGTGCATTTTTAATGAACTAATGAAAACTTACCCGGTCGACATGCTCGGCAGGAGGTTCAAAACGGCATCTATTATAAAGGATGTCGAAAGCTGCTATTTTGCTCGGCTTCGAGTGCGAACGTCAGGGCTACTGGATGAATGAGATGAACTGTGTGTGGGTGAGAGCTTCGCTTGATTCTAATTGCATTTTGGAAGGGGATTTCGATTTGCTTCCTTTTGATTTATTTATGTTGCGTGTGTCTCGTTTTGTGGTTGTATCCGATTTATTTATTAAATATTTAGGAAAGTTGGGCTATTCTCTTGGGCTGATTTATTTATTTTAGGTCAGGGCTTTTTCGTTAGTTTGCCACCTAACAACAAAGCATACAAATGGCTGCCGGTTTTGGGTTGAATAATTTAACTAATCTCATATTCATCTAATTCAAGTGTGTATATATTTGTTTTATGTTTTTGTATTGTTTGCTTAAATTGTTTATTTATTTGTTGTTTTTTTTTAATTTAGCAAAAAGTTCAGTCAAAAGGTTTGTTGTATCCCCACGCGATTGGAATTTGTATTTGAACTATTTACAGCTGGTATGAATGCCGGTGACAAATTTGAACACGTCAATTTCGAATTTATTCAATATACGAGAGCTTTTAGTCAACCAGGACGTTGGACATGAACAATAATTTTACGGTCAAACTCAAGCTCGAAACACTTTCTGAAATATCACGTCGAAACTTTTTTACACCCTGTGCGGGCAAAAGTAGTGCTAAAAACACTGCTGCCATCAAAATGTTGATGGTATTTCAGGACCCTTTTACATCACCGTTATTCGTAGCACTAGTGTAATCATCGCCGCGTGATTTGCAAAAGCCAAATGAAGTCAAACTCAGCGCAACGTCAACTCTTTGAAACTAATTTGTTTCGATTCTACAGGCATTTGGTCATTACATTACCCGAGTGGCCTTTTTTTTTTTATTATTTCTCTGAACTTTAACAACCATTTTAATCCTTTTTATTGTCATTTTCAAGAGGCGTTGTTGAATGTAAGCTGGGGCAACAGGAACCTAGTTAGTCCATTTTTGTTTCAACCTGAGTAAAAAGTTGCGTAACAGTCCTTAGAAGGACTTCCACTCAACGAATGGGTGGCTTTTTAAATTTCTAATGTTTTTCAAAACACTTCAACCGAATTGGACTACAATAAAAGTCGCGGTTCCGATTTTAGCAAAAAGTTCCCCATTTCAGTCAACCGGAGTTTTAGTATTTGAAGGAAATCTTTTTTTTGGATTTTTTGCATTTTGCCGTTCATATGACTTTAAAAGCTTAAATAATGAAAGGTGACAAATGTGGTTGGTCTTTAAAATGTGATATGATTAATATGTGCAATCAGGAGCTACCTTTGCTAGTCTAGTAATAAAAAACTGTTTGGAACAAAGCCCTCCTATGTGTCGTTTATTTTCTCCACAATGTCAAAACAGTGGGGGCCATCAAAATAACCAGTTTGAAACTAATTTAAAACCACTAAAAGAGAAGTGGACGATAACAACAAAAAAGATAGTGCAAAATATAAATTTGATAAGAAATTCGTGAAATATATGCACCCACGAAGTGTCAGAAGAATAAAAGGAAAAACTTCTAAATGAAGGATGCTCCGTTTGCATATCTATCAACAAAAATGTTGTAAGTATTTTATAATATTTTATTTAACTAATACAGTATGACGTAAAAAAGACTAGTACAGAGTACGCCACCTTTTATGCGGTGGTGTAAACATTGAATAAAATAATAATTTGACATTTACAACCGATTGACTTGAGTAGACATGTTTTTGAAACGTCAATTTGGTAATTTTAACCACGAATTGCTTCACATTGATAAATAACGCGCAGAAATAGTGACGCTTTACATTGAAAATAGTCGTTCAGTTGAGTTAACTTAACGTGCATAGTCGAAAATATCGTGGTCAACTGGAACCGTCTGACAGTGCTATTTAAATTTTGGTCTGAACGGTTACTGGTTTTAACAAGACGGTGTGTCATGCCATGCTGCAAATCAAACATTGCAGTTTTTGTAACGAAAACTCATTGGTCGTATGACGTATGCTGTCAAAAAATGGCGACTTTGACTGGCCTATATCTCCAGATTTGATCTATCCGGCCTTTTTTTGTGGGGTTATTTGAAAAGCAAAGGGTACGCCAGCGTGCCTCAGACCATTAACGAGCTCAAGGCCTGAGATGCTCGAAAAAATGATATAAAATGCAGCAAGGAGGCCGCATTTTGTTTTGATCAATAGAGGTGCTCAATTTGTATTCAAAATAAGTCCGAACAAATTGCATAAAAATTGAATAAAAATACTGGTGGGCCTCACTTAACACGTACCACTTATAGAAAAGCCTCGTTACAGTACGGTTCACTTTTTGCACCATATTTTTGTTTAACACGGTTCAAAGGCTTGTTTAACACGGTTTCTGGAACAATTTTTTTTTTCTCGATAAGTTGTTTCTATTTTGCCCGTACGCATTCGATGCATACTTATGCATACTTGCTGTGATGTTTCTAAGAATATGTACATACTGAAGTACATACAACAAATTCCCCATATTAACTGTTCCAACGCGATGACAGATGATCAACAGCAACTTTGACAACTTTTTAGAATCACTGTATTTTCATTACTTTGCACAGCAACATCGACAGCGACATCAACGTTAGAGCTAATCCTAAATTCGCTGTTGCTGTTGCTGTCAAAGTCGCTGTTTCTCGCATTACAGTCTTCTATTGAATAGGACGGAAGGTACAGCATTTGTAGGAGATTAAATGACATAGGTAGGTAATTGTGATTTCCGATCGTGTTTAAGATTTATTTTTAAAAATTTGGTTCATTTTTAAGCTTTTGTTAAATTGGTTTTCTGAATTTGTTATGTCAGCAAAGAAAGGTAAACAACCGCTTAATAGGAATGTTATTTCTTTCGAAGCATAGATACAAATTTTGGATCGTGTATTTTGAGAGTATGGAACGTAACTCCTCTTTTACACTGGTTTCTTGTTTCTTTTAGCACCTTATATTTATATGAAAATCGGGTATTTTTTGAAGTTATTCAATAAAAAATATAAAAGAAAAATGTATAAAACATAAAATATAAAATATTGCTTAAAAAACAACCGAGATTTTTGGAACAGGCACATTTGATACAAGCCAAACATACCCAAAAAAAGCTGCATGAGATTTCTGCGTTCTATTCCAAACCATCATTTGACAATCAAGTTTAGTACGCTGCCCAGCTTAACTATAGTTCCCATACAAAATCTCTCTAAAATTTGGCTGAGCTAAATATAAGTGAATCCCCTTTTAATACCTCGACGAGGAGTACCTAGAATCGGAAATGGTTGAAATCGGAGAGTTTAATTTTTAAAGTTATTTCAATGTTTTTTGTGTCAAAATGTAAAAATTTAGCTAAGATTTAGCTCACTTTTGGAGAGAAAAGTTGGAGAGCAAATCAAATTTATGTGGTATTCGTTTGGGCTTCTTCAGATTCGCTCTCAGATTTCAGATTTCGTGTGGCTAATCGAACATAAAAACGTCACTTGCTCTTTTTTGTGATAATATTCGTGCGATTCGAATATGTGTAGCCTTCAACACTTTTCAAAACGTTTTCCATTCACTGGTTAAATTTTATATTAAGACATTCGAAATTTGCGTCCTCATTGATTTTTAAATATTTATACATAAATAATTTACAAAAATAGATTCACCCGATGCAATGCTTTTCTTTGCTGTAGAACAAATTCACGAAAACCTAAACGCCCTCCACCAGTTGTCAAACTCAAACGCACTTGTGTTGGTAAATCTGAGAAAATATCTAGATTCGCAAAAGTGCTCTGAAATCTGAAAAAGATTGCTTTTTTTTGTACCAAACGAACATAAAAACTGCTCTGAGAGCAAAAAAAGTGCTCTGAGTGCGCCCAATCGAATACCACATTAGTTTAGCTCGAGCAGCGTACTAACCGTCAGTAAAGAAAGTCGCTTGTGCGTGTGCCTAACTATAACCAGTGTGAACCATTCCAAAACTTCTCGCAACTTCGTTTTCTTCTTGTTCCGCAACTGTCATCGCTCATTATTCAAATTCGAAACTAGGCCGAGTGTGCGTTCGTTTTCTATAATATTTCATTATTCGCCCGTGTAGTTATAAAAACCACATGGCAGCGTGCCTCACGCTTGTGCATCCTACCACGGATATCACTTGATAAGTTCACGTGCGTCGCACATTATTTCTGCATACCCATGCATAATTCATTCAATGTTCCTCAAATGCAACGTTTGTATGCGATAGTGATTCATTTATTCGCTGCGTAGATTGTTCTTTGGAAAACTTGCAACTATATACATACTTTTGCGCCTTTAATGCCTGATGCTTTAGATGGAGAAAATTGCAAACTGTATTTAAAACTTTGTGTAGGTCGCGTTTCTTCTCTACGTATAAGTTGTTTGCAGTTGCATAACTTAACTTCCTATAAATGAATTACAAAAGTTTTTCAACTACTTGAAAGTGTACACAGATGAATGAAACCAGTGAATTTACAAGTTATGCCATGTCTTTCAACTGTAGGTACTTGATGAACTCGCATTTTCGCATCGCGGCTTTTGAAAAAGTGATTATGTTCGCTCATTATAACTGATAAAAAGTTTACAAGAGATACCTTTGTATATCAATTTTGATGTATAGTCTGTATTGATTTTGGAAAAGGAGTTTTAGATTGCTTTTCAATTTGTTAGAATTGCTTCACCGGCAGGAGCAGGATGTTTATTGTTCGTATAACTTTGAACTTTCATTTACTTAATTCCAATTGGTTTTTAGCTTCTTTTTGGAAATCAGGATAATAGTACATTTACACCGCAGCTAAATTCATCGTTTCGGCTCAATTCAACATTACAGGCCAAATGTCCAGCATTTCGCCATAAGTTTTCCAACATTTCCAAATGTTGAATTCCAGTGAAATGTTTAATTTCGTCGCTGCTTTTGTAAGTTTGTCAAATCAAACAAACCTCTTAACAAATTCCGCACGTCGTTTAATGACTTTTCAGATCGCTGACTTAGCTTCTGATTTCTAAAGCTTAGTAAGCTGCTCCAGCTAAACTAAATTTTATCGTCTCCAACTTTTCTCTCCAAACATCAGCTAAAGTTCGAGCTAAATTTTGCAATAAAGCACGCCGCGGATAAGTGTCACTGAAAGCAGCTTTTCTTTCAAAATAATTTACTTCGAAAATTCACCACCCTTTGATTTCAACTATTTCCGATTCTTTGTACTCTTCGTCGAGGTATTTATTAAAAAAAAAAACACATCCTTGCTTACTTCTCCCATTCTCCGCAATACAAAATTGCAACAAAACAACAGAACATAACGATCTGTCAAAATTTAGCTTGAGAAAATGCACCGCCCCATTAAATGGGCACGCTAAATTTTGACAGATATATGAAGTACATTCTGAAACAAAAGTTTGATTATTTAGCTCGAGCAGCGTACCACTCAGCTAAATGGGTTCGCTAAAATTTAGCACATCTAAATTTTGGAGAGAATTTTGTATGGTAGCGAAAACTTAGCTCGAGTAGCGTACTAAGCTTAAACAGAAAAAAGATAAGTAATGAATTCTGGTACTAGCTGTCATTTGAAATGTTGAAGTTTCAGTGGGAACGCAAAATTGGATTTCGATTTTTTCCCGCAATGTTAAATTTAGGTGCGGTGTATGTGTACGAACCAAAATGCTGAAAGTCTGCGGGAAAACGTCAATTGTTCTATTAAATTATATCCAAAAATGATCATCAATCCAATTTTCCGTAGAAAATAATAGATGAGAATGTCAGTTTTGGGTTGGTCCGAAAGGCCTTCCTTATGGCCACACCAGCATCCTACTTTCCCTTCCGGACGGCATAGGTCGTATATCTATACGGACTACACAAAACCCAACTCAACTTCCATAAAAACTTCTCTGTTTTAGTTACCCCTCTAAATCAGAATGGGAGGAAAATGCGGTCGTAAACGAATTCGACATTACTACCTTCACAGACGGTTCCAAAATGAACTGTGGAATCGGTGCAGGCATTTTCTCAACAGAATTAGACATCTCAAAAACTTTTCGCCTACCCAACGCAGCCAGTGTCTTTCAGGCAGAAGTACTGGCAATTAAGGAGGCGTGTAGACTGCTACTGAACATAGCGATACACAGGAACAAAAAATAGGCATCTTCGTCGACAGTCAGGCCGCGATTAAGGCTGTCGGTTCGACTGAGTCAACGTCCAAGCTTTTGGTGGAATGCAGGGAGACACTCTTCAGGGCTTGTCATCGGTTTGAAATCACTCTCTTGCGTTCCCGGCCATAGGAACATTGAGGGGAATGAGAAAGCTGATGAACTTGCCAGACGAGGCTCTGCTCTGTGCGTGTCTCGTGCGGAAGATGTTTTCCCTCCGCTGGGATAGGTAAAGAGAGAAATCCTCCTGCACCTCACCACATGGGCCGTGACTAGATGGAGGAACCTGACGAGCGTCATTTCAAGGATGATCTGGCCAGCCTACGATGAAGCCAGAACAAACAACCTCTTAGCCAAAACACGTGTAGATGTCGCCAGACTAACGGCAATTAGTACGAGCCATTGGCCTTTAGGAACTTACGCGGCAAGGCTTGGCATCCCCCAGAGCACCCACTGCCGTAGCTGCGCCGACACAGACAAGAGTGAAACAGTGTTTCATCTTCTTTGTGAGTGTCCGGCCCTAGCCAAAACCAGATGCAGTGTACTAGGTCACCCTTTTTATGATGACCTTTCGGCCATCCAAAGTATCCATTTCAATAAGATCATAAATTTTCTCAATTCCACAGGCTGGTTTTGAGCTCCCTTTACTCCCTTCTCCTCCTTTTTCTTCAGGTTCCATTCAGTTGTGGTCGAAAAACGGCGCTCAATGCGCTATTTGTGTTTTTCCTTCGTCAGAAGACGGGAATACAGCCACTTAAACCAACCAACCAAACATCAGTTTCGGCAAGTTTTGCAAACATACGTCAGTAAAATTGTAATTATAAAACTTTTTTATTTGAGTAAAACATGAAACTATACGTACGATTTTTTATGGTACAATCCAATGAAAAAGAAAGACGCGTCGACACAATCAGTCAACGTAAAAATTTTTCATTCATTACCAATTAATCATCGTTGTAACGATCGGGGGCAATCTGTGGCTGTAGGAAATAAGGCCCCAAAAGAGAAAATGAAATAAGGCCCCATATTTGGGGTTTATTTCATAATGAAATTAAAAATAATGAAAACCTTGCACTCACCCCGTAATCTAACAGTAAATCCAAGCGGGGGGGGGGGGTAGCAGGGGGGCAGCATGCCCCCCCATACGCATTCCATATTGGAAGGGTAACAATAACAATTAATAATAAAAAAAATTATTTTTGGGGACTTATTTCATATCTTCTTCTTTTCATTATGAAATAAGACCCCAGAAAAGAAAAAAGAATAATACCCCAAAGTGTATTACAAAATCTTTGTTGTTGTTTCCTGTATAATTTTTTGGGGCCTTATTTCATTTTCTTTTTGGGGCCTTATTTCGCAGAGTCGTAATCTGTCAGTAGTTTGAAAAAGTCTGGAATTTTCGCACGAAATGTTCAGTGTCGAAGCAATATTTCACGACTCTGCAACTATACGCTCTATTCTTTAATAACTCCATGATCGGCAACTGCGTTAAATTTCCCAACATGTCTGTAGAGTTTTTTAAAATATAAAATTGAATTGCTCCATTGCATTAGAGACGGAATCAGAAGTGAATACGTTTTTACATTAAAAACTCTTATAAAATAAAAAAAAAATACTTCACATATTAATTTTCTGTCATATGACATTACCTACCTCAGTAAATTTGTATACTCCTCTCTAGAAAGTTTGCGGAAGCTTCATTGAATGATCGCATTTTATTCTTCCGCGTTGATTATCACAAAAAGATGTCGATTCGATTAATACCTAGAATTCGCCGAGTCTTTAACCTTTTCATATGAAACGTTTATCGCGTGCGATTCTTAGGCGAACTCGTCGGCGAAGGAAAGGGGAACATAAAGCGAACAAAATGCAAATCGCCTCTTAATCCATTGACGTATTGGCTAATTGAAGAGCTGTTTTACATATTTGAATTTAGAATGCAAGCCCCTGATCAGTTTTATCAACTTTTTCAAATTTTATTGTGAGATTGAACTGGAAAAAGGCAAAATAACAACATATTAGGACTGTGTTACCACCGCACCGTGGGAACAATTTTAGACACACAACTTTACGCTTAGCGTACCTAATGCGGAATCATCATATGGAAGTTTTTGTGCTTCGAGGTGTGGAATGTTTTGTTAAATATAAGGTTGATCCACTTATATCCTGACAAAAGTGATACGTTGTATATCTTCGACAGGTTAACTTGAAAAAATGGAGCAATCGCATTCACAGTCTGCATATGTTTCCACAACCGGTTTTAATTTTCCAGAAACTTCAAAGGAATAATCGCCGAACTTGTAAGAGATGCTACACGTAAGTCGGTTTCAATAATTCCTTGAACAATCAATTACGAAACCATTTCTGTTCTTTCCAAAAATGTTGTCAACCAACCGTTAAAATTACAGCCAAATCCGAAACCATTACCAGTGACACCTCTAGGCCGTTTGTGGGAAACTTTCAGTTGAAATTATGACCTACAGTTTTTCTCACCTCATTCCATTTTCCCCATTTCATTAAAGACAGTTCTTCCTACTGTCACTTTTTTTCCATTTTGGACTGCTTCTTTTGAGATCCCATTGCGGATTGTTGTATAAGGGTAAGAGCGATTTATTACTGGCCCTGTCAGTGTCACTACCTATCAAAATAGACAAGTTGGCAACAAACCGAACAGTTGTTGGCTCAAAAGCTGGCCACAATTATTTATCTCAATTGCCACTGTCATCGTCAACTCTATACCTCGAAACTCCTACAATTGACGAGCTCCCCCCTCCCTATAAAACAGTCCGTAAAACGAAACTAAACGACTCCTCCCGCACACACACCTACTCCCTGGTTAAGTGTAGGTACCTCCAAATCCCTACCCTGATGACTGAACTTTTTCGCCTAAGTTACCACACAATTTGTTTTCATTTAATTTTTCTGTTTCTTTTTTGTTTTTTTGTTTTTTTTTTTTTAATTCTCAATTTCATTTCGATCTAGATCATGTACTGCCAGACTTATTGTCGAAAAATTGCTGTGAGAAATCATCATCATCATCATCATCGGCCGGGGCAAAAAATCGCATTTCCGCACCGCCACTATACCAATTCGTAGGACAAGATGAAAACGATATCCTGCCGCCGTCGTTGCGCCCGCAACGCAGTAAACGGTATTTAGACTTTTCTAGCAATAAGACAGCCAGCGGAGAAACGGCATATGACTTCTATGCGAAAACCTCACCACTGTTCAATAAGATTCCCGGCCAACTGCAGCATCATCCGTCTGCCTGTCAACGAGAAATGGAATTTCTAATACCCCATCCGCCAGGACAACAGAACAAGCAAACTCCTGTGCTTAGCAGACACGCCATGATAACGAATGAATCGAATAAGCTTTTCGTATCGCGTTATTCTCAGCAAAATCCTTTGGCAATGAATCAAAATCATGAGGAAGACGATGTGCAGCAACGAGTGGTGCTACGTGGTGCTGGATCAAAGGGTGGCACAAACCCACAACAGCCGCATACACCTCATCCCAATAAGATGTCAAAGAAGCAGTTGAAAATCGCCCAGGCTCAGTTGGATAAGTTAACACAAATCAATATTCACTTACATGGTATGTCTAGCCTATGCTTGGTAGCTCCAAGATTCCTTCCCCCACTCCACACACAGACACACACACACACATGTATATATTCAAGCACACAAACTGTTTCCCGCCCTTGTTCCAATTTAGCCAACATACCTCACCTCCAACTATGAACCTAATAAATTTTATCTGTAGTGGGTTACTCGAATTCCGTCCTATTTAATAAGATAGTGCCCGTCTTGTTATCCATACATATATCATAAAAGGATAATGCAATACAGACCATTGTGTTGTTCAGATATTCAAGCACGTAGCCTTGTGTACATATACGTATACGGTTTTATAAATTTTATTCTATCCTTGACAGCGCTCTTCTCGGCCGTCGAACATGGTCACTTGGATAAGGCACGAACGATATTGGAGTCCACGGACGTCGATGTAAATAGGTAGGTACCTTTTTTTCTTTTTTCATAGAACGTAGTTATTTAAAAGAGGAAACAAAAATGTATACTTCCTCAGATACGGATGTGCAAATCTGAAGGACTTCCTCTCAAGTTTGCTTTCTTATAATTTTATGAATAAATAAAGTGAACCGGGTGAGACCATCAAGAAAAGGTTAAAATAGGCCTCTCGAGTGGTTTATTAATGTTATCCCTTAATCCGATTTTGAGCAGGAGCTAGGAAAATAATTTGCGATCATTTTGCAGAAAGCCATATATGTAACTAGTCCATCAAGGACGTTTGGGGGAACGCAAAAACCAATTGAAACCAATTTGAATGGTATTCATTTTGTTCTTTTAAATTTGAATAGAGGAAAAGTTTTCAAGAAGTTAAGGTATATAAAAGCACAATCCCGGATAGGTCTTTGAAAATTGCTATTGAGCCCCATTCGATAAGTTTTCGGGACATTTCTTCACGGATGATGATTTTTAAATGCTCCAAAGTAACTTAGGTTTTTTTTTTTTTTAATTTTGTTTGTATGAATAACATTTTTGACAGCAGAATTCATGCATCTAAACATTGGGGGTTGTTCCAAAAATAGGTTGACAACATGCAAGTTAAACCCAAGATTCCAATAGGGCAAAAGTGAACTTTAGAAAATGTATTCCCAAAAATAAATTTCTATTTGACTTGGTGTTGGTGCGTGTTTTCAATGTCCGCGTTCCACTGCCCACTAGATGAGTAGCGGCCATGTCAAACTCCTTATGAAAAAAAATTAAATTTCACCATTTGCGCAGACGTCTAGCACTTTTTGTGAAATGTCAGTTTTTTTTTATGGAGTTTGACATGCCGCTATTCATCTAGCGGACAGTGATTGATTGAGTTGTGTTGCCAGAATTTCAAAAAAGAAAATGCTAGATTGGAAAAAAAAATATGCTAGAATGTATGGCGACAAAAAATAAAAATGCTAGACAAAAAAAAAGTGTTTTCACCAGCTTTTTTAAAAAAAATATTATTTTGTCTTTTTAGCTTCAATTTCATCTGAATGCATTTTTTTACTTATCTATATATTGAGTTAGGAATTTCGACCCTAAAAATATCTCAGAAAATAAAAAATATAAAAATCATGTTTTTTTAAACAATGAATTTTATTTTTTTTAAACATTAAATCAGTCTTCAGTCTTCAGAAAAAAACAAAACAGAAAAATATCAACAGTAACTACAGTGGGTGATTTTTTTTTTTGTGTTTGAGGTCCACCATGGATAAATAAATCCTTAACCACATGTCTCAATTAATAAGCCCATGTATCAAAGGGCATGGTAGTACCCAGCGAAGTTCTAGCACTACACCCTTTCTACAGGAACAAACTCAGGCGATTTTTGACCCTCCTCTATCTCCAGTATCAATAAGTCATAATATTCAAATTCGGAATATGTGCTAAGTTGATCAAGCACAAGCGCCCCAGTAAACTTTTTAGCATAAGTGGTTCCTGAAATATAGGGCTTCAAAAAGCACAAAAACCGTAACTGACTGACTGACAGATCATCAAAATTATGGAGTACCTAAGTAGTAAGTACTCCCCGACATCGTGAAATCTTCTAATTTTGCACAGCGGTATGTCTTGTGGTGAAATCAAAGGAATAATTGAGGTTTCTTTATAAGGGGACGTGGTATCCATCCACTTTCTCAGAATTGTTGTCAATTATATGGAGGACTTCCGATGGCTGAAGAATAATGAAATTTGGTTGATCGGTAGAGCCCAAAAATGTACGATTTTTTATTTGAAGTGTTTGCCTATTGTCATTTAGAAAGTATACTGTATACATGCAACTTAAAAGTTCATGACTTTTCTAAGAACTTACTGCTGACTTAAATTTGGTGGGCTTACTTGGCAAGTTTTCTTTTTATTACGCCAAATTTGAAAGGTTTTAAAAACTTGATCAGTGAACCCACCAAATTTTAGTCAATAATGATTAAGTAAAAAAATGTCTCTCTTAATTTGTAGTTATTTCAGTATTGTTCTACTTCAAATATTTCGTATTAAGCCTTAATAAAGTAAGAACTAAGTGTACTTTTATATTTCGGTACTTTCCACGACTGACTTTGTTACATAGAGGTTTTTTTTTATAGAAGAACTCTCTGGTTCTTTTTTTAACATTTATGTTTTTGGTCTGATACTTATCTCCACGTACCCAATAGACACGATTAATCGTACTCACACATTATCCGTTCGCACGTTTCACATTTCATATGCGTGGGAAAGTGGTGGGAAACATATTCTATGCACTGTATATCAGCTAAATGTACAAATTCCAGAGCACTTATCGCAAAATACAAAAATTCAAAAAAATGCTAAAACAGCATCTGGCATTTTTCTTTTAAAAAAAAATGCTTTCAAATCTTCGAAAATGCTAGATCTAGCATTAAAAATGCCAGAATGGCATCACTTTTGAGTAGCAAGCCTTCTCAATCTTCATTCTGCACAATGTGACAAGTTTGGCAGGGATACCAAAAGTTTCGATTCCCAGGAACACACAAACTACATATTTGAGTTTCTTTTTTTTCCACAGCGCAACGTTTTGCGAATGTCTGACAAACATCCGCTACTGTAATTGCCATGAAAGAGTTTCGGACTCGGCATAAAATTGTAGGACCCATCCATTCGTTCTAAATATGAAAACTCACACTATAGGCCTAGTGTACCTGAACCTGTTGCGCCAACTATATATTTTTTATTTATTTTAAGTAAGTGCGTTATTTTTATGTAAATCAACAGTTTAATATGATTCAACATGTTTAATTATTCGGACAATTTTGCATAATACGCTCATTTTATTCAAAGGCTCTTCATCTGCTCTATCATTTGAAAGAGTCCTGTGTCCTAATCACGGTGCAATGTAATCACGATCCATCATTGATGATATCCATTTCCATTGATGTCCATATCGTGGTCGATTGTATCCAAACAAACAAAATTTGCATTTGAACAGATTCAAATTTGAAAACAAAAAAAACGGTTAATCTTTCCCTCAGCGAACATCTGGAAATTCAATCATTGTGTTTATTCAACTAATAAAACATTATGCAAAAATTATCACCCAACGCCGCCTTTGTCACATCCTTTTATGTTAGGATGTTGCGAAACCATATGGCGATAATTGGCATAATACACACGACTAATTATTCATTAAATACCCAGAAAACATATTTTTATTGTCGAGGATTAATGATTTTATGATGTACCATTAGAATTATTAAAATTTGCACATGTCAAATGAATGTAGATAAACAAATACTGGGATAAGAGTGGACACGAATGACTGCGTGAATATGATAAGATTAAATGATAATTACGCATGAAAACCACTGTGGCTACACATTTATATTTTTATATACTTATCTGCGCCACAATGCGCAATTTTAATTTTGTATAGCAAATAGATAGTATTTCCCTTCGGACCAAATTAGATGTAAGGATACCTTCCATTTTAAAGTTAGTCGCTGTTTTATTTGCTCTCATTCCATTTGCCTTTGTAAATATTTTGTTTTCGAATGTTTTGCATGAAAAGGGTGAAGCGGTGAAGCGTCACAAATTTTGTTTTTAAAACAAAGCATACAAAATTGTGTAACAAATATGCAAGGGTCTAATTTTAGATTAATTAGGCTCAAAAACCGTGGACCCAAACCATCAATACACGCAGTAAAATCGCTTATTTAAAATCAACCAACTTTCGGTTAAAAATGAATACTAAGTAATGATGTTAATAAAGGGTGTTTTTTTTTTTCAGAGGTATGAAACTTTGAAATGGAATAAAACAAAGATGATTTTCTTAAATTGACATAAAATTTACTTTATTCGAAAGATAATCTTCTGGCATTATAATTTTAATATGATTTCAGGCATTATGACTGCCACAGCTGGCTCGGACGTAGTCTAATCTGGAGGTCCGATTTTCGATTACTCATTCCAACATTTGTGGCCGTATATCGGTAATAACGCGGCGAATGTTGTCCTATAAGTGATCAATCGTTTTGGGCTTATCGGCGTAGACTAGCGACTTCAGAATCCCCACAGAAAATAGTCAAACGGCGTTAAATCGCACGATCTTGGAGGCCAATTCACGGGTCCGCTACGTGGAACTATGCGGGTACCAAACGTTCAATAAATGAATTGTGGCACGAGCTGTGTGACATGTTGCGCCGTCTTGTTGAAACCACAGCTCCTGTACATCATGTTGTTCAATTGATGAACGAAAAAGTCAGCAATCATGGCTCTATAGCTGTCACCATTGACTGTAACGTTCTGGCCAGCATCGTTTTTGAAGAAGTATGGACCAATTATTCCACCAACCCATAAAGCACACCAAACAGTCAGTTTTTGTCGATGTAACGGTGTCTCAACATACACTTGACGATTATCATCACTCCAAATACGGCAAATCGTATCCATTCAACCAAAAGTGAGCTTCATCGCTAAACAAAGTAGAATGGACGTAGTGCGCGATACGCTTTTCGAACAGAACCATGATTTTCAAAATAAATTTGCACAATTTGGAAGCGTTGTTCAGGCGTCAATCTATTCATGTTGAAATGCCCAACCAAACTAAAAAAAACACTTGACAGCTGACAAAATGGCCGCCAGTTAAATCAGTTTTGCCAGTTGGTAGAGCAGGGTAGACCCTACTATACCACAATTTGGTCCTTGAGGACCCATTGTGATGCCCTTTTTTTGGGGGTTGATCGTTGGTGCTGTAGATAGTTAGCACATGTCTCTCCTTCATGTATTTATTCGACGTTGTCCAGCTATCCTGATGTCCTCAAGACCCTGCAAAGATCAGAGAATGTAACATCAGAAAGATCTTCTAAGTTATTATTATTATTATTATTATTATTATTATTATTTATTTCATGGAATAAGTTCCAAGTGTTCTTTTCCTCAAGTGACAGAGGAAGTGAGGTGTGTCCTCATGAACCTCTTCGTCCCCGCAGCCTCTACATATATAGTCATCTTTAAGATTTAGTTTCATCGTGTGGTTCTTAGAAAGTTATGACCCGTTAAAGCCCCTACCAGCTTAGACAGCGATGACCTCTCAAACTGTAGAAGTTTGATGGTTCGGCCTCTGTCATATTCTGGCCATAGATTACGAGATACTTCACAGGTATTTAGTTCTTTCCACCTATTATTGGTTTTCATACGAATCTTGTTCTCCACTCGTTCTTTGATATTACGGAGTGGAGGCTTGCCTTATCATGATCCATTGACCATTGCAGACCCTTTTCCCGCCAGTTCGTCAGCTATCTCATTGCCGGCTTTGTCACTGTATCCAGGGACCCAGCAGAGATTGGTAGAGTGCTCGTAATGTTTAAGGAAGCTCGATTAAAAATAAACGATTTATTTTAGGCGTTTTTCTTTTTTAGTTCAGAGCTGAGCACTGAACTGAGCTCGAGCTATATGAGCGCGCTCTGAACTGAGCGTGCTCAGATCGTTCTGATGATTTTCTGTTTTTCCTGTTTTTCTTTTCTCTCAAATAGGACTGGAAGTGTGAATGTATATGTGTAATCAGCATTTTACTCAGCCTGCTCAGTCAATTAATTCTGAGCTCATAGAGCGCGCTCTGAGCATGCTCTGAACGAAAAAAGAAACACAAATTCGGGCTCTGATGCATCTGAGCTAAAAAAGAAACACAAACTTTTTGTATAACAGTTCAGGTTGTGCTCTGAACTAAAAAAGAAAAACGCCTTTTGACAGATCAAAAAACCGAAACTCCTACTACGCTTGTCCTCGTACCTACTCAAAAATCTTGTAAATTGTAAGGGCTTATAAAATACATAATACAGTAACCATACCTTGCGAAAATTGCCTGTAATTGAAAGCTTTATCGAATGAATATAACCTAAAAGTGAATTTTATTTAACACTACCTATTTCTACATTTTAAGTACGGTTGCTTCTGAACTTTTTACCACCAATCTTTTGATGAAAGAGTAGGTTTCGTGCGACCACGAGTCGTACACTTTATTTAGTCTGATTTTAGCCAGGTGGCGCCATATTTCATATATGACCGCAATCATGGAAGAATTTTTAAATCAATAAATTGATTGGGCCTATAAATTAGTAAGAATTAGCTCCCTTGGGCGCTTGGGTACAGCCAGGCCAGCAGTGTTCAAAAAAGTAATCCAAATGTAAACCTTTTGAGTAAAATAAAACTCTTGTCTTAAACACAACTTATTTTACACAAGTTCAGGATCTATCACTTTGACTTCCTTCCATAAAAGAGTAATAATACTCCGCACCTGCACTTGACATTAAGAAATTACTTTTATAGGAAAAATACATCAAATGGTATGCATATTCCTAGTCGAAATATCCCTATAACAACTTGTCTCCATTGTTGCCATCTGTAACACCTTGATGGCAGTTAAGACGAGCTCCTGTAAAGAGAAACATTGTATTTATACTCCCCCACAAGTAACAAGTAGGAATAGTTAAATACCGCCCTAAACTTTATGCACAACAGTCTCGTGTATCGCACCTTATTTGAGTTACTCCTTTTCGGTTCGGTTACATTGAAGATTGTTTATCTCGGAATATAAACTCGAAACTAGTTTTATGGCTTTGTTATTGCCAAGAGAATGTTATCCCTAACGCGGTTCTCCACTGCCAGAGGAATTGCAATTGCAAGTTCCTGCATATAGTTGCCTTCCGGCTTAAAATCATCTCCAATCTCTTGAGGGCTGCTTAACTTCTATACTATACCAATCGATATGCAGAAAGCTGAAGGTAAATCTGCATTCTCCACTCTCATGTGTATGTTTTTTACTATCGACTCGCTCATTTGTATTTTATAACGAAACTGCAGCGTATGGCTGTTGAAATAAAAATTGAATTCGCATCATGAAATCTATAATCCGCCCGGTGTTTCCGGTCGGACATTAAAGTGGAAAAATATCTTGGTTTTATTAATAAATTGGGAAGCCTTTAAAAATGTAAGCAATGAGGTTTTAGCACTCCTCAAGCCCTCTTCTATCGATCGAACCCTTTTGCCGTTTCATGTTTATAGATCCTTATCGACGAGGGTATAAAGTTTTCTGTATCTCATTTGGAAATTTGATTGCGCAGTGAAATTGTTTACTAAAATTAATCCTATTTAAAATTCTCTTCGACTTTTCCGATATTAGGTAAGTATGAAGAACTTTCGTCAATAAAGGGAAGCTCTTGCGCGTGGTATTGTTTTTGTTTACTTAAACTGAGCTAAGATTGGGGTTCTTTGTTTTACTTTTTGTACACCCATCCATCCCGAAGGGAAACATAATTTAGAAGAAAATAAATAGCCAGTTGCATAGTTTAATCCTTAAACATTTATACAATCCCCGGTAGTCCTCAAATGCAAGAGCAGCATATATTCCTGCTCCGCAATGTGGATCCATGAGTACCCGAGTATATCTGCTTATGAAGTACATTCCTTTGTTGTCTAATATTTCCAGATGCACTTGTAAATCATCCCCTGCAAAGCATTCATTGAAACGAATACAAGTGTACTCTGTGATACTTGATAGGATTTGATTAGAGAAAGTATTCTGGAGTAGATTACCTTGCATACAAAAGATGTGCGTTGTGCTGACGGCAAGCAATATTATTTAGTTCAGATAAAGCGCAGTTACCCACAATTGGAACGCAAATTAACAGGCAAACAGTTTTAGATTTAATAAGTTTACAGCACTGTAACTGATAACTAGCACATTGTGTTTGCATTTCTAAACCACGAGTACTTCATCTGCTAACAATTGCACCAATTAAAGTGACAAATAGTAGTCGCATTGCCAGAGCGTGTAGGCACGTAGTAGATAAAATTCATTCGCGTATTGGTCCGTTTGAAGCACTAAAAACTTGTCAACCACAAAATATTGAGCTAAAATCTCTCAGGGGACGGATTTATTTTATCGCAAGATCGGCGTCCGCAAAGTTGAGCTACCTATTTAGAGCAAAGAGGTACTTTAGCCCCAAGCAACTTCTCCTTCTCTACAAAGCACAGGTTAGACCAGGCTTGGAATATTGTTCCCATATATGGAGCTCGGCCCCAAAACATTCACTTAACCTGCTTGATAGCATACAGAGACGAGCAGTTCGACTCATTGGAGACCTTACACTCACATCGAATCTACAACCGTTGCTGCACAGAAGACAAGTCGCTGACCTATGCTTGTTCTATAGGTACTTCCATGGTAGATGTTCTGAGGAACTCAAGGACATTATCCCTCGAAATGCAACTTTTGGGCGCCCAACAAGACAGGCTGCTAATGCTCATGACCATACAGTACACTTGACAACCGCGAGGACATCAACTTTCAAAAACTCCTTCTGTTACAAGACAAGCAAACTTTGGAACTCACTTCCTGGGGATATATTTCCAGAAGACTACAATTTGCAGCAATTTAAGTGCAGAGCAAACATACATCTGCAAGCATCTCGGGGCGCTGTTGAAGCGTTATAGGTTCGCCTTTTCCGGGAGAAGTATATATATAAAAAAAAAAAAAGTACTCAAAAAGGGCTAATATAGTCTTTAAACTTTTAATAGACAACTTTGGCTAAGTCCTTTGTACTACAGCCAATTTGGAGTAATTAATGCCGTTGCATAATGACGAATGACATATTGCTAGCCTCTATCAACAATGACTAGTGATTTTGATTTAACGTAGCCCGACAAGAAATAATCCAGAGGTCAAATGACAGATTAATTTCTGATAATCATTTGCCCGACAAATTTTTAAAGTCCATGACTGCATTTGTCGTATGGTACGAAGCGCCCTCTTGTTAAAACTACAGCTCTCCCGGATTACTGTCATTTTCGGGGTTTGCGTCCTAGATTTAAACTTCACACCATCACCACGTGCATTTTGCACGAGGCGGGACAGAGAGATTCGTTTGTCCACGGTCAAGGCTAATAAAGGCAATGAGATCACAAAGCAGACGCCCGAAGTGTTATGGATTTGTTACCCATAATTATTAGATACGTAAAGCGGAAAGAAACACAAGTTCCGGCCACCAATATTTCTATTTCTGATTTAAAACTTGTAAAATGAGAGTTGTAAATAGTTTCAGTAAATTAAAACAACCATTCATCAATCAGTTATAAGAAATAAATAATAATTGTCCATGCATCACTTCCGGAAGCCATTTTGTTTTATAGGGAAGCGAAATATCGTGAGCCATCGCTATAAAAATATCAACATGCATAGCTTTCCCATAATTCCTACCACGTAAACAAGATGGGAGGACATTTTTGTACACTCTGACATTTAATTTAAGTTAGCACTTTGTGAGTAACAATCATTCGGAAAATTACAAACTCAGTGCCCGCGTTCCACTGTCCGCTAGATGAATAGCGGCATGTCAAACTGCATATAAAAATAAACTGACAATTCACAAAAAGTGCTAGACGTTATGGTGAAATTTAATTTTTTTTTTTATGGAGTTTCACATGGCCGCTACTCATCTAGCGGGCAGTGGAACGCGGTCAGTCTCTACTTGTATTTTATGTTTTGAGGATTAATTGGATTTGTGGTTCACAAATATATTTTCTTGGAAAAAGGCCTACCAATTCGCTTGTTTTGTTATTACAAAAATCAATAACTTTTTCAAACGTTTTTGGGATGTAGATTGTATTAAGGTTCAGTAAATTTCGGCAGTCGTCTATTTACAAACAATGTCAATAAACTGTCTAAAAACATGATTACCAACCTATTTCTTTTATAAAAAAAAGGAGAGCAAATAAAACTTGTAAGCAGCACTTATAATTGTTTAATAAATTGATATAATTGTTCTTTAATTAGTACTTAATTTTATTACTAATTATTAAAATGTTTTTCACGTTGTTTTGTGTCTTTTCTTCTAGTATTAACGCAGATGGCTTATCTCCACTAGATGTCGCTGTACTGAGTAATAACAGATCGATGACGAAAATGTTACTACAGCATGGTGCTATCGAAGGATCACAGTGTAAGTTTTAATTTCCTTACTGTGTATATCGTGTCAAACACAAACCTTAAGGAATTTCAATACAGTAAAATTTAAATCAATATTATTACGGTTTTAATTCTCATGGCGCAAATGGTTTAAGGTTTGTAATGAATGCCAATGTTTTCTCGACTGCCACGTTGCTTCTTGTAAACTTCTGACAAACATCTGAAGGGTAACTACTGCCTTCCTTTTCAGTCGTTTGGATGCGGCAATGAATTTTTGGTCCTTTTTTGGCTAATTAAAAATCCACTGAGATAGAAGTACCTATAAGTCTTATTCAACATTTTAAGAAAACAAAATATGGATCGATATGCAACTGTTTATGAATAACAGTTTGTATTAGCTGACAGCTCTCTGAGTGTTGCTATATTCAACAAATGCAAGATCGGACACCTGACGTTTGTTTTATAGCGTAGCAACCCATCCTTCATTATAGCAACGAGTTTCCGTAGAATGCGGTCTACACGTTATTTGAACATGACCTAATTAATAGAATTTACTTCTCATGTCAATGAGAGCATGGTGAATGGGTTACAAACTGATGTTTTTTTATGCTGATTTTAGTAAAGCATTCGACAAAGTTAATCATGTTACCCTGTTAAGAAAACTTGAATTTTATGGATTCCAGCAATGGATTTTGAAATGGATTTGGTCATATCTATGTGATCGTACGCAAACAATAAATTAAATTACTGTTTGTCTAAAAATGTTTCCGTCTATTCTGGTGTCCCTCAAGGCAGCCACTTTGGTCCACTCCTGTTTCTGTTATTTATCAACGATCTATGTCCTCTTATTACATATTCAAAGCTTTCGCTATTTTCGGATGACTGTAAGCTGATCTATTCATATGGTAGCCAACAAGGTTATTTATTTTTACAACATGACATTGACACTATGCAGGAATGGCGCAAAAGAAACTATGTGCAGCTTAATCTTAAGAAGTGTAAAAGCATGACCTTCACAAGACGCCAAAATTCAACTGCGCCAATTTATTTTATTAATGAGGAAGCTGTAGAAAGTGTTGATTGCTTTAATGATCTTGGTGTGGTCTTTGACAGAAAGCTCACCTTCAATCTCCATTTGGATTACATTGTTAGCGAGGCAAGAAGCCGATTGGGACTTAACTTATAAAACGCTTCTCAAAAGAATTTAATGATCTCTATGTATTCAAAATTCTATACTGTTCTCTCGTCCGACCTGTTTTGGAATACTGTAGCCCTGTTTGGTATCCGTCCTACGAATCTGGAATCTCAAGAATTGAAAGTATTCAAAAGCAGTTTCTTTTCTTCGCATTACGTGATTTGCCTTGTAACCCCGAAAGCCTTTCACCCTACATAAGTCGATTAAAGTTGTTGAATCTTCAGACTTTGGAAAAACGTAGAGAGACATCAAATGTTATATTCCTGTTTTGCGTTCTGACTGGTAACGTCAACTCCACATATGTTCTCAATTCCGTAAACATCAATACCAGACCGAGGACATCAAGGAAGACAATTTTCCTATACCAAAGGACGTCTCGGTGTAACTATGGGAGTAATAGCCCCATCAATAACCTGACGAGGGATTTAAATAAGTAAAGGGTTTTCCAATAAGAGGTGTTATTTTGGTATTCAAAGAAAAATGTAATTTTTTGAAATAATCGATCGGATGTTTATTTCATAATAAAGAGGAAGGTATGCCGTTAAAATGAAAAATAACATCAGCCAAATGGCCACCAAGAGCACGCATACAGGACCATATCCTTTTCATGAAATTTTTCATAACCAAATCGCAAAGTGGCTGCCCTATGTCCTCGATAGCCTCACGAATTTGATCTTTGAGGTCTTGAATCGACGCTAGGCTGTTGGCGTAGACCTTATCTTCCACGTGGCCCCAAAGGAAGAAGCAAGATGTTAAATCAAAAGATCTCGGTGGCCAATTGTGATCACCTCTTCGAGAGATAACACGGTCCGGAAACTTTTCCCGTAAAAGATCAATGGTTTCGTTGCTTGTGTGGCACGTAGCGCCGTCTTGTTGAAAGTAAACGCTGCCCAGATCAATACCATCCAACTCCGACCATAAAAAATCATTAATCATCCCTCGATAGGACAATCCATTCAGCGTAACTGTTGATCCAACCTCATTTTCGAAAAAGTAAGGTCCAATGACCCCGCCGGACCATAAACCGCACCAAACAGTCACACATTGAGGATGGAGAGGCTTCTCAACAATAACTCTTGGGTTTTCCGAGCCCCAGATGCGACAATTTTGCTTGTTGACGTAGCCACCGAGGTGGAAATGGGCCTCATCAGTCAAGATGATTTTTCGATGAAATTCCGGATCATTTTCATGCATTTCAAGGACCCAATCAGCAAAGACACGACGTTGTTGATGATCAGCCGGCTTGAGTTCTTGTGTTAACTGAACTTTATAAGCCTTAAGACCCAAGTCTTTATGCAAAATACGGTGTAATGAGGTTTGTGAAATGCCCAATTCCAAAGATCGACGAGGAATGGACAAACCTGGGTTTTCTTCAACACTTTGGGCTACATCAGCAATATTCTCATTTGTTCTTGAGCGACGTGCACGGGTTTTATTCTTTAAATCACTTGTTGTCTTGTCCCAACATCTCGAATTTTTCCACCAATTTCTGTATTGCGGTCCGACAAGGTGCTTCACGAGGACCAAAAAATGCTTTAGTATTGGGAACTGTGACTGCAAGATTTTCACTATTTTTGTAGTAAATTTTAATAATTTCAATGCGTTGTTAAAGCGTGTATCGTTCCATTTTTAGCAATAGCGTAGTTTCTACTTGTCAAATGTCAAAGAATAAAAGCTTCAAAAGTGACAGCTACCGAAATAGCGGGTCATTCACAATAACCCCTCTTATTGGAAAACCTTACAATGGGGACGTTCGGATTCATAGTTTATGTAAAACGTCAACTAGATTGGTCGTGACTAGGAATCCGAACGCGTTGACTGAGCAAGTTGAATTGTTTTTGTATTCTCGCGGTCAGCGTTGCCTTTGTTTGATTTGCCCTTTTTTATTCGGAAAAGACCCCTCATAATTTTTTCAAAAATTGAATTTTTCAAATAAGTACATTTAAAATGTAACACGGTTGCCTATCACAACTATATTACACTGTTATGCGAACTAATGGTTGTTAAATATCGTGCGAAAATTCGAAATTTGCAGAGTACGTTTAGAAATGGCACCCTTTTCTCTCACTGGCCCTTTTTTCGACACCTCAGAATTCTGCCACGGCCACTCTGTTTATTTTAAATCTGACTCTTCGAAATGACAACTGAGTATGCAGGCAGGATATTCCTGACTAGATTTGTCGGCTTCCCCTCCATAAACGTCAACTGCAAAAACTAATCACGTGACCACTCTGGGCCAATCAAAACTGAATGACATCTAGTCAGAGAGCTTGTCAACTTACTAAACTATGAATCCGAACGTCCCCAATCATGCGATTGATTTCAATCTTTCAAAATTCAATTTAAAAACAATATTGAAAGAAATGTAAAAATGAACGTTCATTATTGATTAACTGTGACATATGTATAGTAGTTAAATAAATAAATAAATAAATAAAAGGCAATCAAAATACGAGATGGTTGACCTCAAACTCCAATAACAAATTAAAAATATTACAACTGTAGTTGTAGACACATTTTGTGGCCGACCAAATGAGATCCCAGTATTATAGTAAAAAGGTTGAAGGTTTGTTACAATTTTTTTATTCGTTTCTTTAAATAACAACATGCACCTATAAAACCGAAAAAAAAAATTATTTTTATTTACACCCAGATGACCCAGCTTTATTTTATTAATTTTTTTTTTCGCCTACATTCTCTAAGCCCCACAGCCCACAATGTCCATTGCGATTAAGACTGACCTTTTTTTGGGACGGTTTCTGATACAAATTCTTTTATTGCATGCAAACTTGCCCTCTCGCCTGGAAATGTATTTATTTCTATTGAATAACACTTTACAGAAAATCGTTTCAATAAATCTGACACGTAGGGGAGGAAAGTGTGAACTTTGGGGATGTTTAAACGGTCATAAATATATCTTCGACGCCCCCTCCAAGCTTACACTGGTAAGTTCATGTTTAATGTCATCATCGGCGAGAATGCGTGTAAAGCCTGAAAGATAACGTCATAATGCGCAGTTACGTACAGCCAGCAGCGCCTATGTACGAGTATCATATTTCATATTTATTTCATCAATTGCTCAGTTCGCTCAGTGGGCCACCACCTGCAGAGAGGCGGGTGCGAAAATATAATTTTGTTTACGCGAAAAAGGATAAATATTGAACAATTGATGATGTTCACGTACACGGGCCGATGTATGTTAACCCCTTACGTGAAATATTGGGTGACACATACTGATACTGTGCCGTGTGTGTGGGTGTGTGAAACACTTGCTCCGTTTATTATTTCCGAGGATTTTCCAGTTTAAAGGGCAGTTGGAAATAAATTGCGAGAATCGTCCTTCCAAAGGTGGCATTGTCTGTGTGGCGGCGCCAGGTGTGTCATAATGAAATGAAATTGGAATTCATTTCGTAGGAGTTTTGTTTGTATGTTTGTTGAAAATGGTATTTCCGCTGATTTAACTGGGAATTCAATGGTTGGTTTGGGGATTATGTCCTTATTGGTGGTGCTAACTGAAAAACACATTTTTATTCTTCGTCGCGTGTTTTTGAATACTTTTCAGAACAGGAAAGCACATCTCAGTGCGCTAGTGTCGTATTTTGGGCTATCTTTTTTCTTTAAAAAAACGATAGAAAGGCAAAAGAGACCCAACACAATTTTGGGTTACATAAATTGTTTTACAAATTTTGCCTTATATTTGTTTGTTTTATTCCTTCAAAAAACTAAAAAAAGAAATATTTTCGAACAAACATGCACTTTCAAAACTTGGCAGCACTCTTGCAGTGAAGTGACATCGAACCGTCGCGTCATTCAACTTGCACGTACACCAATTTATTTGCAGGCCTTTTGATTTGACACAAGCCACAAAAGCCAAATGCAGAAAACAGAAATCAAATAAAATGCGCGGCGCGCATAATCTCATTTATAGCGGGGTAAGTGGGAAAAATACCAAAATTTTCCACGATTTTTTGAACTTCTTTCTGGGCAACGATTTTGGGCTAAATTTTTTTTTTTTGGTTTGGGCGCTTAAAACAAACCAAATTCGGGTAACGCTGCTTCAAGCTTGAAAATTTATCTACGAGAAAAGATTCTCTCACTTCAACAACAGCAAATCGTTGATTTGTTGGCGCTCCTCCCATCTTAGTATTTTCCTGCCACTCAACATATTGTGATTTGTCACCCCCAGTCAATCATGTGCTGGGACAAACATTCAAACAATGAAAAAAAATCCGTTTCCTGGAAGTCATAGAAACGCATCTGTATCGTTAGCATCGTTTGGCGTATCAAAGGTCAACCTACGTCCTATCCATCACAGTCTGTGACACTGACAATGCAAAATATGCATGCGAAGGAATGTTGGGTATGCCAACTCCTTTGGCGCAATTAAATTCGGAAAAGACACATACACACTCTAACCGTTTGACATCGCGCTAGAATTAAATCAATTTAGGAAATAATTAAAATGTTTCCCCCACTCCGATCTCCGAGACGACTAAAGTTCACCGCAAAATGTTCAAAAAAAAACCCCAGCAGCAGGAACAATGAACTTTTTTAAATCGTATTTTTGAAATCATCAGTCAAAATATGAAAAGCGCTATTGATTCCTTCAAAGGCACGTGCCCTTAGTAATAATTTTTCTCTTAGCAATGGCCTCTGCACACTTCAAACTGGCGGGAATATTTTCTATGACTTTATTCGGATATATAGCAATTTGGGTCGAAAGGGTATATACCTATACTCATACTCAACCATCATCGATACTCGTTTGATCCTATTTTCAAAGGGAATCCTTTAGTAAATTGCTTAATAGGTTTCCTCCCATAATAGGTACTCAACACGTAGTGTTTAAGAGCGGACTTAAGGATGTATCAGTCTCATAAGTGGTACCGTCGGACATTCTCAAGAAGGATTTGTAATAATCTCCCAATCCCCTCGCAGTCGGTTGTCTCTTTATTTCTTTGTACAATAACATATTATATTTTGAGGATACTTTTCTTTGGAAAAGATGAGGAGTGCTCGAACCACTTACCGTAGCGTCGCCTGCTTCGCAGGACTATAATAGCCCGTAGAGATTCTAATGGATGGAAAAACGCACAGGATGGAAATATAAGTACATCATTTAAAATTAAATTGGAACTTGGAATAAATCGCAAAATAGTGCCACCATCTGACTTGAGTGATACTATTGTATTACTATATGGGTGCGTTTGGTCCAAAAGTAACCTTTGGGGCGGCGGAAAGCTGCCATCCTGCTGCTTCTTGCTATCCCAATTCGCTTAAAGATATTTTGCTACCCTTAAAAACTGTTCTGACACTCCTTTAAGGCCCGTTTGCTGATACTACTCAAAGCGATTTAAGATCTACTTAAATACCTTATGGGCTACCTACTTTTTGTATGCCATAAACTGTCAAATAAGATTTTAAGTGGAACTTTATATGAATAGTATCAGCAATCGGGCCAAAATTAGTTTAGCACTGCAATGCGCAAAAGTATTACTATTAAACTTGCTATGTTGTTTTGAAAGAAGAGCCTCATGGGAAGTCCACTTCACAATTAATTTCTACTGACATCTGACAGTTCTTTCCTTATTCGACATTTTTAAGGGGTCGTGTTCTTTTTAACAACGATAGGTCTGTTCCTTTACTTTTGTAGTAAGAATGGAAAAGACTTTCAAAATGGCAGTGGTAGGGATAAATTCTCCCACAGAGAGACACACTTATTAAAAAAGTGGTATGAAAAGCCGTTAAAATGTCTGATAAACTCGATAAATTTGGTACTTTAATAAGAAAATTAGTTATATCATCTACATAGCGGTGAAAGTGATTTGAAACCGAGTATAAAAATTACGCTTGTCCGCTTGCGAAAAAAATCTTGAGGAGGAACAGTTCAATTTCATTGTAAGAGGACCAGCGTTGCCACTTAAATCTTAAACATATAGTACGGGTGTTTTCATAAACGTCGAAAATCTGCGTTAGTACAATCGTCTTTCTTTTTTGTTGCACTAATGAATACGATTATTCTGCAGCACGTGTGCAGGCCTGCTTAAGTGCAATTTAAAGTAGTAGTAGTCACTAAATGTTCATAAACGTCAGACAAAAATCCAAAAAATCATCACAATAGTTTGGTTTTCGCCACATTCCACACCGCAGCTTCTTTTTCCCTTAAAAAAAGTTAAATTTAATTGTAAAAACACGAAAAAAAAAATGACAATAAAACTTACATTTTTCGCACTTTAAAATGTTTTACCTCCCGCGCTTTCGCAGTCAAAAAAATATGGATGCACAATGTGCAAGACGCTGATGACATTTATGACGTTTATGAAAATATCTTCTGCAATTCATCTGCGTTTGTTCGATCAAGAATCTGACTTTATGAACACGTCTTACGCAGATCTTAGTTAGGCAGACGTTTATGAAAACATCCTACGTAAGAGAAAAAAAAGTAGCATTTTCAAACAAAATGTAGTAGGTACCAGTTTTTTTTTTTTTTTATTGAAATTAAATAGTTATATATAATATAATATTTATTAAGATAGTTTTACAAATATTAAGTTTCCTAAACTATTGTTTTGTTTGTTTAATTCCACCCATATTGCCACAATGTCGCTATTTTGAGGTCAACCTTTCATAATAAGATCGAAAGCCCCAATCAACAAGCGCCACTGCTCATTTTAAATTTCCAAATTTGCTTTCTTACAGGGAAACCCTTAAATAAATAAATAAATAAATAAAGAAATGTAGTATACTTTTGGGTAACGATGTAGTATGTAGTAAGGCCTTAAAAAAATCCAGCAAATATGTAGCACAGTGGTAACGCTGAAGAGGACTGACAGCTTTTCCACTTTTACACTAAGAAATTTGTTGAGTAAAAATTCGTAAGATTTTCAGTAGATGGGTAATATCTTGCTCTATCGATGACGCTCTCTTTAACGAATTTTTGGATTTAAGGAACGGGACTGAGTAAAAATTCGTAAATAAAGGAACAGACCTTATGTTTATTGCAACATTTTTGTTAGTAAGTCCCAGCTTATTTCGCGATAAAGTTTAACTCTTTTATCTGCACGAATTCCAACCCACTTAGCTCCATTATGCCTGTCCTACAGTTAATAATAACAATCCCGAATAATTTTTTGTTCAACTCCGATTATTATTCACTTCAGGCACGTCTTCACACTTTTTTATTCAATGTATTTTGTTAGGTACACGAAATGATATTTATATTAAAGACACCGTACATCAAGTGGTGAAGTAGACTATTCCGACGAATTTTACGAGCAATAATGACGTTTTTATCACCTGTTTATTGTAGGTTTGCCACATGGCCTCTAACGCAAAGGCGTAGTTAAAGTTGCCTGTACTTCAACTCACGCAAACGTTTACTTCTCATGCGTAGGAATTTGTACAAGCATTTGTTGTTTTCAAAAACAAAAATCTCTCATAACTTCGTGTAAGTTACACTTTATTCCACTTAGGAAGGTATAAATGGTTCATGCCCTCGATTTTCATTGCGTCGTAAGGCTTTTCGCTTGCTTAACGCTTATTTAATTCATAAGCCAAAATTAAAGTACGACCAACTTGCGTTGGTAATGCAATTTAAAGTATGTAATGCTCATAAATATTTTGTTGTTCCAGTGGTTAGTGAGGTGGACTAATAAGCGGGGAGTCTCAGGTTCCATCCCCCGGAAAAAACGAACATTTTAAAGATTTTTTCCACTGCACCATATCTCTCGAGTGTCTGACAAACATCCGAGAGTATAACTGTCATGAAGGAGCTTCACAATTCAGCTGTTCGGATTTGGCATCAAATTGTAGATTCCAAAAACATAAAACGAATGGTTGTGAGAAAATGGATTTGACGAGCCTTTCAACTTTTTATTTATTTTTACAAAGTTATTTTATTTTTACAATCCAATCTGGATCATATCGACCTGTCAATGAAATAATTTGTCTTTCCTTTGTTTAATGTTCACTGACCAATGAATTTTCGTTGCCGAAATGAAAAGATAATTCAGTCATAAAGAGTCCTTCCAATCGGACAGTTTTATCACATGATATGACACTGATATCTTACGATTGACTGAATTTGCAATTGATTGATAAAATTTGCACTTCTGATCATAAATTTAAAATAGCGTGTTCAATTACATGAACATTACGAGTCAGTACGCATGATTCAACATCTGGAGCAAATATATATTTATTTTTGTAACCGTATGTATTATACGAGTAGGTATATTATATTTATAACTTTGATTGTAAAAATCCAGTACTTTGAGTTTTCGGTTTTTTTAGTCAATAAATTCAATCAGTAGGTAGATATGTTTCTGTTTTCTATCACAAAATAAATTCTTGCCTACAATATTTCTTTTATTTCTCTTTCTGGGCAAATGATGTTTATCTGACATCTATTATATCTATACGTCTACTACATTCTTCAATTTTTCGTAGAACATAAAAGGTTCATTCGTGTACTTTCAGCATAGAAAAATGAAAAATGTCAAAATCATTCAATTACATTTTCTTCCTCCGACATCGTTGAAGGCGAAAATAAATAGAGTTTTACTTGCCAAACTTTTGAGCTGTCATTTAGTTGTCAATTTTAATTTTCAATTTTTCAGGAAGTCGAAATTCGGAGAGTAAACAATTACGAAAGAATGAAAAGACGGAAATTGGTTTTCTCTCTAATTTTTTGTTTTTCAATTTTTTCAGTAGGTACGTTTCTTAGCAAATTTTTAATAATTTTACTTTTGCAAAAAGTTAATCGAACGAACCTAAAATCCAGCAATGATAATGTTTGAGAGGGCTTACATTTATATTGTACAAATAATTGTAATAAACCACTTCTAATGCACTTAGGTTTCGATTATGCCAGTAATTCACTTAATACATAACAAAACAATATGTACTAATTTTATTTATTCTATTTCCACTTGTTTAATGACTCAACCGGTTATGTTATATGTTCAACTCCCCTTGTCACTGGTAAAAAAATAGCAGTCCTGCCCGCTTTCACAATTTCTTTTCTTTTTATGTCTACGTCTAGTACAATCTGGTATCGTCAATAACAAAGATAATGGAATTACAGAGATATATAACTTTTCAGTGGAAAGGCGGATGTCTCCAAGAAGCTTTCAGAAAAAAAAATTCATGAAGTCACGCAAACATGTTCATTTCTTTGGTATAAGTGAGTTCAAGAATTGAACTTTAATGCAAGAATTCGGTAGTCTCTTATGTGTATTTCACTTTTTTTTCGATTTAACCAAAGCCTCCACAAAAACCAAACAAATTCAATACGAAGCACAAAACAGTTAAACACCTTCATGCACATAAAAGCAAAATGATTGGCGGCCGGCCATTAGCAACATGCTTTTTTGTAGCTCACACGTATTCACAGATGGGGGTTGAAATTACAAAAACAACAATGAAACAAACGGGTTCTGGGGATAGACGTACGAAAGATATCCATCTCTTTTAATTATATCATCTTTGGTCAGTGATCTGATTATTTCTGTTTTTATGTCCAATCGGTTATTTAACGCAACTTCTAGTACAATCTAATGCCGTCAAAGATCTGATTTTTTTTACTATAATTATTAATTAAAAATAATTATAATTTAATTTTAGTTAATCACTGGAGACGTACATCGTTTCAGTCTCCAATAGATGACATTAGTTGCGTCTAATAGAAAAGATGCTATAGTGCAATCCAATATTTCCAGTATTGTAGTTCGGTGGTGTTGAATTATTTCTCAGTAGTTAAATTGAGGGTTTATGTCCTCTTCGTATGTTCCTTTGCTTTTCTGCAACCACAGTCTTTAAACGAGTCTTCTAGAATAATCACTCCGAGATCCAAGAGACAAATAGGTTTGAACTGACTTTTCTTAAATGGTTGGTTCGTTTGGTTCTTTTCTTTTCTCGTTCATATTACAGCACTCAAGATAGCTCGAGCGTACACTGAACCAAGCATCTCACTTATAAAAGGCAATTGAGCACCCGCTCAATCACTTTTGGGTTTTGGGTGATCTACTACACTTTTTTGTAATCTACTTACTTTGTCTATAAAAGCATTCGCTTTTCTAATTAGCTGTCAAAATACGCGGTGCTTGAATTTTTACTCCGATCTCAGACTGATAAGTCTGACAAACTCAAAGATTAGCTGTGTCTGAGCTACAGAAACAAACAGAAATCTTTTCTGATACTCTGAACAAATGCAGAACAGAGCTGACACAGAATTACATAGTCCACGTGAAATTTATCTATTTCAGCAAAGCAAAGTAAAAGAGACAAAAAATGTTCAATAAAACAAGACTTTCTTTGAATCAGTTTGCAGGTGTGCAACCATTTTTAATAAAGTCCTCCAAACTGATTATTTTGATGTACTCGTATGTCTCGAGTTTTGGTTTCTCAGTCTTTGATTACTCAGCGTAATTTCCGCACACTGAAATCGATTGGAACGAACTTAGCTGCTCCCAAACCCAAAGCCACTTGAAATAAATAAGCTGTTTGAATCTCGGACGTGTCAAGTTGAGTATTTTTGTTATAATTGCATGCTGAAGATTCTATTTTAATTGGCTTTACTACGAAAAATGTTCATTGAAATCAATAAACCTTTCTTTTTGTGTTCACGGAAATTGAGGAAACTATCTTCTATAAATTTAAACTCTAACGGTATTCAACTTAATCTTAGAATATTGCAAAAACTTTAAAAGTTTCTTGCTCTTTATAGAAAAACGCAATTGTTTTCCACTGACAGCGTGTATTGTTCACACAAAATAATACTAAAATTCAAGCCTGATTAGATTATTTCAGTCATATAGACATAGAGCATTGACAGTGACGATATTGACACTTTTCAGGTTCTCAGAACCCAGACAGAAATATATTTGTTTTACTGTTTGACAAAACTATTTGATAAACGTCAATATTTGTCGAAATGACAGGTGACAATCTGTTACGTTCTCGTATAAAGTCTGTCGTCTATTTAAGAGAGATTCGTCTCAAAAATAAACCATAAACAAAAGCAATTTGTTTATGCCGCCTCATATATCGGGTAACACGAATACGAATAGTTCAACATGAGTAAGGGGAATGTAATTATTTACTCATCTTGACCTTTAATTAAGGGTGACAGAGCGAAATCATTTCATTCCACCAAATGTCATCATCTAGTGGTCATAAACAGACATTGTGACTTTATTATGTGCGCCCACGCTTTTGCCCCATTTCGACCGATATAAACCAATTAGCGACTTTTAATAGACACGTTCATTGCATTCAATTTATTGGAGGAATTAATTACGAGAAATATGTATTTTCTCTTTTGTTCGGCGAACAATTGCACGGAATGTTATAAGTGCATTTACGAAAAAAAAATAAAAATAGTGAAACGCCCATCAGTAAAATCGATATTTCAATTGAAAATATAAAAATATATACATCGGCTTGTGTCTTCAAACAATTGAGACTGAATAGAAGTACGAAGAAAAGGGGATTAAAGTTAACGGAACTTTAAACACAGTACCGGTACCTAATAGCGCTGGTACGGATTCGGACAGGAAAACCGTTGTCGTCCTTAACAAATGAAATGGCGACGGCATGCGGCTAAAGAAACTTACCCATTTGTAGTGATTTTCCTTTTATGTCGAACACAGACACTCGTGTTTATACAGTTTGGAAAATCATTCAAGTTAGACAACAGTTTTGTTGTAGGTAATGTATAATTTTGGGGTACGCTTCGGCGATGTAATGGACTTTTTGACACAAAAGTGGGTACCATTAACCTTCTCTGGTTTTATATATATAAAACTGTAGATGGCCTAAACGGGAGCTGATATAATGTAAACATCTTTAAATTAAGAAGAATCGAGTAGAAAATTAAAGTTAAATTTGAAAAGATCAATTCTGGACGTCTATAAAGAAAAAGAAACCCCACTCGTTGTCGTCTCCTTCTATGGAAGTCGTAGGATGTCGTTTAAAAGTAGCAATTATTCAGTCGAGAAATTAGGTAGCATCACAGAGACAATGGTATACAGATCGAGAATGGAGGGTAAACTGTTCAACATTGTGGACCACGTTCTAAAGTGGAATACGCAGTTGATAGAAGTTCTCCAAACCGCGGTGAAAGAGGAATGTACAGTCTACATCCTTTACACATTTTTCAGTCACAGCGATTGGAGAAACCGCCATGAAACTTCTTTCAAAAAGTCTAAGTCGCCCTTAACATAAATAGAGAAACAAGAACTCGTGTCCATTCTGGACACCCCCATATATAATTTTCCGAACGAGTTTCACGCAAGCGCAAGCGGGAGAGAAAAGCACTCGAAGAATTTACCATTCAAAATGACCAATAGCATCATCAATCGCGTTCGTTAACGTACATTCTTCTGCAGCAAGCTGATGTCGTTATCTTGCATTTGGCCCCAGTTATAGCCATACGTAAAATGCGGTGCAGGGCAATAAGTCTCTCCGTAAGGTGGGAACTAAGTCCACTTTCTTAGGGGATCATGCAAAATAAGAAGAGGGAACTTCCAACATTTAGAATTGGATACATTTTTTTTTTTTTTTTTTTTTTTTTTTGATGTGTAAACATCTAAGCGCGCGTTGTTGGAATCTGGTGGAGTAATTTCACACATTTAACTTGCGGGGACAGAAATGCGTCATTGTGTTTTATCATTGCATACATTTTATCATTGCATACGTTTTTATAATTACATACATTTATGAGCTGGGGCATATTAATTTCAGCTTTTTGTTGATGTGAAATAAAATTTCTCCATTTCGTCCTTGCACCGTACTCAGAAGAAATTTCAAGAATTCTGCAGGGAGATTATCATCTTTTACCAATGATCATAAGCGGAGACTTCAATGTCAATTTTGCAACTCGAGAAGCTCAACCATCGATGCTGTCTTCCACAATCCGATTGTATCTATTCTAACGAAATTAGCACAGAACGAACAAATTATTGTTATTTCGTAATATATCAAGAATACGGTTATTACAATTCCCTCTTTTCTCAATTACGTGTCTCAAGCCACACACTTACCGCACGCACGGTGTTTACACATACACATATTTCGGGACTGTTGAATACAGTTGCACCATTTTTTTAATAATCGCGCGATTTTTCCTTCCGAAGTTTACAGGACTCTGAAAGGGAAAATCGCCGCGATTTTTTTATTCTCCTGACGAATATCGCGGCGACTTTTATTTGATCATTTTCAGATTCTTGCAAATTGAATTTCGATTTTGAAAATTTTGTTAATTAAATTTGGTAGGTGTACCTATATCACAACTACTTGTTGATAAAAATTGCAAATTACCTCCTTGACTCTTTAATTTTACTTTGTTCTTCGTCGACAGTTAGAATTTACTTCACATTAAAAGGGAAACAAAATCACTCAAAGTATTCGGAATTTATTTCCCACTAGGTGGGACTTAGTTCCCGGGAAATTATTTCCCTGCACCCTAAAATGCAACCGAAAAAGTTAAAAGTGGAACAGTCAAAAAATTAGTTTTTTTTTAGTAAGTCTGACAGCTGTATGAATAGATGTATCTCGGTTTTGATTGGTTGAAATCGCTCATATGAGCAGCTGTTTCAGTTGACGTTATGACGGAGGGGTAGCCGACGAATTTAGTCAAGAAATTCGTGATTGAGTACTGAGTTGACATTCAGATATGTGGCTGACATAGAAAAAGTGACATTTCCGACCAATATAGTTTTTGCGTTCAGGTTACATCTTACCCAGACCAATCTAATCGAGTTAAGGTAGCTGAATTCTTGAACGTCCCCATTGATTGACAACGATTTTTAACCTTTATGGAACAGCGAGTGGTCCCTACTGTCATTCTGCGCAATCTGACAGGTATGCTCACAATTGACATGGCCCCATATAACTCTGCCTTATAAATGCTTTCGTCGGCTTTAATTTATGATTTCTGCTCTGCTTGAACACTCTGGCAGTGTGTTTCATCCCTTAACACTTGATGCTGGTTGCATAAATCTTTTCGACAGCTTCAGAGGTCCGACATCTTAGCTACATACAAGAAAAGTGTTTCCAATTCAACTTTGATATTTGTATCGTGGGGTGTACGCTGAAAACCATCTCTCGGTTAAAGAGAGGTGGCTTTTGGTACCACGCGCATTGGAGTTTTGAAGAACTTGTGCGAGAATTATCATTCGACCCCGGTCTTATGGATATGCCCTCTGACGCAATGACTCCAGAAATCCTACTGCGACAAAACTACCACGTCAACATTCCTCAGGCAACGGAATTGCTTAGGCCAGACTCTGAGCCAGGGAAAGAATGCCATCGGGTATTCACAGATGGCTCCAAAACCGGACAGGGATCTGGTTCTGGTGTCTTCGTGGAAAGCGAGATCATTAGACATTACTACCCCTTAGGTAACCATGAGTCTGTCTTCCAAGCGGAGATTTTCGCTATATCCTTATGGCTATGCGCTATATTGTGACAAAAAAGTGGAGGACTAGAAGCATATGCGTTTGCAGTGCTAGCCAAGCTGCATTAAAGCGCTGCTGAACCCTCTTACCTCATCTAGATTAGTGCTCGACCTCAAGCTTTCTCTGAACTTGTTCGGAAGGCTTAATACGGTGTATCTTGTTTGGGTCCCAGGTCACACTGGTATCCAGGGAAATGAGATCGCTAATGAGCTTGCCAAGCTGGGTTCAAAACAAGCATTCTTAGGACCTGAACCTGCGTTGGGTCTGCCTACATCGGTGGTTAAGTCATCCATTGTACTTGGGTTTCTCGCGAACACGAGTGGTGCGCTATATGTGGGCATACCAACCGACTGCATCCGGACATAAGCAAGCTTTTAAACTTAAATGTGGGGCTTGAGCGTCATCACCATCTATCTGTCCTGCTTGTGGAACACTTCCCTTGTAGCTGTCTTGCCTTGCCCACTTCAAGTGGCGCATTTTTGGGGTTGACGTGGTGAGTGCCGAACATCTAAGCTCTTCATAACTGAAGCTCCTTCTCACCTTTCTCGAAAGACGGAAAAACTAAGTACAAAAAGGAAGGTGTCTATTTGGCAGTACAATGGACCAGTTGTTGCAACCTCCGACAAAAAAAAAAAAATAGTTTCCAATTCAGCTAGATAATGAAACTGTTTCAGTTGACGTGACGTGCTAAAATTGAAAACGAACACATTGGACGTTTTTTCTTTCTTAGTTCAGATCAGAACCTGAACTGTTATACAAAAGGTTTGTGTTTCTTTTTTAGCTCAGAGCATGATCAGAGCGCGCTCTATGAGCTCAGAATAAATTGACTGAGCAGGCTGTGAAAAAAGCTGATTACACAATACACATATACATTCACACTTCCAGTCACATTTGACAGGAAAAACATGAGAACGATCTGAGCACGCTCCGTTCAGAGTGCGCTCCTGAGCTCAGTTCAGTGCTCAGCTCTGAACTAAAAAAGAAAATCCAATTTAACTTCTCCTCGATCATGACATAAAAAATACCTACATCATCCATCAGCTGCCCCTAGCACGCTGTTCATTATTAAATCTCTACCTCCATATCTGTCTGGAACAGAATTTCATACATCCATCAAATCGTTTTCCCGAAAAATCATACACTGCCATGTACGATTTCGCTCATGTGAAATAAGGCACTCCCTGTACCATTTCCCCAATGCCATTGAAGCCAATTTAAATTCCAAGTCAGCTATAAACAACTTGCTAATGTGCAGAGACCAAAGGACCCATCACATGAAATCCGTGTAGGCCTACGACTACTAACCTTAGTAAAAAGTTTTGAAAAACTTTTCACCAACCACCCCCAACAGGCAGCTGTGCAAAATTTATACCATGACGAATGTCAGCAGCATCTTGCTCTTGGCGCGAACCGTACTGTTTTGCTATTATAATTATTATAACGAGGTAATTTCCATCCCTTAATGCGCGCCAAGCCAAGCGCTGCCATTTATATTAACGACTGACCTTAAGTAGTTGGATGGGCTCCAACGAAAACGCCACTTTGTTTTTTGTCATGGTTTACTTTGGAACAGAACAAAATCAAGAGCAAGAGGTAGACCGCATCACTTCGGTATTGTTTACACGATTGCACGCCATTCAGCCCGGAGATATTGTTCTGAAATTCAATGATGGACCGTTTCCTCTTTCCAGTTTCCACGGAATCGTTGGGCATTAAATTGAACGGACTGTTGCAAGATGCCGAAAGCCGGATACAGGATCTGAGTGGATGCGAGGGCTTCGCACAGACGACAGCGTTTAGCAGCACACGTTCCTCCATATCCAGCATTATTATCGGTGAGTTGTGACATAGGTCCATGGTCCACCACGAGGACTGTCACTGATGGGGGGAATTATTTTACAAAATTGCTTGCTTTGCAACTGAGAATAGTTTATCCCATCATCACCCACTTCCTAACCCTTTTGGGGATTCCAGTTTGTGTGTGTGTGTGTGTGTGTGTGTTGTGTACCCGAATCAATCAATTTAACTAACTGTCATTCGGTGTACCCGTGTGTGTTCTTGTGTGTATGTAACTGCAGGTAATACCGGACCTTCGGTGACAGGCTGCACTGGGACCGAAACTGATAAACAAATTGGAATTTGGGAACGACGTGTGAAAGGATTGCGACGCATGTTGCTCGGCTGGGACCAGGCGCGTCCCCCAGACGCCCCAACGGCTGTTTTTGTTGATGTCACCGGGATAACTTCCATCACGGTGCGACTTGTGGAGCCAATTGAGGGCGCTATTGGGACTAAATTCAAAGGTAATTTGTTATCGTGTCGGCTGTTTTGTGTGAGTGGTGTGTAATTTGGCTTATTTCACTTGTTTCAGTCCAATGGTCAACCAGAGCCGATTTCAGCAATGTGGTCGGCGAACGCGAGATACTCGAGTGGAATAGCTTTCAGGGAACAATGGGCGCCAACTGTAGGATAAGTGATTTAACTCAGGGCCGCAGGTATTTCATTCGCGCGTGCTGTGGCAACGTCAAGGACTGGGGTCCATTCAAGTTATCCGTGCCAGCCAGTGTCGTTCCATCGAGTAAGATTGCAACGAATTGTGAGAGACCGCCTTTAACAACTAACTAATCAAATCCCTTAGCTTGGCGCGACCTAACCGACCGAGATGACCGCTTTTCGGGGCGGCTTCGAATCCTGGACAATCTGTTCACCGCGGTGCGCTTGGCCAGACCGGGAGATGCCTCCGAGCTGACTCTGGAGTCATCGGCGGCACATCGAAGGAATCCCAAGAAGAAGACCAGCATCAAGCAACTGTTCTCGGTGACGTCAAAGTTTCAAAAACACCTCAGGCGGTTCGTATACATCTGTCTATGATCTCAAAAAATATGCTTAAACTTTGCCTTTAATTGCAGAGGCATCTACCTGGCGTGCATATTGTATTACGAGGACAAAGTACTGGTTACCAGCGAAGATTGCTTACCTGTCATTGAGATTGATGAGACCTATCCCAGCACACTGTACAGCGACTACCATTGGCTTATGAAGGTGAGTACTAAGGACACTTGAGGGTGTCAGTGTAGGGTGGCATGCTATAAGCGGGTTGTTAACAAGGGGATGAATAATGGATTCGGCCGTTAAAGTGACAACAAGTGGCATTGTGTCTGAATTGAAGTGACTCTGAGAGATGTGAGCTGAAATGTTTTGCTCATCGAAGGGTGCGTTGCGAAGTCTAGGGTCGTTACGAGCGATACCCAAGAGCTTGATGATAACTTTGGTGAAGAGGATATATTGATGAGGCTAATGGCGGCGACAGGTCACTGAATTGTATTAAATAACTACCTGACCCGGCGAACTTCATTCCGACCAAAATCGTTAATGTAATGAACATAATAATTCCAGTATGCACATGCTGCTTCATGTAATTCGATCAATTTAATTTCTTTAATCAAAAGATAAACTGAAGTATACATATAACATTGTCGATGTTTTTAATTATTTATTATTTATTAATTATTGGAATTCAAGATTGATGCCACGAACATATAGCGATTGTCCCTGCAACTTATTAATTATTGTCACAGCGAAAGCGAGACGTACGGGCAATTTAAGGCGCTTAAATACAAATGTCAAATCGTTCGGAATATGCAGAATCCGCGGAATGATACGAATTCTTACGAATTTTTACTCAATGCCGCTTTTTAACTCGAAAAATACATAAAAGAGAGCGTCATAGAGAGATCAAGATATTGCCCCTCCACTGAGAATCTTTTTACTGACCATACATATTTCTTGGTGTAAGAATTCGAAAAGTTGGTACCTAACAATATGATTTGAAATTTGTGGTCCTATTTGGCATACTCGTGTATATGTATTCATTTCCCCAAAACGATATCAAATTATCAACAGGTGGCAAAACCAAATTGAATGAAAATTCTTTTAGGAAGTGCCGACGAAGTTCTTCCTCCTCCACGAAGGGTGGCTTTGTAAATTCCCTGAATGGGACGGGACAAAATTTTGGGGCTTAAACTGTTAATTTTAATGGAAGTAGAAGATTTTATTATCTGAAAAAATGATAACAAATTCATTAAAATGATTATAAAAAGAAATTGCAAATTGTTTTCTACCTCAGCTTCGCTCCTTGCTCCGGCAGTGAAGGACTATTCACATGAGAGCGAATTGCGAATACGCGAATTGCGAAATCAAGTTAACTGTATTTACGAAATGAAAATTGCTATTTGTTCTATCACAAAACCATTATATTTAATTAATCTAAGACCTAATCTAAAAAGAACATGAATCTCAATTGGGTTAAACAGCTAAATTAATAATTAAAGCAATTTTCCCGCGAATTGAAAATTCTTGCCGCGAGCTGTCACACTTTATTCACAATCCACACAAAACATTTGCAGTTCGCAATTCGCTGTCATGTTAATAGTCCTATTATGTCGTTCATTGGTTTCAATCCGGAAACCGGAACAAGAAAACTGCTTCTGATTGAATCCACAAAAGTATTGGTGAAATGCCAAAAATAATCTACGGCGGCTGTCATCTGACTACTGAGTACTGACTTATGTAATACATAAATTAAATTTATTGAGCAGCGGCAAAAAATGGTACTCAAATGGGTCTGAAGTTAGTAAGCAATAATGCACCTAAAACTGCTTTATGTTATTGTCCAATTAGAATCGGAAATTTGTTTATACAAAATTCACATAAATATAGAGGTACTATGTATACGCATTTTCAAATATTTGTTTTATTTGAACACGTATTTTTTTTATTATAGACAATAATTAACCAATCGAAAAGCTTCCCTTCTACCCGAAATTTTAGCACACGCTTCGTATTGTCCCAATTTTTATCATCCATCTCATTTTATTTTATTTTGGTAACACACACATAATTAACTTGTCCTAGAAACACTACCAAATTACAAAACCGACCTACATTTTACGTTTAAAGACAAATTTATCCATTTTAAATATTTCCATAGAGAAAATAAACTTTATTTGTTGACAAATACCTGTCACATCAATCATCAACTAGAAGCAGAATGATAAGCAAAGTTGGTTGTCATTTAAAACAAACAAGTTTTTCTGCTGAACAGCTGACTTTTAAGACTCGCACCACCTGAAATCTGTAAATAACAAAACGACAATAAGTTTTGACATCAAAGTATTGTTACATTAAAGCTGGGATTCGAAAAGATAAAACACTTTCTAATTATTCACTTATTAAGTACCAAAACAATATCACTTAAAACAATTCTTTAACGACTCCAATCACTTAATTCATTGTATTACTTTACACTTAATTATCTTCACAGCCGATTACTATTTCGAACTTTTCCAATCACTGTTTAAAAATCAACTGTGTCTGCCCTTTTATATCCACTCTGCCACCTATTGCGAATTTTCCAATTATTCTGTATGGTTCTAGACTTATGTATGTATATAGTGGTTCTAGAATTTGAGCGTGGTGAGTTACACTTGACAGATGACAGTTTAGAGTTTCCAATTAGAACTCCCAAGGAGCATTTTGCGACTTCATGTGTCATGTGTCTTGAGCGACGTCTTTAAGACGGTTTTGTTACCAGAAAATAATCCCAACAAGTAACATTTAAGACACTTGCTAGGTAACATTTCGCATTTAGGAATATTCCTATCTATACTCTGTCCAAGAAAAATTGTCAGTACAGGGAAGATAGGATGTTTGTCTCTCAGTCTGGTTGCAATGACTTACATAAATCGGTCCCTTTTTAAAGCTCTCACAGGGTTGCCGTAGTATGTATGATAATTCGCCATAACTCAGAGAGCAATACTGTTAGGGTTACCATCTTCCAATTTAAAATAAAAATATTGCTGTGAACGAAATAAATTCCAACAAAAAATTCTTTCGCTGACGTTTGACGAATTTATGTAAGTCCGAGATATTTTTGCAATATTGTATGCAAAGTTGATCTACTTAGTTTTGTTATATTTGGACTTTTTGTACTTCCAATAATATCTTGTCTAGCATTGGCAGGTCATTATTCATAAAAAACTGATGGACTATCCGCCTAATCGCACATTTGTCAAATTCATCCACCTTGCTCTTGATACCGGATTTATTTTTCTTCTTTGGTGGTGAATTGTGGCCTTTGATTGCTTTTTTCCTTAAAAGCATGTATACAGTTCGTTCCGTAACAGAAAAAACAGTAGCCGCATTTCCTACGGCTTTCGATTTACTTTTAAAAAAGCCATAGCATTTTTCAGTTGCATCAACAATTTGTTGTTTCTTTTCTACACTTAGATCCTTTGAAGACATTGTAGCCATGTTTCTGTTTATTCAAATGCACAATAAAGTTAACCACTTGTTTAGATGCACTATCCGCTATTGAGATAACAACCATTGTTTCCGCCTTATATACACAAACAGGCAATTAGACAAAATTAGATAACCACGACGCAATGCCATATACCTAAACAGATGGTAAAAGGACTGCACTTGTGCACATACATTTTTTTAATATAGACATAATACCTAGATTACATATTTGTTAAAAAAAATATTACCCGTCAATGCAGAACTTCGCGGAAACAGTAGCAAAAAAAGGATCATAAAATCCTGTCAAGGCATTCGCTTTACTGGGGAGAAGTGACCGGATGTGGTAAAACCCAACGACCGAAAATAAACAGTATAGGTTTACCTGCTTCATCATTTTGATATTTCAGTGTGAAAAATATGCTCTACAAAGTGAAATATGAATTTATACCTACCAAAACATGCAGAAATATGCCCTAACGAATAAGGCTGAAAATTTGTACCTACTTAATTTTCTATAATAAAATATTTATTCAAATTTTATCCCTTAAAATACCATGCTTTTACATGAATCCGGTTGAGTTGCCTTCGTAATCACTATTAACTTATTGCAATATCTCTACAACGCACATATATGATCACTTGTTGCGTTAATGAAATGAATGCATTAAAACACCTCCCGAATAAACATTATTTCTAAAAGACAACATTCAAAAATAAGTTTTAACTGAATATTATTGGATCTTTTAGAAATACAAACAAATTTAAACCGAATGGCAGCACCCCACATAATATGCCGCTCTCAAAAGCTCCAAAAAGCTCCAAAAAGCACCAAAACCGAAAGTTCTTTGACAAAATTCAAAGAAAACCCCTTAATGATATGCTAACATTGACAAATGGTAACACTTCTCTGATGTGCTTCAGTCACTCACACTGCTTATTTTGGTTGATGATAATAGCAAGTGAACACAAGCGATCGTGCTCATTCTGCCCGCGGCTGCGTGGCAGACTGGTTGTGGAGGGGTGTATGCGAATTTCAGGAAAATTACAACAACAAAATGCTTTGGAATGCCAGTGGTTTCGTTTTTATTTCAGTGGCAAATCCTGTGTTTGAGTGCCGTGAGAGTACTACAGGCACCACTGGTAGAAAAAAGAGCTTCCCATAAGGCCTGTACTGACAATTTTTCTTGGACAGAGTATAGGAATTGTATATCTTCACAGTTACGTTATTGTGTCAAAATTGATTCTTCAATGAAACATTTTGTCCGCAGAGTGTAAATATATCGAGATGCGTGTTCGTGCACACAATCACGGTTGCCATTTGGTAAATTTTTTCTTAGTTGGTGATTTTTGGTAATTCGGTAATTTGTACATGGTTTTGGTAACTTTTTGAACCAGAAACACCAAAAAGAAGAATTCGATATCATCACTTGTAAATGCTGCCTTAATTTTTCAGAAAAAGGATTAAAAGTATTATTTGTAATTTTAATTATAAATTTTAAACAGCTATTTTTCACTCTGCCTACTGATTTTTTCACGTGGAGAGTTAGTTGTGACATTTCGCAGCGCAAAATTTGTATGAAAAAATGTATTTCACTTGAGAGGCTTTACGTGCACTGTATATCGTGCATACTACGCTTAAACATAGGTACATTTTTCCACTGCCATGAAATTTTTCTATATTAAGTTTGTAAATCAGAGAAATATCCAACGATACCGAAAAGTCATATTCATACTGAATCATTTTTTTGGTAACTTTTAGCTTGGTCTGGTAACTTTTTTTTTCATTTTTGGTCGCTAATTTTTTTTGCAAGTGGCAACCATGCACACAATTCCTGTTCAACACAATTTAAATGCGATTCCCAGTAAGAAATATTAAGCTCGCAAATAAGAACATATTCCTAAATAGAAACTTCTTGTCAACACAAATTAAACGCGATTCCCGATTAAAAATATTTACTACACATATAAGAACGAATTCTTAATTGGGAATATTTTACTGTAGCCACTATTCCCAAATAGGAATTTGCTAGTTATCCATTTTGTATTGGACAAAAATATGAATATAGAAGATAAGAAATTTTAAATTTACAGTTTTGGTGGATATGGTGTAATTAAATAAATTAAAATGCTCCTATTATGTCATTATAGACATCGTAGATTTAGTTTTTACTGATTTTTTAATCATCCTTATCAGCATTTAAAATAGCATAAATATTTATAAGAGAAATTTTTGATTAAATATAGAATATTTTGTAAGGATCAAGGTTTTTTTCGAAGTACAATAGTAATATTTCAGAGCAAAATGATGTTCCCCATCAAATTTCAGTAGCTGTTTGCTGTTTAATAATGAAATGTTGTCAGAATATTATTTTGGTACATAATATCAGGTACACAAAATGAATGTCATATCATAACATCAGAAATTATATGGTTTACATACACAATAAAAGAATTTAATATTAATAAGGTATTTTTCCCAATTTGTTTTGGGCACACCCTTAACTCACACTATTACGTTATTGCTTGAAGGAATGGAATGGAAATGTTCAAAGATGGTATATAGGATTTGCGTCAAAAACAATTCCTACTTTGTGTTGCGCCACTTCCGAAACATAAAAGAAAATGTTACTTGGTTGTTTCGAAACATAAGTTCCTAAATGGGATCACGAATTGACAACAGAACGTCGCCAGGCCTAAAATGTTTTTTCGAATGCTACTTGGGCTGGAAGTGAAACTTGTTTGGCGAATAAGGGGTTGTTTTCATTTCACCATTTTAGGTTCGACGCTATATTCCACACCTCAGTATGTCCAGCCTGTGTTCAGGAAAGCTATTGAGAAAAAGAGGTGCATCCTGGTCGAGAATTTGAATTAGAACGTAGTTTAAGGGCGGTATTCATCGACCAATTTTAAACTAAGAGCTTCGTAAACCTATTCATCAATGGTTATTAGTGCATATTTAGGAGCTCTCATAAGACTTACGAGTGGTCCCGACCACTCTTAAGTTGAGAGCAGTAATAACTTCGAAATTCGAAATCAGTTGTATTAGAATGCCTCAAAATTAAACAACTTCACTTTTATTTCCAATTTCGAACAAAACTCTTTATTTCTTTAATTTTATATCTTTTTCCCCGATGTCAATGCGACCGACCTCTCTGATATCCAATCTCAGACTGTTCCTTTTGTTTTCTGCCTCGTTCTCCTCGTTTTCGCCTCGTTCTCCTTTTTCACTCTAACAATCGGCCATCCTATTAATTTATTCGTCCTCGAATTACCAATATTATATATGACATTATGAATGCATATCAGCAAAATATAAAGATAGTCGTAACTTTCTACGTTAACAATTAAAGAGAATAAGTAATAATCAAAAAGAAAATTCAGCGCAAACCAGAGCCATCATTCATTTAATTGTGATGACCTGTAATTGGATAAAAAAAAACATTAAAAATTTCATGATAAGAAAAAACAATTAATATTGTGTATAGTCAGAATGCTTGGTAGGGGGTTAACGACATCGCAGTGGTCTAGATTCCGATGCTCTGATCAAATGTCCTTCTCTTATGGTTGATCCAAAATTGTTTGTTGCATCATCTGCAACATTGGTTTCGCTCTGTCGCTGTACGTGTGGATTGTCGTCAAAAGCTAAAGGATCTCGTTCTTCCCCCTGTCCGTTCAGATCATATTGTTCTTCTTCATAGTCACTTAATTCCTCACTGACTACTTCTTCTGGTTCCTCGTATAAAGTATCGTCCGGTGCAGGCTTCCAAAGTTTCAGTTGGCTTACGTGTGCGGTTGCTGCGTATCTTTTACCCGACATATCTGCTCTCAAGCTCGCTACTCCATATGTATCGTTTGGCATAACTCGGTTGATTATCAGAGGTCCTCTATTTTTCGGATATAGTTTTGTTGACTGTCCCGTAGCCGGAGATGTTGTCTTCATGAAAACAATATCACCAATGTCGAATTGTACGTTCAATCTCCGTCCGCGATCATAACGATCTTTAAACTTTTTCTGCTCCAAAATTATACGATCAATAGCCTTCTGTTGTAAGATCTCGGGGCGTTGATAGCGAGTGCCTTCCTCTTGCACAGTCAAGAGTCTAAGAAGTCCTTCCTCAAATCTCGGAACATATCCGAACAGAAGTTCGTAAGGAGTCTTTCCGGTGGTCTTGTTCTCACTGTTGTTGAGATCTCTCGTGACGGATTTCAGTTTCTTGTCCCAATCTTTTCCTTCATTTTTCGGGTCCAACGTTGCTGCCTTAAGTGTTTGCTGTACTTCGTTGAAAGTTTCTCCGATCGTAATCTCTTTTTCGCTTACGTTGGCTATTGGAAGTACGATGTTATCTTCACCTTGAACTGCTGTTATAAAACACATCGAGCCTGCTGGTATGGTTGTCACTCCGCCACTTCTCCAGCACGACGAGTTTCTGTCACACAAGGACAAATCAGAAAACGGCTGTTGCTCTTCCTTTTTCGTGAATACCAACGAATTGTCTTCCTTCGCATACTTAATATACGGCAGCTCTGTGTACGTACGGCCGACAATAACATCACACGCTTGAACATCATCTGGCACTACACGAATTCTTACGCTGTTGGCAACTGCACTGTCCACTCTTAACTCAGCTTCGATCCACCCAGGTGATATTACTTTGAAATCTTCTGGCCCAAACGCCTTCAGCTCCATCCAGCCTTTTTGCACATCAAATCCATTAAGTAAAGCAATCGTAGATTTAATTGTGCACTCGGAACTACCCATATCGATAAACGCTTTCAGTTCACAATTATCCACATACACCGTTTTAAGATATTTTGTAATGTCATTTTGAGAAGCTCCAACTTGATTTATCGATCCTTGATGCTGATTGGTCGGACATGAACGCGAGATATGGCCCCGTTGATTGCATTTAAAACATATCGGTTCTCGCCTAGGTTCTGGACAATTACGCGATAGATGACCGCCAACTCCACAGTTATAACACGCAAGAACTCGAGAACGAAGACCCGTATCTTGAATTTGTGTATTGTAGTCTCTCTGAAATTTCGTGTGTTGGACTTCATTTGGTCGTGTAGGAGATTCTTTCATAATCATAGAGCGGGCATTTCGTGACTCGTTCATTCGCTCAAATTTAATGATATCATGCATTAGATGATCAGCGTCGAGGTGTCGTGAGCTCATCAGTGCGTGCGCTGCATCCCGTTCCCATAAACCGGTAAGTATTAGTTCCTTTGTTTCGTCGAAACTCAATTTTAACTGACGACATAGATCATATTTGTCATGGAAATAGGAGGTAGTCATTTCACCTCTCCTTTGCGTCCTACTCACCATTCGTTGCCATCTGGTCGATGTATTTTCTGGAACATTGAAAGTCCTTTCAAACGCAGATTTGAAATCGAGCCATGTTCGAATTTGGTCAGCTCTAGCATTTAACCATCGCTTTGCACTACCAACCATGTTCATTCGTGCCACATCCAAAGCATACTCGTCCGACCATCGATGTAGGTGGCACATATTTACGATGGTATCAATCCACGCATGTGCTGACGTGCCGTCGCATTCCCCATCAAATTTTTCGATGTTCCTTGTTAGATCCGGCATAACATGACAAGAAATATTAGCTTCTTCCTTCGCCGTTGAAACCCCACGAGCACTAAGTATATTTTGAGTCAAGCCCTGTATCTGTTCCATAAGATTATCAATTGTTTGATCACGTCGTTGGATTTGTTCATTCCGAATTCGATTTTCGTTCATCATGTACTCCATCATTGTATTCCATCTTTTGTCGTTATTTTCTGGAATATTCGAAAATTTCTCGTGCTGCTGTTTCACTCGCTCTCCGTCCTCTTGACAGAAACCACATTCTTTGTCCTTTTTCTCATATGTATGTAATACAGCTTCGTTTTCTTGCCGAACGTGCTGTTCTCCTTCCTCCACACGGAATTCATATACTCTCTGATCATCTTGTTGTCTGTTGTCAACTGGTTGAGATATTTGTTCTTCTATACAACGTATCTTTTTTTGTTCTTTTTCAATTAAATTTTGTTGTTGTTCACGTACTTGTTGTGCTATCTCGTTCGCCTGCTGCATCTGATCCTGCCGTTGTGCTCTTTCTTCGGCTCTTTCATCACGCGGTGTCACCATTTTTCCAAATTCCTCGATTTATAAAAAAAAATTAATCTCAATCACAGTCCCAATAACTCACCAGCCAACTGCATTCAACCTCCAATGTACATCAATGCAAAACCATTTGCAAGACAACCAGAAATGCTTTATTTGACAGCTGAACATAAAAGAAACACGAACAAGATATATATATGGACTACTGCGCACAATGAAAATCTTCTCGCTTTTTCTATTTTGTTTTACTTTTGGGTGATGGATGTTCAGAGCACATGCATCCCACTTCTGAATTATTAGAATGCCTCAAAATTAAACAACTTCACTTTTATTTCCAATTTCGAACAAAACTCTTTATTTCTTTAATTTTATATCTTTTTCCCCGATGTCAATGCGACCGACCTCTCTGATATCCAATCTCAGACTGTTCCTTTTGTTTTCTGCCTCGTTCTCCTCGTTTTCGCCTCGTTCTCCTTTTTCACTCTAACAGTTGTCGTTTTCAAAATGGAAGGAATGGGAAAGAAGCCAAATCTACCGATAAGGAAAATGAAAAACTGATTGCAGAAGCACCGTCGAACAAAAGAAGTACTGGGAGCAATTAACGGATGCGTTTTATGCTTCCAGCACTTCGTTAAAAGAAGTTCAAAACAATTTAAAGCATATTTTCAAAATTCCAAAAGTCAACTGAAAAAAGATCTTGCTGCAGATAAAATGAAGGCGTATATTGCACGGGTGGAGGAACCTAAACAAATATGTAGATGAAAACAACTCTGGTCGCCTCCGAAATCACCCCAATCTGCAACCCATAATATGCCAGCAGTTGCAGTTATTTCAACAATAAATTTAATCGGAGAATACAATTTATGTTAATCTAATTTCAATTACACGAATTGATTTTGACAATTAACATTTTCGAAAACGAGTTCAGAAACTCGTTTAAGAACGCGTTTGGAAATTCGAATTTTATTTTTTCGCATATTCGAAATAGCACGGACACAACCCTAATAGTGCTTGGTGAATACAACGAAAAAACTCGTAGTTATGAGCCTCGTAAACTAATAATTGATTTAAGAGAGCTTGATAAATACCGCCCTAAGTCTGTTGTTACAAATAATTTTGGCAAAAAAAGAAATAAGGTATTGATACAAATTTATAAAAAGTAGTAGGTACGCGGTGATCCAAAGTAGTAACGTTAGCAAAAATGTACTCAAAAACTACAAAACCCTATAATTGTAGCACGGGAGGGAACGGGGAACGCCAAATTATATTGGTATGTGTAGATCTGAAAAAATATCGAGATCTGCAAAAAGTGATCCAAATCGAAAAAAAGATTGATTTTTCGTCCCAATGGAACGTGAAAAGTGATTTAGATCAAAAAAAAAGATTGATTTTTGGTCGCAATGGAAAACCACATAAGATGCGAATTTTTTTCGATTCCGGACTCTCCCGGACGCTTCTTTTTGCCCAATGGAAAACGACATTACAAATACTACGTCAATGGTTCGCATACATGAGTTACTTATTTATAACAACAAAACTAAACCTATGGTCTGTAACTTAAAAAGTCCATATCCTAATAATTGCGGCATCATTTTCCACTCCGCTAATTGCACAAAATTGTCTCTAGCTACTTTAAAGTCGAAAGTGTTGCACGTTTTCACGGGATTAATAATTGCTTGCGAAAATTTGACATTTATACTGCAGTGTTACCAGCTTTTATAAGAGCTATGGAGCAAAATTGAGAAATTTTGGAACTCTTAAAATTATTTTCCGCTGCCTTTTCGCAGACGTTTCGCTGTCCATTTGGAGACCACCGAAAAATTTCCTTCCGGAACAGCTACGTACTAAGCTTTACTGTATGAAATTAGAATAATAGCACAGCTCGCGTTAATTTTTAGTAAAATTAAAAAATATATTTTCGCTCTGACTATTACTTTGGTCAAAATACTGTTAATTTCAGCTTATATTTATTTCATAATCTACTTATTTTGCATATTATCTGAACTGAAAAACGTTTCTTTTTCATTTAAGGTCGCCTGCAACTGGGAAGACGTCAAGTCCCTGCGCACAGACATGGAACGCCATCTAACGTCGGCGGTGCATTTTCGAACGAAACTACTCTCCGCCGTTTCGCATCTGCAATCCGCCCTTTGTCTTACCGATCTTGGTCAATTGTACCACAAACCGCTGAGAGATTCTCACGGCACCGTTGTCCTGTGCTGTGTCAACTCGGTTAAAACCCAAAAATCAGTATCGGTGCTCAACTCACGCTGGCTACCTGTAAATAAAATGCAAAAGAAAATCACTGCACTGCACGAAGACTACAACATCAACGAGATACTTATTTCATCCATTAGCGATCAGATTCTCTATCATCAGACGTCGACAACGAAAATAAATCCGGGCCTCTATTTGGGCTACCTCAAGATGCAATGCTCTGTGGATCAGATTCAAGTGGTGGTGCCGGTGAAAACGCCCAACGTTCTTCCGCACGGAAAGGTTCGTGACAACTCGCACATTACCGCCGACGAGTGGGAGATACTCAACAAACGTACACGATCGGAAGCGTTGACACTGGAATTCAGTCCAAATCCAGAGGCAATGACAGAGGTACAAAGGATATTCCTACACGATATCACGACAGCTGCCCGTACGCTGTTCAAGCATATGAATATCCGCCCTGAGGAGGCGCTCACTCATAGGCTGTACGATGTTGAGGTTATTGAAATGACCAAGGACGTGAGCTTCCTTATTATCTGTCCGCCGGTGGAGTCCTCCTGCGCAGTGCCAGGCCAAACTGAGTTGCTGTTACAGCGCGACGATTTGCTTAGTTTAACGATTCAAGCCTTTGAAATGATTCACCTGCGAACCTACCAAAACGGTATTATTCAGAAGTATTCGCGGCTGTCGTGCATCCTGGAACTGGACACTGCCCTCGCCAATCATTCGCATCGTGAGGCATTCTCCACGAGTGAATTGCAAACTGCTAAGGAGCGTCTTTCAAAGCTGCAGGAGCTCACCTCGAATTTGAACTCGGTATGGAAGAGCGTCCGCTGGCTGATGGACGTAATAGCATTCGCCCGCGACCGCAGCTGCAATCCCACAGTCACGATGAAGGAGATTTTGGATTTCGAGAAGATCGTCGATGACAATGTGGACAGTTCTGTCTGTGAGAATAACAACTGCCACCTGTTGCAGCTACCTGTTCGAGATGCAAAGTTCAGTAAGAGTGGTCCCGGGCGTGGATCGTGGCCAGGGCCAGGCGCGAATTCGCATCTTAATTCCGACTGCTACCTAGCAGCTGAGCACTCTAAATCGGAACAAAATCTAGGCTCGGTTCAGCCCCAACAGTTCTTGCATCCCAAGGCGAACTCCAAGAATGAGGAATCTGCCAGAAAGAACAGCGCCGACTCAACTTGCTCACAGTACACGCAGAGCTACTACTCAACCGGTGGTGAGAACAGTGAAATCGTAGTCTACCGCATGCCGCCGTCGCGTTCGGAGGATACTTTGTCAGCCAGTCAAAAACTACAAAACAGGAAACGCACAACTGTTCCAAATATTCAGAGTGCGGGAGCTAGCTCTAACTCAGCTCCCTACCTGTCGGTCAGTGCGCGCACCAGCAATTGCCAATCGAATAAAACCGACTCCCTGCAAAGTCTCTCAAGTGATTCAGAAACAGCGTCCTACCCGATTGCACAAAGGGTTAAGCTCAAGACAACCGCCGCCTTGAAGGATGGAGGGCTCTTTCTTAAGTCAACCCTTAACGCTTTACAATCCGAAATCAAAGGCAGTGACGCAAAGGCTCACAGTTCCGAACCGTCCTCACCAGTTTCCAATAAATCGAGCAGACGTCCAGCTCCACGCCAAGCCAGCGAAGAAGATCGAAACACAGCTAGTTCGACAATAACGGCCTCGCTCAGCACGGCCGGGAGTGCGACCAGCAGCGCCCAACAAACTGGGATTATTCAAGTGTACACAGCTTATGACACCGGCTTGGCTAGCGGCACCAGTTTAAAACTACACGTTACACCCAAAACAACGGCCAGAGAGGTCATCAATTTGGTGGTGAAGCAAATCAATATGGCTGCTGTGCTCAAAGGCAACAATGGACCAATTTACACCGCTGACAAGTTGAGCAACTTTTGCTTAGTAGCTGTAATAGGTGCGAGGGAGCGTTGCTTGCGCGATGACTTCAAGCCACTGCAATTGCAGAATCCCTGGAAGAAGGGCCGATTGTATGTGCGACAAAAGCATGAACTATTGGCCGCAATTGAACACTCGAATCGAAAATCACATCTAATTTAGGAAACTCGGTTGTTTTGAATAGGTAACGCTTAGCGTGCGACTGTGCGTAGCAAAGGTAGTGACGTAGCTTATCAACTTTTAGGTTTAAGTGAAGAATATCCGGCTTTTTCGTTAATTCATCCGACTATTGACCAAAGATCTGACATTTCTGACAGTTTGTTGTGAATAAAATACTTTTTTACATGATTTATTTCGAAACGTGCACACTTGCAGTTATTGTGCACCAGACATCCCTGGAGCTCAACTGTCTAAAGTAAAGGCGTCAAAAGATATGTAGGTGAGCTTTGACATGAAAATATGATCAGCAGTGACGTTTTTCAACCTATCATAATGCCCGCGTGACGGTTAACAGAATCAGTTGACTAGCGCTACTTCAAAATTATGGTAAAATCCGCATGACTTGAAGTGGATAGAGCTCTACCGAAAAGGGTTAGACGTGAGTTTTTGTTTTAACAAAACTTGGCATGAGTTTGAAGTGTTGTTTATAACGCGGCCATTGACACATTCCGAACGGGTTTTTGAGTAGATCTGCAGAGCCCGTAGATGTCTGAACATGTCTTTTCCTTCTGTTGTTTCCCGTGTAATATTCCTAGACATTATTTCAGTAAATTTCTCAAACGTTAAAGGTTCTATATTGAAAATGACAGCGTTGCGAGGTATCCGTCGGAACGCACAATTGTCCGCAACGCATACCTACTCCTTCGGAGGCTCAAATTGCATTCGAGGTGTCCGAATTCGGAAGAGAAATAAACGATTGCGATGGCCCACCGCACCGCACTCCAAATCGTATCGTGATTGTGATTTATCTATTTTCCACATTATGTGTACAGCCTAAAACCGACCAGGGATGTGCAAAAGAAGAGCAGCACCATATAAAAAAGTTTCAAAAATGTACTAAAGTATAACGCACAACCTACGTGTTGCTTTAAAACGCAGATATCTGTATGCTTCGAGTCCAAACTCTCATCTTTGTTCAAATATATTTATTCCATTGATCAGCTCTACCTTTGCTACAGCCACAGATATCCGAACAAGAAGCTAAAATTAACTATACCTTAAAATATATTTTTATGATAGTCAAGCTTAAATAAGAATGTCAATATAACCACAAAACTAATGCACATATACCTGTATTCATATTTCTACACCTGCTTTAGTTATGATGACCAATTCCAGAACTAGACTGACTTTCATAGATTCTAACACGAGAGAATTGGGTCTCTCTCATTAACGATTACTCTACTCGATTATTCAATCACTCAAAAACACCACTAGTTAAGGCAAACAAAAAATTATATGTCAATTAGGTAAAAGAAAAAAACGGCGCAAATTCGCCAAGCCTAGTTGGATAAAATATATTTAACATTAAAAATTAATTTAACTGATTCTCCGAGGTTCTATGAACTTGTATACTATAAATTAATACACATAAATATTATTATGAAAAACAGTTGTTATTTTTATAAGTATTATTATGTTTTCTTAGCAAATAATGAAATGTATAAATAAATAAAATTCAAAAACCACAAACGACTAAAACATTAATGCTCCGCACTCTGATTCAATGGTAAGAAGTGAACACTTCTCGATCTTTTATCCAGTCCCACCATTATTTAAAACAACACCACCCCTCAAACAAAAAATATTCTCGTTGTTTGTACCTATACGAGTAGTTGCTGTTGTTGAATATGTTAAACAAAAAATTGTTCAAATGTTAATGTTAAAACTACTGTATTCAATTTGTGCTGCTAAATGTATATTTAACTATAATCTCTTGTTATTCTTGCTGTTGTTCATGTTACATTTAGAGGAGAAAACATTAATGTACGTGTGTGTGTCTGTAGAGTCTAAAAAGATCAATATTAGTAACAGTTTAGATTTAGAACCAGCATAAATGGTGTGCGTCTTCGATAGCAAAATTTATCGATTGAGGTGTATTCTTGCCAATTTTTGGATGCGAGTGCACATTACATAAAAACACAAATAGATAAAAGCAAATCTACCACAATGCTATGTAAAACATTAATACTTGAATCGAACGTTGAGTCTTATGATTAATTTAATTTTAAAACAGGTTATATAAAAATGGTGAAACTTAAGAATAAATAAAGAAGAATACAAACGAATTTTATTGCGTTAGTGATATGTAGCTATTACAATGTGTTTGTCAAGATATTTGATTGGAATCTAAGAGGAAATTGAATTTTATAGAGTTTTGTTTTAGAATATTGTTAATAAATCAATTAATACGGTTAAGTAGGTACATGGCATGCATTTTGTTGATTAAAATGCATAATACTATCTACATGTGTGTTAATTAGATATAAATGTATGTATGTATATTTCAAGAAAAGACACCGAACCAAAATAGTTTTATGTAAATTTATTACACTTATATAAATCTCTGTTTAGTATTATATTATATTATATAAATAAAATTCCGTGAGGGAAATAAAATGACTAATAATAAAATGCAATACACAATAGAAATTTGTTTTTAATTTTTCTATGGACACTTTTTTTTTTATATTGCAACTGGGGGCGAAAATCTCTGAATACGAATATTTTGTACTCTCTATTTCTAAAGCGGCATGAAATCTTACTTTCGGATAGACAATTCCGAAAGTGGAATTTTCGTACCTGGCAACTCGTTTCGAATGTCAAAAGCATTCTAAAACGGAAAATTTGTTTCTACAAGAAATAATGTGATAACGGAAGTGACTACGAATGTCTTAAAATGTAAGTTTTTTTTAGTGTTGTGGGCGCAATATTTTTTCTATCGCACTGCAGACCTTTGCAATAGAACTTGATTTATTTGGTGCTGATAGCCTCCTTGCCCTAAAAACTTTAAGGATAGTTATGAGATGGCTAAAAGAAAGAAAGAAAGAAAACAGGGCAAGAACATGGCATAACACTCAGGGCATGAGGCAGGCCAAGAAACTTCTGGGGCAATACAACCGGAAAAGATTCCAAGCTTGCATCGGCATGAGCAAAAACAACCTCCGTATCCTAACGGGGTTCCTAACGGGGCACTGTAGACTCAAGGAACACCTCAGGAAACTGGGTATATCTGAAGAATGTCCTGCAGATTCTGCGATGACTCCAGTGAAATCCCAGAACACGTGGGGCATGTGGGGCATTGACCCACAAAAGATTGAAATACTTGGGCAAGTACCAACTATCTAATGAGGAAATACTGTCACTTGAGCCAGCTCTCATCCTTGGATTCTTAAATGAAACTGAACTGGAGAGAGTGCTATAGGACGAATTTCTTCCGCCAAGGAGAAAGAAGAGTGCAAGAACCTCTAAAATGATTCCGAAAGGAATTGTACTACTGTGAGGGGAACTCTTATGAGGAAATATACCTCTCTGAGGCGTAAGCAGGGGGTACAATAGGTCGCAGTACAACCCTTTCACCCCTTTCACATAATATAAATATAAGCTGGCTGGAACTTCAGTTGATCTTAAGTTAGTTTAGTTAAATAGTGAAATTAGTTTTTCCCACCAATTAATTTTACCTTTTATCACACATTTCCATAATATCCATCCATCCATTTCTTTTGGTTTATTTGTCTTTAAAACTCGTAATTTTTTCCTATTCGGTTGGTTTGGTATTTGTTTTGATTTCTTTATTTGACAGATCTCATTAGAAATAATTCGAGACTTGACAGATCTAATGATCCGTAAAAGGAATAGGTAACTGTTTTTAGTTTCGACTTAAAATTGCAACAGTTTACAAGGATAAACTATTCACATAAATTTTGCAACTGTGCGTTTTTGTAAACTTTAAAGTCGAGATTAGAATTCGTTTGCACGTGGATATATAGAATCAGATGTTTTATTCCTAAAAACTTCTAGGAACTTATTATTTTTAAATAGCCGATTTATGTATCAAAACCAAGCAAAAGGTAACTCGGTAGTAACAAAAAACGCGCGCAGTTTAAATTCAAAGCATGAAGTAAGTAAACAAAAGTCAAGCAGCTCTCAAAGCTCTTGACTCATCTGTCAACAAATCCAAACTCGTCTTAGAAACATTCTCAACCATATATGAACTTTCGAAGAAAAACCTAATAATCCTCCACTGGATTACAGCCCATAGAGGATTTAAGGGTAACGAATCGGCTGAATCAGAGCAACCGGCTAAAATCGGAGCAACCACTCCACTCATCGGACCTGAACCCTTTGCGGGGTCAGAAAAAAAACATTTCAGGAACTATGCCAAGAATCAATCTCGCATCGAGTCTAATGAAATCTGGCTAAATACCTACAGCTGGGTAGAATTGCACCAGAAAAATGTTCCCCAAATTCTCCAGAAAATCACTCTTCTTCATTCATCTGGATAAAAACAACCTGAGAATTCTAACAGGAATAATCAGCGGCCACGGTCGGGTGAGAAAACATCTTCACCACATTGGCGTCTCTTGTTTTTTGTCTTCAAAGCGTTTTCCATTTAAAATGGCGTCTCAACGGATCCCATCTGTATATAATAGTGTTACATTCAGGCTGGGATTCGAAAAGATAAAACACTATTCTGTTTAACTTTGCCAATAAAATCACTTTATTTACACTTTCTACTTATTCACTTATTTAGTACCAAAACAATATCACTTAAATCAATTCTTAAACGTTTCAATCCAATCGCTTTATTCACTTTATTACTTTACACTTATATATCTCACAACCGATTACTCTTTCGAACTCAACTATCGCTGGTTAAAAATCAACTGTACATCTCTGTTGTCAACGCGCCCTTTTTATATCCGCGCTGCCACCTATCGGCGAATGTTCCAGAAGTAGATAGATTCCAGATGTATATTCAAACTCCTGTCTAGATTGTACTAGAATAACTTGACATGGGAGATTCCAGTCTCCAATTGGAAGTGGAACATGGAGTGCTACCAGGTGCCCGATTCACCACAATTCCTAAGTGTCTGATTCACTAAGTGCCTGATTCACTAAGTGTCTGATTAACCACAATAGACTCTGCCTTGAGAGTGACGAATCCTCTCTTCACATTGGTTACATGTAGGATAAAAAAAAAAAAAAACACTATGGTATATGATAGACTATTTTGATAACAACAAAATATAAAATGTGTGTATAGAAAGATTAAGTTAACGGAACTTTGAAGACAAATTTAATTTACAATGGTAAAGAGTAGGAGGAAAGGGCAAGAATGGACGTTTATTGCTCTGACGGTCTTTATGCCGAATTCACAATGTCGCGTTGAACGCGTGCGTGCGTCGGTGCGCTTTGACACGCTTTATCGAAATTTTACGATTTTAAGTGCCAAAGCGCGCGAGCAACAATTTTGTAAAACGAAATGCTGCTTTGAAGTGAATGAGCGTTGAGAGAGAAGAGTATGACACATTAAAAGTTCGGTTTGTTTTCTGGCTGAAAAATACAAACTCAGAGCAGAATCAAAATTTCAAGTCTACTCCCTTTTTTCTTGAAGCTGTAATTTTTATGCACGAATTGAAAAACGATTCTCCAAAATACAAGAAAATCATATTTAACAATATATCAAAGCACACAACAACCTTAATACGGATACAAGAGCCTCGATTAATATTTTTCCTCCAAAAAATCTAAAGAAATTAGTAGTTGCCCTACAAAAAAAAATGTTGTTCCTCATTTCCACACACTGAATAAATTAATTATGCTTTGAAAAAACATCATATAGCTTTTTAAAACTTGTGTGTAATAAACATTAGCGGATCTGTGCTACTCCAACTATAAACGGCACATTCTATGACTTCAAATCGAACAATTCGAAATTCGAAAGTTGTCAAACGCGCGTGATAGTAGAAAGTAGCTCTACTCAGGCGTCGCGTTGAACTTTACGATATTTACGATCTAAAGTCGACTCAACGCGTGAAGCTGTATTTAGTGTAGCAGCATATGAACGCTTTGTTTCTACATAATCTGTCAACGCACGCGCGCGTCAACGCGACATTGTGAATTCGGCATTAATGTCATGCTATTGCCCGAACAATAAAGCAAAGTGATCATTGTGTCAGCCATTATTTATACAACTCGTCGTCTTACGAAAAAAAATATATATACCTAAAGGAAACACTTCTTCTGCCTTAACACTTCGTGAAACGCGAAGTATCCTTAGAATAGTGTCAAATTCAGCTTTATCGGCAGCTAAAATTAGGGAGTAGGTAATCTAATGTTAAGGCCAGATAATCCACTGTTACCCACACAATTCGCCGTGCTAAAGACTTAAAGCGCCTGAACCTTAAGAAAAAAAGCCCACTTAATGCCGCAAGGAAGAAGCAACGCTAATGTTTCGCGAGAGATCACATGAGCTGGGATGTGCAAAATGGAATGAGCAATATGGAAGGAGCACAAATGATTGGCGCAAGGTAATCGTTTCCGAAAGACAAACATTATTAACCTAGGTGGGCCGGATCCCCGATGGTTCTAATTATTATTTTCGTGATCTCAGGAAAAAGGAGCGGTTTTTAAACAGTCACCATAGCAGAGACGGCGGCTTGATTTGAAAATTAAGACGTAAAAGGAGGATATTTTTAACTCAAAAAGTCCCTATGTTATCTGTTCTGGTACGAATCGCAACAGAACATGGCAGTGGAGCTTTTCAAAGTTGTGCATATGCACATAAATGGATACCGACAGCGTCGGTTACATTGTACCGTAATAATAACAAATTTTAATCTCAACTTTAAATTTACGGAAGCTCCCAATTGCAAAATTGATTGAAAAATATAGCCAACGCGCCGTACTAATAATAAGTTTAAGTCTCGACTTCAAATTTATGGAAGTTCACAATTGCACTAAATATTTTGAGTGTCGAATCTAAATTGGTGAAACGGTCAAGTTCCACTTCCAATTCCAATTGGAAACTCGAATTTGTCAAATATGTGAAATTTCTAGTTTATTCTAGAACCACTCTCTCTATAGCTCATTGCGGAACCATCCAGAATAGTTGGAATCTTTGAGAAGAGGGAGACACAGTTGATTTTTAACCAAGTGATTGGTGAAGTTCGAAGAAGTAATCGGTTGTGAGATAAATACGTGTAAAGTAATACAGTGAATAAAGCGATTGGATGGAAACGTTTAAAATTTGATTTAAGTGATATTGTTTTGGTACTTAATAAGTGAATTATTAGAAATTGTTTATAAAGTGATTTTATTAGAAAAGTTGAACAGAATAGTGTTTTATCTTTTCGAATCCCAGCCTGAATGTAACAATATGATTATTACAAGTAGTATCACACAAGAAAACTATTGTAGAATACAACTGACTCAATGAAAGCTCATAATCTACAATTAGGTACTTCGTTTGGTCGCTCCAAATATTCCGCGATATTAATAATAATAGTGTCCAGGCTAAGTTTTTCAAACTCACAATGGCGAAATTTTCCATACAAAATTGCATTTTAGACCTATCAAATAATTAGAGTTAAGGGTTAAAACTGATGATAAGTAAGGCCCATTGCCCGCACTAATAACAAATTTTAGCCTCGACTTTAAATTTACGGTAGCTCACAATTGTGAACTTTCTATGGAAAATATAGCGACTGTGAACTACTCAAATTTAGAGTCCAAACTAAAAATGCTTATTGGTAAGTCCCACTGTTAACTTCTTAAATTTAAAGTCGAAACTAAAAATGTTTATTGGTAAGCTCCATTTTGTGTTTGTTTACCCCCAAGTATTCGAAAAGCGACGTCGATGAATCTTTATTATAGGTGACAAAGCATTTTAATTGCAGAAGGCAATAATATATTCAATAATATCCAACAGAGCCGCGCCGAATAACGGTTATGAGAGATCACAAAGTATTGTTTTACTTTGTGTCTCAAACGGAAAAGGCAATTATCATAAACGAATGGAATGCATTAGCCCAAGTGACATATCATCCGTTGTCAATATGCACTATTTTTTTATGAAAATAGGTACTCGAACCAACTTTCATCACAAGTGTTTTCTTTCCCAACTAGGTACCAACCATCCTACATTGCTGAATTTATTATTTTTACCAGAGCTTTGACCCCTCCTCATTTTCTCGCATCGAATACCAGTGATAAACCTTCGATAACGATTTATAATCTAAAAATGGAATAAACCCCCTTCCTTCGACGAGTGTGCTTGTGTATCTCATACTCGTATTCTGATTTGAATAGAAATTGTTCTGCCGTTAGGCAAAAGGTGGATGTGATATGAGCGCAGTGTCATCTGCTCAAATATGACGAGGTGGCCGAGTGGTTAAGGCGTTGGACTGCTAATCCAATGTGCTCTGCACGCGTGGGTTCGAATCCCATCCTCGTCGGACTTTTTCTTCGCATTTTTAATTTTTTGTTATTAAAAATGACTCACCATTGCGTTGCCACAGCTACATACATACTACAAACACTATGGAGTATAAATTTCCGTGGATAAAAAATAGAATGTTGTGTAATTATCGAAATTGTACGAGTCATCTGTTGATATATGTAGGTACTCATCAGTTCCCGCGTCGCGTCTAGAAACTACTTTTGATCAAGAAGAACAAGACAAACACCCAGAGTGGTGTATACATACATATACCATATATTTCTGCCCTCCTCTTTATTGTGTACATTTGATAAAGAATATAACTTAGAATACAAAACAAACAACGGAATAATGTTAACAATTAGCGAACTAATTTCCTGGAACCAAGTAGGTAACCTACAAAAGTCATAAAATGCATTTGCAATGTGTGTAAAAATAGTTTTGCCCCTCATGCCGCTTCTAATTACGCAATACCGTTTTGTCCATGGCTCACTTGGCAGGTCTCGTGGCGCCAACTATGTAACCCTTAGCTGTGAGCACCCCTCGACAGCGTAAATGCACTTGGTAGCGCACCACCCAGTCCAAATTTAGTTCATCCACATTGAACTGTTTCCAACTGTCATCGTCCAAAATAACCTCTGGATCGCTGTGGGTCAACAGCTGAATGTCGTGTTTGGTGCAGAATTCCTGCAACGCTGGTGGAACTACACAACACGAGGCCAGATTGATTTGTGCAATAGAAGGATGAACGATCGAGCTTTTGTACAGTTCGGTGAGGGTGTCTGTATCCAAGTCGGACACCCCAAGTTGACTGATTTTCTTCTTCTCTGAGAACTGCTCCAGTTGTGCCCACAGGTTCTTCAGTTTTTCTACAGATTCCTCGTTCTTACTGCTCCATTTCAGGATGCCGTACGACGTGTCTCCCTCTATAATTGATGTTGGTTTGGGGTGATATGCCAGTACTACGTTATCTACGTAGTTAGCCTGCAGAACACTCAATAGAGAATTCACTGCCTGCTTAAGATTTTCGGTGGAATTGTTGTTTAGGAATATTTTTGCCCCGATACTGAGATTTGAGCGTTCGTGTTCGGTGAGCTTCTCCTTCAGCTCGTTCAAATTATGATGCAACTCACCGGCATCGTTAAGTGTTGTCCCAGCAGCATTTTTAAATGTTAACTTAAGGCCATCTATTAGTTCTTCGGTGGATTTGCGTCCTGGTTTCTTGTCAATGTTTAGAATGTTACCAGTGCTGATCACGATGGAATTTCGTGCGGGGTCGATAAGCTTACTAATCATCTTGGGAATATTCAATTGGTCACTGAACACAAACGAATCGATGTAATGAATTTATACGCTTTTTCGAATTTTGATGAACGATCGGGGGAAAAGGGAGAACTAACACGAAAGATAAAAATACACGAATCCCCTTGGAAAGAAAAAAACATCTACTTCCTATGACAGTTTGGATGGATGACATAATTGCGGCAGTCTACCGTCAAATCACGAATATGGTAGAATGAGAGAAATTATAGTAAAACTAGCGAGTAAATACTCGGTTTTTTAAACCTACAGTAGCGACCCGAAAAGAAAAACGTTAGCATGCTGAAGCATTTTCATAAGCCCTATTTTAACCTATATAAATTACGAAATAAATAATTTTATTTATGTTTTTTAAGGTCCTTTTGCTGGGCGAACAACTGTCTACTGTGCTTTTTTATTATTTTTGGTGGAGAATTAAATATTCTTTGTGTGTCAGATAATGATTGAACTCCCCCTTGAAACCACTATTCGTATTACTTTTACATCATGAGGTTTCCTGTTCATCTACGAGTTCTCTGGCCTGACTTTCTATTATTTCTCTTCTTCGTTTTGGACACGGATTCGACATTAGGCCAGGGGTCGAATCGCCACTTCCGTGAGCGAGCTACCGTTCACGGAATTAATTTGGTTTTAGATGAGAAACAAAACAAATTCCGTCACGAAATGCTCGATCACGGAGGACGCGATTCGACCCCTGTTTTTTTTAACTTCGATCTCAGCAAAGCAAAGTAAAGTAGGATTTTCAGCATGCAATTAAAACTACTGTGATTCCTCGAAGTGTCAAGTAGAGCGCAGTTTTTGTAATTGCATGCTGATAATCCTACTTTATTTTGCTTTGCTGAGATCGAAGCTCAAAAAAACACGCCTATTGCTGCTCCGTACCAGCTGTATTCACTTCCAATCATATTCCGTATGTATGATTTTTTTTTTTTTTTGGGAGATATACCCGATTCCAGGAGTCCATGTCTATTTTTTATTTTCTGATGTAAAAAGGAAACCGGATTAAGTCTTCTGAACACACTGGGGAAGAACACGAAGATCGTTCGCTGTACGACTGTTCGAAAGGATTAAAGTTCTTACACATAACATCTGTTTAAAAATTATTACCACAGGCGCGTTTTCCAGGAAAACGTTCGAGGCCTCGGTAATCGGCCCTAGCGAGGTATCCGTCGGAACGCAAAATTCTCCGAGTTTATACGATTTTGAGGATTTTCGCTGCGAGGTATTCTTCGGAACAACTGTTCGGAAATTTGTTCCGACATCTTGTAACGCATATCGGCGAATTACGTTGAACTTTTTGACAGATAGGTTCCGATTTGCTCCGACAGAAATTGCTTGCGGAATTTGTTCACGATTTGGAGTGCGGTGCGGTGCGCCATCGCAATTGTTTATTTCTCTTCCAAAATCGGACACCTCCAATGGAATTTGATCCTCCGAAACGAATTTTCCGTTCCGAAGGATATTTGTTGATGCTTTCTACTTGTTTATGTGGTATTCGTTTGGGCGCTCTCAGATCACTTTTTATGCTCTCAGATCACTTTTTAGGTTCGTTTGGTACAAAAAAAGCAATCTTTTTCAGATTTCAGAGCACTTTTGCGAATCTAGATATTTTCTCAGATTTACCAACACAAGTGCGTTTGAGTTTGACAACTCGTGGAGGGCGTTTAGGTTTTCGTGAAGTTGTTCTACTGCAAAGAAAGGCATTGCATGGGGTGAATCTATTTTTGTTAATTGGTTATGAATAGGAATATTTAAAAATCAATCGAGACGCAAATTTCGAATGTTTTAATTTAAAATTTAACCAGTGAATGGAAAACGGTTTGAAAAGTGTTGAAGGCTACACATATTCGAATCGCACGAATATTATCACAAAAAAGAGCAAGTGACGTTTTTATGTTCGATTAGCCACACGAAATCTGAAATCTGAGAGCAAATCTGAAGAAGCCCAAACGAATACCACATTAGAAAACGATAGCATCAGCCATTTTATACAGTAGAAAATGTAACGGATGCTTACCAATGTTCCCACTGTATTAATTCCGCATGTAAAAAAAAAAAAAAACACATTATATTTTCATACATTTTCATTTTTATTTTTTTATTTTTCATTTTCTTGAAAATGGAAGTCAAAAGTAAAAGATGTTGAAAAGAAAAGAAACAAATAAAATTCAAATTAACATTATAAAATAATTTTGCAAGCAAGTGTTCGGTTACTTATTTTGTAACGTGTGCACATTTTCCTTTTTACTTTCAGGCAGCTCGACTTGCAGCACAGAGTATCGTTTCCCTCTCTGATTATTATTTTGGAAAGATATTCCATTTAATTTTACTAACTTGTCTGTTTTTGACAAATACAAATTTATTCGTTTATAGTACAAATTCGAGACAATATAATTTCTGGATTTAATAAATAAATCAGCTAAATACGTGAGAAAAAAAAAACGACTCTGGACAAAATAATCGAAAATAAAAACCGCTTCAAAAAAATGTGCATCAATTTAAATTTGTTTTTTTTTTTTTTTTTTTTTTCTTTAATATATACTTTTAAGTTGTTTAATTCTAACGATTTATTATTATTTTTTTGTTTCAATTGCCACTATTAACAGTACATTTTACAGATTTATTACTTATCGGTTCGCATTTGATGGTAAAACTTAAAAGAAAGGAAACTGGTTTTGTTTGTCTCCATTTTTAAGGAACACAAATTTGTTGTTTGTTTTATTTTGTTTTCGTCAAAGAATAGTTGAATTAAAAATGTTGTTTACTTGCTTTAAGTTACAATATTTAAAAATGTTCTGTTCTTTGAACTTATCAAAATAAGGAAGAAAATATATAAGGGAAAAATAAAAGCTTACTACACAAGTCCTAACTAAGAATAATAAAAAGTGTATTTTAAAAAGAAAAATTAATCAAGAAGAACATGAGAAAGGAGAGCGCAATTATATATACCTATGTCTTGATGTTGTTTGTCCTTTTTTCTGTTAAGATTTGTGGTGTTGTTGATGTTTATTATTTTAATGAGTTATTGATTTGTCTATATAAAAATACACTATTTGCTTTGTTCATTATATTTTACATTGCATTTAATATTACGTTAGATTTAGATTTTCTTCTCTTCGAAAACATGTGTAAATTTGTAAAAATCTTATCCTTATACCCGGAGAGACTATTTGTTATTATTTGCTTTTGCTTTTTGATGTTCTTTTGTATTTTGTTGTCGTTTGGTTGCTTTTTATTGTTGTTTAACTACTAATTTTAATTAGTTACACATTTCTTAGAGAAAAAAAAAAACGGTTTTAAAGGAAAAACAAACTAAAATTTCCTTGTCTAGTGTGTGTGTGTGTGTTTGTTTGTTTGTTTGTGAAATGAACGACGACGACGTGGAAATGAATTGAATAGAAAATATTTGGACATGAAGATTATTTCGTAAACATGATTAAAAAAGATGCGGGTAGGACCAAGCCATTCAACCGCTCCCGCTCAACTTAACATGGATTCGTGTTTGTGAATTGTGTGTGTGTGTGTGTGTTAAAAAAGAGACTGGCGGTAAACGTGTTTGATTTTCAGTTCACAACAATTTCGTAGGCGGCTAGGTGTCTATTGCTACCGTCGATTTATGAGGCCGTTGGGAGGTTGCTGTTGGCTGGCCGTGTGCATGAGTTCCAACTCGACCAGGAGCGGGAAGTGATCAGATGGGATGTGCGGATGTGGACAGCCAACGACTTTGTTCTCTCGCAACCAGTCATTGGAGATGGGGCCCAATAGGCCAAGAGGCACCATACCGGTCTTTGTGTAGAAAATGTAGTCAATGATTCCCTTAAAGTCGAATGTATAGTTCGTGTGCAGCATAATGTCTTCGCTGTACGCCGAGGCCAACTTAAAGGAATGAGTATATTCACCGGTGTCACTCGACAACAATCGCTGCAAGCACGGCTTATAACCCAGCTCCTTGAAGTCCTGGTGATCGATAGATACGCGCCCTTTGCCCAGAAATTCAATAACACCAGAGTCGGGAAGGGAATTAAAATCACCGCAAAGCAGCAGTTGAACACTGTTCGAGTCGAACTTGTGACCCGGTCGGAAACTGTGGCTCGCCTCGTCTATGATCGTCTTCAGTTCGTTGCTCAGCATTAGCGTCTGAATTAGTTTGACATCACAAAATTCCGGGTCCCAATGGATATGCGCCGTGCAAACTAGCAAAGGTTGTGATATTTGTGTGACCTCAGTCATTGGTTCCCATGCGTTCTCCTTAACTTTAAGTAGTGCCGCCAGCCCGATATTGTCCTTTGGCATAACGCGATTCAGCATGTTGTCCGAACCCTCGGCGTTGGCCATGGCTAATTGGTTAAATTCAACTAAATGTTCTTTAATGAGTGAGAATCTGGAAGAGAAATCATATTTTAGATGTGAGCTCTATGTCATACATACACGCGAGAGTACTTACTTTGATGAGCGGAAAAAGATCGCACAACCGTCCACGTATTTGCGTTCCCCCTCAGACATTGTTTTTGCGCGAGACTTGGGCGAGAATATGCCCTCGAAGCCGTCGTTCTTTAGCTCTGGCAGGAAAAAGTTATAAAATTGATCCGTTTCGATCTCCTGCAGACTGATGATGTCGGCAGAGTAATGTCGAATCTCGTCAAGGATTGCCTACAATTGAAAGCATTTTAGTCTTACTATCGTACAGTGTATACACTTCAAAAGCTACCAATTATACAATCAAAATAAGTGAATGAAGCACTGACAAAAACTATTCATATGCTGGATATGGTAAATATTTTTGACGAGCGGCTGCTGGACGTCCCAATTTTAATATGGAACGAGGGATATCACAAAAAAGGGTGTATTGATATTAAGCCCTTCGATGCCTAGAAATAAGAGTCATATGCCAATTCCAACAGATGTGCAACACCGAAACGAAGGCCTCGTCGTGTGGGTTGCTTTAAGAGACTCTCGAAGATCGGCGTTGATGCGAAGAAGCTTGACTTGCTGTTTAATTACGTTTGGCAATATATACCAAGAAAATCGTTATCGAAAACTAATTAGCAGATTAAATACTTGGGAACGATGATCAATAAGAACGCACATCCTGGTAAAGAAGTACAGTGCAGGATAGATAAAGTGAGGACAGTATTTTTCAAAATGAAAAAAGGATTATGCAGTAGAGAAATTGATCTTTATACCAAGATAAGATTAGTAAAATGCTATCGGTACTCTTATATGGAGTTGAAATGTGGACGTTACACGGAGCAACGATTAAAAAAAAAAGAGACCTTCGAAATGTGGATTTATCGAAGAATACTGCGCATCTCCTGGGTCGAATAGAGACGAGAAAAGACCTAATGTTCCTAAATAAACAAATAAAACTCGACTAACTCGAACACATTTTGAGAAATGGGATATACAAACTTCTGCAACTAATACTCCAAGGAAAGATAGAAGGAAGGCGAGCGGTCGGGAGACAAAGGCTGACATGGCTGTCAAACGTGCGGGAATGGCTTAATATCTCGACCTCTGAAAAAATTAGAGGAGTAACAAACAAACAGAATATAAAAATGATGATTTCCAACCTCCGGAGCGAAGCTTAATGTCGTTTTCCATTGGTTTCACTCGGGGAGCCACTCATTCTGTAATCCATTGGAACAAGAAAACTGCTCCTGAATGAATCCACAAAAGTATTGGTGAAATGCCAAAAAAATAGTCTACGGCAGCTGTCATCTGTCTTGTGTAAAATACATAAATTACACTTGTGTAAGTGCTTCTTGAGTGGATGCTGTCTTCAAATCGAGAAGCGAAATTTGCTTCTCAGAATCAACAGAAGAGTATTTTTTGTGCCAATGACGGTTTCAGAAGTGATTTTTTCGATTCCGGACTCTCCCGGATGATTCTTTTTTCCCAATGGAAAACGACATAAGAAAAAGAAGAAGAAGGAGCAGAGACGCACCTACCGTAAAATGGATGTGAGCGAAGATGATTTGAACGTCGAGGATTAACTACTTCGTCGGGGCTGATCTCAGTATTTGTATCAGTCAAAGGGGCTACTCCAAAGGGGTTTTCATCAATTCCAACTTTTAAACGCCGGCCGAGGTGCTGTAGTCATACACTTTGTAGTCAATTTGTTTGCATAGGTAAAGTAACAGGCGATGCCAGTTTCGGAAAAGCTTTGTTTATTTTTCAGTCCCATGCAGTCAAAATCATGCACTTTTACTAATTTCAAAATGGAAGTGAATTACCAAGTTCAAATACACAGAACGGTGGTTAATCTACCTGACCTACTAAAAATTGTTTATTTTTAACATGAACGTCGCAACTATAAAACTAGTTTTTGGTAGCACACAGTGACGATTTTATGGATCAAGATGAAATACCTTTTTTCTATATTCCCAGCTGAGAGCCCAACTTGGACAGTACCCGTACATCTGTCTAGTTGCATATTTGTCACATAAAACATTGTAACACATCACGGTAAAGATACCTGTAAGAGAAGCAACACAAATTTTATTTCCCTTTGACCATTGCGAAACGGAATGACTTACAGGACGGTCTGGTTTTGTTTGGCTTTGCCAATGGTATCCATGGTCTTTGCGGTGGAGCTGTTCCGGTATCTGCAAAAGAAAAACAAACAAACAAAACAATATAATACGTTACTCAACACTGTTCTAATGACCTTAGACTGATGTTTAGAATGCCCTGACAAGGTTAATTGAGGCGATTGCATTGCTTTAATGTGTGCGTACTGGTACTTGACTATTGTTGCTTTTGACACTATTACCACACACATCTTCCTCTATGTCATATGTGTCGAACTGGATTGTTGGTTATTTTGTTGTTTTTTTTTACTTTTGTTCTGTGCTGTGACTTTTTCGTCACCGCTCTCTTTGTTATGCCGATTTTATTACCGGGAAAACGATGTTTGATTAGGAAACTTAAACAGAATGCTGGAGATGAAAGATGCGGCGCGTGAAGAGATAGTTCATATAAATTCCGTTATGAATAAAACAAACTTGTGATATATTGGTGTGTTAATGAAACGTGTCTGTTCTGTTGGATGCAAAAAAAAAAAAAAAATGAGGAAGCACAGTCCAGAGTAGATCACGTATTTTGTGAGATACGATCGATTGCAGTGGTGAGATTTTACCTTTGTTACATGCTGACGCTAATTGTTTTAATTATTGTTTTCTAGCCTTTCTTTTGAGTATACTTTCATTGCTAGAATTTTTTTTTTCGTGGGAAAGTTTTGCATGATAATCTGGCAGCAACAGGGCTACAGTTACGAAAGGTTTATTTATCATTTTTATGGGAGCAATTGGAGAAATATTTGCTTGTAAAATAATCAATAATCAAAGATCAAAGTAACAAAAACAGTTGCGCGATGGTATTTTTTCGGGGTTATGCAGGATTTTACTGAAATCTAGGCGAAAAGTTGAGGTTGCCAAATCTTAATGTCGGCCATTAAATCACTGCAATTACTTTGAAAATGAAAGACGTCTACCTTACATGGGACGGCGTCAGGAACTCGAATCAGAAGAAACGGCCATTAGCACATTAAAAGAGACCTTTCCAGAGGCCTTATTATTTTCGAATCTTTTGTATTGACAAACACCACATTACGGCAGCTGCTGCAGTTTTTACAAATCAATAAAGCAGTTTAAATGCGTATTAACCTTTATTACGAATGAAGGAAAGTATAGGTAGTTGCGTAGTTTCATTTCAGGAATGTCTTACAGATGCAAGGGCCAGCGATGGATGTATTTTTGTACTTTCCTTCTTGGACATTCCTCACTGCATTTTAATAAGGTGGATGGAAGTTTTGGTTATCATTGTCTTAATTAAATGCATTCAACCACCAATATACTCTTTAGACTTAGAATCCGGATATGCCGCAACAGCTCACACAGCGATAACACTGAAAAATTAAGTTCAGCCTGACTGTAGACGCCACCGTTGACTCTATTTACAGAATTCGTCTGCTGCAGCCTGACATTTACAAAATAGTCAGAACCGAGAGTCTCATACGAAAGGATATAAAATTACTTTCCATCCTCGTAATCATAACGGTTCACAACACTCTGCGGTATCAAATGAGGAAATTACGCTTGACAGAAGAAGAACTTTGTAGAGGCTGCGGTAATGAGGTAGCTCTTGAGGACACTTCCTATATCACTGCGCTGTTCTCCAACACAATAGACACAGATTCCTAGAGAGATACTTCTTCCATAACCTGAACGAGCTATCTAGCGCACCAGTAGAAAAAATTATGAACTTCAAGATGGTTTGTATGTAACGACACGCAGTAAGTAATTTAAAATCATTACAATGCTTACAGAATAGGTTAACACGGGTAAGGGACGCACCTTTTTCCCTACGGGTATCACAATGGGTCAATTTTGACCTGAGTGTGGCGCGGAATCTTTCCTTGCCATCCCACAAACCTAACGTAACCTACCAGTGAACACTAAAAGTACATGGAGTATAAGAGTTAAAAAAAAAATCTGGTTATAGAATATGTATGTGGCCTGGGAATGCGGTGATTGGTCATTCTTGGGCCCCTTCAGACCGAACTTCAGCGGGCACTCAATTGTTTTGTAGCAATACGTGTTGAAGCTGGAATGAAGTTGAATGTGAACAAATCTGAGATAATGGTGGTCTCCAGAACGCCTGTTCAATGCACTCTACACGTTAGTGGAGTCCCATTGAAACAGGTGGAGAAGTTTAAGTATCTCGGGGTCTTATTCACGAGTGATGAAAGGAGCAATGCTGAGTTTTCCTGTAAAATTGGTCCGGCTGGATCAATTCTGAGACAACTAGGCCATTCTGATAGCAGGAGGACCGAACTTGGTGTCAAAGCTAAGTTGTCGGTCTTAAATTCAGTGTTCGTTCCTACTCTTACCTATGGTGATGAGATTTGGGTAGTGACCGAAAGAATAAGATCGCGAATACAAGCTGCCGAAATGAGATTTCTTCGTTGTATTGCTGGTGTGACTCGCAGAGATCGTATAAGGAACACCAGAATACGTGAGGAACTGAATTTCGAGCAGTTACTTCTACGGACGGAGCGTTCCATACTTCGATGGTTTGGTCACGTTAAACGCATGCTTCCAACTCGGATCCCAAGACGTGCTATGGAATTTGTGCCATCAGGCAGGCGTCCCCTAGGAAGACCCAGGATGAGATGGTTAGATCAAGTCAGAAATCTCTCCTCGGCTCGTATGTGATTGCCCCTGATGATCAAGAGTCGGAGGCGGAAGATCGGGAGCTATGGAGGGTCCCTACTAATGGAAGAGCGGCCATTGAAAATTAATGAATGAATAATTTAACATAATTATTGTATTTTAGCTTTTTAAGAAGTGCAAAATAAAAAATAAAAAACGGGCATCACAATGGGTCAATATTTACCTGAGTGTGGTAAATATGTACGCACATACCCAACCTAACCTAACAGCATGACTTTATCCTTTGAGAAACTCAGACTTGCGATGCAGTCTTTAAATTAAATCACCTGTTAACTTACCCAATAGTTGTCGGTTGTCGCTGAATAGAGAGTTCGCAGTTCGAAAAGCCAACTTCGGGTGTATGACACTCAGGGAGATCAGCCCCATTACCCCCATAACTCTCGATCTTCCGCCACAAAACTCTACCAGGGTAGAAGGGAGAAGTCGAACTTTATCCAACAATCTCATATCAGGAGGCAATGCCACATAGTTGGGGTCATGCATGTGACCAAACCACCGAAGCTTTCCATATTTGGCCAAACACGCATGGTGAATGGTCATAATAATTTATAATGCCCAGTTGTCTCTTGAATGCATATACAAATGAACATAATTATTTTCCCAGCTGGTTTCAGACGATTTAACTTGAAAAAGTCGGGGGAAATTGTAAAACCAGTTGCGCTCTAATAACCGCCAGGCCAGACTCTAAAAAGCTTTAAAACGACATGTTAAATAAAACGTAGCGAATTTAAATAACTACTCATCCAAAGTGTGGAAGACCAACTACATACATATATTTGACGAGCGTGTGTCGCAAAATGTACTTAAAAGAGCAATCAATCATCCGCCTAGCATCTACTTCCGGATATTCCGGTACACCGATTTCACAAAAAAATGTACAAATTTTTAGGGCACCCAGCCTCAGCAGCAGCATTTCTCTTCTGCACACTGCGGCTGACCTGTGGAATATTATCAATTCATTTTGTACACTTCCTTCCCACTCCTGTGCGTGTATACCACATACAAGCATCGCTCAAACTTCAATTCGGAAAGAAAGTGAAAATGAATCCATAAAAATAAATCGAGAGAGGCGCATAAACAAGGAACATGGCTAAAAATTAAATAACATATGCCCACCAACAACCAAGTCGCGCTGTGTGCAATTAAACGTTTTCACCTCTGCTGGTCGAATGTGCAGACCGTACAAAACCGTCAGAGCTACCTATAGCACCAGCACCAGCTCGCAAACAAGTTCTCTTCATGATCCAACCGCACGCTGCCTGTCATGCTCAAGACACTGGATACCCCCGGTGGAAGTGCCTTTTGTTTTCTTTTCGATGAAATTGCTTTTTGGTCGGTCGGTCCCATGCCTTGTTTTAATCCGACGAATTTCCATTCAATTCGTGCACTTTTTCCCAACTTCGACCAACTTCCGTAGGGGTGATGATGAACACGTCTTCTTAGGCAACTTTGATCGTAGCTATAACAACAGCAACAGCATAGCCATAGCTATTGAGCTGCGCCGGCCGTATGATTCGATTCGGCATCGTCATCGTCGGCGGCAGCGCGGTTGCGCTTGCTACGTCGACGCACGACTTTAGAGAGGGAACTTGGTGAAAGTGACCTACAAATTACTTCCGTGTGACTGAGTTTCTGAGACTCTGACTTGGTGAATGTAACATAACCACATCGAGTAACAACACAAACCATGGGTGGTGGTAGAGTGCTCGTCGTAGTGGTGGTATTTGAAGAAGATCTCGCGTCGAGAAGATATTTGGGCATAATAACTCTATCGAGACGGCGGCGGTGTTTTCCATTTTATTGGCAAGTTCAACTGAAATGGAAACGCTGTTCCTCCCTGACCTACCACACCGGCCAGTAGCCAGCACCACCGATCTACGATTCAATTTTCTCTCCGCATCTCCCCATAATGGAGATTTATATCTCCTAATTAAATATTCCCTTTGATTTTTAATTTTTTATTCGCTTTATGATTTTGAATGGGCGTCGTCGTGCATAAGAGGCCGGCGTCTCGAGCGCAAGTCGAAAGCCGACCGACTAACAAGCCAAACACAAATGCACTCAATCCAAAATTATACAAGACGTTAATTAAAAAAACATTTAAATTTGAAGTTTGTTGTTTTTGCTTTTTTGTTACGAGTTCCGGTGTCTGTCTTTACCTGGGATGGGGAAACAAAATGCTTTCACTTTCCATGAGCAATTTGTTGGCGATTACGTGATTTTTTGAAAGCTTACACAGTGTTGATGACGACGATGCGATGAGACGCCCTCCTGCTCCCGGTGAGTTTCTGACAGCTAAGGTGATGCATTAATGGTAGTTTCTAAGTTTTGTTGAAGAAATTTCCCACTTTCGTTGTAATGCATTTAAATTGGGCGCCTTTCGTTTAAATTGTGTGCTTGAAAAGAAACAACTCACAGGCTGAGTGCGTTGATTATATGAAAGTATTGTCGTCCAGCATTAACTGTTGTAATTGCTAGCCCTATTCATCAGCATCACCTATTTTTGAAAATTGTTCGAGTTTCCCATTCGTTTCTGTTCCGAGGTGAGTGCCGGTAATGATTCGGAGTCCGATTCCTGCGGGTCATTCTCACTGGGTTTCTCTAATGGCTTTGCAATGAATCCAATTTGGGTTTAATGAACTGAGTTTTGAGGCGCAGACAGAAAATAAAGTCTACGCAAATGTAGCACCGGAAATCGACTTGTTCGAGTCGACTTTGCGCCCAATCGATGCATTGAAGTTGTAGTTAATTGCAACGGCATGCAGGCTACTGCTGACCAAAGCTCTGTCAAAACAAAATCGGTGTCTTTTAGAACAGTGACTATCTGCAAGAAAAAAAAAACATTTAGGCACGACCACAGTGCACATTATGAAGGTTGTCAGGAATGTGGTAAAAAAAAAAAAGTGGGCCGGCTTCGAGTTCTTAAGATACCGAAAAGCTTCCGAGGAGAAAAATCAATTTTTTGGTGGTTACAGGAGAAGTTCCGGAAAGTTTTCGAAAGGAGATGTCACTGACCCAACGAACTAAAGAGGAATTTCTTTTATGAATTCCATAATGAAAAGCTTTACTGGAGTTCTTCTAAACCGTTTGTCGAATTGTGTGCGAGAAAATGACCTGCTAAGCGAATTTCAAGCGGGGTTCAGAAAAGGCTATTCGACAGTAGACAACATTTTCACGTTGACAAGTATTGTTCGGTCGTACCTGGACAAAGGAAGAAAAATGTATGCGTTCTTCGTGGATTTTAAAGCAGCCTTTGACACAATTGATAGAAACGCGTTGTTCTACAAGCTAAATAACTTAGGCGTGTCTTCAAAAGTGCTGCTAATCATACAGAGTCTTCACAAAGATAATAAAGCAGCTGTTTGGGATGGTCACAACCTGTCCAACTGGTTTAGTTCTGAAATGGGAGTGAAACAAGGATGCCTGATGAGTCCACTTCTTTTTTCAATCGGCCTTAGCGAGGTATCCGTCGGAACGGAAAATTCTCCGCAACAAACATACTCCATTCGAGGTATCCGACTTCGGAAGAGACATAAACAATTGCGTTGGCGCACCACACCGCACTCGTTAACAAATTCCGCAACTAATTTCTGTCGAATATCGGAACCCAGCTGTGAAAAATTTAACAAAAAAATGAATCATCGCACTTCAACGTAATTCACCGATATGCTATACAAAATGTCGGAACAATTCTCCGAACAGTTTTTCCGAAGAATACCTCGCAGCAAGAATCTTATAAAATTGGCGAATTTTTCGTTCCGACGGATTCCTCGCTAGGGCCGAATATTTTTGGATGATCTCGTAACATAGACTCCAAAGCTACTGCATTTTGTGGAACCTGAAAGTGAACACCGTTAAGTCCAAAATAATGATATTTAGAAATGGGTTTGGACGATACTCAAGGCAAGAAAGATGGACTTGGGAGAACCAGGAACTTGAAGTGGTTAAGGAGTATAAATACCTCGGAGTTTTACTAACATCCCAAGTAGCTCCACTTGAGGAACAAATTAAAGGAGTTGAAAAAGGCAGGAAATAGAAGTTGGCGGGGAATCCTTTGTAGGAAAAATATCCCGTCGAACTGCAAATTTAAGATTTTCAAGGCTGCTATGAGATCAATCATGTGCTATTCTGCACAAGTTTGATGGGGTATTCCAGTACAAAGAGGTTGAACAACTTTTAAGGTATTTCTTAAAAAAAATGTGTAGACTACCCGAAAATACGCCGACATACATGTTGCACTTGGAAACTGGTATATCTCCTCTCTACATCTTAACATTAAGATTGCACTTTCTCTACATACTTAAAGTGATGGAACTTCCAAGATATCGCCTTCCACACATCGTCGTAAAATTGTTGATACAACGGAGACTCCGATTCTTTAACGAATGGTTAAGGCTAAGCAGCAAACACAAGATCCAGTTAACGAACTTTAATGCAGAATCTTGGCAGCGTTCTCTGAACGAGCTATTATCCGCAATTGAAGAGTCTACCCGAGCTAAATTTAGATTGAAAGCGCAACAGAGTGAGACCAGGAGTACTTACCCCTTACTTAACCATGACCCAGCTACGAAAAATTATTTCCACGATCGGTTCAATGTAGACGTAATATCTAACATCTTCAAGGCCAGAGGCAAACTACTTCGATTGAACTTTAGACCACATATAAGCGACGGGAATGAGGAATGCAGCTTATGCAACCTTCGACAAAAAGAAGACGTTTTCCATTTTATTGGAACTTGTCCTATACTGAAGGAGATCAGACGAGCTCATGGAATAAAGAGTCGTTGTTAATGGCGGAATTCACCAGAAGTGTAAATGGTAAGGACTGCAGCGTACTGGCTAGCTACTTAAAAACTGCAATAAAATACCGGCAGCAAATAATGGACGAAGCTTTTTAAATTACAAAAAATACAACTTTAGTATAATTCCCTCTATCAATTCTTCCATTAGGCGCCGTGGCTTCGTGGTTAGTGTGTTGGACTACTAAGCGAGGGGTCGAGATTCGAATCTCGCGAAAACCCAAATTCCAACTTAGGTGTTTTTCTACTGCTTCACCTCTCGCGATCGTCTGACAAACATCCGAGAGTATAACTGTCTCGAAAGAGCTTCTCAATAAGCCTTTCGGAGTCGGCATAAAATTGTAGATCCCTTCCATTCGTTCCAAAAACGAAAAACTCACACAAAACGAAAGACTGTGAGAAGCTAGGCCTAGGGTCCCTCCGGACCTGTTGCGTCAACTATTTATTTATTTATTATTTTCTTTTAATTCTCTCTTTTCTTCAGCTGACGGCAATAGCCAGTCTATTATTGTAAAAAAATATATATATAGTCTATTCTGTCCCCTGATTGCACCTTAAAGATGTTTGTTCACTGGAGTCTTATTTGGACTGTTGCGGGCTTTGAATCTGTTTAGGTTATTGTTCTCTAAGCCTGCGGCTAGAAGGACTGTTGTTTCCTTCCACAAACTCCCAAGCTCTTTGAAAGTGACACTTCTAGAGCTGATGAAGAACATCATATCTCGATCATTTTGTGAATTTTAGAGGGACTTCTCAGTCTTAATAGTCTTACAATTTAGAAATATAGCTCTTTTGAACAATTTGAACCGTGTTTGTACCGAATTTGGGTAAGAAGTTGCGATTTCTTCAATCTCGTGGACAAGGTTATGCTTGGGGTAGGTGTCATTGTGCATGGATTTCCCTCACATCCAACTGAATAAACGCCTGTGCTGTTAAAGATTCAAATCTCTTTCCAAAGTCACCAAGGCCGTGGTAGGCATTTGAACTTTATTTTGTTCCGAGCATCTGTCCCAGCTTCAAAATATGGCAAAAACTAAATTGATACCTCAAACAGTTGACAAAGACTTCCGCACACAGAACATTTGGCAAAAGTCCTTTACCTAGCTTCCTTTTAAACTGCATTTCCTATGGACTTGTGTGTAGTATTTCGGTGTAGGTATATAAAATGATTATTATCTCAATTTGTGCGCCTTTCATGATTTCTGAAATGATTTCAATCAGTATTCTTGGCAAGTATTTGGAAGATGGCTGCATTTACATTTGATTTTGAGCCTCCACCCGCTATTGGTAACCTCAAATTACCATTGAGTAAAAATGATATGGGCTCGTGTTTGAAGAAGTGAAAAGATTCGATGAGAGCACACGCACAAGTGGGAGGAAAGTCATCACAATATGAAAGAAAGAAACCCCACACTCATATAATTTGAATGGGTTTCATAGTTTTTATTTTTATTTTAGAAAGCATCCAAACGTGGGCCGCCGCTTTAAATAGAACAGTGCCAATAAACTCTTCACTCGAATACAGTATAACAGCAGATGATCAATGCAAATTATATATATCTCCATTCTTTGAGGTGCAGAAACGATAATGGTATCAAATCTGTTGTGGGTCTGTAATTGGTGCAGCCTAATCGATTGACTGTTGAAAAATTTTGATAAATTACACCGAGCTGCTAATCATCATTTGACCTTATTTAGACGACTCTGTGTTCTGCTTTTCCATGAATCAATTTACTAATGATATTAATGAGCGATTCAAACTCAAAGCCATACTTAGCACAACGGCACTGGCGGCGTCAAAGAGAGATCATATTTCGTCCAAAATTTGAGCGAAACGGTAGCACCAGTCAGGGACAAAAACAGGGTTTGAAAATGTTTCTTATCGTGTATTCGAATTAAAGCTCATTTGAATTTGTTTATTCATTATAATGGAGCTGTTTTACTTCGGGCGCAAAATGGGTATTAGATGGGTTCATAGGACCCTAGGCCTCATCTTCTCACAACCATTCCTTTGATCTTGAGACACAAGGAGGAACCTGTAATTTTATGGCTAAATTGAAATGACTTCTCATGACGATGTACTGTCGGACGTTCGTCGGAAGGTCGCAGTCATGGAGCTGTCGAAAGCCTGGACCTCGTATCTCTAGTCTATAGAGTTAGAATTCGAGTTTTTTTTGGAACTATAAAACTACGTTGACTATTTCAAATATTGGGCATATTCAAAAACCTAGTTATCGGTTTTTGTCGTCGGCTAGATTCGTCTGGACTAAATGAACTTAGAAGACAAAAACTGTTAACATAGTGATCTGTCATAAAATTCTTGACAAGATAGACTTCAACTGAAAAACTGCTCATGGGTAAAACAAAAGTGAGATAGATCAAGTCAGCCAGCTGTCAGACTCAATAAACTAGAAAAATAAACGTCGCCATTTCATACGTGTTTGTTACACTAGGCGTGTTTTTTTGATCTTCGATCTGAACAAAGCAAAGTAAAGTAGGATTTTTAGCACCCAAATACAAGAACTACTGTGAGTTCTCAAATTGTCAAGTAGAGCGTAGTTGTTGTAAAAAAAGACAGGCCTATTACCTATGAAAAAAAGAAAAGATTTTGGAAACAATTCCCACACATTTTCAATTAAAATAAATCTAATACTTTTTGAGAACTTTTTTGACAACCATATGTCAACTGAGTAGGTATACATAATACTTGACTTTTTAGGCAGATGTTGACCAGATTTGTTGGCAACCCCTCCATAACCGTAAAACTGGTCACAGTTTTGTTCCTTTACTTTTCTAGGAAACACTGAAAAGACTGTCCAAATGACAGTGAGGTAAATGGAGATGAATTTTCTGACAGATTGAGAACGTTACAAAAAAAGATAGGGAATGCTATTGTACTTGAGTAAATGTTTTCTGTATCCTTTAAGTTTGTACAGCCAAGAATATGAGTAGGTATGTATGTACTTGTACATATGTATTTGAGTTGGGAGTTGTCGAGCTATCAAGCACGGCAAAGAAGAATCTAAATCGCCACATCTTCATAAGGGATAGACACGGCCTTGAAGTATACTGTGCAAAATATTCAATTTGGCGTTTTAACCGTATAGCATATCGACACAGAATTGTAAACGTCACACATGATTGTTAATACCCTATTCACACCGCACCGAAAAACGCGTTTTCGTCGATAACTCTTCGATGCATTCACACCGAACACCAACAAGTTCTTGTTTGACGTTTCAATCAGCTGCGAGACACTAGTTGTGGAACTTCTGTGTAAACTTTATGGTTTTAAATTTCGATCGCATTAATAAACAAATAAAATTAATTAAGACCATTTAAAAATAATACATATTAACCCACTGCTCTGCTGAATTTGCTGAATATTGCAAAAGGTGTGTTTGTTTCAACAATGCAGCGATTGGAAGTCGTTTTCGTGGTGTTTTTGTGGAAAACGACTCGTTTTAGAAAATGAAATATGTATGGGAAAACTTCTGTTTTCGAGTGTTTTCGCGAAAACCCGGTTTTCGGCTCTGTGTGAATAGGGTATAAGCAAACATCTTAAAACGCCATTTTTATCTCATATTTTTGTTAGTTACTAATTAACGTTTATTGCTAAGGAAGTTAAGAACTAAGTTGTTAATCGAGTTTTCACGTAATCCTTACCGAAAGGGTTTTTCGCTAAAGCTAATGCAGTTAATCATTGGTGGGTTTAGTATCTGCTTCCTACCACTCAATCATACTTAAAGTTTTTGGTTAAATGTATAAAAGCCATCAAGCTAAAATTTAATTTGCATGCATACAGTTCGCCAGAAAAAAAAAAAAAACTTGGTCAATTAGTCTTCAAAACGCAATAGTTAGCTCTTTCAAAATAAACTCTAAACACTTTAAATTCGAATTCTCATAGTTGACCTATATTATAGGGCCTTTCAGAAGTCTACAAAGTCACAAAGATACATGTCATAACTTGAATACATAAAATTGGGAGGTCATTGAAGAGCTTACATTATGCAAGCGCACGCTTAATCACGTTCTTAATGGATGACGATTTATTTTTATACCGCCGATAACAAAACACTTAATTGGTTCCTTTTTCAGAAAACTTAAAGACCAATGGAATTCAATTATAGGAAATGAAACCGTTATGCAGCAACTGACCTTTTTATTTTTAGTTAGTTTACCAAAGTGTATTTTTTTATAAACAACAAGAGCACGTTATTATTACTTCTTTTGTGATGGTCGCGCTAACAAGGTTAATACGTTGCGTTTTATGACAAACTGTTATCGATCTAAATAGGTTTCTTCGTTTGTTCAATAACACTTGCTGATAACGGTTTTCAAATTTTGTTTGAATATAATTTTTTAGCAGCATAGCAGCAGTGGTTAAAATGAGTCCATGTTGGGCTGGGCGTGGGCACGTTTAAAAAATGAATGAAGATGGAAAAACGGAAGGAAAGCATAGAAATTATAAAAAATCAACACTAAAATGGTGGTAATTCGTACTTTTCCAATGTTAAATGTGGGATGCTAATATAGGCAAATTTTTCTGAAAGCTAATGTGTAACTGACAGCTTAGTTAGTTAGTAAGTGTATACTATGGGCACATTCAAGAATCTAGTTATCTTAAGTCTAGATTGGTCTTGCAACCTGAACGCAAATGTTTCTACGTCAGCCACATACCCGAACTGTGTGACAATCGATTAGAGCACTTTTTTTTTTACTCTCGGAGAACTTTTTATGTTCGTTTGGTAGCACTTTTATGTATCTGGATTTTTTTCTCAAATTTTCTTCAGATTTAACATTGTTTGAGACATGCGTTTGAGTTTGACAACTGAGTTTGTTTAGGTTTTCGAGAATTTTCCCTAAAGCAAAGAAAGGCATTGCATCGGGTGAATCTATTTGTGTGAATTTTTAATGTATAAATATTTAGAAATAAATCGGGACGCAAATTTCGAATGTTTTAATATAAAATTTAACCAGTGAATGGAAAACGCTTTGAAAAGTCCCTTTATGTCATTTTAAGACGAGTGTTGCCCAACAGTCCAAAATCACGGTATTAAATTTCGTAATAGCAGCGAAATTAAATATGCTGTTGTTCAGCCTGAGCGTTTACAATTATAAATTAATTTTAGTAAATTGTAAATATTTTCTAACTGTATTTGCTGTAATGCAAATGTTATTCAAGTCCAACAAACACAAATTTTGTAAAAATGTATGCAAACAATTTAAGAATATTGTATTTTTGTTTTATTTCTTTCGTCGTCGCAAACAGAAAAAAATATCTTTTAAGTTTATACGGCTCATATCTTTTTTCAAAAAATCTCAGTAGCGTACAGGTAGCTCTTTGAAAAAGGACTCTGTTGTTTTTATTATTATATTTCACAGTTCTATATACTTTGGCAAGCACTGCCTCGTTGCTTGGCAAATTGAAATTCAAAAACGGAAGCGATAGGTCCTTAAAACGCTTATGGTGTCCTACGTAAAATTTCTGAAATGAATTAGCAGGCTATCATTTCTATTTGTGAAAATATTCACTTGCTAACGATTAAATGATTCTGATCTTTAGACCACCAATAACGTTTGATTTTCATCAAACCAATCTTATAAACTGTGTTCCGTTTATTGAATAGTTTGAAAGAGATCTTGTTACGACACAAATACACTCATCAATGTAAGTAATAACTAGAAATCAGAGGAAAGCGTACTATAAAAAGTACCGAAAATTGTGCCCGAACGAACGATAGGCCATTCATGATTTGCATATTGTGGTGAATCAGACACTTAGGAATTGTGGTGAATCGGGCACTCGGTTTCCCTCCAAGTTCTACTTCCAATTGGAGACTGGAATCTGTCAAGTTAGCTAATTCTAGAACCATCTAGAGAAGAGTTGGAATATACATCTGGAATATATCTACTTCTGGAATATTGGCTGATAGGTGGCAGCGCGGATATAAAAGGGGCGCGTTGAGAACAGGGATGGACAGTTGATTTTTAATCAGCGTTTGTTAAGTTCGAAAGAGTAATCGGTTGTGAGATAAATAAGTGTAAAGTAATACAGTGAATAAAGCGATTGGATTGAAACGTTTAAGAATTGATTTAAGTGATATTGTCGTGGTACTAAATAAGTGATTAAGTAGAAAGTGTAAATAAAGTGATTTTATTAGAAAAGTTGAACAGAATAGTGTTTTATCTTTTCGATTCCCAGCCTGAATGTAACAATATGATAATTAACATATCAGCGGATATATTGTGCATTTGGGCACGTTTAATAATCTAGTTATCTTAAGTCGACTAGATCGGTCTGGATAAGATGTAAGCTGAACGCAAAAACTAGATTGGTCGGATAAGTCACGTTTTCTACGTCAGCCACATATGCAAACTGTCAATTTAGTACTCAGTCATGAATTCCTTGACTAGATTCGTCGGCTACCGCTACAAAAACGTCAAATGAAACAGCTGCTCATCAGACCGATTTCAGCCAATCAAAACTGAGATACATATAGTCAGACAGCTGTCAAGCTGTCACACTTACTAAACTAGATACATGAACGTCCCCTTTCCTATTTTGTGTTTTGTTTTTTGCTTTTAATAAGTTTCAAAAAGCCTTTGAAAGAAATTTAATTGCAGTTTATATATTCGTTTTCTAGAATAAAATTCTCGTTGTGAAATAAACCATTGACCTCGTTTTTCATGAAAACAAATTGTGAAATTCAAATTCTGCCATGACAGCAAATGTAATAGATTCTAGAAAAGTTGTCGCACTAGGAAATGCGGAATTGCGGACGTCTAATTGTTTATTGGTACGATTTCACTAATGCTGTACATTTTTACCAATGCTCGCAGCCAACTAATTGTCGACATTAGTGCTTGATTATTAGTAAAGCCGAAAGACTCACGACAAATGCTGATATTTTCCTGCGAAACTTTCTTTCTAAAATCTACTCCGACTGTCAATTAAAGGCACTGCAAAAATTATGTTACGTAACCAATGCTACCCAAACGAGCCAAATCCATAGCCCGTCCGTCGTAACAATTAACCGAGCTAATTGTTTCGGATAATAACAATCAACAAAAATAATTACTCGCGTTTTGTTTTACGTAATAGCTGGTTTTGGAGCTTCCCCGAAACCAATTGACGTTTTGTAATCCAATGAAAACAATGAAAATAAAAAGAAATTGCCTTTTTTTTTCGGCCAACTAAGCCACAATCATAAATAAGCCCTGGCAACCGTCCCAACCAGTTTCAGCGGTAGTATAATCCGAGCATAATTAATTAGTTAGCGCCAGTGGGCACAGCTGATGATGGATTGATTGCATTCGCACAAGCAAAAGCGAAGAACAGATTCAATGTGATGGCCAAATTTTTAACTAGCTCAGCAATGATAGTGTGTTCTGCTTTCGTTCCGAATTCTATTTGCGAGGCGAAGAGCGCTGTGATTGGTAGCCAGACGAATGTCCGGAGAACGTTGTGGTGACTGTTCGGCTTGACAAATGTATGCACAAGTTGTTTCAAATAAATTACTTGTTTACGTGTTGTTACCTGTATCTAAAAGAAAGTGTAGTCGCGAAACAGTCTAAAGAAAAAAACTAAAAAAAAAAGAGTCGCCTCCGCACTCTCTGCGCATAGATTGGTGCAGATTTTGCCGCGGCTCCGAGTGAAAAGAAATTAAAAACAAAATGATTGCCGTACAACTTGATCTGCAGTCGATTGCGAGTTTAAATTTGCCGAGGGATAACCAGGTGTAAGCTCAGACTTCTGGTCTTGTATGAGAGCAGGACCAGCCGCAGCCGCAGCCATCCGCCATCCGGATATGGTAGTCTACTCATGTTTGGACTGTTCGCGCGTGAGCCATATTGGTTGGAAATGAGATGCGAACGCGTCTGGCTTGTTATTGTTATGTTATTACGAGGAGGCTGTTGCTTCTGCTGCACGTCTGCGCGGCGCAATGAGTGATTATTATTTTATTTTATTTTTTTTTAATCGCTAATGATGGAGCGCGCTCTAGCTCGCGCGATCTATAAATCGTATGCGAGGGAGCACTGGGTTTTGTAAATGAGTTTCACTTTTGTGCTCGTTTCTTTTTCATTTATTTATTTATTATTCGTTTTCCTTTCCTGCACCACACTCGGTGTGCTGTGTACCTAGTCTGAGATACATGCGAGTACATTGAGAGTATTGGGTGGTAGCGAATGGCGGTGTAGCATGGCACAATCGTTGCACTGATTTAACCGGTATCGCGTATGGATGATATTAATTTTCGTCCGTCGTCGTCATCGTCGTCGTTGTTGTTGTTCGAAAGAAAGTTACCTTTTTCAAGTTACCGCCGCGAATGGCGAGAGCAAGCGGACATTTTTAAAGTTCCAGGCATATGTGTTTATATTTGTAATTCAAATGATTGCGGTGTGCGCATATTTGATGATCGGAGGCGTTCACTCAAAATCAAATATTTGCGCGACCTTAACACTCAAACGATAGGCAGTCAGATTGACACATTTAAATTGGATTAACTAACGTGTTTTTGATAGATACACGAGAGAAAATTGTGATTTTGTGTTCAATGTTCAGACACAAGGTTTTGTGGACCAAAGGGCATAGTAAGCTTAATATTAATAAACACAAACGTATCTCTTTCCGAACGGCAGAAGGCCAACGATTAGAAACGGGTTCATGTTCCAGAAACCAGACAATGCTACGTTCAGCTTTCTGCTGAATGGTTAGCTTTTGTCTATTACGAACTGTGATGGATAAAAATATGCACTGTACCCATTTTTGAGGGCCTTAGAGTGGTTAGATATGGTCAGAAACAGTGTGACCGCTGCAGAATTCTGAAAAGTCGCAAGAAAAAGGGCCAGTGAAAAAAAAAATTGCCATTTCTAAGGCCTCAGTTATAAGAATACGTAAAATGCAACTGAAAAAGTTGGAACAGTAAAGGACCATTCACATGAGAGCGAACTGCGAATAGGCGAATTGCGAACAAATCAATTTAACTGCATTTATGAATTGAAAATTTGTATTTGTTCTTTCACAAAACCATTATATTTAATTAATCTAACATCTAGTCTAAAAAAAACATTACTCTCAATTGATTTAAACAGCTAAATTAACAATTAAAGCAATTTTCCCGCGAATTGGAAATTCTTGCCGCGAACTGTCACACTTTGTTCACAATCCACACAAAACAGTCGCGATCCACAAACCCACGAATGAAAAATTCGTTCGAACTTAATACTATGTTCCCACCAATGTGATTTAGCCGAAGTGATTTATAAATCACGAAACGCGTCCCCACCGAACTTTAAGTGATTAAATGTGACATTTACGCCAACTTTGCCATATCAGTGATGGGACTTCTAACACTTAAGTGGTATTTCAATCACTTTTTACACTTTCGGAAATTCTACCAGAACTCGAAATCTACCACCTTTTAACAAAACTATTCGCTAATAATATTTATTTTCCATCATTAAATTGAAAATTGTACCTACTATACCTACTGCTACTACTTACTTTTACCCATACACACTCAGCTATCAGTATTTTTTTCGAAGAATTGCATCAGTAAAAACTTCCTGTCCAGTATACACCATTTACTGCGCCATTACTTCATTATTTACTGAATTATTTATCATGGACAGTTTTTTTTCTACCACTTTTCTACCACCGTTTCATTTTCCTCAAGTCCCATCACTGACTTTTCGTTTGCTGAATGAAGTGCTGAACATAATAAAGGTATGTTCGATTTTATTTTGTGTGGACCGATACGTAATTAAAATTTAAACACGTCTAAATCACGTAATTAGTAATCACGAAAATGTATGGTAAATCACGTAATTTATGAGATGATTTAGCTAAATCAAGTGGATTTAGCTAAATCACGTTGGTGGGAACATGGTATAACCTTTAAAAATGAAACTGATACGCGGGTATCTGCGACCAAAAAAAGTTTTCATGTGAATGAAGTGTCAGAAACCACGAATATTCGCGTGTTCGCAGTTCGCAATTCGCTCTCATGTGAATAGTCCTTAACATAGCGAAAAATCTGTCAGAAAAATGTTTCCCTACGAAAACAATTTCAACAAACCAACCCCCACTGATTGGATTCCATCAGAAAAATAATTCCTGACAGATGGAACAGTAAAGAAATGAAATATTTCAGTGGAATGATTCGGTTCTTGTGTAGAATTGACTGAGAAGTTGATCAGACACAAATGTTCGTATACAGAAAAATTAATAAATTATTTTGCTAGAGAATTTAAAGATCGTTTGCATTTTTTTTTTTTTGATAAACGAACTTTATAATTCATAAGCAACATTTTAAGACCAATATTGAGTTCAACCATCAAGTTTAAGTGGTCAAAAAAAGCTAAAGAAAATGTTTGCGGTTTAGTTTTACGTATTGCTATAACTAGTGCCGCCTAAAGCTGTTTTTTTTTTTTTTTTTTCCAATTTAAAATTGTTGAACCATATTTAACAAGTATATATATTGCTCTAGTTGCTATAAAATACAGATAAATGATTTAAAAAATCTTTTCCGAATATGTATTTCACAATAGATTAATCGCGGGAAGAAATTTTAATACCAAGAATAAATATTGGCGATCTAGATTAACAAACACTAGAGGCAGAGCACTTTATAAGTGTACTAAAGAAGATGGCGCGAAATACCACTCGACGGGAAAATCTACCTATTGGCGAACAGATAGGACTAAAACTCCAGATCTTGTCGACTTCTTTAAATCTAAAACGATATCTTCAAATAAAATAAATGTGGAAAAAGGCCCTGATCTCCAATCAGATCACTCCTCAGTAAGTCTTACACTTGGCGATAAAATAATGATAAATGAACAAAGTCCAAAACTTGTTAATAGACTGACTGATTATAATTTCGACGGAATTTGGAAGAAAGTTTCTAGCTATCATCAGCTATATTCAGTAGATATAGATATAACAGTGGACATACAAAAAGCTGCATGATGGGCGGCAACTCCCAAAACAACAAAAAAGATTAAGCAAAACTCTTACCCTCGCGAAATATGTGAACTCATTACAGAAAAGAGGAAAGCTAGAAAGCGTTGGCGCCAAGCGACAAAACCACACTAACCAACTTAAACAATAAGCTCAGAAAGTTTATAAAAGAACTAGCTGACCCGGCGAACTTCGTTCCGCCCAATCTATATATATAAATATTGAGCCTTAAAATTGTGTTCGTTTGTCGCCAATACACGTCTTAACGCATTTACCGATTTTAACAAAACTTCCATACATCTTTGGTATTGGTCTTTATATGATTTTTGTGAAGTTTGGTTGCAAATGGTAAACGTATGTTTGTGTAATTTGTTTACAAAAAACGGTGCAAAAAAAAATATATTTGTGGCGCTGTTGTCGATGTCCTAAACCACTCAACCAATTTCAATGGAATTTTGTGGCTGTGTTTGGTTGTTTCAGTTTGAAAAAGAGGATATTTTTTTGGTATGGTGGGTACGGCTATATGTAAAAGAGACTGACGTCCGTATGTGCACTCATAACTCGGGAATGGATCGGTGAAGATTTGGTGTTAAACATAATTTTTGATGCCAAATCTAAAAAACTAAAAAAAAAAAATGTTTCGTCAAAAATAAAAAGCAAAAATGTTGTGGACAGCTTAATCACTATTATTTTTTTTAAAGTATGTGTTTTTTTAACTATCGCAGAGCTTTTTCATAAACTACATTTTTTGTTTTGTCCTGTGTAGTAGTATAAATAAACAGAACTGATAGCTTTCCTACACGTGAACATGATACATATAATTGTCCGTGGGAGAAGCATGGATACCCTAGGTCGATTCCACACAATTCCAACGATTGTCCTTGCGCCTTATTTACTGTCATAGCGAACGCAAGACGTGTCGGAAATTGAAATCTTTTGAATTCAAAAGTTAAATCTGGTGGAATCATTGGAATACGCGGAATCAATACATCTTCACCTTTAAATTTTCCTTTTAAATTCGTTGCTTCAATAATATTGTTCATAACCTTTTTAATGCTAATCTTGTTTCGTTGCACAATCGAGGATGATTTTTATATTCCGAAGAAGAATAATTGGTGCACCAACTTTCAATTGTAAACGATGAGGCAGCAATCCAGGTAAATCCAACGAATTCAAAAATTCCGTCGGATAATTGACAGCGTCATCTTGATTTGTGACCGTGTCTACTGATTGATACGTTACAATCTCACCAGGCACATCAGTTAAAATATCCGCATTCAATTGGCCGACGTCCTTATTTTTGGCAGTCAATATTGCTCTTTCAGCTAACCAATTGAGATTTTTATAATTTTGCACAATGTTTGGAAAAACACTTGAAACCAATTGTTGTTTTGTTTGTGCGAAATTACGAAAATTATCTGGCAAAGTGATTAATCCAGTGTTATCAATAGGAATTTGTCCATTTCCTATCGACAGTATTTGCCTAGAAAATTCTTCAGCCGATGGGTCATTTTGTATTTGTACTCTCACATTTGTTGTTAATGTGAGTGTTTACATTTCTCCATAAATTTGATGACTTTAAACATGCCTTTAATTCATAATAATTTAATTTGACGGAAATCACCAACCAATAATTATAAAGCGCCACCAAATATTTCTTGATTATTACTTAAATCTTTCAAAGTCCTATCCAAAGCTTCCACCGATCTCTTATGTGACATTGTATATTCATCCCATACTATTAATTTGCATTGTTGCAAAACTCTTCCCATTCCAGAATTTTTAGTAATATTACACGTTGGATTTTCATTAATTTGCATATTCAATGGTAGGTAATTTAATTGCGGAGTGCGCTGTACGACCACCATCCAATGTAGCAGCTATTCCTGACGATGCAAGTGCTAATGCTATATTCTTCGGTGATCTTGTAGTAGCTAGTAGCATGGAAATCAAAAACTTTTTTCCGGTACCACCTGGCGCGTATAAAAAAAAACATTCCTCCGCTTGCAATGGTCAATTAGGAGCTGGCAAACCTAAATGTGACAATGTTTTATTTGCAATTGCTAAGCACATATCTTCAATTATAACTAATGCCTCATTATAAATTTCGAGTGTAATGATTAATTCCTGATTTCTAGAAATACGATGCATTCTATTCAAGATATCTCCGGTCATATAGTCACGATAATTCTGCCACAATTCCACAAAAAAAAAAAATCTATTTTAAAGTAAAAAAAAAAATTTTTTTGCACCATTTTTTGTAAAAAAAATTGTCAAAATCTTCCAACTCGTAGTTTTTAACTTCTCGAACGCCATCTTGAGACGTCAAATCACTATAAAAGGCCATATAATCTTGATGAAGGCCAAAACCATCTAGATTTCCTGAAAATATCTTTGTGTCATCATTTTAAACCAAAAATTGCCACTCATGAGCAGACACATATCCTCGATCAAAATTAAAGCTTTGTTGCGCTTTTCATCTCACATCAGATGATTATCCGATCCGATCAGTTCATTATCCGTTCATATCGTCGGCCATAGCACACAACACACCGTCACCAGTTCGCAACGCTTCGAACGAAGTAGGGCCACAAACATTGACCAAAAGCATTCTCAAATAGAAGCAAGAAAAGGGTGAACTGTGTATATTCTACCAATTGCATCACTTGCATAAACACCACGAAATGCGGGAACTACTTCACCTTGTTTCCGCCGCTCGAACTTCTTCGACGACGCATTCCAATATCGGGGCATTTCGCAATAAGAAAGTGTTCGTGCAAACTCGTGGCTTCGGCAAGTGTCAAAAAATTGGTTAATGTTGTTGCAGGTGCCATAGCCCTACTCACGAATGAGCAGAGTACCAAGATTGTTACTCGCTCATTTTTCGTAACAACCCCTACGTGAAAACTCAAACCGCTGAACAACATCATTTCAACTTACTCACTCGTACTAATGCAAGGATCCTGAAAATAATGGATTCAAACACCATCAAACAAATATCAAAGTATCTACTCCACTTTAAAATATTACTTAATGTAACATAGTAAACATAATTTAAAAGAACAAACTTATTAGGTACCTAGGTACCTATATTTAAAAAAAATCAAAATTGTTCACAATAACAATTTGCTCGGAAAATAATTGAAATCATTGACAACAACAATTGCTTTTAAAATATTTTTTTTTTTTTTTGTATTTGAAATGTCACTACTCGATTTCTATCCATTTTTTTGTTGTTTCAAAGTGCATTTCCCCATACAAACTTTCATAGCCTTTTTCATCCCCTCAAAGTTTTGTTTTCGCGACAAAACTTCACACAAATGATATACAGACCAAAAGCAAATATGTGTGAAAGTTTGGTTCAAATCGGTAAATGCGTTAAGGCGTGAATCGACGACTAACGAACACAATTTTAAGGTTTTCTTTTTATATATATAGATTCAAGAATGAGTCTTAAAAAACTTCCCACAACAGTCTTACAAATGATGCTAGTTCCGACTACTCGGTCCGGAATTTAACTAAGAAACTGAACCGACCAATAGCTCACATTCCTCCAGGAAAAACCAACTAAGTTAACTGGGCAAAAAGCAGCCGAGGGAAAGCGAACAATTTTGCAGAGTATCTTGAGGACGTCTTCAAACCCTATGAAGATAAAAGCTACCAAGGAATCGAAAAAAGGTGCGAAGAAGATAGACCTATACTTTATACAACCGCCGGTAACAATTAAAGAACTTGCCAAAGAAATTAAAAAAAATATAAATTAAAAAAAGGCCCCAGGGTTTGATTTAATTACAGGGGAAATCTTGAAACAATTCCCACAAAAAGATCTAAAAAACACTAGCGCAGCAACTAGCATGTGGAAGAGCGGAGGTAATAATGATTCCAAAACCAGGCAAACCATCTAGCGACCCCTAGTAACCTCTTATCGCCCAATATCGTTACTACCAATGTTGTCCAAGGTGTTCGAAAAAATGCTCTTAAAAAAGAATTGATGACAAATCGCTAGCCCCGAGTCAACAAATTGAAGTCATACATATCAGATCGATACTTTAGAGTTTAGAATTAAACAAGAGACAGAGTACTCAACACTAAGAGAAATTAAAGCTGGTGTACCGCAAGACAGTGTTCTAGGTCCAGTGCTGTACCTATTACTCACTAGCGATCGGTCTGTTAGTGGAGAAACCATTACAGCAACATTTGCAGCTGTACTTGATACTGCAAGATATCGATAACAAAGCTTCAAACAGCGATTAACAGCATTTCATAATGGACTAAAAAATGGCAGATTAGATTAAATGACCTAAAGTCCGTCCATATTAATTTTACATATAAAAACGTACGACATATTCCAATATACATTAACCACAATATAGTAGAATACTCAAATACAGCATGACAAAAACAATTCAAAAATAAATTGCTGAGCAACTATGTGCAATCACATTCGGGATGACGGAAGCTAGTATCCCAGGAAGCTTTTTTAGATCATCCCTCGCGTTGTAGCTCTGCACTGTCTTTCAATTTTTTTTTGTGGGATTTTTTGTTAAATCTCTGGGTCAAGCTAAAAACCTAGGAAAAATTACATACATACCTTATTCGTGAAATTAACGAGTGAAATTGGAGTTTGTGGGCTTACAGTTCGGGGCCGTTTCTTTTTCTTTTTTGCATAGTGATTTCTATATTAATAGTACTTTCCATACAACATTTTCGTAGCAGTTTGATTCGTTCGAAAACGGCTCTTACGATTTCAACCAGAATTGATATTTACGCCTAAGAAGGTGGGGTTACCATGATTGCATACCCAGTTTTTGGCTAAAAAATCGAATAATGGTACTTTTGAAACTGTCAGTTCGAATCACCGAAAGAGCTAATTTTAAAAACTGCTCATATTTCGATAACCTCGTTTTCGACTTCGATAAAACCTTAAAAACAGAGTAATGCTTACATCCCGAACAATAACTTTTACTCAGTTTTCAGCTAAATAGTTAAGCAACAGCATTTTTCAAACTAAACAAAAATATTGCAATATTTGGTACTGTTTAGTCTGTGTAATTTTACAAAAAAAAAAAACAACAGCTCTAACGATTTTGATCAAAATTCATATTAATGACGATATAAGTACATATTCTAAATAAGATCCCCTACTTAGTCTATCTTAAAAAAATTTCATAAAACAGTTTTTTAATTATTTCTCAAAAATGACTATCCAAACACAGATTGTGTTCATATATGTTTTTAGAACTCATTAATCACGAAGTCTTTATTTTGACTCACATTTGAGGAAGACGTTTATTTTTTTGTTATCTGGAAATGAAGTTTGGCAGTTAAAAATGACCTAGTTCAGTAAACGAATTCGATAGGGTTGCTTCAGAGTATGGTTTTATATTTTTTTGCTGATTGCATTAAAATAGAAAAGAACAAAAAAAATCGTTCTTTTGTTCTTACCAACAAAATGGGGTATTGCCGAAGATCTGGCACCACTGCAGTGCTACCCCGCTTTTCATTACCCGTCTTGTTTGCATATTTATGAGTTGAATGACGGACAGACTAAATATCTAAAATATTTGATCTATTTTAAAACGCATGAAGATGCATTTTTCGTTAATTTCGACGCACTTTACCTAAGTTTTCACAATCACTAAATATGCGACGGAGTCAAAAGAAAGAAAAAAAAAACACCCTATACAACCACATCAAAGCCGAAATGCAAAAGCCATTATTGATGCCAAATTCCGAAATAGAAACGAAATCACATTAATCGCCTATTCACACCGCAACGAAAAACGTGTTTTCGTCGATAACTCTTCGATGCATTCACACCGAACACCAACAAGTTTGTTTGACGTTTCAATCAGCTGTGAGACACTGTTCGTGGAACTTCTGTGTAGACTTTATGGTTTCAAATTTCGATCGCATTAATAAACAAATAAAATTAATTTAGAGCATCTCAAAATAATATTAACCCGTCAATTAATTGTGGAAAATGATTTTAAGTTGAGAATTGTGACATTTGTTCGGTCAGCTCTTCTGCTGAATATTGCAAAAGCTGTGTTTGTTTCAACAACCCAAGGATTGGAATTAGTTTTCTTGCTGTATTCGTTGAAAACGACTTTAAGCGACTCGTTTTGAAAACTGAAATATGTATGGGAAAGCTTCTGTTTTCGATGGAGTTTTCGAGTGTTTTTGCGAAAACCCGGTTTTCGGCTCGATGTGAATAGGGTATAAGAGTGAAAGTACGTCATTAACACTTCCTAACCGCACTACATTTATAAAATAAAACCATATAGCGTACTCTGCGTACGATGGTTAGTGATCTTCTTGAAAAGAACAATAAAAGTAGGGCTGTCAGCATATTTTTAGACAGACCTCCAACCTCGTGCAATCATTGTCTTTAGCCTTAATTTACAGACTTTCGCTGCGCGTTATGCGCCATGACCGTGGGCTTAGATCAATTTTATGAAATTCAGTAAAATGAAAAAGAAGAGTATTTTTGCTTTGCATTTGTCAATTGTCTGTACTAACTTGACCTCATGCTGTCAGGCGTAAGATCTTGAACCACGTAGACGATAGCTTTAAACATGATGGTGCACAATTTTGTAGGACAGTGTGGCGTGCAGTTTTCGCCTCAGAACGAACACATTCTTTGCTGTTTGTATAGAATAGATAGTTCAAACTGATAGCCCTCGCTACCTCAGACATAGGTCACCCAACCCTATAAAGATGTAGTGACAGTTCTGATTTTAGATTTGCATTTAACGCTTCATTTTCTATTACATTCTATTCAATACTCAGTAAAATATTCCCACTTATCATTTGCGTGGAATCGTACCCATTGACTAGATATGCATCGTCTCTTGAATGCAATAATAAATTTGCGTAATATAATCCATCATTCACGGGCGACATCCTGTTTTCTATTTGCTTGTGACAGGAAATGCCACTGATCTGAATTCCGCACATCGCCACTAAAGATCAGTATTCTTTAGAATAGAGAAGCTATAACGAACACACATTGGCAGCACTTTTATGTACATTACACGTACTTTGTAATACAAATCCTGTGACTCAATCGAACGTCTCGTCTTCCAGATGTCAAGTAATTCGTCGTTATATTATAAAAATAAATATACAAATGATTCAGTTGTTGCATGGTTTGTGATTGCCTATCTTATCGCTGAAGTTGTGGGCCAACCTTTTAATTGTAAGCAAGCGTTTCACTGAAAGATATTGTTCGGTTGGCTGCACCTTCGGATTTTATGCTTGAGTGTTGATTCTTAGCACAGTTTCACTTTCAACCTCCCACCCAGATACGCCTGAGTCAAAGTTGAGATCTGATATTGCGGGAAGAAAAGCTGTCATGAATACGATTTGAGTTTGCGATTCTCTATTTTGTAGTTTACGATTTTGCTTCGTGATCTCTCGATTTGCATAGATTTTCTATTTACTGCAGCAGCACAGGGAAGTTTCTCCGCGTTTGGTTAAGATAGGATTGAGGTTGTGTTCATCAATCATCATCACTTACTCAACCAGAGTCCTATAGTTCTTGGACTTAACGCAAATGCTAACTAAGGTGTCAAGTGTGCTAAGTAATCACCCTCGGCTAATATTCTGACACTGGTCCAGCTACATCCCGGACTGTAGCGCGTACTCTAGTAAGTTGTTAACATTTTGACATTTTGAGTAGAGTGGTAACAAATTATCGTGCTCCGTGAGTTCGATAATAAATTGATGGGGAAATTGTAAGGTTTTTCTGGACTGCTGAAGACGAAATAAAAAACTGAACTTCACAATTGATGATTAAAAGCGTGCAATTAAAAAGTTGGCTCTGCAAACTCGAGCGATTTTCCGGAGAATCCAGTTTTTGTTGTTTAAATTTGTAGAGATATATATGTATCTGTGGTGTGTTGAGCTCTTAAGCAGGAACAGAAACAGAATTCCATACATTTGCAACAGAAACAGAATTGAGGCACCAAGTGACAAAGAACAGAAACTGAAACAGAACAGAAAGTTTTTTCGTTCTGTAGTAAATTCTGGTTTTGTTTACGTTACTCGCTCAGATACACAAAACTGTAACAGAAACAGATTGCGTTTCGTTTGATTACATTTAAGCTTTGACTTCAGCGAAAAAATGTAACAGATTTTGGAAATTTTTAGATTTACATTAAGCTAATTGTCGAATTGCGGCGTATAACGTTTAACGTATAACAAACAGCCAAATGACAGATGTAGAAAAATCCAAACAAAAAACCTTCCCCACATTAAATTGACGTTTCTGTTGCTGGAAGCAATGAATTACATCATTGACAGTTGTGAATTGTGACATTTATTGTCTGGAAATATTGTACCAAATATTAGAAATGTGTCAGAATCAGAACACTATAATATAATGTCAAAAAGTATTCGATATAATAAATAAAATGGGACTTCACTCGTGACTACGGCACAGAATAGTCGTCTGCTTTTACGGATACTACATTTGGCGACGAGAAGCAGACGAACCTACAAAATATATAAAAGAAAAGGTAAGTACCTAGGTATGCAAAATTAATGGCGGCTTAATTATGACATCTAATTTGTTGACATCTCATTCAATAAAATTGAGCTCAAAAGCTGGATCATTATTATTATTATTAAAAAAAAAACTACTCGCTGTTTCAAATTTATTGAAGAAAGATGTTGTAAGGAATTGTAAAAGCCTAGTCCGCAGCTATTCCGGAACGAAAAATTCCATACAAAATTGACAACGAAATCATGTATCATGAACGAAAAATTTCGCTCTCCTTTCCATTTTGCAGTACGCAGCAGCTGCATAATAGTTTTATTATTATTATTATTTTATTTTTCAATATTCTCAGACACAAAATATACACAAATTTGTTTTAACTAAGACTAAGTTTATAAAAATAATTATAATGGCGGAAAAGTGGGTAATTGTAATAGATTACTTGGTACAATTATCCACACACTTTTCGCACATGTTTATTGTCCGGGACATTAAATGCTTGCGAAAATTTGACATTTATCCTGCAGTGTTGCCAGCTATAAGAGGTACGGAGCCAAATTGAGCAATTTTGGAGGAAAAAAATATCCAAACTAAAATATTGTAAGTTAAAATGTATGGAGGTACAATGTAAAAAATTACTTCCCGACGGGCACGCATGCCATATGTAAGAATACAAGAATTTCAAGTAGATCGACGGGCAGGGCCATAGGAATCTGCCAAAGGAGAGATAATACCAGTGTGTTAGCTGAGTAGAATCTAATTTTATTTAGAAAAAAATTGTTTCCTTATATACCTATTCGCCATGAGCAATTCCAATGCATATCGATACATAAAATAGGTCGCGTGCCATCAAATACCAGCTTGCGATAACGTATTGCACATTCATAAGTGTCTCAATTGCATTAATCGTTTTGGTGACACGGTATGGATGACACATCCACGAGAAGCATGTATCTAATTTATGTTGATTTTATTTTGCCTGCTTTCTTGTGGTGTCAGCATTATAGGGATTGGCGTCAGGTGTTTGGTTGGGTGGTTGACTCAAATGCTAATTGAATCATTATGCAACATGTGCATTGTGCAATGTAGTATTGTTATTTAGTTTTGTTGAGATAGGTCCTCCACAATATAAGGATCAAAAATGCGCAATTTTTTTGGAATTCAATCGTTTTTAAAGACGACAATATTAAATTAAATAAAAACACAAAACACAAACTCGTAATTGAGAGACCTTTCTAGTTTCCATTTTCTAAATGTTACCAAAAAATAAAAACATTTTGCTGGAAGGGGGCATACCTGCACACTTGGACTGTGGACAGTGTATTTTCATATTCACGCATATCTTGTGAGATGATTTTGATGCTGAGATGGGAGAGTCTGTTCAAAAACTGTATGAAAATGGAGTCGGCTCATTTGCAATTCACTGCTTTAGATATACGAAAAGAGTACGTCCGCAATTGAAGTATGCATTTTTTGTTTCATAAATACCTAAGAAGCCTAAAAATCGCCAAACTTTTAAGTGAATAGCTTATATTGGGATAATTCCCAAATGACAATTTTATGCTGCATATACACCATTACACATTCCTAACACGGAAAATTAAAGGGATGTCCAATAATTATAAATAACCGTCTGACTGAATTGGACAGCAAACGTGACGTAATTTGGTCGGCCATCTTGTTTACATGGTAGGAATTATGGGAAAGCTCCGCATGTTGATATTTTTATAGCGATGGTTTAAAAAATTCCGCGTTCCTATAAAACAAAATGGCTTCCGGAAGTGAATGATGAACGGACAATTATTTATTTATTTCGTATAAATGATTGATGAATTGTTGGTTTAATTTACTGAAACTAATTAACACTCTAATTTCACATGTTTTAGATCGGAAATAGAAATGTTTTCATGTGATTGAAGAAATATTGTTCGCCGGAACTTGTTTTTATTTCCGCTTTACATATCCATAATTATGGTTAGAACATCAATGACACCTTAGGCGTCTAATTTGTGATCTCATTCTTACGCCTTTATTTTGACTGCGGACAAACGGATCTCTCTGTCCGTTTCGTGCAAAAATGCGCGTGCGTGATAGTGTAAATGCAGCTTTAAAGAGCCAGTGAAAAGTTCGAGTATCCAAAAACGAAATCGAAGATAAATAGCCAGTGCTGGTATCACTGCTACTTGTGTAGCAGCTGATGGGATATTCCACAAATTATTTTCCGCTGACTTTTCGCAGCCGTTTCGCTATCCATTTGGAGACCACCGGAAAATTTCGTTACGGAACAGCTGCGTACTAGGCTTAAGGGACATTTTTTGGGTTGCAAATTTCTATGGCTCTATCCGCCCCGCACCTGCACAATTTTGCGGAGAGATGTCCACTAGCTGAAATCAACTCAACCAAACTTGCCTAAGAAATGCATTAAATATGTTAAAATGATATCAAAATACTATTTATATTTTGTTCTCACACGCACCCTGCTGGCATTAATCGTTTATAACGCCACCTAGCGTTCATTATTTTGTATACCTTAGTTTATAAGATACTTGCTGTCAAACTCTCTTTTCTTTTGTACATTAAAATCTGAATTGTGCTGATTAACACAACGTGTTTTTTATTAAAATACATGCGCCAAAATGTCTTGTGGCACACAAATGTCTACATATTTCTTACAACTTATGAACATGCAACTTGACAGAATGTAACATAGAAACAGTAGGTACGTTCATTTTTTTAGAGTGTATCAAAAGAATATTGCTTAAAAGCTGAAAAAAGTTTCGTATCAAAACTGGTCTACACTTTTTCTCTACAAAATGTCAACTTAATCTGTCAGTGTAAATGGCATTACACTCCTCTTAACCCCGTTTTTAATATTGCATGCGGAAAAGATCATCATAAAGGCCAGTCTCACACAATTATTTGTTTAAATGCATTCCACTGTAAGGACGACCCTATATCGCAACGCTTCTTCTAAATGTCAGTAGGTAACAATGTCAACCAATAGTTTTTATTTCCATCAGTTGACATTTTATTACATTATGCCTATAGCTCAACTTCAGGAGTGGTATCTAAAAACTATTTCAAGCCTAAATAAAATCGCCATAAATATTACTACGAGTCAAAAAGGAGTGAAGTGGATACAAATTGCGTCCACTTTGTTCCCCTTGACATTACAAATTTAAATATTTAACTAGGAAACCATTTTGTATTGTGTACTGACGTAAAACGCAATCCACCAGAGCTGAATCTATTCACCATTATTGGGTATTATTCGTTGCTCTGAATACTCAATGATGGTAGCTATTTGGAAACCTTTTTTGTAATTGTAATGTAAAAGTTCTCCTCCTCCTTCAGTACATCAACATACAAGCGAGGATTAACAACCGAAAATACTACATACCCACAACGCATTGGCCACCCGCACAGTTGGGTACGCGTGGGTTGACAATAAGATTCATGTTCTTCCATCACACTTCTCTGATCTGCTTTTTCTTCCTACACAATTTATCAGTTGGTTTTTTAGTTCTTGAACCGCGTCCAGATGTTCATCCAAACTTGAATATTTCTGACAATAAACGATCATATGGGTGAAGGGTCAACGTTCTCGGAAATTGTTTGATGTCATGCATTGATGCCAGAGCACACTGACGTCGTTGCATTTTAATGCTGTCTCATGGAAGCGTTTTATAGAGACGAGCTTATCCAGATGATTGATGGTGGATGCATTATAAAGATCTTTCAAATGAATAGGAATGTTCAATCATGACAATTGTTATACACACCCTCAAATGCCGGTTACTTAGTGCGCAGTTAAGTCAAATGATTTTGTGCTTCGTCTGGTGTTTGCTAAGGTTTCTCAGCTGTCAAGTTCTTTTTTATGTTTTGTGTGATTCAAACCTCAAAAGGCTTTAAGGTTTCTCCCAAAAAGGTATCAAATTATTTGACAGCGGTGGCTAAAGTTAAGTTTAGCCTGTCATTTTTTCCTATATTACGTTGCCCTTGTCGATAACAGAACAAAAAGTATACTTTGATTATGAAAAAAAATAATCACGAAATCAATAAACATTTGGTGGAGTTCGCTGATTGTCATAAAATGTCTGAGCCTTTAAATGATCTCTACTCCGAAAATGCGTTTCACCCCGAAGTAGTGAAGTAGCACCAAATCTGCTCTAAGTTTGCTCGACTTACACCGAGTCTTATACTTTTGCAATATAAAATTGACTGCGAAACGTAACCTTCAGTCGAAGTGTGCTGGACTATAATAAAAATAAAGTGCACTTTACAAGATTTTTGAGTACAAGGACAAGCGTAGCAGGAGTTTCTTTTTCTGAACTGTTTATCGAGTTTTACAGAAATATACTAAAACTGATCGGGATTTGGGTAGTCATTTTTGAGAAATAATTAAAAAATGGATTTATTCGATTTTTTTGAAAAATAAGTATGGGATCTTACATATTTGGAATGACTTTATTATCCTAACTCCTAACTATGTATTTTGATCAAAATCGTTGAGCGTTTTTTTTTTTTTTTGTAAAATTACGCAGACAAAACAGTAGGTACCAAATATTGCAATATTTTTGTTTAGTTTGAAAAATACTATTGCTTAACTATTTGGCTGAAAACTGAGTAAAATTTATTGTTCGGGATGTAAGCATTACTTGGTTTTTAAGGTTTTATCGAAGTCGAAAATGGGGGTTTTCGAGATATGAGCAGTGTTTAAAATTAGCTCTTTCGGTAATTTGAATTGAAAATTAAGGACGCAATAATTTTGAAAACATCAATTTTACTCTAAGTTTGCAATTTGGTCAAAATTGTTATTGCCGTTTTCGTTTAAACTAAAGAAAATTAAATTTTAAGAAATTACTCTTTTCAAAAATTCATTTTACGATAATACAGGGAAAAACTGAGTTTGCCATTAAGTTATAGAAATGACCGTATTACATTAGAAAGGAATTTTTGTTACAATTGTGTGGACCGTTTTCGAGATATGTTCAAATTTCAAAAGTACCACCGTTATTCGATTTTTTAGCGAAAAACTGAGTATGCTGTCAGGTTAACCTTACCTACTTAAGCTTAAATATCAATTTTGGTTTAAATCGTTACGAGCCGCTTTCGAACAAATCAAACTGAAATGAAAATTGTATATGAGAAGTTAATTTCAATTAAAATTGAGGTTATCGTGGAAAAAAAAACGGCCCCGAACTGTAAACCCACAAACAACAAATCCGAAGTTTGAACGAAATCTGGGCAGCTGTTTAGGCTGTATACAGTATACCTCAGGGCACACGTACAGAAGGACAGACGGACAGAGTTTGCGACCCACTTTTTTGAGTTTCTCTATCATCGTAGTGTCAGAATTGATTAACGTCTCGAGTTTGAAATTTTGTACGAATACAATATCTTTCTCTTACTACGTAAAAATAGTTATAGTTAAAAAAAGTGGGGAAAGAGATTATTTTTCGTCTTTGATTTGGGAAATTCTGTAGAATATAGCCTGGCATCACTGGCTGCAGTAGCAATACCTCAGTTCAATGCTCCTCTTTATTCACAAAGCATTTCTCTTAATTAATTAAGGATTAAATTTATGGTACAAATTGTAAACCGTAAAAGGTTTGATTGTGACGACACGGCTGTGGTTGGTTTCTTTTCCTTCCACGACTTTTACCTATTTGTAAAAAAAAAAATTATGGGATACATTCTGCGGTCGTTCTTAATAAAATAAAAGTTAATTACAGTGGAAAGAAGTTATCTTGTCTTAATTAATACATAAAAACCATTGTGTGTATGTAAAACCGACCACCACGGCCAAGGCCGTATCTAGGGGGGGGGATCACAGGGGTTTGAACCCCCCCCCGAAATTCTTAACAAGTGCACATTTTTAAAACGAGAACAGAGCAAATCCAAACAAAAATTATCCAATTCGGCCACTTACCTAAATGCAAAAAGGTTCAAATCAAATCAAGCATAGCATTGACTTTTTTCAATTATATTTTTATAATTTTTTTATAATTTGTTATGTTGAATATAGCTATTTTTTTTAAACTGTTCCTACTTTTGTTATAATTACTAGGTAGTTAATAAAAAAAATTAAATTTGAAATTTAAGATTGGTTATTTTATTTTCCTCAATTGCTTCCAACCTATAAAATAAAAAGCTATTTTTTGAAGATCATATCCCCCCCCGAAATATTTTTCTAGATACGGCCTTGACCACGGCTGAACCACTGAAGCTTTTTATTTTAGACCCTATATGGGGCGCTGGGGTCGCTTTTTTGAAAATTCTTATTTCAAATTATATCAAATTTACACCATATAACACTTAAAAAAATAGAAAGCTTTTGCTAAAATTTGGACCCGATAGGTGGCGTTGTTGTCGATCTCCGAAACTGCTCAACCGATTTCAATGAAATTTTGTGGATGCATATTCTTCGTTCCCACTTAAAGGATAGGATACTTTTGGTCCTGATAGATGGCCATTTGCCGATCTCCGAAACAGCTCTACCGAGTTGATTGAAATTTGTGGATGGGTAGGTATGGTTGCTTCAAGATTGAAATATACTATAGTTTCGGACCCTTTACATGGTACTTTGCAAAACATAAGCGGGATAGGACAACAGGTTGTGGAAGCATTAAAATTATTAATGGACATTGTCCAAATAAAGGGCTTTGCGAAATGCGAGCAGGACTTAATACGAAAGGTATGAGCAAAGCCGGGTGGGTACAGCTACATATAAAAAAGACTGACGTTCATATGTGCGCACTCGTAACTCGGGAACCAATCCTTCAATTTTCATGATTTTGGTTCGCAGGGGCCCAAGAAAGGACATATGCTACTTTTTGTCGTCAAAACAAAACTTTACGGGGATTAGTTGAATTTTTGAATTCTTTGGCTGTTTCGGGCTTACATCTATATAATTAAAAGTCGGCTCAGTTATAATTTTGCTGCGGAACCTCAATGCCCCGAGACTTTGTAACAGAACGCGTTTGATTTGGTGGTGAAGGATCTCAAATCAAATGTCATGGAAGCGGCGGTTTTAAGGGAAAAATTCAAAGACAAACATTCTCATTCGACAGAATCCGCTTATTGAGAACGATTTGTACGTCGTGTACTGTAAACCATTTTAGTCAAAAAGCGGAAGGTTGGCCGACACGTTAATATTCTTTGTTGCGTTTTTCTACGCCTAAGGAAGGTTCATACGGCGACAAAATTTTAAAATTTCTTTCGTTTTCGTTTGAATTCATCACATTCATTTTATCAAAAAATATAAAGCGATTAAACTTTTGTACAAACATTCGCCAGTTATATCATACGATTGTTCTTTAAGAAAGTTAAGTTCTGGGTTAAACAAAAGCAATCAACTCAAGGTGAACTGTTCTTACTCACCCAACAGAAGTACCTACAGCCTTTGTTCGAAATTATCAACTTTGCGAGTTTAATTGTGAGATTTTTTCGGAATACAAAATGTTGTCGGCAGAGACTATACTGTCGCTGACGCAAAACAAATGCCCCTAGTCTGGCGGACCAGCGAATGACCTTTTGTCTCGATATCTGAAATTGTTTACTTGCATACGGTTTGTTGACATTTAGCTATCTGTCACAACACAGGAAAGCTTTTAATGGACTTTTCTCTGTGTCATGTTGAAAACCTCAAGATCACATTTCTGCCATAAATGATTGTTTGACATTTACTCAACACAAAGGTACTAAATTCTGATATCTTTTATGGCAAAGCAGCCTGTGCGCCGCTCATCTGTCAAAGGCGTATATTATGTCGAACGTAGTGTATAATTTAGGTCAACGTGGAAATAGATAAAACTGATTGATTTATCTATCGAAATCTATCTTCAGCACCTCTCTAAGATCAAATGTCATACTTAATGGTGCCACCATAAAAAAAAAAAAAAAAAAGAACAGAGAGAGAGAGAGAGAAGAAAAACCTTAAAGACTGCATGTCACGCTAAAATGAAAAATCTCACCCTATAAGAACACAATTTTCTGTAATAGCCATGGCAGAGGTCTTCTTTTTGCGCCTCCTCTCACAGCAAATTGTCTGGCGACGGTAGCAGCAAAAACTTTCAATTTCCTCAACAAATTAGAAAATAATATTCCAATGTTTATGTTTCCTTTTTATCCATTCTCATTGCGCCGCGCCAATGGTATTGCCTTTATGGCATCAGACATGTGCTATTTGCAAATGGAATAAATAGTCGCAGATATGAAGAAGAAAACACCTCCTGCTGCGGTACATCAGCAGCAGCAGCAGCAGCAGCCACCGCACCGAAGCGAAGCGTTAACTGCAACTTGCAAAACATAATACAGATGTATTGACCCGATTGTCTAGTGACCCACTCTTAAGAGCTGCAATGTAGTTTTCATTTTCCGCTTTGAGAAGATTTACCTTAGCAAATAGTATGTACAAACCGCGAGGTAGCGCATTCTCTGTTTGCCGTGGAAAAATCTACCTAAGTGCACGCTGCTGCTCCGGCTCCCAAAGAGCCAAAGAAGAAGACGGCCGGCGGCGCTGCACTAACTTTGCTTCTCATAATATAAAAAGTGGCGTGCTTCGCTCCATCGCTATGTGTGGCGGATTGAAATCTGGAAGTTATGATATATATCACGTGAACGTGATATATATTCGTATCTTTTTCTATATATTCACAGGTTCTACATCGATGCTGTTGCTGCTGCTGCTGCTGCATTGCGTTAAAGTTGCAACACTTTTTTTTATTCATGTTTTCAGTTTCGCTGATAGACTGAGTGCATTAGATGGCTGTGAATCGTGGACTGGTATTACCGGTTATGCTCCTAACATGTCGCGCAGTACTCGCAGATAGACAACTTGCTCTTGATAGACCAAATTAAATGGCAATACCAGTCCTGGTGGTAGTGGTAGATCTAGATAGTATACACACCTGTGAGCAGGTGCAATTTCTCTGTCAAACGCTTTTCGTTGTTTCATTTTGAGGCGAGGAAAATTACAAACCTACTAAAATGCGAGTATGTTCAAACAACAACGGACCATAGGGTCGTGGGCAAGAGGAGAGAGAAACCCCGTTCGGGCGGGTTGATGAAATTGTACCACTTAGCGGCGGTAGCTAGCTGTAAATTGACTCATAACGCACTATATTCACCATTATGACACTTTTTTTTTTCCGGTGTCTGTTAACCGAATCTGACCTATTTAGCTGTCGTTATGTTCTGGTCTTCTTATTTCACTATAACAAAAAAACACGACGACGGACAGTTAAGAACAGTAAAGCTCGCTATCCCTTATATTGGTGCCTGCTTCGAGTTCGGATGACGATGCACAAATAATAAGACTTTTTCGATTGTTCGATTCTTTCACAATATAAATCAGATTGGGTGACGAGTTGGGGTATCGTACACCCATACACAGTGTGAATCGATGACCTTCTTTGTGCCCAGAATTTGGCTACACACACACAGACACACACACACACATCTGTCGCAAAGTTGTTAATCGTGGAATAAATTCTTTGATAAAATCATGCGCATGCGCAACATAAGTTTGTATCTCCACATCTCGAAACATTTCTATCGAAACCATCGCACGATATTCGCACCTACGAACACAGCTATATGTTCGTCGAACATAATCTCTTCATCACTTTGGTTGCGAAAATAGTTTATTTCATGCGAGGATAAGTTTTGCTTCCCTTGCAGTCGTTACCATAATCTGCGATCGACCGCACGCTCATTTAATGGAATATGGTGAGTATTTCACAAAACGTGAATGCAAGACTTTGAAAAGTTGGCGAAATCCCGCAGTCGAAAGTTAATGGACGGTTATTTGGAAGCTTTTTTTTAATTTCATAACTAGGTGCTTAGCAAAGATATAACGACTGTTGCCAGATTGTGATTCAATTTGCTGTTTTCATTTTTTCTTAAAGGTGGCATCGCATACGTCATCGAGTATTCAAGAAAATAATGACTATCGCTGTCGGTTTGTCAGAAGTTGATTGTATTTGAACATCCATTTCATGACTATACCAAGCCATGAATTAAAGGGTCCTTCATTAGCAACTTGACAACTTCAAACTTTCAGTGTGAACGCACCCTAAAACTGATTACCGAACTGTCAATGTCAAAATATTCAGTAAAATCAACATTTTCATCTTGGTGAAGTACACGAAGCAGCAACGTTTACAAGTAATTGAAATTTACTACGGAAATTCCGAGTCGGTGGTCGCAACTTCAATCTTCAGCGATGAAGCGCATTTTTGGTTAAACGGCTTCGTCAATAAGCAAAATATGCGTTCGTTGCTGGACAGGTGAGAACCACCATGTGCCTTATGAAGCAGCGCTTCATTCCCAAAAAAATCACTGTTTGGAGCGGTTTTCATGAAGGTGGCGTCATTGGGCCGTTTTTTTTCGTCAATGAAAATGACCGTCACGGTACGGTAAAGGTATTCGCTACAGAGACATATTAGAACGTTATTTCTTTGAGCAATTGCATGAATTGGACATCAGTGATATGTGGTTCCAAAAAGACGGTGCCACAGGCCACACAGCGGGTGCAACAATCGAGTTATTGAAGTATCAGTTCGGTGAACGTGTTATCTCGAGAAACGGACCCGTCGATTGGCCACCGAGGAAGTGTGATTTAATTAAAATAATTAAAATAAATGCGGCGCAGTGGTTAGTGTGTTGGACTACTAAGCGAGGGGTCGAGGTTCGAATCCCGCAAAAAAAAAAAAAACAAATTCCAACTTAGGGTTTTTTCCACTGCGCCACCTCTCGCGAACGTCTGACAAATATCCGAGAGTATAACTGTCTTGAAAAAGCTTCTCAATTAGTCGTTTGTAGTCGGCATAAAATTGTAGATCCCTTCCATTCGTTCCAAAAATGAAAAACTCACACAAAACGAAAGACTGTGAGAAGCTAGGCCTAAGGTCCCTCCGGACCTGTTGCGCCAACTATTTATTTTATTTTTTTTTTTTTTTTTTAATGCTTCTAGACTTTATTTTTATGAGGCTACATGATTTAATGTAACTGGTCTATGCACTATGCCCACAAACGACGTTAGAGGAGCTCAGAGCCAATATTGAACGAGAAACAGCGGCCGTATCGGTCGAAGTGTGCGGCTGAGTCATCAAAAATTGGGTTCACATTTCGACCGCTGTTTTGAAAGTAATTCAAGACAATACATTTTTTGTTTAAATCAAGTAGTTTGCATTTTATTTAAGAAAGATTAGCCGTAGGCCCTGGCAGCAAGTTATTATAAATAGTTATTAATTCTGTAATTTACTTATAATTTAATAAAATTATAATAATAATAATTAAAGAAAGAAGTTGTCAATTCCTTAATGAAAGACCCTTTACATGTTATTGAACTTATACGACCGAAGCGAGCCAAGTGAAATCTTATCCAAGGAGTCACCGAAAGCTTCAATTAGATAAGAACGCTCTATCATTAAACTGTCTGGTTACCTTCATACATTTGTTGAGATATAGACGCGCCAAAAAGTGCCCCGTTGTATGACAGAATCCGCAGAGTTGATGACATATGACGAGAATCTACTAAATCAACAATATTCGGGAGGATTCAATCTCTATTAATTGTTCTGTGCGCTGTAGCTCAGTGGTTAATGTGGTGGCCTGCTGCGCGATGGGTCTCACGTTCGATCCCCGGTAGACCACAAATTTCATCTTAAAGGGGTCTTTCCACCGCGCCTGCTTTAGCAAAAGTCTAACAAACATCTGAGTGTAGAACCTTCATGAAGGAGCTTCTAATAACGGGTGATTTTTTAAGAGGTTTAGAACTTTTTTTTAAAAAAAAACACAAAAAATTCGAAAAAATGAATGAAATATTTATTTGAATCGATAGTTTGAACCTTGCAATTTAATGTTTAAAGATAATTTCATGCAAATGTTGACCGCGGCTGCGTCTCAGGTAGTCCATCCGCTGAGTCCAATTTTGGCATACTCTTTCACACATATCGGCCGGTATCTCACGAATAAATGCATGGATGTTGGCTTCCAGTGCGTCAATCGAAGCGGGCTTGTCCCTATACACATTAGCCTTGACATACCCCCACAAAAAATAATCTAATGGTGTCAAATCGCACGATCTAGGCGGCCAAATGACCGGCCCGAAACGTGAAATTAACTGTTCACCAAACTCGCCTCGCAATTGCGCCATTGTTTCGCGTGCTGTGTGGCATGTGGCACCGTCTTGTTGAAACCACATATCATGCAAGTCAAGAACTTCCATTTCGGGCAAAAAAAAGTTTGTTATCATCGCTCGGTAGCGTTCATCATTGACAGTAACGCTGCGATTCGCATCATCTTTGAAGAAATATGGCCCAATAATGCCGCCGGCCCATAAACCGCACCAAACAGTGGCTTTTTCGGGATGCATTGGTAGCTGTTGCAATGCTTCTGGCTGATCTTCACTCCAAATGCGGCAATTTTGCTTATTTACGTACCCATTCAACCAAAAATGAGCCTCATCGCTGAACACAATTTTTCGATAAAAAAGCGGATCCTCGGCCAGCTTTCCAAGAGCCCATTCACCAAAAATTCGGCGTTGTGGTAGGTCGCCTGGCTTTAGTTCTTGCACAAGCTGTATCTTAAAAGGCTTTACGCACAAATCCTTCCGCAAAATTTTCCACGTAGTGCTGTAACAAAGGCCTAACTGCTGGGAACGGCGCCGAATCGACATTTCGCGGTCTTCTGTCACACTAGCTGATACGGCCGCAATATTTTCTTCACTACGCACAGTACGTAAACGTGTTGGTGGTTTAATGTCCAACAAAGTAAATTTGGTGCGAAATTTGGTCACAATCTTCCGAATAGACTGCTCAGAAGGTCGAGAATGCCGATCATAAAATGGAAGCAGCGCGCGATGAACATTTCGAACCGAGCACGAATTTTGATAGTAAAATTCAATAATTTGCAAGCGTTGTTCATTTGTAAGACGATCCATGGTTAAATTGCAAACCAAACTGAAGCTGTTTGACAGTGACACAAGGTACTAAACACAAGTCAGCTGTCAAAACCAGTGTTGCCAAAACCAAACCCTAAAAAATCACCCGTTACTTAGTCGTTCGGACTCGCCATAAAATTGCGGATCCCTTCCATTCGTCACAAAAATAAAAACTCAAACAAAATATATATTTGTTAGAAGGGCCTAGGGTACGTGAACCTATTGCGCAAACTATTTATTTATTGTTAACTTACTCTCACAGATTTTATCATATGAAACACTAGACTCATGGAATCTGCTCTAGTCGATGTGTAAGAGACCAAACAAGACTTACATAGTCTATTGAATATATATCTACTAACCCCGTCCTACATGGAAAAGATTCGGGTGTTTGAGAGGCAATACCTCAGGGCCTGTCTAGGGTGGTTTAGAACTCCTGAATCTCAGTACATAAAATACTATCCCAACCGGACCTTATACAATGGGGCCCGACTGAATAGGATTGACAATTTCCTTATTAAGGTGATTCGGAGGCACGTTGCTAGAGCGATGGCCAGTGATAATAACCTGATCTCAGGGGCTTACTACCCCAATTTAATGTAAGTACCACGAGAGTACGTTTCGATCTGGCTTTATCCCGCCTGAGGCATTTCTTCATGTAGACATGAAAGGGTTAGTCCAGAAAAAAGATGGTGTGCCGGTATTGTACCACAGCCACCGCGGCGCGAGGTATAAGCGGCTCATCCACGACGGGTACGCTGCCAATGCTCAGGAGCTCCTCCGTTTTAATACCGCAATAGCGGAACGAGACAGGTTCGATACGGTAAAGCAGTTCACCGAATTTTGGTGGCTTGACGAAGACGTGAGACACAATACGCTCTCCCGGGCCGGTGCGCTACTTTTGTAGCATTCCTCCTTAGTTTTAAGCTAGATATTAAGGTAGTAGGTTTAGGCTTAGAGTAGGGGATCCTTGGGAGGGGCCGGGCTAGCCAACATGAAAGAGTGCTTCCGAGACTTGACCGACGCTTATGGCCTCGATCGAGTCTCGGTGGCGCGGATAAACCCCTGTTGGCGGCCGACAGGCAACTATGAACGCGATCAGGATGGTGACCAATCGATAAGATTGCTCACCACCCTGATTATAAGTAATGTAGGTTAAGTAGCTAAGGTAGATTTAAGTACTTTTAATATAACAAATAATAAAGATTCCAAGTTTTCTAAAGTTTCTTGGAAATTAAAAAACAAAGCAAATCATAGATATAGATAGATTTAAGGCCGAAAGGCAATAATTTGAAGGATATTGCTAAGTTTAGAGCGCTCGCTTAGAGCCAGTAAGCTAGAATAAGATAAATGTTAGTTTTAAATTAGATTTATTCGTTTTTGTCTTGTATGTAAGTTAAAGAAAGAAATAATAAAAATGAATTAAAAATGAAATGAAATGTATATCTACTAATATGAAGGAAAGCAAAGAGAAAATACTATTTCTCTCAGTCACACAAGGGTAGGTACAGAGATTGGTTATAGTATCGACAATGAGAGCAATAGGTATAGGTACCTCAAGTTGAGCTGGAGGTGATTTAAGGTACCTTTCCTAAATTGAACACAATCGAAGCTCATATGGTTCCATAATTCATAAATATATTTAAGTATCGATCTGGCAAGGAAAACGGACTACATATGACTCCAAACCACAGTCGGACAAATCTGAACGAGTGCACTTTTCAACGTGACTTTTCTCTTGACTTCAAACTTACTTTTTACTCGCTCATGCTTTCCTTTGCCTTCCATACGTAGTACATGCACTGCAATGCATATGAATATGACAGACTATCTTAATGAAATAACTTTAAAGTCAATTACACCGTCAAAACGATAAAGAATTACAAACGTCGTTACCAATTTAACGAAGCGTGGCGCGTATCATTCTCGTAAGTCAAATCTTAACTGACAGCCAACATTGCAACTGAATGTGTCTCGCACCAATGTCACATAGAATGTGTTTGAATATTTTTGGTAGCACTCAGACGGTAACTGAACTGATTGAATTGTGTGTGTGCTTCTGCCTCGACCACTGCGGATTGGCATTGAGCAAAATTTGTCAATATTTTTTCAGATTTCTTGTCAATATCTTTGAAATGGTACCTACTGCAAAAATATAGAAAATAAGATCTGGGAGTGAGTTTTCGTAATGATTTTTTTCAACTGACTCTTAATGAAAGTCACATTGTAGCATTTATCTAAAAAACGCACACCATGGACAGATGAGCTGTAAACTTCTTTCAGTGTGTGTGTCAAAAATGTTCAAAACTAGTGATAGGGTGAAGCTATATTTCAAATAAAAACAATTAAGCGACCCAATAGACTAAAAAAAAACAATTATTTCGAATCCTATTAAATATCTTTGTTGATAGCTACTTGACGGTTAAGTTACCTGGAAACAGCTAAACTACCTCCAAAATTGTTGTTAACTACTCCAGAGGTAGTGTAGGCGTTCAAGTATCTACTTTAATAAGTCTGACAGCTGAATGACTTGATGGGTCTCAGTTTTGATTTGTTTTTGGCTTAGATCGGTCACATGAATAGCTTCCTCAGTCAACGTTTATGGTCAGCTAGCCGATGAATCTCACCTTTGATTGTGCGAAACTAACAAGCCAACATACGAGGCACGATCTTTCAAAAGTCTGTACAATTACTTGCATACGGGGACAATATTGACATAATTGGATGAACACAGCGAGCTGTCACTGGCGCGTTTGCACGTATAGACACAGAAGCGGCTAAAATGGGCGTAGTGGTGAACGAACGCAAAACCAAGTTTATGCTATCAACAAGAAGGATCGCACACCCAATATCGACGAATCGGGCAGAACGTCACAATAGACAGCTATAACTTTGAGGTAGTAAGGGACTTTGTCTACCTTGGCTCTGGTAATATGACATCTCATCAGAAATCAAACGGAGATAACTCTTACCAATCGCTGTTTCTTTTGGCTAAGAAAACAACTGTGTAGTAGAGCCTTCTTCCGGAAGACTAAGGAGACTCTGTATAAGACCCTCATCACCCCAGTCCCGATGTATGGATCTGAAGAACGGGCTCTGGAGGAGACAATTCCACGCCGACGAACTACATATACGAGCTGTACAGCGACATTGACCTAGTCAAAAAAAAACTGCGCATTGGACATTTGAGATGGCTAGGACATGTAGAGCGAATGAACATCAACGCTCCACGGCTCGAGCACGCAGAGTCTTCGATTCCAACCCAGAGGATCAACGTAGTAGAGAAAGACCTCGCCTTAGGTGTAGGTAGAAAACGACCTCAAGCAACTTGGAGTGCGCAACTGGAGGCAGTTGGCTAAGGACCGGGCTATCTGGAGAGGCTTGTTGGTTGAGGCGCTGCTTCGCATCAAACTGTAGCGCCACCTAAAGGTAAGGAAAGGTAAGCCGACGAATCTAGTCAAGAAATTCGTGACGGAGTACTAAGTACTAAGTACTAAAACCACCAACTTCGGCCGATTTCCCGTTACATTGCCTACAAGCTATAATGTTTGCGGACTGTCCTCGTTTTTCTGCGCTAGCATTGATACATAGAAATTCAAATTGACAAATGTCAAGAAACTTCAACACACCCTCAAAAAATATGTAAAACTTCCGCTGCGGGATAGGGCATTTCGCGAAGCTATCTCTTTCAAAACTTTGCTTTCTCTTTCACTTAAACGTCAAACCAACTTGTAGGAAAACAAACCAAATTTTATATGGCGGGAGATATGATTTGTTTCGTTTGAAGATTAAAAGTTTATAATAAAGTGCAAAATACTACCTAAAAACATTGCAGAATTAATATTGTGTTTGCTTAAAGTTTTGGAAGAGTTATAGTTAAAAAAAAAACAACCTTATCGCGCGTGTTGTGGCGGCGGCAATATCAAAATAAAATAAGTTGTTTTTTGTATGATTAAAATTTTATGATAAAGTGCAAAATACTATCTTTAAACACTGCGGAATAAATATTGTGTTTGCCAAAAGTGTTGGCGGCAATGAACTTAATAAAATAAGAAAAAATGCCGACAAATTGTTGCATTAAAAACTGTACGAACAACGCAGTGAAAAATGAAGACATACGTTTTTATATATTTCATTAAGAACAAAACCTGAAATTCCAAATTTTCTGTCTAAGGAGAGGCGCAAACGATGGCTAGCTGCTATAAATTTAAAGAAAATTAATATTAAAATAGCTCGTGTTTGTTCCAGGCATTTTATTTCAGGTATGTTGATATATTTACAATAATGTAACCATTGTGACAAATATTATATTTAGGTAAATGTGCCAAACTGTGGACGATTTGAATCCGGATTGGTTTCCAAGCGTCCACCTGGGGTACGCCGGTATATTTAAGTCATCTCTATCACCTTTAAGATTCCAGCGGCACAAACAACGCATTGCCAGAACATTAAGTAGAAAAATACGAGATCTAAGTTACTTTTAACACTTAATAAACACTGATGTGCTATTCGATGGACTTCTTAGAGCACTTTATTTTGCTCTTGGTCACTTCTAATGTTTGATTGCTACTTAAAAGCAACAATCTTTTCCCGATTTCCGAGCATTTACGTGAATTTTTATAAAATTTCAAATTTATTCCTATCTTCCGCCATATAAAATTTGGTTTGTTTTCCTACAAGTTGCTCAGCTGTCACTTTCTTTTTTTTGCTCATGAAAACGAAGTTAATGATATTAAAAAGCGGAAAATACACAACCATGTTTGTCCTAATATGTTTTTAGTATATGAAACATCTAATTTAGTTAGTTTTATTAACCAAACAAGTTATATCAATCGTCTTTTAAGAATATATAACAAGCAACCAATAGCATTCAGTTATCTTAAAATGTGGTATTCTCGAACTCTCTCACATTCCCCAACGGTTGGCAACATTGATTTTATATTTTTGTATGTTTTTGCATGTCACACGGATTCTAAATTGACAGAACACCGCTAGAAAAACAAAACGGTGAATTTGAAAAAAAAAAAAAAAAAAAAAAAAATGAGGGGGCCAGCGGCAAGAAGATTGTGAGTTGGGGGTCTCTGGTTAATATATGTGGCTGAGGTAGGAGTGGTGACACTACCGAGTAATCTAAATTTTGCGAGGGTACATCTAGTCCAGATGAATCTAGTGATCTCGATGATTTTCCGATTGGAATTTAGTGCAGTGTTCCCACTTTTATGCGATTTTTTGCACTGAACCGTTAAGTATGTAGGTAGTTGGTGGTTTAAAGTTTGTGTTTATTATGTAGTTACCATACGTACTGAATAGGTTAACTACTGGTCGATGGTTGACTAATTAGTTAATTAAAATTAATTTTATTAATATTAAATAAATTTTAATAGCACTGTAAAAGTTTACCGGGAATGTTTGCCTTGAAACTTAAGTTACACATCCTTTTAGAGACACAATCATAAACCTTTGCAAACTCCCAGTAGCAGACGAAATGGGAAGAATATTGATGATTTGCGCAAATCCAGATTTAAACTAACCTGGAAGAGCCTCTGTTTGGAAGACGCCAATATTGCAGAGCTTACTTGGCAAAAGCTTGGCTTTTTACGCTATAAGGAGACACATTTCCTTCAGTGAAAATGTGGCTGCTGAAGTACAGAATTATACACCAGAAGAATCTACATAAAAAAAAACTAAACAGTTTTTGCAAAAAAAAAAACTCACTCCATGGCAGCGTTGCCGTTTGGACCCTTTAGGGGCAAATTGGACCCTTTTTGAGGCTCGGGGCCCTTGGCCCCCACTTTTCTAAATATGATCAAATTGAACCCTTTTTCAATTTAACCCTCACACGAACAGAAATTTAAATTTACTAAAGTAAGACTTGATTATTTATTGAACGAAAAAGAATACAAGAAAAGTAAAAAGTATAAATGTCTAGAAAATATCTACGGCTGGACGCAGCCGTTTCATTTTCTTCGATAAGCGCACCCATCTAAACCATCCAAAACCAGAACTCAAAAATTTAACAGAAGAAAGAGATAACACTTTTTTCCAAATAAAAACTTAGTAGGTATACGAATACAGAAAGACTATTCTAAAAAAGTAAAATGTAAATCAAACAGAGATTTTTACAGAGGGCCTTACTAATAAGTATGATTATTATTATTAGTATTGCGCAGAATATTTATTATTATTACTAGCTGACTCGGCGAACTTTGTTTTGCCCATATTCGTTAATGTAATGAAAATAATAATACCGAGCATGCATAATGCACATTTCCTTTACGGTTTTCTTCACAATCAAATCAAACGCGATCAGTTACAAAATTTCGGTGGATTGAGGTTGCGGAACAAAATTTTAACTGAGACCCCTTTCAATTTCAAATTGTGTAGCGGCAAGCCCGGCACATCAAAATAATTCAAAAATTAAACATTTTTAATAATTTTTGTTGTATTGGAAGTGACACTACCCGTATTTCTATTCCATCTATTTTATTTTAAATGCGGTTCTCCATACAAAGTTCTATCCCCAATCCCATCCCCGTAAACTTTTATTTTCACTACAAAAAGTAGCATATGTCCTTTCCACCAAGCACGATCCATTCCCGAGTTATGAGTGCACATACGGACGTCAGACTCTTTTACATAAAGCCGTATAAACCATACCAAAATAGTGTCCTATCTATCCAACTGTAACGAAGCATACAATTACTAGTTCTATCTTTCAAACTGTAACCAACCATACACAGGCACAAAATTTCATAGAAATCGGTTGATTGGTTTAGGAGATCAAGAACAGCGCCAAGAAAAAAAAAATCTACTCAAATTAATTTTTTTTTTTTTCACGCACGCATAATACACACATAAGTTTTCCGATTTCAACCAAACTTCACAAAAACTATGTATAGACCAATACCAAAGATTTATGAAAGTTTTGTTAAAATCGGTAAATATGTTAAGGCGTGAATCGGTGACAAACGAACACAATTTTAAAGCTTAATCCTTATATAAGTATAGATTATATATATATATTTTTTTGTAATAAATACAGTCATTTGTTTGGTTTTCTGACTAATAAATTTGTATGAAATGCACTGTTTTTTTTTTTTTTTTGCTTTATTAGTACCCTTTTTTTTGCTCGGGACCCTTTTCAATCCACTTTTTGAAAATTTTCAGCGGTAACACTGCTCCATGGCAGGCATTTCGCAACTGGCGGTCAAGATCCTAAACAAAGTTTTGTTTTTTAACTGGCGAAATGTACCTAATTGAAAATATGTAGTTCTGCATTCCACAACTTCTCTACAAATCACAAAAGTAAACCAATAATGCACCTGAAACTTCGCCCAGGTTTGGATACGTCAAAAACCAACACAAAAAAGTAACAAACTGCAAACCCTCGATGAAATGTCAAAAATAATATACAAAAACAGCACATTTCTTGTAAAATGGTTTAACAAAAAATTATTTATTGATTGCATTTGTAGCAAAATAAAAACTAACCTATAAACATAAATGTGTGTGTAATTTTCAAACGTTTCAAATTGCAAACATACTCTTACGAAAAACATCGCAGCACAATATCTTTTTCTCTTTTTGTTAGTTAAATAAATAAATAGGAAAACAAATCTCTGAAGAATGGTTAAAAATTTGCAATAAGAACAGTTTGAAGATGTACATAATATTTCTTCTCCATGTAGAGACAATACAAAAGTGAACTTAAATAAAAGGAAACAAAGGAAAAAAAAATAAACTATAATAAAAGCTTCCACCTCATATTTCGAAAGAAACTAACATTTTGCGATATAAATATAAAAAATAGTTATAACCCTTTTGTGTAACTTAAATCCGGCAAAAGTATTCCATTTAGTTCGTTGTGGTAACCCATAAATTTTACTATGTGTGCAAGAGATACGAATTTTGTATCGTTTTTTAGATATTTAACCTTGAATCGGTCAGATTTAAAAATACTAGTAACACATTTCTAAGAGGCTCTCAAGGTGAGCAGAAAATACAAAGTGGGCAACTGTAAAGCTACCATGGTATACATTTTTTTTTTTCTTCAACAAACGCAACTTAAATTGTATCTTGCTTCTAGTCTCTCATCATTAGCATATATTGTAATGTGGATATATATTTTTTAAATGTCATAGGAGTGCAGACCGCAATGAAAATGATGAAAAACCGGATTTTTTGTTAACACACAATAATGATTCAGAGACACCATACAGTCCGGCTATTAAGCAATAACCACACAGAAAACACGAAGCCGTAACTTCCTTCTTCTGGCGGGTTTTTTGGTGTGCGGTTTTTTTTTTTTTTTTATCTCAATGGGACGCGTGGATTCCCTTTCACTTGTTATGTTTGCCCGCACATTACTATATTACCGAGCACACAATTTGAAACAAAATAAAAAAAATAAACGCCAAAGAACCTTCACACTTATGCCGGAGAAAAATTACCAACCTTAAGATACAAAATCAAAAAAAAAAAAAAAAAAAAACAAATAAAAATAAATAAAAAATCTGAATAAACAGAAAGCAAGAGGCGATGAATACGATGAATAAATAAAATCGATTTGGATAGCAAAATAAAAAGATACGTATCCACAATCGCAAACATGAGTGTATGCAAAAACCGTTGAGAGTGAAAGTTTTCACTTTTCATGAGACGACGCGACGACGACGATGATGAAGACGAAGGCCGACGGTAGCTCATGTCGTATTCCTTTCTTCTTTTTCCTTTTTTTCTTTTTTTTTCTTTTCTTTTCTTTTTTTGTTGGCTTTTCTCATATAACAATGGTAAAATAAATAGTACAGCTAAGATTATTTACTTAATGACCCTACATGGACGCTACTGTGGGCCGGTAGAACGATGACGATGACGATGAAGATGTCGACGACGACGACGAGGATGAAGACGATTCTGGGTTCTGTTTGTGAACATCAGAGTGTGGCGGCTGAGCACCCCACAGCAAGTCCAGGCAATTGAAGAGTTGCGGATCTATCCTGGGTGATCCTGCTCTATCGCCCGCAGCTGTGATAGGATTGTTGTTGATGTCAGCAGCGAAGCAGTCGAATATGGGAAACAGATGATGGTCCGTCGTCGAGTTGATGGAGAGATTTTCAAAGTTGAATATGAGTTCATCGCCACTCGGGTGGTGGCTGCTGGTCGCACTGCTAATGCCGCTATCTGAGAAGACACTGCAACTATCCGATGAGGAGGATGACGAGGGGCTTATATTGCCGCCGCCACAACCGTTTGCCCCCTTGATGTCGCACGTTTCCATGAGTTTGCGCGATATCTCGTTTATGCTCTCGGTGAGGAGAGACTCGGCCGTGGGGCTCAACAGGAGATCAGTTGGTAGTTTCTGCATCTGCAGGTAATTATTGCTGAAGAAATCATCGCCGATGTGGATCCCACTTAGTATATCACCGTATCCGGAATCGCTTGAATCACTTAGGCTGCCTGCGTTGGTGTTCTTAATTAAGTTCGAACGATTCGAACCGATTACACCGACGTTCTTGGTGGCTCTCTCGAAATCTGTGGTGTCGGAGGTGTTATCCGAGTGGGATCGACGCAGGGGGAATGCCCATATGCGGCTCAGTGGGTCGCACTGACGGCAGAAGCACACAGATCCTGTAGCTGCATCCTGCTGCACATCGATGGGCGGTTCATCTCTTTTCAGATTACATGGAGTTTCGAATTCGAAACCGTGCATCTGTGGGAGCTGCCGATTTTCGATAAAGTTCGTCGCTACAACAGCTGCTTCCGGTTCACTGTCCACTTTGACGAAACCATTCGACGTTGGTGGTGGCAATGGTTTGCGGTCCTTTTTTCGTCGCTTGCGTGGCTTGATGATTCGGGGTAGGCAAGCTGCTGCCTGTTCGCTCTGGGAGTTGAGCCCTCCAAGTGGTCCGCAGTTACTGTTCTCCTTTATCTTGTGATGCAGTGAAAGTGCGCCATTTGGCTGATAGCTGCAAGCGTATCCGTCCGGCGGATTAGGAGGGTTCAGTGGTCGCATTTGACGATTGCTTATACTATTCATTCGATTTCGATTGTAGGATCCGGTAAGCAGGAGTGGGGCTCCTTGGGCATGCATTGCCAAACGAGTCATATCGTATTCACTCGTGTGTGGGTCTCTGTTTGAATTGTACATGTGCAGCGAGTTACAGGACATCGGCGGCGGTGCTGGTGGGGGAGACCTATGCGCCGAGACAGCTGGTTTCCTTTGGCGACGATTGGAAGAAGCAGCGGTTGAGATTAATGGTATCCCTGCCCAACCGTTGCTCGTGTGCCGACTAAAGCACTGAAGCATCGCATAGTTCTGGTGCTGTTGTGGTGGCTGATGATGGTGATGATGTTGCTGCTGCTGATGGGGGTGGTAGGCTAAATTCGGCGGCTGTTGCTGGTGATGTTGCTGCTGCTGCTGCTGCTGCTGATGCGTAGCAATTCCAAGATGATTGTAGAAAACATTTTGCGGTGGTCTACATCCTGGTGATCCCGGTTGCGGTACAACTCGCCCCGATACATGGGATTTCATAATCGAGTCGTCGAAACCGTAAAGAGCATTCCTTTAGCTTGTCGCTGGTCGGAGCAGAACCTTTTGATGCCAATCACACACGCAAACAAACGATTAAAATCCAATTTCGAAATACCAATGTCTTCTTTCGTTTATACTTTCATTCACCGTTCAACCGCGACATCAACGACCGACGACACTAAAGTTTTGCAACATTACCGCAATGACGACGACCACACACAACACTATCCGCGATACAACAAATATTCAACATTAATTTCTTTAAGCCGTCCTCCTCGACAAGAGCTCTTTTCGCGCAATGTAGCACTTAATATCTCTTCTTGTCCCCGACACAACAAAAACCAACAAATCAAAACGATTGTGTGTTACGAAATGAGCTCGATGGTGTGACACACTAAGAGGCGAAAAAAATCTCACGACCAACGACGACGAAACGACAGTGAGGAGCGCGCATTCAATACAAAAGCCGACCGACCGCTGTCAACGTAAGTGGCCAACTAAAAAAAAACTCAACAGCAACTCCTAACCAAGCCATGAAGAAAGATTTTCAAGCCGAGTTCGAGTGTGCTACCTAAGTGGTAGTGATCGTGAACGTGATGTCTGATACTCTGTGCTCTGTCTCTGGTCTGATCTCTGATGTGGCTGGTATAGTGGAATCGGTATGGCTTTGGAGAGCTGTTCAGCAGAGAGCCAAATGAAGAAGAAGAAGGGGAACAGCGAACACCATCACAATGCCATACGTTCCACAAACATTGGCTAAATTGGCGGCCCACGACAACATGTGGTGGATCGGATGATGGATACGCGTACGCACACCACAGACGTTAAGGCGAAACCAGGTGATTTGTTTACCCGTTCAAATCCAAAGCGATTCAGATTTTACGATGCTACACGTTCCGAATGTAAATTAGCTGATCAGCGCAATTATTTCACCGGAATTATGTAAATACTTAATGTTTCCGATGTCCGTCTTTATAATTTTAGCCGGCATAATCTAACCTACCGAAAACGAAAACGAAACGAAATAAATTATGTTGACTGCGAGCTGGCACTATATTCGACGAAAACGGTGACGCTTTCCTAATGGCTACAAATTAAAATGAGATTTTGATCCAGACCTGATTGATGATGAGCTCAATCACGTAACCTTTCAGGCAATCGTCGTCAAAGCGATAACAGTTCGTGGTGCTGCGTCCGCTGTCAAACTTGTCACTTATACCCTATTCATTCTGCATTCTGTAAGCCGAAACGTTCAAACGTTTTCGTGTGCACGAAGAAATTTGCTTGTGTAACATATGGCAAGTCATTCGTGCGCACGAAAAAAGTTTGATCGCGTCGCCTTACAGAATCTGACCCCTGGTTTTCGCGAAAACACTCGGAAACTTAATCGAAAATAGAAGCTTTCCCATATATATTTCAGTTTTCAAGACATTTTGAGTGCTTTTTCACGAAAACGACTTCCAGTCGTTGGGTTTTTGAAACAAACACACCTTTTGCAATATTCATCTAATTCAGCAGAACAGCTGACCAACTGAACAAATGTCACAAATGACAACATAAAATCATTTTCCACACTTACTTGATAGACTTATATTATTTTTAAAATGCTCTGAATTCATTTTATTTGCGTCAATTAATGCTATCGAAATTTGTAACCAAAATAGTTTACACAGAAGTTTCTCACAGCTGATTGAAAACTAGTTGGTGTTCGGTTCGGTGTGAATGCATCGACGAGTTTTCGATGCGGTGTGAATAGGCTATTAGGCACTGACTCAAAGTTCAATCAAATCTAGAGGTATCACAAAAACTGGCTCATAAGTTTAGGTTATGAGTGGGTGTGTGATGGAACAATAGCCAACACGTCCAATCGGAGACCGGTAAAGCCTATTTTTGTGCGACCCCTGATTAAAGTGAGACTGACATGTCAAAAGTTACTAGTCGGTTATTGAATAAATTGAATTGAAATTCGAAACCAGTTGCTGTTCCTTATGAAAAGTAAGTAAGTAAGTAAAATAAGGAACGTTTTGGGAATTTTTGAAACAAATATAAAGTTCACTTTTTGGAAATTTGTTTGGAGTTTTGCAGCATTTCATTTTGCAGCCTTTTGAATTTAAATGGCTTTGCAAAACAAAATATACCACCGACTTTGTGTTACTGCTCTACTCTGCACAAAGGTTAAAAGAAGTATGTCTGTCCCAAAACAGGAGGAATGACTTGCAACTAAAAGACTTATGTAAGTAGGATCAACTTTTGCCAGGGTCCAGATTAAAATATATAGGTAGGTATTTGTTATTTGTAGGCAAGCTGTTCCATGAGAAAATATCAAAAATGGATCTTTAAAAAGTTACATAGCAAGTGTTAAACAGAAAATGGCAAACAAAAAATTTAGACGAATCTTTAAGACCGAATGCAAAAGTGCAGTTCAGCCCTTTCGATAGCAAATGCATTTACGATTAATTGGGTCTAACTAAAAATCTCTCAACGCCCTTTTCCATTGAAATAGATTGGATCCACATATTATGGCCATTCAGGAATCATTTACAATCCAAATGTTCAGCTTACCAAATTCCAACACAGATGACTATACTTTGTTTGACCTGCGTCTCTCAACGTATCAACAACAAACCTACTGCCATCGCTTATTTAAACAAATTCTCTCTCACCTCATGCCTGTCATTGTTGAACACACTTCTTTGATGTTCAATAAATACAGGAATAAGATGTTGTTCAACTTTCTGAGGTCAAATATCCATACACTGTGAAACGCCCTCGTGTTCCAATAAAGAAATAAAGGTGTTACCCCAAATATAGATTACACAATAAATTATATTGGTAAGTGCACTTGAAGGTATGCAATTATTGACAATAAAGAGTTCATATCAATCCTATTTTGGTAAACAACAAAACAAAAGTCAAACACGATTTTTCCGGGGTCATATAACTTTGTTTCATTCAACAATGCACGAGTGTGTTGTAAAATGTTCATATTTTGATGATACTGATGTAACTGAAATTAACATAAATGGCCGCGTTCCACTGCCCGCTAGATGACTAGCGGAATGTCAAACTACATATAAAAAAAAATTACATTTTGCCATTTGCGCTAGACGTTGATCACTTTTTGTGAAATATCCCTTTCAGGGAAATTTCTCAATCTAGCGCAAAACTACCCGCTGCATTGAGAAAACAAAATCAACGACCTGTCAAAGGAAATCGTTCAAACGTTTACAAAATGAAAATAAATACGAAGCCGAGCAAGTGTAATTGTGATAAAATTGGTACTAGTAATGTAAATGAAATAGCAATTCAGATATTATTTTTATGATATTTGTATCATTTCTTTGATTGTAGTGGGGACTTTGCCGCTGCCGCTAGTGTTCTAGCGCGAACGTTCCTTCATCTGAGTCGAATTTACAAGTTCAGCAATACAATTAAATCGAACAAACCTCACGCCAAATTCAGCATGCCACTTGATCTGTCACTAAGAATCTGTCAAACTCAAAGAAACTGAGCGAAATCTCTCAGAGAACTGAAAATATACTCCAAAGTGTGTAGATAGACTTCGAGCTATTTTGAGCCACTTACATCCTTGACATCTAGTCCATATCACAAATAAATTTATAACTTGCCTTTTTTGCAATACCAGTATGTATATGAAAAGCTTTTCGAGAATATTCGAACACCGCCGAATTTTCTTTGCGCAATTGATTTTTAGACGGATTTTAAATTTGTTTGTCAACTTTGTGCAGTTGACATAATTTATCAGTACTTGCCGGTTGATGGTTGAAATTATCTGAGCTGTTCCGAGCCAAGAAACAGCTGAAAACGGGTTGTTAGTTTTGCTAATTTTCTCTTTCTCTGTCATTTTTGAGGAGAACGTGTATAGACTGTGTGATTACGTTCGATTTATATCGATTGCGTTCGACTTAAACCGCGTTCGCGAATGAACGTCCTATTTAAGAAAGTCTGACAGCTGGCGGCTGACTTAATGTGTCTCAGTTTTGATAGGCACAGGTCGGTTATATGAACAATTTTTTTTTAGTTGACGTCTATGGATGGGTAGCCAACGAATCTAGGCAAGAATTTTGTGACTGAGTACTAAGTTGACAGTTCGCATAGGTATAAGATAAAGTAAACAACTGCACTCTACATCTAATTTTCACAATATAGTTACTGTCCAGTGTCCAGTGACTTCGCCGACAAATCTATCATTTCTGTACATTGAAAAGGCGAAGGCGATAGAGGGTTGCTCATGAAGAACCTAACGTGGTAGTCAAGAAATCGCAGTAAATCCTTGTCAAACCTTGACAGATATTAACCGAAACTGGTTATCAAATACAGAGACAAAAAAAGCCGCCGAAGCTAAACGGCTATCAAATAAATGTCCAACTAATGACTAACTACATCCTTTAGCATCATGCCCTTATGACAACGCATAGTTTACTTCTTCGCTTAAGTTGGGCATCGCCTCTAACTTGTCCTCAACAAAGATCACCATGCAAAAGGAAAAACATAACACCACAATCACACTTCTCTACGCATCCACATCGTCTCGGCAAGCCGTAGTTAATTTTCCACTTGATGAATATCGGTTACAAGGTGTTCTTCGTATAATGATCTAGGTTTGGTTCTCAATCAGGGCTTGACTATGTACACCGCCAGCCAGTATTCTACTTACGGAGTAAAATAAATAGTACTCTACCGGTTTTTTTTTTTTTTTTTGCAACTTGCCATCTAAAATGCATGAACATTCACTGCAATTATTTACAGAAAGCAGAAAAATCACTGCAAAGAGATGCACACCGCGTTATAGCCACACGTATTCCGCGCCGCTGTTTGCAAATTGCCATAATGTCAGTGCACCTTTCTTTTCACATTTTGCATTTTCACGGAGCAGGGAAAATCGGTCAACGGGAACCATGCAATAGCACTCAACGACTGCTGTGCCGCTGATGGTTGGTAAGAAGTAAAACTTTCTCTTTTCTTTTTCCAAAAAACTCCCCCCGGAGCCGACGATGGAGCAGAAGAAGACGACGACAACTATGACTATGACTATGACTACGACTACGACCAGAGACCAGCACCAGACCAAGAAGCGGTCGTTGTTTTCGTTTTCATTTTCATTTGCAAATCTCTTGGATAAGATAGATAGATATCTCTCCCCTGATCATCGCTGTTCGTGGTTGATGGGGGGATCTCAACGGATCAGCAGCGCAGCTCACCGCTCAACATATTCACGGTTAAATGCATCCAACGAGCACAGCGTACATCCAATCTAATGAAAGTGCTTCGAATTTCAGTTGAGCAGCAGCAGCAATTTTTTTTTTATTTTTTGTATCCATATCCATATTAAACTGGTTACTGACTGTTGCCGACGCTGACTCGGTATTGCTATTGCTATTGTTGGTAAAAAGGGAGGACGACCGACTCGATGCCGAGTATCCAATCACAATTACTTTCGATTTTCATAAGATTTTAGTGTGGTTGCTTTGTCTTTAAGTGCAAACAACATTAAGATATCATTTGGAATCGTTTCGATCGTGACGAAACCTATTCTTAGACCAGCGAAGAGAGCGATTGCGCGGCATCACCGCAGTCGTAAGTATGTAAAAGTATAAATAAGCCATCGACATTATGACGCAAACTCACGCAAGGTTTAACAGCTTTTACTATGGAAATTAGATTACAAAAGCGATTGTTGGTAGAGAAAGAGGCAACAACATTTTTGAAGCCAAAACTTCCATAGTCTTGATGGTGGGTAGAGAGCTCGCAGCACATTTGTAAGTTGCGACTTAAAACATCGTTTGAATATGAACTAAACAAAACGTGAATTTAATTAAATACTCTTCTGAAATAAACATTCAAACAAATTCAAATTCAAATTCTTCTTGTACAATAGGGGATTACGTTGCTGATCGAATCGAACATATTAAAAAGTAAACTTCAATGTGTACTCAGAAGCTTGCCAATCAAAACAGTGCAGATAGTGTGAGGAAATCACGGTAGGTCTGTTGTAACTGCGATTAGCGTTAACCGCATCCGTAGATTTGGTGCCGTTTTATGGTCAAATATTTAATCGATTTGGGTTGTATTTTTAATATTCAATATTCTCCGACATACAATATACACAATTTTGTTTCAACAAAGATTAAGTTTATATAAATAAGAAGAGAATACAATTAGAGACATTAATATTTCATAAGAAACAGAGGTTATGTAACTTCAAAACAGACTAAAGTATGTACCTAATGTAATACCGGATAAAGCAGCTATTAGGTGGATTAGACGGATTCGCTGATTAGTAACTTCTTTGAGATACGAAGAAAGTCTTGTGACGAACGACTAAATAGACCATGGATAAAGAATTAAGAAGAAAGTTAAATTGGTCTAGTCAGACTGGTCCACTTAATCGGTAAAGATGGACTTAAGATTAGGCTTTTTTTATTATGCCCACATGATCTATATAGATCATTGATTTCTATGATTTACAACAATAATACGAGATCCAATTCTTGTAGTTTTCATTTTCCATGGTTTACAACAGTAATACGAGATCCAACTGTTGTTGTAAACCATATGAAAATGGATCACGCGGACATAATAAAAAACCGCCTAATAAATGGTTATTATACTACATATCTCAGCTCTTTGAGTCTACCCATCCTAGACACGGCAGAAGAAGTCTGAAGACTTATGGTGGCTTTTTCAGTTGCAAGAGAACCTCAACTAACTTTGATTTGGTGACAAGCAATTCGTAATCTAATCATCTTGTTTACAAGAACTCACACTACTGGACGTCTACAAACGTGTTTTTGTTATATTTTTGGTTCATACCTGTGCTACAGGTCGACTGTCTATCAAATTTTAACACCAACGGCATCTACTAGCTGTTGCTTAAATCATTATGTCTGGCTGGACGCATCATACATGTCGACGTTAAACTTGGTATCATCAACCAACCTTTCTATCTTTTAAGATTGGGAAATATTTGTTACAATTCTATTCCGAGCAGATGCAAAACTGCTCGGCAAAGGGGTTCTAAAGCCTGCCTGTAAGTCAGAGTGCACTCTGCATCATAATGCCCTCCAAAGGATTGCTTTGCACGTTTTAAGAGATGTGGCATAGCCATAACTCTTGTTTACACTTCAATCGAGAGCATTGGAAGTTGCAAGATTAAATGCAAATTTGATGTCGAGTGTTGTATTTTCCACAAGCGTGTGGATACGTAAAGCTAAATTTGATTAAATAGTTAAACATATACCAAACAAACTAAACGAAATGTTTCCCGTAATGGTGGAATGTCAGATGTTCGTTGATTTGTTAAGCACAAATGGGTGGAACTGGTAAAGGTTAAGCTCGAACTCAATCTCTTAACGACTTTTAAGATATTGCGACAACTTATTTACTCCCAATATATCTAGGAACTGGAAAATAGTCAGCGTACGCATAGAACGGCCTCATATATGCGGGATTTCCCTTCATGTTTTGCGGATGCCTGTGAAGCAATGGTAAAATCAATTGCTGTGCGTTAGTCGGGTAAAGGCTCCAGAACGGCCCGAACGATTTGAATGATTTTTGTTTTGTTTGGTGCGTCTTGAATCAGGGATGGTTTAGGAAAAAAGAAAAGGCGTATATTTCGTTTTTCACTTCAATTCAATTTTCTTCAACAATAATCATCTTTTATTTACCTACCTACAATTCTTTCGGGGTGAAACTCGATGACGATATAACTCGATAACCACTGGACCAATTTTTATGATTCTTTTTTTGTTTCGTTCGTATTGGTATATTTAAGGTTCAGGCACTCTTAAAAGATAGGATTTTGGACCCAATAGGCGGCTCTTTTGTCGATCTCCGAAACCGCTCAACCGATGATTTCAATGATATTTTGTGGATGTATATTCTTCGTCCCCGCTAAAAGTATAGGTAACTTTTGGACCTGATAGGTGGCGCAGTTGCCGATCTCCGAAACAGCTCTAACGAGTTGATTGATTTGTGGATGGGTATGGTTGTTTCCAGTTTGAAAAATAGGATAGTTTTAGACCCCATACGTGGTACTTTGCAAAATAAGCGAAATAGGAAAACTGGTAGTGGCACCATTAAAATTATAAATGGACATTGTCTAAATAAAGCACTTTGCGAAATGTGAGCAGGACTTAATAGGAAAGGTATGACCAAAGCCGGGTGGGTACAGCTACATATAAAAGAGCCTGACGTCCGTATGAACAATCGTAACTCGGGAACGAATCCTTCAATTTTTATGATTTTTGGTTTCAATTCGCATGGGCCCAAGGAAGGACGCTACTTTTTGTCGTGAAAACAAAACTTTATGGGGATTAGTTGAATTTTTTTTAATTCTTTGAATACTCCGGGCTTACCTCTATACAATTTGAAATTGAAAGTCGGCTGTTATAGTTTTCTTGCGCAGCCTCAATGCACCGAAACCTTGTAGCGGAACGCGTCGTTTGATTTGGTGGTGAGGGATCTCAAATCGAATGTCATGCAAGCGACGGTTTTGAGGGGAAAATTCAAAGGCAAACAAACATTCTCATTCCACGGATTCTGTATATTGTGAACGATTAGTCATTTGTATTTAAGCATCTTCAATTTGTACGTCGTGTACTGTAAAGCATTTTAGTCAAAAAGCGAAAGTTTGGCCGAAAGTCATTGCGGTTTGATTGTAACAAATCGACTTTACTGTACTTCAGTTTTCTATTGTATTTAATATAATTTTTGAAAAAGAGTTTAAATTGAATGATTTACATAAAGTGCATTGTGCATGCTCGGAATTATTATTATTATTATTTTCATTACATTAACGAATTTGGGAAATTCCATATTGCAAACAAAGTTGCATCCGTAAGACCCTATAACTCGAGAACGGATCGTCGGATTTGAGCTGTTTTTTCTTTGTTGTTTTGTCTAATTAGATGAGAACTTTTGCAGAAACCGCCATTCCACTTATAAAGCTTGTCTTTGGTAACATCAGAAAGGCTCATCTAAGAAATAGCTTTTTCAACGATCGCAGTTTTAGCGAAATAAGCAAACTGCAAACACCCTTAGACTGTATAAACAGTCAACTCTCAACTGATTTGATATGTGCATATGAAAATATTGTTTATTGCTGCCGAAGGTGATGCTAACTTAAAAAAAGAGCAATCCTTGTTTCATTTTACAGAATTACTTGTATAACCGTCTGGTAGATATGTATTTTAAGCCGTCATTCATTAGGTTAGGCGTGAGAAACTGTCACAAAGCGCTTTAGCAGGTTAATGGCCACGACTCTAGTGTGGCGTGGTCTGTCTGCTGGTTCAAACCATGACTTAGTTCACTGGTGATGGCATTAATGGGTGAACGTATAGTTTACGGAACCAGTGTTGGTGGTTGGCTAGCGGCTAGGCGTTTCATTCCTGCATTAGCTTTGTAACAAATGGTAGATGGATTACTTAAAGATTCATGTGGTTTAACAACGGACCTTTTATGTTGGTTCATATGCAAGGGGCGTTTTTAAGACCTGCAGACATAAGAAAAATGGAAACAAGAAGGGTACTGAGGTTTATAAAGAGCCTCAACAGCTCCCTGAGTTAAATAATAGAGGCCAACACAATAGATCTCTACTGGTCGCAGTGTACAGGGCCTATTACTTACAATATAATATATGTATAACCTAACTTTCAGCTTTGTAATAGTAGGTACGCGTCTCAACATAACATAAAAATTAAAACTATAAATTATCAAGACAACACGACTACCGACATCTTTTCCCATCAATACACCCCTTGTGCCATTCCACGATTCGCTAAGCTGCTATCAAACAATGCAATCGTCTCCTTTTAAACACAATTTCAAAACACAACTTACAAGACAGATTATCCAACATGTATGTGAGAAGCTTTTGTGTTCCATTTGGCTCGTTATATATAGATAAAAATTCCTTCTGCAGGGGGTTACCGAGAAGGCCTAGTACATGTAAATGAAATAACTTTCCGATTTCATAAGGTAGAACACGCAGACAATTGTGATTAAGAAGAAGTTCTCTGCAAAGCAAACAACAAAATAATATATTTCAATATGGCAAAGCGCATTAGATATGTTTCAAACAAACCTCAGTTGAATAAGTTCGCCTAGTTCAGCCGGTAGACTTCTCAATTTATTACTAGACACATCCAAGGTGCGAAGATTAACTAACAGTCCTATGTCAGAAGGCAACCTCATTAAATGATTATCATTTAGATAGAGAGCAGTCAGATGTTCAAACTGCCACAGCGAAGGACTTATGTTGCGCACATACCCTGAAATATAGAAAAGAAAGAAAAAATCGTTTCAAGCATTTTACATCGAAAGCGGTTCAACGCTTATACCTGTTATCTCGATTCCAGTCCAAGATGTCTTTTTACCAGAAGCAGCCTCCTCTGGCGACATAATAATTTGTTGCCTTCTATTGCTGCTTTCATATTTGTCCTTGCTACGAGACATTTTGTAACTGTTGCCTGAATGAAATGAAAAACCTTTAAGAGTTTATGGTTTAGACTCATTTGCGAAGCATAGAAGGTTTTTTTTTTTTTTTTTTTTTGTAAATGCAAGAGAAAAGTAAAAGAAAATATTTTGCATTTCGCAAGATGTTTTCCCTTTTTGTGGTTTAAATTTAAGAATTTCGGGTTTTATTTAAATGGTAACAACAACTAAAGAATTATGTAAAAAAAAATATAACCTTTCATAATAACCGGTTGTTGGTAAGCGTGTCTGCAAAATATTAATATATAGATTAGTGAAAGAAAATAAACAAAACAAAACGAAACAAAACAAACAAGCATTTTATATTATTTTCATTAATCAATTGAAATAATAGAAACAACAAACTGACAACACAGTCACTACACATTTATATTTATATATTATTAAAACAACTCTATGTAAAAGCCAAACTTAAATTCAAAGACATAACTTGTGTGTATTTTTATGTTTATATTTTTATTGTATTGTATTTCATGTTTACTTTGTGGCGAAAAAAAAAATGAATTAATTAATTTAGTTTCATCAAGCAAATAAGGTGTAAAAAATAATTTAGTACTTAAATAAATTTTGCTAGTTGCTTCTGTCTCCTGGTTAGGTCCGAGGGAGCATGCCAAATAGAGGGAATAATGCATTTAGTAAACAACTGCCAACATTTGAATTGTACTAATCAAACTTCGAGGTTGAAATATGTGAACAAAATCAGTTGAATTGGTTGAGGAACAGTCTCTTTTCTAATCCCAATCTCTATTTCGGTAAATTAAATTCTTGTGCAGCTCCTAGTAAAAAAAATATATATATTTCCACACGAATGTGCGCTACAAGTCATAAATAAACTTTTAGGGCAGAGCGTTTCGTCCAATTTACAGTCAACGTAAACGCTCTACTGAGTAAGCGATTCGTGCCATTATCGACAAAATTTAAACCACCTTTTCGCAAGCAGGAAAGCAAAATAAGTGGAATGCGGATTGAAAACAATGTTGCTGCGGTAGGTGAAACGTGAAAGTGGGAATGATGATCAGAATTTGTCGGATTTTAGAAAATCTCAACATGTTGGCCCTCACTCGACCATTTATTGGAGATAGGTGTACAAATTGAGGGATATTTGCACCATATGTTCGGTTGACGAAGGGAAATTGGATGAATATAAACTTTTTTATAGAAATGCTAAGTCTAGCGACCTATGGCTGTCAATGGCGAGTGCTTACAGGCAAGTTGATTAATTTGTTATTATTATTATTATTGTTATTTATTTATTATAAGGTAATTACAAATTACAGTGTAATATAATTAAAGAGCCTAGCTGCGGAGACTATTGGCTCGATTAATTTGTTATTTCAAAATTTACGTGGCAACTTTTTGCTTAAGAGCTGTCATCGCATATGTCCTTAATAATCAGCCCTATTGCGAAGATCAACTATCAATCGGTTGACGATTGACAAATTTATCAATTAAAGTTGATGTTGGTATTGCGAAAAACAATTGATAAAAATATAACCTTTTGTGAACATAACGCCAAAAATAAAGTTATTGTGAATGAAAACTCAACTTTGACAGTTCTAAAATATGTTTGATTTGAAGAGTGATTGTTACGATTTTTGCAAACAATTTAGTTAAACAATTACGAGTGTTAAATCTGTGAAATTTATTGAAAATCATGTCATCGGTGGAATTATTTTTTGATGATGTAGAAGACGAGACAGAGTATGCGGAATTGGCTGCTATACGGAGGAGTTTGCGAGATACATCTAAGCCCTTGGAACTGGAAAACCGAAGGTAGCTAATTTCATTTCCAAGGTATGCTTTTCAGGTGCAATCGTTTATTTTTTGGAAGATATTGGACACAAACTTAAACCGATTAATTGCCGCTCTGCTTGGTCTTGCGCAGTCAACAGCAACAACAGTGTCCCTTATTCTAAGTGAACTGCTAAACGCTTTATGGAAAATTACATGTGCCCAAAATGGATAAAATTCATTACACATAGGAAGAAATATATATATATATATATCTAGCCCGTAATACATAACAACAATAACAACTAAAAACGTTGATGTTAAACATTTTCTTTTAAGAGTCGTCCTTATCAACACCGAAATTGCGATTGATAGAAAAATTGACAACTACCAATAAAATTGTTCAAGATTGACATTCACAATACCGATTTGTCAACCGACAATTGCTGCACGTTCACAGTCGATCAACACTTAATTGAGAATTGATCTTCGCAATACCATTTAAAGTAATTTATAGATAAGTATGTATCGACTATCAATTGATAGTTGATCTTCGCAATAGGGGTGAATATTTTGCCTGCGAAAAGGAGAAGCACACAATTTATCTTTTTTGAATATTCCAGCACGTCTCTCGCTTAGAATCATCGGATGATAAGAAAACGACTCCAATTATTTAGTGCAACTTTCTATATTTATTGCATTTATGTATATAATCAATTGCAAGTTTGAAATTCATCAATTATTCCTGTGGGATATGTTTGTTGTTACAATTGACGCAATATGGATATTGTTTTTTTTTTTTTTTTTGTTTTTATTAAGATATTTCCAGTTTAATGAATTTTTATCTGTCATCTAAGAGATAAAAGGACCGCACTCCAATTAAAATTACCAAAAAAGTCATATAACCACATGTATTTTCTGATATTTCTCAGAATCAAGATGATGCAAGAAGATATATACGACACACGTGTCTAGATTTCATAATTTCAATTTCATTGGAAGAGGTTGTGCGTTCTTTCTGTCAAACGTCAGTAACCTATGTTACTTCCTATGTGTAACATTTGGAGTTGAATAAATGTAAATGTAAATGTGAAGTGTTATGAAATTACACTTGACTGCTGTATGACTAGCAACTTGGTAAAAAAAACATAATTGCATCTTAAACTTGACATTTGTGGTAGAAGTAGTACATTGGCTACATTGCCGAGTCTGAACTTTTGTAGATTTTAAACTGACAGCGCATACTTATGTGGTATTCGATTGGGCGCTCTCAGAGCAATCTTATCAGATATCACAGCACTTTTGGGAATCCAGATATTTTCTCAGATTTACCAACACAAGTGCGTTTGAGTTTGACAACTGGTGGAGGGCGTTTAGGTTTTCGTGAATTTGCTCTACAGCAAAGAAAGGCATTCCATCGGGTGAATTTATTTTAGTAAATTGGTTATGTACAAATATTTAAAAATCAATCGAGACGCAAATTTCGAATGTTTTAATATAAAATTTAACCAGTGAATGGAAAACGCTTTGAAAAGTGTTGAAGGCTGCACATATTCGAATCGCACGAATATTATCACAAAAAAGAGCAAGTGACGTTTTTAGTTTTTATGTTCGAAGTTTGATTAGCCACACGAAATCTGAAATCTGAGAGCAAATCTGAAGAAGCCCAAACGAATACCACATTAGTAATCCGTAGGCATTTTATGTATTAGTATTTGTGCGATTTTAACTCCCTTCCTCTCTCATTGAACTGGCAAACGTCTTAATTTATTTCGTATAGATTCGTCCAAAGCGGTCCTGGAATTTATGTTTCTTCTTATATTGTAATCAAAAATTTCGGATCCAAGTTCTATAACTCATGCGACAAATTTTCGCATCGAAAACTCAAGAACATCTTAGGGTGGTCCATCTGGTGATTTCTTTTTAAATCATAGGTTATTTTGACACTGACAGCTGTTTAGCGCTCGAAATCTTGACAGAAAGTCAGTTTCATACCTCCGCGGAACGAAATGATTCGGCTCTGCGAAATAAGGCCCCAATATAAAAATGAAAAAAGTCCCCAAAAAATAATACAGGCAACTCATTCCTTTTTTGGGGCCTTATTTCCTGATGAAAAGAAGAAATGAAGTAAGTCCCCAAAACTATTTTTTTATTATTAATTGTTACCCTTCCGACATGGAATACGTGTGGAGGGTATGCTACCCCTCTGCAACCCCCCTGCTTGGGTTTACTGTTAGATTACGGGGTGGGTGTTTGTTAGTTTATCCAATATCTACAACTCTTTTGGGGCCTTGTTTCATTGGGGCCTTATTTCCTACAGCCAAATGAGTCGCTTTACGCTTGAACAACGTTGTGAAATATTGAAAACATATTTCCAAAGTGAGTGCTGTGTAGCCGAAATAGTGTATTTTTTGAAAAGAAGTTTTTCCCGAAATGAAGCAAACATCGCGCCTGCTGTACGCTACATTAACAAAGAAAATTGCCGCATCTGGGTTATTGTCGAGAAGCCAATGTATCCACAGAGAGTGATAGTTTGGTGCGGATTGTGTAGTGGTGGCATCATTGGACCATTTTTTTTCTTCGAAAATGGGGCTGGGAACAACGTTTCGGTTACCAGTGGGCGTTACAGAGCCATGTTAAACGACTTTTTTTGACTGAAATTGAAGACATGGATTTGGACGACCTCTGCTTCATGCAGGATGGCGCGCCATGCCATACAGCCCATGCCACAATCAATCTTTTACGCACCCAATTCCCAAATCGTGTTTTCAGCCGTCTTGGCGATGTCAATTGACCGCCTCCGAACTGCGATCTTACCCCTTTGGACTTTTTTTTTGTGGGGAACCCTGAACGACCGATGTTATACCAACAATCCTGAACTGATTTAAGCACCAAGGCCAATATTATTCAAGCAATCCGTGAGCTACTGCCCGAAACCATCAACAATGTCTTGGAAAATTGCAGTGATAAAATGCGCTACTGCGAAGCCAGTCGAGGCCGCCACTTGAACGACCTTGTGTTCCATAATATTAATGGGTATGTTTGCTCTTGAAAAAAAATAGTAAGTTGGCGCAACAGGTCTGGAGGGGCCCTAGGCCTAGCTTCTCACAACCATTCGTTGTGTGAGTTTTTCAAGTTTGAAACGAATGGAAGGGATCTACAATTTTATGTTGACTCCAAACGGCTAATTGAGAAGGTGGTTCAAGACAGTTATAATACTCTCGGATGTTTGTCAGACGATCGCGAGAGGTGGCGCAGTAGAAAAAAAAACCCTAAGTTGGAATTTGGGTTTTTGCGGGATTCGAACCTCGACCCCTCGCTTAGTAGTCCAACACACTAACCACTAGGCCACTGCGCTCTTAACAAAGCCATAATACATAGAAAACATTAAATTTTGTTCATTTTATAGCATTTTTAAAAATAAACTTGTATTTGGCCCACCCTGTATATCGATTTATCCTGAATTGGATGCATTTGTAGCAGATCTACTACAGTTCTTGAGCAATATTTGCTATCCACTGGTTTTTTGCTACACTTCATTATATTTGTAACTTTTATAGCAATTTATGTACTACAACTGCCCGTTGTAGTTCTGAAAGATATTTATTCTTGCTGAATACAAAAATCGTGAAAAGTAAAATCAAATTTTGAACTGAACTTGAGTATTATGACTGAACGTGCTCTGAACCGAGCGTGCTCAAAACCAGAGACAATACTGAGATTCCCAACTTCGGCCGATTTCCCGTTACCTTGCCTACAAGCAATACTTGTATGAAGTGTACACAATTTAGTGCGCTAGAATTGATACATAGAAATTCGTATTGACAAATGTCACGAAACTTGAAAACACCAACACACCCTCGAAAAATATCAACAACTTCCGGTGACTTCCGGTGTCGGCAAAGTTGCTGCCAGCGTTCATAGAATTTTGTCCGTTAAATTTGAAATTATTCGTTACGCGTGAATAGCATTTTATTTTATTATTTATATATGAAAAATGATTACTGCAGAATAGTTGTAGGAAAATAAAAACATTTTGAACAATTTTTCTTCAGTTATTTAAGAAAAATGTACACATGAAATCAAAGTTAATGATATTCAAAAGCGGAAAATACACAACAATGTTTGCCCTAATGTGTTTCTAGTATATAAAACAACTCATTTAGATAGTATTATTAACCAAACAAATTATATTAGTCGACTTTTGAAAATTTATAATAATCAATTAATAGCATTCAGTTATCTTAAAATGTCGTATTCCCGAACTCTATTACATTCCCCCATAGTTGGTAGCGGTTGGCAGCATTGATTTTATATTTTTTGTATGTTTTTGCATGTCACACAGATTCTAAATTGACATAACACCGATAGCAAAACAAAATGGCGAATTTGAAAAAAAAAAAAAAAAAACTGATGGGGCCAGCGGCAAGAAGTTGGGGGTCTCAGTATTGTCTCTGCTCAAAACATTCTGATGTTTTTCTATTTTTCCTGTTTTTTTTTTCTGTCAAATGTGACTGGAAGTATGTATGCATATTGTGTAATCAGTTTTCTACTCAGCCTGCTGAGTAAACTTTTTCTGAGTTCATTTAGAGTGCTCTGATCATGCTCTGAACGAAAAAAAAAAAACACGAACTTTTTGTATAACAGTCCAGGTTCTGCTCTGAACTAAGAAAGAATAAATTGCTAAATAGATAAATTGAACGCGTGCAGCGACATTATAACCCCTTAATCTGTTTCACATTTCAACCACAAATAGAAATTTGATTTTAATACGATTTGCAAGATTTTCGATAGAATTTTGAAAGGAGGACAGCACCTTATGTTGTTGTACTTTCATAAATAGTCGATTGATAAATATTGTATTCTGGTTCTTTCTAGAAACTTTTCGGACCATTTGGATACTCTTTGCCACTAAAACCGAATGCTGGACCCTTATCTGTTGACTATATTACATAAATGTGATACATAATTTAAGAGCCATTTGCTGATATGATTGGAGTTGTTCCAAAAACTCTTGGGTGGCAAAAACGACCCTCAATAAGCAAATAAATTACTAAGGTCAATAGTTATCGATTACAATACGATTTTCAGTCATTCCTAACAAAGTTTATGATGGCAACATAACGATCTTTATTTTGTCATTATTACGCTTTTTAATCACTTCATTTAGCCCTTTGAAGAATAAACAAAACCAACAAAAATAAGATAACATTTTTCTTTACAAAATGATTCGTAATGTGGTAATAGATTGGGCTACTTCAGATTTGCTCATAGATTTTAGATCTAATCGAACTAATAAAAACGAACATAATCTAATCGAACATAAAATCGTCATTTGTTATTTTTTGTGTTGAGATTCGTGCGATTCAAATATGTGTAGCCTTCGATAAATACGAAATTTGTGTCCGGGTTGATTTCTAAACATTTATACATAAATAATTTACAGAAATAGATCCACCCGATGCAATGGCTTTATATATGCTGTAGAACAAATTTACGAAAACCTAAACAAACTCAACCAGTTGTCGAATTAAAACGCACTTGTATTGGTAAATCTGAAGCAAATCTGAGAAAAAAAATCGGGATTCGCAAAAGTGCTCTGAAATCTGAAAAAGTGCTCTAATAGAAACAGCCCAATCGAATACCACATAAATAGGCTTCTCTTAGAAAAAATCATCTCAAGAAAAGGAAAACAATGCCAATTTCTCGGAAGCCGCCTCAAAGTCTGCACGCATTTCTTATGTCGTTTTCGTTTTCCATTGGACAAAAAAGAAGCGCCCGGAAGAGTCCGGATTCCGGAATTGAAAAAATCACTTCTGAAACCGTTCCCTTGCTACAAAATATAACCTTCTGGTGATTCTGATAAAATAATTTCGCTTCTCGATTTAAGGTCAGAATCCAATCGAGAAGCACACCCACAAGCACAAGCACAAGTTCAATTTATTTCTTTTATGCAAGTCAGCTGACGTAGATTATTTTTTGGCATTTCACTAATACTTTTCTTGTTACATTGGATTACAGAATAATTGGATCCCGGACTGAAACCAATGGAAAACGACATAAGGTCTGTTCCCTTACTTTCTGGTTCGTTGCATTGAAGCACAAATTTGAAAAATGTGAATTTTTTCTCGGCGGGAATATTAAAACAGCAGTAGAACAAAGAACAAATTTATATTTAAGAGCAAGAATTGTTTTATTGCAGAAATTAAAAAGTTCAATTCGTTTGCTTCGTACATCTATTTTAATGTTATACAAGCAGCAGTTACAAATTAGCATTTGAACGATTTGACAACCATCTGTCAGCAATAACCAACAGCCCAAAGAAATTTCTTGGGCTAATTTCTGCAGGTTTTTTTATGGAGGGGAAATGTTTTGTTCTCTCTTTTTGGCTCATCTGGCCAACTTTTGCGTAAAGGAACGAAGCTTGACGATATTTGGCTAATGTTTTCGAATGCATTACTGTTAGGGAACAGACCTATTATATTGTGGTATAAACAGTCATTAGTCATTAGGTTAGAGCACCATTCAAACAGATGATGTTAGTATACAGTAGCAGTACCCCTACCCATTAGCCGGCAAAGCGATCATACTCAATATAAAGGGTGTTTTTTTTAGAGGTATAGAACTTTAAGTTGGCAACACTATTTTAACTGGCGTACATTTTGTCAGCTGTTAGGTGATTTATTTTTAGTTTGGTTTGGCATTTCAACAAATTCCAAAGTGTGCAAATTTATTTTGAAAGTCTTGGTTCTGTTCGAAATACGTATCGCGCACTACGTTCATTCTAAGGTGTTTAGCGATGAAACCTCACTTTTGGGTCAATGGGTACGTCAATAAACAAAACTGCCGTAGTTGGAGTGATGATAATCCTCAAGTGTATGGTGAGACACCGTTACATCTACAAAAACTGACTGTTTTTTGTACTTTATGGGTTGGTGGAATAATCGGTCCGTACTTCTTTAAAAACGATGCTGGCCAGAACGTTACAATCAATGGTGACCGCTATAGAGGCATGATTACTGACTTCTTCGGTCATCAATTGAACAACCATGATGTGCAGGAGCTGTGGTTTCAACAAGACGGCGCAACATGTCACACAGCTCGTGCCACAATTAATTTATTGAAGGAAACGTTTGGCAACCGCATAGTTTCACGTTGCGGACCCATGAATTGGCCTCCAAGATCGTGCGATTTAACGCCGCTTGACTATTTTCTGTCGGGATATGTGAAGTCGCTAGTCTACGCCGATAAGCCCGAAACGATTAACCACTTGGAAGACAACATACGCCGCGTTGTTGCCGATATACGCCCACAAATGTTGGAAAAAGTAATCGAAAATTGAACCTCCAGATTAGACTACGTCCGAGTCAGCCGTGGCGTTCATATGACGGAAATCATATTTAAATTATAATGCCAGAAGATTATCTTTAGTAAATTTCATGTCAATTTAAAAAAATCATCTTTGTTTTATTTCATTTCAAAGTTCTATACCTCTTAAAAAAAAAAACACCCTTCGATTTTCAATCACCATAATGTGCATGGTGCACCTCGAAAATAAAATGCCATACGATAACATAAAACTAGTAAACACAGAAAGTGTGTCGTATTTAAGTGAATTTTTTTGAAAGATAAATAGATATATGTACCATTTCATTCAACTGGGTAAATGTTTTACTCAGCACTGAAAGTTTTCCCGCCATTATCATTTAAGCAACACAAATATTTTCTGTATATTCAAGTGCACCCAAGTAAGGAGCTAAGCATCCTAATTTATAACGTAGTTTATACCTATCTATGGAGAGTTTGTATTTATGCGGCAGACACACGATATTTACGAACCAGATCATCAAGGTAATGTCAAAAGAACATACAAAAACGGCTGCTTATTGACAGATGTTGTTTTAGCTTTAAGAACGCACCGGCTTTTGCTTTTGTTGGGTTTGGCGTGAATTTTTTTTTTTTTTTTTAAATGTGTATGTAGGTACCTACTTTTGGTTCGAATTTCCACCTTTCCTTTTTGTTCTGATCCCAATTCAGCCGTAAATAAAACAGCTTTGTTTGTACACACGTTTATGATGTATATTATACGTAAAAATAGATTCCTGTGAGCATCGATTTAAAGTCCATTGAACTTCTGAAGGCGAGACTGTGAATCAGATGATCTTTGATTGAATCAGAATATGATAAATTTGATCAAATGCTATGTTTGCACACATCCACACATCCTACAACGACACACCTGTAGTGGAGAGTCGGCGCATTGAATGCACTGCTAAAACATAAACACGTTATTTTGAAGCGCGAAGTTCCTTTAAAAAATCGCTTAAACACTGTTATTCCTGTGACACACATATGGTTTCGATACCATGGTATCGAGATGAACCACATTTCTGTCAGGGTATACTACGGTCATACCATGCGAGCAATGTCGTTTGAGCGTAGTATCGATACTAGAGTTTTTTGCGTGGTATAGCTATCCTCCTAGCGAGAACAGCGCCACTCTCATGTAGTGGAGATTAGTTTTACTTAAAGTACCTATCATTTTCATAGAAAATACTTTAGTATTCCCAACAGGGTGTCTGTACTAGGTCTGTGTCACGGGTTTTATTGTCTGCCCCAGCATAGTAACCAATGGCAACTGTCGGCCTATACTACGTTGTATAGTGTGTCACCTAGCATGGTATTGACGATGCCATAGTATTGATACCATGGTATCGAAACCCTATGTGCGTCACAGGCATTACGCAAGTATGATGTGCATAACTGTCATTGAATAGACTCTCTTGGCACAGAAGATGACTGTTAAGTTCTATATTTAAAGAGCTCACCAAAATCTGTGTCGTGTCTTGCTGCCAAAATTGAATCAACAACAAGCCTCAGGATGCATGCTATAAAAAAAACGTAAACCTGCACCAATGTGAGGACTTTGAGCAAACGCCAATGTGCCCATTGTTCTTCACCCGTTATTTTTGACAGTGTGACAAATTTCAACATGGCGACATTAAACTTATTTAAAAGGAAAACTGATTCTCATATCTTCAAATGTGACTCAATAAAAATTTATATGGTGACTAAATAGCAACAACTGTTTGCTTCTGTTTTAATTTCTTCATCACAGACTAGGCCAGGACTCTAATATTGCCCCCGTATAAGGAGCTTGAACTCATATGCATCAACTTAACCTCAAAAGAAGATCAATCATTAAATCTACAATCGCTAGAGCAAGAAGACTAGTCGCTGACCTACAGCTATTGTATGATAGAAATGATACACAAATAGGTATTGAACTTGTGAACAGCTATTGGGAAAACGTCATTCTAACTATTGTGTGGGAACGTACTTAAGCAACTTAAACAAGTTGTAAAATAAGGGACTGTATATGCTTTCAGACACGGCTAACTTGATTACCCTACGCGGACTCGATCTATTAATTTAAAAGGCAGTATTTTAAACAATGTAGATAGAGAATATTATCTCATCGAGAGAATGACACGTAGGACTATTAAAACTCCAAATAAAACATCCATTTTAATTGTTTAGTAGGAAGGAATAACAATGCGCTATCAAACCATCATGTAAACGTTTTTATTTTATTTTCTATACGCAAGTGTATGGTTAATCTGAACTGTTGCTGACGAAAGTAATGTGGTATTCGATTGGACGCTCTCAGAGCACTTTTTTTGCTCTCAGAGCAGTTTTTATGTTCGTTTGGTACACAAAAAAGCAATCTTTTTCAGGTTTCAGCGCACTTTTGGGAATCTAGATATTTTTTTTCAGATTTACCAACACAAGTCCGTTTGAGTTTGACAACTGGTGGAGGGCGTTTAGGTTTTCGTGAATTTGTTCTACAGCAAAGAAAGGCATTGCATCGGGTGAATTTATTTTAGTAAGTTGGTTATGTATAAATATTTAAAAATCAATAGAGACGCAAATTTCGAATGTTTTAATATAAAATTTAACCAGTGAATGAAAGCGTTTTGAAAAGTGTTGAAGGCTACACATATTCGAATCGCACGAATATTATCACAAAAAAGAGCAAGTGACGTTTTTATGTTCGATTATCCACACGAAATCTGAAATCTGAGAGCGAATCTGAAGAAGCCCAAACGAATACCACAATTTGTGCTAACCTAATTTCCAAGAAAGGTATTAAAGGCGCAATCATACATATTTTCTCAGACAGTCAAGAAGCTTTGGCGTCCAATACAATGGACTCTAAAATAGTAAAGTACTTCCACGATGCTCTGCAAACCCTAGCCAAACATAACACAAGGTAAAACGTGGCTCGGTGCCGGGTCATCAGGATAATACAGGCAATGAACATGCAGACAAACCAGCTAGGGCTGGAACCCTACTGCACAGTCAATTGGACTACTGCGCTAAGGCTAATTAATGAATGGGAAAACCAACTTCGTTTTGAACACTGGGAACATGTCCATGGTCTAAGACCATCCAAAAGATTAATCAAGCCTTACTCCTACAAGAAAACTCTTATGCTCAGTAAGGATAATATAAGAAAGCTAGTGGGTTTTCTCACAGGTAACTATGGCTTCAGATATCACATCAACCAAATGAACCTTTGTCCGGAAACAGAATGCAGATTCTGTCTACAGGATCTTGAATCCTCTGAAAACATTTTCTGTGACCGGCTTGGTCACAAAAAATATGTCTTTTATAGATAGTACACCAGCAGATATAGTGCACTCTGCTACTAAGGACTTATTGAATCAGGGAGGCTGCACGTCTCTTAGATTAACCTTTCCCCAATGATACAATAGATCTTTTAGGTCGCAGTATCAGCTACTGGACATGGGTATTATTTAGTGAAAAAAAAAATGCTATTGCATTTTTGCAAGGTTTTAGGTCTTCTGATGAAGTATACCCAGAGAATGGTTGAGAAACTGAACCAAATTATAAGGCAACTAAACAAACAATTAACAATAAACTAATTAGAACTCTCCCTGGTTTCCCTACACCCCGTGTTTACGTATTTGAATTTATACTGCTCAGTTAGGATGCACTCTTATTAGAAACTACTTTGACACTATACTCTGTCCAAGAAAAATTGTCAGTACAGGCCTTATGGGAAGCTCTTTTTTCTACCAGTGGTGCCTGTAGTACTCTCACGGCACTCAAACACAAGATTTGCCACTGAAATAAAAACGAAACCACTGGCATTCCAAACAATTTTGTTGTTGTAATTTTCCTGAAATTCGCATACATCCCTCCACAACCAGTCTGCCACACATTCGCTGGCAGAATGAGCACGATCGCTTGTGTTCGCTTGCTATTATCATCAACCAAAATAAGCAGTGTGAGTGACTGAAGCACATCAGAGAAGTGTTACCATATGGCAATGTTAGCATATCATTAAGGGTTTTTCTTTGAATTTTGTCAAAGAACTTTCGGTTTTGGTGCTTTTTGGATCTTTTTGGAGCTTTTGAGAGCGACATATTATGTGGGGTGTTGCCATTCGGTTTTAATTTGTTTGTATTTCTGAAAGATCCAATAACATTCGGTTAAAACAAATTTTTGAATGTTGTCTTTTAGAAATAATGTTTATTCGTGAGGTGTTTTAATGCATTCATTTCACTAACGCAACAAGTGATCATATGTGCGTTGTAGAGATATTGCAATAAATTAATAGTGATTACTAGGGCAACTCAACCGGATTCATGCAAAAGCATGGTATTTTAAGGGATAAAATTTGATTAAATATTTTATTATAGAAAACTAAGTACAAATTTTCAGCCTTATTCGTAAGGGCATATTTCTGCATGTTTTGGTAGGTATAAATGCATATTTCACTTTGTAGAGCATATTTTTCACACTGAAATATCAAAATGATGAAGCAGGTAGACCTATACTGTTTATTTTCGGTCGTTGGGTTTTACCACATCCGGTCACTCCTCTCCAGTAAAGTAAATGCCTTGAAAGGATTTTATGGTCCTTTTTTTTGCTACTGTTTCCGCGAAGTTCTGCATTGACGGGTAATAATAATTTAACAAATATGTAATCTAGGTATATATGTCTATATTAAAAAATGTATGTAGAGCTGCACAAGTGCAGTCCTTTTACCATCTGTTTAGGTAAATGATATTGCGTCGTGGTTATATAATTGCCTGTTTGTGTATATAAGGCGGAAACAATGGTTGTTATCTCAATAGCGGATAGTGCATCTAAGCAAGTGGTTAACTTTATTGTGCATATGAATAAACAGAAACATGGCTACAAAGTCTTCAAAGGATCTAAGTGTAGAAAAGAAACAACAAATTGTTGATGCAACTGAAAAATTCTATGACGTTTTTAAAAGTAAATCGGAAGCCGTAGGAAATGCGGCTACTGTTTTTTTCTGTTACGGAACGAACTGTATACAGGCTTTTAAGGGAAAAAGCAATCAAAGGCCACAATTAACCACCAAAGAAGAAAAATAATTCCGGTATCAAGAGCAAGGTGGATGATTTTGACAAATGTGCGATTAGGCGGATAGTCCATCAGTTTTTTATGGATAATGACCTTCCAACGCTAGACAAGATATTATTTGAAGTACAAAAAAGTGAAAATATAACAAAACTAAGCAGATCAACTTTGCATAGGTACAATATTGCAAAAAGATCTCGGACTTAAATTCGTCAAACGTCAGCGAAAGAATTTGTTGTTGGAAAGAAGTGACATTATTTCTTGGAGACGAAAATATCTACGCGAATTAAAAAAAATTAGAGAAGAGAAAAGAAAGATTTATTTTACTGATGAGACCTGGCTAAATTGGAAGATGGTAACCCTAACAGTATTGCTCTCTGAGCTATGGCGAATTATCATACACACTATGGCAACCCTGTGAGAGCTTTAAAAAGGGACAGATTTATGTAAGTCATTGCAACCAGACTGAGAGACAAACATCCTATCTTCCCTGTACTGACAATTTTTCTTGGACAGAGTATAGGTTAGGATTGGAATGTCATCCTTTTCAATGACACTTAAAACAAATTATGAAATCATTTGAACATTATTAACTTATGCGATAAAAAGCTTTTGGGGGTAAGCCTAGGCGCGGATACGCGTTTTTCGTCAAACGATTATTCAGGACTCACGAGTCACGACTGACTTTAGTATAAAAGCGCGCTTAGGAACGTTCGTTTGCATTAAATGTTTTCTCTTTTTTGTGCAGTCGGGCGACGGAAATCAATCAATTACAATCAATTAAAATTGCCCTTTGTAAGTGCATTAAGGGAAACCAATTTCAGATCGGCACGCAATGTTTTGACAGATGAATAGTTTTGTATATATATGTGCACGTACACCCTTAACAAATCAGGTGTTATAATCTGATCCTTATTCGAGGAACCTTTGAGTCAAATACTGCTAAAAACCGGGAAATTGTAAGATAATAACATTACCGAATAATGGACCAAATCCACGGACCAAGGTGTCAGTCTCAAAGATGGTTTAACGCACCTCGTAACAAGTGAGCTTGGGTTTTAACTAGAATCATGGATGCTTAGATATTATCTTCATAAAATGGAAGTATCCCACGATGATTCCTTGCGGCTCTGCGGAAAAAAGACATCGAAACACTCTAAATGTAAATGTCCTGCTTTGGGGAGGCTAAGATACAAGAGAGATGAAACGCAGAAGGTTACTGATATATTGCAATAGCCTTAGACGCAAATAGGAACCTGGTAAATACCTTTGTGGTTATTTTTGTAAGCCCTAACTGTCACACAAGAGTTTATTGTGATTTTACATTAGGATTCGAAAATGCCATAATGTATTTTGAAATTTTAAGCTCTGTTTATTTACAAACGCATCCCGGAAACAAGTACGAAACAAGAAGTTTGCATGTTCTCTTCTTGATGTCAGTAGTACCACAGTCCAATCCAAATTGTACTACGTATTGGCATCTTTTGCCACCCACTCTTACCCTCATCCACCCAACTTGTGTGCACTACCCGGCAAATTGGTTTAAATATTTTCAAATACATATAAGTAAAAGCACTAGCCACCTACCTAACAATTTTCGATTGTCGTTAATCAGTCCCACCCCAGCGCAATCAACAAAACTGTCAAAGGTGGTTCATTTTTTGTTGGTGAGCATGGTGAGCATAAATTATAATGACCCCAGCCCAGTCCACTCCATTCTAGAAACATTTTTGGCAAAAATGGCGAAGAGTATCATCAAGTGACGAAACCTGTGCTCGTGTATTGAAACAATATGGTTAAATATCCCGTGCCGATACGCTCCGAGGCACAGTTCCTTTCCTTACACAACATTTTGTTCCTATTTTTCTATAAAACAATAGCAAATGAACCAAAACACGCGGGAGTAACAACATTTTGTTATTTATGTGAATGCAAGTATGTATGTAGTATATTACTAAGGAAAAAAAAAAATTAAAAAAAAAAAAAGAAAAAACGAAAAAAAAAAGTTGGCAAAAGGAAAACAAAGAAAAATGTTTTGCAAACCTTCATCTACTTTTACCGAAAAACTTTTATATTTTTGTGTTTATATTTTGAACAGTATTTGGGGAAAATTGATGCTCATTTGTTTTTAGGAAGAAGAAGGGAAGAATAATGCGAGTTTTCTGTAACGAATTTAGATACTACACAATCTGGAGTACATGTATCGTTTGCACTTATTTACTGTTTTACTTAAAAATTCATTTCTTTCTTTGATTTATTTTGGCGTTAACATTGGCAGAGGTAGATATTCAGCATACAGTACCTAGACATGGATTTAACTTTAGGCTTTACCACTCCGCTAAAATAAATTTTAATAAAAGTTTATTTTCTTTGCTTTCTTGTTTTCGCAAAAGAAAGTTTTTTTCGGGTTTGTGCACACCAAAGAAATACGTTTTTCTTTTGCTTTTTCGTTCTTCCTTAACCACAATTTTTTTTTTTTTTTTTTTTTAAGCTACTGCTTTTGTCACAAAAACTTTTTCCTTTTGTTTTTTTTTTACCACATACGGATGTGGGAGACTTGGTAGAAATTTATTGGTCACACTTTTAGGATAATTTATAACTAAAAACAACCCTTTTTTGGATTTAACTTTGAATAATAAAAAAATAATATATTGAAAATGTTTGGCGAAACCGCAATAAGATTTTTTTCCGTCGTCTATTTTGGTGAAATTTTTTTTATTAGAAATATGACACAACACAGTCACACAAAGCAATTCACCACTGAGTGATGTACTTTCGGAATCGAAACAAAAACTTTCGTGCAATTCGCAAAGCGTTTGCAGTGCTTTCTCACTGTTTATCACTTAAATTGTAATGTTTTCAATAATTTGCACAGTTTATTTATGGTTTGTAGTTAATATTTTGATGGAAACAGTTCATTGCACGAATTACGAAGTCAACGCTGTGGATACATGTCGCGTCGCGTTTACTGAGGTCTGCTACTTTTTTTGGGCTTGTAGTTGTACGATGTGGTGAAAACATTTACATTGCGTATTTGTCAAGTGAAGCGGCAACTTCAACCGAAACGCAGAGAGGACACCAACCGAGGTTTGCGTTTTGTACTTGGTTCAGGTTATAAGAAAATCAGGTGAAGATAATTCAGGGGAACAGTTAAAATACTCTGTGTTAGGTCCTGCCCGCATCGATGTTCAGTATTTTTTCTGTCGTTTTGGGACATTGGGACAGAAAAAACACTTTTTTCAGATACAGAGCATTTTTTCTGGGGCCAAATTCCGCAAGAGTGAGTTTTTTTGTGTACACGAAAAAATGTATACACTGGCTTGTTCTGATTCCGCAAGAGTGTAAGTAGGCTTTTTTGACAGTTTTCGTGCACACAATTTAAAAAATGTATTCACTCTGTTTTCGACTGGGAGTTGAAGAATTGAAGCAAAAATTGCGAACCGAAGCCAATGAAAAAAGCGAGTGATGAACAAACAGAGTATTATTATTGGTCTTTATGGAGCAAAACGTAGATTTCGCTCATGACACGTTTGTTTTTTCTAATATTATGTTTTCCTATACATATTCAAATACATTTTATTTTATTTTATTTTATATTTGAAACAGATGGGGCTCATTTCATTTCATTTCCTGCAAAAATATAAACGATAAGATAAAAAATAAGTTTACAATTTAATATACATACCGATTTTTTCGTCTTGTGTCCTTTCAATCTCGTTAATTTTCCCTTTTTTTTAAAGAAATTCTGTCAAACTGAATTCAGCTCTGTCGGCTGACAAAAAATGATTCACTCAGCACATTCAAACTCACAGCACGTTGCGGAATCGCGTGAACTGCGATTGGTGTACATGGGCAGTGAGTGTGAGTTCTGTTAAGCGTGTGCATTAGCAAAAAACTCACTCTTGCGAAATTGGGCCCCTGCTCTCGAAATAAGCTGGCTGTCAGATTTCATGTTTCATTGGCCGAAAAACATTTTTTTTTTTAGAGTCAGAGCAATTTCGCTAATGTAGATTTCTGAGTGAGACTTACACCTACTTATACTAACACCAAACATTTGTCATTTGTCACTTTAAAATGTGTTATTAATTAATTAATTAACGTTTATATACGACAAGTTTGTGAAAAATAGAGAAAAATTTACATTGGGCGCTGCAATGGATATCAACATAAATTAAGTGGATTTTTATAAACACAAATTATAATTCAGAACATATGACTTTTAAAACATGGACCGGCACTAACGCAGAGTAAGAAAAATTTCGTTTGTGTTCGTTTGGGCACGAAAAATCTGAATTTTGAGTGCAAAATCTGAAAACCCCAATGGAAAACAAAATAAATAAGTAGGTATCTACCAAAGATAATGGAATACAGAGAAAGATAACTTTCCAGTGGAAAGGCGGATGCCTACAAGCTGTTTTCCTGAAAAATTCTTGAAGTCACGCACACTTCCTTATTTCTTTTGTAGGAAATGCGAGTTCATGAATTGGACTTTAATGCAAGAATTCGGTATTCAAGAATTTGGTATTCTTTAACGTCCATTTCACTATTTTTTTTTTTTTTTTTTCAATTTAATCAAAGGGTCCACAAAAACCCGTTGTTGGTGGCGCAACAGATCCATAGAGACCCTAGGCCAAGCTTCTCACCAGGCATTCGTTTTGTGTGCGTTTTTCACTTTTGGAACGAATGGAAGAACTTTTCTTGATGAAACTTGCACTAGCTTTTTTTGAAAGAAGTGTTTTGTTATTGAAAATAGTCCAGAGATATTGGCTTTGGAGGATGGATCGATTGTTCAACAGCATTTGAAAATAAAACACGCACTTATTTCATCGTGGACTGTGGTCAATTTTCCAGATTTCCCCACGTCGACCAAAAAAAAAAAAACTAAATCTGGGGGGAAAACCCCCAAACTGGCAACGATTTCGTATGAGACAGAAAAGTTAAGGACTATTCACATGAAAGCGAACTGCGAACAGATTAATGGCTGTAGGAAATAAGGCCCAAAAAGAGAAAATGAAATAAGGCCCCAAATTTGGGGTCTTATTTTACAATGAAATAAAACCCCAATTTCAACTATGAAATACGGCCCCACTGCGATGAAAAAAGGCCCCAAAACAAAATGAAATAAGGCCCCAAATTTGGGGTTTATTTAATAATGAAATTAAAAATAATAAAAGTTACTTTTTATTTAATATTGTTGATATTGGATAAAATAATTTAGATTAAAGAAACTTTTTATATACTCAACATCGCACTCACCCCGTAATTTAACAGTAAATCCAAGCAGGGGGGCAGCATGGCCCCCCATACGCATTCCATATCGGAAGGGTAACAATTAATAATAAAAAAAATAATTTTGGGGACTTATTTCATTTCTTCTTTTGGGGTCTTATCTCATAATGAAATAGGACCCCAAATTTCATTAGGAAATAAGGCCCTAAAAAAGGAAATAACACCCCAAATTGTATTAAAAATCGTTGTTGTTTCCTGTATAATTTTTTGGGGCCTTATTTCATTTTTTTTTTTGGGCCTTATTTCGCAGAGCCCAGATTAATTTATGTATTTATGAACTGAAAGTTGCTGTTTGTTCTACTGCCAAAGCATTATATTTAAATACCTAATCCAACATCTAATCTAAAAAAAATGTTTCGTCTCAATTGATCTAAATAGCTAAATTTACAATAATTAAAGACTTTTCACACGTAGTTTCTGACACTTCATTCACATAAAAAAATTTTTTGGTCGCTGATACCCGCGTAGGTATCAGTTTCATTTTTAAAGGTTAAAGGTCGTTCGAACTTAACCTTCAACAATGAAAATGATTCGCGGGTACCTGCGAGCTGCAACTAAAAAAAAAATATTCATGTAAATGCAATTTCTGAAACTACGAAGGTATTCGCTTGTTCGCAGTTCGTAATTCGCTCTCATGTAAATAGTCTTTAATTGGATCCGATTTACATGGAAGATGGAACTTATAATTTCTTATTAGGTAGGTACCTATATTATGTATTATATAACTTCAGTCAGCGGTGATTTTACTGTACACCTAAACACATAACGAATATAACATCTAGATAAGTACTGCACGCAACTAATATCCAACTTCTTCGTATGACGCATTGTGCTCACCAATGTGTTTCAAGTTCAACTCCTAGAAAAAACACTAACCACACCTTACAAGTTTTACTGCTTAATTTCGAACAAAAGTTTGACAGGCATCCAAGAGTATAACAACTGCCCTGAGAAAGCTCAACTTCTCCTATTCGGTCGGAAAACAAAACTCGTGGGAAACCGGCCTGTCCATGTCCTATGCAATTCTGTAGAACCAAATTTGTAAAACAAAATTGCATGTCAACATAGGCCTCAAACTATATTCAAAGCCCCAAGTCCCTGCAATGCAAATAAATGAAACGAAAACCCATGAATATTGCTACGTGTTTATTTCTATGCAAGTCTTGTAAAGAAATAAATATATAGTACACACACATTTATATATATATTTTATAAAAAAATGTCCCCTTAAAATCTAGCTTCTTAAACAAATGTTTTTGCTCATTAGCAAAATGCATAAAATATTACAGCAATGTTCATTTAAAAAAAAAAACGAAAACGAAAAAAGTTCAAGAACCAAAATAGTTTTTGTAGTTGGTCATTGTGCTACATGCTTAAAAGTTACTTAAAATCTAGCATTTAGCAAGTATAAAAATAAAGAGAAGGAAATAAATTTCTTTGTGAATAATACTTTGTACAAAACCCAAGAATGTACATTTATAACAAATAAAAGAACGGAATAATTAAAAAACCCAAGTTCTTTAAATGCACAAAAACTAAATATATGCTAACGGAATTGAAAGCTTGGAATCACATTTATTAACTACTTAACCGCTAGACGGAAAACTATTGTAGTGAGCGCTGGAAATACGAGTCCTCGGCTTAGATTTCGGCATATAGGTTTACATTTTCTTAGTACGTAGGTTATGATATATAGAGAAATGAAGATGATAGGAAAAAAATGTAGGTATGTTAATGTATTAGTTGCCTCTGGTGACGTTCTTAGGATGAATGTGTTGTGATGAATTGATGTTTAGGATTTAGACCTGAAAGTAGTCGTCTACATCGCCATTCTCGCTCGCGGTAGCACTCTCGCCCGTGCTCAAGAGCTTCGAATCGATATTGGAATGCTTGCCGTCCATACTGGATGGTGTACTCACTGGCATGTCTGAGCTGATGGTGGTATTTGTGTTGGTAGTTGATTCGGTTTGTAATCCCTCGTAGGGGTTCTCCAAATCAAGATATCGCACCGATTCGTAATTGGGATCCGAGTCGCTCCCAGTCAATGATTCATAGTTGCTCGATGTCAGGTGATGACTGCTGCTGCTATGTGTCGTAGATGTATTGCTATTGGTTTTGATTATGAGCACTTGATCGGCACTGCTGTGACTCGTTGACGGTGAGTTAATTGGAAGAGGCGGGGGAGGAGGAGGAGGTGGTTGTGCGATTTTCGAGTATATTCCCGAATCGATCTCATAGTCGTTGTTGTTGAAACTGATTGTGATGCTTTCTTTGCACTTTTGTGCCTCAGCTATGCTCGCGTAGTCATGCAGCTTGCTGTGATTGTCTGCTTTTGGATCGCCGATGCGACTATAGCCGGGAATGTCCTCGTCCATGTTGTTTCGTTCCTTCACCTTGCTGTAGCCATCGATTGTGTCGTCATAATCAATGCGAGGTTTCTCGAGAACTTTTGCATATCCATCATCGGAGCCGGTTGTACAGTACTTGGTAGGATGTAGTACTTCGTAATTTGGATCATAGTCGGAGGTGGTTTTTCTTTGGGAGTGATTTTCACCTTTTTTCACAAGCGTTTCATAGCCAGGATCACTGTTGTTGGCGGAGGATTGATCCGGTAAACTCTCGTAACCAGGTTCTATGATCAGTTTTGAACCTGCATCAATGCGAGGATTATTTACAAAGCTTTTAATATCAGCCACAGGCAAACGCGATGGTGATCGACCTAAAATCAAGAGGCAGATATTAGGATTGAAATACTATTACGGGCTGTATGGTTACTGGAATGAGCAAACAAAAACATACCAACACAAGAAAAGCGTAAGAAACTAATTGAAAGCTATTCGATTTTTTGGCTATGTTTCTGTAACTATTAGCCGTCTTGAACGGTCTGGAAGTCACCCTGAGTTCAATCAAAAGCAAGCTAGTGATGGGACATTCTATTCCGTACTAAAGTAGAGAAGGACAAAGCTCATTTAAAAGACAGTTACTCTCTGGGGACAGTAAAAATAAATATATAAAGCATTTCCGTGCAACCAATTTTATTAAGTGGAGTTTGCAACACACTTTTCAAAAACGTTTGCCGGGTTAGCCGACAAGTTACATACAAAATTAGAGCTCGACTGTCCACTTCACTATCCATATACGTAGGATACCAGCCACTAACGAAAATAAAACCCCTTAAAGGAGCCTATTGTGCCTTCCCTGGTAAATTCTTAGAACCATCTTTTCACTTCGGAGACCGTCAGGAAGACAAGGATCTTCTCTGGGTGTACATTCGCAAGAGATGCTGAATTAACGATTTCATCACCAAGGATGTTTTTCCGGAGACGACAAAGAGCCGGACATTCTGTGATTATGAAAAGAGAGGATTCGTCACTCTCAAGACAGATGGGATCCGGTGAGACGCCAATGCGGTGAAGATGTTTTCTCACGCGACCGTGAACGCTGATTATTCCTGTTAGGACTCTCAGGTTGTTTTTATCCAAATTTATCAAGAAGAGTGATTTTCTGGAGGAGAATTTGGGGAATTTTTTGGTGCAATTCTGCCCAGTTGTACTGAGCCAGATTTCATTAGACTCGATGCGAGATTGCTTCTTGGCATAGTTCCTGAAATGTTTTTTGCTGACCCCACAAAGGGTTGAGGTCCGATGAGTGGAGTTGTTGCTCCGATTTTAGCCAGTGATTCAGCCGATTCGTTACCCTCAAATCCTCTATGGGCTGGAATCCAGTGGAGGATGACTAGGTTTTTCTTAGAAAGTTCATAGATGGTTGAGAATGTTTCTAAGACGAATTTGGATTTGATGAGAGATGAGTCAAGAGCTTTGAGAGCTGCTTGGCTATCTGAGAATATGAATATGGTTTTTCCACGTGTGTTAGTACTTAGATTTATTCTAGCGCAGTGGTTGATTGCAAGGACTTCAGCCTGGAATATGGATAAGTTTTTCTTAAGGCTGACTGACAAGTTCACCTGGTTTGACTCACCGTAGATTCCAGAGCCAGTCCCTGATTCCATCTTAGAATCGTCTGTGTACCAGATGATGTCGAGTCGATATGGATTAGGTTTATATTTTCCCCATTCTTCCCTAGGGGGATGATTATGGAGAAGTTTTTATGAAAGACATATTTTGGTAGCATGTCATCAAGAGGCATGCTGAATGAGCTTGAAGGCTCAATGGTGCCGAGTAAGGACAGATGACCTCCCTGTCAGGTGTAGGGGTCAAAGTTGTTTGAATGGAACAGGCGGTTAATACTTAGTCTGGCTTCCATTTGAATATGTGTTTGAAGGGGTGTTGGACCAAGGATGACATTGAGTGCCATAGTCATACAGTTTCTGGCTATACGTTGGACTCGTTGTATCTTTTTGACTGTGGTGATTTCTCTAGTCTTCGTCCACCAGACCACGGCAGCATAGGTAACCCCTGGTCTTACGACGGGACGAATGAAGCCGGTATATCATCCGAGGTCTAAGACCCCAGTTTTTACCGCAGACTCGACGACAGATCCATAGAGATCTGATGGCCCTGTTTACGGTACGTTCAATCTGCTGGTTCCATGATAGTTGACTGTCAAGGATAATTCCCAGATATTTGACTTCTCGAGAGAATTCAATGGTTTCGCCACACAAGGTAGGGCGAATCAGGAGATCAAGTTTCCTCCGTCCAGTAAAGGGGACTATAGTTTCCTTCTTTGGATTTACAGAAAGACCTTTATTACAGCATCTCTGTACAACAGATAAAGCGTATTGCAGTATTTCTGCGACCGTGCGTCGTGGGCATATCCTATGGCATAGATCCCTTGATTTGTCAAGGACTGAAGTAAATCGTCAATGACAAGGGACCATAAGAGAGGCGAGAGGACACCCCCCTGAGGACACACTCTAGTTGTGAGTGCCGAGATTTCCACATCATCGATGCGGGACTGAATTATTCTGCCATTCAGCGTTGACATTATCCATCTTCCAATAATAGAAGATAGTTTCATTTTATTGAGAGTCCTGTGGGTGGACTCAAAGGTGTAGTTAAAAGCTCCTTCAACATCAAGGAAATCGACAAGATAGATTTCCTTACGATTAATGGAGGATTCAATTTTTGTTACTAAGTCATTGAGTGCTGACTCGGTGGATTTACCTGGATGATAGGCATGCTGAGACTTACTGAGCGGAAAATGTTTTAGCACTACATCTCTTATGTGTCAATCAATAAGTTTTTCCACGATTTTACGAATAAAAGACATGAGACTGATGGGGCGAAAGGATTTCGGGCTTGAGTCCAAATTCCTCCCTGCTTTTAAGAAGTGATGCACTTCATCAAAGAATCAACGAGATATTTACCCACAAAAAACAACGGGTAAGTCTTTGGGCCTTAGCAATAAACATTTTTAACTTCGATTCTAAATACTAGCAGTTCACAGTGGCTGTATTTTCCATACGAATTTCACAATTGTGAGCTTCCGTAAGTGTTAAAGTCAAGAATAAAATTTGTTATTAGTTTGAGTCCACCTCCGCATTGCTTTCAATGGCGAATTCAAATGCACAACAACAATTCGAAAAGTAAATCAACCAAATAAAGAGTGTCCTAAATACAGTTTGTCTTCTACAGTCTACATATCAAAACACGAAACTATATATACAAAAAACAGAATAACAACAAACGTAAGCAACTCAAAAACGAACATGATACGTGAATGGTTTTTTTTTCATAAAACACAAAAACGAATCAAAAAGATTTGGCTTACTTGGCGAGAAATCATTTTTGGAATTAGGTATGGGCTAGCATTCAGAATCACAATTACAAATTCGCATATGCTGTCGGTTTCAGGACATGTGCTGCGAGATAGAATTTATTTGGCTAATAGTTACCCCGTTCGACGAGACGCTCACTCTGTAGCATCTGTGCGTAGCAATCCGACTTGCGGTTCTCAATTGTACTTGATTTCTCTTTTATTTTGTCAGCTGGAATGGTTTCGTAGCCGTCGTCCTTTGTGGAATAGCTATTGCTGCGTTGTCGTCGTATACCTAAGAGAAGGGAAAAGTCAGTTATTGAATTGGGTTAGTTCGAAAAGACTGATGCTGGCAACTCACTTGAGGACGGCGCATCGTGCATAACGTTTATCACATAATCCTTAATATTTAAATGTTCGTTGGTGATCTTACTCATCTCTAGTGAGGAAGTATTGTTCTCGAGCAACTTGCGTCCGAGTATGGGGGAGTTGTTCTGAGAGGACGAGCTAGCGGAAAACTTGTTCTTCTTCATTACCTGCAAAGAGTCGGTGTTATTATCTAGTAGATGTTGTGCGATGGGCCGGGTTACCTTTGCGTACATTCCCTCAATGTCCTTGGACGGACTTAGATTTTTCTTTTTGACAGGGGAATCCTCATTGCTGCTTCCATCCTGCGGAAGGTTGCATTCGATCACAGATGCGACAGAATTCCTGCCAGAGGCTATGGAACACGTTGATGTGAGATTAGAGTTGCTACTCAGGAATTGTTGATTTTTGGGTGTCGGTGGCAGTGGAGAGTTCGCTTGACGTTTCTCCGGCTTCGGCGATCCCAGGTTTCCCATTGAACTGTTATTAGACGACGAGGATGCCTGCCTCGAGTGCATTTGAGCGCGTAGACTGTCAACGGGTGGAGGTATCGGAGTACAATCGGACTTTGAGCTGGTGCCGGTAGTTCTGGCGCTACTACTACCGCTCTCCGCACTGTCTTGCATACGCAACGTTGACGAGCTACTGGTATTTATTTCGACTGCCACCACAATTGGATTGGAAGGCTGAATTTGAGCATACGTCTCCGATCCGCTGGTGTAGATTTCTGCTGCTACAGCACGATTATTAGGATCTTCAATTGCAGCATAGGTTTCATCTAAAAGTGAAACTGATTAGATGCTGCTTACACATTTTTAGAGGCTGAATATCAAACCCGAGTCATCTGATACGGTGGCGTAATGCGAGTCATTTCCCTCCTTAATCAAGCGATTGTGACGAGCCTTCGACTGCGCCAGAATATTTGCCAAGGGCTCACGAACACTTATGCTAGTATAGCCTTCTGTCAAATCAAACCGCTATTACAAGGGCATTCACGTTCATTCGGTATTATAGACTTACTTGAGGAATCCTGCGAATCACCGCTAAAGTACGGCTGCTGAACAATAGGAGGCGTCATGTATGGCAGATCTTGACTTGCGGATACCATTCCGGCTATGGCCGATGCAGCCGGGATCATCTCTTGTTGGACATCGGCTGAACTGCCCAATAGACTTTGATTCGACCCACGGTGAGATTCTGTATGATCGTTGGAAATGACGCCAGCCGTTTCGAAAGTTAGTTGACTGCTACTACCAGCAACGCCCGAACTTGTGCTGGGCGCATTTAGCTGCGCATATGGATGTTCCATTGTGCGAACCTTGCAAAAATTGAGAATACTTGTTTTTTAATTCAGAAATTTCTTACAAAGGATTTAAATAGACGCCCGGTGTCTTCGACAGTTAGTACGTTAGAGGAAATACATTTAATTGTTGTGCCCCAAAACTTTTATGGTAAATTGTAGGCGTGGAAGACAGAATACTATTAGTATTCAAGGCCGTTATAAGGCATTTCGGTGCGGTAGACATCAGACAACTAACCTGTCATCAAGGAGGAGAGACCTTAGATTTACTTAACTCATTTAGGCTGCTTTGGGTATCTTGTCTTAGGTTTTACTTCCAGAACAGTGTAAAACTAAATTGGGATCACCCGATACCAATCCCAGTTAGACTACTAATTTCCGTAGAAAACATGAGGACATTAAAAAAAACGGTCAGTTACCTTGGCATAGTCGTGCGGAGAATTCTTCACTCTGGAATATGGTGAGCTGACATCGTCTGCCTGGCTAATCGAACTATGCTGAGACACGCTAGTCTGCTTCTTTAAACTCGGATTAGCTACAAGTAAAATTCAATAGACACATTCACATTTATTACTGCAATTTATACGTACGGCTCTTGTCCTGAGTCTTTCCTGCCAATTTATCAGCAACCGTTTCGTACAACTCAGACCCATTGTCCACAGTGTCGTTAATTGGAATATCCGGTAGACTTCGATGAGGTGCACTGCTGGCCCTAAAAGAAAAGAACACAATTTGCTAGAAAACTTTCTAATCTTTCCTTTGCAAAGTATAACAATTACAAACCTTTTCTCTGAATCTCCATTTGATATTGTTGAGAGATTCAAATCATTTTGCGAAGTTGTATAATCAGTATTGTTAACAATTATTTGATCATCAGGATTTTTTAGTATTACCATTCCTTCCAGGCCCATGAATTCATTTCTATAAAGTTAAACAGAATCAAACAAGCAAGAAATTAGCTAATTAGGAAATGTTTTTAATCCAAAAAAAAAAAAGAAGAAAGAAATAACAAAACACAAGTGCACTCAAATTTTATACAATGCACTACACGAATTGTGGGTCATCGACGTTAGAATGTGTATATGAGTGAGATACTTTCTCCAATGTCGTTCGAGGGGATAAACTTAGAAAGGGTTTAATTGTCTCGAATTTGATTGCATTGGAAAAACTTAATTAACTTACTTGGGGACTCTTTTTTTGCAACAAAGACACGCTGCCAACATCATAATAAGTGTTAATGTTACATTTATTGTCATAAAAACAATGTAAAACGTTGAGTATTCCATTGCCGTGTAATTAGTTTGCAATTAAATTGTCTGCCATTTCATACCAACTTTTTTTCACTTTTATTTCTCGGAATTTTTACGTCGCGACGCAGGCATTTCTTTTTCTTATCCGTTTATTTAAAAACTGTTTTTACAAAGTGGGATTTGTGCCTAATGAACATATAGAAAATATAAATATTACTTTTAGGATTCTAATTTGTAGTTTTAGCAGGCACACCTACCACACGAATTTTGACATAGCATGTCACAAACCGAAAAGACGTTTCTCGTAGATAGACTTGTCTCGTATTCAGTGATACCAAACTCAAATTTTGCATTTCAAAATAAGCTAAAAGGGCTAAACGAGGGCAAGTCAATCTTTCAGAACAATAAAAAGGATATTTCAAATACTGAATGTGAAGAAATACCATAAATCAATAAAAAAATTGTTTGTCCTTTTTATATGTAGTATAATTATTTATGAATGTATATTTTCATTGGGAATATCGAGGGGGGATTTTTCTAACAACGATATGAGTTGAAGGGTATGTACTTCGTGGTCAAGTCAGTCCGAAGGGTATGGTGGTATGGTATCACTGCTCGTAGGTATCAACAGCGGCGGCCACTTTGAGGTGTTCGCAAAAGGCGTTTTTCTTTTTTAGTTCAGAGCTGAGCACTGAACTGAGCTCGAGCTATATGAGCGCGCTCTGAACTGAGCGTGCTCAGATCGTTCTGATGATTTTCTGTTTTTCCTGTTTTTCTTTTCTCTCAAATAGGACTGGAAGTGTGAATGTATATGTGTAATCAGCATTTTACTCAGCCTGCTCAGTCAATTAATTCTGAGCTCAGAGAGCGCGCTCTGATCACGCTCTGAACGAAAAAAGAAACACAAATTCGAGCTCTGATGTATCTGAGCTAAAAAAGAAACACAAACTTTTTGTATAACAGTTCAGGTTGTGCTCTGAACTAAAAAAGAAAAACGCCTAAAGTAGTTGCTTCTTGGTTTACGATATCATAAGTCATAAACTGGACTAATTCGATGTTTTTCATGTCGAACGGATTATAACTGAGAGAATATAACTGTCTTGAAAGAGCTTCTCAAGGCGTTTTTCTTTTTTAGTTCAGAGCACAACCTGAACTGTTATACAAAAAGTTTGTGTTTTTTTTTCAGCTCAGATGCATCAGAGCTAGAATTTGTGTTTCTTTTTTCGTTCAGAGCATGTTCAGAGCGCGCTCTATGAGCTCAGAATTAATTAGGCGTTTTTCTTTTTTAGTTCAGAGCACAACCTGAACTGTTATACAAAAAGTTTGTGTTTCTTTTTTAGCTCAGATGCATCAGAGCTCGAATTTGTGTTTCTTTTTTCGTTCAGAGCATGCTCAGAGCGCGCTCTATGAGCTCAGAATTAATTGACTGAGCAGGCTGAGTAAAATGCTGATTACACATATACATTCACACTTCCAGTCCTATTTGAGAGAAAAGAAAAACAGGAAAAACAGAAAATCATCAGAACGATCTGAGCACGCTCAGTTCAGAGCGCGCTCATATAGCTCGAGCTCAGTTCAGTGCTCAGCTCTGAACTAAAAAAGAAAAACGCCTATTGACTGAGCAGGCTGAGTAAAATGCTGATTACACATATACATTCACACTTCCAGTCACATTTGAGAGAAGAAAAAAACAGGAAAAACAGAAAATCATCCGAACGATCTGAGCACGCTCGGTTCAGAGCGCGCTCATATAGCTCGAGCTCAGTTCAGTGCTCAGCTCTGAACTTAAAAAGAAAAACGCCTTCAATTAGCCATTTGGAGTCGGCATAATATTGTAGATCCCTTCCATTCATTCCAAAATTGAAAAACTCACACAAAACGAATGGTTGTGAGAAGGTAGGCCTAGGGTCCCTCAGGACCTGTTGTGCCAAATATTTATTTATTTATTTATTGGGAAATATAGTTTAGCTGTGTCTATTTATTTTTTTTCTCATGGGCTTTTTACGTTGCTCCGATAGACAATAAATGATCTATGGTTATGGTGTGCTTTAGGTAGGTACGAGGAGGATGGGCTGGTTGGCACCTTCTCTGCACGTAGAGGACATGGAGAGTCTACTTACAAATAACTATAATGGAAGAGGCATACAAAAAAATCACTGACAATATTTCTCAGGTGTTTTCTAAAGGTTGATCAGTGGTTAAAACTTGTTTGATACCATTTCGGTAGTACGGCAAACTATCCACTGAACCACTTATTATTATTATTATTTATTATTATTTATTATTATAAGCTTTTATTTACCCTTTAATATTCTTACAATAATTCATAGTTTACAATATTTTGGTTGTTTAAGTATAAAATGTTAAATGTAAAAATGTTCATATGTCATAAACAGAATATTTGATTTAATTAATTCAGATTTTATTATTTGAAACTTTGAAATTTATTATATTGTTGTTTATTATGTGCTACATGTCTCCAGTTGCTAAGGTAGTTTTGAATGTCGTCCCGCCATCTTAATTGTGGTCTGCAAGCCTTTCTATGTCCTTCATATGGTGTCCAATTTGTTGCTCTTATTGTCCATCTGTTATCGTTCATTCTAATGACATGTCCTGCCCAGCTCCATTTAAGTTCGTTTGCTCTTTTTATTACGTCAGTCCACTTTGTTTGTTCCCTAATGCTTGCGTTCGTAATCCTTTGTAGTCTCGAGATTTTTAGTGTTGACCGTTCCATTGCTCTTTGACATACTTGCAGTTTTTTAGCAGCTCTTTTGTTTAGGGTCCATGTTTGTGCACCGTATGTCATGACTGGAAGTATTGCAGCATCGAACAAATATATTTTAGAACCCGGCGTTATATTAGAATTGAGAATCGGTTTCAGATTCCAATATTGTTTCCAACTATTCGTTATTCTTCTTGCAATTTCTTTGTCGGTTCGTTGAGTAAAAGATATTAATTGACCTAAGTACTGAACCACTTAACAGACTAAAAGACATTTTTAAATTTCATATTATGGTCAAAACGATAAACCTCCCTGCTACTCTGCTCTTAAGCTAAGCCTATTCTATGTACCATAATTGGTCATAATCTTAAACTTAGATCGACATCGGCAAACTCGTCTCTACTAACAGCAGATTTAAGTCAAAGCCTGTCAGCTACTTACACTGACCGATAAACTACAAACAAATTGTGCGATATAAACTTCAGTAGGTAATAATGTTTAAAAAAAAATGTGGTAACAAATTATTTGCACAACCAACAGAATGCTCGCAGAATATTTGATTTAACTTTCATTTATAGTTTTCTATACAACGGTTTAAGCTTGACCACTGGTATAGACTGAAATGAAATGCATAAAAGGATTGGGTTCGATTATTCATATTACTGTGGAAAGGTGGGAAAAGTCACTTACCAAAACTACATTTTCTAACAGGAATTCAATAATGGATACTAGCATACCTACTTGGTAATCGGTTGATTAAATTTCTTGGGTTGATTCAGAAAATCTTTCTGTTTCGAGTGTATTTTGGGTAGTCTAAAAATAGAATAGAAATACATCGCAAGTACCTACTTGAGTTTTATATTGAATCTCGTCATTTTGTGCGTATCTTTAGTGCTTTGTGATATATTGAATAAAAATATGCCGGCTAAGTTAGAAAATATATCTTCGGAAAAACACGAAGGTGACGCCGTTTGTATAGCATTCTCCAATAACTATATTTTTACCGGTGGCGCTGATGGTAAAATAAAGGTAATATCCATCAACAAAAAGTACCTATCTAAAAGCAGTGTAATTATGAGTGCTCCTTTATCGATTTAGGTTTGGGACAGCGGTCTTAACTTGAAGAAAACTGTAGACATGCACGAAGCTCACATTTATTCTATTGCCATTAATAGCAGCGGAAAACTCTACTCTAGCAGTTGCGATGGAGCTGTCAAGTACCTAGAAGACCCCGCGAATAATGACAAATTCGAGGAACTCGTGCGCTGTTGTGACGCCATACAATCCATGTACTGTGATGGAGATCTTCTCTATACTGGTGACGAAAAAGGAGTAGTTACGAAATGGGAAAACGATAAAATGTTATTTAAATATAATATTGTCGAAGAAGTGAAGTCATTGGCAGTGGAGAAAACATTGATCTACACAGCTAGAGACTTAGATGTAGTTGTGTCTGATGCACTACCTGGAAAATCTGGAAAGTACTCTACTAAGGCAGTGTTTCCAGGACGGGCTCCAATCACAATTTTGGGGCCATTGATGGACAACAAAAGGACGTACTTAGCCTTCACTGACAGGACTGGAAAGGGGTTAGTTTTGGCGAAGAATTTACCAGGTGAAAAATTTGCCATTATTTGGGAGCATCTTGTAAGTACAGACATGTTATTTTATATACCGTTATATTTTTATTAATCGAAATATTTACTGATTTGTTAGGACTGTCACGAAATGATAATAAATTCTATTTGCGGCAATGAAACACTTCTATTTTCTGCTGGATATGATGGGAAAATAAAGGGATGGAATAGCATTGACAATTCAAAGCCAACTCTTATTGGTGAAGTCGACGTTGGGAATTGCATCAACTCAATATGCTTAGGCGATGAAGCTGTTTACGCTGCCTGTTCCGATGGTGCTATACGAAAGGCATGTTTTTTTTAAAGTAACACTATTATTAAAGTAATAGTACAGTTGAATGGAAATTTAGTGACTTATGTAATAATTTTGTTCAATTTGTTCACAAACTTACTAATTATAATATTACCTTGGTATAGCCCATATCTTGTAGCACATTCAAATTATATCTCTGCGTTATAAACAAGATACACTAAATGCAATGATTAAAAAAAATGCAATAAACAATAAAAGTGATCAATTAATTTCAACTAACTGGTGATTTTTTAGCTGGTTTGGTTTTGGCAACACTGGTTTTGACAGCTGACGTGTGTTTAGTACCTTGTGTCACTGTCAAACAGCTTCAGTTTGGTTGGTTTGCAATTTAACCATGGATCGTCTTAGAAATGAACAACGCTTGCAAATTATTGAATTTTACTATCAAAATTCGTGCTCGGTTCGAAATGTTCATCGCGCGCTGCTTCCATTTTATGATCGGCATTCTCGACCTTCTGAGCAGTCTATTCGGAAGATTGTGACCAAATTTCGCACCAAATTTACTTTGTTGGACATTAAACCACCAACACGTTTACGTACTGTGCGTAGTGAAGAAAATATTGCGGCCGTATCAGCTAGTGTGACAGAAGACCGCGAAATGTCGATTCGGCACCGTTCCCAGCAGTTAGGCCTTTGTTACAGCACTACGTGGAAAATTTTGCGGAAGGATTTGTGCGTAAAGCCTTTTTAGATACAGCTTGTGCAAGAACTAAAGCCAGGCGACCTACCACAACGCCGAATTTTTGGTGAATGGGCTCTTGGAAAGCTGGCCGAGGATCCGCTTTTTTATCGAAAAATTGTGTTCAGCGATGAGGCTCATTTTTGGTTGAATGGGTACGTAAATAAGCAAAATTGCCGCATTTGGAGTGAAGATCAGCCAGAAGCATTGCAACAGCTACCAATGCATCCCGAAAAAGCCACTGTTTGGTGCGGTTTATGGGCCGGCGGCATTATTGGGCCATATTTCTTCAAAGATGATGCGAATCGCAGCGTTACTGTCAATGGTGAACGCTACCGAGCGATGATAACAAACTTTTTTTTTGCCCGAAATGGAAGTTCTTGACTTGCATGATATGTGGTTTCAACAAGACGGTGCCACATGCCACACAGCACGCGAAACAATGGCGCAATTGCGAGGCGAGTTTGGTGAACAGTTAATTTCACGTTTCGGGCCGGTCAATTGGCCGCCTAGATCGTGCGATTTGACACCATTAAATTATTTTTTGTGGGGGTATGTCAAGGCTAATGTGTATAGGGACAAGCCCGCTTCGATTGACGCACTGGAAGCCAACATCCATGCATTCATTCGTGAGATACCGGCCGATATGTGTGAAAGAGTATGCCAAAATTGGACTCAGCGGATGGACTACCTGAGACGCAGCCGCGGTCAACATTTGCATGAAATTATCTTTAAACATTAAATTGCAAGGTTCAAACTATCGATTCAAATAAATATTTCATTCATTTTTTCGAATTTTTTGTGTTTTTTTTTTTTTTAAATTCTAAACCTCTTAAAAAATCACCCGTTAATATGCGTATATTACAACGAACAAATCAACTCAAGGCGCTAAAGGGGATCCACTCATTCTGTAATCCAATAAAACAAGAAAACTGCTTCTGATTGAATCCTCAAAAGTATTGGTGAAATGCCAAAAAAAATACTAATTCCCTCATACTCACTTGTGTGAGTGCTTCTTGAGTGGATCCTAAATTCAAATCGAGAAGCGAAATTCTCTTCTCAGAATCACCAGAAGAGTATTTTTTGTGCTAATGAAACGGTTTCAGAAGCGAGTTTTTCGATACCCTTTCATACGCCCTCAATAGCTGAGATTAGGTAGAATTTTCTTAAATATTTAATATTACGAAAATAGTTCTAAGTTTCTTGAAAAATGAGTCAACCAAAACAACTGAAAAACTTTACTGAGCTTATGTCTTTATATCAGTTACCTACCTACGTATTTCCTGTGCCTTGATTTTGTGCGGTTTTTGTCGCAATTGCGGTTGCGGAAAGGGTTCACGTACAGGCGGATCCTATAAATGTGTGCGTGATGTCGAGAACTGACAGCTTCCAATATTTCCTGTTCTATTGTAGCCTTGTTCCTGAAAATTCCAGGCGCGCTTTCCCATACGCAACCTATTTAGGTTGCGAGAAGGATGTCGGATGAGAACAACTGACAACAGCGTGACCGTTGTGCGACAATTTGCTACTTTTTCCGAGGACCCTGATACAATTTGTTCCTAATTTGTTCCTTTTTGTTAGTTGGAAAAAACACTTCAGAGAGTTTTCAAAAACTGTGATTTAAAAAAAAAAATATGTTTAAGATATAACGCTGTTCCCTATCAAAACACTATTTTCGGTTAAAACGAGATAATACTTGTTAAATACTGTGAGGAAATTCTAAATTTACAGAAGAGCTTCAGAAAAGGAATTTTTTCTTGCATTTTTTTTTCCTGCGCAACTTTTTAAAACTAAATTGAACGAGATTTTAGAATGTGGATATAAATATGAGTTGATATATTTACAGCCAATGTTTTAGTATTTATTATATATTTATAATTCAAAATCAAGGCTTTACGGTTTTCATTTTAAAATTTGTCATTCGAAAACGAATTGCATCTATTTTTTGAACTATCTTAAAAAAATTTATGTATGAAAATTTCTATGAAAATTGTCATTTTTTTTTTTTTTTTTGTAAGCTATAATTTATAACCTTTCTCTAACAAACAGGGCAATATTACTAAGGTACAAATGCCATACGTAAAACGAAACTGTACCAATTTTCTTTTTCTTTTTTTGACCACCTAAACTGGATGGTTGACCTTAATCTTGATCTTTAAATGTTGCTTATGAATTATAAAGTTAGTTTATAAAAAAATAAGCAAACTATCTTTCAATTTTATAGAAAAAGAATTTATTAATTTTTCTGTGATCGGAAAACGTTTTTCGTACGGAAAAATTTATAAATTCTTATTTTAGAACGAATTTGATAAACTAATTTTATAATTCATAAGCAACATTTTAAGACCAAGATTGAGGTCAACTATCAATTTTAAGTGGTCAAAAAAAGCAAAAGAAAATTTGTACGGCTCTGTTTTAGGCGGCTCTCCCACTGAGGCAACAAGCAATAAGCAATAAACAACTAGCAATAAGCAATAAGCAATACGCAACTTTTATTTTAACCTATTCTCACATTGAAGCAACAGTATTTCTAGCGACCTGTCACTCACTCAGTGATAGTACAGAAAACACAGGAAAAATCCTTACAGTACACAAAGAAAGTCCCTACTTTTCCCTACACCGTCGAATAATTTTCAATACAAACTCTCTACATAACTATTTTATCATACATGAATAAAATCGAATCAAACTTCTCATACTCAATTTCAACCACAAATGAATTTTTCCTATTTGTTGACTCTTCAAGTTATGTCATCCCATTTCATTCCTTAGCTAATATCGACGAATGTAAGAGCAAAATATAACAGATAAACAAAAATAATAAACATTTTTTGACTGAGCAAATCAATTTACTTACAAATAAGATGAAAATGTTCCATCCGAAAAAAATACCTACGTTACAAATCTGTCCCTTTTTGCCTACGGCGTCATTTTTAGATCGAAAATCCCTACGTGCAGGGATTTTTACCTACATGTACTATCACCGCACTCACTACCCGCAAAATATTGATACAACGACGCGATATATATCGCTTTTCAACATGCGCTGTGTATCGCCAGCAATAATGTTGCCGCAATCAGCAACATTTTTCGTTCAACCGATATTGAGTTGCTTTAATGTGAGACATCAAATTTGATTCAATGTAAAATAACTGTTAGCGATAATATCGCATGTTTCCTATTGCCAGTTGCTTGTTGCTTGTTGATTCAGTGGGAGAGCCGCCTTACGTATGACTATAACTGGGGCTTAAAGCTACTCTACAAATTTAGAATTTTCGCAAGATATTTAACAAGTATAGACTGACTTGAAGTTATAATAGTATTGTGATTCGCAACCGCGTTACATTTCAATCATATTTATTTGGAAATCGCAGTTGTTTAAAGAATTTGCGAGGTTCCTTTTTCAACTAAAAAAAGGGAAAAATTACCAAAAAATTGTATTAGAGTCCTCAAAAAAAGTGTCAAATTTTCGCACAACGGTCACGCTGGTCCAGCGCGCGGTGCACTCACACATTCAAATCCGATTCGGAACGTTCCCTAGCGCAATTGCGACAAAAACCGCACAAAATCAAGGCACTGAATTCATCCATTCTATATCTAAATTGATACGTCACTACTTAAATATGCCTTTTTAATACCAATCGAACATAGCCCAGAATAAATTCGATGACATGACAGTTCATTTCTTCATTGGGTTTAGTTTGCGTGCCGTCGTGTCCCATTCTCTGGAATAATTACATTCTTTTCTTTTTTCCAAAAAAATAGCAGTGCATTGCATTAATATATATTCTTTCGAAATCGACTTTCTAACAATCCCAAAATGGGTCTAATGTATAACTTTGGAATCCGGCTAATGAACTTTATGGTATTTTTCCTGATAATCATTTTGTTACCCGGTGTTCCGCCGCGGACTACTTTTCCATTTACATCATTCTCGTAAGTTCATTGACTTGTTCTTTATGGCATTTAGTTGATGTAAATTATTCCTATAGAGTTACACCAGCTAAAGAACTAAAAGGAGCCCTCGAGCTCAACTATCATCTTGAAGGAGCGGAAAAATTACTTGAGGGACGTGTCTATGGCCCGGAACATTTGTTAGCAAGAAAGAATGAAGTATACACTGGTATTCAGGGTGGTGAGGTGATTAAACTTACCGCAGATCACGTTACGCATGTAGCCAAGTTCGGACAACCTTGTGGTAAGATAGAAATAAGGTGTAATGGGTAAGGGCGAATTGTTATTGAAAATACATTTTTCTAGAGGACATGTTTGAAGAAGCCCGCTGCGGTCGTCCCTTAGGTTTGGCATTTGATACACTTGGAAATAATTTGATTGTGGTCGACACGTATTACGGAATCTGGGAGGTCGATCTCTCCAATGGAAAGAAAAAACTCCTTATCTCGCCAAATGAAGAACTTGATGGTAAGGTCAAACGTAAGGCAAAGACCTTTAATTCCGTTGCAGTCGATAAGAAGGGTGATCTCTATTGGACTGACTCATCGTCCGACAACACGATAGAGGACTTAATATTTTCGATCTTCGGCAATCCATCGGGAAGGTAAGTTTTTTTGTGTAATTTTGTTGTTAAAATGTGAACGGTTATTGAAATCACTACCTAACTTTTTAATTATCGTATTATAAGGGCTGTAAACTTGTAGAAATGTATATCAGTTATTTATAAGCAGGTTTATACATTGTATATAAAAAAATGTTTGCCTCATAAATATAAACGCGCAGATTAATATACTGGGTGTTTTTGGGCGGAATAATTCTTCTTTGGTAGGTGTTTTTACTATATGTTTTTAATTGAGAACAAATGTATTTAAATACAGAGATGTTGGTGGTGTTGTTTTTGTACCTCTCTAAACGGAAACAGATTATCATTTTCTTTTACTTTAACAATAGAAATTCATTCGGATTCAAAATATTTAAATATTAACTTGAGTATACATATATAGCGTGTCTCTGTCCGTATCTACATTCCTCACAAACCTAAACTGTGTCTTCTTCCTTACAGGTTATTCCACTACGATCGGGTAAAGAACGAAAGCAAATGTCTTATCGATGAATTGTTCTTCGCCAACGGCATTGCTATGGGACCAAATGAGGAATTCCTTATTGTTGCCGAGACGGGAGCATCGCGTTTGCTGAAATACCATTTGACCGGTCCAAAGAAGGGACAACATGAGGTCTTTGTTGACGGTTTGCCCGGACACCCAGACAATCTAACTCCAGACAGCGAGGGAATCTGGATACCCCTAATAACTGCCAAGGATGCGGAGCAACCATCACCCTTCGCAATTTTCTCTGAATTCCCATTGATTCGCTTGTTCCTTTCTCGCTTACTTGGTCTCTTTGAACTGCCTTTCCGTCTAATCAACAATGCGTACCCCAATGCTTTGACACAAAAATTCATTCATTCGATTGGTCACGTTGAAGTGATCCTTCCTCTGATGCCTAAGCGGGCGACAATTGTTCGTGTTGACTGGAATGGCAACATTCTTGGGTCACTTCACGGTTTCGACAAGTCGGTTGGATTTGTTTCACATGTTCTTCAGCTGGAGGATTATTTACTCTTGGGATCACCCTACAATCGGTTCATTGCAAAGGTTAAGCTGCCAAAATCGCCACAAGTGAAAGTTCGTAATGTACGCTACGAGGGTGCCAATATGGAGCCGATTGTTCCAGCTGCAAAACCAACTCCTGCAACTCCAGCACCTACAGCCGCACCAACAACAACAACTACTACTACGCCCCGGCCGACAACTACTACAACCCCGAAACCAGCCCAAAAAACTCCTAAGCCAGTAACAACAACCACTCGCAAGCCAACTACAACGACCACAACAACTCCAAAGCCAACTACAACGCCCACCACAACTCCCAAGCCAACTACAACGACAACCACACCGAAACCGCCAACAACAACACCTAAACCAACCGCAAAACCGGCAGCAAAGCCCACCCCAGCTCCAACACCCGCCCCCAAGGCAACCCCAAAACCAAGCACCCCAGCCAAGGCTCCAGCTCCAATCGTCGAACCCATTCCAGGTGACACCAAACCACCGCCACAAGAAAAACTTAAGATAATCAAAAAAGGTGGCGAACACGGTGAGCTGTAAACAAGAGCTCGAAAATCAATCGGCACTGCAACACGCAGTCCTTAAAAATGAAACAACAAGAAATCTAATTAAATTAAGCGTTATTAATTGAAAAAGTGTCCCTAACTTTTATTATCATTTAGGCATGCTCACACAACGAATGATTATTTATTTAACGTAATTTTTGCCTTAAAGCTTGATTTAACTTTTAAATGCAACGAAGCACGCTTATCTATTGGTTTTGGTTTAGTATTGAGTTGAATTTCCTTTTTATTTTATATTTTATACACACCTCTTAGTGTAATGATTTGATGTTAAAGAGAGCCTGGTCATTTGTTAACAATTGAATTTAAATGTTAAGTTAAATTTATTATCTGTAGCAAATGTTGAATCAACTTGAATTTCAGGGCCTTTAGTGATTAGTGATTAAGTTTAATGAATTGTAATGGAGCATTGCACTAAGAAAATCGAAAATCCAGTTGTATACCTATACATTCCTTATTTTACAAGCAAAAAATAAATAAAAGGCGGCTACACAAGGTCAATGACAGTGTTTTAATTTGACTGTTTTTTTGATAAGGGGATGAGTTCTTCTAGGTAAATTTTTCGATTTAATTTCAGGTAAGATAAAGATTTATTTTCGTCAGAGATGGCACGGTAGAATTATGATACTAATGTCATGAACCGGTGTTTAATTTGCAAATTCACTGATAAAACAAAGTGCTAAAAAAATAATTGGGAAAGGAGATAAGTGTGATTTGGAGAAAGAACGAAGAGCAGAAGGCGTCTTTTTTATTTTTAATGTAGGAACTGTCGGCATCTTTTTTATAGGACAATGGAATTTACAAATTTGCTAATCCGTGGAAGCAGCCATACCTGCGTAGTTAGCAACAAATAAAATAAAGCATGTCGAACAAGGTATTTATTTCGAGAATACTCATACTAAAGCAGGGTTTTCGGGTCTATCACACAGAAATTTTGAAATTCGTAGAAAGTGGTATCACTGAATACCATGTTCTACGAATTTCGAAAGCAAAAAATGTACCATACGACGGATTCTGTGCTAGTTCTTTCGGGGTTCGTAGCAAAATTCCAAATTCGACGGATTCTGAGACCCGTTTATATTTGCGCATCACACAAGCCGTTCTATGATGGCCTCCTAGGCATCAGTTTCAATTACGTCTCGAATTCCCCAGCTCCACAGTTGGCTGCTGAGCTTCATTTATATGTCTATGAGTTGTGGCCGTAAATCAGCGATAAAGGAGAAGCAAACACCTCAACCCACAGAGAAATTTATAGAAACCTCGAATTTCAATCTTTGGCTTATGAAATCACTTCCATGATTGAAACAAAACATGTTACCGATCTTTGGTAGTGCAGCTGATGCACCCAGTTTCATTAGTTTTATATTGCTTAAATATTGTACATAATTACTTTCGACTTTACACATCATGTATATATAAAAAAGAGGAATTGCAGTTTATCTCATTTCCCAAACTACTATTAATCTGGGCTAAAAGTGGTCCTCCTTAAATGTTGGAGGTTTGCTATAGGTCTGAGTTATATGGTTGCGCCATTCTTCATCGTCTTGATGACACTCTTTGAAGCAGGATCTGCAAAATAGGTCTCCATCACAACTTTGACATCTGAGCACGGCATCTTCATTGCATATCGTACACCAGGGAAGCTCCTCTGTGGCTTCAGCAGTAGCATTTTTCGGAATAGACGTTGCAAGTTCATTCGACAGAGAACCAACTTCAGCATCTCTCGACTCTGGCAATCGAGCTTCGTCGACATACTATGTATAGACAAAGAAACAGTTCAAATAAAACCAGCAAACCGCAGTATTCAATCTTTTTACCCGTTGTATGATGTTCTTCAGCAAGGTTGCATCATCTTCTTCATTATCACTTGGTGTGTTCGGGTCAGCAATTCGTTTTGGTTCAGTAGAATCTGTATCTCTTAAAGCAGCTAGACGTCTTTCTATCTCAGATATGGGATCATTGGCATCGACACCAGTATTTGTATCAATTTCCGTCTCCTCAACGAATTGTTTCAAAAGATCATTAATCTTCTCCTGTTCAGTACGCTGATCCGTTGAGAGGAGAATATCTTTCTTTGAATATTCTTTCGGCTGGAAGCCTTGTAGATTGCATAAACGAGTACGAAGTTCGTCGTCTCCCGGCAGGGTTTCACCTTGTTTTAAACCCTGAAGTCTTTTCAGTATTTCCGAATCTAAATTGCCAGCAATTTCTTCGGAATTCGTACTATTACTAGCGGTTGCAGCGGTCAAGGAAACCGGTTGCAGCACAGGTTCTAATAAAGTTGGTAGATCAGTTCTGTGAATGTGAAATGTTACAAATTGTTCAGATGAAGATTTATATGGAATACTCATTACATTTGAAATATTTCATTTGGTTCCAGTTTAGTGCTAATTAAATTGATGTTCCCTGAATTGACGGTCGCAGATTCATTGGCAGCTTCAGCAGCAGCTAAGAGTTTCTCGTAGCATCTCAAACAAACTTTTTGTTTCTGATTATTGCGTCGAGGAACTTCAATTTCTTTTTTAAGGCATTTCAGGCAAAATGAAAACCCACAGTTACTACAGCCAGACTGTTGAAAACCATTTAATTGATAAAACCATAACAAAGAAAATGATTTGGAAATTCGCTACAACCTCTTTGCAGAACATTCCATATCTTTTGCTGCAAGCGTAACAAGACATTTTTTTGTTTCAATAATTTACTTGACTTTGGTAAAAGAGCAACGCAGAAATAGAATTTATTTAAACAAATTGTTTGGTAAATTCAATTTCATATAATGCAGTTTTTGCAAAATTTTCTTTTGATTTTGACAGAAATTTTGGGTCTGTCTCATATCGTTTTCCATTGGCCGCAAAAAAAGAAAAAGGGAATACAATCGAACTTACCTACCTAAGAAAACATTGATGGTGCTTGGTGAATAAGTTCATTTCGCCGTCGATAAGAAAAAACGTCGTTAAAGAAAAATCAGCCAACAGGAAAATAATACACTATTCGAAAACAAGAAGCTTTCCCATACATATTTCAGTTTTCAAAACGAGTCGTTTCTAATTGTTTTTTTTACGAAAACATTACGAAAACAACTTCCAATCGTTGCGTTGTTGAAACAAACACACTTTTTGCAACATTCAGCAGAGCAGCTGACCAAACAAATGTCACTCACAACTTAAAATCCTTTTCCACACTAATGTCGTTTTCCATTGGGACAGAAAAAGCACTTTTTTTTAGAGTCAGAGCAGTTTTTCTGCTCTCGAAATCAGCTGGCTGTCAGATTTCATGTTCCATTGGGCGCAAAAAAAGCACTTTTTTTGAGAGTCAGAGCAATTTTGCGAATCTCGATATCCGAGCGAGATTCACACCTATTTGCACTAACATCAAAACATTTGTCGTTTGTCAAACTTTAAAGTGTGTTTACTTACGTTTTTAGACGAGAAGTCTGTGAAAAATAGAAAAAAAATTACATATGGCCGCTGCAATATTTATTAAAATAAATTGAATGGATTTTTATTTACACAAATTACAATTTAAGAACACGTGACTTTTAAAACACGCACCACCACAGATGCAAAGGAAGAAAAATCTCGTTTTATGTTCCATTGGGCACGAAAAATCTGAAATCTGAGAGCAAAATCTCAAAATCCCAATGGAAATCGACATAATTGATGGGCTAATATTATTTTTAAATACTCTCTATTTGTTAATTACTCCGATCGAAATTGGTAAGCAAAATAGTTAACACACAAGTTTCACGACTAGTGTCTCATAGCTGACTGAAACGTCAAACGAAAAGTGGTTATTGGTCGGTGTGCATGCAATTTCCAGTTTTCAACGAACACACGATTTTCGCTGCGGTGTGAAAAGGGTAGCTTAGAAATATTTTTTTTCTACCGGTACCGGCACAAGGCCGTAATTCCAAATTGTATATTAATATTATATTAATACTATTATTTTCGCTCATCGTTGGTGAGTTGAAATTTTAAAAGCGAATCTATTTTTGAACACTGTCCATGAACAATATTGTAAAAGCAAACAAACAACCCCTGCATCGGAATGAAAGTCGTCGTCTTGTCAATGTCATTAAAAATATAACGACGTCAACAAAAAGTATTTTCTGCTAAAGTTTAACGAAAATTATCAAAGTATCGCAGTAATTATTTAATTTGTTCTACATTCATAAGAAATTAAAAATATCACTGAATATAAAACGAATAGACGAAGATGTCGTACTCTTCGCATGGAGGCGATATTGTAAATTTAAATGTCGGTGGCCAGAGGTATGTCCATTTAATCATAAATATTCCAATCAACTATTCTGTGAATAGTTTATCGATTATACACATGCTTTTGCACTTAATATGATAACTTCGCAATGTGTTCTTAGGTTTTCTACATCACGTCAAACCTTGACCTGGATACCCGATACATTCTTCACAGCTCTTTTAAGTGGACGCATTTCGAGCCTGCGTGATGAGCATGGAGCGATCTTTATAGACCGCGATCCTTTTCTGTTTTCGATAATTCTGAACTACCTACGAACTAAGGACATCGATATCACCAAATGCGATGTTCGGCCCTTGCGTCATGAGTCTGAATACTACGGAATAACACCATTGATCAAGCGACTTATGCTATGTGAAGACCTAACACACTCGTCGTGTGGAGATATCTTGTTTTATGGACTACTTCCGGCACCGACACTACCGCCAAATGATATTCCAATGAATTCTGCTTCGTCGACAACATCGAATAACTCCTCATCGTCTGGCCAAAGTACTGTTGAACATGCAGTACCATCCACCAGCACTCATACAGCTGGACTGTCAACAAATGCACGACCAGGCTCAATGGTTCGAGTACCCGAATTGTCAAGCTCAACAAGTTCAAATGGCAATAACAGGCATTCGACTCATTCGAGAAATTCATCCTGGGATTTACGTCTTGCAGGCCGACAAGACAGTCGACCATGGGCGTCGAATACGGGTCATTCACGAACAGCCTCCTTGGACTTGATGCGTCACTCTCGGAACTCGTCAGCTGATTTAAATAAGCTGATTAAAAACGACGTTGGCTTGGTTTTTAGTCCGAATTTATCCTCTAACTGGGTGGATCCCTTGCGGGTACAAATCATAAAGGCACATCACAACTGGATATCGGTTGCCTATGCTCATTTCGTCACTTGCTATCGACTCAAGGACTCAACTGGTTGGCAGCTGGTCTTTACCTCACCACACATTGACTCGACTATTGAGCGCATAGCCATGGACTCCAAAGTAAACTTCTCAAGTTCTGATCAGGTTCCTAGTAAAATGATTGCTATATCGTATGGCAGCCAGATAAGGCTGTGGAATGTTCAGGAGGACGGCAATAAGACAGACATTGGAATATTCAATTTGAATGTTCGTGTCGAATATTTCTTTTTCATAGGAAGTCAGCTGGTTGCACTGTCATCTTCGGGAAAAATCGGAGTATGGCACGCAATGACACAGCATTGGCAGATACAGGATCTAGTTCCCATTCTTTCATTTGACAGTGCTGGCTCGTTTCTCTTGCTGGGATGCAACAATGGATCGATATACTACATAGGTTTGATTTGTAAGCTCATTTGGATGTGCAAACATTTGATTTACTGTCTTGCAGATATGCAAAAGTTTCCACTACGAATGAAGGACAATGACTTGCTGGTGACCGAACTTTATAAAGACCCTGCATCAGATCCAATCACTGCGATTTCAGTGTATTTGACTTTAAAAACGGCAAGTAAGTAAATAGAGTCTAAGATGAGACAGCGCTCAGGCGTTCCGTTTAAATGTGCGCTTTCCATTTCTATATGATTTTACTTATCATCGTTTAAGTTAGTTATGAAGTCTTTATTTTTCTTGGTGGCGTCAATCTTGATATCTCTTGATTGCTGCAAACTATAAAGAAAACACAATTACAAAAGGGGCATATTGAAACAATCTACATATGTCAACTTTTTGGCTGGGTAACTGGTCTTACGATCGCACTAAATTATTCGACTTGTGCTATTTGGTATGCCAAAAATTCAAGCTCATCTTTGAATGAAAAGCAAATTGAGCGTTTGCTGACAACCGTCTTCGAGTGTCTGTAGAAACCCCTTGTTCTTATATTTGCAAAATGGAGAATATTATTCAAACAATTTATTCCTCCCCAACATGTTGCGTAGCCCAATTATCAACATCTCAAATCGCTTCGTGGATACGTACAGTGTAATAAGGTTGATTGCATTTTCCAACCTAATGGATTGCGATAATTCGGCAACAAATTTCTTCCAACTTTCTCGGTTTGCAGCTAGATAATTCATCTGAGACCAAACTGATACAAAACTTGCTCCACCTTTTCAATTGCTGTCTACTTCAGAATAATACACTCATTCGTGGATTGGCCTACTGTCCGAATTTCCGTTCGCGTGCAATGGTTTTCACATTAGTCTAGCCCGCTGATGGTATCCGTACAAATGACTTAGCCTTTCAAATTGTTTTAATTGCATCCCATGGGTCTAAGATGCACCAACGAACTTAGTCAGTTTTTCAGGACCTATTGGCATTTCGTAGACTTCTCCAGATAGAGTTGGCCCTGTTAAATATCTGCAGTTCATGCATAGTTGATAAACCTCTCTTTAACTTGCTGGTATTTCTTTAGAGAGTTTTTGTAGAAGTACGCTTACATTTTTATTTATTTGTTCGCCTCCAGTCGTGTTGATTTTCAGTTGAACCAATTCTACCCTACCATTCATTCACATTCAACTATAGCTTCATTTGTGCCAACTTGTAGTACAAACTAAAACATTTCGAAGTCCTTTTTTTAACTTCCAAATATTATGTATGTTGTATGTATCTTGAAATCTTCCTTATTTTCATTGATTTTTTTTTTTAAACTTCGTCCAAAATTGAATATGGAAAATGTCAGCAACGGAAAGGGAACTTGAAGGTAATGTTAAACCATAATACTTGTCCTTTTTCTTTTTCTTGCTTTTTGTATATATATTTTTAAGTTTCAAACGTTTTTGTTTATTCCTCGAATGTCGATTCACAAGAAATCCGTCAAGAGAAATGTTTGTTTTGTTTATAAATTGTCTCACTGTTTGCCTCATAACAATACTACTTTTAATAATATTGGGTTATATTTTGTTGTTGTCTGCAGGAAGGGTTTCTCTTCAATGCACCTTGGTCTGTTAGTAAATTAAATTGTAGTGTTCTTATTCAAATAAATCAATGTCATGTAAATATATTTTGATAGAAAACCCACAGCAATTGACTAGTCGAACTGAAGTTTGATTTTAAAAGATTACTTCAAGCAGATATCAGAATAAGAATGTTCATTCATTCAATCACACGTATCAGCACGTTACAGGAAACACTTTACTCAGGTTAGATTTAATTTAGTTTTTTTCTCTGTAGATATATACTGCCGATCACTTGGATGAGGCCATACATTTTGCAATCTATTTTCACTCTTTATACCTGTTTGAAATTTCGCACCCGGATACTTTTACTACCAGGTATCAAAGAAATATTGAATTTTATGATGTCGGTTCCTTAACAGTGTGTCATCAAAACAAAAATACTGCTAGTACTACATGTAACTGGATAAAGAACATGCTTAACAGTTGAAATATAAACGCTACAATAGGCAGTGACAGTATAGGAGTCACGACTGCGAAAGGTTGCCCCTAGGGTGGTGTTCTATCCCCCCTACTATGGTTCATCGTTGTGAATGAACTGCTAAACTTACTCAGTCATAATAGGTTCTATGTCAAAGAATACGCGGATGATGTTGCGATCCTAATTAGAGGAAATTTCGAAGACACAATCTCGGAACTCCTGCAGAGGCACTTACCTAGTGCAAAAAAGTTGGTCTAACTGTAAATCCTAAAAAAAAAAACACCATAGTTGCCTTCACAAAAAGATGAAGTCGGGAAAAGCTAAAAAAAACCTCTTCTGCTTGGTGAAACAATAGAATTCTCAAAAAAAGTAGGTTTAACCCTGGACGAAAAACTCACTTTAAACTCTCACCTCATGAAAACCATAGACAAAGCCAGGATCTCTCTGTTCGGCAGAAGTCTGATTGGTGAAAGTTGGGGTATAAACCCCAAAATCATGCTATGGCTTTACACAGCCATAACAAGACCAATTGTCACATATGCAGCTCCAATATGGTGGCAAAAAAACTAAACAAAAGTCAACACAAGTCAGGCTCAATAAACTCCAAAGACTAGCTTGTGTACTGCGATCGCAATGAGAACAACTCCCACTGCAGCGTTGGAAGTTATTCTAAATCTTCCTCCTCTCCATCTTCAGATACAGAGAGAAGCTATGACAAATGCCTTCATGCTCATAGGAAACAGAATAAACCCACATTTGACAACGATTCTCATGTATGGTACACAGATGGATGGATCGAAAACAGATGAAGAGTTGGAGCTGGAGTTAACACAAAAACGTTCATCTGTAAAAGCATGGACAAATACTTACTTACTTACTTAGGTGGCGCTACAGTCCGGGGTGGACCTGGGCCTCAACCAATACGCCTCTCCAGTTAGCGCGATCTTTGGCTAACTGCCTCCAGTTGCGCACTCCAAGTTGGTTGAGGTCCCCTTCCACTTGCGCGCGCCACCTAAGGCGAGGTCTTCCTCTACTGCGTTGTCCCTCCGGGTTAGAATCGAAGACTCTTCGGGCCGGAGCGTTGGTGTCCATTCGCTCTACATGTCCCAGCCATCTTAGACGACTGATGCGTACTTTTCTGACTAGGTCGATGTCGCTGTACAGCTCGTAGAGTTCGCTGTTAAATCTTCTCCTCCAAAACCCGTCAACGCAAACGGGACCAAAAATCACTCGAAGAATTTTGCGTTCGAAACGACCAAGGAGATCTTCATCCGCCTTTGATAGCGCCCATGCTTCTGCACCATAAAGCAGGACTGGGATGATGAGGGTCTTATACAGAGTTTCCTTAGTATTTCTCGACAAGGCCTTACTTATCAGTTGCCGTCTTAGGCCAAAGAAACAGCGGTTGGCAAGTGTGATTCTTCGTTTGATTTCTGATGTGATGTCGTTATCAGAGTTTATAGCGGAGCCGAGGTAGACAAAGTCCCTATTTACCTCAAAGTTATAGCTGTCTATCGTGACGTTCTGCCCGATTCGTCGATGTCGTGTGTCCCTTCTTGTTGACAGCATATATTTTGTTTTACCCTCATTCACCACTAAACCCATTTTTGCCGCTTCTGCACTAATACTTGCAAACGCACCAGTGACAGCTCGCTGTGTTGTACCAACAATGTCAATGTCGTCAGCGTATGCAAGCAGTTGCACAGACTTTTGGAAAATTGTGCCTCTGGTGTTGGCTTGTGAGTTTCGCACAATTTTCTCAAGAATGATGTTGAAGAAGTCACATGACAGCGCGTCACCTTGTCTAAATCCTTTTTGACATCAAAGGTCTCGGTGAGATTGTTTCCGACCTTTACGGAGCAGCGAGCGTTCTCCATCGTCATTCTGCACAATCTGACAAGCTTGGCAGGGATGCCAAAACTAGACATGGCTCTGTATAGCTCGTCTCTATAAACGCTGTCATATGCGGCCTTAAAATCGACAAAAAGATGGTGAGTATCGATCTGGTATTCTTGGGTTTTTTCCAGGATCTGCCGTAGTGTGAATATTTGATCGGTCGTGGACTTACCGGGCCTAAAACCGCACTGATAGGGACATATCAGATCGTTGACGAATGGTTTCAGGCGTTCACACAATACAGCAGACATGATCTTATACGCAGTGTTCAGGAGACTGATGCCTCTGTAGTTGGCGCAGTTTAGAGGGTCTCCTTTCTTGTGGATCGGGCAAACAATGCTGAGGTTCCATTCATCAGGCATACTTTCCTCTAACCAAATCTTGGAGATGAGTTGGTGTATGCACTCTACCAAGTCATCTCCGGCTGCCTTGAAGAGCTCGGCAGGTAAGCCGTCTGGACCAGCAGCCTTGTTGGATTTAAGCTTAGATATTGCTATCCTCACTTCATTTTGGTCAGGTGGACGGAAATCTTGGCTGTCGTCGTCCAGGTTGAATGGATCGTTCTGCCTAACAGCGGAATTTGTGTCGTCTTCGCCGTTTAGCAGTCTGCAGAAATGGTTTTTCCATGTCCTCAGCACCGACTGTGACTCTACTACAAGGTTTCCTTGCTCGTCTCTACAGGTCTCCGTTCGGGTCTTGTTGGCATGGCACGTTCTTTTTACCTTTTGGTAAAACTTCCGAACATTGTTCCTGGAGTAACACCTCTCTATATCCTCGATCGCGCGCTTCTCATGCTCTCTCTTTTTTCTCCGGAGAAGCCGATGTTCTTCCCTCCTTTTTTGCTCGTAGAGCTGACGAGCTGCTCTCGTCCTTCTATGCAGCGACGCTTCGTAGGCACTTTGTTTTGCTGCATGTGCTTGCCGGCACTCTTCGTCAAACCAGGGGTTTCGGGGGGGTGGGCTGGTGAAACCGAGCACATCAGTTGCGGCGTTTTTGATGGCTTTTTGGCATCGGCGCCACTGGTCTTCGGCACTTGATGCTGGCAATATAGGACTTCTCGAGAGGTTGAGGGATACGCGATCGGCATAGGTTCTGGCGGTTTGTTGCGTTTGTAGTCGTCCGACGTTAAATCTCCTCACGGTATTTTCTCGTTGTTGTTGTGTCTGGGATATCCGCATCCGTACCTTGGCTACAACAAGGTAGTGGTCCGAGTCTATGTTGGCCGCCTGGAAAGTTCGGACATCTAGAATACTGGAGGAGTGCCTTGCGTCGATCGCAACGTGATCAATTTGGTTGACGGTTTGATGATCAGGTGACCGCCATGTTCCTTTGTGTATATTGAGGTGAGGAAACCGTGAGCTAGCTATGGTAACATTACGTTCCGCAGCAAAATCAATCAGCCTAAGTCCGTTTCCAGACGTGGTGTCGTGTAGGCTATGTTTTCCGATTGTGCTACCAAAGATGTCCTCCTTTCCTATTTTGGCGTTAAAATCACCCAAGACGATTTTAACGTCATGCTTAGGACATTGCTCACATGTTTTGTCGAGGAGCTCGTAGAAACATTCTTTGGTAGCATCGTCTTTATCTTCTGTGGGGGCGTGAGCGCATATCAGGCTGATGTTGGCGAATTTAGCCTTGATGCGGATAGTTGTAAGGCGTTCACTAACGTGTCGAAAGCTCAAGACTTCTTGCCTAAGTCTGCCGCTTACAACAAATCCGCATCCAAATAGACGCTGATTTTGTTCTCTGTAGCAGTCACCGTAGTAAATGTCACAGTTTTTCATCCTCCTTTTGCCCGGCCCATCCCACCGCACTTCCTGGATGGCGGTGATACCTGCTTTGTAGCAGTCTAGGGCCTCCGCTAGTTGTTCGGCTGCACGCGGTCTGTTCAGAGTTCGAACATTCCACGTGCAGATCCGAACGTCATTGTCCTTTTTTCGTTTTGCAGGGTCGTCAACAGTGAATCCGTCCTTATCCGAGGCTTTTGGTTGCTTCGCAACAGTGCTTTTTTTCCGTGGTAGGGTAGTTAACCCCACGCACAACCCCCAACCTGGAGGACCAGGCCCTTTCTGTAACCCCTTGGGCAAAAGGAGCCGGAATATTCCGGAGTCAGTAACCCGCTGCGGGGATGTGAGAGCTGCCGTTGACCCATTAAGGGCTCTTCCGCCACCATCTCTATTTCAGCACCCTGACTAGTGCTGAAAAAATCCTCAATGACCTCAGCTCCAAATACGTCGAAGTAGCTCATTGAGGTATCTGCCATGTTGACTGTTGACGCCACCGTTGATTCAACCATGTGAATTCATCCGCCGTACGTCCTCTTTCTGAGGGGCTCATGTAAGACCTCTGAGACTCGATCAGGCAGTCATTCCGACAGAGCATTATAGTGTTGCTATTTTCTTCGTGTTCAACACTCGCGCTTATAAGTTTAGCAAGTCATGCCCGGAAGGACAAGACCAGTACCCGGTGGCTACCACGCGGAGGTAAAATAAGCACAATTGATGTGTATGAACAGTTACAGCGACTGGGCATCGCCAAGTTGACGCCAATCAGTGCCTACCCTATTCATACAACACCCAACCACCAAAAAACAGAACATTAAGAACATGCTTAAGTAGAAATATAAACGCTACATTAGGCAGTGACAGTATCAGAGTCACGGCTGCGAAAGGTTGCCCCTAGGGTGGTGTTCTATCCCCCCTACTATGGTTCATCGTTGTGAACGAACTGCTAAACTTACTCAGTCATAATAGGTTCTATGTCCAAGAATACGCGGATGATGTTGCGATCCTAATTAGAGGAAATTTCGAAGACACAATCTCGGAACTCCTGCAGAGGCACTTACCTAGTTGTTGACTGGTGCAAAAAAGTTGGTCTAACTGTAAATCCTAAAAAAAGCACCATAGTTGCCTTCACAAAAAGACGAAGTCGGGAAAAGCTAAAAAACCTCTTCTGCTTGGTGAAACAATAGAATTCTCAAAAGAAGTAGGTGTAACCCTGGACGAAAAACTCACTTTAAACTCTCACCTCATGAAAACCATAGACAAAGCCAGGATCTCTCTGTTGACCGGCAGAAGTCTGATTGGTTAAAGTTGGGGTATAAACCCCAAAATCATGCTATGGCTTTACACAGCTATAACAAGACCAATTGTCACATATGCAGCTCCAATATGGTGGCAAAAAAACCAAACAAAAGTCATCACAAGTCAGGCTCAATAAACTCCAAAGACTAGCTTGTGTACTGCGATCGCAATGAGAACAACTCCCACTGCAGCGTTGGAAGTTATTCTAAATCTTCCTCCTCTCCATCTTCAGATACAGAGAGAAGCTATGACAAATGCCTTCGTGCTCATAGGAAACAGAATAAACCCACATTTGCCAACGATTCTCATGTATGGTACACAGATGGATCGAAAACAGATGAAGAGTTGGAGCTGGAGTATACGGGGTCAACACAAAAACGTTCATCTGTAAAAGCATGGACAAATGCAACTCCGTATTTCAAGCAGAAATCCTTGCAATAGAACTATGTCTCAGAGAAAATCTAAAAAAATCCATAACAAACAAAAACATAATATTCTCTCTGATAGCAAAGCTGCAGTACTGGCTATCAATAGCTATGAAATTATATCAGACTAGTATGGGATTGCCTACAATTACTCACATCGCTAGCCAGCACAAGCAGAGTACATCTCATTTGGGTGCCAGGACATAGCGGACATGTGGGCGATGAAATAGCAGACATACTAGCCAGAAAACGATCGGCATCGACCTTCATGATGCTAAGACCATTTTATGGATTACCCCTTAGCACCGCTAAATTCCACATTAAAACCTGGCTGAAAAACAAGGCAAATCAATATATACTGGACCAACACTGAAGGTAACAGACAAGCTAAAATGGTCATGCCAACTACCTCCCTTTCAAGAACAAGAACAAAACAACTCCTAAACCTACCAGATTCGTACAGTCACAGGGTTCCTCACTGGACATTGCCAAGTCAAAAAACACCTCATGACTATGGGAATAACACAAAACAACACTTGCAGACTAAAGCCTAGTATCCTGCTCGCGCTAAATTTTAGCGCCCATAGTCTCCACTTCGTTTCTCTAATTTAATAGAATTTTCGAATTTCAAAGTTGAAAGACGTAAGAAACCTAGAAATTATAAGAAGGACTTCGACATATCGTGTCCTCAAACTTTCCACAATCTCCTTACCATAGTGGAACACTTGTTATTACCCAAAAGACGAGGCCAAATGAAAGCATAAGCCCCCCTGAAATGTGATTCGCTTTATTTATGTTTATATCTCTGTTTTGGCTCTATTGTTTGGCTTTGCGTTTTCTTTTATTTATTACACAAACATTATCTGCGTGTTCCGCCAAAAAAAAATCATAGCAAACACAAGACAAACGCTTTCCTCCGTTTTGTATGTCAGAATTTATCATCGATTTAATGTACCGGACATTTATTTCGCGAGCTAAATGAGTGGAGACTTTTCATCGGCCCATCTATATGAAGATAAGGATTTAGCGTGCGAACAGAATACTGCTTTGCTAAACTGTCTCGCTAAATTTTATCTTTGTAGACATTTTTGTATGGGAGATAAAATTTGGCGCGAGCAGGATACTAGGCTTAAGCAACGAGGACGAAGAATCAGCAGAACACATACTGTGTCACTGTGAATGTCTAGTCAGATTACGGCGACACCATCCTAGTGGCGCATTTTTTTATACGCTTTTCAAGTTCATTGTTTGATCTTGGAAAATTCCAGCCTTACATTTTATTTGCCCTGTAATTTTATGACGTACTGTTGGTGAAATGTGTACTTGTTACCAGGTAGTAAAAATTTCCGGGTGCAAAATTTCAAACAGGTTAAAAGAGTGACAATCGATTGCAAAATTTATGGCCTCATCCTAGTGATCGGCAGTGTATATACCAACGGCCAGTACATTTTTAAATAACGAACCAACGAAGCCCATCAGGCAATAGCTTATCTTAACGAACATTAAAATTCAGAGTCAACATTTTGAACAGATTTGCCTTTTACGGATTGGTGTTTTCAAGTCTCGAATTATTTCTCATGAGTTCTGTCATATCAAGAAATCAAAACAAATAACAAACAAGCCGGATAAGAACAAATTACGATTTTTAAAGACAAATAAAACAAAAGAAAATGGACAAATGCAGAAAATAATGACGAACGAATTAAAAAAAAAATTATACGGGACAAATCAAATATTATGGAAATGTGTGGAAAAAGGTAACATTTTATTGGTGGGAAATATTCATTTCACTATTTTACTATTGTTTATTAATTTAGTTTTGTACCTACAGAACTTTCGCCTTTCGAAGAACGTTTTTTTGTATGGTTTAAATGTCATAAAAGATTAACTCTCTGCTCCTTTAAGATCAAATGAAGTTCCAGCCATCTTATAACTAGCCTAAAAGATTTTAGGGCAAGGAGGCTATCAGCACCAAATAGAACACGACTATTCCCTTGGCATGGTACATTAAACAACATCAAGTTCTATTGCAAAGGTCTGCAGTGCGATAGAAAAAATATTGCGTCCAAAACACATAAATTTCATAAAAAAAACTTACATTTTTAGACATTCGTAGTCACTTCCGTTATCACATTTGTTGAAACAAATTTTCCGTTTTAGAATGCTTTGGACATTCGAAAACGAGTGGCCAGGTACCAAACTCCACTTTCAGAATTGTCTATTCGAAAGTAGTAGATTTCATTCCGTTTTAGAGAGTACAAAATATTCGTTTTCGGAGATTTTCACTATCGCAACGAAATACAGAGTAGGGCCACAGGTAGCAAATGAAGAAACGAACTGCTCATATTCGGGTGCTATACAACTTATAAACATTTACAGGCATTTAACTTTTTTTTCCTAAGTCATCCTGTGTCGCTGTCTATCGTGCGCACAAAAACTAGCACGCGCAGCAGAAGGCACGAAATTGGAACTCTCGACTTTAACCAATAAGTGTGATCGCCGTATACCAATAAGTGTGATCTTGACTGCTACATTCACCTCATACAGAAATAGACACGATTATTGTCGGAGCACTTAAAAGAAAGGGAATTCCCGAAAGTGATTTTTTTTCAAGGAAATAGTATGAATAATAATGAAAATAGTACCATGAGTAGCTGATATATGATACTCACATTCCCTTGTTATGTAAGCGCCCAACGTATTGACCAAAATTTAAATTAAGTGCCATCTGTCGGTAGAGTGATTTAAATATAAATCATATCTTGGTTAGAATCACCTTCACAACGAAGTTAGAGAAACGCTAGTAGCATCACAAATTGGAACATAGAACTCCTTACGTAGGTACGGCGGGTGGCCGTGGCGCAGTGATAGAGTGTTCGCTTGTTGAGTGGGAGGTTACGTGTTCAAATCCGAGCCAGTACCATGAAACATTTTTCACAAATAAAAACTGCGAATAAGTTTCAGTGAATTATAAGCGAACACAAATATCAACAATTCTCCCCAAGCTATTAGGACGCCACTCGTGGAGAATATCCACTGCGCCACAAACTCTTTCCTATCCCTCTTTCTCTTCCTAAAAACTTGAATGCCGCGCTGTGCCCAGCATCATAAGGGTATTCGCAACCCCTTGAGTGCGAGTAAAATTATAAAAAAAAAAAAAAAAAACATAGGTCCTTTCCTTGTACATCGTGTGTGTTTGTTATTATTAAATTTATGTTAACCAAAGTAAAGGAAAAGAAAAACTTTTTTTTTTGTTACAGTGCCTCAAATTGACTCGGTGCTGGCATATTTCATTGAATATTCGTTCTGCGAACTCAGTCGTTTGTTGTTCAGTGTTTGTGCAGTTCCTGATATGTTTGGACAAATTGTTTTCTTCTTTTTTGTTATTCGTTCTTCGTTGATTGTTTATTGCTTTGATTCAGTATATAAAAGTCACTCAGTGGATGTCGTTTAATGTGAGTATTAATTTACAGGCCTTAGTGGAAATTGGATCGAAATAGCTTACGGTACGAAATCTGGTTCGGTTAGGGTAATCGTTCAGCACCCCGAAACTGTCGGTCATGGGCCACAACTGTTTCAAACATTCAGCGTGCACCAGAGTCCAGTGACCAAGGTAAGTGGATTAACCTTAACACCAAAGCGTTAGCATCTGTATTTGATATCTTTAAAGGTAACCTTGTCGGAGAGATATCTAATATCTGTCTGTAGTGAGTACAATCATGTGCGGACATGGGGCGTTCCTCGCTTCCGCGGTATGCTCTCCACTCAGCCGGGCTCTACACCAGAGGCGTCATTTAAAATCGTCTCCCTAGAAGCGACCGATACGAACTATGCCTATTCGGCTGGCAACGACTTTGGTCCATACGGTGGGAAATATGATGAACCTATCTTTGTACAGAAAGTCGTTCCCGAGACTGACCAGCTGTATGTGCGCTACGCGTCAGATGGCGAACGTGTTTGTGTGATTAAGTCCGTTGATGGGTCTACGATAACTTCATTTTGTGTGCATGAGTTCGAAGGGCCATCTCGAATGGGCTCACGGTTCATACTTACCGGTCATTGTAATGGCGCCATTCAAATGTGGGATCTAACGACTGGACTGTCGTTGGCCTCCAAAGAAGACACACACAAACACAAGAATTCCGGAGGCCCAGATATGATTGAGCTACTGCGCCTGCTAGACCAATGTGATATCAGCACCAGCCATTGCTCCACACCCTGCATGTCGCCAGCCTTGCCCACTGTATCCAATGCCACAATTGCCCGACTAAAAGCCAGCAACGTTGCCCTGCTCAATCAATCTCAACATCAAAACAACAGTGACTGATTGTCACTACTGACACACTGCGTAAAGATGTGCAAATGAGTAAACCGTTTGGATGATTAACTGACAACAAATTAAAGTGAGATAAAGTATGTATCTGCGCGGCATAACCACGCAGTGTTTGTTGGGCCTTTTAGAAACGAATTTTTTTTATATTTTATTAAAAAAAAAAAGAGAATCTTTACTCTAGGAAATTTGAATCTGTGAAAAGAATGCTATTTAATAAAAATTCTAACTAATTTTAACGTTTGAACTGATGGTTTTAATTAAGTCGCTGAAATTGACTTCATAAAAAACGCGGAACCATCAAAGTTCAATCTAAAATATGTTTACTTTTATTTGAAACAATAACCACCCCAATTTCTACATAGCCATGTTTTGACACTAGGCACTTAGTAGCGAAGGATAAAATCCATTTGCGTGTGCAGAAGATGCCGTGTGCACGCTTTTTACAAACGATTGGTCGATCAGTTCTCAACTACGCGGCACCCATTTGGTCCCCACAACTAAGCGAAACCAACTGGAAGCACCTCCAAGTATGCCACAACAGAGCCATGTGCACCATCACAGGTTGTCATCTCACGGCGGACGAAGAACACCTGCACACAGAAACAATTATGCTCCCGGTTAAAACACACAACATGCTCTCTCAAAAATTCTTACTGTCTGTCTGTAATTTACCCGAACACCCCAACCACAACCTTATATCGGCTCCGAAACCACCTCGGAACATACGTAGATGCATCTTAAACCTACAGGACGAAATAAACCACCTTACTCAACAATCACACATCAACTCAGAACAGTACTATATTGGCAAAAACAACATTCGCCAGACCATTGTCTCAAACACGATCGCCAGCTACAAAGCGAACGTGGTACTTGGTGGCAGACCCCCGCCCCACAGAAAAACTACTCCCTAGACCAACGAGGACCACTCTGGCTCAACTTCGATCGGGCTGGTGCCACTTATTGATGGCTCGCCTTGATTACACCACTAATGCTGTGGACGCACCCAACTGAAGTAGCCCAATTCCTAGGACTCAAAATGAACGACGAACGATGAATGACGCTGCTACAACAACAACTATAACGCGTTTTTTTTTTTTGTTTCCAATCTTCGACTTGTTTCCCTGTTTTCGTTGTTGTCTAGATGAAAAAAAAAAACATTTCGTTCTCACATAAAATCATTTTACTCTTTTGCAGTACAATATAACAAAGATGTAAAGTTAAAAAAAAACTAGTTACTTGGAATCTACATGATAATCATAAGAATACAAATGTTAAATGCCAGTTATGTCTAGAACACAACAATGAAATATAACTGCGTACACTCTGCTTGCACAATACCTAGTGTGAGTAAAGAACAAACAAGTGAAAATGTTTAAAACTATATGACTACATCTCAACGGAAGACAACTGGTGTTGTTTCCCCCGCAAAACCGTTTTTAAAACACTTGATCCTTCTGCTTTTCCGTCTTAAATTCGAAGTTTTTCCAAAAATTTCGGAACCAAATATTCAGCCGAATACTTGTCGAATCTGAAATATTCAAAGAACTTATCCCGTTGCTTACGAAAGGCGATCGGATTTTTAATCCAATTGTAGAGCATTTTAATGAGTTGATTGGATGTGTTGTAGAGATTTTCTTTTGGGTAGATTTCCGGGTAAACCAGTTTGTTTGGCGCAATTGGCATGCAGCCGCAGTAAGTTGCTTCCAACCTAGCGTAAAGAAATTGATTAGAATTAGAAAGCACAACATCTAATCTCCATACATTCCAACGCCATAGAACTCGTGACCGGCAGTAGATATCACAATGTCGCCTGACATCAGTGCCTTCATGTATTTATCACGCGGCAGGAAACCGAAATTGATTAGTTTGTATCTGTTGCAACTCATGAAATATTGCAACATGAAACAACTCCAGCCAGCATTTATCCAAAAGCCGACGGCAAATCACGGCACCTGTACCAATTCAAAGGCCGACGGCAAAACTTCAATCGCAAATACTACCAAAATTGGGAGTTCAGGAATAGGAGCAGCACCCACTTCCCAACTCAGATGATGAGAGTCGCAGTCGATGATGATGTGCATACAAAAAAAATGCTATGTTTTGGCATTCTTGGGTGACGCCCCCTGATCTGCACTCTCACCACTTACATGTAGTGGTACACATGCTCCCATCTCTGCTTGACCAAACATTGCGCTGTGCAGGAGGAGGTAGCAAAGCGGTGAACTTTGCTAATTATTGTTCATGACAAATAGCAAAAACACCCGCAATCATAATCGGTCAATGAACTAGAGGAAGGGAGAACGGCAAATCAGCTGGATGCTGAGGTTTCTTTTTTGCTAAGAAGAAAGCAATGATGCATTCCCAGTTGTATCATCGGCAAGAATAAACAACACTACAGTCAAACTAAAAGTTTTAAGTCGTTTTATTTTATTTTATTTTTGCTTCGCTGACTTTGAAGTTTTTCATTCTGTTTTTTTGCTAAGTGTCCTTGCGGCACATTTTGGTCCTTCAATAGCCGGATCCTAAGGACATAAAGGATCTACAAAAAAGTGCAAAAAAAAAAAAAACAATAAATTAAATAATTAAAGTGGTTCTAAAACGAAAGTGTTTGACCGCAGAACGTGTCAAATAATTCAACCGCAATTGTTCGTGCTTAAACAACGTAAATTCAGTTCGGTCGGATTATTATTTCCTACTAACCAACGTGGACTTGGAGAAACTGGTGCAGCGAGGGAGCAACGCTTAACAACAGGTGTGTGGCATTTCTTTTTTATAAAACAATTAAAATTAAATTATCGATCCTTGTTGATCTAACCTTATAATATATATCGTGTGTTGTGTGATCTTCATAATTCGTCGTTTCTTTTTCACTTCATTATGAGCAAATCAAAAATTTCCAACTTCATCGATTCGATTCAGTCGATCTCGCAAGAGCTAGTTGCAGATTATAATGCATACCTAGAACTCGACAAATTGCATAAAACCGTTTATATGAATGAGGCGCGTTTAAAGCATTTAGAGCAATCATTTGATGAAGCCAAAGCTCTTCATCAAAAAATTGTAGCGGCTCCTAGTGAAGAAGCAAAAATTAAATACATGGAAGTACAAACCTTTCACAAATTGAAAGAACTTTACTACAAGTATTCTTCCCAATTGAAGACGCAGCTAACCAACTCTGATTGTCAAAATCAACCGCAGAGTTCGCTCAATAATTCAATGTTAGGAACAAAGGCCCCGTCTGTTGAACTTAAGCTCCCCCCAATTAAAATCCCCACATTTTCTGGTTCGTATCAAATGTGGCCCGAATTCAGAAGTTTGTTTGAGAGCTTGGTCACTAAGAATTCATCTATTTCCGATGTGCAAAAATTGCATTATCTTAAGGCAAATCTGAGTGGTGAAGCCGAGCGTTTACTGAGAAACACGTCCATCAGCGACGGGAATTTTGAGTCGGCTTGGACGACGTTACTTAAGCGATATCAAAATCTACGATTGCTTAAAGATAATCAATTTAAATTGCTCTTTGACCAACCCAAGCTGTATCAAGAATCGTCTGAGGAAATTAAATTGTTGCTAGACACCACAAATGAAGCCAAGCAGTCTCTCGAAAATCTAGGAGTTCCTGTCGACTCATGGGAAGATGTTTTAATATATCACATTGTGCAGAAACTTCCACTCACTACTCGGGGACATTGGGAATCGCACATCTCAGCGTATGTCGATTATCCGACATACAACATTTTAGAGGATTTTCTGCTAATGAGGTCAAGAACATTAGATGTCATGGAGCAATCATCAACTTCGTCTCAATCTAAATCGAAACGAGTTACGACTAGCACAGTTCGTTCACACAACTCAACAGTTTCTAAATGTTCACTCTGTCAAGGAGCACATTCAATTAGAAAGTGCTTTAAATTCAAAGCACTTAATCCAAAGAAAAGGCAAGATATTGTTAAGAAAAATAAGTTGTGTTTCAACTGTCTGTCAAATACACATTTCACTCAAAATTGTACAAGCACTTTCACGTGTTCGGAGTGCAACCAAAGGCACCATTCGTTACTGCATTTGCATATGCCAGCTAACGCAATGCAGGCCAATGAATCAATTTCAACAATGGCTCTACAGCAACCCTCTCAACCACCCTCCTCTTCTATTCAACCTTCATTGTCGGACATATCAGAGAACCCATCTTCTTCCATCAGAACAGCGTCAGCACACAATGCGTACCTAGCAGAAAACAGTCACCAAACTGTTCTTCTTGCTACTGCGCTTGTGAAGGTTTTTACAACCGATGGCCAGCCATTGTTGCTGCGGGCGCTACTCGATCCTGGATCGGAGGCTTCCTTCATCTCTGAGTCTGCCGTGCAACTGTTGAAGCTGAAAAAAGAAAGGAGTTACGTAAACATACTAGGTGTTGGCGAAACCAACACAAGCGTATCGAGGCACAAAGTAGCCCTCACTATATTCTCGAAATGCAACGACAACTTTAGCTTACAGCTCAACGTATTGGTCCTACCCAAGGTGACAGCTTTACTACCAACGCAGAAGATTTGCCGCGGATCCTGGAGCCATCTCCAAAATATCATACTTGCCGATCCAACATATTATAAACCCGGCAAAATCGATTTATTACTTGGTAGTGATACATACACGTCAGTCCTTCTTGATGGTATCATTAAAGGAGAACCAGGTACTCCCATGGCTCAACGCACTGAGCTGGGATGGGTTCTCTCCGGTAGCACATCTTCTGACAATCCAGCAACGGTAACATCTCTCCATACCACCACTAAATGTGACCTGGGAGATATTTTGCAAAAATTCTGGGAACTTGAGGAAGTGCCAAGGAAGAAGATGATGTCAGCCGAAGAAGAGCAGTGTGAAACGCATTTTCGCAGAACTCACCAGCGTCAAGCAGATGGAAAATATACCGTTCAACTTCCATTTAAGGAAGGATCGCGTCCTCGATTGGGACTGTCCTATAACTCCGCTCTAGTCAGGTACATTCAACTTGAAAGAAAATTTAGAGCAAATCCTTCATTCTACAAAGAGTATACGAATGTAATTAATGAGTACAAAGAACTGGAGCATATGACTGAAGTAGATCCCGCGTCACTGAAACACGCCTATTATTTTGTTCCCCACCATGCAGTGATAAAGCAGTCTAGTTCAACCACAAAACTGCGCATTGTTTTTGATGCCTCCTGCAAAACGTCCGATGGCACATCACTCAATGACCATCTCTTTATTGGACCACGATTACAAGATGACATCTTTGACCACATTGCAAGGTTTAGGAAACATAAAATGGTATTTGTGGCAGACATAAATAAAATGTATCGGCAAATCTGGGTGCCTTTGGAGGACTCGTTCTATCAACTAATTTTGTGGAGAGATGTTGAAGGAGAAGAGATAAAGACGTATCGCCTTAAAACTGTCACGTTTGGCACCGCTGCAGCGCCCTATTTAGCAGTTCGGACCCTTCAACAATTGGCGTTAGACGAACGAGACGACTATCCAGTTGCATCTGAAATCGCTAGGAAGAATTTTTACGTCGACGATCTTATGCATGGTGCAGACTCAGAAGAGGAAGCTGCTGAAATGCAACGTCAGCTCATCACAATGTTAAACCATGGAGGGTTTCCATTACGCAAATGGGCTAGTAACAGCGAGAGTTTGTTGGCAGCAGTTTCAGATGCGGACAGAGAAATACAACTGCCTCTCTCTTTCGATGAAGGAAACGAAGTCAAAACGTTGGGAATACAGTGGCATCCCGCCAAAGACATCTTTAAAATTAAAGTCTGTTTGCAGCACGTAAAGGAGACGACCAAACGAACGATCCTCTCGGACATCGCTCGGCTGTATGATCCTATGGGTTGGATATCTCCTTGCGTCATCGTTGCGAAAATTCTAATGCAAGGTATCTGGAAGGAGCAACAGTCGTGGGATGACGAACTCCCATTTTCTATTAGCTCGACTTGGAATGAACTAAGGAGTGAGCTAAACGACTTAGATCACATCGAAATTCCCCGCTGGATTGATATCACCAAGGATTCTCAGATTGAAATCCACGGATTCTGCGATGCATCAGAGAAAGCATACGCTGCAGCCGTGTATGTGCGAACCACCAACAAAGAAGCAACGTCCACGAATTTGCTTGTTTCGAAAACGAGAGTCGCTCCTCTCAAGAATCAATCGCTGGCACGTCTGGAGCTTTGTGGAGCACAGTTACTAGCTCACTTACTGGTGCACACTGTGAAGACCATGGAATTGGAAAATGCGGAAGTCTTTGCATGGTGTGATTCCCAAATCACACTAGCGTGGATCAAGTCAGCCCCATACATCCGAACTACTTTTGTAGCTAACAGAGTAGCAGATATACAGGAGCTCACAGATCCGAATTGTTGGAACTACGTTCCGTCCCAGCAGAATCCAGCAGACGTTGCAACCAGAGGAATATCTCCAAGCGAACTTCGCCATCAGAAGTTATGGTGGCATGGTCCTGAGTTTCTGCAACATTTTGAAGCAAAACTACAGGCTCCATTACAAGTTAAGGCCACGGATATTGAAATGAAACCTTCAAAGCTTTCAAAGGTTCAAAACGACTTCATCGCATCTGGGTACCCCTTTAAAAACATTTTTCAGCTCTGCGTTCATTTCAGCGCCTTTGAAAGCAATGAATTATTTAATAGATTTTCAACTTTACAACGTCTACTACGAGCTACAGCATATTGGCTTCGCTTCGTAAACAATGCCAGAAGAAAATTTCCGGGGTTATCTGGGCCACTTTCGGTCGACGAAATTACAGCTGCCCGAATGCGATTGATCACCATTGTACAACAAGAATTTTTTGCCGAAGAAATGTCGAAGATCGCCAAAAATGGAACTGTTTCCAAAGGAAATACATTGGCAAGGTTGTCACCATTCATCGACGACAATGGAATACTGCGAGTTGGTGGGCGACTGGAAAATTCCGATTTACCCTACTCACAGCGTCATCCAACAATTCTACCTTCGCGTAACATGTTAACGACCCTAATAGTCCATGATGCTCATATCAGATCGCTTCATGGCGGCCAGCAACTTATGATGGCAACTCTGCGAAGTGAGTACTGGATTTTGCAATTGAAGGCGAACGTCAAAAAATGCATTCACAAGTGCCTCAAGTGCCACCGTTATAAGGCCATACAAATGCAGCAGCAAATGGGAAATCTTCCCGCTTTAAGGGTAAATCAAGCTCGACCTTTTCAAACTTCCGGAGTGGATTATGCAGGGCCAGTGCAACTAAAAGCATGGAAGGGTCGTTGCAACAAAATCACTAAAGCCTACATAGCGATTTTCGTCTGTTTCTGTACAAAGGCAGTGCATTTGGAGCTTGTAAGCGATTATAGCACAGCCGCATTTTTAGCCGCCTTCAAGCGCTTTACTGCACGCCGGGGCATCTGTACAAATATTTACAGCGACTGTGGAACGAATTTCCAAGGTGCTGCTAGAATTATCGATTTGGAAAAGTCTCAATGGACAAAACAGTGGACTGAGGACATCGCGACACAACTCCAAGCAAATGGTACTACATGGCACTTTAACCCTCCTGCAGCCCCGCATTTCGGCGGATTGTGGGAAGCAGGCGTTAAGTCCATGAAGCATCATTTAAAACGAATCATCGGACACTACACTTTAACATTCGAAGAGTACACAACCGTTCTTGCGCAAGTGGAGGCCTGCCTAAACTCACGCCCACTGTGTGCAGTAACTGAAGATCCTGAAGATCTGTCAATTTTGACCCCAGGGCATTTTTTAATTGGTTCAGCACTGAACACTGCACCCGAAAAGGATTTAGGCAACATCAAGACAAACAACTTGGATAGATGGCAGCTGATGCAAAAAATCCAGCAAGATTTTTGGAATAAGTGGAAAACCGAATACTTAACTCGACTTCAACAGCGTCCAAAATGGCTTACCCCAAATCTGCAAATCAAGGTAGGACAATTGGTACTCTTGCCTGACGATCAAACGCCTCCCACCCTTTGGCGACTTGGAAGAATTCTGACAACGCATCCTGGAGCTGATGGAATGATTCGGGTCGTCACAGTTAAGACGGCAACAACAACTTTAAAGCGGCCAATAGCGAAACTATGCCTTCTGCCAATGGCAAACGAATAAAAGGCCGTCATTCGCAAACACACAGATACACACACATACACTTTTGAATTTATAAATTAAATTAATTAACTAACTAATAATGAATTAAACTAACCCCCTATAACCTAATATTGCCACACACCATTCACCGAACCTTCCTTTTACTTTTCATGTACCTACCGACCACATCGAGCGTATAACCAATGGAAGCTTCAATCAACACATCATCTGTAATCTCCAAACTACCTAATCAACTATCAACAGAATCACGCAAGAGGACGATAGATGCCATTAGATGACAACAACAACAGTTGACTATTCGTTCTGTGGCCCGGCAGGATGTTGCAACTCATGAAATATTGCAACATGAAACAACTCCAGCCAGCATTTATCCAAAAGCCGACGGCAAATCACGGCACCTGTACCAATTCAAAGGCCGACGGCAAAACTTCAATCGCAAATACTACCAAAATTGGGAGTTCAGGAATAGGAGCAGCACCCACTTCCCAACTCAGATGATGAGAGTCGCAGTCGATGATGATGTGCATACAAAAAAAATGCTATGTTTTGGCATTCTTGGGTGACGCCCCCTGATCTGCACTCTCACCACTTACATGTAGTGGTACACATGCTCCCATCTCTGCTTGACCAAACATTGCGCTGTGCAGGAGGAGGTAGCAAAGCGGTGAACTTTGCTAATTATTGTTCATGACAAATAGCAAAAACACCCGCAATCATAATCGGTCAATGAACTAGAGGAAGGGAGAACGGCAAATCAGCTGGATGCTGAGGTTTCTTTTTTGCTAAGAAGAAAGCAATGATGCATTCCCAGTTGTATCATCGGCAAGAATAAACAACACTACAGTCAAACTAAAAGTTTTAAGTCGTTTTATTTTATTTTATTTTTGCTTCGCTGACTTTGAAGTTTTTCATTCTGTTTTTTTGCTAAGTGTCCTTGCGGCACAGTATCCAAGTTTTTCCTGAATACCCTCAAAGGCTTCCGGAATCAACTGGTAATTCTCTCCGCATATTGTCACCTTGAAATCTAACTTGCGCTTGTTTAGTTCCAGTAGGACCTCAACCAGTAAATTGGGGTTCTTGTCATGCTCCCATCGGTGCGGCCAAATCAGGTGCAAGCAGTCTACCTCGTTTGGGTTCTGTTCTTCATTGGCAATCAGTCTCTTGGGCATCGTATGGAATTTTATTGGATAGTAAAGAACTTCACATCGTGGCTCGATTTTTTGGCGGATATGCTTTAATTTCAAATCTGGTTGAATGTTGAGAAATGGGCTGATACTTTCTAGGAACGATGTGCGGTTGAAATTCGAATTGAAGACAACTTGATCGGCTGATAAACTGAAAACATAAGTTTGCGGCAAATGTGATTAAATATTTAGAAATCCCTGTGCAATTAGGTTCCAACAGTACGAAGGGTAACGAATATAACTTTTTCGACGTAGCAAGACCAATTATAGCCACTTTGTAAAATCGTTTTTTTGAAAGAAATATTTTCCGTAGATATAATATATAAAAAAGCTATAATTACCACGTTAAAATTTGATTCAGTCCATATTGGCAATCTCTCTCCTTCACTTCGCGTACGGGATAAACTAATTGATTCTCATGGAAGTATACTATTTTCCGGCACCCAATCAAATCCGATCGTGTACCCATAAGCTCTGCCAAATTCAGCACAGAACTTGTAAACAGAACCTTGTAGTCGTGCTCGAGTGGAATTATTTGGGAAAAGTAGAGTGCACTCGTGCGAGCTCTCCAGTGCCATTTTTTTGCTGGAAGGCTGTAGATTTCATATTCGCCCGGCGGTATACCTTTTGGGATAAGAAACATAGAGATAAGATTTAGAAGAATACAGCATCAAAAAGATATGTTTACATTCGATAATGGTATCAATTAACTGCTTATGACTTCCGCCAAAGAAAGGCTCTAAAATCAATATTGAAGGTTTAGGCATTTTATTAATATTATAGTTAATTTACATTGTTTGTATTATATATCAGATATTATCGAAAACATTTCGGCCGACCTATCCACCCTATCCACTTTGCAAAAAGGAAACTCAAAATAAATGAAAGTGTCACAAGTGCAAGGCGATGACACTTTGACAATGTTATTGATAGAGTTGCGTTGCTAGTATAGATTTTTTATTTTTTATTTTTTTTTGTAAAATGACTTTCATCGATAACTATAAATAGGTATCGAATTATATTTGCAATAGTTTATTTTTCCCAGTAGGATTTCGTACCCACCTACTGTAGTTGTTGAAAATCATCGATATCTGTAATGCGAAAAACAGATTAACACAGCAACAGCAACTTTGAAAACTTTTTAGAACCAATGTATTTTAATTACACATTAGCACAGCAACATCGACAGTGTCGTCAACGTTAGAAGCTAATCCTAGATTCGCTGTTGCTGTTGCTGTCGCTGTGTTTATCTGTTTCTCGCATAACGTAGTGACTCTAAATTATCTACGCACATTGAAATATCTGACTGGGGCCAGATGTAGTTTTGTTCAGGACTTGCAACTGATGTTATATGTTTTTTTAGCCACGTAATTGACTATTACTTTGATAAACGTTTTTGATAATTAATAGGAACGTATTAAAATCAATGCATGTTAAGATCGAAACTATGGTTTGAGTAAAAAATGATATTTACCTGGTATTAACTACCTACCTACCTACCTAACACACCTATCGAAAATTGACCGCTGTATGGAATTCTCTTTACAACCGCTGTATGTATTTAACAAAACTCTGAAAGTTTGACATTCTTATTTCTGACTTAACCTCTACAGAAGTGAAATAAAATTTAATATATATTTTTCTTAAATTCACACGTAATTTAAAATATAATAAAAAGATTCTTGCAAAATGTCAGTAATTGAAATAAAAACGGAGGATGAATACAACAAACTGATAAAGTAAGCTTTCAAAATTGAGTACGCTCTTGGCTTATTCGTCCAATTTCGTTCTTTCAGCTCTGACCAAACAACTGTCGTCCTTTTCTCTGCACAGTGGGCAGAACAATGTACCCAAGTCCTAGATGTCATGTCCGAAATATCAAAGCTTGGCTACACGAATTTGCAGTTCGTAAATCTAGCTGCTGAAACCTATCCAGAGATTTCCATGAAACATCAGGTTTGCTTTGAGTCGCAAAAAGTGATAAAAATACATTTGTGAAAATTTTGTAGATCGATGCTGTGCCAACAGTGATCTTCTTTTCAAAAGGACAAGCCGTTGATCGGGTCGATGGAGTCAATATCGCATCCATAACAGAGATTTGTAAAAAACGCGGATCAACCTCTGGTGCTGGCAGTGGAGCTTCTCTCGAGGAAAGACTAAAAGCTTTGATCAATAAGGCTGATGTTATGATATTTATAAAGGGAAATCGCGATGCTCCCCGGTGTGGCTTTTCAAAGCAGATTATTGCAATCATTAATGAGACTGGGTGAGTACTGCATATTTATTATATCAACCCTATTCGAATGGCCACCCTGAAAAGTAAAAAAGATATCTGCCTCTTTGCATAACAATCATTACATTCAATCCCACAGCCATTTCAATGGGTTATTGAAGAATTGATGGGAGCTTCATCCTTATAGGATCTGTCGAACATGCGAGTCGTCTTAGGGCCGTTTCATTTATTATATTTATTAGTTCCAAATATGCTCGCTCAGCAAGGTTTATAAATTGACTGACTAATATTGAAAATTAATTTTGCTACATAATAAAAAACTAAAACTACTTGATTTATTATTTAAAGTAACATTCTCAATACTTTCCCTTGTTACTTGAAAAGATTACGTAAAATTTATGATAAAAACAAAATTGTCTATGAAAGACCCATTCGACCACACCAAATTTGTAAATTAACCCTTGGTAGTGGCTTTGTCATAATATCAGCAACTTGTTCCTCATTTGAAATTTGTTGAATTGCAAGATTGCCCTCAGTTATCTTTTCCCGAATAAAAAAGTGTTTGATAGCTATGTGTTTCGTTCTTCGATGAAACTCTGGATTTTGAGCCAGCCTTACTGCAGCAGAGTTATCAACTTGAAGAACTGGGACTTGTCTCAGTTTCACAATGTGTCCAAATAATTTTGTTAACCAAATTACTTCTTTAGCCCCTTCGTTTGCCGCCACAATTTCTGCTTCAGTAGTTGAAGTTGCAACCATTGCTTGTCTTTGACTGAGCCACGAAATAACTCCTCCAGCATACATGACAACTACTCCTGATGTTGATCGACCTGTTTTTGTGCATCCACCAAAGTCAGCATCACTGAAGCACTCCAGAATTCCCTTTTTTAAATTTTTGTAATAAGTTATTCCATAATTAAGAGTTCCCGCAATATATCTGAAAACTCTTTTTATTTTCGCGACATCTTCTACAGATGGATTTTCCAGTGATCTTGAAAGAAAGCCAATACTGTAAGCTAGATCCGGCCTTGTGCCAAGCATTAGATACATCAAAGCGCCAACTGCTTGCCTGTAGGGAAAATTATGCTTCTTTACATTGTCTTTCCCTGCTTTTGAAGTTTCAGAACACTTTAACATTGGCGTTGAAATCGGCTTACACTCTTGAAAATTAAAGCGTTCGAGAACTCTATTTGCATGGGCTTTTTGACTTATTTTGATTTTGTTTTCCTCTTGTTCAATTTCAAGTCCCAAAAAATATACAGCTTTCTTTGATGTAATTTTAAATTCACATTTTAATTTTTCTAAAAATTCTTCTAAATCTCTTGGATCATTTGCTGCAACTAGACCGTCATCAACGTATAATACTATTATGAGCATCTTTCCTCCTTCTTCTCGGATATACAAGCATGAATCAGCTTCACTTGCTTTTAAACCCAATTTTGATAAAAAACTTCCAAAACGTTTATTCCAACACCTTGGCGCCTGCTTTAAGCCATATAGACTTTTGTGAAGTTTACAGACCTTATTCGTGCCATCGTTATATCCTTCTGGCTGATTCATATAAATGAGTTCTTCTAACTCTCCATATAAGAATGCTGTTGCCACGTCAAACTGTGCAAGGTGTAGCTTCTCACTTGCAGCTATACTTAAAATTGAACGAATTGTTGTCATCTTTGCTACGGGACTAAAAGTTTGACTGTAGTCTATTCCTTGACGCTGCGTAAATCCTTTGGCAACCAATCTTGCTTTATACTTATCAATACTACCGTCAGGATTCGTTTTCAAACGATAAACCCACTTACAAGGTATAGCCTTTGCTCCTTTGGGTAATGATGTCAATTTCCAAGTTTTGTTATCTTTTAACGATGTTATTTCTCTGTCCATGGCTTTTCTCCACTCTACACTCTGTTTGCTTTCGGTGGCTTCTTTGTACGTTTCAGGATTTGTAGTGAAGTTGACAAACTCTTCTGCTGTCATAACAAAATCGTCAAATCGCTGTGGCCTTTTCAATGTTGAACGGTTTCTAAGATTATTTCTAGATGAGGACGAACAATTTTGTTCTTCAACCTCCAAATCCGTGTCGGTATCAGCTCCGGTTTCATATTCGTCATTGCTACTACTTGTTTCAATTGTTGCGTCTTCATGTTGCTTCTGTTCTTCTTCTTTTTCTTCTTCTTCTACTTCTGAATTTTCTTCTATACATTCTTTTTGAGGGTTTATATCTCGGAGTGGCAATTTAACTTTTACTACACATTTTGTTTGACTAGGCATCTCCAGAAACTGTACATCTCTTGACAAAACAACTTTGTGCTCTTCTTTTAAATATATTCTGTACCGCTCCTCACCATCATATCCAACAAGATATCCTTTTATTGCTTTTTCATCCATTTTTCTTCTCCTTTGTTTTGGAATATGTATATAGCAAATCGAACCGATAATACGTAGATGTTTAGTTCTTGGTTTCTTATTCATCCAAAGTTCATACGGACTTATTCCCTTTACTAATGATTTACCTGTTCTGTTCAAAATATACACGGCAGAATTTACTAGTTCCGCCCAAATAGCTTCTGGAAATCGAATGTCTGGATTAGAATATTTGAAAGTTCTTGCCATTTCAATTATTGTTCTATTTTCTCGTTCACTACCACCGTTCTGCTCTGGTGTGTATGGAGCTGTCAGTCTTTGAGTTATTCCATTCTTTTGAAGAATTTTCCTTACTTCTAAATTATCAAATTCTCCGCCATTATCGCTTAATAACTCCTTTATTGAATGGCCTTGTATTTTTGCATGCACTAGCATCTGGTCCAACACATCCTTCACTTCAGATTTGTCCTTGATTACAAATCCGTATCGAAATTTGGTATAACTGTCCTTGAAAACAACTAAATATCGTTTCTTCTGAAAAGATTCGTGAAATGGTCCACATACATCTGTTGACATTAGTTCACCTGGTTTAGTTGATTTCTTTCTTGTACCAAATGGTAAACGATGTGCTTTACCATAAATACATGGTTCACAAAGTTCGTTATCCAAATTGACTCTTATGCCTAACTGTCTCTCAAGCATCTCTTTGACATGTCGTTTATCTTGATGTCCCCATCTCTCGTGATAAAGTTGTAACATTGAACAATCAGCTACAGCTATATTTAGCTTCACCTCATGCTCTGAAAAAATGGGCTTGATGGAGGCCTTGTACAACGACCCACATATGTCGCGAATTCCGCACAGCACTGTCTTACCATCAACCTTTAGATAGCATTTGGTAGCTATCGACTTAAACTCACTGTTTGGGTTTCTGTCTTGTGCTGCTAAAACAGAAAATAAATTTCTTGAAATATTTGGAACATACCAAACATCTTCCAACGTAATTTTTTGATTTCGACCATTTACAGTTGACAGCATACGAATTGTTCCTTTCCCTAGAGCTTTCAGAGTTTCTTTTCCAGCTGCTTTTATGTTACACGAGTTTCCAAACTCTTCGAATTCAGTGAACATATTTGGACAATTTGTAACATGCCTTGTGGCTCCGTTGTCAATCCACCAATCTGTTGAGTTTGTCTCTACTGCATACACTTCATTGGAGATAGACACTAAGGACACATTAGTATCAACCGCATTGCTTTCGCCACCATCCCATGTTTTATTTTTAGATGGTCGTCCGTCAGCTACCCATTTTCTGCAATCCCGTACTCAATGTCCTTTCTTATTGCAGTAATTACATTTATCTTGATTTCTGGACCAATTTCTATTTATTTTTAATTTGCTGCCTTGTTTCATCGAATCAGTTTTTACTACAAGTGCGTCTTGGACAAACTTATCAATGTTAAAATCTTTTGCACAATTTCTTTCAAACAAACATAGTTGCATTGTTAGCTCATCAAACGTTCTTTGTTCATCCTTAGTCAGTAACATCCAACTAGACCGAAACGTTTCAAATTTGCTGGGTAGAATGTGCAATATCTTACATATTAATATTAAATCGGGTAATCGATTTTCGTTTCTACCAACAAGACCATTGTTCAACTCATTCCACAAGCTTCTCAATTTAGCAATGTGTGTGGAAACATCTTCTCCTGTGGTCCAACTGAACTTAAATAAATCAGTGCAGATCTTGAACAGCTGGTCTTTAGATGTTGCTTCAAACTGCTGCTTCAAAGCTTCCCATGCATCTTGCGCTGTCTCTTTGTCCATAATTTTCTGATATACTCCATCAGTGACTGAACTAGTTATCATAGACTTGGCGTAGCTGTTAGCCTTGCGGTACAAATCACACTTATCTTTGTGTTCTTTGATTTGAACTGCCGTAGCATTTTGCTCTAAGGAAGATGGCTTCACCAACTTCCCGTCTATGACATCTATTGCTCCTTCATAGTAATCAAGCAGGTCTCGTATTTTTCGCTTCCATATGGGCCAATCCAATTCGCTAGTTAATGGTCTTATGTGCTTGGCAAAATCCATTTATTAATTTTTCTAATTAATCTTTACGCAATATTTTCGAAATTACGTCTGGTCCCATAACCTATTATATTTGGAACTAATAAATATAATATCATTCACTCGAAGTTGGACACAACTTGGGGATTTTTATTAACTTCGAGTGAATAAACCGGCCCTTATATTACCAAGCAGAAACCGTGGATTCCTGAGGCTCGAATCTAATTAAATATGCATACTAAAGAAATCATTTACAGGCTTGTTAAAACTTCAATTGGTTCTCAAGCCGAATAGTTATTCGTTTTGGAACTATCACTATCAATAACCCTATTCACAAATCAAGGCGCTCCTTACTTTCGTTCCTTAACCAATCCAATTTTATTTCAGAGTAAAATATGAGACATTTGACATTCTTTCTGATGAGGAGGTCAGACAAGGACTAAAAGTATTTTCCGATTGGCCAACATACCCGCAAGTCTATGTTAAAGGCGAATTAATTGGTGGACTGGACATCATCAAGGAACTGCTTTCATCGGGAGAACTTTTAAGCTCGCTGAACCCCTAAATTTGAAGAAATCCCATTTAAGCCTTTTGTAAATCAACTTCCTTGCATCAACTGGTAAATAAAATATGTTCTCAGTTGAACAAATAAAAGAAAAGACTTTATTGAGTTTTTTTAGTGTAAAAATTACATTGTTAGCTACAGGCCAATGTATAAAATTCAATTATTTTCGCTTAATTTCTATGGAAGACAGTCATTGGTGCTGTGAGATTCAGTTTGATCTCCAATACAGAGCGTTGCCGTACCAACTAGGGGTAGTTACTAAAGGCATCAGGGCTATCCAACCCAGCAGCCCTATCACATAGCAGCTGCTGAAGACGATTTTTTTGAGTGTGCTCTGCTGAAAGAGTTCCTGAAAGTCGGGAAATCCCATATGATTGCAGAAGGCATGTGCGATCACGGGCGCGATAAAATGGCCAGTTTTAGCAAATAAATACGCAGAATAGAATCCAAAGAGGGTTGTGTAAGTCAATTGAAAGCCTGCAAAAGTAAACAGTGAGAAATGTCAATTGAATGGTGCTTTGTACTTACAAGAAACTATCACCGCAGTCTTAACATCAAGGCCAGATCGCAGTCTCTCTGAAATGTGATGAAAGTGCGCGACACCGAAGAACAACGGTGTTATGAACACTGAACTAATGGGGGTAAAGGACTGCAATATCAAGGGCATCATGCAGGCGCGGAAAGTGAACTCCTCAGATAAAGGCGCAACTACGTGATTGCGAAGCCATAAGAGGTTTTTGAAGCACTCGATCCAGTACTGGTAGTCTACAAATGAAGCACATTGAATTTGCTTCAGTATTGAATCCATTCTTACCTGAATATATTTTCAAGTGACCATTACATAATTGAACACTGAGCGGTCCTAGGAAAAGCAAGGCAGTAAGTAACGAGGGAATTAATATCGCTGGCAGTAGGCCTTGCCACCGCAGGCCTAGTAATTCTAAAATTGAATTATGCTCCAACAGTTCTTTGGACGAACATGTGTATACAAATACAGGTGCTATAAGCATCACAATAGAAACGCTGCAAAACCGTCTTTTTACGGTGGATGGGTGGTCTCTGAAAATGTTTTTTTTTTTGTTTTTGGTACTTTTGTAAATATTCCTTTTATGGCGATTTATTTCACACAAGGTACTCGGCAGTTCATTTACCTTTTGTGTTCATTGCTCCATACGTAGAGACTGGCCACATATATGATAGACAATATAAAGCAGCAACTAACTGAAGTTGTTCGTGGTATTTTTGGTAGATCTTGCAAGGAGTAGTCTATGATTTTGTCCATTTTTAAAACATTATAGATTTGTGTTTTGATTTAACTTTAAAAGCAGAGAGATTTGGATCCTCTATGTTTAAAAGTAGCTGGCTTTTCAGAGCATTTGACAGCCTTGTCAATTTTTTTTTTTTTAGCTCTGTTTGCGCTAGAACTCCAGAAAGACACTGGGGGCGTTCAAGTATCTAGTTAAGTAAGTCTGACAGCTGTCTGACTAGATCTATCTCGGTTGTGATTGGTTTAAATCGGTCACGTGGGCACCTGTGACATTTGACGTTTATGGAAGGGTAGCCGACGAATCTAGTCAAGAAATTCGTGACTGAGTACTAAGTTGGCAGTTCGGGTATGTGGCTGACGTAGAAAAAGTGACGTTCCCGACCAATCTAGTTTTTGCGTTCAGGTTACATCTTATCCAGACCAATCTAGTCGACTTAAGATAACTAGATTCTTGAATGCCGCCACTACCTACGTCTTCGGTTTGTCAAACGATAACTTGTTTTTGAAAACAAAACTGTTCAGGAAGGTAGGTAGGTAGGTATATTAATGTTTATAGGTACCAAAGATAATGGAATGGAATAATGCATTCCATTATCTTTGATTTATACCCTTTTCACACAGCAGCGAAAACCGTTTTTTTGTCGAAAACTCGAAATTGCATTCACACCGAACAATGAGGGCGTTCAAGTATCTAGTTTAGTAAGTCTGACAGCTGTCTGACTAGATCTATCTCGGTTGTGATTGGTTTAAATCGGTCACGTGGGCACCTGTGACATTTGACGTTTATGGAGGGGTAGCCGACGAATCTAGTTAAGAAATTCGTGACTGAGTACTAAGTTGACAGTTCGGGTATGTGGCTGACGTAGAAAAAGTGACGTTCCCGACCAATCTAGTTTTTGCGTTCAGGTTACATCTTATCCAGACCAATCTAGTCGACTTAAGATAACTAGATTCTTGAATGCGACCAATAACTAGATTTCGTTTGACGTTTCAAACAGCTGTGAGACACTAGTCGTGAAACTTCTGTGGAAACTATTTTGTTAACAAATTTGGATCGCATTAATTAACAAATAAAATTAATTCAGAGCATTTAAGAATAATATTAGCCTCGATATTAGCCCATTAATTAGTGTGAAAAATGATTTGAAGTTGTGAGTTGTGACATTTGTTCTGTCAGCTGCTCTGCTGAATATTGCAAGAGGTGTGTTTGTTTGACTTTAAACGATTCGTTTTGAAAACTGAAATATGTTTGGGAAAACTTCTGTTTTCGATGAAGTGTTGGACAGTGTTTTCGGCTCTGCGAATAGCAACTCTGCGTCCTCAAAATTAAAAAATAAATTATACTTTATATATTGAAAAACTTTTTTGTCTGTTAAGCAATAAATAAATAAATTGTTCTCTTTAGTAACTATTTGAAATTTCAGAAATTTTGATCAATTTTGAGAAAAATAGGTAAGATTTTAAATTCGTTAGCTGAATAAAATATAACGGTGTTGAATAAAGTTGTACAGAAACTGAACTTCAAAATTTAAAACTGGGAAAATAAAGAACGCAACGAAAATGAAAATTTTATAAAATAATTCCAATTAGTTGTAATGGTTTGACATTTCTTATAATACTGTCGGTAATTTTGTATGTCATTCAATTTCAACCAAACGCAATCAATAGGTAACAAATAACCGAATAAGACAAACACACCCTGCATGTGTATGTAGCTTCAGAAAAATATGTCAAAATTCCAAAAAAAAAATTCCCAACTTTGGTCTGAGCTAACTTTCTAGAGTTTCCTGCAGAAGTGTGTATTTTTTAAGTAAAAAATTATGCAATTTCCAGTTGGAAAATTGCCTTAACTTAATATTTAATCTTTTTCCAATTTATTTATCCAAAAACTGGAGTCACCAGCACTTCGGCGAACTGAAAATGTGTCACTTAAATTTTGGAAAGTAAAAACTCCCAAGAGTGGTAACAAATTCTTTTTCCCATACAACTTGTCCCCATATTCAACTATACGAGTTTTTCTTTTCGCCTTCACCGCCGAGCTCGTGTATTTGTGCATGTGTTTCGTGTGTATTGGTTGGATTGCGTATACAAACGTGGAAAATTAATTCAGAATTTTTGTTGTAAAAAATGCCGTCCAGAGTGTGTGTATCGGGAAAATTAAATATGGCGTCGCGGGTTGGAACCAGTTTTCTGCTCTTTGTTTAGGGGATTGAAAAATTCACGAAAATCGTCCCCGAAAAAACGACGTAGCCCTGCTAAGTCCTTCGATCTTGCCTAATTGCTGTGTCCGGGACACAAAGGCTCGATTGATAGCTCATTTCGTGATTTTAAAGCTTTAATTCTCGGGCCAAAGTAGAGAAAAGAAAAGTGCCAAGTGAAAAAATATTTTTTTTTCTTTTCCTCCGGGCAATAGTTGTCGCTTTGTGTACTTAGAGCTCAAGTGAAAAAAGAAACAAATTATACATACATATACACACAATCGCTGAAGAGATTTGAAGATGCCGATGGCTTCGTTTACATCATCCAGATCGTACGTGAGACGGTCTCGTCGGAAAGGTGCAAACCGAATTGCCTTGCCCTCGAGAGCATCTGGTAAGTTGGTCCACCGAAAGGTAAAAGATTATGTTCTCTATATGGCGATGCTGAAGCTGGATCTCTGAAAGTTTCACGCTGATTATGTACTTTTAGGTATATATATTTTTTGTGAATGAAAAAAGTGAAAATATGCAAAGCATTAAATGTAATTCGATCATTTCGGGTTTAAATTAGTCAAGTGCATGGCTGCAGAGGAAGACTGCACCGCCAATAAGGAGAAAAAGTCTTCTCATACTGCAATGAAAATGAAATTAGGTTTTCTTAACGCAAGATGAAATGTAAAAACTCAACCCGAATTGATATTGAATTCTCCAGGCGTATCGGAGTCGGAGATGATGTGTGATTGCAAGTGCAATGAACCACAGACAAATTCTTTTCGAATAAAAGAACGTTCAGTGAGAAAAGTATATCTCATTAAGGCGTATGCAACGCATTTTGTGACTTGTGATTTGTGGTACAACTTGAGTGTTCCATTCAATAAGTGTAGACAGATGAATTAGGTACCTATTCTGTATTTTTTCAATGGGGTCTAAAATATGTATGCACCCATTTAGCGACTCGTCAATATATAATTTTACTTTTTAATGAATGCTTTGTAATTTATACTATGTACACATCTATTGATTTTTTTATGGAGTGCATTAAAAACGTCGAACATTTCGTACATATGTATACAACGAAATGATCGCATGCACCAATCAGGTTCTGTTCCAAAATGTTTTTGCCTCTAAACACACAAAATTATTGCTATCCTGTTTGGATGTCCAAAGAGTAGAACCTCATTCACCTTTGCATAACTTTTCTTTTTAAATTTCCTAAAATCATGTACCTGATCCTGCCAGGTAGCAGAATCTCTATCAATCCTTGCTCTTATGCGCATAAAATAGATAGGTTGGTGTGTACTTTATTTACATAAACGTACATCCTCACAGTGACGGGCGCCTAATTTGAAATAAATCGGATAGGATTAGGTGGTGTAGCATTTAAAGTTTTGTTGAAGGTTTTTGTAATTGGACAGCCTTTTGTTAGACAATAGAATTATTAATAACGCACTTTGATTAGGGTTTCATACAATTGAAGTGGGATGATCCAATATATTAGCTATTTTTAAAGCCTGGGTATTAACTTAAACTCTGGCGACTGAAAAAAGAGGATGACAGCAGATGGTCACCCCGAGTGATATTAATAAAACAGGCGGCATAACATTGTATTGATTCGTTTGATTGCAATCTTATCCAATAACTTAATTGAAAACAAATGATTAGAACTGTACTAGTCAATTCACTACCTACAACCACGGACTAAGAAAGCATGAAGTTGATAGTTAATTACCTACTCATTGTTGAAGACAAAAGGTGTCAAGTTGGAAGACTATTTTCCCTTGCAAGCCAGGTATACAAAGATTATTGCAGATAGATTAAAAAAAAAAAATAATAAAAATTTAGATATCTGTCATAGAAGGACGTTTTTTTTTTTTTTATACCTATTTGCTCAATGAATAAATAATCCACAAAAAGATGTTTATTATGATGATTAAGAACACTGTTAAGGAAAACTTACTTATGACTGTTTGAGGCTATCAAGACTTTGTTGAAAATGTAGGAGTTGATATGGGTGACTTCGAAATTTATATGTTGTTCTTGCAAAGACATCACAAACGAAGTCATACTAACAAGAAACCAAAGACTGAAATGTGTTTTTTTTGGAAGGTATTTTGAAAAATTAAAAGCTTTCTTCATGTATCTACAATAGTTAGGTAGGTATGTTTATCTCCACATTTTGTGTGAGTCGACACACGATCGTTCACGGCGATTATCTACATCCAGGTAGGTAGGTAGGTAGTAAGCCTTTTTGTTATCATAATTGTGACTTGGGCCCTGATCATGTCGAAACAATAGACCTCCACAACTTGGAACTAGTCCCAAAATTACGAGCTTGAAAGTTTCATCCAGTTCATTCTACCCAAGCGTAATGAAAACACGAATTACACGTGATCTGTCCATATCTGTTTTGTGATGATTGTTGAGGATGTGATGTAGTCGGTAAGATCTTGTATGAACTTACCCGAAAGGTCGCTAAGGTTGTCAAGGATTGGTGGGTGGGTTCAGTGGGGAGAATTTCTCTCGCATGACTAGTTTGGTCATAAAAAAAATTGTCCCTTAACCACTCCTATCGGAATGTGGACTCTTGTTATGATCCGATTTGTTGGAGGCCATGAGAACCTTCATTCCACAAATCTTCCTCATGAGACGAACGCTGCTACCTAACGTATTTTTCTCATGATGATTTCATAATATCTCCCAAGCCTCTCTTGCTGACTTCGATTTCTTGATGAGCAGAAGTTGACTATCTTCCACTGATAACCCAATAATCACAGATCTTCATCATCAAGTTTCTTAGCCGCTATAACTAGCACTTCCGGGACTGGATCCGCAATACATTTCCAAGCTCCATCCTTTTTCAATATGAGATACTTCCACAGATGGTAATTACCTGCATTAAGTTTTGCAAATGATGATTTTAGAAATTCCATCTAAAAGCTGGACCAATAACCTCTTGCAGAGCAGAATTGAAAAGAAACGAGAGCAATGTAAGATGTAACTTGAACTATGAAATGTATTGAACGAATGAAAAAAAGTTTGTAATAATCTTCAACACTTTAGAGTTAAGACTTTTGGATAATCTTGTCAGTCTTAATTTCTCAAGATGGACCTACTCATAATTTTTATAATATTGAGTGGGTTTAAAGAAGAATATTGTAATTAAGGCCACTCATTTTATGTCCATATACCTACAGTATTTACAATTACTTGCACAAACAACAGTATACCTACCTACATGTTGGCCAACATTAAACTTTTATTGAAGAAAAGAATTGCCCTTTCAATGAAAAGAGCAAATCCAGAAATACTTTTCTATTTTTCATTGAAAAAAAAGTGCACTTCCAAGTCAATTCTTAACACGACAGAAGTGGCCGGAATATTTTTAAATGGATGCCCTGAACTCACCAACACACACAAAACAAAAAATGTCAGATTTAAATGTTTGTTGTGTTTTTAGAAACAAATTTATCGCTATGCGATTCGAAAATATACAAATATGCGTGCAATGAAAACTTAAATTGAAATACGTGCGACCTCAATAAAAGCAACCCTCGATACGTGCAACTCCTCGATAAAAGCAACACCTTAAATCTTACCACTGTTGGTTGACTCAGTAATTGCAACTCCTCAAAAAAAGCAACTATTGGTTCAAAAATCAAAAATTTCTCAATTTTTTAAAAACAATTAAAATTTGATTTGTTTATTTCTAATACCTACAAATTAAATGATCAGTTTTGGTCTCTTTTCCAGTGCAAGACACGTATTTTTTTACTATTCTGAGGTGTTTGTTGCCTCATTTTTGGCACCTACAATTTTTTGACTCGATTATTGCAACAAACTCAATAAAAGCAACTGCCCACATTTCTATTAGTTGCTTTTATTGAGCTCGCACTGTATATTGACTTGGCCTATTAAAACATTCATATTTACTGTGGAAAACAAGAAAAAGTAGTAATAAAATACCAAATCTCACAATTACAAAAGTGTTCCCACAAATTTCATTGAAAAGAGCAATTCTGAATTTCGGGGCAATTCTCTCGGATTTTTTACAAATTACAGGTGATTACATTTTCGTCGTTTTTTGACAACACGACCCGAATACGTAAGACCGAAAAAAGAAAAATCTTCAATAACTCGGCAGAATGTTTGTTCTAAAATGATTGAGCGACTATCTATGAATTCACATTTAAAGCGTACAGTTTGTGGCCTATTTCACCAACTTACAAATTGTTATTTACAAGCATAAAAAAAAAAGTTGTGCAAAAAAAAAACGATTTTTTCTGTTTCACAAAGTTTTTGTGTTACAAAATTGTATTTGCTGTTTACAAAGGGAAATCTAGAAATTTCAGTATTTTCATGAAAAGTGAATTTACAAATTTGTTAAAATTTATTCATAGTTATGTTTCAATTTGTATTTCACCAAATCAAAACATTTTACAAATTTGTTCAAATACTGAAAATTTATTTCAATGGAAAGAAATCGCTCTTGAGATCTAAAACGAACGGCGAAGGCATGGTAGCACCGCTATTGATCTAATTGAAGATTTAGTGCTAATAGGCGAAGAAAAATTTATCGACCTCGAATTAACTACGAAATTTTGGATTCTTTTGTTTTCAACAAAAAGTTTCGAATAAAACGTGCTAAGAGAGAAACCGAAAATTTTGTTGCCACTCGCTAATTTTAATTCATTTTAAATATTATTTTATTAGAAAATTTGCCGAATAAAACATTTTGCTAATCGCGAATTAAACTAGCGATACAAATATTGTTCTGTTTATTAATTTTTCAGTGTTTTCAGCTAAAAAACTTACAAAATTATGAGAAACAGTTGTTCTTTACAACTCGAAAAAATAAACAGTTAATAAACGGTTTTATTTTGTACTAGCTGTACCCGCCCGGCTTCGCCCGTGCAAAAAATCATCGAAAGACATTGCAGAGGTATAACAACGCGAGGGAACCTTCTGCAATAGTGAGGGTTGAGGGACTTGAAGCCGATCTAAAAAAACCTCCCGAAACTCGGTAAACTCTTTCATCTTCTATCGGCTAGGATAGTGATATTTGCTGCATTATCTAACCTGGAGCACGCTACATATAACTGCCCGTGAGTGAAGCAATTCTTGCTTAACTTAACTCACGCTTTTCTTAAAGTTTGACCCTGTGACTTATTGATTGTCATGTCAAAACAAACATTAATAGGAACTTGAATCCGTTTAAACTGAAATGGATAATTGCTGGGAATTATTGGCATTCTTGATGTAAACACCGTATCTCCTTTACCACACCCAGTTAAAATGAACACCTCAATAACGTTTTTCTGCATCGAAATCACTCTCAATCTGGTTGCATTATAAAGATTGGGGGGATTCAAATTGCGAAGCAACATAATGGGAACTCCAACTTTTAACCGGATAATTTACTACCTCATCTTGTTTGCAAATAGCATTTATGGACATGGCCAGGTACGACGTTGTATCAGGAATTTTCCGTAATATAATATTATTAAGGTAAGAGACTTGTTCATTTGTGGGTGCTAAAATAGACCTTTCGCGTAGCCAAGGTTATGAACATCTTCATAAATACTTTCAATTAAAGTCTTAAAATCTGCTACAGCCTGGCAAAGAGCAGCCGGTAACTCTAGGTCACGGTTATCATTAATTTCAGGACGTTTACCTTCTCCGATACCCAAAAGAAGTTTGCAAAATTCAGAATCACCAATACTGCTCTCATATTCCGAGTCAAGTGCAGTGTTTTAAAGTAGCAACACAGCACTGAACCTTTGATACATGCATTGATTTCACCAGAGCGCGTACCTCTCGTGACAACGGGTACCTTATCTTCGTCTGAAATCACCAGAGAACAAAAATGTAACTCCACCGAAAAGTCTGCTTTTTTTTTTTAGTATATCTTGCCTTGTCCTATTAACCGCTTCTATTCTATTTATTAGCAATAGTGCATTCGTACCAGACTGCAAACACGCAGTCTGCTAAGACTTTAGCCTTGTGGCTATTTTTTTGAAGTACCACACACTGGGTTTTCCATGTGTGATGTGTTCCATGTGTGCAGAAATAAACGAAATGGAAAGTATTAGGCAAAAATTCGAAAAAAAATAATTGTTATGTGATGTTATTAATTTTTTAAATACAAAATTACTAGGTACACCTATTTGACATATCTTTCAAAGTTACTTTTTTTTCTCAAGCAAAACAGAGATAAACAAAACTTTCCTACATATTTGACATTTATTTTAAGGGTTTCTTTTTGTGGAGATTGTAGGCCTAGGTGCCCTGTATAGGCCCATGAAAAATGCACAAGGATATGTTCGGGAGTTTCTAAGATTTTTGCATTTAAAGACATGCAGTCAAAAATAATCTAAATCGAACAGAACTACACCAATTTTATTTATATGATGATGATGATTTGTAAAAAACAAATACAATTTCCCTTAATTTGTTTCTCTTTCTAACAAATTTGTTGGAAATAAGTTTGTTGTTTGTGAAACAGAAAATCAGTATATAAATTTGTAAATGTAACCAATACGAAATTGTTATTATAATTGTAATGAACCTTATCAGCTCAAGTGGATCAGTTTGGGTATTAGGCTGGAACTGTGCGGAAACAGAACAGAAATCGCCTGTCCCCATTGTTAGGCCCCAGTTATAGCTATCATTGAAATGCATCATTGGAACAAATCAGTGGAATAATGGTTTACTTTTTTTGACAAGTCAGTTATAGCAATCATTGAAAAGTTGCAGTCAGTGGATGAGTGGAAGGACCTGTCAGTGAAACTAAACAGAGAAGACTCCAAAAATCGGAAAGCAAGTAAATAATCGGAATTATGGGATTGCATAAAAGAAACAAAATGTAATAAAATGTTATTATTATTATTGAAAATGCTCAGTTTAATAAAAAAAAGAAAAGGTTACAGTACAAAAGAACAACTTGCAATAAACAATTCCAGGTTTCGAGGTTGGAGTTGATCATTGAAAGCAAAACTGACAGCTGAGAACAGAAAGAGAATCGAACACATCATTGAAACGATTGGGTTCCAAATTAGAGAAACGAAAATCAGCTGTTCATTGAAATCAATTTCAATCAGTGAAATAATAAAAGTGGATTTAAAGAAAAGTTTTAATCAGAATTAAGTTGTTTTTTTCGTAAAAAAATTCCACAATTGATTAGCTTTATTTTGATACCAACTAAAGTCAATATTGTTTGATTAATCGTCTTAAAATCGTAAATCAAAATTTTCAATGATGCATTTCAATGAAAGCTATAACTGGGGCCTTACTTATTTTGTTACAAGTATGGACTACTCAGTAGAACATACCCATAGGGTGAAAACATTCTTTGATAGCCTGATGTCTTAGAAGCAGATCTTTGCTAAAATATTGAAGCACCAGTTCTTAGGTGCGGTGCTAGATGGTTGCTCGCTGGTTACAGAAAGTGAAGTCCAAGTGCGCATTGGCTACATGCTCCCAAACAAATCTAAGCCACTGTGATAAATGATAAATATTCTAAATTAGTTATAACGTTTGCAGTTTTCATAACCTGCACTTCTGCCCTTCCGCTTACTAAGGGAGCTCCATACCGGATGGAACAAAACGCCTTAGACAAACAAAACTGTTTTTCTGTGTGTTTCTAAAATTTAAATTCACACATTTAAATACGCGCGCCCACACTGAATGTGGCAAAGCAAAGCAAGAAACCAAAATGAGGCTTTTTGTTCCATCCGGCGTGGGAGCTCCCAGCTCCCTAAGACAACTTTCTCTAAAAGCATTGCATATTCTTTATTTTATAGTCCACACGGATAACATTTTACTATTTCGCCAACAGATAACATTCTTGAGCCAATCCTTCAGAATTTGCCAACAATTGGAGCAGCACCCTCTGGAGTTGGCGGACCAAGTGTAGCTGCGGCAACTGGAGGTGCAAGCACATCATCTAGTTCCATAAACTCTCCCAATGCATTTAACTCGAGTATTGGCAATTCAAATGCGCCATCAACCTCATCGTCATCATCTTCCTCGACATCTTCGTCGTCATCATCGTCCTCATCATCATCCGCCGCATCCACATCTTCCTCATTGAATGCGACGTCCACCAGTGGTGCAAGTTGCAGCGGCAGCAGCGGCAGCGGTAGTATTGGAGCAGGAGGAGGAAGCGGAATACCCGCCACGAGCACTAGTTCTTCAGCACTCAATTGCATAAGTAATTAAAACAGAATGCTTATAAAGGTTTGAAGTTTACTTATGCTTTTTCCATTTGCAGACAGCACAAATTCCATGACTAGCACAAGCAGTAGCACAGCAGTAAATTCAGGTAGGTCAGCGCAAAAGTACACTATCGACTCAGGCTTAACCACATCAATCTTCGTTTATTGCAGCATCAACATCAGGCTTCATCTTGCCCTCGACGTCGGCCAATGCAACTGCAGTTGCGGCTGCAGCAGCAACAGTAAGCAGTTGTTCATCACTTGGGTGCTGCCATCAGTCACCCTATGATTTGCGCCGCAAAATAGCCCCTTCTAGCCATGAGCAGTGGTGTGTCGCCAGTACGAGCAGTGCTGCGGGAAGTGCAACCGCATCATGTTCCGCTGCGACAGTGCCGACAGCAGGACCTTCGTCGAGCGTCGTCTCGTGCGGAGGAAACTTTACCACTCATTACCACGCAATTACTCCATCGACGTCTACGTCTGCCTCTTTACACTGTGAGGATAGTTGTTATATGCTACCGGCGCGAAAGCGATCCAAGCGAATGTATACAGCTACCAGCACAGACACCAGTGGACCATCGGCGGCCCACTACTTGCAATATGAGATGCCCGATGAGGTGCTTCTCACAATATTTTCCTACTTGCTAGAGCAGGACCTTTGTCGGTTGTCTCTTGTCTGCAAACGCTTCAACACTATCGCCAATGATACTGAGTTATGGAAGCGTCTGTATCAGTCTGTGTACGAGTTCGATCTGCCGCTATTCAATCCCGAGATATGTAAGTATGTGTTTGTTAAGCCGGAAGACTCAGACTATGCCAATCCATGGAAGGAGAGCTTCCGACAGCTGTACCGAGGGATTCACGTTCGTCCCGGCTACCAGGAGAAGAAGTTCAAGGGCCGCAACATTGTTCACTTCAACACTATTCAGGCAGCTCTGGATTACCCCGAGGATAAAGTCTCCAACAGTTCCTCTAATAGTCCTGCTCTAAATGCCGCCGCCAACATTGGCATGCCAAACAGTATTTCTGGTCTAAGTTCACAGCATAATGCTGCAAACATGTTCGGTGCTGATGACAACACCAGCCCAGAAAACGTAGGCAGTTTGATCTTCCTTCATGGTGGCCACTACAAGGGTGAATATCTGTTTATTGACTCGGATATTGCGCTGATTGGTGCTGCACCAGGAAATGTGGCAGAATCGGTAATTCTGGAGAGAGAGGCAGGCTCAACTGTGATGTTCGTCGAAGGTGCAAAGTATGCATACGTCGGATACATAACGCTGAAGTTCTCGCCCGACGTTACGTCGACAGTGTCTCACCATAAACACTACTGTTTGGACATTGGCGAGAATTGCAGCCCGACGGTGGACAACTGCATCATTCGCAGCTCGTCGGTCGTCGGGGCTGCGGTCTGTGTTGGTGGTCTAAATGCCAACCCAGCGATAAGGAACTGCGATATCAGTGACTGTGAGAATGTTGGACTCTATGTGACAGACTATGCACAGGGAACTTACGAGCACAATGAGATCAGCCGCAATGCCCTTGCCGGGATTTGGGTGAAGAATTTCGCTAGCCCGATTATGCGGGAGAATCACATCCATCATGGACGAGATGTGGGAATCTTTACGTTCGAAAATGGAATGGTATGCTTTTCTTATTTGAGCTGTACTATTCTTTCCTTTTAACTTGTTGTATTTGCAGGGCTATTTTGAAAAGAACGACATCCATAACAACCGGATAGCCGGGTTTGAGGTTAAAGCTGGCGCTAACCCCACGGTGGTTAAATGTGAAATTCATCACGGCCAAACTGGTGGCATTTACGTGCACGAAAACGGGCTGGGCCAGTTCATCGAAAATCGTATACATTCCAACAACTTTGCTGGTGAGTTTTTATTTTTATTTTTAGACATCAGATCTGCTATCTCTGTGTATTTGTCTGCATAGAAACGGTTTGTGTTGCGAGCTCTGCTCCCTATTGGGCACTTGAAAGCGCAAACTCATTCAATAACGAGAAGTTTGTCTCTTTTTAAATGCATAACCAACTGGAGCCAATGGAAATACATTCGGCCCTAGCGAGGTATCCGTCGGAACGGAAAATTCTCTGCAACGCCTACTCCTTCGGAGGCTCAAATCGCATTCGAAGTGTCCGACTTCGGAAGAGATTCATGTTTATTTCTCTTTAACAATTTCGATGGCGCACCGCACCGAACTCCAAATCGAAAACAATTTACGCGACCAATTTCTGTCGGAGGATATCGGAACGCAGCTGTCAAAAATTTAACAAAAACTTTAACAGTTGTTCCGAATAATATCTCGCAGCAAAAATCCTCCGAATCGTATAAAATCGGAGAATTCTCCGTTCCGACGGATACCTCGCTAGGGCCGATTGAATGGTTTTGCTGGCATTTAATATTTCGCTGCACTTAACTCTTGGGTTAGGCTGTGGGGAGGGTTTCATCAGACAAGGTGGTGCATTTCCTTATAATGTTTTACTTTTGGTGCGCAGTTATTTATTAGGTTAGGTTAGGTTAGGTTGAAGTGGCTGTCGGCTAGCCGACACACTTAGACCATTAATCAGGTCCCTTGTGATACCACATGAATCTATATTTATTCTTCCTACTCTTTGAACCAGTTGGAGCTTCTAATGAAGCGTAGGAGATTTCGAATATCTGTCTTTGTGAGATCGTTCAGATCATCAAAGTAGAACGCTCCCAAGTGGAGTTTTCGTCTTTGTGAGAGAGCTGGAGAGTTATTTATTAAGTCCACTTTAAAATTATTCATGTAAAGAACTGACTGGTCTTAATCTAATGTTGCTGAAATGAGGTCCTAAACAGTTTTTCACGTATATTTCGATTTGCTATGGTTTGCAACAAAACTATATTCAGACAACCGATTACGCATGCCTGCAGCCGCCTCGAGATGGGGGAATCGTTCAGGTTTCGCTGCTTGAAAAATACGGATAATGAATCAGGACAAAAAATGACGATTTTTGATGTGAAGTTTAGAAGAGGAACTAACAGAACACAGATTGCAAAGTGTGGGTATTCGCTTCAGGCAACAATTCCCTTTCCCCAATGGGTTATGTCTAGACGGTGAGTGTTCAATAAAAATATGATGTCAGCTCAGCGCAACGATTGTACAGGATCTATGATGATGGGAAAGTTGAGGGAAATCATGACTGGAGTGAGTATGTAAGGTGCTACCGCCTATCCTGTAGACAAGCACAGTTTTCATGTACATTGGTTGGTTGGTTTATTTATGCCTTACGCTACAGAAGTTGAGATTTGGGAGACTATTGGTTGCCTAAAGGCACGCGCTGGTTAGTGCTGTATGACCACTTGTACCACAGGGTCAATAAACCAATGTTCAAGTAGATATCTGAATAAATCTATTATCATCCCCAATTGTTTTTGATTAGTTGAGCTACACCTATTTTTGGTACATTTTGAAAAAAAGTTTGTTGCTCTCTGTTGTTTGAAGTATACCAGTCCTAAGCCACTTCTATTTTCTCGGGTCAAACTCCCAGAGAAACGTTTTGAATTTCCACTTTCCAAATTTACAAAGGAAATATTCCGGGGGAAATCCGATCAAATTCCGTGGCGAATATTTGTTCACGATACCAGTTTATTCCGGGGGGAATTTTTTCCCTTTTTCGAAATTCATTGCCGATACCCTCCTAAATCTATTTTTGTAAAAAGGAAAATATTAAGGGGGGGATTTTGTTCAAGATCTATATAGATTTATGGCTCAAAAGTAAGGACGCGACGCAATGTATATCTATGCGTTCAGTGTCTTAAGGCAGTGTCTTCAGCTCTAATCATCGGGAGAAATAAATATATTATTTACTTTTATAGACTCTATGCCGTCAGATAGTTTAATCCGTTTCCAAAATCGGGGCTAGCTTTATCTTTCATTGAAGATGCCCACACGCAGAAGGAACCTGGTAATCTTTTTCTTCTAGTTTTATTTGTAATTGTTATTCAATTAGTACTACGGTGTGATGCACTAATTGGTTTAGTTAGAGTGCAGACAGAAGACTGGAGAACTGTTCTAACACAAGCTAACATAAAACTTCATAAAACTTTTATTTTGTAATTCCTTGCAGGCGTTTGGATAACCTCAAATAGCAATCCCACCATTCGAAAGAATGAAATCTACAACGGCCACCAAGGAGGGGTGTACATCTTTGGCGAGGGACGGGGACTAATTGAACACAACAACATCTATGGCAATGCACTGGCCGGTATCCAAATACGTACTAATAGTGATCCCATTGTTCGCCACAATAAAATCCATCACGGTCAGCATGGAGGCATTTATGTCCACGAAAAGGGACAAGGTCTCATCGAGGAGAACGAGGTCTATTCAAATACGTTAGCTGGTGTTTGGATCACGACCGGTAGCACTCCTGTCCTTCGACGGAATCGGATTCACTCTGGCAAACAGGTAAATTAGCAAAAAAGTTCAATTGAAAGTCTCGATTTCATACATAATGTTGTTTATGTGTTACAGGTTGGAGTGTATTTTTACGACAATGGCCATGGCAAGTTGGAAGACAATGACATTTTCAACCACCTCTATTCGGGCGTACAAATACGAACCGGGAGTAATCCGGTCATAAGAGGAAACAAAATTTGGGGCGGTCAAAATGGTGGTGTGCTCGTCTACAATGGCGGACTGGGTCTGTTGGAGCAGAACGAAATTTTCGACAATGCAATGGCAGGTGTCTGGATAAAGACCGACTCGAATCCAACATTGAAACGTAACAAGATCTACGATGGTCGCGATGGCGGAATTTGCATATTTAATGGCGGCAAGGGAATTCTGGAGGAGAATGACATTTTCCGGAACACCCAAGCTGGTGTACTGATCTCAACACAAAGTCATCCGATCTTGCGAAGGAATCGAATTTATGATGGCCAGGCAGCTGGTGTTGAAATCACAAACAACGCCACTGCCACACTGGAGCACAATCAGATATTTAAGAATAAGTTCGGCGGATTGTGTCTGGCGAGCGGAGTGCAACCAATAGTTCGGGGAAACAATATCTTTAACAATGAGGACGAGGTGGAGAAAGCCGTATCGGGTGGACAGTGCTTGTACAAGATTAGCAGTTACACATCTTTTCCCATGCACGACTTCTATCGATGTCAGACGTGCAATACAACCGATCGCAATGCAATCTGTGTAAATTGTATTAAAAACTGTCACGCTGGTCATGATGTAGAGTTTATAAGGCATGACAGGTAAGTGAGAAATAATTTTTACATTTTAAAACCCTTTGAAATGAATGTGAATGAAGTGAATGAAATGAATAAATTGTTGGCGCAACCGGTCGTTGTAGGTCTTTTTACTAGCTTCTCACAATCATTCGGTTTGTATTTTTTTTTTTTTTTTTTTTTTGATTTGTTGGACAAGGAAGCGACCCACGGAAGTTTTTTAAAGAAAGTTTTACCGTCGGATGATTGTCAGATGTTAGTGAGAGGTAGATAAATACTTAAGACGTAAGTTTTGTGCCTTTTCGGGCATTAAACTTGTCACCCTTTGCTCAGTAGTCCAACAAACTGGCTACGCAATGAGCCACTGCTAAGCTTTAAAACGACACACAAAGGGGTGAAAAAAAGTTGCCAAATTGAAAACCACCCGGGCTGGAGTAGAATCCTGCTGTGTGATATATTCTCCCCTATCGTGGAATACGGCGTATTTGAGATTCAGTTCACACACTCATTCACTTTCCATATGCAACGTGAAATCCGCAGGGAGAGACTTCCTTATCGACAGGTATTTTCGTTCAAAGTTGGTCGGCAAATCAGGATGTTTTGCATTAAATGGCGGCAGAGATAGAGCAAAACAAATTAAAATTTATTTTATAGAAATCAAATAAAAAATAAATGCATAGTGTAGGCTTATATTTGAGTAGAATATATTTAACAACTAGCTGTACCCGCCCGGCTTCGCACGTGCAAAATGTGGTATTTTTGTTGTGATATTTACTTTACTGCATTGCTTATCCTCTTGCACGCTACACATAAATGCCCGTGCATTCAACTCCCGCATCCCGCTTTTCTTAAAGTTTGAGCCTGTAACTTATTGATTGTCAAAAAAAAAAAAAAAATAGGAAATTGAATCCGTTGAAACTGAAATGGGTTATTACTTATTGTTGGGAATAATTGGTATTTTTGGTATAAACCGTATTTCCTTTACCACGACCAGTTAAAATTAACGCCCCAATAACCTTTTTCTGCAACGAAATCACTCTCAAAAAGAAGTTTGCAAATATCAGAATCCCCCGATACGGCTCTCATATTCTGAGTCAAGTACACTGTTCTAAAGTATCGCCAAAGCACTGAACGTTTAATAATTAATCTTCGTCTGAAATCACCAGAGAACAAAAATTTAACTCCACCGACAAATCTGTTTTTATTTAGCATATTTTGCATAGTCCTATTAACCGCTTCTATTGATATGTAATTTATTAGCCATAGTGCATTCGCCCTTTGGCTATTCTTTTAAATACCACACACTGGGTGTTCCATGTGTTCCGCTTTTATAGGTATTAATCGAACAAAATGTGAATAAAATTGATGCTTTTAATTTTTTAAATACAAAATGCATACCTATATCTGTTTGACATTCTTTCATAGATATTGATAGATTTTTTTTTTGTAAGCAAAACACAGATAAACAAACCTTTCCTACATATTTGACAAAGCTTATGTACCTACATCCAAAAAAAAATAAACCCTACAGTGCACAAAGAAAATTCCTACTTTTTCCCTACACCGTCGAATAATTTTCAATACAATCTCTCTACATAACTATTTTATCCATACATACACGAATAAAATCGAATCAAACTCCTCATACGCAATCTCAACCACAAATGAATTTTTCCTTTTTGTTGACTCTTCAAATCATGTCATCTAATTTCATTCCTTAGCGAATATCGACGAATGTAAGAGCAAAATATAAAAAGTAAAAAAAATAATAAATATCTCTTGACGGAGCAAAGATGAAAATGTTTCGTCCGAAAAAATCTCTACGTTATACAAATCTGCCCTTTTTTCCTTACGGTATCATTTTTAGATCCCTACGTGTAGGGACTTTTACCCTACATATACTAACACTGATTTGACATTTCTTTTATGAGTTTCTTTTTTTCCAAGCAAACCAAACAGTATACTGTCTCCCTCTCCGTTACAGGAGTAAATTAAGGTTAAAAGAGATGTCCAATTTTATTTATGTGTAGAGATATGGAAAGAGCATCCTACAACAGTAAAATGCGTTCATATTAAGGTGGAACTTTTGGATTCGATGTGAGTTTTCTGAAATACAATTGTTTTTCAAATTGTTTATAAAGTTTAATTGCTTTCGTTTAAATAAAGCAACATTTTCATGTCTTTGATGTATTGAACTTACAAAATATTTAGAAAAGTACAACAAACGATAGGATACGCAATGAATTAGCTGCGTATTTGAAATGTCAAAGTTTGTATGGGGATGGGGTGTTGAACGCAATCAATTTACCGACTGGTGCATCTTTCACTTCGAATGTATTCTACGGTGCCAAGTATTGAATTTGAGTGAATCGTTCCCACCCTGCGTATTCCACAATAGGGGAACCTTCAACAATGAAACTGATTCGCGGGTATCTACCATGTAAATGAAATGTCAGAAACTACTATTGTTCGCTTGTTCGCAGTTCTTAAGTTCTGCACCGATAGTCGGCCCAAAGAATTCGTTGTCACTGTCATTTTTATCTCTCGTTGGAGACTCGGGAAGTTGGGGTCTCGTGACTGCATATTTGGAGGAATACATCCTGAAAGAACATTTGTATTTATCCGACGCCATCAAGCCATCCTGATGTCCTCAAAAACCTCTAAAGATCAGAAAGTGTAACATCAGAAAGCTCTTAAAAGTCTTGGAAGTAATAGTTTCCAAGTGTTCTGTTCCTCAAGTAAGAGAGGCTCGGGACATGACAGAGAAAGTGAGGTGTATCCTTATGAACCTCTTCGTCTCCGCAGCCTCTACATATATCGTCATCTTTGAGATTTAGTTTCATCGTGTGGTTTCTTAGGAAGTTATGAGCCTTTAAAGCCCCTACCAGTTTAGACAGCGATGACCTGTCAAAAATTATATTTAAAATTAAAAACAATTTAATGCCAGAATACCTTATTAACTATGTGCAATATATAAGAGATGTTCAACCATATTCATTAAGAAATAGGAATGACTTTAGGTTACCTAACATGTTAAGTGCTAGTGCACAAAACTCCTTAATTTACAAAGGTTTCAAATTATTTAATGAACTACCAAATAACACAAAAAGTGAAACAAACCTATTACTTTTTAAAAAACAATGTATAGAATTCGCTAGACTTAAGTATTAAATATTGTTAAAATCTGTAATTTAAATTTCAATAGCTTCCATGAAGCTAGTAAATAAAGAATCAATTAATCAATCAATTTTGTTGGTTCGGCCTCTGTCATATACTGGTCATAGCTTCCGAGATACTTCACAGGAAGTTAGTACTTTCCACCTGTTATTGGTTTTCATACGAATCTTGTTCTCCATTTGTTCTCTTGGATTACAGAGTGGAGGCTTGATCGACTGTAGTGCTCTATCATGATATATTTTAGACTCTTTACTCGCCAGTTCGTCAGCAATCTCATTGCCGGCTTTGTCACTGTGTCCAGGGACCCAGCAGAGATTCGTAGAGTGCGGCGAGCAAAGAACCTTGAGCTCTTCCCAACAGCGGTGAACTAGCTTGGATTTTATTTCAATAGCAGAAATTGCTTTTATAGCCGCCTGGTTGCTATCAATGAAAATGGTAATTACATTACGTGGCCGCTTCCGCGCTTGCCAGAACTTCTGCTTCGAAGACACTTCTGCTGTCAGGAAGACTAATGGAGCAGTGTATATTTAATTCCTCACAGAATATACCGGCATCGGTTCCTTCCACAGTCCATTTTTGATCCATCTGTGTAGATGGATACCGATTTCCCCTTTGCGGGTTCAACAGTGTACCATTCATCTCTACTCGAAAAGGATTAGGAGAATGGTCTATGAAAGTTTAGATGGGGAGACATAGTCAGAAGTGACAACGTTCCCAACGTATTTCCCTAGAATTTGCGCGTGGCCAAAATGCATGGGTTCGAGGTATTAGTTTGACTAATCCTTAAGGCACTTTTGGTAGCTGATCCCTCCATGTATATTGTATAGGTCCAGAGGAGTCGGATTGAGAATTGCCTCCAATCCAGCTGTGGGTGTATTTTATATCGCGCTGGTTGTCCCTATACTCTGTACCATCGCCTTGCCCGCGTCTTGCTACCAGACTACTATTCGACTGACTGCCTTCATTATTCGCCTACCTGCCAAAGCGTCCTTCATTTCAATGGCCACTTGTTTTTGTATGTGACCAAATTGTTCAAGGCAATGATATCCCTGCCAATGATCAGTGAAAATTCTGTACCTGGATGACCTTCCTTATCCCCTTCTTGCGTTGCATTCTCTGCTCCAATCATATGAAATGCAATTATATATTTACAAAAAGTGCGTTTCCTAACCGTCTCTTGAACTTTTATCTCTTTTTTTTTTTATAGATTTTTCTGTGACTGCGGTGCTGGCACCCTAACCAATCAATGTCAGTTACAGGGTGAGCCAACCCAAGACACGGACACCCTTTACGACTCAGCTGCTCCAATGGAATCTCATACCTTAATGGTAAACTAGAAAGTAAATTTAGTATAATCATAATAAACCACAAAGGAGAAAACAAATAACAAAATTAGCTACTAATATAAGGAAAAATCGAAGAAAAACAAAAAAGCAAACCGCGAAAAATCAAAGTTGTAATGCAAATTGAATTATACTTAAATCCGCGAACCTAGAATCAAGATGAAACTATTTCAGCTAAAGTAAACTACACAACATTTAACGTACATAATTAGAATACGGCTTACATACATAGCTCGATATATAAACAATAATTGTTAAACATTTTTCAGTGAACTCAATCCACAAGTGCAGCACACATATTTAAATAGGTAACTAAAAAAAAAAACAACAAATACTGTATTAAATTGAAACTGAAGTGGTAACCAAAAATGAAAACACTAAATTTTTGCTTTGAAATTAAATAAAATTGAAATTATAAACTTCACGTTTAAAACGAAAAGAAATTAATCCAATTAATGTTATCCTTATCACCATTGAACTCTTAATCTAAACAAAATTAAACAAAAACAAAAAATGCGGGAAAATAAATTTACATTCTAAGCTAGAATACATCCCAATTGCAATAATTTTCTCGATAAATTTGTTTATAACTTTTGTTTGTTGTTTATACTTTATATTATATATATGCATAAATATAAAATAAAAAATAAAAAAAAAACAAATTAAAAATTATAATTGTAAAGAAAAAATAATAAGAAAATGTGAAGTTTACTAAACCATTTGATAGGTAGTGTAGTAGGTGTAAGCAAGTCCTCGTGTGTCATCTTTAGTATTACAACTACAAAATAAGCATAAAAGGATTATATTTTTTTTTTGTTCGTTTTTGTTGTTTCTCTTACTAATTTAAAATATTATTATGATGTACCTTATAAAAGAGAGATTTTGATATTATTCTTTGTGCTTTATATAGCTCGTATTACGTACCAATTCTTTTTTACACACTTCAGAATGAATGTATTACTTTTTTTGTAATGTTCAATGTTGAATATTTTTTAAGATTTATATTTCCCTTTTGCTTTTGTGTGTTTATTATTTATATGTAATCTATTAACAAACAATAATGTGTTGTGTGCGGCTACAGTTTGTGTACAGCGTGCTTATTCATAATAACAAGTAAAACTGATTTGGAACTGTCACTCGAATTAAACAAACTATTATAGCAATTTAGAGTTTAGAACCACATACTCACACAAAACACAAAACACACCCACTCAAAAATAAAAAATAAGAAGCATAACTACTAGCGTATAAGCATACATACACGCAAAAACACATACACAAAACAAAACGAAACAAAACAAGTGAAAAAGAGTAACAGCCCAGTGATTAAAAGCTATAAGAGAACATTTATTATGAAGGTCGTGGAAGCTCATCACATGTATCTAGTGTTTAATATAATAAACAAACAAAAAAGAAAAGAAAAACCAGCTTCGTCTTAAGTGAAAACAAAATGCAAACTTAGTATTTAAATATTATTTTCTAGTTATGTACTATACAATAAATAGGATAAAGAACATAAGCAACTTACTGTGTAAATGTATATATATTAGCACTGATAAATTATTTAGAATATATGAATCCAAGAACATGTAAATTAAAATATAAATGGAAAAAGAAAAAACAAAAAACACATGCAACATAATTAAGTTAAGAAACAAAATCACGAAATTAATGATAACCAACAAGATTTAATTTATACATACTATTTAGTGAATGTAGGATGTTAACTATATAAAGAAGAAGAAAAACAAAAAACAGAAAACAAAAAATCATAAAAAGAAATGCTAAACAGAAATCAAGACGAATAAATTCAAATTCAGATGTTCATATACATAAAACATGAAAGTGGATGGAATTTACCTGAATAATCAATATTATTAACAACTATATGTGTGTTGTTTTTGTTGCCGTTATAATACATCCGGAACGATTGAAAAGCTGTAAAAACACGCAGAAACCTATTTTAAGAGTGCTTATTGATCGATGGTTTTGCAATAATCACCCGTATGGAGGTATCCGTTCGGAAATAAATTCCGATACGAATGTCAAATCCGATCGGAAATCTAATTGCGTTCGAAGTATCCGTTTCGGAACAAAATAAATGTAGCATATAAACGCGTTTATTTAACATAAAAATATTCCGCAGCAATTCGTTGTCGGAGAGCTTGCCGTGTGGCTGTCAAAAATAAGTGGTATAACGCGGTTCCACGGGATGCGACAAGGTGCGCTATATGCCATCGGAGAATTTTTCCGAAAGTTGTATCGGAACGGATACCTCGAGTGGAATTTCTCCGATTTCGTACAGATCGGAGAAAATTCCGTTCCGAACGGATACCTCGATAGGGGGTATTCTTCGGAACAACAGTTCGGAGAATTGTTCCGACATTTTGTAACGCATACCGTCGAATCACGTTGAAATGCGATGAAGTGCTTTTTTTTTTTTCTTTAATTTTTGACAGTTAAGTTCCGATATCCTCGGACAGAAATTGGATGCGGAATTTGTTTACGATTTGTAGTTCGGTGCGGTGCGCAATCGTAATTGTTTATTTCTCTTCCGAAGACGGACACCTCGAATGAAATTTGAGCCTCCGAAAGAGTATGCGTGTCGGAGAATTTTCCGTTCCGTTCCTCGCTAGAGCCGAATGTACCGTGTAGCTGTCAAATCAAAAGTAAGTGGTGTAACGCCGTTCCACGCAATGCGACAAGGTACGCAACATGACATGGGAGAATTATTCCGAAAGTTGTATCGGAACGGATATCTCGAATGGAATACCTCCGATTTCGTACAAATCGGAGAAAATTCCGTTCCGAACGGATACCTCGATAGGGGTGAATGCATCTGAGGTAAGTGTTTTAGTGTGTGATATGTCCACGAGAAAATATATTTCATAGCTCAGCAAAAACAAAACGGCCCATATGTCGCTTCTTAGAAACTCAAAAACAACAAACTTGTCATTAAATTTAAAAATGTCTTCACAAAAAAAAGGGCAGCGGGTATGTTTGTTGGTTCAGTGAAGGTGTGAAGTGGTAAAATGTCGGAGGATTACACTATAAAAATTGAAGGGTTTGACATAAATTTCTAATCTGCGAAACTAAAGAGTTCCAAAGTCGAAACCAAGGAAAAGATTTCCTGGGCCATTCACAACTGCCCCCGTTTAAATCACCCTGAGCAGACGACATTCGGCTCCGTCGGGACGGCTAGGGCCGATTCTCTCCATCTTGCTGCATCCCTAACCTAACCTAACCTAAGATGGGAGATTGACCTAGCCACCTCAGTAGACACACTTTTAACGATGTTCCTACTAAATCGATCCAGGAATCTCTCATAAGACTACGTTAAGAGGATTTTGTCTCTCCATGGTTGGCTTATTTCCATGCTCGGGCAAAACTTGGTAACACACGGTCTTAGGTGTAGATCTCTAGACAGCCACCTTACCTAACCTAATCTAACTAACCAAATCCGCTTACTTAACAAAATCCTGTCAAGACGACATTAGAGGCATCAATGTCTCCCGTATGCGAATGATGTGGTTGTTCTAGTATCAGGAATGTTTCCGGACGTGATCAGCGAAATTATCTAACAAGCTTTGCGATAAGTGGTTGGGCTACAAGATAAGAGCTTCTCTTCACTTAAATTCATTAGTTCGGTTTTGTATTTACGCAGCCCAAGCTTGGCATCCCCCATAACAAAGTCTAACCATTCGAACGAATAGCCAATTCATACAAATGCCTCTATTCGTTCGAATGAACTCTGTGTATTTTGATAGACATTCGTTCGAATTGGCTATTCGTTCGAATGTCAAAATAAGCATGAATAAGTAAGTTTGGATAGGATAGGAAAACCCATTTGACCGCATTCTGGGGAAAAGAGCGAACAAACACAGTGTCAGCTATATGGGCTATACAATAAGGAAGGACTTACGCGACATACATTCCCACCGATTGGCTAATTGAATTGCGAAGTTGGCCCAGGATCGAAATTGATTTCGTAATTTTTCGAATGGCCATATTTTAGGTTATATTTAGGTCTTAACGAATTTTCGCACACGGCACGTTGCTAGAAGTGTTTCTGGTGTAAGAGATATAACATCTTAGCCAGGCAGAGCACGCTGGTACGTTCGACAAAATGACAAGACAGGAAATCCAAACTGAAAAGCTCAGTCAAAAACAATATTACAATAGGTACTGTTTGTACCTATTCCAACGTTATTTTCTCAACGAATCTGGTTAAAAATTAAAAAATTATATTACCTTTAACTTTTCGCGCTACATCTACATTTCGAGTTCGTAGTTAAATTTGTGAAGTTGAGAAACGTCTTACTGACATCTATATCTTCACACCAGCACCACTCAGTCTATACACAAACTAGTTTCAGTTTCAGAGCCCTTTCTAAAAATGCAGCCACACTAACGCCGACAAATCCGGCTGTCACATGAATACCAACGGACCAATCCAAAAATACACAAGTTTCTTCTAGAATTTTGACGGAAAGTATTAGTCAGGCGGTTCCCGTGCGTTTATAGAATTTTGAATTTTACAGAAAACTTCCATTAATTCAATTTAATTTGTGTTTAATCAATCATGTCGACCATGGCGAGTCCTTTATCCATTGCCGGAACAAGGCAATCGGGAGCTTCAGTCCGCACCCAAAATGGTAAGATTTATGTGGGTGCTCGGCCAGAAAAAAAAAAAAAAAAAAAAAAAAAATGCAAATTTGAATGAAATGCATTTCCCCATAAATTTCCACTAGAATATTCAACTTTCTTATTATTTGCCAAGTATTTATTGTAAAATAAGAGTGCTACCATTTCATCGTAGCATGTTATGTACGAAACACAGAAAACTAAAACATTTGTTGTGCTGATCGAAATTTGTAGGTTATCTTTGCACGCCGTGAGGCTCGGCACCATTGTCATACTCATGTCTCGCGCATCTGTTTCTTGAAATGCGTGTTTCATGAATAAAATCTAATTTTTTCTCTAGTCATGGCTGCAAGTTCCATTGCAAACATTGTAAAAAGTTCACTGGGACCAGTTGGCTTGGATAAAATGCTTGTGGATGATATTGGTGATGTCACAATTACCAATGACGGAGCGACAATTTTGAAACTCCTAGAAGTTGAACACCCAGCTGCGAAGTATGTTTCCTCAGTCATGCGTGGCTTCATTTGGAAACTAAAATATTTCTCTTTTTCAGAGTCCTTGTTGAGCTGGCTCAATTGCAAGACGAAGAAGTCGGCGATGGTACCACCTCCGTGGTAATTTTGGCAGCTGAGCTTCTAAAGGTAATTTTACCACGCATGCATCCCTTAAGGTGACTCGAATTACAGTCCATCATTCACAGAACGCAGATGAACTGGTGAAACAGAAAATTCATCCAACTTCAATCATTTCCGGATACAGGTTGGCCTGCAAGGAGGCGTGCAAATACATTTCGGAACATTTAACAGCACCAGTAGATGAACTTGGCAGGGAATGTCTAATCAATATTGCAAAGACATCGATGAGTTCCAAGATTATTGGCGCCGATGCAGATGTTTTCTCAGCTATGGTCGTCGATGCTGCCCAAGCTGTAAAGGTAAGCAATACTTCCGCGCGTAGGCCTTACGTAGAGACCTATAGGAGATGCTGGCCTCTTACAAAGCAATCCATCATACACTCCGTTTCACTTGAATAGCACACCATGCAAACTGCCATTATTTTTTTTATATTATCTTTAATAATAAAGCCAAGATTTGTTTTTATTTTTTAGCTGCAAGTATAAAAGTTAATCTTATAGAAAAAAGTAACATTTCTTTCAAATGCCCAACACGTTCTCAAAACCAAGCTAGAAAAGAAAAATACTGAAAAAATACGACTTGTTTCTTATTTCACATGAATAGCACACTTCAATATATTATATTATTATGTACACTTAATAATATTTTAAGTATGAACAAATACCTATATACATATTAATATGAATTTAAAAAAAAAAATAAAAATATTTAATAATGGGTGGAGCCTCCCTTGCTTAATATTGTCTCATAGATCCTGTTTGGTATTGAATCATACAAACTTTTTATATATTCAAGGGAAATTAAAGTCCAGGCTCGTTGAATTGCTTCGATTAGCTCAGTTTTTGTTGAAAACTGCTTTCCCGACTCATAAACTTTCCGGACCAGCCATCCCCAAACATTTTCTATAATGTTAAGGTCCGGCGAGTATGGCGGCCAGCTCAAAAGCGTGACATTTTTGGGCTCGATCCACGATTTTACCACACGGGCAGTGTGTATAAGAGCATTATCGTGTTGAAAAGTCCACGATAGAGGCCCAAAGAGATCGTCCAATGTCGGAAAAGACTTCTCTAGAACATTTATATAAGTTCTAGCGTTCATGTTTATTGTTAATATTTGAAGCTCACAGACTCCATAATATGATATGGCCCCCCAAACCATAACACCACCCTCTCGACTGTGTAAGCGATCTAACTGATGAGTTTCCTTCCTCAAATCGTGAAAATAATAATGGAAGCCATCAGGACCCTCCAAATTGAATTTTTTCTCATCTGAAAAAACAACTCGGTGCCATTCTTTGTTCCATGACATGTTCGATCGGCAAAATGTTAATCGCATTTCTTTACGTTGAGGGGTAAGTGGTGGTTTTTTTTTTAGTTTAAGATGTTTGATGTATTGTGCTTTAGAAATGACCCGCCAAACAGTTGTTTTACTTGCTTGGACTCCTGATTTTTCTTTAATTTTGGCCAAGGAATCATGCGAATTCGAAGCGTTGCGCAGAATTGCCCGCTTATCTGCAGCAGAAAGTACACTCTGCGTACGACCTTTCATATTTTTCCCGTACTTGAGTTCATTTTGAATAAAATTGCAAATTACTTTTCTGCTTCTTCCGATTTTTTCCGCTATATCACTCACAGAAAGGCCACAATCTCTATAGGCTTTTATTTTGCCTTGTTCCTCGCCCGTTAAAGCTTTTCCGCGGCCCATTATAATTTTAAATTAAACACAATGTTATACAAATAATAATTAAATTTAGCTTTGATCAATAATTGAAAACTTGCACTGAGTAAATAAACTTTCAACCACGATGTGCTATTCAAGTGAAACAAAAAATTCGCTTCAATTATACACAACACTAAAAGAAAACAGCAGAAAGCATATAACGGTACATTTCCAGTGCACCATATTTTTTTTTATGAAAGTTGAAATGAAGATGAAGACAAAACAAACAAAAACAATAACAGTGAGGAAGAAGAATATTTATTGATAAGCAAATAACAACAAATATATGAAATGTGCTATTCAAGTGAAAAGGAGTGTATGTCGATACCGCGAGATCTAAGTTTGAGATTTGTTTCAGATAACCGATGCAAAGGGTAACGCAGCCTACTCCATCAAAGCCGTCAACGTTCTAAAAGCACATGGCAAATCCGCAAGGGAAAGTGTGTTAATTCCCGGCTATGCCCTCAATTGTACAATCGCCTCGCAACAAATGCCCAAGAAGATCATCAACGCAAAGATTGCCTGTTTAGACTTCTCCCTGCAAAAGACCAAGATGAAGATGGGCGTTCAGGTACTTATCAACGATCCCGACAAGTTGGAAGGTATTCGTGCTCGTGAGCTGGACATTACCAAGGAGCGGATTCAGAAGATTCTTGCTACGGGAGTGAATGTCGTCTTAAGCTCGGGTGGAGTTGACGATCTCTGCATGAAGTACTTTATCGAGGCCGGTTGCATGGCTGTTCGTCGTGTGAAGAAGTCCGACTTGAAGATAATTGCCAAGGCAACCGGTGCTGCATTCTGTACCTCACTCACCAACATGGACGGTGAGGAGAGTTTCGATTCTTCAATGGTGGGTGAAGCCGCAGAAGTTGGCCAGGAGAGAATCTGTGATGACGAATTGATCTTAATCAAGGGAACAAAAGCGAGGTATGACCGTTTTTTGCTAAATTTACAAAACTCCACCGACATGTAATGCGATTTCTTATAGAGCTGCCGCTTCAATCATTTTGCGTGGTCCAAATGACTTCTACTGCGATGAAATGGAGAGGTCCATCCACGATGCCCTTTGTGTTGTGAAGAGAGTGTTGGAGAGCAAGAAAGTTGTTGCAGGAGGCGGATGTGTAGAGGCTGCCCTTTCAATTTACTTGGAGAACTTTGCCACCTCGTTGGTAAGCAACAATTCAACTGCTAGTAATGAAATCAATTTAATTCGTTTGTGTCTTTTACAGAGCTCCAGGGAACAATTGGCCATTGCTGAGTTTGCCAAGTCGCTTCTGGTTATTCCAAAAACTCTGTCAGTGAATGCTGCTAAAGATGCTACAGATTTAGTGGCCAAACTACGTGCCTATCACAACTCCAGTCAGACCAAGGTGAGTTAGAACTTCATTTCACAAGTATCATAGTTGATCGAACTGCTTTTCTTTCAAGGCTGAGCATGCACATCTCAAGTGGACTGGTTTGGATCTAATTGAGGGTATTGTGAGAGACAACAAAAAGGCTGGAGTCTTGGAGCCAGCAATGTCCAAAATCAAATCTTTGAAGTTCGCCACAGAAGCCGCAATCACCATCCTGCGAATTGATGACATGATCAAACTTAACCCCGAAGACAAGCAGGGCAAGTCATATGGAGATGCATGTGCTGCCGGGGAGCTCGATGGTTAGATAATCTCACACAGCAATACGAATTCCATTGCCTATTTTATTTTCATTCTTATTAATCGATTCGCTTTCACACCTCATACATGTATTGATGCATTTTCTTTATTCACAATTATTAAAAAATAAAAAAATTAAACAAACTAACAAACAAAGAAATGTCAAAAAGAGCACGTTGTTCCTGTTTCTCTCTTGTTTTTAGACTGCTAATGCGCAGATTGGGCAACTGGACGTTGAAAGTCGATTTTAAAACGGTTCTGTCAGTACAAGGCAGTCGGCGCTCCGCTGGCACCAATAGAGCAAAAATGTGGATTGCACCACACTTGATGTGGTTTCCCATTTTGCAAAAAAGAAGCGTCCGGGGTTAAAGAAGTCGCCTTTAAAACCCAGTTTCACTGGATGATCTGATGATTACGAGATTTCAACATTTAGAATCCACTCAAGAAGCACTGGCAACAATACCTTTGATGCAACTTATAAAATAGCCTTAGGTTGCAGCGCACCTATGGCTCTGTTGCCAGCGTTAACACGGGCATGCATTGTTCTAGTATTGCGAATAGTGCGGGAGATGTTTTGATGTATCATAACACTTGTTGAATTTCTTTGTAACAAATACTGGGCGGTAAAGTTTAGCTCTTAGGGAAGTCTGCCTTAGCACACCTTCTTTTTGAGAACACGTCCGTGTTACCCGCAATAACATTTCAGTTGGACACTGCTGGAATCAACTGTATTCTTCTAATTAAAAAAAGGAATGGTTGACGCCATAGATGCCTATTTTGTCACAATTATTCGGATGAGCATTTACCTTCGGGACGAATGAAAGAACTCAAGTTCGCCGATTGCGAATGGCTGAATTCGAATCTTTCTGACGATAGATACTGTATGGACTGATGTATGTCAGACGTTTGCGAGGAGTGGAGGGGTGGTGTGGTGGAAGAAACCTTAATAATTAATGGGTGATTCGCAACGCTGCGATCTTTCACTTAGTAGTCCAGCACAATAATTACGATAATTACTGATCCACTACGAACACTTTGTACCATGTGTCAAAATGCATGTGAGTGACGCTCGACGGAGTGCCCCAGAAGCATTCTCTAAATTATGCAATCAAACAAAAGACTGTTCTTTTCTGTTCAGTTGAATACTACATTTCACGAACGTTACGAAAGTGAAACACCTTTAAGTGCGAGCTAGTCTTTCAGTATGATAAAGAGGGAAACATTCCTTAATAATAGAAAAGAAAAATATATTAATTTTCACATTTTTGAAGGATCTATAAATATTTTAAGTTTATGTACGTTATGTCAGCTTCATATATATCGGAAAGAAGAATAGTATGAAACTAATCTTGCTTCGCCCTCTCCAGGGCTTTCGAAAGAACCACTATTTTCTGTTCATATGCGTCTTTCAATCCCTAGAAAGAAAGAGAACGTCTAGAAATCTTCAGTTACCTATATCAAATTCACTATGAATACCTTGAAAATACTCGACTGAATATCATATTCTGATCGCAATTTCTCATATACACCCTGTGATATTGCTAACTTCTTTTCGAAGATAACGCACTTGTCTCGTTCCGCCTTAATGCGCAATGTAGCTGTGTCTAGTCTCGATTGTGTATGTTCAGCTTCGGCAGTCTTCAAGTTCAGCATATCCTTTGTAACCGCAACAACATCTTTCATGGATTCTACATGTTTCTTAAGACTTTCGATTTGTTGCTCCTGTTGTTTGCACACTTTTGTCTTTTCAAAAAGCAGAGTTTTCGCCCTCAGTAATAGCTCTTCCTGGTCTTGTCTTGATTTTGGACCTTCGACGCCACCCAAAGCTGCTGACTGAACCAACGTTTGTTCCAACTGGCTTATCTTTTTCTTTTGTTTTTCATTTTCCAGAAGGGAGTCCTAAGAGTGATGGAAAAAGCGGGTTAACTAATAGTATTAGGTTCACTTTATTCAACCATCTCGAGGACAATGGAGGAGAACATTTTTAATTGTTCTTACTTTATGTTTAGAAACAGGGATTTAACTAACAAAACAAAAAGCCTTCATTGACAAAAATAATATACCTACACAAATATACTTAAGAACCATTCCTGAACGTTTATCTCACAGAAATACTTTTTACTTACCTCTAGATCCTTTCTTAGCTGTGTTATCCTTTTGCGAGATTCATCAATTATGGACTGTTTCTCACTTTCTAAAGAAAACACCATATCTAGTAGTTCCTGCTGCTTATTATCACTTACACCTACACCCCCAACTGCCCCATTTTCGTCGAGTGATGCCTGCCCTACCGCTATGGGATTTTCATTCAAATCGTTTTGAATATTGTCAGCCACTGTAACTGGATTGTTGTTATTTGAATTTTCAGCCATATTGTTTGAATTAACTGGCTTTTTAAAGTGTGCTTTAAGAAATCGCAAAAACTTGAAAGAAGAAAACGAATTCGTAGCAGATGTCGGCGGAATGAATTACACTTCTTGCCTCTGTATTTTTAGACGTTTTTAAGATCTCTATTTTTAGAAGATAGTGCATAGGAAATTTATTGTAGCAGAAGAGAATTCACGCTTTTTCAAAGGTAGACTAGCTAGAGAAGAATTGTAGATTTCCGTTTTGCCATATAAAATTTAGATGAAAATGTAATAGTGCGTAAAATCAGTTTCTTACTGATATGTGTGGTACGAGCCCTACAGATTAAAATATATTATTTTCAGAAGTTTTCAAAAAATAACGAGAGGAGGTGTATCACGGAAGCGCTCTTGGGATATTTTTATTCCCGTTCCGAGATTACTTTCCTAAAGCAAACTTCTTCTCTTCTTCATGACTTGAAATGTCCCCTACGCCAATAAAATTAATTATTTGAAGACCAAATATTTTAAAGTGCAAGTTAAATGGAGGCGACGGAAACTAGGCGTATGAGTAATAAATTGCGAATAATACAACGAAGAAATAATCTGATTCAACTCCAAACTATGACTTCTGCAACTGACCTTATTTGCACAGGTTCTCTTTGGTTTCATAATGGAAATAACCGCAGTTAATTAGCTAGTTACTTTCTTTTCCTGAAATTTGTGATCATCTTGGTTCCGATATGAACTGAGTGTGCATGTTTCAGTACCTACATAGTGTGCAGAAGGACATAATATCTTGCTCATGCTATTGATCACCGTACGGTCTTGGCACACTTTTCAAAAAGAAGTATAAAGAACCGAGTCACCTAAGAAAAACAAAACAAAATCTCCCGATAACGACATTCTGAAATCAAACATCGGATTTATCTTATTTATTTTATCGCATCATCATCTTCACTTGATATCTTTAAAGCTGTATGATGATGAACTTCTCCCAGGTCTTGCATTTCAAAATATGAAGATTCACCCCTATTGCGAAGATCAACTTTCAATCGGTTGACGATTGACAAAATTTATCAATTGAAATTGATACTGGTATTGCGAAACGTAAGCCCACAATCTCCAAATCCGAAGTTTGAACGAAATCCGGGTAGCCGTTACGTTTTTCGCAGTCATAAAAAACTATTCTCGTTAGTAATTTTTTGTGTTACACTCAACATTTTTTTATGCCCAACCCAATTTTGTAGATCACAGTAGTTCACTTTTTGCAGTACATAATTAACGATTCATTCACCAGTAACCCGGATAATTTGAAACAGAATCGGGCCCTAAGGACACGATTCACGGGATTTCTCCCCAAATTGCAAAACAGAGATATCTAATGTGGTTTTCCATTGGGACCACCAGAAATCTTTTTCAGATCTCAGATTTTACTGTGCTCATGGAACGCGCAACGAGATTGATCTGCTTTTGTAAATGGATTAGTGCGTTAATTGACAACAATATCAGCTGTTCAAATGGCATTCGTTTTTGGCTAAATAACAAATGCATATCGCCCTCAAAAATGTTTTCCTTGTTGTAGATACAAATGAAGTATTATTAGTGGTTTGTAGTCTTCAGATGACGAGGGAGATAATGAAGATAATAATTTCTCCGAAATCGTATCCATAGCTATTTATGTATTTTGTTATTTTGGTTTTCACGAAACTTTGCGCATTTGCCTCGAAATGAAACTTCTTAAACTGACGTTAAACAGCTGTACAAAGTATATTGGTATGCGTAGATCTGAAAAAAATATCGAGATCTGCGAAAAGTGATCCGAATCGAAAAAAAGATTGATTTTTCGTCCCAATGGAACGCAAAAAGTGATTTAGATCAAAAAAAAGATTGATTTTTTGTCCCAATGGAAAACCACATAACTAGCACTTATCAAACGCTTGCATAATGTCAGACTGACTTGGAGGAGGTGACACTAGTTGTTGTAGGTACTGAGGGCGTTCAAGTATCTAGTTTAGTAAGTCTGGCAGCTGTCTGACTAGATCTATCTCGGTTGTGGTTGGTTGAAATCGGTCACGTGGGCACCTGTGACATTTGACGTTTATGGAGGCGTAGCCGACGAATCTAGTCAAGAAATTCTGAGTACTAAGTTGACAGTTCGGGTATGTGGCTGACGTAGAAAAAGTGACGTTCCCGACCAATCTAGTTTTTGCGTTATCCAGACCAATCTAGTCGACTTAGATAACTAGATTCTTGAATGCGGCCACTTTACTTTCGCTAGGATGATGTTTGTTTTAAGTCCTACAACCTCAGAATTTGATATTTATGTCAGTGCAGCGGTTGGAATCTTTATTTTTGCATGGACCGAAGTGGAAAAAACCGGGGCTTCCAGTAACAAAAAAAAAAAAATCCGCATTGACGTAAGTTTTCACCAGGAAAATGGTGAAAACCCTGGCGAATCGGGCAGTCTAAAAAGCAGCCAACAATGCATGTAAACGCTGGGGAATCGAGATTATAATCGAACAGAACTGAGTCGGATGACATGTAGCTCCACTCATTGGATCAAATGCCATACAAAAATGAGTGAAAAGCAAGCTCCTAGCAAAAGCACTGTTTACGCTTCAAATTTACCATTTTCATTAACTAACAATGATGTCCACAAAATATTCGAAAAATATGGGAGGATAGTCAAGTAAGTATTCTGAGCGTTGTAACAAAGTACATCCAACGAATTGCCCCATTGTCACAATAGAGTCACAACTATGTGCGATAAAACTACGAGAAAATCGAAAGGCGTCTCGTTCGTCAACTTCTTGAAGGTACAGGATGCTCAAACGTGCGCGGCAGAACTAAATGGCACACAGGTGAGGCTAATACCGCAGTCATTATCATGTACAAATTTGAATAAAGTCAGTTTTGCAGCTCTTTGGCAGAACACTTACGGCCAGTATAGCCAAAGACAACGGACGATGTGCTGAGTTTGTCCAGCGGTTTGTGAGCTTACCCAATAATTTCAGTGTAAAGTTACGTTTTCTTGCAGGAGAGAATATGTAGACAAGAGTCGGTGCTATCAATGCGGTGAATACGGCCACTTGAGTTATAACTGTGACCAGAATATACTGGGTGACAGGGTTCCCCAGTCGACTAATAAAAAGCAGCGCACTGATCGTCGTCGTCGTCACAGTGTAAATAGGAAAGAGCAACCAAGTGAAGAGGTACGTAATCAACTTCAGTTGATAAATATGCAGATTTCAAGTAAATGCCTTACAGGAAGATGTTCCCTTAAAACTGTGCGATCAAACCTCCATAATTGTGCCCCGAAGGAAATTCAAGCAAAATTCATATTTCAGCGACGAAGAAGAGGTGGACGATGAATGAATCACAACATTTTACCGTAACTAGTCTGCAATTTTATTCATAAATGCTTTTTTCTGTTTTGTTCGAGCTGTGACAACAAATAAAATAATTTCGATGAACAAGAGTCCGTTTTAAATTTGGTGCTTTATGCCGCTTGTTTGGCTAAGTGCTGCTTCTGCTCCATCACGCTGACGATTACGTTTAAGAATCTACTCTTTTGGTATTGAATTTTCTCGATTTTCTCCATTTGTTCCTGCACGTACTCCACCCGGCGCTTGAAGTATTCTTTTGAGCTTTCGAGGTTCTGAAAAATGCAAAAATGTAATAAGTTTAACTCAACATTATTATCTGACATGATATATCAAACCTTTTCAACATAGTATCCCGTTCCAACATCGATCACAAAGTTATCCATGTCTTTGATAGTCCCGGGTACGTACATGCTGCTTGTTAATGGAACAAGGATTTGCTTGTCCTTCCAATCGGGCTGCACTTGTTCTAAAGCTTCTCTCGAGGTCGCATACTTAGCTTTACAGTTGTAAAGAGTTTGTATCGATTCCTGAATTGACTCAACTTCCTGAGAAGTATGATAAATACGGAGGGAGGTTATTTGTATGCCAAAGCGTGTACCTCAATTGACTAAATTAGACCTGCTGTTACATACCGATTGAAATTCCATTTTTATTGTTTGGAGTTGCTCGAAAGTCAGCTTCTCTAAATCGATTTGATCGCCAGCGTTAGTCGATGCCATTTTTGGATATTGAATAGGTAGTTTGGTTACTTATTTATTAGCAAAATTAAAAGCATATGCCTGCAGAGATGCTTTTGAAAGATTCACCGAGAAATCGGACAGGAATATTTTATTTGACAGCCAAAATTTATTGGAAACAATTCAAAGGGTGTGTTTGATTTAACTGACATATGGAATATATTCCAGTTTCCTTAGATCGCGTAATTCTAAAGGTGTATGTATATGGATATTTTTTATTTTTAGCAAAACTAATCTGTATCCGTCGCTTTGAGCTCGATTTGGCCTTTCACCTTAACTTAACTTAACTTCGATTATGATTACTGTACGTAAAGCTACGATGAACCGTAAGAGCCAGACGAACTCTACCGCAGAGTCAGTATTTCAGTATTTGGAAGCTACATGGCTTGTTGCAGGAAAAATCGATTTGGGTTTTTTGTATGCTTTCAGCCTTTGGCCCTTTATATATAGCCATACATAAAACGAAACCGTAAACGTAAACATAAACGCTTTCTTTTGCTTTTGATGGCCACTTAAACTTAATGGATGAACTCAATCTTAGTCTTAAAATTTTGCTTATGAATTATACATAAAACAAATAAGCAAATGATCTTTAAATTTTCTAGAAAAATAATTCATCTAATTTTCCGTACGAACAACTTTTTCAATTCCACAAAATAAAACCAAATCATTTCACTTAAATATTTCTTTTCGTTACTGTTCCATCTTTGTCAGGAATTTTTTCTGATGGATTCTAGATCTAATCAGTGGTGGTTGGTTTGTTGTAATTTTTCGCTATGAAGGTCTAAGGCCCCAGTTATAGCCATACTTTATGTACGAAAAAAAAAAAAAACTCATTTTCATAGGTACCTACTGTATCAACTTTTTCGGTTGCAAGAAAGGTTTCAGAAATATTTCCACCCTAGGAAATTTGCCTTGTTATCGATTACATGAAAATAATATGAACAAATCGATAACACATCATAGGTGTGACAGTGACACTGACAGTTCTTTTTACAACGAAGACGAGGCTATTTTTCGTTTTTATTCTTTTAATTCTCTGTTGTGCAATAGAAGGTAGATCAGCGAACTAGGGGGCTTATTTTTGTTATGGCATGTGCTCATAGATTACTACCTTCTTTAATAGTAAACTGTGTAACCAAACGTGCATTCATGATGTCAGCTCGCCTTAAAGCAGAAGAGGTTCTTGACGATATTAAAACCAAGAACCCATACTTTGAGAAATATGCTGCGAAAATCGCGGCACTTCAGAAGACCTCTCCGGAAGAGTTTGTCCAGCGAATGGAAAAAGTAGCAACTGTCCAAGAAGCTCAAAAGAAGAAAAACACACGGTACATAAAACAAAGACATCATCATTATTGTCAGAGAAGTCTACTATAATTTTTCAAATTTTCAGTGATTATTCAGAGCTTTTGAATCCAAAGAAACCTCTTGCCGAAGAAACTGCAGAGATTCCTCACAAGAGGCTTTCCGATATTATGAAAATTGACTTAATTGGTGACAAGTCAGCAGAGGAGTTGAAGCAGATTTGGTTTGAATATCATAAGACAAAGGATGTGATTGCAGCTACTCTAACTACGGAACAGTTTGATACTCTAATGTCCCGTGCGAAGCAACACCCGCTCTTTATTCTTCCGTTGCCTCGCAGTGAAGGATTTGAATTCATTTTGTTGCAGTTTTCTGATAATACAGTACATTTTACACCATTATTGGCGTACCAGGTAGGAATGGAAAGTTGAAGATATTGTTGGGTTGGTCGTTAGAATGCTTATTTTTTAGATCCATAAAGAAAATGCACCAGAGTGTCTCAGTATTGTCCACTACACAGAAGTCAGTGACAAGGGGCTGATTCTTATGCGAGGAGAGTACGACACGAAGGTGCTTACAGGCAAGGAAGCACAGTGTTTAGCTAACGAACTGCAAATGTTTTATTGTTTTAATGATCCGGCCAAGCTAAAGGTACTGGAGACTTTTACTAAGAAACCAGACGCTTTCAAACACATGGACCTGATCCAGGAAGTGGAGCAGATTCAATTAAAATAGTCACAGGCGAAGAGTTGACTTTGAAAATCGTTATTTTTATTGTTTGTTGTCTTTATTTCTGTAACCGGATCCGGAACGAAGAGGTCTGATCAACCTATATTTGATGAAATAAAGTAAAGTCAGATGGGCAGTCGTCTGCGTCTAAATATTTATGATTTTTCAATTGCAAACTTAACCGTAATGTAGTATAAAAGAAGAAAACTGATATATCCTTCCAACTGACGTGGAATGTGGACCGTAATGCTAATCAAAAGCAAGTTCTGTTGCCAGATGAATACATTTGGTTTTAGCTGAAGTGATTTTTTTAGGTCTTTAGATGATTTGTTTTATTCGACACCCATCGGTACTTTAAACAGACGGACCTTCGACTGGTGGAGAATGGAGATGTTTCCGTAAAACCAACTCACCCTGGCATAAAAGAGCAATAGGTTTGGCAATTAGCTACGTTGATGTTCGGAATACATTTATAGTTATTTCAAACAAAATAAGAATGCTTGGCATTTATGTTAGTCTGCCCCAAATAAAGAATATGGAATTTAAAACGATAGTATCTAAACATAAAAATTCAAACCTGGTTATCTATTATGTATTTATGTAACTCTACAATATCTGTCTATAGCCCTAGCTCACCTCCGATTGCATAATCTACTATACATAGCTACGTGCCCTTATCTTGCGCTTCATAGAAATAGATCAAGTGAAAGATATGTGAGAACATATCAAACCAGCAATTCGAACAATTCATACGTCATTCGAAATTTACTACGCTATGCACGGCTCAGAAAGAAACACAATTGTTGATCATACATAGCATTAGAAAAACAAGCAAGGCGAGTGCATAGATATTTACTTTGCTCATTCAAAACCGAAACACAACAGTTCCCTTGTCAAAAGCAAACAAGAGTGCAATTAGTTAACCCACTGCCCCAAGTAAACACCTCTGTCACAATCCCACTAAATCAAATTTTTGCAAATATCTAGCGCGGAGATAAGCGCAATGGTGTAGCGAGTCTCAACCGTTTAAGGTATCTAATTGTCGGAAGTTACGAAGATGTCTTCAAACGGGTTAAACGTATATCCCGACGACAAATCTGTGGACAAAACCAATGATGTCGAGGAAAGTAAGGATTTCTTGAAGGATTGGTCGTATGAAGACTCCCTAGTCTTGATTGGTTAGTGAGAGTGGTTTCAAATAACGCATTCCAAATTTAAAACTGTCATACGTTGTACAGGATTCGGAAAACTGCAGGTGGTTGTGATTTTTGTGTGTGGCCTCCTTCTAATGGCGGTCATCAACGAAACAATGGGCATGAGTATCATTGTAATTGCATCCCAGTGCGACTTCAACACTGATTCCCAGGAGAAGGCGATAACAAGTGCAGCATGTTTTATCGGTACGCAATGATACTTCGTTATTAAAAAAAAATTAGCTCCAGTGTTTGTCTGATTGCAGGAATACTTGTGTCATCATATCCCTGTGGATATCTATCTGATACCTGCGGGAGGCGAATTGTTATGGTCAGGATGACAATTGTATCGATAACATTTTCATTCCTCTCAATGTGGGCTTCGAATGTGTGGGTGTTTGTGGTACTTCGTTTCCTAACAGGCGTAGGGTGAGTATTGGGTAATTTGAAAATTGTTTTTTTTTTTTTTTTTTGTAATGATTTAAATGTCTGTTCTTTAGAATTGCTGGCGCATCAACATCGGTGTACCCATACCTGGGTGAGTTCACCACATTGAAACATCGACCTGTCGTGATCAATTACACAAGTATGTTTGTCGGACTTTCCATTCTTTACACACCAGGTAATCTAACAGACAAAGGCAGAAACATATATATTTTTGGTTCATTGGGTGAGATAAGATTCTCTCAAAGAGCGCTATTCTGGGTATATACGGTAGATCTATTACAACTTACCTCTTGTTATATAGCAAGTGAATTTGGGATAAGCAAACGCATCATCGACAATAAATTGATTGCTTATGAATTACCTAATTCAAATTGTGAGGGAGCACATTTAAAATTGTGTGCACTCGATCATTAGGCCTGTTTCATGAGCATCTATCTCAGCAAAGTAAAGACCGCAATAAAAGAGTTCATAATACCTACTCGCATTTGTGATAACCTGGTATAAACTTGTAAAGTTCTACTACAACGCTTTAAAGTAAATATAGTTATAGGTGCACCTTTAGAATTAGTTTTTCAAAGGTAAGGGACGTTCATTACTGCATAAATTAGGCAATCCAATACAGTAAAATACCCCAATGTACATCGTAGGTCTCTCTAAAGATGGTCAAATCTTATAAAGACGGACTCATAACATTCAAAATATACTCGTACATATCGCACTTTTATTTTAGCTGTTGCTTGGTTGATTCTGCCCCAAACATGGATGCTGCAAATTTACGGAACATTCATTTTCCGTCCGTGGCGACTTTTGATCCTTTTCAATCTCCTTCCTGGATTAATTGGCACCATTTGCCTGTTGGCACTTCCTGAGAGTCCCAAACTGTATCTGTCTCATGGGAAAAATGTAGAAGCACTTAATGTCTTGTCCTGGGTCTACGAGAAGAACACTGGCAAGCCTTCAAAGGAATTTCAAGTTAAGCGACTGATGCCTGAGGAAAATAAGCAATTTTTGCAAATGCTTGCACTTAAAAAGACTGCGTAAGAATTAATTCTGAAGCTGTAAAGCATTCTAGCCTCTTCTGTTACAGATGGAAAATAGGTGTATCTATGTGGAAGCAGGCAATACCCCTCTTTAAGCGCCCACACGTGCTTCATTTTGCTATTTGTTGTTTCGTAATGTTTGGTTTGTTTTTCACGTAAGTACACACTCATGCGAATGCATTGGTTGCAGCTCACAATTTCGGTTAGTAATGGTGAGTATTTAAAGATCGTCTGGAATGGGCATGTGGTACCCGGAAATTCAAAATCGACTAGGAATAGGATCAGGTGACGGGCAAATGACTATTTGTGATGTAATCAATGACCGAACAAATGACACAATCGCGAATGATGTCACATTTGAAACTGTAAGGATACTTATCTTATGTGCAGCAAAATCTTTCACTAAAATTGCTAAATTTTACAGATCTGCAGTGATGATGTCAGCCCGAAAATGTATATCGATAGTATAATTCAGGGTGCAGGTTACATTGTGGCATATATAGTTCTTGGAATTGTGATTAATCCTTTGGGAAGAAAAGCGGTACTAGCCGGAGCACTAGCTCTATCGGGATTTTGTGGACTTGCGTTGCTTTGGATCGATCAACCACTTGCTGTTGTGGTGCTGTTTTGTGGATTTTTGGTGCTACCGGGGCTTTGTGTTTCCGTGCTGAGTGGTTCTGTTGTTGAATTCATACCAACACACTTAAGGTAAGCGTCTGAAAAAAAACTCTTTTTGAAACAGTATTTGATGCAACTGATTGTCGTATAAAGAGGAAAGGCTGTGTGCATATGCCTTTTGCTTGGACGGCTGGGAAGTGTGATTGGAAACAACCTAATTGGAGCAATTTTAGAGAATTATTGTGGAATAACATTTCAAATATTTTCCGGATTTATGATATGTGAGTCAAATTGTTTCACATAGTTAACTTTCATACAAAACATTCATTGCCATCTCATACCTATACAACTCATCTGGAAAATAGCTGAACTCATCTGCCCATATTTCATTGACCAACATCTTTCCTTCAACAAGGGCTTCAAAATTATTTATACTAATGAAGATCTCGTACAAGATATTTACAAACTAACGTAGGGTAACATGCAATGAGACTGGTTTTAAAGTTAAATTTTTAAAGAATATATTAACTGGCATCACCAACTTATGACGGGACCGCCAGCTTCCGAACACCTATCCGATTTCTCCAATAATAACTTTAACTGGCGCCCGAGAAAAGAACCGACAGAAAATATTTTACCCACTGATCTGCGATGATGCTTTCATGAGAATATAGCGCCTACTACTAGAATCAAAAGTCCGTTCCCGCACATACAAAATGGACAGAAGAAAAGTAAAAATGACAGCAAAACATTCCCGCTTTCACTTTAGGGATACATTTTCCCTTTTCCCATTAAAATAAAAATTAGTAGATACTTTCCTATTAAAGACGGTTTTACGTAAGAATGGGGACGTTCGGATTCCTAGTTTAGTGGGTCTGACAGCTGACTGACTAGATTCAGGTATATCAGTTTTTATTGGCCTAGAGTGGTCACGTGTATAGTTGTTGCAGGTAACGTTTATGGAGGGGAAGCCGATAGTTGACATTTCGAACAGTCAAATTTAAAGTAAACAGAGTGGCCGGTGAGAGAAAAGGATGTTATTTCTAAAGCTACCTTACGAATTTTGATTTTTCGTACGATATTTAACAAGCATTAGTTCGCATAACAGTATAATAGTATTGTGATAGGCAACCGTGTTACATTTTCTATGTACCTACTTATTTGTAAATGACAATTTTTGAGAAATTTGTGAAGGTCATTTTCCAAATAAAAAAAGGCAAAATCAAACAAAGGTAAAGCCGACCGTGAGAATACAAAAACAATTCAAGTTGCCTAGTCAACGCGTTCGGAGTCACTGCCCGCTAGACGTCTAGCACAAAATATACCAGATGAAGGAACGCTCGCGCTAGAACACTAGTGGCAGCGGCAAAGTCCCCACTACAATTAAAGAAATCATACAAATATCATAAAAATAATATCTGAATTGCTATTATATTTACATTATTACCAATTTTATCACAATTATACTTGCTCGGCTTCGTTTTTATTTTGATTTTGTAAACGTTTGAACGATTTCCTTTGACAGGTCGTTGATTTTTTTTGTTCAATACAGCGGGTAGTTTTGCGCTAGATTGAGAAATTTCCCTGAAAGGGATAAGTATTTCACAAAAAGTGCTAGACGTCTAGGCAAATGGTGAAATGTCAATTTTTTTCATATGGAGCTTGACATGCCGCAAGTCATTTAGCGAGCAGTGGTACGCGGCCAATCTCATCCACAAGTTCTCGTGGTAGAAACGTTGGTAGGTAGTAATAAAAAATATAACGCCATGAACGCATTTTCTGGTGCGACTAGATATGTGTCTTGGCAGGTACATAGAAAGTGAACGTAGAAACATAAACCGAAATGTCCTCACTCTTCATCGTGCATTTTTTTCACTAATTGTATGTGTGTGCAAACTAACCTCTAATCCAGAGACCCCCAACTCGCAATCCACTTGCCGCTGGTCCCCTCAATCTTTTTCATCAAATTCAAATTCGCCATTTTGTTTTCCTGTCGGTGTAAATGTTATTGTCTCTGCCCCAAACCTTCATGCAGATTACTTTACCATTACTTTTTACCAAAGTTATGACTACAGTAGTAACCGTTTAAAGCGAACCCGGTTAAAGCGAACTTTCGGTTATAACGAACCATTTCATGAAGTCCCAATCAATGCCCCATAAGAATTATGAATTTTAATTTCGCATATAGCGAACCCGCCTAAAGCGAACTTTCGCATATAACGAACCCATTCTGCGCGTGAAATAAAGAAAATGTACGGTTATACCGAACCAAAAATCTGTCGCTTTACATTGTCATCCAGATTTTCCAAACTTTTCGGGACTTCCCCGAGAACTGTGTAGCTGCGTACGAACCAACATTCTCAAACGTCAAAATTTTGTCCTTCAATATAATTTGTTCGGTACTTCCCCGAGTAATCTTATGTTTACAAACGAAAGGTTGAGTTAAGTGACGCGCTTAAGAATCATTTAAGATTAAGATAAATAAGACGTCGAATTGTTTTAAGCAAATTGAAATCTTCTCAAACAAAACAATCTAAAATTCATGACTTTTTTAAATAAAAAAATTAATAAAAATATAATGCTTTTATACTGAAATATGTAGATACTTATTTTTTATGTGTTTTGAACACTTTTTCTTTTCTTTTTTTGATTTTCAAAACAAAACTTGATGATTTTTTTATCGTATCACTTATAACGAACTTCGGTTATAACGAACTGATTTGGTCAGTCCCTTCGAGTTCGTTATAAGCGGACACTACTGTATTTGGCCAGATCTTATCTCGTCCACCAATCATCAATAGTCAACACCTTAGACCTTAGACTGAAACAGATTTAAAGCGTCCAATGATGCACATACATAATGACACATGTATTCTTTTTAAATGAATAGACTAAAAGGGAATAGAACTATCTTCAGTCCCTTACTTCAAATATTTTGTATTATTCATTCAATTAAATTACAACTCATTGGGCCATACTAATAACAAATTTTAGTCTCGACTTTAAGTTTACGGAAGCTCACAATTGCGAAATTTGTATGGAAAATATAGCCACTGTGAACTACTAAATTTAAGAGTCGAAACTAAAAATGTTTATTGGTAAGCCCCATTATAGTTATAAATATACCGCGTCTTCTTAACCTCACAATATTTGTCTAGATTTCCCTGTAATCTATTACTTTCTCGTTTCAGTTTGCTCACTATTGACACTACTATTGCCAATCTAATGATAATGTAACGACCATTGGAAAAATGCCGATCCACTCTCCAGCTACCTACTGTAGTACAATAATAATTAAATTAAATAAAACTCTCATAAATTGTTTTTCTATTTCTTTGGTTTACTTTAATGAGAAAATTCAAGCCGCCCGCTATTAACAATAACACGCAATTTTGAACAATATTAGTACATTATTTATAAATTAGCAACATTAAATTTGAAATATGCGTATCGTATTCAACCGTCAGCCTCAGCACATCGATATCCGGGTCGTCGGTTCAGCTTAAAACGGTTCATCTTCGGAAACCGTATTGCCTATATGAGTCTTTCTATTGCAAGTGGGGAATTTGTTAATAAAAACTAACAATGACAAGGATTCGATTAAGAAATTTTTACCAATTCAGGTTCTTCCAAAAACCTGTCCCTCAGCTGTAAAGATGCACGTTTTCCGAACCTAATATTGCATAAATCCATTATAAATGCTGTCGAATTAATAGCAAATTATGGAACCGTACCTCACGCGAGCCTTGTCACCATAGTAATTGTCCAAGTCCTGAAGGTATTTCAAGGCATCTACCATATTGTTGATGTCGTTGTTCCTGGGCGGGCGAGACATAGATGCTGATATGCAGCCAACCAGCATGACGATACAAATGAAAATGCCAAACCGCGAGACTGTTTGAGAAGCCATTTCTGTAGATTTGTCTATAGGTACTGCTGTGGAATTAAAAAGAAAAAGTTTAATTAAAAAACAAAAAATTTCTGTGTCGCAGCAGGGTGAAGAATTAATTTGTGTATGGAATTGGAATGTACTTTGAGGGGTCTCCATATTAAGTTCCATATATGCATAGCATGTGGGTTTTAATTTATACATATATCTGGAAAATGGCATATCCCTAGAGACGGGGTCGTGCGTATCATTTTGTGATTTTCAAATTGGCCAGAATCCTCTCCGTTAACGTTTTGATTAGACGAAACTGCTTGGGTTAGGTTTTTTTTATTTTTAATATTAAAATTTACACCGAGTGCACGGGACTTGGAAATTTTAATATTTCTGTAGCCGTCAGAGATGACATTTGGTTCTTGTGTGTTGGTTGGTTAATGTCGTTTTCCATTGGGACCACCAGAAATCTTTTTCAGATCTCAGATTTTACGGTGCTCATGGAACGCGCAACGAAATTGATCTGCTTTTATAAATGGATTAGGGCGTTACTTGACAACAATATCAGCTGTTCAAATGGCGTTCGTTTTTGGCGAAATCACAAATGGATATCGACCCGAAAAATGTGTTCTCTTTTGTAGATACAAATGAAGTATTATTTGTCATAATAATTTCTTCAAAATTATATCCAAGGCTATTTGTGGAATTTGTTATTGTGGTTTTCACGAAACTTTGCGCATTTGCCTCGAAATGAAACTTCTTAAACTGACGTTAAACAGCTGTACAAAGTATATTGGTATGCGTAAATCTGAAAAAATATCGAGATCTGCGAAAAGTGATCCGAATCGAAAAAAAAGATTGATTTTTCGTCCCAATGGAACGCAAAAAGTGATTTAGATCAAAAAAAAGATTGATTTTTTGTCCCAATGGAAAACCACATAAGTTATGTGAAAAAAAAAACACGGACATTTGTACCGATTTTGCTTAGCAATGCTTATTTTTGCGGCTGTGGGTTGTTTATGAACAAAACGTAAATATTCCAAATATTCCAAATTGTAATGGCTATAAATGGAGATGTAAAGGAAAAAAAAAAGAAAACAAAATCCGAATTTTCCATCTTCAATTATTATCGAAAATATATACTTTTACAGGGTGGGCCAGATACAAATTTCTTTTTAAAAATGCAATAAAATACACAAAATTAAATATTTCCATGTATTACGACTTTATTAGTAAAGAGAAAACATTCCCACTTATTATGGAACACAACGTCGTTTAAGTGGCTGGCTCGGCTGGCTTTGTAGTAGCGCATTTCGTCACTCCAATTTTCCAAGACCTTGTTGATGGTTTCCGGCTGTAGCTCACGGATTGCTTGAATGATATTGGCCTTAAGTGCTTAAATCGTTTCCGGATTGTTGGCATAACATCGGTCCTTCACGGTTCATCACAAAAAAAAAAAAATCCAAAGGTGCCAAATCGCAGCTCCGAAGAGGTCAATTGACATTGCCAAGATGGCTGATAATACGATTGAGAAATTTGGTGCGCAAATCGATCGACAGTGACGAAAATGAAGAAGATTATGATGAATAAACTAAAATTTAATGAATTCTAACTATATTTTTTTAATTTAAACTGCGTTATTGTTAGATGTAAGATTAATAAAAGTACATTAATGATATGTGGACTTTAACTAAAAGTATGTTTGATAAATTGTAAGATGACTATTTGAAATCGGGAAATATAATAGTATCACTAAAGCAGAAATCCAAAATTGGAATCAGCCCTATTTCACTTTTGTCAGTCTTTAATAAGCCACAAAATATAAAAACAAAGCCGCCAACAAAGAAAAAGCGTAAGACCGCCCAGGAGGTAGTAGGCAATATAAAACCTCCGGTTCCGGAGCGTATTAATGTCAGAGAAAGAGAGACAACAGAAAAGCCCTCGACCTCTGTTGCCAAAAGAAACGCTTCTGAAAAGTTACCATCAGTAAAGCTATCGAATAGTGGCCCTCGGCCAGCCAGAGTAGTGCAGACCTACGCTCAGGCCGCGGCATACGGCGGAGCAAAAAACGTTGAAACTTCGCCGGAACCTGTTTCTCATGTATTCTCAGTTATTCTCCAGAAACTTTAAGAACAAAGCAAAATAAATAAGATTATTCTCGATCGCTTGGTTAAGCTCGAGAATAATTCACGGAAAACGCGTACATCAAATAAAATATGAATGAAAAACCAATGTTAAAAATATGCACTTGGAATGCAAACGGACTTTTGCAAAAACTCGACGAATTGGAAATATTCATACGCGAGAAAGATCTTGACATTTGCTTGATTTCTGAAACTCACATGAAAAAGGGATCGAGCTTAAAAATAAAAGGCTAATGACTTCCACGCTTGTCACCCTTCGGGAAACGCGAGGTGTGGATCGTCATTGTTTATTAAAGACTGCATTGAACAATACGAAGACCTGAAGATAGAGCTTGAAACTATGCAACTGTGCACGATTCGAGTGAAAAATAGTCAACGTACTCTTAGAATTTCATCTATCTACTGTCCACCGCGTTCCGCGCTTGAAAAAACTGATTATACTAACTTGCTTAAATCGCTCAAACCAAACTTCATTATTGGCGGCGATTTTAATGCGAAACACACGTTCTGGGGTTTTAGATACATCTCGCGAAAAGGAAGAATGCTCTATGGGGCAGGTATGGGGTACAGTTGCGATTTCCACTCGACGGGCAAACCGACCTACTGGCCAACTGATACTTCAAAAATACTTGACCTGATCGATTTTTTCGTCGTGAAAGGAATATCTACCAACCACATCAAAGTTGAAGAGAGCTTTGATCTGTCATCTGATCACTCACCGGTTATTTTAACATTGAGCGTAAAACTAGTAAATAACCTTGAGCCAGCGAGATTAACTGGTAGAACAACTAACTGGGAAGGCTTTAGGAACGAAATTGAAGAGAATGTTGAACTGAGCGTTCCACTTTCGACACCCTATGAACTTGAGGTTGAAGTAGATCGCTTCGTTGAGATCGTACAGCTCGCTTCCTGGAATAATACGCCTAATCCAAGGAAAACGCCGGCCAAATACGGTCTACGATATCCTCCCGAAATAAAAGAATTGGTCAACGAAAAAAGGAAGGCGCGTAAAAAATGGCAGGCGCGACTTTAAAACACATTTGAATTATTTGTGTTGTGCAATTTGTTGAAGACAGCTATTAAGGACTTTAAAAATCGTGCGATAGGTTCTTACCTTGAAAGTTTAACGGCGAAAAAAGATTCCAATTATTCACTTTGGAAAGCTGTAAAAGGCACCAGAAGGCCCAAAATCCCCGCACCGCCAATTAAAATAAATCAAAATGAATGGGCAAGGGAAGATAAGGAAAAAGCGGATGTTTTTGCCGCCCATTTAGAAGAAACCTTTAAACCGTACGATGGTCGGGCGGTACACGTAGGGTTGCCAGTTCGAAATCAGTACATATCTGGACATTATGTTGAAATTCCGGGACTCGTCTGGACATTTCAAATTTCGACTACATATTTTATTTTTGTTTATTAATAAAAAAAGGGAAATAATTTGTTTTATTAATGTGAAAATAAGCGTATTTATTTCAATAAAAAAAACAAAAAAGAATTACAAAAACAAAAACAAACAAAGATTTCAATCAAATTTCTCTTCATATTCATATAATGTTATAGTCAAACAACGAAGTTCAGTCGCTCCTAGGGTTTAAAAATACATCAGCCAAAGGCCGAAATAAAACCCAATTTCGACCTTTGAACGAAGTATTTTTAATCAAACCTAGCGCCTGAGCTTCGGCCTTTGACAACAACATACCTATCTTCTATATTATTATATATATAATTCTTTCGGGGTGTAACTCGATGATCATGTAACTCGATAACCCCTGGGACGATTTTCAAAATTCTTTTTTTGTTTTGTTCATATTGCTGTATATCAGGTTTTTATTTACTTTTTGTCGCGAAAACAAAACTTGGAGGGGATGAAAGAGGTTTTGAGAGTTTGTATGGGGAAATACACTTAAAAAAAGAAACTGATTAGAAATCGAGTAGTGACACTTCAAATAAAAAAAAATACTTTAAATTTTAAAAGCAATTGTTGTTGTCAATTATTTTAATTATTTTCCATATATCGAGGATATATGTATGTCTGCTCATGAGTGGCAATTTGTTGTGCATTGTTGTGGGATACCACAGCCAAATCATTCAATGCAAGACGCATTTAATCGAGAATTGGAGCGAGAAATGGACTTCGATCGAATCGCATTGAGTCAAGCTGTTCGAACAAATGTGCCAATGTTTGAAAGTGATTGCAATTTCGTTAAGTGGATGAGTTGAGTCAAATTCTTACATTTTTAAATTGAAAGTATTTCACAGTGATTGAATTTTTTTATTTTGTAATTTTATGAAATTGGAAATACATACACTTTTTTCAATAAATCATGGAATTTGAAAAATAAGTTTCGCCTGGACTTTTGACTGGACAATTCATTTTTCACCGGGACTCTGGACACCGCTTAGAATATCTGGACAATCCCGGCGAGTCCCGGTCGTCTGGCAACCTTAGGTACACGACAGTGTTATTGTGACGGAATTACAATCCGACGATTCAATACTCACAAGTGCAAGGCTAAGGGAACTAAAATGTGAAATTGAATCCCTAAAACCTAAGAAAGCTCCTGGTTATGATTTGATCACGGTAGAAGTTCTCAAAGTTCTACCAAGAAAAGCATTAATTAAGCTTCTTCATATTATAAATGCCGCGCTCAGACTAAAACACGTACCGAGCCAATGGAAAGTTGCGGAGGTCAGAATGGTTTTAAAACCAGGAAAACCGCCAAATGAAGTAAAGTCGTATAGACCAATTTTACTTCTTCCAGTTATATCCAAAGTTTTCGAGAGAATTTTACTAACGCGCCTACAACCGGTTATAGAATATAATAATCTTATCCCTGACCACCAGTTTGGGTTCAGAACCAAGCATTCCACGATTGACCAAGTGCATAGAATTACTGACGTAATTGAGAAAGCATTTGAAGAAAAAAAGATATGCTCAAGCGTATTCCTTGACGTCTCACAAGCCTTTGATAAGGTGTGGCATGACGGCTTAAATTACTTAAATTACGACAAGTTCTTCCCGTACGCCTATACGATATTTTAGAATCATATCTCGGGAATAGACTCTTCCGTGTCAGACATGGAAACGAATACTCTGAGCTTAAGGAAATTTCTGCCGGCGTGCCGCAAGGAAGTGTCCTTGGGCCCCTTCTCTATCTGTTATATACTCGCGATATACCAAGAGAAGATGGCACTACTCTCGCTACGTTCGCCGACGACACCGCTATCCTAGCAGTAGGTAACACTATTGAAGAAACGACTGCAAAACTGCAAATCGCACTGAATAAGGTAAATGAATGGACGAGGGACTGGCGGATCACCCTCAACGAAACTAAATCTGTTCACGTGAATTTCACGTATAAGAAAACAAATGACTTGCCAATTTTTTTAAACTTGGCCCGAATACCCTTTGCAAACGAGACCAAATATCTGGGAATGACACTCGACGCAAAGCTGAAATGGAATTCGCACGTGAAAATGAAACGTAAAGAACTCGATATCAAATATAGAGAAATGTACTGGCTCCTCGGAAAATATTCCCAGCTCAGTACCGAAAACAAACTGCTTCTATACAAGCAAGTGCTAAAGCCGGTGTGGACCTACGGTATACAACTCTGGGGTTGTACCAAGAAAACAAATGTCAATATTCTACAAACTTTTCAAAATAAAGTGCTCAGAGAAATTGTACAAGCACCATGGTATATTAGAAACGACGATATCCACAGAGATCTCGGAATTCCAATAATTGAAGCTGAAACAAAAAAGCTTCGCGAGAAAGCATAGAAACCGACTAATCGGACATGTCAACAATTCAATTCGACAAATTTTGGACGAGAATAATTTATTGCGCCGACTACAAAGAACGAAACCGTTCGACTTGGCAAGATAGAATTAACCGCGTCTAAATTGCGGAACATGCAGTTGTTATTTCGCTATAGAAAAATTGCTTGATAAGTTATATCTTAGTTGCAGTATCTAACAATTCTTCGAAGGGTGGTGTTTTTAGTCAGTAAAAATCTGACACTTCTATGAGCACGCGCTTGCTATTCTCATAGTGTCTTTGGAAGATTTTCACCTACCCTCCGTAAAAAAAAGTCTTTAATAAAGTCTTCGAAAAAGTTATGAAATCAAGAATGCTTTCCTTTTTGGACAAAAGTAAGTGCTTTAGTGATTCCCAATTTGGTTTCAGAAAATGTAGATCCCCAAAAGAAGCTGTATTAAAATATCTGTTGAACTTTACAATAACCTGAATAACTCAGAGTTTGCTGCGTCGCTTTTTATTGGTGATATGGTGGACCCATGACTTATTACTCCAAAAACTTTATAGGGCTAGAGTAGTACGTGAATAACGTTTTAAAGACAAATTTATCATCAAATTCTTTGTTGCAGGCAACACATTTTAAAATCAGTTTATAATCACCTATTTAAATTTAAGCTCTTGTATGGGTTGGTATGCAAAAGCGTGTTATTCGTATTTTATCTAAAGTTAACTGCAGAACTCCCAGTTTTGTGTTATTTAAAAACCTTAATGAACTTCCATTTAAGCATTTATATTCTTACAAAGTTCTGAAAACATTTTTGGAACATTCCTTGTATTCGGCTTCTCGTTTGTATGGGAACCATTTATTTACGTGTTAAAAATCTTAATTTAGTAAACGTCAGCAAAGCCACCTAGAGGGTCCAAAACTATTCTATCCTTCTAGCGAGAACAAACAATATATACATCTACAAAATTTCATTAAAGTCGGTGGTAAGTGGTTTTGTAGATCGACAACAACACCAGTTATCGAGTCCAAAAGTATCCTATCTTTTAAGACTGCCTAAACCTGAGATACAACAAAACGAACAAAACAAAAGAAGAATCATGGAAATTGGGCCAGTGGTTATCGAGTTATATCGACATCGAGTTTCACCCCGAAAGAATAATATATAGAAGATTATGAAGATCAAATATTCGCCTACAGGCCACATGTTGAGAATTTTCCGACTTTTCTTTTTTCCTAAACCGTCCGTGATTCAAGACGAACAAAAATCATTCAATCGGTCGAGCCGTTCTGGAGCCTTTATAGAAGATTAATCAGTAAACATAAAGGTACAAGTTGATCTTAAAATAACAGCGTAAGCTCCAAGGCTTACGGCTGGCCTTTAAAATAAAATTAATTAGTAAGTCCAAAATGTAAGAAATTCCATTTATTCGATCGATGTAGGTTATCTTACTGCAGTTCACATTTAGTTGAAAACGCTTAGGATCTTTATGAAAAGTTTGATACTCTTTCTAGTTGTCTGTTCACAATTTTTGCTTTAAATTTAACGAGCTTATAAAATTACTACCAAAGTTTATGTGACCACACCATTATTTATTATTTCCTTCCCAGTCAGCCGGTGCAAAATTTTGCCAAGCTCAGAAAGAAGCCACGTCCTGCCCGATGCGGACTGATCTCAATTAAGTCTTGAATCATTTTCACAAATGTAACAATAACCGATGTTCAATCAACACCAACCGTTTTTGGTTAAAAAAAAAAAAACTATATAAAAACTCTAAGCCAAACTCACTTTATTATTCGAAACCCACACAGATAATCAGCCTTTTGCCGAACTCAACTCGTGTAGGACTAACTTAGCGAATTGATACCGCGCACTCAGAGCTGCACTCACTTTAGGATCCTGTCGACTAATGACGGCTTCCACCACAAGACACCGGCATTTATATTTCGCGATATCCACCTACTCTCTATCGCAGATTGGATACCCATTCATTTCGACGTAGCTCCATTGGGGGTGGCCGGGTGGGTTTCGTTTCCAACAGCACCTGGTAGACAAATGAAGAATTCCAATTTTAAACAACGTAGTCCTCCCATCTATATGAATATTAATTTGTGGGCTCTTCTAGGTACAGGACTAAGTTTTCTGATTACTGTCAATGCTAATTAATGGTTTCGGATGTCGGACAAATGTAATTCGTTCTGCACTCGATGTGGGTATGCCTCACTCTCGCGGACTGTCACAAAACGTTAATCATGGCACTGTGCCCGGTAAGCTGGAGCGCTGTAAGCCAGCTGCAAACTTATTATATATCATCATTCATAAACTCCCTAATGGGATATTTATCCATTGTTTTCGAAGTGCAAATATAGTTCTGAGCCGATATCGTACGCAATCTATACGAATGAGTAAATATAGCAAATATTTGCTTGTGCATTTAGCAGGGATGTAGATTGTAGATGCACGCCGCATGCGAAATGCGCGCAAATCCATGGTCCACTCACAGCTCGACAAAAACCGTGGGTACCTAATTTAATTAACCAAGTGCGGTGCGTCTCCTTTTGGCGCTGTGCACTGTGCAGGAGTGCGTAGCGTTACGATACATATCTAATCTAATCAGAAGGGATTTGGATCGCGAACTGTTAAATTGATTTTCAGTGTATCGTTATTAAATTATGACAATTGCTCTATATGGCAGTGTTACGGTCATCGGTGTTGGGGATGTGCGGTTTTAAAGGTGATTTGAGGCATTTAATGGGTGATTGATAGATTTATCGTCCATTTCAGGAAATAGGCGATTGTGATCGCGTGGTGGGAAGTTTGAAATAGGCTTTGGCATGTTAGGTAATTATAATTAAGAGTGATAAGGCTGGTGCGAAAGTATGCAGTGGGGAGTTTCTATTGATAGTTTGTCACAGTTCTATGAATTTAAGGGATAACGATAGAATAACGAGAAATGGCTTTGCAGTTGGCGCGCTCCCTTTTCAAAGCAATTAACACTTGTATTCATTTCATGTATGTATGTATGTACGTATTTGTTTATTTAGCATATAATACTATTATTCCATCTGTTGTATGAACCAGTCAACCTGTGTTCCACATTCAGAACTAAGTAAGATGACGTGGCCGCCGTTCTTCAATTTGAGCCTCTGTGTAAAACCTAGCTTAGCGAGCTTCTGCAGAGCCCCATTAGATTAAAACACGACTCGCTCCGTTAGGTGAAGTAGCTGATGCTCGGCATTGATCATAACTAACTCTCGTATCCTGATGGTGTTTCTTCTACGATCTCTGATCCGAATTATACTCCACCAATGCTGGGACGAAATTTCCTTGTCGCTCTGTTCAATGTGATGTATCTGTATAATCTATATTTTCCTGTTCTGGGTATGAGCAACTCAGGACAGTACCATCTGCGTTGGATGTCATTCTCATGGAAAAAAAGTGCGTCACCTTTGAATTCGGCTTTTTAAATTAAGTTTTATATTCTTCCTCTAAGACGGCAGATATTCAGAACTCCTTGGTTGCAGATCTGTGTACTTTAGCTAAACTACTCCTTAAATTGATACTTCGATTTTGAACAGCTATTTTGCAAATTTTAATCGCCTTCTTGTAGCGGTTTCGAGAACGTGACTCCGACTTCATAGTCCATACTTAAATGCAGACACTGAAATATTATTGACATGAAGAAATTCTTTCAAATTTAAGATCTCCTTTCCTAAGATACCCCGTAAGCTCTGTCTTTCCCCTATAGGTGCAAACTGCAGTCGCATGTAACCGGCGCGGCATATGCGAAAGATACGTGCACATTTCCACGAATAATAGGACTATCAGAATTTTTCACGAATAAACCAATAATGGGGTATCCGCTTTATATAATGCACAAAATGGATCGAAACCTCGAACCTCTGAGCAGCGTTTAGGGGCCAAAATGTCACCTTTTTCAGTTTAAGTAAGATTTTATTTTTTTTTAACGAAAAGTAATGCAAATTTAAAATACAAGCGCTGGCATATGGGATAATTTGCTGAATCATATTTTAGTCGTTCCGGTTAAAAGCGGACCATTAGAGACCTGATAACAATTAGGCCTGGGTCTTTTTTGGCAGACTTGGAAATATCCGCAATTCGTTTTATTCACCTGCCATTTTAGGTATGCGATTCATCAGCCATATTTCAACAAGAGGAATGCAACTGCATGAGGAAGCTAACTGATTTTAATTCACGAGAGCGAACTGCGATCTGCGAATAGGCGAATTGCGAACAAATCAATTTAACTGTATTTATGAATTCAAAATTTATTTATTTGTTTAATCTAACATCTAGTTTACGAAAAAAAAAATACTCTTAATTGATTTAAGCAGCTAAATTAACAATTAAAACAATTTTCCCGCGAATTGAAAATTCTTGCCGCGAACTGTCACACTTTATTCACAATCCAGACAAAACAGTCGCGATCCAGAAACCCACGAATGAAAAATTCGTTCGAACTTAACCTTTAAAAATGAAACTGATACGAGGGTATCTGCGACCAAAAAAAGTTTTCATGTGAATGAAATGTCAGAAACTACGAATGTTCGCGTTTTCGCAGTTCGCAATTCCCTCTAATGTGAATAGTCCTTTAATGGGAATTAAAGAAGCTGACGATCACAGATGTACGTTCGAAATACTTGCCTACTTTTTTGTTGCTACTCTTATTATCTCATCTTTTTATGTTCGTTTGGTACAAAAAAAAAAAAAAACAATCTTTTTCAGATTTCAGAGCACTTTTGCGAATCTAGATATTTTCTCAGATTTACCAACACAAGTGCGTTTGAGTTTGACAACTGGTGGAGGGCGTTTAGGTTTTCGTGAATTTGTTCTACAGCATTGCATCGGGTGAATTTATTTTATTAAATTGGTTATGTACAAATATTTAAAAATCAATCGAGACGCAAATTTCGAATGTTTCAATATAAAATTTAACCAGTGAATGGAAAACGTTTTGAAAAGTGTCGAAGGCTGCACATATTCGAATCGCACGAATAGTTATTATCACAAAAAAGAGCAAGTGACGTTTTTATGTTCGATTAGCCACATGAAATCTGAAATCTGAGAGCGAATCTGAAGAAGCCCAAACGAATACCATATTATTCGCAGTTTCGCTATCTCTCCATTTGCCTTGTGATTGTGATTCTTAAATCTTAATTCTTGTGTGTACCTTGTGGAAGTAGTCAAACACGCGGATTTGAACATGAGCGGAGAATTCCCAACTAAAATTTGACAGTTTATGCTAATTTCGTTTAAATAAATCCCTGACTGTTCAATGGAAACACGGAGTTTTATAAATCATTTGCCAAAACTTGTCTGTGGAAATTTTTCATTAAAAATAAAATACCAAGAAAAACGCGTATTTATTTTAATAAATTAATTAAATACATAAATAATAGCTATTATGTTCATAATATTACCGATTAGGTGCCAGTTTTATTTGCTCTCAGATTAGAGCCGTCCCTGCATTTTGCTTCACCTGCATTATAATACTTTTCAATCTGAACCGTCGGCGGTCGGCAATAGGAAATTAGTACTCTTACTCGTGACGACATACATTTTATTTTTGTTTCGATTTTATTTGGTCGCAATCAAAACTTCCAATAGGAGCACACAGTAATCGTTTTACCGCTTCCCTTCCATTTCCATTTGCATTTTAAATCGCACAACGTATTCATGAAAGTTTGTATGAAAGCATTGCAAAGCTGTGTGCTTTTTTTTTTGTCTAAATAGAAACATTTAACAATCGGCACATAGATGTCGCACGGCTCCCGACGGAAGTTGCGCTTATAGTTTCCTGTCAGTTGAACATTCAAATATGAATCATTATTTGCCAGCCAAGTGGCCACGAGTTGTATTGGAAATGCATAGTGGTAGAAATTCTATGATAATAGTGTCCTGTCTTATACACAACAGATTGGAAAACAACTTACAGCATTGCATCTCTACACAGTCTCCAAAAAAAAAAATTGCATGATTTGTGTTTAAGGTAGGTAGGCTATTTGACTTCGCCTATTTATATATCTTGTGTAGTTATTTAAAATTAAATTTATAAAGAGGCTTACGTGTGTGATTTTTTATCATTATTGTGTTCAGAAAGTCATTGGGGACATTCAAGAATGTAGTTTAGTAAGCCTGGCAGCTGTCTGACTTGACGTATCTCAGTTTTGATTGGCCTAGTTCGGTCAGTTTTTTTCAGTTGACGGTTATGGAGGGATCGTCGACGAATATAATGAAGAATTTCGTATAATGTCGGTGACGTTACCGACCAATATAGTTTTTGCATTCAGGGTCCATCCACTCCAGATCAATCTAGGCGACTTAAGGTTTTTGATTTTTAATGTGCCCATTGAGTGAAGTTCTTAAAACTAAACCTGAATATTCAAAATATTATTTGCATTCGGACTTGGTCCAATGGTGTGGTTTTCCTTTCAGGGAATCTCGCCTTTACAATTTCTAACAAGGACGAATTAAAATTTCCCCAGGCTGCAGAGTGATCGAATTAACATTGCGTGTTCCTCACCGCGCGGCGTAACACTAGGTGCTGTTACGGATATATTTGTTTGTTGTAAATATCTGCTGATTGATTAATTTTCGTCGCTGACATAACGAAAAGTATACAGTAGTTAAAGTGACAGGGGCTATAGAGATTCAATTGCGAGTGTTTTAATTGTTTTGGTGGCTTACTTGCAAATTGGGATCATTTGCAATAGCTCAATTTGCATCGTTCCTATAATTATAACTAATACTCGTAATTGTAATGAACGCCATTATTCATTGCGAAATGCGAAATACAAAGTGTAGTTTTGTTTGCACATTTTAGTAATCGCTTCTAAGTACTACTTGTTTTCTTAATGTAAGCAGTTTTGCAAACACAAAACAATGTATAACTTTTTTTGGTTCCTTTTAAAACCATATTTAATAGTCAAAACTTGGTTTCAAGGATGTGATCATACAGATGGGCTGTACCTACACTTAATAGATTGACTCGAAAGGCAGTATTTTAGCTTGTGAATTTTAAAAATGTTTTGGAAGACGTCTGTATCTAAACTTCTTTAGCTTATAAAGCGGTTTATATTAGCTCGATGAATAGATAACCACTTAGAAATCCCACAGACAAATTCTTTCCATGTATCAAGCACAGACGAATTCACACCATACAGAGGCTTGCGAAATGCTGTGATGAAGAGCTCAAGATTCTTGGAGCATAAACCAAGGCTTGCCTAAACATTAGGGTGGAAACGGATAAATTAACGAGTTCGACACCTGTTCCCCTTAAGCTAGACGCAGGCAAAACACCGACTGGGCCTACTAAAGTTCCTAGTACATTGTGACGGTTCTCATCACAGCCCTTCGTCTAAACTAACCGAACCTACGCCTGAGTTTATCTCATTAAGTTCAAGGTTACCTAGCTAGAACGGAAAATCATAGGCATTTGAAACACGAATTGAAGCCGTTCTATCATATATCGTCACTGCTGCCATAATTTCGGTTAATGGGATTTGGGAAGGTTGTATGAAGATCCACTTTTGTATAAAACAATAAATTGGTTCACCGACGGGACTACTTTTTTATTTTTGTTTATTGACTACAAAAGTTTTAAATTTGTATTTCAAAGATTCTGTGCAAAAAGTTGTAACAGTGCCAACGTGAGTTTTTTACTTTTAGGCAGTCATATCAAAAATTCTGCCAGTAGCATTTTTTCCTACGAAAACAGTTGCAACAAACCAACCTCCACTGATTAGCATCCATCAGAAAAAAAAAAATTCCTGACAGATGGAACAGTAAATAAATGAAATATTTCAGTGGAATGATTTTTGTGGAATAGACTGGAAAGTTGATCGGAAATTATTTTTCTAGAAAATTTAAAAATCATTTGCTTATGTTTTCGATAAACGAACTTTTTAGTTCAGCAGCATTTTAAGACCAAGATTGAGTTCAACCGTTGGGTTTATACTACGCAACTAAATATTTCAGAATTCCACCCACCATATGTCAGTTTGCCTCCAAAACAACGACATAAAGTTCATAATTCCGCCATGCTGTCATATGATTCTTCGAAGTGTCAAGTAGAGCGTGGTTGTTGTAATTGCGTGCTGAAAATCCTACTTTACTTTGCTTTGCTGAAATCGAAGCTCAAAAAAACACTTTTTTTTTAAATTCTCAAGAGAAAGAATAAATTAACTTTAGAGCTCTTCGAAGCCCTAAGTGGTCACAAAAAGCAAAAGCAAATTTCTACAGTTTCGTTTTACGTATATGACTCTAACTAGGGCCTAAGTATCTGAACGAATTTACGAAAATGCTTTTTCTGTTCCCTTACTTTCTGGCAGTGTTGTTAGCACTCTCCCTTCATTTATCCCACGAAGCGTGGTCATTTTTCCCTTTTCACCATACTCAAATTCCCTTTTAAAATCCCACGATACTATTTTGCCTCAAAATCCAGATTTTAAAAGTAAAATTTGTTGTACAAGAAAAGAAAATCACGGTTTAATTTAATGTTGATAATAAAAATCAGAGTTCGCATATTAGGCTAACGTTGGCGAATTTAGCCTTGATGCGGATTGTCGTAAGGCGCTCGTTCACACAGCTGGAACTTAAGACTTCTTGCCTGAGTCTACCGCCGACGACGAATCCACAACCAAATAAGCGCTGTTTTTGTTGCCGATAGCAGTCGCCATAGTAGATATCGCAATTGTTCATCCTCTTCTTGCCCGGTCCATCCCATCGCACTTCTTGGATAGCGGTTAGGTCTGCTTTATAGCAGTTCAGGGCCTCCGCTAGCTGTTCGGCTGCACGCGGTCTGTTAAGGGACCTAATATTCCACGTGCAGATCCGAAATTCGTTGTCCTTTATTCGTTTGCTAGGTTCGTCAACAGTAAATTCATCCGTATCCGAGGCTTGTTTTAGTTTCGGAAATGGGTTGGTTTTCCGCAGTTGGGCAGTTACCCCGGCATACAACCCCCAACCTGGAGGGCCAGGCCCTTTGTTGGACCCCTTGGACGAAAGGGGCCGGATTCCTCCGGTGACAGGAGCCCACTTCGGGGATGTGAGAGCTGCCGTTGGCCCATAAATGGTTCATCCGCCACCATCTCTGTTTCAGGACCCTGACTAGTCCTGAAAAATCCTCACTGACCTCAGCTCCAAATATGTCGAAGTAGCTCAAGTAACAACACATTCAGTGTGTTGAATGTTGTATTAATGGTGAAAAGAAGGTGTTTTCATGAAATTTCAGCAAAAATTTATGAAATGAATGTTTCTTGTTAGATTTCTCAAAATCCCACGATTTGGTGGTTTTCCCTTTATCCCACGAAAGGTTTTTCGGACACCGAAATTCCCACAAAAAGGGATAAGTCCCACGATATAACAACACTGCTTTCTGGTAAAATATTGGCAACATGTAGCGTTGCCAGACTGTCAACATATTTCCCCCCAGATAATTTTTTGTGGAAAACTCACAGATATGGCTGTCTTTTCAAAAAAAAAAAAAACGCCAAATTTTCGACATTATATTTTTAACATGTTTTATGTACAAATTAAAAATAAATAAATAGTTGGCGCGACAGATCCGTAGAGACCCTAGGCCTAGCTCTCGCAAGTCGCAAGCATTCGTTTTGTATGAGTTTCTTATTTTTGAAACGAGTTGAAGGGATCTAGAATTTTACGCCGAGTCCAAATCCGAGTTATACTCTCGTATGTTTGCCAGACAACTTGAGTTCATTCCCCGTCAGATAAACAACACGAATATATATTTTTTCCTATTAAAACAGTTCAGGACCCTAGTGCGAATAGTTGCCGATAAAGTTTTGCCAATAATGTTACCGACAGAAAGTTATCTTTTTATGCCATCCATTTAAATGCACATGTCCTCGAAGCGTTCTGGGAATTCCCACCTACCTATAGTTCTTGATTCTTTTTTTTTTATTCAAACCTTAAAAAAGTTGTCCTTCAGTTACAGCCCAACTATATGGGGATTTTGGGGAAATCCCGCATCAAGCAGTCTCTTTTCTCAGAAAATGCACATTTTGCCTGTCACCCAGTTGAAGGGGAACTTGTATCGCACCCCTTGCTAAATAAATAAACAACTTTATTCTGAAATCTGCATGTCGCTGACTTTCTGCAACGGAAATGCTCTCATCGAAGGTTCCAGACTTCGCCGTCGCGTCGGTCGGTCAGTCAGTCGGTCACTAACTGATCGCATTAGTTCGCTTGCAAATCACCTCCGTAATCAGAATCAATTAATAGAACAGCAGAAGTTAACAACATATAATATGCGACCACAGGTGGATGACCCATGCCCCCACGAAGAGGACCACTCGAGCAGTTTATCTAAAATGCTTGCTCACATCATAAATTACCCTATGATGACGATTAAGAGGTTATATGTCAACTATTCATTCAATCATCCACATTGAAAGTACCCACACGCTGCCTCCTCTTGACTGCGTCAATCTACTTGCACGTTACGCCTAGGACGGTGTAAATATCTACCGTGTGTTTTGAGTATGACGCTTTACGCGCGGACCACAGTTTGTTTGAGTAGCTAATTGTATCTCGATTACTCTGCAATGGAGTCAAGTTCAACCCGCAAACGGAAAGGACCACGAAGGTGCGCTTGGGCATGAGGTGAGACACCTCTCATGAGTGCCTGCGAAAATCTCAACCTTCAAGACCGAAAATGCGCCGACATAATGAGTACCGCCCAGCAGACTGCATTCGGTATATCGCGCGCACACAGCTGAAGTTTGCTCGCGCTCACAGCAATACATGTGTGCAGGTGTGAGATAGGTGTATCGCAGACGCTGTATCGGACATATTGTCCGTTAATGTTATACGCGCAACTGAGACCTGAGAGATCAAGCCTGGCTTTATCTTGGTCGTTATTGTTGTTGCACACTTGGAGATTTCTGAATGAAGTTCGCTCTCATCTCAATCGATGCCCCGTTGAAAGATGACAATCGTATAAAGGTCTAGGCACGATACTTAAGCCGCTCATTTCGTTGTGAATCTAAAAGGTGCGATTAGCTAGCTCGTGCGCGGCGCGTTTGTATTTGTCGTTTATTTTGCGCTGCTTCCTTTTTTTGTGTTTGCTTTTCAGTTGGTATATGCGTGAAGGATAAATCGATATTTGCTATTTATCCCAAGAGAAGGATAATCCTAGTTTAAACATTGAGAGTGCTTCAACATATTTATACTTGGCTAGAGGTTTTGTGGAATATTTGAAAGAAAAAACGAATTTAAACAACGAATTTGAATAAACAAACGAAAAACAAGTGTCATTTTGTACAGCCATTAAGACGGCACCTAGGAAGTATTTATATTCGTAGCTGTGTGATTCACATTGTAAAAACGTGCTCTACATAATATTGAACGCTATACTGTATAGCAAAAAAGGAATATCAAGTTTTTTTGTGTGTTTGCTTGCGGAAATCAACACTACAAGGAATTAACATTGGATTGCGATCGTAAGTATAGGTTCTGTCATTGATAAGGGAATGCGGGAGTGATTATAGTTAAATCAATTTGTCAGAATGCTAATTAAGTATTTACGAGTATACTGCGTGATGTGTCAAATTTTAAAAGGAAAATATGTTTCTTTTCAAAATGTGTCACATTGTGAATATTTTCTTTTTAAAGAGTGACTACAAATATATAGAACTCTTGCGTAAAGTCGAATAGAAGCGAAAGTAGTTCGATTTTTATCAATCGATACTCAAAAAAACGATTTCAATCGAAGTTTTGACGTACTCATTTTTTCCACCGAAATTTGCACAGTTTCTTCCACAATTCAATCTCAGCTTTGCTGAGATCAAAACTAAAAAAAAAAACGCCTATTGTACCTTTGAATGTCAAAATAAATCAATTTGATAGAATGCTGAGATCGAAGCTAAAAAAAAGACCTAATGCAAATCAGTGAATGAAGCTTTGAGAATGAGAAGGAGCTGGATATGGTTAAAGGTGGTAAATACACATCTTTTTAAATGAAAAGTGATTGTGACTTTTTTTGCATAAGGCCATTAAAGGCATTAATTTGTAAACAAAATTCCACTTATTGTAAAGTTTAATAAATGAAGTCACGTTGTCTAAAATAGAATTTTCTTTAATTAATTTTATTTCGTATTACCGAACTCCAATTTCCTTTATAGGCAGATTTAGATGCAAACAACTTTAAACGTCTTTTACTCGAAACTAGAAATTTGTCAGTTAACACCTTCTCATTCTCAAAGCTTCATTTGACATGTGTGTTTGATATTTATGTGGATCATACTTTCTTTTTTGATGTAAACTTGCTTTACTACTCTTTTATTAAAACTAATTACAATTCAAATGTTGAGAAATAAATGTTAAACATTGCAAGAATATGTATATATGTATATAATAATAAAAAAACACTCTTTTGCTTTTTTTAATCACTTAAACCTAATGGTTGAACTCAATCTTGACCAAAAAAAAAAACAACAAAATGCTCTTTAAATTTTCCAAAAAATTATTTAAGTATTAATTTTTTCTTACGAACAATTTTTTCCGATCAACTTCTCAGTCAATTCTAAAAAAAAATAAATAAATCATTCCACTAAAATGTTTCATTTCTTAATTGTTCCAACTGTGAGGAATTTTTTTTTCTGATGGATTCCAGTTATAAATAAGGGAAATAATTTTCTGAAAGATTTTTCGCTGTGACCGCCTAAGCGAAAAAAAAAAAACTCATTTTCGCTGTTCCAACTTTTTCGGTTGCATTTTGCGTATGGCTATAACTGGGTCCTCACAGAACAGTACGGTCTCAAATATGTCATTGAAAAATATTAAATTGCATTTTAAAGAAACATAAAAAAAAGTCTAGATCACACGATCTCGGCGGCCAATTGACGGATCAGTTTCTCGAGATGACATATTCATTGAACTGAGACTTAAATATCGTGATATTACTGATGTCCAATTCATGCAATTGCTCAAAGAGATTACGTTCCAATATGTCTCTGTAGCGATAGCGAATACCATTTACCGTAACTTGACGGTCATTTTCATCGACGAAAAAAAACGGCCCAATGACGCCACCGGCATGAAAACCGCACAAAACAGTGACTTTTTGCGGATGAAGCGCTGTTTATTGAAGCACATGAGGCTTGTCATCTGTCCAGTAGGTAACGCATATTTTGCTTATTGACGAAGCCGTTCAACCTAAAATGCGCTTCATCGCTGAAGATTAATAATTGGCGTTAACGCTATTAAAATTGCGACCACCGACTCGGAATTTCGGTAGTAAGTTTTAATTATATGTAAACGTTGTTCCTTCGTGTACTTCACCATAATGAAAATGTTTTTACTGAATATTTTGACATTGACAGTTCGTTAATCGGCTTAAGGGTGCGTTCACACTGAAAGTTTAAAGTTATCAAGTCGCTAATGAACGACCCTGTACCAAAAAAACATGTACTCTCCCGTTGAGCGGTCGTTTAACTATTCGGTGAGGGGATTTGGTATTTAGTAACTTTATACCACCACCAACTAGTGGTGTTTCAGTGGAAAAATGGTATACGGGTGGGAATACTGCACCAAATATCAACAGTAAATATAGCTGTCATTAGTTTTTCACACTGTGAACTAGCTCTGGAGTTAGTTTAGCTACATAATTGTCAGTTAAACGTCCATTAGCTTTTAAAAATGTTTGGTAATGTTTATTCGTTCGATAAAATATTGTTTCAACCTATCTGGTCGCTTTTTTCTTTTTATTTTGTACTTTTTTATTGGATTGCACAAATTATTGAAGTAAGACATGCAAACAAAGGAGTAATAATTGTTTTTTTAATTTATCTACTCAAAAAAAGAAGTTACACTATCTTTCTGTCAATACGCTTATTTACTGTGAAAAGCAAGACTTACGTTTTTGCTTGCTGACATTTCTGTTGATTATTTATTGCGTTACTTTCTTCTGGCCCTCCATCAGATTCTTAGTTTTCTACTTGTAATCAGCCAAAACCTGAAATACAAAAATAACGAAATCATAATCAAATGTGTCAGTTTAAAAGCTTTTATTAACGCATCTTTTTGTCTCAGAAGTGCGTATTTATTGAATTTTTCTGCTGCAGCCTTCCAGAGTCATTCATCATCATCAGTTATTCATCTGGTTCGTTAAGAGCCCCGATAAGAGCGATTACAAGAACTTCGCCCATTGACCTGAACGACTCTATTTTTTGTTACCAATTTGTCCAGTTTGAATGCGCCTTTTATAACATAATCAACATGTTTTTAATAATGTTGCCTAAAAGAGAAAAAAAGAAAAGAAAGAAAAAAGAAAACTCAATAAATCTAGCTTCTTACTACTTGTCAGATCTATCCGTCAGACAATGACAGACAAATAAAACAAAGACAATCGTTTTCAACGATAAAAATGTTGAGAAACACTCAACATTTTAAAACATTTAAATGACCAAATAATTTTGTTATTTATTTCTTCGAATTTAAAATAACAAATTCGGGTTTGACAGACTTTCGAATTCGGCCGGTAGGTACTCAAAATGAAAGCTTGAAGATGAAGATACATAGGTGTGGTAAAAAAAGTTAATTTAAAAACAAAAAACCCGACTGACTGTGAAGAAAATCTCACTGACATTTGTGTGACAATTGTCTTTGTTTGATTTTTTTTAATGTCTATTTTTATGTTTATTTGTTTAGCCTATGACACACCGGAAAAAAAACCCAATTTAATGACACCTCACTCTTCAAAATCGGTCAAGCCGTTTGAGCTACAGGGCGTTACGTAGGAACGTACATAGGATACGTGCGAAACACATAACCCTCCCTGTGTCCAGCCGGGTGAAAAACAGTTGTAGCACTACGCCACTTTCATACTACATTTTAAAGGTAAGATTGCACGTGTCGTTTTTCGTGGCAAATTTTTCCATGCGCGTCACGAAAATTCGGTAAGTCACTCGCCGGTATTTCGTGACAGTGCGACAGCCCGCATGACCAGACGCTAGACAGCCGTTCACTCGTATTGACAAATTTAGGACAAATGTTTACATCATAATGACTTCGGCGTGTAAAAAGTTGACAAGAAAAGTGGCATGTGTAATCGTAGCCTTAGGCTTTAATCAAATAAATCATTATTCCAATAATAAGTTGATTAAATACTGAATTTTAATATTTCCATTGCAACTAACCGCCAATTGTGAAGTTGCAATTTGAATTAATTATTTCACCTTTTTTTGTTTTTAACCATTTAATAGTACAGTATCGGTTGATATTTTAATTGCAACTAAAGTACAATTAGCATTAAACACCTCCATTCTTTCAGTACAAAGATCAAAGCACATAGTACGATCCGTTTAGAGCTAGGCGATTTTTTCACTTTAATACAAGGATTTTTCGGAGATAATATTTTTACATTCAATTGCCAGTTTGATTTGCCAAAGGGTTTTTTTTTGTTTTCTAATTATTTGAACAAATTTATTGATATTAAAGTTATAGAAAAAATTAATGCTAACTAATGCTCAAAAACAAATATCAAACAGGAAAATATGTGAGATATATATAAAGAACTAGCTTAAGCTAGGTATTAAATAACACTTTTTTTTTTATCAATTTTGGTAAACTAAACAAAATTTTGCAATGATTTTTGGTAAACGACATTCTTGTCTTTAGTCTCGTGTACATAAATACTGCAGATTGTTTACTGACTCGTGAGCGAGAAATGTAGAGCCGGCCATGCGAGAATTTGAATTTTCCAAATTTATATCGCACCGAAAGAACGTTTGTATTATGTTTCGTTTGCTTGAGACGCTACTGTTTGTAAATCTTTATTCTGCCTATCACTTTTTGTACCTTAGTTATCTTACTTACCTACATACTCGGGTGTGTGGATTCGAAAATCTTACGGGCTTCGTGACCACTCGCTCTTAATGATCCAGTCATTGGACCTTCACCAACAACCTTTTGGCAAGGTCGATGTCCCTGTGCATCCGATACAGTTCGTTGTTGTATCACCTTCTCCCAGTAAAATTCTATGCCGTAATTATCTACTTTTAAGAAAAACCAGTAAATTGGTTTAAAATTACAGGCGGTAGAAGGAAATATATACGCATTTTGCCACTTTGTTTTCTATATAAGCAGATGGAAGATTTTCCAACACTATATTATTGATCGGTCAATAACCCTTGCCAATTCGCATAAAATTGGTAAGAAAGGCATATGCATAAATGTATGCCCCACTTGCACTTGCAATAGTTTCAGTCCAAGGACAACATCTCGATTTTGTGACATTTCCTGTCGTCAGTAGAGATGGGTAAAAATCGACCACATTGTGGTTAAGCTTGTTTCATAATTCTCCCAGAACCATTCGAGATTGTAAGTGAAGGCTAAATCAGTGCAATCCGATGGTGTTACTTGGATTTAACCTAGTTTTTGTCTGACAAACAATTCAGCCACAACTTGTGAGTATAAAATTTCCAAAAGATATATCACTCAATCCGTTATTAGTCAGAGTTTATTTTCCAAAGAATTTATTTATTGAAATACCCAGTACTTGCTTTTGTATAGATTAGCAACTGTCCGTGAAGTTTCATTGGACCATACAAGGCATGTTAAGTTTGTTCTTATACACTGTTTGTACTGTACCACTGCGATGCAGAATGATCCACCCCCGTTAATTAGCATAGTGTTCCCCAGTGTGACCTCTGCAAAATTCTGAAAAGTCACATGAAAAAGGGCCAATGAGAAAAAAAGTGTCATTTCTGAACATATTCTGCATATTTAGTATTTTTCAACGATATTTAACAGGCATTGGCTCGCAAAGCACTATTATAGTGTTGCGAGAACGAATTTAGTTCTTCCTCGTGCGATTTTGCGAACTTTTACTGCTATTTCATACGAAACACGTATCGTCTGGGATTCTGAGTTGAAGTCGCTGGCGAACGAAATTTAATTTCTCTCAAACTTCGTAAGTGCAGACTCACAGGTTTCCAAAGTATAACACCTACTTGCTGAATATATATATATATATATATATATAATTCGTTTATTTAGCATAATTTGCTATTAAAATTCATAAGTGAAATTATAATTAACAATTTGAACTTAACTTATCGTACATTGGTATTTATGTATGAGGAAAGTTACATTTTATATAATCGATTGTATTTTTTTTAAAACTACTGAAGTTACTTTCATTTTTTATATCTGCTGGAAGTGCGTTGAACTGTTGACATCCCTTGTATATAATACTGTTTTGTGTTATTTTCTGCAGATATGATGGCAGTCTAAAGTCTTCTTGGTTTCTTAAGTTGTATGGCTGCGAGTCCCTTACATATCTTAGATGCTTCTTTAAATAATTTGGTAACATATCGTTTTTGATTTTATAAATAAGACATAAAACATTTAAAAGTTTGACATTTAACCACATTAATGGAAACAAAATCGACGAACAATACTCAAATTGCGGTTTAATCACTGTATTATATATATTTATGGCACTAATTGTTGAGATTCTACTTCGAATTCTGTTAAGGAAACCAACTTTTTTTGACACTTTTTTTTAACAATGAAGTCCACGTGTGCATTAAAATTTAATTTATTGTCTATCACTACTCCTAAGTATTTAATTTGTTCCACTTGCTCTATCACCTCATTCTATGGAGATTTATATTAAGTTTATGTTTGAGAACCATACACTTAGATTTGCTTACATTTAGCTAAAGTCTATTTGTAATAAGCCATATGTTTATTCTGTCTAGATCCTCTTGTATCTTCTGAACAAATTCTTCTGCATTTTTTCCCGATATAAAGATTAGGGCGTCATCAGCAAAGAGCGCTATCTGGGAGAATTTTAGTTCATGTCCAATGTCGTTAATATAGATTATAAACAGTAATGCTCCCAAAACGGATCCTTGTGGTACTCCGAGTGTCGTTCCTGTACTGCTCTGCTGGACATCACTCCATTTACGTTGGTTTTTTGCGATCTGTTGTTGAGGAATGATTTAAACCAATTCAATTCCCTGTCCCTTATACCATACCCTTGGAGTTTCTTTAAAATAATGTTTCTGTCGATCGTTTCGAACGCTCTTCTAAAATCAAGAAAGACAGTCACCACGTAGTTCTTTGCAGCGATTTCCTCTTTCCAACTGATTAAAACGTTGTTCAGTGCTGACTCGCATGAATGCTTTCTTCGAAATCCAGACTGACTTTCTATAAACAACTTATTAGATTCGAAGTACTCTTCAACTTGATGCTTTACAATTTTTCGAAAACTTTTTCGTATATCGGAAGCGAGTTTATAGGTCGGAAGGAAAAGGAAAAGACCTTTATAAACTCATAACTTTGAAACAACAAAATTGGCCAATCCTAGAAACTCATTTATAAAGCCTCTAGTGACTTGTTTGAAGCAATGGCTTTCGTCCGCTTTTCTATAAAATGGACGTTTAAAAAATACTGCTAGTGTGTTCCAGTGAATGGTTTGAGTAGAGAACGTTTTTGATACACCCCAAAAATGTATGCTGATTGCTGCATGTGGTCGAAGAACGTCAACGACGACTATTTTCAGCAGAGCGGCCTGATGCATTATGTAGAAGTGAAAAAGATCACAACAGCTCATTTTATATACAAAAATTCGCCATTGTGCGTCCTTTAAATTTAATTTGGGGACTAAAAATGATTGTTAGTACCATCAATGATGTAAATCAACTTTCCTCAATTGTACTGAAAACTGAAAATAAATAGTAGGTACTGAAACGTACGAATTGTACTTTTTCTTTTGAATGTCATAATATTTTGCATTAAAAAAAATTGTATTATTCACTCCGAGTGTAAAATAGGTTTAAGTTAATTTTACACCCTAGCATTTAATCCGCATTTTCTAAACGCAATTTTTTAAAACTTAATTTATAATATTCACTCAAAAATATGCATTAAGCCCGCTGAATAAAGATGCAATTAAACGCGGAGTTTAAACCGATTTTAGACCGATTTAAAACTACGTAATGTTAATTTGCACATAAAATGACATTTATTTTTTGTCATTTGTCACTTGGAAATTGATTTGATTTTCTGTGTGCTGAGTTTCATTTTTATGGTATTAATTATGAATTTAGCCTCCAAAATGACTCTTTTTCAGCCGGAAATATTTCCGAAAATCCACGACTTCGTAATTATTTACTCAAGCCCTAGACCGCTTGTGTATTTGATATAGTCAAAGTCGAGGACGACGTCGATTCAACATCTGCAGTTCCATCAGCTCATCGATATATTAATCTATCTGACGAAACAGCAAAACTTAATTCACATCACAAATGATATCCATTTGTTTTAGCTTCTTGCTACATTAAATATTCTATTTTACTTATTTTCTGAGCGAAGAAATGTCAATTTTATGAAACTGAGTTTTAACAAAAGTTAAAATAATTAAAGTGGTCCCCGCAGTGCAGTTTAAATTCAATCAGATTAAACGCCGAGTCGTTTAAAGTCGTTTTCCACAAAAACATTGTTGGATTGTTGAAACAAACACACCTTTTGCAATATATTGACCGAACAAATGTCAAAATTCACAACTTAAAATCATTTTCCACGCTTAATTGATGGGCTAATATTATTTTTAAATGCTCTAAACTAATTTTATTTGTCAACTAATGCGATCGAAATTTGTAACCAAAATAGTTTACACAGAAGTTTAACGACTAGTGTCTCACAGCTGATTGAAACGTCAAGTGAAAACTAGTTGGTGTTCGGTGTCAATGCATCGAAGAGATCCTGTCACTCAAATTCTTTATAAAATGGCTTCCAAACAACGTGATACATCTTCATGTTCATATAAGTTTTCCTCATATAACCGGTTTTTCGCACGGTAAAACGTCACGCAAACTATTTTGCACGTATGCACATTTCAGGCTATTTAAGCTTGTCAGTCGTTACTATGATTAAATTGTTTATGCAACAAAACAAGAAGTATTGTAATCCGAGTGCGAGTTGTGAATGCCAAACTTCAATGCACTTCGATGTGAGAAACTGGATAGGAGGGAAATGACAGCCTATTATACGCGTTTATCTGTGTTTATAGAAATTACACTTTACCTTGTACAATGTACATATAATAGAAAAGTAATTTCTATTTTTATATTAAATGGAATCGCAGTAGGAAAATAGTAGTGAATAACACTGCGTAAGCAATTTATGGTTACGCTTACCGCTAGTCAGCAAAATTTGCAATTCTGAATGCAGTCAAAATAATAATAATGCGTCTAAACAAAACGTCAAACTACTAAACTTACCAACCCACCTAATATTGCTCCTAAGGCATTCACAATTTTGCAGGGTCAGCTGGGAAGGTTTCAAACTTCATATTTGAAACTCGCCAACGAAGTAAAAGCTACTGTCAAATGTCAATCTAAATTGGGAGCTACATCAAAGCAAACTTGTAGCTTATTGTGTGTCAATGAATTCAACAAAAGTGCTTTTAATACCAACTACAGAAACAGACTTCAACCAATAACCTTTCTTAATGTCTATCTCAATTCTTCCGCTCGGAAGTGCGTCAAATGATGAGCGAATAACCTCAAAGCCCAACCGAGCTCAATTCAAATGACTTTCAAATTAGAGCCTACTCTTAAAAGAGATAACATAACAATGGCCCCCGCTTTTAAGCATATTTTAAATAAATGAATACATTTTTAATGTGATATCTGGTTGATCTGTGACTGACTTGCCGCCAACAGCGGTAATGAAATGCACACTGCAGTTAAGGTGATTTTGTTAAAAGTAAGAGAGAGAGAAAGAGAGAGAAATAAAAAACAGCATAGCACCAACAAATATCTATGCAAACTCTATCATTTGATAATTGTGTTTAAAACTGGTTTACAATCAATGCCGTGCAGAGAAGCTTAAGCACACGTTACAATCTGTCTCAATCTGAATATCAACTCTTTGACTACAACTGTCACTAATACTACCAAGTGACCCCCATCAGCCGTCAGCTTGTATCGTGATCACGTCCAACAACTACGAATCTCAATTGCATAAGTTTTATAGGTGTGTTTTGTAATGTCATAATGACAGCTGCTTGTTTTGCCTCTTTTAACTTTGAATTTCATTGATTAAAAATTTGCTTCAATTATGGACCAATGTCTCAATCAGTTTTGATTTTGACAAGTGATTCGTAAGAGCCGGTTGCATCGAGAGACGTGAAAATGGAAGAAAACAGCTAAGCTTATACAAGCAGAGAGCTTAATTGTAGGCTACATAGCGAGACGGAACGGCATTCGTATATTGGTTATTGGGCTGTAGTTTGTTGGTAAATAATTTCAGTGATATATTTCATTTAAAACGATTACTACAGGCGCAGACAGAGAGCAATTTAAGTTGTCAACAAATTACACTTTTAGCTCAGTTTTAATTTTTATTTTGGACTGTAAATCATGTGACCTACTGACAAGCACGATGTAATCCGTGAGAAATAACGTGTACGCGGCTATTATCTGTGACAGGTGCAGTGACTTTTAGCAAAACCGGTACTGGCATTTTAAAATGTCCAGACAGATATCGAATTTGCAGACTTAAACTGGCTCGACACACGTGTAAATGCAGCGAATAAATGGTAGTGAACTGTGTCACATGAGAATAACTAGTGAAACTCTTTAAATTGTAAGACGAGGAAGCCAGTTTCTTTATAAGGAAGGGGTGAGCTAAGAGTGAGTGGCATGTTTATACATATTACAAACCGCGAGATCTATTCACATGATAGCGAACGAACGGACTCCTTTACGGAAAATCGCACATTTTACTATTTATAGGATGCTTTAGTAATCCATTGAAATTGACTAAACAAATATAGTTGTAGAAGAGTTTAAGTAAGGAATTTTAGTATTTTAAACATTTTGCACAAATTGGTCAAAGTTTATTTACAATCCACAAGATTAAAAGGCGTTCCACAAAACAGCGAATGAAAAAATCGTTCGAACTTTAACCTCAAAATCGAGTTGCCTGAAAATATCGTTTAGATTTTAGATTTTTTATTACTATTCGTTCTAAAAAAAGGCATTATATTTAATTCATCTTTTATCTAATATAAAAAAAAACCTGAGTTTTAATGGATTTAAATAGCGAAATTTAAAATTACACCAAATTTTTCGCGAATAGAACATTCTTGCTGCGAACAGTCACACTTTATTCACAATCCATACACGAATGAAAGATTCGGCCGAATTTAACCTTTAAAATTAAAACTGAATCGCGGGTATATGCTATATGCGACTGAAAAAAGATTTCATGTGAATGAAGTGTCAGAAACTACGAATATTCGCTTGTTCGCAGTTCGCAATTCGCTCTCATGTGATTAGTTCTTAAACGTCGCTGGTAGTTTTGTAGAATTCACCTAGTACTTTACAAGGGTTTAAAATCTAGGGGGCGTGGCACATCAGATGAGAAAAATCATTTAAAACTGCTATAAACATTTTAAGTTTCGACTTTAAATTTGAGTAGTTCACAGTGGAGGAGAAGGTAGTTCAAAATTTGCTAAATAAAATGTTCTCCAAATCACATGGAGCTTAGTGCGACTTTACACGAAAAGTTTCATATGGCAACGATTTGCTTTAAACCTTTGTCAACTTCTCCCAGTTTGTATGTATATTTTCTTTTTGGGCCCAATGTTGGCATCTTGGCAGAAACCGCAAAACACCCTTCCTTTAATGATGGATTGCTACTTCCGATTCCAGCTTCAAACACCATGAATCATTTCACAATTCAGAAATCGCGCATAGGTCTCGTCAAAATTCGAAAAGCAAATATTGCTAAAATAGGCACTTAGAGCATACAAATACCGATGTATGCGGTATGAATAATAATTTTCGAACTCGTGACACTATAACGGCGAGGGCAGCAGTCCCAATATGTTTTATTTTTTCTTATTTCAAGAATGCTATTGCTATCGTCATCTGGTGAAGATGTCATCCTACAACCTCGTCCCCTCATAGACCAGATGCGACACTTGAAAACCAGTGTATAGCAATGATATCTAATGAAATGGGCCTCCAATCTCTTTCCAATTGATATCAGTGTATGTCTAAAAATGTATCGCAATCTTCGTACCCACTTGGAACATCTTCACGCCTGAAAAAACGTTAACATCAAACTTCAACATCAACACTTTTGTCTATCGAAGTAAGCTCATATCGTTTTATGTCGGTTTACCTTTAATTGAACTGCCTAACTTGGAAGTGTCCATTTACTTGGACTATAGTGCTACTAAATTCTAATTTCGACACCTAAATTAGTTTTTTTCGCTACCCCCTGGAGAATTTTGTTGACGATTACTTGGTTACGTTTAGGTCTTTTCTCTGAGGACATTAGGTTCTGAACTCGATGATTATTATAATCTGTACACGGTCAAAAAGAATTCACCATTTGTGTAGAGGAAATGTGCCTTTTTGTGAGCTATTTTTAAGGGCACATTGTATTCGTTGGAACTGTATAGAAATAGGATATATAAATTGATCGTCCCTACTAAAATATCCGCAATGGCTTACTGTGTTCGACTACTAAGTGAGGGTTCGCAGGTTCGACCTTCGGAAAAACACAAATTCCATCTTAAGGATTTTTACCGCTGCGCCATCTCCAGGGAATTCGCGTCGGCTACCCCTCCATAGACGTCAACTAAAAAAAAAAACTGCTCAAAACCGATCTAGTACAATCAGAACTGAGACAGCTCTTAGACTTACCAAACTAGATGCATGAACGCGCTCATTTACAATCTGTCATACATTTGAGATTCTTGTCGTACATTCTTCAAAATGGGAAGTAAGTTACGAACTTCTCGGTCAACGTCAAAAGAAGAATTAGTCACGAGAATAGTATATGCCAACCACAAGATGGACAAATGCTGCCAGACTGCGTTGTAGTTAAGAAAAACCAAACAAAACCCCAATAACTGTCATTCACTTCACACACGTCAACTCAGGAGTTCTAAAAAAAGCTTACATTTCTGACACAAAATCAAAGCTAACTCCACTTCGTTATTTACCTGTGGTCTATACCTTCTTTAGCAACATAAATCACAAACCATGCTGACCCTGTTTCGGTCACAATTTTATCATTAGTAGTGACGTAACGAGACCCTTAAAGTCAATTTATATTCACTTTAAAAATGAAGAGCAGTGACTTTGCAATTGAAAACCAAATGCCCATCTATAGCCAGTCCCCTTAGAGACCGTAAACACGATCTCTACATACGTTAGCTGTCACAAATATACATCTCAACGTTTCAACAAAAATTATCGGACTAATTCCTCAAACTGTCATATGTCATTTTGATCTCCAAAGTGTTTGCGTTAATAGCGGGCAATAAAGTAGCACGCGAACTTCTCAAAATACAGTAGTAGTGAGCAATTATCAGTCTATTTGTGTTCTGATAATTACCCGTGTCTGGTGTCTCTCAAGTTGAGACCCCTGGGGGCTAGTGTGAGAATCTCCAGCGAAGACACTTCACGTCATCGACTCGTTGTATGTACCTATATGCTAGGCTATTCTGCTTGTCAACGCCAACGTCTCAATTAGCTACGCAACTCTTGATAACAATGCCAATGACATGGGGCTTGCAGTTTTATATGTGAATCGGTGTTGTGTTTGAGTGGAAATCAAAAAAGTCATGGACTTGTGTGTATTTGAAACCGCACTCAATGAAGAGACGACGACGGAGGCGAAGGATTAAAAGATTAAGGTCAATTGAACTGTTGTAATAGACGTGGTGTGGGAGTGTTTTTCATTTCATTGATGACCAATGGATGTAACTGGTTTAAGGACGGACCAAAGTGCTCACACTTTAAGTTTAATTGAAATTCCAGCACTGAGAGTAATTACATATATGTAATAAATATTTGTCAGTTATTTTTTAAGTTGCCTTTGGTTGCACTTCTTCAAACTATTAACAACGCAATCCGATAACATGCGAAAGACATAAATCCAAGGACAACGTTAACGAGTTGAACAACAATAATTCAATTTTAACTAGCTGTACCCACTCGGCTTTGCGCGTGTACAGGAATTGCAAAACACCATGAGAACGTTAGGCACCACTGCACGGCACGGCTGTGGTTTTTACCAGAGTATATTTACTTCCAGTGAGTAGGGACACTCTCCACGTGTTTCTCATCAGTTGCCAATTTTGAGTACGGACTACGGAGTCTCACATACACGATGGAAGGGAAGAGTAGAAAAACGATTTCGAAATGCGGCATAGGGTGTGACGTAAAAATCAATTTGTAATTATTTTTATTGAACATTTTATTCTAATATATAATCTTCAAATGTGTGCTACACTTAAATATTTTTGTTTGTTGTTACTTTTTATGTTATCTTTATTGAACTTTTTTAAAATATGATAGATTCGTACTCGGACATAAAATTTAACAAGAAATTCTTTATTTAGATCTTTACAACAATTATTGTAAGGAAATTCATTTTACAAAAACATTCGCCACGAAATTATTTATAAAATACATATTGGCAAAATAAGAAATACATTTTCTGTTTAAGACTTTCTAAGGAGTCTAAAAATTTTTGTAAGGGCCGTGTCAATTTCGCAAATTCAGATTTGAAAATTTTGAAATCTGTAAAAACGGAGGAAAAGTTTAATTGTGAACTTAATTTCAATTCACACTTGTGGTTTTGGCGATATTTCTTCAAAATATAATCTGCGAAATAATAAAATGCGTTATCAATACCAAGGTCGTCAGTTTTATAATCAGGTTCCGTTTTGAAAGCGTAAATCAAATTGTCCTTAATTTGTTTTGCTGGTTCCATCTGCACTCCAATGGCTGGAAGTTCAACGGTTTTTCAAATAAAGTACCTCATCCCTTTGCCTGAAAGCTGTCTGCGTCGATTTATGTCCTTTTAGTGATCTTTCTACGAGAACGTCAATAATGTCATTCGCTGTAATACCTTCACTCATCTCATCTGCTCCATCCACTGGAGTGTTGACAGATTCACCGGTTTCTCTGATTTTTCTCTCACACAGCTTAAATTCTCATTCATTTGGACTTTTTTATTGGTAACATTTTTGAAAATGTCCAAATTAGGTATTGCTGACAATTTAAATCGCATCTTTGACGTGCCATACATGGCTTTCGGGAAATGTCTTTCCGATATATTCCTTATGCTGTTTACCTCTCACTATTTTCCGGTATCTTTTCTTTCTCCTCCCGCCTACACCCGAAACACTTAAAATATGTTTCCCATAATTTTAGTTTTCAAATTATAAAAACTTGCACTTCAATTTTATTTTCGCACTGCCACTGAACACTTTGTTTTCGCAATTGATGATATTGAACAACTGATAATAATCCAACTTAAACACGCCTTTAAAAAGACGTACGAACAAAATATAAACAATCCCCTCTTCAACGTACCCAAGTAAATAGTGTGACCATCTGCTATTAAATTTATTACCTAAAAAGTGATGGCAATAAAACTTAAAATCGTCAAATATTGTAATTAACGAAGTTATAGCAAAGCAAAAAGGTTAAATTTCGTAGAACAACGATTTCAAAGCTGGTTACTTGCTCATACCGATTCATCTTTCATCCATGCTGGCTGAGAGTGAATGCGACTCCACTGACATTCATTTCAGAACGCCTAAAAAAAAACATTATGGGAAAACGCATTTACAGTGAAGCCGCATGCGATGGTGTAGGTACAATTTCTGGTGTACTGTTTTTACCTGAATGGACAAAGGGAGGGTTATGTGTTTCGCGCGTATCCTATGTAAGTTCCTACGTGACGCCCAAACAGCTTGACCGATTTTGAAGAGTGAGATGTCATTTAATTGGTATTCTTTCCCGGATTGTCATAGGCTAAACAAATTTAAAAAAACAATTGTCACACAAAAATGTCAGTGAGAAACGTCAAGATATGGAATACACTGAACTGTGAAATAAATTATTTTCTGATGTATTCACAATAGCGGTCTGCAACTTCTAAAAGGCTAGAAATAAAAAAGTTAATATAAAAAACCAAAAAACCCGACTGACTGTAAAAAAGATTTAACAAGACTAAAACAAAACACTTTCAACTTTCAAGTATATTAATTGGCAGTAGGAAGCTGCGCATATTTTTGACAGATTGTGTAGGTAGTCTCCGATTGTCTGCCTTTCCATTTTGCTTTCCGTCGGGTGAACTACATTATCCAAACCAATTTGACATTCAAGTGGACAGGTGTTGACGTGAAAATCATAAGAAGTTTATTTTTGGAAATTGAAATTAATATATTATTTGATCTCTATGTATTTGATATTTATGTATGAAAATCTTTGGAAATTCGGTTAAATTATTTTGGTTAATTATTTTAAATAAAACAAAAAAAAAAAAAAAAGAAGATCCATTTAATTTTAAATCCGCAACAGTAGACATTCGGATCTGAATTGTTGTTGCCATTCAATGGCAACTGTTTGAAAAATCCAGTTTCTTCTTTCCTACAATTTGAGCCTTTTTTTTGCAATAAAATAAGCTAAATTATCCTAAATATTACAATTCATATAAATTATTAAGATAAGATCTTACGTTTATTTTCGGATTAGTTTTATGATGATAATTCCTTGCTGTCTTCCTCTTTGGCTTGCCTACGCCTACGGAAAATAAACTCAGGGGCAGTGTTGCCGGAGAGAAATATTATAGAGGAGTACCGCAGCCAAAAAATGGGAGTATTTTGAGAGAAATAGTAGTACAGACATTTCTTAGTCATCTATATAAATAAAAATGAAATGATGTTCGTTGGTAAGGGCATCACGAGAGAATGGCTGGACCGATTTCGCTAATTCTTTTTTTGTTGTGTTTGTTATTGTCAGGAGAACAAAGTTATGAAAGAAAAAATTAAGAAAATTGCGCGGAAAATTAGAAAATTTAAGAATACTTAACCACCATATTAAATTATATCTAATGTAACCATAGCGCTTTTACAGTTCAAACTTTTTTGATGTAACCTTATGGCGTTGGCATAACATTGACAGAATGCGTGCTGCAAATATCGTCAACGAGGATGTAAACAAAATAAATATCGTTTAAAACAGATGCTTCGATCGGAGTTATTATATTGATAAAATACATATAAAATAATTAATTTATTATTTTTAACAAAAACTGAATTTCTTAGTGCACATCGTCGGAAAATCCTCAACATGTGGCGTTGTAGGCGTATGTCGTTATTCAGGTCAATTAAATTTTCTTTAATAATAATCTTCTTAATTCATACCTATAATTCTTTCGGGATGAAACTCGATGATGATGATATAACTCGATAACCACTGGGTAAATTTTTATGATTCTTCTTTTGTTTTGTTCGTATTGTTGTATTTCAGGTTAAAGCATACTTAAAAGATAGGATTTTTGACCCGCTATATGGCGTTGTAATCGATCTCCGAAACCACTCACCCGATTTCAATGAAATTTTATAGATTTATATTCTTCGTTCCCGCTTGAAGGATAGGATACTTTTGGACTTGATAGGTGGCGCTGTTGCCGATCGCCGAATCAGCGCTACCAAGTTGATTGAAATTTTGTAGATGGATATGGTTGCTTCCAGTTTTAAATTTCGGATAGTTTTTGACCTATAGGTGGAACTTTGAAAAACACAAGCGGGATAAGAAAACGGATTGTGGCACGTCCCACTCAAAAACAAAATCAAACGCTATTTCTAAAGTCATATGATGAAAATTATTAATGGACGCTGTCCAAATAAAGCAATTTGCGAAATGTGAGCATAATTTAATACGAAAGGTACGGGCAAAGCCGGGAGGGTACAGTTACCTACATATAAAAGAGACTGACGTCCGTATGTGCATCCATAACTCGGGGACAGGTAGTTCGATTTTTATGATTTTTTGGTTGGAAGGAAGGGCATAATTCTACCTTTTGTTGTGAAAAAAAACTTTATGGGGATTAGTTGAATTTTTGAATTCTTTAAATGTTCCGGGCCTACCTCAACATAAATTGGATTTGAAAGTCGGCTCAGTTAAAATTTTGTTGCGCAACATCAATGTACCGAAACTTTGTAACGGATCGCATTTGATTCGTGGGGAAGGATCTCATATCAAATATCATGCAAGTGATGAATTTGAGGGGAAAATTCAAAGGCAAACACTCTTATTCCGCAGATTTCGCTTATTCAGAACGATTTACCATTCGTTCGACTTCAATTTCCCGTGCGTCTCGCTTTCACTATGACAAATAATTTATTGCAAGGATAATCGATGGATGTTTGTGCATTTGTAGCATCAGTCTTGATTCCCCATGTTTCTCACATTGTCAATTTAGTGAAAAAGCGGATGGTTGGACGACACGTCAACATCATTGCCGAATTACATAAATTAGTTAGTGCATTGTGCATGCTCGGAATTATTATTTTCATTACAGTAACAAATTTGGGCGGAACGAAGTTTGCCGGGTCAGCTAGTTAAAAATAAATGTGGGGAAAAACATTTTTTTTTAAAACTTTATTTAGAAAAAAAAAAAAAAAAAAAAACATAAATATTTACAGTCGAAACCCTCTAAGTCGAACCTCTTTTAACTTGATTTTTTCGACACAATTTTTGCACTTTCTTCGAGTCATCCTCTAAGTCAAAATCCCTCCAAGTCGAAAATCCTTCTAACTCGAACATATTCTTTTGATTCTTGACCCATAACAATATTCCTCTAAGTCGAATTTTTGTCAGAAGTAAACAAAATCAAAAAAAGACCTCCCTCCCGGAAGTGTTGCGTAGCGACGATAAAGAAAGTGGGCAGGTACTCAACATTATTTGTGTTGTTGGTTGAGTAGCAAATTTGAAATCAAAAATAAATAATTTTTTTAACTAATTTTGTTCAAAATGTACATACTTTCCATCCTAAATAAATTCGATTGAAAAAAAATATAGTAAAACCCTCCTACTCGAATTTTTCCAGAAATCCCTCTAACTCGAACTAATTTTTATTTAATTCAACTTAGAGGGATTCGTCTGTATTATTAATTCTAATAACAAAAGTTGGCTATCGTTGGCTCTTGTAGAAGGTGATTTAACTAAATATAAATTTACTTTGATTTATTCTAATATAAATTATAATATTTCAAGCAATAATTTAACAAAACTTTTCATTTTATTAAAGCTTTACATACAAATTCAAGGAGTTAAAAAAAACAGAATCACAAAACCACAATCTCAGGTAACAATAAAATAAATACCGAACTGACAGTTGAAAATTGCATGAAGCCAACGAAAAACAAAAACAAACTAGAAAGAGGAAAATTCCCTTTTTACCCGACTGTACACAGAGAGGGTTATGTGTTTCGCGCGTATCCTATGTACGTTCCTACGTGACCTCCTGTAGCCTAAACGGCTTGAGCGATTTTAAAGAGTGAGGTGTCACTAGATTCGTATTCTTCCCCGGAGTGTCATAAGCTAAACAAATAATTATAAAAATATAAATTAAAAAAAAAAAAAAACTAAAAAAAAATAATTGTCACACAGTGAGAAACGCAAGAGATGGAATACACTGAACTGAGGAATAAATTAAAAAAAAAAAAATTGTTTTTGTTGTATGACTTAAAACAAACATCCTATCTCAGCGAAAGTAAAGTACAATAAGTAGTGTCACCTCCTCAAAGTCAGTCTGAAATTGTGCAAGCGTTTGATAAAGTGCTAGTTGATATCTCTGTTTTTTTTTTTTAATTATCTCAATTTGGGGAGAAATCTCGTCAATCGTGTCCTTAGGGCCCAATTCTGTGTCAAATTATCCGGGTTACTGGTGAATAAATCCTTAAATATGTACTACAAAAAGTGAACTACTGTGATCTACAAAATTGGGTCGGGCATCAAAAAAATATTGAGACTCATTGTGGCCTCATTTTCGCTGTTTGTAACACAAAAAATTACCAGCGAGAATAGTTTTTGAGACTGCGAAAAACGTAGCGGCTGCCCGGATTTCGTTCAAACTTCGGATTTGGAGTTATGGGCTTACGTTTCGTATTAAGGAAATACGTACCTAGTCATTTATCATAGAGTGTCTGCAGTCATGAATTCAATTATTTTAATTGAAATAATATTATTTTTATTGCATAAACATATCGAACACTATTTGAGACCGGCAAAAAATAGATAGCTACAATCCTAAGACACTGACAAATAAATATACTGTACACCATTCACAAAAGAAATTTTGTTTGTGTATTCTTCTAAATATATTAAACTAAAAAACTAGAAATAAAAAAGTTAATTTAAAAAACCAAAAAACCCGACTGACTGTAAATTTAAAAATATTGAAACAAGGCACTTTCAGGTATAACTGATTGGCAGTCGGAGGCTGCGCATATTTTTGACAGATTGTCTAGTTACCCGATTATCCTATGTACGTTCCTACGTGACGCCCTGTAGGCCAAACGGCTTGACCGATTTTGACGAGTGAGGTGTCATTAAATTGGTACCCTTTTCCGGAGTGTCATAGGCTAAACTATTAAATATAAACATATATGTAAATCATACCAAATAAACAAGTAAAAAACCAAAAAAAACCTGACTGAGAGACACCACAAAACACAATCTGACAAGAATATACGCAGCCTCCGACTGCCAATCAGTTATACCTGAAAGTGCCTTGTTTCAATATTTTTAAATTTACAGTCAGTCGGGTTTTTTGGTTTTTTAAATTAACTTTTTTTAACGACAGTTTCGTAGATAAAAGTGCTGTTAAATTTGCATTAAATTTTAAGTGAATTGAATTTATTAAGGTTGACATTACACTTTAGTGCAATTGTAAGATATTTTGGTTCTTTGAAAAAAATAGGAGTACGAACGTGAAAGGAGGAGTACGGGAGTACGGAGAGGCTGAAAGGAGTACAATACTCCTATGGGAGTACTTTCGGCAACACTGCTCAGGGGGCACCGAATTCATATAATAAAGAAAACGAACACCATTAGTCACATAAAAATATAAAGTGCTGCCAAGTTTGGCCACAATTATTGTATGCGTTCACGTGAATAAGAGAATACCGCGCTATATTACCGACGTTCCCGACATTAACGAGGTGAATCCAAATTCAATTCGAATGAATAGGAGAATAGTGTTCAGTGAAAATTGAAAAAAAGTTTCCCCCCGATGAATAGCAGAATAGGGCTGATTCACCGACTTTTCAGACCAAAGGCAAGCGCATGGCCCTGGAGCCCATACCCTTTTATGTTTTCTTTTTTGAAAGGCCATACATTTCGCCTTGATATTTTACATCTTGCCGAAGCGTAAGACTTCCTTCAGGCGCTTCCCTTCCAGCCTAATCTCACTATCATAGGATTTTCATTTACAAGTCGTTACCTCGTGAAGACAGCCATCGACAGCACATCCCTACCGAATATAGAAGGCTTTTCACAGCTATTTTAGTTTCAACGAGGTTTTAGTTGTTTTTGCCCTGAGTGGAAGGGTCATTTAATCTTGATGCCGTCTCCAATGTCTGAATTGAGTATCCTTCTCAGAACTGTAACACCCTCGTGCGTTTGTAAGACGTTCGCAAGAAATGCCGCAGTAGATATAATATTTAAGTGATAATTTGTGCTTTTCCGTGATTTGAACCTTGAACTAAAATTTTGTTAGGAAAGAACTAAAGCAGTTTCATTTAATCCAGCTTGGGAAACGTCTAAATCAACAAACTCGTCACTCACTTATTTCCGAGCCACATTTCTGTAGGTACTGTAAATATAGGCGGTTGTTTTTAAAGCACTAGCACCTCTAACCTTGAACTTGTACTAACTTACATTTCAGTTATAATTGTATTAATGACAATTTTCGCTCGTGATCAAAATGACTACCTTATAGAACACACGTCAATCAATGTCAAAGTCGGAGCTTTCTAACTAATGCGTTTATTTTCTTTCCAGAACAGAGGCATATCGTCCGATGGTTGCGGTTATCAGTTGTAATTGATGCTGCCTAAGTATATAGTCAGCTTAATAGATATCTATTTGTAATTGGCTACATCAACTGCAAGAGTATCAATTTTTATTGAGCAAACCCAATTTGGCGAAACAGCACCATGAAGCTTTTGAGTTCAAGCAAACGGAATAATTTAAGTGAGTATATAATTCATATCTCTCAATATTTAATCATATAATAATTATTTGCGTGCGGAATTTTCCTAGAACATTCACGAGAGACAACACGCGGGTTCAATCGAAAACAGACAATTTTGTTGAATTATCTTGGGATTGGATTCACTTTAATTTTTCAAATTGTCGTCTTTGGAAGATTACCACCTCCCAGCGTAAAAAAACAAAAAAAATTGTGCATGCGAATGGGTTTCAGCTTTCAGCTGGACAGATTTTGATAGGTTTTTTGGAAAAGTGAAGGGCTGATGTGGGATCTATCACACGTTTTACCATTAAATTCACTCCTTTTCGTCAGCTTAAATTCTAAACTCCTCTGTAAGTTCTTAGTCGTGTCTTTAAGTTCTTGAGGTCCGTCTGCTGATACTACTCATAGCGATTTAAGTTCTGCTTAAATACCTTATGGGCTACTTTTTCTATGTCATAAACTGTCACATAAGATTTTTAGTGGAACTTGAATCGCTATGAGTAGCATCAGCAAACGGGCCTGAGTGGTGCAATGCTATGTCATTAAGTTTGATTGATCTCAGTTCGGATACTCGCAATTTGATTCGAAAAATAGTTCTGTTGGTGGATTTTAGGCCCTTTTTTAATTAAATTGTACTAAACTTATTCCTTCTTCTATTTTATGCTTCAAGTTTCAGATAAATGTGGACTTTGTTGAGAGACAGGTAAAAGTATGAACTAATTAAATCAGAGCAGCGTTGCCATGTTCTTATTTTTTTGCCGTCACACCAACGACGGACTTTTTCACCAACAGCGAATTTTAGGTCGGGCGCTACATGCTATATATATGGGATAGAAATAAAAACGTGACCACTCCGTTAAACAAACAGGAGAACTCAAGTTTGTTTACATATAAAACAAATGTCATTGTCCATAAGTTCGTTGTTAGTAAAACAACCCTTGTGAGTACTTCTAAGTGGTTTCGAATACAAATATGTTTATTCAAACTGAACATTCTTTGTGTAGGCCAAATGTCAAACCTAGTGAAAGTCTGTGTAAATATTTAAGGGGCAACAGTTTGCGAATTCCTAAAAATAATCTAGGGAGTAATAAACGGGACTCAACTGTCATCTTTGTCGTACGCAATAGTGCTCAAAAGTAATCCGATGACCTATCAATTTATTTTTATTAATGTGGTGCTCGATTGGGTACTCTCAGAGCAATTTTTTCTTGTTTTTACGATTTCAGAGCACTTTTGCGGTTCTTTTGCTGCTCTAGATTTGTCAATACAAGTGCTTTTGAATTTCACAACTGGTTCACGTTTAAGTACAATTTTTCTACTGCAAAGGAAGCCATTGCGTCGGGTAAATCATTTTCGCTAATATTTTATTTACAAATGTTTAGAATTAATTCGGGCGTAAATTTCGAGTGACTTTATTTAAAGCTTAACCAGTGAATGGAAAATGCATAGAAAAGTGTCGAAAGCTACATAATTCTAATCGCACAAAAAAAAAAGAAAAAAAGAAAGAGCAAGTGACGTTCGATTAGGCACACGAAATCTGAAAACTGAGAGCGAATCTGAAGAAGCTGAATCGAATACCACAAGAGTGTTCAAGTGATCAAGACACTCTGGTAAAATCCAAACAGGATATAAATCACACATCTATAAGAATAACCCGAACACTGATTACCTATTTATGGTTCGAAGGTCCGATATTGAACATAGGTGCGCATAAATGCGCAGGCAACTTTTCAAATTGTGACACAAAACTCAGCGGGCATTGGGCACATTCAAGAATCTAGTTATTTTAAGTCGACGATTGTTCTGGATAATATGTACGCAAAACGCTATAACTATATTGGTCGGGAACGTCACTTTTCCCACGTCATTCACATACCCGAACTGTCAACTTAGTACCGTCGACTACGCCTCCATAAACATCTCGGCCCATCAAAACTGAGATGCGTCAAGTTAGTCAGCTTTCATATTGACTATATACTTGAACGTCCCCATTAATAAAGTAATAGGTTCGTTCGAGTACTTTTGAACAAAATATTAAAAATTTGCTAAGAAACTGTTTGAATGCGACTTTCTGAGAAAATTATAAAAAGAGAGAGAGAAATCCATTTACTCGCCGAATTTCGACTTAATGAAAAATGAAAACTGACAACTAAGTGACAGCTCAAAACTTTGATAAGTAAAGTTATATCTAGAAGGAAGAAGTTGTAATTGAATGTTGTCCTAGAACATATCAGCGTATTCAAAATGGTAGGTTTAAAAGGTATTAATCTTATTAAAAACTCAAGTCCAACTTATTTTGTAGATTCTGCATTTAAAAAGTTTATTTTACAATAATGTCAAAATGACATTTCTTAAACTTTTTGTAAAAAAACCGGTCAGGTATATCTCCTGCAATTGAGAGATTTCTTTATCGATTTTTCGGATTTGACATTTTTCATTTTTCCGTGTTAGTAAACAAACGAACCTAATTGCAATCATTAAAACGATGGAAAATGATCTGACAATTCTGTCAGAATGACTTACCGATTATATTTTTTTTTTAAAGAAAAAGTCGTCTCTATTGTTCGTGCTACGACAATTCACATGCTTATGGTGCTAAAAGGCGAGGACATTTTTTGCCATACTCTTAGTAAACAACAAGTTCGGGCATTTCGATGAAAATAGTCGAAAAATCGCGGATCAGAATATAATAAATTCAGTCAATATAGAAACTTATAGACACAAACAGGAAGAATAAAATCAGGCTCCAGGTCAAAAATGAGAAAGTAAGGAAAGCAGTTAATACCGAAATCGAAATATTCCAATCTTTCACTTCTGGCGGTTTGGTTTTGAAAGGTTGCTCTAGCGTCAAAAATGCGGTCCTCTCAGTTGTATAAACAATTGTGTTCAACTTCATGTTGGATGTGGTCATGGTCGGTAAATATCAGTAGATGGTAAAGTAGATTTCTGACGTCAGTACACTTGTATGTTAAATCAAAAACGCTTTCGTCAGCCATTTTAATAGTTGTCACAGAAAAATAATAAAATATAAGAAAATACACAGAAAATCGGCCTTTTAATTTTAGACTATTATAATATAAATTAAAAATGTTCCACAATCAAAAAGTATTTTTCCTGCTGCACTTTTGCAGTTCTGCACGGAAAACACGGCGTCTTAAACGTACATAAAAATATTGCTCGCTCTGTACTTGGAATACAATTTAACGAAACTGCATAGTGTTGCCACTTTAAGAGCATCATTATGTTGATGGCTCGGTTCGTCAGTAAAATATTTTTTTCAATATTAGAACTTATTTCTTGTATTGCCAACTTTACGATTTCTCCATACTTAAATTGCAATTGTGCAACAAATTCTACATTAGGATGCGATGCTAGGCAGTACCCATTGACCCAGTAGATCTGTATAAAAATGAAACTAAAATTCCTATGTCGAGGTTGTTGAAACCCGTTCTTGGAATATTCAACAAAGTCGTCGCTCTCGAATCCACTTCCAGTGACATTGTAAACCACACAAGAACACTTTAACGAGCTGGCTTGCAAAACTATATTTTCAAAGATTGCAATAATAATACGGCTGTAAGTTGCAACAATTAACTACCAATTAATTAGCACCATGAATGCAAATCTGTATCTAATATGTTGAGCCAACAGTTGGCTTAAGCTGTATTGTCTCAATGATACGCTGTCATCTGTTCATATGAAAAAAAGCTTTTAGTTGTATTCATAAAATCAAAGTTTCTTCATTTAAATGTACTTAACCAGCACAACAATGTGGTCCCTTTGTCAATCTTACAGTTGTCAGATAGCAGTAAATATATTTACACGCAGCTGTCACAGCACTTTTGCGCCCGGCAGTATTTCTAAATAAAGAAACATTTCCTATTTTGAAGCCGTTGCTCTAATTTTTCAAGAGATCCAAACAATACCACAAACTCGAACCACTCCCCATCACAAAGTCATCTCGTTCAATTTAAAGGCCATTACGCGATGACGTAGATGGAAGACAAGAGTTCATTACTTCGGCCATATAGCCTTGATGAACGAACACACGCCGCCTGTGTCTGAGATTCGAAAAGTTGCGCTTATAAAACACATCAAGTGGTTGACTGGGTAATGTTAATGTACTGTGGCGTATACGTAACCAGTCGAGGCACTCTCCGGGAAAGCGGCGGCGTTGTGTCACTTTTTGTAAAGAGATGTAGCCATATCCATCAAGTTCAGTGTCAAAGCCGAACGTTGTTTGAGGTTAACAGAGTTATACTTGAGATTTTACTATAGGTGTGGCGTTGTTTATGTGTTGAATGTACATGTACAGTTTGGTCACAATATTGCGCAAGATGCTTTTCGGATTGATTCTGGCATTTGGTTTTTTTATTTTTTTTTATGTCATGTATACCTTTCTTTTAGTTGGTTATGCGTGCGGTATTGGAACAGGCAATGAGTTTCTTGCTATGGGATATTGAAATGCAGTAAATTAGTGAATTCACAGCTTGCGTCAATTGTCAATAGTGATGACGGTCAAAAGAGTATTTTTTCTTACTTAAATTCCAGTAAATATTGCGCCAGCTTTACTGGGTTTCCGGTTGAAGGTCTGTCTTACACGCGCATTGGACTAAAGTGTGCTTTATTTGCCGTTGGAAAATGTTGCTGTTACAGAGGAAGACATTTTATGATGTTGTTAGCATCTTTTGAGGGGAACTTAGTCATTTACAGTCTTGTTTTTGCAATTTGTGAACAAACAAATTGATATTTCATCGTCAGTGATGGATTGAACAGAAATGGTTGGTCGAAGATTACCATCATAATTGTATATGACCAAAGGATAATGACATACGGACCTACAAAATCATGAATATTTTCAAGAAGCTCAGAATCCAATTCAACTGACTTTCCTTTCCATATATTTTAAAACAAAATTTTAACAAAACATTTTTAGGAAATTCTCTAAAAAGCTTGAGATGTAAACTAGGTAGAAATAGACTGACAGGTGACAGCTTTCCTACGTCTCCCCGATTTCCCTCCAACACTTTTTCAATAACACCCCCTCTCTGTCACTCTTAATTGTACTTTCTGTGACTGTGTGACCAATTCAATATTTTAAATCATACTATGTTCAGCAATATAGCATTTTTTTTTGTGTATAAGACAGTGCTAAAAATCATGCTAAATATTTTGTTAAATCAAAACCTGCTAAGAACCCAAAAACTTAACAAAAATACTGTTTCTCTAAAAAAAGAAGACATATTTCACAAACATAACACTTTTCCAATTCCAATTGCAAGCTTGCTAAATTCGTTGAATGGCTGTGTTCACTGTCAAATGAGAATTGTAATATATGTCTTGCTTTGGGCGTATTGGCTGTAATTCTCCAATGTGAATATTAAAACTTATTTCAATATTTTCTACCCTACCCCTACGTTTCGTTTTTTTTCCAACTTCTTCAGGGGCGAGTTCTTTATTGAAGAATATGTTTTACAAATACATTGGAAATTGTACGTTCACGGAACAGGCGAACAAGTTTATAAATAAATAAATAAACAAATAAATAATTAAATAAATAAACAATTACTTACTTACTTAGGTGGCGCTACAGTCCGGGGTGGACCTGGGCCTCAACCAATACGCCTCTCCAGTTAGCGCGATCTTTGGCTAACTGCCTCCAGTTGCGCACTCCAAGTTGGTTGAGGTCCCCTTCCACTTGCGCGCGCCACCTAAGGCGAGGTCTTCCTCTACTGCGTTGTCCCTCCGGGTTGGAATCGAAGACTCTTCGGGCCGGAGCGTTGGTGTCCATTCGCTCTACATGTCCCAGCCATCTTAGACGACTGATGCGTACTTTTCTGACTAGGTCGATGTCGCTGTACAGCTCGTAGAGTTCGCTGTTAAATCTTCTCCTCCAAAGCCCGTCAACGCAAACGGGACAAAAATCACTCGAAGAATTTTGCGTTCGAAACGACCAAGGAGATCTTCATCCGCCTTTGATAGCGCCCATGCTTCTGCACTATAAAGCAGGACTGGGATGATGAGGGTCTTATACAGAGTTTCCTTAGTATTTCTCGACAAGGCCTTACTTATCAGTTGCCGTCTTAGGCCAAAGAAACAGCGGTTGGCAAGTGTGATTCTTCGTTTGATTTCTGATGTGATGTCGTTATCAGAGTTTATAGCGGAGCCGAGGTAGACAAAGTCCCTAACTACCTCAAAGTTATAGCTGTCTATCGTGACGTTCTGCCCGATTCGTCGATGTCGTGTGTCCCTTCTTGTTGACAGCATATATTTTGTTTTACCCTCATTCACCACTAAACCCATTTTTGCCGCTTCTGTACTAATACTTGCAAACGCACCAGTGACAGCTCGCTGTGTTGTACCAACAATGTCAATGTCGTCAGCGTATGCAAGCAGTTGCACAGACTTATAGAAAATTGTGCCTCTGGTGTTGGCTTGTGAGTTTCGCACAATCTTCTCAAGAATGATGTTGAAGAAGTCACATGACAGCGCATCACCTTGTCTAAATCCTTTTTTGACATCAAAGGTCTCGGTGAGATTGTTTCCGACCTTTACGGAGCAGCGAGCGTTCTCCATCGTCATTCTGCACAATCTGACAAGTTTGGCAGGGATGCCAAAACTAGACATGGCTCTGTATAGCTCGTCTCTATAAACGCTGTCATATGCGGCCTTAAAATCGATAAAAAGATGGTGAGTATCGATCTGGTATTCTTGGGTTTTTTCCAGGATCTGCCGTAGTGTGAATATTTGATCGGTCGTGGACTTACCGGGCCTAAAACCGCACTGATAGGGACCTATCAGATCGTTGACGAATGGTTTCAGGCGTTCACACAATACAGCAGACATGATCTTATACGCAGTGTTCAGGAGACTGATGCCTCTGTAGTTGGCGCAGTTTAGAGGGTCTCCTTTCTTGTGGATCGGGCAAACAATGCTGAGGTTCCATTCATCAGGCATACTTTCCTCTAACCAAATCTTGGAGATGAGTTGGTGTATGCACTCTACCAAGTCATCTCCGGCTGCCTTGAAGAGCTCGGCAGGTAAGCCGTCTGGACCAGCAGCCTTGTTGGATTTAAGCTTAGATATTGCTATCCTCACTTCATTTTGGTCAGGTGGACGGAAATCTTGGCTGTCATCGTCCAGGTTGAATGGATCGTTCTGCCTAACAGCGGAATTTGTGTCGTCTTCGCCGTTTAGCAGTCTGCAGAAATGGTTTTTCCATGTCCTCAGCACCGACTGTGACTCTACTACAAGGTTTCCTTGCTCGTCTCTACAGGTCTCCGTTCGGGTCTTGTTGCCATGACACGTTCTTTTTACCTTTTGGTAAAACTTCCGAACATTGTTCCTGGAGTAACACCTCTCTATATCCTCGATCGCGCGCTTCTCATGCTCTCTCTTTTTTCTCCGGAGAAGCCGATGTTCTTCCCTCCTTTTTTGCTCGTAGAACTGACGAGCTGCTCTCGTCCTTCTACGCAGCGACGCTTCGTATGCACTTTGTTTTGCTGCATGTGCTTGCCGGCACTCTTCGTCAAACCAGGGGTTTCGAGGGGGTGGGCTGGTGAAACCGAGCACATCAGTTGCGGCGGTTTTGATGGCTTCTTGGCATCGGCGCCACTGGTCTTCGGCACTTGATGCTGGCAGTATAGGACTTCTCAAGAGGTTGAGGGATACGCGATCGGCAAAGGTTCTGGCGGTTTGTTGCGTTTTTAGCCGTCCAACGTTAAATCTCCTCACAGTATTTTCTCGCTGTTGTGGCGTCTGGGATATCCGCATCCGTACCTTGGCTACAACAAGGTAGTGGTCCGAGTCTATGTTGGCCGCTCGGAAAGTTCGGACATCTAGAATACTGGAGGAGTGCCTTGCGTCGATCGCAACGTGATCAATTTGGTTGACGGTATGATGATCAGGTGACCGCCATGTTCCTTTGTGTATATTGAGGTGAGGAAACCGTGAGCTAGCTATGGTAACATTACGTCCCGTAGCAAAATCAATCAGCCTAAGTCCGTTTCCAAACGTGGTGTCGTGTAGGCTATGTTTTCCTGCAAGTTAAAACTACTTACCAAATCCGTATGGACTTATTGAAAAATTTATAGGTCTTGATACGGATCAGCATTTAGATGTTATCGACCAATTTATTTAGAAGATATACGAATTTAGATTTTGCTGATAAAGGGCCGATGTCCCTCTTTTAAGATCCTTGATCTCAAGACTAATACCAACAATGCGGTATTCGGTGCGGATGACACTGTACTAAAATCAATTTGATCAGCTACTCAGATGGAGGCAATATATTTGTGCTCCCTTAATGATATTTCTTTCACACTGCACCTCCAGAAGCTCCGAACTGCAATCAATTTCCTTAATATCACAAAATACTAATCCTGTCACAACGGCTAATATTCTACATCTATTTATGCAGGTCATTTGGAAAAATAAGACCTACTTCACATATCAAAAGGAAGGAAGGTGTTGTGAACAAAATGACAACAAGCAGCATTTCCCAGTTCTTATTATTCTTCTTATTATTCTCCAGCAATAAAGAGATTTCGAGTCCACGCTTTGTCTTATGAACTTTGAAGAGAGGCTTTAAACTAACGACCTTCGACGGTACCGGGCAGTTCGCCTATCAATGTGTTCCTTGCTAATGATATGCCGGGGAATTTCTAACACAATTCACGTAGCTGTTTCGTCTATGTGCCATGGTAGTCGTACATGCAAAATCAACTGACTCAGTAGTCTATTATTTGTGTAAGACCTAGCTTTATCAGTTCACTCCCCAGGTCCAGCGTGCCCATATAAGTATTCACTTTAATAAGAATTAAGTTGAATGAATTGAAAAAAAATATTTCAACAACCAACCATATACCAACAAATTCTATAGAGATCGGTTGCGCATTCAAGGAGATCGACAGCAAAGCCACCTATCGGGTCCGAAAACATCAAATATGGTGATTCGAGTCGATCTTACTCCCAAGTCCCAAGTCGCGTTAAAAGAAGTTTCACATCAAAAAGTACACAGAAACGTCGCGTCCGAATCTCGTGCGAACTTAAATTTAATTACATAATAGAAATCTTTTTACAATCATCTCCGTGCTTTCTTGTAAGTTAAGGTAGCTCAAATATGGTGAAGTTGACATTGGATTATGGTAAAGTTGTCTCTAGTTATCAGAACGTTAGCAAAGTAGACATCTTTTTAAGTTATTTGGTAAAAAATATACCCGAAATTTTAAAAGAAAATTTAAATTTGGAAAACGTTCTTTTCCACTTAAGTCAACTCACCATAAATGGTGTCAGCAAAATGACCGCATAAATTGTTGGTCACTCTGTTGCGTATATTTGAAATGTTCCAAATAACTTCACACCCGATTCACTCAATTCAAATTGCTCCAGCAAATGCTTGAGGTCGATAATAAATTCTAAAACAGGTAAACATGCAAACAACCAAAGCGAATTTCTCAAAAACCATTTCGTTTCGATTTCCGTGCGTTCAGCGTTTTATTGGCAACACAAAGTTATGCTGTCCATATTAAAATACTACAGACACCGAAATAAATGCGAAAATCGTTTCGATATAATCGAATTCTCACAGCTGGAATCAAATCGAAAACAATATTTTGTGGATAAATCAGGAAAACAATTGTTTTATAATTAAACTCAATCAAAATTAAAGGATTCACCTGCTTTCAATTTTATCTACGCGGTCAGAATCGAGAATGTTCTCTACGTGAAAATGAATGTCCAATTAAAGTAATGGCGTTTCCCTATATATATTATATATATACAAATGAGGTGTACTCCCGCTCGATATAGGTACGTATAGCACAAGTACTGCAATCAATGCGTTGGTTAATTAAATTCCTAAATTGCTATAAAATGCAAAACTATTTCGATTTTGGTCCGAAAAGGACGCATATTTTAATTTGTACCTTCTAATTGATTAATCTTTTTATTATATATGTTTTATGGTATTAATTAAATAAATTGATCGTACGTACATGATTAGTACATTTATTTTTTTTATAACTTAATTGCGTGAATAAAATTCAAATTCAAATGTTTGACACATCGTTTGCTTATGTAGATAGGTTTGTTTTGATGCTGACATCTCTGAGAGGTGACTAATTAGATAATGCGATAAGTCTAGGGAACTAGCTGTAGACTAATAGTTCATAGAGCAGTTAACATTAGGCTGAATTAATATTTTTACTGTTTTGAATGGAACTTTGCTGTACAATTATGTGAAGTTTACTACCTAAGCGGTTATGGTACCTACAGTTTGGTTAATAAATTAAATCCATTTCAAGACTGAGTCGTTTAGTTAATGACAATTCACGTACAATAAGAATGAGGGTTCCGTTGAAGTATATACGTGGTTTCAGAGCTTGGCATATTAATGCACGTACCAGAGGTTGCATGGTGCATCGGTTTTGGTATTCATCAACTCTCTTGATGAGGCATCTTTCGAACCGGGTATTCAATGGACACATATACCTTTTATTTTGTAATAAATTTATTTTTATTTCTTCCGTGTTTTATTGGAAATCGTGTAGCTAGATTTTAAACCCAAAAATGATGGTGTCCTTCAAACTAATCGGTGTTCCTTAGATATGTTCTTTTTCCATCACATTGCCCCTGTGAAGTAGACTGGGATGTTTGCTAGTCCGTTTCATTGACGTTCATCTATACATTTTTAAAGGTTTCTTAACTAGATTTCAAAACCTATTTATTGGCTCCCTCTTGGCTACATAACATCGGTATACAATTTGTAAAATTTGTCGATTTACTCTCCTTTCCACTCTTCAGATTGACCGTTTATTTTATTTATTTATTTAACAAAATAAAGTAGACCAAGGCGCAATAAAACTATAGAGTGTCACTTGTTCCCAATCAGCCTAAAATTATGCAAATACAGAATGCGCCATCTTTTATCTCGGTATTCAAACATTGGGTAACTTTGACATTCTCAACCAATTGACTTTTAAAACGTCAACTCAGTACAATGGGCACGGCACATTCAAGAATCTAGTTGTCTTAAGTCGAATAGATTGGTCTGGATAAGATGTAACCTGAACGCCACATACGCAAACAGTCAATTTAGTACTCAGTCAAGAATTTCTTGACTAGATTCGTCGGCTACCCTTCCATAAACATCAACTGAAATAGCTGCTCATATCATATGAGTCATATGACCGATTTCACCCAATCAAATACGAGATACATCTTGTCAGACAGCTGTCAGACTTATTCCCTAATCACAGAGCACCGAAAATCGCGTTTTCGTCGAAAACTCAAAATTACATTTACATCGAACAATAACTAGTTTTCGTTTGACGTTTCAATCAGCTGGAAGACACTAGTCAAGAAACTTCTGTGTAAACTATTTTGTTTACAAATTTCGATCGCATCAATTAAAAAAATAAAATAAATTCAGACCATTTAAAGATATTATTACCCGATCAATTAAGTAGTGTAGAAAATGATTTTTAGTTGGGAGTTGAGACCTTTGTTAAGTTTTTACCGAATCAACGGAGTAGGACTAAACAGTGGATAAACAAATAAATAGTTTTTCCAAAAATGAGATTGGTGCAAGTGGCCCTAAGAAACACTTTTTTTCATATGCATTCTTTTTCGTTTAATACAAATTAAAATCTTTCTTAAATTGAAAAAGTGGCAATTTTGATCATTTATATCAAAGTTGCAATGCGCGCCCGAGGGAACACTGAAGTTGGGTTGCTTCTCTTTTCTAATCGTGAGTTCCTGGCATTGTTCTTATGCTACCTTTCCACCGGAGATTAACTGCGAGATTTAGTAAAGTTTCCGTAGATCCCTCATAAATCTCGGAATTTCTCATACAAAAGTTAAATCTCGTGAAAGGGAGATTAGAAATACATCTCTATTATCAACCAGGTTTGCATGTACAGTCCGGTTTGTGAACACACTTTACACAGCTCGAGATGTCAAAAATACAAGGCAAACAGAGCTGCATTTGACAGAAATGACAAATAGGACGTCAAAAAGTGGAAAAATGTCTCTCTTTCCCTCTCTCGTGAAACGTCACCCTAGTGTTACCTCTGCAAATTTTCAGAAAGAGTCCAAAAAAAGAGTCCTGGATGAAGAAAGGAGTCCCATTCCGATTTCAATATTTTCTTTCCTTTTTTAAATAAACAAACTCTTTAATTCAAATTCAGGTAAAACCAAATTCTTTCGAATTCAACTAATTAAACTGAACAATTTTGAATTATAGCAAAAATATCCTACATTTTTAAAAGGAGTCCGAATTCACTGATTTTTAAAAAGATGAGTCCAGAGTTCAGGCGCTCAAAAAGGAGTCAAAATCACTCTAAAGCGTCCCGAAAGGTCTATCGAATGGACAGAGCCAGATAGAATGCGTCAAGTTAATCTTCTTTATTTGGTGGAAACACTTCAGGATTAATTTTAAATCTCTTGTACTTAATCTCGGGGTTTATGTCCGGTGGAAACGTAGCATTATTGTTTTATTGGCATAGTAGAAAAATGGACGAAAACAACGCGACATACGATGTGTATGTCCATGTGTGGATGTATCCTAATGTTTGACAGGAGATTCAGATTACTTTCCATTAATCTCTCGTGTATATCTCGAAATATTATAAAATACAAATTTAAATCCCTTACATACGAGATTAAAAATTAATCACGAAAACTAACCAGGTTTGCATGTAGAGTCCGGTTTATGAACACGCTCTCCACAGCTCGAGATGTCAAAAAAAAAAAAAATAGAACAAACAGAGCTGCATAGACAGGGAACAAAAAAAGACATCAAAAATTAAAAAAATGGCTCTGGTGAAACGTCATTTTGTCTTTCAAATAGAGAGAGAGAGACAGAGAATACATCAACATAATAAATAAATAGTTGGCGCAACAGGTCTGGAGAGACCCTAGGCCTAGCTTCTCACAACCATTCGTTTTGTGTGAGTTTTTCATTTTTTTTTGGAACGAATGGAAGGGATCAACAGTTTTATGCCGACTCCAAACGGCTAATTGAGAAGCTCTTACAAGACATTTATACTCTCGGATGTTTGTCAGACGTTCGCGAGAGGTAGCGCAGCGGAAAAAAACCCTAAGTCGGAATTGGGTTTTTGCGGGATTCGAACCTGGGACTCCCGCATAGCAGTCCAACACACTAACCACTAAGCTACTGCGACTACATCAACATACTCTTCTTTTATTTGGTGGAAACACTTCAAGATTAATATTAATCGCATTGTACTTAATCCCGGGATTTGTGTCCTGTGGAAACGTATATGATGATCCGACATTTAAAACTGTACCGCGAGCAAGAACAAGTTGGCTGATTGCGGCAAAGTAAAAACTAATGGCGTTTTTCATTGAAGATCCGCGAGAATTGCCCTGAAATTTAAAATTGCTCTTTTCAATGAAATTCGTTGTAACCCTTTTGCAATAGTGGTAGGCAGCATTTATGTGAAGTTTGGTTTTCTGTTGCTACTTTTTTGTTGTTTTATAATATAAAAATTAATGTTTTATCGAACCAAATCATTTTATCTCTATCTCTTCTCCCTATATATATAAATATCAATTGCTGTACCGATTTGAATGATTTTTGTTTTGTTTTGTTCTACTTGAATCAGGGATGGTTTAGGAAAAAAGAAAAGTCGGAAAATTCTCAACATGTGGCGCTTCAATAATAATCTTCCATATTATACCTACAATTCTTTCGTTTTGAAACTCGATGACGATATAACTCGATAACTACTGGGCCAATTTTCAGGATTCTTCTTTTGTTGTATTCGTATTGTGGTATTTCAGGTTTAGGCAGTCTTAACTTTTGCACCCATTTGCATTGTTATCGATGTCCGAAACCACTCACCTGATTTCAATGACATTTTGTGGATGCGTATGACTGGTTCGAGCTTAAAAGATTGAATACTTTTGGACTAGATAGGTGTCAAGGGTGGCGATCTCCGTCGTTGTTGTATAATTTAAGATATTAATGGACATTGTCGAAATAAAGCACTTTGCAAAATGTGAGCAGGACTGAAAAAGAAAGGTACGAGCAAATCCGGGTGGGTACAGCTACATATAAAAGAGACTGACGTCCGGATGTGCACTCATAGCTCGGGAACGGATTGGTCGATTTTTATGGTTTTTGTTTTAAATTCGCGTAATTAAATTTGCACTTTACATTTAAAATCGTGAAAAGTTTGTCAATAATATGCAAAGAAAAAAAATCATTTGCAGTTGAGATTTTGTTGTGAACAGTTGGTGATATAATTAAAAAAATATACAATGAACCGTTTGGAAGCACTCTTTGAAGACGAAGAGGATACAAATAATGAACAAAGGGTTGTAAAATTAAGGACAAATTTTGAATTTGGAGATAATTTTTCAACCCTGGAAGGCTTTCGTTTAACGAAGACGAGTATTGAACGTGTTTTTTCAACAATTGGACGTAGGCTAAAGTTTGACAGCGAACGAAATAATTGCTTAAGTCCCTTGCAACAGATTCTATGCACACTACGTTGGATGGGAAATGGAGGGCAATATCATGGAGTCGCTGCTATGCACGGAAAAAGTAAAGCTACAGTCTGCAGAGTAGTTCAACGAGTTTCGGACGCAATAATCGAGGAATTGCTTGCAACCACCATTTGCTGTATACAAAATACTTCGGAAATAGCTACCCAATTTTTTGCTCAAGGTGAATACCCTTGTGAAGCTGGATGCGTTGACGGTACGATGATCAACATTGATGCACCCAACAAATGAAGAGCAGTTTGTTAATAGACATGGGAAGCATAAATTGAATGCAATGATGGTATGTGGACCGGAACGATCTTTCTATGCGATTAACGTAAGCTGGCCAGGCCAGGTAGTGTGCACGATGCAAGGGTATTAAGGAATTCCCGTTTGGCTGTGAATTTCAATTCAGGATATCGACCATTTACAAATGCAATACTTTTAGGGGACAGCGCTTATTCTTTGAGTGAATGGTTAATAACACCACTAAGAACAAATCCGGACGTTCCAGTGAAACAGCGTTTTAACCGAGCTCATAAAAAGACTAGGCGAATCATTGAAAATAGCTTTGGTATGTGAAATGTAGGAGCTTAAGTGCTTCCAATGTGGTTCTGTATATTTCGACCTTCAACATCTGCTTTGTTAAAGTTGTTAACTTGTCATCCTCCGATTTTCTTTTCCTTGTTAAATATTGCTCAAATTTCAGTTTGAATCGAAATTTATAGAGTATTAGAAACCAATTTTTTTAAGCCCAACAAACAATTTTACGACATTAAAACTTGCTCTATGTTTCGCGTTGGGTGCAATTAAATATAATAACATACACGCATACGTTTTTCGCTTTGCAAATTTGCAAAACACGATTATAAATGCAAAGTTCTCTTTCTAATTGGTGAAACACTTATATTTTTCACTTTCACTGAAAAAAGCAAAATGCAAAGTCGTGAGAACTTTGCATTTTTGGTGAAACACATCGCACTTTTACTTTGCAGGAATTATTTTTTTTGCAAATTTGCAAAATGAAAAGTGAAAAGTGTTTGGTGAAATAGGCCTCTGGAAGTTCCGTTTTTTCTTCAATGCAACATAGAATACGTAGAAAGAGAACTTTTACATTTTGTTCTTTTGATAGAAAAGGCAAATCTTTTCTTCAATCCAAAAGCCATAAATGTTGCTAGATGTTAACCAAATTTACAATTTCATTAAAAGTTCAGATATCGATTAGAACATGATTCAATTATCATTGAGAAAAGATGCAATCAAAATTGACAAATATCCCCACAGAAAGATAGAATAAATTCCACAGATACTAATAGACGCATTAAGGAAATAAAGATCCACGAAAATAGATTCCAACGGCATCGTCTATCACCAGTCTGACATGCCGCCCATTGTCCATGGGACTAGGGGTTAAAAAAGCGATTAAGTCATATTCGCATATGTGCTCGGTTCACGACACACACATAATACCCCATAGATAATTACTGCGGAAAACTTTGCAAATATTTGCAAACTTTTATTACAGTGTTGTCCTTTTGCCATAACCATTAAGAGACGTTATATGCAATTGATTCCCGCTTCCGGTCGAAATGGGTGGGCACAGTGGGCAGTTCGTTTGGGGCGAGATCCTCACGAGTGATTCGATTGCGGATTCATAAAGTTGACTTTTATTGTCAGCCGAGTATTTACAACTAAAGAGCATGATTAATAGACATTACCCGGGTTAATTATACCATTGAACTTGTAAGATTACACAGTTTTATTAGCGGCTGTTAGTTGATGCAGCTCATCGGTTCAATTACACAGTCATCGGGTTTGATGTTGGGCACGTGGTTACGTGTGGCTCTTCCATGCGAGTATATAGAGTGTTGATGTTACAAATGTCAAACAACAACATCGAGCAAGGCTGTCAACGCACTTTGAAGTCATTTTCCCAAGACGATCGGTCAAACTCGTTGACAAGAGATTACCTATAGGCACTCTTGGTGTAATGCTGTCATTAAACGTGGGGAATTTTCTAATGAAATATAAACTGGGTAATATTGGTATGTACGTGATGAACATGGCTCATGGAAACTAGCTGTCTTGTGTGACTCTTTTGACTGAGTTTGATGAATTTATATACTTTTGTTCGAATTGTGTTTGTACTTGGCGTTTGTGCTTTCATATGCAAATATTTGTGTATGCCTCGTATAGATTTTCACCTTTTTTTTTAATTTGTTTGTACGCTTAGAAGAGAGTGATAATATGATGTATAGGTGTAATCGCGGGTTTGGGATTTCCAGACATCTCATGAAGTGGATGCGGTATCTTGACCATATCCAAAGGGTCTAATAGAAATGCTAAATATTGGAAATAAATTTACTATCTCAACAGCTGTTCAGGCGGGCATTGTACGCAGATGAAACGTGACCACTTCTCTTACTTCATGGTGTGGTGTGTATCAGTTGATATTGTTGTTGCTACGATAAAGTCACACTTCATTGATTAGAGTAAATTTGCCGTTGAATTGTTATGGATTACATCTTTGCTCTTGTGCATTTATGCAGGCTTTTTTATCTCAATCCGAGTGGGAGAAACTGATGGAACGGAAAATCGGCTCTAAATATAAGTCTTAGAATTCCTAAAGGGTACTCCTGCATGGCTAACAAATGGCCATGAAAAATAATTGCCATTAAAAAAATTCTTCAAAAAACAATTCGCAAAAAGGGTAAACAAAAAATAGTTGTAAGGCTCTTCCAAGAAATGCGACGAAAAAACACTTCAGAAAACTCACAAAAGTTTAGCCAAAATCTGCTAAAACATATTCAAAATGTGTCTAAAAACACACCAAAAAACGCGAAGATAACTTCAGAAAGCGTCCAAAAACGAGTGAACAAACGCATCGAAAAAGCCTTTGAGGAACGCGTCCAAAAACTGGCCAGAAAAACGCCTCAGAAAATGGGCTCAAAACACCGTCAAACAATTTGAAAAAAAAAACGTCATAAAAACCTTTAAAATAAAGCAAAAAGCAAGTCCAAAAAGCTTCAAAAAATATTCGTAAAACTCATTCAAAATTCATCCAGAAATGACTGAAAAAACGCATCTAGAGCGAGTGCAAAACGCATCGAAAAATTCCTTAAAAAAATCGTCGTTAACACATGAAAAATTGTGTTGAAATTTAATTGAAAACTTAATTGTAGTAGAGCTACGTTACTTACTATATATATGTATGTACAACTCTTACATTTCGTCGACAAATACATTATTCTTAACAAATTGTATTCACAAACGCATCAAGAAACATTTTAGAAAAAGATGTGTCAAAAAGTACCTCCAAAAACGGGTCCAATAGGGCGTTAAAAAACTCACCTAAAAACATCTTAAAAATGTGTTCACAAGCAAATCATAGAAAAACTTTCAAAAACGGGCTCAAAAACTAGTTTCTAACACGCCTTCAAAAAGAAGTTCAAAAAAATTATCGTAAAACTCGTGGAAAATGCCTCAAACTGTTGAAAAAACAAGGCGGGGGGCTGTCCATATAAAATATTCACCTAATAATCTATTAAATTATAATGCGCCGTACTAATAACAAATTTTAGTACCGAATTTAAATTTACGGAGGCTCACAGTTGCGTAATTTGTATGGAAAATAAAGCGGGTTACCTACGATATCTCGAAAGCTAAAATCTCGAATGCAAAAATCTCGAAAAAACAATCTCAAATTAAAAAAATCTCGAAAGCAAAAATCTAGAAACCAAAATCTCGAATAACAAAAATCTCGAAAAAAAAAATCTCGAATTAATATTAATTCGAGATTGCTGCAATTATTAGGTGTCTTGTTTTTTTTATTTTTCCCAGGTAATCTATATAGATCATTGGTTTACATGCAACACAACAATTGTAAATGAACCCATAGTTGTTGTAATGCATGAAAATCAATAATCTCTATACGTATATCATCTGAGGAAAATAAAAAACGCCTATTCTCCCAACAACAATCAACCACGTGCAGTACCTACATTGTCCATGATGGGCGCTAGTTATCAGCTGTTATTTTTATTTTATTAAGTGATTTTTTTTTATGAGTTTTTTTGTATTGTTTTGATATTTTTTACTTTGTATAGTTAGTTGTATTTATGTATATATTCGATTTTGAAATTACTAATTTGTTACAATGAATTATCTGTTAGTTTTGTTTTGTTAAATTTTGATATTTTGTGATTGTTTTTCAAAGATGAATAAATTATTTAATAAACAGAACATACAATTTTATGTTTTATACGAATTTTAGCTCTTAAACTAGAAGCAAAAAAAAATCTCGAATTCACTTTTTATTTTCGAGATTTTTTCGAGATACAGTCTTTCGAGATTTTTGTACATTCGAGATTTTTGCATTCGAGATTTAAAAAAAAAAAATTCGAGATTTTTAGCATTCGAGTTTTTGTCATTCGAGATTACGTCATGATCCCAAATAAAGCCACAATGAACTACTAAAATTTAGAGTCGAAACTAAAAAATTTTATTGGTAAGGTAAACTTCTTGTTGTAACATAATTTACTCAAAGAAATGTCAAACGGCTAATCCCAATCTGACCTTTACTGCATTTCATCGCAGCAAGTGGGTAATTCCCGTCACAACAAGGCGCGTTTACCCGTATGATTGTCTAACTGGAATTGCATTTTGCATCCACGTCATATGCACACCCTTAAGTCTTTGGAAATTACATCAATTATGACAGGATAATCGGCAACTACTGGCATTGCATTGATACGTGTTTTTTATTTTTTCATTATTATTGTTAATTAATTAAAGCAGACTGCATTTGTTACATGCAAAGGCGCAATAATAACATTTCGAATACCATAATTGTATATTTAAACGTTAATACATTCTGACAGGTAAGCTGTCACAATTGTGACAGTGGTAGGTAGTTCTGCTAGCATTATTTATTAATTGTGTCTTAGATAATTGGAAAACAAATGTGAATGTGCAAAATATAAGCAGTTAAGAAAGTTGTAAACAGCTAAGGGTTACTTCGATGTTATTGTTGGAAAAGCAACAACAAGACCAACTGTCAATAATGACAACAACACACTAGGGATGTAAAATATTTTGAAATGTCCTAAAACGATTGAATTTAAAGACTGGAAGTTGGAACTCGTGTACTTCACCTTAAATATTGTTCTTTTAACTTAAAAGTCTTAAGGTGAATATCAACGTCTTTGATCAATCCATGCATTTTTAAAAAAAACTCTGCCTCAGACGAAAAAAATCAGATTCAACCAGGAATATCATTGCTAAAGGGCACATCCAAACTTTTTATCCCTTTTTTAATTGAAGTGGAAATGGATTTCAATTTCACCTAATCGATGACAGGGGCGATACTGCTCCCATAGGATTATTCCCTTGCACTTATGCATGGTCTGGTCAGGCAAGCAAATACAACATCCCATTTGTAGGCATTCAATAAATATCAATTAATACTCTATTCACACCGCAACGCACCGAAAATAGAGTTTTCGTCGAAAATTCGAAATTGCATTCACACCGAACACGATCTTATTTTCTTTTGACGTTTCAATCAGCTGTGAGACACTAGTCGTGAAACTTCTGTGTAAACGATTTTGATTACAAACTGGAATGCATTAATTAACAAATAAATTTAATTAATTAATTAATAAAAAATAAATTAATATAAAGGAGTATTTAAAACTAATATCAGCCGATTAATTAAAAGTGGAAAATGATTTTCCGTTGTGACATTTGTTCAGTCAACTGTTGTGCGGGATATTGCAAAAGGTGTGTTTGTTTTAACAACCCAAAGATCGGAAATCGTTTTCGTGGAAAACGACTTGAAACTTCTCGTTTTGACAACTAAAATACCTATGTATGGGAAAACATCTCTTTTCGATAGAGTTTTCGCGAAAAGCAGGTTTTCGGCTCGGTGTGAATAGGGTATACCTAACAAAAAATGTTTCCTTCCATATGAGACAATTATTAATCCAACGTGTTTTGAATGGAAGGGTAGTTAAAAGACTCTTTTAATGTCTTTTTCCATTGGGATTTTGAGATTTTGCTCTCAGATTTCAGATTTTTCGTGCCCAATGGAACATAAAATGAGATTTTTCTTTCCTCGCATTTGTGGTGGTCGCAATTGGCCGTCTAGTTTGAATCATCTTTGGTCAGAACTGTTAACTAACTATTTCCCGTGCTTATACAAAAAAGAAAAAAGAAAAAAAATCCGATAATATTATACCTAGGAATAATAAAAATCATTGACAGCAAATAGAGCCGCAATCTATATATTAATACGGAGTTGCCTTAAACGTGTTTCCCCCCTTTTTTCCTATTATAAGTCACATAAATATGCCAACACTATATATATTTGGGTAGGGGACAATACATAGAAGTGCACAATACAAAAATTATCCACAAATTATGAATTAAAGCAGGTAAATTTAAGCGAATTGCATGAAATTACAACAACAACAACATGGCACCCGCGTAAAGTTAATTCGCAGTTTTTCTAGAATGAAAAACGTGAAATGCAGTTCGATAGACAATCGTTTGTAGCTGTTTGTAGTGAAATTCTTTTCGTTTGTAGTTCAACCGTTTGAAAGTTAGAACCATTTGAAAAAACAAAATCCCAATCCCTTAAAACCGTGTTATTTCTGAAACCGCAGCTAGCAAAGTGATAAAATTTCTAAATGTTATTTTCGAAAGTGTTCGACATTACTAATCCAATAAAATTCAAATTGTACCAATCGGCCAAACGGTTTATGATTTATATGAAATTTAAGCAAAATGTTGGCTTCTAACTTAAGGTCCCCATAACTCTAAAACTGTTGAACAACAAACGATGAAACTTTGCATATCTATTCTATGCACCCTTTTCTACCTGTAATATAAAATAGAAGACAGCCCGCATTACTGGACACTTTTTATTCGCAATTTAAGGAAAATCTAAAATGGTTTCGATTGCCTATTTTTAAGCCCTCCGATATTTCCCCTTCACTTCCCCTTCAAAAATTAACTTATAGAATAAATTGGTCGAATTTCGACCACGGGGCGACCCCTATCAAGATAAATATCCTGTGAAAAAGACGCGTTCGAGAAAATAAAAGCCAATTTTACGTCCATCAGCGATGAAGCCTTTGAACCAACTTAAAGTTAAGTCCTAATGGTAGGACAGGGTCGAAACGTGTCTCTAAGCTCACGTTTATTGGTATTTCGGAAAGAGATGCAATATGTACATACTCTGCTAATATTTAGTTAGAATGTGGGCAAAGCTTATTGAGTAAAGGCTTCAGTTGCTGTAGACACTTTGTTACAGATCGGTATATTAAAAAAAAAACTGTGTAGTCAAGAATTTTACCAGAAAAAGTACAATTACGGGATAGAGTCTAAAATGTTGTTTAGAAACAAAAATGCGCACAAATTGGTTTTCAATTCAAATGGGTATTTTGACTATAGCACCCATCACATGGTCCTGTCCTTAAATCCGGTCTAAGTTAAGTCGGAATCGAACATATTTCAAGTCCACTATCAGGCAGCTACTAAGCGAAACATTCTCAATAGAGGCAGAAGGGTTCGAAATTCCAAACGAGCCTAAGCTTTCAATAGGTAGGTATTTCGGAGAATTTCTCTCCCTATAAGTATTCCTCACGACTTAAGTCGACAATTCAAATAAATACTGGGAGTGAGTGCCGAATACTTTTCCATTCATGCATTGAGCAAATTAAAATTGAATCCGTAAACAGTTAATACAAAGTAAAGTATTTTTTACTTGACATTAAATAAAAGAACTGTGTGCAATAACCTAGAATGCCCACTTAAACTTAATAAGCGAAGATTTATTAACAAAACTGACTTCTGACTGCATGAAAGTATGACTTCACTTCCAAGTCGAATAATCTCCGTCTAGTGCATTTCGCACGGAAAACTGATTCACGGTTTGTTATGAATGACTATCCGCAAACTTGTTGACGTCCCTTCAGACGTACCCCGAAAACCTTCAACTAACCACATAATTAAATAAATCATCACGCAGTGCACATCCCAATCAAAAGAATCTCAGACATTCCATCAAAGTGAACGTCAGACTGGAGATGGGCTAGAAAAAAGCGAACAGCAGCCTTGGCCTTAAAAGGGCTTAGAGGTTAACACGCCTCGGAGAATAAACAAGTGTTACACATGCACGTCTGCAGATGGTGCCCTTTACTTTTCACTCCAACCCATTCGATGACACACTCACAGATACGAGTATTTTCCTTCTATACAAACACAAGGTAACCAAAGTCATCGATCTTCTCTCGATCGGTCAGGCGGAGGCAACAAGCCCGAAAACCAATCAAGTATACATCTTACAGCAAGTCCAACACTGCCGGTCATTTTGTAAATTTTATGTAAACATTAAGCCGATTACATCTTGGCCCAGACGGAAACTGGCAGCAGCGCAAATGACCTTAAGATGGGCGAACTCGAATTAGCCCAGTTAAGTGTGGTAATCTCCTTGTTTATGTGGGTTTTTTGTTGGTTTGCGACATGGAAACATGTTTACCTGTAACCTGTATATCTGAGATAGGAATGATAACCACGTGTTATTATCGTAATTCGCATTCGCAGGCGCAAAGAATGTATGTCGATTTTGTTCTGTAACTTTGGAAGGCTATTCCAATTCTTGAGTGCAGAGATGACTAATTGCTCAAGTTGCTCTCTATATTTGAGCCAATCTGTTTCTCGAAGATTTTTTATATGAAAGAAGGAAAGGATGACCCTCATAGGTCATTGTCTGGGTTGGATTGAATATAGGTACCGGTGGTCTGACCGGGAGCAAAGTAGATGGTCAACTGAGAGCAGAAACGGTGGAAAGAGAAGAGGTGCAAACTGAGGTCAGTGTAATAATTGCAGGAGATTTAATTTTATTGTAAAAATTTCCTTTGTAGAAATAAACCCCATCAATTCAGCAGTTTGAGCGGGCGCCTTTTATTCTTCCTGCAATCGAAAACACCTTCATATAATATCTGGCAGAAATCCATCTCATGATATTAATCAGAGAAAAATTTGTTTAAAGAGGTTTTGTAGCTTCAAGCTTTTATTGTATACTAGTGTGCCCGGTGAACTTCGTTCCGCCCAATATTGACTTTTAGACCGAAATAATTTTAATCTGGAGCATTCACTATTCCACCAGAAACTAATTTTTTTGATTCAAAATTTTGTTGACAAATACGATCTCACTCAATACTACGATCAAATTTAAAAAAATAAATAACAAAATGTATGGAAAATCAATTTCTACGAATTCTCCAATTTCCATTTTCTTTTTCGTCGTATGAATCTTTCTTAAGCGTAGACAAACAAAACAAAGAAAAGATAGCTGAAATCGGACGATCCGCTCTCGAGTTCCTTCATAATATGAAGCGTCTCTTTCTCCTCTTTTCAGAAATGTGCAATATTTTGTGGTAGGTGTTACCATCTCTGAGATTGAAAAGGAGACGCACGGAAAATTTAAGACGCTTAAATGTGAATGGCAAATCGTTCTGAACAACCGGAGTTCGAGCAATGAGAATGTTTGCCTTTAAATTGTCCCCTTTTGAAACCGTCACATGGATGACATTTAATTTGAGATCCTTCACCATCAAATGAAACGCGTTCCGTTACAAACGTTCCGTGTTTGACGTTGTGCAACCAATTTTTTTTTTAGGAAGAGAAAGAGGGATAGGAAAGAGTTTGTGGCGCAGTTGATATTCTCCACGAGTGGCGTCCTAATAGCTAGGGGAGAGTTGTTGATATTTGTGTTCGCTTATAATTCACTTAAACTTATTCGTAGTTTTTTATTTGTGAAAAATGTTTCGTGGTACTGGCTCGGATTTGAACACGTAACCTCCCACTCAACAAGCGAACACTCTATCACTGCGCCACGGCCACCCGCAAAGATAAAGAGCAGCAAAATATATCCTTTCTTGGGCCCATGCGAATTTAAACCAAAAATCATAAAAATCGACCAATCCGTTCCCGAGCTATGAGTGCACATCCGGACGTCAGTCTCTTTTAAATGTAGCTGTACCCACCGGGATTTGCTCGTACCTTTCTTTATAAGTCCTGCTCACATTTTTCAGAGTACTTTATTTGGACAATATCCATTATTATTTGGAATTATACAACCTTAGAAATACCTATCGTTTGATTTTATGTTTGAAAAGGAGGTTGGTGCCACAACCCCTTTTCCTATCCCACTTATAAAGTACCAACTATAGGGTCCAAAACTATCCTATCTTTCAAACTGGAAGCAACCATACCCATTCACAAAATTTCGATCAACTCGGTTGAGCTGTTTCGGAGATCGAAAACAGCGCCACCTACCAGGTCGAAAAGTATTCTACCTTTTAAGACTGCCAAAATAAAAGAAGAGTCATGAAAATTGGCCCAGTGGTTATCGAGTTTCACCCTGAACGAATTATGGGTATAGTAATAGAAGATAATTGAATTGAGCTGAAAAACGGAATTACGCCTACAGCGCCACATGTTGAGAATTTTCTGACTTTTCCTTTTTTCTAAACCATCCCTGATTCGAGTCGAATAAAACAAAACAAAAATCAGTCAAATCCGTCGAGCCGTTCTGGAGCCTTTACCCTACTAACGCACAGCAATTGAATTTTATTTCATCCAAAATTTGAAGGGAAAATCGGGTAGGTCCACACGGAAGTTGGCCGCCTAGTTTGGATAGTCTTTGGTGAAGGGTTTTTCAATTAGGACGGGTCGATGTTGGAATGGAATAGAACAAGCTGTTTGTTAGATACGAGTTTTAACGAAATTTTTGTGGATGCTTGGCAACTGTTAAACCTGGTGTGGGTTGACGTCGCCCCATATACGGCAATTTTCCTTGTTTACATAGCCATTCCTCCAAACATGCGCCTCGTAGTTAGAAGTGATTTTTCGGCCAAAATTGGGGTCCTCTTCCAAACACTTCGAAGCCCAGTAAGCTCCTGGGTCAGTTGAATCTTTTACCGTTGTAGGACCAGGCCTCGACGAAAAATTCGCTAAGTTAAAGGTATAATTTCTATACCGTATTTGCTAAAAAAGGCTTTGGCTAAGATTTTCTAAAAGAGGGTGGGTAGTTGCCTAGTATTCTCGTCGACTAAACGTTAGATCAAATCCATTTTTCGGCCTTGGTATAGCTGCACTAAGTCAGCACCCAAACATCGATATATTCTGCTAAATTGCACAAACTATTCCACGTTCCAACAAGCATTAATCACTTGAACGTGTTCACGTCAACGGGTCCTTCTAGCTAAAGCAAAAAAAAATGCATTTTCAATGTCAATATGTGATAATCTGGAAATCCTTTTTACAGCACTACAGTTTAGTATCCTCTTAAAATTCACCCGTCACAATTCGTTTTGTACGTAGAAACAACATTTAACGAAACACGGATAAAGGAGAATCTCCGCTTAAAGCTAGAGAACAAACCAGAAACCACTACATTGCATAACAGCATGCGCTCGGTTTTGTGGAAATCCTCAACAGAGACGTTCAAGTTCATCAGAGTGTTGTGTCTGAAGGAGACTGTAAATTATGTCTCGTTGCTATCTGATGAAGAAGGATACCGGATACGAGTTTTCTGTCGATGGGATGCCGGCGATAACAAATCGCAATCGATTTGCGATTGAACTTGACACAATATCCGACATTGAAGTGTTTTAGCACGTGTTCTTATTGATGCAAATTTATTGCGATCACTTGTTGTGTTGTGGTGTTTTCGGAAGAGTTTTCTGGGTAATTTAATTCAAAATCACTTGCATAATGGTCACAGATTGATGGTGACTTATGGAACGAAGATGCTGTGCTGGTAACTCTAGGAACGATTTTTAATGGGGTTTGAAGCGACGACGACGCTGTCTGTTCGAATTCTTCCGTAAATTATTTAGAAGATAAAGGGAGTTTTCCGCCCAAAGTGCAAATATAAATTTGAATGTACTTACTTGCAGTATATGCCGATATGCGTTGCGTTAAGTTTTAAAAGATGATGCGGAGGATTTAGTGAAAGAAAGACGTTTATGCGGTCGAAAAGTTCATAAAGTTAATAATTTGATCGAAGTTGCCGACAGACATTTGTCTCGCTTCGAGAAACGGCTACCTAAATGATGAAACGTAATAGTATATTTATTAAATAAGATGTAAATTAAAACGAACAGGAGGATTTCCGGTAATGAAATAGGTAGTAGAGTCTAGAATCCTTTTAGCCAGCCACATACCTTATTTCCTATATTTGACGAAATTCAACTTTGACATTTCGTTACGTAGCCGTGTCCCGAACGACGGATAGGTAAATAAGAACAGCCTAATTTTTTTGTTATTATATTCATTAAGTTTAATAAATTTGTAAATTTCCATTTCTATATATAGAATTATAAGTTGATATTTTAATATTTTGATCGATATCCACGATTTCGGATTTGATGGATTCGTATTGCCCAAGGAAGGACATTGGCTACTTTTTGTCGAAAAAAAAACCACTTCAAGGGTCCGAAATAGGAGATGTTTTTATGTCGAACCGCACTTAAAAAAAAAATACACTGGTTAGAAAAACGAGGAGTGTCACTTCAAATACAACAAAAATCATTTTTAAATTTTTTAAATTATGTATAATATTGATTCATTTTGGCGGTTCCCAGTCTAATTTGATCATGCCGCCAGTGAGAAAGTCAAACCTTTCGCGTCGCAGTCGTAATGCACGACGTATGGAGTGTTACCAGGCGCTTTAAGTAAAATTCCCCATCACAGACCTTACAATTTCCCTATTTCCTCATTCTCCGTGGTCCCCATTGATTCCCCACAATCAAAATATTGAGTTAAACTGACTGCTTCTTACAAATTGTTCACCCAAGTTTAAATACAAAAACTAAAATGCAGTTACATTGAACCAATGCATATTGAATATGGCTCATTTTGCAATCAGTAAAACTTATAAATATAATGATACCCGCTACTTTAGCATTGCACTGAGCCAAAGCTAAAATAATTGAGAACAATTAGCTAATTGGGTACTTCAGCAAAACCCTGGTTTTATTTAAAAGGGATTATTGGAGGTAAGTACTGACATTTTTAATATTTTTTTATTTTCCCCTTTCCCCTTTTCCCCTTTCGTCAAATTTTCGATTGAAATCACCCACAAAATGAAGAACTCCCCACGAACTGGCAACACTGGTATGGATACTGTTCATGAAAACGAAAATCCAGAGAAAGGCTCAGATTGGAAAACAATCGAGCGAAGATACCATAACTTCGAGAAAGATTATCACAAGAACAACAAAGCATCCCGAGATCTATCTCTCAACAGGGCAATATGAATCAGCAGAACAGCACATGCTGTTTTTATTATCTATCTATATGTGTTCGGAAACAAAAGACGCTGCATATCGACTTTGAAATTTATTGATGATTCGAAGACCCGCCAGGTGGCGTGGTTGATCGAGTTGCCAATGACGCAATCCATTTGCGATTGCGTTTTGTTATTCCAATTGAATTGGACGGACTTGCTATTGCGTGACTTCTGATATCGAAAATTTGCGTTCTGAAAAGTGAGCTTAACCCAATGCAATGGATTTCGTTCCGGTACAACTGGATTTGGGCAATTTGTCGCACTATTTCATATTGTAAGTCGGCTTAGTTATAATTTTGTTGCGCAACCTCAATGTTGCCTTTGAATGTTAAAAATCTCAGTTCAAATGTCATTCAATCGACGATTTTAAGGGGAAAATTCATAGGATTCCGTTTATTCCGTACTATTTGACATTCGTATTCAAATTTAATAAGTCGCAAGGACATTCGATGTATGTTTGATGTGGCATCAATCTTGAATTCCAATGTTTCTCACATGGTCAATTGTATGTGGCTGGCTCACGTGTCGGCAAAGACACCGCTTTGTACATGTACACGTCCAAAAATAGAACGAAAAATATACCATAACGCCATTCAACGAAAAAGCGGAATGTTGGCCGACACCTCGTCAATCATTGTGCTTTGATTGAAACAGATCGACGGAATTATTATCTTCATTACATTTACTTTGACTTTGAGCGGAACGAGGTTCGCCCGGACAGGTAGTAGATTATTCCGTTTTGTGGCTAAGATCTCACTAACATTTGGGTTTTTTTGACACTTACGGTCATATTATTCACTCCGGGTGTAACTCAGGTTTAAGTTAATTTTACACCCGAACATTAATCCGAATTTTTTAAACCCGACAATTTAAACTTAAGTCCATATTATTCACTGAAAAACATGCATTAAACCCGCTGGGTTAAAGATGGATTTAAATGCGGATTTAAAAAACGTTAACCCGTTTTTAATCCGGTTTAAACTTACGTAATGTCAAATTTTACAAATAATGACATTTGTTTTTTGTTGTTTATCACATTTTATGGGAAATTGTTTTTGGTTTTTCATTTTTATTAAAATAAATTGAAAAATAACCTAAAATGAAAGGTGTCGGCAAAGTGAATGATGAGGACTACAGCAGCCGTGATCGCGAAATTGAAAGTCTGTCACCCGTCGACGATGAAGCAGATAGAGAAGACGAATGAATGAGATTTTTATTTTTCCTTTTTTAATAAATTAATAATAATAAAATAATTAATTCAAAAAACTATTAAGTTAAAAGATGAAAAAAGAACGCAACATATTTTTTTTATTTTCTTTTTTTTATTATCCGCTGACGACGAAGACATCAGCATTTCGTCAATATCGAGAATGAAATCCATTTTTTCCGCGTCTTGATCCTTTTTTTTATTTTATTTCAATTTGTATTTCCTGCCTCCTGCAAGCGAAGAAATGTCAAATATGTGACCTAAATAAAGGAGTGAATATTATCAAATTGTGTTTTAATCCGAGTTAAAGTATTTAAACTGGTCTCCGGAGTGCAGTTTAAATACAATCGGATTAAACGCTGTCAAGTTTAAAAAAATGGGTTTATGTTCGGGTTTAACTACTGAATATTATGGACTTGGGTTTATTTTTTGGGTTAAACTCACTTAAATCCGGGTTAAGACTTTAACCCGGATTAAAGAGAGTGAATAATATGGCCGTTAATAGCAAAGAGCTTTACAATATTTAACGACTTTCGGTTAAAATAATAAGAAACTGTTGTTAAAAGTGGAAGAGGAACGGATAAATATATTTTTCTTTTATATAATTGAACTATTACGGGTGGAGAAACATTTGATGTTATCAAAACTGCTCCTTGTCTTGTTGTTGATTTATCATTTTCGAACAGCTTGTTTATCCACTAAAGTTGTAATTGTTTCAGTCAATCCTGTGTCCTTCTTTTTGTTCTTTTGTTGTGAAACTGTGCCCCTCGCTAACTGCTTCACTTTACACACTCCAAGCTGGTTGTGGTCTCCTTCCACTTGTCCGCGCCAGTGCTGCCATTACACAAAAATTAATCCGGACCGATTTTTTTTCTTAATTCGGTCAAAATTTAACATACGAATTGTTGACAAGAAATTCGGTCCGAAATAAAATATAGAAATATTCCAATTGTAGTTTCAATTCATTTTAAAGCTTTGCATTAAAGAGTTTTGCACAAAACGGAACTTTCAATCAAACAGTCCAAGCTTCAGCGAATGATAAAGGTTTTGCAAAGGATCTCTTTTGACAGACTTTTGAAAGATTGCGCCTTTTGCGTGCTTTGCGTGCTACAGAAGATGACTATCTGCCTTCCTGGAGACAGTCATAGATAAATATCAATATAACAGATCCTGCTGTCATAATATTTTCAAACGTCTGTAGGTATTCGAGAAATATTCCAACGAACACCTCTAAATTAACCTCTCACCTATAATTAGGGTAGCACTTACATGTACACCTGCAAAGGTACCCCAGTAACAAGATTTGTTACACTTGACTGGGACAATTAAAACACCCTTGCAATTATTATCACATTTCTGACATACGTAGCTATAGCTAATGACCGCCTCTTTAGTGATTTATGTACTTTATCGCTGACCTTTCTGTCATAATCGATTTTAATGCGATCGAGAAAATGTTGTTTACGATATACAGGCAGGCGATGATTCAATTATAGCCACTGGCAGTGACTTCGAGGCATGTCAATTAAGCCTTACGCTGCTTACTTTTAACTTTTGTCTGTCTTTCCAGGAATTCTAAAATGCGGCACTATCGGCTTGGGTCTGCTTGGCGTCGCAATTCTAGTTGCGGTCTTGAATCCAGTTCAAATGGTGGCCGACTACGTATGCAAAGATATCTAAGACATCCCTTCCCACTGCCGTTCTAAGCTCGCTTTTCCATTTCAGAAATTAACGCTATACAAAGGCTCCTTCCTGTACAGGTTGTGGCAAAAACCACCTCTCGACGTCTTCATCAAGGTGTTCCTGTTCAATGTGACCAACTACGACCGTTTCGTGCAGGGACTCGATGCGAATCTTAAGCTTAAAGAAGTCGGCCCCTATGTGTATCAGGAGTTCTTGGAGAATCACAACGCCACGTTCAATGCAAACAACACCCTCAGCTTTAATCCAAAGCGATATGTGAAATTTATTCGGGAGAAGTCTATAGGCGATCCCCATGTCGATACTATCGTCTCACCCAACATACCCTACATGGGAGTGACGTCGGCAGCCTCTAGTCTCTCGATGTTTATGGCATTTGCCGTGCGGACGTTGTTGCGGCGATTCGATGCGCAAATAATGCTGAAAATCAGTGTGCACGAGTATCTGTGGGGCTATGAGGATCCACTTGTGAAAATTGCCTCCAAGTTGGCGCCAAGTGTGATAAATTTCGAGCAGTTTGGACTTCTCGACCGGGTAAGTGGGTCTAATGGCATTTTGCGGCAAAAACCTCTCTAATTGTGTACACATTAAATACGCCGAGACAGATGTTTGATGAGGGTAACAATTTGGTGACGATTAATTTGCCAAAGATACCTGACAGCAGAAAGCAGCCGGATGAGGGTTCGACCACCGAATTGCCGAACATAGATTATGAGTTCGATAACTTTGAGCCGGTGGTGAGGGAGTTCTCGATAGACAACTGGAACGGGGGCAAAGGACTGAAACAATGGGGCTACCTGGAGGGCTCAGTGTAGGTAAAACCACTTGTGTCGTCTGGTGAGTTGGTAAATTGAATTTGTTTTTGCAGAAATACCGAGTGTAACACGTTGCGGGGATCGTTCGATGGCACTCTGTTTCCTCGGCAGATGGCACAGGGCGATACGTTTCGGGTGTTTAGGAAGGCTTTCTGTCGGGCGCTGCCGGTTGTCTACTCGCATCCTGGTAAGTAAGTGTTGGGGACGGGATGTGAATGGTAATCCATTTTGATTGAAATTGCGAAAATGCTCTGGCATTCAGTGAGAGAGCGGGTTATGGTTATCGAATTTTGCTTTCGTTTTTGATTATTCTACAGTTTTAATGGAAGCTCTCGTGAGGGCTTCGAATGGAAATAAAGTGCGCAACTGAGTGGTTTTGGTGGTTAAAATGTGTTGATGCAGCTGCAATGAGGATAACACCAAACACCTGTCGACAACGGTAACTCTGCTCTCGAGGTGCAATCCTATTTTAACAGATAACAGAAAACAGATAACCCACTTTCGATTGCAGTGTAAAGGACCAAGTTATATATTGATTGGATCAATTTGCCTCTTCCATTTTCAGGTTCACTCGACGGTGTTGACGCGTACTTCTTCAAACTGGCGGACTATGCGTTCGATTCGAACGCTTCAGATCCACAAACGTCCTGCTTTTGCAAGGATAAAATGTGCCTGAAAAAAGGTCTGGGAAAAATCACGCCCTGCTATTACAGTGAGTAACTTGCTCGTATTTGAACGACAATTTCAATAAATAAAAAAATAATTTCTAGACATTCCGAGCGCGATTTCGTTTCCTCACTTCTACAATGCGGACCCGAGTTTATTCAACCGCATTGAAGGCCTGAAGCCCGACGTTGATAAACACGGCACGGAGGTTGTCATTCAGCCGGTAAGTGAAGCTGTTTTTTTTCTTTTTTGTATAATCCTCAAAACGAAACCGTAATGCTGATGACAAATCGGATACAGCGAAATGTAAGAAATATGCTAATCGGTATCGATAACATTATTGACGGCAACCGATTGTTTCCTTACCGGTTTAATGGTTGAGGTCAGCTTGGTAGCCGCAATTACACCATTAAATGGTTTATGTATTTATAACGAGCCATAATTGTAAAACTTAATTGTTACATGTGTTTCTGTGTAATTGCAGCAACTCGGGGTGCCGATGAGAGTCTTTACCCGCTTTCAGGTAAATCTACTGATGGATGACATCAAGTTTAACTCGGAGATGAGTGCGTTCAAGAATATGGTGTTGCCGATATTTTGGTTGGATATTGTGAGTAGTTAATTAATTGTTTAAATTGGATTTTTATTAGTGAGTATGCAAGTTCAGTATTTATGGGCCGTAGTTGAGCAATTAAGAGATGTAGGATCGCAGGGAAATCATTATAACTACGTTTATTCCGTATTAGTTATTACTTTTACAATGGAACTAAAAATGTTGATGGAACAAATGCGACGTTCATATCAACTTTTGGAATTGTTGCTTTATGCGGCTCTCACGATGAGGCAACAAGCAACAAGCAACTGGCAATAGGAAACACGCGATAATATCGCAAACAATTATTTTACATTGAATCAAGTTAGAGGTCTCACACAAAGGCAACTCGATATCGGTCGAACGAAAAATGTTGCTGATTGCGGCAACATTATTGCTGGCGATACACAGCGCTATAAAGTGTGTTTTTTTGAGCTTCGATCTCAGCAAAGCGAAGTAAAGTAGGATTTTCAACTACGCAAATACCTACAACAACTACTGTGAGTTCTCGAGTTGTCAAGTAGAGCGTAATTGTTGTAATTGCGTGCGGAAATCCCTACTTTACTTTGCTGAGATCGAAGCTAAAAAAAACAGGCCTATAATATCGCGTCTTAGTATCAATATTTGCGAGCACGAGTAGTGAGTAATGACAGGTCGCTAGAGACTTTTGCGCATTTTACCACGTTTTATTCAATTTTGAAGATATTTCAGGCAATACAGTTTATAATAAAAAGTTTGTAGGAATATTGGAAAAATATCCAAATATTTCCACCATTATTTATTTAATTAGTAAATGCAGGGTGCACCAAATATTTTCTTTTATTTTGCCTCTTTATTCTTAAATTTCACCACATTGGTAAAATCGTATTCGACGACTCCGAGTCGGATGACATGGCAGCTAGAAAATTCTGGCAACACTGTTGCTTCAATGGGAGAAGCACTTTTAATCACAGTGTACAGAGTGGAGACGTACCTATTCTTCTTAGTTTAAGAAAGTTCAATATTTACTACTTTGTTTTGCCGCCATTTTGGTAAACATTAGTCTTGACAGTTCATATTTGGCAGTCGTGAAGTAGACACGTGGCAAATTTATTATGGAAAAATATTCGATAAACCAACATATGCCAATAGGATGTTACAGCTAGTCCATGACAACCCCGATTTTCATGAAAAAATCATAATGAGTGACGAGGCACATTTTCATTTGAATGGATATGTGAATAATGGAAAACCCTCAAATTATTCATCAGTCACCTTTGCATCCATTAAAAGTTACAGTCTGGTGTGCAATTTGTTCAGGAGGAATCATTGGTATTACTTATTTGAAAATGAAAACGGCGTAATGGTAACTGTAAATGGGGAGCGATATCGTGATATGATTGAAAACTTTTTAACGCCACAACTTCATGTTTTGGGCTCTGGACTTCTTTTTGTGGGGATATCTGAAAAGCAAGGTTTATGCAAACAAACCAGAAATGCCTGATCAAAAAATAAAATAAAAATAGTTGGCGCAACAGGTCCGGAGGGACCCTAGGCCTAGCTTCTCACAACCATTCGTTTTGTGGGAGTTCTTAATTTTTAGGACGAATGGAGGGGATCCATAATTTTATGTCGAGTTCAAACGGGCAATTGAGATGTACTTTCATGAAAGTTATATTTTCGGTTTGTCCGACGTTTACAAGACAGTAGAAAAAAAAAACTTAAGATGAAATTTGTGATTTTTTGAGTATCGAACCTGGGGCCCCTCGCTTAATATTCCAACACACTAACCACAAAGTCGGTGCGTGGATTTACTTGGCAGGTTTCATTTATAACTTTATTATGTAAAGAATTTTGACAGTGATTACACCAATTATTAGAGTAGGTACATTAAGATCTTATGTTTTTGATTGTTTCCAATCTGTACACTGGAAATCCAACCTATCTTCCAAACTTGAACTACAATCGGAAGAGCTCCAAAGAAATTGTAAAGGTTTTTTTTTTTTTTTTAAGTGGGCGTATACCACACTGCTTGAAAGGAAAATCTGAAGTTTACGATTTTTCGCAGTGTATACACCACAGGATCGGCCATTGTGCGAGATTTCACCATTCTAGGATGGCAGGAAGATGATTAATAATTTGTATGATCCGTCAGTGAGTTAGTCTTGCATTTTTGCACGAGACAGGACAGAGGGATCCTTTTATACGCAGTCAATGCTAATAAAGGCGTAAGAATGAGATCACAAATCAGATGCTTAAGGTGTCATGAATGTTCTACCCATAACTTTAGATACGTAAAGCGTAAATAAACACAAGTTCCGGCTACCAACAATTCTCCAATCACATGAAAAAAAAAATATTTCCGATTCAAAACATGCTAATTAAGTGTGCTAATTAGTTTCAGTAAATTAAACCAACAATTCATCTCTCATTTATACGAAATAAATAAATAATTTTCCATTCATCACTTCACAGCCATTTTATTTTATAAGAACACGGAATATCGCTAACCATCGCTATAAAAATTTAAACATCCGGAGCTTTCCCATAATTCCTACTACGTAAACAAGATGGCCGACCAAAATACATGTCACTTTTTTTTGCTTGTTAGGTAATGTTGTTCTTTCAGTCAGACGGCTATTTAGTATTTAATTTTCCATTCCCTTATATTGAATATGAAAGCTGAATAATTTAGGGAAATTGCTGTTGACGTTTTGAAAGTCGAAATAGGTCTATTGGCGTACCTATTTTCCCAAGGGAATTACTAAAAATCTTTCAAATTAAAAAAAAAATTGAGCGAAACTCTCTTAGAGAACTGACAATATACTCTAAAGTACGTGGATAGACCAGTTTTGCCAGGCGCAGTAAGTAAAATTCCCTATCACAGACTATAAAATTCCCCTTTTTCTCCATTCTTCGTGGTGGCATTCCCCATGGATTCCCCACAATCAAAATATTGAGTAAACTGACTGAACTGACTGAATGAACCTTTGCATATTTATTATGGCTCATTTTCCAATCAGTCATACGATTATAATGATACCCGCTACTTTTGTAATTTCTAAAAAAAAAAAAAAAAATTATTGAGAGCGTTCTCTTTCTTGGTTCAAAATTTTAGCCAGCTATTGCTTTTGTGACGGCGTTCAGTCGAGTAAATTCTAATTTTCCTGATTACGTTTTTTTATTTTTCAACTTTTAGTTATGTTTAAGTTTTGAGACACATTGTGGCTCGGAGCATTGAGCCAAAGCTAAAATACTTGAGCCATACATTACCCAATTTGGTACTCCAGCACAACCCTGGCTCCATTAAAATGGGATTATTGGAGTTAAGTACTGACATTTTTAATATTTTTTTTATTTTTTCCGCATTTCGTTCTTGAAGAGGGAAGATTCCCCTTTTCCCCTTTCGTCAAATTTTCGATTGAAATCCCCCACAAAAAGGGGAATTCCCCACGACCTGGCAACACTGGGATAGACTTCGATCGAGCCAATTTGAGCCACTTTCATCTTTGACATTTAATCCATATCACAAATAAATTGTTTGCAATATATGCATTATTCTAGAAAATTTCACCACAGATTTTTTTTTACTCTGTGCATTTGATTTTTGAGTCGGATTTTGAATGTTTCTTGTCATTTGTCAACTTTTTGCATTTGACATATTTATCAGTAGTTGCCGGTTGAAATTCTGTGAGCTGTTTCCAGCCAAGAGAGAAACTACTCGTTACTCGTCATTTTGCTGATTTTCTATTTTTCAGTCATTTGTGATGAGAACGGGTAAAGAATCGATTTTTATCGATTGTGTTCGAAATAAACCGCGTACGCGAATGAATCTAATGTCGTATTCGATTGGGGGTTCTCAGAGCAATTTGTCTGTTCATTTGGTACAGAAAAAGCAATCTTTTTCAGATTTCAGAGCACTTTTCCGAATTTTTTTTTCAGATTTGCTTCAGATTCACTAATGCAAGTGCATTTTAGTTTAACAACTGGTGGAGTTTTGTTTACGTTTACTGCAAAGAAAGGCATTGCATAGGGTGGATCTATTTTTGTAAATTATTCATGTATAGAAATATTAAGAAATCAATCGGAATGCAAATTTCGAATGTTTTAATATAAAATTTAACCAGTGAATGGCAAACGCTTTGAAAAGTGTCGAAGGCTACATATATTCGAGTCGCACGAATCAAAAAAAACCAAGTGACGTTTCTGTGTTCGATTAGACACATGAAATCTGATATCTGAGGGCGAATCCAAAGAATACCAATTGAATACCACATAACGTTTCAGTTGTACGGTTTAAGGTTTAACACTGTAGAGGTAGACTGTAGCACTCTCTGTGATACCTGAACTCACTTCTTATAACGCATTGAGACATATTTAAAAGGCGGGAGGAAGCCATAGCCATAAACCGAATTTTTCGATCGATTTTTTGTACAACTTTCGCAGACCCTATCAGATTTGTTGCCCGAACCGGGACACTAAAAGCCAATTCCCATTTACTCCCACTTCACACAATTGCTCCTTATTAATATACCCCGAGCGACATTACCTCTGCACTTTCCAGTAGATAACGCCATTAATTATCCATCAGTTGAACTTTATTTCTCAGAATAATACGCAGTTTATCCTATTATTCCCCCATCAGGCATCCGCCTCCCCCAATTAATTGGCAAGGCCGGCAATTCCTATCCGAATCCCTCGCATTAAAATATGACGAGCTGCTCAACGAAAAGAGGAAATCAAAATAAATTACTTTCGATAAAACTCTCCTCTCGCAAATCACCCTTCAAATGGATGTTTTATTTTCGCAAGCAACCCTCTTAAATAGAAACAATGGCCGGGCCATCCTTTCGACACCTCATCTCAAAGTACACCGCAACCGCACACCGCAATTCGACGACGATAAAAATAAATTAACCGCTAATTTCAAGTGGAACCTTTGTCAGATTTTCTTTGTTCATCGCGGTTGTGTCGTCTTGTGTTCGGTGTTCAATGTTCATCCCTCTCGGCTGGCGATTGTCTACGCAAATTGCCTTGGAAATTTATGAAAAACAAAGAGCCGCAACCATTTTCAATTCAAAACGTCGTCTGTATCAAATTACCTACCATTTGCGTTTTCGGCCGCACTAACTCATTTCGAATTTTTCTTGTCCTTGCAGGGTGTGGAGCGACTAACCCCCGACCTGATACTCCTGCTGCAGCTACTGTTCAACGTTTGTCCTTACGTGCAAATGGGTTTCGTCATTCTGATGGGCGCTGCCGGGGTGGCCACCTTGGGATTCGCCTCCCTCCTGCTGCTGTGTATACAAAAACCAATCAAGGATATCGACCAGAAATTGGAAATCCGCCGATACTCGGGGGTGTATCTATTCCCGATAATTAAGAAGGAAATAAGTAAATTCGCTGACGAGGAGGATGCCGAGCAGCTGCAAAGTCTAACCGAAGTGCAGACCGACGACAATTGAAGCAAGGCCGCACACTCTGCAATCGGATTTAAGAGAAATAAGAAGACTGCACGATTTTCCTACCAAGGGCGACCCAGCATTCTGTGATATTTTCTACTCTAAGTGAACTACTCAATTATTTTGTTGTTCGTGGATTTGGATTGGCTGATGGATATACGGTGGTTGAGAGGGTTTTTCATTTATATTTTTACACATTTGTACTTTTTTTTATATTAAAAACTTCTTATAGTGATAAACGTTGTATAACAAAAAATAACAAATAAATTAAATAAATTAAATTAAATTAAATAGATAAAAGAAGGAATCTCATTCGGATCGAATTGTATCACTTATCCACTTCATGTAGTGGGAGGCTCGAGTGTAGACGTCAGGGAAGCCCTCCAAGGCACAGCCCGATCCAAAGGATGTGATGCCGGCCAGAATCCAAGGTCCGTTCTTCGATACGCGGCACTGAAGTGGTCCTCCAGAGTCGCCCTAATTAATGTGAGGGGGATTTTAATTAAATTCATATTCGCCGCAGCCATTCTATTAGAGTCGGGTTAAGCTCACCACACATGTTCCGCCCTTGCCATTGAGCTTGCCAGCGCACAAGTGTCCTCTGTGGATTTTTACAAAGCTCCCGTAGGCCTCTTTACATCTGCAGAAGACAATGGATTGGTTCCAATTAGTTTTAATAACGGCGCTTACTTATGCTGGAAGCTAGCGCGCACTCTTACCTGCCGTTGGTGTGCAGCGGCACATTCGTCTTCAGCAGTATATCCGTTAAGTCGCCGGTAATGTTCGATTTACCCCAGCCCGTGGCGACGCAATCAATGAACGGCAGATCTTTGTACTCGTTCTGCTGGGAATAGGAGGGATGCTTTGCTTCCGATTCATCATTGTCATGGGACTGGGTTGTCGCCCCCGACACATAATCGGTGTAATCGTCGATGTGGCCTCGCATGAATTTGTCATTGCGACGCTTGGCGGGCGGGTTGAGCATTCTGCCCGTCCGCCCACTGCTAATCCTGAGGCGACTCATAATTTTCGTTGTCAGCAGCTCCTTCATGCTGGGTATGGTTATATTGCGCTGCCGTGTTTGCACACTTCGCAGGAAGTTATCCATTTTGTCCAGCGAGTTCCAGGTGTCGACTTCGTGGTCCTCCAGCGACGACGATGATGATGATGAGGCGGAGGACCAGTCCACGCTGGACTGGGCTTTTTCATCGAAAATGAACGGCAGGCAGATACGGCGAATATTTGACTTTTTGGTCAAATCAGCAGGTACGGAGAGCTTCATGAGCACAAGGTCGTGCAGGAAGTTGTGATAGCTCTTGTGGAGGACGATTTTTTCAACTGGAATGCGTTGCTCGTAGCCGGACTCGATGGCACGGTTGTATTCGCCAAGGACGACAGTCCACAGCGGTGGCAATGGCAAATTAAACAGATCGCTGATGGGAGAGTTAGAAAATGAAACAATATTATTTACTCGGCAGGCAGGATTGATGGGCATGGTATAGCTGGACTTACTTGTGTACACAGTGTGCGGCCGATAGGATCCAGTACTGATGAATTAGAACGCCACCACACCAGTGTCCGAGGAATCCCATCGACGGGTGCAGGAGTTCAAGGGAGGCCTGCCATGGAAACTGGCCTTCCTTGGTGGGTGTGCCGGCGATGATTTTCGGAATTCGATCGCTGGAGAAGAATTGATTGCCGCGGGGGCTGCTGTTGCTGGAGCGTGGCTGTCGACGTATAGGTCGGGAACCGCAATCTGAAACGATATTGTCTTTGGGGGCATTAATTTGTTTGAATGACAGTATATAAATTGATACAGTCGAAGCGATATTGGTGCTGGGGTGGGGATGTTTGTTTGTTTCTTAATGAATACATTGAGGGGAAATGATGCAAACATGCCGTTGATGAATGTGTTTAGGTCGTATCGTGCGGTGATGAAACGCCATCCGACAGCTACGAAGTATGGGATAGTACGTACTGAAATATTCTTAAATGAACTAATTCAATTGCACGCACAAGCGTAAAAGTATAAAAGGATGGGAACTATCCAATCACATGCTGGTGGAGGTGGCAACTTTAGTGACGTAGTCCTCAGTGGAGCACGATGGCAGATTCTTAATCCGGAAATACAATATTAATGTTGAAAACAAGTCGGTGCAACGTATACACAGGTCCGAGTAATCTAGACGATTCGCATTTCGTTCGCTTCGACTTGACTGGAAGAAGATTACGTTTGCCAGTGAGTTCTTCTCAAGGGACACATGCTTCGTCTAAAATAATTGACACGCGGCAAAAGTAATTGGAAACTATTCGAAAAATACGCAAAAACACACGCGAAAGAACAAACTTCTTGGGGAAGTATAGTGCATTATAGTACAAAGAAGACAACTATAGTCCCCTTTACTAGACGGAGGAAACTTGATCTCCTGATTCGCCTTACCTTATTTGGCGAAACTATTGAATTCTTTGAATTCTCTCGAGAAGCCTAATATCTGGGAACTATCCCTGACAGTAAACTATTATGGAACCAGCAGATTGAACGTACCTTAAACAGAGCCACCAGATCTCTATGGATCTGTCGTCGAGTCTGCGGTAAAAACTGGGGCCTTAGACCTCGGATGATATACTGGCTTTATTCGCTCGTCGTAAGACCAGCGGTTACCTATGCTGCCGTGGTCTGGTGGACGAAGACCAACGAAATCAATACAGTAAAAAAGCCAGAACGAGTACAACTTATAGCCGGAAACTGTATGACGGGCTATTTACGCTCCACACCGACTCTGGCACTCAATGTCAACCTTTGTCTAACACCCCTTCAAACACATATTCAAATGAATGCCAGCCTAATTATTACCCGCCTCATTCAGCATGCCTCTTGATGACATGCTACCTACCACTTAAAGCGATCAACTCCAATCTGGTAAGCTCAAGATCTGTAAGTCAGTTCCTCTCGGCACTAAGAGCGACAACTTATCATTGTATGCTATCCTGGGTTAATGGACATGTTGGCGTGGAAGGGAACGAAGTAGCGGAGTACATATCTATGAGAGTGTTAAAGAGGTTTTCTATGAATTCAATGCCACCTACATTGCTGTTGACGATTCTTCACCAACATCGAATATATAAAGAAGTTCGTTCGACTTGTATTTGGTACAAGGAAAGAATCGGGGCTATTGTAGACCCCTGAGTATGAATTCCATCCGACTTTGCTCCGAAAAATTAGAAAATAATGCTTTGACAGAAATTTCCCGTATCTAGAATGTGCGCCTGGAAATATGCAGATGCAGAATAAATTTGTACATTTTAGAGCGAAATATTCGATGGCTCTGCAAGTGTTCCTCCTCCTACGTTCTTTTGCCCATTTGATCATTTTGGCCCTTACGGGCTAAACCAAAAACTGGCAACACTAGGGTAAGTTCGGGTAATGTGGAGTAGGCAGGTAATGGGCCACTACCATATCTCTGTTTTGCTTAAAGCGTAGTACGGACCCCGATGGTCTCCAAATGGACAGCGAAACGTCTGCGAAAAGTCAGCGGAAAATAATTTGCGGAGATTTCCATCAGGTGATACACAAGAAGCAGTGCTACCAGCACTGGATATTTACTTCCAATTTGGCTACTAAAAATTGTCATTTCGGACTTAGCGTAATTTTAGGATAACTAGGAATTTATAATTCTATTGTGAACGTACTCTTTTCGTATAACCAAAACTTTCTAAAGTCTTTTTCGATTACTGGGCATTTCAGATTTTGAAATTATATTTTAAAAATAACAAAATACATTATTGCGAATGCAGACAAAATCAGAAGCTCAGATTTCTGGTTGTTAAAAGTCTGCATCTAGGTTGAAAATCTGCACTTATGGCAACACTGTGTCTGTCTCGAACTGAAACTTGTATAAATGGTGAACGGGAAAACCTGTAGTTGCCTCTTTTTTTTGTTGGAGAAATCACTTCAGCAGATTCTTAAATGATAATTTAAATAAACTCTTCGAACTGGGCGATGGAAGCAAAAGCATCTGATAAAAACGAAGTATTAAACAACGAGATAAGGTAGGTAGTTCCCGACAACGTCAATGTCAAATAAAAAGAAGAATAAATTAAAAAACCGCCCGGTCCAATAAAAATAAAAACTCCGGATTAACGTAAGTTTTATCGTCTTCACAGGAAAATGGTGCACACCCTGGCGAATCGGGCCTAACACTCCACAAGACCGCGATTTTGAATACATCAGAAAGTAATTTATTCCGCAGTTCAGTGTATTCCATCTCTTGACATTTCCACTGTGTGACAATTATTTTTTTTAGTTTGTTTTTTTAAATTTATATTTTTATAATTATTTGTTTAGCCTATGACACTCCGGGGAAGAATACGAATCTAGTGACACCTCACTCTTTAAAATCGGTGAAGCCGTTTAGGCTACACGAGGTCACGCAGGAACTTACATAGGATACGCGCGAAACACATAACCCTCTCTGTGTACAGTCGGGTAAAAAACCAAGTGACAGCTAAAAAACTTGGAAAACAAAACAGATTTTTTATGGCTGTAGTTATGTTAAAAATTTACTGAAAAGTTTATAATAAAGTGGAAAAAAAAGGGAAAGGTCATTGTAAATTCGAAACTTGATGTTTATGAAATGCATTTGGTAAAAGCTGAGTTATAAATGTAATGGAAATTGTGAGCTTTTTAATATTGTTAGTACAAGGCACTACTCTGGCTATTAATCGTTTTTTTTTATCCTACAATTATTATTTTTTGTAAATTTGAATGAAAATGATAGCCTAAAGGATTATTCACATGATAGCGAATTGCGAACTGCGAACCTTTTTAAAGGTTAAGTTCGAACGAATTTTTCATTCGTATTCGTATCGGATCGCGACTGTTTTGTGTGGATTGTGAATAAAGTGTGACAGTTCACGGCAAGAATTTTTAATTCGCGGGAAAATTACTTTAATTGTCAATTTAGCTGTTTAAATCAATTGAGAGTCATTTGTTTTAGACTAGATGTTAGATTAATTAAAGATAATGGTTTTGTGATAGAACAAATACTAATTTGCAATTCATAAATATAGGTAAATTGATTTGTTCGCAATTCGCCTGTTCGCAGTTCGCTCTCATGTGAATAGTCCTTAACTGTGATGCGAGAAACACATTAACACAGCGACATCAACAGCGACTTTGACAGCAACAGCAACTGTGACAGCGAAAATCGTGTAACACAGATGCAGCAACAGCAATTTTGACAACGTAAGCAAAACAAAAACAAAACAAAAAAATTCTTGAAGCAGTAATTTTCAAAATCAGAAGCAAAATGATTTTGCCTTAAAATTACATATATGGACGTTCTTCCATTGCAAAAAAAAAGACAATCGCTTGTCAGAAACTCAACACATTTGAATGTTGACGAACCTGAAAAACATCGCCTGAACGTTGGTAGCATTTGCACAGAAACAGCGAATTCAGGACGTAGCTCTAACGTCGATGTCGCTGTCGATGTTGTTGTGCTAATGTGCTCAAAGTAATTAAAATACAATTTCATACAAATTGAATTTGGTGCGATAGGTACGTATGTACAATCAATGACATATATCACTTTGACATTCCGACTGACATTAGCAACAGTTGGTATTTCAAACTCATCTGTCATTTGTCATGTATTTTTGTTTTTGTTAATTTTTGTTTGTTTAATAAAGAATTCAAAATGCAAATGCACTGACCAGGAAGGGCGTCTTCCAGAATTCGCAGCCGCGCAAATTGTTTCGGTACAAGGGTTTATTAAATGAGTTTTACAGAAGTATCAACATCTAAAGCCAAGTCCAAGAATGACTGCTCAACCAGACGATTCCCCGGCGGAACTATTTAAGCCAGCAATAGTTGATGATGAGAATTTCACCAACTCATTTCCAAGACAGCGACATCGTGGAAATGCATCTAAACCATTCCATACCGCGTCACTTTCATGATCGCGCTGTCAGTTGCCAAAGAACATTTCATTTTCAAATAAACAAAGAGAAACCGTCTGTCATAGCCCTTAATGACAAAAAGCCAAACAATTAACAGCTGCAAGGTAAAAGCGCTGATCTTAAGGTCATTCCATAGATAAACTAGTCATTGAGCCTAAGGTCAGTAGTGCGCTATTTTTAGAGGTGAATATGTTTAAAATGACATAAAGCACTTAACAATCATGGGAATGTGGTATTGACTTTGTTAAAAGTTTTTGCCGTTAGTGTTAAACATGCCCCGCAGGCTGTACATTTTTTTTTTTTTGCAGGAGCTCCCTGTTGAGTAATTATTTTCGCTCAGTGCTTCTTATCAAAAAACTCGGTAAGAAAAAAAAAAAAAAAAAATTTAAAGCAAGCCAAGCGGAAGTAGAATTGTAGACTCAATGCTGCGAAAAAAGAAAACACGAGATCGCAGTATTGCAGCTCGGCAACAACAATGAAAAAAAAGAAAGTTCAAAATTATACATAGACAAATGGAGGCATCGTCAGTCGTCACATATCAGTGAGGATATCTTAGTACCCAAATCCACGGAGTGATCCTTCCAACTCCAATACACAAACATACAATCATTAAAATAGTTTTACTCACCACCGTTTAAATATTTATCCTGATTGGAGAACTTTCGCTTCGCCGTCATCGAAAGGTGTTGAAAGGATTGTAAGCCAGTTGTTGTATAAATGCATGCAAATATAGTTAGTGGCAGAAAGTACGAGCAAATCATTTTCGTACATAGCCGTCGTTTATAATGAGCATTGTTTTTTATTTTTTGTATTTTTATTTAAATTGTTTTCGTTCTTGGCGGTCTTTTGTCAACTGGATAACACTTTGGAAAAAAAAAACTAAATAAATATAAAATAATCATGCGCGCTGGTTCTATTGTTTTCTTAAGTTTCTTCCTATTAAGCTTATTACGCGGATCTTCTATTGTAATCGCAAGTACTTTATCTGTTAGTTTTTGAGTTCTTTTTTTCTGTCATTCAATTGTGGGCTACCTGTGTAGAGTCATTTTACTTTCCTTCGTTTTGTCTGATGAGTGGAAAGTGAGTTGTTTTATTGTTTCTACTTCCTTTTCGGTTTTTACGTTTTGTGGCCACGCATTGTTCTATGGGAATTCAAAAACAAACGACACGTTGAGCGGCGGTGTAACGAGTAAATTGCTTATGCACCTTTAGTTTTTTTTTTTCATAGTTATTTCTTAATTGTCACTATTTCTGGTATTTAATGAGAAGAACTCAGTGGGGGAAGTCTGGATATAATGGGACTTTTAAATGGGGATAAATGCTAATATTCTGACAGTCTCTTCATTACATGATGATGGGTTTCACGTTCAGCGCGGGTCTTTTTCCCACTTAAATATCTGTAATTGGGGGTAAGTTCTGTTTTTGACAGGGGTGAGTAATTTTACGAAATCAGTTGTGGAAAAGTGGTGAGTTATAGGTGTTGGTTGTGCCATTATCATAGTAGCCGGAATGTTATAAACACTTAACAAAATTCAAGGATTAACTCCGGAACTAGACCGGCACCCACGGAAGTTATAACAAAACTGCTTTTGTTTGGTCGATGATTTTTGCAGAGATACAGAAAAAAAAAAAAATGCAGATAAACTACTGCCGAATGGTAAAAAACCCAGAAGAACAACGGAAATTGAGCACTCCCAAATCATGAAAATAATTCTGCAATAATCTTATCAACAATTTCCGTGGAAACATTTCAAAACTTTCTATCTACATTGGGGACGTTCGGATTCATAGTTTATGTAAAACGTCAACTGATTGGTCGTGACTAGGAATCCGAACGCGTTGACTGAGCACCTTGAATTGTTTTTGTATTCTCGCCGCTGACCGCGAGCCTTTTTTTGATTACCCTTTTTTATTCGGAAAAGACCCCTCATAATTTTTTCAAAAATTGATATTTTCAAATAAGTACATTTAAAATTTAATACGGTTGCCTATCACAACTATATTACATTGTTATGCGAACTAATGGTTGTTAAATATCGTGCGAAAATTCGAAATTTGCAGAGTACCTTTAGAAATGGCACCCTTTTCTCTCACTGGCCCTTTTTTCGACACCTCAGAATTCTGCCACGGCCACTCCGTTTATTTTAAAACTGACTCTTCGAAATGTCAACTGAGTATGCAGGCAGGATTTTCTTGACTAGGTTTGTCGGCTTCCCCTTCCCCATAAACGTCAACTGCAAAAACTAATCACGTGACCACTCTGGGCCTATCAAAACTGAAATACATCTAGTCAGACATCCTGTCAACTTACTAAACTATGAATCCGAACGTCCCCATTACCTGATGTTGCTCTAGAAATCAGACTTCCCAAAGTTGCCTCGTTGACGTAAGCTACGATGTAAACATTTTTATTCAAATCGGGAATGCTTTTATAAGGGAAGCAAGGAATAGATCTCTGCCTGCAGTTGCACTTCAAAAAATTGTTTAAACGATTTATTGTGGTAAAAAAGAACTTAGTTTGCGGAATGACAGATAGTTAGTTCCTTGCTTCGATATGAAAGACCTCCTCCTGATATTTTATTTAAATCTTAAATCGGAAAATCCAAGATCCAACTGTCAGTTACAATATAGAATAATGAATAATGACGCGACTGCTTCTTTTTCAGCACGACCTATGTTTACACTAGATATGCACTTCCTTTTCTTATTTTTTTTATTCAGTATTTCTTTTAAATCCTGATGGCATTTTTTCATACGCATTGTTGGTGGAAGACCGACAAGGCCATAAAATAAATATGACCTTCATAAAAATCGCAACCGAAAATAGACTTAGGATGAGTTACATAGGGGTACACGTTCTTAAAACTTAAAATGGCTGGACCCTACTTCGAGAATCCTAATAGTGTTTGTCCTTTTGAATTACGATTTGTCTCTTCCACGGTTAAATAGTGGTGGATTTACAACATCTCGAATTTCTAACACGGAGGGTGCCTGACTGAAAGGGACAACATTACCTAATGCGCAAATAAAGGGTGGGCCATCTAGTGGTTTCTTTTTAAATCACATGTTATTTTGACACTGACAGCTGTTTCCCGCTCGAAATATTGACAGAGAGTCAATATCATACCTCCGCGGAACGAATTGAGTCGGTTTATGCTTGCACAAAGTTCGAAAATATTGAAAACTTATTTCCAAAGTGAGTGTGTGTGTAGTCCAAACAGTGCGTTTTTTGAAAAGAAGTCTAGGCCGAAATGAAGCACCCATCACGCCTTCTGTACGAAGTTTGTGCGAAAGTTTGTGAGACTGGTATGCTAGTGGACCACACTCATGGTTCTCTTCATTGTAAGGTGCGCACAGACGCGAATGTGGCTGCTCTAGCCGAGGGTGAGAGACTCAATTTACGAACATCAGCTCGCCGAAAATGAGGCTGGGAATAACGTTTCGGTTAACGGTGGGTGTTACAGAGCCATGTTAGTCGACTTTTTTTTTTACTGGAATTGAAGATATGAATTAGGACGACCTCTGGTTCATGCAGGGAGGCGCCATGCCCCACAGCCCGTGCCACAATCGATCTTTTGCGCACCAAATTCCTAAATCGTGTTATCAGTCGTCTTCTCGATGCTAATTGGCCGTCTCAGAGCTCCGGTTTGACCTCCTTGGATTTTTTTTTCGGTGGGGAACTGCGAAGGACCGATGTTATGCCAATAATCCGGAAACGATTCAAGCACTTAATACCAATATCATCTGAGCAATCCGTGAGCTACAGCCGGAAACCATCAACAGGGTCTTGGAAAATTTGAGTGACTAATGAGCTACTGCGAAGCCAGCCGAAATAACCACTTCAAGGACGTTGTGTTCCATAGTTAATGGGAATGTTTGCTTTTACTAATACAGCCATAATACATGGAACAAATTTAATTTTGCTCATTATATTGAATTTTTCGAAAGAAACTTGTATTTGGCCCACCCTGTATACCCATTTCGGAAATGTGAGCTTCCGCAAATTTAAGGTCGATACTAGAACTTGATATAAGTTATGGGTAATATGTTTATTGGAAAGCCAGTTTCACCACAAGACATTTTTTATTGCTATTCTCCCTGCGCAAGTAAAGGTTGGGGTTTAGAGAAAAAAGTTCTTAAACTGCTTGACGACTTCAATGGGTGACTAATTCCCTTGAGAAGGTTTCGATCGCTGGAAAGAACGAAAATCCAAAAAAGTATTAAGAAGATTCTGTGACAATACTTATTAGCTTTTAAATTTTATAAAGTCAGGCAAGTTTTCTACAGTTTTTCTTTTTTTTTAAATATGTCTAATGCCATCACGCACGCTCATTTTTGTACTTTTGCACGAGATGGGACAGAGAGATCCGTTTGTCCGCAGTCAATGCTAATAAAGGCGTACGAATTAAATCACAAACCAGACGCCTAAGGTGTCATGGATGTTCTACCCATAATCATAGATACGTAAAGCGGAAATAAACACAAGTTCCGGCGACCAACAATTCTCCAATCACACGAAAACATTGCTATTTCCGATTTAAAACATATCAAATGTAACACTCTCATTTAGTTTCAGTAATTTAAACCAACAATTCATCGATCATTTGTACGAAATAAATAAACAATTGTCCATTCATCACTTCCGGAAGCCATTTTGTTTTATAGGAACGCGGAATTTCATTAACCATCGCTCTAAAAATATCAACATGCGAAGCTTTCTCATAATTCCTACCACGTAAACAAGATGGCCGACAAAAATACGTGTCACGTTTTTCTGCTTGTTAGGTAGTGCTATCCCTTTCAGTCAGATGGGAATCTAGTAGGAATTGGGAATCCCTTTAATCTTCCATGTTAGGAATGTGTGACGGTGTAAATGCAACACAACTCATCAGTAGTGCAGAAGTAGGACTTTAAAATCCAAAACCCCCAATTAAAACGTAACAAGGTGGACAGTTTGAAAGATTATCACCCGTTTATTAAAAATTTAATAGGTCTGAGTTCACGTTCTTGAGGTACACTCGCACCAGTGCTAAATTTGATTGTGAACTACCATTAAATAAGTAGTAGTGCATATAATCGGCTTACAGACTCGATTTATACGGAAGTTGTTGATAATTTGCACACCTTGCCAAAAGCAGCCTAAAAATCTACCAAAAAGTATTAAAAAACAAAAAAATGTTTCTCTACAATTCGGTCGACGATAATAATTAGAAGATTCGGTCTTTTATCGAATTCAGGCGACTATTTGCTTCCACCCAGTTAATAAGTGTCTGGTTCAGTACTGTGGAAAGTCGTGTCTTGCCGAACATAAAGCAGAAATGCCCCTGATGTTTTCGGGTGATTCGAAGCCAGCTTTTTTGTAAATGGGGACAGTATTTAATTACTAAAATAGTATTTTTGACAGAATAGACTTTAACATAAATACTTCATCACAACGATTTGGCGTTACATTTTTACTAACCCCAATGGGTTTGAAATACGTACCCTCGTTAGGAAAACATACTTAAAACAGACCTTATAGCTTATATGAAAAAACTTGTAGGCACACTGGACACCAAAAGCTATGGTGAATAACTTGCTAAGCTTATTTAAATAATGAACAGCTTTAAAGTCATTTGAGACACAGACACGCCTTCATCAATACCTCACTCAAAATCTGAAGCCAACCATTGAAAACTGACTTCCAATTTGAACTTGTAAAACTTACGTCTTCACTGATTAACAAATGAGATACAATCAAATCAGCTGTCGTTAGCGCAAACACTTGAGTATGATCAAGCGCTTATTTTCCGGCAGGCGGTCATTTTATAAACATTTTTAATACCTAGTAGCTTTAAGAAAAATGTAGAAATACGGTACGAAACCACCCAACTCCATTCAGACAATAACTCAACAAAACGCACCCCTTTGAAAAAGGTATCCTCTCTCTCTGCTTATAACAGTTCTCTACAAAATCACTTTTCTGGTCCTAGCTCTCGATTTCGATCTGATCACTTAAAAGAGTAACTATTTTTGCTCACAGTTCGCTTTTTTTCAAACTCAAAATGTTGGTTATATTTGAAAACAATTTCCACCCCGACTATCCTTTAAGGAGCGCACAAACCAACTCACTTCGTTACACACTTATGTCGCACTAACTAATTCGCTTGCTGTGAGATTTCCCACACACAATGCGCGAAAACGGTAGTAGAAATGGAAACTCTTGTTCGTCGGAACGGAAAAACAAAAGCAAAAGTTTCATTCACCTTCTCGCGAGAGATGCGTTCATTGATCGCACACCCTTGTGGTGTTACGAGTCGTATATATGACGAAGACGGAGACGACCACGCCAACGACGACGACGACTCCGGTGTCGTTTATCTAACCGATATAGTATTTTGCAAGAAAATCACATGCACACGCGAGCTATCATTGAGTACGAGGATGCTGATGCACACGAGATCGTCGTCATCCACTAACTGCAACTATAACATCTGGAAGCGGATAGTCGAGTCGAGAGTTCCGTCCAGCTTCGCGCGATTTACGTGCCAGACTGACAGCTGGAGCTGGCTAAGAGGAGCGAATTTTCCACTATATTGCCATGCTATCGCGTGTACATGGCCATGGTGGTGGTAACGGGAAAAAGAAATGGAAATGCTTTCGATTTCTATGGCATCTCATCGTTGTCGTTGTCGTAGTCGTAGTTGTACCTAGTTGTTCGTTTGTACCTCTCTAGCCATCCATCCATTCGCTTTTAAAGGTTGTTTGCCGAAGAAGTCGATGCTCATGATGATGATGATGATGATGATGGTGATGATGATGATGATGATGATGATGTTGATGCCGAAGATGCCAATGACGCTGGTGATGATGATGGTAAGTGTTATGCATCAAACAGATGTGCATGGGTTACTCCAACAAGGTGGGCATGGGGACACGTATGTAAGACCTGCAGCGGGGGTTTTCCGCTGCTATTTTGTAATTGGTTATAATCGCGTGAGTTCATGCATTCGAATTGAAAACAAAAAATATTAAGAGAAGAAAGACGTGCCACGAAGTATTGTGTTTTAATTTGCTGAACAGATTTTGGCGAAGTGATAGGTACCTACACGATACCGTACACAGCGTACATGCCCGCATTCTGGTGCTTTATGTTAGTCTGCCATTATATAAGGTGATACACTCGCCTAATAATATAATATATGCTGATTGGAATTTAGAGAGGGCTGTAGATTTTCTGTTCCGGTTTTTAGCTTTTGTTTCGGGGAGATTTATTGCTGCACATATGGGTGGCTTGAACGTGTTTGTTTATGGCATAAACAAACATTAGAATGAATTAATTGTTTTGCGAGATTTTATTTTATTTAAAACAATTAAGAGAAATGCCTGATGTACATAATGGGGTTTGGTCTAATGCGCTTGTCGAACCCAAAATTCCATGGAAAGTGAGAGAATTCAACGGAATTACAAGTGCTTTCCAATAAAATTGAAGTAGGTACGGCTAAGAGAAAGGGAAAGCATTTGGTGGAAAGGCACATTTATACAGCTGTTGGAATATGTAACTCGGCTATCAGCGTAAATCGATAAAATTGGCCTATAAACAGTAGACCGTAGAATGTTTGTCAAGAAGTAGCATTGCTTAGTGGTTGGCGAGAACGACCTTCCTAGTAGTAAGCTTATCGGGGTAGGAGTCTATTGAATAACATTTTAGACATTGCAGCCCTGTGGCACTTATATAAATTGCTTTTTACCAACCGCAGCTGTTGGGCTGTCGTTGACTGGTATGCGTTCATCGAGTCATCGTTTTGTTTGATGGACGTTTGTGCAAATTGGGACACACAACATTTTTATGATTTTTTTTTATCTAATATATAAAATTATCGTGTCACGGGGTGCGTAGTTGAACTCCTCCGAAACGGCTCCACCGATTTTCGTGAAACTTAGTGTGCATATTGGCTAGGGTTGAGAATCGGACAACATCTATTTTTCATATCCCTAAATGTTAAGGGTGGTCCACCACTAAATTTTTTATTTTTTTCATGGGGAAATACACTTTGAAAAAAAAAAGAAACTGGATAACATAAAGTAGTGACACTTCAAATACAAACAAAAAAATATTTTAAATTTTAAAAGCAATTGTTGTTGTCAATTATTTTAATTGTTTTCCAAGCAAATTGTTGTTGTCAACAATTTTGATTTTTTTTTTTTTTTTTCTTTTAAATATATGTATGTACCTAAAAAGTTTGGCACTTTGTTGTGCAAATTGGGGATGCCACAGCTGGAACTGGAGCGAGAAATGGACTTCGAACGAATCGCATTGAGTCAAGCTGTTGTTGCGTTCAGGTAACGCACAAAAAGAAAAGGAAGTGTTTGCACCTTTCCACCTTTCTACCTATTCCCGATTTTTCGCCCTCGATTCCTTCCGCTATCATCTTGAGGAAGTGGCCTAAAAACGAATCCATATTTCCCTTGGTCACGGCATCACGCGTGAACGGCTGGACCGATTTCACTAATTCTTTTTTTGTTGTGTTTGTTATTGTCAGGAGAAAAATCTTATGAAAGAAAAAAATAAGAAAATTGCGCGGAAAATTAGAAAATTTAAGAATACTTAACCACCATATTAAATTATATCTCATGTACCTAACCATAGCGCTTTTACAATTCAAACTTTTTTGATGTAACCTTATGGCGCTTAACCTTATGGCATAACATTGACATAATGCGTGCTGCAAATATCGTCAAAGAGGATGTAAAAAAATGAATATCGTTTAAAACAGATGCTTCGATCGGAGTTATTATATTGATAAAATACATATAAAATAATTAATTTATTATTTCTAACAAAAACTGAAACATGTGGCGTTGTAGGCGTATATATATATCGTTTTTCAGTTTAATTAAATTTTCTTTAATAATAATCATCTTAATTTATACATATAATTCTTTCGGGACGAAACTATATGATGATGATATAACTTGATAGCCACTGGGTCAATTTTTATGATTCGTCTTTTGTTATGTTCGTAATGTTGTATTTTAGGTTAACGCAAACTTAAAAGATAGGATTTTTGACCCACTATATGGCGTTGTTTCACGATCTCCAAAATCACTCACCCAATTTCAATGAAATTTTGTAGATTTATATTCTTCGTTTCCGCTTGAAGGATAGGATACTTTTGAACCTGATAGGTGGCGCTGATGCCGATCTCCGAAACAGCTCTACCAAGTTAATTGAAATTTTGTAGATGGATATGGTTGCTTCCAGTTTTAAATTTCGGATAGTTTTTGACCCTATAGGTGGTACTTTGAAAAACACAAGCGGGATAAGAAAATGGATTTTGGCACGTCCCATTAAAAAATAAAATCAAACTTTATTTCTAAAGTTGTATAATTAAAATTATTAATGCACACTGGGCAAAGCCGGGTGGATACAGTTACATAGCTTACCTCTTCATAATTTGGACTTGAAAGTCAGCTCAGTTAAAATGCTGTTGCGCAACATCAATGTATCGAAACTTTGTAAAGGATCGCATTTGATTTATGGTTATCTTACATCAAATATCATGCAAGTGGTAATTTTGAGGGGAAATTTCAAAGGCAAACACTCTTATTCCGCAGATTTCGCTTATTTAGAACGATTTACCATTCGTGCGACTTCAATTTCCCATGCGTCTCGCTTTCACTATGTCTAATAATTTATTGCAAGGATAATCGATGGATTTGTGGCATCAATCTTGATTTCCCATGTTTCTCACATTGTAAATTTAGTGAAAAAGCGGAAGGTTGGCCGAAACGTCAAAATCATTGCGGTTTGATTGAAACAAATCAACATTGCTATTCATAATTTATTTATATTGCATTTAATATAACTTTTGAATAAAGAATTTTAATTGGCCGAATTACATAAATAAGGAAGTGCATTGCGCATGATCGGAATTATTATTTTCTTTACATTAACAAATTTGGGCGGAACGAAGTTTGCCGGGTCAGCTAGTATTCTTATAAAATGTTATACATTTGTTCAAATTCGCCAGGGGCGAAGACCAGTCTTTGTGTTGCTTGGCCCATTGCAGCCTTTTCTTCATCATAGCCTCAGTTAGAAGCTGTTTCTTAAGTGGTCTTCTGGATCGCTGGCCCACATCTAGAAGACGCCTTCTAACAATCGATGATAAGCACTTCAAACCAGTCAGTACAAGTTGACCCACCCTGTAGTTATGAACTAATTTTTGTCAATGGATGATGACCGCATTCAGGCAGCTGTTGGTTGCGTCCACAAATGTATTCATAAATAAAGGGTGGTTAAGTTAAGTTTTAAGGGCCGATGTTAATCTATATATACTTATAATAAAACTGTAGGCAATTTTTCTGTTACCTAATGGCGTGAAAACCACTGCACAGATTTCGATGAAACTTTTTTTGAAATGTTTCTTAAGATTCTGCGCAACATATAGGCTATTCCTTTCATTGACATGCCTATTTTTTGGAGCGTTTTTGACCAAAATGTGTTTTTTTTTTCCGACTTTACTGCCTTTAATTCGCCATTACTCAAATAATTCTTTATCAATGCAAACAAAACAAAATACTTAGGAGAGCCAACACTTTTATAGATATTTCAAGCCATCAATCAGCTTTCTATGTCCTCTAGAAGCTGAGCTACAACCTAAAATCTAACATTAAAAAAATAAATGGGAGTCCCAGGTTCGAATCCCGCAAAAACCCAATTCCGACTTAGGGTTTTTTTCCGCTGCGCTACCTCTCGCGAACGTCTGACAAACATCCGAGAGTATAAATGTCTTGTAAGAGCTTCTCAATTAGCCGTTTGGAGTCGGCATAAAACTGTAGATCCCTTCCATTCGTTCCAAAAATGAAAAACTCACACAAAACGAATGGTTGTGAGAAGCTAGGCCTAGAGTCTCTCCAGACCTGTTGCGCCAACTATTTTTTTTTTTATAGTACCTACGTTGATACTTACAGTAAAGAATTGAAAAATTCAAGAAGTAAAGACGATATAGGTGACTTATGTTGTTTGATTTATTTATTGTTGGTGTAGATACAAATTTCCGTTAAGGCTTCTGTTTAAGTGGTTGTTTTGATATTACCTACGTGGTACCTACAGTAAGGAAGTGAAACTTCAGTACTTACGCTGTTGAATTTAATTTTCTTAAATTGGTGTTTTAGGTAAATAGATTTGTTTGATTTATTGTTTCAATGTCGACAATGTTCACCGCTTTTTTTTTTAGCTAGATTGTTGATTTTAAACAAATATGCCGTTGAGAAAACGGTCAAATCTCTTTTATTGGAAACTACACAGTCTCACGATGCGTACGAAGTTGCGGGCACAGCTAGTTTTGAATAAAATACAAATTATTTAGGAAATTACTGTCATTTCTTTTTATTATAATAATATTGGTAAGGTTCAATTATGTATGGAACAAAATATCGGTCAAATAACCGCCGCCGCGACTTCGGCGGCACACCTACATCCGACGGTCCAAATTATCGATGACGCTGAGGCATAATTGAGGTTCTATGCTGTTAGTGTGCCGAATAATCTCATCCCTTAGCTCTTGAATTGTTGCTGGCTTATCAACGTACACCTTTTCTTTCAAATAACCCCAAAGAAAGAAGTCCAACGGTGTCAAATCACATGATCTCGGCGGCCAATTGACATCGCCAGCACGTGAGATAACACGGCCATTGAATTTGTCGCGCAAAAAAGCCATTGTTTCGTTAGCTGTGTGGTAAGTGGCACCGTCCTGTTTAAACCACATATATCGTCCAAATCCATATCTTCCAATTCGGGCCATAAAAAGTTCGTTATCATCTCACGATAGCGAACACCATTCACAGAAACTGCCTGACCGGCCTCATTTTGGAAAAAATACGGCCCGATGATGCCGCCAGCCCATAAACCGCACCAAACTGTCACTCTTTGTGGGTGCAATGGTTTTTCGACAATCACTCTTGGATTGTCATTCGCCCAAATGCGGCAATTCTGCTTATTGACGAATCCACTGAGGTGAAAATGTGCCTCATCACTGAAGATGATTTTCTTGGAAAATTGATTATCCACTGTTTCCCATTTTCATAATAAGCCTGAAAAACTTTAACGCGTTGCTCGATTGTGTATCTTTCCATGGTTCAGATTGAGTTAGTCTGAAATTGAGAAATGTCAAATGAAATGCAGAAAAAAGCTTGACGTTTAGGTGTGGTTCACATTCAACATCGGCCCTTAAGGGCCTTTTAAGGGCCTTTATTTGTTGCATGGTTTGGGCAACAAAATTCACAATAATTAGGAACTCAAAAACTTTAGAGCGACGGACAGACGGACCTCTGTCATTTATCTTATTACTTTCGGAATATGGTGCAGATATTGCAGGTCAGTGTGGTATTCTGGATATACCCCTCCTAATGCGTATTGTAAGATATGCTTTTATTACAATAGTAGTAGACTTCTGTAACAAGTTCTTCTTCAGTCAAAAGTCCATAAACCTTTAAATCTGACCACTGCGAAACTCATGGAATTTATTATTCATGTGGAGTGAAACTAAGTAATGACTTGCAAATATAATCCCGTCAGTCTTTCCGAATAGAAACTATCAAAATTGCGTCAAAGCAAACACTCAAGCGAACATTTTCTTCAAAATTCTACTTACTCTAACGAACATCACTGAGAACTGAACCCTAATTCAATTACTGTTCTAAGAGTAAATGACATTAAATCAAAATCAGTCAACGCCGGATTACTGTTTAGAGAACTTACCACAACTGTTTGTGTTAATAATTGCACGTCGATATGGGATTACGTGGGTATAACCACCTACATGAGTATAAATATTAAAATCGCTTTCATATCATTATTTGAAATAAATGCAAAAACGGTATAAAGAGTGTTAACGATTTCTCAAACAATGCATTTTTTTTCTGCAAAACTCTGCTTATCGGGTAATTATTCAATTAACACAATTATTTTTAATTAACCAATAGCTGATATGTCGAATATTTATTTTCAACGTTTCCAGGTTGCCAGGCGATAATGCTTGATTTGTATAATGCCATAAGGAAATAGAGTTTTCCAATTACCATAGTCCTATTTGTTAAGCGTTAAAAAAAAACGCACACACAAAACGTTTCGTAATCCTTATTAATTTGCTAAACTTATTGTTGTTCTTATTTTTAATTTTATTTAACAAATAATACCTTGAAAATGGAGCAGTTTAAGTAAAGGGTGGTTAGATTTTAAGGACCGATGTTGAATGTGAACCACACCTAACCGTCAAGTTTTTTTCTGCATTTCATTTGCCATTTCTCAATTTCAGACTAACTCAATTTGAACCATGGAAAGATACAGAATCGAGCAACGCGTTAAAGTTATTCAGGCTTATTATGAAAATGGGCGTTCAAATCAAAATGCATATAGTGCACTTCGTGATTTTTTCGGTCAATTTAATCGTCCAAATGTGCGTACAATCGGAAAAATCGTGCAAAAATTTGAGCAAACCGGGTCTGTAGGAGATGTGAAAACACCAGTGCATGCTCGTACAGCTCGTGACTGAGTGTGAGAGTGACTGATTGGTGCGGTTTATGGGCTGGCGGCATCATCGGGCCGTATTTTTTCCAAAATGAGGCCGGTCAGGCAGTTACTGTGAATGGTGTTCGTTATCGTGAGATGATAACGAACTTTTTATGGCCCGAATTGGAAGATATGCATGTGGACGATATGTGGTTTAAACAGGACGGTGCCACTTACCACACAGCTAACGAAACAATGACTCTTTTGCGCGACAAATTCAATGGCCGTGTTATTTCACGTGGTGGCGATGCCAATTGGCCGCCAAGATCATGTGATTTGACACCGTTGGAATTCTTTCTTTGAGGTTATTTGAAATAAAAGGTGTACGTTGATAAGCCAGCAACAATTCAAGAGCTAAAGGATGAGATAATTCGGCAGATTAACGGCATAGAACCTCAATTATGCCTCAGTGCCGAGGTCGCGGCAGCCATTTGGGCGATATTTTGTTCCGTACATAATTGACCCATACAAATATTATCAAAATAAAAAGAAATGACAATAATTTCCTTAATAATTTGTGTTTTATTCAAAATCAACATCGGCCCTTAAAACTTAACCTGTCATTTCGTGTTTGAGAGCCGCATTCGTACAAGAGAAAAACGTAAAATCATCATTTTCAGAGCTATATGCAATTTTTTTTTTCTGCTAAAAAAGCCTCCTTTGTCTTATTGTGCATTAAGTAAATCTAAACAAAATAAATATCGATCAAAATGCCTGTCTCCGAAGTCAATATTAACAAGGTAGTCACCGTAAACAAGGTAATAGTTCATCCCTTGGTACTGCTTAGTGTAGTGGACCACTTCAATCGCATGGGCAAAATCGGAAACCAAAAACGCGTTGTTGGGGTGCTTCTCGGTTGCTGGCGATCAAAGGGTGTACTGGATGTTTCCAACAGCTTTGCTGTTCCATTCGACGAAGATGAAAAAGATAAATCTGTGTGGTTCCTTGACCATGATTACTTGGAGAATATGTATGGAATGTTCAAGAAGGTGAACGCCCGAGAAAGAGTGGTGGGCTGGTATCATACTGGACCGAAGCTCCACCAGAACGATATTGCTATCAACGAGTTGGTTCGGCGGTATTGTCCAAATTCGGTGCTGGTTATCATTGATGCGAAGCCAAAGGATTTGGGACTGCCAACCGAGGCGTATATCTCTGTGGAGGAAGTCCATGATGATGGTACACCCACTAGCAAGACATTCGAACATGTGCCCAGTGAAATCGGAGCCGAGGAGGCGGAAGAGGTCGGTGTTGAACATTTGCTCCGTGACATCAAGGACACAACTGTTGGTAGCCTGTCGCAGAAGATCACGAATCAGTTGCACGGTCTCAAAGGCTTAAATGCCCAGCTCAAGGACATCAAGAACTACCTGCAGAAAGTCGGCGATGGCAAACTGCCCATCAACCATCAAATCGTCTATCAAATGCAAGACATCTTCAACCTGCTGCCAGACATCACCTCCGATCAGTTCTCTGAGACAATGTACGTGAAGACAAACGATCAGATGTTGGTGGTGTACTTGGCATCGATGGTCCGGTCTATTATCGCCTTGCACAATCTTATCAATAACAAGCTAACGAATAGGGATGCCGAGGAGGGCAAAAAGGACGATGGCAAGGAAAAGAAGGATAAGGACAACAAAGACGCGAAAGACAAGGACAAGAAAGAGGAGAAGACAGACAAAAGCAAGGAGGACAAGTCCAAAAAGTAGTTAGCTTACACGGTTTTTGAGAGGAGGGAGTGCGCAAGATCAAAACCGCAGGCGCCTTACTGTTCCCTTCTTGATGCGCCCACATACACATTTCTTTTTGTATCGATCTTGAATAACACGCAATTAACTGTCTGTTAGAAGTACTAAAATTATTAAATTACACATTACTTTATAAAAAAAAAAAAAAAAAAAAAAAAAAAAAAAAAAAAAAAACAATTAATGTTTTGTAAGAAATGAAAAACGAATTTGGTTAATATATTGTAGGTACTTTTACAGCTTATAATTTTCCTTTTTTGTGATAAGTTACCATTTGCGTCCGTACTGGTTGACGATCAAAACCCAAGAGAGTGAAAAACTAGCTCTAACAAAGTTACAATAAATAAATTAAGCACTACAAGAAAACTGACTCAAACTCAAACGAATAACAATATCAAAGAAGACAACAAAGAGAGTATTTACGGTAATTAAGATTTTAGAGCTAAGAAGTGAATAATATACGGTAATTTTCTTAGAGTCAATTGAGAGAAAAAACAATAACAATAACTAACTGAATGTAAACGAGTGAAGTTGGAAATAGGGTAAATTTATAGTGTACAGCAAAACTAAACAATAAAATAAAACTGATAATCGCAAGCAAAATATAGACACATTATTGATTCCTCAACATTCAGCCCCCCCTGGAAGATTAGGTCTTTCAGCAAAGGGAAGACGAGCTAGTTTACTAATAGGGCGTATGTACTCTCCAGTTAGGGTAGTTATCGTAGCAACTCTAACACGTTGGTCGACACCTGGGTGAGTGGCCTTAATGCGTCCAAGAATCCATTTGGATGGTGGTAGATTTGGATCCTTTAGTATAACTACATCTCCAACTTCAAGGTTTGGTTTGGGATTATGCCATTTTGGTCGATGTTGGAGGGAGGTGAGGTATTCAGCATGCCACCGCTTCCAAAATCCCTGCTTTAGTTTCTGTAAGAGACACCAGTTATTAAATGGACAAACCCTTTCAACATGCATATCAGAACGAGGAACAGACGTATATGGTTCACCGATCAAAAAATGGGACGGGCTTAAGGCGATAGGGTCCATGTCGGAGGTCGGCCACATAGGTCGAGAATTTAGCAATGCCTCAATCTGAGTGAGTAATGTGTACATTTCCTCGTAGGTCAGTCGATGGTCGCTAATAACACGCTTAAGGTGGAACTTGGTGGACTTAACGCCGGCCTCCCACAAACCTCCAAAGTGAGGAGCGGAGGGGGGAATAAACTTCCACGCAATGCTGTCCCGGGATAGATGATCCGCTACGATGTCGTTGTGTTGTTGGCTAAGTAAAAGTTTGAACATTTCGTCTAGAGCTCGTTTGGCGCCGTGGAAGTTAGTTCCATTGTCACTCCATATCTCCGCGGGTTTGCCGCGGCGTGATGCGAAACGGTCGAGAGCAGCGAGAAATGCGGAAGACGAGAGATCACCTACTAGCTCTAAGTGAATGGCCTTAGTTGTGAAACACACAAACAGAGCTATGTAGGCCTTCACAAATTTTGGGTTCCGTCCTCTAGCCAGCCTCAAAGTGATTGGGCCGGCGTAATCAATACCAACCTTATTAAAAGGACGCGAAAATTGTACACGACCCGCAGGCAGATTGCTCATAATTTGATCAGAGTTCAGTTTCCGGTACCGAAAACAGGAAACGCACTGTTGCACGACCTTACGAAGGAGATTACGGCTACCGATTATAAAATACTCCTGTCGCAGAAGAGCAAACATTTGCGACACGCCCGCGTGTAGATGTCGATTATGAATATCTTCGGCAATGAGTTTCGCGAACCGAGTGTTTCTATCTATTATTGCTGGGTGTTTGGTCGAGTAACGAACGCAGGACTCTTGGATACGACCACCGACGCGAAGGATTCCATCGATATCCAAGAAGGGATTTAGCGGTGCCAACTTGTTACCCCTTTTAAGCGCTTCACACTTTAAAACTGCCTTTATTTCGTTAGAGAAAGAGTGGGACTGGTGATATTTAATTATCATTGTCTTTGCGAAAGACAATTCACTTGAGGTTAACCACCCCACTTGTCTTACTGTACGATTCACACGTGAATTAAAAAAGAAACGATATATATAAGCGAGTCTGCGAATTAGTTGAATGTAACGAGAAGAGTCATTGATTAAACGTTCGATAATATCAGTAGGGTTTATGTTCGATAGTAGCACTTGAGTAGGGGGATTTTTTCGCTCTTCGAAATGTTGAATTGGGATGTCGGACACTGAGTACTCCGTTTTGGGCCAAAAATCTCGCTCCTTGTGTAACCAAGATGGTCCAGACCACCACAGTTCATTTGCAATTAAATGAGCGGGTAGAATACCACGGGAGGCGCAGTCAGCGGGGTTATGATGAGATCGTACATGATTCCATACCGTCCTTGGTAAAACCGAGAGAATCTCACCTGTACGATTGGAAATAAATACTGACCACCTTTTTGGCAGCGCAGAGAGCCAATGAAGGACGATTGCTGAGTCAGTCCATGCGTAAACTTTCATGTCTTTATGCTGTAAAGAGAGTTTAAGTTTAGTTATTAAGCGTGTTAACAGGACTGCTCCACACAGTTCGAGGCGAGGAAGTGAAACAACTTTAATCGGGGCTACCCTACTTTTTGCAGCGACAATCGAACAACTTATATTGCCAGCTGTGTCAATGCTTCGACAGTATACGACTGCGGCATAAGCATCAAGCGACGCGTCGCAGAAGCCATGAAACTCTAAGTTTTCAGTAGATGGCCACATTATTCTTGGGATGTTTAACGATTCCAAACGAGGGAGCTCATCACGGATAGAGCGCCAGTGGTTCGAATGTTGTTGTGAGATTTCGTCGTCCCATCTATATTTACTGCGCCATAGCTCCTGAAAGATGATTTTGATGCCAATTATCACCGGCGTAAGAAATCCTAGTGGGTCGAATATCCTGGCGGACTCTGAAAGAATTTTCCGTTTTGTCGATGGTGGGTTGTCGCACAAGGTTACTTTGTATGAGAATGAATCCTTTGCTGGTGACCACTGCATTCCGAGTAGTTTTACTGAGCTGCACTCTTCAAATTCCTTTGGGGACAACTCGTACTGATCTTCGGGTAAGCTGATTAATAGTGGCCAGCAATTTGTGGTCCACTTGCGTAGGTTAAAGCCACCTGACTTGAGCAAAGCAATCAACTCTAACCGAATGGATATTAACTCTTCAACGGAGTCTGCACCAGTCATAACATCATCGACGTAGAAGTCGTTTAAAAGAATGTCTGCTGCGCGAGGATACAAATGTTTGGTGTCATGTGCCAATTGAAAGAGAGTGCGTACAGCTTGAAACGTTGCACAGGCTGTGCCATACGTGACGGTTAAAAGGCGATATGTTTTTAGAGGAAGGTCACTTGATTTTCTCCAAACTATCCGCTGGAAGTCTGTATGCTTCCTCGAGACCAGAATCTGGCGGAACATTTTTTCAATGTCCCCAGAAATTGTATACCGATGACGACGAAAACGAAGTGAAATGGAGAAAAGATCCCGCTGATATGTTTGACCTACCAAGAGCGCCTTATTGAGAGATTGATTTTTGTCAGTCTCAGCTGACCCATCAAAAACCACCCTGACCTTGGTAGTACTGCTATCATTTTTAATTACGGAATGGTGGGGTAGGTAATAGCATTTACTGCTCGGGAGATCTATTTCACTACTAGGTACCTCCTCCATGTGACCTAATTGCAAATACTCGTCCATAAAGCTGGTGTATTTTTCACGTAAGTAATTATTGTTTTGAAGTCTGCGTTCCACGGATTGAAAACGACGTAATGCAACTTTCTTGCTGTTTCCGAAATCAATAGTTTCGTCGGATTTGAATGGTAACTCGACAATGTACCTGCCATCAGACGAACGAGAATGGGTTTTAGTGAAAATGTCTTCCGCTTGCTGGTCTTCAACTGACAAATTAGGTTCGCTTTGAATCTCTTCGAGACGCCAAAAGCGCTCAAGATCAAATGCTTGGTCAATCTCTAGTCGTGTGCAAAATGAATTCAAACCAACACCTTGCGAACGGCTATTGATGGTCATATTGCCACAAACCACCCAGCCGAAAATTGTTGGTATAAGATCAGGTGTTCCTTGCTGACCGTGAATAGCAGAACCGTTGAATACGCTGAATGCCTTATCTGCGCCAATGAGTATGTCAATATGACCTGGTATATTGAAATTAGGATCTGCCAATCTAAACGATGAGTAATTTGTATTTGTGGAAATTGTAGTTTCAGAAGTGGGTACTAGCGAGGTTAGTTTGGAGACTATGTAGCAGTCAACATCAATTGAAGCATGAGAGAAACGAGAGGTAAGTGTAAGTGTAACGATTCCATTCGTAACACCTGCAGCTGTAGATCCAACACCAACGATAGGAATGCGAGCGTTTTTGCGATGAAGACCCAGGCGTTGAACTGTCTGCTCAGTTATAAACGATACCTGGGACCCGGAGTCTAGCAACAACCGAATAATTTGGGTGAGTCCTTGCCTATCAAGAGTCAAAACCCTAGCAGTGGGCAAAATGGTTTGATTTAATCGTTTAGGATAACCGGAGCTGCTATCCATAGCTACTGAAGAGCAAAGCGAAAGATTGTAATTTGTTTCAGCTAGAACGCTTGCGGAAGTTGTGGGGGTATTGAAGGAGTTTGCTGGATTGGTCGAAGAAGTTGTCGGGGTTTCCAGAATATCTGTCATGTTGGTCGATGTATTTGTGGAAGAATATCTGTCCGTAGCACTGGACGATGATGGTTGAGAATCTGAATGCACGATTGTGTGATGCCGCGAATTACATGTTCGGCATCGGAAATTTGATCGACACTTGTTCGATGTGTGTCCTGAGCGTAGACAGTTAAAGCAGAGCGAATGATCTTTAATGAAATCACGACGCGCGTCGATGTCGAGGGAAAGAAATTGTTCACATTTTGAAAGCATGTGATCTGCTTTGCAGTTGGGACACTGTTGACTCGATTCTACGAAGTGGGTATGTATAACCTTGGGTGACCTACCGCGGGATTGAACATAACGAGAGTGCGATTGGCACGACTCTAAAGCTTCACAGCGAAAATTTAAAAATGTCAGTAGTTCATCTATTGTGCAATTATCCTTCGATCCCACTTCTTCGGCCCAGGATTGGCGAGTGTCACTGTCTAATTTCTGTAGCAGAAGATAAATTACCCAAGGGTCACGACCTTTTGCTCCTAATGCCTTTAAGCCGCGAATAGCTTCATCGGCACCATCCGTAATTTTACGTAGAGATTGTACACTACTTGTGGAACTAGGTAGAGATAGGAACGCTTGAATGTGAGCCTGAATTATCAGGCTAGACCGGTCGTACCTTTTTTCTAACCGCTCCCAAGCATCGAGGTAGTTGGGATCCGAAACAGTTATGTGGCGAATCAAATCTGCCGCTGAACCTCGCAAAAACGACTTGAGGTAATGGAATTTTTGTGTCGCGGACAAATGAGTTTTAGTGTCTATGCAACCAATGAAAAGATCCCTAAAGCAAGGCCATTCTTTGTAGTCACCCGAAAAGATTGGAACTGTTAGTGTTGGCAGACAAATGGATGCTGATGGTTTTGTCTTATTAATATTTTCAAGGAACGAAGCTTGCTGGTTAGCTAACATTTTGATGGCGGATTCACCAGCCTCGGAATCGTTCGTACCCTTTCTTGCGCGAATTAATTTGGTGAGCGTTGATTGAACCAGAAAATATTTATTTTCGTATTCCGTAAACTCGGGTTCAGGATCTGCAAAACCGTCTTCTTCTGAAAACTCCAAAAGTTCTTCATGTAGGAGCTCGAAAGCCGACCACGATTTCTCTACGCTTAGCAAACGAATTTCTAAAAGTTCTAACGAAACATTTTCATCAACGCTTTCTATGAATACTACCGCCTTTGTTAGGGCACCTTTGATGTGCCCACGTTTCGATATGATTTTATTCATTATTTTGTCAAACAAATGTGTTCTTGCCAAGCACCGCGAAAAGAGTTATTACCAAGAAGTGGATTACTCGCGACGAAGGGAATGAATTGATTTGGCAGATTAAAAAAAAGAAATGTTCACAGTTCACACCGCGTGGTTTGCAGATAAATGTGTATGTAAGAAACACCGAAAAATATGTATATAAGCATGCACAAATAATTGTTGAACACATATAATTATGTTTAATTATTGTTTAGTTTGTTTAATTATATTATCATATCATATAATTATATTATATTCGGCTGCGAAGGACCAATTAATGTTTTGTAAGAAATGAAAAACGAATTTGGTTAATATATTGTAGGTACTTTTACAGCTTATAATTTTCCTTTTTTGTGATAAGTTACCATTTGCGTCCGTACTGGTTGACGATCAAAACCCAAGAGAGTGAAAAACTAGCTCTAACAAAGTTACAATAAATAAATTAAGCACTACAAGAAAACTGACTCAAACTCAAACGAATAACAATATCAAAGAAGACAACAAAGAGAGTATTTACGGTAATTAAGATTTTAGAGCTAAGAAGTGAATAATATACGGTAATTTTCTTAGAGTCAATTGAGAGAAAAAACAATAACAATAACTAACTGAATGTAAACGAGTGAAGTTGGAAATAGGGTAAATTTATAGTGTACAGCAAAACTAAACAATAAAATAAAACTGATAATCGCAAGCAAAATATAGACACATTATTGATTCCTCAACATTTGGTCCTTCGAGCCGGGTCTGTTTTGTAAGAAATGAAAAACGAATTTGGTTAATATATTGTAGGTACTTTTACAGCTTATAATTTTCCTTTTTTGTGATAAGTTACCATTTGCGTCCGTACTGGTTGACGATCAAAACCCAAGAGAGTGAAAAACTAGCTCTAACAAAGTTACAATAAATAAATTAAGCACTACAAGAAAACTGACTCAAACTCAAACGAATAACAATATCAAAGAAGACAACAAAGAGAGTATTTACGGTAATTAAGATTTTAGAGCTAAGAAGTGAATAATATACGGTAATTTTCTTAGAGTCAATTGAGAGAAAAAACAATAACAATAACTAACTGAATGTAAACGAGTGAAGTTGGAAATAGGGTAAATTTATAGTGTACAGCAAAACTAAACAATAAAATAAAACTGATAATCGCAAGCAAAATATAGACACATTATTGATTCCTCAACATTCAGCCCCCCCTGGAAGATTAGGTCTTTCAGCAAAGGGAAGACGAGCTAGTTTACTAATAGGGCGTATGTACTCTCCAGTTAGGGTAGTTATCGTAGCAACTCTAACACGTTGGTCGACACCTGGGTGAGTGGCCTTAATGCGTCCAAGAATCCATTTGGATGGTGGTAGATTTGGATCCTTTAGTATAACTACATCTCCAACTTCAAGGTTTGGTTTGGGATTATGCCATTTTGGTCGATGTTGGAGGGAGGTGAGGTATTCAGCATGCCACCGCTTCCAAAATCCCTGCTTTAGTTTCTGTAAGAGACACCAGTTATTAAATGGACAAACCCTTTCAACATGCATATCAGAACGAGGAACAGACGTATATGGTTCACCGATCAAAAAATGGGACGGGCTTAAGGCGATAGGGTCCATGTCGGAGGTCGGCCACATAGGTCGAGAATTTAGCAATGCCTCAATCTGAGTGAGTAATGTGTACATTTCCTCGTAGGTCAGTCGATGGTCGCTAATAACACGCTTAAGGTGGAACTTGGTGGACTTAACGCCGGCCTCCCACAAACCTCCAAAGTGAGGAGCGGAGGGGGGAATAAACTTCCACGCAATGCTGTCCCGGGATAGATGATCCGCTACGATGTCGTTGTGTTGTTGGCTAAGTAAAAGTTTGAACATTTCGTCTAGAGCTCGTTTGGCGCCGTGGAAGTTAGTTCCATTGTCACTCCATATCTCCGCGGGTTTGCCGCGGCGTGATGCGAAACGGTCGAGAGCAGCGAGAAATGCGGAAGACGAGAGATCACCTACTAGCTCTAAGTGAATGGCCTTAGTTGTGAAACACACAAACAGAGCTATGTAGGCCTTCACAAATTTTGGGTTCCGTCCTCTAGCCAGCCTCAAAGTGATTGGGCCGGCGTAATCAATACCAACCTTATTAAAAGGACGCGAAAATTGTACACGACCCGCAGGCAGATTGCTCATAATTTGATCAGAGTTCAGTTTCCGGTACCGAAAACAGGAAACGCACTGTTGCACGACCTTACGAAGGAGATTACGGCTACCGATTATAAAATACTCCTGTCGCAGAAGAGCAAACATTTGCGACACGCCCGCGTGTAGATGTCGATTATGAATATCTTCGGCAATGAGTTTCGCGAACCGAGTGTTCTTATCTATTATTGCTGGGTGTTTGGTCGAGTAACGAACGCAGGACTCTTGGATACGACCACCGACGCGAAGGATTCCATCGATATCCAAGAAGGGATTTAGCGGTGCCAACTTGTTACCCCTTTTAAGCGCTTCACACTTTAAAACTGCCTTTATTTCGTTAGAGAAAGAGTGGGACTGGTGATATTTAATTATCATTGTCTTTGCGAAAGACAATTCACTTGAGGTTAACCACCCCACTTGTCTTACTGTACGATTCACACGTGAATTAAAAAAGAAACGATATATATAAGCGAGTCTGCGAATTAGTTGAATGTAACGAGAAGAGTCATTGATTAAACGTTCGATAATATCAGTAGGGTTTATGTTCGATAGTAGCACTTGAGTAGGGGGATTTTTTCGCTCTTCGAAATGTTGAATTGGGATGTCGGACACTGAGTACTCCGTTTTGGGCCAAAAATCTCGCTCCTTGTGTAACCAAGATGGTCCAGACCACCACAGTTCATTTGCAATTAAATGAGCGGGTAGAATACCACGGGAGGCGCAGTCAGCGGGGTTATGATGAGATCGTACATGATTCCATACCGTCCTTGGTAAAACCGAGAGAATCTCACCTGTACGATTGGAAATAAATACTGACCACCTTTTTGGCAGCGCAGAGAGCCAATGAAGGACGATTGCTGAGTCAGTCCATGCGTAAACTTTCATGTCTTTATGCTGTAAAGAGAGTTTAAGTTTAGTTATTAAGCGTGTTAACAGGACTGCTCCACACAGTTCGAGGCGAGGAAGTGAAACAACTTTAATCGGGGCTACCCTACTTTTTGCAGCGACAATCGAACAACTTATATTGCCAGCTGTGTCAATGCTTCGACAGTATACGACTGCGGCATAAGCATCAAGCGACGCGTCGCAGAAGCCATGAAACTCTAAGTTTTCAGTAGATGGCCACATTATTCTTGGGATGTTTAACGATTCCAAACGAGGGAGCTCATCACGGATAGAGCGCCAGTGGTTCGAATGTTGTTGTGAGATTTCGTCGTCCCATCTATATTTACTGCGCCATAGCTCCTGAAAGATGATTTTGATGCCAATTATCACCGGCGTAAGAAATCCTAGTGGGTCGAATATCCTGGCGGACTCTGAAAGAATTTTCCGTTTTGTCGATGGTGGGTTGTCGCACAAGGTTACTTTGTATGAGAATGAATCCTTTGCTGGTGACCACTGCATTCCGAGTAGTTTTACTGAGCTGCACTCTTCAAATTCCTTTGGGGACAACTCGTACTGATCTTCGGGTAAGCTGATTAATAGTGGCCAGCAATTTGTGGTCCACTTGCGTAGGTTAAAGCCACCTGACTTGAGCAAAGCAATCAACTCTAACCGAATGGATATTAACTCTTCAACGGAGTCTGCACCAGTCATAACATCATCGACGTAGAAGTCGTTTAAAAGAATGTCTGCTGCGCGAGGATACAAATGTTTGGTGTCATGTGCCAATTGAAAGAGAGTGCGTACAGCTTGAAACGTTGCACAGGCTGTGCCATACGTGACGGTTAAAAGGCGATATGTTTTTAGAGGAAGGTCACTTGATTTTCTCCAAACTATCCGCTGGAAGTCTGTATGCTTCCTCGAGACCAGAATCTGGCGGAACATTTTTTCAATGTCCCCAGAAATTGTATACCGATGACGACGAAAACGAAGTGAAATGGAGAAAAGATCCCGCTGATATGTTTGACCTACCAAGAGCGCCTTATTGAGAGATTGATTTTTGTCAGTCTCAGCTGACCCATCAAAAACCACCCTGACCTTGGTAGTACTGCTATCATTTTTAATTACGGAATGGTGGGGTAGGTAATAGCATTTACTGCTCGGGAGATCTATTTCACTACTAGGTACCTCCTCCATGTGACCTAATTGCAAATACTCGTCCATAAAGCTGGTGTATTTTTCACGTAAGTAATTATTGTTTTGAAGTCTGCGTTCCACGGATTGAAAACGACGTAATGCAACTTTCTTGCTGTTTCCGAAATCAATAGTTTCGTCGGATTTGAATGGTAACTCGACAATGTACCTGCCATCAGACGAACGAGAATGGGTTTTAGTGAAAATGTCTTCCGCTTGCTGGTCTTCAACTGACAAATTAGGTTCGCTTTGAATCTCTTCGAGACGCCAAAAGCGCTCAAGATCAAATGCTTGGTCAATCTCTAGTCGTGTGCAAAATGAATTCAAACCAACACCTTGCGAACGGCTATTGATGGTCATATTGCCACAAACCACCCAGCCGAAAATTGTTGGTATAAGATCAGGTGTTCCTTGCTGACCGTGAATAGCAGAACCGTTGAATACGCTGAATGCCTTATCTGCGCCAATGAGTATGTCAATATGACCTGGTATATTGAAATTAGGATCTGCCAATCTAAACGATGAGTAATTTGTATTTGTGGAAATTGTAGTTTCAGAAGTGGGTACTAGCGAGGTTAGTTTGGAGACTATGTAGCAGTCAACATCAATTGAAGCATGAGAGAAACGAGAGGTAAGTGTAAGTGTAACGATTCCATTCGTAACACCTGCAGCTGTAGATCCAACACCAACGATAGGAATGCGAGCGTTTTTGCGATGAAGACCCAGGCGTTGAACTGTCTGCTCAGTTATAAACGATACCTGGGACCCGGAGTCTAGCAACAACCGAATAATTTGGGTGAGTCCTTGCCTATCAAGAGTCAAAACCCTAGCAGTGGGCAAAATGGTTTGATTTAATCGTTTAGGATAACCGGAGCTGCTATCCATAGCTACTGAAGAGCAAAGCGAAAGATTGTAATTTGTTTCAGCTAGAACGCTTGCGGAAGTTGTGGGGGTATTGAAGGAGTTTGCTGGATTGGTCGAAGAAGTTGTCGGGGTTTCCAGAATATCTGTCATGTTGGTCGATGTATTTGTGGAAGAATATCTGTCCGTAGCACTGGACGATGATGGTTGAGAATCTGAATGCACGATTGTGTGATGCCGCGAATTACATGTTCGGCATCGGAAATTTGATCGACACTTGTTCGATGTGTGTCCTGAGCGTAGACAGTTAAAGCAGAGCGAATGATCTTTAATGAAATCACGACGCGCGTCGATGTCGAGGGAAAGAAATTGTTCACATTTTGAAAGCATGTGATCTGCTTTGCAGTTGGGACACTGTTGACTCGATTCTACGAAGTGGGTATGTATAACCTTGGGTGACCTACCGCGGGATTGAACATAACGAGAGTGCGATTGGCACGACTCTAAAGCTTCACAGCGAAAATTTAAAAATGTCAGTAGTTCATCTATTGTGCAATTATCCTTCGATCCCACTTCTTCGGCCCAGGATTGGCGAGTGTCACTGTCTAATTTCTGTAGCAGAAGATAAATTACCCAAGGGTCACGACCTTTTGCTCCTAATGCCTTTAAGCCGCGAATAGCTTCATCGGCACCATCCGTAATTTTACGTAGAGATTGTACACTACTTGTGGAACTAGGTAGAGATAGGAACGCTTGAATGTGAGCCTGAATTATCAGGCTAGACCGGTCGTACCTTTTTTCTAACCGCTCCCAAGCATCGAGGTAGTTGGGATCCGAAACAGTTATGTGGCGAATCAAATCTGCCGCTGAACCTCGCAAAAACGACTTGAGGTAATGGAATTTTTGTGTCGCGGACAAATGAGTTTTAGTGTCTATGCAACCAATGAAAAGATCCCTAAAGCAAGGCCATTCTTTGTAGTCACCCGAAAAGATTGGAACTGTTAGTGTTGGCAGACAAATGGATGCTGATGGTTTTGTCTTATTAATATTTTCAAGGAACGAAGCTTGCTGGTTAGCTAACATTTTGATGGCGGATTCACCAGCCTCGGAATCGTTCGTACCCTTTCTTGCGCGAATTAATTTGGTGAGCGTTGATTGAACCAGAAAATATTTATTTTCGTATTCCGTAAACTCGGGTTCAGGATCTGCAAAACCGTCTTCTTCTGAAAACTCCAAAAGTTCTTCATGTAGGAGCTCGAAAGCCGACCACGATTTCTCTACGCTTAGCAAACGAATTTCTAAAAGTTCTAACGAAACATTTTCATCAACGCTTTCTATGAATACTACCGCCTTTGTTAGGGCACCTTTGATGTGCCCACGTTTCGATATGATTTTATTCATTATTTTGTCAAACAAATGTGTTCTTGCCAAGCACCGCGAAAAGAGTTATTACCAAGAAGTGGATTACTCGCGACGAAGGGAATGAATTGATTTGGCAGATTAAAAAAAAGAAATGTTCACAGTTCACACCGCGTGGTTTGCAGATAAATGTGTATGTAAGAAACACCGAAAAATATGTATATAAGCATGCACAAATAATTGTTGAACACATATAATTATGTTTAATTATTGTTTAGTTTGTTTAATTATATTATCATATCATATAATTATATTATATTCGGCTGCGAAGGACCAATTAATGTTTTGTAAGAAATGAAAAACGAATTTGGTTAATATATTGTAGGTACTTTTACAGCTTATAATTTTCCTTTTTTGTGATAAGTTACCATTTGCGTCCGTACTGGTTGACGATCAAAACCCAAGAGAGTGAAAAACTAGCTCTAACAAAGTTACAATAAATAAATTAAGCACTACAAGAAAACTGACTCAAACTCAAACGAATAACAATATCAAAGAAGACAACAAAGAGAGTATTTACGGTAATTAAGATTTTAGAGCTAAGAAGTGAATAATATACGGTAATTTTCTTAGAGTCAATTGAGAGAAAAAACAATAACAATAACTAACTGAATGTAAACGAGTGAAGTTGGAAATAGGGTAAATTTATAGTGTACAGCAAAACTAAACAATAAAATAAAACTGATAATCGCAAGCAAAATATAGACACATTATTGATTCCTCAACATACAACATAGAGGGGAACACGGACAAATGAGGCGAGTTTTTGCAACTTTATCACGCTTATTGTGAAAGTTAAATAATAATTGAAAATTGACGTTAAAATTAGTGATCCATTATATTCTAACTCTTCTTGAATTTAAAATCTCTACTGCGACTGCCAGTGGTAATTTTGACAAAATTGGCTTCTTTGTGAATAGGAAGAATCGAAAGCGTTTTATTGATGGAGACAATGAACTCATCTGTAATTTTGCATTAGGATCAAAATTGTTTTGAAGAAAAGTTGAACACATCTAGAAAAAAAAACTTTTAAGCCATTCGATGGTCAAGCGCCTAATGGAAATGTTTATACATCAGACAGACGAACATCCGAAAATAAAACCGAGCTCGGGCAAGTAATAAAGAAACTTAAGCCCAAAAAAGCTTCGGGTTACGACTTGATTACGGGCGAACTCTAAAAAATGTTACCACGGAAAGCTTTACCTAAGCTTCTACTTTTTTGGAACCTAGTAGTGAATGAACTACTTCTAATACTAGAAGGGGAAGGGTGCAGGCTAATTGCCTATGCAGATGACGTTGCCATCGCTGTCTCAGGAAAACACCTCAACACGCTTAGAGATCTCTTGCAGAATGCCCTCTCTGAGCTCTCTAAATGGATCAAAAAAATGTGGCCTGGCGGTCAATGCCCAGAAAACTGAACTGGTCCTCTTTACAAGGAAATAAAAAATTCCCAATTTTGTACCCTCACTTACCTGTACTTACTTTTGGTGCTCAACAATATGGCAAATTGAGCTGGAAACCCAATTTCCTGCGGAGAGTTCAGAAAGCCACCACGGCTCTGTACTGCTGTAAAAAAGCCATTGGAGGCAGATGGGGACTCCAGCCTTAAATTACACATTCCTCACATATGGCGTTATTGTATGGTGGACTGCCTTCGAAAAGGCCATCTACTATAATCACCTCAGTCGTGTTCAAAGGACGGCATGCATATGCATAAGTGGAGCCCTTAGAACCACTCCAAACCCGGCCATGGACGTAATGTTCCACTTGCTACCGCTAGACATCTATTGCAAACAAGTGGCAGTAAACGCAGCCACTGGGATAAAAGCAATTCGTTTGTGGACCAGTCGCCAAACTGGTCACTCGTATTACACCCTCCCTCAGTTTCAATTCGATAAAAACTTCGAAACCTACATACCGCCCAGGAGTGACTGGGAGAATGAAATAGTACCCCGTAAGGAGTCTGTGTGTTTCCATACAGATGGGTCCAAAACTGAAACAGGAGTAGGGGGGGGGGTTTTCTCCCGTTCTCAGGTTGGGCCTCCCTTCAAACGATTTTTGCAGATGCTGTATGGACGAGGAGGAGGAGAAGAATATTCTTCACCTTCTCTTTACGTGTCCAGCACTGTCATTCCGTAGAAAACTATACCTCGGAGAATATTTTTTCGACAATCTCAGCGAACTCGCAAACATAGGAATAAACTGACTCCATCGCTTCATTCTTAGCTCCGGCTGGTTCAACGGGTAGTTAAGGAGAACATCGATCCTGTGGTATCTACTTAGTGATCTATGCGACACCAGCGCTGCTAACATTCTTAGCTTTATCAACGGAAGCAAATGATTCACATGAGTAACCAGATAAGGAACCCCTAAACACCAGTGGTACGCACAATGGGCCGATTAACGGCCTAAGTGTTTCTCTCATCGAGAGCCACTTTAACATAACATAACATAGCATAGTGGGGAATATAAGCACTTTATTATACACTCTGCACCTCTCTTTCATATTATACGATGTCCATATAGCCCCAGTGATATTTCAGCCAAATACAAAGACAACAAAGAAATCTTGAAGCATCTTTAAGGAAGCATCTTCCAAGTGTTCTGCTGCTCAAGTGACAGAGAAAACGAGGTGCATCTCATTCGTCACCACTCAGCCCCTTCACATCAATCATATCAATCTGACCAGCGAGCTCCAGTCCATAACGCGAGCAATCTCACAAAACCTACCTAGACCTACCACATACGAGTATGCGTATTTCGTTTAACGCACTCCGTCGAAAGTGTGCGACCACTGTCACTGCACTGACAGTGAAATATATTGCTATACTCATTATACGACATTCAATTTAGGTCCTAAGTGTGTTAAATACCAATACCTGTCATGGACAGCCACTCGAATTTAGGAAAAACTTCTCACAAAACGACACCCATTAATGTCCATTAACGCTGGTAATATGGCAGGCAGACCCTGAAAGCCCCAAGTCCCCAACATCTCCATCAGATAGTTTATCGGCATTTCTTTTATTCAACAAATTGTGCAGCTAAACTCCAACTCCCAGCGATAGTAAAACTTAATTTGAATCTGCCTGCATCGATTAGTGAACTGTGGCTCACCGCAAGACAGTTGGTGGCTGCTGCTATATGCCAAACAGCAAAAACCCGTATCGTCCCGACCACAATCTACATAAAAATCTACAAACCAAAAAAAAAAAAAAAATCATTTAGTTTTATTTCATTCAAGCAATAAATAAAAATACCAACAACCTCCATTGTTTCACACAAAAGATACGAGCAATGTACTTCATCAACCGTGAAAAGCTACCCATTGAAAATTACGGCCTACAGCTTGGTTACATTCGCTTGAAAGTGAAATTAGATTTTCTTTGGATGTTGTTCCCTTTGATGGTGGTGGTGGTGGTGGTGGTGGTGATGCTGCTGCTTCTGTGGCCATGGCGCTGCTTCGGCTACTCTACTCGGGCCACTTCGACAGTATCTGGCTGTTGATTATCTAAAGATACGACAAAGGTAGTTTACCTTCGTATTGATATCAGCTTACGACGACGGCGCGACTTACGATTGCGATTGCCAACTGGAAGTTCACTAACTTCTTCATAACTCTGGCCAAAAGGAAAACTCTAATGAAAAATGCAAATGGAAATGGGAATGAAAAAAAATATTTTATCTGCTGCACTTACTTTGTTTCAGCGAGAGAGACACTGATGAAGATGATTGTGCTGCCACTGGTGATGGTGGTGGTGGTGGTGGTGGTGGTGAGGTGGCGTACTCCTTCAGGTAATTGTTGTGGAAGTTAATCCGGTGAGCCCCACACGTATCGCGTAGTCCGTGTTCCGTGAACCGTGATGCTATCGCTTCTTCGTTTGTTGTAATTGCTGTTTTAATTTTCCGTATGCAACACCTACCGGTCGGTAACTCCGCGGGGATGTGGACGTTCATTGTACCGAGATAGCTGGAAAACAATTAATTCTTTTAGCTTTCACTGAGCACAGGAAATCGACGTCAGATTTGCCGGATTCCCGATCGTAAGACCTTCCGTTTAACCTCCCAAATTGAACCCATTTGCTTAACTACAACGACGACGACGACGACTCAACTATGGACTCACGTCAAAGTTGAAGTGCAGGTTGCCCCATCGTCGCGTCGCTTCGTCGTGCAACAGTTGCTGTCGGATTAAGGAATTTTCTTTTCATTCCTCGACTTTCGATTTCATCGAGGCGATCGCCATTGCTGTGCAGCCATTGAAGGGGAAAGTGAGTTTATATTCCTCGCTGGGAATATATTTTGCATTAAGCGGACAATGACAATTGCGGAGTCGAATGTTGCAACAAGGCTTTGGGTCAGGAGGGGTTACTGCTTTTGAGCTTGGTTGGGTGTACGACCCTAATCACTATACTGCGGCTGAGGATGGAGCTTTGGCATTTTAATTGGCAGTTCACGTTGCAGCAATTGGAGACTTGATTCATGCACGGTAAATGGAACCGAGCATGATCATGTTGAATCCAAATTAAGCGCGCATTGAATGTGTCATTGTTAGCCGCAAAAGGTTCGGATTACAAAGCCAAATGGATAGATCCTCTTTGACATAGACGAGTGCCGTATTAGAGAGTGATTATCCTCACCTCAGATTGACCTCATGCAATTTTGTAGTCTAATGTGCGGTTGTGTGATAGTGTTCACATAACAAGACGAGTTGAAAGAGTCCCATAGGATGGTATTTAGTTTGGAGAAGTCTATGAAGAGAGGTCGACTTCTTTCCAAGAGAAATCGCTTATAAGTGTTTCTTTTAAATTACTTGTCTGGCTTCGCTCAAGGGCTGTTTTGAGACGAAAATGGAGCAAACACGAAGCTATTACAAGAAGACCTACATTAAATTTTAGGGCAGCGAGCTTATATAAAGGGTTTTTCAACAGGTCGATTCTAGAATAGAATAAAACAAGCTGTATGTGGGGTATTAACGAAATTCTTTTTTTTTTCTTGGAAGGCCCATGCATATGACAAGTATGAAATGCAACATCGCTCAAATGTCCGCTGCATCTTCTTAGGTTTTTACCGATCAGAGTAGTGTAATTTTTAATGAGTTTACCGCATAGATCCGGCTCAATTTGAGCGATGATATTGGCTGTGTTGGCCTTAAGGGCAACGGTCGATTGTGGCTCGTGACATAGACCCTTTAGCAAACCCCATACAAGAAAATTCTAGCGGGATAAAATCGCAAGATCTTGGAGGCCAATTTATTCACCTCTGCGTGAGATAACCATACCCTCAAATCTTTCATGCAGAATGTTCGTCGTGGCATCTGCTGTGTGCACGTAGCCCCGTCCTGCTGGTACCACCTGTCGTTTACCTCTCTATCGCTCAATTTGGGCCAACAAAAATCGATACGCATCGTTTTGCAGTGCTCGCCGTTGAAGCGATCGCCTCACAAGCGTCCTTTTTTTTTCGCCGACTAATAAAAACCTACCTTCCAACCCTCTTGTGAATGCATTGGCACCTGTTGAACCTCGTGTGGGTTGGCGTTATCCCATATACGGCAATTTTGCCTGTTAACATAGCCGTTCATCCAAAAATGCGAATCGTCGTTAGAGATGATTTTTCGTCCAAAATTGGTCCCAAACGCTCCGGAGCCCAGTAAGCGAACAAAATACGTTTTCTATGGTTATTAACTTTGGGATTCTGGGTCAGTTTGATCTTGCATGGGAGTAGGACCGAGTTCCGATGCGACATTCACCAAGTTGAAGTATGCGAAAGGACTCACCTACATAAGCTCAAATATCAATTTTGGTTGAAATCGTTTTAGCCGTTTTCGAACAAATCAAATTGGTATGAACATTTTATATGGGAATTACAATTAATATTGAGGTTACCTTGCAAAATAAAAAAATGGCCCCGAACTGTAGGCCCAGAAGCTCTAAGTCCGTAGGTTGTACGAAATCCGGACAGCCGTTTAGGCTGTAGGCCTCGGGACATAGGGACAGATGGACCCACTTTTTTGAGATCGTCTATCATCGTAATGTCAAAATAGATTAACATCTCGCGTTATAAATTTTGTACGAATACAATGGGCCTTACCAATAAACGTTTTTAGTTTCGACTTTAAATTTTAGTAGTTCACAGTGGCAATATTTTCCATACAAATTTCGCAATTGTGAGCTTCCGTAAATTTAAAGTCGAGACTAAAATTTGTTATTAGTACGGCGCATAATCTACTAAAAATAATCGAGAAAGTCAAAAACTGCAGTCACAAATAAAAAAAAAAATTGGCGCAATAATAGGTGCTGACTCTGGCACCCATTTTTATTTTTTAGGACAATGGAAGGAATCAACAATTTACCAGAGATGCAATTTACTGCCGAGTCTATATGATTGCATTGAGAAACTTTTCCAGAACAAAACCAATCATACTCAGTATCGGATGTTTATCAGACATATTTACGAGTCGAAACGCAGTAAAAAAAGCCTTAAGTTTTAAATTTTCTTTCTCTGAGGATCCAACCTGAGACCGCTCACTTCGTAGTTCAATGCTCTTGGCATAAAGTAAATAAAAAGTTGGTGCAACAGGTCCGGAGGGACCCTAGGCCTAGCTCCTCACGACCATTCGTTTTGTGTGAGTTTTTAATTTTTTTTTTTTTTTGGAACGGATGGAAGGGATCCACAATTTTATGCTGACTCCAAACGGCTATAGGAGTTGTTTCAAGACAGTCATACTCTCGGATGTTTGTCAGACGTTCGCGAGAGGTGGAGCAGTGGAAAAACGCAAGTTGGAGTTTATGTTTTTGCGGGATTCGAACATCGACCCCTCGCTTAGTAGTCCAACACACTAACCACTAAGCCACTGCGCTTATGCTCTTGGCGTACAAGCCGAAAAAAAAAAAAAAAAAAAAACAACCATTGCACGAGTATTTTCCTGGTCGTGTAGTTCCCCGATAAAAATTGGCCGTCCAGAACATGAGACTTAAAGCCGTTGAACTTTTTTTGTAACAGGTTTTTTTTGCAGTCTAAGTTAATGCCAGCGAGGGCAAATGGATCACTGCATCAAATTATATCCAGTCACATTTATGTAAAACAGCATCGAAAACACGTTTTCTAGATGTTAAATCGATAGCTTTACTGCAACTCCCCAATTAACCAACTTGCGTCGGCAAAAGGTCAGAACCGATTATGAACAGCACAGGCACGAGTAACCAACAGAGTAACCAACGGAGTAACATTGTTATTTCCGCTACACAAGTTTTCCATTTCAAAACATTTTTGAACAATTTCATTTGTCAACAATGACACACAAAAGGCCTTCTACGCATCGGATACGTGTAAGGTTGGCCAACATTCAAAATCTAATTATATAATGTTGCGGCTACCATGCACTGAGCAGAGCACAAGTGATTGAATCAGCGTTGCCAGACGGTCAAAATATTTCCGGCTTGGCTACTTTTTTCATATTTTTTAACTCGTTTTTGTATGATTTAAAACAAGAAATTTCGACATTGAAACACCAACATGTAAGTTTGGTTTTCCGAATGCAAAAGTGTGCGCCAAATAAAAACAACACAGTGTCAACACATGCTGCATTTTGAAAACATCTTGTAATCGATTGATTATTAAACTGCATTTTAAAATAACATACACAGTTTAAGGTTACCAAAAAGGATATTGTAACAAAATACAAATAAAATAGGGTTTAAAAAAAAACCCTAGATTTCCCCCCGTCAACCAAAAAACCGCCTAAATCTGGTGGGGAAACCCCCAAACTGGCAACACTGGATTGAATCGAAAATGAAGAGGTAAACAAAAACGACAACGAAATTCCATATTGAACTAAATTTCTTTTGATATAATCCACTACTCAGGGTAATTGTCCTTGCTACATAAAAGTTTCGGCGGACGCGTGCTCTTACTTCATATTACAGCGCTGGAAGTTCCGGAAGTTGCCACCGGCTTGTTTTCCATATTTGTGTTGCATTTTTAATTGCCCTTAAGAGATTCATTATAGAGGCAAAAATTAAACGGGCTTTAGGCTAATTATACATTCTCGAGGAGTAACTTATACCTTTTGCGGGAAATCCTTGTTAATGGCTTTAAGTTTGCAACGCCAATCAATTTTAAGGCTGCTGGTGGCAAATAATGGCAAAATGGATATTGCGTGACCACAATATGGCAGTTTCATGCTTTTACGAGGCCATCACCCGAGGGGTATTCATTTTGGCGACAGACCACATTAACTAACCCTAATTACGGGCACGAGTTCCAAACATGTGCGCTCTCGTTTGAAGTGAGCGAGTCTCCACATATAGCCGATAGCCAATAGACTGAACATGGTGCAAAGTTTGGGAATTGAGGTGCGAATTAGTGAGGACGTGAAGAGGCCAATTGTTCGCACAAGGCCATAGGTATACGAAACGTTCACAGGGATAATGCCATATGTCCTCGAGTGTGGCAGTGGCACCGATGACCGTGCGGCATATTTGCCAACATTGTCGGGTTATGCAAAGCGCCGCTAGAACCCTTGTATTCGAAGAGATAACATGGGATAGCTTTTACAATATTTTTTTAGTTCAGCCACCGCACATAGGCATCGCACGGATGTAGATGCAGGTGTGTAATTCAATTATAGTGTGGGTCTGGGTAGGATGTGCGCTTTAGTTGGGCATGTTTTAATTTTGCCGGATGTATCTTTATAGTCTGACCAAACGGAATTGCCTATTTGCAGTGTGGACAGTGTGTTGTCAGCGCTACTTTTTGACGGAAGTATTATTATTCTCGGTGGTGGGTGGTCATTTTTTTTAGGAATTTCTGTAGCGAAGACAGGAGTTTGTGCTTTTTAAATGGCTGGCTTTTGTTGTAAGAATGGAAAAGACTGCCAAAATGGCAGTGTAGAGATAAATTCGATCATAGAGAGAGACACTAACGAAAAAGTTAGGGAACGCTTTTGCAGTTTTGGAGATTGTACTTTGACATTCCAATTAGAACTCTTACGCTAAAATATAAATGAATGAGTTACTTAAATTACACCATTAGCTACGTCCGCCCTGTCGGTCTGCTACCGAAAAAGAGGGTGATTTTACAAGCCGCGATGCTTAAAAACCCACGCGCAATAAAACATGGCCGCGCCACGTCAGCGGAGCTATACAGAGCCATGTCTAGTTTTGGCATCCCTGCCAAACTTGTCAGATTGTGCAGAATGACGATGGAGAACGCTCGCTGCTCCGTAAAGGTCGGAAACAATCTCACCGAGACCTTTGATGTCAAAAATGGATTTAGACAAGGCGACGCGCTGTCATGTGACTTCTTAAACATCCTTCTTGAGAAAATTGTGCGAAACTCACAAGCCAACATCAGAAGAACAATTTTCCAAAAGTCTGTGTAACTGCTTGCATACGCTGACGACATTGACATTGTTGGCAGAACACAGCGAGCTGCCACTGGTGCGTTTGCTAGTATTAGTACAGAAGTGGCAAAAATGTGTTAAGTGGTGGATGAGGGTAAAACAAAATATATGCTGTCAACAAGAAGGGACAACCAACATCGACGAATCGAACAGAACGTCACGAAAGACAGCTATAACTTTGAGGTAGTTAGGGACTTTGTCTACCTCGGCTCCGCTATAAATTCTGATAATGACATCACATCAGAAATCAAGCGAAGAATCACACTTGCCAACCGCTGTTTCTTTGGCCTAAGGCGGCAATTGATTAGTAAGGCCTTGTCAAGAAGCACTAAGGAGATTCTATATAAGACCCTCATCATCCCTGTACTGCTCTATGGCGCAGAAGCATGGACCCTAGCAAAAACGGATTAGGATCTTCTTGGTCGCTTCTAACGCAAAATTCTTCGAGTGATTTTTGGTCCCGTTTGCGTTGACGGGATTTGGAGGAGAAGATTTAACAGCGAACTCTACGAGCTGTACAGCGACATCGACCTGGTCAGAAAAGTACGCATTAGTCGTCTAAGATGGTTAGGACATGTAGAGCGAATGGACACCAACGCTCCGGCCCGGAGAGCCTTCGACTCCAACCCGGAGGGACAACGCAGTAGAGGAAGACCTCGCCTTAGGTGGCGCACACAAGTGGAATGGGACCTCAACCAACTTGGAGTGCGCAACTGGAGGCAGTTAGCTAAAGATCGCGCTAACTGGAGAGGCGTATTGGTTGAGGCCTAGGTTCACTACGGACTGTAGCGCCATCTAAATAAATAAAAATAGCCACGTCAGCCGAACTCTACACAATTAAGCTGCGAGTGAAAGTGAATGGTCGGCGATGCCATCGATTGAATTTATTTTGAGGTTTGTTTGACAGAGTGTATCGTCGACGCTACAAAGTATTAGTAAACTATGAAAATGACAGATACATAGTTCAAAAATTCCAAAAAGTGGTAGGAAAACTCGTTGAAATGTCAAACAAAAATGAAATGATAAACTCGAAGAGTTGGCTATTTTTAAATTAGTAACATTAGTCGATTCATCTAGCAATGAAAGTGATGTGGATTTATTCGATGATTCCGATTATGTGGAAGAGTTTGTACTGATTTAATTACAAGCATTCGATAAAAGGAAAAAGCGACACTGCATTCAAAATTACGTGGAGGTGATTGTCCCTTTTTACAGCGACGAAGAATTTTGAAAAGAATTTTGAGTAGAACATTTGATTTTATTTTGCCGCCGCTTGATACCATATTATTACGCAAGAAATCGAAACTGATGTGCGGTTATGCCACATGGGATAACACATTTCAAATCAGCTGTTAATTGTAGGGTGACTGTCAGTTTTCACTTCTTCTTACAACAAGCAATTTGTTGTGTAAAAGTTCGTAAGATTCTCAGTGGAGGGGTAATATAATATCTTGCTCTCTCGCTGACGCTCTCTTTTACCAATTTTTAGAGTTAAGGAACGGCATTGAGTACAAATTCGTAAGATTTAAAAGTAAAGGAACAGACCTTATATCGGCGCTTGTGACGTTCTGGTCTTAATAATTCTTAATCGCAACGAATCATTTCATTTTAATCGCTGCCCTGTTTATCAAAGTATGATAGTATCAAATGACTCAAAAATGACAAAGACGTATAAGTAATTATAACTTCTAAGGCCAATTGTTTATTTTGTTACGTCACTGATGGTAGTCTTATCTAATTCGAACCAGCGCCAGCGGTTGTGGAAATTGTTATCAGATTATTGCCTGCTCTATACATATTTGTTTAAGAACATTTGATTTGAGGAGTGAGGGCTAATAAAAATGCAAAAAGACGCTTACAATGAAATGGGAGTGGCATTTGACAGACGCGTGCAATATAGCCTTTTTAGGACAACTTTTATGGATGCAGATAAGAAAGAGGACAATAATCGTCGTTTGAAAATATGTTTTATACGAGAGTAGATTTTTTCTTTCAAACTAAAAAATTACAGATCTATAAAAAATAGTATATTTAAAAACTGTAGGGAGTCTTATGCGCTACCATAGTTGAAATGAAAACTGCGCAACAAATTTTGATAGAGTTTTAGATTTTGAACAATAGGTGGTATGAATAAAACGTAGCAATTGCTACGAAATTCCAAGTCTGATATATACCTGATTCAGGCCTTTTGCTAAATATTTCGTATGCACATTTTTAACATAGAACAACCTTAGCATTGTGAATTTTCGATATTTTTGTAGAAGTCAAGTCAAGTTAAATTATCTTTCTACAGGAAAAACAAAAGAATACTTGTCACGCGAAGTATTGAGTGTGGACTTTTTGGCTAATATTTCGTTCAGATGAAAATGTTTGGGAAGAATCATTTCTAAGGTATATAGGAGATCCGGGCTTTTAGGTTGACAGTTCAAAAATGAAGTTCCAACAAGCCTATGATCTGATACAATTCCCGGCACCTGAAGAATAAGTAAAACATCAACAACCTACTTGGAAAACAAAAATCATATTTCCAGTTGCAATTGGAGCTATAGATTGTATTTATGTTTCTGAATTTTATTTTATTTTAATTTCAATTTCCACAAAAGTCGTTAGAATCTGAAGGAAAATTCAAAAAATTCAAATTTACTGGTCAGGTTTGACAGGAACTGCAAGGCAAGTACACGTACAGCCAATAAATGCTATGTTCGAATTATCGAACTTACTTTAGCAAGGGTTTTTACTCAACCAAAGCAATTGCTAGGGACTTTTACTTTTCTACAACCTTTTGCACAAAGCAAAAGCTAGTTTTTATTCATACGACCCAATGTTTCTAAAGGCTCTGAAAATGCTTTCTTTAAACTACATAGTTTGCTTTGGTTTATGAAGCACAAAAGTGAGACCTTTATAAATGATCTAATTTTATTAAATATAATGAATGCCACCGTTCATTGCCACGCCTACTTTTTGGAAGCGTCAAAACGTATATTCGGTCTGACTTTCACTAACCTTTATCCTGCTGTTATTCAAGTAATTCTTATTGAAAATAAACCAAGTTTTTAAGGGAGCCAACAGTTGCATAAATATTTTAAGCCATCAATCCGATTTTTTCTTCGGTCCCTAGCAATTTAGTTCTTGGGAGTTGGTTTCTAAATTGTAAATTATGAGTCTAGAGTAAATTATATAGAATCTTTCTTACAAAAATTGATTCTAGAGAAATATTTTAGCTATATTTGACAGCGTCCACATAACGAGGGATAAAGTGTCACCTCTTGTTTCTCGTATTGTACGTCTTTTTCTTATGTGCTCTGGGCACTCATTCCGTAACTCTGAGAACGATAATCGTTTGCGCGATAGTAGTCAACGATATCGTCATCAATTTGCTTTCCGTAACTCTATCACTATCTTCTCGTCTATCGTTTTTTGTATACATTGAGAGAGAGCATTGAGAGCACTGAGTTTCTTTCAGAGACTCTCAAACTATAGTGAAAATTCCAATCAGATGTCCTTTAAAATGTCATAAATGACTTTTTTTTCAATCATTTTGTGTTTGATGCCGGCAAATTTGAAATTTGCAAAGTGTATTAAATTCATTATTAAAATTCACAAATAATACCGAAGAAATGTATTTCACAAATGCATATGACAATTTTAATAGCTTTCATGAATGACCATCCGGTCTTGGCCAAGGGTAATAACCCAAACAGCTACCAAGGAAAATATAACATCAATAAAATAATTAAAGTTAAAGCGACTTTTTTATTTCATCCCTCATTTTTGAAGCCAACTGTCTCATCCGGTTATTCCCACTTAGAGCTTGCGAGTCGTTTAAAATTGCACTTGCCAAATCTTCGTATTGTTCGATTGCTGTTATGGAGGGCAGAACAAACATTTGCAAAAATCGCAATTTTTCTGGGTTCGTAGCTATACTTTTTATTTTTTCAAGCAGAACTCCACATCGACCTGAGGATTATGACAATATGTAATTTAATGCCATATGAAATGATTTACGTTTTGTACCTTTGGAAACAGTAAACACCAATACACCTTTCTACAATATTTCTTGCTTTTGCATGAGCTTCATACAAAATAAGTTTAAAAGGTAGGTATTTATATATTTGGTAGTAGTATGTATTTTAAAAATATCTTTAGTCTATTCTTCTTCTTGAAATTCGATAAAAAATCTTAAGCTGATTGCAAAACACACAAATCAATGCAAAACGACACCTCATTAGGTATCGCTCAAATTGTATCGTCTGGGCGGTAGCGTTTCGACGATTATTGACTTACGTGAAGCAAATGTTCAACCGTCAAAACGATATCGTCTGGACGATAAACGATTATTAAAGTTACGTGAAGCAAAGCTATCGTCGAAACGCTATCGTCTGGCGATAATCGACATACGGAATGAGTGCCCTGGTCTTTAAAACCCCTGTCCAAATTTGCTTCTATTCGTGCCGTTGGGGCGCTTTCTGGTGGCATTTCCATTGTCACTTGTGTGTCCCTCATGATTGTACGACGGCCAGCGCGACCAGACGCTTGACAGGTGATCCCGCAGGTTGTGGCACAGTTGGTGACTGATAAGTTCATTTTTTTTTGTAAGAATTTAATTTGCAATAACCAACATGGCTTTGTAAAAAACAGATCCACCGTTACAAGTCTTCTCTTTTTTACAGATTTTGTTATTTGTGAGATATATAAGGGTAATCAGGTCGATGCCATTTACACTGATTTCAATAAAGCGTTTGACCGAGTTGACCACAAACTTCTTCTTTACAAACTTGAACGCTTAGGGTTTCCTACAGTTTTCCTTAGCTGGCTATCATCCTATCTAAGTAACAGATACCAATTTGTAAAGTTTCGGGGACACTTATCCAAAGAAATCATTGTAACATCCGGTGCCCCACAAGGAGGTCACATAGGCCCACTCTTATTTATTTCGTTAATGATGTTGTCAAATTTGTTCCACATAACACTATCCTGATGTTTGCCGATGATATTGAAATATACTCTTCATGCAATGATCCGAATAGTTTTCATAGATTGAATGCACATCTCCAAGACTTCGTTTTGTGGTGCAATAAAAACAACTTGTCCCTTAATGTTAGTCAATGTTCGGTCATTACTTCTTCCCGTCGTTCGTCGCCTTTCATTCACGCGTATTCCTTCGTCAGTGGTGTTATTCCGCGTGTGTCTTTGATAAAAGATTTAGGTGTTATATTAGATAGTAAACTATCCTACATTTACCACTATGAATGTATCAAAAATAAAGCCAATAGAGCATGGGGAATGCTTAAACGTTATGCTAGGGCGTTCACCGAACCATATGCGCTAAAAACTTTATATTTGTCGTTTGTTCGATCGCTGCTGAAATATGCGTCTATTGTTTGGCGTCCATACTACAATACTCATATAGTAAGAATCGAAGCAATTCAAAAAAGTTTAGCGAAATTAAAACCTTTTGATCTAATTAAAACGCAATTGTTACTCTTTGATTTCAGTAGCTAATTTATTATTAATGTTCTCTCAACCGTCGCTCAACTAATAGTGCCCGATCATGCCAATTACGCATATCCTTATACCTCCAAGCATATCGTACTTAACTAGTTATCTCCCTCGCACGTGTCCTTCTTCTCAGGAGACGATGCTGCCAGATTACATGTGGTTATAGATTCGACCATCCTGACATCGTCGACGCCCTCGTCGAGTTCCTAGATTGCGGACAATTTCTAGCGTAATGTCCTGTGTTGTTGCAATTGTAGCAGGTTATGGTGACTTTTGACATCATAGGCCGCTGGTGTTGCCATGTTGTATGTTCGCTAGTGGAGGGCTGCTTTGTGATTAATTGTTTTGATGATCCTGGAGTAATAATTGCTTGAGAATCATTTCGAATACCATCATACCATTTGATTTTTTGTATTAGTTCCGCAATATCCTTATAATTTCCCGCAGCTAAATTCAAACTCATTTGTGAATCATTCAAACCAGTGAGGATATACTGAATAATAGTTTGGTCTGACAGTTCAATTCTTTTACCCATCATGTTCATCTCAAAGCAATATTCCTCGAGTGTTTCCGTTGGCTTTCTTATTTTTCTCATCAATTGCCGATGAATTTCAACCTCGCTGTATTTATGCGGAAAGTTAATTTTAAGTCCTGATGCTAACTGAGTCCAGGTTACGGACGCCGTCTGGGCTGTATCCCACCAGTATCTTGCAGGGCCTTGCATTTTTGATGCCACTGCCATTAACAAAGCCATCTCATCCCAGTTATAAATTTTTGCTAGGCCTTCAACTCTGTTGACCCAGCTTTCCGCAGACATGGAAGATATGTCACCGGGTGAGAAGACTGGAAGGGTATCCGCAATTTCCTTTATGGTGCAATTTACTCTCGGCTTGTCTGGAACAATGGCACTCGGCTGTTGTCGGGCTGATCCCAAGTGTGCCAGCTTCTCAGCTATTTCGCGTTCTTTCATAAACAGGATTCGCTCTTTTTCAAGAAGGTCTTTTTCCCTCCGAATAATCTCCCATTCCCTCGCCCTCAACTCTTCATCTGTGGGTGTGCATAAATCCGATATTGTGACACTCTGGCCTTCACGATTTGTGCCAGAGTGCTCAGCTGCTGCGCTCAAACTTCCGCTGGTATTACCCTCCATTCGAAGATTTCCGCCTTCTCCCTGCTGTTTATCGTAATCGAAGATTCTTTTAATCAGAATCCTTTTAGATCCGCTGACAGCTTGACCTCTATTTTTCAGCTCTACTTGGAGCTGTTTTACACTCATGTGCTCCATGTCTATTGATCTAGAAACAAATAAAATTGTTGTGTCTGTACTAATAAACATATACATATTTAGACACTCCCCCCGATCTTCCCATATTGCTAGGCAGATCAGCAGAACAATCTAGAATTTAGAATTATTAACAAGCACTATCATCCAAGATGATTTCAATATACCTAAAGCATTCAGAGCATAGCATATCTTAAATGACCGCAACAATCACATCAAAAGTGATTACTCATCCAAATTCGGGCAAACGAAACACATTTGCTCTTTCGTAAACCGAAAACGCAAATTGTCCCTAACAAATATTTAAAAATTGTTTCTCTTATCTTGTATCAGTTTCTACGGTTCAGTCATCTACACATCTCGTCTAGCCGAGAGATAACATATGCTTTTTCGTATACCGAAAACGCAATTTTATGACACGCAAAGCAACAAATATTTTGCCTTTGCATAATATGCTATTACAGGTAGGTATCTCCTTTCTACTCTGCACATATTTCCTTTCATCTCAATGTAGCTACAACTACATATGCTATCAACACAGATCCATACTGTGTTATCTATCTACAATGCAAATACACCACTTGCACATCCAAAACAAGGACATCATTACTTTTCCATAGACTGAAAACGCATTCTGTCTCTGCTTTACACTAAACCCTCGTATAACGGTCGTTGTTGTTTTTCCTTCAACAAACAACGCCAACAACCTTTATCTCGTCTAAGATATAGATACTGATCAACTCAATTTAAATATTTGTATTCTGTGCGCACTCAAGTTAAACCAATTCCAGTTTATATACATCTAATATGCACAAAAAAAAAACACGCTATGCTTCGAGTCTCAATCTCAATGCAATAAATGAGCTTATACACACTCACTCTCAAAATCAAAACCAAAAATTCAGAATTTACTTATCTTGGCAAGGTTTCGTATCACACTTCTGATCTTTAGCGAAATTAAAACCTTTTGATCTAATTAAAACGCAATTGTTACTCTTTGATTTCAGTAGCTAATTTATTATTAATGTTCTTTCAACCGTCGCTCAACTAATAGTGCCCGATCATGCCAATTACGCATATCCTTATACCTCCAAGCATATCGTACTTAACTAGTTATCTCCCTCGCACGTGTCCTTCTTCTCAGGAGACGATGCTGCCAGATTACATGTGGTTATAAAAGATTTCTAAGGTTTGCCCTCAGACGTCTACCTTGGTCGGATTTTAATAACTTACCCCCTTACTTAGCCCGATTACAACTTATTGGACTCGAGTCTCTTGAGGTTAGGAGAAAGGTATCAAGAGTTGTTTTTCTCCACAGAATACTTATTGGGGAAATTCACTGAGCTTAATCTTGCATACCCCATAACGCTTCGGGAGACTATTTATTCCTTTTCATAGTAGTTGGAAAGGTACTTCAACACACTAGCTGTGGTCACTGAAAGCGTGGCGAAAACCGTAAAAGAGAAGTTTATACCTCTTAAGTAAGTCTTGTCACATATATCAAGCTATTTCAAAACTTCGGTAGGGACTACTCGATGAAATTTGTGATTATTCAATAAAATCGTGACAATGCAGACAAATCGTCCCAATGTCAAGTACACCCCAAGCCAGATTGCACCATAAATTTATCTGCAAAAAAAAGCCTCAAATAAAATTAAATATTTAACAACAAACCACATATTAATGAGCAAATTACTTTCATATTTATCTATTTTATTACACAGCTTATCGCAAATGCGCTGCGATAAGAAAGCATCGGTACCAAACACACTGCCGGTAAACAAGATACCGATGCGGCAAAGTGAAGACCGATAGCGTCACATGCAGCAGTGGGTCCCAAAAGAGCCCTATCGTTGGGTAAATACAATTTTGCTGCATTTGATAAGAGGCAGCCGGCTTTTACCGAAAATTGTGTGACTTTGCCAAAAGTTGCACGTCGTTGCCCTATCAATGGAAAAGCAGCCAAAAGTAGCAATTTCTCTTGACCTCGATAGGGGTGGGTGGTGGCGGAAATTACCAAGAAAGACTTCCTTCCACTCCATGTTCGATTTCTCTCTCATCCCTGCAGCAGGTAGCTCTTTACTCAGAACATTTGTCTGACAGATGTTGTCAGGAGCACTGCCAAAAATGTTTTTCGATGCAATTCCTATTTATTTGCCACATAATTACATATGGAAAATGGAATTGGGTGCCGATGATGCGACCATTCAAACCGAGTTTCTATTATGCGAGCGAGTCTGGCGACACAGTTTTCTCTGCATATGTCTGTTGATTTATACGATGTCTGTGCGGCAAGTAGCAGCATAAATATGCATACACTATAAAAAAATGGAAATTTCTTGGAATTTATTGAACCGTTTCCAGAACAGTGTGCCCCAGCCAATTTAGACTCTGTTCTACATACAGTTGTTGTCCTTGAGAAAGGACGTGCACTGTGGCTCACACTGTTCGAGTTCGGTAAATATTTGGGCACACGTTCTATTTGGCATGGTAATTCCAGATTTAAAATGCAAAATTCGTCGCCCCCCTTCCGCCGTCAGGTGTCAGCTGATTTATGTTGGAATAATAAAGAATATACCAGGTTGTGGTGTTATCAATATCACACCGAGAGTGCGAGCAATATTTGCTAAGGGATTTAGTTGTAAAGAACGATAAGGGAGATTGTTTTAAATGTAAGCTTTAATCCAATGGATTTATACAGAACAAAGTCTGGTAGTCGTTGGGCAATGGTCTGAAGGCGAATTGCCTTTGAGGGGGCAATTATCGCATGCAAATTTGATTGAACAGGCAAATCAACTTTCAGCAACCCCCCCTGGTGGGTTGGGGTTGGAAATGATTCTTCGTGCTAATGCCATTGGCAACGGTGTTTTGCGAACTTCAACATGCATGCGAAGAGTTGTCCATGGATTTTATACCTTTTTGATGGACGAAACTTTTTTGCATCGTAAAAGCTAGTCTGCCGGCGAGTTGTTTCAGAGACCTATAAAATGCATACTTGGGGCAACGTGTATAGGTGGCCATGTCGGGATTTTTCACAAGATCGTCGTCTGGATATTATATAATATTTATGGCATAGTAAAAAAATAATTTTCTCGAGCTGGCATGGCTGGTTTGGGTTGAAGCACTTTATCTTAGGTTCTACTCCTAAGGGAGTAAGGGAGTCGTCCTTGGACGGCCAATGGAATGATTGAGCAATGAACGTAAAATAGCGATCATATTGCTTCTGGCTGATTTACGTGGGTGCCTAAATGGTGGGGACTCGTGCGCACTTGGGAAGGTTGTTCTACGTAATAATCGCACACTTTCCTGAGCGTAATCGGAATACAGTAGGTTCGTGCAATTTGAGCTTTATCTAAGACTTTGAATAGCTGCTTCATAATTCTAAAAACAGACGGCAATTTTCTGTAATTCACTCAACCTTGGCGTACTTTGAGTATGTCCTGCATAGTTCCTTAAATGACCATGAAATGGTTACAGCGACACGAGCTTCAAAACTAATTTCATTGGCCTCAACTTGTCTAAGATCTGTGAGACAGCTTTCTTCCACAATCATTCAATCAATAATTCCAAAATAATAGTGGTACTTTTTTAAAGTTCAAGGAAACAAATCATCAATTTCGGATACAAACTTAAACATCGATATCAACACAAATGCAAATTCAAACTTTGCAAATGAATTCAGTGAATAAAAATGCATAAAGGACACACATTCGGCGGATGTATGCAGCAGTTTATTTTGCCGTTTAACAAATTTCTGATGGTGCAAACTCTAGTGTGCATAATTAAAGCAGCTCTTTTATTTTGTTAGCAAAACCAACTTGTCCACTGTGAATTCATTTCCAGAATAATGTAATAGAGAAATAACGTATGTACATTTCGCACTACCCCATTTTTGTGTTCGCATGAAGCGGCACATTGTGATAACGTATTCTACAGTCGCGGATGTCCTTCCATTATCTCCCGCTGACGCAACGAGGAAATTTCTTGTAAAATCCCAAATTAACCCATTGGCTTTGTGGAATAAATTTGAGTCGCATGACACCCCGAATGTTTTTACATGAATTGGAAAAAATAAAACACCTATGACCTTCGTTTTTGGTTGCCTGTTATACGAGCGATGGAGTGGCCCATGAATTTAAGTGTTTTGCATATTTCAGTAATCAACTCTTATTCGCTGGAAAAAATTTATGTAGTTTGTGTATTTTTAGGAAGACTGCAGAAAGCAAATGCGAATATCTAGGGATTGATAAAAAGAGGATAATAATACTTCTCTTGGGAATGGCAAACTTATATTGCTTCAACAGCGGCTCGAGAGCCGAGACGGCTGCAAATAGGTGCTACTTCTGCACTTCAATTGTCAGAAGTGCATTGAAAATAAATGTGCCAGGAAAGCGAGTTTTCTTGCTCTCTATGCAAGGAACTTTATAGGACAGAGAATCATATAGTTCTCAGTGTTCTTCAAATCAAAAAATAAAAGGAACTTAAGGCTTTACTTTCAATTGAATACTTTTATTTTAAAGCATGAATCAAAGACTGCTGTGTTAATTCGAGATAACGAACTGAAATGACGATTTGACGAGCGACATGCCATAAATTTATTAGCCGTGCAATAATGAAGCACAAGAAAATACATAAATGTAACCAAACAGTCTCATGAGCTTGATAACAGTCGTCAAAGAGGTAAAATATTTATAGCTGTGCAAGAGACTATGACGTTGCCACACAAGCTCTATCATATCATAAACGATGAGTGAATAAAAAACCTATAGATAGCGGCGAAGGTATTTTTTTTTTTTATCGAAATTTGCTATCACGTTGCGAGTATTTTTGCCAAACAAATCCAATACACTGGTAATAATAGGTAGATATCCATAATGTAAACATTTTGTAGAATATCTAATCTTTTTTGTTTACACAGAAGGTGGGATAGAAACCACTTTAGTGAATGGATCCCCACTTGACTCTATTCAATAAATTGGAGCAACATAGTGTCCTTCCTGCGAAAATTTAGTTGCATTCGGCTGCCTTTTGAACTCTTCGCTCTGTCGTGTCAGCGTATGACGTGTGACGTGCAGTGATCCTAGATTGGGGGGAAAGTCGACAATTTTGTAGAGTTTTTCTAACTAAATTTAAATAAAATAAGAACACGAAACAAACTGTCTACTTCCACTTTGGCTGGAATTTTGTTCACAAAATTATTATTAACAAAAAATGATTGTTATGACTTTGTGGTAGAAAAAGGCTGCTTAAGATTTTACAATAGTGCAATGTACAAACTTTAAGGCACACATGTATATATTTTTAAATATGGGTACCCATTTATTTTGACATAAGATATGTGATTTTAAAATTAATAACTACATAGTGTGTTTTTTTTTTTATTAGTACCTATTACATAATACTCACTGAATTTAATGCCTTCCTATAATTTTTTTGTTTTCTTAATTCTAAGATAATTAAATAAAACATAAAATGTTAAAACAAAACTTAAATGGGGTTTTTTTTTTTTTGGGAAAAAAGGGATTTTTATTTTTGAAAAAGGGGAAAAAATATCGTTTTGATGATAAAAAAGGGGGAATTTTTGTTATCAATCTGGGATCCCTGGTGACGTGTGTGTGACTTTTCAGAAGAGCAGGTTTAGGTAGGGTGATTATTAGACTCTACTCTGTCTGAGGCAGTGTGCCGAGAACGGTTTAACGAATACGGATATTGTGTGGACCTGCGGAGAAATTGCGGTTGGATTACAAGGAACTTTGTTTGCTTTTAATTAGATTGGAATAAAGAGAATGCAATACAACTCGGTTTCAAGTTACAATTTTTAACTTTATTATTATAAGAGAAACTATTAAAATCAATTCAATTTGACAAAAATAAAATAAAAATATAATGGGTGATACAAAATATTAAAGGGTTATTCGAAGTCACTGCCGCTCAGTCCGAGACACGTGTCCAGGCGTTAGAAGGTTCGACAGTAGAAAAATATTGTCATCTTGTCACAGCTGAAGCAACCTCCGAGACGAAAATAATTTCCGATGGCCAAATTAGCTGCAAGTCTTCAGAACTTGATTTATTACTTCGCATTGGCGATTGTGCAAGTTTGTGTTGAACAGCCACAGAACCATCTTGAAACGTACTTCTTCGACGACCTCTTTAGTAGGTTTGCAGCTGAAGCAAAGGTGAGACAGTTTATAAGTTCTATATAGGAAAATTGAGTATACTTTGGATGAGTCGGGAGGTTACTTCTACATATATGTGCCTAGTCTTTTGCGATGGATCTCACAGGCCTGCACAATCTAACCTAACCTAACTTATGACTTATTATATACCTTGCTCTACCAGATATAATTTTGGTGATATATGGATATTGTACGAGCTAAATCTTACTACATTCAGAAAATGCAATTTGAAGTCCACAAAGCTTTGTCAGCGTTTCAAGTGTTTCTTAAATGTATATCAAGATATGATGGCTGTGGCAGTTAATGTGTTACGTATGTAAGCAAAAAACTCAGAAGCCATTCTATAGTCTAGACTCTAGATATACAAACAGCACATTAAACAGAAGAACATACTGAAATAGAGTGCACTTTTGGCTTACATAATATATTCATTTCAGATGGCAGTGCATCAAATAATAATGTCAATAATAATGTTGAAATCGTTAAAGCCATTTTCATGTAAATTATTGCAAATTAAATTTAAAAAAAAAGTCTTTTTACTCGACTGGACACAGGGATGGTTATGTGTTTCGCGCGTATCTTATGTACGTTCCTACGTAACGCTTTGTAGCCGAAACGGCTTGACTGACTTTGAAGAGTGAGGTGTTGGCATTCTACTGCCAATTAGGTATATTCTTTTAAGTGTCTTGTTTTAATCTATTTAAGTCAGTCGGGTTTTTTGGTTTTTTAAATTAACTTTCTCGATTACGTATAAAGAGAAAGTTATTGTATATGCATCACGCCTGTTCTTTGGTTCTGAGCCCTATTTCGGGATACCTTCGAGTTACGTACACTCGAAATTCAGGAAATGGGAAGATGATCACCTTGCCGAATACTGGACGGAATCCAAAGGCCAGAGGAAGGCGAAAGGATTCATAAGCCCAGCTCGTAGTAAAACAAGAAATTAACTTGAGCTAAGCAAGGAAGATCTAAGAATCTTAACGGGTGATCTTACTGGCCACTAAGATACTATCTAAAAAAAATGAAATACTCCGACGATGACTCCCGTTGACTCTACGGAGAAGAGGAGTAGACAACGGAACACATACTCTGCGAACGCCCTGCTCTGGCAATGAGTAGATCGATCCATATGTAAGGGGTGTTTTTAAGTCCTGCAGACATAGGTTGAGGCCCAGGACCAGCGTCACTAATCTACATATTCCAGTCAAATATACACACATGGCCTAACAGATCAGAAAACAGAAAGTTCTAGTAGGTATACGCCTATATCAGTTAACCTAAAAATCTTGTAAAGTATAAAAGCTTATAAAGGCGCTTAAGACTGTCTAATCAGAAGTTAAAACTCACATTGTTATTTGATATATAAAATGGATTTAATTTATAACTATTCCTGGCTTTGCTTCTCAGATTTTGACCTATCTAGCTAATAAAATAGGAATACAATAGGCGTTTTTCTTTTTTAGTTCAGAGCACAATCTGAACTGTTATACAAAAAGTTTGTGTTTCTTTTTTAGCTCATATACATCAGAGCTCGAATTTGTGTTTCTTTTTTCGTTCAGAGCATGAACAGATCGCGCTCTATGAGCTCAGAATTAATTGACTGAGCAGGCTGAGTAAAATGCTAATTACACATATACATTCACACTTCCAGTCATATTTGAGAGAAAAAAAAAAAAAAAACAGGAAAGACAGAAAATCATCAGAATGATCTGAGCACGCTCGGTTCAGTGCGCGCTCATATAGCTCGAGCTCAGTTCAGTGCTCAGCTCTGAACGAAAAAAGAAAAACGCCTAAATCATAGATTTTTTGATCAACGAGAAAGTTTCGTTCGACCCAGTCGTGCACTTTATCTTGAATATGAGTAGGTATTTTTTTTTTTTTCATTTAAAAAGGTGTTTTGGTTTCATTTGTTAAGCTTAGTACGCTGCTCGAGCTAAATTTTCGCTCCAATACAAAATTCTCTCCAAAATTTAGCTGAGATAAATTTAAGCGAACCCATCTAGCTGAGTGGTATGCTGCTCGAGCTTAAAATCAAACTTTTGTTTTAGAATGTACTTCATCTGTCAAAATTTAACGTGCCCTTTTAATAGGACGGTGTATTTTTTCAAGCTAAATTTTGACAGATCGTTGTGTTCTTATAGGATTTTGTATGGCCCAGAATGGGAAAAGTAAGCAAGATTTTTTGTTTTGTTTTAATAAATACCTCGACGTAGGCGCAGTAGCTTAGTGGTTAGTGTGTTGGACTACTATGCGAGGGGTCGAGGTTCGAATCCCGCAAAAACCCAAATTCCAACTTAGGATTTTTTTCACTGTGCCACCTCTCGCGAACGTCTGACAAACATCCGAGAGTATAAATGTCTTGAAAGAGCTTCTCAATTAGCCGTTTGGAGTCGGCATAAAATTGTAGATCCCTTCCATTCATTCCAAAAATGAAAAACTCACACAAAACGAATGGTTGTGAGAAGCTAGGCCTAGGGTCCCTCCGGACCTGTTGCGCCAATTATTTTTTCTTTTTTAAATACCTCGACGAGGAGTACCTAGAATTGGAAATGGTTGAAATCAGAGAGTGTTGAATTTTTGAAGTAAGTTATCTTCAAAGAACAACAGTTTTCTGTGACACTTTCCCGTGGCGCTCTCTATGTCAAAATTTAGCTGGGATTTTAGCTAATGTTTGGAGAGAAAAGTTGAAGAGCAGATAAAATTTAGTTTTACTCGAGCAGCGTAGTAACAGTAAGCTTAATCCGTAAATAAAATATTGTATCACTGAAATACAAAGTGGTAAGCGGCATGCAGACAGCTGGCACTCAAGAAATAAATAAATATATAAATAGTGGGTGATAGGTGTGAATGAGAAAGCAAACTACAAAGAAAATGTAAAAACAACTGAATTTACTGCGTTACATTTGAATTGCCTTCACTTTTACGAAAAATCTACTGCGCAAATGAATTCCCCAAGTCCGAATATACTATATTTATTTAAAATATTATAAGGCGAAACCAAAGTTCATACCTCGACTGTGAAAATATTTGTTAAACATATATAACATCCAACAAAGTGACACCAAATGTCCTGAAATGGATTGGAAAGTGTCGCAATAGGACGGGCGATCATCCATCATCGTTGTTTTGTGTCCGGTTCGGCACACACTTCATCGTAGCTTATGCCTTTGTTTATTGTGGCCGAAAGCCAACATCCCTTTCTGTACCTTCTATTTGAACAGGTGCAAAGTACACTGAACGGCACAGGGGAAAGATTGTGCATGCGCTCATTAATTTTAATTAAAGTCGAGTTCATTTTTTGAGCTCGAAATTGAAAACCTCATTCCGCTCGTGTTAACAAATAATTTCCATTAATTTACGATTGAATATTTATGCTTAATTGTTTAATGGCTTGGTATAATTCATTACACACCGGAGTGCCCCGGCAGCGCGACGCCCCCAAAGGAAAAGTGTTTTTCGAAAGCGACAAAAAAGTGTTGACACTGGTAAAGTGCGGGGGAATTTATTCGAAAATATTTTACATTTCAATGAAATTATATTTTTTTTTTCAATTTCCGAGCGCGGAATTTCAATTTCCCGCAACTACCATTAGAGTACCAGCTGATGGTTTCGCATTTCACACCCCGACAAAGGCCATCCCTGAGCAGTGTTTCGCTTTTAAATTGCAACAAATTGGTTTGATGTGTCGTCTCTTGTGCAATAAAAGGAAAAATGCAAGCAGCAGATATAAAATTTCAGTTTAGTGTCCATATAGTCCGAGTCCCAGCGGTGCTTCCACGTGCCACTACTCGCTGCTGTGTCAACCTGAATTGTGTTTGCTTGGTCTATGGTGGCAGCTCACTTTGCTACCCAGGAGAGTGCCGTGATTTGTTGTCCATTGTCCTTCTACCCACTCAGCTTAAATGTTTCCTTCTTCTTTTTTTTTGCTAAATTAGTGTTGGTCCAAGAGCTGTGTGTTTTGGGTTTATGATTTGCCACTGCCACCCTGAGCAACCCATTTTGACGAACGCGCGCATTGTTTCAAATACAGTCCACCATTTAGGTGAATAAATATCACCTTGTGCGCATTCTGTTTGTTTGGGGGGTTTCTTTTTGTGTCACGGGTGCGGTGGGTGGGAAGTGCGGCAGAAAAATGTGTGAATACTTCCTTTGTTGGCGTGTTAAACAAAGGACATCACGGCACTAAAAAAGGGGCTCTGAAGTCCTTATTTCCGTGAAACGGAAAATAATTCCTAACCCACTCTGCACCGACTTGGCTTGGTTTTCAGGTTTTAGTGAGATCTCATTGCCAACTTTGTGGGATAGTACGAGTTAAATGGTGGGATCTGGGTTGGGGTTAGGCACGGGCTAAGGCTGTGTCGTCCAACTGTGGCATGGATATGGTGGATGCATGCCAATGTCACCGTGCAAGTGAACCGTGGATCGGTGTTTAGAGTGGATGCGTTTAGTGCGGTATCCTCTTGTATATACGAGTATGTATAGGGTGCTTGATTTCCCGTGCATGCCAAACACACCTGAACTTGATGACGATGGGTTCAAAGGGGTAATGTCAAGAATTTTCCTTCTGCATACGAGTATATCATCATCGTTTCTTCAGGAGCAGTGGCCATGAAATCGCTTTGACAGAGTAGCTCAGGTGTCAATGAGGAAGGACATTTGCTTGCATATTTTTTGGGAGGCCTCATTTTGGAAACAAAAATTGGCATTGTAGGATTCTTGACATTCATTTCTACATCAGGACTATGACATGCCCCTCAAAAGAATTAATAATACTTCTTGTATGCAACACTAATATTGGCATAACGTTAACCGGGGGTTAAGGCTGTTGGCAAAGTCTGTTTGAATAATGTATACGGTTCATTCGCTTGGTTTTGCATTGTTATTCTGGTGTATGAATTATTTAAGGTGTGCACATCTTTCCGAATAGTTATGCCCATTAAACACACATTCGGTGGGGGATTTCAATGATGGGTGAGTGGGTGGAGGTGGATGTTTGACTTGTTTAGGTAAGTATTTCGCTCTATGTGGTGTTCAAAGTTGCCAACGAATTTAGGGGGAGAGTGAGCGGATTTCGATGTGTCTAAATTTACTTTTGAAGCATTTTTTCTTAAGCAGGATCTAGGCTCATTAGTAATGCACTCGCTTGATTAAATTTGGAGAAATTCGAAGATATATATTAGACATTGTACATCCCTCCGTCTTATCAGACAGTAAATGGGGGAGTTTTTGTTTCTTTAAAGAAGATTGGAAACCCCTTCGCTCATTGCACTACTAAGCGAAAACTAAGCTATCGTGGTGGATTGAAATGGATATCTTTATAGTTCTATAGCTATTTGTATTATTTCACCAGTGAGAAGATTACTAAAAGGAGCTTTACAACTGCAGAAAATCAGCCATCGCATATTATTGGTATTGACAATTATAACCACATATTTATGTGTATATTTCCATTTGCTGCAAGGTAATTCTGGCTTTCCATTTGAACCGTGTATAAACCGCACACGTTTTATTCCCTTTGTAAACCGCACACGTTTTATTCCCCGCACACCTCGCGAACTCGACCGAGCGCCCATCACCGTCGATATGGAATGAATATATCTACTCCATCCACCAACTTCACCCAGTCGAGCTGCATGTGCAGGACCTACTCTAAATAATACGTAGTTCAAACATGAGTGGCTGGGATTTCACCACTCATTACAGTAGGGTAGTGAAGTCGATCACACTGTTGGTTAACAGTTCGGCCATCCGACGCTTCACTGCCCTCAGTGATTTAAAATACCTGTCTATCTATCTCTCTATCCGAAAATGTATTTATTCCCGTTTTATTAACTCGCATGTTCACAGCCTTTCTTACTCATAATCGCATGATCACAGCTTTTTCTACGGCATGTTCACAGCCTTTCTACGACATGATCATAGCCTTTTCTACTCATAATCGCATGATCACAGCTTTTTCTACGGCATGGTCACAGCCCTTTTCTTATCATAATCGCATGATCACAGCTTCCTGCAGCATGGTCACAGCCTTTTCTAATCATAATCGAATGATCCCAGCTTCCTACGGCATGGTCACAGCCTTTTCTAATCATAATCGCATGATCACAGCTTCCTACGGCATGGTCACAGCCCTTTTTAATCATAATCGCATGATCACAGCTTCCTACGGCATGGTCACAGCCTTTTCTCTTTAATATTTTAATACTTGCATTTTTATATTTACCATAAAACCGTAACTATCTAAAAACTTGACAGATACCGACAAATACTAAACATTTTTAAACTAAAAATACCTATGTACTATCTGTTCAATTGTTGATACCTTACCAACTGTGGTTCGCTTTTACTCCTAAGAGATTATGTTTTATAATTTATTGTGTGCTGTTAAATGTATAAACTACACTAAACTTTAAAACATCGGTATCACACTCAAAGCCCTTCAGCTTTTACCTTACATGTTTAATCACAAGGATAAACTAAACGTTAATCAGCAGTCAAATTGCTCAGCTCATATAAAATGTAGCAAAAGAAAACAAGAAATTCAATAAGTTACTTATCTCCTCGTCATCATCACAATCGTTTTCGAAATCTACCGCCTCGTCCAACTCATCAAGGGGACAATTAATCGACCCACGAACAACAACTTCTAAACAAATGAACGGCTTCATAAATGGTCTTGATGAACACGTGGGTGGACTTGACAATATATTCCAAATTGTATTACCAATAAGACTAAATAATAAACTTCCTAATCTCGTCCATTCGGCCTTGTAGTCATTATTGATATAGCGGTTCCCACGATGCAGAAAATACCTCTCGATATGACCATCATAATATTAATACGTGAACCTCCAAAGCGGAAGGCTAACCCCTCATGCATCCTTCATGACATGAGTAGAATGAAAACTACATCACTCGAAATGCACCTGTGCACAACAAAAGTAGTTACATGGCCCCAACAAGCCTGGCAAAACCAAGTTTAATATTCCACATACAAAACCGCCACATTACTGCAGTAACGTATCCAAATACATCTCAGACCAGAATTCATCCTCCAAGGAATGCAACCCTAACTTAGGGGCACCATGTCTGCGAGAAATTGACTGTTGGTCTCAGTGATGCCACCATGGAAACGAGCACCCCTCGACCGAAACTTCGTGGACCAAAACCTCTCAGTGACGTACCAAAAACGCTAATCAATATCAAAACTTATCTTCAAAGAAGCATACTTCTTCGATATCTAGATGTGGCCCCCTCGACAGGCAGCCTTAAAGGCAGGCAGCACTGCAATATTCGTTTTATTTGTCAACGACAGTACGCATTTTAGGAAAACCAGATTATTCTTTTTCGACCAGTTTTAAAACAACGTTCTTTCTCTAGGAATTTACTCTCAAAGCTTTGATTTTCTGTCCGATACTGCAGATCGGAATCGAACTCTTGTATTTAAGCCACATGCGAGCCCTTCTAGGCACAAGGTCTTTTAGTTTATTCTGCTACATTATCAGGAGTTCCAACTTCCAATTGGTGCAGATTGTTAAACGTTTGCCAAGTAAATAATATCGAAAACGATGTAGGCATTCTACCACAACTAAACCTGCGCAGCTGCTATGGTACTGTTTCCTTTCCGCCCGATATGCAAATCTATAGTAAACTCCAGCGAGTCCTTACTTTAATTTTAAATTCTTAAGCGCACATTATTCAACCTGTGCTTAAGCCAACCTCGCCTTCTTCTCCAACAAAATATCCAAAGGGGCTGTTATCCGGAGAAGTTCGCAACGAAACGTCTAAAATACCCGGATAGAACTAGGAATTGCCTCACAGGTCTAATTCCGGTGGGAATAGGGAATGAAGTAACAGCTTCCGCCTTGCAGCTTCTGAGCTAATACTTTCATTGCTAATTTCATGGCCTAGGTAGGCACACAATTTTTTTCGCAAAGAACTTGCATTTAGATATTATGTTTAGAGTTAGGATCAATTCTTTTAGCTAACTTAATAGTTTTTTTTTTGTTTCAAAGTTGGCAAAAAAATGGTGGTATCGTATTTACCAAATTAACAGAATATCATCCATTCTGTTGTTCTGAATGTTGCGCAAAGTTACACGCATCTAACTAATCAAGAGAAATACCTAACAGTCGACAGCATTATCACCATCCACGGCTTGTAAGCAAACACAGTTTAACAACAACCACAGACCCCGATGTGTAATGATAGCGGAAAATATGTTTTTTTTTTTGACTTGTTACCTTGAATTTAGTTTTAAATTGGCGGTTAACCAACAAAGATAAGAAAGAAAAACAGAAAGGGAATTAGTCTGAATCCATTTAACTCGCGGCAGATTATCAAATCTAAAAGTCTAATGAAAGTTAGTAGGGGCATAGTTCAAACGAAAGGATACATCAAAAACTGTTAAATATTTATTTCTTCGCCAAATGACACTTCATAGTATACACTCCATACGTCATATCAAGTACAACAAAAAGCTAACCATCAGATCTATCGAACTATTCAAACGTCGATAGTAAACGCACATTCTATACGTGCAGTTTCTTTTTTTTTTTTTTTTTTTTAGTTCACTTAGCTTAGCTGCGAAACATTCTCAACATTTCGTTAAGAGCCCTTACAAATCTTTTTAATAACCTCGCCTCAAGTATTCGCGATTACAGCGATTTCTAATTCTGTATCCTTTGCATAGGATGGTTGTCAGACTGCAAACCAGACACCCCAGACCCGCTCCATCGAGCTTCATGGTGAAACAAAGGCACCAAGATCTAAAAATGCGGTGGCAGTGAAATCACCCTCCTGTTCCAACCTCATCGACCATCCATCATCTCGATTGTTTATCAATCGCCTTATCACGATTGGTTAACGATTAAGGCAACACTAGCAGTTCGCCAACAGACTTGGCCATAATAACGTTGTCCATCAGTGCCTCCACTAACAGACCAGAAATTAAAAAGCTTGGACTGACTTAACACCACACTTACCCCTTCTTCTTTTCTTGTTCTGGGTCATTCTCAAGGAGTCGCAATCAATTCAAATTACCGTTTAATAGTAAGAACAAAAAATAAAACGCCGGCTTTGAAAGAGGCAAAAGGAACGAAAATATAGTTTGATTCAACAAATAAATTAAATTTACTCAATTCTCAAAATGTAAAATCAAAAAGACAACAAAGGAAAACAAAAGAAATTCAATTAGGTGCTCTAGAAAGATACTGCTCGTAGCTTTCATTTGGGTCCTCTTACTTTCCAACATAATCAATAACTCGAAATCTGTCACCAAATTAGTTTTAAAGTGATAATCAGACCTCCTTGAAATTCAGCCATTGCTCAGCTGCTTTGTCCAATCCCACGGACGCACAATGTACTGCCAACTATATTGTCTCAAATGACTGATGTTTTCTATAGTGTTCACCCACACACTCGTGGTCACGCCTACATTCAATGAAGGATCAAAACTCAGTAACTCATTTTTCTTCAATTCGTCACTACTCATTCGCCTTACCGAGGCACCCACATGACTTGTCGAAGAACTGCCCGATGATTGTACCGCGCGAAATATATCAACGAATGATATGCAACTTGTGATAATTCATTATATTCACATTCGTTTATTATAATTGCCCTTTGCATACGAGACACAAGGTAAAACAATACTATATGATCTCTCATGATAGTTATTTGGCGCCACTATGTTGGATACATAGCACATCTTTGGATCGACATTCTTATCGATGTTATTGCCTTCAGCAATTAAAATACTTCTTCAATCGTAACCCGTATTAACGACTCTTCGATCTCACTCTGTCGAACAATTGTGCAAACAAACCCAAGCAATGTTCTTGATTATGAGATTTTATCAGTCAGTTGCATTTTCAACTCGCGAACAATAAGGAATAAAAATCTCTTTCCATACTCCTCCCTTTTTAGAGCATCATTGGGCATCTCTCATTCTATTCTTTCAATTTTTTTTTTCTCTTAGTTGATTAATTTTTATTTTGTATTTTTCAAAGATTGCCAAGAATTTATCTCACGGCACCAGTGAACATCAATCGATCACCTACGTGAAATACCATCCCATAACAAAAAACAATATCAAAGACGCAAATACGAAGTAGCCTGTCTTCATTCAGCCTACATACGGATGCAATTCATGAATCCAAATCCTCCACCGCTTCCTATCGTATACCTAAACACTACAAACACACAATTGCTGTAGTATAGCCAATACCCAGATACGCTAGGTACACAAATCTTTATGACGCAGTCAAAATGACATAACAGGCAGCGAAAATATCCCAACGAACCGGCATTCAGTCCACTATAACTGATAATCTCTACGTACCCACCCCTAACACGACACTCATATGTTATTCTACTGCCACATGGCAGCCGATGGCAACGAACCACACAAAAAAAAATAAAGGTATTTATGAAAACAAGATAAATACTTATCCCTTTAATCATGCGCCGCAGACCGATAGGGTGTCTTCATGCCATCAAAAGATGAACAGCGATGTGTGGCTCTGTATGATTTTACTACGCCACGCGTACCCTTTTATTTTCCAGTTTTCCCACCGAACACAACACTATACCATACGCGGATCGCAGGTACCACTTACAAAAGCAAGATTACGATAACCACTGCACAATAAATGACTAGGACTTTTTTTTTTCATTTAGCTACATCGCTTAATTGCTTAATTTTTCTTTTCGCGTGTTTTCACGTCACTGATCTGTATTTCACATAAAAGATAAACACAACACACAGATCGAATATCAAGAACACGACACAATTTTGCAAGCAATAAAGATATTATGTTGCTTAACTAAAACATATGGATTGGATGCGGATATGGATTAAGAATCCCACTTCTGATTTATAAACCGCACACGTTTTATTCCCTTTGTAAACCGCACACGTTTTATTCCCCGCACACCTCGCGAACTCGACCGAGCGCCCATCACCGTCGATATGGAATGAATATATCTACTCCATCCACCAACTTCACCCAGTCGAGCTGCATGTGCAGGACCTACTCTAAATAATACGTAGTTCAAACATGAGTGGCTGGGATTTCACCACTCATTACAGTAGGGTAGTGAAGTCGATCACACTGTTGGTTAACACGTGGTTACAGTGACTAAGTTATTAGTGTGTTGGACTACTAACCAAGGGGTCGAGGTTCGAGTCCCGCAAAAACCCAAATTCCAACTTAAGGTTTTTTTCCACTGCGAACGTCTGACAAACATCCGAGAGTATAACTGTCTTGAAAGAGCTTCTCAATTAACCGTTTGGGAGTCAGCATAAAATTGTAGATCCCTTCCATTCGTTCCAAAAATGAAAAACTCACACAAAACGAATGGTTGTGAGAAGCTAGGCCTACGGTCTCTCTGGACCTGTTGCGCCAACTATTTTTTTTTCTTGTCCACAAGAAACTCTGTGGAAAGACATTTTGGAGTTATAAAAAGCCAATTCAGATGCATGGCCTGTCAAAGAATATTGCATTATGCACCTGAAAGAGCAGCAAACGTTTTCTATATTGTATACACAATATGTAAACTATGGGCTTGGGAACAATTTCTTGACCATCAAGAGACCGAAACAGCAAACGAAAATGAAAACGATAGAGAAAACCTTCAAAGAAATCACAACGAATGGCACGGCGTTGGATCTAGGGTTCGAGAAAGATACGATGTATTAAATTTAGGGGAAAAAAAAAACAACAAATCACCCGAAATATCCCTCTTAGAGTACGCTGTCGCGCTGTTTTCTTGTAATTTAGTAAATGGGTCATATAGTTCTTTACCCCTTGAAGGTTAAACTGTGCTTCCTTTGAATTTCACGCAACCAGAAACAGGGACATTTTTGCGACCTTTCATCACAATGTGATTATTTATTTATTTACATTTAAAACAAAGCTATTTGTCAAAGTTTCGTAACAGATTTCAATTTTCGAAATAACTGAGTTCCATAAAAGTTCAAAACCCAGAATACGATTTATAAAAGATTTGTTATTGGCGAAGTCTTTTATGATTAATAACAGAAAATAAATAACAGAATAAACGATTTCGCAGAATACACCCAAATATCTATTAAGATTAAAACCTATCATGTCGCAAAGAGTATTTTTTTTCTCTTAAACAGTTCTGTGGAATGAGATATTGAAAAAAAGATTGGTTTCTAAGCATTCTCGCAGGAACGTTGAACGCAATCAAAGATAAAACAGAAGGACAATCAATACTATCCGCCAAAATGTCCCGAATGAACATAGCCTCGGAATATTTCCTTCGTATCCGTAAAGGCAAAATTCCTAATAATTCACATCTCGTTTCATAGGAAGGTATGACTATATTCCAACGAAGTTTTTTCACTGCAAATCTAGTAAATCGTTTTTGGATATTTTCAATTCTAAAAGAGTGAACTGCATATGTGGGATTCCATATAATGCGAAAAAAAAACATTTCAAATCAAAGACGTCTTTTGAATTCCGCAGGATGAAACCCAACATAGAATTGCTTTTAGCTTATGGTCAAAAATTACACCAATATGTTTTTTAAAGGTTGCAATAGAATGCAGAATACAAAATGTATACAATGAAAAGTCGTCGGCCGGCATACATCAAGCACTTTGAATTTGAAAATACGTCAGGAATGTCGTTGACAAATAATAGAAAGAGAAGAGGGCCGAGATGGCTACCCTGTGGGACTCCAGAAGTAACATAAATCGGTGAAGAAAAATGGTTATTAATACGAATGTATTGGATACGATCCCGTAAGTAGGCACCAATCCATTTAAAAAAAAACGAATTCGAATTCATTAATAGAGTATCGTGATTGACTCTGTCAAATGCTTTCGAAAAGCCTGTGTACGCGACATAATATTCAGAGCCCATCTCAAGTCCATCTAAAACAAAATTACAAAAAAGTGTAAGAATAGTGGTAGTAGATCGTCCGGCTACAAAACCATGTTGTTAGGGAGAAATAATTATTTTGAGATTAGGAGTTAATTTATCGTAGATTATTTTTTTTTAATATTTTAGGAATTGTAGAAAGTTTACAAATTAGATTGTTATTTGAGATCTCTTGTCTGCTTCCTGATTTGTAAATCGGTGTAATCGTTGAACGCTTCCATGTATTTAGAAATTCGCCATTTTCGAGTGAACGATTTAAAATCATATGCAAAGGTTCAACAAATGCATTCGCACACTTTTGTAGACGAATTGGGGGGACTCCATCCCCATCAGGTCGTTTGTCTACATACTTTAAGCCTAGTCAAAGCTTACTCTATTTCTGAGTTAGATAAATGTAAACTACCAATATCAAACAAATGAATGCCGAAATTCTATCGGCATCAAGATGTATAGTAGAAGAGCTATTCAAGTAAACACTTTGAAAGTGTTGAGCAAATAAATAACAGATAACTGAGATGGCAGGGGATGCGATGCCTTCATGATATATAAGATTCGGAATACCATTTGAATGTTTTAAATAATATTTAGGAATAAGTTGCATCCGTAAGACCGCCCATAACTCGAGAGCGGATCTTCGGATTTGAGCTATCTTTTTTTTGTGTTTATTTACGCCTATAAGGAAGTGTCATACAGGGACAAAATTGGAAAATTCTAGAAGGAAATCGGAAAATTCGTAAGAATGTATTTTCCATACATTTTGTACGTTTTTTTTTTTAAATTTTGATCGCAATATACACTGAGATCTTATTTGTCAAAAATCCTACATGAATTTAATTAGGTATTTAGTAGATTTAGCAGCCCTTCCCTTTCCCTTTATCCCACGAAAGGCTTTTCGGACATCGAAACTCCCACAAAACCGTATAAATCCCACGACATAATAACACTGGGCGTAGACAAACACGACAAAGAAAAGAAAGCTCAAAACGATGAGATTTGACCAGTAATTGCCCGCGTTGGAAAGTTAAGTTTTTGAATTAAAATAAACCACGTTTCTTTTGTTATTTGTACAAAAAGGCTTAGTTCTTTACTTTATTGACTTGTTTAAAAATTTTGCTAGCTGCCTTTGCCGCCATGACGTGAGAGAGTCAGAATAAATCTAAAAAAAGATATAACGAAGCCCCAGACTATATAATCGAACTCATATGTTTATAGATATAGATTCGTGTTTCGTAGCAAATGAATAAGAGCCTTTCATCGAACAAACAGTTTACTTAAATCGAAAAGAAGAGAAGGACGGAAACGTAAGAACGCTAGTGCTGCAAGTTTTTTTTTCTATTTTTATTTTTTTAAGCCCTGTCCTAAACAATATGGTATTGTAGATAAATATTACTAAGTTTTAATCAATTTTGATAAAACATATAATTGTACCTCTTCAGAGTATAGTGGCTCCTTTAAACGGGGCTGTTCTTCCGAAGCACGTGTCCTATTATTTTCCATTTTCTAACATCGTTTTCACATCGCTAGCATCAGTGTTTAGAAGGTTTAAGAAGAGACACCTTTGTATATTTTATCACTCGAAAATTGTCCAGTCCGTCACTACAAAGTGTTTCCAAAAATCATCTAATAGACTTTATTTCGCTAATACACTCATAGGTTTTTTTTTTTTTTCAATTACTACTCTGGGAGGTATCACAATGGACCTTCTACTGGTCTAAGTGAGCTGGTTCTCTTCTTGAGCACACTTACAAGGGATTTGCAACATAACACTTTCTTGTAGGTACGAGTAAACCACCGCTTAGCATTCCTTTACCTAATAAAATATTTTTCGAAACTACTTCTGTTGTCATTTTGTCATTCTATTTAAGCAGAACTTTGGGTTAAATTAGCTCAGATTGTGATAGCACTGGAAGAAGTTTAAGATCAAATCAAGACAAATAAGCGCCGAATCACGAAAAGTTTGTCTCATTTTAGAGCCTAGCTCAGGATTTACTAATTCACGACTTTTTATTCGCAATTCTGGAAATTGTACAAAGTGAAGATATTAGTCCTCAAAAGTCTTGGATCAACACTTCTCAGTGTCAATAATGCGATCGGGCATGAAATACATATTCATTTCCTGACAGGGGAAAAACAGAAATGTCTTTCCAAATGGAATTATATACGGAGAATTGACTGTCAGAATTCAAAAACTATTCAAACAATGAGGGCGTTCAAGTATCTAGTTTACTAAGTCTGACAGCTGTCTGACTAGATCTATCTCGGTTGTGATTGGTTTAAATCGGTTACGTGGGCACCTGTGACATTTGACGTTTATGGAGGGGTAGCCGACGAATATAGTCAAGAAATTCGTGACTGAGTACTAAGTTGACAGTTCGGTTATGTGGCTGACGTAGAAAAAGTGACGTTCCCGACCAATCTAGTTTTTGCGTTCAGGTTACATCTTATCCAGACCAATCTAGTCGACTTAAGATAACTAGATTCTTGAATGCGGCCAATGATGAATGATGAATTAGTAGTGTAGTTCGAAATATAGCTATCATTCCTACCAAAGTGACTGTGTCTACAAGTTGTTGTCAAGAGTTGTTCCCTCGAAAAAACAACAATTCATATTGCCATAACCGATCGCAATTTGACACAAATAGTTATCAATTTGATATTACTGTGGTTGTGAAATGCAAAAAAAAATCGTAAATTACCACTTTCTTGTTGCAATTACGATTTCATCCCTTAGTAAATTGCAACGAGCAACGGCTCAGTTGTTTGGTGGGAGGCGGTTGAAACCAAATCCCATCTTAAGAACCTGAACAAGGTGCAGAGAATTGCGCAATTAAATCCACACCACAACTAGGTCTGGAAACGCTATTGAACCTGCAACCCATTGAGCTATTCACTAAGAATGTGGCAGCCAAAGCCGCTCTCAGATTAAGAGAGAACAAAACTTGGAAGCCTGGTTACTGCAGACACTCAAGAATACTTGAAATCTTCGATCGGAAGGGACTCATGTCACTCACCGATTACGAGAAACCCAGATATGACTTCGAGAAAAATTTTAGAATCACTACACCCAAAAGGCAGGACTGGAAATCACCCAGTACCATCATTAAAGGTATAGCCTTCTATACGGATGGTTCAAAAACAGAAAATGGAACAGGAGCCGGCATATTCTCAGAAAGGCTTGCTATTAGCCAGTCGTTCCGACTGACCGATCACTGCAGTGTCTTCCAAGCCTATCTTATCGATGGGACTACCAGCAATAGAAATAACCATCTGTGTGGACAGTCAAGCAGCACTTAAAGCTATCGGCTCCAATCTTGTTAATGCGAAATGTGTTACAGATTGCCTCGCGGCGCTCAGGGCTATACGTCATCACTCAATTCTACCCTGCTGGGTTCCGGGACACGTCGGGGTGGAAGGGAACGAAAAGGCGGACGAATTGGCCAGATACGGCTCTGATATGAACCCTCAACTGCGGACGGAGAGGTGTTACCGCCTTTCAACACTGCTAAGACTTTTATTGAAGGCGTCACCACATAACTGGCTAAGGAACAATGGAGCAACACCATCGGTTGCGTCTGTGGCCGGTGGTTGACACCAAAAGATCAAAGTTCCTAATCTCCCTTAATAGAAGCCAAATCCGGATGCTCGTCGGGGTTTTAACCGGACACTGCATCATAGGAAACATGGCTAAAAGGCTAGGACTTTTTGCAATTGACTTCTTCAGAAGCTGAAGAGACGAAGAGGAAATAGAGTCCGTGGAACATCTTCTATGCCACTGCCCAGCTTTACAGGAACGCCGCTCATCCTGTATGGGAGCTAGGTTCTTCGAAAGTTTGGACGACATCTCAACAGATCGAAGTGGTTTTGTTAGCCACATGTCCTTGCATGTACATTTGTACAAACAGGGTACTCACAATGGGCCTTCACGGGTGAAATTTGCATCGGTTGCAAAACTGCCCTCCCAACCTAACCTAACCTAACCTAAATTGCAACAGGGATTGATTTACTACTTCACTAGTTGCAATTTACAAATTCTTCATCGTAAATTGCAACTTATTTTTATCAATTTGCAATTCCTATTTTGCAATTTACGACTTCTCTACGTCAATTTACATGTGCGAGATTATTATAAGATTTTATTGATTCATCATTCAGTGGTGGTAAATTACGAAATATTTTTTGCAATTTGAGATTTTAAAGTGGTGTTTGAGAAATTGACCTATTAAAGTAGTGAATTGCGCCAAAAATGTCGCCAATCACTACAAATAAATGAAGCTCGAATTAATACTTCTAATCGTAATATTCAAAAAACTAAATTTGATATTTTTCGCCGTTTCCAATGTCGAATTACGAATTGTTGTATCAATTCAAGACAAAATCGTTGTGATTTGCGAAAAATATACAATTCGTGATTTGCAACTCAAAATTTTACAATTGGTGACTGTCCAGTTCTTTCCGTGAGTATGAAATTTTACCGAGGAATGTAGTCCTTGCCTTGAGCAATAAATAAGTGCAGCAGCTGCCTGCGTAACTTATGGGTATAGTTTTGAAAAATAGCTTACTTTTAAAACCGAGCATAACCTCAATTTAGCGTGCGCGCTTGTAATGAGTTTCTGACGATGCAATGGAAGAAAAACGAATTTTCAACTTCGAATGCGAACACCCCCCTCTGGTACACATTTCTACAATTTTCGTTCTGTGAATTCCATGTTGCAATTGTGGTCATGAGTACATGAATCCTTAGTTCAAGAGTGCCAAAGCAAAGCACAACTGAACACGACATTGTACCATCAACATAATACTCCAGATTCACACTCACATTCCCAGTCCCAGTGCCTCCATTTTTCAGTAACTGCCTCTGCACAAAGGCGAAAATCTCCAAGTCATTGAAATTCAATTCATTCTTCCAATGACAAACGATGCACAACCAGAAATATTTACATTTAAATAAATAGCTCAAACGGCGCAATGAAATAAAGAACTCCTATATACGAGTATACGCTATACGATCTACAAGCCAGAGACATTCCTTGCGCGACCACTTGAATGCTGTTTCATCCCCGAAACTATACAGAAAACACAAATCCAATGCAGCAAACAGCAAGAAAGAACCCCCCTCAACTATTTGCACTAGAATAACTACTTCTACTGACTGTGATAACAAAATCCATTCTACTAGCCTAATGTGCGCCAGCTACCCCCCATTGGCCGTGGCAGTTGGCAGAGAGTAAACTTACTCTCTCCCAGCGTTCGCTTATCGGGTCCACCCGTCCGTCCACCATCCATCAGTGTATTTCGTTTTCCGCAGCGAGAAAGCTTTCGCCATATCGTCGTCGAAAGCTCACTGGCTTTGCAGAAATTCTACTGATAGCGCTGCATCCTTGGTTCAAATTTGCTGCCGGGTGGCATATAAAAGCAGTTACGACCGTTAAGGTGGGCATATTCCCGTTTTGTAAGGTCTCGCGTTCTGGTCTAATACAGCACCGTGCTTGGCAAATTTCCGTTACGGTTTCGTGCTTTTAAGTTATTTCTTTGGTGAGTGTAGTGTGATCTGTGTTTTTTTTGGTGTTGGTTGCTCTTATAAATTGAGGCTTATCCTTGAGTGTTTTGTTTTCGTCGTTGTCGTCTTTGCCGTTGAAGCGAGGGAGCATTCATTTTCCAAAAAAAAAAAAAAAAAATAATAATAATAAGAACTAACCGTGTAATTTGTAGTGCAAGAGTGTGTAACGACGAATCCTCAGATTCGGAGGAGGCCACCTAATAGCGGAGCTGAGTGCTCTACTTTGTGTTTTGCTGCACCATCGCATGTGGTATTTAAGGCTTTGCACGTAACCCCTTTGTCTTTCTTTGCCTTGGCACAAAAATGAACAACGAACATCTAAACAAAATTGGGGGTAAATCCTTTTGAAATAAGAGGACCCAGCTTATGAGAGAACAAAGATACATCCTCTCGACTCGTAGATTCTTGCATAGTTGTGCAAGGGTAGCATAAGGATGTACCTAGTTTCGTTTATAAACGAAATTGATTGAAGGTAACGAGGTGGAGAATATTTCTACTGATGTATCCTCCAGGATATGTGTTCTTGTTGGCATACATACTTTCGGTGGAATGGCGAATACCACCAAAGAACTCTACTGCTACTTTGTCCGTGTTGAAGTTGTTAAAGAGAGTTTCGTTTTTGCTTTCTATTTCCATAACTGTTTTCCTTTGGGAGGGAATGCGATGTATCCTATGTATGTTCAGGTGTAGTCGTCTTTGGGGGAACATTTTGTGAAATTATTTACGTGGTTGTTGCGTGTTAAAGTAGGAACCAATTTGACGGAGAAATTTATATTGCTGTAACAATCAATCAGCGAATTGTTGGCATGATTAAGGTCGTTATTTGTAATATTACAACATAAATGCAAAGTCTTTGCCAACAGGGACGAAATTTGTTATAAAAACTCCTTCCCAAAGAGATCAGAAGTTGAGTTCAACTTGTTCAAGGTGAACCTTATTTTTTAAGCAGTCCTGATCAATTTTAAGAGGATCCACGCCCACTCTATAAAATAATTTGTACTTCAATTTGAACAGCGCCTGAATGTACTTATATTCTATCGCATTTATTTAATTTTTAAGGGAATATTGATTTAAATAATATATAGAAAATATTCCTAACATCATAATGCTCATTTCTTAGCGGGAGCCACGCCCACTTCAATGCGAAGATACGCACCCAGGATGTGAAATATTTGCCGTTTTTAAACTGAGCAAAGAGTGCTAAGAAATCTTTAATTTTTGTTTATAATTGGGTGTTCACTCCCACTTTTTGGAGGCGATCCCTCAGTAATAGAATCCATACTATACTATAAGAAATTCGTCTTCAATAGCATATGCATAATTGATCAGTATTAATGACGAAAACAACGCCCACTTGCGTTTCTAAAACTTTTTTAATTAGCTTGGCGAATAGAAATATCCCAGACGAAAATTGTCATTGTTTTTGAGATTTTTCTTCTGGACGGGCTATCTCAATCTACCATCCAGACGGATAATAAGCATATCTACATGCGATTTGCTTAATTCCTGACATATTCTGTTTGTGTAGAATTTGATTGAATCAACTCTAACTGGGTGCACTTCGGCTGACTCTTCAGTTCTTGAATGCATATAAGATAGATCGGCTCTACGTCAATTCAGAGAACGACGAAACAATTCTTAATTGCCAATTGTAATGATGCATCTATTCCACTTTGCATGTGTAATGTGTAATTCAATGAAGACCTTGTAAAGAGATCACAAATGAAATAATGATTACGTCTGTCGGTTACTGAATTAGAAATGTGACTTTTTGACGTTCGAAGGTGAAGCAATGAAAGCCAAGGGTAGGTAGACGAGATCTGATTAGAAAAGTACCTACTTGTAAAAGAAAAGTCGTGGCATTAGAAGGATATGCCTGCTCGTGTCTGATTAGGCTCAATTATATCAAGTGGATTCTGGTTAAGATGATGCTCTTGTATTTGTTTATAGAGAGTGAGAGTGTTGTGTTTCTTATACCCTTTTCACACTGCAAAGAAAACCGTGTTTTCGTCGAAAACTTAAAATTGCATTCACACCGAACAATAACCAGTTTTCGTATGACATTTCAATCAGCTGTGAGACACTAGTCGTGAAACTTCTGCGTAAACTATTTTGTTTACCAATTTCGATCGCATTATTGGTAAATAAAATAGTTTAGAGCATTTAAAAATAATATTAGCCCATCAATTAAGCGTGGAAAATGATTTAAAGTTTTGAATTGTGACATTTGTTCGGTCAATATATTGCAAAAGGTGTGTTTGTTTCAACAACGCAACGATTGGAAGTCGTTTTCGTGGTGTTTTCGTGGAAAACGACTTTAAACGACTCGTTTTGAAAACTGAAATATGTATGGGAAAACTTTTGTTTTCAATGAAGTTTTCGAGTGTTTTCGCGAAAACCAGGTTTTCGGTTCGGTGTGAATAGCGTATTACGCTCTTTCCAAATGGAGCATTAGTTTTGGGTTTACATTTTTCACGACTGATTTAAAACTTGATATGCGTAATTAAAACACGAGTAAACTACCAAAATTCTCACCTGACAGCGATTTTTGTTTGAATCATTATAACAAAATGTTCAACCTTCAAGTTTAACCAACCTTAATGATAACCCTCAATTTGGGTATACAGTATAGCAATAAGACGAACTCATTAATATTCTGTTGGAAATATCAGGACACAATCATCACAGAACAGGAGTTAAAATATTTACACACATTTCTCGGCTATCATCGCACGGTACACAATGTAGTGCAGACTTGGGTATCAACAAACATGACTTTGCATTGAGTTTGTTTTTCTTTTACTGGATATTCTCTCTTTCGGATGCAATTCAAATTATTCAAATCACTTCGGGTGGGAACGTCAAAGTACTTATATATATATAGATATATTTCCTGCGGAAGTGGTATTGTATGTTTTTTTTTTAACTGACTTTTGTTGAATAATTTATTTTCCACGTCGTTATTATAAATGGGACCAAATGCTGTTTGGATTGCTTTCCGAAGGGTTTTGATAGGCTCTACATGTCTATGATACAGCAAGTGGGTACCTACTACGATGAGTATTTTATGAGGAATTTGCGATGCCTTACATTTTATTATAGTTCGGGAAATAAGGTTTTTTTTTTTATAGTGGGAGGAACGCTGTTCTGCCTAGGCCTATTTGTGTAACTTGATACTGAGGGAATACAACTTTTTTATGCATATACATAATATATGGGGATTTTAGTCGCTTCCTTAACTTTATTTTATTTCATTGGTACCTATCCGATTTGGTCCGCGAGAGACAAAATTGATTTACTACGTGTGGTGTGAGTTACCTCAATATCTTCTTATATCAAACCCCGATACGACCGATATAATATATTACCTTTTAGACAGCGTAAACAAATTTGATATTCCTAATGCTATTATCACAGAGAAGGGATTGCCGAAACACAATACATATTCGGTAGCAATACAAACCCACCCTTGTTGCCAGGCTGTTTAGAAAACCAATTTCCCAAATAATGGGTACTGTATATATAGATATACCTATATAGAAATAATCTTTTTCAGATTTCGCATTCAATGAGACTGCCGGATTATCATGATATTTTTATAAATGCTTTTCAAAACGAGTTACCGTAGCCACTAAACCAATCGCTCCTTTTGATCATAATCCTATTTTGTTGCGTGTATATTTTTGCGGGATCTTTGAGAGTTGAGTTAAAAATGTTGCTTTTTCAATTCATGCAACTGAGATTTTGGGCCTTATAAACACTTTTAGTCTCCACTCTAAATTTGAGTGGGAATATTTTCCATACGAATTTCGTAATTGTGAGCTTCGGTAAATTTAAAGTCCAGACTAAAATTTGTTATAAGTACGGCGCTTTTTGTTGGTGAATGAGTTGGCTGAATCTAACCCACTTGAAGGTCGAAAAATATGCACAACTTGCAACTTTTGTTCTCAATAACTAATGAATATAGACCTTAAAATTACAATCTAAGGTCATTGCAATCTGTCGTTTTGCAGTTTAGGCGGCTATTTATTTAATGCCACCTGGATTCGCACAAATCTTGGGCTAAAAATATTTTGTCTGCAAAATCAGAATCTAGCTTTCTAGACCTAGCTGGTCGGGCTTAATTGTCAATCCAAGAGGGATTGGATTCAATCTTATTATTACATAAATTATTATAACTTTATTGTTACATAAATGAATTATATAAACAAAACAATTTATAGCACTAGCTACCAGGGCCTTAGGCTAAGACTGCTATCTTCGTTTCGAATAAATAATAGGTGAAGAGAAAAGTTGCCACTTGCGCTGTTGGCGTTCATAGAGTTTTAACTGTTTGAATTTTGAAATTATTCTTTAAGTGCGGATTGTTACTTTTAAGGTTCCGTATCCAAAAGGCAAAAAAACGGAACCTTATTAGTTTCGATTTTGTCCGTCTGTCCGAACCCACTGGACCAATTTTGTACCTAGGTCTATCTCAGAAACTAATTGACGTAGAAGACTGCACTTTGCACACAACATCCGGTGTAGCCTCTAGTTAAACGACAATAATACCAATGGTAGTGATACATCGACTGGTTTTAGAGTACATAATTAGTAATTTGATGAAAAAAAAATATTTTCATTCGCACAAAAAGCTGTTTATTCCTTGATTGACAAAAAATGGGCATACACTTTTTTGTAGATGATGCTCGCAGCTATATATGTGCCGAAGAAAGTTTTGCCGAAAAGTCAGTTTTTTAAAAGATATTTACAAAAAAAAAAGAAACCGTCAATCACTCAGACTCTCAGTCATTAGAACGTGTTCCCTACTTTTGCGCTTACATTCAATTCAAATCTGCAAAAAAAAACTTCGCAATTGCTTTATTTTTACCTCTAAGTTAGCACAGAAGAGTTAATTAATTCAAACGGATATTGAAAATCCTTAGTTTTTTGAGCTTCAAAAATTAGAATATATTTTCAAGATCGATTCTTAAAAATAGTCAGTACTGCAAAAATGCCAAGAGTTCCACATATTACTGAATGAGAACTTTTTATTATTGTTGTGAATATAATTGACATTCCTATTTTTTTTTATATATTTTATTTATTTATTTTAAAATATTTATGAAAACTGAACACAGATTGGTTGAGGGAAAATAAAAATGCTTAATTCTTAATGTCGCGTTGACGCGCGCGTGCGTTGACAGATTATGTCAAAACAAAGCGTTCATATGCTGCCACACAAAATACAACTTCAGGCGTTGAGTCGACTTTTGATCGTAAATATCCTAGTGTCTCCACGAGCAATATTTCATAGCTTGATATCTGTTAAATTTTTGAAAGTATGATATTATGCAATAAAATGTAGGGTGGGCATTTCATAGCATACTATTTCATTCTTTCAAATGACGCTGAGCAGAGCGTGTCGTTGCATTCTCGCATTAGATGCCTTAATACACCTTGCTATACTCATCCATCATAAAAAAGGCAAACAAGTGTCAAACTGCATAGAAATGACAGCTCATATCATACTATCGATATCATGCTATGAGCTGAGCAATATATTTCAAGAAATTTTTTATATCATAATAATTGTGACAATTTTCATAGTATTGCCTTATTGCAAGATATGAAATATTGCTCGTGGAGACACGTATCGTGAAGTTCAACTCGTCGCCTGCATGAGTAGACCTACTTTCTACTATCACGCGCGTTTGACAACTTAAGAATTTCGAATTGTTCGATTTGAAGTGATAGAATCTGCCGTTCATAGTTTGTTAGAGTGGCACAAATCAGCTAATGTTTATCAAACACAACTTTTAAAGAGCTTTTTTTTTGGCGAAAAAATATTAATCGACGGTCTTGTATCCGTATTAAGATTGCTTTTTGATTTGATATATTGTTATTATGTATAAGATTTTCTTGTATTTTGAGAATCCTTTTTCAATTCGTGCATATAAATTACAGCTAAAAGAAAAAGGGGAGTAGTCTTGAAAACTGAATTCTACTCTGAATTTGTGTTTTTTAAGCAAAAAAAAAAGCGAACTATAAGTCTGTCACTCTCTACCCTCACAACGCGCATTCGCGTCAAAGCAGCATTTCGTTTCAAAAAATTATTGCTCGCGCGCTTTCGCATTTAAAATCGTAAGGTTTCGATTTCGCACGTACGCGTTCAACGCTGATTTTTGAATTGGGCATTACTCATGAAATCGAAATATCTTTATCATTCAAAACAAATTGTATTATTCACCTTTTGCCTTTTAAAATTATAACCAATATCATTCAGTAATGTTAAAATGTGGTATTCTCGAACTCTATCACATTCACCCACAGTTGGCAGCATTGATTTCATATTTTTTGAATTCAAAAGTCTGCTTATTTGCTAAGCCGTAGAAGAATATTTTAGTGCTCGTGCTGAATTCATGTCATTGTGTGTATGATCTTTAACATTAAATAGTTTTTTTCTTGCCTTTATCCAGGTATAATGTAGTTTTGATGGTGTTTTTAAAATAAATAAGTATATATAAACAGCCGAAATTTTAGAGAAACAAAAACATTTGTTGCTAAAAAACAACATAAACTCACCAAAGGTGCCGTGACATAAGGCCATGCGACGTAAGGCCATAATTCGAAATACGACATAAGGCCATATTCGAACATATGGCCTTATGTCGCATGGCCTCATGTAACGGCACCTCATCAAATCGTCTATGGCTTAATTTTGTGTGAATTAGCTATGTCTATTACGACGTTTGCTATTTTTAATTTGCATGGCGAATTGAATTTGTAGAGCTTCAATTATATTTGACGTATAATCTGTCAATCACCATTAACGTGTGGTAGATAATATATTCATGCACGTGTGACAAGGTTTATTCTATGATACTTGGTATAAAAACGCTGATTCTAACATAAAGGGTGGGCCATCTAGTGGTTTCTTTTTTAATGATATTATTTTGACACTGACAGCTGTTTCCCGCTTCTTGACAGAAAGTCGGAATCATCCCTCACCTCCGCGGAAAGAAATTAATCGCTTTACGCTTGAACAACGTTGGAAAATATTGAAAACTCATTTCCAAAGTGAGTGCTTTAAACAGTGCGCCTTTTGAAAATAAGCTGAAATATGTTCAAAATCATGCAAATTCGTTCCTTTTCGCTTGCTCTGCCAACCACTGAACGCGAAATCACTTATCATCGTTCGGTTCATAAAACATTATCCGCAACTTTCACTCCTTCCAATAATACCAACATAAACAAAGGCAAGTGAAACACCATTTATAGCTTCGAAAACCATCAAAACCTTAAACTCGGACTTCCCCTCAATTAACTAATACATTTTCTCACGGATGGTTCCTCAAATTACGATCTACACTTGCTCCATAAATTAACATCCCAAGAAATTCGATTTACCATAACATTATTTATCCGTACAAAGCGGAAATTTATTAGTCCTCCGAAAGGTATAGCCCTAGAACCCATTTCATCAATTAATCACAAGAGCGTTTCGTTTCACCCCAAAAGAGCAATTTTTCAGTCCATCGTTTACCTAAAGTTTTGTTAAAAAAAAACCCTCATCCCAAATTCACTAGAAAACTTAATCTCGATTCCACAACTTAATACATCACATTATTACTCGTACAGTCGCAACTTGGGTTTTGGGTATCCTTGGGTTTAACTTTGTTTGTATATCCTTGCATCATCCGCATCCCCCATCAAAGATTTACGTGTGCGATTTGTTGTATTAAAACTATCGAAGGCTAACGCTAAACACCCTCAACAAGTCTATTTTCGAGAGAATTTCTGTAAATGACTGTAAGTGGATAGTATTTTTCAATTTATTTGATTTATGGTTAAAAGATTGATTATCCTTGGTTGAACCAATGAAATGGTGATGGTAAAATGAAATGTTAGGCATGGCTGCATCCGGAACAAATATATATGGGTATGGTATATACATTTAAACAAAAGACAGCGAGTGCCAAGTGGAAATATGTTTAATCAGGGATAAAGTTTATTCGACTGTGTATTTGTTTTTGAAGATTTATTTTGTGTTCGCATCCTTTGCGTGTTTTATTTTTTGTATGGCTCCTCCCGATGGGTATATTTGATTAGGTTTATGGTATGTTGGTAATGGGAATCTAAAGAATAAATCCCAGATATGTAGGTATGTATCTCTCCCCGGTGATCGGTATAGAAATTTATGTCTAAGAATACCTACAGTCTGTGAGATTGTCGGTCCAATGGAGGAATTTAGGATCGACAAACCACATATGTGTAGCTCCACTGAAGTATTTGCGTGAATATGTGCGGCTTCATTTGGTTATCCACTGAATGGGGAGCTTTTGCTGTTAAGTTTACGACTTGAATAAGGACCGGAGGGAAAAAATCTGACACTCAAAATGGTGGACGTTAAACTAATTTTACTACTGAACAATTGAAGCACAAGTCAAAATAAAGAACTCGGCTTTTAATTGAAGTTGTGCCGAACTTTTGTACCGAACGACTTTTATCTAAATATAAAATGGGCTTTGTAGCTCTTTACTTAATTAAATAAAAATTGATTTGGAGATTTTATTTTCAGGAAAAGGCGTTTATACTAAGACTTTTGCGATAAAGACTTTCCTGGCCGAGAATAACGCACGAGAATGAAGTGGATACTAACTACCGTGTTTATCATATTTTAGTCAATCGGCTCTGCGACGCTTTTTAGTTGAAAGCAGTATAATTATGCTGATAGTCAGTTTGTTTTAAAGAATAACTATCTCAGCTAATAATAGTAAAGTCGACAGAAGCTTAACAAACTCTTTCTTAACCTTGACCAATCAGCCTTGAAGTCTAAAACTGGTATATTTTATACATATCTTCGACCGTACCTATATATTTTTTAAGTTTTAGGCTACACAGCCCTTTCTCTTCGATTTCGTTTACTCGCTTATCAAGCTCCATTGATCCTGTCAATACATTTTGCTTAATGGTTTTCCTTCATTGCAGGAAAAAATGATCGTCAAATCGGCCCCCAAATGAAATATTTCCTAACGAAGGAAATTCAAATAATAAATGCAATAACTCCAAACTGTTATAATGATACCAGTTCTAAAGAAAATTGAAATAAGTCCCAATAGAAAGTGGAAGTAAGTAAAAACATTTAGGAGTTAATTCATCATGAATTAAATTCTAATAAGAAAAGATGAAAAAAAGTCCCAAAGTTTTGGAAAAAAATACGATTTAGAAGGCAAAATGTTCTTACAAATTGCTATAACAAATAAAATATCTCCAAACATAGATGAAATAGCTCCCAAATTCGTACTGATGAAATAAGTCCTAATTTGAACTTCTTACTTCATCTGCATGGCTTTGGGAGTTACTTCTTTATGATATAACTCCTAACACTAAAAGGTATTATAAATGCAAAACTTGAGGAAAATATTACCAACACTTTGTAGTTCTTTCACCTGTAATAACTCCTAAATGTGTACGAAAATTATTGGGACTTATTTCATTTAATTATTATGGAGTTATTTTGCATTTAATTCGTAGAGCCGTCAAATCAGATCAATTTTGCAAAAGCCAATACAGTGCTTTCCACAAAAAGAACCTAACTTTGCTTAAGAGTTAAGCAATTGGCAGATCTATTGTTAAGAGTGTCGATTTTGAATTCCTTTTTATGGTACTTACTTGACGTGCTCCTTCTTAAGCTCAAATCTTTCGCCATTTTAACGAATTACAAAGATGTTATATTTCTAACTATACAATCCATAAGCTTATTTTCAGACTTATTGGATGCATAAAATTGAAAACTATATCTCATTTGAAAGACGCACCTTTTAAGAATCAGAAAAATATTTTGGTTTGAAAATGTACCTTAATTTTCAGAAGGAATTCATCCCTTTTCAAGAACGAAAGTCGCTACGATCCACATGAACTTTTCTGGCACAAAAATATTCACTTTTCTTATTTATTTTCTTTCTCGCCTGATTAAGACATAAGTGCTTGTTAGATTTCTGTATATAAATATGTTCTTTGGAGTATTAATTGTCTCTAACAATTATCGCCAGATATTAACTCCACTTCTTCTTAAATATTTCCTCCGTCTTCTATTTATTAGTCTGCTTTGATTTTAAGTTTTCTGTTGTTCTCTTCATTTGCATTCTATGCAGCGCTGCTGAAAGTTCTATACAATAGGAGCATGGTTGCCGTTTTGAAATCGGCCTTCCAGTCAATTTGACAGAAAAAAAAAAACAGTTAAAAATCTAAAATCCAGTCAAAAAAAAAAAAAAAAAGTCAACGAAATGTAATCAAAAATTCCAGCTAAAAATTGAGTCAAAATAATCAACGAATAAGAAATCATAAATAAATCTTATAAAAAAAAGACAGAATCATTTACTGCATTTACTCTCACGTATTAAAGTGACGTCTATTAAAATTATTATTATTATTAACAATAACAGTCAATTCATTAAATAAGTTGAAATCATAAATGAACTTTACATAGTAATGTATGTGAGCGCTTCAATTGTCTCCTCATCATCTTCATCACTGTCATCTATATCGGATATTGTATTGCTGCTTTTGTAATTCATATTAGTGGCAATTTTTTTTTTTTTTAACTTCGGACGGTATATTAAAATTGAAGCAGCATTAAAGTTAAATAAAATTGTCGATTGCATTAGTGGGATATGTCTCCAAGCTCAGAGTAAAAATATGAAATTCAAGCAAATTTTGTTCTTCTTAATTAGTAAACAAATAGGAGTATTGTACTTCTTTTTCGCCTGCTGTACTACCGTAGTCCCCAACTGCAAATTTTATTCCAATTTTTAATTATTTCGCGATCGATCTATTTTTACTATGCCTTTTAATTTCTCTACCTAGTAAATTGCAATGCAAATTTTACTTTCTGGATGCTTCATTAAAATTGTTTCCGTTTCGATTTTGTAACATTAGCGGTCGAACAAACTCTTGCGGATTCTGGAAATCGTTTTCACTGACAAACACTTGGCTGTAGGAAATAAGACCCCAAAAGAGAAAATGAAATAAGGCCCCAAATCATAATGAAATAACACCCCAATTTCAACTATGAAATAAGGCCATAAAACAAAATGAAATAGGGCACCAAATTTGGAGTTATTTCATAATGAAATTAAAAATAAAGAAAACTACTTTTTCTTTAATATTGTTGATATTGGATAAATTTATTTCAATTAAAAAAAACTTTTTATATACTCAAACTATCACCCACCCCGTAATCTAACAGTAAACCCAAGCAGGGGGGTTGCAGGGGGGCAGCATTCCCCCCCCATACGCATTCCATATCAGAAGGGTAACAATTAATAATACAAAAAGTAATTTTGGGGACTTATTTCATTTCTTCTTTTGGGGTCTTATTTCATAATGAAATAAGACCGCAATTTTCATTAGGAAATAAGGCCCCAAAAAAGGAAATAACACCCCGAATTCTATTAAAAGTCGTTGTTGTTGTTTCCTGTATAATTTGTTGGGGACTTATTTCATTTTCTTTTTGGGGCCTTATTTCATTGGTGCCTTATTTCGCAGAGCCCAAACACTTATTTTGATACTAAAGTAATTGACTGAATAATAAACACCAGATTACAGAGAATCTACCAAAACAACATGGCCACCAAAAACTTCCAACATAGAAATCATCGCATTTGAAAAACGCTTAGCTAGAAATAAATTTCAAAATTTTCGGTACTCCCCCCCAGAAATTGACCATCAGTACAGCACAGTGCTACGAACATTTAACTGATGGAAGCAATGTAGGTATTCTTCAAATAGACACAACATTGTCCACATATTGGTAGTCTGATGGACTGAAAATTAAAAAAATATTATGACCGTATACGGTCACTAAAAGTGACTACCAAGTCCACTAGTTCTACCAAAATAGATAACCAAAACAAATTCTCAGAAGACATCCTTAAACTTTGATTTTAAGAAATCTTTAACATGCGCCGGGCACAACTGCTCCCTAAGTGGAACTATTTTCAAATCGAAAGGGACAGTAGAAAACTTTGAAAACAAATTGACTTCGGAACTTCGTTCCCATGTTCGACTCCTCCTCCTCTCTGGGAGTATAACATCATCAAAAAACAAAACTAACACACAATCTAGTAGAAATGCAATTTAACTTACAATGTAAGTCGAGGACAGTTTAGCGGAAAAATGAAATCCCTTTCGTCCAAGATTACAATGGATTCAATAAATGTCCCCCCGAACATAAGAAGGTTAATTTCCTGTTTCAACATTGTGGCTGCATGTTCGGTTACACTGATGTACACAAGAAGGGTAGAAAGTGATTCTATATTGACTGCCCAGAGGAAACAGAGATACTACTTGTGTGTCCACGTCCAGTCCTTGCCACAGTGAAGACAACTTAATGTGGGCCAACCTCCTCCAGCGGGCATGTTTCACTATTTCTGCTTTATCAATAACCGTCGACAGCGTTCACGTTCAGTTCGTCCTCCAATTACTTGTGAAGAGAGAGGAAATTGTGTCCTCATTACGGTTGTGTGATTTCAGTCCTCGTTCGCTGTTCAGTCAGAAAAAAATGTTTTTTGTAGAAAATTATCTCTCTCACCCAGCAGCGAAAACATGACGAAATCCATTATTGTCCAGTTGCGATAAATTTCAACAGCAAAAAGGATTAAAATGTTCTTTGTTGTGATGGAGCCAAAATGCAGAATAAAAATGTAAATGAAGAAGGCGGAAAAGTCCTCGAAAAGTTTCACCTGGACGAGTGACAAGTTTTTGACATCGACATGACATAAAAGGAAAACTTTTCCTCTTCCCCAGAGATAATTGTCTTTCGTTAAAGTCCTTTTTGTGTTTTTTAAGATGGGGGGTGGATTATGAATTTCTTCCTGAATGCTAACATACAAATTCTTCCCTTTTTCTTTGCAGGTGTTAATCAATACAGAACAAAAAACAATTCAACATGTCAATCTCTGATTTCCGCAAGAAGAAGCTTTTGTTCCTTTTCAACGTTTTCTTTGGTAGACAAGTCGTATTCTTTATTCAATTAGTCCCATGACAATGGTATCTTTTCAGATGTGAACCAAAGTGGGGAGATCGACCTTAAGGATTTCGAACTTGCAATCGAGGTAAACGGAAACTTGACTGTCCTTTATAGTCTGGCTGATTTATTTTTGTATTATCTTGAATTTAAACAGAAAGTTTGCCAGCTGCGCGGCTGGAGTGCTGACAGCGCCAAGAACAAGGAGACCCACGATGTGATGATTAAAATTTGGGAGGGCCTCAGGTCGAAAGCTGACAAGGACAACGATGGACAGGTAAGGCGGATAACATTGCAAATTCCAAAAATCCCCAATTGTTATTGGGCCAAATTTTCTATTTCGTTGGCAATTGCCCATTGGATTGTGTTTTTTTGTGTTTTGTGTGGACACAATAAATTATCCTGGACACTGCGGCATGTAAAACTTAGCAAATTGAATTGTCAAGATATATTTGCTTCATTGCTGCCACCTCTGCCTGCAGCAGTACTCCATCACCACACTACCTGGCATTGGGCCAACGCCAACGCCAACTGAAGCTGTTTTTGCGGAAAAGGGTTTCGCTTCTCCCAAGTCCTTGTAACGAGCGACCGTAACTGCCATCCAGAGCAAGGGAATTAAGAACAGCAATCGTATACAGAACAATGGGAAGGCTCGCATAGGCTTAGGCATGTCCTATTCCCCCCCCCCCTCGTCATTATACATTCTTACTTCAGCTCTTATGTTGGATAATAATGCGACCTTGTCTTGTATAGCTGCATTTCACAGTGTGGTATGGAGGGGGCACTCATGCCTTGGCAGGGGTTTTGAGGTGGTTATCACAACCCGGCTGATAATAATCAGAATAATTATATTACGCCCCATGAAGACGAATAAATGCCATCAAACTTGCTGCCCTGACATTGTGCCCTGAATTTCGCATCCTCCATCCTGTCGTGCGAGGACTGCCACTGCATCAACTTGAGACATTATTCATGTTCAAGAGTGTGGATGCAATGAAGTGGATTGACTTCCATTTGCAAAGAATGCAGTGGAAGCACTTGGTTCGGTTCGGACTTTATTCTACAGAAGCTGTTACAAAAAGGAAGAGCTAACAAGTTTATTTTTAAGACGTTGCCTATGCATACCCACTTAATATCAATAAAATGAGTCTTTTCCATTTCGTATTTCTACTCTGAAAGGTATCTGTTGAAGAATGGTGTAACATGTGGGACGCTTATGCCAAGGATCCCAGCACCGCAATGGAATGGCAGAATAGGTGAGTAAAATTAATGATACTTTTAATCTTTTCTGAGGGAGAGAAGTGATGATAAATATCTAAAGCAGTAGGCACCCATGCGGTTTCTTTTTTTTTTGCCATCACAATGGAGGACAGTCTGTCTGAACTCTGGAGTGTGCGTTAGGGGCTTATGCAGGTCCTTTTTTGGGTTCATAAATTATGAGCTATTGCAGGTGGATGTGAATAAAATGAAAGAAATTATTCTCGTGAAGATAAATATTATCTCAATGAGTGGACAGGATTTTTGCAGTAAAGTATGTTGGTTTGCAGAAGCGACCGGCATAAAAAGGAGTTCTTTTAACCTGAGGGGGGTTATATGGAGGGAGTATTTCATGTCCACCACGAGTGGCTGCTATATAGCAGCACTAGAAAAGACCTGCGGTTAAGGCGGACATCGTTTTTCGGAAATTGAAATCTATCCAGTTGTGCCTCCCCACACACAATTGGAGTGATTAATGTCGCAATGAAAAGATGAAGATGATTCAGAAGTGGTTGTCGAATGGAATTTTAATTAAAATTCAAAGTAGATGCAGTCACATTCATTTGTTCTCTCAATTGTAGGTTGGAAACGGCTGCCAAAAGCAGAAAACAATTGCCTGACCAGAAATTAGTTCCGTGAATCTAAACAACAAACTTTCTGAGAAATTGTACAGAGAATGTCTGATAAAATTAGCTTTAATTGTAAGCAGAAATCTGTTTTTTTTTTGACAGTTAATGCCTGTAGACATAAGTGAAGCAGGAGGGTTGTACTTGTACGTGTTTAATTCGACACCCAAATGTGGAACAGATATGGAGATTTGGTGCTCATATATCAAAAGACAAAAAACACATTTAACCCTTAATATACAAAGCCATAGATATGATTCCTCTTCTAAAAAAGTCATATTAGTTCTGTAGGGTTGTAGTAGGTAAAGTAGGGTTGCCAGATTTTGCTCGCAGCTCGACCTAACAAATAGTAAAAATACGGAAAAATAAACCCGGGACTCCCATATTTCGCCCAGGGCTCTAATCGCGTAAGCACAAAACGATTGAACGACATCGTCTCGACGATACTTATACATCGTATAACAAATAAAAAAACGATAATCGTTGAAACGATTCGACGATCATCGTTTTTTGTTGCTTCACGTTACTAAATCAAACGTCAAATACCCTCGTCGAAACGATTCGAATGAACGATAGCTATTTTGCAATCGTTTCGTCTTTTTTGGTGCGTTTTTCAGTTTAAATTAGGTCTGAAATATCTATAAAGAAAAATTTAAAGAAAGACCCACACCTATGATCTCTATAGTGGCGACTCGCTCTATCCGAGTTGTAAAAGAACACATTATTTGCAAAAAATAAATTATTGCACTTGGATTTCGTTTATTTTTTATTATAATTTTTTTTTTTACAACTCAATTCTAAGCAATACAAAATTATAAACACTTGTAAACACTTTCACATTCACTTAAAATTGCACTTCTTCGTGATAATTCTTTAGAACGTATCCATTTTTGAATTAAATGCCCCATTCCACACCAATCAATGACAACAAAGAAAAATAAACAAATTCAAGAAAAAAAAAACAATTTCCATACATTTTTTATTTTTTAGGTGTCAGACTTTGTTTACAGTCATTTTCAAACTGTTCAAAATGAAAACGACGAACGATTCGATTGAACGATACGACAAAGATCGTTCAATTGTTTAGACGACTATCGTTTCAAAAATTACGCGATGAGAGCCCAAGACAAAATACCATTTTTGTTCATTTAAATGACATCTGTCAATTTGCAAAAATTACATTCTTATATGCTAGGTGTGTTTGAGTGAAAATTTTAACGAGATTTTTTTTTAAGCCCGATACTACATTTTTCTCTAAATTTTCTATTCTTTTGACACTAAATCATCCTGAAAAGACAGCTGACTGCGTGTAAAAGGAACTAAAGTACAATACCACACATTTTTAAACGATTTTTTTCCAAATAATTTTGAAATGTGAAAAAATTAAACCGACAGCTAATTTGTCTGTTAATAATGTTGCACTCACTCCTTTCGGGAATTTCCATTGTATTTTCTCGTACTGCTCCTTTTTAATTTAAAAAGCCTAAAAAAAATGTAGTTTCATACGGGCTTAAGGTCAATTTAAATTGCAATGAGTGTGTTGTAAACGATAAAACCGTTTGCAATCGTTTTTTTGTTAATGAATATTAGTCGCAACCCGAGATAAAAGCGAATCGAAATTCTGTCTTAAATCCGGGATGTCTGGCAACGCTGGTTTTGTGAGACGTTGGACCACTTTGAAAGACCTTAAAATAAGTCATCTGCCTGTTATTTGGATCTGTTCCCTAACGATAATGCATTCGAACATATTAGCCAAATTTAGTCAAACTTCGATCCCTTACGCAAAAGTTGGACAGAAGAGAACCAAAAAAAGAAAAGAAAACAAAGCCTTTGTGAACATTAAAAACCTGCAATTATTAGCCCATAAAATTGTTCAAGGCTCTAGTGATTAATATCGCAATGACCCAAAAAACTAGATTGGTCGGAAACGTCACATTTTCTTCGTCAGCCGCATATCGAAACAGTCAACTTACTATACTCGGTCCTGAATTTCTTGACTAGATTCGTCGGGTACCCCTCCAAAAACGTCAACTGCAACAGCTGCTCATATGACCGATTTCAGCCAATCAAAACTGAGATACATCTAGTCAGGCAGCTGTCAGACTTACGAAACTAGATACTTGAACGTTCCCATTTCTTTCGACTAGTTGGGTATTGCTGACAGATGGTTGTCAAATGTCAAGTCGTTCAAATGGCAATTTGTATCTGACTTTTTATTTGATTTCATTTATATTTTGTGCTTGTATAGCATTAAAATAGATGTAAGAATTGAACTTTTTAATTTCTGCAATAAAAAAAATTCAAAATCTTTGTCTGAATATAAATTTGTTCTTTTTTCTACTAATATTTGAATATTCCCGTCTTCAAAAAATTCACATTTTTAAAAGTTGTGGTTCAACGCGTTCCTTTTCTTTTTGGTTATATTTTTATTTCGGTAGGCGAACCGCAATTACATAGAGGAATGTGACATATTGCAAATATTGAATAGGGTTGCTAGATAGATTAAAAAATAATCGTGAGTTTTCTAGGGGGGACAAGTGTTCAAAGAGGGGGACACATTTTTTCTGTTTTTTAACACCGGAGTAAGAAAAAAGTGACTGGTATGAATACTTTCTGTTTTTGTTGTTTTTTTCTTTGAGCTCGGACTTTTAACCAAAGTAATTTTTGGTTTCAAAACAAAAACTGAAAGAGAGAAAGATGACAGTACAAAACAAAAACGTAGAGGAGAACAACTTTAACACTTGAAGTGAGTGAGATGTAGTTCGAGATTGGATGCATTCGTCTTTGAAAGTTTTCTTGTACTTCAAATGGATGTGTTCACAGATAATCATGTTAAAAATATTAAAAGAAAGTATTTTCAAAGTTTTCAATTGAATGTTTTCTTCTATTGAATTTTGACTTAGTAAGGGGGCAGTGGTTTGTATTAGGAGGGACAAACAGCATTTTTTTTATGAGAAAGGGGGACGGGTGGCATCCCTAATATTGAACAAGAAAGTAAGGGAACAAACCTATTTTCGTGTAGAATGGGACTTAGCTGTCAGAAAAGCTGTGTTCTCATTAGGTACTCGTGATGCTGTGGGTGTGTTCATTGTTTTCTTATTGCCCGCAGTCCCCCAGCTCATTGTACTCAACCAAATATTCCAATAAAACTCATTTTAAACGCTTCAACATTTTTCTATTTACTACGCAGCAAACCCCATTAATCTTAAAAACTCATCAACTCTAGCAGATAGTTGTTCTGTCATTTCCACTTAGAAAGTTAATTTCCTCCATTTCCAATACACACTGAGCTAAGCAAAGTAAGCAATAAAACTCGTTATAGTACTTAAGAGCAGGACTACCCCCATTCCCATTTCGATTGGGTATAGGTATGCATTGCCATATACAATTTTATGTTGTGTAAAACAAAAGCAATTACAGATGTTTTTTTTCCGATAAATAAAACGTTGAGTAGAATATCTATTAATGTTCCGGCACTACAAAGCCCAACTTCGTCTTAACTGCTCGCCCCCTTTTATCCTCGAGGGGCGTATCAAAAGCACCGCAAGCCTCATATCTAATAAATTACCCCAGATTGCTTTGTTTTAAGGATGTGTTGCACACAAAACCCTCTCAAAGGAATAATTTTACCCCACATCTATATAAGGGGTATTGTTTATCGGCCACAATTATCTAGCTGCTTCCGCCCACAGGTACATGAACTTTATGTTTGACTTGGAGGATGCCTCCAATGATGGTGGTATTGACGCTACTGAATTCTCACTGGTTTGCTCGAGCTACGGCTTGGATAAGAACGAATGCGAGGAAGCCTTTAAAAAAATGTCCCAGGTGAGAGATTTCTTAGCTACGCAGCAGGATAAAAACGCAAAAGGATAATGTTTTTATTTATCTTTTGTTTCATATACACAGGGTAAGGAAGAGGTTACTCGCGAACAATTCGCCCAATTGTGGCAGGAGTATTTCTCCGCCGAAGATCCAACTGCTCCAGGCAACTACATCTTTGGCAAGACTTCATTTTAACAAAATTAAACATGCATTTTGTTAATTTATTATTATTGTTATTGTGCGATTGATCTTTGATTTGTTTGTTTGTGTTTAACAAAAAAAAAAAAAAAACTGTTTAAAAATACAACAAACTATAAAACAAAAGTATTATAATTATTACACACATGATTATTAGTTGACGGTTACTTCCTTCAAATCTTTGGATATCCTTGAACCAAATTCGCAAAAAACTAAACCTTCCTATATGAAATATGATTCCTTAAAAAAAAAAAAATAGAAGTTCACTAAACAGGTTTCTGTTCTTTTGTGGATATTCTGATGGAAAGAAAAAATAAAAACACTAAAATCTCTTGACAAACTCTAAAACCAAGTAATTCAAAAGCAATTCCATTTTTATACATTATCTAGACTTTAAAGAAAAAAAAAAAAATTTGTATTAACAAAATTAAGTATTGGTGTAGAATATTTTTTAATTTATTATCTTAAAGTAATGTCAATTAAAACTTATAATGTTGTGGATAAAAAAATAAAATAACAAACTATGTAATATGTTGCTATGTGATTCAAAACTAAAAAAAAAACTATATTATATCAACGAGAAATAAATCAAATATATAAATGTTAATGAAATAAAAATATAATAAAACCGATTTATGTAAAAAAATTGTATTGATGGCTTGACTATTTGAAATGAGTGTAATAGAAGTAAAAATTAAATGGTAAACCTCTAACGAAATAATAAATAAAGGATATAATATAAAAAAAACTGCTGCCTGTTTTTATATTTATTCTCTCCAATTTCAGAATAAAATATAACTTGTTCTCATATGCAACCTAATTCTATCCTATTGCTTACTCCTCAATCTTCTTCTGTACCCTTTCGCTGCCTGCGGACTGGTGGGAGACCACAGCTGTTTGTCACGACTCGTTTGTAGTAATATAGCAACTTTCTTAGGGGTAAAAATTGGCAAGGCGGTTCTCGTTAAGTCCTTTTGACACGATTACCTGAAGAAACACCACCTTGATTATGAGTACGACAACATTCGTTTTAGCATAATGAATAAACACATAAAATGAGGGATGAAGTAAGATGAGCTGTAAATCCGCTTATGAAAAATCAGCCTTATCACACGTCTAACTCAGGAACAGGACATTTGTTTTTACAGTAATGATTTGTTATGTGGGGCAGATTTATTTTACATTAAGAGCCACAGACAGCACTTTTAGCGCTAAGCAGGATTGAATTTCTACCAAATTTATGTTCTTTAGGTTTGTTGGAAAGAAAACAACCACCAACCAGTGTTCTACTGTGATGTTGACAGTTTGTATCCTATCGTGATGTGGCGTCAATTTGGGTCATTGGTTTGGCCAGACACATACGGGAACGAACAACTTTAAAAACGAGACGACATTAATCAAAAAATTTTTGGAACCGTTTTTGGTTCAACACGGTCTTAGACGTTCTCGTCAAAAATGACAAAAAAAGAGAAAATTTGCCAAATAACGTACGGATGAAATAAGTGCGGATAATTAGTGGTGTAGTTCGAAATAGCTATCATTCCTACCAAAGTGACTGTGTCTACAAGTTGTTGTCAAGAGTTCTTCCCTCGAAAAAAACAACAATTCATAAACTGAAATAAGTCCTATTTTGCACTTATTTCATCTGCATAGCCTTGGGATTTTTATGAAATAACTCCTAACACTCAAAGGTGTTATAAATGCAAAATTTGAAAACGAAAGTCCCAACACTTTGGAGTTCTTTCACATGTAATAACTCCTAAATGTATATGGAAATTCTTGGGACTTATTTCATTTAATGTTTTTGAAGTTAATTCCTAGAGCCGATTCAAAAACAAATCTCTAAAAACTTACATAAATCATCTATGTAAAGATATCGGTCAAACACGAACTCCTGCTACACTTTTCTTTGAACTCAAAGTTCTTGTAAAGTGTAATAGTTTTAAAATGGTACAGTCGGCGTTTACAACTCTCTAACCAGAAGTTGCTACAATTGGCTGTTACCGAGAGCTTTAACTTATAAAAACTCGCATTGTTATTTGATATTATACTGCCATATCAGATGAATAAACCAAAAGTAAGTGAGATTTTTACCTACCTACCTAAGAAAACATCCAACTGAACTTTTGATGAACGAGAAAGTTTCGTTCGACCCAGCCGTGCACTTTATTTTTTGTTTTATTTTTGATACTTTGTAGATGCCAAAGGACCTTACTAATAATCATTTTTAACCTTCACACTAAATATTTTGTAGGTCACAATATGCACATTTGTATGGAAAATTTCGCCATTGTGAGGTCCAAACATTAAGGCTGGACACTAAAAATGAATATGAGTATTGCGGAAAGAAATAAGTGACTAAAAGTAGCTCGAAGTCTATACACATACTTTGGATTGGAATATATTTCCCGCTCTGTGAAAGTGTTTTGCGCAATTTCTTGAGTTTCACTGATTTATATGGCTTGGCTAGGGAAAATAGGTATGCGAAAGACCTTCGTCGATCTTATGCCCCTTAGATATCCCCGTTTTATGCTTAGTCAGGACTAAAACTACTTTTGCAGCTCCAATCGCAATACATACCTACTGCAAATGAAGTATTTGACACCCAAATTTTCTCAAGAAGAAGTGACATGACATAAAATCAAAGGTCTCGCTGCGATTGCGGGAATTTTTCATCCAAATGTTAACCAGAAACAAATCTACAGTTCATGTATAAGAAATGAAAATACTGACAATGACAAAGGTAGCCAAATGAAGTCGACTTAAAAATAAAACGCACCCTGCATGCAAATGTTTTTTTTTATTCAGCGCTACTCCTCAACAAATTCTTTAAATTTCCTTAATATTTATTTTTTTTTTTATTTAAAACTAGCTGAACCCCGCCGGCATCGTCAGGTACTGATAGAATTTAAGTGTTTTTTTTTTTACTGAGCGGGGAAGCGAGGAGTGACAACGATTCTCACTTGTTTGGGGGTTACCCTGACAATTTCTGTTGGGAAATTATATCGAATTTCAGTTTGTAAATTATTGTTTGAAGGAGACAACTCTTAACAACAACTCGCAGACACAGTCACTTTTGGTAGGAATGATAGCTATTTCCAACTACACCACTTTTTCATCATCAGACTCCTTTGAAGTGATTGTTTGAATAGTTTTTGATTTCTGACAGTCAATTCTCCGTATATAATTCCACTTGAAGATATTCCTGTTCTTCCCCTGTCAGAAAATGAACTTGCATTTCGATTATTATCCAATTGACCAAGTGACTTACACGTTACACTTGCGCCAACTGAGCGACGAGTACAAGCCCGACAACTGGTGATTAGAACAGAGGGAAAGATCAACCTCTTTGCGTTGTTGGTAAGTGAGTTTATTTTGTTTATTTTTTTGGCCTATCAATTGATTAGCGTGATTACCAACATTTACACAAAAATCAAATCATCATCATCATCAAAAATTTTCAATTTATGGTTGAAAATAACGGGCGACAGAGGGAAGCTGTGCTGCATAGAGCAGTAGATTGTAGGTCGAGTCAAGCTATAAACTCCTTCCATTAAAACCGCTTAAAGCGTCAACCGTTGAAGGCATTCCTCTATTTTATGTCATATCTAATAAATGATAGTCAACAACAAGTTTTGTGGTGGATAATTTTCATCTCGAAATTGAGTTGGAAGGAAACTCATCATCGCGATATCATTCATCTCAAAAACATTATGGTGGAATTTATAGTCAGTTATAGTTATAGTATAGTCGTTTAGTTCCGCACAAGATGGGTCGATAGACACTGTTTTTGATCGAAAAAATAAATTAGGCTATTTAAAGATGGGCGCAGTGGCCCAGTGTTAGTGTTTTGGACTACTGAACGAGGCGTCTCAGGTTCGTTAGGCCGGAAACACACAAAATTCATGTAGAGGTTTTTTTTTTTCACCCGTTGTTTACACATCAGAGAGTACAACTGTCATCAAAGAGCTTTTAAATAAAATAAAGCGAATGGTTGTGAGAAGTTAGGTCTAGGGTACACGAAACTGTTTTTTATTTATTTATTTTTATTTATAGATGGTACCTTAGGCTGCACATGAAGTCATCATCACTGAGCCAATACTGATAGCATCTCAAAGCTTTTTAAACAAGTTCAATTCATACGCTAGCCTAATAACTTAACATGCATGCTTGGCTGGAAGTACATTAAATATATTTCAGAGTTTTCCTATATTTTCTGCAAGATCAACCTTAGCCTGAATTTCAGTTTTTTTTTGCTGAATTTCTACAAGTTTTTTTTTTAATATGACAGGAGATTCTTTACAGAGGACAGAACTGGTTAGGGGGGGTGCTCAAATCGTTCCACTATTCTTGATATATTGTAGTGTCTTGTAGGAAGGTACTTATTTCTGGCTCATTTATAAAGCTTCTCACGGCTTTCCTCTGAGATAGCATTGTAAGACTGAATATAGAGCACCTATAAGTAAATAAAATAAATAAATAGTTGGCGCAACAGGTCCGGAGGGACCCTAGGCTACGGTTTCCAGAACATCTCTTTTAAAGAGAACATGTCCTCTTTTTTGTCAGCGATCTATTTTACACTTTCTTTTTTCGTTTGACTCTTTTTTTGTCCTCTTTATTTGTTCTGTCCTCTTTTTGTTATCTTTTTTCAATTTCATTAATCTCTATATATATGAAAAGAAAACTTTAAAATTGTTGTTGTTAGTCGTCGATTCACGCCTTAACGCATTTATCGATTTGAACCAAACTTTCACACATATTTGCTATTGGTCTGTACAGGGATGCCAGATTGAGGGATTTTTCCCGTTTTTCGGGATTTTTTGACCCCAAAGGGAAAAAGGGAAAACTAACCCAGAAAACGGGAATAATAGTCACTTCCAAGTCTTTCACGTTTTAATGCCCAAACTACTTTCATCGTTCAGAAAACAGACACGATAAATTCAATAAAAAAAAAAAACAAAACACTTTATGAACATAGCCCTTAGTATTGCCATGCACTTCAAACTTATGTCGTTTTCAATTGGGATTTTCACATTTTGCTCTCAGATTTCAGATTTTTCGTGCCCAATGGAACATAAAACGAGATTTTTCTTCCTTTGCATTTGTGGTGGTGCGTGTTATAAAAGCTAGCTGTTCTTAAATTGTAATTTGTGTTTATCAGAATACATTTAATTTATGCTAATATCCATTTCAGCGGCCAAATGTAATTTTTCTCTATTTTTCACAGACTTCTAGTCTAAGAACGTAAAAAAACACACTTTAAAGTTTGACAAATGACAAATGTTTTGGTGTTAGTGCAAATAGGTGTAAATCTCGCTCGGATATCGAGATTCGCAAAATTGCTCTGAATATGAAAAAAAAAGTGTTTTTTCTGTCCCAATGGAAAACGACATTAATTTGTACACTGGGTATGCGTATGGCCATGGGTAGTGGGTGTTTGAGTTTGACAGATTTGTCATTTGTGGAATTGTGGCTGTGTGCTGGGTGGGGTGGACAAAAATCGAGTCCCGTTTGTGTTGTTTTATTTTACTTGCTAAACTTATTTATTATTGATAAAAGACCACAATTGTATGGATATATGGAATTAGAAATAGACAGAGAATGTTTGCGATTACATACAAGCAGTATGTTGTATGCACAAAGATGACCTAGTCTTGAATTAGTCTAATCTAATCTAATGAGTCTAGGCTAGTCTTATATATTAAAATGAATGTGATGTGTATCGCAATTTTTGTTTTGATGAATAAACTTTTTCTTATGTTTAAAAAATAGCTTTTTTCTTCTTTCTGAGAACAAAAAAAAAAAAGGGAATAAAAACGGGAAAAATCGGTATCAAAAAAGGGAAACAACATAATTTTGGATGAAAAAAAAGGGAATCCACATGCTAAAAGTCTGGCAACGCTGGGTCTGTATATCATTTGTGTGAAGTTTTGTCGCGAAAACAAAACTTTGAGGGGATGAAAAAGGCTATGAAAGTTTGTATGGGGAAATGCACTTTGAAACAACAAAAAAATGGATAGAAATCGAGTAGTGACATTTCAAATACAAAAAAAAAAAATATTTTAAAAGCAATTGTTGTTGTCAATGATTTCAATTATTTTCCGAGCAAATTGTTATTGTGAACAATTTTGATTTTTTTTTTTTAAATATAGGTACCTTCCTAATAAGTTTGTTCTTTTAAATTATGTTTACTATGTTACATTAAGTAACATTTTAAAGTGGAGTAGATACTTCGATATTTTTGTTTGATGGTGTTTGAATCCATTATTATTTAGTACCTATGAGTGAGTAAGTTGAAATGTAGGGGAGATGTGTGGACAATGATGTTGTTCAGCGTTTTGAGTTTTCACGTAGGGGTTATTACGAAAAATGAGCGAGTAACAATCTTGGTACTCTGCTCATTCGTGAGTAGTGCTATGGCACCTGCAACAACATTAACCAATTTTTTGACACTTGCCGAAGCCACGAGTTTGCGCGAACACTTTCTTATTGCGAAATGCCCCGATATTGGAATGTGTCGTCGAAGAAGTTCAAGCGGCGGAAATAAGGTGAAGTAGTTCCCGCATTTCGTGGTGTTTATGCAAGTGATGCAATTGGTAGAATATACACAGTTCACCCGAAAAACAACGAATGCTTCTATTTGAGAATGCTTTTGGTCAATGTTTGTGGCCCTACTTCGTTCGAAGCGCTGCGGACTGGTGACGGTGTATTGTGTGCTATGGTCGACGATATTTTGCATCGAATTCGCACTGTGACATCGGATCGGATAATCATCTGATGTGAGATGAAAAGCGCAACAAAGCTTTGATTTTGATCGAGGATATGTGTCTGCTCATGAGTGGCAATTTTTGGTTTAAAATGATGACACAAAGATATTTTCAGGAAATCTAGATGGTTTTGGCGTTTATCAAGATTATATGGCCTTTTATAGTGATTTGACGTCTCAAGATGTCGTTCGAGAAGTTAAAAACTACGAGTTGGAAGATTTTGACAATACAACAACACTCGAAATTTATAATGAGACATTAGTTATAATTGAAGATATGTGGTTAGCAATTGCAAATAAAACATTGTCACAATTAGGTTTGCCAGTTCCTAATTGATCATTGCATGACGTATTTAATCAAGAAATGCAACTTGAACAACAATACGATGTAAATGAACTGAACACATTTATAAATTTGAATCTGCCGAAATTGAACCGAGAACAAAGAAATGTATATGATACAATAATTCAAGCTATACAAAACGAAAGCGGAGGAATGTTTTTTTTATACGCGCCAGGTGGTACCGGAAAAACGTTTCTGATTTCCATGCTACTAGCTACTATAAGATCACCGAAGAATATAGCATTAGCACTTGCATCGTCTGGAATAGCTGCTACATTGGATGGTGGTCGTACAGCGCACTCCGCACTTAAATCACCTACCATTGAATATGCAAATTAATGAAAATCCAACGCGTAATATTTCTAAAAATTCTGGAATGGGAAGAGTTTTGCAATCAAGAAATATTTGGTGGCGCTTTAATATTATTGGTTGGTGATTTCCGTCAAACACTGCCAGTGATACCCCGTGCAACTCCAGCAGATGAATTAAAGGCATGTTTAAAGTCATCAAATTTATGGAGAAATGTACAAACACTCACATTAACAACAAATGTGAGAGTACAAATACAAAATGACCCATCGGCTGAAGAACTGTCGATAGGAAATGGACAAATTCCTATTGATAACACTGGATTAATCACTTTGCCAGATAATTTTTGTAATTTCGCACAAACAAAACAACAATTGGTTTCAGGTGTTTTTCCAAACATTGCGCAAAATTATAAAAATCACAATTGGTTAGCTGAAAGAGCAATATTGGCTGCCAAAAATAAGGACTTCGGCCAATTGAATGCGGATATGTTAACTGATGTGCCTGGTGAGATTGTAACGTATCAATCAGTAGACACGGTCACAAATCAAGATGACGATGTCAATTATCCGACGGAATTTCTTAATTGGTTGGATTTACCTGGATTGCCGCCTCAACGTTTACAATTGAAAGTTGGTGCACCAATTATTCTTCTTCGGAATATAAATCAGCCTCGATTGTGCAACGGAACAAGATTAGCAGTTAGAAAGGTTATGAACAGTCTTATTGGAGCTTTTGAATTCAAAAGATTGCAATTTCCGACACGTCTTGCGTTCGCTATGACAATAAATAAGGCGCAAGGACAATCGTTGGAATTGTGTGGAATCGACCTAGAGTATCCATGCTTCTCCCACGGACAATTACATGTATCATGTTCACGTGTAGGAAAGCCATCAGTTTTGTTTATTTATACTACTACGCAGGACAAAACAAAAAATGTAGTTTATGAAAAGGCTCTGCGACAGTTAAAAAAACACATTCCTACTTTAAATAAAAATAATAGTGATTAAGTTGTCCACAACATTTTTGCTTTATATTTTTAACGAAACATTTTTTTGTTTAGTTTTTTAGATTTGGCATCAAAAATTATGTTTAACATCAAATCTTCACCAAACCACGATCCATTCCCGAGTTATGAGTGCACAAACGGACGTCAGTCTCTTTTACATATAGCCGTACCCACCATACCAAAACTGTAACCAACCATACACAGCCCCGAAATTTCATTGAAATCGGTTAAGTGGCTTAGGAGATTGCTTTAGGAGATCGACAACAGCGCCACAAATATATTTTTTTTTTGCAACGTTTTTTGTAAACAAATTACAGAAACATACGTTTACCATTTGCAACCAAACTTCACAAAAATCATATAAAGACCAATACCAAAGATGTATGGAAGTTTGGTTAAAATCGGTAAATGCGTTAAGACGTGTATTGGCGACAAACGAACACAATTTTAAGGCTCAATTTATATATATATAGATTTGGGCGGAACGAAGTTCGCCGGGTCAGCTAGTTTCATAATAAAAACAAGCCCTTCATTTTAAAACTTTTAAGTACGCACATAAAAACTAGCAGTGGGTGCACTTTTCCGATGAATTTTATTTCTTTTCTCTTTTGTCAACGACACTCACGTGCCACATCTAGTGATAGCAGTCACCTATGGTACGTGATGTCAACTTATACACAGTATAAATGTTTTCCTTGAATAACCAAAAAAAAAGGGGGGGGGGTATTGGGAGGATAGGGGTTTGTGAAATATGTCCTCTTTTTTCGTTTGAGGTATATGGAGACCCTACCCTAGGCCTATCTTCTCACAACCATTCGTTTTGTGTGCGTTTTTCATTTTTGGAACGAATTGAAGGGATCTACAATTTTATGCCGACTTCAAACGGCTATTTGAAAAGCTTTTCCAATACAGTTTTACTCTCGGATGATTGTCAGACGTTCGCGAGAGGTGGCGCAGTAGAAAAAACCCTGAGTTGGAATTTGGGTTTTTGCGGGATTCGAACCTCGACCCCTCGCTTAGTAGTCCAACACACTTTTTTTTTTTTTTTTATATTTTTGATATTTTGATATTTATTTATTTATTGACAAACATTTACAAAGATTACAATATTTATCTATAATGACGTAAGTGTGATCATGATAATTCATGAGTATATATATTTATTTATTATAACAATAAAGATTTATTTAGAAAATTAAATTTAAGTTTACTAATCAAATTATCTATTACAAAGAACAAATAAAAGAAGAAATAAAACGAATGAAATGCAACATTTAACAAAAAGATAAATTAATTAAAATTAATAAATTCATAAATTAAAAGATCAAACATTTAAAATTTAAAAGCCCTAACGCCTATAATTGCCTATAATTGCCAGCCAAGTATGAGAACAGAGAAACACTAAAACTATCAATAAAACAGAGTCTTCTTATGCCAAGAAGAAGAGGAAGGAAGTTCCATAAGCGAATGGCCTGAACACAAAATTGTCTTTCGGTTGTGATTGTGGTAGCTCGCGGTGGAATTATAGTAAAAGTACGAGATGAATTTGAAAAAGTTAGTTTCCGATATAGATATTCTGGATTCCGTGAAATTATAATTTTATGAAAATATTTGATCGCACAATAATCCATATATTTATCCAGTGGTAGACCCAGAATCCTACTTTTATATGAGGTTATGTGATCTTAGCGCTTTAGACCGTACACATAACGAGTAACATTATTAAAGGCGACATTAACTGTTTCAAACCACTTAGACTGCGAAAGTTGCCTTGCCGGTCAAGTTGCTGCTCATAGTTATTTACGTTTTTGCTGTTTCTACCTTCATACTTTGCAAATATGCATCAATTGTAAGGACGCATCAATAGCTGTAGTTTGAGTCTAAACGATTGCGTATCCTAATGCCCTTTTTTTGTAAAAATAGATTATGTTCCCAAAGGATTCAAAAGAAATTGCAAAAACCAAAAAGGCGAGGTGAATATATCAAGTAGGTACTTAGCTCTAATAAAATTTTGGTGAGTTTTAACATGTGAAGGAGTAAAAATTTGTTTCAAATATTCCATGTATTTGGGCCACCCTGTAGAAGCATCGAAACAATTAAACTATGACGACAGTGCTCCCTCGAAGGAGAAGACGGATAGTACCAGTTCACATTGCAAACAAAGCGACCTTGCAATTCCGAGGACAACGTTTATTCTTTTAGTATAGGTAAGCATATTGATACTGCGGGGACACATGCATATTCGCGCATCTTCGGATACCAAAACACCATTTACTAGAGTTTTATTTCTATTCGACAACCGACAATAAGTGTTCACTTTTTGCTACAGCTCCTGACACACTTAGAATCTATTGATGGCAAAGTGCTCTATATGACAGAACCGGATCAACTGCGACAAGATGAGACGACACTGAATGCGACAAGGACAAGCACAATGAAAAATCGTCCACGTATCGATTGAGGTGCAATATTTCACGATAAATAAGGAAGCCCACCAAGCGTAGTTAAACTAAAAAAGAATCAAATTGGGGTATATTGTCACTTGCCCCCCATTATGCTCAGTTTCGACAGACACATCTCACATACAGGACTTACGTATTCGTTCTAGTTCAATTAAAATTATGATCGATTTCTACTTTTAATGTCCTCAGACATATGACATTTATTTTTACAGCTTTCTCATTGTTTAGACATAAATTGGCTACGGAAACCATGTCACGTACATCAGTTCTTTCCCCCAAAGTCCTTGAACGTGAACATGATGTATACACCCAGACTCTGGGTAAGCAGGTCGCTTTGCCTTCTTATCCTCATCAGTCATCACATATGGAAAGCATGAAAAGTAGCTTTTCATCTGAAAAGGGGTTGTGATGGGATTGATAGAATAATGAAAAAAAAAGAAGAATTATGAAGAGTTCTCCTATCAAATTCTCATAAGAGTGTACGAGCTTAAGATTTTTTTTTTGATACTCTCAAGGACAATCTAGTGTTTAGAAATTCGTGTGCGACGTGGAAACTAATTAAATTAAAATTCTCTTGCTCCTCGCAACCAACCAAAGAAACACGGAATCGCATCCTCAAATACCCACTTCAAATGGCTCACACTGATATATATCCTTGGGCTCATGCCATCCGGCGATTAAAATCAATTTAAAAAGAGTAATTTGGGAGAGAAAAGTAAATAAAAAAAATGGAAAAACAAAATACCATGCAACCGGAACAAAACCAAACCAGGTCGAGTCAAGGGTTTATCCTGTGTGTGTGTGCCAATCCAAATCTCTTTTGCGGCTTTAAGTACTTTGTCTACATGTTGGCCTTCAATTTATTTGCTTGAATGGCAATACCACACAACCTCTATGGTACTAGAAGAACGTAAAAGAAAGAAGAAAACCATGAAAAATGGATACAATGTATTTTCCATAGATACATCTTCGTTTCTAGATATTTTTGTTGTTGTTGTTGTTTGCTTAATATGATGGATGTTCACGTGATAAACAAACTGAGCTCCAGCGCACGTCCTGCATGCAGCATTCAATTAAAATAATCAAGCACGATGATACCCCCGATTATAATGTTATAATGGATCAACTCTTGATATTGTTTTCCTTCTTTGAGTCCTTTGCATTTATATTAGTGTAAGCTTCAATCAAACTAACAGCAAACAAAAAATAAGAAAGGAAAGAGAAATCACAGATTAGATGCCATATAATTAAGCTGCGAAGGATGCTGTCCTTTGTTCGCCACATGAGACATGAGAGCCCGCACTATGGGTGGCATGTCCTTAGAAAATTTGCTTTTCGTGCTTTGTTCTATTCTGCTGCGTATTTGAGAATGACCATTTATATTGAGCCATAAACTCCGTGGGCAAATTGAATTAATTCATTTCTGTAAGTGTCCATAATTCATCGTCATTTCCGTATGGGGAACAATAACACAGCTTAGCGGGATGCTGCACGAAACAGATTTTCCCATGATAAGAAGCAGAAAATCCTGCGATTTGCGTTTCCCTATATCCTTGGTTTCGTTCTTTTATTTTTCATTTTTTTTCCCGGCGAGATGGAGGACGAACATCTGGTTAGGGTAATTTTAAAATTGATTTAATTATCACAGGAGTTTTTGGTCAATAATTATTAATTTATGGCATAATTACTGTAGGAAGTGGATTTGCGAGACTTTCTGGAATATTAAATGAGCGGATTGCTGCAGACACATTCTGCATGCGAAGAGCTAGTCAAAGTTTCGAAGGATAATAATCAAGTGTTGGATGGCATCTGGAAATTTTTAGGTGAATTTAATGGCTCTCCGCGAAGACAGTGTTGCAATTTGAAGGTTTTTTATTTTGTTTTACAGCGAAGTTAAGTGGGGCGTATAACGGTTAATGGGGGATTCAGTGTACTAAATATTTAAGTGTTTCAAGAGCGTCGATGGTCGTGTTAAGCAGTGTTGTAGCTAGGGCGGGCTAATGCTGTTTAAACAAATATTGTTTAGCATGATGATATCTTGTTAAAATTAATGAAGCGCTGACGCAAAAAATCTTGGTATGGTATGGTCGTTCATGCGTACAAAGATTTATTTTATAACGTCAGGCAATAGACCACTGAGCCTATGTGAGAGGAACACCTGTACTATCTGGTTAGCTCGGGCAGTTTACTGCATAAAAAAACATTTAGTTATAAGAAAAGACAACGTTCGCAATTGAAGTATGCATTTTTTGTTTTATAAATACCTGAGGACCCTAAAAATCGCCAAACTTTAAAGTAAATAGACTTAGATAATTAGGATGATTCCCAAATGACAATTTTAAGGAGCCAGTGGAAAGTTCGAGTATCCAAATCGGAGCCTACTTATGTAGCAGCTTACGGAACTCTCCAAAATTATTTTCCGCTGTTTTTTGCAGACGTTTCGAATAATAACAAAACAAATTTTTAAACACACACACAACAAAATTCGAACGACAAAACAGCGACCACGACCAACATTCGTAGGTTACTCGTACTTATTACGAAAGATGAACAGAAATATAGAAATCTGTGGCCAAGATGCAAGATGGTGGCACATACGAATAGTCGAACATTTGTAACTATGCAATTTTTTGGTGCTACTATTTACATACTGGCCAAATTCGGCAGGTGGCCAACTTACAAGGGTGGGCAACTTGACAGGTTTTACTGTAAATGACAAATTCTGACACTTATAAGCTGTTTATGAATTCCATTTTCTGGAAAAGTTATTGTCCCCATACAAAATTCTCTCCAAAATTTAGCTGAGCTAAATGTAAGCTAAACCATTTAGTTGAGTGGTACGCTGCTCGAGCTAAAAATCAAACTTTTGTTTCAGAATGTACTTTATTTAACTGTCAAAATTTAGCGTGCCTATTTAATGGGGCATTTTCTAAATTTTAACAGATGGTTTTGTTCTGTTGTTCTGTTGTGTTTTTGTATTGCGGAGAATTGGAGAAGTAAGCAAGGGTGAGTTTTGTTTTTAACAAATACCTCGACGAGAAGTACATACCTAGAATCGGAAATGGTTGAAATCAGAGGTCAGATTCTGTGAGGCAAAACGTTCAAACGTTTTCGTGTGCCTTACAGAATCCGACCCCAGATTTTATCCTCGGCGTGCTCTATGTCAAAATTTAGCTGGGATTTTAGCTAATATTTGAAGAGAAATTTAGTTTAGCTCGAGCAGCGTAGGTACTAAGATATACGATGTAAGATATGAATCACGAAAACAAACCAGGTTTGCATGTAGAGTCCATTTTTTTCACATATTTTGAACACATTCTCCGCAGCTCAGGGGGGCAAACATAGAAAACAAGCAGAGCTGCATTTCACACGGACAAAAAGGAAGACGTCAAAAATGGAAAAATGATATGGCTCTGGTTAAACGTCATTCAGTCTCTCAAATAGAGAGAGAGCCAGAGAGAGAATACGTCAAATTAATTGGTGCAGGGAAATAAGCCCCGGGAACTAAGTCCACAGAAGAACTTCGTTCCCACCTAGAGGGAAATAAAACCACTTTCGTGAAGTGGACATAGTTCCCATGTAAGATGGGAGGGACTTAGGTCCCCCTCAGTTGATTTAGTTCCCGGGGACTTATTTCCCCGCACCAAATTAATTTTCTTTTGTTCAGTGGAAACACGTTAAATGAGTTAATTTGGATTTAACCTTCTTTTCGAAAATGTTTATTCAAAAAAATTATTTTGCCATAGAGTAGCTAATCTGTTAATTAAGCAAAACTACTCTGAAAACCTGGCAGTATTCACGCACTTCAGTGCCAATTTTTGGGTATGAGCAACAGCAATTATTAAGGACAAAATGAGTAGGTATATATGTATAATGGGAGCAAATTATAATTTAGACAGTTTTGACCATTTTAGTCGGCTTCTATGCGAAAAAAAAAAGAAAATTAAAAAAGAAGCGCTTACTTCTTTCTGTATTTGCAAAATGTACAATTGTTCCTGCATTCACTTTTGTGAATAAACGGGGAAAATAAATGTTAATACAACGCTAAATGCGAAGTGAGACATTTAACTTTTAGACTTTTGATTAAGTGTGAATTGTCTTAAAAAAAGGTTTATGATAAGGTTTTTTGCAATTAAACTAAAATTAGCTCAAACTCAACTTTAATTAAATGTTATAAATAAGGAGAGTAAGAGAACGACCTCAACCAACTTGGTGTGTGTAACTGGAGGCAGCTGGGGAGGGACCGAGCTGGCTGGAGGGGCTTGTTGGCTGAGGGCTTGGACTGTAAGCGCCACCAAAAGTGAAGTAAGTAAGAAAATGGCTGTATACAATTCATTTTAAGCCTCTTGTACTTAATCTCGGGAATTCATTTGTGTCTAGTGGAAACATAGCATAGGACTGTAAATAATTTGCTTCTTTTTTTTAATAATATAAGGAGCACCCTCTCCATTTCTGTATTATTCTGCTAATTCTAAATGAATAGTAGGTTTTTATTTACTAGTTATGAGCAGAACAAACAAACTGAAATATATGAGCCCAAAACTTGTGTTTCTTTAGGCTTAAAACACCAGGGACAATATTGAGACTCCCAACTCACAATCCTCTTGCCGCTGGCCCCTCAGTTTTTTTTTTCAAATTCGCCATTTTGTAAAAATAAAATACTATTCACACTTAACGAATAATTTCAAATTAAACGGACAAAATTCTATGAACGCTGGCAACAACTTGCCGCCACCGGAAGTTGTTGATATTTTTTGATGGGGTGTTGGTGAGCCGGAATTTTTGTAGTTTCGTGACATTTGTCAATATGAATTTCTATGTATCAATACTAGCGCACCAAATCGAGTACACTCCGTAAAAATGTAGCTTGTAGGCAAGGTAACGGGAAATCGGCCGAAGTTGGAGGTCTCAGTATTATCACCGGATAAAGTGAAACATTTTTGATTCGAAAACGTTTTTTATTTGAACACACACCAAGCGAAACCGAAATGTAACAAAAGAAAACGTTTAGTTGTCTTGTTTCGTTTCGTTTGGTGTGCGTTGAAATTAAACAAATATGAATTCTAAAAGGATTAGATAGTAATTCACATTTTTTGGACAAAAAAATACTTCCATAATATATGGGTAGTTGTTTTTGAAGTATACCAACGTCCAGATTACTTGACGATCGAAAACTTAAATCTATGTACTTTATTTGTTGAGCTACCTCTACTCGTTTACTTCTACAGCCCAACGTCCATGTGAGTTCCTTCAAGATGTTGATTCAAAAAAATGATGGCTTTCGAGATTTTGATTTGCAAATCCGACAGACCGCAGTAGTACCGCAGTTCCTTGGTTTTAAGTTGCAAAGTCAAAGGTTAATCATTACAAGGTCATCTGCATACAATCAAACATATTACAGAGTGAAATAAGTTGACCTAAAATGCAGATTGAAATAACACACATTTTAGTGCACGCATGTAAAGTCGGGATAGGTTTATATTTGCTATTATCGAGCTAGTAAATTTTGAAATCCAATGCTCAAACATAACATCTGTGTCCTGTTTTATATTAATCGGAATTCTGAAAACAAATTTTTTTTTTGTTCGTGCCTGTACCATAATCAAATCGACGTGACAAATTTCGTTCCTTGACGCCTAACCCAAAACTGCGGCAGCTACGAGTACATTTGTCCGGCCGACACACCATCTTCTCTGTTATTTTCTATCTGGTATGTAAATATCATGAGGGTCCTCATTACGGTGAGTTCTCCTTCTTCTATGCAAAGCAACTTCACAGAAGTTTTCCTCACAAATTGTCGTAAAACAAGAAGCTTCCCAATTCGCAAACTATTATAGTTCGCTAACTAGGGCTTGAAACTTACACAAAGTCATCGGGGTGTCGAGGTCGAACTCGATGTTGCATTACTCTTTCCGCCACACCTGCAGTCGTTTCCCTCTTTTCGATTATGATGATAAATTTGAAAGAGATTGCTGTCCGTGAAACTGTGTACCTACACCCCCCACCTTTTGCGATACATCATGATTAATTGCTTTAAATTTGTCAAACGACCAGCAGCAAGAACAATTTCGACCTTCTTTACAAACAAAAGTAAATCTACTTTTGGTACTTTGATTTATTCCTTTCTTATACACACATTTTCGAGACGAGGTAATTTTTCAAACGATTGGAACATAAATTCAATCGTGCACATGTTAAACTCCTTGCACGAATCGACATACAAAAATCAAGGGGGCCCGCATTAGGTTGACAGTGGACCCTGATTGAGATGAAATCCATTTAAGCGACATGACAAACGAAACTGTCACTGCAGACTTGAAAATAAAAAACCAATTGATTAATTCAATTCGTTTCAAGGGATTTGTCGCAAACTACCTACACATATGCTGTCAAATCGAGTCCAATCGGTATTTGTTTTTTTTTGTTTTTAATTTGCGACTTTGGACTTAAACAAAATGGTTACGAATTACGACGATTGTGACAGTTAATTAAAACTCGTTTCAAAATGGGAAAATTATGCGAAAACCTCAGTTTTTTGTGGCGGTATACCGCACTATACTTTCGAAAATGGTAACCGCAGAGTGGTTGCATTCATTTTGTAGGTAGGGAAGCGTGCAATCAATATCAAGCAACAGGATATTCATCACCGTAATTCGATACAATGCAAAGCAGTTTACGTGACTACTGAACTGACTTGTAATGAAATAAAAGGACACGACGTGTTGCGCGACTTGTGAGTTGTGAGTTGTGTGAGTAAGAAAAGTGGTGAAAATGCTTGTGCTTGTGCTTGTTCGCCGTTGAAATGTGTCAAAAAAAAATGTGTCCTCTTCAAGTATTTTTCGCTTTATTTTATTAATGCTGAAAGATGCAGCAGTGACTGAAAGTTCCGAGTAGAATGTGTGAGCTGGAAGTTGTGTAGGTACACATTTTGTTTGCTGAAAAAACTAACCAAGTACCTTCAACGAAATCGATTGAAAAATGTAAGCTACGGTGGGTGTGCTCCTGCTGAGAGCGACATTTTTTGTCAAACGAAGGCAAAGGCATTTTAAGGGAAAAACCTTAAGTTGGGAAATAAATTACGAAAGGAAACGCACCCTCCGAAGAGGATTTTTCTTCCTTGTTGGCTTTTATGAAAATAACAAACTTCCTTCGAGCCTCTAAATTGATATTTATTACAAGACGCGGGGAGCGGTGCTATCGACGGTACGTAAGTATGTATTCGGTATGCGAACTCATTTTGTCACACAATATCCTTATGAAATTTGTTAGTCTTACAATTTGCATATTTTGTGCGGCAATATGCTGACGAATTGTCCCCTTTTAATGCGATACAGTTCAGAGCAGACATTAGACTTTCTTGGAACGTTGCGGAAACATTTGTGTAAAGTACTTAAGGAAAAACAACAACTACACGAAGCCGGAAAAGTGTCGTTATTCAGATCGTTATACCATTCGAGAGATGCATGATGGACAACCACTGACATCCATTGTCTTTGTGGTGCCACCGGGATTCTTTCCTAAAGCGTGTCTTATTTTAGCAAACACCCTCTAAATGCTGATGCTTGTACGGGCGATTTGTTTTAATAATTACCAACGCATATCCCCATGCAATCGAACATTAAAAAACACTTATCCCGATTTACTGTTTCCCAATTGCTTTCTCGTTACAGTTGTAGTTTATTCCAAATATTCGTAAGCCAAGCTATGAATATCGTGTTGCTTAAAAGTTCACCAAAGCAAAGCCTGCATTTCGAAAAGGAGTTTCAGCTTCCAACGGTATTGTGATGCTAATTGAATTTATAAATAAAAGTAAATTTTCATTGGACTCCTGCGCGAATAGAACTCTTCTATGTGCGAAATTTGAAAAGTTCAACCGGATTGCACTACTTATTCCAATTTCCATATAGCTCTCAAGTGGAATTCCATTATTCGATGGTCAGAAAAACTTTTCAGTTCGAAAGTGGAACTGTTTTTTTTTTGCGTTTGATGCAGAAACTTCTTGTCGTGGTTATGTGCACCTTTTCCGAATCTCTGAAGCACGTCCCTCTAAGTGGCTGCGGGTGGTGGCACGTACGCAACGTATGTCCGTATCTCTCATTGCATTTTTGAGTACAAATCCAGCTACCGCTGTGCAGATAATTTTAAGCAAACTCAATCCCTGTAAGTGGCAACTGGCTCAGTTCCAATCTGCCCTAACTCAATTACAATGTCATTTGTGACGTATAAACCAGAGCGCTTTACATAAATTAAATCGTTAAGCTCTGTTCGAGAGGGCTAACAGAACCCAGCAACATATGTAACCCGAGACATCAAAAGGTTTTATCGAACTTGAAACAAAACCAAGCACCGGAGGCGTATAATCCTACTCAACACGACAAAAAAAAGTCACAAAAGGGCCAGCAACAGCAGACAAACAAATTCAACCAACGTAAGCCCATAAAAACTGACAGAAACAGTTTAAAGCACACAACATTTTAATGGATGACACATTAAACATGGTGTGAATATGTGCCTGCCTTTGATGTTCTACCCAGGAAACGAAAATATTTCAGACTTTGTTGGACAAGTGCCAGCTAGTCCCTCAAAGCGTACGAAAGCAGCACTCTAACCAACCACCCTCGCTCATTCTCTATTCATTTTCAGGACAAAAAAAAAAAAAAAACACAGTGATTCAGGGACAAGAGAAAAAAATATGAATTTCAAATGAATCCAATGGATTCCATGCAAATCGCAGAACAATCGGCAGATACTTCTAAATTTTAAATTCGGTAATGCCGATGGCATTAAGGTACATGTACAAATAATTCACCAGGAGGTTGTGCCGACATCTTTTTTCACTTGTACCCGGTCTAATGTGACCCGGTCAGTGGGTTTGGGAATTTAAATCAAGAAATAACACACAACTCGGACCCGGAGTGAGTTGTGCCAGCGGCGGCGGGTAGTGATTCGGAGAACAAATGTTACAATTGACCAAGGAACTCTATGTGCACTGCACATCGCCACACACTGTTTGGCGTTTGGGACGGCGGAGGGTGCAACAAAAGCAAGCAAGACAAATAAAAATTCGCCATATCCTGGTGACTGTTGAAATAGTAGTCCTAGTCGAAGTAGTGGCTGCTGGGGGAGCAAAAACTTTGTTTATACAGCCGGGTAATAAAGAGGAACGCAGTCAGTTGGCTTTTTGACTTTTTGCTGTCTGCCAAAACTGCAGCAGGGAATTAAATCAATAGCAGGAGAGCGCTCGTCCTTTTTCCAATTTCGAGTGTATTGTGTGTTAGGAAGTTGATTTATGCCAGAGCTACGCCGCTTATTTATAAGCAGACAGGAGGCGGACACGGCGAGCATCTTTCGAGTGTGCCTTGTGCTAGAGCCGTTGCTAGATAGTGGGACGACCGCCAATTGCCTACCGCAACACGGTGCTGGCCCATGGTTGGGGTACGTGCCATTTGCGTCGCGCTTAAATCATTTCACAAATGGACTGGCAATAATAGGGCCACCATGGCCGCACATTTCGGTGGTGGGTGCGAGTCATAGCAATATTGCAGTTAGAAGTCGGTCCTTAATAATTTCCCCCCGGGGGAACAGAGGGGCGAAACAACTTTTACCAATCCAAAGTTTCCGGCAAGTTTCACAAAACCTCTATTGGGAAATATGATTAAATTTCTCTTTCATCGCCTTAAAGAACGGGACACAAGACGAGGCATATGAACGAGTAGCGTAGGTAGTGATGCTGTGGGTTGTTGTTATTGTATTCGAGAGCTGGTTTAATGCGTGAATAATTTGAAGTGATTTAGTTTAATCTGGAGTAGTGAAAACTCACCCAGAGAAGTTTGCCAAAGTACACTTGTTCAAGTTTCTGGACCTGAGGGGCGGAGGACTTTTTGTCTCGAGAAACAATATAAAGAGCAAAGTCAAATTCATGTCGAGAAAGTAATTATTTTTGTTGCTCTATTTTTTTTCCTCTTGTTAGGTAATCCAAAGCAGCGTTGCCAGACGGTCAAAATATTTCCCCCCAAATTAATCTGGAAAACCCCCACATTTGGATATTCTTTCCAAGAAATCCTCCAACTTTTTGGCATTGTTTTTTTTAACAAGTTTTATGAACAACTTAAAAATAAATAAATAGTTGGCGTAACAGATCCGTAGAGACCCTATGCCAAGCTTCTAACTGGCATTCGTTTTGTGTGCGTTTTTCACTTTTGTAACGAATGGAAGGGATCTACAATTTTATGCCGGGTTTAAACGACCAATTAGAAGCCATGCGACTTTTCATAATGAAACTGGCACTAGCTTTTTTTTGACAGAAGTGTTTTGTTAATGAAAATAGTACAGAGATATTGGCCTTGGAGGATCGATCGATCAATCAACAGCATTTTAAAAAAAACACACACTTATTTCATCCTGGATTGTGCTCAATTTTGAATCTTAAATTTAGTTGTGAACAGAACGAAGAATCTCTACACTAGGTACCTATAGGTACTTAAAAATAAGTTACTCAGCGTTTCTTACGTCCACTGAATGCCTAAATTTCATTTTTCTGCGGAAACTTACTTTTAGATTACCAAAAAGGATTTTATAAGCAACGAAATACAAATAAAGTAGAATTTTAGAAACACCAGATTTCCCCCCGTCGATAAAAAAAAAACACCTAAGTCTGGGGAAAACCCCCAAACTGGCAACGCTGATCCAAAGCCAGTGTGCAGTTGCAGTTCAGAGAGAATGTGCAAACATGAGGAAAAATAATGAATAATTTACAGATCAGACTTTGAGAGGTATTTTCGAACGGAAAAGAGGAAAATTCCAAAAGTCTGTTGGCTGTGCAAATGAAAATAAACAGTAAAATATGAAATGGGACTTTGTTCGGGATCTTCTAATAAACCCGTTCGTTCGTGATGCAATTTTCACAATAGGCGAAAATAAGTTCTGGCAATTTGCTCGTATGAAGGCTGGCATCATCTTTTGTCGGATGAAACTTTATTACCTAACTGAGTGGAGTGGAAGCACTTGAAAGCGAAAATGCAAGTTTAGGTCTCTGGGAGGGGGATGTCGTCTAACGCGAGAGCTGAGAGGTCTGCTTTTGCTTTTTGATTGTGTAGTTTGGAGTTCTCGAACATATTTCACAGACACGTTAAGTGGAATGCGATGAGTGTGGTTTAAGGTTTTATGGGTTGCATTCAATATTTGGTGAGGTATTTTCTTGGAATAGTACTGCTTAAAAGGAAGAGAAATAAAACTCTTACTCCTAACAAAACACCTCCGGTTCCAACTTAGTTGAGGTACCCTTTTAGTACAAATGCTGAGATCCACCGTAAGTTCTGTCTATTTATTTAAATAATCGTGTAAGAATGTTGCCGTAACTTTCGGCTACTTCAGATTTTTTATAAAACACTAACAGAAACTTAGAGACAACATCAACTTTGAAAGTATGTATATGTTACAAAATTCCTGAAATTGTTTAGTTCATAAACATTTGTTTAATTTATGTTTTATTGTTACAGGTAACCTTTATACGCGCGGTATATTAACACATGGTAATAAAGTGTTTTCCAATAAGAGGTGTTATATAGGTATTCAAAGAAAAATTCAATTTTTTGAGATAAATGATCGGATGTTTATTTCATAATAAAGAGGAAGGTATGCCATTAATAGATAATGAAAACAACATCAGCCAAATGGCCACCACGAGCACGCATAGAGGACCGTATCCTTTCACAATAACACCTCTTATTGAAAAACCCTATATTTCACTGAGAAGTTATGCGACGCTCAGTCTATTATATTTTATTTTATTTAAGAATGTTAACAGCTTAAATATTAGTTTTCATTTAAACTCATAATTTCGTTTTGCGCGATAATGATTTATTTATTGGGATTCAAAATTGTCCTTGTAAAATTAAATGTTTTGTAAAAAGAGAAAACCTTTCCGGGTGGATTCCTTGAGGATAGTGTTTTTTTTTAAGAGTATACACTGTCACTTACTAATCACCGAAAAGCTATTTTAAGTTTGAACAATATGGGATTGATTTTATGTTAAATACTATAAATCAATTTATTTATTTATTTTTATTTATTTAATCGAAATAAAGTAGTTTGCACAATTAGGTTCTTTTACTAGTACCTAAAATACAGATAACTTTAAATGAGATATGGAAACATAAATTTACTAAAAATAAAAAGAAATAAGAATTTTAATACTTTGAATTCAAAAGACTAATAATTAAAATTTACAGTTAAAATTTGAGAGGCACAAGTGTGTTTTGTTTACTTTAAAGTAAATTTAACTAGCTGACCCGGCGAACTTCGTTCCGCCCAAATTCATTTATGTAGGTAATGAAATTAATAATTCCGAGCTCTCGCTTCATTCTGCTTCATGTAATTCGGTCAATTAAAATTTTGTATTCAAAAGGTATATTAAAATTAAATAAATAAATAAAATCAAATACTTGTCGGCCAACCTACCGCTTTTTCACTGAAATGCTTTATGGTACACAACATTTTTTGTTCTATTTCTATTATCGGGTGTGTACACGTACAAAGCGAGAGCTTTGCCGACACGTGAAATTCAAGATTTTTGCCACACACGTACAGCGATTGTCCTTGCGACTTATTAATAAGCGAGAAGTACGGGAAATTGAAGACGCTTAAACACGAACGGCAAATCGTTCTGAATAAGTGGAATCCGCGGAATAGGAACATCTTCGCCTTTGAATTTTCCAATAAAAATCGTTGCTTGAATAATATTTGATATTAAATTCTTCACAATCAAACGCGTACCGTTACAAAGTTTTGGTTCATTTAGATTGCGCAACAAAGTGGGATAGTTGGTGGCTTCGTTTTCATCCATCACGGAGTCGACTGATTTGTTGAATTGAATGCAACTCACCAGCGATTTGGTTTTGAATGGCGAAATTCAAATGATCGACGTTCTTGTTTTTCGCAGCAAAAATCACTCTTACACTCAGCCAATCATGTTCAGTATAATTCTAAGCGATATTCGGGAAAACATTCATGATTAGTTCTTCCGGTCTCGTTGTAAAGTTGCAAAAAGTTGTGGAAACTCAATCAGGCCGGTGATTAAGTCTGCTCGAATCACACCATTGCCCATCATAAATAATTGCCTGGACAACTCTGCAGCGGACTGGTCATTTTGTAAAGAAACTCGCATGTTTGTTGTCAAATGCAATTACTTGACGTATCGCCATAAAGTAGACGCCTTCAGGCAAGCATTCAATTCATCTGCCGGAGTTGATCTCGAAATGACAGGCAGCGTTTGACGAAAATCGCCCGATAGCAAGATCATTGCTCCACCGAAATGTCGCTTATCATTACGTAAACGATTCAGGGCCTCCAATGCGCGTTTGTAAGCCATTGTGCATTCGTCCCATATGATAATCTTACATAGCTGCAGTACTTTCGCCATCGCAGTGGACACATATCCTCGATCAAAATCAAAGCTTTGTTGCGCATTCCATCTGACATCTCCAGTTCATTATCCGATGTCACAGTACGAACTCGATGCAACTGACATCTCCAGTTCATTATCCGATATCACAGTACGAATTCGATGCAAAATATCGTCGGCCATATCATCTTTGTATAATCAAAGTATCTACTTCATTTCAAAAAGTTACTGAATGTAACATAGTAAACATAATTTATTAGAACAAACTTTTAAGGTACCTATAGGTATTTAAAAAAAAAAACTTTCAAAATTGTTGACAACAACAATTTGGTTGGAAAATAATTAAAATAATTGACAACAACAATTGCTTTTAAAATTTAAAATATTTTTTTTTGTATTTGAAGTGTCACTACTCGAATTCTATCCAGTTTATTTTTTTTCAAAGTGTACAAAAATGAATTTATTGGAATGGCGGCTGCGCCTTCTTTCAAAAATGTATCATACCAATATATTAACCTTCTCTGCATGGTCTATTAACCAACAAAAAAAACTAAATCAAAATCGGATGTGTGTGGCAGTCGGTAGGCTATCACACACACATTTATCAAGTTATTTTTATATATATAGATAGATTTAAAAATTATTGACTGTTTGTGTCCAGTTTTTTTTTTAAGTGAATTTGAAAATAGATATTTGAAAAGAGAAGCACTAAAACTCCTTGATCCTAACATGCGTCTAATTGTACATGGCAACTTATTCGACAATCTAATAGTGGAAAAACCATAAATTGGAATTTGTGTTTTTGCGGGATTCGAACCTAGACCCCTCGTTAGAAGTCTGATGCCAACCCTACATACAGAAATACAGAATTCAAACTAAAATATACAGAAATCTCAGATTCCAGTAAAAACTTGATTTCCTTAGTTTTGCGTTGCTATATTTCACTGACCTTAACAAAGAAATGCAGTCGGAGCACCCACCCCGTCCTGCTGTACGACAAAATATTCATAATGTTTAAACAAATTTTGGAGTGTGTTTTTTTCCAAACCAGAGTGGGAACCTAGAATTGACGGATGAAGACAAAATTGGAATCGATGATAAGGATTTAACAAGGCCAGCACTACGACGAGTATTATAGATTCCAGCGATACCAGCGGTTAATAAAAAAATTGTAATTGTACAAAACTAATAAATATAATTGAAGACTGGTTTCTTATGCCGTTCAAGACTTACGTTTTTAGCACTTTTAGTATGTTAGAAAAAAGTCTCGATTTGTTCAGAATTTCGACAGGCATAAATACAGAATTCTACAGAATTTGTATCTTTCATCTACAGACTTTTGAAAATTAGGGTTGGCATCACTGATGTAGTCCAACACACTAAGAAGTAGTTAAGACTAGCGGCTATTTATTTTAAATTCTTTGTTGAACATACACTTCCAATAAACGATCTGTATATATAAAAATGAATCCCTATTTCCCTTGGTCACGGCATCACGCCAAAACGGCTGGACCGATTTCGCTAATTCTTTTTTTGTTGTGTTTGTTATTGTCAGGAGAAAAATTTATGAAAGAAAATTAAGAAAATTGCGCGGAAAATTAGAAAATTAAAGTTTGAATGGGGAAATACACTTTGAAAAAAAAAAAATTAACTGGATAGAAATCAAGTAGTGACACTTCAAATAAAAACAAAAATATTTTGAATTTTAAAAGCAATTGTTGTTGTCAATTATTTTAATTATTTTCCAAGCTGTCAACAATTTTGAAGTTTTTTGTTTTTTTTTTTAAATATAGGTATACCCAAAAAGTTTGTTCTAATAAATTTTGTTTACTATGTTACATTAAGTAACTTTTTGAAATGAAGTAGATAGGTACTTTGATTATACAAAGATGATATTATGGCCGACGATATTTTGCATCGAATTCGCACTGTGACATCGGATAATGAACTGGAGATGTCAGATGAAATGCGCAACAAAGCTTTGATTTGACGCATTTAATCGAGAATTGGAGCGAGAAATGGACTTCGAACGAATCGCATTGAGTCAAGCTGTTCGAACAAATGTGCCAATGTTGAATCTATAAAAATGAATCCCTATTTCCCTTGGTCACGGCATCACACGTCAACGGCTGGACCGATTTCGCTAATTTTTTTTTTGTTGTGTTTGTTATTGTCAGGAGAAGAATCTTATGAAAGAAAAAGTTAAGAAAATTTCGCGGAAAATAAGAAAATTTAAGAATACTAAACCACCATATTAAATTATATCTAATGTAACCATAGCGCTTTTACAATTCAAAGTTTTTTGATGTAACCTTATGGCGTTGGCATAACATTGACAGAATGCGTGCTGCAAATATCGTCAACGAGGATGTAAACAAAATAAATATCGTTTAAAACAGATGCTTCGATCGGAGTTATTATATTGATAAAATACATATAAAATAATTAATTTATTATTTTTAACAAAAACTGAATTTCTTAGTGCACATCGTCGGAAAATCCTCAACATATGGCGTTGTAGGCGTATGCCGTTTTTCAGTTCAATTAAATTTTCTTTAATAATAATCTTCTTAATTCATACCTACTGTTAGGTATTGCCAATATTATGAAGACCTGGCATCACCAAAACAACCTTCTTCTTCTTCCGTTCCTTTTCTTGTCTTCTTCTTTTCTTTTTAATTAATGACATTGAAATAAAATGATGGCACTTTTTGCTTGTCCACGAAGTCGAAGTCACACGTGTTTCATTTGAATCGCAAGGAATACTTTACAAACAAATGGCGACGAGGATTCTTTATTAAAAGTAATTATTTTTAATAGTCTTTATCGTATTCGTATTACGAAACAATTATTTCAAAAAAACAAAAAAAAAAAAAAAAACCACAGTAACCACGCATTTCGCTTAACTACATAACCTCGGTGAACAATGGCTACCACTGGGAATAGTGCAGTCACGTTGCTGCAAACATCGAGTATTTCGGAATTCTCGCCCAACAACGAAACATTTTCCATATGGAAAGAAAAATTGGACATCCATTTTTGTGAGATAAATTGCACCGAGGACAACAAAAAAAAGGCGATTTTATTAAAATCTGTTGGTGCAACTCCCTACACTGTTTTACACAGCTTATGTAGTCCGCAATCACCGGTATCGAAAACGTACAAGGAATTGTGCATCATTCTCAGCCAACATTACACTCCACCCACGATTATATTTCGTGAAAGAAAAAAGTTTCACAGCTCCACCAAAGACCAAGGAGAAACAGTCGCAGAGTGGTTCGCTAGAGTAAAGAAATTGGCGCTAAATTGCAAATTTGATGAAAATCTGGATGCTTTCGTTCTGAATCAATTCGTCATGAGTCTACCAAACACAATTTTCGAGAGGCTATGCGAAGAAGACGAAAAATTAACACTTCAAGATGCGTTAAAAAAAGCGATGATCTTAGAAACAAAAATATGTGAAAAGGCCGTCAGCGAGGAAACAGTCAATTACATAAAAAAAGGCAAATGGCCAAGGAACGAGGGCAAGGGAACAGCGTCAAAAACAAATAGAGGAGGCTATTCTGGTGACGGCAGCATGAGAAACGCAGGTGGCAGTAGCGGCGCGGATGGAAACAAAAAAAAAACACAGCAAAAAGTATGCTCTCATTGTGGTTGGCGGAATCACAATTCCCATTCATGTAAATATAGAGAGAGCAAATGTCATTCTTGCGGAAGGCTCGGACACTTAGCATCTGTTTGTCGCAATAAAACAAACAGAATAGTAAATTACGTATCTGATTCAGACAATAATTCAATTTGTGAAGTTAATAATGATTTATTTAATTATTCTATTTATAGTGTTTCCTCGAAGTCCGTTAGTGGTGTCTACTATTTGCCAGTGAGTCTTGATGGTGTCGTGATGGAGATTGCATGTGATACCGGCGCTCCCTGTACATTGATTCCATTTTCGTTATACAAACAAATTCAGCACAAAAGGTCTCTCAGACCATGCCATATTCCATACATTGACTACAATAAAAAAGAAATTCAGCTGTTGGGTGAGTACGATGCCTCAATAACGTATCGAGGTACCATGAAAAACATAGTTGTTGTAGTTTCCAAAACAAATAGTCCTCCTTTACTTGGTCGTACATTTTTAAGAGCATTTAATTTTGAATTAATGCAAGTGAACACGGTAAATATGTGTGATAAATTCTCAGTCATTGTTGAACAGATAAAAAGCGAGTTTTCGGAAACCTTTAAAGAGGGGCTAGGTGCTTATAATATTAGCAAGGTGTCATTGAAATTGCGCGATGAGTCAAAGCCAGTATTTCTTAAACCCCGACCATTACCACTTGCTTGGAAAGAGCAGGTTGAAAGGCAATTGCGAAGCTTAATTCAGGACGGCGTCCTTGAGCAAGTAGACAATTCAGATTGGGCAACGCCTTTGGTCCCAATTCTAAAACCAAATGGCCAATTACGAATTTGTGGTGATTACAAAGTCACCATCAATAAAAGCTTGATGGATTTTAAGTATCCGTTACCTCGTATTGAGGAAATTTTTGCACATCTGAATGGAGGTGAATTATTCACTAAACTTGACTTATCCAATGCTTACAATCAGCTATTATTGGATGAAGCTTCTCAACTTCTTTGTACATGGAGTACACACATCGGTTTATTGAAAGTAAAGCGATTACCGTTTGGCGTGAAAACCGCCGCAGCAATTTTTCAGAAAACTATGGAAAGTTTATTACAAGGAATTCCATTTGTTGTAGTATATCAAGATGATATAACAATCACAGGAAAAGATATTCAACAACACATCAGAACATTGAAATTGGTTTTGAGCAAGCTGAGAACAGCTGGACTCAAGTTGAATATGAAGAAGTGCGAATTCTTTCAGCAAAAAATTTGTTATTTAGGATTTTCGATTGATAAGCACGGGCTGAGTAAAAACAATGATCGGATCTCAAGTGTATCATTGGCACCGATCCCGAAAAACGTTTCTGAACTAAGAGCTTTTGTCGGAATGGTAAATTACTACTCCAGATTCATAAACAATTTTTCTGAAAAGATGTTTCCTTTGTACAATCTTTTACGTAAAAACGTAAAATTCAATTGGTCAAACAATTGTCAAAGAGCATATGAGATAATGAAATCTGAGATCACATCCGATCAGGTCCTGGTTCATTTCAACCCCGATTTACCCATCGTTTTAACGACGGATGCCAGCAGCAATGCTGTAGCTGGGGTACTTTCCCACAAATTCGAACATGATCTCAGGCCAATCGCTTTTGTCTCGAGAGCACTAACCAAAAGTGAGAGCAATTATAGCACTATAGAAAAAGAAGCTCTTGCTATAATCTACTGTGTATCCAAATTGAAGCAATACCTTTTAGGTAATAAGTTCATTTTACGAACGGATCATAAACCTCTTTTAAGTATATTCGGTGAGAACAAAGGTTTGCCCCTCATGGCTTCTGCACGCATGCAAAGATGGGCACTTATACTGTCAGGTTTCGATTACTCTGTTGAGCATATCAAAGGCACCCTAAATGATGCAGATGGACTCTCACGAATGCCACAAACATTCTCCGTGAATGAGTACAAGGATACTAATTATGTTAACCATATTGAATCAGATAATTATCTGAATTTGAGTTTCAAGGACATAGCACGAGAGACAAGGCGTGACCCAGTTTTATCAAAGCTCAGTGAGGCCATTCAAAATGGTATGGTTCATAACTTGAAAGGTGACGAATTCACTTCATTTCGCAATAAATCCGATGAGCTATCGGTAGAATATGATTGTATCTTATGGGGTTATCGAACCGTTGTACCAAAAAAGTTGCGAGTTCGTATACTTGAAGAACTTCATTCCTCACATTTAGGTATAGTAAAAACCAAAATGTTAGCTCGTTCTTACGTGTGGTGGCCAGGAATAGATGGCGAAATTGAAAATTTAATTCAAAATTGTATTCCCTGTCAGGAATCACAGCCAAGTCTTGAGAAAAGTCCACTGATACCATGGAATCCTGCTCATTCGGCATGGAGTCGAATTCATGCAGATTTTGCTGGCCCAATTAAGAACCAGTACCTATTTATTGTCGTTGATTCGTACTCCAAATGGGTAGAAGTTTTCAAGACTGCGGACATCACTACGGCATTTACCATTAGTAAATTGAGAGAATTGTTCTGTCGTTATGGGTTAGTAGATGTTCTCGTAACTGACAACGGTCGACAATTCACATCTAACGAATTCAACAATTTTACAACCAACAATGGTATTAGACATGTCTTTACGGCACCGGGGCATCCGGCAACCAATGGTCAGGCCGAGAATTTTATTAAAACATTAAAAAAGTCAATTCTCGCGAATCTGAAGGACAATAGAAATACTTGCCTTGACACAATTATAAATAGATTTTTAGTTGACTACCGAAACACCAAACATTGCACCACTGGGGAATCACCAGCGAAACTTTTCTTTGGACGTGTTTTGAAGACACGCTTTAGTTCTCTAAAGCCACCAATGACTAGGGAAAAGATAATCGAGAGTCAAGATAAAAACATTTTAAATTATAAAGGCAATCGCAGTAGCGTGTTTTCCACAGGACAGCACGTTATGATAAGAGATTACAAAAACCCTAACAAACCAAGCTGGACTCAAGCTACCGTAAAAAAACAACTAGGTCCTCGAACATATTGTTGCACCCTAACTCATAATAACAGGGAAATTAAGCGGCACTTAGATCAAATCAGGAATCAAAACATGAACCAAAACAGCCAAACTGAAGTCAATGTGCGGGGGCAAGAATTAACAGATAGTCGTACAGTCAATGCACATCTCTATTGTGGCGAAAGCAGTTCTGATGTTGATTCTGCTTCATTAAATCAAGCACCTCATATTGCCGCTGGGAGAGAGTTGAGACCACGCCTGGATGGAAGGGTTATCAAAAGAAATTGATTATGTATAATTGCATTGCAAGTGTATAATAATATGTATAGTCTGATTGCTATTTAATTTGTTTGAAGTATATAAAATTGATGAATTGCTTTATCTACTTAACTACTATTTAATTTGTTTGAATTATATAAAAATGATGAATTGCTTTATTTACTTAACTGCTATTTAATTTGCTTGAAGTATGTGAAAACAATGAATTGCTTTATTTATTTAACTTTAAATATCACATTATTGTTAAACATCTGAAGACGAGGCGTGTTAGGTATTGCCAATATTATGAAGACCTGGCATCACCAAAACAACCTTCTTCTTCTTCCGTTCCTTTTCTTGTCTTCTTCTTTTCTTTTTAATTAATGACATTGAAATAAAATGATGGCACTTTTTGCTTGTCCACGAAGTCGAAGTCACACGTGTTTCATTTGAATCGCAAGGAATACTTTACACCTACCTATAATTCTTTCGGGATGAAACTCGATGATGATGATATAACTCGATAACCACTGGGTCAATTTTTATGATTCTTCTTTTGTTTTGTTCGTATTGTTGTATTTCAGGTTAACGCAAACTTAAAAGATAGGATTTTTGACCCGCTATATGGCGTTGTAATCGATCTCCGAAACCACTCACCCGATTTCAATGAAATTTTATAGATTTATATTCTTCGTTCCCGTTTGAAGGATAGGATACTTTTGGACCTGACATGCTACCTTACCTCTACATAATTCGGATTTGAAAGTGGGTTCAGTTAAAATTTTGTTGCGAAACATCAATGTACCGAAACTTTACAACGGATCGCATTTGTTTTATGGTGAAGGATCTTACATCAAATATCATACAAGTGATGATTTTAAGGGGAAAATACAAAGGCAGATTCCGCAGATTTAGCTTATTAAGAACGATTTACCATTCGTGCGACTTCAATTTCCCGTGCGTCTCGCTTTCACTATGACAAATAATTTATTGCAAGGATAATCGATGGATGTTTGTCAATTTAGTGAAAAAGTGGAAGGTTGGACGACACGTCAAAATCATTGCGGTTTGATTGAAAAAATCGACATTGCTATTCATCATTTATTTCTATTGCATTTAATATAACTTTTGAATAAAGAATTTTAATTGGTCGAATTACATAAATTAGCAAGTGCTTGGTGCATGCTCGGAATTTATTAACAAATTAACAAATTTGGGCGAAACAAGGTTTGCCGGGTCAGCTAGTTTATTATAAATGTCAAATGTTTGCAGCATGCGTTTCCGTCTTTTATATGTTAATTTAATTTTTCCATGCTATTCTTTCTATAAAACTGTGTCCTATGCTAGGTAGGTTGTTCTAAGATTTTCAAATAAAATTATAACGTTTTATTCTTAGTTGTATTATGCATCTCATTTAATCGAAACCTATTAAATTTCAGGTACATAAAAAGTATGTAGGCATTCTTATGAGGAACTTTCAAAACTATCCTCCCGCTGACTAAACGCCTCACTTTTTTTTTTACAGTCCACTCCACGTATTTTGCCAGATTAGAAAAATACGGAAAGGGGGATATCGTGAGTTTTCTAGGGGGGACAGGTGTTCAAAAAGGCGGGCAAACATTTATTGAAGTGATAACTTCTTTAGGCGCGTTGGGCACTATTTGGATGGGCAAAAACTAGCAAACTCGCGACACCGACACCGACACCGACACCGACACCGACACCAACACCGACACCGACACCGACACCGACACCGACACCGACACCGACACCGACACCGACACCGACACCGACACCGACACCGACACCGACACCAACACCGACACCGACACCGACACCGACTCCGACTCCGACACCGACACCGACACCGACACCGACACCGACACCAACACCGACACCAACACCGACACCGACACCAACACCGACACCGACACCGACACCGACTCCGACACCGACACCGACACCGACACCGACACCGACACCAACACCGACACCGACACCGACACCAACACCGACACCGACACCGACACCGACACCGACACCGACACCGACACCGACACCGACACCGACACCGACACCGACACCGACACCGACACCGACACCGACACCGACACCGACACCGACACCGACACCGACACCGACACCAACACCGACACCAACACCGACACCGACACCGACACCGACACCAACACCGACACCAACACCGACACCGACACCAACACCGACACCGACACCGATTGCATACTTTTAGTTGTAAACTTTTGTACTATTGCTTACTTTTAGGGGTAGGTAATTTATAGCTTAATCTACGATGATTTTTGAAGTGATAACTTCTTTAGGCGCGTTGGGCACTATTTGGATGGGCAAAAATTAGCAAACTCGCGACACCGACACCGACACCGACACCGACACCGACACCGACACCGACACCGACACCGACACCGACACCGACACCGACACCGACACCGACACCGACACCGACACCGACACCGACACCGACACCGACACCGACACCGACACCGACTCCGACACCGACACCGACACCGACACCTACACCGACACCGACACCGACACCGACACGGACACCGACACCGACACCGACACCGACACCGACTCCGACACCGACACCGACACCGACACCGACACCGACTCCGACACCGACACCGACACCGACACCGATTGCATACTTTTAGTTGTAAACTTTTGTACTATGGCTTACTTTTAGGGGTAGGTAATTTATAGCTTAATCTACGATGATTTTTATTTGAATACATTACTATGGTAATTTATGGTAGCGACAAATTGATTGTCACCAAAATTATTTCAATTACCTGTTTTGTATGGGGAATTCATAACTTAATTTTACCAGGCTTAATTCCGACATATTCACGATTTTGGGTTTGTGCACATTTACGGCACAGTAGCTTGTGTTATAATTACCGAAACAAGAAATAGAAAACTGTGGTAAACTTGCCACCCTAAGAGTAGGTATACTATATAAATAATTGTAATATTCATGTCGCCTTAGTGTATACTGTAAAATATGATTAGTAATTTTTGTGTAAAATAATGAATATAAAACTACAATTGATGCCGTACCACGAGATCTAGAGCATTATCAATGGCGATGCGGCAAGACAGAAAAATATTGTTGTCTTTTCTCGTTCTTTTTCTTTTAAAAGTAAAATTTGTATTTTTCGGAAAGAAATTCATATTCAATTAAGCTTCAGTATAATTATTATTAATTTATTCGTTCTGTGCTAGTTTCGGTAGAATACAAGTAGATACAATCGGATTGTGGTAGCTGAAATAAGATATGTACATTCGAGACTGTAATCTATCTAGATTACGCTGGAAGACAGCATCGATGAAAATTACTTATATATGCTAAAGATAATTCTGCATTACTTCAAGATAAAGTTGGGAAGAGATTTGATGATATTCCAATCATTTTGAGTGGGGATTTCAACATCAACTTTGCAGATGATAAAAACTACCATTAATTGAATTTTTAAATAGCAAATTTGATTTAACGATGAGCAATGATCTTAGCACGACTAGACATAAAACTACAATTGATGCCATGTTTACAAGATATTTAAATAGATTCGAATCAAAATTGTTTGTTTCCTATTTTAGTTAAACCTATAGTATCCGTTTTCAAATATAATGATAATAATGATGATGATGATGGAAGAGTTTGAAGTTGTTGATGAAATTTCATAAGTGTCATTGGTATTCATTTCAAAGAACACCCATTAATTTTTAAATTTGATATTTCATGTATCTGTAAATTTATACATTTTAAGCAATAGATTGCAATTTTGTATGTAAAATAATATGTATTATTTTTGATGTAAAATACCGCATTAAATGAAAATGAAAAATGTAACATAATTTTTGTAGTAGTAGTAGTTTATAATAATGAATAAAAAAACACTTTATTTAAAAGTACTTCCTACACAATAATATATTTTCTGACGATTCGAAAAATACACACGTAATTGTTCAAGTTATCACTTCTGTCGGCACTCCCGGAGTGCCTTTTAATTTTTTTATTATTTTTTAACACCCGAGTAAAAAAAAAGTGAAATAAAAATAAGTTTCTGAGTTGGGGAAGCGAGGAGTAACAACGATTCTCGCTTGTTTGGGATTCACCCTGACAATTTCTGTTGGGAAATTATGTCGAATTTCAGTTTGTGAATTGTTGTTTTTTCGAGGGAACAACTCTTGACAACAACTTGTAGACACAGTCACTTTGGTAGGAATGATAGCTATTTCGAACTACACCACTAATCATCAGACTCCTTTGAAGTGATTGTTTGAATAGTTTTTTTAATTCTGACAGTCAATTCTCCGTATATAATTCCATTTGGAAAGACATTTCTGTTTTTCCCCTGCCAGGAAATGAACTTGCATTTCGATTTTTCTGCAATTGACCAAGTGACTACCACTTGCGCCAACTGAGCGACGAGTACAAGCCCGACAACTGGTGATTAGAACGGAGGGGAAGACCTACCTCTGTGCGTTGTTGTTGCTACGAGGTGTTTATTTTGTCAATTGTCGTTCTCTCGGGCTTCTTCGCCTATTCGTCTCTTTTTCCCGCAAGCTTTGAGATTACACAGAATCATATGAGTAGAGAGGCTATTGTTGGGAAGAATTCGTTGACATTTTACCAAAGTAAATTTTGGTTTAAAAAAAAAACTGAAAGAAACGTAAAAAAAACGTGCAGGTATAGGTACAGCTCTGAGAGTTTTCTTGCACTTCAAATGGATGTGTTCACAGGGAAGCTTGTTAAAAGTATTAAAAGAAAGTATTTTCAAAGTTTTAATTGAATGTTTTCTTTTATTGAGAGAGTGGTTTGTATTAGGGGGGACAAACAGTATTTTTGTATGAAAAAGGGGGACGTCTGGCATCCCTATTCTTATACCCGGCGTGGATTGAACTCATCTAATTCCGTGGAGAAAATTTGATAACGCAACGTACTTGCGAATATATCAATTTTCATGCGCTCCGGCATGTAGTTGGTACTATAGAGATAGACCACAAAAATGCTCAAAAAAAGTCATATTAAAAAGGACACGGACAACTAATAAAACCAAATCATTTTGTTTTGACAAGAAGCATCCAGATTACACAGCTTTTTTCCTCGGAAAGTCAGCCACCGTTCGAATTTCGAATCACTCATTTAGGACGGGGCTTGATTTTCATTAAATTACTGTGTCAACATACAGTTGGCGCGATGTGCATTCAAATCGTCTTGTCGTCACACAGATTGCTAGTATAAATCAATTTAAAACTGGCCATTCCCATTCTAGGTGTGAAAATCTTATCAACTGCACAACTATATCTCCACTCAATCAGAAAATTATCAACATTTCAAAATAGAGTACTGTCAAGCCAAACCGAACACGACGACCTCACTAAGGAACTGTGTCCCCGTCGTGAGGTTTTCCTTGCTCGAATTTACAAAACTATTTCTAAGCTCCGAATGACTGCACCGCAATAATTTTCTATGCACGTGCCAAGCCGTACGAATTGGGTCAAACCAATTTGTCAGCAGCTTCTATTGAATTCCCAAAATCGGTCTACATTCTCGATGGAAAATAAGGTAACGACTTTATTTGTATTCCAAGCTTATGAATATGTTTCACGTACACTTTCGACAAACGACATCCAAGGCATCTTCACTCTTTGGTGGCGAACGCATCGCATCAATCCCAAAAATGATTATGTTTCAAAAATTCCCAACACAGACAATGCATATAAATCGAGCAGAAGACCGGAATCGGTTCACAGCGCAAGCGATCATTGCCATGTGCCAACAACAAATATTTGCACTGGTATTTAATCTAGGCCTGAGGGAAAAATGCCAAGACCAAAGGATGCACCATGACAGCATTTGAGTGTCAAAAGACAAATGAATTGCAGCTCCATCAGAGATGCAAAACAACAAACAAATTGTATTATTTACTTGATTTGGATTAGGAATAGCAGCGGACTACCAGAACCAACAACAACATGGCATTGTCTCGGGTCTCGCATAGACATAGAGAAAATATAATTAATTTATCGATAAAGGAGCAGACAGAGGATGCGAGGAGGACGAGCGACGAGTGTGTGTATAGCTATATCTGTATATGTGCTGATGAAAGTATGTGAGCGAAAATTGATGCCTCGCATTTATATCCAAGGATTAATCTGATTATTCGAGATTAGTGTGGCATCCTTTGGGTGTTATTTTTCATCTACTAAAGAGCAGGCGATTTGCCAAAGGGGGAATCCTATTATTATTTTATTTTTATTATGATTGTTTGTGGCGTGATGCGGAATCGATAGATCTGTGCTGAGAGATATTTGCCAGCTCTTCTGTCGCATTCGTGCTCGTAGGGTATTAGGGGGAGGCTATAAGAGCACTTGTTGGCTAAAGTCCTAGAGTGTGATGAGGCGTGCACAATTGAATTCATTTCATAGTGTTTATCACTGGAAATCTTGTCACTTGTCATTTTGCTTTTGTGAGGTGTTTCATTACGTCGAAATGATGGTGGCACTTCCGCTAGGCTGCTTCAGTCAATGGGTTCCAGAGTGTTTCATTATTGGGAAAGTTTTTCTATGTACAGGATATACTGAGATAAGAGTCTTAGCTGATCGGAAATGTATAACTGATTTGGATTGGAAGGTTAAATGGGGCATTGCTTTGGGAGATAATCCATTGAAGTCTTATTGAAATGGTGCTTTCTCTTGACTTTCTCGGAATCTGTAATTTTTTGTCCGTGGCCGAACGCCACTGCCGCTTGACACTTTTCCGAACGAAACGAAGCAAATGAGAGATGGGTTTGAAAGCAGGGACCTAGCACACTATTGTGTTTTCTGTTTTTCGAACAAGTGCATTTAATATCCTGAAGTGGTGTGCTATAATCGGTCGCCTTTTTGCCAGTAAGATTCGAAGGGCGTGTTTTCCCAATTCATAATTTTTCTTTTACACAAAGGCGTCGTATATTTTTGTATTCCTTGTTCCATTTTCTGTTCCAAGGATTGCATTTGTAGTTTCAATCATTCCAGAAACAAACATCATTTGAAATTTTCGTAAAAATGTAAAGAAAACAATAAATCCCGTATATAGAAACAGTAGAAAAGAACAAAAATATTATGTGACAGAGTTAAAGTCGGTGTACTGTCAGTTCTGAAGCGACCCAGATTTCCCTGTGCGGCGTAAAGACCCATTCAAGACCTCATTCACTAAATCAAACAAAAGCAAGGATAGCAATAACAGATTTTTTTTATTAACCTCCTTGTTGACTTTTTGGAACTCTAATCAGAACTCTAACTCGGACAAAAATTTAAATTTTTCAATTTGCTCTAACATTTTTGTGTTTGGGCTTAGAAATAAATTATTCAAGGATTTTTTGTTGCATTTTTCGAGCACTTTCCATCACAACTGTAATCAGAACTCATGGAAACAAAAAATATCTTTTTGAATTTTTATCAATTTTCAAAGTTCTATAACTTTTTTTGTTTATGTTTTTTGATAACTCTGCCTCATAGATCCGGATGAATTTGAGCGATGGCATTGCTTATGTTGGCTTAAAAGGCATCAATCGATTGCATAGACCTTTGACTTCAGAAAACCTCATAAGAAAAATAGTAGCGGCATCAAATCGCATGACCTTGGTGACCAATTCACTTCTGCGTCACTTCTGCGAGAAATAGCCATACCCTCAAATCATTTAAGCATATCCATCTTGGCGTCTGCTATGTGGCACGTGGCGTTTCTCTGGAAGGACATATCGTTGAATTTGGGCCAAAAGAAATCGGTAAGCATCGCTCTGTGTGCCACAAATTGATACTGATTCACCAACGTTATTCTCAAAAAGTTGCGGACCAATGACGCCGCGCGCCGGGTCAATATTCCGCACAAACAGCAACTTCTTGTCATCATGTGGGTTGGCGTCCTCAAATGCTGCTAATTAACATTGCCATTCAACCAAAAACGGGACTTGTCACAAAAGATATTTTTTTTGGGGATTTTCTTCCAAACGCTCCGAAGCCCAGTCAGCGAACAAACGGCGTTGTCTGTGGTCAGATACTTTGAATTGGATCAAGTCTCGGTGTAGGACTAAATACCGATGAAAAATTCGTCAAGTTAAAGTCTGCGAAAGGCCGACTTCTTGTCACGCAATAGACTATTTCGGGTTCTCCTGGTACACTTTCACGGACCGGTGCAATGTGAAATAATTGCCAGTTCATCACTTCCGGAAGCCCTTAAATCTAAGGCGTTAATAATGTAATAATATGTGATGCTTGGCTGATAGCTTTCACTAAGGTGTAGCATTACTAAAACGGCACCAATAATAAACAATTACACTACCGACTTCTAAAAAAAGAAGATAAACTCCACAAATACTCGGCCACATAATTGAATAAAAAAATTTGCGATATTTTTCGAAATATAATTACAGATTATCGCAGAGTTGGAAAAGTCTAGTCACGATTCCCATTCATTTTTCATTATCCTTGTGTCAATGGAAAGCCATATATGACAGCGCTGCCGCAATATAAATGATTTTTCAATCCAATCAACATTTACAGATAAAGTTACACAAAAGTAAAAATAAAGCTGAAAAATTTAATTCTCAACATTTATTACCACCTATCGGATTAGTCGTAAATACGGCAGACGGGTATGTGTGAAAATGTTCAAAATTGCTCAATCATTTATGAAAGTCACAGAATTTTGCACACTCACGGGGGACAGTTGCATAATTAATTCCATTCCCTGTGTGATTGTTTTTTGTTTGGATTTCGGAATCGCATTCGATTATCCTGGAATTTTAGTTTTGTCCAAACTTCATAGACCGTTTGTGTTTGGTCATTAATTTGAAAAATATTCCGTTTATTCTGATTAGGCCTAGGTATAGGATATCTACACGAATTTGCGGTTATCCCCATCCGTTTGGCGACTGAACGACAATCGATTGAATCACAATCGCAACATAATCATATTTTGCATAGGCAAAGGCAATTTAAACGAAACCCGCGTCATCGTTTAGACGTTCCACCATTAATGAAACAATTTCGTGGTCTAGTTGTACATTAAGTGTACATTTTGCACATTAAGTGGGCTGTGGGCAGTTGGGTGGATGCAAAATTGAAAATAATTAGGGAGAGCGAGAGAGAGAGCACACCAGAGGGACTCTAATTTGATGGCGGAGTAGGTATAAAATCTAAGGACCTTCTTCTCCTGAGTGAGCAATTCCTAGTGGCAGGTAAAATGAATTGCCGTTGCGATGAGAGACAGCTGACATGACACAGCGGGAGAGTGACTTGCCCATAAACAGAGAAAATCCTGAAAAAGGAACTCTTGGACGAGCGCCAAATTAATAACGGCTGCAATGGTAGGTAACTATATTCTGCAATGGATGTAGATGTACCCATCAACTGATAATGACAATGAAATTCGTGTTTTCCTTTGAATATGGCGCAAGGTGAAATGCAGTCGTTACGGGCGCATAGTATAAAAGCATAAAAATGCTGACGTGCCATCCTCAAGAAGTTTATGGCACCTCCCCAAAGCCACCCGGTGTATAGCCATTCAACCCGGCCATTCGTTTAATAGTTTCTCTCGTCGGTTCGGGGCTCAAGAGGAAGACACTTAAAGTTCATTAATATGGTCGGGCGAAGCTTATGAAGAAAAGAAAAGAAAAAAAAAAAGAAAAAAACTTCCCCCACCCCATCACCTCAAGCGTGGTCAAGTGGAAAAGTTAGCTTCTTAATTTTCTACCCAGCCAACGACACACACATCGTCCTGGCAGTTTCATATCTTAGGGCACTTTCAAATGTTGAGCTCATATTTTCAGGCGATTAGCTATGGGGAAGACCGGAAATGGTTACTAGCTCTTGTTGCGAGCTGCAGTAATTTAGTGTATATAGATAAAAATTCCCTAACAGGACAGGAAAACAGGGAACAGACGCGCTCTCCCCGAAGCGTATAATGTTGTGAATGGAATTGATTGCAGATTGCATCTGGATGGGATCCAATTTATTTATTTATTTATACTCCGCACTGTGTTTGTTTTACTTTCGAGTTTTTGCCTTGGCACCGGTACCGCAAAGAGCTCTTACAGGATTGTTTCTATTTTACAAATGGAAATAGTTTAAATGACGACGACAAAGAAAAGAACAAACTGCAAAAAAAAAATGAGGATAAACCGAAGGCATTATGTTTATCTGAACACAGATAAAACTGGCTATGTCCGGTGTGGCCTGTTTCTGCATTTGTGTTTCCGTTTTCCATGGGACAGATTCTTTGAATGGTGCAGACACTGAAGTGGGCTGGGTTCGGATGGTGTCCTTGGAGTGTGATAATCGGTTTTGTTTGAATATTTTTCCTATTTTTTTGGTTTTTCTTGCCTCCTGCATTGAATATGGAAGAGAGGCGGCCGCTACTCCAGTCGATGTGGTTGGTGGTGGCCAGCAGGAACTGACAATTATCGACAAATTGTTGTGGTTTACGGAAAGTGTTCAGTTTTGTTTATTTCTAGTGCAAAAGTGCAGCGAGGGGTGCATATAATTAGCCTAATTATGTCGCAGACTTCTGTTTGGTGTTTGCGTGTGATTTGCTATTAAATGCACTAGGTCCAACATCCTTCCTCGCGTAGCTTCTTGACCTCTCTTCGCCGCATGAAGTGCGGTTAAGTTGGCGAACTGTTCGTGTTACCCCTCATTTTTATGTATTTTCTACACCCACTTGAGGCTAAGATTTTAAGGGTTGCTAAAACTTTGGGGACAGCAGTATCGCAATCATTAATCACTGCTCTTTCATGCTGTTATGGTGCACAGTGCTAATAGGCATTGGGATTGGCGTTCTCGAGAATGGCTGGGAGTAAGAGAGCATGAATATAAGAAAAGGAGTACAAATTATTAAATGAGACTTACACTTTTCTTCTGCCAGTAAGTGAGGAGTTAAGCTACTACCACTACGACTACGCTTTATTTATAATACTCTGCACTAAAAACAACCATCGTTTCGAATTGAAAAACTTTTGTTCTCGGAACTACATAAAATCTTATCGATTTATTTCATTGCCAGGAAGGTTCTTAGTTAATTGTTTTATACAAATATTTCTCTCCGAAATTAAGTGTCCGCGAAAACAATTAACTCGGCAAAATCTAGAAGTATGGTTCGACAATAAGAATATTAAACTATGTCTGATCATAGACTAAGCGATCCCGATACATCGTAAATCGCTTTCAGCGTCACCTACAGCTCATTTTTATCTAGTCTTAGGAAGGCATGTCGCTCCCTACGAGTTATAAAGTGTGTCCCAAATTTACTCACAAGTAAGAAAAGTATTCAAATCGGATAGAAGCAGCCTTGCCAGACGGTTAAAATATTTCCCCTGAATAAGTCTGAAGAATTCCGAGATTTGGCTACTTTTTCCGAAAAAAAAAAAACCCAACTCTTTGTTGTTATTCTTTTAACATGTTTTTGTTCGACTTAAAAGAACAAATTTCGAATTTGAAATGTGAACATGTAAGTTTGGTTTTCCGAATGAAAAATGTTGGCCCAAATAAATACAACTCAAAATGTCAACCCATTTATTTATACTTTAAAACATCTTGTAATAATTTACAATTGTAGTCGCAGTAGCTTAGTGGTTAGTGTGTTGGACTGCTATGCGGGAGTCCCAGGTTCGAATCCCGACAAAACCCAATTCCGACTTAGGGTTTTTTTCCGCTGCGCTACCTCTCGCGAACGTCTGACAAACATCCGAGAGTATAAATGTCTTGTAAGAGCTTCTCAATTAGCCGTTTGGAGTCGGCATAAAACTGTAGATCCCTTCCATTTGTTCCAAAAATGAAAAACTCACACAAAACGAATGGTTGTGAGAAGCTAGGCCTAGGGTCTCTCCAGACCTGTTGCGCCAACTATTTATTTATTTATTATAATAATTTACACGGCCCTTACTCAACTTTGAAAAATTTGTTCTTTATAAAATTTACAGACGAGTTTGTTTCTCTAATCCTGAAAAATATATTTACTACAACCAGCTGTCGATTAACCGGAGTGCTCGGGACCAAGCTCATACCGAAAAATTTAAAATCCCGGATTGTCGAAAATGATATTGTCAAAGAAGAGACCCACCTCATATTTATTTGTAATAAAATAACTACAATAAAGAAAGTTATTACCAGATTAAAAATGATATGATTTTTCCTTATGAAACTGGCAAGACTTGTTTGGTAAACAAAAATAGTTCAAAGATAGTACGCAAATAATTTTCATTGTCAAATATTGCTTTGGAGGACCAATCCATTATTTAAATGCATTTAAAATAACCCACACATTTTAAGGTTAACAAAAAGGATATTATAACGAAATTCAAATAAACTAAAATCTTAAAAATAAAGCAGATTTCGCCCTTAACAATTCCTGCCCCCCAGATTTCCATCCGCTTACAAAAAAAATCATATATCTGGTGGGAAAACCCCTAAACTGGCAACACTGGGATAGGTAGCCCAAACAACTGCACTTTTTTGTTAATTTGTCCATGACCTTGACCGCTTTGCATAAATAAAGCTGAATCGTAAGATGACGTCTCCAAATGGCGAATATTTAAACATTTTGAATGCACTTTGTTTCTTAACCTCAGTCGTGGATTTTCTGAACCCCAAACTCGACAGTTTTGATGATTAACAAAGCCATCAAGATGAACATGAACCGCATCACTGAAGATGATTCTCACTGAAAAATTCCCCATCCCATTGTTTTCGCTTTGTTTTTTTTGTGCAGTGCATCATTTGTATTAATTCTTGGGCAGCATTTACCTACTGCACAAATTTCGGAAAATCCTTTACACAACCTAATCGAAGACCAGCAATAAGCCGTGAATCATATCCATGTTTGAGGGGCCGACTTTTACCATTAGCCACAAGTGGGATCCGGTCGAAATTCAGTTTCTGCAATCTTAAAAAAGAAAAGTTATGCTTAAATAAGTGCATAAAAGCGCGCGCGTTCGAACATTTTTCAAACCTCTTTTTATTGTTTGCAGAATTTTGTAAAGCAGAATTTTGTAAAAATAATTTTAACCCCGACCCGCCATAAGTTTATTCATGTTCGTACGTAATTGTCTATACTGACACCACCAAGCACCAAATTCGGTCGATTTCCCGTTTTGCCTACAAGCTATTTTTTTTTTTACGGAGTGGTAACGATTTCGTCAAATGTCACGAAAAGTTCCGGCTCACCAACCCACTCTCAAGGAATATGAACCACTTCCTTTGTGGGCAAAGTGGCTGGCAGCGTTCATAGTCGAGTGTCGAGAGTATTTTTTTTGGGAATAAGTGTACCATTTTTTTTTTAAATCTTGAAAAATTCACGTAGGTTGGTTAAGGGAAAATAAAAATATTTTGAACAGTTTATCTTCAGTTATTTGAAAAATATTTACTCATGAAATCGAATTTAATGATATTCAAAAGCGGAAAATGCACATCATGCTTTTCCTTACATGTTTCTAGTATATATAACTATCTGTATACATATATAACATATTATTTAGATAGTTTTATTAACCAAACAAATTATATTTTTCGCCTTTTAAAAATATATTATAATAACTAACCAATAGCAATGAATAATGCTAAAATGTGGTATTCCAAAACTCGGTTGGCAGCGGTTGGCAACATTTGTTTTATAAATTTTGTATGTTTTTGCATGTCACACGGATTCTAAATTGACATTGCATGAATAGGAATTTGAAAACAAATTTAGGGCGCCAGCACCAAGATGATTATAAGTTGGGAGCTTCAGTATGGTTTTTCTAACATGACAATAACATTTAAAATAACGGTCAGTGTAGGAATGGTCGAACAACTAAACACCTCAAACTGTACGTCAAACTGTATGCAGCCGGTTGAAGTATACGATTGATTTAGTCAAGTCGCTTTTACAGCGAATACAAGAACCGTTGCGGCTTAAAGCTATACACTATTTCCTCTAGGTGTCGCACATTCATAAAATTAATTGGGTGACATCCTGATCCGGTATAAACAATGGGTAGTTCCGGTGACAGCTGATTACGTGTGTATTCAATTTGACTCGTTTCGTTATTATAGCCACCAGGGTATGATGAACTATTTTGCGATTGGTCCACTATTTAAATTCCGTGGATGTTATGAAAGCCTATTCTCTATTACATTGGAATTGCAAATGTTTGTTTGATATATATTTTTTTAATTTCTTGTTAATTTGTATGAAGCTAAATACCTACTGACGGTTTGTAATGTTGGTGCAACATCGTCGGTGTCACGCCACCCTATGACAGGTAAAAATGCAGTTCAGAAGTTTCTAAATTTCCCTCACATGAATTTACTTCAGTTCCATATAACAAACGGTCCCGTAAGTAATCTCAGTTAATTATGGCAGCAATAAAATGACGCGTTAATTTGCATATTGTCGTGGGACCTTCAGTGTCGCTTTTATAGTAAGAAAAACGTGAGCGATTGCTTTTCGAATTACCGTGTATCTACAGCTATTTTAATGAGGGTGTAGGTACCATCAGGATTTTTGACTTCGGATTTGCTTCTCGTTGTATCCATGTGTATCGCCACGTGGGGGGTACACACTCTGACCAGATGGGGCAGCCATTCATACTACGCAGTGTCAATCTTTGTCAAATATGTGTTTTATTTCAAGACGAAAACTGAACGTTGGTGATTCACTTCATAGTTACGGTAAGGTATGTTTGGAAGCGGAAGTGGTCATGTTATTTTGGTGGCGTCTGACAAATCTGGTAATTACTATTTAGTTACTTATGTCAAATTAGCATGGCAAGTCACACGATTGAGCGGGACGTCCAAATGATGAAACTTTGTTTTCAGAATGATTTTTCGTCAATGCAGACATTGCGCCTATTTTAGTCCGCACTTTTTTGAAAAAGACGCTGGTGAGACCATCAATTTTCTTGGGATAATATCTGCAATATGATAATATCTCTTTTTGGCTTTCTTCAGTTCAACTTTTACATATCGGAAGGAAGTTTGACTACATTTGGCTAATGTGCTCGAATGCACTATCGTTAGGGAACAGACCTAAATGTTGGCATCCAAATATGGACTGTTTGATTTTGCAAGTCCAGCTTTAGCTAAATGTTACACTGTCAACTGTCTAAAGTCTTTGGAGAATGTAGTCAAAAACAAACTTGGTTAAATGGTAGTAGAAAAAAACATTTTTTATACGGTTACGTTATGTTATGTTAAAGTGGCTCTCGATGCGGAAAACACTCAGGCCGTTAGTCGACCCATTGTGCGTACCACTGATGCTTAGGGGTTCCTTAACTGGTTACTCATGTGAACCATTTGCTTCCGTTAATAAAGCTGAGAATATTAGCAGCGCTGGTGTAGCATAGATCACTAAGATCATTGAGGTAGTTTCCTAAGTACGCCATCCTTAGATTGGATAGGGCAGGGCAGCTGCACAGAAGGTGGGTGACGGACTCATCCTCCTTCTAGTCTATGCAGCTTTTGCGAAAGTCATTGTATGGCAATTCAAGGCTTTGCGCGTTTCTGCCCAGAATATAATGACTGGTAATGAAATTAGCAACCAACGAGATACAAGTTCTGTTTAGTCGCAAAAGCTCCTTGGATCTTTTAGTATCCAGTTTCGGTCTAGTAAGCTTGGCAACGTCGCAATATCTCAGATGTTTCCATCTATGGTTTGCTATTCTTGTTGCGTCCGCATTAATGATTTGTTTAGCGTAAGACAGCGGTGCATGCACGTTTAACGTTGCACTAATAAGCAGTTTTTAAGGATGTTGTTGAGTGCTCATCACAGCATCTGACAGCATAAATAGTGAAGAACGTTTCCATAAAAAGCGATCGCACAACTCTTAGGCTGACCTTTATGTCATTCAACTGATGATTGATTATGACGTTCAGTTATGCGTTTCCTGCATTTTCAAGACTTAAAATGATCACTTAAAGTATAAATTTTAGTGTAATATTTGCACCGCAAGGAATAACACAATTTTGTTGACCACTATACATCATACTACACTTATAGGGGCCATACACGACCCAGACATGTCGTTGCAGACCTGTTACCTGAATAAACCTGAATAAATACCTAAGTTGAAAATATACAGCCCCATTGTACTATTCACGTGAATCGTAGAATCGAGTCCCTTTGACCCTGCCTTTCCATTCTTCTTTCCATCTGAACTTTATGCTTTGGGCTTGATTAACATGTGGTATTAACAAGACGGTGCCACATCGCATACATCCAGGATTACAATGGAATTACTGCGAGACCTCTTTCCACAACAAGTTATTTCAAGAAATGGTGATGTTAATTGGCTTCCACGGTCGTCTGATTGGACTGCTCCGGACTTCTTTTTTTGGGGATATCTGAAAATCAAGTTTAATGCAAACAAACCAGCAACGCTTGAGCAACTCAAACAAAATATTCGTGATGAAATTAATGAAATACCGCGTGCAATGTGTGAGAATGTAATGAAAAATTTGCCCAAAAGGGCTCGCATTTGTGAGACTAACAGAGGCCGACATTTACCTGATATTGTATTCCATACATAATTGCCGACATTAAATAAAACATTTATAAAAATGAGTATAATATAATATATTTTCTTTCATTTAATCAAAAATTATAGACAAGCAAAGTAGTATACCTTCCCGGCGGAAACTCTGTATATTTATAGGTATATACAAACAGGTATGGATATTCATTGCGGAACTTATTGTTATAAATTGGTCTCTGTGTGTTCTTTTACACCTAAGAATTAATAATCTTTATTTACAAACAAATAATCCAGCAATAAATTAGTTTTTACTTACATTTAATCAATCACCAACCAGACAGACGATCCATTTAGTTTCAAACCCGCAATATTTGATATGCGGATCTGAATTTTTATACACAGAATAAATGCCTTCATATGAATAAAAGAATACCGCGCAGTATTACCGACGTTACCGACATTAACGAGGTGAATCTAAATTCAATTCGAATGAATAGTAGAATAGTGTTTAAGCCCAGTGTTTGTGAAAATTGATGAATAGCAGAATAGGGCTCATAAGCAAGTATGTCCACTATGTTTAGTGCTTAGTATTATTAGTGGTATTCTGCAAAATATGGAATTCGAAGGTGATGTTTCTTGTAGCTTGGATCAAACTTGTGAACTTTTTGCAAAGTTTTTTGAATCAGTTTTTGTTGTTCACACGAATCTTAATCCATTACTTGATAATGATATAAATGATTCTAATACTTGTTTGGGATCACTCTATCTTTCAATTGATGAGGTTCTGCAAGGCATACAAGGTATGAACTCTTCTCAAAGCGCTGGCCCTGATTGTATTCCCTTTGAATTTTTTAAGCAATGTAATTTGTCCTTGTCTTTTCCTTTAAAAATAATTTTCAATTTATCTCTAGCTTCTGGTGTGTTTTTAGATGAATGGAAATATTCATTTATAACACCCATATTAAAAGCCGGATCCCGACAGAAAATTGAAAACTATCGTGGAATATCTAAGCTCTCCGCTATTCCAAAACTTTTTGAGTCGATTGTTACAAAAATTGTTATTTTACAATCAAGGAACAAATATCACTGCAACAACATGGATTTGTATCTGGTAGATCCACATTAACCAACTTGACGCTTTTTACGAAATATCTTTTTGATTCTGTTGAGTCGGGATATCAAGTTGATGTAATTTTTACCGATTTCAAGAAAGCTTTTGACACGGTATGTCATGGCATTCTTATAAGCAAACTAAGATCAGTTGGCATTCATTCGATGCTTCTTAAGTGGTTAACAAGTTGCCTCACGAACAGAAAGCAGTATGTAAAGATTGGTTCTTCTCAATCTAGACTAATTGAGGTCTCTTCTGGTGTCCCCCAAGGTAGTCTAATATTGCTCTTTAGTATGGTGTCCTATATATGCAAATTCTATAACACGTCTTGAAAGGATACAAAAATCCTTTACAAGATTTGTTATAAGACAAATGAAATGGAACCTTTATATAATGCCAATCCAACAAGATGTGCCTTAATAGGATTAGATGCTTTAGAAAAAAGGCGAAGTGTTCATTGTATGCTGTTTATTCATGATGTTTTCTCTTATCGCATAGTATGTCCCGATTTACTTCAACATTTCAAGTTTCGAGCCCTAAACATTCTTACAACTACGGTCTTAATGAGCCAATAACGAAGTGTATAAAAAAGTTTAATTCTCTTTGCAATGAAATAGATTTATGTGATGATAGATCGAAATTTAAATTATCCTTATTGAATATAAATATGTCCTAAATGATAATAATGCTGAATATTTTATATAATTTTTTGAACTGTTAAAATATTGAATCCTAGTCTTTTAGAGTTAAGCTCGGTAGATGAATAAAGAATAATAATAATAATAATAATATATTTTTAAAAGCAAGATTAATCGACTTATGTAGGAAGGAAGACAGCTTAAAGGGAGTCCAAATTAAATTACGTAAGACAAAAAAGAAATTGCTTTTGAATGCTTTCATAATTCTTGAAATTATAGATTCGTACACCAAACAGGACTACAATATTCCCAAACTGGTTGGACTAGAGAACACTATATAGGGGCATAGGGGTCCTTAAATTCTTTTGAAAAACGTTTTATAAGTCCCAACGGGCATCTTGCCTTACTGACAATAGAATCCAAATGGAGGTAAAAGTTGAGCTCCTTGTCAAAGACGACTCACACATAATTAAAGTGATCCACACTTTCAACAACTTTATCATCAATAAAATAAATCCTTCCATGTAGTAGGCCAATCGCGCTTTTCAGTGAAATTAAAAAGCCGCATATGCAAGCTCTTTGTTGGCACTCCTAGCTTTCACCATCATTAACCTACGCATTTGAATTTACATCGCATCCAGCCTTTTCCAAGTCAGGCGTTGTAATGTATCAACTTTTCTCAAAATACAACATATGGTATAGCATTTTCTTGCAGTTGCATTCATATAGAAATTAATTTTCTTTGAAAATAAGGATACAAAACGGGTATACATGCTAAAAATAGCTAACGAATCATTTACTGTTAGCTACCGCTAATACCTTATCCTACGCAACGAACTTTGAACAAAGCAAGATTTGTTTTCTGTTTAAATAATTATTGAGAGTGCTCTTAAGAATTTGTGACATTATCCAAAGATTAACCAACGGCACATATAAGAAGGATGTACGACACTCTCGTAAAAGCAAATGGGTGATCTCTTACTCTGTTTATTTCCAATGATGCAACAATACAGTCGACTCGTTGGTTTACCTGAGGCGCTAAAAGCAAAACATAAACCGCGTAAGGGTTACTACATACTGGCGGCTGCAAGGAAAGCCACAAAGGACTTTTGTTACACCTTGCTGCGGTATGTAAAGAGTGTTAATTGTAATTTTTATTCATTTTGCAAGCATGGATATATTTGAATTGAAGGATATGTCTGATGTTGGGTGTTAAATTGTCGTAATAAATGTTTCTATAGACACAGTGATAAGTTGCCTTAAAGAACTGTCATATTAACTGAGGCAAAAACAAAGTCCGTCACGATTCACCTAAGGGAGTACCAACAAAATTTAAAATCTATTTATTAAGCTTTCTCGAGCAGAGTTAACTTTTTTGTTTGTTTTTGCAGTTAGAATCACAAAATTATACGTACGTACCTCTGTAATTGGACAGAATAACATCGCCACATCTTGCTGGATATAGATTGTCCCATTTAACATAGGGGGCAATGCCAAATGTATTTAAAAGGTACGCTGGTACACTTTGACATCACAAACGTCTTTCTTTTAGTTATTGCTGGGGCACTGCTTCTCGACATTTGTAACATTAGGTTCGACACAAATAGACAAAAGAGTGTGGGAGGTTTCTCCGCTGGACCTTATTTTCTAGAAATGAAGACTTATTTTACTTAATATTCCATTCAATCGGCGCATATAGTCGATCTACCATCTATACGCAATCAATGTTTCTCCGCCTTTGTATATGTTTAACTGTGTTAAGCTGTGCAGACCAGTTTTCGACACTCTATCGATACAAACTGCACCAAATATCACCCGAAGAATATTTTTTTCAAACCTCCCTAAATGTTGTCAACCGCTTTCGGCAAAGTTTGTTGGTTGATCAGGGTCTTGCACAAAACCTCCTTTTTTCAGTGACAGAGATCTTCCCTTCCCACAAATGTCTTCTAAGCCCGAGAGAAAAGAGATTGACATAAGCGATTCTAGAGTCTTGATCCTGCGCCGATTTTATTTTGTTCAGTAGATCACAGGTTCACAGAGTCTTTCGCTACTTCGAAGTCATACCTGTTCATCGTAAACGATTTAATAAATCACCAATGTTAAGAGTCCTTCCTCGATCGTTATACATCGTTTTGTCCTCGCATTGATAGCTAGACACATCTTTGATGCATCCGATTCAGTACCGACAGCTTAGTTTTAAATCGACCGCTAACGAAGGAGTGTCTATTAAAACTCTCAGCTATATTGCTCCATGTCCTTTTTGCAAGAAGAAGGTACCGAATATATAGGCATAGAGTGGTTCTGTGTTATAGAAACGGACTGATGTCGAATTAAGTATATTTTGATACTATTCAGTTCGATTTGCAGAAAAATTCGACTGTTCTATTTAAAGTTGGAAACGAAACGTGCTTGGCAACAATAGTCCTGCCCACGTTTCACATAAAACTTTCGTTATAAAAGCCAGATAAATGCTATGAAACCTTGCAGAGAAAAATGCTTATACCTCAAAAACTATCTGTCCCCCGATCAAACTCCGCAGTTTCACAACAAGGACATTACTGACACGAATTAAAACACTTGTTTCTTACTTTTAAAATTAAACAATATTTATTTGGAACTATGTCCTTTATTATTGAAATACTTTTTACTAATTCTAAAAGGAGCTTAAGGCTACTATGTAGTTACAATAAGACTGTTGATAAATTCATCATACAGTCGTATTTATATACTTTTCTTATCTATCTACAAGGAGACCCAAGCGTACAATCGTCTTGCTTGATAATGAAGAAGAGATAATATTCCAACATTGTATACAAACGATATTATCTCTTTTACATATGTTATCATTGTAGCGTTGTGTGCAAGACTGTACTAGAGACTAAAGATATCATTGAATACAAATAATGTTATCTTTTTTCTCAATATGTTTTGCTATGGATACTTAACTCCCCCCCTTGTTAAACGAAATCGTCCCGATTTTTCGACGCTATTTTTAACATTTCTCTTTCATAAGTTTTGTTATATGCGTCAATCTTTTTTTGTTTTTGACGATCTGTTATACATTGTATAGTTTTTATCATTACGTACGTAAATGCTAGAATAACAATCAGTGTTACAATTGTGTATATAGTTGATAATATCGGTTTTTCTTCAAAAGGAATAATTAGTTTTTTTAAAGTATCTATGTTATCGAATTTGTACATTGTATCTTCTTTAATTATTTGGTCGATGTAAGACTCTGAATTATGATTTCTTAATATAACTTCTTTAATTTGCTTATGCATGTTTTTGTATATTTTATCGTCTAGATTTATAGTATTTTCATAAGTAACTAAGTTTATACCATTAATTGTTTGATTATTTAACTTATGCTTACCGCTTAATAACATAACACCGGATTCAATTTCTAAGTCGTAATCGTATTCTTGTTTAATGTTGCATTTTGAAGTTATATTCTTTAAAAGTGGAATAAGACAATTTTCTTCTTCAAAGTTAATTTCACAAATGTTTTTACTTAGATGATTTTGACAATTTCTTGTTCTTAAATAAGTTTGGTTACATAAGGCAATTGTTTTATCTGTAATGATTTTTCCATGTTTTGAATTTAAAGGTGTTACTTTATACAATTTACATGATTTAATTAGAACTGGATATTTATATATTGTGATGAAGAATTCATCAGTTCTAGCTAATAATATTTTAGAGTACTCAAGTATATTTATTATGGGTACTTGAATTATTTCATGTTGAATAATATTTTTAATGTCATCTAAGTCTAGGCTTTCTGATAAATATTCATTATTTTTTGCTGCATTAATTGTTCTGGTCAATAATAATAATTGTTCGTACACTTGTTCTATTACTAAATGTTCTTTAAGGCTCTGACCTTCGAATTGTTGCAAAATTTGTTCAAATCTAGAATTTATAGTTTTTTGTTTATTATTGTTTTCTATGAGATTATTTATACTCGTTTCTATGTTAACTAAGTCATAATGGTCAGGATTACCAAACACATATTTGAAAGCTGTTCCTAAAAAGTTAATTGATCTAGTATGCCTAGTATGTTCTTGTAATTGGTCTGCTAAATTCTTAATTTTACTTAACCAAATTTTTTCTTCTTGTGTAGGTTGATATTTACTAGTTACGATATTTACGTAAGGTTGAAATATCGAAGTCAGGTTGGTGGCATGTAACAAATAAGTTTGTTCTTTGAATAAATACACGTCATCTGTTTGCGTAAGTATAAACTTCTTGTTTAGTAACTCAGTTATTTGAACGTTTCCTTGCCCTTCTTGACTCTGTACAATTCCTAGTAATGTTAGGAATATTAATATTTTCGTCATCTGAAAAATGATAATTCTTTATGTTATCCTTGTGAATTTTTATTCCTTCTTTAGAGATTACAGTGTCTCCTTTATCTTCTTCTACTATTCTTGTTATGTATCTGGCGTTAGATTTCTTTCTAAGACCTGTGATTCTTACCATTATCTTATCTCCTTTTTTATACTCTCTGTGTCGAGTTCCTTTATTTAGACGTTCGATCACTTTTTTGGATGCTGAGTTTAGTTTATTTATTATAATTTCACTATTGCTATATTTATTTTGATTAAAGAAAATGTCTCTAGGTTTCAAACCGGTAACTGAGTGTATAGAATTATTTAATTCACGCACTGTTCTAAATATTTCTTCGATAAGTCTTGTTTTATTCTGAATTGTGAATATTCTAGACAGTTCAGTTATTGTACCGTTTACACGTTCTACCTGACCGTTCGCTGTCGATCTGTATACTGGAGTTTCTACTTTAGTTATGTTGTATTTCAAACACATTTGGTTCACCATTTCTGTTTTGAATCCCTTCTCGTTATCTGTCATGAGTCGTTCACATTTTGGGAAATAATTAGATAAGACCTCTTCCATAACGTCGTACAGTCTGTTTCGAGTTTCGATTTCCCGAAGGATTGTATATTTAGAATACTTATCTACTGTTACAAGGAAAGTATACTTGTCGTTGAAGTATATGTCCATATGAATGTGTGTTCCCACATGTGTTGGTATTTCTGAATTATTCAGAGGTTCTCTGATAGGTTTTCTTTCATATTTTCCAAATAGACATGCTATGCATTTTCTGTTGAAACTCTTTGCTTGTTTATTTAGATCGGGCCAGTAATATTTCTCTGAGATTTCTTGTATATTGTTACGTAACCCTCGGTGTGCTCTTTCGTGAGTTACCCTTACAAGTTTTAGTTGTTCCTCCAAATTTGTCACGTCTTGAAGTTTTCTTGGTGTGAATATAAATCTTACTAGTGGGAATTCTTTTTTTATGTTTTCACCATATTTGTATATGTTTTCAAATTTCGTATGCAAAGCTACAATCTTTTGGGGTTGTATAACTTCTTTCATCTGCCTTAGTAAAGAGTCTTTGTCCTTAAACTTTATTATGAGTCTTATTTTGTTACTAAAATAGATTTGTGTTTCGATATTATTTGTTATATCTTCAATAAGTTCGAACTGTGCAGTGTATGCATTAAAAGGCTGATTCACAGTTTTTATTATATCATTAGAAGAACTTTCAGCTGAATGTGCTGTTTCTATGGTAGAAGTATTTATGCGTTGACGTGATAATGCGTCAGCTACAAGATTTAGGTTTCCTGGTTTATAAACTAATTTTGCTCCAAAGTCTTCAATGATTCCCTTCCAACGTTTCAGCTTTGTGTTGGGATTTTTTTCTGATACAGAATATATAAGGCTCTGGTGATCGGTATATATGGTTAAGTCTGCTATACCATATATGTAGTTTCTGAGTTTTTGTAAGGACCATATGATCGCTAATAGCTCTTTCTCGTTTGTGCTATAGTTCTCTTCTGTCTTACTCAGTGTTCTTGACAAGAAGTGTATAGGTTGCTTATTCTGACTTAGTACGGCTCCAATAGCTATGTTGGATGCATCAGTAGTAAGCTCGAATGGTTTACTATAATCCGGTTGAAAAAGTTCGACTTGTTCTTTCAAATAATTTTTTAAAATTCTAATCGCTTCTAATGCTGAATCATTCAGATTTAACTTAATATTTTTACTTTGTTTTTTGTTTACTTTACCGTTATCTCCTCGTAAATATAATGTCAGGGGCTTGGCTATGCTTGCGTATCCTTTTATAAACTTACGATAGTAACCTGTAAGACCTAAAAATCCTCTCAAATCCTTTACCGTTTGTGGGACTGGAAAATTTTCTATAGCTGCTATTTTCTCAGGGTTCGTAGTGATTCTACCATGTCTGATTATGTGACCTAAGTATTCTACTTCTTCTTGAAAAAACTTACTTTTCTCATCAGATATTTTTAATGTGGCTTTATTGAGTACGTCGAATACTTGACTTATGTGCTGTATATGTTCTTCCTCAGATGAAGAATATATCAATACGTCATCAATGTAAACGTGTACGAATTTACCTACAAAGTCTCTCAAAATGTCGTCCACGCATCTCTGAAATATGCTTGGTGCATTTTTGAGCCCGAAAGGCATTCGTTTAAAATGATATTTTGCGCCATTTATAGCAAAAGCTGTTTTTTCTTTATCATCTGTTTTGATTTTAATTTGGTGGAAACCTGACTCCAAATCTAATGTTGTAAAGTACTTGGCTTTACCTAAATTTTGAATTGTCATGTTGACATCCGGAATGGGGTATCTGTCTGTTACAGTGTGAGCGTTAAGTTTTTGGAAATCAACAACCATGCGCCGTTTTGGTTTTCCTTTTTCGTCCAAACCTTTTTTAGGTACTGTCCATATGGGACTGTTATAAGGACTATGGCTTTTTTCTATTATATCGTCATGTAAGAGTTTCTGTATTTCTTTGTTTACGAATTCGTTATCTGCTATGGGATATGGATATTGTTTAACATAAACCGGATTATCATTGGTCGTCCTAATGCTTGCTTCTATAGTATCTGTAAAGGGTAACGGTCCTATGCTGTTATTAATCTTCATCAGTCTATCTATGTCTGCTTTATAAATATTATTTTCCCCAATTATGTAATTAATTTTCTGAATAGATTCGACACTGCTTATGGTAGTTAGAGTCATATTACTGAAATTTATTTCCGCGTTTAGAACTTTAAGTCCTTCATATCCTAATATCATATCAAAAGACTGAATATCCTCTAATTCAAAAAATGTTATATTTTTCTTTAATATCCTAACTACTTTCTTTGTATCTACCATAGAATAACCATGCATTGTTTTTATTTTTATAGGTTTAATTTTAATTTTTTTGCTAGAATCGCATTTTCTATTAATGTAATTATGGGTTGCACCAGTATCAATAAGAATTTTATAAATTTTCTTAGAAATAGTACTAGTTAAATTTAAGCAGGGCAACCCGTCTACTAGTTTAAATGATCTATTCTTATGTTATTATTTACCATACATTCCGTTTCATCTGCTTCTGCATATGTACTGCTGACATCGTCTCTGCGTTGTTGTCGGGAGTTATTTACTCTCTGCTGCTTGAAGTTCTGCTGATAAGATCGTTGCGGTCTGTTGTGTGTGTTGAAACTCCCGCTGTGTTCACGTTTCGCTGGTGGATTATATACATCGGGTTTGTATTGATTCCAATTTTGTCGCTGTGCATGTACAATTTGTCTCGAGTTTATCTCCATCGGCTGTGGTCCTTGATTGTGTTGCTGCATATTATCGTATTGCTTCTGGGGTTGATAATTCGTTGTTTGGCTCGAATAATTTGGTCTTCTTTCGTTTCTGCGTTCATGTGGCATATTTTTGTGGTGCTTATCCTGAGTGAGATGTAAATGCCTGTGCACATTATCATGTTCTATTCTGCGAGCAATTGCGAATGCGTGTTCTAGATCATTTATTGTAGCTGAATATAATGATCCTCTTGTAAAGTTGTCACTCATACCATCAATGAATATACGAACTGCGTCGTCGTTAGCATTTTTAATTAGTCTGTCGATTATATTCGGCGGATCACCTGACATAGTGATTTTTGATATTATTAAATTGAGATTTTTATTTATCTCGTCGTGGTATTCAGACAGTGTGCTTCTTTTTTGCGTGATGGCTTTCATCATGTCTTGTAGCACGTATAGAGGTTCTTGATTAGAGTACGTATAATCTAATCTGTTACGTATCGCCTCAAAATTAAAAATTGTGTTATAATTAGTTAACACATTCGCGGCTGCACCCTGTATTTTACTTTTCACTATAGTCAATGCTGCTGCGTACTTACTGTGTGTTTTGAAGTTTTTAATGCTGTCCATTAATCTGGATGCTTCTTCGCGCCACGACCGATAATTTGATTGATCGCCGTTGAAAATAGGTAGGCTTTTAAATGCGTCTAACTGTATTTCACTACCATCTGTATATGTGGTTCTTATTTCCTCTAGCACAGGTATGTTTGGTACTATGCCTAATCCAGATTTTACTTCATTTAGTTTTGTTTCTAAATTAGTGTTTATTTGATTTTGGTTAGTTATTATTGCTGCTAACCTTGCATTCTCTGTGCGTGTGTGCTCTAGGGTTTGTGTTACTGTGTTGCTCCTGGTTTCTAAAGCTTCTAATCTTGCCATTAATACTGCGAGTTGTTCCATTTTGAACTCGTGTCTGTTGTCGTCGAATTTGTGTGTTTTTTTTCTCCACATATACACTTTCACTGAATTGCTTTGCTGCTTCGTACGAAGAAGCTATATTTGTACCTGCTATGCTAGGTAATTCTTGTAACCGGTAACGCGAGTGTTCTGTTTATACTAGATTTCACTACTTGTTCCCGAGGTCCGCTCGATTGAAGTTAAAAAGTATATTTAACCTCCTGGCAGGATCGCCAATTAAAACACTTGTTTCTTACTTTTAAAATTAAACAATATTTATTTGGAACTATGTCCTTTATTATTGAAATACTTTTTACTAATTCTAAAAGGAGCTTAAGGCTACTATGTAGTTACAATAAGACTGTTGATAAATTCATCATACAGTCGTATTTATATACTTTTCTTATCTATCTACAAGGAGACCCAAGCGTACAATCGTCTTGCTTGATAATGAAGAAGAGATAATATTCCAACATTGTATACAAACGATATTATCTCTTTTACATATGTTATCATTGTAGCGTTGTGTGCAAGACTGTACTAGAGACTAAAGATATCATTGAATACAAATAATGTTATCTTTTTTCTCAATATGTTTTGCTATGGATACTTAACTCACGCCGCGTGCCTGTGACATGCTCGAACTTATAATGTGCGTAATTGCGCTATAAAACACCTGACTATTGCACATTTAATTAAATGTGTTATTGGAATTCGCGCAAAAAAAATAGCCATTAGCGTGACGTAATATTAGACACTTAAGAGTCTATTTACGTCCCAGTTAAAGTTAGTGCCACTAACAATACCCGCCACTTAGTCATTTCCTCTCCAGTTATTCAAAAACAACTCTTATCAACAGATATACCAATTTTACGTTAATATCGAACAATTGTTAGAATAAATTTCCTTCTGCAACATCCATAAAACATAGTAAAGCAATAAATTTTCGAGATTATTTTAGTCACTCATACGCCACCGAGTCCGGAAAAGGATCAGCTGTTCTTTTTAAATACAAAAATTCCCACATGTCCATGTAGTACCTATACGACTGTGTATTTCATCATAGAGCATTTTAATCCTTTCTTCTTGATGTCACAAAAAAAGTTCCACACATTATACTCGTATGTATGTATTTGTAATGTGTTGGCAAGAAATAATGTGCAGAAGACAGCGATACCAGCAGGTTATATGCGGCGGTGTTAAGACCAAGAGTGTCAAAAGTTAACCAGTTAAAATATTAGAGAGCAGAAGACCCACCTACACACGAAAAGCTCTCTACATGTGAGATGTGACCCGCATGCATACATATAAAGCACACCTCCGTGCAAACACTCTTACGTGTGATAGGAGTTCGGGGGAATTTCCCAGCAACCAGTGCCCCTTCGTCCGCGTGTGTGTTTCACCTTTTTTTCGTTTTGCTTTTTGGTTTTGGTCGAATCTGGTTCTATATAAGACATCCGTTGAACCATCGAGGATAACCAGTTAACGGTTAAACGTGATTCACTCAACAAGTAAGAACTACCAACTATAAGTGCAGTACTGAAAGTTGTAATAAAATAGAACCACGCAAGGATACCTGTTGCGTTTGGTTAAAGTGTTACATATAGAAAATTGATCGAGAACGTTCTACGAGTAATTTTAACGGTTTTCTTTTCGTTCGTTTGCTTTGAATATTCAAACAGATTTTGTGAATATGTGTAATAAAATAATTTACCTGAGTTTGGTGCTGGTTTTCAGTTTTGCCTGTCTAGCAAAAGGTAAAGGAAAGTTTTTTTTTAATTTAAGTACAGTTAAGAAACAATTTCGATGTGATAACTAGTATGGGAATGAACTTATATTGGGCCTTAAAATCGGACTTTGAGAAACCCTAATTAATAGGCACAGGGTTTTCCGTATTTTTTAGTTAAATATTAATATAAATTGTTTATTAAAACAGTAAGAAACTTTACAAAATTGGTCAACTAGACTAGAGGATGTGCTCTTTTCTGGTTTGTGAATATTCTAGACCCCGACGGGAGCTGGCAATTAGCTTAAATTTGACGACAAAAAAAAAAAAAAAACAAATTATAACAAATTAAACAGAAATTGCTCTCAATTTTGACCAAAAATTAAGGTGTCAGTTCACATATGTGAATAACTCCGTCGGCGAGTCAAAATCGAAGCACAATTGAGAATGTTCTACAACAGCCAAGAAAAAAGGTGTTAAAAACCTGAAAACTTGAAAATTGGATGACGAAAGTCAGACGCAAAATTTGTTCTAGGCTATAGCTAAAATGCTAGTAGCTATTGTTATAATTTGTTTTTTTGTTCATATAACTCATTTATGTAAAAATAAAGTTATAATAATATAAAAAAAACTCATTTAGTAAATAAATAACGCAAAAGCTGGAATAGAGTTATAACTCCCGATTACATTTTAAACTGGCGCAAGCCAAAACATATTTTCCGAACGCTTTGGATAAGACTAAATTAAATTGCAAAAGTGCAAAAGAATATTGGGCTAATTATTTGTTTTTACACCTATGTTTAAAAAATGTATTTGCTCCAAGTTTTCTTCTTAAAGTACTTTCAGTAAAAATGCAGTTTATTACTTCTCCAAGGAATAACCTAAACAGCTCATTTTTTAAGACTGATGATTAGGCGTGCTTGCCGCACACTTTCTACCATAGAATAATGAAGCTCTTGTACCCATTTGTATTTTATTTGTTCTTCCATAAAATATTATGTTTAAACATTTAATAATCCATCTATTATACATATGTATATAAAAAGAGCTTTTCAAGCCCGGCTTTGACCGTACTACACAAAATTGTTTCGGTAAAGAAAATCTACTAAATAATTAATTATGTATATGTTGAATTTTTGACAAATACGATCTCAATGTATATTGATATTGCGTACAAAGTGTATGGAAAATTATTTTTTACGAATTTTCCAATTGTTCCAATATTTTCACCGTATGAGCCTTCCTTAGGCGTAGACAAACACAATAGATATAGATACAGATTTAATTTAAAAAAGTTCTATTGTTGTTTGGAGATTCAAGGGTCAAAAATGAAACAAAAAAGTCCATTATAAAGATATAAAAAAACTAGCTACGGCAAATCATTCCCGTTGATATAATAATACAATCAGCATCAAAGTAAGATCTCCTAAAGTTGTAAATATTAACGTTTTAAGCAGAAACAAAATTAAGAAGACATTAGGGACGTTTGGATTCCTAGTTGAGTTAAATAAAAGTCAACAAGATTTGTCTGGACAAGTTATACGAACACTTTAACTAGCTTCTTTTTTTTCCTCAAATTGTTTCAATATTGAATTAGTTCAAAACTTTATTTAGGAGTACTGATTGACTGCAAGCTGAATTGGAAGGATCACATTCAAACAGTCAAATCACATATGATGCTTGTGTTACGTAAAATGTACATGCTAAGAGCCTATTGCTGAAAAGCAGTAGTTACTCGGCCTTACCAATAATCAAACACTAATGTCGACTATTAGTTGGCTGCCAGTTTAAATAAAAATGTACAGTATTTTTGAAATGGTACCAATAAACAATTTGATCTCGACCTTTACTAGTTCGAAGACTTTCTGTTGAATCTATTACATTTGTTGTCACGCAGAATTTGAATTTCATAATTTGTTTTCGTGAAAAACAAGGTCAGTGGTTTCTTTCACAACGAGGATTTTATTCTAAAAAAAGGAATACATAAATTGCAATTAAATTTGCCCAACAGATATCTTTCAAAGGCTTTTTGAGGCTTATTATAAGCAAAAAAAAAAAAAACACAAAATAGGAAATCCACTAAGTATCCGCCGATCTGTCAAATATCATATGTAAATCAGTAATGCCCCATCATTCGTTTGGACTCAATTTTCGGTACTTTTTATACACTTTCCTTTGATTTCTAATACTTAATTATTGATTGATGAGTTTTTGTTTCGTAATAATATACCTTTCAAATTATTCATTCAATAATCGGAACACAGTTTATTAGAATGCTTTGATGCAAATCAAACCTATTGGTGGTGTAAAGATCACAGTTATTTAATCGTTAGCAAGTGAATATTTTCGCAAATAGAAATAATAGCCTGTTAATTCATTTCAGAAATAGCTATCACGTAGGAAGCCTAAGCATTTTAAGAACCTATCGCTTCCGTTTTTGAATTTCAATTTGCAATGAGACAGTGTTTGCCAAAGTATGTAGAAGTGTAAGAATAAATACAATTTGATATTTTTAAAATTGTGTAGATTGTATTACTTAATTCGGGAAACTTAGAAACCAACAAAATTAAGTTCCCACAGAAAAATATAAATCTGTGGCGTACCTACATTTTTATGGGCGAAAACTGTCACGTTTTCCCCTCCATGAATTCACACATACTACCTACAATTCCTTCAGAAGTTCCTAAATTTGTTAAATTGCTTGTATTTTGCTGAGTGGTGACAATTCTATTCCTATACCTATATTTTCCGTGAAGTCAACCTTTTCACCCCAACCATTGTTTCCTCGTCCTCATTCTCGGTAAACAAACTCCTTTTGCAAAGAGTTTAATAAGGGTTTGGTTGCAGCGCCTCAGGTTCTGAGAATTGTTGAAAAAAGTAGGTCTTCAGGTATGAGCCGTTCAAACTCAAGAAGCAGATATTTTATTCCGTTTGCGACGACTTTCAACAATGTCTTGGAAATATCCCAAACTTATATATAATCATTTTTTTTAGTAAGCATCCGTTCATTGCTTACAAACTATTTAAAAAGGAAAACCAATTCAAAGACAAGAACTAGCTTAAACAAGATAAAACAGATAAAAACACAGAAATATATGCTTCAAGCGTTTAGAAATAGTAAAACAAAATTGCAATATTTTTCAATTTTTTGCATACATTTGTACATATATGTGTTTGTTAGACTTAAAAACCGTTTGCATTGTTGTATTACAACGAATAAATTTATATAACATTTACAATTTACTAAAATTAGTTTATAATTGTAAACGCCCAGGCTGAACACCAGCGTATTTAAATTTGCTCCTACTACGAAATCTAATACCGTGATTTTGGACGGTTGGGCAACACTTGTCTTCAAAATGAAAACAAGGGAGGATCTATTTAGCTAATGCCCGAGATAAACATGACTTTCTCACCATTAACATTTAACCCTACAGTTAGCGATATTCTGGCAACTATTTTTGTTTATTGGTAAAGCTATTTTGGAAAGTCTGGAGTCTTTCCGTAAACTGCCAGACTAAAGTTGATTATTGGTAAGGCCGACTATGATTTATCATTGTCTTGCTAACTCAAAGTTACCATACGGTATCACTTGTTGGGGTGGAGTATACTTCAATAGTTTTCGGACACTTTTGGTAGCACAAAAACGTCTGATTCGACTTATTTGAGGTAAAAATAGATTTACTTCTAGCAGGGTTCTTTATTGTGAATTGCGTATTTTTCCGCTTAGGCATATGTATGTATTTAAAGTTCTGAGGGAATTTTTTAAGCAAAGTGGTAACATTGCAACAAGGAACTCCAGTCTATATAATTTACGTGTAAACAGTTTGAGCCTTGTTGATGTACCTATTGCCCAAAGGACTCATTTTTTTTTTCATTTTTATTATGTGTGTGCGCCTAGACTATTTAATAAACTTCCTGTTTCTATTAGAGCAATCGTCAGTTTTTTCTTTGTTTACTCAAAAATTAAAAGGGTGGCTCTTCACTAAGAATAATGATGAGATTGAATTACTGTTTAGAGTTGTTGCATAAATAATGTTAAGAGCAGGATACTTTTAAAATGGCATTTACAATTCATATCTGATTGTTACCCCACATCAGTTTTTATCTATAAATTTATTTGTAAGGTCGTTCACCACTAACTGTAAAAAGTTACAGAACGATCATTGGATTTAATTGCACAACATTGCATTTCTGCACAATCTTCAAAAAAAAAAAAAAAAAAAAAAAAACAAGCAAATATTCTCCTTAGGATCTTATTCACTCCGAAATCAGAAGTTTTCCCATACATGTTTTAGTTTTCTAAACGAGTCGGTTAAAGTCGATACCAACGAAAAGCTCACCAAACAAATGTCGCAACTCATAACTTAAAATCATTTTCCACAATTAATTGAGGGGCTAATATTATGTTTAAATGTACATACTTAACTCATTTTATTTGCTAATAAATGCGATCATGTGATAACATTAGGAATTACTCAGATCAATGTCGTTTGTTATTCAAATAATTAATAGCAGATCGGTGTAGATGTAGAGTAACATTGACAACTTATTGTAGCTAACAACTCATTAACAAAAAGAAAAGAAAACAAAAACCTAGTTATTTATTGATAGGATTAGGTTCCTCAGTCGTAGGTATATATGAGATATTAGCTTCTCAATACAAATACAACCCCTTAAATTGACCGTAAAATTATAGTTCACGAAAATGATAGGTCAACACAAACGAATGGTGTTTTTGTTTCACACTCCTTTTTTGCTTTAGTTTATATACCACAAAACAATTTAAACTGTTGAGACGTTGCTTATTAAAAATATTATTGCACATTCAGATGGTCGATTAAACTTATCACGTCAGTTGAGTGCGATGCCGAATGTCGAATAGTAAAAAAAAATCCATACAATCAGTTTGTTCTTTAAGTTCTAAAATTTCACAGACTGAAAACTGAAATGCATCTCAGTTTCTCAGTTTCTAAAGTCACGCGAGTCTGTAATGGCAGAGCCATATATATTCTTTTAAGAATGTTTACGGAAACTTTGGATGTTCAGGTAATAATATAACCTGTATGTTTTTTTGAGCTTCGAACTCAGCAAAGCAAAGTAAAGTAGGATTTTCAGCACGCAATTACAACAACTAAGCTCTGTTATTCATTCCTATCAAGAACCACTTGGGAGACATAATAATGTTCACTTCTGAACACCCTTGTTTAATAGGTATGGATCTGTTCGCAGAGTGTCTCTATTTACAGCACATAATAGGCGTTGGTTGTGATTGCCGGAAATGCATGAAGAATGCATAAGTAAACTAAATTTCAAAGTTACAACTGAATATTATAGATACACTGTACTGTTCGAAACTAATTTACATGAAATCATTAAATATTGATGTGTTTGTCTTTGAGATAAATTTTTTGTAACAGATCATCATCAGATCTTATATTCTCCGCTGTTTTTTAATCCAAGAATAGAAGAAAGGATGAATATCCTTTTAATAAAAAAAAGTGTTTTTCCTTGACTGGGAAAATTGCTACAACCTTCCTTACAATCCGACAACGACTAAGAGAACTGCGTTATTGAGAAATTTTCTTTGCTTATATACACAACTTAAAAGTGTTGTTGCGGTCTAAGTAAAACAAAATATGGCTCAAATTTTACAGGTGCTATGTATTTTTAAAATAAATACATACGAATATAAATATTTCCATAAAAAAATCTACAAATATACCGCAAATATATATTGTTCGTCAGTTTTCACTTAGCGAACATCCCCGCGTGGCTTTTGTTTCTTTAGATTTTATTGGTAGTGGTGTACCCACATGATTTCAAGAAGTGAAAAAACTGGACAGGCTGCCAACATTCCAGCGATAAAACCAGCATTCTAAACAGCCGCTGGGAACCGTTTATCTGCAAATTTCTTACTTTACTTTGCTTTGCTGAGATCGAAGCTTCAAAAAAACATACCTTATTATGATTATCCGAGTACCTAGTCTAGCTGTTTTTATTTTGTAAAATATGCAGTTAAAATTCAGTTCAGTTGCTTGATAAATTTCAATATTTGTTGTGGGCACTGTGGCGTGTGGCGCAAGGTTATTGTGCTGGACAACTGAGTCAGGCATTTACATTTTTTTTATCTTTTTATTCACTGCGCCACATCTCGCTAACGTTCAATAAGCATCTATAGAACTATCTATAACATCTATAAACTATAACTATCATAAAAAAAGCTTCAATTATCAGTTCGAACTCGGCATAAAATATCCTTTTCATTTTTCACAAAAATAAAATAAAAAAAAAATCACACAACGCGAATATAAGCCTAGGGTCCATTAACTTCTTGCCAACTATTTATCTATTTTTAAATTTAACAACTAAGTTTATATTTATCGTAGGCAAGTTTTTCCCCTTTATTCACCAGAGTTAAAATGAAATGAAACCCACACAATTTTCAAAATCACAACTTTATTTTAAAAGCATGGCTAATCTTTATCTTTTATAATTACTCGTTGCCTAGTGAGCTGAAGGGCTCACTCTTGGCATACAAAGGATCAAGTAATTCAAACAATAAAGCTATGGCCTCTTGATAAGAAGCCTCATGACATTCTTAAACACAACTCAAACAAAGTAACCAAAAACATGCACATTAGATATCTCTTTCATTGTGGTAGTCACTTTGTTGGGTGCAAGAGCATTTTTTTTTTTTTGCATTGAAATGTTCGCAATTAACCCGTCACCGCCATCGCACATTTTTTTTAGAGAGAACTTATTTTATTCACTTTTTCACATAAATTACGACCCTCATCGAGATGGTCTTCATGCCCATCAACACGTCAAGTGTCTTCATTTGACGACTTGATCTTTTGCTGCATACAAGCTATCGGCGAGGATTTACATATGTCCTTGTGTTTTTATGAACATTATCTGGACCGTGTGCTCTATTTGCGTTTACAGATAATTTCCCATAAAGCAGATAATGTTCCCTACCGCAGACACATGCTCTACGGTATAAACCCTTATGATTAATTGTGAATAACGATTAAGACGTCGAACATTTATCAGCATCATTTGAACACTGAGTATATGATCCGGAGAGCATCGGCTTGCCATTAGCAGAAACATTCAATCACTTCACCAGAATATTTGTCCTGCGATAACTACAAAAAAGAGCAACATCTCAAGTCCTTGGATGCATAATTGTTCATATACCATGTAATTGGATGACATACAGAAAAAAAAAAAAAATCTCACTTCCACTTCACTTTCAATCAACGAAAAACCACAGAGGTGACTACGTAGAACCTTTACAGGTGTCGGGGATATGGTAAAATAATTTGAGCTATCCTCAGGTGGTTTCTGCTTTCAGGTTTCCATCCAGTCGTCACTACCCATGCCTGCAGGCCGTTTATTGCACACTATACTTACATTCGGGTTTTTCCTGAAGGGATTAATTTATGACAGCAATTAAACGACCAGCACACAACGCATTATAGACTCAATAAATTTCTTTGCTCGGATTAGATTATTTGTGCCAAACCGACACAATGTATCGTCAGTTTTGATATGAAAAAGACGAACCACAAATATTTGCCGATGTGCACCGACCGTGGGGCATAATCACCCGCGAGTGAGTTGCCGACAATGTTAATACTGTCATTATTGGCCGAGATTAGATATAGAAACAATTCCCCTGATTAGGCGAAACTCACGCAGTTGATGTATCTTTCGTGCCCCCGTATTTAGCCTAATAAAAATCTTATTTACGACCAAACCTATGAAATGAGATTTGTGTGTCCGAAAAGTCCGTTTTCATGCTTTAAATTCAGTCTGATTTCGAGTAAACTATTGTCAGAGATGATTTTTCCGCAGAAACTCTAGTTCTGAAAAGCCTGAATTTACAATGGTACTGTGCTGTGTTTAATCGTAGATTTTCTGAGTTTATAATAACTGGTTGAGCAGCGTTGCCAGACTGTCAAAATATTTTCCCCCAACTTTTTACAATATTTTATTTTTATAGAAACAAATTTAAAATTTAAAATGCGATTTGGTTTTCCGAATGCAAAACAGTTCTACGAAACTTTGTTGACATTGTTGTTTATAAAATTTACAGATGAAGGTTTCGTAATGAAAATGGCATCAACTGTTCTTTAAAGACTTCTTTTGTAAACAAAAGTAGTCCAATATCTTTGGAAAAACAAATTATTTTCAATACAAATATATTTTTGGAGGTTCGATCTTTTATTTAACAAGATCTTAAAACAACACACACCATTTATTTCATCCTCGATTGTCATGCTCAATTTAGAAAATTTTGATTGTGGACAGAACAGAACGAAGAATCTCAAAGCTACCTCTTTCTTAGGTTTAAGTCACTCCGCATTTCTTGCGTTCGCAGAATGCCTATAATTCAAATTTTTCTGTGGAGGAACATCTTAAGGTTACCAAAAAGGATTAAGTAACGAAATAAAAATAAAACAAAATTTTAAAAAACCCCAGATTTCCCCATAAACAATTTCTACCTCAGATTTCCCTCCGTCGACCAAGAAAAAAACCCTAAATCTGGGTGGGAAACCCCCAAACTGGCAACGCTGTGGTTGAGTAACAGTTTCTAAACACAGTTCACTAATTTAAGGGGCAGTCTTTGTTACATTCGGACTTATGATGTCATGATGAAAGACTCGATATTTCTGTTGGTTAAAGTCGAACGTTTGAGTTGTAATGTTCAAAGTATTAAGTCGATTGGATATCAGTGTTAGCCTCTTCAATTTCTTCACGCAACTCATGGTTAAATGGACCCCAGTAGACTCACCGTCAGCACAGCATAACTTCTGATGCATAAAATCTTTTGAATTTTATATACAAGAGCTGCTCTCCTTTTTTTTAAATAAGCGGTCCAAAAACGGCTTCCGATTGTTACGCGCAGGGTTAAGTCAAGTCCATTTGTTTCGTTTGTGTTTTCGTTTTACTTTTGGACTGCCATGGGCGCAACACACCTCGTCACCTCATTATTAAACAACTCGTTTTGAAAACTGAAAAATGTATGGGAAAACTTTTGTTTTCGATGAAGTTTTCGATGTTTTTGCGAAAACCCGGCTTTTGGCTCGGTGGGAAAAGGGTATAAATGATACATACATACAAACCAAGCTCCAAGTCAAATTTGTAGTCATTAAAAATTATAAATGCCTTATATAGACAGTCTGTTCAATTTATGGTTGGTTTTTCTGCATTATAATTATTTAATAATATATTTTTTAAAAGCATATGATAATAATTAAAAAATTGATATAATACAAACAAAATTTTGTTTTATTTTTTTCTTTTCCTTTCCTTTTTTCGTTTTATATAAACAAACGGCTGCCAATTTATATACATACAATAACGTGTCTTGTTTTAATTTTTTTAATAGTCAGCCAGGTTTTCTCGTTTTTTAAATTAACTTTTTTATTTCAACTTGAGATTACAACAAAAACACCATTGCCCAATTGAAAGAAGACCTAAAGCGCAAGAAGAACTCAATTAGCCACTAAATTAATTAATTCGTTTAATGGTTGTTTTACTGAAAGTTTTTGTTTTATTCGTATTCAAACTTGTTTTTAACAAACATCGAGAAAACGACGTTTTTGTTGTTTAGATCACTCGAATATTGATGTGACGATATGTCAAATGAACTCCAAATTTGACTGTCAAGTATGTGGAAGTTAATTTTAAGTTTTTGTGGATCATCGATACCGCGCAAAACTTAATTACTTACCCTTTCTGATTAGGATCCAGCGTTTGAGAAAATACCATTCAAACGAATTTTTGAAAACAACTTTTGGCATGCTTGCGCTATTACTGGGGCCCAAACAATCCACAGAAGTTTATTTTTCCTATTGTAATGCGTTGCTGTCGTTTCGGGACAAGAGTACATTTTTTTCACTCTTCAATACAGTCTGAGAGCTAAGCAAGGGCTGGCTAAGATATGCCTTACTTTATTCTGGCGTTTAATTAAAAATCTACTAAAAAACGAGTTAAGGGTTCAGATTACTTATTTTCGGTTTACAACACCAGAGAAGTGCATATACATTTTCTAGGTTAGGTTGGTTAAGGTTGAGTTCGATTGTGAGATCGTCACAAAAGACCAGGCACCAAAGCGGGCCCATCGCCATCTCCAGGGAACCATTACGGCTAAGAATCGAATCCAAATCGTCCAAACAATCAATTTCCCTATTCAGAATTTTATTATGGTCCTAACATTGTTTGAGGAACCATTGAACCAACATCCTTTAAGTTATTAAGGAAGTACCTACGTATGTGCTACCTTCTACTCCGAGTAATTGCTTGACACTCGCATAGAAGGCGGGAGATGTCTAGATGTCTTCCGTGACTTGTAGGTCCTCACAGTACCTGCATATATCTATATAAGCTTAGCCTAGTCTCATGGCATGCCTGCTTAGAAGGCAGTGTTCAGAAAGTAATCCTACCGTTAATCTTAACTTTGTTCTACTGAGATTGATTAATACTTCAGACTAAAATAAAATAAATAGTTGGCGCAACAGGTCTGGAGAGTACATAGGCCTAGCTTCTCACAACCATTCGTTTTGTGTGAGTTTTTCATTTTTGGAACGAATGGAAGGGATCTACAGTTTTATGCCGACTCCAAACGGCTAATTGAGAAGCTCTTACAAGACATTTATACTCTCGGATGTTTGTCAGACGTTCGCGAGAGGTAGCGCAGCGGAAATATTCGGAATACTTCAGACTCCTTCCGATTAAAAGCGGCCACAGTGCCTTTGAGACCCTGTGCCCTTCTATAGCTGTGACCATCTTGTGGCTGCTTTATTGGAGGTTTTCACAAAGATATTCCTTGTAGTAACGGCCATCAGGTGGTCTGATACCCTCAATCATTGTATTAAGTGGGAGCTCGGCTCCTTCCTTAGCCAATACGTTGGCCTTTTACATACAAATACCAACACATTTAGTACATATTTTGGTAGACAATTGCCACTAGAAAAATACTTGTTGTAAAAACTTGTAAATATTCTTATAACACAAAAAGTCCCCATCTGATGCCCTTCCTTTTGCTAAGGCCCTATAGTATCACATGATGGATGTTGCAGTGGTTTTAACGCTGACAACGTTTGCAAATGCGCACGGATAGTGTTATATTCGTTACCGTATTGCTTGCACATTTCTTCCCATAGCTGATTGTAAGTGCTCCCATCACCAATTGGCCAATTCTTGTAGATTTGTTCGGCCCTGCCTTGTAAAGCACCCAAATGATGACGCATTTTTTGCGCATTCGAGAACCTTATCTGATTGTGGACATCGGCCTCGAATATTGAGCGAAAATTGGCCCAGTCAGTCTCCAGACCGGAGAAATTGGTTATACGGGGCGGCTCTGACAGTTGAATCTGGATTGGTGGACCACCGTACGGTGCGGAAAATGTGGTTTCTCCTTGCAAGCCTAAATCGGTTGTAGGCAACTGTCTTCGGAGTTTAAATTTAAATGATAAATACTCCTCTTCAGCTTCGGTCAAAAAAGCGGTGCATTCGATTAACTGCTCTTCTGAAAGTTGTCGTTGGCCCAGTAATGACAACTCTGCTTCAAACCTTACCCAAACCTCATCGAGTCGACTGAGACGAGTCATAATTTCGTCAACCGACCAAAGTGCTATTTCTTCATCAGTATGGCAGGTTATAGCGCCCCTCAACGTTGCACGATATAGCCGCATCGACTGTGGCACAGAGCTCATCATCGGTCGTGGTTGCATAGCTTGATTCATGCTTGATTGTGAGTTTACGACTGGTCGGTGCTCAACTTCCTCTTCCTCCATTGCATACGCAGCATCAATTTCCGCTTGCTGTTTGCGTGAAATTTTTACAAATGCACCAGGCACCCCTTCAAGAATAAAAGAAATTGCACATGCAATTAGCGGATTTGCTCTCTGATTTTAACAGTAAAAAAAAAAACTCCAAACTTTAGGATTTATTTTAATATAAGCAGTTTAGCACTGAATTCGAATGTCGTCAGCACAACAACAAAACGCATATTTCTTCAAATTTCTTCGCGAACGCATTTTCGCTCAAAATTTTGGAATTTATTGAAATATTAGCATTTTAGCACTGAATTCGAATGTCGTCAGCACAACAACAAAACGAATATTGAGAGAGGCATGAACAAAATCCAAATTTCTTCGCGAACGCATTTTCGCTCCAAATTTTGGAATTTATTGAAACATCAGCACTCAAAATTTCTGCACGAACACGTTTTCACTTGAAATGTTAATCGCTTCTCCCATTTTTATTTTCTTACCTGGTCCGCTTTGGCTGCACGCTTCATCTCCATTCTCGCTCGAACAGACATCGTCGACAAAAAGCTCATCTACCTTATACATTTTGCTATCACTTCCTGCTTAGTAAAAAGAAAAGAACTTATCGATTTCTTCAGCTATTGATTTTTAAGAAAGGTTAACGCCACATTATGAACCAACAAAATTCTCGCTGATAACAAAAAAGTCTCGATGGACCATGTTCAATACCCAGTTTTACCTTGTGGACTGTATTATATACCTGTTTTCCTTTCCTTGTGAAATCTTGAATAAATGGAAAAATAACCAAACGTCTTCCAGCAAAGCAAAATTATATTATTTTTAAATAAAAAGAAACAAAAGTATATATAGCAAGAAAACTAAAAAACGAAAGCTTAAAAATAAAACCTAAATAACAAGTAAAATTAATGACAGTGGATTTAATTGATGTTCCATTTCTACGCCTATAACTCTTATCGTAATTCGGCGATAACACTAGTTTTAGCCATACGTCAAGCAAAACCGTAAACAATTTTGTTTTTTTACCACTTAAACTTAATGGATGAACTAAATCTTGGTCTGAAAATGGTGCTTATTATAAAGTTAGTTTATCAAAAAATAAGCAAATAATTTTTGAATTTCCTAGAAAAAATATTTATTCAATTTTCCGTACGAAAAAGTTTTTCCGATCATCTTCTCAGTCAATTCAAAAATTTGTTTGTTTGTTGTAATTCTTTTCGTAGGGAAACATTTTTTTGACAGATTTTTAGCTATAACCGCCTAAACGTAAAAAACTCATTTTCATACTGTTCCAGCTTTTTCAGTTGCATTTTAAATTTTACGTATGCATATAACTGAGGCGTAACTCATACCAAAAACAATTTTCATGACATATCTACTTGTGCCAGGGGCCCAGGTGATGAAATCATCCCTAGTCACGTTTGTCTGCATGGGGTTATATGCCAGTATGCGAGAGCGTTTTTCAAATACCAAGCACTTGTGTGGAGAGCACAGAACGATTCGCGATGGACAGTGAAAAGCTGAGACTCAACTGAAAATCGAAAGAATTGCGGTCCAATCTGAAGTGTCGGTTGTCAGATAAGGAAACGTCACTTGTGTTATTTTCTTTTTAAAAATAACTTCCATCACAAAATGTCGTCGCCTTAAAGTCTTAATCTACTCTCCTGGGAGTTAGTTTTGTTAAGAACCCTTTTTCGCTTTATCCTAGGCAAACACGATGACCGCAGAAACTCATGACATACGAGTGTGTGCCCATGTCCACACTGGCAGTCATTGCCACCTTAGAAACTAAGTGAAAAATGTGAGCAAGCCCAATGTATCCATTCTCCGAGCAAAGGCTGTAAAAAATGTGAAAATTGGATGAGAACAATTCTTTGGAAATCAGCCTGCTGCATAGAAGAATTGAACCCACCTACTCCCGCACACAATGGAAACTATTATCCCCGCTGGTAAGAGAGATGATCCCTAACCGAGAATAGACTGAACCCAGGTGCTGCGCCTTCCATGGTTAAATAAGAAATTCCTTACCCTTTCAATTAACCCAGTATCCACCTCCACAAAGAGAAAGATTGCAACCGAATTTTATTTCGAGAAAGGTTTTATATTTCAATTAGAGAGAATAACGCGGCTAAAAGCTAAACGCCATTGGAATAGCATCCCTGTTGATGTCCTAGCACTAGCGTTTTCGTGTCCATCAAAGAGCTGAGGTGGGAAGTGAAACCGAGTTCGCATGATTATCCTTATAGTGCAATTTGTCATAATTTTTTTTACGCGGCGACACACGAGTGTGCATCAGCCCCATCAAGACCAAGAGACAAGGATATTACTCTTCCTGTATGTTTTTACGGGCTCGTGTATGTGTACACTTTTTGTTTCGAGTTAAAGTGTGTGCATACAATATACTTGTGAAAAAGAAGAAAACTTTTCATTAAGATATTTCAGCAACCTGGATACAACGCAGCTTGAAGTCCCGATAAATATGACCTTTTAAGCACTTAGCACGGACGAACTCCTTGCAAGACATTATTTTTGGTTTTGTCCGAAATTGGCAAACTTTGGGCAGAGGAAAGAGTTCCGTATATCAGCAAACAGGATCAATTTATTTATCACTTCTCATTTATGTTGGGGAAAAGTTATTCCTTAACCTTTTTCCAAAAACCAGTTGTCTGCGGTTGTTTTTAATGCTAACAGATTTGTAAACTCGTAAGCTTTGCGTTTCAGTGGTTCATTGATATTTATGGCACCTCATCCTTTCAGTACTCCTTCGCATATAATGTGGAAAGTAATTAATTGCGATTTGCATGTTTTTTTCTTTTTTTTTTTGCAGGTTCCTGCCTCGAATATGGTCACTCGTGCTGGGGAGGTAATCAAGAAAGTTTTCTTCTTCTTATGGGGGCGGTTGGTGTAATAAATTTTTATTTCTCAATTAATATAGCGCACGGCAAACGATCTGGTGGGAAAATATATCGCTCGATAGATGGCAGTGAAAGTCAACAATCAGATGGGAACAGTGATGTGCCATTAACACCGGACAAAGTAAAGCGAAGTGAACTTCTCAGCATCTTAATGGATAGGGTAAGTCTCTCTATTTGAAGTTTGTTCATTAATGGGTGCGGGTGTGGACATTATTACGATTACCATCTTTCTTTCTGTTGTATTGATTGCTGAAGTCTCTAGACAGGTGGTCCGTTTTTATTTTTATTGAATCCAATGAACTTCATTTACGGGTGCCAACTGATTTATGCACTTCAGTCAGACAGGGTATGTAGCCTCTCTCAGTATTAGGCACCTTACTGAATTTTATCTCTAGGACCTATCGAACCTTTATTGGGATGACTGAAAATTTTCACATTCCTTCAAGTGGGTGTCGGTTATATCTATGAACAATATTATTATTTTGAACTGCGGGGATGTTTAAATTTTGCAAGCCGCCATTTATCTTCGAAAAGACTTTAACATATTTGCGGTCTCAATTTTTTGGTTTCCAGGGTCTCCGCTTTACTTAACCCCACCATAACTATTTTTTTATTATTTTTTATTATTATTAATACTTTCTTTATTCCCTTTATAAACAAATACTTAACAATTTTGTTTAATACCTAATTTTATACTTTTATTCAATAGAGAACAGTTAGTGACGCTTTTTTATTCTGCTGAAAAAGCAGTGAATAGTGTTAAATGCCACTTCGAAAAGGGGGAAATTATTAATCTAAACAAATTTTGTAGTCACTAATTATTGTGGGGTGACTTAAGTTTATGCATCAATTGGGGTAGAATCACGAATATTTTGTCTAGTCTTAGAGCTTAAGCCTGGTACGCTGCTCGAGCTAAACAAAATTTTATCTGGTCTCCAACGTTTCTCTCCAAACATCAGCTAAATTCCTAGCTAAATTTTAACATAAAGCACGCCGTTTCACTAAAACAGCTGTTATTTTAAAATAATTTACTTGGAAGATTCAACACTCTCTGATTTCAACCATTTCCGATTCGATGTACTCTTCGTCGAGGTATTAAAAAAACAAACAAAAAAACACATCCTTGCTTACCTCTCCCATTCTCCGCAATACAAAATTCCAACAAAACAACAGAACATAACAGTCTGTCAAAATTTAGCGTGAGAAAATGTAACGCCCCATTAAATGGGCACGCTAAATTTTGACAGATACAATTTGATAATGTGATTTTGAACGGTTGGGCAACACTAGTCTTCGAAATGTCATTAAGGGAGGATTTTTTTAGCTAATGCCCGAGATAAACATGACTTTCTCAAGATTAACATTTGACAGTTAGCGATATTCTGGCAACCATATTTTTTATTGGTATAATGGGATTTTGGAAAGTGTCGAATCTTTCCGTTAGCTGCCAACTTAAAGTTTATTATTGGTAAGGACGAAATTGTTTAGAAGAACTTACATGGACTACGGACATTTGCTGTGATGTCTCGTTACTGTCGATTAACTGTGCTTAGAAAAATTCCACACGTTAGGTAGTTAGTTCCATGGAAATTCCAAAAAATATTTTGCAATTTAGGACTTCTCTACGTCAATTTTACATTTAAAATTTACCTGTGTTAAAATATTATAAGATTTTATTGATTCATCATTCAGTGGTGGTAAATCACTAATTATTTTTTGCCATTTGAGATTGAAAAGTGGTGTTTGAGAGATTGACCTATTGAAGTGGTAAATTGAGCCAAACAATGTCGCAAATCACTACATATTAAAGAAGCTATAATTAATACTTCTAATTGTAAAATTCAACAAACAGGAAATAGGTTTGTTCGTGTAGTTTCAGCATAGAAATATGAAAATTTCAAATCTCAAAAATCTGGAGAGAAATATCTCAATTTCAAGAGAAGTACCAGACCGGTTTTCTTACAAAAAGTTTAAGAAATGTCATTTTGACATTATCGTAAAATAAACAAACGTTCTCTACGAAATAAGTTGGAATTGCATTTTTTAAGCTCAAACCTATTAAACTTACCATTTTGAATGCGCTGATATGTTCTTCGAGAACTAAATGTTCTAGAAATTCTTCCTTCAATATCGTTGAAGACGAAAATAAATATGTAGAGTTTTTACTTGTCAAACTTTTGAGTTGCCACTTAGGTGTCAGTTTTCATTTTTCAATAAGTCGAAAATTACGAAAAAATTGAAAGAGTGGAAATGAATTTCTCTCTCATTTTTTTTTCAATTTTCTCCGTACTTTCTCAGTAATTTTTAATAATTTTACGTTTGCAAAAAAGTACACGAACACACCTTTTTATATTCGTCGCCGTTTTTAATGCCAAATTACGAATTTTTGTACCAATTCAAGAACAAATCGTTGCGATTTGCGAAATATATCTTATACCTTTAAACGAGCAATTCTTGTATATATATATATTTCTGTGATCTCGAAAACGGCTCTAACGATTTCGCTGAAATCTGGTATATGGGGGTTTTCGGGGGTAAGCAATTGATCTAGATAAGTCTTATGTTTGGGAAAACGCGTGTTTTCGAGTTTTCATGCGTTTTGAGCTTATTTTTCTGACTTTACTGCCTTTTACTCGCCATTATACAAACAATTCTTAATCAATGCAAACAAAAAAAATACGTAGGAGAGCCAACACTTTAATAGTTATTTCAAGCCATCAATCAGCTTTCTATGTCCTCTAGAAGCTGAGCTACAACCTAAAATCTAACACGAAAAAAATAAATTTATTTTCTCAAATCGAATATTATCAGCAGCCGCGGTTCTTGATCGTTGTTCTGCTTTGGGGTGGTTTTGTGGCGCACATCGCACAAGCACGTTCATATGAAAAAAAAAACAGCGACAATGTCTTTCTGAGGAAATGCGCAGATGGATGATGACGTGTGGTGTGGTGATGGACGGATGGTGGAGCAGCGTTGCCAACCAATTTTGACGAAAAAAAGCCTAACTTGAGAAAAAAAGATGCCTTTTTCAATAAAATAATGCCTAAAAAAATTTTTTATGTAAATTGGAACAATAAATCAAAAATTAAACACAAATATAACAAAATTAACAACAACAATTTTTATTTCCAAAAAAAAAAAACTTAAATTATGTATAAATCACAGAAGAAATAGGAACAAAATTCATGACTTTAGTTTCATGAGTAGGTAGGTAAATAGCATTGAACAAAACAAACACAGTTTTAGTCCATCAGATCAAAAAATAAAGAAATATTTGAAATAGAAAAAAGATGCGTTTTTGGAAACAAAAAAGCCTTAAAGCCTTAGCTAATGAAATAATGCCTAAAAGGCATAAAAAGCCTAGGTTGGCATCGCTGGGTGGAGGTGCTGTATATAGTAATTGAGTTCAAGGTTTTTGTTTTAATCTTATACCTTTAAACGAGCAATTCTTGTATGTATATATGCATACTCTGAACTCTGAAGCGTGAGCGGTACCCTCGCACCTTTGAGTATCCAATGCTTTTATTAGCGTTGGAAGTCGCATAAGTAAGTAATAAGTCCGCGTCATAGTAAAGGGAAAAAAGTAAGACATCTACCGGCATTTAGGAGACTTTAAGTTTTTTATATGTTCAAGTTAATATGTATATATTTTTTTTAATTTTTATTGTTTTTAAAATTACAATAAATAGTAATAACCGAGCAAAGCTCGGTCACCCAGATATTATATACATAATTCGTGAATGAGGCTTAAAATTTTATAGTTGGTGATTTTCAATTCTTTCCGTGTTGTAATAAGCTATTCTATTCGACCGCGTGGCTGGTTATTGATATGTCGCCTATAATGTGATCAGTCCATTGCCACTGTGGATTTAAACCTTTAGATTCCTGTCCCGTCCTCTAGTAACTACGTTGGTAAATCCAAAAGAACCACTTATCAATATTAAGTAGTGGTGCATCATTTTTATGCTTTTGACAGGACTGCTTTTGTAGGTTAGGTTACGCTCAAGTAGCTTTCAACAGGAGTCTAGAACAAAACTGTTCTTCCTAGTCGAATAACGCTTATAGATTTTTTGTTCTTGTTCTTGATAAATCGAGAATGTGAGAAAGACATTTGTTGCCGCCATTCATTCAAATGCCAATGTCGAAGTGCAAAGCCGATTGAAAAGCCTATTGTCACTACAAATCTATTGTAACTTGGATGAACAATTCTTTATTACTTTACTGAATGACTAAATCGAATACAATTGGGTTATTTATATAGTTAATATTGAGCGGGAAAATCATTAATTCTCGCGCCTAAATATATTTGACAACTGATGTCAATTCTGACGGATGTCATGTCGAATAACAGGTGCCCCTGCCTAAATATATTTGACAACTGATGTCAATTCTGACGGATGTCATGTCGAATAACAGGTGCCCCTGCAAGCCTACAGGGTGCATCAAAAACAAAAATCCACCAAACTTGGTTCTAGATCATAATGACAACAAAAGCCAGTAGATCGTCGGAATGTGTGGGACAAAATGCTTTTCTAGCTTGCTTTCAAGAAAGAGCAAGTTCGGCAAACATCGATTGCGATCGAGACTTTGTAAACTCTACGGCAATATGCACACGGATGAACTAAATGGAAACTCTTTGTTGGCCACAATTTATTTTTAGTTTTATATTCGGCTTTGCACATGCATTGCAATGGCTCAGTAGCTTAGTGGTTAGTGTGTTGCTACTAAGCGAGGGGTCGAGGTTCGAATCCCGAAAAAACCCAAAATTCCAACTTAGGGTTTTTTTTTTTGACTGTGCCACTCGCCTCTAGCGAACGTCTGACACACATCCGAGAGTATAACTGTCTTGAGAGAGCTTTTCAATAAGCCATTTGGAGTCGGCATAAAATTGTAGATCCATTCCATTCGTTCCAAAAATTAAAAAAACTCACACAGAACGAATGGTTGTGAGAGGCTAGGCTAGGGTCCCTCCGGAACTGTTGCGCCAACAATTTTTTGTATTTTTTTACATGCATTGCAATGGAAGCTCGCATGCAATCCTAGATATTCGTCCATAATCGGTTTGTAAAATGACTAGCGAGTTGGTGACTTGTCATTTGCGAGTTAGTAGGCTGACTGTGAGTGTGGTGAAATAATTATTTGCAGATTTTACTACAGAAATCATTGAAAAACAGTACTAAAAATATTATCATTCCGAATACCGCATAGTGGATCAAATTAGTACCAAATAGTTCAATTGCATTAATGTGTAGTATCGTGTGCGGGAACCTAAGTCCATTGCTCACAAAATAAACGAATTGACCCATTAATGGCTAGTTAACCTTGGCACACGCCGAATAAACGCCCTACCTTTATAGCCGAGAGAGATATATGAAGCCGATCACTGTGTTTGTGTATACGGTCCTCTCTTCAGTTTGCCCAGTCTTCTTATTTTTCCTTCCTTCAACCACACCGCACTATTCGCTTTTGTAATGACTGCACCCACCTATTGTACTCAAAATTATACGTACCACCCACATAATAATTAAATTCCAATTATTCAATTTACTTATAGAACGGCCGAGTGAACACAGATGACGCGATAAATCCGCACGACTTGAGTATGGCGAAAAATGAAAACGAAAACATGTTTGACTCCTCCGAGCAACGACTTAGGAGAAAGCTAAAAGACGCATTTCGAAAAGATGGCTACTTTCACTACTTACCAAAGGCAAACGACTACACCGGACTAAGGAGCACAACCCAAGCCAGCGCCGTGAGACGCTACCAAAGACCTTCTCTAACAGCTGGCAGCAGTACCGATTATTACCAAATCGAAAACTATCCATCCGCCAACATGGACATGGAGTATTTGGACTTGAAATGAGCTCCAAAACCAGAATCTAAATGACCTACAATTTACGCATTCGATCACAACTATTTGAAAAGAAAAATCTAACTATATAAATAAAACACATCTTAACACGAGCAACACTGAGCAGAAGGATATTTTTATCATGATAAAATAATTTTACAGATTTACGTTTTGTTATGTTACGAGTATGCATGAATAAATAATGTTCAAATTTGTTTTGTTTATTATATTGGTGCAGGGCTGGATGTACCAATATTTTTTAAACAAATTGCTGAAATAAAATAAAATTTAAAGAACAAAATTGGAGGTATTTTTTTTTGTTTTTTTTTGTAATTAGTGGGCCCCATCATTCTTCTTTCGATCGAAGGGATTTTAGCGTGAAATTCCACTTTAGTACGACTTTTTAAAGAATTTAGGTAGGCAATTAAAGGAGGTTTTCATTGAATATCCGAAAGAATTGTCCCGAAATTTCTATATAAATGCAGAGCAATATCGTTGCATGTTTCATAAGCATAAGCATAAGCGCAAAATCTGAGATCTGAAAAAGATTTCTGGTGGTCCCAATGGAAAACGGCATAAGATCACTTTAACTCTGATAAGTCAGAAGACCTTAGATCAATTACAGCTTCTCTTAACAATATACCTCGGTATTGGTACATCCATATCAGCAAAGTACGGGCGAGTTCATAACTGCAAAATTGATGCAATTATGAACAGAAAAATACAGCTGCAAGTTTGCATTAGCTTTGCGTTTCCAAAAAAGAGTTCACATATTCAGTAGGTAGTAAAAAAAAAGACCACAATTTTTGTTTACGTTCATTTCTATAAAATTTACTTACTTAAGGTGGTGCTACAGTCGGGGTGAACCTGGGCATCAACCAACAAGCGTCTCCAGCCAGCACGATCTTTGGCCAGCTGTCTCCAGTTTCGCACGCTAAGTTGATTAAGGTCCCCTTCCACTTGCGTGCGCCACCTGAGTCGCGGTCTTCCTCTACTGCGCCGTCCCTCGGGAGTGGTTTCGAAAATCTTCCGGGCTGGAGCATTAACGTCCATTCTCTCTTCATGACCCAGCCACCGCAGTCGTTGGAACTTCATTCTTCTGACTAGTTCAATATCGCTATACAGCCCATACAGTTCGTCGTTGTATCTCCTCCTCCATTCACCGTCTATGCAGACGGGACCGAAAATTACTCGAAGAATTTTCCTCTCGAAGCAACCAAGAGTAACCCCATCCGCTTTTGATAGAGTCCATGCCTCTGCACCATAAAGTAGGGATGATTAAGGTCTTATAAAGGGTCACTTTAGTTTTTTCGAGAGAGGGCTTTGCTATTCAATTGTTTTTTTTTGTGTCATTGCATTGAATATTCATAGCGGAGACTAGGTAGACAAAGTCCTTTACCACCTCAAAGTTATATCTGTCTAAAGAGACATTCTATCCAAGTCGTCGGTGTTGGGTGTCCTTTCTTGATGACAGCATACACTTTGTCTTGCCCTCATTGACCGCCAAACCCATCTTCACCGCTACCTTCATTTCTTTTGGATAAATATATTTAATTTTCATTGATTTTACTTACATATACATATTTTCCTGCCATCTGCCTACAACTCGGCATTAAAAAAAAATTCAGTGCAGAATTGATCGTAATTTGATTGTCATTTTGCTTATTTGAACGCAGATGACAACTGCTTTCTTGCAAAGATTATGCAATTTTGTTTACACTTATGAACACAAAAATTGCAGTGCTGCCGCACTTTTACTTCTATTAACTGAGCCCAAGCCTACATAATTAAGAAGTATAAAAACTGTAAGAAGTTAGCAAACTAAAGATATGCTGGAATGGAATACTAGGTTGTCAAAGAAATAATAAGTACAAAACGTCATGCTTCTTCTACTGACAAACGTAATGCAAAACTCATTATCATATCATTTTCAAATTCAATGCCATTGCTTCCACAACACATCATTCTAAAGAGATGGACAAAGGTTTCACAAACCTACAAATGCCGGCTGTACCCAGTTATAGAAAGAGTATATTGAATATGGATTTCAAGTAAATGACAAAAATTAAAATTCATAACTTGTACAGCGACAAATACGAGTATGTAAGAAACGACTCAAAATAATTACGAATAAACAGGCGAAGCCGATTTAAATGGACCGATGTACTAATTACGGAGTTCCTACAGTAAATCTCTAAGATTCAAACAATGTACAGAGGTCGTTCAACAGTATGAACAAATTTTGTTAGACTGATGCGCATATTTATGGCACCGCATATTACAAGATATAGACTTCTTACAAAACAGCTCAACTATCTTAACGGAATAGTTACCTAGTAATGTCGTTTTCCACTGACATTTTCGCATTTTGCTGTCGGATTTCAGATTTTTCGTGCCCAATAGAACATAAAACGATATTTTTCTCATTTGTGGTGGTGCGTGTTTTGAAAGCTGTTGTTAAATGCAATTTGCGTTTATAAAAATCCATTTAATTTATGTTGATAGTCGTTGAAGCGTCCAAATGTATTTTTTTTTCTATTTTTTACAGATCTGTCGTCTAAAGTAATTAATAAGTTTGACAAATGTTTTGGTTTTAATGTAAGTAGGTGTGAATCTCGCTCAGAAATCGAGATTCGCAAAATTGCTCTGACTCTGAAACAAGTGTTTTTTTTTTTTTGCGGCAATGGAACATGAAATCTGATAGCCTGCTGATTTCGAGAGTAGAAAAACTGCTCTGAATCTGAAAAAAGTGCTTCCACAGTCCCAATGGAAAATTATATTAATTATGGCTGCGTCAGATTGGAAACCGAACTTACATAGTGTAAATTCAGTAACGCATCACTCACATCATGATGCTTTGCAAAATGTTCATTAATGCAAACTTTTGGCATCACTTTCAACGTCAAGCGTTCATTGCAAAGTTGATCAAACTGATGCGCAAACATAACGCAAAAAGGCATTACAGAAATGTTTGATGCGCTGTTGATTAGCCGTCAAAGAAGTAAGAAAAATGCCGGAAGTGAAAGAAAAATAAGTAAATAAACATTTTTATGAGTAGATGACTATGCTTTTGAAAGACAAATTTATAAATTTTTGTTGAACTGTTTATATAATTTTTTTTTCACAATTAATGCGTTCTAAAACTCAAACGAAATATTCAATCACCAACGCATCAGCATAAAACTGAGCATCGCATCAGCATAGCAAATAAGCAGTGATGCCGCATCACTGCGCAAATGTTTGACGTTTCTGAATTTACACATAGTTCCAAGGCAACATACCCACAAAATTGTACTTACTCTACTAAAATAGTTGAGTTATTCTTTACTTACTTACTTATTTACTTTTGGTGGCGCTTACAGTCCGGGGTGGACCACGGCCTCAACCAACAAGCCCCTCCAGCCAGCTCGGTCCCTCGCTAGCTGCCTCCAGTTATGCACACCAAGTTGGTTGAGGTCGTTCTCCAATTGTGCGCGCCACCTAAGGTGGGGTCTTCCTCTGCTGCGTTGTCCCTCAGGGATGAATTCGAAGACTCTTCGGGCTGGTGCGTTGTTGTCCATATACTCCACGTGTCCTAGCCATCTCAGCCGTTGTATTTTAAGCTTTTTGGCCAGGTCAGCGTCGCTGTATAGCCCGTATAGTTCGTCGTTGAATCTTGTTATCCATACTCCATCGTCACAAACTGGACCGAATATCACTCGAAGAATCTTTCTCTCAAAGCATCGCAGAAGATTTTCATCCGCTTTCGACAGGGTCCATGCTTCTGCACCATAAAGCAGGACCGGGATTATTAAGGTCTTATACAATATCTCCTTGGTTCTATGAGAGAGGGCTTTACTTCTTAGATGCCTTCTTAGCCCGAAGAAACAGCGATTGGCAAGAGTGATTCTTCGCTTGATCTCTGCGCCGATGTCATTTTGCGAAGTGATAGTGGATCCCAGGTATACAAAGTCTTTAACTACTTCGAAGTTGTATGTGTCCATCGTGACGTTTTGTCCGAGTCGCCGATGTTGAGAGTCCTTTCTCGTTGACAGCATTTACTTCGTTTTGTCCTCATTAACAGCCAAACCCATTTTCGCCGCCTCCGTTTCGATGCTTGCAAATGCGCCACTGACAGCTCGCCGCGTTTTCCCAATAATGTCAATATCATCAGCGTTGGAAAGTTGTTGAACCTCTGGTGTTGGCTTGTGAGTTTCGTACAATTGCTTCAAGAACGATGTTAAAGAACGTACATGATAGCTCGTCGCCTTGTCCCTTCTTTACAGGATCTTAACTGAAGTCAATCTTTACTACAGGATTTAGTTTTAGGAAGCCTGAGATTTACATGAAGTCCCTAAACTAGTCCCTGATTCTCGAAAACATTATACAGATAGATGGGTGATCAGATACCACTCCGCTTTTGAACTTGCAATTTTTAGATCTCTTTTCTGCGAAGATAATTTTTTTAGACTTTACTGAACAGACCACTAACCGTAGTGTTTACTCGAAGTATATATAAGTTCTTGAATAGCGGTACCCAGGGACAAATTACCCCTTCAAGAATGACAACAACTTATTGAAATTGGTTACCTACAGAAGATGTAGCACTCTGGGTTTCTAGATTATTAAATTTCAAATCTGCATCGCCTAACTTCACAGCAATTTCATGATAATATCACCGACTGAAGTATAAGTATAAGTATATGCACCTATACCTATAACAGAGTTGCGACATTGCACGAATAACAAACAACGTGGCAGCCAACTACCGACCTTCAACCCGATTTCGCAACTTTTGTACCACTCCCAAGCGAACAACTCGTAACCGCATCGACTAAATGCAAAAAAAAGAAGCGTAAAACAAACACAACGCACAACTCACAACTGAAAACACAGTCCATTACCGAATAATAAAAAATAAAAAAAACAGTTTACTGACATTATATCACAAACCTATGCACTAAACATTAAATTAACAAAATAACAAAAGTAACCTACTTAATTCGGGCAGGAATTTGGAAACACGCCACATCTCCCTGCTTGTCACCCAGTCCCCAATGAATCTCTAAATTAACCGTCGGATAAATCGGCAAGATTTTAAAACTATTCTTGTAGATGTAGGTTTCACCCGCTTTCAACGGGCAGCCGACCTTATTAACACCCTCTGCGTCGAATATATTCGGACAAGCACTTGTCCCATAGACGCCAGGGAATGGCAGAGGAACATCCAAAATAATGCCCTGTATATCTGAGTTTAACTCCTCGAAATCTCTGGTCGGAACGATCTTCATTTCAATGCTCACATCTGTATTGCGTTTCAGTGTACACTTGTTCTTCGGACAACCGGAAATGGACACTTCATCTGGTTCAAGTTTTTTCGCTGAATCTGTAAGCGAAAAGTCGTTAGAAATGGTTTTGTTTATCATTTAAGTTCAACTCACTCTTGGGACACTTTTTCACTTCTGTGGCTTGAATAGATGCCACTAAGGCCAACAGACAGACACTTTTCCAGAAATACATCGTTGAGATTCTGAAAGTACATTTACAAACAACTATAAGTAACGGACTGGAGATAAACCGGACTAGCTACCACGGAAAATCAATATCAAATTAAAGTTAAATTAAATAAATCGCAAGACAGCGATCAGTTTGTCTGACAAGATAACACTTGAGTCAGTGGCTCACAGCAGGCTTAACTGGTTTCACTATGCCCAACTATCACCAAAAATCAAAAACCCGATAAGCGTTACGCAAGACGGCTGTTGCAATCAATGCAGGTACACATTTAGGCAACTAAAGTTAAAATAAGTATCTAAAACTATTTGAAAATTGACACATACCGAGGACAGAATAATTATTAGCACTAATCACTTGGCTTCCTAATTTCAAACGAATAAATCGATTCAATGCGGAAGGAGTAGTAGCACGACCGTTGGTGGTTCGCGTCTGAGCAACTACAGTAAAAGTGACAAGCCGGTGGTATGGCGCACTAGATTTATATATGAGCTGAGCACCAGCATAGCATTTAAAGTCAAGTTGGCTTAACTCTACTCTACAGCAGATGTACCTAGGTAACAATAGCAACTACGAACTGCTATAGGTGTATCGCAATGCTTTCGAGAAGATAGCTTTAACACTGTCGCGTCTCGCGTCATTGTCGGTCTGTCGGCTGCAGGTTCTAGTGCTGTCGAACGTTCTCACAAGACAATGCGCATTGTTCTGCTTTGAATAGAAATATTAGGTTCATTCGCGTACATAATTATGAGGTTTAAATCGAACACAATCGATAATAATCGATCGCTATCGCACAAAGTTCTCATCAAAAAATGACAGAATAAAAAAGTTAATTTAAAAAACCAAAAAACCTGACTATGTAAAAAAGATTTAAAAAGATTAAAAAAAGACACTGTCAAGTATAACTAGCAGTCGGAGGCTGCGCATATTTTTGAAAGATTGTACAGGTAGTCTCCGATTGTGAGTTAGTTATAGTTGAAAGTGTCTTGTTTTACTCTTTTTTTTAATTTATATTTTTATATTAACATATTTGTTTAGCCTATGAAACTACGGGAAAGGATACAAATTTAATGATACCTCACTCTTCAAAATCTGTCAAGCCGTTTGGGCTACAGCCTACAGGGCGTTGTGCAGGAACGTACATAGAATAGTCGGGTAAAAAGAGAAAATTAGCAAAATAACGAGTAACGAGTATTTCCTCTCTTGACTCGAAACAGCTCAGAGAATTTCAACCGGCTCCGGCCTCTACTGTGTACTGATAAATATGTAAAATGCACAAAGTTGACAAGAAACAAATTAAGAATCCGTCCTAAAAATCAATTGCAGAGATAAATAAAAAATCTTTGAAAAAAAGAAAAAAAATCGGTGGTGGTCAAATTTTCTCCTAAAACATTTCGTAGTGTTGCAACAAGGTAAAGTTATATATTTATTTGTGACACGGACTAGATGTCAGAGATGGAAGTTGCTCAAAGTGACTCAAAGCCTATCCATACGTACTTTGGAGTAGAATTATATTTTCAGCTCTCTAAGAGAGTTTCGTTCAATTTTTTTGAGTTTAGTGTTTAGTTCGGGAAAATATGCGAATAGACGTAGTCTCCTTGCATTGTCTTTTGTTTTACTTTGTGGAATTTGATGCGGCCTTTTTTTTTTTCTTGTAACTTGCCCATCGCTGCTGATATAACTCTGGAGATAATAACAATGCATTTTTTCGCATTATAAGTAATTGCAATTGGGCTTCGGACAACGCATTCGCGATGTTGCCACTCTTGTTTACACGCAATTTCATCGGATAATCACAATAGGTCTGTTCCTTTACTTTTAAATCTTACGAATTTTTACTAATTCTTACTAATTCTTACGAATTTTTACTCAATGCCGTTCCTTAACTCAAAAAATTCGTAAAAGAGAGCGTCCTCGAGAGAGCAAGATATTACCCCTCCACTGAGAATCTTACGAATTTTTACTCAACAAATTTCTTGGTGTAAGAAGTGAAAAAGCTGTCAGTTACATTACAACTAACAGCTGATTTGAAATATGGTGTCCCATTTGGCATATGCGTTGATTATTTTTTGACTTCTTGCTTGTTAAAATGGTATCAACAGGCGGCAAAATAAAGTTGAATGTTCTCTTTAAGATTCTTTTCGATATTGGCGTCGAGATTCTTCCTTACTGTAACAAGGTACAATCTCTTCCATGTAATTCTTAATGCAGTGTCGCTTTTTCCTCTTCTCGAATGCTTGTAGTTCAATCAGTACAAACACTTCCACATACTCCGATTCATCAAAATAAAGTTGAAAATAAATGATAGAACTAATTTTCTTAGTAAATTAACAAATTCCTCGAGTTTATCAGACATTTTAACGACTTTTCGTACAATTTTTTGAATATTTGATTTATGTATCTGTCATTTTTCATCAATTACTACAAAAGCGTTCCTTAACTTTTTCGTAAGCGTCTCTCTCTGTGAGAGAATTTATCCCCACCACTGCCATTTTGACAGTCTTTTCCATTCTTACTACAAAAGTAAAGGAACAGACCTAATAAATAGCAAAGTCACCAATGGAAGAATCATCTTACATTCGCCAAAACATATCATAGGCGTTTTTTCTTTTTTAGTTCAGAGCAGAACCTGAACTCTTATATGAAAAGTTCGTGTTTCTTTTTTAGCTCAGACACATCAGAGCTCGAATTTGTGTTTCTTTTTTCGTTCAGAGCATGATTACAGCGCGCTCTATGAGCTCAGACTAAGCAGGTTTAGCATAAAGTTGATTACACATAATACATAGATACACACTTCCAGTCACATTTGAAAGAAAAAAAGAAAACAGGAAAAACAGAAAAACATCAGAACGATCTGACTGAGCACGCTCGGTTCAGGGCGCTAATACTCGAGCTCAGTTCAGTACTCAGCTCTGAACTAAAAAATAAAAACGCCTCATGTAGAACAATATGCGAACACCTAGCATCTAAAATTTACGGGTGTGGATAATGTATTAAATTGAATTCCTTCTAAATTCTCAAACGACAGCACTGGTCTGATCATTGAAAACATGATATTCGCCGGCTACACTGGGCGAAATAAGTAAACAGATTACCTATTCTTGTGAAAATAGTCAATAATGTAAACAAAACTAATGGGTTATAGGAACACGAAGTACGAAATTGGTTTCAGTTTTGTTTAACTACACACTTGCAGTTGCTAAGATCACCCTACAGCTCATCAGAAGTATGACCAGAAATTAACTTTCTGTCGATTGATTAGCTTTTCATTTCTTTAGAACGTAAACGCTTTGTTAAGACTTTCATTTATTCACGTAGATAATTGAAGGTCGGACATACGTATTTGCTAAGTTTGTAATACAATTGCTTGGTGTAGTTTGGTTAGTACTTCTTTATACAATTAAATGAAAGCAAATTCACTTTAGTGCGTAAAACAATAGAAACTTGTTTACAATTCGCGTGACATCAAAATACGCTTAAAAGGTGATGAAGGTTACTTTTTCGAAATTCGATTGTCTAGATATACCTACTTATGTGGTATTCGATTTGGCTTCTTCAGATTCGCTCCCAGATTTCAGATTTCGTGTGCCTAATCGAACATAAAAACGTCACTTGCGCTTTTGTGTTGCAATATTGGTGCGATTCGAATATGTCATCGACACTTTTCAAGGCGTTTTCCATTCATTTAGATTTTATATTGAAATATTCGAAATTTGCGTCCCGATTGATTTTTAAACACATGTTTACATAAACAATTTACAAAAATAGATTCACCCGGTGCAAAACTTCACGAAAACGTTAAAAAACTCCACCAGTTGTTAAACTAAAACGCACTTGCATTGGTAAACCTGAAGCAAATGTGAGAAAAAATTCGCAAAAGTGCTCTGATATTTGAAATTGATTGCTTTTTTTGTACCAAACGAACATAAAAAGTGACCTAGAGCAAAAGAAAAAGTGCTCTGATAGACCGTGGGAGATGGGACAACCTTCGTTAAAGAAAAAAGAAACAAGAAAATAAACTCTAGAGGGACTGGATTAGGTTATAGCTTATTCACACCGCACCGAAAACCGTGTTTTCGTCAGAAAATCGTCGATACATTCACACTGCATACCAATAAGTTTTCGCTTGACATATCAATCAACTGTGAGACACAAGTCGCGAAACTTCTGTGTAAACTATTTTGGCTACAAACTTCGATCGCATTAATTAACAAATAAAATGAATTCAAAGTATTTCAAAATAATATAAGTCCATCAATCAAGTGTGGGAAATTAATTTGAGTTGTGACATTTGTTCGGTGAACGGTTCTGCTGAATTTACTGAAGATTGCAAAAGCTGTATTTGTTTCAACAACTCAGCGATTGAAAGTCGTTTTTGAGGAAATCGACTTTAAACGACTTGTTTTGAATATTGATATATCGGGTCTGTTTCCTACATTCGAATACAGTTATAGTCAAACTTTGTTCACTTCTACCCAACTTTTGGGAACAGAACAGAACAGAACAGGAAACTCGGTTTTCGGTATGAATAGGGTATTCGACTAGATGGCTGTTTAAAAAGACAAGCAATATGCTTTAAGTTGGATTGGGTGGATTGCTTCGCTGGCGCCAAAGGCTTGAAGCTGCAGTAGGTATACATCTCTTTTTTGAACACCGTTGTTGTATAAATAACCTACTGAGTATACATAACCTTGAACAGTGCCGACCTAATGTCGACTTGGCTTTTCAGATTTTGATCTGAGATCTCAGATTTTTGCTTCCAAATCGAACATGAAATCCGAATTTAATTGGGATGGCGGCAAAAAAATATATTAGGGGTATTCACGATCCGGTGCAACTGGTCTTGTATCATTGCGAAAGTGCAACTTTTTTTCGCACCACAACAACAAAATATACTGACAAAAATTTCGCTACACTTTTGCACCTTAGCTATACCCTGACCCTATTGTAACCGAAAAATACAACAGAGTAGCGTTATCAAGTTGACAGTTCGCTAAATTATGAATTCCTGTGTGCAGGTATCGGAAAAAAACAGAGAGAATGGAAAACAAAAATAAGTGCCGCCGAAGGGAAAATCATAATTTTTGTTATGTAATATTAATTAATTAACATAATTTTGTCTCCATTATCTTCCAATAAATTGAATCGTTTTTCTTTTTCGCTTTTTAAACGATTTTTTTCAGAACAAATGTCAATTGTCAGATTGGGTCTGACTTTGTTTCAGTTTTGCTATAGATGAGAAAAAGTATGTTCACGATCTGATAAAAAATAAAATAAAATTTCGCAATTTTACTAGGTCTGTTACACCGAATCGTGAATACCCCTATTCTTTCACTTGCACTGGAAATCCATTTTAATTGTTTTTCACACATTTATAATAACGCCTTTCGAAATAGTTTAATATAAAAACACGCGTAAAATGAATAAGCTAAAAAATCAATCCTTCCAAAGGTAGGTAAACAATTCGTAACCGCCAGCTGTGCGTCATAAACATTGGCGAAAGTATGTGTAGATCTGAGAAAATATCGAGATTTTTCAAATGTGCGTCAGATCAAAAAAAAAAAAAAAAAAGATCGATTTTTTGGCAAATCGAACATGAAAAGCAATATTAGTAAAAAAAAAAAATCATTTTTTCTCCAAAAAATTTATCTTTTTGCCAATCGAAAGCGACATTAATTCAAACTCTATCAATGGGCCCTTGGATTGCTTTACGTCAAGTTTATGGTATTAAATAAACAAAACTGTTACTTTAACATTCATGTAGAATTTTTAACAAATACGATCCCACTGTAGTGGTAGGTACTGTGATCAAAACTAAAAAAAAATCTATCGTCGAGTTATGGGTGGTCTTACGGATGCAAATTTGTTTTAGATACTGTTCATATCGACTTCTCTAAGTTACCTAATATTTACTTAAGTGAGGTGATTAACAAGCTTTTGCCTAAATAGATAATTTTATACGTTCAAAAGGCGTTAGTGCGCGGGGCTACTCTTGCTACGAGGCTAATCCGCCACTGACCTTGATTGAAAAAAATTGATTTGTTTATTTCATATTAGCACATAGGTGTGAAACTCAATTATAATAGAACAAGGTATGTCCGTAATAATTAAATGCTTCCGCTTACTGATTGGGATTGAAGACGAATGAATGTAAAAAGTTGCAAGCCGGAAGTTTATTTCGTATACCTACCTATAATTCTTCAACGAAGTTGTCCAATATTCCTCCGCTACCTAACTCAAAACTCAATCCCATTGAAAAGCCATTGTAGACTAAGTCAGCCTAAGTCGTTCTAGAGAACAATCTTCACATTATACGGGGGTTAAAGTTTAATTGTCATTAAAACAATTACATACATTTATCTGAAGCAACATCCATAGAAATCGCATGCGATTGCCTCATTAAAGTCAACACAGAGATTTTGTGTAAAAGTGTTCTCAGTCGCAATTACCGCCGAAAACATTCCACAAAAATAAGAAATACAATGGCTTGCTTGATAGACCAAGCCAAACCACAAGTTCAATTATTGAGCGGTTGCTTAATTTCATAATTAGACTTCTACACACTTCTTTTCAACAGTCTTTAAGATTTACATAACTTTTTTTTCCATAGACACAGTTGGGATTGCTTGTGAAAAAAGTTATCAAACCAAATAAAAAAAGGGTAAAAAAAAATAAAAATCATTGCTTTGATCCCATTAAAACCCACGATTCTTAGAAATTTGTTTAGATGTTTTTTTTTTGTGACTCAATGATTTGCGTGTTGGGAAATAAGCTTATATTGAACTTTAGATGAAAAAAAAAGTTAACCCCGACTAAATGTAAGACTGTTTGGTTTGTGTATTTGGCAATCGTTTAAATACGCTTTTCGAGCATGAATCGAGCAGAGCTGGAAAGTCAAATCCAGCGAACGAATAGTGACTTTAAATTGAATATACAACTATTTTGAGCAGAGGTTAGGTTAGGTTAGGTTGAAATGGCTGTCGCTTAGACCATTATGAGGTTCATTGTGATACCACATGAATCTATAGTTATTCTTCCTACTCGTTGAACCAATTGGAGCTTCTGATGAAGCGTAGGAGGTTTCGAATGTCTGTGTTTTTTAGATCATTCAGATTACTTTAGTAGAACGCTCCCAAATGGAGTTTTCGTCTTCCTGAGAGAGCCGGATAAGAACAGAGAAGATGGAGAATAGTTTCTTCCTCCTCCTCGTTAGAACAACTTCAATAGATTTTTTTATAGATAAATATAAACAATAATCTATTAATAGACTTTCCGTCATCTCTAAAACTAGGTCTTTAACGTCACTTTGACCATGGTACGTAATCGTAATGTCAACAAAGTACCGTGGTTAGGTTAGGTTAGGTAAGGCGGCTGTCTAGAAAGACGGAGAAGGCCAGAGTGCTCTAGGCCGGGCATACTAGTGGGCGCATTATTGCTATCTTTGTGCTTATGACTATTTGCCTTTACCTGCAAACCTCGTACGTCTCGTAAAGAGAATTGGGGAAGTTTATTCTCGGATAGGGAAAGGGTGACCGAAACAACCTTTCCCTCGCCTTCTATCTTCAGACAACTCCTCGAAGAGAGTATAGACAGGGGATAGATATTGAACGATATGTCGTTGGATATACGACGGGTAACCGAAACATTGTGCCCTTCGCTTATAATCCTTTGACCGTATGCGCCATCGGTGATTATTAGATCGGCCCTTTCGTTGTCTTCCTTACTTTTTAATAAATGTTCAATAATGCTGGTCAAGGAGGAATGGCCGGTCGACAGTATGCCTTCGGATGGCAACTTATCAAATAGGGCGGATGGCGGATTTAGCAAAAAGAGTTGTAGCAGTGGCGTCTCGTCAGGGTGTGCAAGGTGTGCATTGCACACCCTGATCTAACGAAAATAAGTCCCTCATCAAACAATGTGTAATAATAATAACACACAAATAATGATATGCACAATTCCATAACCCATAAAACCTCCATAACACAGCCAACAGCTACAGCCATACCATACCATACCTATTCATATTCATCCTTTATAAATTACATAAATCTTCTTTCCAAATTCCTTCACCGCTGAGAAAAAAAAAATTAACTCGTACAAAAGCTCGCTGTGCACCATTCTGTTGATTTCATCAAATAAATTCATCCAACTCCAAACTATATCCCTCTACAATATTTCTCCAGTATTCATCCCCATCGTCATTCGTCGGCCGCACGCCGCCGTACTTAAATCGCTTTACTTTGATGAACTTGTAGTGAACTCGTGCGAAGGTTTTCAGTGCACGGGCTGTATTCATTTTCTCTTCTTTTGCATCTGTTCTGTTCTGTTTCCGTAAAGCGTCATAAGTCAAATACACAATGTATTACATCGATACTCGTGCAAATAAAAGCTGTGCACGAAAGCCGATGAATGAATGGTTGAACTTAGCTTTTCGTTTAAGTGGTTGGGGATTGGGGTTGCAGTTTCGTGCGGTGCTTTTGATTTTGTATGCAAAAGTTTTATTTTTCTATATTTTATTTTGAAAACAAAATAAGATATCAAAAACAGCAAAACAATGATTGAGAAAACAATAAATGGACGTGTTTTCAGGCAATTAATTGATATTTCTAAAAAATGTATAATTTTAAAAAATTTGCACACCCATCTAAATAATTCACGCGACGCTGCTGAGTTGTAGTAATGGCGATTACAGCAATCAGCCTACTACGCATACTGCGGGATGTTACAACTTGTTAAAAAAGTGAGTTTGACCAAGTGACGGGTTGTTTAAATATAAGAAGGGTGACCGAAACAGTCTACCCCTTGATTGTAATTCACAGACAGCTCGTCTAAGAGATGCGGGTGGAGCGAGCAGTAATCGATAGGGCCAACTGCTGACGCTGAGTACATGAGGAAGATCATTAAAGCCATTTTGGTCTTTGTAATGATTGTATTTGCTGATACATCATATGCCCTTACGAGACAAGTCACTGAGGTCATCGAAGAAGTGGTCTCCTAAGTAATTTGCAAGAGCTGGATAGTTACAAAGAAGATGATAGATGAAGAACGGTTTCTTCCTCCTCCTCATCCATGCAGCTCCTGCAAAAGTCATTGTAGGATATTTTTAACCTTCGAGCATTCCTACCTATCAAACAGAGTCCTGTCTCTGTCTCTGAGTCCTTTTAGCATCTATAGTTTTGGCCAGATTTGCTTGGATATGACGCAGGTATTTATGCTGTTCCACCTATAGTTTGCCACCTTTATTGCCTCTTTGAATAGGAGGAATTTGATAGATTGCATAGCAGCGTACGGTTCACTGTTGTTGGTTGAGTGAAGGCCGCTTCCTTGTCTGACTAGTTCATCCGTTTGCAGTTGCCTGGAATGTCGCTGTGACCTGGAACTCAGCACATAGGGTTACTGAACATCTGTCCGCAATCCTGTTGAGAGATTCCCGTCATTTTTTTACCAACAATTATCTGGTAGTTGGTGTATTCAGGGCTTTTATAGCAGAGACAATACTATTATTTATATGTATATATAATACTATTATTAGTATTGTCTCTGTTTTATAGCTGACTGACTGTCTATAGACAATAATGCAAGTCTGCCGGCTGCCTTGCATGTAGCCATCATTTCAGCCTGGAAGGCAATATTTACCTCGGGTGATTGAGAGAAGACTCCCGCTCCCATGCCATCCGCCATTTTGGATCCATCTGTATAAACTTCAAGTGCATAGTTATTTTCTATTGTGTCATTTTACCATTCGGAACGTTCTGGGATTACTGCTTTGTATTTTATGTTAAAGTCCTCGAAAGGAATAGTATAATCCGTTTTGTTTGGGATAACGCTAGGGAGAATACTTTGCTTATATGACCTGTACCTAATCATTTAAATTCTTTAAGTATCAAATTGTTCCCCTGCACCAAAAAGATAAATAAAAACCGAATATTTAAACGGTAGTGATATCTTTATCTGAGTGCTTCTTCCAAAACTATGACGTTTTTTCCCCTGCACGGGCGGGGATAGAATAGCCCTGAGGTAAGGCATGCCTGTCGTAGAAGGCGACTAAAATCCAGCCGAGGAAGTAGTCTTAATGACGGTATGAGCGATTCTGTCTGGAGTTTTGTACTCCTGGTAGGGCCACCCTTGGCAGTAAGTTCATAGCTGAAAGATGAAACTAAAGGTTAAATCCAAGAACGTCTGATGCACAGTGTGCGGCACACCGGTCAGCGTCTGACTCAAGAGGGGTGGCTGAAATCACCGAAGAATAGTTTTCCTTAACTTTCTACAAAAAAGTTATTAATATCAACTATGCAATGAATAAAACTAGAGGAAATAATACCCCAGATGGTACTCCAGATTTACTGGAAAATCCACTCTCTTCGGATGTCGACTCTACGGATTCTGGGGAGAGCCATTTATTGCGTTCAGGTAACCCTTTCGAAAAGCCGTAACGAGATCACCACTATCGGCATCGCAAACGTATCCGTGCGTCTCAAGGAGCTCAACGGCAACGAAAGTGCCTACTCCAGAAAAAGGAGACCCAGTGAAAAATATAAGCCTTAAGGACGAAAACGACGAACTTAAAACAAGGCTATCAAACATGGAACTGCTATGGCGCTATGCGAAGAGCTTCGCAAAGAAATTAGTCTACTTAAAGCCGAAAATATGGCTATTAAGAACTCAACAGCAACGTTTGAGCTGCGTTGAAGAGATTTTGGTGTTCCAATCCGACTCAATCGGAATCAGAAGTTACGTCAAATTTTGTGTAAGCTATCTGACATCTACTAGCTAACTTCTGCACATTTGTTTATTAATAAGGGACACTACCCCTTTATCAGTGAAGTATTTATATTATTTACAATTTGCATTAACCGTAGACAGAGCTCCATAATCCTCAGTTTGGCTACTTTGTACAACTTATTATAAATACGAAGCAATTGTAATGCGCAAATGGAATTTATCCAATTTATTATACAAATATTTTTATCAAAGTTGAATTTGCCATTAAACAAATCCGGTCTATTGACAAGAAGTGTTTTCCATATGAATAAATCATTTGTAATGGTAGCATACCTACTGTTATCAATTTATCTGATGTGATAAAAAATAATAGGTCATCCATAAATCACACACACTTACCTAGACCCACGTACACTACTCATCCTACAAATGAAAGTGTAAAGTGCAAAGAGCAATCAAAAATACTCCATCACAGACAAAGCAACTAGTTAACAGTGTAATTAACTTTATATCAGAGCGCAGACTGGGTATAATAATCTGATTTAAAAAATAGTAGTAATTGTACCCAGTTTTAATTTGAAAACATTAACACTCTGAAGTCTGACGTCCAACTATGCACAAGCCCATTTATTATGAATAAGCATTGCCCCTTGCCCCAGTAGTGGACCCACGAATCAAGATCCCGACCAGAATTTTGACAGGTGTACGAGTGTACGTGTTGTTACAATATACCGGCGTTTTTAGCGGTATGCGAATTTCTATTTCCCACGGAACTAGCTTTCATTTACCTGTTGCTACTTCGCTAATTTGTTAAAAGTGAAAAGGTACCTACTTGTAATAATTAGTACTATCCCCAGAATCAACTGCAACTCGACACTCTCAGAATATGCGTCGCAATAAATAGCTGATACAATTCTTACGGAAGTACCTATAGGTATTTATGACATTTCCGTACACAATTTTACATTCGTCATTCTCAACTGAATATGTGGCATTCATTGCGACTCGTATAGAATTACCCGTGCGCAGTGCCCGTTATAATTTACCTACTAACTTGCTATGAATCTGGCTTAATCAAATTGACAGTTGTTGCTGCAGTCATACATTTTTTGTACAACACAAAAAGGGTCGATATAAAAATGCAATGATAACAATAAGCCAACCCTATTCTGAAAAAAAATTCGTAGCACACTTAAGTCATATATCTGAATAAGAATTCATACACAGAGAGAGCTATAATTAATTGGTAATCATTATTCCCATCAAGTGCTACAAGTAAAACGTGATGCGTTCGTTTATCGTTTTTTCTGTACTCTACTCATATTCATGAAAGATCATTACTCAAATAAGCAGAATTATATATTAGGTATGTGCCTACCTACCTACCTATATCCATTGCTCGTTACACTGAATAAAAAATCCACTTTTGAAGGCGTGCGGCGAAATAAATTACAAAGAAAGTTAATGCGCGGTATGACATGGCGTTGATCAACGTTTTGGGGTCATCATCATGACATCAGTAGAGTTTGATGTTTCGATATTCTACACTTTTGGTATACTTTCCATCAGAGTAAACTTTTTTTTTGTGACAATGTAGAACTAGTAGGACAAAAACTTTCTAGATTTTAATGTGAATACAATACTACAAGATCATGATCAGTAGTTCTCTATAAGAGAACACAATATTTCATAGAATCGACTTGGCTATTTGACCCAAATTAGCTTCACTGGTCTTATGTCCCATTTAAGTGGAACTTTAAGTCCTAAATTTTTATTTCCCTATGCCCTATAATAATGCAGTACAAAATAGACAAAAGTACATACAAACCAATGCCAAAAAACCATAATGTAAATAAATTACATGCAAAGCAAATCTAAAAAACAAAAACTAACAGTTGAAACGTCAAATGCATGAATATTACTGCACGCAAACATTATGGACCATAATCGAAAAAGCAATTTAGTCATAATTGGATGAAAATAATTCACCATTCAAATGACGTTTAAATGGAATCGGACGTTGTCTTAAGCTGGAATACTCCCACGAAATTCCATTATCGTTCTCCATTTCGAGAACTGACAATATGAATCCTGCACAACAACACCACTCTCATCAGTAACTGACCAAATAACAATACGACATCAAAGTGTGTCAATGCCCGCGTTCCACCGCTAGATGAAAGCGGCATGTCAAACTTACCTAACATAAAAATTGATATTTCACAGAAAGTAGACGTCTACTACCGCAAGTGGTATCAACCAACAAAAATTTTTTTTTAACAGACTATTTCCTAACCTTCCAAACACACTGTAGCAGCGGTCGCCATCTAGGTGCCACTATCTGCACTTCCATGTTGCCCACACTTGATACCCAATCCAACTCCATAATTTTTTGACGTCTTTCAAACGAATTTCGCATTCGCCAAGTTGGCAGCCCAGGTAAATGAGAAGAAGGGAGAAAGCGAAAATCGAAAAAAACAATGGAGTTTCCATAGTTGTTCTTTTGTTGGCATTTGAGGTTTTGGAATATGGCGTTACGGTCAGAATACGAGGTGAGTTTTCTTTTCCAATTAGTAATTATTTAATTATAAACAAATTATTATTATTTTGTAGTAACTAAATTCAATAAACTAAGTGCAATTCATAAAACCAGTAAAAAAAAGTGCTAAAAAGTGGGTTAATAAGTGATTTTTTCCGACAAAAGTATTCTCTACTCGATGTCAAACGGCGACGCCCTTTTGAAGCAGTCTATAGAATAGTTCTTATAGATGAATACAGTTAATTAAACATTGCATCGTGTATGCCGATCTAGTGGATTATCTATTCTCGTTGAATAGTTTCTGTTGCCGCAGGTGTAAGGTTCCGATATCATTTGTGATAGTGAAGCAAAAAATCCAATCGAAATTCTGGAGCTCGCGTAGTTCATTGATTTTTCCACTGATGTATGGCGCACATGATCAATAAACTAGAAATGATTCTCCATGATTGTCATACCAACACACAAGACAGAGAACCCCTGCCCATTGTGCATTCTTGCTGGGGTAGTTATAGTTACTTTTATTGCCTTTTGTTGGAGTTATGTTATGTAGCAGTGGAAAATTTTCGAAAATCTCTGACATTGGAATATCTATTTGCTTGTTATAGATGTTCACCTGGTGCGGATGGGGCCCTAGTAATGGATTGATCTAGTTGTCAAGTGCTGGTTAATTGATTTTTCATTCTGAAGTCTGAACTCTGGGTTGAAGAATGGGACACGGGAGGGCACTGCGCCTGTCTCTTGACATCTCATTACACGTGATAACTACTTACTTGGACTTGTTCGCAGTATGTGCAATCAAGAAGGACCGGATGTATTAGTTTTAATTAGAGAGCCGTAGCATGAGCCAACCTTCAATAGTATTGTTAGTTCACCCAGCACGCGCTTAATTCCCAATTTCTCTCCGCATACTTACAACCGACTGTCGACTCAACTTCACCCATCCTCTTGGCTATTTCCGGCTACATTTGTACACATATTTACTTATCATTCATGATTCATTATGAATGTGTATTTTCGGAAGTTCAGTTGAACAGCAGGTTGATTTAGCTGCTCTTATTGCAAAAATGTGAACCTTTTGGAAACTTTAATCATATCCAAAATGCGAAATCTACTACCCATTCCGACATAATGAAATTCATCGGAAATATTGACGTTCAGCTATTTGCAGGAATTAAGAAATCTAATTAGATACCAGGAAATCCCTAGTTTCTGTTTTCACACACTAATTGACGCCTCGACTGACATGTGTTTCTAGATGACTTTCTAAGCGGCAATTAATACTGCAAATACGTCTTTAAATTAATTATTAGCTTTTTATTGAGTTACGAAGGTGCTTGGTAACTGACTCGTCTATTGTCTGTCGGTAATGTTGACAATACTAAGACAATATTGCCTCTGGTTGAAACCATGAAACTTGTGTTTTTTTGGTGTACTTCCGAAATGAAATTCATTTCATATCTACGCTCTTGATCCAAAACGTGTGATCCACTCGTCAACCCTAGAAGTTATTCACTGAATATTCACTTTACGGTCATCGTATTGAGCATCATTGCTTGACAATGCAACTGATTCGTATTCTAAACGCAATTGCGATTTTATTGTCTGCGCCAGGTTCACTGTACAAATAACATGTGTTCAGATGGTGTCGTCAACATTTCTTTGTCAATTGATAATGGAAGCCCAAACAGTTAATTGTAGGACTTTGAACATTTGACGTCACAACTGCCCGACTACAGACACTACACTGTGGGCATGGTCCTCTATTTGTTATATCGGTGCTGGATCGATCATTCCTACCAAGTACGCAATAGTCGGCTTCCAAACATTCAAGCGAAAAACATATTTTTGTTCGCTTTCTATTTTCTAGAACTAATCAAAGTCTGTGAGACGCCCTGTGTCTGAATCCAATTTGTTGTCTACTTTTCTTTATCTAAATTGCTTTATCTATTTCAACAAATGAACAACTGGTCGTTCGCTCTCTTGATGAAAGCTATGATCTTGTTTAGTACTCCTTGCGCATGTTAGGTACGCGAAAAAGCTGCCTGAAGTTTGACTGATTTGGTTGCGCGCGCTGACATCTATTGTCATTTTTCCGTTTGATTTTGTTTAAATACGTTCATAGTCAGAATTGCCAATGTGTTCGTATTTAGTACCTAATAGATAAACTTTGTTCCTGTTCATCCTTTCCTATGAGGACAATCTTGAGCAGATGTTGTCTGGGGTCTGGATTTCTTGTTAATTTAATTTTGCTGTTACAATTCTGTTTAGGTAAGATTCGACTTACAGAAAACTGTGAAAAAATCAAGTCATTGTTTGTCATTTAATCGCAAACGGTGTGAGATTAAAAGGGCCAGATCTCCGGTGTATGATAATTTTACCAACGGCTCTAGAGGCAATCGCTTTGTCAAAATTAGGGGGAAAATAAATGAAAGGATGTGACATTCTGGTACAGCATGTGTACGCCGGTACTATTTAATGGGTATACCGTATACTGCGTGACACAGTGATGTTAATAGGATGGTAGTGGCAAACCTACATTGTGGAGCGAAGTAATACTATGCAGGGCACTGTAGTAGATAACTTTTATATAACTGTGGCCACAAGGAAAAACAACACAAGTCATTTTTAGTCACTTTTCACTAGCGCAGGTTAAAGGTTTGACTTTAGATGTGGGAAGAGGACGTATGTGTTTTTTCCTCATTCATAACACAGCAAACCGTTTTCGTTGGACAGATAGTGCAGAGATTTTTTTTGTTCCGAGGTAGGTGGAAATTTTCTAGAAGACACTATGAGGACAGTCGTAGTAAAATAATAAATAAATAGTTGGCGCAACAGGTCCGGAGAGACCCTAGGCCTAGCTTCTCACAACCATTCGTTTTGTGTGAGTTTTTCATTTTTGGAACGAATGGAAGGGATCTACAGTTTTATGCCGACTCCAAACGGCTACTTGAGAAGCTCTTACAAGACATTTATACTCTCGGATGTTTGTCAGACGTTCGCGAGAGGTAGCGCAGCGGAAAAAACCCTACAAAGGCGGAATTGGGTTTTTGCGGGATTCGAACCTTGAACTCCCGCATATCAGTCTAACACACTAACCACTAAGCTACTGCGACTACAGTCGTAGTAGTGTGAGATTTTTACTCACTAAAACCACCTCCTACAAATTTCTATTGTACTGCAACTGAGTTATTACTTATCAAGCAATTATTTTTATCACGAAGCTATACACGTTGGCAGGCAACATTCCGGCGAAAGTTCCTGCTCGTTCCGCAATTTTAACGCTGTTGATTATTTTTGGGCTATGTCCGAAGGTTTAGTTCGCTGTAGACGCCGCAATAAATTAGTTTTACCGAGAATTTCGACGGACCGAGTTATTAATATGTACTAATAATCGATTTCTGTGCTTTCGAGCGCATATTTGCGTTTCGTCCTTAACGGTGGGAGGTCCGAGGTCTCTACGGAGATCTTCATTTCTGATGTACCTACCACGGTTCACTGATGAATGATCTTAGCACTTTATATTTGATTTTAGGTTCGCATTTTTTCTTTACATGCCCTGTTTCCATTTCAATTTTGTGTCGAGAGTCATTCCGAGATATTTGGCCTCATTTGCAAACGGAACTTGTACCATATTTATAAATACAGGCAAGTTGTTTATTTTTTTATATGTAAAATACAAGTGGACCCATTTCGTTTCGTTAAGAGCGATCCTCAATGATTTTGTCCATTCATAGACCCGGCTAAGCGCGCCTTGTAATATTTTGTTTGTTTCTTTGATCGTTGTACCAACTAACAGTGTCATCGGCAAAAGTGGCTACGGTAGTACCTTCTGTTTGCCGTGTACCACACGTAAATAACAGGTACAGGAGAGGCCCAAGGACGCTTCCTTGCGGCACACCTGCCCTTACTTCTTTAAATTCCGAATATAGTGCAGAGATGCAATGCTGTCTGTGATATTTTTTTTCAAGCGTGTTTTGTGTAAGCCAGTCAATATAATGGTATAAGGTCTACCACAAGGCGAACTCTAGTTTCCTTCAATCTATTAAATCTATTTGTACCATATAATGTTTTAGGGATGACGATTTATTATTCGATTGTTCAGAGTACGTACCTAAATTTATATTTTCTGACAATCAGTCTGAAAATGCTTGTTTCTAGGACTTAAAATAGTTCCATGCTACATTTGATTGTACTTCTTACACGTTCTCGTTCTCGTTCTCTATTTAGAGTTAATCTATGATTCCGATCAACTCTTCGATATCCAAATAACCTCAATGCTTCTAGAGTGGCGTAATAATCAGCCTATTGAGCTACTTTACTTTGACGTCAGGATCAATCAATTACGGTTTCGTATTTCTATCATCCTTGGTGAAAAACCTGTCACAGTGTCAAAACACTCATCGGAGTAACACTTCAGCTTTAAACGTGTACGTTACCCTAGTCTATATTTGAATCAATTATGATTTACAGCTGATCAGATAGGTAATACAATTGTTGACAACCACTCTGTATTCTTATCGTTTCACTATCGATTGAAACTTGTTTTCGAACTAGAAAAATGCGATTCGTTTCTGCAAATCCATTTAATTTTTGTTATACCCCAACATTTGATATCCGACTGATTAACATAAAAATAAATATAGAACTAGTGGCATGGTTTCATAAAAGACCGATAATTGGTAGGTAGAAGGTAGATGATAGAAAAACCACTTGACTGTTGTTTTATTAATTTATCTGACTGCTATATAATTTTTTTTTTTTTTAATTCTATAAAAGGAATGACTAAGTGCAAAGTCACACTGCAGGACAGTACGAGATCAAAGCCGAAAACTGGTTTTTAAACGTTGCCTTACGATTTATTTTGTGTTGTCAGTTATTTACATAATGTTGCTTTTAATCAGATTAACTATAATTTAAAGCAATAGCAAGCTGAAAGCTTAAAATCAGATAGCACGTCAATATCAGGTATGATATGAACTACGTATATCTTGCTGGAGATAAGATATGTCTAATAAACTCACGTCGATAGAGAGGTGCTGATTTAATAATTGTACTCGTATCGTCCTACCACGTGCCTCGAGCGCGGCAGTATATTCTGTTTCTTGACATCAGATACGTGTTGTGGGTATTTTGAGAGAAGATTATCTCTGATGTAGTTTTGACAAGATTGTTATGTAACGATTGAAGACAAGACGTCAGTCTTTTGTAGACTTTTGGAAGAATATCTTTTTTAAATAAAGGAGTTATTTGGGGAGATCTTTATGAGTACTCAGTGCTTTTTGCTAACAGATCTTTGTTTTTATTAGGAAGTCTTGTATTGCTCTTAAATATGCTTCAAATGAACCATTATCTATATGCTTAAGAGAAACGAATACCGTTTGCGATGTGACCGACTTTAGTCTAAGCAGATTTGCTTTTAAACAAAAATTTTCTATTCATTTTAAGTAATGGTATCAATGTTTAATGTATTTCATTTATTGTGTTTTATTATTGTCAAGTATTGTAACTTTGTTTGATGTAATAATAAACTAAACTTAATAAGGTGGGTGCTGAATAGGGCTGTCGTTGTACCGCAAAAGCAGTATTTGTACTGCTTTCTGTATCTTTGTACTGCTGTGCTGCAAGCTACTTAAAAAACTGTGTTTTTTTTTTTTAAATATGTGCATTTTGTTCTTAAAATGTTCCAAGATATTATGAATTTTAAGCATCTGAAATACAGACGCACCCTTAAAGTATATTCTTGCATTTGCTTTACGAACATACCCAGAGAAAGTGACATTCGAGACAACAGGAACAAACGGAAATGGCAATCGAGTTGTCTTATTTTATTTTCCTTTTTTTTTAATATAGAGTATAAGCAATTTACATAAGTGTGTTAATTTCAACGTTGATACATAGCTATATCGTATACGCTATAGGCACTGCTTTTTGTCGACTGGTCGTGCTGCACCTTTTTGTCTTCAAACGACAGCCCTGGTTTGCTTCTAATCAGAGCAATGTAATAAAACAATATCCTGCCACTAGCCACAAAGATGAACGACAAACTCAGAACTTGGAATCTCTTACAAATCGGAATTCGAATGGAACTAATGTCTTGAATAAATGCTTTCAAATTTTACAATAAAAGCAAGGAATCATGCGAATGATCAATAAACTATTTTCTATTGTAAAAGTGCTTCTAGAACCCTTATGTCGTTTTCATCAAAGTTTGACAAATGTCGAGAAATATATGCTTCAAGTGCTTATAACGGCTTTTAACGGCCATATTATTCACTCACTTTAATCCGGGTTAAAGCTTAGACCGAGATTTAAGTGAGTTTTACCCAAAAACTAACCCCAAGTCCATAATATTCAGTCGCTAAACCCGAACATAAACCCATTTTTTTTTAAACTTGACAGCGTTTAATCCGTTTGGTTTTAAACTGCACTCCGGAGACCAGTTTAATTAACTCGGGTTAAAACTCAATGTCATAACATTCACTCTTTTTGTTTAGGTAACATTTTTGACATTTATTCGCTTGTAGGAGGCAGGAAATAAAAAAGTGAATTAACAAAAAAAAAAAAAATGTATATCAAAATGATAAAAAAAATTGGTGCGACTGTATCTTACTTTTTTTTTTTTATATACTTCTCCCGGGAAAGGCGAACCTATAACGCTTCAACAGCGCCCCGAGATGCCTGCAGATGTATGTTTGTTCTGCACTTAAATTGCTGCAAATTGTAGTCTTCTGGAAATATATCCCCAGGTAGCGAGTTCCAAAGTTTGCTTGTCCTGTAACAGAAGGAGTTTTTGAAAGTTGATGTCCTCGCGGTTGTCAAGTGTACTGTATGGTCATGAGCATTAGCAGCCTGTCTTGTTGGGCGTCCAAAAGTTGCATTTCGATGGATAATGTCTTTGAGTTCCTCAGAACATCTACCATGGAAGTACCTATAGAACAAGCATAGGTCAGCGACTTGTCTTCTGTGCATCAACGGTTGTAGATTCGATGTGAGTGTAGGGTTTCCAATGAGTCGAACTGCTCGTCTCTGTATGCTATCAAGCAGATTAAGTGAATGTTTTGGGGCCGAGCTCCATATATGGGAACAATATTCCAAGCCTGGTTTAACCTGTGCTTTGTAGAGAAGGAGAAGTTGCTTGGGGCTAAAGTACCTCTTTGCTCTAAATAGGTAGCTCAACTTTGCGGACGCGGACTTTGCGATATAGGATATGTGGTTCTGCCATGTGATTCCTGAATTGACTGTGACTCCTAGAAGGTGCATTGAGTCCTTTTGATGGATTGGAAGGTCATCCATTTGGATCTGAGGAACTTTTGATGCATTTTTTCTGGAAAATGTTGTGAGCTGTGTCTTGTTTGCATTAAATACAACCAAATTGTCCTTTCCCCACTTCAAGATTTTGTCCAGATCATCATTTAGAGAATTAATTTGTTCACATCTCTGACTGTGTGATGTAGCCGTATTCACAGGCCCATTGTTCGAGATGGAGGATATAAGAGTGCTGTCATCTGCAAAGCTGTAGATATTATTATTTGTCGATCCAAGCAAATTGTTGATATGGAGAAGAAATAGAGTTGGAGAAAGAATAGATCCTTACTTACTTAAGGTGGCGCTACAGTCCGGGGTGGACCTGGGCCTCAACCAATACGCCTCTCCAGTTAGCGCGATCTTTGGCTAACTGCCTCCAGTTGCGCACACCAAGTTGGTTGAGGACCCCTTCCACTTGAGCGCGTCACCTAATGCGAGGTCTTCCTCTACTGCGTTGTCCCTCCGGGTTGGAATCGAAGACTCTCCGGGCCGGAGCGTTGGTGTCCATTCGCTCTAAGGTAGGTGACCCAAATAAGGCCCACCTTATAGTTTTTCCTTAATAACTTGCAAACGCCTAAAAGAAAATTACTAAATTGATATTAGCATGAGCCTTAGTTTAGTTATCTATATAAAAACACAACGTTTATTTGTTAAAGACCAATTTGAAATATATTTTCAAGACATTTTTAAAAACCTTACCTTGGGCCTTATTACGAATAAGGCCCATACATAAATTTGTTCAGTTACTTTGGTTATTCCGCGAAAATAAGAAGTATTTTTTCATAAAACAAATAAAACAACGTAATTTATTACTAATGATATTATTTATTAATACAAATCAAAAAATTAACACAGCGTTCTTGACTAGAAAGAAAAATTAAAAAAAAAAAAAAAAAAACGTTTAATAAGCTTCAAGGCCATGCCCATATCATCTGACGACCATTCTGTACGCTTTCTGTTCCCTAATATACTCGCCTTTGACATTTTATCTAAAAACAACCCAAAAAAAATGTAATCTTTCATATTCCTAATAAGGCCTTTTAATATTTTGGTGGGCCTTTTTAGGAACATGAAAACTTTTCTTTACAAACGTTTTAACGAAAATCTACTCAAAGAATTAAAATAATACTTAAACCATACTAAGCCTTAGTTTTATATGTGGTAGATTTATTGTAAAAACTAGACTTACCCGAATTATTATTCGCAATGAAATCAATAACAAAAATCACTTTCTTATAAAAAGCGCGTGCGTGCACATTCACTAACTTGTATCGTCTGTAAGAAAAAACACGATTGCGTCGGATGGAAAATTCTATCGATTTTAGTGTAGACATAGGTGGCCAGAAGCACATTTAAAATATAATTCCTGTTGCTTGTCGGTTATGCCAACTTTTGCACACTGGGCCTTATTAGGTTATGGGCCTTATTTGGACCACCTACCTTACATGTCCTAACCATCTTAGACGACTAATGCGTACTTTTCTGACCAGGTCGATGTCGCTGTAAAGCTCGTAGAGTTCGCTGTTAAATCTTCTCCTCCAAATCCCGTCAACGCAAACGGGACCAAAAATCACTCGAAGAATTTTGCGTTCGAAGCGACCAAGAAGATCCTCATCCGACTGTATCCAACAGTCCCGAAATATGTGTATGTGTAAACACCGTGCTTGCGGTATGTGTGTGGCTTGATGCACGTCATTGAGAAAAGAGGGAATTGTAATAACCGTATTCTTGATATATTATGAAATAACAATAATTTATTCGTTCTGTGCTAGTTTCGGTAGAATAGATACAATCGGATTGTGGTAGCTGAAGTAAGATATGTATATTCGAGACTGTAATTTATATAGATTACGCTGGAAGACAGCATCGATTGTTGGTCCATATCGAGTGGTTGAAATTTTTCGGTTGGAGTTCATTTGAAGATTAAATTTATCTTGCATAAAATCAATAAATGGTTGAGCTTCTGGAGTTGCAAAATTGATATTGAAGTCTCCGCTTATGATCATTGGTAAAAGATGATAATCTCCCTGAAGAATTCTTGAAATTTCTTCTGAGTACGGTGCAAGGACGAAATGGAGACATTTTATTTCACATCAACAAAAAGCTGAAATTAATATGCCCCAGCTCATAAATGTATGCAATGATAAAATGTATGCAATGATAAAACACAGTGACGCATTCCCTGTCCCCGCAAGTTAAATGTGTGGAATTACTCCACTAGATTCCAAAAAATGTATGCTATCACAGTGACGCATTTCCGTCCCCGCAAGTTAAATGTGTGGAATTACTCCACCAGATTCCAATAACGCACGCTTAGATGTTTACACATAAAAAAAAATGCATTTCATTCGTGATATTGACGAAATGTTGATGTCTTTATCGTCAGAGGATGAATTTATACAAGAGCTGAACATACAGAAGATGGTGAGTCAACATCGTCCTAGTCGTCGAATGCACAAGCGGGCTTGCGTCAACTGTTACGATGTCGTGGATTTCCGGAAAAATTGATCATTTTTCGGCATTTGAAAAAACCAGCCGATTTCTTCCGATTTATTGGAGCCATTGATTGTAGCCATAATCGGATGATTTCAATTTATTTTACAAAAAATTAATAAACTAAAGACAGCAAATCAAACAAATTTCCAATTAAATGTGACAAACAACGAAAAACAAATGTCATTATTTGTGAAATTTGACATGACGTAGGTTTAAAACGGATTAAAAACTGTTTAAAGTGTTTTAATTCCGCGTTTAAATCCAGCGGGTTTAATGCTTGTTTTTCATTGAATAACATGGACATAAGTTTAGGTTTTCAAGTTTAAAAAGTGCGGATTAATGATCGGGTGTAAAGTTAACTTAAACCTGAGTTCCACCCGGAGTGAATAATATGTCCGTAAATAAACCAAAAACGCAATATTCTTAAATAGTTTGCATGCATTTGTACATATTTGTGTTTGTTAGACTTAAACCGTTTACATTTTTGTATTACAACGAATAAAATTAGAAAACATTTACAATTCAATAAAATTAATTTATAATTGTACACAATCAGGCTGAACAACAGCGTATTTAATTCGCACCTATTACGCAATTGAATACCGTGATTTTGAACGGTTGGGCAACACTCGTCTTCACAATGGCATTGCCCGCTTTCCACTGCCCGCTAGGTGAATAGCGGCATGTCAAACTCCTTTAAAAAAAATTACATTTCACCATTTACTAGTCGTCTAGCACTTTTTGAGAAATGTCACTTTTTTTTTTAGCGATATTCTGGCAACTAAATTTGTTTATTGGTAAAGGGATTTTGGAAAGTGTGGAGTCCTTGCGTAAATTGCCAGACTAAAGTTGATTATTGGTAATGTTCATATACAAAGGTAAACACGGCGCATTTTTGAAATTCCTCATCTTCCCCTAAAATATAGGGTGTCTTAAGTGTCACTAAATGTTCATAAACGTCAGACAAAAAACATGACAATAGTATGGTTTTTGTCACATTCCACGCCGCAGCTTCTTTCTCCATTAAAAAAAGTTGAATTAAATTGTCAAAACACGTAAAAAATCCCAATCAATCAATCTGCAGTCAAAAAAATGTGGATGTACAATCTGCCAGACGCTGATGACATTTATGACGTTTACCAACATATCTTCTGAAATTCATCTGCGTTTGTTCGATCAAAAATCTGACTTTATGAACACGCCTTACGCAGATCTTAGTTAGGCAGACGTTTATGAAAACACCCATAATTATATCGACTCGATATTTCCACTACGTTTTTGGCATCAGTATTTAAGTTGTGAAATTCAGCAGGTGGGCTTGGCTCATAGTTCGTGTTTCAATTCACGATTAATTGTAACTAGTTTCGCTTGTGGTCAAAAATCGACCCTACCTTTTATGAGGATGTAATATTAAAAAAACGTACCTAGCACAATTCTCTGTATTAACTGTGTTTTTTTTTTTTTATAAGCGAATAACTACATCTACATATCGGAAAATATTTGAATAAAGTTTTACTCATGATTAATATTTTATAACGTCACTATCAGGGCTACCAATGTACTTCAGCTTCAACTTAGTTCTACTTCGTTTGACTCATTTTTATATAACGATCAAAATTTCATTTAATATGTTGTATTGATTCATTTTTACAAATCAACAAAATCATTTGCTTGATCTGAATGCACTCATCGCAAAATTCTATTACAATTTACCCTCAGTTTTTCAAACTGTCAAACTTGTCATTGAGGAGAATTCACTTGATTTTAATTGAGTTGATTGAAATAAACAAATGTAGTAGGTACCACGTACCTACCTACCTATTAATTTGTGAAACTTATTCTGTTAAAGCTGTCAAAGGTTATGTTTTCGTTCTGATTATGAATTTTTAAGATTATCTGCTACGCTTTTTTTTTTTCAAATTTGAATGGGCTGAACATTGCATTGGCAGCCCTGGTCACTACGAAAATTTCGAAATATAGATTTGATGTCAAAAAATGTTCGTTTCCATAGTAACACCATTGAAACCAACCGTCGTCAACACCTCGCAGATATTTATGCCCCTGAATTAAAATTAGGTATCTAAACAATTGCTTACCTTTAGGGGGTGGGTAAATTGCATTCTTTCGAAGAAAGGTTCTAATCTAATAGACCAAAAGCCGACCGCATGATGTCCTAAGACATAAAACAATAAGATGATTTAAGTAAAAGCTGAAAGCTTGCAAGAAGACAAAGAAAAAAAAAAAAAACAGGGTTGTCGGAAATTTTTGCCCAGGTATGGAAAGAACGGACTGGTTACGATTACGATTTTTTTCTGATGTTCATGTATTAATATAGGTATCGATTTTATAGAATTTGATACAGCACTTTTGTTAGACGAAAACTTTCCTGGTATGATAAACGTGAGAATATGCCATCAACCGGGCACGCCGCATACACACAAGACATACACCTGGCTATTTTATTTCCTTTCTACACGATAGATACCACTGTCGATTATATAGTTTTAGTTGTAGTATACTTTTTTCACAGAGGAGCGCAAATTGAATTGTAAAATCCAGGCAAAGCGGACATAGAAATAGGTTTTATAAATACCTAACGTGCCTATCGAGATCGAGTATATAAGTAGTAGAAGTGACAATAAAGTTGGGAATACCTACAATGAATTCAACTCCAATATGTGTATTGCATTCGGGAGGATATAAATGGGTGAAATAAAATGCTATTTCTGTACTTGATTCCACGAGAGTAAATATCAACTAAATGCCAACAGGTATTGTGTCAGTATGTATTTCATTTTCTACATATATTTCTAAAATGGTGTTTTTTCGTTTTCACACCTCTATTTCCATTAAATGATGCGGTAAGATAATATCGAGTGGGTCAAGCTTAAGAGCTTTTCAGTCTTCCATCAGCGATTTATACATAGTACAAAAAATTTCCGATGGCGAAGTATATTTTGATTTTGAATTTGAATTTATTGAAATAGAGTGGTTTTGTACAATTAAGAATTAAGTTCATAAGATACTTTAACGAGATATAGCAATATAAAATTACTTTTAATAAAAACAAACAATAAATAAATATGTATGAATAGGGAAAGAGAGAGAGAGAGAGAAAAAAAAATTGGAATTGAAAAGACAAATCAAATATTTCACCCGGATTGGATGAATATTTTGGCGTGACTGTTGGCTAGCAATGGGTTTTTACTTTTTTAGGAGAGTTTAAGACATTTGACTCAAGTCTTTACTCTACCTCTACCTTGTTCACAAACCATCCATGTTCATAGAATCACTAGTACACATTTTATAAAATCCGTTTTCTACTATCCGTCTCTTTAATATTTTGTAGCAAGGTATACGTAAATAAGAGAGTGGTAAACGACTTCAAAGTGCAATGCTTATCATTTCTTCGAGGAAGCGAGGAAGCTTGAGTATGATCAGCTCTATGTCACTGCGGATTTTTTGTTTCCATCTTTGGTAATGTGTTTTTTGTTTAAAGTAAGACTCACTTTTTATGTATACTTTCCAGGTATGCCAAAAATGTCTCTTGACACCTCTATCTCTATGAGCAAACAATTTCTGCTAACAGTCCCCCTTTAAGTCATCACCTCTTCATACATCATCATGCATTGCCTCCACGAAATCAGTAAACCATCCACAGTTTCGTCATAATGCCGGTTTCTAATGGTAATCAATTTAAATGGCTATCTCCATAAACTTCTCTGTCTGAAAATGGTATTATATAATCGATTGATGGTTGCTATGGCAATTAGCAATTCAAGTTGCGTTGCAAATGCTGTGTAGTGTATTTACTCTGAAAGGAGATGCCATCATTCACTGTCATTGCTCTTGGAATCTCTTCGGGAGAGGGAACCTCAAATGATTTTTTCTAAGAGGGTTGACAATTAAACGTGTTTAATAGTCAATCATATTTTCCTAGCTAAGGATGTGGATTTTCTATTAAAGTAATTTTCAGCTAGAATCCACTGATGGATGAATGGGGTCAAATAGCAGGGGAAGCTTTTCATCTTCAAGTGTGACATGTTGACTTTATGTCTAAATGTTGTTCCGTCAATTTACTTTTTGACTTAAGTGGCGCTGAGGTGAACCAGGGTCTCATCAACCAATTCTTCAGTTCCAACAACTTGTTAATTTCAAAGTACACAGCCAATTCATCAGAAGACTCCTTTAAGTGATTTGTTTTAATTTGAGCAGTTTGAACTCTGACATCCGATTCTCCCTTCAGGACTTAAACCTGCACCTTTCTTCGCCATTGATACACACAGATAATATTTTAAAAGCAGGAGAATCAGCAATCAGATTGAAAGCAGCGATGGCAACTTATAATAAAGTAGGAAAACGACTCCAGGGTTGCTTAATGAGATTGAGAAAAATGAACCACTCCACTTTTGCAATTACTTTCTTAAGATGTCGCTACAGTCCGTGGGTAATCTGGGCCTCATCCAACAAGCGTCTCGATCCAGCACGATCTTTAGCCATAGTTGTCTTCAGTTTCGCACGTTAAGTTCCCATTACACTTGCGTGCGCCACCTGAGTCGTGGACTTCCTCCAAGTAATATAAGATCTATTGCAACTACGGATCTATAAAGGTTCTTTCCAACTACTAATCACAAACTTGGATGTGGCTAAAATATGTATCACCAGATGTCGCCCCTAGAAATGTAAAAAGCGACTGTGATAACTGTAATTCGAGAAACAGATTAACACAGCGATTTTGACAGCAACAGCGAATTTAGGATTACCTCTAACGTTGATGTCGCTGTCGATATTGCTGTGTTAATGTGTTCAAAGTAATTAAAATCCACTGGTTCTAAAAAGCTGTTGATGTTGCTGTGTTAATCTGTTTCTCGCATAATTTGTAAAGATGCCCGTTCATTCATTCATTCATTCATTTTCAATGGCCGCTCTTCTATTAGTAGGGTCGCGGGTATAGGATGCGTAAGTGGACCCTCCATAGCTCCCGATCTTCCCGATCACCGACTCTAGATCATTAGGGGCAGTCCCCAAACGGGCCGAGAGAGATTTCGGACTTGATCTAACCATCTCATCCTGGGTCTTGAGGCAGGGGACGCCTGCCTGATGGCACGGATTCCAGAGCACGCCTTCGTATGGAACGATCCGTCCGGAGAAGTAACTGCTCGACATTCAGTTCCTCACGTATTCTGGTGTTCCTTATACGATCTCTGCGAGTCACACCAGAAATACAACGAAGGAATCTCGTTTTGGCAGCCTGTATTCACGATCTTATTCTTTCGGTCATCACCCAAATTTCATGACCATAGGTAAGAGTAGGAACAAAGACCGAATTAAAGACCGACAACTTAGATTTGTTCGGTCCTCCTGATAACAGAATGGCCTAGTTGTCTCCGAATTGATCCAGCCTGACCATTTCTACAGGAAAACTAGGCATTCATCCTTCCATCACTCGTGAACAAGACCCCGAGATACTTAAAATTCTACTCCTGCTTCAATGGGACTCCACTAATATGTATAGACGGCATTAAACAGGCGTTCTGGAGACCACCATTACCTCAGATTTGTTCATCCCCGTAACAATATGAATTACCTGTCTTTATCTTTAAGGTTCCGTTCCCAAAGGGAAAAACGACACCTTATTAGTTTCGCTACGATGTCTGTCCGTCTGTCCGACCCAAGAGACCAATTTTGTTCCTAGGTCTATCTCAGAAACTTATTGAAGGCTGAAATTTGCAAAATTGAAATAACAATGGTAGCGATACATCGACTGGTTTTAGAGTTATTAGTAATTTTGTGAAAAAAAAATATTTCATTCGTACAAAAAATTGCGTATTTCTTGATCCTTACTATAATAAAACTGTAACTTTTTTTCCGGCTGTAAGCTGTGAGCAAGGAATAGATTCAAAAAGTACTGCACGAATTTGATTTCTGTTTTCACAGTTGCATAGGAAATTGTTCAGATTTGAACATAGGATATGCTTTACCATTATTCGCTGTCCGGAAGTGAAAATCTAAGCTGATATCTAAGAAAAGTTATAATTCTCGGATGCCTTCTAGCTCCTAGCTTCGGAATCACTCATCCAAATGAAATGGGATTTTTTTTAATACAAAGTTCAATTATGTACAAAGATTTAAAGATATAAATCATCTTTGTACGTTATCCTGAAGTCGAACAATAAGCAATAAACTATAAATTTAATACAATTGAAAAAAGCAAAATGTTCGATTGAAGCTAGATCGTTGGATTTTTCCAGCGTTGAGTGGAGGAAATTATGTGTGTGTGTGTGCGGCAAAACCTGTTTCTCTCTCTGTACACTTTCTGCGTTGCGCTTTTTCTTTCTCTTTTTTTATGCACCTTTTGGGTTTTGGGCTATGTGTTGTTCTTTTTTTTGTTCACGTTTTTAAATTGAACTGGAGTTGGAGTATTATGCGAGAAACAGATTAACACAGCGACAGCAACAACAGCAACAGCAACAGCGAATTTAGGATTGGCTCTAACGTTGATGTCGCTGTCGATGTTGCTGTGCTAATAATATGTTCAAAGTAATTCAAATACATTGGTTCTAAAGTTCTGTCAAAGTTGCTGTTGCTGTTGCTGTGTTAATCTGTTTCTCGCATTAATGAATAATGAGTTGAGTAGTGGAGTAAATGAGATGCATGGAGCATGGGATTGAGAGAGATACGTCTGTAATTGAGATTGAGAGGGAGTCACACTCAGTTGTAATTGTGATTTAAAATGCGTTATAGTGATTCTGATTTTATAGTGATTCATGTGCATGCCAAAACCTGTTTGTGCAATTGCACCTTTTTTGCTTTATGTTTTGCTTTCTGTTTTTTTTTTAATTTGAACTTGAGGATGTTTGTTTATGAGTAGTAAGTGAGCGAGTGTGGCGCATATGGGTTATGGGATTGAGAGGGATGGGGTATAAATTGTAACAACTAACAATAACAAGTGGAATGTAAATGAGATTAAAAGGGAATAATAGAAGTTAGTTAGTTAGTTATAGTTAGGGACATCAACGTTGGAACTAATCCTAAATTCGCTGTTGCTGTTGCTGATAGAGTCGCTGTGTTAATCTGTTTCTCGCATTACTGACAGTTTTTCTTCTCTTTTTTTCGGGTAAGCATCTTTTTGTATAACGCTAATTATTTTGTTTAAAATCTGAGAAGTGGAATTCTGGCGAAGCAAGGCGAGCACGGGTCAGCTAGTTTACAATAAAGTAGATATATACGTTTTTGTAGATTATGCTCGTAGCTATATACGTGCCAAAGAATGTTTTGCCGAAAAGTTAATATTTTAAAAGATATTTACAAAAAAAAAAAAAAAAACAGTCAATCACTATATAAAGTGCGCCTGTTCTAAACATTTTTCCTTCCTTGGTGTGTTCTCTAACACCGATACCAATACCACACTCAGATACTCATCTCCATTCTCCAATTCTCCCTTCCTTAAACCATATTCTCTTTCCATTGGAATTCATTGTCATGCACACATAAAGATTAATAGACATATCTTTGTGCACAAACGTGGCTCTCGGTCATTTCATTCATTAGAGTAGATCGTGTTCTCTCCTCTTACGCTTCCATTCATGCAGTTTACCTCATCAGCAAAAAAATTCCGCAACTTCCAAATTCCAACTCTAAACAAATACGGACCTTCGGTGCGCGAGTTACACTCGCACTTGGCTGTTTTTTTTTATTTGAGCTTTGAGTTTGAGTTTGTGGGTACAGTCAACTCGCGATTATCCGGCATTCTATTAACCGGGAAATTTATTTTCAAAATTTTATTTATTTATAAATCGATTATCCGGTATTCGCTCTATTATCCGTGATCATTTTCAAAAACTTTCTTTAATTTTGACAATATCATTATTCGGGATTTTCAATTTTTCGGTATAAGCGAGAGTTGACTGTAAATCTCCTCTGTCCTGTTGCTATCGATGTTTGCGAGGGAGTATCCCAATTTCCAACGTCACCGACTTGGAATATCTCGCCGGTGTGAAAAGTCTTTCGTCGTAGGTAAATACTTACTTACTTATTTAGGTGGCGCTACAGTCCGGGGTGGACCTGGGCCTCAACCAATACGCCTCTCCAGTTAGCGCGATCTTTGGTAAATACATTTATTTATTTCGGATGAACTTCAAAGTTTGGTCGGAGACATTTTGAATTGAAGTGGCAAATACAAAGTTTCGAAATGAAATTGAAAAATTTTCCAAATTGTTTGCCTGGCTTTCATTTGACCCATATATGTTTATAAATGTATATACATATTCACAAACAGATCATACTTGCCGGAAATAACCAACTAAAATATAGAACAACTTGCGTCACACCGTTATATAGTATTAGACACTTGGAGAATGTAAAATTAGCAAATTAATTAAATCTGCACAGAGTGTTGCTAGGGAATTATCCGAGTCAATTCAAAATGTAGATACATATGTACGCACACATATTATGTATATGCGTACATGATTACGATGAGTAACTTATAAAAAGATATCAAAAAAAAGCAAATATACTCGCTTATGTTTCTACTCTCTTTGGGTGTGGTTGGCATGTGCTCAATGCATGTCCGCCTCCTCCTCCATCACCATCGTCATCATTATCATAATCATCATCATCATTATCATCGGCTCCAAAGACCGACTACTGTGCTGGCCAAATCATTTCTACTTTTCCTGCAATGAAAATTCATGAAAATCGAATCATGAAAGTGAAACGTGGCATATATTACCTCAAGTGGAGGTCATTAAACCTTCATTTGGCAATATGTGTGCGATAGGTTTTTTTTCAGAAAAATTAAGCAAATTTTTCAGGTATGATTCAGAATTTGTTTGAATCGATAGAGCACTTTATAACATATTGGGGGCGTTAGGGAGGTGACTGATATATTTACAAACACATTAATCAATTTTGGAGAACATGAATGTATATTTTCAAACGTACTGTCACTTATGACGTTATGAGGTTCTTAACATCATTCGCACGTTGTTTCTAAAGCCGACATTGACAAATGATTTATATAGATTATTGATTTCTATTGTTGTAAACCACAAATATGGCCCACCCTTAACATTTCTTTAAATAAAACCATAAATTTAAGTCTAATTCATTTACTATTTTTTTAAATAGTCTTACAAATTATTTTTATTTCAGTTTTTAGAAACTTTAATTAAAAAAACAAACATAACTAAAAGTTAAAAACAAAAACTTAAAGGAACTCTATAATTTAGTTTTGAAAAAAGTGCGGCTAATATGGCCCACCTGGTGTTAAATATGGCCCAGGGTGGGCCTTCAAAGATCCCATTATTTTGTTGTTGATAGCCGATATGACTTTCATCACGTCCTCCTTCCGCCAAGTCTTCCTTGGTTGTGGATTTTTTTATCAAACAATTACAACGAAAGTATAGAAAACAAAATGCCACGTATATCTTCCACACCCGTTGCGCCACACTCACCACAAAAGACTAAGGCTAAACCGAGTTGAACGTGTTCGCAGTAAAACATTTTTTATTTCGCTGTGGGTTATGGTTTGGGAAATACAATGGTGGGCCATATTACCTACATGGGCCATATTTACCGCACTTACTCTACATATTAAAAAAGGCCCATTATGTTTATATCAAATTTATTTAATTAAAACTGAGACATTTGAAAAAATACCTATGGTACAAGTTAAGCTAACTTAAGCTAATTCAAAGAAAAATAATTACAACGTTTAGTTACGACGATACCTGCCGAAGGTGACGCAAAAATAACAATTTGACAGCTCGTATCCAGGTTAGGTTCGTCAGAGAAAACGGTTATCGAACTTCTAGCTGCCCAGTTAAACGATGCTGTGTTCACACACCACCAAAGCAAATCATAAATTTATCTCTCGCATTCTATGAATCTATGGCGTGCTGACCAAAGCCATTTGGAACTTGCCTCTCACGTAAAAGAACTCAAATAAGAGGCGAATCGAAGTGATTTTCGAACTTACCCCAAAGTGCTGAACATGCATAATAACAATAGCATTAAAACTTCTCCAAGAATACACTGCCGTGTTGTAGATATTGCTAGAGAGGTATTTATGTCACAACATATTCCCGAGCGAGGTGTGTATCAGTGGCTTAGTGGTTAGTTAGAAGGAAGTAATAGAACGTCTGACAAACATCCGAGAGTGTAACTGTCTTGAAAGAGATTCTCAAACAGCCGTTTGGAGTCGGCATGAAATTAGATCCCTTCCATTCGTTCCAAATTCCAAAAATGAAAAAAAAAAAAACTCACACAAAACGAATGGTTGTGAGAAGCTAGGCCTAGGGTCCCTCCGGACCTGTTCCGCCAACTATTTATTTTTATTTATTTTATATTCCCGAGCGAGTTGGTCTTAATTAAATTGCTGCAACTGTGCGCGTTTTGCGTACAAATTGTCCTATTAATAGGAATTTTTCTTTCTCGTGTGAAATTAAATTTACACGTACTCGAAGGATTCCAAATCATCTATTGACTTTCAGAGCGTTTCCCATTCAGTCGAGCTCTTTGAAATGCTATTCAATATAAATTCAACTGTCAGGCGATGATTGGGTTGGCGGGAACAGCTCTTTAATGTGGTATTCGTTTGGGCTTCTTCATATTAGCTCTCAGATTTCAGATTTCGTGTCGAAGAGAACGTTTAATTAATGCGATAGCCAACTTTTGTTATTATAATTAATATTATATTTATTTAGGTTTTATTTAATGATTTTCTTGTAAATAAAGTTAAAAAAAATGTTATGCCCACATTTATTGTCTGTACTACTATTTCTTTCAAAATACTTCCCTTTTTTGACTGCGGTACTACCTTATAATATTTCTCTCCGGCAACACTGTCCAATTCATGTAATTGCTCAAGGAAATGACGTTCCAACATGTCTCTGTAGCGAATACCATTTTCCGTAACGTGACGGTCATTTTTATCGACGAACAAAATCCGGCCCAATGCGGCGGCCACCCGCCTGAAAACCGCACCAAACAGTGAATACATGAGGATGAAGTGCTGTTTTATGAAGCACATGAGGGTTCTCACCTGTCCAGTAACGCTTCATCGCTGAAGTTTGAAAATTGGCGTTGACGCTCTTAAAGTTGCGACTCGGAATTGCGCTAGTAAATTTTAGTTATCTGTAAACGTTGATCCTTCGTGTATTTCACCATGATAAAAATGTTGCTTTTACTGAATATTTTGACATTGACAGTTCGGTAATCGGTTTAAAGATGCGTTCCCACTGAAAGTTTGACTTTGTCAAGTCGCTAATGAAATACCCTTTATTTGTTCATCCATAAGCAACCGCCATAGAACGTGTGACGATAACTTTCTTGATCGATGTCAATGGTCAATAAAATTTCGATAACTATAGATCCTATAACATGGGGTAAATATGGATCGGGCTTAATAACAAAATCGCTTGTCCACAAACCACAACCCCGATTGTGCAACAGTAAAATGTAGCACACCTGATGTATGGGAACCGACTCTTAGCACCCTTAGATGTTAATTGCACAGAATAATTTTTCACTAAACATATAGGGGGAAAGTGCATAGACCACTCAATATAAAAAAAAACCGCATCACATAATTATGAGCTGCAGTTTGAACGACGACAATGACCTTGAAAAATAAAATATTTCCCCCAGCAGTTTAGTCAAGACTAATTTTGAATATCAAGGGCTGCTATCTGCAATTATTCGCCTCACATAACAACCGGTATGCTCAACGTTGTTGACCACAATTTCCCCTTTATCTGCGATGCACCTATACTTGCTCAGCTTCGGATGCATCACCTTATTTAGTACATAAATTCACATGCATCCCCCAGTCACAGAAAAGATATAGACAGTAAAGCTCAATAGTTCGTGCGCCCATTAACATAAACTTTGCAAATAACTTGTGGTATTATGGAAATGTTAATTAAGCCGCTGATGTGTAAATTAATTAGCAAAAGCTAAAAAATCAATAACGTTTTGATATGTAAATGTGAAGCGAGCGGTGTCGATTCGCGCCCTCGAATCGAATATGCATCGAGATTGTGTGGTGAGAAGTTACCACTTTATACCTGTCAAATCGTATTGTTCTCCAGTTACTCGTATAATAGGGCCACCAGAGCAATCTGGTTTTACCAAACGTTTGTCTATGTATTGATTTTGTTTGTTTTTTTTTAAACTCGCCATAGCTACTCATCTTTTTGTCACCGGTCGGACTGTGAAGTGCGATATTTGCCATGATAAAATTGCAACTGTTTCTGGGCGGCCAACGTTTGATTTTTCATAAGTACATAGTTGATGTGTTTTATTTGTTCAAGGACCGCTTTCGACTGGGATGCATTCACAAAGACATATATCCGCTTCATAGTGGTTATATGAGACAGCTTGCAACAAGTATGACAGCCTATATAGGAAGTATGTGGACGAAAATGCACTTAAGTACCTACCGTCAAACGCTAGAAATGTGTCATTAATCACTGGTCACGATATAATGTAATCGCAAATTCGCCTAAGCTGGCTTACAAATCTATTGCAGCTGCCCGTAAAATAAAAGCAAACATTACTCCTAATGACAATTTTTAAATTCTATGAAGACTCCAAAGTCGTACACTGGCTTAAGCTGGATTACTCCCATTCAATCCCAGTCCACTCTTTAAAGGTGTTGCGTAATCATTTTCGTGACATTTTGTCAGTTGATATCATTGAATTAGAGTATAATCCATAAGTAAATTTGTAGGAGTTTGACAGCTAAGGCCTTATAGTCATCCCTGTTCTACTGTTTATTGCAGTTCAGGCATGTCATTATTAAAAGCGTTCAAATGTTACTCGACAGGTTTGTGGTCTCGTAGCTCTTTTTGCAAATAATAGTTTTTCATTGGCTTACGTGACCAACAAAAAAGGTGAAGAGATTTCAAACGTTGTAGGCAATAACAGAATACATTACGTGTGTCAATAATTGGAGGTCTACGCACTGCTCATTTGGCGCAACTAATGTTAATCTATTGATGGATAACCACTTCGGCAGGTTTATTTTTTGACAGGTGAAAACAAAAATCGCTCTCCAAAAGAAGGACCAAATATAAGAATCGTTCGTAGCTGGAAAACGAGTTACCCGTTGAATGCTAGAATTCAGCATCTGCACATAATCTTAGAAATAGCCTATTTTATGGATTGCTATAAGTTTCTTCTGCCGTGATCAGTAATTTCCAAATGAGAAAGAGTCGTCTAAGGCAAAACGTTGTTCGAATTAGGTGTGTTATTTTCAACCTTACGCTTGCCATTCGAAAAATTTAAGCAGCAAACTCTGCAGCATTGCGAGTTAATTAGGTACGCGCGAAAAGCTATGTATTTGATAGGACACTCTAGATAACAACGTAACCAACTGATTAGCGGCAAACATCGTTTCTTTCGGTGCTAATTGATATTATCACTGCATTAAACAGACTCTATGAGAAAATTTCTGGTACACACTAGTGCTTTGAGAAGGGCGCGGCACCATTTTTCAATCTTATCAAATCAATATCTTATTTTATGATATTACCACTTTCGAGCCTTTGTTAACGAAGAAGGTATTTGCTTTTCAATTAGAGCAGCACTATGTTTTTTTGTGCAAGATAAGTTCCTCTTTTATATAATATGTAGCTTCGAAAAAAAGTTGAATTGAGCTAGAACTGGCTCAGTTCATCAGACTTGAGCACTGGGTGCGAAATTGTATAATTTTCGATGGCTTATAGGGAGATTTTTAACAGCTCAAAAATATAAGTTCTACGATTTATTCTACTACATTATTCTAATCGCATGTAGATGTAGATTTACTTAAATTTTGGAAAACAAATTAAAATCTGTTCCCTACTTCGCACTATTGTTAAATTCTTTATATCTAATTCACTTTCGAAATTCCTTATTTAATCCGCTTCAATTTTAATAAAAAAAAAACTTAAATCTAGGTAGGTACCTAGGTACCTTTCAAAGAGGCGGTATGGTTTGGGTTCTATGTGCCTAGTGCCTATCTACACAATTTTGAGACCAAAACCAAAAGATGAATGAACCTAGTATATTACTAACAAGATTTTATTTAAATAAACTAATATGGAATTAAATATATCATTAAAACTATAAATTTGAAATCTACTTCCATTTTCTTGAATCTACTTCACTTTTTGGTTCAAATCTACTTCGCTTTTTTTTTTTAAGTGGTAACGTTGCTTTGTAGTAGCATAGTATTGCCATAAAAATAAAAATAAAATATTAGCAAGAATATATATTATTGCGGATGCAGATAAAATCTGCAGCGCAGATTTCTGGTTTTTAAGAAATTGCAGCTGGGTGGCAACGCTTAGCATAGTTGACTTAGCTATTTAAAAGCTTAAGAACAACAAGAAAGCAGGCTCTGGTGGTTTTACCAACATTTATAGTTCTTCATATTCCATGTCGATGTTTTGATAGGAGCATTCCACAAATCATCAGCTAAGTTTGGATGGAAGAAAGCGTGCCCGATGACTGGATTATCAGCTCGATATGTTTCATCTACAAAAAAGGCGTTCCCTTCGCAAGATATGCATGACGCTAGCTTGTGTAACAAATCCCGCCACAAGTGCTGTGCATTTTCTCTTACTGCTTACTGCAAATATACGTCACAATATAAGTAAGAAATAACTATAAATAAATGAACAGGTATTTGGTACAACTGGTCGCCTATAGTTCACTTGGCTGTTTACCTAGCAACGTTAACTTAATCTGAACTAAAATTGAATTAAGCTGTCACATTTCTATTTAACAATCTCTTTCGCGGGAAATATTTGGACAATGCCTTGGCACGATTTTTAGATCTGAAAATCAAATATCAACTATTGACTAGTTTAATCATTGTCATTGATCTTCCAAATTTCCCGCTCCAAGTTAATGTAGCTCTTGGATTGTTTTTTGTATTACCATTTTAAGTATTTTGTATATCGTCTTCAAAAGCTGTTAAACTGCTTTTCGTTTATTAAATGATTAATGTTATAAGTAATTCTCATCTTTACCGTTTCACAAAAAGCTCCCACCCCATACTCTACTGGAATAAATTTTTACATTTTATTCCTGAAGATTTATGCAGAAAAATGGTGTGTCATCCCGAGGCTTAAGTTAACGTCAATGTCTACATAATTAGAATGTTCTTAAAATGTTCAGAAACTAATTTAAATTTACTCTAATTTTGTTTGTTACTAATTGGAAATTACGATCGCCTATGTGTCTATATGGACCATAGTAACATTTCATCGGACTTACCCCCATACGCCTCCGTCCATACATCAATGCCAAACGCACGCCAGTCTGCGCTGAAAAAAAACGAAAGTTTCGACTCTCCAAAAATACTACATGCATAATATTTTACAAAAGCACATTAAGTCAAAAATAAACCATTCAGTTGGAAACTCTCAGTGAAATATTCTAGAAATAGAATGTTCTTTTTGACGTTCGCCGTGCGTCTATATCCAAAATATACCTCAGCTGAACGTCTCCGCCAGACACGGCAACTAAAAAATGACGTCAATAACACATTCACGCGTTAACACAAATAATTATGACGGCGTTCCTTAAGAACTGATTACAAATCGTAGTGATCTGATTTTATGCACCTATTATGATGACGTGCGCAGTGACATCGAGAGTTTCCCATGAGTTTCGCTGATTAAACGTGATTTTTACATTGACAAACTGATCAGTGCGCACATAATTTTGCATCTGATTTTGCTTAAATGAAACACTTTTCGCACAAATATGATAATGGTCGTGTTTCTCCTTCTTGAACGTGTGACGACAATCACAACCATTTTCTCGAGGCGTTCAATTTTCCAATTGTGAACTTTTTCACTTTAGCTCTCTCAAGACGTATCGTCGGTCGTCGTCAGCAGCATTCGCATTCATTATTATTATGGCAGCATTAGCATCAATATGTGAAATGAAATGAAATCAAAGCCTGTCGCACGTTACTGAGATGTGACATGCAGCGAAAACAACCGAATAGAGATATCGCGAACACAGCTACGCACACACGAAGGCGGTGAACGCGCGGTGTGAGTCCAATCGCAGAACGGTGATGACAACGAAACGTCCCCGAATGTGGGACATCGCACAGTGTCGGGGGAGAATTGCAAAGCAAGGTCGAGAATTTAATACACGAATTGAATACAAACGAACAACAAATTATAAATCAACACGAGATACGTGTACACATTGAAGAGCATACTTGTGGTATGTATTCGAAGAGAGGACACTCTAGCCGACACGGACAATGTGCAAGTGCAATTGGGTCCGACCTAAATTAGGGACGACTCAAAAAGTAAACACTTGCAATACGCATGCACAGCGGCATACACTGGCCATCATTCAAACATGAGAATGCGCAACTGTTAAAGGCCTGCCTAAGACCATTTCCGTTGAAAGAATTTGAACATTTTTTCATAAGAACTCGCTTCCTGGAGATATACTTAACGCCTTACTTGTCGATTTCACAGTTTGGAACTGCCTTTAAACACTTATTTAAAAAATTTGTGTTGAAGCCATGACAAAATGCGTGATTTTCTTTCACGGGAATGGCGCTAACTAACCGCTGAAGTTGCTCTTCTGACAGTGCGGTTAATGCGGCCGTACTTGTTGAAGCAACCGTTGACGTACTTGCTGTGTCTTTGGGACACATCTCTGTTTCCGGAATCAACTCACTAACTGAAACTTGTGTGGCTGCTTGTAACGCTTTACGTTCGCTTCTCCTCAGCATACAATTTTATATATGTGTTCTTTTTCTGCGTTTCTTTCAAGTGACCATTAATCTGTTCAACCCGTCTTCGTTGATTGATTTTTATAAAGCTCAGGAGCCAAGTGACCAGTAATTAATTCAACCCGTCTACTTTTACTTTTTTTTTTGGCGATGAGGCTTAGGAGCCAAGTGCCCAGAAATGTCTGTTCAACCCGTCTACCTTTACTTTTGCGATACCAAACATTTTCAGCAATCTGCAACCTTTTCCGCTGTTATGGGCTCTACTGTAGTCTCCAACTGTTCTCGTGTGTCCAATTGTAACTCCAGTAGCCCCACCTTGGGCGCCAATGAAGCAATTACCAAATCCGTGATTAGATCTTGCCGTCTTTTTTTAAAAAAAAATCTTGAAACTTGTAGTTTTATTTATTTAAAAGATTTTATATTTTAGAAAAAAAAAAAAAGTCAGAGCCGGACGACCAATTTGTTGTTCTATCCGTCTGCTGACTAAAATATGACTGAAATTAGTTAATTTTATCCTGCCTTTTATACCCAGGATTTTATGTTTTTTTTATATTTTCAATTCTGTGTATGCACATGCTTACAGTTGTGTGTGTGTTTTGAGTACGAATTAGTTTCTCCCTTAGGCAGGTATTACAAAACATTTGCATAGGTTGTTTTTTTTATGCGTTAGCTGCCTACCGCATTGCAAACTGTCGCATTGTATCCTTGAATATAGTCGCTTGTTCTGCTCTTTATTTTTAAATACATGAAAGGCAATGTTGCCAGCTAATCGATAAAAGCGCATTAAGTTGTGTGGGGATTGGATTATCTATGCGTAATAAACAAATAGATTCCATGGGAATAGAAAATGCGTTAGAAGGTCTTCTCGCAAAATCCCATAAATACTTCCGATAATTAAATGCAGATCAGTATTAATTACGGCATCAAGTGGAGTGTGTTTTAAATACGTTATTCAGAATGATGAAGCAGGAAGAAATTGCGAAACTCGGAGTAATTTCATTAAATACAAAGCTATTTGTGGACGGGATAACAAATGGGCCCCATTTTAACCATTCAACAAATAGAACGTTTCCTAAAAATTTAAATTGAAAACAGCGGGAGATTGATTTGCCTGTGCTATTATATGGGACAGTCTGCATGCTTATATTAAAAGCAACCAGTCCTTAAACTGGAGTTATTTTCCAAAGAAATAAAATATAAATGTGCAAACAATTGTTCTCGCCTCGTAATGAAAAAAAAAAGTATGGAAACGCCACACAATCCATTATTTTCCTATTTTTATGGAACACGGTTTTTAAGCAAATAAATTCCTATGATAAGCGACAAATCCAACGATCCTAAATCATAAAGCTTACCAATTGCAATTAAGAGTGTAGCAATCTTAATTTGTTTGCTGCAATTGGTAAGCTTTCTGTTTTAGGCTAAAATTTTGAAATTGTAGCCTCATTCTTTCAGTTTGTTAATTTTTTTTTTCTTTTTGAAACATGTGAAAATCTTATGCAAGGCACTATGATCATTTTTCTCTTTCTGTAAAAAAATAAAATAAACAAATTTTCTTCTTTTTACCCGACTGGACACAGGGAGGGTTATGTGTTTCGCACGTATCCTATATGTACGTTCCTACGTGTCACACAAATCTCAGTGAGAAATGTAAAGATATGGAATACTGTGAAATAAAATACTTTCTTAAGTATTTACAATAGCGGTCTTGTGGAGTGTCTGTATAACTTAAAAGCTAAGGACAAAAAAAAGTTAATTTAAAAAACCAAAAAACCCAAGTGACTGTACAAAAGATTGATTGGTTGATTGGTTTTCTTATTTTATTAGTTTGGTAGGCAAAAATCTGGAAGCAATGCAAGACAAATATGGAAATACATTGACCCTTAGAAATAGAAAAAAAAAAAAAACTAAATTCGATTCCAAAGTCCACTTTTGCTAGTGACCTCTAAATTCCACCTAGCATTTCATAGAAAAGAAACAAATTTAACAAAAGTCAACTTATGCTAGCTATTGTGACTAAATTTTTTCGCTTAACCAGAGGCGAAGTTATTCAAGTTCAAGTTGTCGTTGATGTGAACCAAATAAACAAAAGTTGTTATGATTTGACAGATAAAGCAAGGGCAAATTCGAAAAAGTAAAAACGCTTGTGATTTGTCTTATTTGACAAATGCCACTTTCGATTTGACTTTGAATTGAAAATGAAATCATTCTTACCGTTTTCAGGCGAAACAAGGAAAACCAAATTTCTAAAAGAAATTACTATTTTCAAAAATCCATTCCAAGTTAGAAATGACCGTATTGCCTTAGAAGATAGATAAATGTTAGTTTTTAATAAGATTAAATCATTTTTGTCTAGTCTGTAAGTTAAAGAAAGAAGTAAAAAAAATCAATGAATTTATGCTACCACCGTATGGACCGTTTTCTAGGTATGTCCCTATTTCAAAAGTACCGTTATTCTATTATTTTTTTTTTATATTAACCTCACCTACTTAAGTTGTAACTGTAAGCTCCCAAACTTCAAACCCGATGTTTGAAAGAAACAGACATACGGACAGAATTTCGAGAACCACTTTTTTGAGTTCCTCTATCATCGTTATGTCAGAATTGATTAACATCTCGAGTTAGAAATTTTGTACGAATACAATATCTTTCTTTTACTACGTAATTTAGAGAGCTAAAAATGTCGGGACCAACGCCCACTTTCCATAAGAATATAGGTTATCACACCCTCTGCCGAAGACTTAGCGTAACCTTTCTGTATGTGTTTTTCTTTCTTGTTCGACTAACTTCGAGTATCAGTCGTACGTACACCGAAGGAAGAAGATCCAGCACATCAGCAAATGTGTACAATCAGCTTAAAACAATTTTCGTAGCTGGAGCTGCAATATTGACCTTTTCAGCGCATGCATCATTTCATATTTACCCATTCAAAAGCAAATATAAAGCAAATGAGAAAAGGCACGTGCCTTCTACACACAATTGAATATAAAATACTACAACAATTTTATAAAACAAATCCAATTAATTGCGTGTCGAAGATAAAGCGCACCACATACAACATCTATTATGCAACATCGCTATGCATAAATTAACATAACAGTCGACACAAAGATGTGTTGTTGGATAAGAGCATTATTTTCCATCTACACGTGCAAGACTGACTGAACTTTGGACATTCAGATATGATGTTTATAAAATAAACCAGGCAGTTCATCTTCGTCTACTCGCTACACTTGTGCGCACAATATTCCAATTTGAATTTTATCAGTTATGGCTATGACGGTTTCGTGACCGTCATCAACAAATTTCAGTGACGTCTGATGATTCACTACTTGTCGTTGTCGATAAACAAGCTTTTCAATACAGGCGCCAATGTGTTTGTTTGGCAGGCTGTCGATTGATTAGATGATTACTCATCGAATTTAAATCTTTCTGTCTAGATGAACAGACAAAATCTGGTACATTTTAATTAAATATTTTTGTTTGAACATTTTAATGGCCGGTGCAGGTGCATAAGTCGTTTAAGAAGTCAACAAACTGGAACTGACTGGAAGTTTACTTTAACTCGGCGTCACCATGAACATACTTTTCATGTTGACATTTTTCGGAGAAACTTTCGGTGAGAAGCTTATCTTTGAACAATCAATCAAACTGGCGTAACACAAGGCGGCAGACAAATTCGATTTGAATCGTTTCGATATACCACGTGGAAATTTCACCATCGAGTTTCTTAGCCAAATGATATAAAAAAAACTTTATCTGACAAAGCCTAGTGCGATTGCAGTCGAATTGAGAATGGTTGTTTTTGAAAATGTGGGAAATGTAATTTATTGCGAGATATCCTCTAGTAAACGTCCTTAAATGTTCTTGTTTTTTAGCTTTCTCAATTACGTAGTAAGAGAAAAATATTGTATTCGTACGAAATTTCGAACTCGAGATGTTAATCATTTCTGATACTACGATGATAGGGAACTCAAAAAAGTAGGTCGCAAAATTCTGTCCGTCTGTCCGTATGTCCCGAGGCATACAGCCTAAACAGATGCCCGGATTACGTTCAAACTTCGGATTTTGAGTTTGGGAGGCTTACGATTCGGGGCCGTTTTTTTTTGTGCAGGGTAACCTCAATGTTAATGGTACTTCCCAAAAAAAAAAAAAAAAATGGCCATACCATTTTGATTTGTTCGAAAACGGCTAAAACGATTTAAACCAAAATTGATATTTAAGCTTAAGCAGGTGAGCAGGTGAGGCTAACCTGACTGCATACTCAGTCCTTCGCTAAAAAAAAAAAGTCGAATAACGGCACTTTTGAAATTTGGGTATATGTATCTCGAAAACGGTCCATGCGATTGTATATGGCAAACTCAGCTCTTCTCTGTATTATCAAACTCAGCTCTTCTCTGTATTATCGTAAAATGGATTTTTGAAAAAAGTCATTTTTATTTTTTAAATTTAGTTTTCTTTAGTTTAGCTGAAAACGGCAATAACGATTTTGACCAAAATGGAAACTTAGAGTAAAATTTATGTTCTCAAAATTATTGCGTTCTTAATTTTCAATTCGAATCAATGAAAACGCTACCTACCTAATTTTAAAAACTGCTCATATCTCTAAAACCCCATTTTTGACTTCGATAAAACTTTAAAAAGCAAGTAATGCTTATATCAGAAACAATAACTCATAATCGGTTTTCAGCTATATAGTTAACAAAAAAGTATTTTTTAAACTAAACATTGCAATATTTGGTATACTGTTTTGTCTGCCAAATTTTACAAAAACCGCTCTAACGATTTTGATCAAAATACATATTGAAGATAATATCAGTTATTCTCTGATCTCTGTTCATATATATTTTTAAAACTTAATACCGCACCTTAAAACTCAAATTCCAACAGCCATTAAAAATGCAATAATAGCAACGCAAATGCACCTTAAAATCCCACTTCATTGTAACAGCATTTAAAAAATTTGCTCAATGCTCCAGTACATTTATTTTATAGTGAACAACTTTCCTTCGAAACTGAGATCATTCAAGTGGACGATTAATTTGTCAAAAAGTTGACAGACAAATTAAATATTCCATAAAGTTATTCGATTAGAAAGAATACGGATAAAGTTACTTAAAGTGTTTTTTGGGTAAATTTTCCGCTCCAAGACAGTTTTTCGCTTAATTTCGGTCTTTAATTGTTGTACTGCTTTGCTCGAAACGATTCGTTTGCCAAGTTACTTTTTTTTGACTGCATCTTACTTAAGGTGGCGCTACAGTCCCGGGTGGACATGGTCCTCAACCAATAGGCGTCTTTTTCACCTGTATCCATCGTAATCCTGCACAAACGGTCGAGCTTCCCAAAACTATAGGCATTGCTCTGCTATAGCTCGTCCCTATAAATGCTGAATTGGTTTTCACTGCATCTAAATCTGTGGTCGAATTACCGCATCCGTGATCGAGTAATACGTGACTGAATTTGTTTTTGTTTTGCTTGTCAAATCCACCAAATTAAGTGACGTATGGCTCGCTCACGGATGCGGTAATTCGGCCCCTGGTAAAAGTCTGACAAACAATGGAGGTTATAAGTCTCTGAAGCAGCTTTTTAATGCAACCGTTCAGAAGCGCCACATATTGCTGGGTCCCGAAAAGAAATCTCACAAACGACTCTAATGCCTTTGCGACATTTTTAACTTTGTAACTTTAACCGAAAAATTGACTAATTTACGGGATAAATCCTCGACCTCTATTCCCGTCAAGTTTTCATGGGTTACCAGATAAAATTGTAGTAAAACACAATTTTTCAGCAAACACATTTATCCATTCATCCCTTTCTAAAGCCGGTAGCATCATCCCCATCATCGTTTTCATTATCCAACTATACATTTATGACCACTCTGCCCATCAACTCAATGTCATAAAGCGCTATGTCCAATGTGTCATCTCGGATGTAAAACATCGTCTGACATATTTTTTTGCACTTTGCCGACAGCCTTTCTTTAGTTTAGTGTACAACGATTTATTTTGCCTGTAAATTGAATATTTCCGAGTCATTATGAATTCGTGTTTCCTTGGAAAATGCCTTTGCACAGCATATCCCCATCAAGAGCACACGGCCCAGGGGTATGTTGCTGTTTCAGCTTTTTAAATTATATAATTGGAAACTCTGCGTCTACTTCAGTTTCAGTTTAATTTACCAAAAGCAACATTTCATTAACAGCACAGATAGTAATTGCTGCATGTTGTTTGCGCGTGAAATACACACAAGTGAAATGAATCATCTGCGGAGGAATACGCACAGGATGCATTAATTAACTTGTAGACATTCAAAGTTAAGATATTTGTAACAATAGTAACGCAACATAGTCAGGTCCACATGGGGCTTTAAATCTTTGCAAATAACACTACCTCAATAATAATAATAATAATAAAAAAATACTTAAATTGAGAGCAGGGTTATCTTTGTGTTTTTTCTCTCCTTCTCATAAACCCCACATATCTGTGTTAAATGGAAGATAAAAGCAATTTGTATAGAGTTCCTAATTTAATACATAAATACAATAAGAAGACAAGAGGAGGGCCAGATGAAAAAAAAAAAACGCACTCCTCGGATTCGACTTGTTTGACGCAGACGAGCACACAAAGTTTTTCACACTTACTGAAAGAAAGCAATGGACGTGTTGATTTTAAGTCGATAAACCCCAACCAACCAATTGGGAGAGGTAAACCTAAACATGTAACGCAAGTCTGAGAATTCGAACGCTCAATTTGACACTTTCTGTCTGGCTGTCTGTCAAATCTGTCGAATCTTGGAAGTTTCTAGTTTCGAAATTCTCTATAACTGAACTATGAAGCGTGATATCTGGTTTTTGGGGGAGACCACTCAAATCTCGTTTATGACCCAGCAATTTATCGTCTAAATAAAGTGTCAAAATAGATAAAGCTATAACAAACGAACGAATCGAAGAAGCAGCATACCAGTCGCAGATTCTCGTGTCACTGGGCACGATGATAATGATTATAATTTTGAAATCTTTGTGCTCCTCTCTTTTCAAGACAAATTGTCATCTTGATTGTAGCACATACGTGTACAAGGCACTCACTAGTTTAATAATCTAACATGTGGGGACAATATAATTCAAATAAATGTAATCGCTTGCCGCCCCTTACTTAACCTCCCAACTTTACACGGCACGGGGTACACCGTACACTATACACTATACACTACACCCTACACATCTTCAAGTGCATACTTGTGCATGCACTACACTATCGATTTTTGTCATTAGTCTCTCTCTCTCTCTCGGTCGTCGGTTTCGCTATCGACATAACCCCCTTTTCCTGTGGTTTTCTTGGGGTAGTTGCATAACTTGCTCGCATTTGTCATACAACCGGAGGAGTGATTTGTAAAGCAGACAAGTGAAACACTATGTGGATTATGATTCCTAATGATGCGGGGAAAGCAAATTAAACGCACTACAATTGGTTTTTTCCGGGCTTGAATTTATTCTAGCTTTGCTCGGCCTGCTTTATACTGTGCTGCTGCTCTTCTTAACCCAGCCGACAATGGTTACCGCAGCAGAGCTTGACTAGGCTAGGTTTAGCTACTAACTACATCCACAGAGCTATATATCAGCTTGAGCTGGTAGTGCTCAAGTTTATCGCCTCCCACGAGCTATCACAACTTGTTATTCTGGAATTTGTTTGTTCTGATGTTCCTTTTTTCGGTATGTCGTCGGTATGGAAAGAAATCTGATAATTACCAGGGCAGACAGAAAAGATTTCTTCCTTCGGTCTCAATTGGTGTTAATTAATAAAAATCATAAATAATTTAAATTCACGGTTATACTTTTCTACATCACACAGTTTCGAGTACTTGTTGTCGGTTAAGATAAGCGAGATACGATGACAGAAATACGCCGTCAATATGACGTGTGTATAGTTACTGGGGCCAGCGAAAAAGCTTACCATGATTAAAATTAAAATGTTGCTTTATAATTACGTAACAACAAGGAATGATATCACTTTTCTATTTCAACGTTAATCGATATCAAAATGTGCTATTATTGGTATCCGGCCCTGTTTGCACTCCAAATCGGAGACACTTTTTATTGACACAGATCCGTTGGAAAAAGGCCACACACGCATGAAAATTTAAACAAATGTCGTAAACATTTAAGGGCGAGCCAGAAATCACGAAATGGTATCGAGATATAATTGCTCACGCATCTCTGATTAGAGTGGAAAAGCAAAAAAAAAAAATGAAAAGAGTGGAATGATTTTGTTTTATTTTTAATTAATTGAACATACATTTCTGTTTAAATATAAAACGATACAATGAACCAAATTTCACTGGTTTGGGCTTCTGCATAGGAATTTGTACTGACGGCATGACTCAAATTTTTGAATGAACGCCCATTGGAACGAGAAAATTTTGTTGCCAAAGTGACTTACTCGTTTGTTATCCTTCGACTTTTATGATAGTTCTTTTGCTTCCAGGTGGTTTTATCGATTTCTGCGGTTTTATTAAGCTGATTGATTTTTAGGAGTTTTGAAACAGTAGTTTTTGCTTGTCTGAATTGGGTGTGGAAATTTGCCACGTTTTCACTGGCATTGTACAAATTGTATTCGCTCAATGTTTACATTTTCGGTTTTACTATATAGATTAAAAAAATTAAAAAAAGAAAAGATTAAAAAAATATATGAACATCTTGAGTTTTTGAACATGACCCTCTCTTTGTAGGCGTTTGCATCACGAGCAAATATAAAATATTGCTACGGACAATGGCATCAATGGCATTGATAAGTTGACTTAAATTCGTCAAAAAAACAACGACGATTATTTTACTGCGTTTTAGTTGCCTGCTGTCACCGGATGTCCTTAGAACTTAGTGGTACATTAAACACCCTTATAGCTTTATCCAAAATTGAAGAGATTGTTTGCAAATACATGATGCTCGTTTATAAAATCAATGAATACAACTTTTCAAAACTACAACGAAAGTTGATGTTTCGACAACCTTACCTAGCCTACCTAATCTTATCTAGATTTCGATGTGATCTTTATAGGAATCTTATCTAAGTCTATTTCCACATAAACTTAACAATAATTATTGTTCTTTTGGTTCCAGAATCTACTCGCATCTGTGGCTGAAAGTCTTAATCTTTTGATGTGTAAACATCTAAGCGCGCGTTGTTGGAATCTGGTGGAGTAATTCCACACATTTAACTTGCGGGGACGGAAATGCGTCACTGTGTTTTATCATTGCATACATTTTTTTGGAATCTGGTGGAGTAATTCCACACATTTAACTTGCGGGGACAGAGAATGCGTCACTGTTATGAGCTGGGGCATATTAATTTCAGCTTTTTGTTGATGTGAAATAAAATTTCTCCATTTCGTCCTTGCACCGTACTCAGAAGAAATTTCAAGAATTCTGCAGGGAGATTATCATCTTTTACCAATGATCATAAGCGGAGACTTCCATATCAATTTTGCAACTCCAGAAGCTCAACCATTTATTGATTTTATGCAAGATAAAATTAATCTTCAAATGAACTCCAACCGGAAAATTTCAACAACACGATATGGAACATCCATCGATGCTGTCTTCCAGCGTAATCTAGATAGATTACAGTCTCGAATGTACAGAACGAATAAATTATTGTTATTTCATAATATAAAGAATACGGTTATTACAATTCCCTCTTTTCTTAATGACGTGTATCAAGCCACACACATACCGCACGCACGGTGTTTACACATACACATATTTTGGGACTGTTAGATACAGTCGCACCAATTTTTTTTAAATGACAGTAATGATTGCCATCCCTATATTTACCCTTCTTCTTATCTCGTCGGCCCAGGGTCTTAGATAATTTTTACTTTAGTAATTTGGCATTACAAATCTGTTTCTAATAGACAAACTTTTGACAACTAAACATCTTTCGTTCCAATTTAGTCTTTGCACTTGCACGGTAACTGCTGTTCTACCTTCTTTGAATGCGGTTCGATTTGCGAAGAATATCAGTTCATTTGTCCAATGTCAAGTTTTCGATTTTGTTCCATTTTTATTTTATTTCAAGTATACAAGTACAATATTATCAATATTCCTTTCAATATTTCAATAAATACACATACAGATATAGGCGTCTCAAAGAAGTATAAGTGCTTAAGTATAATTTGAAACAAAATATAGAAGTATTCCGTAGTTGGGAAAACAACTAGTGGCGAATACAGTCATAAGGACATACATGATAATCGATATATATTTTGACAGTGGGAGCAGTTAATAATTACGATACATGTCTTAATATAGAATACATTAAAAGTAAGCCAAAGGGTATAGTACATTAATATTATATCATCACTTGCAATAAGAGATTAATTTTATTTAGATCAAAGTAAAGCAGCCATTTTTAAGTTTATTCATTTTAGTTTATTATTAAATGTACAGGAATTTCTAATAATGAATGGACGGTGGTAGCTTATTGTATAACCTAGGTGCTACAATAGTATACAAAGTTTGCAACTTTTGAGTGCTATGGCGTGGAACTACCGCATAGTAACTGTCTTTGATGCGCAGAGAATAAGCGGTTGAAAATAAATTAAAGAGGTAACCACTTCAAAACTTTATAGAAGTAGAGATGCGTCAAAGGAAGAATCTTAGAGTTCCTGAATAACGGAAAGCTATGCTCTCGTCTCCTCATTTTCCAAATAATCCTTTAAAGTTGCTTTTGGGTAACAATCAAGGGATGTGACTCCCCAACAAACTAAGCCATATTGCAATTTTGACTCCCCTAAGGCATAGTACACAGTGAGCAAGAGGTTACTTGAACAAACAGGTCTTAGCCGATACATTCTTACAAGAGATACTTTTTCAGGACGGAAGTATGGCAACTCCAATTTATTTTACTGTCGATAAGTAGTCCCAAGTATTTAAAAATGGAGACCACTTCAATATCGAAGCATTTACTTGTGCATTTTTTTTATCAACAAGGAAGGTTTCAGTGTGTGTGTGTGTTTCAGAGCAATTCGCCGCTGGGCAGTTAACATTGCTAACACGTAATTTCTCACAATCGATACTGTGAAATATTAATTCTTGAGAGTCGAAATCCAATGAGGGAAAGTTAAAAAAAAACATAAGGTTGAGTTTTGTCACTAATTACTAACCTGTGCATAACAAACCAATGACATAGAACTTCCAAGTCTTGGTAAAATCTGCAACCATGTCTAACATGGAGCTACTGGAATACGTGCACAATATATCGTCAGCAAAGCCAATTTGTTTATCCTTCAAATTTTGGTCAGAAATAGAATTGATGAAAATCAAAAATAAAGTTGGTCCAAGCACTGAGCACTGTGGGACACCAGTGTTGATAGCAACGCTATTACTAATGTGCTCACCTATTTTTACCAATTGCTTCCTATTTTGTAGATAAATGCAAACCAGTTTATTATAAAACCTATGAAGCCTGCTTTTTCAAGCTTAATTAGCAATAGTTCATGGTCCACAGTATCGAATGCCTTAGTTGTATCTATGAAGAGTGAAGCAGTCTTTTTTCTATTTATCAGTGCTCTCATAAACATGTCTACAAAAACTAAGAAGCGCATCCTCCGTAGACCTCCCAGTTCGGAAGCCAAATTGATAAGTACTGAAAAAGGATTTATTTTCAAGAAAAGAAACGATCCAACCCTTCACTACTTTCTCAAAAATCTTGGAGAACACCGTTAGAAGAGAGAGATAGGCCTATAGTTGTTGAGGTAAGACCGATCACATTTTTTGTAAATTGGAATCACCTCAGAAATTTTTAAATTGTTCTACTACATTATTTTTTAAGAACCTTGATGAAAGCTGTCATGTTGTCAGTGGGCCTTACTAATAATCATTTTTAGCTTCATCCTTACTTATTTTGTATGTCACAATATGCTGTTTTGTAGCGAAAATTTAGCCATTGTGAGTTCGAAAAAATTATCAACAGAATGAGATAAAAAAAAAAAAAAAAAACAATAGAAATGACAATAAAATCTTGAAATCACTTAAGCGTGATCTGGTGGAAATAGTGGTTGGCGTTGTCCAAACTACTACAATTCATGTTCATGTGTCAAAAACTGTCAATCTTCTATGCTCGTCAATGGCTAGGCAGTGTTAGTAACAGCTGAAATTTTCCATCCTACTGTCTTTATCCATATTCTAGTAATAACAAAATCTTTGAAAACACCATATAATATACGTACCAAATCTTTTAAGACCACTGGCAATTAAAGTGACTGAAGATTAAGAAAAAAAAAATAACAATATCCCACCATAAACAGTAAGTCGCGTGCATATGCTATGACTAGACAGGAACCAAAAAACTTCGCAAGTACCTCACCAACTATGGAACGTGATAAGCAAAAAAAAATTCGTATTTATCTAGTAAAAACTGGATCTCCTGAGAATATCTAGTTTTTTTCTTTTATAGACAGTAGGTAATAGAAACGTCACAAACAAAAATAATTTACACACTTTGGCGTGTTAACCAGAAACCAGAATACATAATTGGGTAGTAGTCTCTTAATTGAATCCATTTAACTATAGAAAATCTGATATATTTTAAGGATGTCAAAACAAGTCCAATTCCAATTCGAGTGTTATCTATCAACATCAATTTCTATGCAACTGAAAGGCGGTTCTGTCTGCTTCTGCTTTGAAAATGTTGGTTTTGATATCTGTGTCGGATAAGGTGTTGCAAAAATTCAAGTTAATTTTTATGGCGCACGCCGCCAATGTTATTAATTATAACCACATATTTGGCCTTTTGATGTCAAATTTAGCAGTCTCAAATTGTTTTGCGTAAACAAACTTGATAACCTATACAGTATTTTAGGTCTCCCGAAATCAAGGCTTATGATTGTTGTGTACATTCAGTTATTTCTGGATTAAATAATAATGGCGATGTCTTGGTTGGGAGATACAGATATTGGTGTTGGTTTTCATAAGATGTCTTATAACTACGATGGAGTGTTCGATTCGATTCGATTCAAAAGAAATAAATTACAAGATGGCTAACTGCAATTGAAAGTCATGTTTAAAGCCTTTTATGTCAATTGCTATTTTTGAAGGCTATAAATATCAAAAGGAAGCAATCATGCTTATTTTGAGATTCGAACGAATAGCCAATTCTATCGAATGTCTCTATTCGTTCAAATGAACTTTGTGTATTTTGATAGACATTCGTTAGAATTGGCTATCCGTTCGAATCTCAAAATAAGCATGAATAACATTTGGTTGAAAAATTGTTCTATGAAATTAACGTTACAGCTACGTTTCAAAGGTTTACAGGACTCACAACTGGCTATAAAGGTGGTAATAACATGAGCATTACTAGTGCTACAGAACTGTGTTACATTTGGAAACAAAAAATCACTATAGGCCCCTGAAAGTAGCGGAGGTGATCAGTATACATCAGCTGTTCCGCTTAAAGTTACTGGTGAATGCATAAAATCGAAACCATTTCTGATTTCGGGTGTTATTTACGTAATGAGCAGTACTGCATTCAAGATCATGCCAATCGTAGTGTCCCTACGTAAGTTATACTTCTTCTTTGACACGATTTGTTTTCAATGTTACAAACTTACATTTTCTGTCAAGAGCGTTACTTCAAAATATGGAAATTCTCAATTTCTGTCGTTATCGGTTTGCTGATTTTCCGTTTAAAGGAGGTGACAGCATATCAATGATGTAAAATGTTACGCATTTTTGTTGTACCTAGCGATGAAATAATCAAATTTAAGATTATACGCAACTTGTACCTTTATACGCTATTCACATCGAAAACCTGGTTTTCGCAAAAATACTCGAAAACGGAAGTTTTCCCATACATATTTCAGTTTTCAAAACGAGTCGTTTAAAGTGGTTTTCCATGAAAACGACTTCCAATCGTTGCGTTGTTGAAACAAACACCTTTGCAGCATTCAGCAGAGCAGCTGACCGAACAAATGTCACAACACACAACTAAAATCATTTTCCACACTAATTGGTGGGCTAATATTAATTTTAAAGGCTCTGAATTAATTTTATTTGTTAATTAATGCGATCGATATTTATAAACAAAATAGTTTACACAGAAGTTTCACGACTAGTGTCTCACAGCTGATTAAAACGTCAAACGAAAACTAGTTATTGTTCGGTGTGAATGCGATTTCGAGTTTTCGATGAAAACACGGTTTTTGCTGCTGTGTGAAAAGGGTATTATGCAATTTTGGAGATGGTGAATCTGTTCTGCTTTTGCATTTTTGTATTAACGTCGTTTTAACTTGTTTGTTATAAGCGGAATATAATCGAATTGGACAGTGTCCATAAGTCTTTTGATACAAATTCGCCAGGTTGAGACATAAAAATAAGTCAAACAATATTTAAAGTTGAAACACGGTCTCTGAAATTCCTCGCATAAATATTTAATTGGACTAAGTGCATGACACTGATGCTATTCGCTGGCAAATGCAAAGGGTATAGGAGCAGCTCCGTTGGGAACTTCACAGTTTTTGTAACATCATTATAGTAGGCTTCTTTCTCTAATTATGAAATGCACGACAAATGACACTGTGAAGGTTTCCTAACTAACGGAACAGATAAGAGAATCTCATTGTATATTTTTGCAATATTTTCGCAACATTTTCCTAATTTTTGTTTTATTAAAAAAGTACAATTACTTTAAGTAGTGAAATAAACAAAACGTAACTGGCGTTAATGAGTTTACAATTTATTTAATTTTGTTGTCACCAAAGAACAAAAATTCATAATAACCTCTATCGGGAATAAGATTTCCCCGGGAACCTTTTCTATTCAGCAATCTGACTTACATTGCTGACAAGGGAAACATTTCCCACGGAATTTATTCGCGATAACCCCTAATATAAAGGCTCTTTCTTCAGCGACTTGATAACTTCAAACTTTCTGTGTAAACGCACCCTTAAACCGACTACCGAACTGTCAATGTCTAAATATTCAGTAAAAGCAACATTTTCACCATGGTGAAGTACACGAAATGTACGAAGGAACTACATACGTTTACAAATAGTTACAAAAAAATTTACTGCCGAAATTCCGAGTCACAACTTTAAGAGCGTTAACGCCAATTTTCAATCTTCAGCATTTTTGTTTAAACGGCATCGCCAATAAGCAAAATATGCGTTACTGGACAGGTGAGAACCCTCATATGCTTCATGAAACAGCACTTCACCCGCAGAAAGTCACTGTTTGGTGCGGTTTGCATGCCGGTGGCGTCATTGGGCCGTGAAAAAAAAAAAAAATTGCTCAGGGAAAACTTACAAATTGATCACGGAAAGTCAGGGAAAATTATCTCGCAAAATAGTGGCTACTATGCTTAGACTTCTAATTGTCTCTTATATTAATCACCACTCTTGAAGTGCAAACACCTTCCATTCCAATTAAAATTACCAAGCACTCTTAATCCTCGCATTATCTAGAGCAAGAAATTCATTATTCAAATGCAAAGGGGTTAACACACTTAGACTGCCATGTCGTAGGTGGTTCTTAAAATTGCTCCCGCTAATTGATGCAGGCCATAAAAATCGATACTTTTTCGCATGACCTATCCAACAAAAACGCGTTAACTCTATTCGTTATTGTTTCGACTATAACTCAATAATAACTCGAAAAACACAAAAAAACAACTTCAGTCCCGTAATGAGTACAAATTATGCAACTCTATCCAGTTGCATATATGTATTATGTCCTGCTTAGCCAGACTCTTTGGAGACAATTTAACTTGTTCGCTTCCAGGATCAATATATAAGCGAATGCAAGGGGGAAAAAAAATAGACAGAAAAAAATTCGTTCTAATACACAGTTCACCAACCCTGTCTCTTATATTTTCTCCAAAATCTATGTTACATAAGGACGATTCCAGTCCCGTGCTTTTACGTAATCATATTTCCACCACCACCCCCAGCTATATCCTTGCCAAAGAGAGTCATAAGCATTCCAGCATTTGCGAGACTTTTAACGTGGTTCTGATGACAATTGCTATCAGGGTTGGTATACCTACATTCTTTGCCTTTTGTGTCGGAATGTGTGTATGTATACAGAAGAGTCGGGTTAAAATATAGGTTAGGTCTCCTTCGGATATACTAACTTATTCTTCATTTTTTCTTCCACTTACAAGCTTTTTTCATTTTCGGGGTGGATGATGATGGTGTGCGCAATTCAGACTCGATAATTATGTAACTTCCGATGGATGGTGGAAAAACTATTCTGGACATGTCTTTGCAAACAGATTGCGGGTGAAAATTGCCTTACTATTTGGACAGAGTTTTTAATAATGTTGGATGTAGTTTAAGGAAATGCGTTTTTTTTTCTTGCTTCCGTTTTTTATTAACTTTATGGTAAGGAAAAATAAAAAGCTTTTCGCCCGCACATATAATAAATATATGGTATAGCCTGTCCTACTTCTTTGTGCATGTACATGCGCCACATTCCCACCCCCAAATAATGTGGCTCGCCGCCTGGCCGTGGTGGGTAGGAATACTGGGTAGTTATGTGTTCTGCATCGAAAGGACCATCGAACGAACGACGAAAAGCAAGAATGCTCGATTAATATTTCCGTTTTGACAAAATGCCATTATTGATGAATTTTTGGCCTTGCACGCGGGGGGTGCTGGAAGGTTTCGACATTCGTTTGACACTAATGCTATTTTTAAAATCGTCTCCCCCTCATTGCCAATTATGACGCATTGTGACGTCATTTTTACAGCGCAATCGCATGCAGCATAGAACTAAGCATGCTCTTCCCAAAAACAAGAAGAACGAATCAACAAAAACCATCCTCATCGACATTTAAATAAAAACAGCAACAACCTACGTAAAACATGACAATAAATGAGAAAATATTAAGCTTTTTGTTGTTGTTATTTGAAATGAAATAGCGAAATAGATGTGGCATTGCAATCGGTTTTTTTCCTTCGATTAAAAGATATACCCCAAACCCCATAGATACATAGAGATCCGTTTTGAGCTTTTTTTTTTTTTGCAAATTCGCTTCGTTTAGATTTTGTTATACAACTAGTACTAGACGAGTTATTTTCTCACCCTTACGATTGTGGAATTGAAATTGTGTGTGGCAACGAGAAAGCTTGCGCATGGGGGAGCCGGAGCAGGAGCACAAGAATTATGTGTGTTATCAGCGCTTATACCTATACCGGCACACTCTTGTGTCACACAGATACAAGGCACAAACCAAAACCAGAGCAATCAATTTATACAACCGTTGTTGGTTGTTTTTGCTTTTACGATTGGGGACGTTGGGCGTTGGGGTGGTGGCAATTTTCTTGGAAAGCTTTGCACGAAATTCACGGCGAAAAGCTTAGTACTACCGACATCTAGAACTTCAGTCAGTCGAGCGCTGATCCCGAAGTGAAAAGGTCGCGCGTTGTGGTCGTTGATACGGTTAGTTATTCAGATTGCCTCTTGTGAACATAGAAAATAAAAAAGAAAACAGTTTTCATACTCTTAAGCTTTAGTACAAAGCTTATAGAGAAGTACAAATAAATTTATTTATTTTTTTCATTTCTATTTTAGAAAAAGAGTCGAAAAGAGCAACTAAAAATCAAATAAGAATTCCGTATATCCGTGAATCTAAAGGGGTGTTTCAACCCCTTCTAATATAGAATTAATTTCTTCTGTGAACTTATTGTGTAATAGTGCAAAGTAGTATTAAAAGGTATCCTTCTTCTCTGAAACATTCTTCTCTACAACATTCATGCCATTTGATGTTTTCTATGAATTTTTTTTATTTTCTTAATTTTTTTTTGTTAATTGTACTGCGAAAATGCCATGTGAAGTGAACAATTACAAAAAAGAAAAAGTGTTTGTGCTGAAAATAAAAAGAAACAAGGATTAACTACATACAACGCTTCGAGTGGATACACCAAGTGTTCTTAAGACTCTTTATTTTCTCTGTATTAAGAAACGGCGAATAAAAAAAAATAACTGTACATATGCATTAAATGAAAATTATTAGGTGGTACCTATTTATTACAAGTAGATACACACAAAGCTCGACAGACATCTATGTATTCCTTTTCCTGTTCGGTATTGCAGTATACCTTTGTGTATATTTGAGAAATATCTCAAATGCACAGGTTGCGTAATATCGTCCCTTCGATACCTAGTCGTTTCTGTCGTACACCAGCAGGACAGCCAGTTAAACAATTTTCAAAAGTCATGCCTTTTTCTGTTTTAGTTCTAGCCACATACGAGTTCACCACCAATTGGTACAAGTAAAATATTTATTTTGTGTGCATCTGCTAATTAAATTTTCAAGTATTGGAATATGAGTAACCAGGTAGGTTGTGCTTGCCAAAACATATTTTATTCTTGTTTGCATTTACAATAAATAATTGAAATTGTCAACGAAAACTTCTTTGCAACAGCTATATCATTTTTTATACAAAAAATAAAATCGATAATCAGCAGTTTCCCTATAGTGAATAGAGAGAGGGGTATGCGAAGGTTTTCTCCCTTCGCCCAATGAAAAGTAGGTGCGGCGGCGAATTGGATTTTTTCCAAGCTGTTACGTTATTCGTTCTGTGTCGGCGCTTCGAAGGACCAAACCTTTTCTTCGAATATTCATTTCTACTCCTTGAATATCTGAATAAACGAGTACATATCGTTTTCTTCTTGACGATGATTTTTTTTTTCTTTCCATTTTCCCCCAAGGCGAAGTGTAACTCCTCTGGTGCCACTGTGCGCATGATAGTTGGCTGCGGTTAGCCTACACAAAAAAAAAAAAAAATATATATATAATGTTTTTGTGACAACAAAATCCACAAGGGGATTCATCACGTTTCCATTCCCCGAATCGATCATACATAAATTAGAATAATTCACTCTTTGCAGTTTGTGCGGAGAGAACCATTTTTATATCCATTATAAGTACAAAACCAGTTTCCACCACCTAATCACGTGGATTACCTGTTATGTGAGTCGTTTTCATATGCAGCGTTGACTTAGAGCCGTATTCTGACAAACCAGAACTGCAATTTATTGCAAAAGGTGTTTGGTTGCATTTAAAGCGAGTTCTAATGAATTCTGTAATGAGACATAGAAAACAACAAAATCAACTGCAATTGAAATTTCTGTTAAAAGTCTCGATTTCTCGAACAGGTTCTCCGCGCTCAAGTTCAATGCGACTTGTGAGTTTGCTGCCAAATTGTCACACACAAATCAGATTCAGCTGTGTGATACAAAACTGAACCGCTGAACCATGAATATCAAGATCAAACTATTGCCGGCAAATGTAACTAGTTTTTGCACAACGATCGAGGGCGAAACCATTGTGCGAAATAAATTAGTTTGCACCCTAGTTCCACGGGGTACTAGGTACTACAATCATACAACATCTACCCATACGCTCTTGTAATTAGAGAGGAAGTGAGAACTCATCCTTGTTTTTGTTAAGTTTCGCAATCTGTGTGCGCTACATTTGTTTCGCTTCATTAAGCGCATAACACACTTGCTGAGCTTGGCCATCGCCGTTGTATGGTTCCATTCATGCTCCAGGGGGGTCATGAATAAAACGAACAAATAATAATAATACAAAAAAAAAAAAAAAATCTCTGTTTAACTAGTCCAAGCGCAAGTGAGTTAATTGATGGGTTGAATCCCAAGCTTATTGAAGCTATCAATACAAATTAAATTGTGTGCCTATTTTATATCGACATTGACTGGGGAAGCACGTTTTTATCAGCTGCTCGCAAATATTGTATTTTTTTTTTAATCGAATTGCACTTATTTAAACCAACTCTTATTGAATTTAGTTACACATATATATTTAATTATTATTATAATCAGATTGAATGTGTCCTACAGTGTATGTGTTTTCTTTTGTATGTATACAGGTTGTATAGAGAAGACCAATTACCAACAGGAAAAATTAAGTAATAAAACAAAAAAATATCAATTCTTGTTCGCCACTATTAAATCGATAGTTTCTCCTACACAAATTGTGTGTGTCCATCAAGGGCCAACTGAATCCATGTAAGAACAAAGAGAATGCATATTAGAATGGTGACATTTGTTTTATGAAAAGATTTATAGACTCAGTCGTGGTGCGCCTCACTTACACCAGGTTTGCCATCATAAACAAAAATTATATTGTTTCTGGGCCCCTTTTTTCTTTTCTTTTTTTTTGTTTGCCCATCGTCATAATTTTTCTGTTTTTTTTTGCTTAATTTCCCCCCATATTTATTTATGTATAATGCATATTGAGCTTATACTTTAAAGAGAGATTACACGCTGTAGTTGATTATTTAAGAGCGAGAGAGGTGTTGCATAACCTGTACACTTGACATTTTACACACGCCATATGATGACAAAACCTACTTTCGATTCATAACGCTGCTGTCGTCTATGTTTTTGAGTTCTATATCTAAGCCGCAAAATAAAAAAATCAATATAAGAAGGAAATTCTTTCTCTCTCGCTAAGGTTATGCATGAAATGAGTACACACACGGTTTTGTGGCGTGTGCTAGAATAGTGGAAAGAAAAATAAGCGTACGACGAGTAATCGTTCAAATTAAGATAAAAGTCGAAGAAATAACTCTGCTCTGACAAACGTAATATGCGCTGTTTTGAATTTAATTGCATCTTAATGTTTAATTTACATCTTTTACAATGTCATTTGGGCATGCTTCCGTTTGGCGAAAAGATGAGAACTATCGGAAATGTTCGAGCATGCGCCGGGCCAATTTTCTTGTTCGGTTCTTTTCGAATGAAAGCAAAACCATGGTTGTTTGCACTTTAGAAAGTTAAAAATAAAAGAACACAAAAGTGTTGTATATAATTGCTTTCGGGTTTAATTTTTTTTTTTTTTTTTTTTTCAAGTACTTTTGAACTCATTTGCGGAACAATTATGTGACCTCTTTGTCCTGATGGTTGTTTTCAATTTTATCCTCCATCTGGTTGGAGATAGTGGGTACCTACATAATTTCTTCTTTGGCAGAAGTATTGAGTCCTTTTCAGCCAGTCAACGGCGGAGAGTGCCAAATGTGTCACTCAGTTTCAGAAAAGGGAAAAATAGAACTTCTTTCGAATGTTGCTTAAATTTTATTTAGAAATTCTGCAAAGTGTGTCTTGACCGTAACCATCTTCTGGATAAGAGAAGAAAAATCACCGAACAGGTGTGAAAACATCTCCCTAACAGAGGAAGTAGCTGAAGTGTTTTTGTGGTTGACTGTGGACCTGACACTTTGTGTAGGTATGTTACATTTGAGAACGTTTGTAAATTCAAATTCGTTAAGTAACAACAAGCCTGTGATTCCAATCACTTTGCCTTCATTTAGACCAAGTGCTATGCAATAGTAAGTGCAGTGGTTAAGTGGTTAGTGTGTTGAACTAAGCGAGGGGTCCGAGATTCGAATCCCGCAGAAACCTAAATTCCAACAACCCAATTAGCCGTTTGGAGTCGGCATGAAATTGTAGATCCCTTCCATTCGTTCCAAAAATGAAAAACTCACACAAAACGAATGGTTGTGAGAAGCTAGGCCTGGATCCCTCCGGACATGTTGCGCCAAGTATTTTTTGTTTTGTTTTTAAGTGCTAGGCAATTCGCATAAAATTCCTATAAAAACCACAACTTTGCGAAGCATAAATTACAACACTAATCTTAATAGATTTTGCAAATGTGAAACCCTCTGCTTCGAATTAAAAATGACGCATTTCCGAAAAGCCATCTATCCGACAGAGATAGTAGCTAAAAGTGTGAAATACATTTTTTGTTCTATCAAGGGATATTTGCATTGTTCGATCTAACACATTATGGTACCTAATATATTTTATTTTGCATTATGAGCGGAAGGTCCCATTTATACTAACGATCAAGAAAATTCGACTTGTTATTGGCAAGCTCTTTGAATGGTCACAACAATTGGAAAATAACTGCTAAAAAACTAAATTACTTTACCACTTTCATTTAAATTCAAATGCGTTTCTTCGAGGCTTGCAAAACTCATTTTCTGTAATACGATATTTGGTAAGAAATAAGTAAAACACTTCTTTGGCACTTCATGTTTTTTAAGAACATAATTGTGGCCTGACGGAATATTATTGTTAATAAAAAATATCTCAATCTTAGGTAATATTCAATTTTATCAGTTTCGACTCACAATTATGTACCTAATTTTTTTCCACTCTGGCGTAGCCTTTCTGCTCTGTCTTTGAAAAATGTCTTGTAAGCTTAAACTCGACAGAAAGTTAACTATAATCATAAAAATCATCGCCAGCCACCCATATGCCATTTGTATAATTGACCACGTTATTAAAACTCCATCGAACCCAGTCGGATCCAGAAAAATAAAATCAAAGCTATTAGTAATCGTACTGATTTGTCCGATTAGTTGGCATTATCATCTAAGCCAATTATCACCATTATCATGGCGTTTATCAGAAGTCCATCTATAGTTAAGCTAATAAGATGTTGTTGCCTTTACTTTTTATCCTTTTCTAAGCCCATTTTGTTCCACTAAAAATAGATATCAATTTTTGTTTACCCGGTCACACTCAAGTAGTACTCGACTATCAACTACAATTGTCGCACAATTTTATTATCCAAGTCAGCCCTTAAGCTCCTAATTGATCTTTATGGATTTATGGTAAGATTCTGAAGTTAAGACCAAGCAAAGTCAAAAGCAAGACAAGCCTATGTTATTTATAAATATTGACAAGAACTTATGTTAAGTCAACATACCACTTGGCGGATGGGGTTGGAACAACTTATTTCTTACATAGGGTTGACCCTTTTCCTGAGTATGTTTACAAAATTCCGCAGAAATTCCTGATGAGATGTTTAAGCAAACTACTCTTAAATTGTCAAATAAAAACATGTGACTGGTTGTGCTACCTAAACCCACCAACAATTCCGAAAATTCAAAGTTATAAGGCACTCTAATGGTTTTGTGTATAAAGTTAAACGCTGAAATTAATTCGACTTGGACTCGATGTAACCTGAACGCAGAAACTAGATTTGGTCGGCAACGTCACTTTTCTTACGTCAGCCACATATGCGAACTGCCAACTTCGTACTCAGTCACGAATTTCTTGTCGCTAAGCCATTTAAAACTGGGACACATCAAGTCAGTCAGCTGTCATACTCACTAAACTAGTAACTTGAACGTCCCCATTGTATCGTTTATATACATAAAGGTTATTCTCTGGTTATAACTGCGATTCGAAAAATAGCTAGCTTCAGCAGATGCCAAATTGGTGATGATTAATCCTATTGCCTACGTTTTTGTTTTTTTTTTACCATTTTGTAACCACTTTGTGACCATTTTGTGACTATAGGACAGTTTAACTTCACATAATACAACTTATACCTTTATAAAACTACGTATACTTGAGCTCTAGCTCAATTTTTACATGATTTTTTTCTCATTTATGAAGTTTGAAATTGTGTAAGCATTCAAAGTTCTGTCATTACTCGTATTTTCAACATGATTAATTGTACTACTGTCGTTTTCCATTTGGATAGGAAAAAAACACTTTTTTCAGATTCAGAGTAATTTTTCTGCTCTCGAAATCAGCTGGCTGTCACATTTCATGTTCCATTGGCCGCAGAGCCACAGCAATTTTGCGAATCTGGATTGCAGAGCGAGATTTACACCCACTTACAGTAACTCCAAAACATTTGTCAAAATTTAAAGTGTGTTATTATTTACGTTTTTAGACGACAAGTCTGTGAAAAATAGAGAAAAATTTACATTTCATCATACACATAATTTAAAAGGATTTTTTATAAACACAAATTAAAATTTAAGAACAGCTGACTTTTAAAACAAGCACCACCACAAAAGCAAAGGAAGAAAAATCTCGTTTTATGTTCCATTGGGCACTAAAAATCTGAAATCTGAGCGCAAAATCTGAAAATTCCAATGGAAAACGACATAAAAGAAAATACTATCGCTGAGTTAGCTGAACGAATTCAAACGCTTCATTGTGCGCTTTATATGGAATTTTGTTACAAAACTATCAAGTATCACAGCCGTCATCTATTTGAAGTTTGAGAGAAGTATCAATCTCAACTTATGCACAGTCGAACTAGCATAATGTCCCATCAAATGGGCAACACAATAATATCTAAGCGGGTTGTGACAAAGACAAGGCCTCGCATTATTGTGACATTAAACGGACTGTGCTATTGTGCGATGTGTCATTTAAAAGGGTTCGACTGTTAACACTTCTGATGCTTGTTTCTTGCAAAGCATCAAAATTCATATACTAACTGTTGGTGAACGTGATTTCGATATGTCATTCAGTATATTGAAAAGAGCATTTTCAATTATGTATTCAAAAATTGCATAAAACGGCAAACACATGAAAAAATTTCTAGCGAAAAACACGATATTTTTTGCAAGTCTGTCTCACTTACAGAGGTTAAAATAAATAAATTGGCAAGTGTGGTCCAATTACAGAGGTTAATTTATAAAATATTAATTTCATTTGTAGGGTCGGAACAAGTTTCCCTTATAGAGTTGTTTTTAAGGAAAATTAAGGTGCGCCAGAATTAGGCCCATTAATAGAGGTATTTCACTTAGCCAGGTCCCACTTAGACATCTTCTGTATACGATATATTAAGTTCGTTCGTGTAACTTATTTGCAAACGTTAAATTATTAAAAAAATGCTAAGAAACTATGCAAATGCGACCATGTACTGAGCAAATTGAAAAAAAAAAAAAAAAAAAAAAATTCAATTTTTTTCGTAATTTTCTACTCCTCGTTTTGTCTTACTGAAAAATTTAAACTGACAACTAAGTGACAGCTCAAAAGTTTGACAAGTTTTTACTTGTTTTTACTCTATTTATTTTCGTCTTTAACGATGGCATAGGAAGAAGTTGTAAATTGTAATTGAATGTTCTCCTACAACATATCAGCGTATTCGAAATGGTAAACTAACTTAAACTTACTATGCCAGGTATTTCGCTTATAAAAAATCCAATTCCAACTTATTTCGTCGATGCTGCATTTAAAGAAAACGTTTGTTTATTTTACGATAATTTCAAAATGACATTTCTTAAACTTTTTATAAGAAAACCGGACAGGTAAAATAAGTAAATAAATGGCGCAACAGGTCCGGAGAGACCCCATGCCTAGCTTCTCAGAACCATTCGTTTTGTGTGAGTTTTTCATTTTTGGAACGAATGGAAGGGATCTACAATTTTATACCGACTCCAAACGGCTAATTGAGAAGCTCTTTCATGACAGTCATACTCTCGGATGTTTGTCAGACGTTCGCAAGAGGTGGCGCAGTGGAAAATACCCTAGGTTGGAGTTTGGGTTTTTGCGGGACTCGAACCTCGACCCCTCACTTAGTAGTCCAACACACTAACCACTAAGCCACTGCGCCTACAAAACCGGTCAGGTACTTCTCTTGAAATTGAGAGATTTCTCTCTCTCGATTTTTTACATTTTTCTATGCTGAAAGCCTGAAACACGAACGAACCTATTGTTGATTTCCACATCTAAGCAGTAATTCTTTACTTCCAAATAATGCTATTGGCACAAAAGCTTCATAGTTTGTATCGTGTCGTCTTCTTTAAGACTGATCTTCTGTTTTCCGAAAGAAGAAAAACCCTTCAATTTTTGTTTAACTCAAAGTGCGGTTCATAATTTACAACGCTGTATTTTTCAAATGATCGCAGAAAATAAAGACTCGGTGGAATAACTTAAAGATTTCGATATGGGAATTGACAAGATCTCATTTTATGTGTTTGTGCAAACAAAACACTGGTCATCTGACTTATCTTAATCACTGCAATCATGAAATGGGACTTAAGTGCTTATAAATATTAAACAAAAACGCAACACCCATCTCCGTAAAACATTAAAAGTTGTAATAGGGGGCATAAAACTCTTTTCAGTCTCTATTGTTATAAGTACTGTCAACTGTAATAATTTAAAAACGCTCATCTTGTAGAACGTCAGCCGGCTTATGCAACGTCAGTAGGTTGTATTTTGCCTCAGGATGTCGTATAGATATTTATTTATTTTTTTAGACAGCCCCGCAAATCGTTTTGTTATTTTACCAACCCGCCCAGAACCTTTCATTCGTTTTATTTTGTTGTTGTTGTTCCACTCTCATAATCGCTAATGGAACTTGCTGCTGTTTTTGCATTGAAGTTTTCAGTTTATTTATTGTCATTGCTGCTGTGTCGTTTGTTATGATCATGTGTTTTTTTTTTTTTTTAAGTATTATTGTTATGCTTGCTGTTTTTTGTGTTTGTTTTGTTATTTTGTATATTTTTTTTTCTTTCGTTCACATTTTTTACTATTAGCATGGGAGAGCTGACTCTTATAGAGTCGCCACAGTCATACCAACTGAAGATGATAATATCACAGCGGATGGTCAGTACAAGGTAAGGTTTTTTTTTGCCATTAATTGTTCCTGTTTATGTTTTTTTTTTTTTTGTTATCCATTCATGCTTGTCACTAAACCATCTAACACACATATAAATGTACATTATTCCCGATTCATTTAAAGAGAGAACTCGGTTCAATTACGTAAGAAGAGAGTCGCACACGATTCTGCTATAATTATCAAAATAGATTATGGTTTTTCTGCTATTCGCAGAACAGTATTAGTGACTTAATTCACGAAGTCGTGCATTTCTTTTCTCTCGTCAAAGAGTACGTAATCAATTCATTGACTGGCGACGACGTTGGATACATTTCGAATCCAGTGCATTCAACTTCGGAAGCGACATCGAGCAAACGTCGCCAATGAGTTTGAAAAGAAAACATTATTACCTTTTGCAAGCCAAAAAAGTTTGAATAGAATTTCGCTCAGCTTCATGGCAATTCAAAAATATAAACAACGCAGAGTAGGATGATCTCTTAAAAATTAGATTTTTTGTTTTTTTTTTGTTTTGACGTTCAGATGTTGTTGTTTGTATTCTAAATATAGCGTCAACCCAAAAAGAACGATCCATCATCAAATGAAGCGACCACAATTATTTCAGATTTTTTGAATGGAATGAAACACACGCCTACGCCTACCTACGTAGTCAGAAAGTGTGTTACCATGCAAAATTGGAATTTCCATTGATTGATCATTTTGTGTGGTTTTGTCGCTCTCATTCTCATTATTTTCTTTGTTTTCGTTTTGAATTTTGTTTCATTTTTCAATGTTTTGCTAAACAATTTCGCAACATGGTGCTTTAGTCTAACAAAAAGGTAAAGTAAATTTAAATATTTGGTAAGTGAATATATATATCTATAAAATGCATATTAGGGGATATATTGTATTGTGGGAATATAAATCAAATGGCATGGAGATGGTTAAGTAAAAGCGCGATTATAACAGACCAATCAAATTTACACCCAAATGTAAAACTCATCATCTCAGACAACAGTTACGTTGATAAGATAACACTGAGCAAGCGACAAGCTTAAGTTGATATTTTCTCAGATTATATTATATTCGTGTTTTAATCACTGCTTACGCGAAAAAACAACGAAATTTATGATAATGAGTTTTGCATTAAGGTGCCTTTGACGTTATCTTACAGAAACGGTTTTATTAATGGGAATTCCTTTTTTTTTTCTCTTATTTATATTATAATTAGTCAAAACGCAAAATGCCGCCTAAAAAACAAACAGCTGCTGCCAAGAAGGAGAACTTGGATGACTTGAAACAGGAGTTAGATATCGATTATCATAAAATCTCACCGGAGGAACTGTATCAGCGATTTCAGACGCACCCGGAAAATGTAAGTACACAACACGAGATTGTATGGTATTTTAATTAAAAATATGTGAATGAGATTCGGTCAAATATTTGAATGAGATTCGTCATTTTTAACTCAATTGCTGACGATTGGCATTCTTAAAAAATTGCAACTTATTCATCACATGTGCCGAGATTTTTTCGTGCATCCAATTATGGCATTGACAAACAATTAAAAATTTACCTAACACATTTCGCTGATCAAATTGTGATAGATAAATTATTATTATCTCTTGGATATTCCTCCGATGTATCCTATGTGTACCAATGCGAGTTGTTTAAAACTTGGTCTGTAATAAAAAATGTTGATGAGATCATATTTTTATAGAATTTAACAAAATTATGCAGTCATTTGATGGTAAAACTGGCATGACGCGGACATCTTACTACACGGGATTTGAGAATCAGAGGCCCGAAAAGTCGTTCACTTTTAATACTTCGGATAGTCTAGTGCTCGATGCAACAAAGGCAAGATCTCATAAAGATGATCGTCATCGAAATCTGGCTGAATCTACTCCGTTTTTCACAAATCATGGAACATGTAAAGAATCGAAAATTGTTTTCTTTTGGGATCTTTTCAAAAATTACGAAACGTACAGACTACGGTTTAAAGGTTTTAAATCCATGCAATGCAACAGTGTGAAGTACACTCCGTTCCAACTGAATACGTACAAAATTTTTCAAATTTATGTGGCTTATTATTTCCACATAAAAAAATGAATTTGCAAGAGAGCCAGAGAAAAAATAACGGTGCTATTTGAATAATTCTTTCTCATTTCTTTTAACAACATCATAGACAAATAGTTAGCATCATCAGATGATAGATTTTCATTTCATTTCATTTCATTTCTTTATTTAGCAAAAAATTAGCTATTTTAACAATATTTACATAAAAATTTAAAAATAAATAAATATATAATAAAGACTTATGTATAATGTGCCTTAATATAGTTAATAACATTCTGTTTAAATCTAAATAGGTTATTTTCAGTTTTAAGTTCATTTGGAAGTTCATTAAATAATTTTAAGCCATTGTACATCAAACTATTTTGGGCAAACCGCGTTTTGAATAGAGGGAGCCTTATATCGCTTCTGTTCCTTACATTATATCTATGTACATCACCAACATATATTAATTTATTACACAAATAGCTTGGCAACATCCCATTTTTCATTTTAAAAACAAAAATCAACACATTCATTACAGTTCTCTGGTTTACACTTAACCATTTTAGTACATTTAACATAATAATAATCGGTGTCCGCCAGCTACACCTCAAGATTATTCTCATCGCTTTACTTTGTAGCTTCTGCAATCTATCTATCATCGATGTATTTCCCATATAAATAACTGTTGAACAGTACTCAAAGTGAGGCTTTATAATAGTATTATATACATTAATTGCACAAGACATTGACATACGTTTCCTAATACGAGCGAAAAAACCTACTTTTTTGCTTATTTTCTTACACATATAATTAATGTGGTCTTTGAAATTCAATTTATTATCAATTACAATACCTAAATATTTTATTTGATCCACTAATTCAACTATTTCATTGTTTATAATAATTCTGCTTTCGCTTTTGCCATTAATAAACATGGATTTAGTCTTCCCTATATTTAAACTTAGTTTATTACTTTTAAACCACTTACTAAGCATATTTAAATCGCTGTTGATTTTGGAGATACATTCAGTCATATTATCACCGGATATGTATAAGAGACCATCGTCTGCAAACAGCTTTATTGACCCGTGCTTCACAACTTTCGGCATCTCGTTCACATATATTATAAAAAGTAAGGCTCCAAGAATTGATCCTTGGGGGACTCCAAGACCGACGCTTATATCTTCCGATAGAGTTTCCTCAATTTTGGTCCTTTGTTTACGTGCTCGAAGGTAAGATTGAAACCATTTCAGCTCACTACCTTTCACTCCATACTTCCCCAATTTCGTAATCAAAATGTCTCTATCTACGGTTTCAAAAGCTCGTCTTAGATCTAAAAAAACCGCTACAATCGACTTTTTAAAATGTATCTCTGTCTTCCAATCAGCTATTACTAAGTTAAGCAGAGATTCACAGCTGTGCCTTCCTCTAAAACCAGATTGACAATCCGTAAAAAGTTCATTGTCTTCCATATACTTTTGCAGTTTTCCTTGCACTATTTTCTCCAGAATTTTGGCATCATTGGGTAACATGTTTACTGGCCGGAAGTCCTCAGGTTTAGTAGAGTTTTTAACTTTCTCAATTGGTACAATTATTGATTCTTTCCAACAATCAGGGAAAATTCCTTGCGACAACGATTCATTTATTATTTTACACAATACAGGACCAACAACATCGAAAGAGTCAATTAGCATACTAACACTTAACATATTTGCATCTTTTTTGTTTTTCATACTCTTCATTGCACACTTTAGTTGACCAATATCAATAATTCCAAAATGAAAGGTACTGCTCACTTCTTCGATATAGTTCACATATGGTTCATTTGGTATATTTATATTTAGAGTATTTACACTCTCAACAAAGAAAACATTGAAATTATACGCTAACATGCCACTATCTTTTATCAACACATTTTGGAAAACAACACCTTTTATTGCACTTTTTGATTCCCGTAATACCAGGGATTTTATCATTCGCCACATTGATTTCTGGTCCTTGGCAGATTGGATTTTACGCTCCGTATATTTTTTCTTGGCTCTATCGATCGCGGACTTGAACGCATTCCTAGCAAATTTATACTGACTCCACGTGTTTTCCGTGTTCGTCCACACAGCTAGTTTATATTTATTGATTTTATCATCTCGCATTAACTTTAATTCATTGTTAAACCATTCTTCTGCACACCTTCTATCAACATATTTAGAATATTTTAGGCTATTCACTGCATTATTAATTATTTCCGTTAAATATTTAGCCAAAGAGTCCACATTACTAACAACAACATTCCTCATTACCAAAGCATTCAGATAGTTCTGTATATAATTCCGAAATGACCGTTTACTATATTTTAAGAATTTAATTTTCATTTTCGATGGTTTCACTTTCTTTATTACATCTAGTTTCACTAGTAGACTTTCATGATCACTTATTTTTAGTTTATCTACAACTTCCACATTTGCTTTAACTATATTCGTAATCACATAATCAATAATTTTACGCGATGTTTGTGTGATCCTAGTTGGATGGTTGACTATTTGTTTGCAAAAATTATCATTGATTACCTGTTCAATTCGTAGCTTATATGTATCGTTTACCAGCCAGTCGATATTAATGTCTCCCATGATAATTAGGTCTTTTCCATTTATGCTGAGCTGCTCCATGTACTCTTTGAGAAATTCCGCAAAGTTAGCCATTGATGAGCTAGGCGACCTATACAGCCCCACTAGTATAAAGGATTGCGAACATAGTGTTATTTTTATCTTAAGTCCCCACCAGTCCAAATTTACTGCTACTTCCTCTACAGCACTCACTTCCCACAACTGATTTACATAGAAAACAACACCCCCTGTATGAGATGACGTTGAGTTGCACCGAATTGTTGTGTATCCTCTTAAATTGATTTCATTGTCATCAATGTCTGACGTTACGTGAGTCTCAGTTACACAAATAACATCAAATTTTTCCTCAACTACAATGACCTCTAATACGTTGAAATTATTTAAAAGACCCTGCACATTGGTATAAAAACATTTGCACGACTTTAGTTGCTAATAGGCAACCCTTCGCTGTTCAATCTGTATTTTTCTTTTTAATACAGGACAACTCTGGCTTCTTGTGTCATGGTTAATATCTACATCACACAGATTCAGAGTGTCTTTGGCTCTGATACAACTTATGCATTTAACTGCATCAGCACTTTGACAGTCCTTTTCACTATGTTGCCCAGCACATTTAGCACATGCAACGTTACCTTTGCACGAGCCTGCAGTGTGATGAAATCCCCAACATTTAAAACATCTCAGAACGCTTAGACTCTCATACACTGGGCATCTTTCCCATTCGATGTTAATTTTTTTCATTTTCATCAGTTCATCAAATGCTCTGCCATCAATCTCAATTATGGCGTTAAAAAGCTGCGAGTTCTTGTGTGATCTAAAAACTTTTAGACATTTAAGCTCCTTGAATTCAATTTTGTTCTGGTTTTTTACTGCTCTTGTTATTCTTTCTTCATCCAACTGCTCACTCATACCTGCTATCAACACTTTGGGTTTGCGCATATTAGGGGTTTCAACATCATATTTCTCACTCATTTTCTCTTTAATTTCTTTTGTGAGTTTTTCACGAGACTCTTCATTTTCACAACGAATTACAACCGATCCATTCTGCCTGGTATTAATTCCACTCACTCCAACATTTAAAGATGACGGCTTAATTTTTTCTTTAATCTGCATTCTTGTTTCTTTACTTGTCTGCTTCTCTTTCGGTTTTAATATTACTGGAACACTCATTTCGTGAGTTTTTTTTGCGATTGCTGCATATGTCACAGCATTCTTCTCACCGCTTTCTAATTCCTTGGCCATAACATTCTTCATTTCCCTCACACTCTCCAACACATTTTGGTTATCTCTCGTTATCTTACCTACGTCATTGCATAGCTTATCACTCTGTTCTTTAAAGCGCTCACTTACCGCATTCATTTTCTCCATTTCCTTTACACTATTTTCGCAAGTCTCCTGAGCCTTTTGCATCGCACTCAGCCTAGCTGCGTACCTCGACTCAATCGCTTCAAGCAAACATTTTATTTCTAATTCATTGGTCTTCAGTGCATCTGCGAATTCTTGTTTATATTCTTTTAAATAATTTCCATTTCTAACGACTGTTTCTTGTATATCTTTTAACACCATGTCAACATTATTTATATACATCATGCAGTCATCACACATATACCTAATCATCGGACATGTATTAAATACATTGCTCCCATACCGGTCTAGTCCGCTACATTGGAGCGTAAGGTGATATTTTCTCCCACATACACCCATGCAGCTTATTCCAGACTCGCCAGTTACAATTTTATTGCATTTAGCACAGTTGTTCATTTTTAATCAAATATTTTGTTGCTTCAGAAATATATTTGAGTTTTCAACACGTTATAGAACGCACGGAAATACAACGCGCGCGTCCTACTACTTCCAATTATTCTTCTCTACTTTTATATGCTTTTATTTGGATTTTTTGCTACAGTGAAACTACTACACAACTTCACTTCACGTCGTTAACGATTCATATTAGTCCAGGATCCCTAGTACATTTTTTTAACTTGATTAGTATCAAGCTAATTTTCCGTGAGTAGCTTAATTTTGATAAGACGCCCACAATTTCCTTTGCGAAAATTCTTGACTGTGGTAGCTAACAGAGCTAGCAAGGCTAAAATATGTCGATTTGATGATTCTCAAATATTTATTACTAACTGGATTGTGTTTTATTAAATCGTAAGACAATTATCTAAATTATTTGAAAAAATATTTGTCCTACAAAATCGATGGTCTGATCAAAGAGTCCCCCCCTTCCAACATGTATCGATAACGAGATCACCAAAACTGATTACTAACCAGCTGATTTTTTTTTTTATTTATTAGTTAGTATTTATATAATTTAACAGTCATATTGTCCTACAAATTCCGTGGCATGTTATCCCGGTCCTACGCTCAAAAGTTGTAGTACAGATCCTTGATGTAAAAATAATTACTATCAAGTTGAATCTTCGAGAATAGCATCGTTTTGATTAGACGCCCAAAATTTCCTTTGGGAAAATTCTTGATTGTGGTAGCTAACAGAGGTAGCAAGGCTAAAATATGTCGATTCGATGATTCTCAAATATTTATTACTAACTGGATTGTGTTTTTTTAAATCTTAAGATAATTATCTAAATTATTTAAAAAAATATTTGTCCTAAAAATTCCGTGGTACGTTATCCCGGTCCTACGCTCAAAAGTAGTAGTACAGAATAGCTTGGTACCAGTGTTACCTTTCGGGACGCTTAAGAGTCATTTTGACTCCTTTTTGAGCGCCTGGACTCCGGACTCATCTTTAAAAAAATCAGTGAATTCGGCCCCTTTTAAAAATGTAGGATATTTTTGCTATAATTCAAAATTGTTCAGTGTATTTAGGTAGTTGAATTCGAAAAAATTGGTTTTACCTTAATTTGAATTTAACAGTTTGTTTATTTAAAAAACCAAAAAAAAAAATATTGAAATCGGAATGGGACTCCTTTTTTCATCGAGGACTCTTTTTTGGACTCTTTCTGAAAATTTTCAGAGGTAACACTGTTGGTACGCTATCACGGTGCTCCAATTGAATGTGTTGAATGTTGATGAGGGTGGGTTTTTTTTTTTTTTTTTCCATGTCGTCCATAATACGTTCAGCTTTGTTTTTGTTGTCTGTTGCTTTTATGAATGAGATGAGCAATGAGCAGGTACCTACTTTGTGTGTAGTTTGCATGTGCATTTCTTTTTCTGTGGAAGAATTTCTGCATTACGATTTACGAGATTTTTCAATTCTTGTTTGAGCACATATGAATTGAAATTTTGATTTCTAACTTCTATGGGCATATGACTCATTTACTCGGTCGGTGTGTTTAAAAAATTTTTTCACTGTATCTTATGTTACAAATAGGAAAACGAAAAAATTACAATTCTTGTCGGACTAGTGATACGTACCTGTTTTTTTGTAGGACATTGTTTTATTTGGGCAGAGAACACACTAACCTATTATTAATATTTTTGTCCTACAGTTAGTAATGATAAAAATGGTCTTATGGTCTTAACAATTTCTGAGCGTAGGACCGGGATAACATACCACGGAATTTGTAGGACAATATGACTGTTAAATTATATAAATACTAACTAATAAATAAAAAAAAAATCAGCTGGTTAGTAATCAGTTTTGGTGATCTCGTTATCGATACATGTTGGAAGGGGGGGACTCTTTGATCAGACCATCGATTTTGTAGGACAAATATTTTTTCAAATAATTTAGATAATTGTCTTACGATTTAATAAAACACAATCCAGTTAGTAATAAATATTTGAGAATCATCAAATCGACATATTTTAGCCTTGCTAGCTCTGTTAGCTACCACAGTCAAGAATTTTCGCAAAGGAAATTGTGGGCGTCTTATCAAAATTAAGCTACTCACGGAAAATTAGCTTGATACTAATCAAGTTAAAAAAATGTACTAGGGATCCTGGACTATATACATTATGTGGAAATAATGAGCCACATAAATTTGAAAAAGTTTGTACCTATTCAGTTGGAACGGAGTGTATGTTTTCGGAACAAAAATGTTAATAAAAACCTGATGGTTTATTGGGGAGAACGGATTGTATTCTTAAAACCAGTTCCCCTTTAAACAGAGCTGTATGTGCTTAATTGTAACCATTGGGGAGAATTGATATCACTCGAAGATTTTACCGCCACCACTGTTTTTGCGACCGAGCCGAGTCACACTTTTGGTTCTGTCTCGTTTAGTGTAAAGAAAACGAGCGCTATTCCTCCAATTATTTATTCTAGTACTTGAAAATTTGATTTTACAAATATATAATTCGTTTTGATATGATTCACAGATTTCGTCAAAGCTTTCGATTCAATTTGTCATGAAATCCTTATAGCTAAACTTAAAGCTTTTGGTATACATGGTTTGCTCCTGAAATGGATATCCAGCTACCTCCATGATAAAACACAATGTGTGAAATTAGGTGATTTTCGCTCTAGTACCATAAAAGTTTCATCGGGAGTTCCTCAAGGAAGTCACCTCGGACCACTTCTATTTAACATTTTTGTTAATGATATCCCATTTTTTCTTAAAAATGCTTTATGTTTGATGTATGCTGACGACATAAAAATATATCTATGCATAAAAAATAAAATTGATCAACAAAATCTTCAAGATGATTTAAATGTTTTATCCGTTTGGTGTGAAAAAATATTCTCCCTTTGAATATAAAAAAATGTACAACTACCAAATTTTCAACCAGATTCTTGATCGCAAATCTGAAATTCGTGATCTTGGAGTCAATTTTTATCCGAAGTTGTCATTTTCGTTACATGTAGACTATATTATAGCCAGGGCAAATTCAATGCTTGGTTTCGTTAAGCGAAATTGCAATGAATTCTCCAACCCTTATGCTTTAAAATCGGTTTACATGTCTTTAGTTCGTCCAATTCTTGAGTATTGTTCAATTGTATGGTGTCCTTCTTCCTCTATTGGGATAACACGTATTGAAAGAGTTCAAAAAGCTTTTACAAGATTTGTAGTCAGGCAGCTAAGGTGGAGAATCGATTCTCCTTCATATGCATCTAGATGTGCCTTAATTGGTCTTGATTTATTAGAAAAAAGACGGTCTGTTCAGTGCATGTTGTTTGTTCATGATGTATTTTCATATCGTATGAAGTGTCCACAAATTCTTACCTACTTTGAAATCTATATTCCAGAGAGAAGATTACGTCTACGACATCTTTTTAATAATCCAAAACATAGATACAATTATGGTTGCAATTAATCTTTTTCTAAATGTATAAAACTCTTTAATTCTATATGTAATGAACTGGATCTCTCAGTAAACAGAAATAAAATTACAAAATATTGTACATAAGCTTTAACTTATTTTTTACATATTGAATTGTTAGTAATCTCCAAGATTTCATATCCGTAGATGAATAAATAAATAAATAAATAAATAAATAAATAGATATCGATAAAGTCGTAAACAAAGGTGTAGCTATTAGACACCAAGACAGATTGTTGTGTCTGTCTGACTAGCAGACCTACAAGCTGTAAAAGCACTTGGTCATTCCAAGCTCAACCAAACCCTATCGTACATGTGAGTTATTTTTACTTTCAAATACGATGAAGCATTTGTAAGTCATTCTCTTAGGGATTTTAGTGTAAATTCATATCCACAATGAAAAGAGATTCCGGTCCGCCGTCGTTCGTTCGCCTTCATTTTTGCAAATTAATTTAATACGTCGGAGACTTCCATTTTTTACCCGAAGCGGTTTTCCAAATCATGTCTCCATCTGTATATAGCTTCGCCTGACATACGGTTGACAGGTGTTTGCTGTTAACTTTAATCACTACAGCGGATATTCGACGCGCAATGCTGCTTCACTCTGACAAGAATTTATATTTTGTGAGAAATTCCTTACACGACTAATGTGTACAAAATCTGTATCATGAATTGTTTATTTATTTGAACCTGTTTTTGCGTTGGCCACTTCTTGCTATCGTTACCGTATAAACATAACAAGATCATTATGAACTGCATTACAGAAAAGCGTTAATCCGAATTTTCCCGATGGTAACTCAAATGCTATCAGCAAGCGGATCTTCCAACTGATCTCATTCATATTTGTTTTTGTTTTTTTTTTTCTCACTTTACCCAGAAACTGAATTAATTGTATTGTTTTTTTTTTTTTTTTGGCATTTAGGGTCTCAGCCACGCTAAGGCCAAGGAAAATCTCGAACGAGATGGTCCTAACGCTTTAACACCGCCAAAACAAACACCCGAATGGGTGAAATTTTGTAAAAATCTGTTTGGCGGTTTCGCCTTACTGTTGTGGATCGGTGCTGTTCTTTGTTTCGTTGCCTATTCGATTCAAGCCAGTACAAGCGAAGAACCATCCGACGATAACTTATTCTTGGGTATTGTACTTGCTGCTGTAGTCATAGTTACTGGCATTTTCTCATACTATCAGGTAAGGCTAACTTTGACATGCACATAAATTGCAATCACTCACCACTCTGTTTCTGCTGGGTGTCGTTTTAGGAATCGAAAAGTTCCAAAATTATGGAATCTTTCAAGAACATGGTGCCGCAATTCGCTACTGTGATCCGCGAAGGCGAAAAACTAACTCTGCGTGCTGAAGATCTAGTGTTGGGCGATGTGGTCGAAGTGAAGTTTGGTGATCGTATTCCCGCCGATATACGTATCATTGAGGCGCGTAACTTCAAGGTGGACAACTCGTCGTTGACTGGCGAATCTGAGCCACAATCGCGAGGACACGAATATACACATGAGAACCCCCTGGAAACAAAGAATTTGGCCTTTTTCTCTACCAACGCTGTGGAAGGTACCGCCAAGGGTGTTGTCATCAGCTGTGGTGATCACACTGTGATGGGTCGTATTGCTGGTTTGGCCTCTGGCTTGGACACCGGAGAGACCCCCATCGCTAAGGAAATCCACCATTTCATCCATTTGATTACCGGTGTTGCTGTGTTCTTGGGTGTGACATTCTTCGTGATTGCCTTCATTTTGGGCTACCATTGGTTGGATGCCGTGATCTTCTTGATCGGTATCATTGTCGCTAACGTGCCTGAGGGTCTGCTGGCCACTGTAACTGTGTGCTTGACTCTGACTGCCAAGCGTATGGCATCGAAGAACTGTTTGGTCAAGAATTTGGAAGCTGTGGAAACTTTGGGCTCAACATCGACTATTTGCTCTGATAAGACCGGTACACTCACACAAAATCGTATGACTGTCGCTCACATGTGGTTCGATAATCAGATCATCGAAGCCGATACCACTGAGGATCAGTCGGGTGTACAATACGACAGGACCAGCCCCGGATTCAAAGCACTGTCCCGCATCGCGACTCTGTGCAACCGTGCCGAATTCAAGGGAGGTCAAGATGGTGTTCCAATTTTGAAGAAGGAAGTCAGTGGTGATGCTTCTGAGGCTGCTCTATTGAAGTGTATGGAACTGGCTTTGGGCGATGTGATGAACATCCGCAAGAGGAACAAGAAGATTGCCGAGGTGCCATTCAACTCTACCAACAAATACCAGGTGTCTATCCATGAGACCGAGGACCCCAGCGACCCACGTTACCTGTTGGTGATGAAGGGTGCCCCCGAACGTATCTTGGAACGTTGCTCAAGCATTTTCCTGAACGGCAAGGAGAAGGTTTTGGACGAAGAAATGAAGGAAGCTTTCAACAACGCCTACATGGAATTGGGAGGCTTGGGCGAACGTGTCTTGGGATTCTGTGACTTTATGCTGCCATCCGATAAATACCCCACTGGCTACAAATTCAACACCGACGAAATTAACTTCCCCATCGATAATCTCCGATTTGTTGGTCTCATGTCCATGATTGATCCTCCCCGTGCTGCTGTACCAGATGCCGTCGCTAAGTGCCGTTCTGCCGGTATTAAGGTCATCATGGTTACTGGTGATCATCCAATCACCGCAAAGGCTATTGCCAAGAGTGTAGGCATCATCTCCGAAGGAAACGAAACTGTTGAGGATATTGCCCAGCGTTTGAACATCCCCGTCTCTGAAGTGAACCCCCGCGAAGCTAAGGCCGCCGTTGTTCATGGTGCCGAATTGAGGGATGTGTCCTCCGACCAGTTGGATGAAATCTTGAGATATCACACTGAAATTGTATTCGCCCGTACTTCACCCCAACAGAAACTGATCATTGTTGAGGGTTGTCAACGAATGGGTGCTATTGTGGCTGTGACCGGTGATGGTGTGAACGATTCGCCTGCTCTAAAGAAGGCTGATATTGGTGTTGCTATGGGTATTGCTGGCTCTGATGTCTCTAAACAGGTATGAACAAAATTTAGATTGTGCTGGCTGACACAGATCTTGAAAATTTATCCTATAGGCTGCTGACATGATCTTGCTTGACGATAACTTCGCCTCAATCGTTACTGGTGTCGAGGAGGGTCGTCTGATTTTCGATAACTTGAAGAAATCCATTGCATACACACTGACATCGAACATTCCTGAAATCTCCCCATTTTTGGCCTTCATCCTGTGTGATATTCCATTGCCCCTGGGAACAGTAACAATTCTCTGCATCGATTTAGGAACTGACATGGTAAGTATTAGTTTTAGTGGACAGTCCTACGAACCTGATTAGGAGACTAAACATACTTTTTCAACGACATCCAGGAGTCTAGACTTTTTGTATTTTATTTGACAAAAAATATATACATATACATATATTTAAATTATTCTTCGTGCAAACGATCGATAGATACCAGCTATTTCGCTTGCATACGAGGGTGCCGAGTCTGATATCATGAAGCGAAGACCCAGAAATCCCGACTACGATAACCTCGTTAATGAAAGGTAACCCATACGACGTATGGTAACAGACGACTTTGGCTAGATCCCGTCCATATAGGCGTATTTACATTTTAAGCTAATTTAACTTAACTTGCTAGACATCCTCTTACCAATTTATATTATAGTATTCTTCCGAATAAACGCAGGTATCTATGTATGCATTTAGAAACGTAAATTGCTAAGAATATTTTATAAACTAGCCGTAAGAATTAATTGGTCGCTAAACTAAAAATCAAAATTAAAACAAAAATTCCTTCACAAAATCAACAATCTAGGTGCCCGCCATTTCCTTGGCCTATGAAGCCGCCGAATCCGATATCATGAAACGTCCGCCCAGAAATCCGTTCAGCGATAAATTAGTAAACTCAAGGTGCACACAAAAATTCACAATACGATGAATTATTTCTACTTATTATCTATTTGTACTTAATATAGTTTGTAAGGTTTTGTTGCGCAAAAAAAACAAAAAACCGCATTAACAAAACAAATTCACATTCGTAAACGTGTGTGTCTTACAAAATTAACTTTGGGTTTTGTTCTTACATATTTATTTAATGCATCTTTCATCATTTCATCTCAAAACTAACTCTTCATCAAATTTTTCATTTCCTTTCGTGTTCACCGGTGTGTGCAAAGTGTGAACCGAAAGGGGGGCTTTATTTTGTAGTTTTTATTTGTTTTCCAAAACCAACAACATACTGTACATGGATTTCAATTATGTTCTTCCTAATCAATGGTGTGTGGAGTGGGAGTTAATTTTGACGTTTTCATAACATTTACCGGGTGATACTAAGACCATTTGACTATAAGAAGTTGTACAGCGGAAAGTTGTTGGAAATGCTGGTACAAAATTATAATGTAAAATCTGCAGCTTACCAGCAGCATGTTACCCAAACCACTGCGTGAATGTTGCCACATGATGTAAAGTGCTTGCGAAGCGAGATTCAAACTGAAAATAAACGAAAATCGAAAGGCTGGGTTGCTTTTATTAGATTTCCAAACGAAAGATGATTAAAAGCCATCTCCGTTTCCCGGTATCTTCCAGTCAGAAGAAGATTTTTGTTTGTTCATATTATGTGCATGCACTTATGCATAAATTTATTCATATATTCACGATTATTTCACTTATACCAGAACACACATATATTTTGAACTGCAGATGTTATGTACACATGCTAATAAAGGGATTTCCAATAAGAGGTGTTATTTTGGTATTCAAAGAAAAATGCCGTTTTTTGCGATAAATGATCGGATGTTTATTTCATAATAAAGAGGAAGGTATGCCGTTAATAATGAAAAACAACATCAGCCAAATGGCCACCCCGAGCACGCCTACACGACCATATCCTTTCACAATAACACCTCTTATTGAATAACCCTTTATATAATATACTCTGCTGGGGCTACTCAGCAAGTGTTGACATTCTGTGTAGAATAGGTCGCAGCTTCAAAAAGAGACTGAAGAACCGCGACGTCTGGCGTTTATAGTTCGAATCCTAAGGCAGAATCCAACTCCAGTCGACCCACTTTCTCGAATCATCCTATATACGAATATAAGTTTCCATCTGCAAGTACCTAATCAGCTCAATTCATATCTGCCACGCCGTACTCAAGTTGCAAATGGTTTCAATTTAACGCATTAATTAAACGCCACCACCACCACCACCGTCACCGCCACCGCGATCACCTTCAATCTATGCAATTGAAATTCTGTTGGTTATGTCGTTGCGCGACCATCACTCATCATCGTGTCATCCACAAGCATCCATTATTCATTCATTCATTCATCCATTTCATTTGTTGGATGTGTATCATACACAAAAAGATATGTGAAGTTTCTAAGTGGTGTAATACGTGTCGTCGCATTTTTAATTAAACTATTATATTTGTTGATTTGATCTTCTTCCTTTTAGGTTTCTTTCTTAAGCTCCATCCTTTTTCCTTTAATTTTTCTTTTCATTTAATTTTAAACTACTTTTATTTTTTTTACTAATTTTCTTTACCTTGCGCGTTATATCTGAGAGAGAAATCGAGTGCGAACAATGTAACAAATATCTTATCTCGTTCACTGGCATTTTACAGATCACTGAGTGTCGTATCCGCCTCCACACATGACAAAACAACTTTTAAGTGAACATTTTTGTGTCGTCTAGGATCTTATATATATAAGCATAACCTAAAAACCACCGCCTTATATTCTATGTATTAAACACCAAACTAAATTTTTCCCTTTGATATTTCTTTCGTTTGATTTTAACTAACATGTGCTCGTGTATGATTTTTGTCCATCCCTGCAAAAAACACCGCAATAATATAAATATAGGTACCAGCTATTTCATTAGCCTATGAGGAAGCTGAATCCGATATTATGAAACGTCAGCCAAGGAATCCTTTTTGCGACAAACTGGTCAATGAAAGGTAAAGTTATCGTTTATTTCCTCCACGATCTACTGCTGCCTCAGCAATTAAAATAGAAAAACAAAAATGTACAACACATCGACCGCAAAGGGAATATCGTTAGCAAATAATTATTAATTTTTTTTAAATCCTCTTTCCGCTATCTCCTATATATTCAAGAGAATAATTGTTGTGCCTAATAATAATATCGAAAGCAAAGTACATACACTTTTTTTCATAATTCTTTAGTCTTCTTATATATTTAATTTTTTTTAACTTCGCCTCACAATATATAATATTTAAATATTTATACGTATATTCAAATATTTGCTTTAAATTCCTGGCAATCATTTTTTCTTATGTAATTATTCCTCGAAATATTATCGTATTTTTCGAGAATCAAAATTCAAAATTATTTAACAATCATGCGAGATTCCTTTGCGCTGTGTGATTCGATAAACTATTCGTATTATCAAGTTTTTTGTCGTCTACTTCTACTACTCTATAATAATACTTTGCGCAAGCCAGCAGAAACCGTATATTTTTTTGTGTTTCTTTGATTTTGTGTTTAAACTGTAGCCTACAGTGTTATAGTATCTTATATCTTATATAATATAATCAAATTGTGTGATTTTGATGTCTTTGAAATGGTTTCTATACCATATGTCCTCGTGTCCTTGATCCCCTGTTACTTATTTGCATTGAGTATACTATTCATTGTTTTGTTTTTTTAGTTAGATTTTGTTGCGAGTCGTATTTGTTTATATTTTTGAACTTTTCCAGGAAAGCTTTTTCAATAATAATTATGTTCTTTTTTTTTTTTCATTTGATGTAGATAGGGACTACAACAATGAGTGAATATAGTAAGTCGAAATAAGGTTTGGAGGAAATTGTGTGTAGAACTCTGAATCAAATTGAGAAGAGTTGAATGCTTAGGAATCATTTGCTTACAGCCGACAATTTCAATGGACAGGTGGCTGAAGATGCAGGCGATGATGTCTGAACTCTCAAGGGGGAAATATGATATGACTCCTTTGGAGGTTAAGCCAACATATGAATTTGATCATTTTTCAGAAGAGAATATGAAAGTTTTGTTAAAATGTATAAAATTACAAATGGTCCTGGACTATCAATTAATAAAAGTCGGCTTTGCTCCAATTTTGAAGATAAAGAGCTAGAAAAAAAATTATTTTGAAGATTTGCACATGCTGAATCAAATGATATCAAAAGCTCAGTTTCGTCTAAATTCGACTTTAGCGGTTTTTCCTTGTTGCAACAGTATATTGCTATGATAGTTGCCTCTAACAGACAATAATCTTCATTTGGCCACCCTCTTAGTCAACATAAGCGTTACTGCGATGTTATCAGAGAGTGGGTTCCAGCATCTTTCTTCGCAATTTTGCAACAGTCGAGCTAGGCAAGCAATTACAAAGAGAAAAGAAGAAGCGTCCATTCTTTTGGACCGCAAGGGAGTTGAACATCGAACCTCACCTGGGTATCAAACAGCTTGGAAAGCGTTCTTTCCTCTTCCCCTATTGGTGTTTCATTATTCATCTTTTGCGCTTATTCTGAACATACTTACAAAGTTCTGTAATACACGCGGGGCAGCTTCAACCTGTTCAACCTCTATTTTGCTCGGAAATCGCCAATTGTTTATTTGGAATTCTGTAATATGATTATCAGCCCTATTCTGCTATTCACGTGAATCGTACATTCGATTCACCCACTCGATTCCCTTTGACTCTGCCTTTCCATCGGGTGAACTACATTATCCAAACCAATTTGACATTCAATTTAGCACGTGTTCATGTGAAAATCATTAGAAGTTTATTTTTGAAATTGAAATAAATGTATTCAATTTGATGTTTATTTATGACAATCTTCGGAAGTTGGATAAAGTATTTTGGTTAACTAAAAACAAAAAATATAAACAAACAGATATGGATATTCATTGTGGAAATTATTGCTGTAAATTGGTCTCTGTTTGTTGTTCTACCCCTAAAAATGAATAATCTTTATTCATAAGCAAATAATCCCGCAATAAATTAGTTTTTACTTACATTTTATCAACCACCAACCAGACAAACGATCCATTTACCACGCAGTATTGCCGACATTGACGAGGTGAATCCAAATTCAATTCGAATGAATAGTAGAATAGTGTTCAGTGAAAATTAAAGAAAAATTCCCCCCGATGAATAGCAGAATAGGGCTGTATGTTTACGGACTTCCCTTACTTACTGGAGATACCATTCTCCGTGCAAGTATTTAATCTACTCCTTAAGTTGTTCCAATAGCTTAAACAGGACACAGATATCATTCAAATGTCCATCGCTTAAGCACTTGAACGCCTCAATCTTAGATCACCCAATTCTCTGGTTAACAGACGTTGAGCACTGACAACTGAGCTCGAACTTTTATAAAGCAAACCACACCCAAGACGGAAACCTGTTTTCCGAAGTGTAATAATTATTTTAGCTGCACATGAATCGGAAACAACCTCCTCCCAGACTGCAACGGCAACAATATTCGCTCATTCAGTAGGATTTATTTATTTTGATCCAAATGCTTATTACCCCGCTTAAAACAGAAATTCTAAATCAAAATCAGTGAAAAGGTACCAAAATTGATGTAACGTTTCGATCTCAACTTTTCGGCCAAGCCAATACACAACCCCTCAAAATATTTAGTTGTATAAATTTCTCTCTTCAATCGTAGTAAAGCAATATAACACACTTAATTTTTAAATCCCGATTTTTCTCTCTCTCTCTCTCTCTCAATTTTTTTTTTTGTTTATTATTTTTTTTATTGTACTTACACATTTATTTACGAACTTATTTCCAAACATATACTTCTTTCTATACTTGCAACTTACTTTTTTTTTGTATTGTTTTCTATAAAAGAAAGAACAAAATAATGATTTAACGTGTGTTTAGACTTGTCCAAATAAGATTTGCACCCGTGTGTATGTGTTTTCCGAAATATATATCTTTTTACGACCAAAAGGTAAGTTCTGTGTCTATTCTCTGAGCGGGAGTAATCGGCCCGTTCCCTTACTGCATTATGAATTCTCCAAAACATATTTCATGCTCCTCCTTAAAAAAAAAAAAAAATACATATATCCGCCTGAACAATATTCTACATTTCCATTGAATGTCCCGAAAGTACATAGTAGGATTTGTGCTCGACTATAATATTGGTAAAGTAATTCTTAATCTTACAACTGTGGAACTTCTATATTTCAGTTTTTATGTGTGTGATTTTCTTTCTTGCTAGTGACTGAGATTTATTTCCACAAATAAGCTCGGAAAAAAAATAATCAAATCAAAATACGTACTCTTAAAATTAGAATTTAATTAGTTTCCAGTAGTTACAGTTATTTTTGTCGTTACTTTAAAGTAATTACTTCTACTTCTACTACTACAACCATACACATCGACGGTTCACTTACATATCGATCCAATCATTCACTTTTATTAATTTATTTATTTCATTCATCATTTTTTTTTTCGTTTTTTCTGCGATAAGTTTCTTTTGTTTGTCGCCGTTGAAGATGACTTCTCGACTCTGTCTACTCTTCTAGGATGCATACACTGGCACATTGCATTTTGTAAACAAATTTAAACAACCCCATAGCTTAGATGGTGAAGTGGATTTCAAACTCCCAGATGTGTAGACTGTATGCGAGTGCGCGTGTGTGTGCTAGTTGAAGAACTAACTCTTTGATTCTATTGAATGTGCTTGAACATTGCCCTTTGGTAGATCCTAAGAAAAAGACTATCAACTAGCCCAACTCTATCAATCTAGTATTTAAGACTTGTTTTTTCTTTTCCTAAATAATAAACAAAACATTTTTCTATATAAGTAATTTATTAGTAAACAAACATAATTATTTATCGCCTTCCACTAAGTAGTACTAGAACATGTAATCCAAACCGATACAGCAAAATACCGACACAGTCAAACAGGCAGTGAAAAACAGACATCGATCAGCAGTAAAAAAAAAAAAAAGAAAACGATGTTCCATTTACATATAAGTTTTATTTTAATATTTTGTTATCTAACAAATATATATATTTTTTTGTTTGTTACTAAACAAAATGACAAGTCCAACAAACGTAACCGTTTATAATCAATTAATCCTTTAAAAAGGTACCGGCCATTTCTCTGGCTTATGAGGCACCAGAGAGTGACATTATGAAACGGCAGCCCAGAGATCCATACCGCGACAACTTGGTAAATCGCAGGTCAGGAAAACAACAAAATTTAGAATGCAAAAAAAAAAAAAAAAATTAAATTAAAAAAAAAATGCATTAAGAAAAAACAAAAACAAATCCATTTCCAAAACATTAATGTTCGATTATTTATTTCAATTATTATCGTTTCAAAACCAATATTCGATGTTTAAAACTAAATTCGTTATTTTTTTAGTTTTGACTTTTCTTTTTTTATTGATTACATGTTTACCTACACACATTTTTAACAGAAATGTCTTGTTGTTGTTATTTTACATTATCGAATGTATAGAACAGAAAAAAATAATAACAAAAAAAACATGTTACAAACAAAATTCAGTTAACAACAAAAAAATCCCCCACCCTTTTTACACTTGTGATCATCATATAGAAACATTCGGTTGAGTTGTTTTATGATTTTGCAGCCGTAGTGGTTTATATTTGTTAGAAATATTAATTGTTCAAAAAGCGGACACACAGCACTTGAGAGGTTGTTGCGTTAATTCGAAAATTTACAAAATTTTAATGCTATACAAATTTGACGGAAGCTAAATTCAGGCGATGAAATAAGATGTGCATTTACAAAAACGCATACCCTCCAATTTTTTTTCTTTATAGTCCTATTAATTCGATTATGAAATATTATTGCTCCAACATAACGGGAAGTTGTGCCGACTTGATGATGTAGTTACTATATGTGCATTTGTACTGGATTACTTAAGAATTCATGTTGTTTTCAAGAAAAACAAATTCCAACAATTTCAAATCGTATATAATATTTTATTCCTACGATTTTAGTTTAACAATGTTTATTCAATGTCAATTCTTTTTAACGTTTCCTTTTTACAGTCAGGGTAGATCTTCCTGTGTTCTTGTACAGAACGTAACAAAAACTGTTTTTCTTCCCGCTGAACCGTTAATAAACCATGAAAATCTTGCATTAGTTTAACAGCCCTTTCTGTTAACCGCTCTTAGCATTGAAACCGTATTTTTGGCGTCTAGAAAAGAGGCATTTGTTCCCCATGTTGAGGGACACTCACAAACAAAACTGTCATCAATTCTGAGACAAGAGAACAAATCCTTCGACTTCTTCATCAGTCAAATACCGTAAGTGTTGGCTGAACTTCTGTAGCGCTGCTTTCGAAATGCTTCTGTCAATATTTTCGTAAGACTTCAATGACTTCAGCAAGCACAAATCCTGGTAAGGCGCTCTTACTGCCAAAATACCCTGAAGCCATGGCTTGACATGAGTTGTCACAATAAACAAGCAAACGTCTAGCAGAGCTGTCTTGGCTTTGCTGGTTAATTTAAGCTGAGAACTCAGCAACGCTATTTTCAGTGAATAGATAGGTTTTGCCTTCCATCGGGCTTGGTGCTAGCACCTGGAGGCCTAATTTTGAATTTCCGCTCTTTATCTCCATTTAAAAATATGATTGAGAGCTCTATCAACTCTCGATATTTTATATAGTCCCTCACTATTTTTTTTTTTTTTTTTTTTCGTCAGTTCAATGCGATATAATTCAAGCAGATCTTCAATTTTGGAAGCAGTTATGTATCTTTCCACGTTTTCTCTATTGCACTGAATATTACTTGGGTCGACGATTTTCCAATTTTCTGTGAACTTTTTGAATATTGGGATATCAGGACTTGGGGTCATTTGCCTGATTAGAGCTTCAAAAACACTTTTTAGCACCAGTTCGTAAATGTGGTGTCGACGTATAAATGGTACCTGTGTGCTTCTTGAGCAAAAACTCGACAGGGAAGTGCTTGTTTTTGCTCAAGAAGCACACAGGTACCATTTATACGACCAGTATTTGAGGGAAAATAACTCATCCTGTAAAGGTTCATATGACGACGCCGCTGTAGAAGTTGATGCCGAAAAATATTTCATTCGCCAGATTTTCTCTTCAATAGCACTGAGTCGCGTCCTTTCCTCTTTGTTTGCCAGTTTTCTATCCACTCCAGCAAAGTCACCTGGTCGACCTGGCTCTCCTTGGCGCTGCACGAAAATTCTATCTTCTTCAATTTTAATCAATTGAAGCGCATTGGCGTGTGCAATATCAAACAAGTTATCCAAATTGGTTGTAAAATCTTGTTGACGCCGCTTGAACACGTCCTGTGTTTTGTTTGAATTTTTATGTAAATCTCTCCAAAATTGGTATAACTTATTAAGTTTTGTAACACAATTTAGAGGCGATTTTGCGGGTATTCGCGTATTTTCCCAAAATATAACACACTCCCGTATAACTAGATTTGCACTTTCATTAACACTTAGTTTTACTTCGCTTTTAAAAAAAATCGGAGAACTTGTCCGTTGGAGGGAAGTTTTGAACCCGTTGATGGATTACATCTCCTACCAAAAATACGGCCTTTTTAGCGGTTTAAAAATTGTTTCCACTCCCAGCAGTCTTGTTAAACTAAAGTTTTTATATTACGCATCTTACTCCGTGTTTGACCGTTTTGGACTATCGTCGTTAAATGGACCGTTATACCCAACAGCGGATTGTTGAGTTTCTCCGCTGCTGAGCAGTCGGTTCTAGTGTTGTTAGAAGCTGGTCAAATCTATCTACAGATTAGGAAAGCCCAAAAATCAGCTTCACCACTCGCCGTAAAGACCAGACGTCACACTCTTTCATTCTTCATGGGGTGGAGAAGGCACAGCCCATCACACATCCTGTAGGCTGTAGGCTGTACTGCTTGTACTATTTCAACACCGTAACTTGTGCTTGGGACAATACTCAACGGCCCCAGCTGTAAAGATAGTAAAAAAGTGCTAATGGTTGGTCGCTCCTAGGAACATTCGGGTTGATGCATTTAAAGTGATTACCTGTTAACAACAACCACTCAAGTGCTTTGTAAATTATTCATATTAGTTGGTTTAGCTCAAAATTAGATTAGTAGAACTGCATCATAAAGTGGAGTACACTCTACACACACTGTACGACTACATTGTTCTGTCTTGAAAACTTGTTGATTTCCTGTTAAAAGACACGAAGTTAACTGTGCGCGTTCACTCAGTTTTGTTTTGCTTGTCAAACTGTTCAAAAATTTCTTAATATATACGATTAAATGTCACACACAAGACCGAATTAACACAACTTAAAGCGTAGAGTAGTTCGTGCGAATCGCATATGCAAAGCGCTGCGTGACAATCAATTCCTACTCAAATAAAAAAAAAAAAAAAATTAAATAAAAACACACACACTCAGAAACAGAAAATACTACTCCCAATTCAAATAAATATACAAACAGACAGACAGCTTTAAATGTTATTTAGTTGATCTTATGTTGGTAGTTTGTTCCTGTATTATTTTTTGCCTTCAATCGAGAACGAGTAGTTTATAGTGTTGTTAATCTAGATAGATCTTCTCAATTAAATGAATGTCACATGGAAGGAATGTTTGTTTGAATTGGTATATATGTAAAGGAGGCAGCAAAATTCTTTCTCTATCTTTTCTCTATCCCATGTGGCACACATGTTAATACTATGACACCCTATCCCCAGAACTCCTATCCTGTGATTCTATCTCTCCCACTAAATATGTATTTTAATTTCCCGAAGAGAACAAGACTTTGTTTGGAAGATATCCAAGTGGAACTCACACACACAGACACAGCTCCTTATTCGTAAGGTATGACTTTGAGTTTTGTCTTTCCCTATTTTTTTCCTCCTTAACACTCCATTGCTCCTATAAGTCTTAATAAACATACACGACAATGCCCCGAAGAATGCAAGTAAGTATACGGATTGTAAAGCTTGATTGTAGATCGACTAGACACGTCTATTGACACATTGCATGGTTTGCTTTATGGAACTTTATACTGTGCTTTCTAACGTGCTTTGCTTTTATGTATAACATGCGTGATATGACATGTGGCATTGTGCGCGCATCATGCTAAGCGGGCTTTCTAAATTGTAATTTGCTTCTCTACTATACATGTACATGTTTCTCTCTAGATGGTTTTGTGTAAAATAAAAATATACTAACACTTTGTGTACATAAAAATTAATGTCGACTAACTATTTCGATTGCATAAGGAACTTTGAAGAGAGCTGAAAAAATGAGTTTCTATGTAAAGGAAGAGATCCTTCAAAGTTCCAACTGCAATATGCTTGTTTTGTTATCCTTATGCTCGACTTGATGTTAGTTTTTTACTAATGCAAGACCATTTCCTTTCTGGACAAATACAGATTGATTTCTATGGCTTATGGACAAATCGGTATGATTCAAGCAGCTGCTGGATTCTTTGTGTACTTTGTCATTATGGCTGAGAATGGTTTCTTGCCAATGAAACTGTTTGGCATTCGTAAGATGTGGGACTCCAAGGCCGTCAACGATCTAACTGACTCCTATGGTCAAGAATGGGTAAGTCTTTTGCGTGCTTATTTTATTATTTTTTTTTTTTTCTGAGCCGATATTGAATTTTGTTTGATTTTTGCAGACTTATCGCGACCGTAAGACACTCGAATTCACCTGCCATACTGCCTTCTTCGTTTCAATTGTTGTTGTCCAATGGGCCGATTTGATTATTTGCAAGACCCGCCGAAACTCTCTCTTCCATCAAGGCATGAGGAATTGGGCTTTGAACTTTGGTCTAGTTTTCGAAACATTGTTAGCTGCATTCCTATCCTACTGTCCTGGCATGGACAAGGGTCTTCGTATGTACCCACTCAAGTAAGTATTTGCCAACAATTAATTTGCAATCAAATAGGAAAGGAATTCCATGCGTTTCAAAGAAAACGTCTAATTGATCTTCCGGTCAGACTACACCACCAAAACTTTATATAGGCCCAACGGAATAATGTTCCTTTCCGCGAAATTCTGGGATCTATCTGAGCAATAGACAATAAAACAAACCTAATACTGAACAAAAATGTAGAAGAAACATAAGCATGCATGAAAATGTCTGAAAGGAAGATTTAACGTGTGAATTTCAGAAACTTAAAACCTTTTTGTATGCTTAAATTTTGAAGAAATTCTCAAGTAGCAGGTGACCAGATAAGAACGATAGGGATATAAAGTTAAATAAAACAACGGTGTGAGCTAGAAAATTGATTCTGGTACATCATTTAAATGGCCGCATCGGCTTCGTTTGCGGTGCTTAAGATATCGCTTCAAATTTTTAACGAATCGGTCCAATATGTACGGCGTTCTTCTGACTCTGGCCACAGAAAGTCGGTTAATATCGCTCTAAGACCCATTAACGGCAACGGTGTTTCTCCTTCTTCAAATTTGTTCACAGTTTCCCTTCAAACTGAAGGCATGCGGACGACCTCACTACGAAATTCGAGTTGCGTATGTACAACTGAGCCAGAATTTTGATCACATATTTTTATAATTTCCGCTCGTTCGGCATGCGTGAAACGGTGCAAATTAGTTTTGTTCCCTTATGATAATGCATTCGAATGCATTAGTCAAACTTCGTTCCCTTACACAAAAGTTGAGTAGAAGTGAAAGAAGTTTGGCTAAATTTGAATAATGTATTTGAATGCATTATCGTAAGGGAACAGGCCTAATGAAATGGCAATCCTTACGGAATATTTTGACAGCTGTGGATGTCATCGATAACTTTGACAGCTGCTAAAATATTACAAATGAAAAACGCATCACTGCTGCCTGGCCACCCATTAGCAACAGCTTTCTTGTCCTCAACATATAAACAATAAACACTACTTCTCAATAAATCCTAACGAAAATGTTTCTCTTCTCTTCAACAGATTCGTCTGGTGGTTGCCAGCCCTTCCATTCATGTTGTCCATCTTCATCTATGATGAAATACGTCGATTCTACTTGCGTCGCAACCCAGGTGGTTGGTTGGAACAGGAGACATATTATTAAACACACCAACAACAAAAAATATTATTTTTTATTTTTAAATATTTAATAAAAGATCATTATTTAAACTTTTAAGAAGAAAAAGAATAAATTATAAAAAAAGTAAAAAAAAAAAACAGCCCCAAACACACAATAAGCAAACAAAGAAGAAAATTAATACATTCTTAGTGAGTAAAATTTAAATATTACAAAGCTAAATAAAATTTATTTGTGAAAAAATAATGCAAGCTTAAAGAGTGCAAAAAAACCAACAACTTTTAATTAATAAATAAGTAAATCATTAAACGATAACATGTAAGAGAACATGAAAATAATTTTAGAAAAATTACCGAAAGAAAAAAGAAAAACAAATGAAAATTATAGTGTAGTTAATGAAAAAAAAAAAAATAGTTTATATATATATAAAAAGAAGAAAACAAAAAAACAGAAAACACATGAAAAAAGAGAAAAAATATGGAACAAATGAGTTCACACATTATTTTGTACTTTTGTTTGGTTCCGAATATACTTCTATAAATGTAATAACAGAACACACTACCACCACAACCACCAACCACCACCACCACCAATTTATTTTGGCTTCAGTTGCATTTTATTAATTGTTTTTTTATTTAATTTTTTATTTTTATTTAAAAAGTGTAATTTTTCTTTTATTTAATAATTCTTTCTCACTGAGAATACTATGATTGTAGCGAGCTGATGATGATGTAACAATGATATTCCGTTATTCGATTATTTTCTTTTGTACAATTATTCATTTTCGTTTATAAATAATACTAAATACGTAAATACGTGTTCATGTCATGTTCATTTGTTTATGTTTTCTCTTTTGAGTTGATAAACTGTTGCTAACGTTTTGTTTTTTGTATTTTTACTACTTAAAACGAAAACAATGAGCGCAAATGTTATAAGAAGAGTCACGCAACGGCATTATTATTATTTTTTGCTTTATTTTTTGTTTAGTTATGTTTTTTTTTTTTTTTTCTTAATTATAAAACATCTAAATGAGAGAGAGAATTAAAATAATTAGTAATATTAATTATTTTAATTGTATTTTAAAATTAAATAGGGAATACATTTTTGTTCTTTCGCCCTCCGCTGTAAATGTATTGTAGAATTAAATAAAAAAGTAAATAAAAATTGAAAATAAGGTAAAAAAAAAAAAACAACAACAAAACTAAGAAGAACGTATTTTTATTTACCCATTGTAGATGTGTAGATGGTTGAGTCATGCTGTTTTATGTGTAAATCTGCGTCTTTGCATCGGCATTCATCAGATTAGCACCGCATTTCGCGTCCGCCATTATTCACACCTGACAAGGAGTACTTTTTATTATTTGCTTGCTTGCATCTATCACATCGCTCTTCCAAATAATGCTTTCATCTCATTCATAGAATTTTGAATTCCCGAAACAAGAAGAAGTATTCGTTGCTCTTCTAATTTTGTTCTTATTTATATTATTATTATTATTTTTCCTTAGCCAAGTCGAGAACCAAACGATTTTGCTTTTGTTGTGTGTAAAATACTACTGCCTGATGTTTACGTATATATAAATGTGTATACATAAGATACAATTTTCGTACTTCTTAAAACGAAATTTATAGAACAATTAACTATATAAATATCAGTTTCTGGTATGAAAACAACGAACAAAATAAAAAATGATTTGACGTTTTAGTTTTTAACATTAAATTCGACAATTAAGTAGAAGCAAACAATTTAAATACACCGGATCCTGCGGGGTCGAAAAAAAATATCAATAGAGCGAATTTGTTAAAATTTTTCTTTGTTCTTCAATAAAAACAAAAATTAATAAAATGCGTTTGATATTTCGTTCGGACCTCTCCTGATGTTGTTGAAACCAGGGTTGCACCTTTTTCGCAAACTGGAACCCCAGAACCTGCCTTTTCCAAAATAGTCCAAATCGGACCGCTTTACGAAATTTCAGGACACTTTTTAACGACTATGGGGCCTTTTTCAGAATTAGTTATTTACGAGACGCATAGCATTATATTCTCTCTTTACACAGTCATCGATTGTCGACATAAATTTTGTTTTCACATTCAAATATATATTATGTATATGTATTTTTTTAGTGAATTAAAAACATTTGGGATACCGTTTCGATACTGTTGTTTTTCTTTAATTTCATACAGGACCCTTTTTGAAAGCCAAGGACACCTTTTCGGACCTTTCCGAATATTCTCGAAGTCAACACTGGTCAGAAGTAAGTAGTTAGTGGTATAACGCTGTTGTTTCACTCAATGCGACAAGGTGCGCCTATGTCATCAGAGAATTTTTCCGAAAGTTGTGTCGGAAAGGATACCTCGAATGGAATTTCTCCAATATCGTACATATCGGAGAAAATTCCGTTCCGAACGAATACCTCGATAGGGGTGTATAATTGACAGCTTGCAAAGATCACGAAAAAAAAAGTTGATTTTCCAACCTTTGAGTATTTGTGAATGCCAACTTCATCTTCAAAAATGAATTCATAGGAAGTAATGGACACCCAGTATTATACGTCCAGCCAAAGGTACAAGGACATAGATCATTTTTCAATTGCTTGTAGTCTGGGGAAGACTAAATACTCAAAGAAATAACCAAAAAAAAAAAAACCTATAAAAGTCCTTTCCTACTACTCAAACTTGTAGGGGAGAGTCGTGTACCTGAGAACGTTCGCTGTTTCCCGTACTTTACATATTTTGAAGAAAGTGCGAAATTGTACAAGTTTGGTTGAAAAGGTAAGTTAAATCTGTTAAAAGAAAAAATGTTGCAAGGCCTCAAACAAAAAATGACAGTAACGTGTACCTTGGACCGAAATCTTGGATGTATACCTTGGAACGTTCCAGGACCAATACTTATTTGTACCTTGGAACATTTAGAAATAAATGTTTATTTCAGTCATATGCCAACAATTCCCCATAATTTTTGTTTTTTGACGCAAGTCTAAGACTAAAGGCGGTAGAATTCAGAATGTAAAAATTGTTCCGAGGTACACGACCTCCCCCTACACAATCATAATCGAGTATGGAGGTTAGGCTAGGATTGCAGTGCACAGCAAATGCAGCCTGACTTATGTGAGTGTAGGCCCATTTGTGACAATCACAACCAGATCAAATGATCTCAAAACTACCCATTGAACCAACAGAAATAAAGGGTGGTTACATTTTAAGGGCCGATGTTGAATGTGAACCACACCTAAGCGTCAAGTTTTTTTTCTGTATTTCATTTGACATTTCTCAATTAGTTAGTCTTACTAACTCATTTGAACCATGGAAAGATACACAATCGAGCAACGCCTTAAAGTTATTCAGGCTTATTATGAAAATGGGCGTTCAAATCAAAACGCACATCGCCTTCGTTATTCTGTCGGTCAATTTAATCGTCCAAATGTCCGTACAATAGGAAAAATCGTGCAAAAATTTGAGCAAACCAGGGGCCAGATTCTGTAAGGCGAAACGATCAAACGTTTTCGTGCGCAGGAATATTTTGCCCTATGTTACACAAGCAAATTCTTTGTGCAAACGAAAGCGTTTTTCGTTTCGTTTTTTACAGAATCCCACCCCGGGTCTGTAGGAGATGTGGAAACACGAGTCCGTGCTCGTACAGCTCGTAGTGCAGAAAATTTTGCTGCTGTTCGCGATAGTGTGGCTGAAGAGCCGTCCACCTCAACTCGTCGTCATGCCCAACAATTGCACCTCTCAAGCTCATCGTTGAGGAAGATTTTGCATAAAGACTTGCATTTACGCGCTTACAAGGTGAAACTGACTCAAGAACTAAAGCCTCTTGACTATTTCAAGCGTCGTCAATTGTCAGAATGGTGGCAAGAAATGGCAACAGTGGATGATCATTTTTCGAAGAAAATCATCTTCAGTGATGAGGCACATTTTTTTTGGGGCCTTATTTCATTTTCTTTTTGGGGCCTTATTTCATTGGGGCCTTATTTCGCAGAGCCCACATTTTCACCTCAGTGGATTCCTTAATTAGCAGAATTGCCGCATTTGGGCGAATGATAATCCAAGAGTGATTTTCGGAAAACCAATACACCCACAAAGAGTGAATGTTTGGTGCGGTTTATGGGCTGGCGGCATCATCGAGCCGTATTTCTTCCAAAATGAGGCCGGTCAGGCAGTTACTGTGATTGGTGTTCGCTATCGTGAGATGATAACGAACTTTTTTTTGGCTCGAAATGGAAGATATGCATGTGGACGATATGTGGTTTCAACAGGACGGTGCCACTTGCCGCACAGCTAACGAAACAATGGCTCTTTTGCGCGACAAATTCAATGGCAGTGTTATCTCACGTGGTGGCGATGTCAATTGGCCGCAAAGAGCATGTGATTTGACACCGTTGGACTTCTTTCTTTGGGATCATTTGAAAGAAAAGGTGTACGTCGATAAGCCAGCAACAATTCAAGAGCTAAAGGATGAGATAATTCGGCACATTAACGGCATAGAACCTCAATTATGCCTCAGCATCATCGAAATGGAGGTGTGCCGCCGAGGTCGCGGCGGCCATTTGGCCGATATCTTGTTCCATACATAATTGAACCATACCAATATTATCATAATAAAAAGAAATGACAGTAATTTCCTGAATAATTTGTATTTTATTCAAAAGCAACATCGGCCCTTTAAACTTAACCGCCCTTATATTCACTCCTATCGAGATATCCAGTCGGAACGGAATTTTCTCCGATGTTTACGAAATCGGAAAAATTCAATTCGAGGTATCCGTTCCGATACAACTTTCGGGAAAATTCTCCGATGATATATAGCGCACCTTGTCGCATTACATTGAACCGCGTTTTACCACTTACTTTTGAAAGCTACACGGTAATTTTTTTCCGAAGCTCTCTTATTTTGTTCCGAAATGGATACTTCGAATGCAATGTGAGTTCCGATCGGATTTGACTTTGGTATTGGAATTTTTTCCGAACGGATACCTCGATAGGGGTGATTTTACTGTGAAATAAATGCGTATATATATATGCTTCATTTTTTTCTGAAACCGATACTTCAAAGTTCTAACGCATAGGTTATTAGCGAGTTCGCCGAGATTGTTGAAGAAGTGTTCACCGAGGTGTAGTTTTCTAGAAGATGAGCGCGGGCTGGGCACGTGCATAGGAGGTGAAGAAAAGTTTCCTCCTCCTCCTCCATGTGCATGAATCTTTTATAAAAATCGTTTGTAGGGAGGCCCAACATGGAAGCATGCCACCCAATGAATGATGCAGTGTTCCGTAATGACTCCTAATATGTATAGCGAAACAAAAACTGTTAAAAAGATATGCAACTTAAAATGGGTGGGATGAATGAATCGGTTGAACGCCAATACGAACGCCAGAATACAGTATTTTGATACTTACATGCCAACAACCTTGTAGATTTCGATTTATCGCACACATTTATTACTCTTTTGACAAAACACACATTTAAAAAAAAAAAAAAATAACAGCATTTCAAATGGCAGAAAAACAAAATTATGGTGAAATTAAAGTGAGCGCATCTACAGCCCGACGAAGAGCTATTCTGCCTGCACTATCGAGGATCCTAAAGAATCAGACATCATCGTTCCAACACAGGGCAAGTCCAATTGTCAAAACGAAAACTTCCGGAGGAATTAAAATGTTTATATTCAAAGGCATAATCGGATTTGGGACAATTTACTCGACTGCCCTACTGGGTGTTTGGGGCGAAGCTGAAGAAAGCGCCAAAGTTATGTCAAAGATGAAAAGCGCCATCACTCACATTAACAATGAGGTTTTGTGTACCGAAGAATTCCTCTCCATTATTTATGCCTTTATTCATTTTTATTACAGAAATTAATATCGGAAAATGTCGCAGCCGATTTTATGGATAAAATCAATAAATCGACAGATTTTCTCAAGGGCCATCTGGAGGGCATTCCCGAAGAGCTGAAGGCGTGCTACGATAAGTCGGAACAATACATCAACAATCTAATAAAGGGGAAAAAATCGTAAAATTTTGTTCGAATCGCACAATTAACCGAAATTAAAGTCGCCGCCGCGGAGCGTTGACGGATTTGCATTTGGAAAAATGTGTCTGTTTTTGATATCATCATGTATTGGGAATAATGGTTAGGGAACAACTAAATTTGCCGGTTAAGGTTGAATCGTAAATGCATGGACATGGGCCGAGCCAGAATTCTTGATCGGATAATGATTATTGTTGTTTGTCGGTTGGATGCTCAAATTCCCATATCGATATACGTAATTCGAAAATTACATATTGCAATCTGAATAATCGTTCAAAACGACTGTCAATTAAGGAAGTATGCACAATGCAATGTCCGAGATTGTCATGGTACGCAGTAATAATTGTTGTCATTCCATCGACAAAATCGGCTTTCCAATCATACTTATTGGGTCTTTTCCTTTACTTTTGTAGTAAGAATGGAAAGGACTGTCAAAATGGCAGTGATGGGGATAAATTCTCTCTCGGAGATAGACATTTACCTTAGTAGGGGGAAAGCGGGAGACTTGAACCACTCTCAACAATTCACTCAAATTCCACTTAACCTCCAATGGTAAAGTCAAATGTCGCAGAGCGTGATCCGTTATTTCCATACAAAAATAATTCGAAATTGTCGGTTGATTTTGGCTGTTGGAAGTGAAGAAGACAAATATGTGCTCGAGATATGTGTTGGTCTGTCCAAAAGGGACAATGAGATCCTTAAATGCCCCTACTGTGATACCCGAAGAATCTAAGTATGTTCAAGTCTCCCCAAGAGGGTGATCAAGTCTCCCGGCTGGGCTGTGGGCTGTGGCTAAGATTAATAGGCAAGTTTTAATGAGCATTTTTAACAAAATGTGGTTCGACACTCCCGCTTTCCACCGCACCTAAATTCAACATTTCGGGAAAAAAAGTTCGAAGTCCCACTGAAACTTCAACAGTTTTTTTGTCAGCGGGCTGAAAAGTCATTAAATGACGTGCGGAATTTGTAAAGAGATTTGTTCGATTTGACAAACTTACAAATGCAGCGACGAAATTCAAAATTTGGAAAATTTTGGAAAATACCTGCGAAATGCTGAATTTTAGTGCGGTGTAAAGGTACAAAGCCCTTACACGGAAAAAATGCTAAGATCAAATCAAGAAAAATAAGCGCCGAATCACGGAAAGCTTGTCTCATTTTAGAGCTTAGCTCTGGATTTAATAATTCACGACTTTTTATTCGCAATTCTAGAAATTGTAGTACGAAGTGAAAATATTCAACACTTCTCATTGTCAATAATGGATCAACTAGAAATACATATCGCCATAACCGATCGCAATTTGATACAAATAGTTCTCAATTTGATGTTACTGTTACATTTGGGCTGAGATTCGAAAAGATAAAACACTATTCTGTTCAACTGTTCCAATAAAATAACTTTATTTACACTTTCCAAATATTCACTTATTTATCTCCAAAACAATATCACTTTAATAAATTCTTAAACATCTCAATCCAATCGCTTTATTCACTTTATTACTTTACACTTATCTATGTCTCAAAACAATATCACTTTAATCAATTCTTAAACGTTTCAATCCAATCGCTTTATTACTTATCTCACAACCGATTACTCTCTCGAACTTAACAATCGCGGCCTAAAAATCAACTGTCCTCTCTGTTGTCAACGCGCCCCTTTTATATCCGCGCTGCCACCTATCGGCGAATATTCTAGAAGTAGATAGATTCCAAATGTATACTCCATATCTTCTCCAGATGGTTCTAGAATTAACTAACATTTCCAGTCTCCAATTGGAAGTGGAACTTGGAGGGAAACAGAGTGTTACCAGGTGCCCGATTCACCACAATTCCTAAGTGTCTGATTCACTAAGTGCCAGATTCACTAAGTGCCTGATTTACCACATTACTATGGTTGTGAATTGCAAAAAAACAATTCGTAAATCACCATTTATCTGTTGCAAATTACGATTTCATCCCTTAACAAATTTAAATAATTTAATATTTAATTGCATTATTAATCGTAAATTACAACTTGTTTTGTTTTATTCTCAATTTACAACTTATATTTTGTGATTTACAAAAGTTATTTTCGAATACATATTTATAGTCGTATTTTTTGTTTCCTCTTGATATCCATGAGACTCACGCGACGCCACATCGTCCGGAGACAACGAGATTTGTCTGGGGTACACACAAATTGTTTAGAAGAACTTGCCATTAATACCTACTCCAGTTTTTATCTATGGGTAATTAAATAGGTGGATACTTACAAGATAATATTCCAGAATGCTGAAAATCCTTTGGTTAGTACACACACAATAGGCTCCTTAAAAAAGCCGCAGTGCCAGATCTCATTGAAGGCTCTCCCGCCCTATAATCTAATCACTGAGAACTAGTTATACCTAAACAACGTTAACGCGACGATATTGTCTCAAAATTTAATATTAATCCGAGATTTTTTTTTTTTCGAGATATCGTGGTAAACCCGAATCTATATCCATAGTGAAATTTAATTATCAACGAATAAAATTATGTATGCATAAATCAAAAACGAATTATGTAACATTCCCGCATAGAAGGCAGAAATGCAACTTACAGAAAATACTCGCTAGTAGTTACAAAGTCTCACTGGCTATTTGTTCAAAACCCTTGATTTTTCAAGTGCAATCGGGTGACAATAGTCAGAACAACATTATCAATTTCAAAAGCCGCTTAGGAGTATGAAACTGAACAAATACAAGTACTCACATACTACTACTCTAAATGCATTTAATTAGCATCAGATGCCAGCCTCGAATAAAATTGGCGAAAACACTCAAAATTCACACAAGCTCTCAATCCTATCAGCAGCGATTTCAGACGGTCAATTGAAGCCGCAGGGCGTGTCCTTCACAGTATCTTGTTGGCGATGATATTTAATGCTATAAGCATCAACTTTGATTTGCCGCACATATTTACATACATATCGTACGACATTTCCTAGCATTGCCAAAACAAAGCCCACCGTCTTCCATAAGACACATCGCTTTTGCATTTAATACCATCACCATCAGCCGTTGAAGTACAATGGGCCAGAAATGTAAGTAGACTCAGTTGAGTCTGAATCCATTATCTATGGTCTATGGCTAATCCCACCCACACACATAAATTAGTCATTCAAGTATTTTGCGTTTAATTATCTTCGCATTACCACACTGAGCCGAAAATTTCGCAGCAAAATTGAACTCAACCACTCCTTAACGGTATTTATGCAAATTCCGTTTTCATCCTGCTGATTGCCAAGTACGTAAGTCTACATATTCCTTTGATTGTAGCTTTGTTCTTTTTTCGAATTCACTTTCGGCAGGATGATGTGAAATAAAACACAGACCCGAAATCGAGTAGTTTGCGAAGATATCCCCCCAAGGACACATGGCACAGGATGATTTATTCATGTGGCATTAAGTCTTAAACTTTCGCTAAGGGTATATTTCGCATTCTACTCACATTTCTTGAGAGTGCTTAGTGCTATTTAATATTTGGTTCTTGTTTGTTTCGCTTTTATTACTAAGTATGTAGCTAATGTGGAGATTTAATAAGGTGCACTGTTACAGAGTGAAGTGTACTGATTCGCAGAAGAATCTCAACGGCAGACGCTGCTAAGAAATGGGGCCGTTCGCAGACGAGGCAAACTCTTCATCCCTCAGTGAAAGTGTCCGCACCTTGAAAGAACCATGTGCTGACCACATTTTGCACATTTCTTCAGAGCATGTGAATGCTTCAACCCAACCCCATTCTTTATACAAGCTTCGCACATATACTCTTAATTGTGTCGTAGGTGGTTTGTCAGCTATTATGGAAATCGATAAGAGTCTGTTGGCCTTGGAGACGTTAGGTTGCAAAAATTAAATTGCCAATATGCCTCACTCAAGTATTGTTTTACTATTGGAGTGCTGGGACTGAAATGGGAGTTGTATGTGCGTTTTCCAGCATAACTGATTAGTTTTGCTGATTGGGAATTTCATTGCTTTCTGATAGAGCATTATGTTTGAATTCCATCAGGAGCATATCTGGTAACTTCATTAAGTGTTTCAGATTAATCATTGCAAACTAGGCTTGTTTGCAAATCGATTGCCATATTAGATTTAATTCGATAAGCACCTCTTGAATTAAAGCTGGCGATTCTTCGGGGCAAAATGTTACGTATACGCCCTACGCATGGTGTTTTACTGAAATCGCAAATAAAGGGTGTCACATAATTCACGTAAAATATAATTTCGAGCAAAAAAATACAGATTTTTAATTAGATAGCTTTCATTTTTACAGTATACAGATTGGGGTTATGTATGGAACAGCACATCGGATAAAATGGCCGCCACGGCTTTGCTGGCAAGTACGTACTATTTTATTGAAAATTTCTATGACCGTTTCGCATAAATGTGGCTGAATTTCATCGCGCGCTTGTTTGCATAGCCCTTTGACTTCAAAAAAAACCCCAAAGAAAAAAGTCCAATGACGTTAAATCGCAAGATCTGCATGGCCAATTAAGATCGCAAAGAAGGCCGTTTACACGATTAGGAAATAACTCATGCAGTAATTGAATTGTTTCTCTGGCTGTATGGCATGTGGCATCGTCTTGTTGAAACCACATGTTGGTCACATCCATATCTTGTATTTTAGGCACTAACTGGGTTATCATGGCACGATAATGATCACCATTAATTGTTACCGCCTGACCAGCCGCATTTTCGAAGAAGAATGATCCGATAATGCCGCTAGCGCGAAGTCCGCACCAAATAGTCACGCGTTGTGGATGCATTTGCTTCTCAACAATAACACGAGGGTTTTCTGAAACCCAAACATGTACGACAATTTTGACGATTCACGAAGCCGTCAAAATGTATATAAAGGGTGGTTAAGTTTTAAGGGCCGATGTTGATTTTGAATAAAACACAAATTATTGAGGAAATTAGTCTCATTTTTTTTATTATGATAATATTGGCATGGTTCAATCATGCATAGAAGAATATATCGGCCAAATGGCCGCCGCGACCACGGCGGCACACCTCCATCCGATGGTCCAAATTTTCGATGATGCTGAGGCATAATTGAGGTTCTATGCCGTTAATGTGCCGAATTATCTCATCATTTAGCTCTTGAATTGATGCTGGCTGCAAAGAAAGAAGTCCAACGGTGTCAAATCACATGATCTTGGCGGCCAATTGACATCGCCACCACGTGAATTAACACGGCCATTGAATTTGTCGCGCAAAAGAGCCATTGTTTCGTTAGCTGTGTGGCAAGTGGCACCGTCCTGTTGAAACCACATATCATCCACGTCCATATCTTCCAATTCGGGCCATAAAAAGTTCATTATCGTCTCACGATAGCGAACACCATTGACAGTAACTGCCTGACCGGCCTCATTTTGGAAGAAATACGGATCGATGATGCCGCCAGCCCATAAACCGCACCAAACAGTCACTCTTTGTGGGTGTATTGGTTTTCCGACAATCACTTTTGGACTATCATTCGCCCAAATGCGGCAATTCTGCTTATTGAGGAATCCACTGAGGTGAAAATGTGCCTCATCACTGAAGATGATTTTCTTCGAAAAGTGATCATCCACTGTTGCCATTTCTTGCCACCATTCTAACCATTGACGACGCTTGAAATGGTCAAGAGGCTTTAGTTCTTGAGTCAATTGCTCCTTGTAAGCGCGTAAATGCAAGTCTTTATGCATAATGTTCCTCAACGATGAGCTTGAGAAGTGCAATTGTTGGGCATGACGACGAGTTGAGGTGGGCGGCTCTTCAGCCACACTATCGCGAACAGCAGCAATATTTTCTGCACTACGAGCTGTACGAGCACGGACTGGTGTTTTCACATCTCCTACAGACCCGGTTTGCTCAAATTTTTGCACGATTTTTCCGATTGTACGCACATTTGGACGATTAAATTGACCGACAAAATCACGAAGTGCACGATATGCATTTTGATTTGAACGCCCATTTTCATAATAAGCCTGAATAGCTTTAACGTGTTGCTCGATTGTGTATCTTGGTTCAAATTCAATTAGTCTGTAATTGAGAAATGTCAAATTAAATGCAGAAAAAACTTGACGTTTAGGTGTGGCTCTAATTCAACATCGGTCCTCAAACCATCCTTTATATGCGGACGGTAGCTGAGAAACCTCCATTTGTTTGAAATATTGCTAAGCAATGAAAATGCGTTGTTCTTTCGTATAGCGCTCCATTTTTACTAAACCCGAACTGTCAGCTGTCACATTGTTATCTTCATTTTTTTCCGTTGGCATCACTGTACTACTAAGTGGCGTAGAATTCAAATTTGGCGGGAAATATGGGACACCCTTTACAAGAGTGAAAATAAATGGAACAGAATCGGGGCAGATTTTGTATTAAATTTTGTGAATAAAAAATAAATGGCTTCCCGATTTACATAAATGTGCGTAAAATGTTTGCTTTGGAGTACCATTCAGTGTTTGGTTTTTTCTTACCCATCAAATCATCACCGAATTTTCAAACTAATCTGTAATCTTGTTTAAATTCAAAAAAAAAATGTTACGTATACGCCATACATCTCTAGGTATGTTTCTTCTAATAGATAACATAGAAAGGCTACGAAAATGTTTTTCTTTTTGTGAAAGGCCAACGGAAATAAATACCTAGATATCTTTATTTTTTTCCGCCGAATTTTGGACTCAATGAAAAATTACCCCAAACAGAAATGGAATATTGCCCTAAAATTGGGGCGTGGTTTCATTATGAAAAATCGAACTAAATGGAAATTTTCGGACCTAGTAAGGTATCCGTCGGAACGGAAAATTCTCCGATCTCATACGATTCTGAGGATTTTTGCTGCTAGGTATTCTTCGGAATAACTGTTCGGGGAACTATTCCGACAATTGGTTGCGGAATTTGTTTACGATTTGGAGTGCGGTGCCGTGCGCCATCACAATTGTTTATTTCTCTTCCGAAGTCAGACTCCTTGAATGCAATTCGAGCCTCCGAAGGAGTATGCGTTGCGGAGAAATTTCCGTTCCGGTGGATACCTCGCTACGGCCTCAAACGAAATGGAAGAAGGCAAAAAAAAAAAAAAAATAGAATCCAAAAATGAAAAATCACCCCAAACAAAATATATAAATTGAATAGTAGTTTTTATTACACAATTTATCCCGAAAAACAACCCAAATTCCATCGTTGCGAACGACGTGACAAATATTCGCGGGAGTATTATATAACTGTCATAAAAAGGCTATGCGGTTTGGACTCGGCATAAAATTGTAGATCCCTTCCATTCGTTCCAATCGCGAGGAGCTAGGCCTAGGTTTTCTACGGATCTGTTGCGCCAACTATTTATTTATTTTTAAGTTGCACATAAAAAAAATAATTACAAAAAATTGTTTTTTTTTTTTTTTTGGGAAAAATAACCAAAACTGCGTGTTTTCCAGATTTATCTGGGGGAAATATTTTGACCGTCTGGCAACGCTGCTTGACTTGTTGCTGCAAGACTCTCTTTTGTGTCGCAAAGCGAGCAAAATATCTCATGTAAAGAGACCTGCGCGTAAAAATTTCAATTAAGTTTGGACGGACTATTACAAATATGGCCGACTATTTTTTTTTTTTTTTTCGTTTAATAGTAAATAAAAATATTGACAGGACGCATACAGCAAAATAAAATGTGTGTCGTTTGAAATCTTTACAAAAAAGGCTCAAAGTTCTAAAATTTATATTAGCGAAATTGCGGGAAATCAGATTTTTGCAAGCCTTTTATCATGCCTTTAGAATTGCTTATAATAATTATTGTATTGTATGTAACAAATTTGAAAAGTTGGCTTCTACTTTTAACAACAAATTGGGAACACTTTTACACAGAGCGAAAGCTTCGTATATCGTAAAAGCCATTTCCCCATCCATCAACTATCACGCTGACGACTGAAGAGCTCTGCTCTCTTCCATCTTCAACCCCTAAAAATACGATATTACTTTTACTATTACTATGCCGCTGCATGCAGGGGCACTATGATCTCTGATGATGATAACAGCACAGTAGGCCAGAACATTTCCACTTGCCACCGAGCACCGACATGCTAGTCTGTTAGGGCAGCCACTATATAATATTTGGCCGTCAAGTTGAAGCAATTTATTAACAGTTTAATTGCAGTTCCGTTTCATTTATTTAATTTCCCCTAACAAGAGCATGGAGGGCACTTCCAAAGGCCACCACAAACTGCATTTTTAGCACAAATCCGCCAAGAATTTTTAATTCACTGTCTTCCGGCCAACCTCCTCGCAATTTACTTGGAAACGACATGCGCGTTTCATCTGCTTCACTCTCTCTCTCGGGACACGGAGAGCAGTCGCTGGCTCGCTGGTTAGTGGTGACTGGTGAGGTCTGACGTCTGAGGTGATAAAGAATATCCACTTCTGCAAATGTTACCCAAAGTTTCCTTTATCATTTAACTGAAATCGCTTGTTAACAATTTGCCATTGTTGTTGCTGCGGCTGGCGGTTGTTGTTGCCTGTTGTTTATGATTCGTTTGATGTTGTTGTTAACGTGTTGTATTAGGAGAGGTTTTTCTTTCGCACTTTTCCGCTTTTTCTTCGATTCTTCGTGGTGGATATTTGTCGTCGTTGGTTTTTCTTTGCTCACTTTTCGGGGTTGGCTGGTAGGTTGGTCTGGTGGAAAGCAATTTTCAGCTCGTTCTAGTGGCGACTACAGTTCAGTATATCCTTCCTCAGTCGTCGAGCTCGTATCGCGCGGTTCGGTGGAATTTATTTTTTTAGTCCAAAAAAATAAATACTTACTTTTTCAGTTCTTTCTCCTTGCTCTCTACATCTCTCTCTATTTCTCTATCTACGTATAGATGCATAGATACTACACCTAAAAAAAAAATAACCACAACAACACGGATTAACACCATGCATTCTTTCCGCTTGTCTCTCCGTAAGAACTGCTGTCCCGCTGATACCGATACTGACCGTATCCTTGATTTAAACTAAAGTTGCTTAGGTTTGTTGTTTCACCTAATTTCCAGTTCGTCGCGAGTGTAAATAACGTTCGAATTTAATCGCGTTTTTTGTTTTTTAATCCAAAAGACGCAAAAATGGTCGGGTTCCGTGTGTCGTCTACTGTTGCATACTAATAATAGTTTCGACAATATGTGCTAGAGTGTAAGTAATTCGAATCGAATTTGGCCTCCCCGATATGCCCCAAGCATATGCTTATAATGTGAATCATTAGAAAGTATAGAACGCGAAAGGAAATTTCCTCGAAGGACATTTTGCCCAAATTTACGACGCCCCGTTTGTTGCTCCGATTGCTGCTGCTGCTGCTACTGTTCGGTTATGGTGTCGTGCTATGATAAGACAATATGCGTGCTGAAAATAATTGTAAATAGAAATAAACAGTGGAAGCGATCTAAGTAAATTGCCTCCGTGCCAAGCGAAGACTAAAAAGAAACGCGAATTCCCCCTACGTAAAATGTGACCTACTTGAAAACGCAAAACGAAAAATTAATTTCAGATACAATCCGTAGAATGTGGTTTATTTGAATGGATAATAAATAAAAAAAATCGTACTATCAGTAGGTGATAAGCCCACACAAACGAATGTGTTTGAATCCATCGAAAAAATGTGTCTCAAACAACGTCACATGTACTGATAGCGATTCGATAATACAAGTGCCATTTATGCTAGCTACATGACGAAGTTGGTCACTGAAATGACGACAGTGCTCACCTTCCGTAAGCACTTACACCTACGTTTGAAAGTAATTAACGGTGCGGTCATGTGATTGTTGTCTATTCAATCGTTAACCGACGTCAATGAATGTGCGTAACGAAAAGAGTTGGCCCCCCTTTTTTCTGTGAACAAGCTCTTTTGACTTTAATTCGATACACTTCTTGCCGAGGGTATTGGTGCATCCCGAGTACGATGTATACGTTTTCGGCGTCAACAAGAATATTTTGCCATTTTCTTTGCAGGTAGCTATCTCTTTCGAATCGATTATTCTCAGCATGTCACCGAAAAGACGAGAGGCAACAAGACAAATGAATAAACATATTAAATACACGGCGATAAATTTTGAGGACTTTTTTTGAAATTACATTTTGCAATTTTGCAATTTTGTCTCAAAATAAGTTCAGATGATTTATGAACGGACATAATTAACTGTTGGGAATTTTGGCATACGAAACGATACGAAACATCTGTATAGCTAGAGCAGCATCTACTAGAGTGATTCACTTAAATTTGATAGTTTACATCTCCTAGAGTGATATCACCCCATAAACTGTAGCTGACAAGTGACAGTTGGCAACAATCAAAGTGATGAAGGATTACAGGGAACAAAGTTAATTTACGATGCTGATGATGATGTGTATCCTCTCAGCAGAACCTACTTGAAAGGTTTATTCTCTTTCATAGATTTATGATTGCTGGCCGAACATCTGAAGCTATTTTTAAGATTCCTTAGTTAAGCAGCGCAAAAAGGACCGAAAGAAAGACTTTGAAAGAATTTGCTTAATACCTGCGGTGCGGTGGATACAGGTCTATGCCTCATCAAAACTCACTCACAATGGACAGCTGTCACAAGTCCGAAGTGAAATTAAATTTATTTTCAGAGCTATATAAATTCGTTTCAGCTCTTGAAGCTATCTCTGAGTAGTAAGCCCAATTATTTAAATTCCAAGTGGCATCTTATTGCAAGGACAAAAAAGGAGATCCCAATCTACCTGCATTAAATTTCAAGATTATGGTATAGAGAGGGAAGTCACGTGTCTCAAAGAAATAAACTTTCCACTAGTTTAACCAGCTTTATCCCGAACGGTGGAGGAAAATACCTCAGAATTAAGGTGCGTGACTGAAATCTGACAGTTTTCCTTTTGCAGTTTTTGTTTTATTTCTTCTAATTAAGGTGGCAAATAACTTTGTGCAAAAAGAGCAAATTCTGTACAAGTTGCGGGAAACTTTCGAAAACAACCGATAGAGCATAAAGATAGTTGGGTGGATTTTTGTTACTAACCGAACTGTATTAAGGGGTTAAATGTAACCTTAGGGTTCTTATAAAAATAATTCTAATAAACGGGGGATCTAATATTGCCTACATTTATGTCTCATCTATGAGGGGGAAAACCAAAAATTATCAAATAGTTTAGATAGTTCTCTCTATTTTTTTTTTCCTTGGAAAATTCTATGTCCGAGGGGCTTTTGTGGGAGAAGGGAACGAATTTGTGGGTGCGTTTGAGCAATCTGACAACATAAAGTTTATTACTCATTAAAACCCATGATATTCACCATAATTATACAACTATACAACAAATCTATTAGCATTAAACAAAAATTTAAAAATAATAGTTTTGTGTGGATATTGCATGAACCTTGCTTAAAAAAATTATTTTTTAAAACTTGTGCTGTCGTATAACCATAAAAGAATTTCAATATGAACAATTGTTAGGTATTCCTTATTCCTTGATATAAAAATAAACGCCAGTGGTTCTAGAGAAACTCAATTTAAACTAATGGAACTAAAACATCAAATTGAAGTATCATAATGATAAGGCAGGAAGTTATAAACATTTCATGTGACATCACTATCTTCATATAATGCTGTCATGACTGCCAAATATGAGCTGACAAATAGTAGTCAAACGAAAATGAAAGCCAACAAAAGTCTATCTGAGTCATCAAAATCACTGTGTGTATATGAAGGAAACAGATGACATCTATGAGAAGAATATTTTGCTCCTTTAACTGATGTCTCAAGATGAAACAAATGTCCAACGTAATCTCCAAAAAAAAGTAGTAACTTTGACACACCACTTATTTATTATGCAAAATGGCAACAAAATTCGTGACTTCATGTCCAATTGCAATCCCTGTGGGGAAAGTATACAAACACGCAGGGCCGGCCTTAACGATCTAGGCGCCCTGGGCGGGGTCATGCGTTTCGCGCCCTTTTATATTTCATTAATTAACCAAAATAATTTGTTTACAATTGTGCAACATATTAACCTATATTATGTGTCTAGTCACGAAACATTTAATGAACAAAAAAAAATAATAACAAAAGAACTAAAATCCTATTTTTCTAGCTTTTTTTAAGCAAATTCCCTGATAAGACTGCTAAAATCTAGGTTTCTGCTTTCATTTTCAATGGATAGTGAGGCCGAGCTAGTTAATTTGTTGGGGACATTAAAGACCGCTAGTACGGCTCTACCAACTCTTGAAAAAACTGCGACCGCCACTTGTAACGATCATTGGTATTGTTAACAGAATACGCAGCGATACCAAGATGTTGCGATATAACTCTTGAAGATTGTGTTTTTTGATAGAATTTAATCAGGGCTATCGTGAACAAAATTCCCCCCGAAAAATTTCCCATTCTTCAAAAATAGGTATCGCCAATAAATTTCGAAAAAGGGAAAAAATTCCCCCCGGAATAAATTGGTATCTTGGGGAAAAAAAAAAAAAGTTCCCCACATAATTTGATCGGATCCCGCCCGGAATATTTCCTTCATGAACTTTTATGTGGAAATTCAAAACGTGAGCATTTTCTATGGGAGTTTGAAGTCGTTTCCGTTTTATTTTTGCAAACTAACACCCCTGTTGAAATCAATGATACAATCGGTAGATTATTGGAGCACTGGGCGCATTTCCAACATGAAAGAAATTTTGATGATTTTTGTGCCGACGTCTAAATTTAATTAAGTTGAATGCGCTGAGGGTTTCCATCATAAATTTCCAAAATTCTGTAAAAAAAAAAATACGTAAACAAAAAATGTTTCAATAATTGAATCATTACGCACATGCGCCACCCTGCATAAGTAAGGGCATTCGGTAGTCAAAATTTCGATCAGCTTGTACCGCCTATCATAACTCGATACTCATATTCAGATGCAATGCACAGTAACCGTAAATCAGATACCAGTAGTTTAATTTGTTGTCGTTGAAAAAGTGCTTTGAATTCGAAAACAAATCCTTTAAAAATAAGCGATGCGTTGTGAATAGGCTATTAGTCAATAAATCGCTTTTTATTTAATGGAAAAAGTCAGAGAGATTTATCAATTTTTTTTTAATTAAATCTCGCCATCTTTCATTCTTTCTAAGCTAAAAATAAATGTTCTTCTACAGAGTGGGTAATTAAGCTTCACAGTTACAAAAGTCGTTATCAAATGACATTTATATATTTTAAGATGTTTAAAATTTGCATTAAGTATACAAATTAAATCGCTGAGGTATTCCACATCTTCTTGCGAATCATATAAGCAGAACACGTCGCCATCAACGGAATGGCTTCTCTATGTTTTGCTTAAAATGAAAAGTGGTGAGTGGTTTATTTTTCGTACACTCGACTCTTTAAATACTTCAACGAAACTAATCCATGGCAATAGACTTAAATTTATGCTCCTCGGCGGCAATAGAATGACACCCTTTCTTCACATTTCTTTCACCGAGGTTATACACATTTTTGGTGTATGGCGTATGGCAGGTAGTTCCATCCAGGCACTTTTTGTATATTCTTCAAAGTTCTGTATCTATGGCGTAAAAAATGTATCTTTATAACATGTTTAGCTGAATCAACCGTTACCTACATTATTTCAGCGGAAATTCTCAATGGTATAAAGACCAATGACGCCTTAAGCAGAGATGGCCGCCGACAATGTTCATTTCGAGGAATGAGATAGAAAGATTAGTGATGTGTCGACTCGGTTTAGTAAACCGGTTCAAACCGAATTACAACTAAACCGAGTTAATCTGCACCAAATCAAATTGCAGTCAATCGGCAATATATTTCGAATATTTACAAATAAAACAAAAATGCAATATTTCTCAATTTTTTGTATACATTTGCAAAAATTTTTATTTCTTAGACTTAAAACTTAAAAAAATTGCATTGTTGTATTACAAGGAATAAAATTAGAAAACATTCACGCTCAGGCTGAACAAAAGTGTATTTAGATTCGCTCCTGTTATCAGCTGACACTTCTCAGTTCATACTAGTGGGCACTTGTGCAAGCCAAGTCAAAGAAACCTATAATACAAGGTGGCGCAAAAATAACCTTCCGATGTTTTTTGGGTGTAATTTAAAAAAAAAAAATAAAAACTTTGATTCTTCTTGTGGATTATTTTTATTTGGTCTTTTAATTTTTTTACATCAAGTCGAGAATATGATGTTATGTAAATGGCCGCCGCCACAGTTGATTGTCATTTGAGCCCTTTTGATGGCATTTTCCATCACTTTGGCCAAAACTTCCGGCGATAGGTCCTCACATTCTTGACGGATATTGTCTTTAAGAGCTGCAAGAGTCTGAGGCTTGTTGACATAAACCCGCGACTTTAAAAAGCCCCACAAAAATAAGTCTGAAGCGGTCAAATCAGGCGATATTGCTGGCCAGTGCAAATCGACAAAACGGGAGATTAGGCACTCACTCATGATTATTTTTGATGAAAAATCATCTTCCTCTTGGTGGTGATTAAGGATGGCTTGAGCGTATGTTAGACGCGATTGACGGTCAGCAGCTAACAGCTGATGCACCGTCTGGACTTTGTACGGAAACATCTTCAAATCTTGTACCAAAATTCGCTGTAAAGACCGTCGACTTATACCCATTTGCGTGGCACATCGTCTGGTCGATGTCGACGGCGCTTCCATGACATCTTCGGCTACAGCAGCAATATTCTCTGCAGAACGGCTACTCCGCGGTCTGCCACGCCTGGCGGTATCTAGTGTTGTGCCAGTCTCTTGGAGGCGAGCGGCTAAACGTCGCAGTGTTTCACCAGTAGGCGTTGGACGGCTAGGAAATCTGCGACGAAATTCACGTTGTGCCAAAGTCACCGACCGATTATTGCTCAAATAAATAGTCACCAATATTCTGCGTTCTGGAGCAGTGTAGCGTAACATTGTTTATTAACGTGTATTTCGAGGAGGATTACTTTTGCGCCACCTTGTACATGAGATAAACATGGCTTTCTCAACATTAACATTTGACCCTACAGTTGTCGATACTCTGGCAACACTATTTGTTTATTGGTAAGGCGATTTTGAAAAAGTGTATGTAGTCTTTGCGTAAACTGCCAGATTAAAGTTGATTATTGGAAAGGCCGACTGACTTGCAACTTCCAAACCGAGTGCGCTAACTCGACTTGCAACTCGGTTTGCTTCAGTACTAAAACGGTTTAAATCGGTTTGAGAAATTATCCTTTTGGCTCATCCCTAGCTTCGATAGCTACCCTAATTAAAAAAAAAAATAATAGCTTCATTTGTAAAACTGAACAACCCACCCTTTAATTCAGTGCAAAAATTGTGCTGCTAAAATTCGTTAGATTTAAATAGCTCTGTACATGATATACAATCAAAGTACTTTAAGCTCAATATCAATAAAGACTCAATCAAAGTTCTTTGGCTTCAAAAATAACCTTTAATATGCTGGACTGATTATTTATTATCTTGTTATTTGATACCCTCAGTGGGTAATAGCGGTGACTACAAAAATGTACTATGGAACACCTAAAAACTATCTCTTAATCAATATTAATATTTCGTTATATAATTTTGTATATCTTTATATTGTTATACTAGCGACCCGCCCCGGCTTCGCACGTAGGGTTCAGACTGCGTTTGCAATGTAAGCGGAAATGATGTAATTATTTGCGACATCACATTAGAAACCTCAAAAATAACAGTATTTCTCCACTATTTAATGGATGTTATTATGCATATAAACCTTCCTCTTCAATCACTCTATCTATTAAAAAAAAACGCATCAAAATCCGTTGCGTAGTTTTAAAGATTTAAGCATACATAGGGACATAGGGCTAGAGAAAGCGACTTTGTTTTATACTATGTAGTGATTATGTGCTTCTAACCGGAGTTTCGATCATGATGGATGGCAATCTTTTTAATTTGTTTCAAAAGTCCATTGAAATGCGAATGATAGGCAAGTAGTGTATGACGTCTATCTCTGTATGAAACTATTGCAAATCGAGATTTTTTTTTTTCTATTTTGTACGATACCCTTCTCCCTAACCCATTCTCGAGATCGTGCAATTTTTTTTGCTGACTATGATGTTTCAGTTGACTGCTACATTTGCTTCATTCATTAAAGAGGCGTTATACGTTATAGATAGCAGGATAAAATTACACCACTAACGACCCATCTAATGTGCACTTCATCACGCACCTAACTCGTTACCAAATTCCATACTCTTCCTCGGTTTCTATTGTGTACAATCCCTTCTATGGGCAATTTTTTGAAACAGAGTATACCTACCTTATGTGTATAGTGCCAACGGATGTAAGGATTCCCTGGTCTAACCTCATCCATTTGTCTTTCGCACAATTTCAAACTCGACACCTTCGTCTATGCGAATACTATTGGCAGGATTTCGGTCTGGGTATGTAGCCCCAAGTCCATTATCAAATAAATATGTAGACTGTGGTACACATCCTTGGTTTAAAGTGAGAACAAGTTGGAAGCCAACAGATTAATTATTTACGTTTAAACCACTGCAAAAATACGTGAATCGCACAACCAAAGCAAAAATAGTTGCGGTACCTTCTTAATTACTCAAACATACATACCTAATTGCTTTTTCACTTAATGGACTCCCAGCTTTTAGATTATCTTCATCTTGGGTACCATAGCCTTCGTTGCTCGAAAGCGGAGACTAATTGGATAACTGATAGCCGTAATCCCATTAACGGATAAGGGATCTACCGATGGTACATTAAAAATTCATCCTCCATCATCTCATCGTTTCCTGAAATCACAGTGTTAATTCTAGAGCTTTATTCTATGCCTTGCTTGCATATTGCCGAAATCGATTTGGTGGCCACAATTCAAAATTACTTAAGACGTTTCCTTTAATAGTTGAATTGAAGGGAAATTGCGATACGATAAGGGCGCCTGTCATGTAGCAGAAATACAATAAAGGATATCAAAGTATCGACCAAAGTAATCATTTCGTTCAGATATTTATGAGCTGCTTCCCGTAAATGGTCAACTTTGGCAGGATATTTTGGTTTGTTACCCTAATCCCCTGCGCCCGATGTCCTAATCCCCTGCAACTAGTTCATTCATAGAACCAAAGCGAATCGTGTGGTTATGCGCGATAATAATAATCATATTTAGTGTCCAGGCTAAATTATTCGAAGTCACAGTAACGAAATCCATACAAAATTGCATATTTTGACCTAGAAATTATATAAGGTGAAGGTTAAAAATGATTATTGGAAATAGTAAATGCCAGGTAGTCAGAAAATTGGCGAACTTAATATCGGGCCTTGACAAAAAAGTTTTGGTAAATAGGAATACTTCGTCAAAATTTCATTCGACGGCCAGCATCATTTTTGTGTGCCTTGTGTGTATGGAGTAACCCGTCCAAATCACCGGTTTTCGCTTTAGAAAACATACTAAAAGTTCCAAGAAACAAATCAGTTGTAATTTCTAAAATTTCTAACGTTGTTTACCAACAAGAGATAAAAGAACTTGCTGTGATAAGTACTTTACGAATTGCGATGAACTTTTTTTCACCTAAGGGATATAAATGAATTCATTTATACCACTGCCAATCCTGCAAAGTAAGTGCACCTCTTCAGGCGTTCTAAAATGTTTGAAATCTAAAACAAAAATTTGTTAAGGTAAATGTCGTCATTTATTTCACCGATATATGTCTGAGAAAACAAATTTCCGCAATGGGATATTGCATTGGCCTAGTCATAAATTATTACTTTCCAACAAAAGAATCAAGCTCTGATGGTGATGAGTGGCTGGGGGCAAAGTCAAAACAATTCTCTTAAGATGTATAGCTCCTAAAGGACTGTCATTTTAAACAAAATAAAAACGATGCCTCAGATACTTTCCCATAAAAGAATGGTAAGAATTTCGTTTATACCAATACAATCATAAATCAAAACTCCTTTACTAAGTAAATAAATACATAAATAGTTAGAGCAACAGTTTCATGAGCTTGTCACAAACATTCATTTTGTGTGAGTTTTTTTCACTTTTGTTACTAAAAAAGTAGACCTACAATATAATGTCGAGTCCGTACGTCTAACTGAGAATCTATTTCATGCCAGTTGCACTCTCGGATGATTGCCAGACGAAAGACACAGGTGGCGCAGTGAAAAACAACCGGAGACTCCCCGATCAGTAGTCCAGCCAGTGGTGCCAGCTGAGGCATAATTCCGAAGCTTGACGTGAGGAATAATTTTGCAAAAATATACATAAATTTTTGTAAAATGTTTTTACAATGCGCCTTACCAATAAATATTTTAAGTTTCGACTTTAAATCTTAGTAGTTCACAGTGTAAATTTAAAATCGGAACTAAAATTTGTTATTAGTACGACGCCATCAATCCAAACAAGTAAATTTTGTATTTTGTAAATCTAGTATTTTGATCAAAGTCGCATCACTCATTTTCATTCGAAACTCTACGTCATATTTGTTTTTTTCAGTTCTCAACTTGGCTTATTTAATGTAAAAAAAAAGTAAAGCGTCTTTCATTAAGGACTTGACAACTTCTTTTTTTTTTTTTTTTAAATAAAATGCAAACTACTTCAAATACTTAAAAATAGTTTAAAAAAGCCATACTTCTTTGGAAAAGTTTTATTTTTTTCGGGTTTGGGTATAAAAACGTAGATCCGGGTTGGCATCACTGAGTCGAGTACATGAACCACTGGGCCACTACACCTACAATCCTCTTTACTAAGAGCTTCAAAAGCCATGGAAGTACAGATTAGGCTACATCTTTACTATTATTTTCAACATTTTTTAATTAAGTCTTAAATCCAGCCACTATTGTAGCAGGTGGCCGCCAAAATAAATTACTTTGGTAGCAAAAATTCAGCCAGAGGAAGGCTCTTTGTAATCCTGGCTTCAGCTAATGCAGACGATTATTTTATCAAAAGGTTGACTGAAGGAAATAGAATGATAAGCTGCTTCACAGCTTTTTTTTTCTTTCTTAACTGTTTTAGCTTAGCCCATCTTTCATTGCGTGGTATCTGCCACTTCGATAAACTCTCAAACGCGCAGTTTTATATGCGTTTAATTGCAGTGAACGATTCCGAAAAAAGTCCAGCTTGCGACTCTACAACGATAATCACCAGACTCGAAATTAAAAATAAATGGTTGGCGCAACAGGTCTGGAGGGACCCTAGGCCTAGCTTCTCACAACCATTCGTTTTGTGTGAGTTTTTCATTTTTGAAACGAATGGAAGGGATCTACAATTTTATGCCGACTCCAAGCGGCTAATTGAGAAGCTTTTTCAAGACAGTTATACTCTGGGATTTTTTTCAGACGTTCACGAGAGGTGGCGCAGTGAAAAAAACCCTAAGTTGGAATTTGGGTTTTTGCGGGATTCGAACCTCGACCCCTCGTATAGTAGTCCAACACACACAGACTCGAACTTGCTATTACAAAAATTGTTTCAATGCATTTTAGATATTCACTAAATAAGGTTTTTTCCTTCAGCAGCTCTTGCCTTATTCAAAAATCAGAAGACACTATATTAAGGGCCTAACCAGTACCGCAATAAACCGCTTTTGGAGTTGATGGGATGCCAGTCTTGAAAGCACTGACCCAATGACATTCAAGGTTAACAACAACTGCGGAACTGCATTAATTAGTGACGGCTAGTGCGTCATGATTTCATTTAATTCGTTGTTTTTGGTAGTTTTGCGCCCAAATATGTAATTAAAGTGCTGTCACAAGCTTGAGCATTTTATGTTGTTTGAAAAGTATTCGAAAAATTGCGAACCTTGTTCAGCTCCTTTAAAGATATTTGTTTAAAGAATAACACTGTTTTCAAAAATGTATGGAAGACGGCTTTGCCCATTACCAGGAATAGCATCGCTTGAATATTTTCTTGTCTATCACTACCTAAAGAAGGCTGTGTCTTACCTTTCGTATTAGTTTATTTTATTCCTTGGCATTAGTCTCCACTGAGGCAACTTTATTGGCACTGATTTGATGAAATAAAGTGCCGTGTGCGACCAACAGTTAAATCTTCCGTCCTTCAGAGCACTTTTAAGCCATATATCTTCGGAGTAAGGTGGCCAATTGCGATGGAATAATAGCCAGTTGTTGCTCCAGTGAGCGCTTAGTAATGTGAAAGTAATCCTTACCGTTTAGGTGGGTAGCTTAAACGTGAACTTGAATTTCCTGAGGCCAGTTTTTGTGCCTTTATGTGGTGTATAAGAGAACAAGAGCCCAAATAATCTACATATTTATTACAAATTTATTAGTCAGTGGGAATTGAGTTTGTAAAGAGTCGCGCAATCGGTGAATTCATTTGGACTTTGGTATATAATTAAGAAAGGGAAATAATTTGAATATAAACTGATTATAGTGAATTGGCCAACGCACAAAGGTCACTTGGGTATTTTAAATGTAAAGTCTTTACTTACACTCGTAGCTAAATCGAGCAAATGAGTCTCAAGGATCAAGTAGGTGTATGAGGTATGATTGTGTTATTGCTTCTCTTACGCATAAATTTCGCAGATTTCCACAGAATTTTCAGTTGGAAATGGGAACATTTAGACTACCAATGTCGCAAAAATTTACGGTTGGGTATTATTCCTCCAGAGATCTACATCCTTGTACACTATTCGATTTGAATATACTTTTACGATGCTACAAAATTAATTTAAACACACACCCATATCTTGGAGTTGCGACTTTATGACCATCTTTACGCATCACTCAAAAGTTTAAAGAGTTATTCGTCATAGCTCGTGGTTTCGAAATTAACTGTTCTACCACGCATGTAAAGGCATACAGATTTTGTTCTACGTGCACCTACATCGTTATTCACATCATAAAGCTATATTTCAACAACATTTCATAGCATACAAAGAGGAGCTGGAATTTGGGCAAAGTGATTTCTGTCTGTTGGTTATGCCACAAAAAAAAATGTAACTCTTAAAATTCGTAAGACTGAATGACACTATAAAAAGGACGTCATTGCAAAATTGTTTTGGCTTTGCTTTGTCACTCAATCGCACTTATTCTTTTTATTAAAAGAAGTTAAAAAAGTCGACACACTCAGACCAATTTAAAGTGCCTTCTTTAAATGGTTAAAGCGAGAGTTTCTAGGTCAACACCCGAAAAAAAAAATGTTCTAGCTACCCCACTTCGCATGAGTTAGTTTGATAGTTACACATTGGCACAGGGAGGTCTATAATTCACGCATTCATACGCATGGCATTTATATTCCTTTTTTTTTTTTTCATTGAAAGAGCAAGTTTAAGTTTTTTTTTTAAACACTCGGAATGCCTTAGTACGCTAATACAGAAGAAGAAGTCAACGCCCATGTTCCCACTGTACCTAGTCTAAACGACTTTATTTGCACACAAACAAAAAATAAAAGCTATGGCGGTTCTTTGAATTTACCTACGTTATCTAAGCTCTGATAAGAAGGAGATGTCGGGGAATATTTCCATTGAATGAGGCCTTATTTTGAAGTACCCAATTGAGTTATTTCGTTCAAGTATTTTAAATTTGGCTCAATGCTCCGAGCCAAAGAGAAATGGGTCACATTAGTCTCAAAACTTAAACATCCCTTTCTTAAAAGAAAACAATGTTGAAAAAAAAAAAAAAAAAAATAAAATAAAACAGATGGGCCATCCTTTTCGTTCAAATGTCAAAAAAATAAACTTGTAGATATATGATAACAAAGCTGGTTTATAATGGCCAAAAAGCGCACAATTCCCATTACTTTAACATTTCAGCTGTTACCAAATACGTTTGATAAACATAATTTTTCAATTCCACAATGCTTTTATCTTGTTTTTCCACATACACATAAATTGTAAACCTTAGTAAAAGCGCCATCTGTACTTTGCACCCAAAAACATATGAAAGAAGATCGAGCGGACCCAATCACGACACCAACAAACCAACTGCACCCAACTGCACCCAACTTCACTAACTAAGAAAGCGCGTTTGTTCTTTTGCGTTGTATTTTTTGCCGATAAATGAAAAAATTGTCCCAAATGTCTGTCAGAAAGGTCTTTGTCACTGTCAGATAATTACCAGACCGCCATCCGATAATGAAATTGTCAGGTATCTGCCAATCGTCTGAACCAGTCTGAACATTCAGTTTTATTATTGTCAGACCATTGCCAGACGCTTAGGACATTTGTAGACTCATTTGCTATTGGCTAATGTGCTTTGGTTACGACATCTGCAAATTTTTCATTTGTACTGCAAACGGATCTGCAAATATTTTGCAAACAAACAAATGCCAACCGTGTGAACTGGAAATTTGGTATTGTAAGGTAGTTCGCTATTATCAGATCATTTGCAGCTCATTGCCAGATCATTTTTAGATCTGACCATTCTGTCAGATCTGGCAGTCGTCTGAATATAGCTTAATAATCAATTCAGACAGTAGCTGTCATTTTAAATGTTAGAGTTTCAGTGGGAACGCAAAATTGTATTTCGAAATTGTTTTCCCGAAATGTTGAATTTTGGGTGCGGTGTAGGACTGTAGGTGTACTATAAGACTATGTTATAGGGATGATCCTGATCGCAATAAACATTAAATTTTGATCGCATCTATAGTATGGGTGTGAGTACCCTGCCTATAGGCTAGCAGTTTTCGTTTATTCCCATTCTCTTTATATGGCATTAGAGTCAAGTGGGAATAAAACCCTCAACGGATAAGCTTTAACAGAATAACTACTTTTATAGCTTAATTGGATCATGTTAACATTTCCTACCAGCCACCTGTCCATTAGGGTGTCCCGTCGTTGTATGAAGAAAAAAATTTCGTGGAAAATCTCATCGAAAGGGGTATCAAAAGTTGCGTATTGACGAGAAGATTCCGAATGTGTACTTACTTTCTGATTACGGCATAACTTTTGGGCCTCTACCGACGATTGAAGGACAGGGAAAAATAACTAAGGCGCTAATCTTTCAATTTTTCTATTTGTTCAAAATATTATTACTATTTCAAAAATATATACACAAATATAACTTGGTACTAAATTAAAATAATAAATATTCATTGGCGTATAATCAACAATTTTAAATTATTAATTTAAAAGAAGCTATTAAGGCATAAATACAAATTTTACATTGAAAATTGGCTTTTGAAATTAAGAGATGGCATCCGATTTCTAGATTCAATTTTGTTTTATATCTGGTATTCTGAGCTCTGTTGCATTTGCAAGCAATGAAAGTTCATCATCAGGCAGATCTTTTAAGATAGGTGGAGTAGTTGTCTGACATTAATTTTAAAAAATAATGTCTATGGCATGGACCTTATACTAATAATAATTTTTAACATTGAGACTGAATATTTTGTAGGTCACAATATGCAATTTTGTATTTCGAAAAATTCACCATTGTGAGTTAAAAAATATAGCCTGCACACTAAAAATGATAATTAATATCGCGGTATACATGCCCTTAAAAATTATAAAATGAATCTTTGAATTGCATATTTCTTCCCCTGTATAATATATCGGAGAAATATTGTTATGTTCTTCTAAGAGCTCCTTGCGAAAATGACGTTTATATTTTTGATCTGAAACAAGGGTTTTGTCTTTCTGTCCGTCAAGATAAATATTCTTAGGAATGGCATCATTGTATTGGCTTCTTAGATGCTCTCTTGATTTTGACAAAGCTCAGTATCTGTATCTTATTTTTGTCGATTACAAGCCTTGTGTCAGTGTTATTTGCGAGTCCAGCATCGTGCAAAACCGCTGAAGCGACTGTTGGGGCAGATCGTTCCGATACTCCATATCGACCAAAAACTCTTGCTACAGATGGTTGGACCAGCAAATTGAGTTTATCTGAAAACGTGGAAGGATCTGAAGAAGACTTTGAAAGTTCTAGAGAACAAAGTAGTGACCTTACTGTCTTGACTGGCTCCACTCTTTCGTCTGTTTCGTTTGGATCTACTCTCTGGAGTAAACTTGGAGGGGCAAGATTATTCAATGCACTACGTTCTTTTCGATCTAGACGCTTTTGCATTTTAATCGTCTCTAGGTAATCAACACTTATCCTCCAAAAATACCCTTTCATTACTAGGCACTTTTTTTTCTTTGTAAAGTGGCAGTTATCAAATTTACATGAGGCAATGTCAAACAATTTTGTACTAGAAAATGTTATGAAATCTTGTACTCTATTGTGATTGTTTGCATTTTTTCATACTTGGGTATCTTTTTAGAGTCATATATTTATGGAAGTTCATTTTAATAAGTCTTAGTATTTGAATGTGGCACACAATTGGAATTGAAGCCCTCTTCAAAATCTGTTCGATATCTGCATGCACTCACTATAATAAACAATTCGGAATTAGAGGGATTTTTCACCGTATTCTGTTTTAAGATTTCTTTGGATCAAAAGCATAGGTATACTTTTTTACATCTCTTACAGACGGTAAATGATTTTTTTTAATTCACTATAAAGGGATCGAAAAGAGGACAAATTAACTCTCGGAGATGGAGTCCGGAACTCATTTTGCTCACATGTTTTAATATTTAAATTAAAAAATTCGAATTTACCTATTTTTGTGAACATATAGAATTTTGTGGTTAAGACAAAACAAATGTATTTTTTGATTCCAGCATTTAAGAGATATCAAAATAACCTCTCAAGTGCTCAAATGCTTACAAAAACACATTTGATTTGAGAGAATATGCTATAACTTTACAAATGTAAGCATTATTAAAAAAATATTGAAAAAGAAAAATGTAGGGAAAAAACATTTTTTTCCAAAACTTCAACGGCCGGTAGAGGCCCAAAAGTACCCTTGAATATTTTTTATGTTATTTTTCCTGTAATGAGCTCAGCAATACGCAACTTTTGCGGGGCCTTTTGTTAAGATACAACAAAAAAAAATTTGACGGGACACCCTATGTCCATCCGCAGTCTTTTTCATACGGTCAACTGATACCAGTCAAATTAAGTTGTCCCTAACCACAACCTAGCTAAGGCTTGTATGTTTCCTTAAACGGGTCTTATTTCAAATCAATGCTCGTAAGCGATTCTTCATTTGTCAATAGCGTGTTGCAGTTGTCACCCAAAGGGCCCTCTCAAGTTGTCATTCAGGTTACAAACACAAACCACTTCCGCGAAAGAGCACTTTGGACGTTTCCTACAAAGTATCTTGCCCCCGCCGGCCCTCTGTACCTACCTTACTAAGTTGCCATCTAAAACACTGACAACAGTGTCGATAACTCGCAACAAAAATAAAATCCACTTGAATGTGCGCTGTCAAATCGACCAACGCACAACACACGGTCCGGCACAATTTACAAAATGTCTACACACAAACTTAGAAATGCAAACAATCGAAATTAGATAATTAGATGAATTTTCCCAGTAGGTCTGAAAGAGAAAACTAATAGATCGGTATACGGTATACCTACCAACCGATGTCAGTGATCGCCGAGGCATGACGCATTACTCAGTGTGTCATTGTATATACACACACGCCCATTTCAATTATATCGACGCTCCACCGTTGATCATACACAAAATTATTACCAAGGTACGAACGTCAACCCACACACTCTAGTCTAGCACACTCTACACTTTGCATCATTGCATATTTTCTGCATACTGCATCAGAATCGAAAATTAAAAACAAAACGACAGAAAGAAAACCTTGCAGTAGAATTTCCCCCAATTTTCCAAATAATGCATATATCGTAAAACCGTTAAAACTACCCCACATCCACAATGTGAGGTACTTTTGTCGGCAACACTGCAACCAGTGTTGCCATGAACATACTTTTAAAAATCTGCAATTATGACAAAAAAAAAATGTCTATAGAAAAATCGTTCTTCACAATTTTTTTTATTTATGTAACAAGCTGAAAACGTAAATAACAACATACATCGAAATCAAGTGTGCAACAAATGTTAAAATTTCTTAAAAAGAATAAAATATATTATTGCGGATTTTTGGTTTTTAAAAGTATGCAGAAAGGTTGAAAATCTGCAAAATGCAGACAAATCTGCACTTACATATGGCAACGCTGACTACAACAGTCTGGCTGCAGCCGAGAACCGACTGCTTCTAGGTATGTGTTTATAGTTTAGAGAACGGTACGGTTTCGTTGACGCGATGCGAACAGCGATGAACGAGCAGCAAAAGCAACGGCAGCAAACGTTCTACACACGAGTGCTTGTAGTTATGGCAATGATTAGATATTGTTCTACAGCGCTTCCCAACAAAAACAGAAACGATCGATTAGTGTACCGAGCAGTAGTGTAGTGTGGATCGACATTGCCGCGACGGCAACTAAAACTGTGCGCGTTTTCTTCTTCCCGCGAAATAATTACAAAATTCTCTTAACTGTAACTAAATAAAATTTCTTATATATTATAAGCTTATAACAAAAATTAAATAGAAACAAAAAATATATATATTATATATATATAATTCCCCTGAAAGTGTTTTTAAATTTTTTGGAATAAATTTACGGAAAAAAAAAAAAAATCTATGCTTCCCTGCCAAAATAAAAATAAAAATCTTCAGAAATAAATTTTAAAAATATTTCCCCACTTGTGCGGCGCATCGCATACCGACGTCGTCTCCTTCGGTTCGGTCGAAGATCGTCAACCAGACGTGTTGTGCAAACTTGTCGCCGCCGCCGCGCGTCGCGCCCCGGGCGCGTACAAATTGGTGCTGCTGACCGTCAAACATTCTAGCCACCTTGCTAGCCGAGACTTCGGCTGAAAGTTCTATTTTTACACTCGTGCGGCACACAAACTAAATATGGATCCGTGATGCACCTGACACAAACTTCAAGTAGTTTTTCGATCGATAAATGCGCGCCGCGAACCCGTTTGCCATGTTATCGAAACATTTTCGAAATTCCTCAATAGAGAGAAATTTTCAAAATCTTTTCAATGGTTTTCCCATCCGTTTCCTTTCAGATTTGTAAATTCCTTGCGGTGAAATTCCAAGTCACAACTAACACTAAGCTCGTATTTTTTATTTAATTTTTTTTTTTTTTTTTTGTAATTTTTGAAATAAACATGAGATAGCAAACATTTTGGAGAACTTAACGAAAGCGATTGTCGTCTATCTGTTTCCCCTCCGCTAGAGTAGAGGTAAATAAAAAGAAAACTGCAACACCAACATCGACTGACAATTATTATTGACTGAATGTCACCATCACCTTCATCAGAATAAAGCAGAACGACAATGACAATGCAACCGACAACAACGAAACCTGACAGCACCAGAAATAATATCGATAACACCGACACCACCAACATGGGATCAATATACCGTAGAACGAGTAGAAAACTGAAGAAATTTAACGTCTCATCGACAGCACTTGCAATGGGAGTAATGGCGATCGTGCTGCTGGTACAGGCGCCGCAGGGTTCGTGTCAGTCGGAGGAACCCTCCACAGAGTCGTCGGAAAACACTACCGTTGCCGAACGTCTGGAGTCCGGAGGCATTATCAAATGCCAGGATGGCCTGATGCTGAGCGTGTGGCAGCCACAGGACGATTTGACATTCGGAGATCGATTCTCAAGAGGTCTGGTGTATTTCTTGGCTCTTGTCTATCTGTTTATCGGAGTTTCAATTGTCTCCGATCGCTTTATGGCAGCGATTGAAGTGATCACGTCCAAAGAGAAGGAAGTTATCATCAAAAAGCCAAATGGCGAGACGCAAGTCGTAGTGGTGCGCGTGTGGAACGAAACCGTGGCCAATCTCACACTAATGGCGCTGGGGTCGAGTGCGCCCGAGATTCTGCTCTCGGTCATCGAGATGTTCGCGAAAAAGTTCCAGGCTGGTGACTTGGGGCCTGGCACAATTGTTGGATCGGCCGCCTATAATTTGTTTGTGATCATAGCACTGTGCGTTGTCGTGATCCCGAATGGAGAGGTCCGAAAGATCAAGCATTTGCGGGTGTTCTTTGTTACGGCCACTTGGTCGGTGTTTGCCTATATTTGGTTGTACTTAATATTGTCGAGAATATCACCAGGACGCGTTGAGGTATGGGAAGGCCTGTTGACGTTCATGTTCTTCCCTGCCACAGTGCTCACCGCCTACATCGCCGACAGACGTATGCTGATCTACAAGTATCTAGACAAGAACTATAGAATGAATAAACGCGGCGTTATTGTCAGCGCTGAGGGCGATGCCGTCCTGGAGATGAATAATCACGAACATGACATCAAGGTGCTCGAAGAGAACGGCGGTGTCGTCAACGAGGAGACGAAGGAGTTTGAGGAGGCACGACGTGAGTACATTTCAACGCTAAGAGAACTGCGCAAAAAGCACCCACAAAGTGATCTGGAGCAATTAGAACTGATGGCACAGGAACAGCTGATTAATAGAGGTCCCAAGACGAGGGCCTTCTATCGAGTGCAGGCAACCCGCAAGATGGTGGGCAGTGGCAATATTGTGAAAAAGATTCAAGAGCGCGCCCAAAGCGACCTCAGCGAAGTCAAGGCCGAACTGCAAAAGGTCGATGTGCAATCCGATGGCGATGATTCGACGTGTAGGTTTTTCTTCGAACCAGGTCACTACACGGTCATGGAAAGTTGTGGGTCATTTGATGTACGAGTTGTGCGACGTGGAGACATCTCATCACACATGACGGTTGAGTATGAAACCGAAGACGGCTCAGCTGAAGCTGGTTCGGACTACATCGGAAAGAAGGGCGTTTTGAACTTCCCTCCAGGGGTCGATGAGCAACGTTTCAAGATCGAGGTGATAGACGATGAGGTGTTCGAGCAGGATGAGCATTTCTATGTGCGGCTTAGCAATCCGTCGGAGCCGGCAGTTTTGGTGACACCGAAGGTGGCAACTGTCATGATCCTCGACGATGATCATTGCGGTATATTTGCGTTCTCGAGCAAGGATCATGAAATCGTCGAATCGATTGGGTCGTACGAGATCAAGGTGCAACGATACTCGGGGGCCCGTGGCAAGGTGGTGGTACCGTACTGGACTGAGGATGGCACGGCGAAAGCGGGCAAGGATTACGAGCCGCTGCAGGGAGAGCTGGTATTCGAGAATAATGAAAGCGAGTGAGTATAAATACATTTTTGTTTTACTTTTTGTCTTGTTTAGAAGTGTTTGAAAAATATTTTAGCGGTTTTCTCAACAGGGAATAGCTTAGGGTGTTGCTTGAGGTTGTCTAAATTGAAGGAACAATTTTTGGTCTCATGAGAAATGTCTGCAAAAAATGTTGTATGTCTTAAACGCTGCTGCAAGAATGTGGGAAATTTTTAAAACCTTCAACAAGAACTTCGTTTTCAACAGAATTTTGGCAGTCTACTGGTGGGAAATCTGTTAATCGTTCACTTTTTATAGCAACCACCACGGAGAACATCGATCGCAATACCAGCATTTGACTGGATTGATGAAACTTTTCATTGAATCATGACAACTAATTTTTTTTAGCCTAACTCTGGGTTCTGTAAATCATTTGTAACCTTATTTGTAAGATCAAGCAGTCACTTTGCTGTCAAAACTTGCTAAAGTCCAAGGCCACTATAAATATGTCTGACTTTCAAAGATTTTACCTACTTAAACTTGTCAGTTGCTTATGCACCTTCATCCCGCCAGCAGAGCATTAGCAGTCCACGTGTTCAATACAATGTAGCACTTCAGCGCCGCGAGCCCAACACCAATAATCAATTTGTTAAGTCAATCAATTAAGAATTACCAAGAAGCAACACGGTAATAACCTTCATAAAAGTTTGCGGATTACACAGGTTGCAACTTGCAACGACAATGTAGATGTACCCGTGCTGGAAATAAAACCTTTTATCAGAGGGAGGAAAGGAACCAAGTTGTTATAACAGCGTAGCAAAAACTGAAAGGCTTGCAAAATTGAGAATTACATTGAGAAGGCAATATAATTCAGAATTAAGCATGGAATTTTAAGGAAAGTGTTGTACGCCCTTCGGGGTTTTGGCAACACTACGACCTACCAGTTAGGTTGAGAAAATTCCTCTGCAGAAACAATATTTCTTTGAATACCATATTTCAATTCATTCAAATTATAACTCGGCTCTCGCCCGAAGGGGGGGGGGGGGGGGAGCTTTAAATTGAAGGGTATACCATTGAAGTTTGTTTTGGTTGCATATTGGCATAAATGAGATGGAAATTCGTAAGAGGCAGACTAGAGCCAGTGTGACCGCTGCAGAATTTTGAAAAGTCCCAAGAAAAGGTGCCAATGAGAGAAAAAGTGTCATTTACAAAGCTACAAAATTTAATTGAAATCGTTTGTGCCACCTATAGGGTCTAAAATAGTCCTATCTTTCAAACTGCAACCAACCATACACACCCACAAGATTTCATAAAAATCGGTTAATGGTTCAGGTGATCGACAACATCGCCATCTATCGTATACAAAATAGTCCTGGGCTGTAGGTTAATGTGTGAAAAAAAATCAACATTTACTGGAATTCATGTATTTTTCACGCACGCACAAGACACACATACGTTTTCCGATTTCAACCAAACTTTACAAAAACCATACAATATATTATAGACCAATACCTAAAATGTGTGAAGGTTTTGTTAAAATCGATAAAGGCGTGAATCGGCGAGAAACGAATAACATTTTAAGGCTCAATTTTTATATATATATATATATATTTAACAAGCATTGGCTTCCGAAACACTATAATAGTGTTGTGATGGGTAACTACGGTACTTTTTAAAGGTTTTTGTTTGGAAATAAGAGTAATTTGTAAAATTTTCGGAACTAAAAATGGGCCAAAATAGCAAAAAATTGTGCCAGGCTTTTGAACAAAGTGCCAAATTGCAAGTCGCACAACGGTCATGCTGGCCAGGGGTGAACAAATTTGCTATTGGACGACAAAGCTATGTACGGATTTACTATCGACTGTTTAAAAGTCGTCTGGAAATTGATTTTGTTTGCATTATCTACGGTGACGAATTTGTTGCAAAAATAATTCAAAATCGGAGAAATGAAACCATAACTACCTTCAATTTTGAAAAAGTTGTCCTTATTTCAAAAATACTTTTAACATAACAGTAACACCAATTTTAAAAACAATTGTTCTTTCTAGTCCAGGACTTATAGATGATGAATCATCTTCATATTTTCATAAAGCTTCATGGGCTTTCTTAGACAAGTAGCGAGGGCAATCTATTGTCAAAGTCTAATTTTTGGACTCGAAAAATAAGATTATACCTATTTTTTTTGTAGGTAAACTGTTGTTTCGGGTTGTTTGGAGAGGAAAGAAGAAATTTCGTTCAACCTGTCGGGGTTACCGATCTTGTTTTGTTGTTAGCTCTACTCTTATTCTTTAAAAGTCACAAGACCGTTGTGCAAAATTTCAAGATTCTACGATGTCGGGAAGTGCTCCATAATTTTGATGATCCAGTCAGTCAGTGAGTCAGTTACGTTTATTATGGGGCTTACCAATAAACATTTTTAGTTTCGACTTTAAATTTAAGTAGTTCACAGTGGTTATATTTACCATACAAAATTCGCAATTGTGAGCTTCCGTATATTTAAAGTCGAGACGAAAATTAGTTATTGGTATGGCGCATTGTGTTTTTTGAAGCCCTATATCTCAGTAAGTTAGGAAATTTTGTGAACAGCTTAGCAAATATTCCGAATTTGAAGTTTCTGACTTAATTGGTACCTTCTGTAGATAGAGGGGGTCGAAAATCACCCGAGTTTGCTCCTGTGAATAGGGTGTAGTTCCAGAACTTGTCTGAGCACTACCGTGCTCTTTGATATTCATGTACCTATACATGTGTATAATATTGTTGTTAAGTATATATATATATATACTAGCTGACCCGGCAAACCTCGTTTCGCCCAAAATTTGTTAATTTGTTAATAAATTCCGAGCATGCACCAAGCACTTGCTAATTTATGTAATTCGACCAATTAAAATTCTTTATTCAAAAGTTATATTAAATGCCATAGAAATAAATGATGAATAGCAATGTTGATTTTTTTCAATCAAACCGCAATGATTTTGACGTGTCGTCCAACCTTCCACTTTTTCACTAAATTGACAAACATCCATCGATTATCCTTGCAATAAATTATTTGTCATAGTTAAAGCGAGACGCACGGGAAATTGATGTCGCACGAATGGTAAATCGTTCTTAATAAGCGAAATCTGCGGAATAAGAGTGTTTGCCTTTGAATTTTCCCCTTAAAATCATCACTTGTATGATATTTGATGTGAGATCCTTCACCATAAAACAAATGCGATCCGTTGCAAAGTTTCGGTACATTGATGTTTCGCAACAGAATTTTAACTGAAACAACTTTCAAATCCGAATTATGTAGAGGTAAGGCAGCATAATTTAATTCCTTCCAACCAAAAATTATAAAAATCGAACGATCCGTCCCCGAGTTATGAGTGCATATACGGACGTCAGTCTCTTTTATTGTAACTGTACCCACCCGGCTTTGCCCGTACCTTTCGTATTAAATCTTGCTCACATTTCGCAAATTGCTTTATTTGGACAGCGTCCATTAATAATTTTCATTATACAACTTTAGAAATAGCGTTTGATTTTATTTTTGAATGGGACGTGCCACAATCCGTTTTCTTATCCCGCTTTTGTTTTTCAAAGTACCACCTATAGGTCAAAAACTATCCGAAATTTAAAACTGGAAGCAACCATATCCATCTACAAAATTTCAATCAACTTGGTAGCGCTGTTTCGGCGATCGGCAACAGCGCCACCTATCAGGTCCAAAAGTATCCTATCCTTCAAGCGGGAACGAAGAATATAAATCTATTAAATTTCATTGAAATCGGGTGAGTGGTTTCGGAGATCGATTACAACGCCATATAGCGGGTCAAAAATCCTATCTTTTAAGTTTGCGTTAACCTGAAATACAACAATACGAACAAAACAAAAGAAGAATCATAAAAATTGACCCAGTGGTTATCGAGTTATATCATCATCATCGAGTTTCATCCCGAAAGAACTATAGGTATGAATTAAGAAGATTATTATTAAAGAAAATTTAATTGAACTGAAAAACGACATACGCCTACAACGCCACATGTTGAGGATTTTCCGACGATGTGCACTAAGAAATTCAGTTTTTGTTAAAAATAATAAATTAATTATTTTATATGTATTTTATCAATACAATAACTCCGATCGAAGCATCTGTTTTAAACGATATTTATTTTGTATACGTCCTCGTTGACGATATTTGCAGCACGCATTCTGTCAATGTTATGCCAACGCCATGAGGTTACATCAAAAATTTTGAATTGTAAAAGCGCTATGGTTACATTAGATATAATTTAATGTGTTGGTTTAGTATTCTTAAATTTTCTAATTTTCCGCGAAATTTTTAGCGAAATAGGTCCAGCCGTTCACGCGTGATGCCGTGACCAAGGGAAATAGGGATTCATTTTTATATACATAGATTCAACATTGGCACATTTGTTCGAACAGCTTGACTCAATGCGATTCGTTCGAAGTCCATTTCTCGCTCCAATTCTCGATTAAATGCGTCAAATCAAAGCTTTGTTGCGCATTTCATCTGACATCTCCAGTTCATTATCCGATGTCACAGTGCGAATTCGATGCAAAATATCGTCGGCCATAATATCATCTTTGTATAATCAAAGTACCTATCTACTTCATTTCAAAAAGTTACTTACTGTAACATAGTAAACATAATTTATTAGAACAAAGTTTTTAGGTAGATACCTATATTTAAAAAAAAAAGAAAAAACTTCAAAATTGTTGACAACAACAATTTGCTTGGAAAATAATTAAAATAATTGACAACAACAATTGCTTTTAAAATTCAAAATATTTTTTTTTTATTTGAAGTGTCACTACTGATTTCTATCCAGTTAATTTTTTTTCAAAGTGTATTTCCCCATTCAAACTTTAATTTTCTAATTTTCCGCGCAATTTTCTTAATTTTTTCCTTCATAACATTGTTCTCCTGACAATAACAAACACAACAAAAAAAGAATTAACGAAATCGGTCCAGCCGTTTGTGCGTGATGCTGGGACCAAGGGAAATAGGGGTTCATTTTTATATATATAGATATGCGCGTTAAAACGTAACAAATCCCCTTAACTATAAATCAGTTCATGGTAAACATTTGTGATGACCAGCATAATGTCCACTTCCATGACTAAAACCTACATTATCATAATTTCTGCTGCCGGACATTCGAAAATGATGTGACCTGCACAGCTTTCACACGCCGTTTTGATTCTCGCATCAATTATTCACAACGTACGCCTATCGGATGTGCAAATCAAGGACGAAACCCACCATCGGGCCGATTGTTATTTAGATGTCATTACGCTGATAGATATTTAGTGATTTTCGAAACTATGCATTAGTGGTTCGAGGGGAAAATCACAAAACATCAGTATAGGTACTCTGCCAGCTGTAATAGCCTTTTGAGTGCACAGAGAGGTATGTTATTGATCAATGATCATCATTATTGGATAGTTGCTCCACATATCATGTGCTACGCTAACAAGAACATAATGCTCTGCTTGTGGAAGGACACTCAGTAGGTTGTGAGGGAATGCAATTAGTTTCCATGGGTGCTGACCGTGCTTAGTTCGCAATGAACATCAGATGTTGCCGTTCACTCATTGGGGGCTTTTCCATGAATATTTGGTAACTAGGTAACTATTATTTGGAATAATCATTTATTATTCATCCTTGGATCCTTTGAAATGAGGAAAAACTGCTTTAAATAATACAATCATTCGGAATTCATTTTTAATAAATTCACGCAGGAACAATTAAAGGAAAGCGATTTTACCTTGGGTATTTCCAAAATCGATCCATAATAATTTAAATGTTTGGGCTTTTTTTCATTAGAATAAAACGTTCTAACCTTCTAACACAAATTTACAGTCGTTTTGGGTGTCTAAAGCATTCGTGAAATATAACTAGGTAGGTATATAGAAAAGGAAATGAATAAAAAGTTGACGCAATTAATCTGTTAAGGTAGTATAGGTACATACATACCTCAAGTAGCTCACTGGTGTTAAATTGGTGAAAATTCATTAATTTCGGTGCAAAATTGATAAAACTGAAGAAAATTTTAAAATTCTGGTGTATTTGTCAAAAGATACCGGTATTAAAAATACACCATTGCCTTTTCTGTACAAAATTACAATATTTCTTTTGAAATTCGGTGCAAAAAATAAACCGATGTTCAGCTCTTTATAATATACCTACCAGTAATGGAGCATAAAATGATTCGATTCTGAAACCAGCCAACATGGCATACCTTTGTAGATGAAATACACCTTTTGAAAAGGCCAACTATATTTCGGTGAAGGTTTCACACCCTGTGGAAATTAAATACACCAAACTACATAAGTGCGAAAAATAAACAACAAAATATTACCTATTGAAATTATTCAGTCGCCATTTCATTCTAAATGAGCTTTGGATTCTTTCTTTTTCTTGTTTTTAAATTAACAAATATTAACGAAAATGAGTATTCAGAAGTTTATTATTTGTTTTCCTTCTAAATTAAAAAACAACATCCAGCAAAGTCAGCGAACTTTATTCGGAAATTGTGGAAACATAAACTTTTATATTCGGCCTAGGAATTCTAAAAATGGTTCATTATCTGTAGAAAACATTATTTTAAATGAACCTTTTATTATATAACATCCAAATAAAATATTAATGGACTCAATTTCGAATGATGGTTTGGATGATAATGGCTGAAAAATAGCTGTAGAGAAAAAGCTTAACAAGTTTTCCAAGCTAAGTGCTCTTTTAACTTTATTCATAAATGTTATAACCAGTGGCGGATTTGCAGTCCTAGCCGCTCTAGGCCCCAGGCCATGTGCCGACCCTTTCTCAGCAGCCATCATTGTAGACTAGCTCATGAATTCATGAATTAACTATATTCCCACTTTTAATTGATTCAGAAAATTGTTGAACTAAGAGTTATAGTTTATAATATTTTCCGAGGTCTCAGGGATGATTGGACATTTGACCTCGTGCCTATCAACACTTTTTTTTTAATTTAATGAAACTTGCAAGGGCCGTTGCTAATAATGGGTGATTTTTTAAGAGGTTTAGAACTTTTTTAAAAAAAAAAACACAAAAAATTCGAAAAAATGAATGAAATATTTATTTGATTCGATAGTTTGAACCTTGCAATTTAATGTTTAAAGATAATTTCATGCAAATGTTGACCGCGGCTGCGTCTCAGGTAGTCCATCCGCTGAGTCCAATTTTGGCATACTCTTTCACACATATCGGCCGGTATCTCACGAATGAATGCATGGATGTTGGCTTCCAGTGCGTCAATCGAAAGCGGGCTTGTCCCTATACACATTAGCCTTGACATACCCCCACAAAAAATAATCTAATGGTGTCAAATCGCACGATCTAGGCGGCCAATTGACCGGCCCGAAACGTGAAATTAACTGTTCACCAAACTCGCCTCGCAATTGCGCCATTTTTTCGCGTGCTGTGTGGCATGTGGCACCGTCTTGTTGAAACCACATATCATGCAAGTCAAGAACTTCCATTTCGGGCAAAAAAAAAGTTTGTTATCATCGCTCGGTAGCGTTCACCATTGACAGTAACGCTGCGATTCGCATCATCTTTGAAGAAATATGGCCCAATAATGCCGCCGGCACATAAACCGCACCAAACAGTGGCTTTTTCGGGATGCATTGGTAGCTGTTGCAATGCTTCTGGCTGATCTTCACTCCAAATGCGGCAATTTTGCTTATTTACGTACCCATTCAACCAAAAATGAGCCTCATCGCTGAACACAATTTTTCGATAAAAAAGCGGATCCTCGGCCAGCTTTCCAAGAGCCCATTCACCAAAAATTCGGCGTTGTGGTAGGTCGGCTGGCTTTAGTTCTTGCACAAGCTGTATCTTAAAAGGCTTTACGCACAAATCCTTCCGCAAAATTTTCCACGTAGTGCTGTAACAAAGGCCTAACTGCTGGGAACGGCGCCGAATCGACATTTCGCGGTCTTCTGTCACACTAGCTGATATGGCCGCAATATTTTCTTCACTACACACAGTACGTAAACGTATTGGTGGTTTAATGTCCAACAAAGTAAATTTGGTGCGAAATTTGGTCACAATCTTCCGAATAGACTGCTCAGAAGGTCGAGAATGCCGATCATAAAATGGAAGCAGCGCGCGATGAACATTTCGAACCGAGCACGAATTTTGATAGTAAAATTCAATAATTTGCAAGCGTTGTTCATTTGTAAGACGATCCATGGTTAAATTGCAAACCAAACTGAAGCTGTTTGACAGTGACACAAGGTACTAAACACACGTCAGCTGCCAAAACCAGTGTTGCCAAAACCAAACCAGCTAAAAAATCACCCGTTACAAGAATTAGGTATATTTAAAAAAAAAAAAAAAATTGTGTCGGGAATTTAGGCTTTTCATTACGTAATTTGTAAAGAACAATGGTGCTCTATGTATAAGGTACAGTTACATTTTTTCATGTTGCAAATTGTTCTTAATGTTCTATGTTCTAAAGTACGGTGGAGGGTAGGAGGTTAAATAAAACATTTAAAACGGTTTTAGGTTTTAAAACACGCACCACCACAAATGCAACATCTGAAAATCGCAATAGGAAACGACATAAATTTGAGAGCAATAGTATAAAAGGAAACAATTATTGAATTCATTTTTTGAATTTAACAAATGCATATACTTGCATTGGTCGAATTGGCGGCGCGCACGACCGCACGAACTTGACTGACACGAGCGAGCCTTAAAAATATTAAGATACTTTGCATTTGAGTTATTTCTTGTTATTATCAGTGATTTTTTTTTGGCACGATTTGCCGCCCTTAATATCTGGCCGCCCTAGGCCCGGAACTACTGGGCCTTAGGGCAAATCCGACACTGGTTATAACCGCAAGTGTTGAGAAAAGAATTGATTTAAATAGCACCCAAAAGTACTTTCGTGCTTTGTTGTAGAGGATGGACTACGTTTCCCCAAAGGGTACACAAATGAAGTTAAAGTTAAAAGAAAATACGGATAAAGAAAGAAGAGGAATAGGATCCGAAACCAGAAAAGGCCATAGAAGATGAAACCATCGTTGTTTAAGAGCAAATATAAAATGCCAGCATTTAAAAAAAAGTGTAAGCGAACCATTCAATTTTTTTTTAACTGCGGTTCTCCACACCATCCCAATACCCAATCTCATCCCCTCAAACTTTTATTTTCACGAAAAAAAGTAGCATATGTCCTTCCTTATGTCAAGCAAGATCCATTCCCGAGTTATGAGTGCACATACAGACGTTAGTCCCTTTTACATACAGCCGTACCCAACCGGTTCTGCCCGTGCCTTTCGTATTTTATCCCGCCCAGATTTCGCAAAGTTCCAAATGTCCAATAATCATTTCAATTATACAACTTTAGATATAGCTTTTGAATTTTCTGTTTGTTTAAATGGGAGTATGCTACAACCCGTTTTCCTATCCCTCTTATCTTTTACAAAGTGTCACCAATCGAGTCTAAAAGTATTTTTTTTTTAAACTCGAACCAACCATACCAAAATAGTGTCCTATCTATCCAACTGTAACAAACCATATAGGGCTACCAACTTTCATTGAAATCGGTTGAGTGGTTTAGGAGATCGACAACAGCATCACCTATCGAGTCCAACAAAATGCCAATCTTTGAAACTGTAACCGTTGGAACTGTTTAGACGACTTTTTGCATTTGTAACGGGTGATTTTTTAAGAGGTTTAGAACTTTTTAAAAAAAAAAAAACACAAAAAATTCGAAAAAATGAATGAAATATTTATTTGAATCGATAGTTTGAACCTTGCAATTTAATATTTAAAGATAATTTCATGCAAATGTTGACCGCGGCTGCGTCTCAGGTAGTCCATCCACTGAGTCCAATTTTGGCATACTCTTTCACACATATCGGCCGGTATCTCACGAATGAATGCATGGATGTTGGCTTCCAGTGCGTCAATCGAAGCGGGCTTGTCCCTATACACATTAGCCTTGACATACCCCCACAAAAAATAATCTAATGGTGTCAAATCGCATGATCTACGCGGCCAATTGACCGGCCCGAAACGTGAAATTAACTGTTCACCAAACTCGCCTCGCAATTGCGCCATTGTTTCGCGTGCTGTGTGGCATGTGGCACCGTCTTGTTGAATCCACATATCATGCAAGTCAAGAACTTCCATTTCGGGCAAAAAAAAGTTTGTTATCATCGCTCGGTAGCGTTCACCATTGACAGTAACGCTGCGATTCGCATCATCTTTGAAGAAATATGGCCCAATAATGCCGCCGGCACATAAACCGCACCAAACAGTGGCTTTTTCGGGATGCATTGGTAGCTGTTGCAATGCTTCTGGCTGATCTTCACTCCAAATGCGGCAATTTTGCTTATTTACGTACCCATTCAACCAAAAATGAGCCTCATTGCTGAACACAATTTTTCGATAAAAAAGCGGATCCTCGGCCAGCTTTCCAAGAGCCCATTCACCAAAAATTCGGCGTTGTGGTAGGTCGCCTGGCTTTAGTTCTTGCACAAGCTGTATCTTAAAAGGCTTTTCGCACAAATCCTTCCGCAAAATTTTCCACGTAGTGCTGTAACAAAGGCCTAACTGCTGGGAACGGCGCCGAATCGACATTTCGCGGTCTTCTGTCACACTAGCTGATACGGCCGCAATATTTTCTTCACTACGCACAGTACGTAAACGTGTTGGTGGTTTAATGTCCAACAAAGTAAATTTGGTGCGAAATTTGGTCACAATCTTCCGAATAGACTGCTCAGAAGGTCGAGAATGCCGATCATAAAATGGAAGCAGCGCGCGATGAACATTTCGAACCGAGCACGAATTTTGATAGTAAAATTCAATAATTTGCAAGCGTTGTTCATTTGTAAGACGATCCATGGTTAAATTGCAAACCAAACTGAAGCTGTTTGATATTGACACAAGGTACTAAACACACGTCAGCTGTCAAAACCAGTGTTGCCAAAACCAAACCAGCTAAAAAATCACCCGTTATTTTAGACCAGTTTTTTTTAACTAATGGAAGGGGCGAACAATTTAATTTTGAATTCAAACGTACATATTGGGAAACTTTACCAGATCAGTTGAAAAAACCTTAAGATGATAATTCCGTTTTTCCACGAATCGAACCTAAGACCCCTCGCTTAGTAGTCTAGCCACTGACATTGCGATGAAAAAAACATTATTCAAAATGTCTTCAGAAACGCAGGGTGTCGCAAATGGAATTTTTTGTAAAAATTAAATAATTCAAAAGTTGGCGCAACAGGGCCGCAAGGACTTTAGCTCCTCACAACTATTCGTTTTGTGTAAGTTCTTAATTTTTTGGATGAATGGGAAAGATCTACAATTTTATGCCGACTCCAAACGGATAATTGGGAAGCTCTTTAAAGACGGTATTACTCTCGTATGTTTGTCAGACGTTCGCGAGAGGTTATTTTATGTTTTTTTCCGGGGACCCCTCGCTTATTGGTCAAACACACTACAACTAAGTCAGTAGAAGTCGCCTTTAGCGCGAGCGAAGTGAACTAGCTTCCTCAAAATAATACCATTCTGATCTTTTGTTATCCGAACTCTTATTTCCGAGTCTTTTGTATTTAACTCTTTTCGAAACATGCATTTTCAAGCAGATTTTCTAGTTTCATTCAAACGCTCCCAACCCTCCTGCACACTATCCAATAGGCCAATGTACTGATGTGTAATTTATAAATAAAATCTGTCATTTTTAAAACATTGATTACATCCTTTGGCGAGCTTGTAATTTAACACTGCAAAATAAAAGCGCAAAGCGTATGCAGAGATTTGTTAAAACTATCATATTCAAAGTAAAGTTTGTACTGAATCTCTCTCGCCAAATAGCAACAACATTTGAACCCAACGAGTGCCATTTACTCTATTACCAAGCCAAACATTTACATTGACACAGTATTCGAAGGAAATCGCCCCCTCGAACGACAAGAGCCATCTCGCTTACCCTCTATCTCCATTCCGTGCATTTAACCTTTCGCGGAAACCATAGAGTTTTCCTCATAGAAATTACAAGAAGAAGGAAAAAAAAAATGCAAAAGTGGAACCATGAAGAATTGTTTTTCCTCTACAAAAATCGATATTAGAAAATTAATAGATTCCACCACCAGAGAAAACTTAAGAAGCACAAGAGAAAATGGAAAAATTACAGCGATAGGGTGACGTACTTTAATATGCGCACGAGTACTGGTAAAATTAATTGGAAATTATGACAGCGAAGTTCCTCGGTGAAGTCATTTTTTATCTCCTCAACTATCCTGTCGGAGGACGATGAGGCGAGCATTTTTTTTTTCATTAAATTCAATTATTTCATCGGTTCATGGCTACAAACTACATCCATATCCATATCACTGGCCGTTTCATTGATATCGCAAAACCATTTAAAGCGAAAGTAACCAGAATATCACTGTAAATAAAAAGTATACCTAGACCTACATATCGTTTACGTTTGTTTGTGGAATTCTCAATTGAAAGCAATTAAGCGGGAACCAGGCTGGTCCAAACCATATGGAATAGCTGATGAGACGAGTTGAATGGTACACGCCATCGGAGCCGTTTACCGGTGACATACTCGCTCGCAGTGACTAATACATAATTTGTTGGTGTGTACGCGGCACTGTCTCTCCCGCGTGGGTGTGTACAAAATGCAGGATGTGTATGACATGGCATGACATTGAACTCAATCTGCATGGAAAATGAATCGAATTATAAGTGAAATTGATTTTGAATATATTACCAGCGCATTTCCGGTGTAGTGCTGTCGGCCGGAGGGATATCCTTTATTTTTTTTTTGTCGGTGACGCGTGTGTCTGAGTATGCGTTCGAATGATTCCGAGTGAATTCCACTTCCATTGCTGCTGCATAATGTAAGCGTTCTTATTTTTTATTTTTTTTTTTTTTTAATTTCCTCCCATCCATACGCTCTAACTCATAGCTCGCTCTAAAAATGGAATCAAATCAAATTTGCATGCAAATTGTGTAATTTCATGGGAATTTCTAAAGCCTCTGCCTCCCCTGCGACTGCTTCGTCGCCATGCAAGTGGACAATAGTAAGAATTTACCAGGCACCTGGTGGTGGTGTGTTGGCTGCAGCCGTTGGGAGTCCGTTGATGTGATGGTGTGGTCAAGCGGATGGTATTCCCATGCCCGATGGGGTGGTTGTGAATTTGAATGGTGGCTTTTCGGAAAAAGGTAGAGGGTTTGAGTGACTTTTAAATGGAATTACAAATATTCAATAAAAAAAAATCGTTTAAAACTTTTTTTCGAATTCAATTGTTCGACTGAGAGGGATTTGGGATTCGAACTTTTCGGTGAAAGGATTTAGCTTGTTGGTCTTTTTTTTTGTGATTAAGAGGCTTTAGTGTAAAATATAAATTTTAGTTTAACACGTTTTTTCGGGGGCTTTGGTGAGATTATGTCTGTCTAGGGAGACAAACTTTTTACTTACCTTTACTACATGTGATTGTTTGCGGAGAGCTAGTATGGTTTTTTTCTGTTGATGTAATCCTTCTGGCTGCGGAGATACCAATCGCAAGCTTATAAATCATTTGGTTAGTAAATACCTGGCTTCTTGATTTATTGGCATTGATTTATGTGTATGGGGTGTGTACGCAGATTGAGAAGGGGAGATACGCATATGGAAGGTATCAGAGGAATGTGTAGTACATTCCCCACAAATGGTTGTAATTATTCATTTTCCACACAGGTAATGGAATTTAAATCATTTTGTAATAGGATAGGTTAGGTTCTGACATAAAATTAAATTATCGATTATAGGTATTTCATTTGAGTGTATGCGGTAAAACTGTCCACAGATTCTTAGTGTCTTTGGAGCCACGCAGTGCGCGGTGAGCATGTGAGTTAACAGTATTCATGAGTATTAGGAAAGATCTTGATTCTACTGTGGCTTGTGCATTCAAGTTCGTTCTGAGTACTTTTGATCGCTCTGTACACCTCATATAAGGTAGGGTTTGCTTAATTTAACATGTCATTTCATTGGTACTGTTTTATGTGACAGTCCCTTGGCATTTATATTCATCACAAAGTTTGAGCGATCATCAGTAATGTTACGACGAGAAGAACAATTCTTCAGGTCCATACCTAAAGGGGAAAAACGGAACCTTATTAGTTTCGCTACGATGTCTATCTGAACCCACTAGACCAATTTTGTTCCTAGGTCTATCTTTCATATAATTTTTTTATTTCAATAAATTAATAAAAAATCTTTTACCGTAGGTACTTAGAACAGAAAAATTTAAAATTGTTCAATTTTATTAACAATTTATGCATCTTAATCTAAGAGGTGAGATTTGGTTGAATGGGTTTTAAAAATGTTGTAGGATTGCGCTTGTAGAATATGAAGGATTTGATATATTTTTGATTTGAGAGGGTAAATAGTTCCAAAGTCTGACAGAATGAATGAAAAATAAATGAGATGAATTGAGGTAGTTACAACGATAGAGGCAATAAGGCTAATATTTCTTGAGGATCAAGTGTAATTAAGTCTGTAAGATGGACTTTGAGTATGCAATTTTATGTAAAAAAAATAAAATTGATAAATTCTTGCAGGGTGCTACCAATTAAATCCCTAGCAAACACAGAAATATGGATGGTCATATCTTCGAACACCGTAAGCAAAACGTATTGCGTCGTTAAAGTCAACTTGAAGTTTACACTGGGAAAACGAATCTAGAGTCTAGACTGCTGTAGACTACCTCAGTGTTGGAACTTTCAAGTTTCAATGCATACTTAACTGTGAACACTACTCATACTCATCAACACACCGACACCACAGACCACACTCCATACAGATTTCAGACTCCACAGTCCACACTCTTGTTTGTGCTGCTCGGTCATCTCCAATTCTCCATTCTCCAACTCTCCATTCATTTAACATTGTTCTCTTACATTTTTAATTGGAACTTTTCCATTGGATATACTCGTTTCCATGCACAAACATGCTCTCAGACATTTCCTTCTTACAAAAAAAATCTTGGTAATTTCCAACTCTAGCGAAGTATGGAACCTGCGGTGCGCGAGTGACACTCGCACTTACTTGGCCAGTTCCCGGTTATACTTGGTTGAAGCAGTATGGCGACATATGCCAAACTAAGGACTTAATATTGAATGATAGCTAAATTCCGGGAATTGAACCCTTTTAGATACTAAGATCTTGCATTTCGATGCCCCATTATGCCCTATGTTTTGTCCCAAAAATCCATAGCGAAAGGTTGAGCAGTTCTAACGTGATGCGATAACAAATCCACATACAAACAGGCAATCCATTTTGTTGTGGATGTGTATTGTGAGTGTTGTCCTAGATTTATACTCACTATACGGTTATCGTTGTATAATTCGCCTCTTGGGCTGGTTTTTTGCTTTACGGACATCTGCCGGCTTCTATACCCGCATCGACTGTCTGTGTAGTTAGTCACAGATATTTAAATTTGTTTAATAGGCAAATCTCAAAGACAACCCAACTCATTCCTTCCAACTACATAACTATCTCGTTTTTAATAGAAAACTTTACATACATCACATTTGCATTTACATTCTTTACCCATATACTTATCTACAATAAATCATCGTCACTAGTGGTGGCGCCCAATCTATATATCTGATACTCTTCCGCCCCCTTCATATTTTTCCCCTTTTTTCGTCTTCCCTGTTAATAACCTGTCAGTAGAAACGAAAATGTATCACAGACTTAGAAGTACCTTTGAAACCAGTTGATTTGATGCTGCTGATACGCCTTTTCGTCTTGGGCGTTGACTGTACAGGGATGAGCCAAAAACAAGGATAAATGGATAAAAATACACCCAGGATCCGAGAAATCATCCCTTCACTATAAATGGTTTATGTCTCCTCGGTGGCATGTTATCATCGATTCTTCGACGGCCTTCCAAACCGAATATAGAACACGAACCTTGAAAATATGTATTCCTCCCTGAAACATCGTTTAATCGAATTCAAATGTACATTCCCAAGACATATCGCAGTCGTTTGATTCTCCTCAATCCCCCGTACTTCATGGGAACGCAAGAATTTTGTTCTTCGTTCTTGGTTGTGTCGTCGAAATGACTAAAGACTCGATGTCGGTAGGTATCTGGGCGGATGATGTAATCTTACAAACGGACGCGGAGAAATGCTGCCGAGAGCTGAAACCTCTTAATCAGTGGCCAGAGAATGTGAATCAAGTGGGTGCCTGGGTGGTAGTGATACTTTGTTTCTGTGGTTTGAATTTGTCTTTCACTACTTTTTGGAGTCATTTGACGGCTACTTATTAATCAATTTGTAAAATACAGAATTTCGCATTTTTCTAATCTATTATCCTTGTACCGTTGATGTTTTAATTTTGTATGCATATATTCATTATAAATTTTCAAGAAATAATAAAAATCTGTCTATCTACTACTGGATTTTACGTGGTCTGAGTTGAAAAAGCTGACAGTAAGACGGTTGATTTGAATAGGATTTCTATTGCGTCGGAAAAAAATGATTTATTGGGGTCACAAAAAAAAAAAAAATCTACCTATATCTACTCCAGCAGATGAAGAGCAAACCAGCAACCAAGTCTCACAAGGACTCATCGAAAAGTGGATTCTTTCGTGAAATAGAAGCACTGCTACACCTTATTATACATACCCTGTTTTGACCTTGCCTTTTTTTTTTTATTATGTTTCTTCAACAAATGAGGCAGTAATAAGTCGAGTTAGAAGCGGAACTCCACAGTGGAGTAGGAAAACGAAGTGGGGTATAGCGTAACGAATATTGAAACACGTTTAACTAACTTTACTCTTAGACCCGTTTGCTGATACTACGCATAGCGATTTAAGTTCCACTTAAAATCGTATGTGACATTTTATGACATAAAAAAGTAGCCCATAAGGTAGTTCAGTAGAACTTAAATCGCTATGAGTAGTATCAGCAAACGGGTCTAAAACTAAAGTTAGTTAAACGTGTTTCAATATTCGTTCCGCTATACCTCGATTTTCAAACCTATTTTTAATCAGAAAATGGGCCTTAGTTTTCTTCGTGAAGTGTTGGAAATTTGATTGCATTTCAGTTTTTGTTACGCAAAAAAATGAGAACGTAACGAATATTGAAACGCGCAAGACTATCTCCACTTCTGGGTTAGATCACATTTAAGTTCATCTTACGATCACAAGAAATGAAACGCTACTATATATATAAGTTCCACTTAAAATCTTATGTGACAGTTTATGACATAGAATAAGCAGCTCTAGGTATTTAAGTAGAACTTAAATCGCTATGAGTAGTATCAGAAAACGGGCCTAAGAGTTAGAACGTAACGAATACTGAAACACGCTAAGAAAACAATGCAGAAGAACTGTGTGAACAATTCAATCGGTGGCATCTCAAACACAAGAGTGAAGCAAAACAATTTTTATGACTCCACTATCGGATTGCAATATGATGTGTGAGGTGTAGCGTTTCACTTTTCGTCACGCTTTCAAAAATGTCAACTGTAAAATAAAAAGATTTACCTCAAGAGCTGTTTACATGGAACACAGAATGTATCGCCTGAATTTACTCGTAGCATCTGTCAATAAACTTCTTCAAAAATACTACACTCCTTTCTCACTCCTCCAATGTAGGGTGCCTACATTCAACGCCACTGAACCGACAGCACTTACAATGAACGACAGTACCTACACTCAGAGACGACTTCTCTTATATAAGCATCATAGCGCGATGACGGAATCTTCTAACCAAGCCCGTCGATTAATGTGCTGTGATAGCGTGTTATTTGTAGAATGAGTCTACCAACGATGTTCATTCCTCCTTGTTCTTAGAACAAATAACAAATACAAAACCAAGCGAGACGAGGCGGAGACACGGGGGCTGTACAAGTAAAGACTATACTACAACAGAATTCCATGTTAATTGCTTGATGCATATTCGGTGTTCGGAGGAATTAATTGGAGCTGACCCGCACCGCCCGATAAAGCGCGTTGTGTCATCGCTTATAGTTTTGTCGAGGGCGGGGGCTTCAACCCTTATTTGCTGCTGTGTCAGCATCAGCACTAAGCATAATGAATTGATAATAATCATCGTATCTTTTGTAGTGGTATATCTTTAGTCTATAGGGTGTGCCGTGAGCGGTACCTTACTTAGGCACTTCACAAGGTATTGACTTCTTTGATTTATGTACCTACCCACTTGGTGAATGGAATCGGAGAAATGTGATTACAGATATGGGGCGAAAATAAATGGTCTTTTCTAATTCTCACACGTCATTACCTTCGACTTCTATGTGGTTGGCATGTGGAGGGATTTGTCTACAACCAAGGTGGAAGAACGTAAAGAAGTAGCGGACCTGGGCATAGGTTATAAAACTAACTTAAAAGGTTCAGATTAGTGATTTCTGCACTTTAGGCGAATGGTTCAGCTCCTGTAAGGGTTGTGGAAATATTGTATGAACGATGAAAAGTGTGAAATATACACACGAAGGTTTCCCAAACTCAGCCTTTGTGGCAAAAGTGAGTGGTGACAAGTAAAGAGTGAGTGCTGTTTCCAATTTAGGACTTCATTGCTCGGCTACCACATTCGCCTGCGGGTGGTGCGAATTATTAATTTCTGTATTGGCAGCTTTGACCAACACACGATCCGATTCTACGCAGTTCTACACTGAAAAAAAAAGGTACACCATAGTAGTGAAAAAGTTCATCAATGTGATGAAAAAATCAACAATTTTAGTCCAGTGAACTTTTTCATTAGTATGATGAAACCGATTTCGTCAATATGATGTTGTTCATCATTCATCAACTTTGTTCATCAATATTATGAAAAATTCATCAATATGATGAACCCAAATTCCCCTTTAATTTCATAATGTGATGAATGTATTCATCATATTGACAAATTTGTTCATCAATATGATGCACACTTTCTGTGCTGTCAAATTTGTTTTCATGTAGTTGTAAGATTATTCACACAAATAAAAACATGAAATAAAAATACTGACACCAATTTAAATCGTAAAGATATAGCCTTCCCACTTTCATGGGGATGCTAAAATACTTAAACGAGCATAATGTCATGAAAATGGAAATGGTAGTATTATGTGAATTTAAATATCGAATTTCTTCGCATCCGAAAGGAAAATATTCAAACGAAAATCAGTTTTACCACGAAAGTCAATAAAGTGTAGTGGCAAAAACTCACGCGCTCAAGAAATATTGAAGATTTATAAAAATAAATTTTATTTCTGAGTTACTTTTATCACTCCTGGGACAATTTTTTTTTTTTTTTTTTCATAATGGATCCCAATGAGAATCAGAGAACGGCCATTTGCCTGCCATATGCATAGAGTTACAGGGTGCATGTGCATACATTTGTGTTTGAAATGTGTTTTTGCGTTTTTTGTTATTTAGTTATAATTTTATTGATCCATTCTGTTGAATTTTATAATGTTGAGGCGTGAGAGAACAATGTACGAGAAAAGTTTGGTTAAATAACAATATTACATTAATTTTGAATCACAACGTTAAAATTATATAGCGAGCTCTTTTTTTTTACCAAAGGAAAATCGTTGTGAAAATTCATGATAATTGTAGTTTTATTTTAATGACATATTTATTTAACGTTAAAAATCGACCCTACTGCTTAGTTTCCACCGGAGAATAACTGCGAGATTTAGAAAAATTTCCGTAAATATCGCATAAATCTCGGAATTTATCATACGAAAGTAATCTCATAAAAACGGAGATTATAAATAAAACAAACACACTTTTCACAGCTCGATATGTCAAAAGTGAAAAAAAAAAAAAAAAATAAATGAAAGAAAAGACATCAAAAATGGAAAAATTTCTCTCTCTCTCTCTCTCTCTCTCTCTCTCTCTCTCTCTCTCTCTCTCTCTCTCTCTCTCTCTCTCTCTCTCTCTCTCTCTCTCTCGTGAAATGTCATTTTCTCTCAAATGGACAGAGCCAGAGAGAATACGTCAAGTTAATCTTCTTTTATTTGGTGGAAACACTTCGGGATTAATTCTAAACCTCTTGTACTTAATCTTGGTATTTGTGTTCGGTGGAAACGTAGCTTAACCTACCTTTTAGAAGTATGTATTCTAAAACACGTACAACAACATTTTTCGATATTTACGTTTTACTTTTTACAAATGAAAAAGCTATATCAAGATATCGGAAAAATAAGCCCCTTTGAAAATTAGATAGTCTTACTCATGATTTAGCTTTTAAAACGTCGCTATGAACATTGAAACGAAATCGGTTGGTCAACACCTCCCAGATATATCTATGCAACTGAATTAAAGTTATACATTAATTGCATACCTTTAATTAAGGCTAGGTAAATTGCATTCTCTTTAGGGTAAATGAGGCGCTCCATCGAAGATATAGGTTCTAATTATATAAGTTTCATTATACTGATAACATAATAAATACTTAAAATATATTAATTTATTAAAGCTATTTATGCAAAATTTATAACACTTTATATAATGTGAATAATCGAAGTTAGACTATAGCTTTTTTATATTTCCACCATTCTTACACTAATATTGAATTTTTCACACTTCATTAATTGTTCTAAATTGTATATACTGCAGTTTATTTAGCAAAACCAGTCGCCCGTAGTAAAAGAAAAAATAAAAAAGTTTAAAATGCAAATGGGTACTTTTGGGGGAACATTAATTAAAAGATAAACAAATAATTATGTGATGAAATTTCTAAATCACATATATCGAATCTTTTAAGATATTCATCGTTCATCGTAAAACCATTCACAATTTTCTTCTATGCCACCCTGTGTAGATACTTTACGCTTGATGAGCAATGACATATAATTATCTACGCAGATATACATTAAAAGATTCATCTTGCGTGTGTGAGTATAAATGCTGTACCAACATCGCGTGTGTACACCTACAGCATACATCATATTAACAATCTGTGCATCACATTGAAGAAACCGATGAAAAAAGTTCATCAATATGAGGATTCCATTCAACAATATGATGAATATAACGGTGAATTTAATTTTTTTCATCAATATAACGAATTAGTTCATCTATATTATGAAGGTTTACATCAACGTTCTCCTTAATAAAAATTAATGTCTGTTTTTTGACGAACGCTGTCATCAATATAATAAAAGCCGTCATCAAAACGATGAACGTCGTTATCAATATGATAAAAATTCAAAACTTGGCAATCGTACTTGCATATGATGATTCCATTCATCAATAAGACGAATAAATCATCAACTGGATGAACAAATGACTATATTCATCAAAATAAGTGTTTTCGTCATATTGATGAAGTGTTTTGATGAAATAATGAACGAAGTTCATAAAAACATACGCTAAATTCTCTTCAGAATCCTGTTGAAAAAATTGATGAATTCATTTTCATCATATTGAAAAACTGTTCATCAATTGTCAAAAAGTTTTCATGAATTTGTATATCATATTTATGAAAATTACGTCATATCAATGAATATCATGTTGATGAACGCCATTCATCAATACGACGCCGACTTTTTTTTTCAGTGTAGTTTACACTTGTCTCCTGCCCAAGGCCGATTTAATTAAAAATCAGAAACCAATTTCCGTTTCCTTCAAAACAGTTCAAATTTTCATTGGTGAGCACACCTTCTGACGACGTGTAGGTATACAAATGCGTATACAATATATCTGCAGTTCATGGGCTAATCCTTTATGCAATGTGTGCTCCTCCATGACAGCGTATATGGGAAGCATTTACTGTCGAAACTTTGTTTTTTTTTCTAAACAAAGTAAAAACACCTCGATACAGAAGACCCAAGCTTATGCCTCACCTTGAATGCGATTTGAACGAACCATATGTGTGTGCTTGAAACGAAGGAGAAAGTTTTCTATGTGAATGGGTGTTCTGTTCACTTGGACTTAGATCCAACCGGGTATATGCTCACAAATGCATGGCTTCAGGTGTACGATTAGAAATACTTAATGCCCACACATCCCACCTTTAACCTTAACTTCTTTTCACATTATTCCAATATTATAGACAAACACTAGCAATACTATCTTAATCTCGTGTTTGGTTCCCTCCTCTGGAGGGATTGTTCGCATAAATCAAATGCAAATAAGTAAACCTCTTCACGTGTAGAAACAGACTACATACACGGATTCCAGTCCAAAAACCACTACGGTCGTTAACTATTGAGAAGCACAAGTTATTTTGTATCTACATGGTGTGGGGAGGGCGGACAGTATGTGTGGGTTAGATTTGTCAACATTTCAACCAGCACGATGTGTATGGCGTGTGGGGGATTTTTATACTTCGAACCTCCCGTGGGGACAGATTCGAAAATTCCTTTTGAGAGTCTCTTCCAAGGAGTCCCATGGACAAGTTCTGAATTTGGTATGGGATTTAACGCAAAACACTACACCGATGATACAACTTTTCTTTGGCAAACAGGAAAAAAATAATAAAGTATCTAATATCTATGAAGTGGTTTTCGAATATTTTTAGCTTGTTGTATGGGAATTTAAACAAAAAATATGAGTCCATGTTTTTAGCAGCTCAAGGAGGTGTGTCGATGGGCGGCCAGTTTATATTCCAAGCACGTTCGACGTTAACACAATTTTCGTGTAAAACAGGGCAAGCTCTGTGCAGGGGACAAGCAGACGTTTATTGAGCAGATGGGGGCTTAGAAAGGGTTCCCTTGAATATTGATGATGCGGATGCAATTTTTTTTTTTTCAATACACACTACACTACAGAGTGTGGTTGTACATAGTTTCTGTTGTCATCGAAAGGAATGAGATTCGATATTTATCGCATTTTCGTGCTTTATTTGACGTGTATCGTATGAGCTTTTGGCGTACATTGGTGCTCATGCATAGGCGCGAATGAAAAGGGTATCTCTGTCGATTTGAATGGATAAGTCATTAGATTAGGCATTTAAATGCCTCTTGAGCAGATCAATCTTCATTTGAAGAATTAACTTGAGGACAGGAAAAGAAAAGCACATTTGCACGTGAGTGTTAGCCACATAGGGTTACCAGATTGGAAAAACGAGAAAAGGGGGAAAATGTACAATGTTGGGGGGTATAATTTTCACATTGGGGAAAAAAATTCAATTTCATATTTAAACGTATAAAAATAACGAACTATTTTGAAATAGGTACTTTATTTAATAAATTCGTTAAATGGATGAATTCAGTTGTGAACGTTTGTATAACACTTCGTATGCATGATTTTAACACAGGCAAAGTGGAAGCTGTTTTTTTTATTTTTATTTTTTATTTTTTATAGTAATAAGATCTATGAAGAGGGTGATTTTCCTGTACCCATTTTACAGACGCCATTTTTAAAACGAATAAGTTGTAGGAAGGAAACGGACTAAAGAAACGAAAGATCGGTGATATTCACTTTACGATGGTTTGTTAGAAACTGAAAACTTAACAGCAATCGAAAGCTGTATTTATTGTCAAATACAAAATACGGTAAACTATATACTAGCGGGAGGATCATACGATCTTGAGGCCACTTTTACTAGACTAGTAGATATTGTATTTTTCTTACAAATAGTAAATTTACAGTGTGTCACAAAAATATGAAAGGGGTATCGACTGTCAGCGTTCGCAGAATATTATCCGTTAAATTTGAAATTATTCGTTACGTGTGGATAGTATTTTTTTTTGGGAATAAGTGTACTTTTGTTTAAAATATTTATAAAAAAGAACAGAATAGTTTGGCTGAGGGAAAATAAAAACATTTTGAGCAATTTTTCTTTAGTTATTTAAAAAAAAATCGAAGTTAATGATATTCAAAAGCGGAAAGAACACAACCATGTTTGTCCTAAAATGTTTCTAGTATATAAAACATCTCATTTAGATAGTTTTATTAACAAATTCTATTATTCGCCTTTAAAATGAAGAATATATAATAACTATGTACATAATTACTAACCAATATTATTCCCACATGGTTGGCAGCACTTATTTTTATTTTTTGTATGTTTTTGCGTAACGAATGTTGAAACACGTTTAACTAACTTCACTTTTAGACCCGTTTGCTGATACTACGCATAGTGATTTAAGTTCCACTTAAATTGTATAAATGACATTTTATGACATAGAAAAAGTAGTCCGTAAGGTAGGTAAGTAGAACTTAAATCGCCATGAATAGTATCAGAAAACGGGCCTTAGTTTTTTTCGTGAATAGTTGGAAATTTGATTGCTTTTCAAATTTTGTTACGCACAAAAATTAGAACGTAACGAACATTGAAACGCGCAAAACTATTTCCACTATTGGGTTGCGCAAAACAATTTCCACTATTGGGTTAGCCGGGCAAGCGGCAAGAGTATTGCGAGTTGGGGTGGGGGTCTCAGTATGATTGGATCTGGTCTAAAGTTTCCAATTTTTTTCGAAGGTTATTCAGGAAAAATTCATATAAAATTATTTCACTATAATTTTAGGTCGCGCTTGATTTTATTCATTATTATTGTGGTTCCATTAGTTTTCACTTGACTGGACACAGGGAGGCCAAACGGCTTGACCAATGTCGAAGAGTGAGCTGTCATTAAATTGATATCCTTTTGCGGAGTGTCATAACTATAACAAATAAATATAAAAATATAAATTAAAACTAGACCCAAAATAAAAAAGGTTAACTTAAAAAATCGAAAAACACGACTGACCGGAAAAAAGATTAAAACAAGACACTTTCAATTACAACTAATTGACAATTGGAGATTACCTACACAATCTGACAAAAATGTGCGAAGCCTTCGACTACCAATTAGTTATACTTGAAAGTGTCTTGCTTTAATCTTTTTAAATTTTTTATACAGTCAGTCGGGTTTTTTCAGAAGTAGTAGTAGTAACGCACATACATGCGTGTAATGTTGTCATAGGGGCAAAGTAATTGTGCGTCTATTTACTGCGTGTGAAGCAAATAACTTAAACAAATAACTATTTAACTTTCCCCCAGAAAATGTCAAATTTTGGCTGCTAGTCTTTCCTATTGTCATACTCAGGCATTAGGACCTATATGCTTGTCATTTGTAATTTGCTTTCTATGAAGCGCGCATTATTGATTGATATTCCAGAAGCCCGATGATTTACTAATCAATTAATAAATGGACTGCATAAACAAATTTTTTGTTCCCTTTCTGTAAAGTAAACAAATGAGATTTGAGAACGAAGCGAAAAACTCAAATTTCTCATTCTCTTTAAATAAAATCGAGCTTCCACATCCATGTTATACTCTTAACACTAGTCTCTTTTTAATCACAAAAATGTACTTGTAAAATACATTTCTCAATTGAATTAACTAAATTTACCTGTATGAGCAAAAATCCCAGACATTTGTCTGTACTCCAAAGGCCATTTCCTCGAAGCTGTTGTGAGAACAAATCTAATTGCACACACTTGTTTCCTTTCCAAGAATAAACTCACATGTACCTCTGGCTCGGACTGCAATTAGTGCAATTATTCCCTGCAAATGCGGTGGCCAAGTTGTAAAAAGTAGGGAAAATCTCAAAAATAGTTTATTTTTACTAGGGGAATATTTTTCGCTATGCAAAATATCAAACAAAGTTAATTTATTTTCCAACTGTTGCAAAACATATTTCTGTTGATTTACCTAAAGCCAACGTGGCGATCGGGTAAACATCTCGTCGTCTACACTGCTGAACAACGTATTTGCCTCGGCCAGAGCATGTATTACTCAAGTTAATAAATTTGCAAAAGCATAACAAACAGACCCACAGTTCATTGCTGCATCACCGTGTCCAATTTTGAATACGCGACGTGGGCGATTTCGAAGTTCTTGGTGAGGGGATGGGTTGGGTATACAGCTCTAACCCACCTGTCGGATATGGCTACCGAAATTAAATTCATTTATACCACACGTAGGTTTATTTTTAAACAGCCAATGCACGTGATTCACTGCTAGAGGAGGACTTTGGTCATCATCTCTCAGCTCATCGAATGAGTTCGATTAGGTTAGGTTAGGTTAGGTAAGGTGGCTGTCTAGAAAGACACACTTAGACCATATTTATTTAGGTCCTTTATGATACCACATAGGTTGAGGGAATGGGAGGAGGGAGGAAGAAGGCCAGAGTGCTATCTAGGCCGGACATGCTAGTGGGCGCATTGCTATCTTTGTGCTTTTGACTGTTTGTCTTTATCTTCAATCTTCCTACGTCTCGTATAGAGAATCGGGGCAGTTTATCCTCGGATAGGTGATGATGAGTGTGATGAGTTCGATTAGGTTATAATACTCTAAGTCACACAGTTTCGGATTTCACTTTCATTGTTCACAGATGGCCTCCATTTGGCACTAGATACAGTTTTGAAGACGGCATTCAAGGTATTTAAGAATTTAACCCTTTGGTTTTTGGATTGGGTGCCGGAAACAAATTCTTTCAATACAAAAATACGTCTACTATTAATATAACATTAAAGCTATTCTCGTTTTATTTTTAACAGATAGTAGGTAAGATGAGGTTGAGGAGGCAGGTGGTAGGTGGCAGGTGCGGTGCAGTCTGAGAAGCCATGAACACAATTAGAAAACAGTAACTATCAACTGAGGTGTCCAAATACTTGAATGCTGTTGTTTTTATCGGTTCAATGTAGATCGATTGTTTACGAAAGATCAAAGCAAATATTGTATGGGGCTGTTTACGAGTAGCTAATTGAGTGAACGATTCTTGTTTGTGCTATCGAGCGAGCATTTAATGCGATTCGAATCGACATACAATGTGTTCTGTCGGTCAAGTCTAAAACTTGTTGGACTCAAGCATGCGATTGCTGTATTCCGCTGATTTATTTTCATTAATTTGATCGTGTTATGTTTTTTCAATGTCAGGTGTCTGAATATTTTTAATACTAGAACATCTAGAATTTGGTGCAAAAATATTAAGAATCTAGAATCTATTTGAATATCAGTCTATGCGACTGGATAGTACTAGATTCACATCATTGAATCGTGTCTAGGAAAAAATTAAGGGGGAACATGACACATATTGACGCCCTATTTTATTAAGGCTTTCAATCCAGCACATCAAACAATCAAAATTTAATGACATTACATTTTTTTTTTTTATCGTTACCTAATTATCAAAAACCATTACCTTTCTAATACGAAATTTATTCTTTTTCTATTGTATTATATCATATTTTATTTGTTTTTTTTTCGCCCTCTTTGTATAATTATTTAACTCTAAAAACGGCTTCTAATGGTCTCGATACCCTAAAGCCTTAAATATAAACAATTTGTAAATTATTTAGATAAATAAATAAATAAAATAATGGTGTAAGATATAAAATTGATTCTGGGTTTATTTTGAAGCTGCATTCATGTCATTATGTATGGAATAGCACATCATCATTTAAATGGCCGCTGGCAGTGCTGCAAGCGTTCGCTCCAATTTTTGATGACTCGGTTCAATACTAATATTACTCCGGGAAACCGCACCAAACAGTCAGTCCTTGTGGATGCGTTGATGATTGGTCGAACAAGTGTTGATTGCGTTCACTCCAATAATGCAATTTGACCTGTTGATTTAGCCGCTTTCCAAAAATGGGTCTCGTAAGTTTTTGGCCAAAATCCGGATATCCTCCAGCCAACATTTCCAGCCCTCAATTAACGAACTCACGGCATTGTTTCCGATCGTCTGGCTCTATTTTATGGATGTATGTATGGCTCTATGGCGATCCGCAATTAAGCTGATCGACGACAAATCGACATTTTTGGGTCTTCTTCGATACTGCTCGCTACTGCGGCTTTGTTTTCAAACGCTGCCTGGAGTGTACTCACTCTAAAGATTTACCACGGTGGGATCAATTGCCTGCACATGAAAGCCATAATGACGATGAAATTCAAGTTGCGTTTTTACAACTTAGCCATATTTTCGTTAATTTTTTTTATTTTTTTTTTAATTTCCAACGCACGAGAAAATAGAAAACCTTCCTGAATATTTTGAATATTTTAAGGCTCGGTTTATGAATTACCTATGTTGCTTTTTAAATCTATTCAACCTACCTGCAGTATAAACTTTTAATTTAACTTACTTTATATTAGATTTTACAATGTCTTACTTAGATTAGGTAAGTTAAACGGGTAGGTAGAGCAGGGAGAACCCTGATGCCTATGAAAAATTTGAATCTCAACTTTCATTGCAAAAATTCAAACAGCGTACTTATAGTTTTTTTTAACAACTTCGAGTTCTCGATGGCATTTTCCTATGAAGTTCTAAGTGATTCCTTTTACGCCGTAAGTAATAATTCGGTCGACAGACAAGGAAGGGCATTTCCTCAGTCTTCCTCCAAAGCATTAATAACAGCGACAGTCTTTATTTTTTCCTTTGTACATACCTTTGTTTGATTTTACATAAAATTATTTTGTATTTTTACTAATAATATTAATTATTTTCGAGTTAAATACCCACGACCTCTTTTATTTTCCTCCCAGGTGGGAATTCAAGGCTACAATCTTTACTTTTCTTCAATAAATCGAAATGGAGGAAAAAAGTGGGGAAAAAACGAATAGTGAATGGGGAACATTTTGAAAAAATTTATGCCAAAATGGGGAATTTCGTCAAAAGAAATCTGGTATAACTGGCTGGATGTCAATCGTGCCTTTAACAGCTGCTAAAATATGACAAAATATGGAAAGTATTATTGCTATCTGGTTACTCTAAATATGAAATATCGATTATAGCAGTATGATTCATGCAGAGATCTCTGTTATAACTCAAGAAGCCGAATAGACTAAATATCTTCGGTACAATTATAACCATATTGTTGGAGTAAGGTAACAAACTGGAAGCACGGACTCCATTCAACTGTCTTCTCCCAAAAGGAATAGGACACGTAACAAGGTAGTGTTGTAAAAAGGATTTGCTTTTTTTTCGAGCAAATAAAATACTTCACTGAACATAGTAAATAACATGCATCAACTTAGGCACCCTTACAGCCCTACACTTTATGAAGGAAATCAGTAAATTCTCCATTATGGTAGTAGGCTGAAAGTCTCATCTCCCTAAAGCAGTGGGAAGTAGGTAACGCAAATACATTGTCGGCAAGTGTGCTCTGAATCAAGTAGGATTTTATTAGCTCAGTCATTGTAGTCTCGTGTACCCTGGGTAAATATTGTTTTCTGCACCGTGTTCTCTATTCCATACGCTATTCTATGGCAATAGTCCTGCAGATACATTTTGTCTACAATACGGAATGAATTTGCTGCACAGCATCATCGCATCACAGTGTCGCAGAAAATTCGCCGTAGCACATTCATGCGTAACTGAAAAATACAAAATCCTTTCGCAAACTAAGAACCGCTGGCATCGTCATTCGTCATAGATGTTTGTATGTCTAAAAGCATTTTACGCCACAAATGTACACAGTCATCATTGTGAGAGCTTCATTTGCCAGGAATCAGCGTTTCCCTTAAGGGAAAATAATTACCAATTAAAGATGCATAGCTATTGTTATAATGGCGCATTCTACATCTGCACTCACTCCAAGCAGCTAATCAAACCATATTCATCTCACAAAGGTAGTTTATCTGCAGTTTAGAGGTTTTCATACGTTTCAGCCTTGAAATAAGACCAGACAATCTCAATAACCTATATTTTGTTGAAGAAAATAAATGTTCTCTTTTCATATATGACATGATTTGTACGACAAGAAGGGGAGTGACTGTGAAAGGAGGAGGAGCACACTACAATCGTTGATAGGGATTCGGGTCTAAACGTCGGTGGCTTGGTCATTTTAAGCTCTCATCTCGCACCGGCTTACAAGACTTATCATCAGTTGTGCTACCTCGGGATCGACTAGAATTTGTATTTCTAAGTCCAACCAAGGTTTTTTTTTAAATTTAAAACTAAAAATGAGCACTAAAAGCAAGAGATCTACTGAAATTGCAGTAAAGTGCAAACTTTTCATCACAAACCTTAATCGTTTTTATAGCTGCAGGGCAGCAAGAACTCCTACAAACACAGGAGGCGAAATTATAGGAAGACCAGCTGTTTTGCTTACTGGCCGTTTCAGGGCCCTTCACGCATTTTTTTTCTAAAATCGTAGTAGCTGTTCCAGATGCCAGCCCACAGCTGTTTTAAAATGTCTGTAATTATATTTAGTGAGAAAAGTTCTTCATATTTAAAATGTTCCACGCGCGAGGTGGTGGTGGGTGGTGGTTTTCATTTTCACGCCACATCTGATGTACTTGAGATGGGTCACGTAAGTCAGGTAATGCTTTTAAGCCTCCTACTCATGATGGCATTTGCTTTTTACCTCAAACAAGCTATTAATAACCTAAAATAAGAGGAGACATGCTAGAATTTCCCCAGAGGAGTAACGACACCCCTGAGACGTTACATCATCTTCAATCATCTATATCCTTCTTATTTAGTGCCTGCATTGGCAACAAACAACAATAAGTGCGTATTCCCCTGTTGTCGAAAAAATAACGATCAAAAGAGAATTTCAATCGCTGTTTTAGTTCCCATACGTATTTAGTTTACAACATTACAACGACCTTGAGGGAGTGAGAAAATGCTGCAACGATTTTAGGATATTCTCTCGAAAATATTTGTAGACATATTTTCCATTTATTGCCAAAAATGTAGATCAAAACGGGGGATCTTACGATGCTAGCACAGTTGCAATAACGAAAGGGAATGTTGCTCTTGACATGCAGCTAGAGCAGGGTTGCCATATTGGTACGGTAACTACTTTTTCAATCACAAGATAAAGGACTTTTTTCTAAGTAAAAATACAGTCGAAAATGGTTTGTAGGTTTGATAAAAGCAATCGACTTGATATTTGAAAATAAATACATCAAGATTATAGTCTAACTCCAGCTTTGTGAGACTTGACAAAGTTCCTATTTGGATATTTCTTATCGTAGAGGGATAGTCTTTATGGGAAGAAGAGAACTTTAGAAGTGAAAAGAGGTTTTATTATACTGACCGCCAACTGACTTTTACTTAAAATACCAGAGAGGATATAGTAGCGAAAAAGAGGACTGTACTCTCAAAAAGAGGCCGATTGGTCGCCGTACATATTGGGCGCGTATTGTCGTATTTTGTGCTGTCTTTTAAAAAAAAAACGATAGAAATGAAAAAAAAAAAAAAAAAACTCCAACACAATTTTGGCGTTTTACAAATTTTGTGCTAATTTTGTTCGTTTTATCCATTCACAAAACTAAAAGAGGAAATATTTTCGAACAAACACGCACTTTTAAAATTTGGCAGCACTCGAACAGTTGCTCAAATTGCACGAGTTAGCTATGTCAGAATAAACCAAACGAAACGAATGATTGTTAACTACGTATATTTTACAATATTATATTGTTACCTATTATATCGTCACCTAAATGCAAAAAGTGGGTAACTTCACTATCCACACTTTTGAGAAATCGGCAAAAAACATTTTGCTTCTTATTTAAACGACTTTTTCACTATCTATTTTCGACACAGCTACAAAATATTTTTTACTGTGCCACTAGTTGAACTTAAAAGAGTAAAAAAACGACAAACATTTATGGATATATACATATCTCTTTGAGAAGATGACATTTAAATTGGAAAAAAGAAAGTTATCAATTTTTTGAATTAACTATTTTTAACTGATTGAAATTTAAATTTTCACTTACGTATCTGTTCGTATTTGGCTAGTTTTTGTCTTACAGTTTTCATTACCTATATCAGAATAGAATATAAACAGCAAATAGATGTAAACAGTTTATTTATGAATTAAAACAGAAATTAGAACATGTTTTACTCATCACCATCTTTAAATTTACCATGAGGCAAACTGTTGTAGAAGTCGAAGTAATCAGGGCTCAGTACCGGGGTCTTTGTTGAAAATAGAGACATTAAGTCTTTATGAATGAAAAATGAATCAAACGTTTAGGCAGAAAAAAGATATCAAAAACGACATAGGTACTTACTAAATACCTAATAAGAAATTATAGTGGACATTGCATAAACTAGGTAACTTGAGCTTTTTTTTTGACATTTTAAGCTCATTTTTATTATATCTTTAATTAAACTTACATAATAGACGAAAATGATTAAATCTAATTTAAATCTAACATTTATCTTATTCTAGCTTACTGGCTCTTAAAGAGCGCTCTAAACTTAACAATATCCTTAAAATTATTGCCTTTCGGCCTTAAATCTATCTATATCTATGATTTGTTTTGTTTTTTTAATTTTCAAGAAACTTTAGAAAACATGAATTCTTTATTATTGTTTTGTTTAAAACTACTTAAAACTACCTAAGCTACTTAACCTACATTACCTTTAATCAGTGTGGTGAGCAATCTTATCGATTGGTCACCATCCTGATCGCGTCCTTGTCGGCCGCCAACAGGGGTTCATCCGCGCCGACGAGACTCGATCGATGCCATAAGCGTCGGTCAAGTCTCGGAAGCACTCTTTCATGTTGGGTAGTCCAGCACCTCCCAAAGACTCCCTACGCTAAACCTAAACCTACTACCTTAAATCTAGCTTAAAACTAAGGAGGATGCTACGTAAGTAGCGCACCGGCCCGGGAGAGCGTATCCACTCTCACCTCTTCCTCAAGCCACCAAAATTCGGTGAACTGCTTTACCGTATTGACCCTGTCCCGATCCGCAATTGCGGTACTAAAACGGAGGAGCTCCTGAGCATTGGCGGCGTACCCGTCGTGGATGAGCCGCTTATCCCTCGCGCCGCGGTGGCTGTGGTATAATACCGGCACACCATCTTTTGTCTGGACTAACCCTTTCATGTCTACATGAATAAATGCCTCAGGCGGGATAAAGCCAGACCGAAGCGTACTCTCGTGGTACATTAAATTGGGGTAGTAAGCCCCTGAGATCAGGTTATTATCACTGGCCATCGCCCTAGCAACGTGCCTCCGAATCACCTTAATAAGGAAATTGTCAATCCTATTCAGTCGGGCCCCATTGTATAAGGTCCTGTGGAGATAGTATTTTATGCACTGAGACTCAGGAGTTCTAAACAACCCTAGACAGGCCCTGAGGCATTGCCTCTCAAACACCCGAATCCTTTCCATATAGGACGGCGCTATATTGAACCACATGGGACAGCCATAAGCGATGATAGGCCTTATAAGGGCCACGTAGCAAATGACCTTCACCCTGGAGTCAAGTTGACTGCTGCGAAACAGTCTCCTTGTCAGAGCGTAGGCCCTCTTAGCCCCGGCAAGACAAGCATCTATATGTTTGTCAAAATACAGATACTGGTCGAGCCGGATGCCGAGATACCTGACCACGTTTTTCACCACCAATGGTCGTCCCTGCTGTCCAATAATTGTTAATTTTCTCCAGTTTTTTCTGGTGTCCCTAGAGGCCCCAGCCAATGGAGTTCTGAACAGGATCGTTTCCGATTTTTGGAAATTGATTTTCAACTTCCAATCATCGCAATACCTCTTAATTTGCTCGAAGTCACGCTGCAGAAGGATGTTGATGACCTCGATTTTTGGTCCTGACCTGTACGCCACTAAATCGTCTGCGTACGCTATAGCGTGTCTGAGGGAACCCACCAGATCACTCGTGTAAATATTAAACAGGACCGGAGAATTCACTGCTCCCTGTTGTAAGCCGTTTTTAATTTCGAAAACACTGCTCGAAGTCACGTTGCCAGCTTTGACAACGAACTTCTTTCCCATAAGCATGTCATAAATCATATACAGCAATGGTTTTTGAATGCCCATTCTGGTCAGCTTATAAAAGAGCCCCTCCAACCATACGGTATCGAAGGCCTTCTCAAAGTCGACCAGACATGCACCCGTGCATTGCTTCTTACTTTTATTCCACTGAATGTCGGAAACCAGTTTCGACGCGGCATGAATAGTGTCATGCCCCGCTCTAAAGCCAAACTGGTTGTCCGGAATAATCTTATTTTCTTTAACCCATCCTAAAAGAGATCTATTGACGACTTTCTCGAATACCTTGCTAATATTCGGAAGCAAACTGACTGTAACTTGAGCTATCTACTTCTAACAAGCAATAGTGAAAACAAAATTAGTACAAAAAGCGGATATCTGAAGATACCTAATTTTTGCACTTAGTTTTTATTCGATGTTTTGTTTGTCTACTTTTTGTAATATTCAATATCATAAAAATGAGTTTGCTGGTTATTGAACTAAATTTATATCGACTCAAGGTAGCAGAAAACGTAAATTATGTATCTCTAAAATGAAAAAAATCGAGTTTTCTACTTCTTCCATTCAGGTGACGATATTTCTTCTTAAGATAATTAATGACCTCTTCGAAAGTCCGAAATATAGTGATTTTCCTGCTGCCCAAGCCAAGCGATTTCCTTCTAGAGTCTTCCAGATAGTGGATATGCATGTGCATGTTGTATGTTTTATGTTGTGTACGATGAGTGAGTAGGTACTGAGTATATTTATTGTTGCTTATGCTCCGATTAAAGGGGTACATAACTCACGCACATCAATTTATTTTGCAGCCCTTTTAATAAACACAAACCATAAAAGCCAATTGCATAAAATAGAAGTCAAGTAAAATCCGCGGCGCGCATAAGTGAGATGGTTAAGTGGGAAAAATACCAAAATTTTCCACGATTTTTTGGCTTCTTTCCGGGAAACGATTTTGGGCTACATTTTTTTTAAGCCCTGGTCGCTTAAAGCAACGCAAATTATGGCAACCCTGGATGTAAGGCGACTGCTTCATTTATCATTTGTCTTTCTCTCAGGGCACCCAAGTTTTTCATTCGTTTCCAATACAAAAAACCCATGACACGAATATTAGGTTATTTGAACAGCTATTGAAAGTCCTGTACAAATGCGGTAAAATCAAGGCCTAACCCTGTTAAAAAATACGTTTTCTGCACAACCAAACTGACGGAGCATGCAAACAAACAACAACAACAAAAAAAGCTTTACAAACTAGTTTCGTCTCCAGACATTGGATCCTTTTCAAACTGTCACGCACACTGCAGATGGTAAACTGCAGCTACACTGAAACAGTCCCTTAAAGTCGACAATTTCACTTCATATAATGGAACACATTTCATTTTCGCCTAAAATCCGACCATGTCTTGCCACACACAGACCCAGCCAACTCTGCAACAGCCAGCAAGAAAATAAATTTCCATCGAAACCAAAGTGAATGAAAAAGAAAACCCCAACTCGTCCCTCCACCGCCGGTCATTGACGTAACGTAACACCTTCAAAGCATCTCCAAACCCCAGTAACTAAAAAATACTCGATATCAGTGTGTGTTCGTGTATGTACTCTACTATAGTAGAAGTATACTTGGCAAGCATCCTAATTTCCAAGGGACTTTGACCCGGTTCCATCATCATCACCTCCTCTGCGGTTCGGTTGAGAACTTTAAAATTACTTTTATTTTTCATTCACTGGATTTCCTGCCAACCGGGACGCAACAAAAAGAAAATGAAACCTGCCGACCCACCAAAATAGAGGAATAGTACAACTCAGCACTTGGAGTAGTAGTAGTAAATTTTTTTCGTCGTTGTATCGTCATCATCGTCGTCACGGATTGTGGCTACGAAAGATGCCATTTAACGTCTGCCTCTGTGTGCAACCGATTGTCTAGCTAGCGCCACACATTTTGGATAAGTGGAAACTTGAAGACGAACGTTTGCCAAAAAGTCTGTAACAAATAAAAATACAAATCAATTCTTCTTCCAACTCTGTGTATCTGTGAGCAGATTTATCCGTACCAAGAGAAAAAATGTCTGTCCACAGAGAGATATTAGTTCCCAAGGTATTTTAGAATTTATTTTATTTTTTTGTTTCCCTCCACGATAATTATTTCTGTAATAATACTTGACAGGGTAGGTAGCTCTGTATGTGTGCGGCGAGTGTTTGCACCATCAATTGAGTAATTGCGAACATCTACAATTACACAATTAAGTTCGAAAAGAAATTGAAAGGGGAAAAATCGTGTACAAAGAAAATTCAATTTTGTGCACAATTTCCCGCATAAGACCTACACATACCTACATCCGCATCTGCTCGTTCACCCTTAAGCTCTGCGTTGATGTTGTTAATTTTTAGAAATTCTAATTTTGGCTGAATGAGTGCAAGCCGACGCGGCGACGAGGAGCGAACAAATAAATTCGGTTGATTTCATTCGAATTCGCTTCCCTTATGTCGCGATTCTTCCTAATGAAAGGAAATGGTTGTAGAGCTTAAAGTATATGGGTAGCTATGTGCGTGTCAGTGTTAGATAATAAGTACCTAGAGAAAATGTCAAAATAAATTTGAACTTCGGGAAGTGAACATTTAATTGTGAACACTAATTGAGATTTACTTTGTTAAGTCGGAGCTTACGCGTGTACGTGAGGCATGGTATTCAATAGTTGCTTGTACAAAACGAATATACAAACAGAGCAGATGAAAGCCGTAATCTGTAATCAACAAAAATGTGAGTAAATATTTTATTATGGCATGCAGAGGGAGGGATTGGCCTTTATTTTGGCATGAACACTGCGAGGCTATTAATCTTCTCCCATCTGTTCCCCTATTACTCTACCGGCCACCCTGCCTACGAGTGAATGGGGGACGGCTCACTGTCCCTTCATAACGATTGTGCGGGTCTTTGTGTTTCATTGTATAGACCACACCTTTCACGTCTGCACAGTGATATCTAAACTGGCCCATTCACGCATTTAGCCCTACATTTGGGACAAAATTGGACTATATATAGTTTTGGGACTATAATTAATTACAATTAAGTCTTTTTGTTGCTTCATTAGTTGTCACTTTCGCATGGCTTCATCTTGTAGAAACAATAATCGTTTGCTTTAGTGGTGGGGCGAAATGATCCATTTGTGCCTTAGCTAGAACAATCCATATTAATTACCAATTGTTCACTCGGAAGTGAGGGCGACTTAGCACGTGGATTAATGACTTTCTGTGTTTGAGTCACCCGGAAGAATGGACTTTAGAAGCGTTTCCTTGTTTCTAGCTGTACCCCAACAGTTGTCATCGCTGCAGAGATATCCCATGACTTTGATGATGGGACAGTAGTTTGCCCAAGTTGTTATTTTAGTTACTTCTGCCTGAAATATTCGCAACATCTAAATAAGGTTTTTAAACAAATTTTCTGAAATGCTTCTTTGACGATGACATGCTTTTACCAACGGATCCATTGAAGTATAGTAATAGGATCTATCAACGCGGAAACATGGGACATAATCTGCCAAAAATATAAATCTTTGTCGTTCCAAAAGGTATCTGGTATACCTGATCTACCGTTATCTCCCTTAAGCAACACAAAAACACCCAACCCAACATTTGTGTTCCTGAATAATGTGGAATTGGTGGTGCCAGCCAAATGTTATTCTTTTCATCACACATCGCTTATTTTTGTGCGGAAAATTTTGAAAATTTATTTCATTCAATTTTACAAAATCCATTTGACAGCCCTAAGCAGTTGACTCATTCCTTTGATGCTACATCATCATCATTGGATTTATTCATGCAATGACAATTGGATTTGAATATTCTTTTCAACAGAACAATCGAATTAAATGTTTTTTTTTTTTTTTTTGTTACTGAACATTTCATACCTTAAGTTGAATGGCGTTGGTACTCCTCTTCGATGTTATCTTATTGGAAAGTTCAGACAAAGTTTTTTACGGTCCACAGGATAATTGATGTGAAATTAAAGTTTCAACTTTCTGTATGACGTACAGATAAAAAAGCTGACGCCATTTATTTTTCTCTTTACAAGGACACACGTTCGGGGGAAATGAATATACTCCGATGTGACCCAACTGTTAAATATATTTTCAAGCGATAACAAATAATTACGATGTGATTTCTGAAATTAATTTCAACGAGCTAAACGTTCAAAGAGGAACAAAACGATTAATGGGAAATGACCTGAAAAACAATTAGGAGATGGCTACGCATAATTATTCTGTATAGGAAGATTACTGAATGGGTGGAATGAATAAAGCGTAGCAATTGCATTTGCTACGTTTCGTATGAATAAAAACCAATTTGAGTTAGTTCCATCTTTTGACATGTTCGAAAAGCGGCGGCACTGACCTCTTACTCAGATCGGTATGAATAAACAAAGCAAATGCTATGCAAATTCTGAGTCTACTATTAAGTTGACTCAGACCTTTTGCTAAATATTTTGCACGCGAATTTGTCAAACAAAAAAAAGTAAGCAATGTGAATTTTCGATGGTTTGTCTATAAATAGTAAAATTACGTTTTGTTCGGGCAGGAAAATCATCAAAATACCTACAAAAATCAATTATTTCTTGTCACCTGAAAAAGAAATAAGACATCAACAACCTATTTGGCGAACAAAAATCATATTTCCTGGTGCAATTGGAGCTATAGACTGCAATCATATTTCTGAATTTATTTTTTTTAATTTCAATTTCCACAAAAGTCGTAAGAATCTCAAGGAAAATTCAAAAATTCGAATTTACTGGTCAGGTTTGACAGAAATTGCAAGGCAAGTAGGGGAGACTGGGTACGGTTGAAACACAGGACGGTTGAAACAACACGAATATCTCGTGAGCCATACGCGCAGCGTCTATGAGTATTAGGGGTGAATGAAGCAAAAACAAGTCCGTAGACGAATAGCAGTAATGCATCGTTCGTTCGGCGGTTCAGTTGTAAGTGAGAGCTTATGTTCTATTTAGACTATCAAAAGTAAGTATTTTTGTTCGGTTATTTTTCATTTTATTAGGGTTTCTATCCATGCGAGATTGCTGTGCGTATTTTTTTTGTATGCAGTAAGGAGTGTAGAGTACATCATGATGACTAGTTTAAACGTGTCAGTGTTGTTTTCGTTACTTTATAAATTTTTTTCACTTAAAGGGGGGGTTGGGGACGGTTGAAACAATTTTTCAGGGGACGGTTGAAACAATATGTTTAATTATTTTTTTATTCTTATATATTATTTTAACGAAATTAGAAGTACCAGAAAGTCTACAATATACACCGATACACCAGAGAAAGAACAAATAAAAAAGGATCATGAAGCAAGACTGTAAGAAACCAGCTAAGCAAGCTAAGAATTGTTTGAAAGTGGTAAAAAAGAAAATTAAAGTTACGAAATTAAAAAAAAAAAAAATAATAATAATAATGCAGCATTCCAGAGCTCTATTATTTTTATTTTATTCAGAAGAAGAGGAATTTTATTGCCTTGTCTGCTTGTCAACGTATTCAGGGAGCAGATCTAGTGAAAGTTGGACACAAGTGTGTCAATTGTAAAATGTGGGCTCACAAAGAGTGCACAGAAGGTTGCAATAGTTATGTTATGTTTGCCACAATTGTGATTCGGAATATTCCGACAACTGAATTTTATCGATTGTATTATCGAAATAAAAGTAATGTTCCTTTTGTTTAGTTTCAATTAATTTAATGAATTAAGATTTTTTTTTTTTTGATTTTTTTTTTCTTTAATTTTTTGTTGTTTAGAAATACTGTTTATCTTTTTTTAAATTCTATATAAAACAATGACATGATGAATATTGTCAAACAAAACTATTATTTAAAATAATAGTTAATTAAATATGTAACAATGGAAGATTGTTTTCATGTTTCAACTGACCCCAACAACTGTTTCAACCGACCCTGGTATGGGTACGGTTGAAACAAATTTTCATTTTTGTTTTAATATGATGTACTACGCAAACTATCACACCGAATACTCAAAAAACACTTTCCATTTATACATAGAAACATGCTCCTTCATTTCAAATAACTTGATCACCGCTTAGCTTATAAACGGCAATGGTATGGACGGTATAAGCGAAATTGTTTCAACCGTACCCAGTCTCCCCTACACGTGCAGCGAAGTAAAAGCTATGTTCGAATTTTCGAACTTACTTTAGCAAACTAGGTTTTTATTCATAGGTACCGATTCAAAGCAATTGATAAGGGCTTTTACTTTGCTAAAACCTTTTACTCAAAGCAAATGCTAGGTTTTATTCATACGAATTGTATATTTGCTTGTATTATACGTTTGAAGTGTTTGAAGAGGCTAGGAAGAGTGTACGCGCGGTGTGTGTTGCAAGTCGTTGTAAAACTCTCAAGCACAATGAATGTTTTGAATGACAAGTGATGCAAGGCATTGATGGTACATGTAGGGAAAAATCCCTACATGTAGGGATTTTCAATCTAAAAATGACGCCGTAGGGAAAAAAGGACAGACTTGTATAACGTAGGGATTTTTTTCGGACGAAACATTTTCATCTTATTTGTAAGTAAATTGATTTGCTCAGTCAAAAACTGTTTATTATTTTTGTTTATCTATTATATTTTTTTATATACATTAGCTAAGGAATGAAATGAGATGACATAATTTGAAGAGTCAACAAATAGAAAAAAATTCACTTGTGATTGAAATTGAGTATGAGAAGTTTGATTCGATTTTATTCGTGTATGTATGGATAAAATAGTTATGTAGAGAGATTGTATTGAAAATTATTCGACGGTGTAGGGAAAAGTAGGGATTTTCTTTGTGTACTGTAGGGATTTTTCTGTATTTTCTGTACCATCACTGATGCAAGGATGAAGGCATCATGTTGCAACAAAAGGGTCGCATTTAGGTACTTGATGGTTGGAATTGTACTTGACTAATAAGAGCAAGAATATCTCTTATTCGTAAGATTTACATGTGGCTATAACATTTTAAATTGATTGGCATAGAAGTATATTCTAGGCGAGAAGTTTTCGCGGTATGTCAATTTATACTTAAACCGTCTTTTAAGCGAGTAATGAAGTAACCACCTGTCAGGTTTATTTTTGATATGTTCCCATTGACTCATTACAATTTTTAACATTCTCCATTACGTAGTAAGAGAAAGATGTTAATCAATTCTGACATTACGATGATAGAGGAAATAAAATAAAGTGGATCCCAAATTCTGTCCGTCTGTCTATCTGTCTATCTGTCCGTATGTCCGACAGGTCTATAGCCTCAACAGCTGTTGCCCGGATTTTCCAATTTGGAGTTTGGGGGCTTACAGTTCGGGGAGGTTTTTTTTTTGCGAGGTAACATCGATATACATAAATGGTAGTTCCCGCATATAAAATGTCCATACCAGGATGATTTGTTCGAAAACTTCTCTAACGATTTCAACCAAAATTAATACTTGAGCTGAAGTAGATGAGGTTAACATGACTGCGTACTCAGTTTTTCGCTAAAAAATCGAATAACAGTAGTTTTAAAATTTGGACATAAATCTCGAAAACGATCCGTACGATTGTAATAATTCATTCATTCATTTCTTTTTTTTTAAGAGAAACTGTACAAACTTAAGCTAAATAAAGTCAAGCAATCAATCAATAAGGTAATATGATCATTTCTAACTTAAAAGCAACCTTAGTTTTTCTCTGTGTTATCATAAAATGGATTTTTGAATATAAAAAGTCAATTTTTAAAAATGTTGTTTTCTTTAGTTTTTAGCTTTCAGTTAAAAATGGCAATAACGATATTTACTAAAATACAACCTTAGAGTAATATGGATATTTTCAAAATGATTGCGTCTTTAATTTTCATTTCGAATTACCGAAAACGCTAATTTTAAGAACTGCTCATATCTCGAAACTTTAAAAACCAAGTAATGCTGACATCCCGAACAATAACTTCTATTCAACTTTCAGCTAAATATTTAGTTAAGCAATAGTATTTTTCAAACTAAACGTTGCTATCCAGCTAAAAATTTAATTGTTGTAGGAGATATCAATATTGATATTCTAAATGAATGTTACATTGAAACTGAAAGCTACTTGTTTGCTATGGCCTCGAATGGTCTCAAAAGTTTGATAAACGAGCCTACCCGTTTGACCGATTCCTCTTCGAGTTGTATTGACCACATTTTTTTTAGAGCTCAAAGGAACAATAAAAATATTTTTAGTGGCCAAACTCACGATTTGAAGCTGACAGATCACTGCATGGTTACCCTTAATTACTCTGCTGTTTACAATCGTCCTGAAAACCTTAAATCCGCAACCGCTAAAGTAAAACATTATATAGACTATATGATGCTAAAAGAATTGTTAATCTTTGAAGGTTGGGAAACAGTTTATTCCGAAAGTAGTCCTTCTATTGCTTTTGACCTATTTATGGACACTTTTCAAAAACACATTAAAAGTAGTTCCTACCAGAAAAACCTGTCGTGTAAAAAGAAACATTTAAAACCATGGATGAATAATAATCTCCTTAATAAGATTGCAAAAAAGAAAAAGTTGAGCTTAAAATGCAAGAAACATAAAAATAATAAAAAACTTAAGAAACATTACGAAACTTTTTGTAAATCCTTAAACAAAGAGATTGAAGATACTCGCAATAATTTCTACGGTGATATGTTTGCTAGAGCTGAAGGTAATGTACGCGAAGAATGGCGAGTAGTTGATAACATCTTGGGAAAGGAAAGGAATTCTGTTAAACTTGATACTATTGAAGATGAGGGCAAAATTGAAAACGATTTAGGCAGAATTGCAAATAAATTTAATGAGTATTTTACCGAAATTTCTGAAAAATTGAACACAGATGTCGAACCTTGCATAAATTGCAATTGTTCCTCTTCTTCAGGCATTTTTGTGGATGATGTTCAATCAAACAGTTTTGTGTTTGATGTTATTACACCCATAGAAGTTCACAATGCTATTTCGCACCTAAAAAACAAAACTTCTTGTACAAGTGATGGTGTTTCAAGCAGTTTATTAAAAAATGTTTCCTGGTATGTGGTTGATATATTGTCCTTCCTCTTTAATAAAAGTGTAAATAAAGGTTGTTTTCCTGACCATCTAAAAAGCGCTGAAGTTCTTCCCCTTTTCAAAAAAGGGAATAGAAAAAATGTTTCGAATTACAGGCCAATATCACTACTTTCGACCTTTTCCAAAATTTTTGAGAAGTTAATCAAGGTTCGAATTGTCTCATTTTTGAATAAGTATAACTTCTTTTGTAACAATCAATTTGGTTTTAGAGCTGGTTTGTCAACTGAGGATGCCATCTTACGGGTGTGTAGTCAGCTTTACAGAAGTTTAAATAACAACAAATCAACTATTGGACTATTTATTGATATGACAAAAGCGTTTGATCTGGTCAACCACGATATTTTGCTAGCTAAACTCTATAAAGTTGGTTTTCGTGGTAACATTTTCAATTGGCTGAATTCGTATTTAAGGAATAGAACACAAAGTGTTATTATTGAAGGGATCTCAAGTGAACCAAGACAATTAAAGAATGGTGTTCCTCAGGGATCTGTTCTTGGCCCTCTGTTTTTCTTGGTATACATAAATTCTATTTTCAAACTCAAGTTAAATGGTACTTCAACTGCTTTTGCGGATGACATTGTTTTTACGTATGAATCTGATACTATTTTCGAAAGTATAGTAAAGATAAATGAAGATCTTGAAATCTTACGATTGTGGTTTACTTATCATAAATTGATCATCAGCGAGAAAACTAAATTGATGTGTTTTAAGGTATCTGAAAATAGACTAAATGATTTTGATTTGTGGTTTCACGCTCACGATTGTAAACAGTTTTCCTTACCTATACATAAGTGTGGAAAGGGTAATTTTGTAGGTGGTGCGCATTGCACTGAACATTGTATCAAAATCGAATCGGTTGAACATTTTAAATATTTAGGTGTAGTAATTGATTTCAATTTAAATTGGAAAAAACATATTCAAACGATTAAAAATTATTTGTTATTGGTCTCACGTAAAATGTATTTGTTAAAGCCTTTTTGTTCTCAGAAAGTTTTAACAATTATTTACTATGGCCTTGCCCACTCGAGGTTGCAATACGGCATAGCAAGCTGGGGAGGTTCGTATACCAATACTATGAGACCCTTATTAACTGCACAAAAACATTTAATACGAATTATTTTAAATCAAAATCGTCTAGCTCGAAGTTGGCCTTTATTCAAAAAATTGCATATTCTGCCAATCAGGCATTTATATGTTTTTAAAGTTTTAAAAGAATTCTTTAAGAAGAGCGGAAATATTCCTAGTAGGAATATTCAAATGTACAATCTACGTGTAAACAATATGAACTTAGTAAGTGTACCTTTCGCACATAAAACACATTTTACACATTTTTACACATATACTGCTCCAAATTTATTTAATAAATTGCCTTTTTTTATAAGAGATACGCTACGTTTTTCACATTTCATCAATAAGGTCACAGACTGGTTATTCACGTTAAGCTATGATTTTATTGAATCCTTTGTTTAAATCATTTATTTTCATCAACAACACAAATTTTATGAATTGTTACGTTAATATCAATTAATTTTTTTACTTTTTTCCCCCTTTGCTTCATCTTATTTTATAATATGAATTAAATTATTGTTTGATTGTCACCTCACATCAAAAATAAAATAGAAATATTAATCTTGATGCGTCATTCACCACTAACTTCTAAGTTAAAGAATGAACACGAATATTCAATAATCAATGTTAAATAGTTCTAAGCTTATGATATATGATATGAATAAATAAATATGAAAATGAAAAAAAAAAAATGAAAAAATATATTTGGTACCTACTCTTCTGTCTGCCAAATTACAAAATACAAAAACCGCTCTAACGATTTTGATCTAACTAGAACTTGCGAAAATTGCCTGTTACTGAGAGCTAGAACTTATAAAAACTCACATTGTTATTTGATATAATGTACCTACTGCCATATCGAATGAATAACCTAAAAGTGAATTTTCATTAACAGTGCCTACTCATACATCTTATGTCCAGTTGCTTCTGATTTTTTTACCTACCTACCAATTGACTCAACAAACTTTTGATGAACGAGAAAGTTTCGTGCGATCCAGTTGTGCACTTTATTTTTAGACTGAACGCTATTCGTCCGATTCGCCAAACTAGTCTTTGGTTTTAAAGGAAAACGCAGGACATACTCCCATCTTAACATTTTGTCCGCAGATGATTCGCAAAGAGAGAAGCTACGTCTGGGCAATTCGTTGGCTCTCTTGTTCCTTATGTCCATATGGGCAGGAACTCAGGCGGTAGTTATCTCTATCAAACGGAAAATGACTGTCAACTAAATTCTGCTCGGATTGTGGGGTTGTCTTAGTTTAAAATGTCAAAAATAGGCTTAAAATTTCAAGGTTCCCATGATTTTCAAGGATATTCGTTCGCTATTCATCTCATTAAAAGTCATAAGATGAAAGAAAAAAAAATATTAGAAAGTAACAAGCTAGAATTATTCAATCCTGTACCAAGTATGTTGATAAAAATGATCCATGATATTTTTTGCTCACTGTTTCTGTGAATTTGAAGTTTATTCATAGAAAAAAATCAAAAAGACTGCTGTTCCCACTGTACTATCTGTATTAGCCTAAACTGCCAATAGAAATAATAACACAACAGGTTTAATATTTGTCTATCACACTTTATTGGTCCAGAGAACCTTACACTTGTACCACCTAATACTGACTGCCCACGACCTCGAATGTGCAAGCTATAGATGAGAGAGCGAGAGTGTACAGTACACCTACATAGCTCAGAGCTGGCCGCTCGCGGGCCGCCAGTCGCCACACTATCCATAGAAAATTGAGGGAGCTTCTCCTTCTCCTTCAGAGGACACTTTTCGAAATGCGTAAAAAAGTCTAGAATGCATGCCTGCTTCAATAGTAAAGGTAAAGGTGAATCGGTTCTGGGTTAGTCAATGTGGAGTGGACCTGTAGACGATTTGTCTTCGTGTAGACGAAGGATAAGCGAAGATGTCTAAAGTCCGACCCCAGCTTTTAATCTCTAACATCCCATCTAAAACAAGAGAATTTAGCGGGCAGAAACGAATGAGACCTATGGCTTACACAGAGTCTGTATTGTTGCTTCTATCCATATATGGTGTGTTCTGCAACAATTTCCTTTCTGACTTGTGTAGCAGGAACATAAAATTATCTTATACATATACTAAGCCTTGGTTCCCGTTTACCGTTGCTAAAATATTCTTTTGACATAATCACCAAACCTACATCAAGTCCACCGTTCCAATATTCCCTTATCGGTCAGACTAACAGACCTTCAATTCCACATCTTCGCTGCTAAAAGTACCCATTTGCAGTATCGCACGCACATCAATTTCAACTTTATAGCACGTCAGCTTTAACACGAGCAGAAGTACTCCACCCAAATGAATGGAAACAACATTTTCCCGTGAAAAAGTTCTCAATTTGAATACTGTTAGGCTTCAGCAATCATTGACCTCGGGGCCAAGCACGTTGCTATAAGATACCGTACGTCCGTACCCCACGTCCAAAATCAGAGGAAATTGCTATCATTTGTAATCTCGCCTCTAGGGCGGTTGCCATCACAATAGCTTAAAGTTTCTATTTGCAATTTAGCACCCACATTCTTTAGCCATTAACTCCCACTTTCGATATTCCTTTTTGCCACCAACACAAAAGAAAAAAAATCCTCCATCAGATTATTGCTGTGCTCATAAACTTTGCAGCAAAATTTCAAACATGTCAATAACGGTTTGCCTCGATCAGAATAATGTTGAAAAATTATACAATCTCCAACAGAGCTCGGTGTAAATTGGATAAATTTTAAATATAACACACCAAGTGATTGATGAGACGATAACCACAACCATACGGCTTTTGGACATGTGTGGTTATCGAAATCGAAATCGAAATCGAAATAGAAATCAGTACGGTGGATATGTTGCACCTTGCACGCTCAATCTTCAAAGGATTGACTCTTGAAACTCAATCAAATGAATTCAATTTTGCAGCTGTTAATGATGAGTTATAAAAAAGGGTGCGTCGAAAGTAAAAGCAATAAATTCGAAGTTATGACAAGTCCAAACAAAAAATTCGTCTAGATTAATGGGGTTCAAACTTCATCCAAGTGACGCTGTGAATAATTTAAAAAGGTCTGCCCCCCGTTTTCTATTTACCGATGATTCTATGTTTGATATTGCAGGCATGTATTTTATTCTGAGAATCTACCACATGAGCGGTTGGATATTACGCTTTCTTGTGAACCGCAATCAAAACAGTGATATACGGTGATAGGTTGTGAATTTATCTGTCAAGATGGGCTATACGTGTAATACAGTGACTGAGCAATTTATTTGCTGAATTAGTGGCATATTCGCATAAACATGGTATTTCAGGACGACAGACCCGTTTTTATGTCCCAATTTAAAGGTTAAATACAAATCCCTTTAGGTTAATTTTTTTCCGCCCTGTAGAAATCAAGTGTAGGTTTAAGCTTTTGAATATTTAATGAAAATTACCTTTATCACAAAGTTTATCATATGGGCGAGACGGATCTATTTGTGTATGCGTGATGAGAATAATTTTCCGTCTACAAATAGACTATCGACCTGGAAAAGTTAAAGCGGTAGGTATGTACTTGAGTTACGACATCGAATTGTGCCGACTGGTGCTGGTAGAGGAAATCCATGATTGTATTAATGGATTTATTAATCACAGGTATTATAAAGATGATGAAAGTGGCATTTTAAACATCCTAAGGAATACTTTAGTTTGGAAATAAGAACTCACGTATACGAATGATTTTTAGATAAGCTACTGTCTTGCTTCGCTGTATTTTTAAATTAGTTGTGGAAAGGCAGAAATGTAGTTCAAACTTGGCCCAGCACAGCACTTTTATTTTATCAATTAAAATAGGACTAACGTTGCGTTGATGTTTCTACATTGCCACAACAGCAAGTATATGAGGCTTTCCCCTTAAATTTATGGACTTCTTTGGTCGACGGGGAAAATCTATGTTTTTTTTAGATTCGATTTTATTTATTTGTATTTCGTTATAATATCCTTTTTGGTTACCTTAAATTGCGCTTCCACAGAATTTATAGCCATTCTGCAAAGGTAAGATATGCTGAGCAATATAAACTTAAGAATGGGGTAGCGTAGACAACTAAATGATTCAAAATTAAGCGTAACAATCAAGGGTGACAAAAATGTGTGTGTGTGTTATTTTAAAATACTGTTAAATAGACGATTATTTGTTCTAATATCTTTTGACTATTTTCGTTTAAAAAAACAAGTCTTTCAAAAAAAGCTATGCAAGTTTCAATAGGAAAGAGTTATTATTTTTTTTTTTTTTTTTTTTTAATTTCCCCAAATATGTTTCGGGATTTAAGCATCAACTTCATCTGTAATTTTTGTAAGAAAACATTTTATCAAAGTTGCGTAGGTACAACTTTTGCATTCGGAAAACCAAACCTACATGTCCGCGTTTTAAATTCAAAATTCCTTCGTTAAAGTCGTACATAAAACATGTTAAAAAATAATTACAAAAAAGGTTTTTTTTTTTAATAGCCAAATCTTTGGGGAAATATCTTTTCCGTCTGGCAACGCTGCTGTAGGCAATCAAGAGAGTTAGGTAGTTAGTTTAGTTAGTTAATTAGATAGTGGTCAAAATAAAAAAATCATTACAGATGCTAAATCTGTGAAACTTGATTCTCAAAAACAAGTTTGCTGAATAAATGCGTATAGAAATTTAATTATACAAAAGTTCACCCACTGGTAGAGATTCTACCTTATTGTTGCAATAAAAAAAAAGAAAAAAAAATCCCCGTGCAAAATGTAGGAAAGTTCATTTTTACGAACTTTCCAATTTCCTTATAAAATTTTCCAGTTGTATCGCCGTATGAATCTTTCTTAGGCGTAGAAAACATAAACAAAGAAAAAAGGTAGCTCAAATCGGACGATCCGTTCTCTAGTTACGGGCGGTCTTACAGATGCAACTTTGTTTTATATATTTATAAATATTTAATTACAAATATTTTTGTTAGGAAGTAATTCCAACTCTAGAAAGATGTTCCCAAATAATTTAGCAGAGTTCAATGTTCAATGCCAAGTCTCCGGAACGGTCTTTAATTTCGAGTATTTTCTATTTTGCGGACTTGGAATAAGCCTTTAAATTCAAGTCAGACATTCTAACTGTTTTTTTGTTTGAAATTCTAAGGCAATCCAAATCTCCTTTCACCCTTACTGAGCCTACTTATTCAGTACGCTACTTGTGGAAGAACTATTCGCATGGCAGCTGAGAGGCCATGAAGTTCAATAATTCGATTTCCAACATTTCGCCATACCAACAACAGTGCTCAAAGGGCGAGAAGAGTGTTACAAATCCACACTTAAATCATCTACCTTGCATCGGTTCTTTGGTGAAACTACCTCTTAGATAAATATGTCTGTTAAATGTTGGTTTTGCTAAAGTTTATAAATAATTCAATTTATTCAACAAACTGTATACATTTTGGCTGCATCGAGATGGATCTAAGATGCTTTGATGAACCATCGTCTCGTTGATAATCAGGGGTACTAAATATTTCCTGATTTAAGAAGATTGGTACTGAAGAGTTTTCAAAACAGCCGCTTAAATCATGCTCTATCCCTTAACGCCTTGCATATTATGCGACACGTTCAAAAATGTATTCGGAGACTGAAAGATGATAGAAGTTAGACTCCAAGAAGCTTATTTAATATATAAATTGGGGATCTTCCTGTTCACCCTTCGTAATGAGTATTCACTGGTAAATAAAGTACACGACTGGGTCGTACGAAACTTTCTCGTTCATCAAAAGTTTGGTTGACTGTTTTCTTATTTTATTAGATAGGTTAGGTAGGTAAAGATCTGAGAAGATATAGAATAATAATCGATAAAAGAAACGGTTCATAAAATATAGAAAATGAATGCTGTCAAGTAAAATGTGATATGGCACTATGTACTTGTACATATCAAATAACAATGTAAGATTTTAAAAGTTGAAGCTCTCAGTAACAGGCCATTGTCGCAAGTTCTGGTTAGAGAGTTATAAGCGCCTACTGCACTATTTTAAAGGTCTCACATTTTACAAGTTTTTGAGTACGCGTACAATCGTAAAACGTCTCTAAATTGTTCCGAAAAAGAGGTTTCACGTAGTCTTGTGAGGTCTTCCAGGTAATATCTTTCACAAGAACTATGTTTTCATTTATCGCCTCCAAATGCAATGCCACATAGCGCTGCACTGCTTAATGTGCCATTTATTAGATCTCTTGCCTTTTGTGAACATTCGGGTTCAACGCAAGCTGCGACTTTATCCCTAGAAGGGATGTCCAGGGATCCTTGGCTCTCCGTGGCTCTCCGCGGACTAAGCCTTTTTCGAAATCAAACCTCCGCAAATGTATTTTTCATGTCAGTCCAATGGATGAATAATCAAACTTACCCAATGTCATCTCGAACAGGGTGGTAGGAAAAATATTGAATAATAATGGATAGAACATCTTTTGATAAAGCACTTGTTCGCTTTTCACTATGTTATGCTATTGTTCGCCCATTCACTGGGACAACATGTCAATTAATTCCAATTATCGGATAAAGAGCTGCCTATACAGCCGCATAATGTCAAGTTATCTTACAGAATCTCCCCCTCTTGAAAAAAAAGAAGAACAAATCCTGTGAAAAGATTTTTTTTTTTTTTTGTGACATTCGAGCATGATAAATGAATGAGCTAATTAATCTTTCGAAAGCCAGAAAGCGCTTGACATTGACAACTGAATGGCTACTTAAGATTTCTTTTCAACAAACCCAGTCCACCGCTTGTCCATATTGTTACTTGAGAAGTTTGCCAATTTAATCTCAAGTCGGAGAATTTACTTATACAAATAAATAAGGACTTCATTATCCGTCTATTCCACAAGTGTTTGCAATTATGGTCAAATATCCGATTTCAATAGGGAGGATCAGAATAAAGTTGAACTATTATTTCCTTTTATTTGCAGATTTTCCTTGTATCCCTTTTGTTACCTAAGTACGATGTCACGTGCACCGAAAAGAAGATGTCCCTTCCAGCGTAAACTGTAATATCTAGAAATTGTGAATTTATTGCTAAAAAGAAATCCCATTTCTATTTACTTAAGCAGTAATTTAATACAACAGAAATAATCCCATAAATAAGCCAATACTATGTCCTTATGAGGATGTGAAGAGGAAACAAATGTGTTTATGTTATCCGTTTGGTATTGGCGGGTGAATTAATATCCTTCCGCCTGTGTGACTCATAAATATTGTTGAGCTCCATTTTATTCTCTTATGAAATTATAGAAATAAAAAGTAGCATGCGAATGGTTCGGAAGTAAAATTTATCCCATCATACAATTCAGGTTTGCGGCATACCTATTAAAGTTTAATTTATTCACTCGCATGCTCTTGAATGACAGTTGAAAGTTTAACTTGTTGCAGTGCATTATTGCATATATTAAATTGGGCATGCAATATAATTTCGCTTCAGGCTTGTGCTGATTCTTTTTGATGAACGATATTAAATAAATAAATAAAATGTTGGCGCAACAGGTTCGTATATAACGATTAATGGTGATGAATGAAATTAAGTTTTATAAAAATTATACTCCCTTTTTCGTAAAGCTCATTTTTGGGAGAGGTTTGGCGCAAGGCTAAGTTAGGAAGAAAAGAGATCCCGATTTAACTTCTTTTTCCTCTATTCCACGGTACAGGCAGTCCCTGGTTCTAATATTCAAGCTCCCTTCCAATGGTGGCCAAAACAATTTCTAATGCAAATTGAGATAAACTACGCTAAGAGAAGACAGAGGGTATCGTCGGGGATAGACTGTTTCGGGCACCCTTCACCTATCCAAAAAAAAAGTCATCACAAACTTACACGCTGCAAAAAAAAAGCTCCCACTAGTACAGCCGATCTAGAAATTACTGTTCCCTTACTCATGTGGTATCATAAGGGACGTTATAATCTGTTCCAAGTGAGTATCCCTAGCCTATCCTTAGCTTAAAGTTGTGTTCTGATTTCTTTAAAACAATCCACCTAGTTTCATCTACCTCCATAAGTATAGATCCACGATTGTAACCAGCCCCTCCAAGGCTTGGCTCATTATATTTATATAAGAAATCGTGAAAACCGCATCTTAATCCGTTCAGTGGTTCTCGAGATGAGCACAATCATATATGTAAACCCACTCAAGAGAGCAGAATGTTGAAACTGTAAAAAACTGAGAGTGCGCTAGTTACCACACATCAGAAGTAAAACTTCGAAGCTATACATAAGTTTAACATATTGATAATATTTTATGCGTTTTCACAATATGTAAAGCATACAAAGGGACATTTTTTATTCTGCGTAACTAAAGGAATTCAATATGTAGTACCTACCTAGGACTTTACTTTCGATGCGCCTAATTAGGTGCTATAGAATATTAAATATTATTTAAGTAGATAGCTACACACAGTGACTCAGTGTTGTTTATTATACAAGACTACTTGAGCGAGTGGTTATATATACTTGTATATATATATATATTTTTTTTTTAATAAAAAGTCAGTATGTGGAATTAAATAATGCCTAAAAGGCACTAATGTCCACTTAGCGGAAAACGCGTCAGATCTAGCGGAATTTCGGGTCTGATAGCGCGTAAAAAATATATTTAGCGCGAAATGAAATATACCAGAAATTTCGTAGGTTTTTTGTTAATTTGCCCTTTGACAATCACAGAATGGTTCCATCCTCAAATGTGCACTAAATACATTTATTTTAATGACAGTGTACCTAAACCTACATAAGATTTATTTTTTTAAGCAGGCGAAATCGACAGCGAAGACGAAGACTGGATCTTTATGTCATATTTGAATGTGTCTATACCTACATATTTTTATTCTTTTTAAATGAAATATGTAAATATATACCTACATAACATAACATATGTATGAGAAAAAATTATCTTCTCTACACTCTCAAGAAACATAATATATTTAGCAAAACAAAAATGTAGCGCAAGTTTGCGAAATCTAGCGCTTTTTTGTTGGTTTTTCAAGTAATTTCAGCGCAGAACTGTACCTCACGGTTGGCAGCACTGCTAAAATCCATGAAAAAGCCTTAGTTGGCATCGCCCCACACATCACACATATTCTTTAATGCTTGTAGTGATGTGCGCCTACCACCCCCAAAGCACAGCATTTATATGGAAATTTTCCGATTTAGCAATTTGACCAACTGCGATTTGATTTAAGCTCAAAATACTAGCGGAAGTATTGGCTATAAGGAATTAGAATGTTAGATAAACGCTTTTTCGTATTGATTTGAGATTTAAATAAAGAAACTCATAATGCTAAAAGAATTCTACCCCCAGCCCACCAGGTCAACCACGTTTCCGTACAATGCTATTACTATGCTGCATGTATAATATATAGCTCTCCTGCTCTTTCTCAGTACGTTAAAAATTTTGCTTCTCTCTAGTAGATCAGGGACGTAGCTACTATCTGCCGTATCAATTGTCCCGTTGGCCCCCAACGTGCGTAAGCAAAAATTAATAAAAACTTCCCAAATTTGTTTTTATTTCAGAAATCACAAAAGTAAAAAAAAAAAAAAATTGCCAACACCCTACGTCGGTTATCGCTAGTGATGTGCCAAACCTTTAATTTTTCAAACCGAGTTAAACCGGTTTAGAATTGAAGCAAACCGAGTTGCAAGCCGAGTTGGAGTAAGAAAATAATTTGAGTTATTTTTCTTCCTGTTGTGGACAATAAACAAACAAAAAACCGTCACATGGTATCGCCACCGTCGCAATAAGAGATAAAGAAAGGATAAGATATTAGTAACTAAGGCCCAAAGACGTTTTTCCAAATTAAAACTGATAAAAAATTACCTAAGAACTTCAATGGGACATGGACGCCTGTCAGACCTGTCACTATTGTCCATAGAGGCAGAATTTTTAGAAAAACTTAAGTCATAATCAGCTATAAATGATTTAATAAATCAGTTTGCCGAAAAGAAGGCAAGGAGAGTGTATATTTAATTTGAATTGTTTGTAAAATTTTTGAAAAAGTGACAGATAGATAATTATGAACAATAATTATTAATATCAATAAAATCAATAAAATATTTGCATTACAAATTTTTTTAGTTTCTTTTGTGAGAAATCTTTACCCTTCCTAAGGGCCCCCAAGAAGGCACAATAGGCTCCTCTAAGAAGCCGCAGTGCCAGAGCTCATTGAAAGCTCTCCCGCGTCACAATCTAAGGGCCCCCAAACAAATATTTGTATACAGGGCAAGCTATGCCACTGAGACTGAAATTCTTCAAAACGTTACATGGTTATATGACCTTGAACTTTTACTGCCACCTAAAAAGTTTTACTTCACAAAGTAGCCCCACCTATCGGAGTTGATTTAAACTGCTCTCTTAATAGTATATAGAACAAATAATAGCCTTATTTTCATCGCAGTCCGTTGAGTGGTTGTTGAAAATCTTGTCCATGTTTATACGTACATAAGCACTTATTCATATAGATTTTATATGATCTAAAATTTATTTGTACACACTGTAAATACGAGTATTTTTAATAGCCTATAAACCGGTGCTACTAAAAATACTTCACTTGTAAGCATTTGTTGTTATGGATTTAAATGAAAACTCGTAAAATTGCTGCCGACTACCTCTAGCGCCTGAGGTAATTATAATTTGTTTAAAAACACATGTTGTTTCTATAGAATAGTTAAAAAATACAGATAGTTTTAAAAAAAAGTGCAAATAGCTTGTAGAACTAAAAGGTTGAGTTGCGTAAGTTATAAATAAAAAATACGGTTAAAGACAGAGTTGTGCTTGAATTATATTGAAAGTAAAACCAGTACTTAAATATTTGTTAGCTATGGCACCAGTTAGCCACCAGCTTGAACTTCTTACAAACTTTAAACGAAAATATTAAAACTACCAAAAATGTTCCTTCGAGACGCATTTTAAGTTGGGTAAGTTACATTTTTGTTTCACATAAAAAAAAAAACTAAATTATTGGTCATTGATAGGACACCCCACCAGTTATAAGCGTCGGTCGGTCAGGTCTTGGTAGCACTCATTAATGTTGGCGAGACCGGCCCCTCCCAAAGACCCCCTAATATACACCAAACTAACTTACGAACTAGCTTAAAACTAAGGAGGAATGTTACCTAGGTAATGCACCGACCCGGGAGAGCGTGTCTGCCACCAAAACTCGGTGAACTGTTTTCCGGTATCGACGCTATCCCTATCCGCAATCGCGGTATTAAAACGGAGGAGCTCTTGAGCATTCGCGACTTACCCGTCGTGGATGAGCCGCTTATCCCTCGCGCCGCGGAGGCTGTGGTACAATACCGGCACACCATCTTTTGTCTGGACTAACCCTTTCATGTCTACATGAAGTATTGCCTCAGGCGGAATAAAGCCAGACCGAAGCGTACTCTCGTGATACATTAAATTGGGGTAGTAAGCCAGTGAGATAGTCCAACACACTAACCACTAAGCCACTGCGCCTACAGAACTTAACATGCGGACCAGTATCTCATTTTCATTTCATCGCTAACGGCTAACTAATTTATAAGATATAAAAGTTTAACTTTTTTTTTTGCCAGATGCTTCTGTCGGTTTTCCATGGTACATACAATTTTTCCACGCAAACTTTTCAGTTTTAAATCTCCGCTAGCAGGTGTCTTTCACGGATGAATGTTTTGCACATTGGCTATTGTGGTAAATTGTAATCGTGGGTCTCTTTGTTTTTGTTCGTTTGTCGCTTCCTTTTTTGGCAACATTATAAGAATGAGTAATAACAAAAGATTAGACCTTGAGTATATAGAATTTTCTTAAAATCTTCCAAAGAGTTTATTTTAGACGGTCATTTGTTTTTTACATGAATATAAAACGACATGACATTGTGGAAAAAATGTCTTTTGCTTAGGAATACGACTTTTTGTCTCCTGCACAAAAAAATATAGCGCAGAGTTTTTGTTTATGTTTATGTATACGTAGAACACAAAGTAATTACAGAAACGCACTAATCAGTGGCTGATGTGACTAGTTTCGGACAAAAGCAAGGAATTTACCACAATGAGATATTTTGTTGGTTAATTTTTATATAAATTCTCGTTGGCACTAACTTGTTAGTAAAAAACAAATATTGTCGACCGACAGCTCATATAGGAGCAGTTTATTGAAACCATCCGTATATACGACATTTTTGTCCGGTAAAAATTGTAGAGTTTCATAATTCTATTCCTTTCGAAATATGGAGTTAAATAGAGAAGCTTCTTCCGAACAGAGCTCCTGAATTATTTCCGCTTGAATTTTTAAATTCCATTAAAATTTCTAATCCAATGAAGTCAATTGGTTGCTATCACAATGAAGAGTTGGGCTTCTTGGGCTTCTGTATTCGTTTTTTCTTGTGGTCTACCTTTCTTCTTGGAGGAAGTAATCCTTTCATCACAAGACAGAATTACTAACTATACAAGTACGAGTACAACAGAGTAACGTGTCTGAACTAAAAAATTCAACTTAATCTCCTCTGTTTAATTTGAAATGAAAACGATGTTAAAAGGAAAATTCCCACGGAGTGCAGTCTCTTGCGGAAAACCTCAAAATTGCTCGTATAGAGGGGGCGGTTAAAAACCCTGCCACCTTGTAACAATGATAACCATCCGCATTGAAACGCGTCAGCCTGTGTTTAAAATACAGAAAACCTGACGTGGTTGAGTGCAATAAAGTTCAATTAAGTAAGCAATTCACAATATGAAATCCCCATCGATTTATGATTAAAAAGAAATTACGAACAGCGTCGCTGCACATTTTCTTTGCAAGCTACTTGCACTGCACCACTGTCCACTTTTCTGGTTCGCTATCCTTCCATTATATGGCGCACTTTGCCATTTTTGCCAATAGATTCCGAACTCAAAGTAAAGAGGGAAACGTAAAGAGAGAGAGAGAGCCAGAGCCAGACGGTGGTGCTGGCGGTGAACGGTGAAACCAGTGTTGTTATATCGTGGGATTTATCCCTTATCGTGGGAATTTCGATGTCCGAAAAGCCTTTCGTGGGATAAAGGGAAAAGGCACCAAATCGTGGGATTTCGAGGAATCTAACAAAAAACATTAAAACTATAAATTTTTGCTGAAATTTCACGAAAACTCCTACATTTCACGATGAGTATTAACTCACTGAATGTGCATAAAAAACTACTTATATAAATTGTCTCTTCTCAACATTTCCTAGTACCAAAAAATAATCGTAATAATGTTACAAACTGTGATTTTTATACTAAAAGTTAATTAACCGTGATTTTCTTTCCTTGTATAACAATGTTTTCTTCTAAAAACTGGATTTTGAGGCGAAAAAGTGTCGTGGGATTTTGAGTACAGTGAAAAGGGAAAAATTACCACGCTTCGTGGGATAAATGAAGAGAGAGTGCTAACAACACTGGGTGAAACCATCTTCTTCTGAGCTATTTCATTGATTGTGCGTTTACTTTACACTCTTCGGTCTATGGTGTATGGTCTGGTCGTGTCTAGTACTATAGTACCGCCATACTAGTACAAACAAAACCCCCACTTCGGAGGTTATGTAAAAAGCGGTTCATCGCAAATAAAATCGATGCCTTTCGCGTGTTAGGTTAGCTGGTGGTATACTCAAGGTGCTGCACTGGTAGTCGGCATTGAGGTGGGCGTCACACCCCGGAAATATTACCAGCGAAATACACAAATTAATCTCTGGGCTGACGACGATCGACCATCATTTATATACCGATACCGACCCAAACAGTGGGGTGGCATATTTCGCGAAGAAAAAAACAACTGCACAGTCGATATGTCACTTGGCATGGGTTAAAAAAAAAAAACCCTCCATATTGCGATTCCAACCTGGTGGCCAAATATTTGTACAATTCCGTGGCAGTGTAGTAAAATCAATGGAAATTGCCTCACTTCGAGCAACCGAACAACTTGTATTTTGTTTGTTTGGGCTTCAAGGTTCAAGATTGGGTCGCCTTCACTGCCTCGACTGCACCTGGCAATCGACGGTTTATTGACATGTTCCTCATAAACATTCTACAGGTTGAAAATAAACATTTCGTTGCTTGCACGACAGGCAGGCGAACCATCAACGAGCGAATGTTCAGTTTGATTTCATTTCCTTGAAATTTTATCTAAATTAGGTCTGCCTCTCTTTTTTCTCGTTCCGATTGTTTGTGCATTGTATTGCAATATAAGCAGCGTTGCCAACGCTAAATGCCTAACTTGAAAATAAGATGCCTTTTTCAATAAAATAATGCTTATAATATTTTTTTTAGGTAAAGTGAAACAAATCAATCAAAAATTAAACACTAACTTTTATTTCCAAAAAAAAACTTGAATCATTTAAATCATCCATTTTAGAGTGATAATCTGTTGAACAGAGTTCTATATTTAAAGATAAAATAATAAAATGAGTTAATAATCTACTTACTTTCTATATTTAACAATAAACTCTTTATGGAATACAAAAGCAAAAAAACAAACGTTGAAGCAAAGTAACGGAAAAAAAAAAACAAACAACAAACACCTTTCATTTTTTTTTCCAATTCCATTCCTTACTTACTGGAAGTGGAAGCTGGAAGCTGTTTTTAAAGAATGACAGATAAAGTGTTCAGAAAATAGACAGAATTTGAAGATGGAAATACATTATTTAAGACCGAGGTTACATATAAAATTCTTTTTTGCCAAGATTTTTTTAAGAATGTTTTAAAATATAAAAATAGGTATTTGAAATAAAAAAAATCTTTTTGGAAAAAAAAATAAACCTTACAGCCTTAGCTAGTGAAATAATGCTTAAAAGGCATGAAAAAGCCTTAGTCGGCATCGCTGAATATAAGACTGTCGATTATATAGTCGGATGGCGGTATAGAGAGGACTCATTAATTCAATTCCAGACTTTTCCGAATGGAATAGGAGATGAAGGATGAAGATAAGAGTGGTGCACGAGGTATAGTTGAGTAATGAAAAGGTATACCTATTGTGCAGTTTATGGCACTTGAATTCTGCACAGGCAGACAAGTTCAAAACAAAAATACCAGTAGGTACCGTGTAATTTTGTTAGATTTAATTTACAATTTACGAGTTCATTTATCTTAAACAACAATTCATGAGGGCAAATAGTAGGAACCTATTGTTACGTGCTCGGATATACTAATAGTCACGATGATTTTCCAGGGTATTCATAAATAATTTGAGCTTGTCAGTATCGTAAATTATCGTTCCGTAATTGGTGAATTAAATGTTGGCCCTAGGTGTGGACTGTGGAGTTGCTTTCGCTTTTATATGATGCTTTTATTAAGTAAGGCTTCATTTTAGAAGGATGCAACCAGCATAACATAGTCTGTTTAAATTATAATTATACGGACGTTCCCGTACATGTCTGTTGGGCAAAATGAGTCCACATAATAAAGATAAATGTTTTCGCACTGAGTTATATTACTTATATCCTTTGGACAATCCCCTTCAGCGGAGTACCTACATCGCACATGCGCTATTCTGCTTAGGTATTTAATAAAGTGTGGAGAAAATGTAGTTGTAGATGCATAGAAAAAGACTTTAACACTTCAAATAAAGAGCCTGTGTTTTGATTTTAAGACTAGAAGTCGAAATTTACATTTACATTGACGATTTAAAAAATCTACAGACGTTTTACGGAACTAAAAACACTAAACTTCTAAGTCCCGACGAATAATAACGATTGTATAAGCATATTCTTGATATTTCTGCAGGCGATTTCAAATACATTTATAGGTACGCAAATGTCACTAATCTGACCCTGTAAAAAATTAAAATATTCTTTTATACCTTTTGCGTCCTGTAATATATCGTTAACTTTATTTTGAAGGTATAATTTTGGCAGAAGAGGCCTACAGAACAAACGGCTTTCTCGGATTTCGTTCAAACTTCGGATTTGGAGCTTGGGGCTTACAATTCGTTCGGCCAATTTTTTTTTTTTTTGCAAGGTAGCCTCAATATTAATAGTAGGTACTTCTCATATAAATATATATTCAAGCTTAAGTAGCTGAGGTTAACATGGCTGCATACTCAGGTTTTTGCTAAAAAATCGAATAAAGGTATACTTTTGAAATTTGGACATATCTCGAAAACGGTCCAAACTAAACATTGCAATATTTGGTACTGTTTTGTTTTTCGTGCAAAACTTTACAGAAACTACTCTAACGATTTTGATTAAAATACATATAAAAGATAATATCAGTATTCTAAATAAGATCCCATACTTAGTTTTTCTCGAAATAAGAAGAATACATTTGGTCTGTCAGTGATAGGAAGATCATGCAATTTTCAGTTCACTTTTTCGAGATGATAATGGATGGGTTTGAAAATTTAAAACCTTTCTTTCGAACAGCGATTTGAACCTTTTCTTTTAGACTTGCCATCGATTGTTGATTTATTTGATTATATAAAAACGCAAGCTTATAATTGAAAAAGCTCTGATCTGTACCAAAGGCAAAGTCCTTGATCGAAGAATTTGGTTTGACAAATTTAGTAATTGGTTTTGGCTATCTTTTCATGGATGTAAAAATAGACAGCTGCGGGAAAAAAATATCCCCTAAGCTCCACCTTCCCATCGATTTTAAGACTACATGCAGCATCATTTATGGAGACGAGCTATATAAAGCTATACATTATTTTGATGCCATTGTGGTATTTTGGGAAACATATTCGATTTCAGTCCTTAACCCCTCACTATCGTAGGGATAACAAATAAACTTTTTATTCGCATTTCTCGAGTTTATGTCGAAGATTCGCTCCTGTAACTGTCAAACCAACTTTGAGGACACAATCAATCTTGCAAACCAATAAACTGCCAAAAATATAATCATTTCATGACTCAAATTGCAGTCAACAAACGTGCTTTGTCAGACCCTCTGCACCAGGATATACCATCTGAAATCGATGCTCTCTCTCCTAAATCATAGATTTCAATGTATGTAGAACACCCAACCCACATACTCCAACCAGCAGCTTTTTTCCATCGTGTGTACACAATTTATTGCTGTTCCAAATTACATCGTTAAACACACGTTGATGGAGCGAATTACAAAACAACAAACTTACCTGAAATTGTGGAGGCGATTGACCCTTCACATCATCTGCACGATGTACGTATCTACGTAATGTACACCGGATACTTCCAAAAGGGACATTAATAACGTGTAATGGCAAATATTTATATATAGCTGCTCGACTCGCCCATATATATATGACCAGCATAATGGGTGTAGGTAATCCAGCATGGCACAGTGCGATCACGTGAACATAAAACGTGACACGTGATACGTACTTGAAGCATGTGTGTGTCACTTGTTGTGCCCGTCGTTTATTTTTCTCTGCCGATGAATCGAGGTGTTAATCGATTAATTATAAACACGCGCGCACATCAGTGCTACCCAATTAGGTTTCAGAACAGATTTGATCGCTTTTATCCTCTCGGTACGGGGTGTTTGTTTGTTTGTTGTCATTAGTACCCACGCAAACATATGTTAACATAAAACTATTTTTATTCCCCAGTTTTCGTGTCTGTATACTGTGCTGTTCTGTTGGCTTGACGTAACTTTTATAATGCCCCCAATCGATGGCCTGCATGAGCATATTATTCCTTCAATGGCTTCCAAATCGCTAATTGATATGCTGTTACGGTTACGGTCTTGTTGCATTGCCTATGTTGTACTTCCGGAATCGGAAACTTTCCACTAAACACTCGACTCTCCGATGCGATTACACACTTTCCTGAAAACTTTAATTCAACGCGTACTAGATGGGGTGCGCGACAGATAAAAAAAACATGTCTTCAGCGGGGGTTCACCGGGAGGTGGTAGCAGAAGATGTAAATGTTTAGCTAAACCCGCTCGCTGACACCACGCACTGTTTATTCATTAAGTAGCCAAAGCCGAAGTGAGGCAGAGGGTGTAATCGATATCACACCTCGCCCGGCCAACCCAATAGCACCTCCCTGGTGGGCTGTTTGTTTTCAATTCCTTTTCATTTCGTTGATGTTAATTTTGCTTAGGCCATTTGTTTCGTTGGTTATTGCCCCAAAAATAGTATGTACGATGATAAAGCTGTTCACAGCGTGGCCATTAAGTTTTTCCTTACGTTGTTCGGTATCAGTGTTGTTGTATCATGGGATAAAAATCTGTCCTTGGGATAAAGGGAAAAATCCCCAAAATCGTGGTAATTTCAGGAATCTAACAAAAAACATTCAAACTTAAAATTTTAGCTGAAATTTCATCAAAACTCCTACATTTCACCATGATTATCAACACAATGAATGAACACAAAAAAACAGCTCAGTAAATCGGTTTTTATTTAAACTTTCTAGTAACAAAAATAATCCTGTAATTTTACAAACTGCGGTTTTTATACAAATTTTACTTTCAAAACTATATCTTGACGCTCTTGATGGATTTTAAAAGAAATTTGAAGACGCTGCAAAGGGAAGAATTACCACGCTTCGTGGGATAATAAAGAGAGAGTGCTATCAACACCGTTGCGTATCTTTATTCGCACAACGTATCGATACGTGTCTTACATTGTTGCAAAACAATTGCCGTTGACATTAAAGGACTGTCTTGAGGCGGTCTATAGTCCTGCCTGGGTAGGTATGAGAAACGCGGGTACGAATCGATTAATGGAGCACACCAATCACCCACGAGAGAAAGGCGAGTGCGAAATACCCAGGAAAACTAATTAGATATTTATGAATGAAAATATTGACGTTAGCTGATGTGCTGGCTAAAGAAAGTTGTTGCTGCCATGTTGATATTTTTCCCGGCAAGCAGATGATTTGCTACGCAAATAAGCTTTATTTTCGTTCATAATTAGTACATACTTTGATGAAGAGCTTGTTTATGTTGAAGTATTTATCTACTTGCAGTAATTAACGTCAAGGGCGCAACGGGGCATTCCCTTGATCAATGATTTCTAATGGTGAAGTGAAAGTGAACACTTGGCAACTGAAATTTAAGCAGGGCTCTTACTTTTTGGAATAGATGTTCGCAGATTTTGCCTTTGTTTTTGTTACTAAGTGGCTTACTTTGGAAAAGCCCTGATGTCCAAAGTCCTTAACAACTGTCCCGCCTCATTTACGTCAACCAGCTCTGCTTCTGTTCTTTCTTCTTCCATTGCAACGCTTTAGAAGACTAAGGCTGTCAGAGACGATAGGTGACCACCTTATTCATGTGTCACTTATTCATATGTTATTACAATGGACCTAGAACTTTGGTCAAAGTGTGTTTTTCAGGACTAGCGTTCCCAGACATTCCGGTTTGCCTGGCATGTCCCGGATTTAAGGCAGAACTTCGGTTATCCCGGGTTGGACTAAAATTTAGAAACAAAACAAACTACTGCAAGCAAACATCTTTTATTGTTCACAAATCACAATATACCCACTGCATTCTAAATTAACCTTTAGTCAATTTATTAAATTTTATTGGTTTTGGTTACGCAACTTAATATGATTTCTCTCTCATTTGTTTACCGCTAAGGGATTAATTCCACTTATTAGTCCGTATGATACTACATTTTTTTGCATATTTCAGACTTTTTAAATTAAACAGGAGTATTAGAAATTAAAACGTAAATTCCCGATAGGAGTGAGTGCGTTTTTTTGACATTTCAAGATTTTTCGAAAATAAATTCGTTTCTCTTTAAAAAAAAATGAGAGAAAAATTTGTCTCATATACGGGCTTAACAAATTCTCTTTAACATTTTTAATCAAGCACACCTAGCATTTAACAATGTAATTTTTCCAAATTGACAGCTGTCATTCAAATGAATAAAAATTATTTTTTAATTTCTCCCGGGAGAAATTTGGAAATCCCGAGTTTTTTTTTAAATATTTTAGCTATTTGTCCCGTCAAGTTGCTAGCAAAATCTGGCAACCCTATATCAGGACAGTAACCACACCTAATTTTACATGAAGATATCACCATCTTTATTGACAGCCGACTCAATTATAAAAAAAAAAAAAAAATAGATGGCGCAACAGGTCCGGAGGGACCCTAGGCCTAGCTTCTCACAACCATTCGTTTTGTGTGAGTTTTCATTTTTGGAACGAATGGAAGGGATCTACAATTTTATGCCGACTCCAAACGGCTAATTGAGAACCTCTTTCGAGACAGTCATACTCTCGGACCTTTGTCAGACGTTCGCGAAAGGTGGCGCAAAAAGCCCTAAGTTGGAATTTGCGTATTTACGGGATTCGAACCTGGGACCCCTCGCTTAGGAGTCCAACACACTAACCACTTAGCCACTGCGCCTGATGAATACAACTGACGTCATCAAGGTGAAGTTGGTCTTTCAAGAACTTCACTCGTATAAATCTGCCTTAGAAGAATATCTTTTAAATTGCAAAATTGCGGCTGGTAAAGCCAATTGTTCAATTTATCCTTCTGTTCTGCTCAATCGAGTGGCAAAACCTCATTGAAAATCACAAATCTTTCAATGCAAAACCCAACAGTGATTCATGAATACAGATATATGCACTGATGAATGTAGTAGATGCTAATCTTGGCCGAATTATTCCCGAAAAATGTAAATTGGAATGAATCACTGGTAAAAATTCATTACCCTAATTCCGACCGACAAAGTTGCGATCCACTTCTGTGTGGCAACTATGCAAATTCATTTTCATTTTACACCGCCCGACTCTAACGCAGCCAGTTTAGGTCTAGGTGTACCGTGAGAATAATTAACGAATTCATAGAACTTTTGAATATTTATTGTGTTGAAAGTGATAGAATCGCCAAAAAATATTCCTCAGGCGGAGACGTACTTCAGGAATGTTGGTAGCTACATACTTCGGATTAAAGCACTCATTCTTCGGATGACTGAATCGGAAGGGAACTCTTGTGTGTACTGTCTACCCTGAGTAGAATCTCCTTACCCATAGAAGCATCCAACGCGCTTGGTGGAGGTATTATCTCCAAAAGCTTATTTTCAAAGTTATTTGTCGGAAGCTGTGAATCATAATCATTTCACATAATAATGTAGGTAATTGAGATCTAACAGAACCTCCCTCGCAGTACGCTTTCATAACATATCTGAAAAAAAAAAACACAAATATACTTCTTCCTTTTATTTCTTGAAGCGAACAACATTTTCTGTTTACTTAAATTCCCCATGAGAATAATAATTATAGAGCTCGAACGTCTAAGAGCCTTACTGGGACCAACTTTGGCTGTTTATCTTATTAATATATTTAAATTTGCTTTGCATAGCTTAGCGATGGCTCCCCAAAAAAAGAGAACACGCTAATTTTATTAAGCCAATTGATAGCTATTCTCGTCGGCCCTTTTTCCCCCTACATAATGAGGGTATGGTTGATAAAATTGTATGTAAAAAAAAATCATTAAGATTTGAACGATATAAAAATTGACTGTTATAGTGTTATTTTTACCCCATTGTGTCTGTTTGTTAAGTGTTTGATTCTAACCTTTTGATGATATACATCATTTTATAATGAATAGTAAATGGAAAATTGAAAAAAAAAACATCCCTGAAAGCATTCACTTCAAATATCGTGAGAAAAAAATCGGTTTTACCGACATCAAAATAAGAGACATTTGTCACATTCCATTTGTTCAAGAATACATTAGCAATGTTGCAGTGATAAAGGATAGAAAAGGGCACAATGGCTTTTGTAAAAGAAGATTAAGCAAGATAAGTGTATAGCCAGGGCTGAAGGAGTTGTCATTTTTTTCTTGACCACATTCGATGTGAATATGGAGATGTACTTTTTTTCTCTGCATGTTTCTCATGTGTTTTATATAGATAAGGAATTTCGATTTTAAGGCCGCATATGACGGCATTTATAAAGACGAGCTATATAGAGGCATGTCTAGTTTCGACATCTCTGCCAAACTTGTCCGATTGTGCGGAATGACGATGGAGAACGCTCGCTGCTCCATAAAGGTCGGAAATAACCTCACCGAGACCTTTGATGTCAAAAAAGGATTTAGACAAGGTGACGCGCTGTCATGTGACTTTTTCGCCACCATTCTTGAGAAGATTGTGCGAAACTCACAAGCCAACACCATAGGCACAATTTCCCAGAAGTCTGGCAACTACTTGCATACGCTGACGACATTGACAAATAACACCTCGTAGCAACAACAACGCACAGAGGTAGGTCTTCCCCTCCATTCTATCACCAGTTGTCGGCCTTGTACTCGTCGCTCAGTTGGCGCAAGTGGTAGTCACTTGGTCAATTGGAGAAAAAACTAAATGCAAGTTCATTTCCTGAATTCCAAATGGAATTATATACGGAGAATTGACTGGCAGAATTCAAAACTATTCAAACAATTACTTCAAAGGAGTCTGATGATGAATTAGTGGTGTAGCTCGAAATAGCTATCATTCCTACCAAAGTGACTGTCTCTGCGAATTGTTGTTAAGAGTTGTTTCTCTCAAAAAATTCACAAGACATCGACAGCATTGGCAGAACACAGCGAGCTGTCACTGGTACGTTTGCAAGTATCAGTAAAGAAGCAGCAAAAATGGGTTTAGTGGTGAATGAGGGCAAAACAAAATATCTGCTGTCAACAAGAAGGGACACACAGAACCGACGTATCGGACAGAACCTCACGATAGACAGCTATAACTTTGAGGTAGTTCGGGACTTTGTCTACCTCTGATCAGCTATTAGTTCTGAAAATGACATCTCCTCAGAAATCAAAGCTGTTATTTCGGTCTAAGAAGGCAATTGATAAGGCCTAAGGCCTTGTCGAAAAAAATTAAGGAGACTCTGTATAAGACCCTCATAATCCCAGTCCTGCTTTATGGTGCAGAAGCATGGACGCTATCAAAGGCGGATGAAGATCTGCTTGGTCGTTTCTTCGAGTGACTTTTGGTCCCGTTTGCGCTGACGGGCTCTTTAGGAGGAGATTTAACAGCAAACTCTACGAGCTGTACAGCGTCATCGACCTAGTCAGAAAAGTTCGCATCAGTCGTCTAAGATGACTGCGACATGTAGAGCGAATGGACAGCAACGCTCCGGCCCGAAGAGTCTTCGTTTCCATCCCGGGTGGACAACACAGTCCACGAAGACCTCGCGGTGGCGCGCTTAAGTAGAAGGGGACCTCAACCAACTTGGAGTGCGAAACTCGAGATAGTTAGCCAAATAGCGTTTACATTTTTTTGTGAAATAGTTTCCCGGTCGTCCGGCACGAGTTGGTCAAAGATAACGACGTTTATCTGCTCACCTAGAAAAGTAAGGGGCAGTCCGTGTTACTCCCAGACTTTGGAATAGACGTTCTGCTGTAAATAACGCAACTGTAGCTGTGGACCCCGGAGCATCGACCAGACGACGTGCCATGCAATCTGGGATCAATCGGCGGTGTTTACAGAGAATTTTGGTAAAAGACTTCAAGATATTTCTTTTCAAAGTGCAGGGAACATGGACATCATGCATCAGCAGTCAGCTGTTAACCGAAGTGAGATTTTCTGATTGTGTAAACTAAAAGTGGTTGGAACTATTTTAAGGTGCAAATTCAAAATGGTTGAAAAAAAAATAGTGGGTCATTTTTGACGAAAATTAGTGTTGCGTTGCTGTTATTGAATTTTGTATGGCTGTTGCAACTTTATTTTAAAAGTGCGGTATTGAGTTTTAAAAATATATATGCACATAGATCTGCTTTTGGGTAGTCATTTTTGAGAAATAATTAAAAAAACTGAATTATTCGAATTTTTAGAAACTATTCGCTAAATCGTTAGAATAGTTTTTGTAAAATTTGGCAGACAAAACAGTAACAAATATTGCAAAACGAGTACGAGTTATTGTTTGGGATGTAAGCTTTACTCAGTGTTTAAAGTTTTATCGAAATCGAAAATTGAGTTTTCGAAATATCAACTGTTTCTAAAATTATCGTTTTCCGGATCATTTTGGAAACATCAATTTGACTCCAAATATGCATTTTGGTCAAAACCGTTATTGCGTTTTTCTGGTAAACTAAGGAAAACCAAATTTAAAAAAAAAATGTCTTTTTTCAAAAATCCATTTTGCGATAATACAGTTTTTACGATAATAATTTTCCATTAAGCTAGAAATGACCATACCTATTACCTTAGAAATTAGTTTTTGTTACAATCAAACAGACAAACAGACGAACAGAATTGTGAGACCCATTTTTTTGAGTTCCTCTATTATTGTAATGTCGGAATTGATTAACATCTCGAGTTCTACATTTTGTACGAATACTATACGTTACCGAGAAAGTTAAAAAAGCGAAGTAGATTTTGAAGTGGATTCAAGGAAAGGGAAGAAGATATCAAAATTGTAGTATACAATGAAAAAAAAAATAATAGGCGCAACAGGTTCGGAGGGACCCTAGGCCTAGCTTCTTATAACCATTCGCTTTGTGCGTTTTTTTTTTTTTTTTTTTTTTCATTTTTGGAACGAGTGGAAGGGATCTTCAATTTTATGCCGACTCCAAACGGCTAATTGAGAAGCTCTTTCAAGACCGTTATACTTTCGGATATTTGTCAGACGTTCACGAGAGGTGGCGCAGTTGAAAACCCCTAAGTTAGAATTTGGGTTTTTGCGGAACAGGCGCAGTGGCTTAGTGCGAGTGTTAGTGGACTTCTAAGCGAGGGTCCGAGGTTCGTAGTTTATATAGCGTTTGTAATAATTCGGTCATGTATTTGACTAAACTTTTCAGAACAGACAGACAGGAACCAAAACCTAACCAAACCTCTTTAACAGAAAATTAAAAGAAGTAGATTTCAGAAGTAGATATTGAAGCGGATTAAAGAAGGGATTTCCATAGTGCAATAGATATAAAGAATTTAACAATAGTGCGAAGAGGGGAGCATATTTCTTTTTTATTTACAATTTTAAGTAAATGTAGGTACCTACTAAAATTGAAGTAAAGTGGTATCGATTTAAAAAAAAAAAGAAAAAAAAACTGGAAACACTACCTTCACCTAGGTCCGACAAAATCTGTGTGCATATGAAAATATGCAATATCAAAAATATTCCACGTATAGCAAACATCTATCACAGTTGTCTAATGGCCACTTACTTCTGTTTGAGGTGTATCACGTTAAGCCTTTTAAATTCCAATGACATTTGCTTAATAACAGCATATTGCACACGATATCTGTTTGTTGGCACGTGGGCAGCTAGCTATAAGGGTGCGAACATTCTACGTGTGTATCCGAATTGTCTTTCCACATCCGTTACCGCCAGCACAATTCGCATTCCAATGCTGCTACCGTTTGCATTCATCACTCGATGTGTTAAGTGAAATCGGTGTCATGCGCTACATTTGTGTGGCACAGCTATCTCCCTCAACTCGTCCGTCATTTTCACAGCATTTCTCAAACGTTAAGCTACAACTGTCACAAGGAATGGCAGCTGTGCAGACGATGTAGATGAAATTCACAAGATCACAACCACAGTGATATCTTTCTTCCGCCATAAAAGTACAGCAAAACCTTTCAGTGACAATGATATCGATTTAAAGTGCGAAGAAGGTTATTTCCAACAAGGTTACCAACCGCATAGAACCCGGAAAATATCGAATACATTTCTTTAATTTGCAAAATGAGTCGACTGTCTCGGTTAACCAAATTTTATAGGTTGTAGCCCCAAAACAAAGAGCCAACCGTCTACTTACCATGCCAATACATAAAATAGAATTCCTCCCTTCAATACTATGCTCTTGCTAACAAGGCATTGTGGAAAAAGGAAACGAGAAAAAGCAACAAAAACGTACAAAAAATAATATCCTTAATGTAGACTAGGCCTGGGGTGAATCAGGTTAGGGGTAACAGATAATTCATCCCCATCACTTTGTGTAGCCTTTTTATATACCCGAGTATAGGTATTCCATGTTTATCACGGCATTAAAGAAAGTATGTTGTCATCTAGGGCCGAATAAGGGGAAAAAATACATTTTCCGGACGTACAGCCAGGGTTGCCGTTAACTTAACAAAAAAGTCACTAACTCGAACCTAAAAATCCACCAGATATGTTAAATTCCAAAAAAAAAGTCACTAGAAAAAAATGTGTACCTGCCTACACATGAAAAAAAAAAAAAAAAATTATTTTTAACAATTAGTCAAACACTTACAATATGTAAACAGATTATGTAAACTTACAAAAAAAAACAAATTCAGTCTCACAGTCACATTCACATGAGAGCGAATTGCGAACTGCGAACACGCGAATATTCGTAGTTTCTGACACTTCATTCACGTGAAAACATTTTTTGATCGCAGATACCCGCGTATCAGTTTCATTTTTAAAGGTTAAGTTCGAACGAATTTTTCATTCGTGGGTTTGTGGATCGCGACTGTTTTGTGTGGATTGTGATAAAAGTGTGACAGTTCGCGGCAAGAATTTTCAATTCGCAAGAAAATTACTTTAATTGTTAATTTAGCCTTTTAAATCAATTGAGAGTCATGTTTTTTTTAGACTAGATTTTAGATTAACTAAATACAATGGTTTTGTGGTAGAACAAATAGCAATTTTCAATTCATAAATACAGTTAAATTGATTTGTTCGCAATTCGCCTATTCGCAGTTCGCTCTCATGTGAATAGTCCTTTAGATCGATTTCATCTTCATCACTTTCATTTACCTCAGGCATTGTTTCTTAAAAGAACATTTTTAGGAATTTGGTAGGTATTCATAACAACTTTTTTTGTATTTTTAGTTGATTTCTGATGAGCATTATTGAGTTCAAAGTTTTTGTTGACATTTTATTTCTCAACTTATTTTTAACTATGTTCATCATACTAAAAATGCGTTCCACTTCGGCATTTGAATGTGGAAACGACATAACAGTTCGAGCAAGTTGGAATAATATTGCAATTTGCAAGTGTCAAACTCGAATACCATGGATGTAACATCACCAGGGGCGTTATAATTTAGAAAAACATGTTTTTGCAAAAAGTCACTAGAAAAGTAACTAAAATTTTTTAGTGACAAAAAATAAATTTTTGTCACTAAACTTTTGAAAATTCCACTAGATATAGTGACAAAGTCACTAAAACGGCAACCGTGCGTACAGCCCGCCTTAATGGAATGTGTATGGCATCGTTAGGAAATATGACAACAAGGAAGAGGAAAAGCCTGCCTTCCTCAACTTTAAAGAAAAACATGAACCGCCAACGGCTTTAACTCATCTTTTGGTTAGTAGCCGGAGAACGGGGGAGTGACCTGACCAGACCACCATAAAAAGGTAGCGAAACACAAAAAGCCGCGTTCGCCATTCGTTCCTTTATATATGGGATGATTGGTGGCGGTGCAGGTGGCTCTCGCTGGAGTACTTGTACAATTGCGACAACTTTGCAAATTATACTAGATACTTTGTTTAAGTGTTTTTATACTCTTCCTTTTCGTTGTCCTTCTTTTCAATTTTACTGCTGTGTGTGTATATTTTTTTGTGCCGATTGTGAAGTTTTGTGCGCGCACGAATGAAGCAAGTTTCACTGTCGGTTGTATATTAGTTGTGTATTTTCCGCTAAACAAGGCCAAGGCCGAAGGAAGGAAGCCAACACCACCACAATTTGTATTCAAAAAGTATATGTACAGGCGACCACCATCGCACCCACTTTGGCAGTGGCAAAGTGTTAAAAAGTTCCTTAGCCAATTTTCCGTATATTTACTGCGATACATAGATACACGACTGAGAGCGTCTTGCTGGCGCTTGAAATCGATACGTTGTCGGCATCTTTTATGCTTCGCAGACAAATAGGCATTCGTTTAATAAAATCACACTCTCATTGGTATCTGTTTTGTATCTGCGGCGTCAATGTCGATTTGTCCGCCCTGTTGACTGCATACTCACTCATTTATTGAGGGTTTTCAATTAAGGACATTTAGCTGCCAAATTGAATTTCGACTTTCTGATGCCATTACCAAAAAAGCATTTCATTTAACGAATTACGAAGCCCAAGAGCAGCTTTAGATGTCATTAGATGTCATCCCGCAGGTGTCTCTCATTGAGAAATGTGTGCGCATGGACTGGGGGAAATCGTGTTTATTTCATTAGTTTTTTAATTCTCTTTTTTGAATTTTAGCCTTAGGTTGACAGAGAAATAATACAAAAAACTATAAAACTGGTCTGCGAATACAGAATTGCGGGCACAGCTAGTTTTTAATAAACCAAAACGAGGAGTTCTCAATAATAAAAAAAAAATCTGGTGTGCCACACGGCTGTCCAGGACAGCCCACACGGCTGTCTAGGACCAACCTTGTTTCAACTATGTTAGGTTAGGTTAGGTTGAAATGGTTGTCAGCTAACTGGTTAGGTTAGTCGACACACTTAGACCATTATAAGGTCCCTTGTGATACCACGTGAATCTATAATTCATTCCTCCTACTCGTTGAACCAATCGGAGCTTCTAATGAAGCGTATAGTAGATTTCGGATGTCTATGTTTTTTAGATCGTTCAGATCACTAAAGTAGAAAGCTCCAAAGTGGAGTTTTCGTCTCTGTGAGAGAGCCGGACAAGTACAGAGAAGATGGAGAACAGTCTCCTCCTCCTCCTCGTCAAAACAGCTTCTGTAAAAATCGTTAGAGAATACGCCAAGCCTTTTTGCATGCCTGCCGATAAGACAGTGTCCCGTGATGACATTGTAGCACTAATATGCTTCCTATCGAGGGAGATCAGATGCCTAGAACGTTTTAGATCCAGCTTTGGCCAGATCTGCTTTGTCACTAGACAAGTGGAGCCGGTTGACCACCTAAGATTTGTTCTTTCGATAGCGTCCAGCTTTATTTTGAGCTTGCAAGTAGCGAGTGGAATACCTAAGGAATCCTTAATTGGGAGCAGAGGTATCATAGTTCCGTGTTTGGCGAGTTCATCAGCCCTGCATTTACCTGGAATGTCCCTATGCCCCGGCACCCAACAAAGGTGAATGTTGAACTGCTCCGCCATCTCTCTGAGAGACGAACGACAGTCTTGGGCTGTTATGGAATTCGTGGAAACTGATTCCAGGCAACTATGTTATTCGCCAATGATTTTTAGCCGAAACTCATTATAGTGGATTTACTTAATTAAGATGAACCGAAGCTTTAACTTAGAAATCTGTAGCCAAAATAATCCTTAGCAATCGTCTCTAGTTTGATGTCTTCTATAAAATAGTTGAATGTCTAAGGCGAAGTCTCTTAGAGTTGAAGTAAATATTTCTTCCCCAATTTAGGGTTTTTTTTTTTTCAGTCGACGCCGAATATCTGGGGGTAGAAATTTTTGAGGAAGAAATTTGTTTTGTTCTTTTTAAATTCTGTTTTGTTCGGCTGTAGGAAATAAGGCCCCAAAAGAGAAAATGAAATAAGGCCCCAAATTTGAGGTGTTATTTCATAATGAAACAGCTTGCATTGCTTACTGCTTATTGCCTCAGTGGGAGACCCTGCTAAATACTAATACCGAAGAGCGCGAGCAAGAATTTTGTAAAACGAAATGCTGCTTTGAAGCGCACTCGCCAGACTAAAAGTTCGGTTTTGTTTTTGGCTAAAAAAAAAACACATAAATTCAGAGCAGAATCCAATTTTCAAAGCCACATCTTTTTTTTATCTATAATTCTTATGCACGAATTTAAAAAGAAAAAGGATTCTAAAAAATACAAGAAATGGATATCCGATTTTGTCGATGGAATGACAAAAATATTATTACTGCATACCATGACAATCTCGGACATTTCTTCACGCTATTGAGAGTAATACGCTAACGACGGAAGAATGATGACAAGACAGCATTGCATTGTGCATAGTTCCTTAATTGACAGTCGTTCAAAACTATTTATTCAGATTGCAATATGTAGTTTTCTAATTATCTAAGCATCCAGTCGACCAAGAACAATAATCATTATCCATGAATTCTGGCTCGGCCCATGTCCATGTTGAGAACTTAAAAGGCCAGCGAAAAAACACATATTATGTGTTATCCTTTTAAATACAGAAGTCTTAATAAGCGAAAAAAGAAATTATAGTAAGGAAACAAAAAATGACTGACAACTTGATAACAAAAAGCATTGTGAATATAAACTAAAATCGTGTTAATATCGCTCATGTTGAACTCAACACTCCTCCTCGATATTTTCTTCTAAATATGATGGCTTGAGTCCGATGCGATCCCTGAACTTTGAAACCTTAGTTGCACCTATAGTGGCTTCGTGAGAATATCTGCAATCATATCTTCTGTTGGACAATATTCAAGCTTGATAACATTTTTAGCATAAAGGTCTCTAATAAAATGAAATCGAGTATCAATGTGCTTTGACCTTCTCCCAGTTCTCCCAAACTTTACGAGCCTTATGGCACCTTGATTATCTTCTTTGATTACAATTTGATCCAGTTTAAAACATTTTAATTCATCGAGAAGTCGCTTTAATGGAAGCAGTTGCTTGCATGCTTCAGAGAGTGACATGTACTCTGCTTCAGTTGATGACAAGAAAACTACGTCGTTTATGCAGCCCGTGAAAACAAGGAAGAGCCACGTACATTTTTTGATGAAGCAGTTCAAGATGTTGAATCTGATAAATGGATCAAAGCAATGGAGGAAGAGATTACATCCATGCAGAATAGCGGAACTTGGGATCTAGTGGATATGCCGAAAGGTAGAAATTTGGTGGGAAGTAAATGTGTTTTCTAGGTGAAAAGTGCAGCTGACGGACAAGTATCTTGATACAAAGCTCGACTTGTGGCACAGGGGTACTCTCAGAAATATGGTGTCGGCAGTTGTGCAGGCAACTACAATTCGACTTATATTGACAATCGCAGCATTAAGAAAATGCTTAGTTAGGCATATCGACATAGTCTGCGTTCTTAAATTGGGAACTGGAGGAAGAAATTTCTATGAGGCAACCGCCAGGCTTTAAATATAAATATTACCCTGACAAAGTTTGCCGATTAAGGAGGAGCATTTATGGACTTAAACAGGCTGCTCGGACGTGGAACACAAAACTTTCAAATGTACTTGTGAAGCTTGATTTCGTGCAGTCTAAAGAAGATGAATGTCTGTACTTTAAAAAGAGTGATCAAGGAGATATTTATTTACTGACTTATGTAGATGATATGTTGTTGCTGACGGTTACATTAGAGCAGGCCCTACCGATCGAAAGTGAACTCGATAAGCATTTCGCTATTACATCTTTGGGTCCAGTTAGCAGTTTTCTTGGCATGAAAATAACACGAACTAAAGATGGAGTTTTTGGTTTGTCACAGGATATATATATCAAAAGGGTGTTGCAAAATTTCAATATATGTGAAGCAAAACCATCGAAAATTCCATTAGATCCGAGTTACTTAAGTGAAGAGGATACTACCCCACAACTTCCATCAAACGATTCATACCGCAGCTTGATTGGGGCTTCACTTTATGATTCAGTTCGTACTAGACCAGACATCGCAGCAGCAACTTCCATTATAAGATCGTACAGTGTTAATATCGCTCATGTTGAACTCAACAGTCCATGCATTTACGATTCAACCTTAACCGCCAAATTTAGTTGTTCCCTAACCATTATTCCCAATACATGATGATATCAAAAACAGACACATTTTTCCAAATGCATATCCGTTAACGCTCGGCGGCGACTTTAATTTCGGTTAATTGTGCGATTCGAACAAAATTTTACGATTTTTTCCCCTTTATTAGATTGTTGATGTATTGTTCCGACTTATCGAAGCACGCCTTCAGCTCTTCGGGAATGCCCTCCAGATGGCCCTTGAGAAAATCTGTCGATTTATTGATTTTATCCATAAAATCGGCTGCGACATTTTCCGATATTAATTTCTGTAATAAAAATGAACAAAAGAATAATTAATGAAGAGGAATTCTTCGGTACACAAAACCTCATTGCTAATGTGAGTGATGGCGCTTTTCATCTTTGACATAACTTTGGCGCTTTCTTCAGCTTCGCCCCAAACACCCAGTAGGGCAGTCAAGTAAATTGTCCCAAATCCGATTATGCCTTTGAATAGAAACGTTTTAATTCCTCCGGAAGTTTTCGTTTTGACAATTGGTCTTGCCCTGTGTTGGAACGATGATGTCTGATTCTTTAAGATCCTCGATAGTGCAGGCAAAATAGCTCTTCGTCGGGCTGTAGATGCGTTTACTTTAATTTCACTATAATTTTGTTTTTCTGCCATTTGAAATGCTGTTTTTTTTTTTTTTTTAGATTTAGGTAGTAGAATTTTATAAAATCACAGTGTTTTGTCAAAAGAGTAATAAATGTGTGCGATAAATCGAAATCTACAAGGTTGTTGGCATGTAAGTATCAAATACTGTATTCTGGCGTTCGTATTGGCGTTCAACCGATTCATTCATCCCACCCATTTAAGGTGCACATCTTTTTAACTGTTTTTGTTTCGCTATACATATTGGGAGTCATTACGGAACACTGCATCATTGGGTGACATGCTTCCATGTTGGGCCTCCCTACAAACGATTTTTATAAAAGATTCATGGACATGGAGGAGGAGAAGGACACTTTTCTTCACCTCCTATGCACATGCCCAGCCCGCACTCATCTTCTAGAAAACTACACCTTGGTGAACATTTCTTCGACAATCTCGGCGAACCCGCTAAAAGCCTATCAAGCTATCTGTTCGGAAAAAAATTCGATACCAAAGTCAAATCCGATCGCAACTCACATTGCGTTCAAAGTATCCGTTTCGGAATAAAATAAACGAAGCATACAAACGCGTTCACTTCACATGAAAATATTCCGCAGCAAGTCGTTGTCGGAGAGCTTCGGAAAAAATGTGCGGTGTGGCTGTCAAAAGTAAGTGGTATAACCAGGTTGAACGCGGTTCCACGCAATGCGACAAGGTGCGCTTTATGTCATCGGACAATTTTTCCGAAAGTTGTATCGGAACGGATACCTCGAATGGAATCTGTCCGATTTCGTACAAATCGGAGAAAATTCCGTTCCGGCCGGATACCTCGAAACTTGTTGAGTAAAAATTCGTAAGATTCCCAGTGGAGTATGTCTTGCTCTCTCGAAGACGCTCCCTTTTAAAAAAAAAATCGGGTTAAAGAACGACATTGAGTAAATTTTTTTAAGATTTTAAAGTAAAGGAACAGACCTACTAATCTTCGTATCGATTCTTCTAAAATCAAATCAAGCCTGGCAGTCGCTTATTTTAATCGATAAAAATTCAGAGGTTGTGTCGGGTAGCCTTAGTTTGTTCGATCTTGTCACAATCCTTTCTTTCATATCATGGCCCGAGCATTGCTAGTGAGTTTTATCGAGGATCTCGTTAAAAGGAAGCTATTTTACTTCATCATCTCTCTTCTTAGTATCGTCGTTATCCGACGTTATTCAAGCTTAACATTTGTTTCCTCTATCTTGCAGAAGAACATCATCTAAACAGCAGATGCATATCCTCTTGGTAGCAGTTACCATGGTAGATGATGCATGTACTTTCTTTTTCAGATACCTGGTTCATTACAACGCACTTCATTGAGAGGCATGACCCGCTTTGTCGATTCGATGGTCCTTGCTAATTTTTATCTGTATGGTATTCGTACGTTTGATGGAAAGTGTTCCTTTCCTTGGCGACAACTGACGTGACTTTTGACCGATTTTCATTGGCGCTCTTTTAGTATTCTTTACTTACCGTGAGAAAATATCTCTGAAGCGATTACTTTAGTATTACCCTTAGTATTACCCTTGCAATTCTATCGTCTTTTGGTTCTTCCCTAGGGACACCACAAAAAAATGTTTGTTGTTCTCTTAATATAAATAAACAATCTCAAAATCTACATAAACATCAACAAATAACTTTGCTGCCATCTCTAAACTTTGATTGTGTCAAGCTACACAGATAACATAACCTGTAATGTACGCCCCTGTTACACAAATGACGTGCCTCAAATGCGATAACAGCCACGTGGACACAGGACAAGCGGTACACGAGTACGGAAGGAAGCCAATTATGTCATAACAGAAATTTAACACGTGATAGCCTGCGCGTACATTCAATCACCATGTCGTGACCGTAAATGATATTTACCCAAATGACGCTGATTGTCACAACTAAACGGAGTTCGAATGGCCCTTTCGAATCGACAGTCGAAATAATTGAAAGTCACAATAACAAAAGCTCGGAAAGGAGGGCAATAATCGAATTTCCCCTTCTGCCTTTTATTATGAGGAAAGTGAAATTGAGAAGGAAGAGTCCTGAGATATTTGAAATAGATATGACGACAGTGACGGTAAACGTATCTATAGAAATCGGGGGCACTTCTTGGTAAATAATATTTCTCAATAAGGACGAAATCTATGAGTAATGATGACACGAAACGAATGAACATTTGTACAAGGATGACTTATTGCGTTTCTGATGGTTAAACCAACAGTATATACAGTATCTGGTCCACATATCGTTGAGAGTTGAGACGTGTATTCAACTTTGAATCAGTGCCAGCGATTGTATTACATTCTGGTGGCAATCGACGGTATGCTAGGATCAACTAGTCGTGGGGGCTATCGATTGAGCGAGATGATGTCATTGACTTGAAGGAGAAAAGAAAAATACCCAACATTCGAAGAGGTCAAAGTTTTTGCTCCTCTTCAGGGTGATAAGGATATGCGGTGAGGCGGTGGAGGCCTTTTCCCAAATCGTGTCTTAATACAATGCTGCCAAGCATACATACCGTGAGTGAAATAATTTTCCGAAAACTAACCCAAAATCTGATTCAGAAGATGATGCCTACAGCCGCGGAATATATATATCAGTGGCGTCTCGTCAGGGTGTGCAAGGTGTGCATTACACACCCTGATCTAACGAAAATAAGTCCCTTATCAAACACTGTGTAATAATAATAACACACAAATAATGATATGCACAATTCCATAACCCATAAAACCTCCATAACACAGCCAACAGCTACAGCCTACACCATACCTATTCATATTCATCCTTTATAAATAATAAATCATAAATCTTCTTTCAAAATTCCTTCACCGCTGAGAACAAAAAAATTAACTCGTACAAAAACTCGCTGTGCACCATTCTGTTGATTTCATCAAATAAATTCATCCAACTCTAACTATATCCCTCTACAAGATTTTTCCAGTATTCATCCCCATCGTCATTCGTCGGCCGCACGCCGCCGTACTTAAATCGCTTTACTTTGATGAACTTGTAGTGAACTCGTGCGAAGGTTTTCTGTGCACGGGCTGTATTCATTTTCTCTTCTTTTGCATCTGTTCTGTTCTGTTTCCGTAAAGCGTCATCATAAGTCAAATACACAATGTATTACATCGATACTGGTGCAAATAAAAGCTGTGCACGAAAGCCGATGAATGGATGGTTGAACTTAGCTTTTCGTTTAAGTGGTTGGGGTTGCAGTTTCGTGCGGTGCTTTTGATTTTGTATGCGAAAGTTTTATTTTTCTATATTTTATTTTGAAAACAAAACAAGATATCAAAAACAGCAAAACAATGATTGAAAAAACAATAAATGGGACGTGTTTTCAGGCAATTAATTGATATTTCTAAAAAATGTATAATTTTAAGGAATTTGCACACCCATCTAAATAATTCACGCGACGCTGCTGATATATATATATATAGTTGGCGTAACAGGTCCGGAGGGACCCTAGGCCTAGCTTCTCACAACCATTCGTTTTGTGTGAGTTTTTCATTTTTGGAACGAATGGAAGGGATCTACACTTTTATGCCGACTCCAAACGGCGAATTGAGAAGCTTTTTCAAGACAGTTATACTCTCGGATGTTTGTCAGACGTTCGCGAGCGGTGGCACAGTGAAAAAAACCCTGAGTTGGAATTTGGGTTTTTTGCGGGATTCGAACCTCGACCCCTCGCATAGTAGTCCAACACACTAACCACTAAGCTACTGCGCCTACATCCGCGGAAGGACCTCAAAAATATCCCCTTTCTGCTTCAGCCACCATGGGATGCAGGAAACTCAAATCTACGTCATTGTGTAAAATTACTTTTTAAATACGAAAATAAATGATGTGCTAAATTAAAAGCCATCAAATGTACTTTTATCGTTGGAGATAAATAAAATCTGCAAAGAATATTGTAGTAGACAAAAGACAAATCGAAATTGCATTCTCAGATATTTAAAACGGGATTGTGTAAAACATCACAATTGGAAAGGTGCCAAATTTTGCAGTGGCAGGCATTTATTTGAGTCTGAGAGTGAAAAGCTTTTTCTATTACTAAATATTTCTTATGTTCTTATGTGGCTGACGCAGTCTCACTCAAATAGAAACCTCGATCAGCGGACACGTTTCAGTGGAACAAATTTGAGAATTTATTAAATTTGCCAAAAATATCAAAATAACTGCCATATAAATGGTTTCGTGTCAACATATTTAACTCCAATTGATACATTATTATGCTCTGACAAACAGGCGTGTCGAAAGCATATTCAAAATCTGACAACCAAAACAGAAGTATTTTTGTTTAATTTCCTACAGCACGCAACCTTTCCATAAATCTTGTTCCGACACTTGTTTGGCGGCGCCCCAATGGGAGGCGGAGAAGTGGCGTGTTGCTGATTACGATCTTTTAAACTTTTCAATTTTAAATACGTTCAAATGTCAAGACCATTTACAACATCAAATGAATACAGGTTTTGTATATCAATCAGACAAATGGAGATTTGTTTAAGGAATTTAATTGAGTGAATTACAGGAAACGATTCAGGCGATTTAGAGTTTCTATTCGATCAGATTGTGTCTGATTGAAATCATTTTGTTTTCTGTGAGAAGATCTTCTGAGTCGGTTGGGATTTAAGCAGGGCGCTCTATTAGCTGGCGGACATTTTTGACGAGGTGGTTAATTTGTAAGTGGTTTCGCCTGTATTCACTTTGAATTGGGAATTTGAATTTACAGCCTTGTAAAATATTTCCGAAAGAGGGCTTTACTTCGTAGCCTAAAGAAATATTGGCAAAGGGTTCTCTCTTCTTTGTTGAATTTATGTCATTTTGCGACTAAGTCTTTGACCACTTTTAAGTAATATCTGTTCATCGTGACGAGGCGTAGATATTGAGAGTCCTTTCTCGGGCGTATAAATAGGGTTCCTAAGTAAACCGATTTTCACAGCCTCCGTTTCAATACATTTAATCGCGCGCTACTGACAGCTCGCTGCGTTCGTCCGATAATGGCAATTGAAGTGGAAATCAATGATCTACATATATAAATGGATGTTAAATTTCATTGAAATCGGTTCAGTGACTTAGGAGATCGACAACAGCGCCACCTGTTGGGTCTTACACTATCATATCTTTCAAGTTGCAAGTAGCCATACACACCCACAAAATTTGATGAAATCGGTTGAGTGGTTTAGGAGTCGAGAGCGGCGGCGTGGTGATGGCTACATTCCAATTTCCGCCGTAACGCCGGAATTTCCGTCTCATTCGAGTCGATTTTACTCCCAAGTCGCGCCAATAGATGTTTCTCGTCAAAAACGCTTAATATTGTCAGTTCAACAGACTTAAAAAATAATTTTCCTACGTCGTGGTTGGTGGTTTCAGGGGTGTCGTAATCATAAGGAAGTTACATAGCGTGTCGGCTTTCCTTAACTGCTTTTGAGATAACTGGGTTCGGCCGTGCCAACTTTGACTGAGCTGCGCGGTTCAATTATCACTCTGCACAGGCGAACAATTTTGAACGTAATGCCGAAACTTGATATAGCTTTTCGAAACTCGTCCCCAAATTTAAAGAATGATATGGACCGGTCAGGTGATTCGTGAAAGGCTTTAGGCGTTAACAAAGTATAGCAGTTTTCCGTAATTCTTTCTAATGAAAATTTATAGAAAATCATAAACGGATGAAAGGATTTTTACTTATTATCAGTCAGCAAGAGCTTTCTTTGCAAATCATCAGCACCTGCTTTTAAAGATTTCAATTCGCATCTTAGTAGCCTTACGTTCAGCCCTAAGGTTCTTGTGAGGATCGTTTCACACTCTTTTATAACGTTGGAACATTTTCTCTGAGCTTGTTCCTTGTAATACGAGGCATTCAAAAAAGGATACAAATTTTCTTCCTTGTTGGATTTTTTCCCATCCTCTTTTACCTAGGAAGGCTGTACGAGTAATATTGGGTTTGTACCTATCCAGAGTCTCTGCAAAAACTTCTATTGAGAAGGGTAAAGGTTGTAACGCTCTTATGGCACCCACAGATGCTTAGATAAATGCTTGTTCTACATTTATATCGTTGTTAGTTATAGTCCTCTGAAAATATGTCTTCAGAAATATGTTTAAAACGCAAAATTGTTCACGGCTTTATTTTGTGGTAATAAATCCGTCACAAGTGCTTATATTTTTTGTTAGCAAAATATACGTCACAATACAACTTCCCGAACTTGTCGATGTCGGCAAGCTGCATTTCTTTTAACAAAAACAAGAAATCATTCTAAAGCCGAAATCATTTTCAAAGTAGGTCCTAAATGTTCAAAGAAGTATTTTTCTAGCAGCATACCATTGGCATCTGCATAAGTTTTTTTTTTTTTTTTAATATTTTATATTTGAGTGACATTTGATATTTAAGTGAAAAAGCAACCAAGCAACGCTTACTTAAGATAGGTATATGAAAAAGTAGTTTAAATGTGTAACATATTTAGCAACTCCATCTATTGCAATACTTATCGTTTTCTCGCTTTGCCTTATTGCGGCTGAACGCAACCAATCTGTAAATGTAGCTAACTTCACTTGGTATTAAGAGACAGAGGTCGTCAGTCATTTTGCGAATGGCTGGCACTTTCCTTTTGAGTTTTCAAGTTAGACACGAATAAAATCGAACGGAAAAAAAAATCGTCTTACAAATGTCTTAAGCAACAAGGCGAGCAGACCTGTCGGTTATGTGTTTAGACTAAATCGGCTCATTCGCAACTCTCGGCTCACCATTCTACTTAACCCAGAACTACTTTTTCCTTTTAGAAAACTAATAGAAATATTTGAATTTTATTAGCTCATTTTAACGTTCAGGCGGTGTTATGTTTCCCCCTTTTCGTAGCATATTTTTCTTTTAACCGACACTGTCTACATAACCACGTTTTATATGGGACTTTATAGCTCCATATGAGGGCTGCTGAAAAAAAAAAAAAAACAATCCTTGGCTCGCGCAAGAATCTATAGTCCCTTTAATCATAAGACGTCTTGTAAAAAGCAATTCCGAAGCAATTCCTTTTTACAAAGTTAGACACATATTTATTCGAAGTTTCAATGCCTTAGACCACAGCAAGACCTGCGCGATAATTGGCTAAATAGAGATTTTAACATTCTACACTTTGCAATTACTGTCAGCCACTGTCAGCAACGCATGAGCTAAAGACAATATAAAATAAGCTCATCAGGACCTATTGTCGTAAAATCAATTTTACAACTTTATACAAAAAATGTGGGAACATACGGCAATGACATAAATGTCGTCTGTCTTGTTTACTTGCAAACCTATAGAATTTATTAAAGAAATTATAATTTATTTATATATATTTTTTTTAACTTTCAGAAAATATATACACCTAGGAATAATTGAAGAGGGCAGCTACGAGAAGGATGTTCTATTCTATGTGAATATCGGCGAGCCACAGATTGCAGCAGGTAAAAAGAATAAATTTTCTTTGTTTCCCTTTTTAATTTATACAAATATTTGTAAAATTAAAAAAAAAAAATTCATTGATTATCCTCGTATCTAAAGTAAAATCAATTATTCTTATATTTTGCTTCTAGTTTCTACCACAAATTTCAGTAAAAATTAAATTTTTATTAACTTTTCTTATATAAAACAAAATACCAAAATTAGAATAACAAGAATAATTTAAAAAAAAAACACTACACTGTTACACAAAAAAAAAAAAAAAATTGAGTACGACCTAAAAGTGCAAAAAAGTGGTGTTGATTTGAAGATTATTTTATTTCAATTGTATTTTTATTTATTTAGTTTATAGAATGCGTTTTCTTCTTTTTTTTTTTATCAGTCAGTAGATAATTTTAATATGAAGAGTAACTACCTACCTAAACGTAAAGTGATTGTATTTTTTTACACGTTGACGTTTTTAGTAGTTCGGGTTTTGTTTTATATTTTCCCCCAGTCACTAATTTGTATGTCTGTTTTATTTGATTTATTTTTGTATTTATTTGTGTATGATTTTTGTCATTATCACATGTCATTTTCCGTATTCTGAAGGTTAGGAACAGCATTTCAAGGTCCCTTGTGATATTTTAATATTAGGAATTTTGACATTATATATAAGATAGGTATTTATGCTCAGATACTAACTTCACGCGCCGCTCGAACGTTTGCAATTTCAGCGGGACAAGTTTATTAAATTTAATTGAAAATTGTTTTCAAAGTCCTTATAGCGTTGGTGAGAATGACAATTTCAAAAAGGAAATCTGCAATTAATTTTTGTCGCTCTCTACCCGGTTGTTTCTCAAGCAATTAAGTGATGAAACTTTGTAAATGGAAAATGTTTGTCTGCATTATGCATGTTGTTGTCCCTGGGACCTGGGACCATGCTAATTGTTCACAATTTGTATATCTCGCACATAGCTAAGTTATTAAATGGGAGAATTCAGAGGGTTCCTTTCACACAATCAATGAATAGCAGAAGAAGTGGCAAATGCATTCAAGGGAAATACATTAGCCGCGTTCCACTGCCCGCTGGACGTCTAGTGTTAAGATAAATGATAAAGTAAAGAAAAAAACCGAACACGGCTGCAGCACATTATAAAAAGCTCAACCGCAACCGCAACCGCAAGCACAACTAACACAAACACAAACACAAAGGGTACGAAAAAAGTGTGCTCAGTTTTTCTTTTGGTGTTGCGCTTGCGGTCGGCAGCTGCACAAGCAGTTATACTTCATTGGTGTAAAACGAGTCAAGTAAGAACCCAGAAGGGTAGTAGTCCTAAGACAGATAAAGTTGTAAAATAAAAATGGAAATAAATAGAATTAAAAAGAATGCTACATCAGCACTCATCATAAAATTTTGTTTTTAATTTCAACCAAAAATTACAGTCCACGCAAAGAAAACATAAACTCAAAACTTAAACATTGGTCCTTCGAGCCGGATTTGTAGACTTGTGCATCGTACCGCGAACAAAGAAAAGTGTACCGTGCGTCCATATACATTAACTTACCTTAAAACCGCGTGTACCGCGTTCACCGGAAAAGGTGATTTTAGTGCGTTTTAATAAAAACAATTAGCGTGCAACAACATTTAAACAAAAACCAAGCAGTGCGGTTAAGTGCATATCACGCGCTTCTTTATACATAACGCCAGTGCGTTCGACGTACATGACGCCAGCAGACTTCAGTACATATCACGCGCTTCTTATACATAACGCGTTCTTTGTATATAACGCAAGTTCGTATCACGCGCTTCTTATACATAACGCGTTCTTTGTATATAACGCAAGTTCGTATCACGCGCTTCTTTATACATAACGCCAGTGCGTTCGACGTACATGACGCCAGCAGACTTCAGTTCATATCACGCGCTTCTTATACATAACGCGCACATATCACGCGTTCTACGTACATAACGCCAGCAGGCGCGTTAGAAAAAAGAAGACAACACCATCGTCATCATCCACCATCGTCATCATCCACCATCGTCATCATCCACCATCGTCATCATACTTCATTACCATCATCGCTCACCATCGTCGTCATCCTTCACCATCGTCATCGCTCATCATCTTCAACACGTCATCACTCAACATTCAACAATACATCATTTGTAGACAATACGTTGACATTCAGGTATTAACTATAAGTAAAGGTAATTACGCATTATACCTATCACAAGATATTATATTATATTATAGATATTATACTGTATTAAATTAATAATTCATTTAAATTTGGGGCATTTTATTTAAAATGGCACCTAGAGGAAAAAAGGGTAGATCTCATGACAGAGATGACACTATGTCACCATTTCAAGGTTTCACGCCAATGATGAAATTTGAAAGGGCTATTCGCGTTCTCAAAATGAAACTTAGCCATTTGGTAACTTTTACCAAACGATTTGACGATTTGACAAAGGTTCCCATTTGTGAGGCCGAACTTCGTATTGAAGGGCTGACTTCTCTACAAAACGAATATGAACACATATTGAAACAACTAGTCAAATTAGACGAAGAGGAGGGTTTTCAAGAGGTCAGTGATGCTCTCGAAGAACTTGTTAATGAAGTGTTATTAACTAAATCAAAGCTCTGGGCTGTGGTCCGTGGGCATAGAGAGGAGAGTGCGGGTCTCAACAGGGAATCAAATTCCAATGGCGGAGTTCAAACTGGGTTGCGAAAACCAAAACTGCCTGACTTACCTATTCCATCATTTAATGGAAATCCAGGCTTCCTTTTCGGAATACATATGTGGCACTTGTTCACAATGACTCTCAATTTAGTGGGGTGGTGAAATATTCTTATTTGTTAGACAGGTTGAGTAGGGAAACAAAATTTCTTCTAGGAACAATCAATTTGTCGGACGATGGTTACGAGCGTGCGTGGGCGACGCTCAAAGAACACTTTGATAATGCCCGGTTGATTGTCGATCATCATATCGACGCAATTTTAAATCTTCCTACGGTCTCAAAGGACAATCCTAAGGATCTAAGAAGATTAATAAACATCTGTACTTCAAACGTTTCAGGATTAGACTCCTGTAGTCTGTCTGTGGATGGACTAGGAGAACAGTTAGGTACTTGTTAACTTAGTTTGCAAAAGGGTTGATTATTCGCTCCGCAAAGAGTGGGAGGGCGAACTTGACGCGAACGAACTTCCCAGTTGGGAGAAATTAGTTGAATTTTTACCATTTAAAACACTTACATGCTGGTCCACAACTTCTTGTTTCGTTCATACGGCAAAGGTTTTGGATAATTTCAGCGAAAAATATTGCAAAACAATGTGTTCGGGCTTGTGTTGTTTGTTTCAAAACGAAACCAAGAATAACCGAACAATTGATGGGAGATCTACCTCGCGAGAGAGTTAGTCCAGCCAGACCATTTAATACAACAGGCATAGATTTTTGTGGCCCATTTTGGCTTAAGAATAAACGGCAACGAATCTCATCGGCATATAAGGCATACGTTGCAGTGTTCGTTTGTCTTGTAACAAAAGGGGTTCACCTGGAGATTGTTTCAGATTTAACATCCGAAAGTTTCATTGCGTGTTTAAAACGTTTTATTTTTCGTAGAGGCAAGCCACATACGATTTGGAGCGATAACGCCACAAATTTTACGGGTGCCAATAATGAACTAAAACGTTTATATGAAATATTCAACGAAGAACTCAACGTTCATAGAATCGAAAGGTTTTGTACTACAGAAGAGATAACTTGGAAATTCATACCCCCAAGGGCACCAAATTTTGGTGGGTTATGGGAAAGCGCTGTAAAGTCGCTCAAAGGTCACTTAAGATGCATAACCACTAACGTAACATTTTCATATGAAGAATTGAACACCACGATTGTTCAAATTGAAGGGATACTAAATTCCAGACCGATATCTGCGATGTCCAATGATCCCAGTGATCCGGAACCCCTCACACCGGCACATTTCCTGTGTGGTGGACCAATTGTGGCACCAGCAGAGCCATCGTACATTGATATTCCGTCTAATCGACTTACCAATTGGCGTAAAATATCCCAAATTGTTCAAAATTATTGGAGAAGATTCTCTGTTGAGTACTTGCATTCTCTTCAGCAGAGAAATAAATGGAGAAGTTCTTTTCCAAATCTAAAGGTAGGCGACGTTGTTTTAATATGTGATGATCAATTGCCGACAACAATGTGGTTGCTCGGAATAATAGTAGACACCGCGAAAGGGTCGGATAACCGTATCAGAGTTGCCCATGTCAAAACAAAAAAATGGAATTTTTGTCAGAGCAATTTCAAAGATTTGTAAGCTTCCAATTGAGGAAGAAATAAACTGTAATTAAGCGTAAATACAGTCATTTCAAATTGAGTGGGTGGCTGCCTAATTTCATCATCTGCGTGCAATCGGAAACTATGTATGTATCTAAAAATTGTAATTAGATTAAAGGGTTCAAATGTAATGTAAATATAACAATCACTGCGTAATTACCAAATTAAATTCAATGTAATCTATTGAAATGCACAGCCTTTCAAGGGGGCCTGTTATGTTAAGATAAATGATAAAGTAAAGAAAAAAACCGAACACGGCTGCAGCACATTATAAAAAGCTCAACCGCAACCGCAACCGCAAGCACAACTAACACAAACACAAAGGGCACGAAAAAAGTGTGCTCAGTTTTTCTTTTGGTGTTGCGCTTGCGGTCGGCAGCTGCACAAGCAGTTATACTTCATTATACTCTGTTCAATTTATATTTTCAGTACAGGCCTTATGGGAAGCTCTTTTTTCTACCAGTGGTGCCTGTAGCTACTCTCACGGCACTCAACACAAGATTTGCCACTGAAATAAAAGCGAAACCACTGGTGATTCCAAAGAATTTGTTGTTGTAATTTACGAAAAACCCAACCAATTTTCCTCAAAGGCGCATACATCCCACCATGACCAGTCTGCCGCAAAGTCGCGAGCACCGAGCAGAATGAGGATGACGACGAGGGTGATATTCTCGTGTGCGGTTGCTATTTTATCGCAGAAAATAAACATGTGTGTGTCAGAAGAGTGTTACCATAATCTATTTGCAAAAATATCTTTACGGGTTTTCCTATGGATATTTTCACAGAACTTTCGGTTTTGGTGCTTTTTAAAGCTTTTGAGAGCGAATAAATGAATTTGATTATGTGGGATGCTGCCATACAGTTTTTAGGTACTCCTTTAATTATTTTGTATATCTGAAGGATCTGTTAACATGCAGTTAAACCATTTTTTCTTAATAAAGGGTTGGTATTTGGTAGCCCTACCGATATTTGTGAGAGAATTATGCCAATTTATAGTGCTCACTATGGCAACCATGTGAGAGCTTTAAAATGGAGACAGCTTATTAAAATCCCTAATAGTAAGGGTGAAAGGCAAATAGCCTATCTTCCCTGTACTGAAAATATAAATTGAACAGAGTATAGTGTAAAACGAGTCAAGTAAGAACCCAGAAGGGTAGTAGTCCTAAGACAGATAAAGTTGTAAAATAAAAATGGAAATAAATAGAATTAAAAAGAATGCTACATCAGCACTCATCATAACATTTTGTTTTTAATTTCAACCAAAAATTACAGTCCACGCAAAGAAAACATAAACTCAAAACTTAAACATCTAGCATAAAATATCCCAGATGAAGGAACACCCGCGCTAGAAACCTAGCGGCAGCGGCAAAATGTCATTATTTCCACACTACCATTAAAGAAATGATACAAATATTATAAAAACAATATTATTATCAAGTTTATCATAATTAATGCAGCGGGTAGTTTTGTGCTACTTTGAGAAATTCCCCTGTCCCCGTCTAGCGCAAATGGTGAAATGTCACTTTGTTTATATGGAGTTTGACATGCCGCTAGTCATCTATTAGCGGGTGGTGGAATGCGGCCGTGCATGCACAAAATCATTCTGGCATTTAAATCAATGCGTATAGTGGTGACAGCATTGACTTGATTTTCGCATTGTTTCTGGGTTATAGAATTTAAGGATGTTCGAGAATTTTGTCTGGACTTAGGGCCGTTTTATTCACTCGAAGTTGAACACAACTTGGGGAGTTTGATATATAAAAATCCCCAAGTTGTGTTCAACTTCGAGTGAATAAAACAGCCCCTAGTCTGCCAGGGGGTCAATTCTCGTTTTGTGAAAAAGTGAATCAAAAATTTGTTCGCCCTTTTACCGTAATTTCGATTCTCGTTCTACGAAAATATGAAACGAAACTTCAAACATTTTCATATAAATAATTTCTCTTCATGTTCCCATTTGCAAGTGAACGTTTTTAATGAGAGTTTGAAAATTGAGAACCTAATTTCATACAACACAGGTGTGATTTTTAATTCACCACGATAGTTTCACTTATTGAACGAGAGTCGCTTTTTAGTACCGAGTGCATCGAAGAAAAAACGAAAGCGATGTTTGAAAGCGAATGTGAAAACGATTTATTCGATTCACTCTTTCATAGAACCAGAATTGACCACCAAGCCTCCCACAGGCTACATTAGCAATTCGATCAATTCTATTAATTCCAAGGGGGCTTAAAATTGCATGTATTGCTCTCAGCAGGTTTATGGGTCCAGGTGGTGCCGTAACATAAGGCCATGCGACATTAGGCCATATTTCGAAATATGACTTAGAGTATGTCAATCATTTGCAATTAAATTTTAACAGCTTCCCATATCTACGAACCAAGAACAACTCAATGAATGGTTCAAGCAATTCACAGAATGAATACAAAAGTAGGAGAAGGGGACCCAACTTCAAAGATTATAAATAAATGGGGCATGCTTTTCAAATTATGTAAGCATCACCAACGCAGTCCCTTCAGACTGTAATGACAAAAAAAAAGTCTGCACTGCTTCAACATCTTTCAAGATTTACATCCAAAAATTATATAAAACTCTGGAAGGCGCCTGGTCATAAGGTCTTTGGAAACATCGAAAGAGCCGATGAACTGGCAAGAAAGGTCTGTGCCCAGATTTTCTGGAACTCAGCCAAAAAAAAGGCAGCAATCGAAAGTTTGGAGAAGAATGTGTGCCTTTCTTGTGTATCTTCTAGCACTAATTGGGTTTTCTAACAGCGACTGGTAGCCGTGAATCAGCCACCACAAAAAGAATCCTGTTAAACGTACGTCTTACCAACATTTAATAGTATGTACCTATGTAAAGGGTCTTTCATTAGCGATTTCAACCTTTCAGTGTGAACGCACCCTTAAACCGATTACCGGCTTTTCAATGTCAAACAACATTTAATAGTTTAGTAAACTTTTAAGTAACTTTCACTTGTCCCAAAAATAAAGCTTAGCACAAATTAAAGTTTGTGTTTGCTAATTTATTTTATACATAAATGCGTCGTCGAGCTTTTTTTTAAACAGCTTAGTAAGTATCTGAGCATTTTTCAAACTTCGACTAAACAAAAAAAAACGAAAAGGACTGAAATCGATAATTTAAGTAAAAGTTTTTAGAAAATGCAACAAATTTAGAAATCACTTTTCTAGTTTATTCAAGCACATATATATATATAACCAATAGGTAATAAATATAAGTAAATGATAGTTTAAATGCCCAAATTAATGTAAGGCTTTTGCTTTTTTTTGCTAAAATTGGCCTTTTTATTCGAAGCGAATTTAAAATTAAAATTGCTTAAACGCCTAAACTATTTTTTACCATAAAATTAAATACAATTATTCGAAAATTTCTTTAAACGGTAACGGTAATTTAAATAAGAATAATTTCTCTAAATAATCATTGTTTAAATAAAACAATCAAATTAAAAATCAAAACTTTAAACCCCACAGACGCGTCAAAAAAATCGGATCCATTTCAATTTTTGACTAAATATTTTGGTACGTAATGGTCACCATCCAATAAAAAGTTAAACTTTCATAAACTATATTACTGTTACTGTTTGTATATTCAAACTTGTGTTGTACCTGTGTGTTTACATTTTTATAAATGTCTATATGGAAAAGGCAAAACAAAAAGTAACACCAAACAATACCAAAAAGGCAATAATAAATGTTTACTCCTAATAAATTATTTAAACTAAATCAATCGCTTTACATGTATATTCGTACACCACCGTTTCGTTGTTTTTTTCTTTCCACTCCTCCTCACCCATTCATTTTACGTCTTTATTCTTACTTTTTGTTTTGAATTTTCGTTTGCTTTTTTTTTTCTTATATACTTTTCATTTGTATTTTCTATTGCATTGCGCTTTTTCGTCTTTTTTATCAAACCATACAAATTGAATAAATTCCAATCGAGGTTTTAAATGATATTTTTTTAAATTTATGTAAGAAAAAAAATATTTCTTTAGTAAAAAAAAAGAACATTTAATTTTTTAACTGAAATTTAACATTTTTGGAACATTTTCGGACTGTGAATGCTTGTTGCGCTTGTTTCACTATGGGCTTCCGACTATACTCGTACACATATAAAACAAAACAAAAAATCAAAATAAATACAAATTTACTCATCGTAATGGTTTAATATTATTGATCTCTATCTATCTGTTTGGCACTATGTAATAATTGCGTCTCGATTGTATCTACCAACATAATTTGTATATTTTGAAACAATATATACATCAACTTGTATCACAAAACAATAATAAAAACAAATAAACCCTATACAAAACGCAATTTTCCATCTACGCTTCTATTGCGAATAAATTTGTAAGTAAATTTCATCGAAAGAAACTTAATATTAACTAGAGTTTTTATTTTGTTTATCGTTAGTGATACGTTTCATCGTCAGACACACTCATTTATTAAAACAGAAAGATTGTTTAACTACTATATATATTTATATACTGAAAAGAAAGTTTATTGTTGTTGGCTTTTTATTTATTTTGTGTTCAAAACTCATCAAACTAACATGTAATATAAGTTCATCGTCGATTGGGATTTCATTTTTTAGAACGGAAATCCCCGTATATAAATGTTTCAGTATATAGTGCGATTTATATCGCAACAACAGAAAGGTCGGAGAACAGGTAATAGATTAAGCGACTGCATTGTACAAATTTTCATTCCTACTGTCAACTGTCAATAATGATAAATCGTCTAAATCGGCATTCAAAGTTCGTTTACTTTGAAACTTCGCTCTCTGTTTGCCTTATGATTTTGCTGGACGCCTAGGACTGATTTAGTTACACATAGTGAAAGTATCCAAAAAAATAGAAAGAAGTCAAATGGAATACATTTCGCCCATGAAACGCTTTAATGTAGACTAGGCAAGCACCAAGTAGTGTATGAACACCTTAAGCCGTGTCAGGGATGGTCAACTTTTGTGTGGCACTAGTAGAGCCTTGTATACATATCTGATGTAGCTAGGCGGTATTGCATGACAGTCCGTTTACAGCATTTCGTCCCAAAACAACAAATCATTGCTTTTCAATTCACCGAATCTTTAGATTGCACTTTTGGGTATATTTTTAGAGCTACCGCTGCTTTGCAGATAGATCTAGGCCTTATCACTTACTCGCAATAACAAGCAATCTCAAATTTGCTAACAATCCCAAGCTACCTTATATCAGTCCATGTGCTTAAGATGGAGCAATTTTTTGATGTCTCAAAGACTAGTAATTATTTTCCACTCCGCTCGCGAATTTTAAAGCGTTACCTACCTACAATTGGGCATTATTAATAAAAGTGCAAAGAACCATATTTGCCTTTTTTTTTAAATATAGCTAGCCTTTTGTACATCAGTAGGAGCCATTTTCTTTACCCACCAGATACATATAGGAAAAGGAATACTAAATAGGGACATTCGGACTCTTAGTTTAGTAAGTCTGACAGCTGACTGACAAGATGTATTTCAGTTTTTATTGACCCAGAATGATCACCTGAATAGTTTTTGCAGTTGACGTTTATGGCGGGGAAGCCGATAAATCTAGTCAAGAAAATTCTGCCTGCATACTCAGTTGACATTTCGAAGAGTCAGATTTAAAATAAACAGAGTGGCAGCTGCAGAATTCTGAAGAGTCAAGAAAATTGCCGGTGAGAGAAAAAGGTGTCATTTCTAAAGCTACTCTGCAAATTAAAAATATTTGCACGATATTTTTACAACCATTAGATCGCAAAACACTACCTATACCTAACAGTGTTGTGATAAGCAACCGTGTTACATTTTAAATGTACTTATTTGAAAATAACAATTTTTGAAAAATGTATGAAGGGCCAAAGGTAATGCTGACCGCGAGAGTACAAAAACAATTCAAGGTACCTAATCAACGCGTTCGGATACCTATTAGCTAGTCTCGACAAATCTAGCTGAAGTTTTACATACACTAGGTATCCGAACATCCCCAATCAAAAGCAAAGGCTTATCCTTTCCAGTCAAAAAACTGTTTACATTTGAGAATTATTGAACTGTTACTAATGCATCGGAGTCACCATAAAATCGGAATCTTTTGGAAATTTAAAACAAACCTATCTCTTTTAATAAGTGATAAAACCACGCAAACCAATACCCTTTTCACACCGAGCCGAAAACCGGGTTTCGCAAAAACAATCGAAAGCAGAAGTTTTCCCATACATTTTTCAGTTTTCAAAACGAGGTGTTTAAAGTCGTTTTCCATCAAAACACCACGAAAACGACTTCCGATCCTTATGCAACATTCAGCAGAGCATCTGACCGAACTGATGTCAAAACTCATATCTTAAAATCATTTTCCACACTAATTGATGGGCTAATATAATGAATTAATTTTAGGTATTTGTTAATAAAATGCGATCGAAATTTGTAAACACAATAGTTTTCACAGAAGTTCCGCGGCTGGTGTCTCACAGCTGATTGAAACGTCAAATGAAAACTAGTTATTGTTCGGTGTGAATGAAATTTCGAGTTTTCGACGAAAACACGGTTTTCGCTGCGGTGTGAAAAGGGTATAAGCTTCGGTTTGGTTGATTTTAAGATTTTAGTTCAGCATTTCTATTTTGTTTCGTATTTTCAAAGGGTTCCATTGTTTCAAGCTCTCGATGACGGTAGGCGTTTAAAGCGCGCATCTTGATCAACAAATTTCTTAGTAGTACAGTGTCCAAAAAAACAGGGAACTACTTCCGTAACTTTCCGGAGAATTATCGTCGAAAAGATTGACCTGCAAAGATTAAGAGTTTAAGCAAGGACTGAATTTAGTTCATTCGGATGTGTTTAGGTACCTCCCAACAAAGCAATATCTTATTTTTGTTCATTCCTTGTTCATAGCTAGACTAATTTTGATTTAAATTGGTTGCATTGCTTATATGGAAGATTTCCGCCTTTAGCGCCATTCTCAACCTGAGAAACCAGTAAATAAGAAAAGATCAATTACAACTTTGTTAGACTAGGTAGCAATTGTTGAATGAAAAATAACTGGCCCAAGATTTAAGTCATCGTTAGATATTAGTAGATACTAACTAATAGTCTCTAACTTTAAAGCCTGTGCCTAACTTCTTAGTCCATTATAAGCGCTTTGTAGCCTACCTACAACTAGTACCAACTTTAGTGCGGGCGCGACACAAATTTTTGTCAAACAGACCCAAGAATTGAAAAACCACACAGTTTGGCGATTTCTCTTTGAACAAATTTTATTGAAATGACAGAAAGAACAAAAAATGAAGAGTAACTACAACTTGTAAAAATGCAGGAATGGGAAACCCGCGATTTGATATAGGGCCTTGAATAATCAAATTTTCGATCAAGGACTGAACAGTTTTCTCTATCCTTGGAACATTTTTTAAGAAAGTTTAAATTTAATTTTCAATTTTGCAATAGAAATGACAGATGAAGGACGGTTAAGATAAAATGTACTTTTTGTTGGTGCTTTTAAATTTAATTCTACCTATGTTAACGATAAAGTGGGTTTTATGTGGACTTTTGAAGTGGTCTTCATCCGACTATAATTTTGCGGCATTGACATTGCAAAAAAAAAGAAAAGAAAAAGATCGAGTGAAGCTCAAACTGCTCAATTCTTTGGTATCCCACTTATTAAAATTTATTGGCGCTGTTATGCCAAAAATGCTCCACGTCAAGGATATACCTGTAGTTCGATTTCACGCCCAAGAATGTTCCAATCGCTTTTAATATGAAGCAAATCGTCCGAGGCGCCATAAACTTAAAGCGTATTCAACTTAGGGAAAGTGTTTTTCTTAAATCCTTACTCACATACATGTTGGGAGATTGCTCTATTCCATTTTAAGGAATCTGCAAATTCAATCCCATTCTGGGTCAACTTCAAATCCAATTCCCTGCACATTTAAAATTTATGATTTCATCCCAAGACGAGCAGACAGCAGGCAACTGCAGACAAACTCTGCATCAATAATTGTTTGGATGATCACACACGACTTGTGCTTTTAGCGTATCTGTTTGTCAAAATCATTTCACTCACTTATCGTTGCAATAAATGTTCAGCACGTTATGTCCGCATGCAAATGACTTCATTTCCCCCTATTAATACACACAACTCATCTAAGTGTCTGCCATGTATTGCATTGTTGTTTGTGTTGATGTTTCGCCAGCTTTGTTCATAAAACGCGTTGCGATTAGAATAATAATTGTTAAAAACAGCTTAAAGTTTAACGCACCTTATTTGCGCACATTTCAACCTGAAATCTCAATATTCAAAGATATTCAGTACCCGTATCGGGATTTTCGAATTCCTAAAATGCGGATAATCCCATCACACGCACCTGCTTACGGCATTAGAGCAAAATATTCACTGCGATTTTGTTTGTACAACTTAGCAAATCACATGATGTTTTCTTTATATTGCAAAATAAAATATCACAAACATTTCGATGATGATTTTTAATTGTGGGAATTTTCGTTTTTTCATTTTTAATTTAAAAAAAAAAACATAAAACAAATAAACTATGAACATCGAAATACCATCAGACGACGAACTGGCAGGACTCATACAAGCGGCCGAAGCCAAAGCCCCCGAAGAACTGACAGAGGAGGACAAATTGGCTCTATTAGGACGTCCAAAACCGGGAGATGTTGTACGAGCACAATTGCGCATCAAAGAAAGTAAGGAGTTTAAGGTACGTAACAGAGGGATATTTAATTTAAATAAATTACCTTACTTGAGAACTACTTGTATATACTGAAAATTTCATATCTTACCAAAGCTTATAGTTATAAAAAAATGGACAAAATCCAAAAGGGTGAGCAATATTGAAGAGAGCATTTTTTTACTACACTAGTCGGCAAAAGTATTTTGACAGAAATGCAATTCGCTTTTCAAGGCGAATAATTCCTAACGGCTACGGATTAACTGTCTACACTTTTCACTCAGGATTTGCATATGGGGTGACTATGATTGGGTGTGTAAATGAGATCATTTGAGATCCACGGCTGGGTAGCTCAGGCATATTTGTGGTTAAAGTGCGATTTTTTGACTGGCAAAAGTATTTTGACAAATTCATTTTTTGAATTTAAATTTAATGGCCGCGTTCCACTGCCCGTTAGACATCCAGTACAAAATATCCCAGATGAAGGAACGGTCATTAATCATTTATTATTTCATATAACAAAAACTGAACAAACGAAATATATAATCTAACCAAATATATTGCACCTGTACTCTGTAAGCTGTTTCGCATGTCGTACTCCCAGAAGACGTTTCCTTCTTGCTGGAAGACCGCTCGCATTCAACCTATTCCAAAGAAAGGGAGGAAATATCTGCCACAAAACTATCGTCCAATAGCGTTACTTTCAATGCTCTCTAAAGTACTGGAAAAGGCAATAAATGTCGAAATAATCAATGCAAAATTTTCTTCTGGGAAGATCGATCCAAGTTGTTGTAGATGGTGTATCATCCAATTCGTTTGCTATAAATGCAGGAGTGCCCCAAGGATCTATTCTTTCTCCAACTCTTTTTCTTCTCCACATCAACGATTTGCTTGGATCGGCAAATAATAATATCTACAGCTGCACTCTTATATCCCCCATCTCAAACAGTGGGCCTGTGAATACGGCTACATCACACAATCAGAGATGTGAACAAATTAATTCTCTAAATGATGATATGGACAAAATCTTGAAGTGGGGAAAGGACAACTTGGTTGTATTTAATGCAAACAAGACACAGCTCACAACATTTTCCAGAAAAAATGCATCAACAGTTCCTCAGATCCAAATGGATGACCATCCAATCCATCACAAGAACTCAATGCACCTTCTAGGAGTCACAGTCAACTCAGGAATCACATGGGAGAACCACATATCCTATATCGCAAAATCGGCGTCCGCAAAGTTGAGCTACCTATTTAGAGCAAAGAGGTACTTTAGCCCCAAGCAACTTCTCCTTCTCTACAAAGCACAGGTTAGACCAGGCTTGGAATATTGTTCCCATATATGGAGCTCGGCCCCAAAACATTCACTTAACCTGCTTGATTGCATACAGAGACGAGCAATTCGACTCATTGGAGACCCTACACTCACATCGAATCTACAACCGTTGGTGCACAGAAGACAAGTCGCTGACCTATGCTTGTTCTATAGGTACTTCCATGGTAGATGTTCTGAAGAACTCAAAGACATTATCCCTCGAAATGCAACTTTTGGGCGCCCAACAAGACAGGCTGCTAGTGCTCATGACCATACAGTGCACTTGACAACCGCGAGGACATCAACCTTCCAAAACTCCTTCTGTTACAGGACAAGCAAACCTTGGAACTCGCTTCCTGGGGATATATTTCCAGAAGACTACAATTTGCAGCAATTTAAGTGCAGAGCAAACATACATCTGCAGGCATCTCGGGGCGCTGTTGAAGCGTTAGAGGTTCGCCTTTCCCGGGAGAAGTATATATATATATAAAAAAAAAAAGTACTCACTCTCACTTAAGTGGGTTATAATTCCCAAAAGTAAAAACTGCTACTTATTTCCCGAGGAATTTTGTCCTTGCGCCTCATGATGTTGCATTAAAGAAAAAAAACTGTTTTTTTGTTTCCAAAACGCAGCAGAGAGGATATTTTTTTTGTAATAACACAGCTTTGGGAGGAAGTTCCTGCAGAAATGACGCAAGAACGAGTCGAAACCGTTCCGCGAAAATTACAAAATGTTACTGAGGCTAAAAACAGATATATTTTGTTCCTTTTTTTATTTCAAAATATATATATATTTTTTTTAAGTTAAACTTATTTGTCAAAATAATTATGCCAAAATAAAAAAAATATTTTATTAATAAATGTGTTTAAAAATAAAAATTGCCTATTATTTATGTAAGAAAACTGTGTACTTTTTTTTCTTGTTTCTCCTTATTAGAATTCATAAAATTTAACTTTTGGTTTTGTCAAAATACTTTTTCCGACTAGTGTATTATTGTTTGTGTGTTACTGATCAGAGATGTCGTAAAGCACCACTTTCCACAATAAATGGTTTGGTTTTCATCGGACTCAGGTTGCAATGGGGTGGAAATAATTTATGAACTTTAACCGTGACACTACGATACATTCTCATCAAAGTTGGCGACGTTAAGAGCACCTCCATTGCATTTGTTTCAAGAAGCAAAGGTTTATTATGCACCCGTTGTTAAATTGTTGCCATTTGTTCTTGTTAGTATTATTTGTGTAGTATATAGTATATGTAAAGGAACATCATTTTGGGGTAATGACAGATTTATTTAAATTTTTGTGGCAAATCCTTTTACATAAGTGCATATTTCTGACAACGTCAAAATTATCATAAAATGTTCACGAAAGAAATTCTATGCACACTCGTATTTGCAAAGCACTCCAGAGAATTAAACTGCCTTGGAGGTGGAATATTCTCCCAAAAATAAATATTCGCTATGAAAGATATTGTCACTGCGGAGAACTGTTTTGACAGGTTTATTGCAACGTACAATAATTTGCTATAAATTATTTCGCTATGGCGGCGGAAAACTACTTTGAGGGGCGGTATAACTGAATAAATTTTGGACCCCTTTTCAATTGATTGTAATTAGGTGAAGTGTTTTATTCGTATGAGTTTAAAATATCCATACAAATTTACAAAAATGGTTTGAAAGAGATTCCTTCTCTCAAAGTGAAGTTTTCAGAAACCCACTTTATTCTCAGTCTTGGAAATTCTAAATTAATTTCGCTTTGATTTAAGTTAAGCCTAATCTTACTCAGTTTATTAATTTCAGTTTACTCATTGGCCCTTAGAAATAGAAAAAACAAAATTCGACTCTAAAGTCCACTTTTGCTAGCGAATGCTAAACTCCACCTAGCATTTCATAGAAATGAAACAAATTTAACAAAAGTCAACTTCCGCAAGCTATTGTGACTCATTGTTGTTGTTTGATAAGAGGCGAGCTTCAGGTTGTCGTTGATGTCAAATGGTTCAGACAAAAATTGTTATGATTCGACAGATAAAGCAAGGGGAAATTCGAAAAAGTCAAAAGCCTTGTGATTTGTCTTGCAACTTGGAACTCGCCCCAGTCTGAACTTTAACTGATTGGATTTGATAAATGCCATTTTGGATTTGACCTAGGCGGTGTCCATTGGGACATCAGAAATCTTTTTCAGATCCCAGATTTTACCCTGCTCATGGAACATGCAACGAAATTGATCTACTTTTGTAAATAGATTAGTGCGTTACTTGACAGCAATATCAGCTGTTCAAATTTCATTCGTTTTTGGCAAGATCACAAATGGATATTGACCTGAAAAATGTTTTCCCTGTTGTAGATACAAATGAAATATTAGGAGAAAATGAAGATAGTAATTCCTCCGACATAATATCCATAGCTATTTATGTATTTTGTTATTTTGGTTTTCACGAAACCTTGCGCATTTGTCTTGAAAGCAAACTTCTTAAACTGACGTAAAACAACTATGCAAATTATTTTGGTATGTGTGGATCTGAAAAAATATCGAAATCTGCAAAAAGTGATCCGAATCCAAAAAAAGATTGATAATACAATGGTAGCAATTTGCATGCGCCCATTTTTAAGTGTGAAATAAGTCCCCAAAACGCATGAAAAAAAATGTTTTTAAATTATGATGGAGCTGGAGGTTTATTTCATTTTCATTTTCCATTCATTTTCAATATTTCCCAACATTGTTCGAGTGTAAAGCGACTCATTTCGTTCCGCGGAGATATGATACTGATTTTCAGTAAAAACTTCGAACGCAAGACAGCTTTTAGTGTCACAATAACCTATGATTTAAAAAGAAACCAATAGAGGGCCCACCCTTTATGATTATAGGTTTGTTTGACGTGACCCCTAGTGCGCACTGTTTTAATCCTACCTAATGCGTTTGATATAGCACGAAACTCACCCTTATACTGAAAACCTGTATTTGAAATGACTTCTAGGGCGCGCTAGTTGTGCCCTGAGCTGACTCCAGTTAATTTGTTGGGTGCAAGAATTCAGTGCCGAGTTTCACTGTCCTTTCGCTTGCTGTCATTAATTTGTTCAAATAGTGATAAAGGTAAATGCAATAAATTTGATATTCAAAAGTGAATATTATTTGAAAACAACTACGTTTATGAGGTAAAGTTCTATACCTATTATAGGAAAAGGGAATGGAAAAAACCTGAAATCAGAGCTAAATCAATTTTCAAACGCATTGTCTACATTCCAAAGACTTTTATCAACTATTTCCATTATAGAAAGCACAACGTCAGAATTGCGTGCACTCATTTTTAACAGTAAACGGAAAAAAGCGGTATATTCTCCATACTTCCTTTACCAAAAGATAAATATTTTTCAATGTCACCAATTGACATTCTTTTTGTCATCGTCATTGTCATTGTATTTTGGCAATCGATATAGTAGCCGAATTTTCATGGTTGTGCAGAGTTTTTGACAGGCGTAGAAATTAGCTGACACTTCTCAGTGAGCATTTGTGGGCACTAGTGCTAGCTACGTCAAACAAACCTTAGAAGTAAAACAAAAATGCAATATCTTACATTTTCGTGCATATTTTTGTACAAATTTATGTTTGTCTAACTTGCATTGTTGTATTTCAACGAATAAAATCAGAAAACATTTACAATTTACAAAAACTAATTTGAAATAATTATAAACGCTCGCGCTGAAGAGGGTAATTAAATTCGCTCCTTTTACGAAATTGAATACCGTCGATTTTGATGATTGGGCAATACTCCTCCATAAAATTACATTAAGGGAGGATTTATTTAGCTGATTTCCGAGATAAACATGGCTTTCTCGACATTAACATTTGACCCTACATCAGATATACGGATATTCTGGCAACTTTATTTGTTTATTGATAAAGGGATTTTGGAAAGTGTGGAGTCTTTGCGTTAGCTGCCAGACTAAAGCTGATTATTGGTAAGGCCGATTTTGTATAAGCTGGCGAATTCAACTCGAATACCAAAAGTAGACATGGACCTATGTCGGTTTAAGTATTGTCTGTAAATTTTGTATAAGCAAATGGTAGGTACATTGTCTATACAATTATACTTTTTGGGTTTTCACAAGTATTTATATCTGCCGTAGTGTGTATATTTGGTGGTTGTGTTTTATAACAAAAGGTATCAGGTAGACCAAGCATGTCAAAATCGCGGGCAACGGGCCCACAACGAATAATTGTACCGCCCAGCACACGGTATTTATAATTTTGAGGTTAAATTTATAATTTCCATTTTAAGTTTTCAGGTTTTCACACAATTTTTTTTTTTTTTTTTGTAAATACCATCAATATCAGTAGGTAATTAACATAAAAAAACATTACTGTTACCATTATCTATCTCATTTTTTTTTTCTTCTTTTTTTTTTAAATAATTCTGTTTTATAAAAACTATAGCTTTTTTTTTTTTGCGGCCCATACAAATTTAGATCCTGCTGGGATGGCCATGCTTTGGTAGACAATGATCTTTAGTGAAATATTAAGGGACTATATATTGTCTTTAGAGGTTCTTAGCCTTAATCTGCTATGACAGTTAAAAGTGGTAGTTCCTTGTACCAAAAAATCACGTGTGTCAGATAGAAAAGGATTGGATGATTTCGAATAAGGCACCCCTTTCTCTATTATTGCACTATATTAAAAGTCCTTGCTCATTTCATAAAATGCAGACAATTCCTAATCACTACATCAGTGTCAGCGTTAAAGCCATCTGAACATTTCATCCATTTCTGTCTAGGCGAGGAACTGGTGACAATATTTTTTTTTTTTTTTTTTCATCTCTACCGGAATTAGGATAATTATGTTCACCCAGCAAAGCTAAGTGTCTCCGCAGTTCATATTCCGCTTTATCAATCAAATTGTAAGTACTTTCTCCGCAGTTCATATTCCGCTTTGTCAATCAAATTGTAAGTACTTTCCACATCTGAAAATGAAAAACAAGCGAAATTACTTACTCGCCAGTTGCTTACTGCTTGATATGCAGTTGACAGTTGCGTAAATCCCCAAAAGTACCCTTTTCTTTCACAGTATCATCGTAAATCAGACGGAGATTAACATTAATTGACACTTTTGTGAAGGAACCCGCACGCTGCTGTTGACACTTCAAGTTTCCATTTGTATTATCCTTTAAGGCTGTTTAATGGTGCCACTCATACGTTCCCGCATATGAAATTAAAACTGCAATCATCTCTGGGCGTGAACATGCCATAAAAGCATTTAAAGTTTTAAATTTCCCTAGCCCCCATTTTGTGTACAAGATAGTTCCTTCAATGACGTGCTTAAGGGCTCATCTTACAACAAAGTGTAGCTGCTACTAGTTGAACGCTTAGAAAATTTTCACACGAACACCAAGGATACTTGCTGCAACTGAAGTGTGATTTCAGTAGCACGCATATACAAATACATATATGCAGGTTGGAATTTGATTTTGTTAATCAACGAATGTTGAGCCTTTAAGACCGTCCCTGCCTTCGTCAAATTGTCCTATTTCTAGTTGGAAATTGGAATTAGTTTAAAATGTTCTCTCCCTCACACACACACACCGACACCCCATTAAGATCGAAAAAGGGAACGCCCGTTCACTCCTCACCATCGCCAGTATTCAAAAGTTAGTTCAGAGATTTCAAACGAAATCCTTGTCATAATCTGGGATCAAGGATTTTCCTTTCGTGTGTCAATAGTCAATACATTAACAAAGCTAAAACAAAAATTTTCTTTTTTTTCGTATTTTTCCAGAATACTGTAGATAAACTTGTTCAGAAAGCAAATACGTCGCTTCTCCTCGGAACATCAAGTTGGATGGAACAATTTACGGAAGCACTTACAGTCAGTGCGGGTAGGATAGCGAGGATTTTTTTGTAATCGCCTTCTATCGACAAGAAGTAATTTTCAATATATTTTCAGGTGACGAGGATGGTGATGGCGAGGAGGGCGAAGAAACATCACCAAGTTGCGGCGATTATATTATGCATTTTCTCACAGTTTTCTGGAAACTGCTTTTTGCATTCATCCCACCAACAGGTAAGATTACACTTGTATCCTTGTAGCCCTTAACGACTAGTGAAAGTAGGTAGTGCTTCAAGGAATAAAAATAACTCAATCGCATGCATCTCTTTGAGTTTTTGTTTACTGTTCGCGACAGAAAGTGTCACTTTTTTTTCGTTTCAGATTATTGCGGAGGTTATTTATGCTTTGTCATATCTATTACGTGCATAGGTCTGGTGACAGCCGTTATCGGTGATGTAGCGTCACACTTCGGCTGTACATTAGGAATTAAGGACGCTGTCACTGCCATATGTTTTGTTGCTCTGGGAACTAGTATACCTGGTAAGTTTTTTCCAACTTTCTCGATTATGTAGTAAGAGAAAGATATTCAATTCGTACAAAATTTCAAACTCGAGATGTGGGGGCTTACAGTTCGGGGACGGTTTTTTTTACAAGGTAACCTCAATATTCATACAACATACTGCCAATATAAAAAACGATTTCAACCAAAATTGATATGTGAGCTTAAGTAGGTGAGGTTAACATGACTGCGTACTCAGTTTTTCGCTAAAACCTCGAATAACGGTACCTACTTTTGAAATTTTCACATATCTCGAATATATACGATTGTAACAAAAGATCATTTCCAAGGTAATATGGTCATTTCTTACTTAATGGAAAACAGTCGTGTTTTTTTTTTAAATTTAATTTTCTTTAGTTTACCTGAAAGCGGCAATAAGAGTTTTGACCAAAATGCACACTTAGAGTGAAATCTATATTATCAAAATTATTGCGTCCTTAATTTTCAATTAGAATCACCGAAAACGCTATAATTTTAAGAACTGTTCATATCTCGAAAACTCCATTTTCAATTTCGATAAAACTTTAAAAACCAAGTAATATTTACATTTCGATCGACATCTTATACTCGGTTCTCAGCTAAACAGTTAATCAACAGTCTTTTTCGAACTAAACATTGCAATATTTGGTCCTATTTTGTCTGTCAAGTTTTACAAAAACCGATTTTGATCGAAAAACATATTGAAGATAATATCAGTATTCTAAAAAAGATCCCGTACTTAGTTTTTTTTTTTTTTAAATTCGAATAAATCAGTTTTTTTAATTATTTCTCAAAAATGACTATACCCTAAAGCCGGTCTGTGTTCATATATATTTTTAAAACTCAATATATCATGCTTTAAAATTCAAATTTCAGCAGCCATTAAAATCAAAAAAAACACCAACGAAAAACTTATTTTTAGCAAATATTAGGTACCCACTTCTACTTTTTTTTTCAACCATTTTGAAAATGCACCTTAAAATAATTCCAACCACTTGGAGTTGGAGATTACACAATCAGAAAATCCCACTTCATTAGCCCTCCCACGCACGTCCATTGGGATATTCAGTTTATAACTGCTAATGCAAATTCAAAAACAAATCTTTAAATTCTTACATATTGTGATCATTGGCACGTTAAATCAGAGTCACTTATCTATTGTTTTGACCAACGCACATTTTTTTTTTTATGTTGCAAAAAGACTTCTGTAACTGCTCCGTAGCACAAAAACTAAGTAGAACTTTAAATGCATTTTATTAACGTACAATTGAAAGATCATCAGGTTTCATTTCCTTAGTTTCTTGCACACGCAAGAGTTGTTCGAAGAAGTAAGCAATGTCTTTGAATCGTAAAAGATCTTTCAAATCGTATTCGTGACAACGAAGACTTGGGCGGAGCCAGCTGTTGAACTTTTACTTCAGACTCAGTTAAGACTACGACTGACGTTTAGTCTCAGTTAAGACTAGAATTTTCACAGGTTGACAAAGTCTGTTATAAAAATTCTGTTGTTAACATGCTTCCGTTAGTCTCCGTGTTTTGATTTCGTAAGAAGTCAAGGCCACTTCATGGAGCTGGATGAAATGGTGGAATTTCATCGGAGTGCATCCAATCGGTAATGTGTTCTTTTTGACTAGTAACAACGTAGTGCAGGTGCGACTTCTTTAGAGTCTAAATCGGCATGGGACCAGATCTGTTTAATTACATCACAAAAAAAAATGTTACGTATACGCCCTAGTAACTCTGCATTTTGACATAGGTTAGGTTAGGTTAGGTTGGGTGGGGTTGTGAGATCGTCACAAAAGAACAGGCACCAAAGTGGGCCCATCGCCATCCCCAGGGAACCATTACGGTTAAAAACCTAAATCAATTCGCCCAAACAATCAATTTCCCTACAGAATTTGGTTATGGTCCCAATATTATTTGAGGAACCAACCTCCTCTAAGTTATTAAAGAAGAACCTGCCTAGGTGCTTCCTTCTACTCCGATCAATTGCTTGACACTCGCATAGAAGGTGGGAGATGTCCTCCGTAGCTTGTAGGTCCTCACAGTACCTACATGTATCCGTTTTAGTCAAACCTAGTCTCATGGCATGCTTCCTTAAAAGGCAGTGTCCAGAGAGTATTCCTACCGTTAATCTTAATTTTGTTCTACTGAGATTGATTAATTCTTCAGACCTCTTCCGATTTAAAGTGGGCCACAATGCCTTTGAGACCCTGTGCCCCTCTAGCTGTGACCATCTTGTAGCTGCTTTATTGGTAGTTTTCTCAACGATAACCCTTCTAGCAACGGCCATAGGTGGTCTGATGCCCTCAATCATTGTATTTACTGGGAGTTCCGCTCCTTCCTTAGCCAAAACGTCGGCCCTTTCGTTGCCCTCAATTTCACAATGCCCAATGCATTTTGACATGCAAAGCCTATTAAAAGCAACTTGACAATTGGATGCAATTTTGAAATGGAAATAATTTCCTTTATTGTAATAAGAAAAACCCTCCTAACAACATGCAATTCCTTTTAGATACATTTGCAAGTAAAGTAGCAGCTATACAAGACAAACACGCCGACGCAAGTGTCGGCAATGTAACCGGAAGTAATGCTGTCAATGTTTTCCTGGGCATTGGTGTGGCGTGGACAATCGCTGCGATATACCATGAATCGAATGGTAACACGTTCGACGTTGATCCGGGAAGGTAAACCAAACCAATAAATGTTACCCCATTCAGTGAGAAAACTTTCATCTTTATTTTGTTTCCGCTATTTACAGCTTAGCATTCTCCGTGACACTATTTTGCACGGAAGCTCTGATTGCGATCGCGGTCCTCATGATAAGACGTAATAACGCCTTTGGCGGCGAACTTGGCGGACCAACGAAATGTAAATACATTAGCGGCGGCATACTCTTCTCCCTGTGGATCATTTATGTAGTAGTAAGCAGCTTAGAGGCGTACGGAATTATAGAAGGATTTTAAGAATGTGCAAATCCGTCAACAAACAACGAAACAGACTACAAAAAGCGCTAATATTACGTTGCTTGCAACAACAACTCTTCGATTTTGTATTATTAAATTTTAGTTTTTCTTTCGTTTACGAAGTACGTATTTTAATTGTAAGTTTTTAATTTTTGTTTTAGGTTTTTTTAAACATTTAATTAGTTAAATCTATTAATTTCGACTTAAAATAAAAACCGAAACAGCTATCAAAGGCAAAAGGGATAGAAAAAGTACCCTTACCCAATCCTGTCTTAAACTATAAGAATTTTGTACACATAACTTAGGTAAAGAAAAAACAAATACAAAACAAAAAAAAAAATAATAATTTCGTGAACTTGTAAAATCAAACAAAAATGTTTTGAGACGAGACATTTTTAATACTAAGTGTATAAACATAAACGCAAGAAAATGCATTAACAATTTAAGTAACTAAATGTAATGGAGAAACAAAACTAAACAAATTGTATTTTTATATAATGTCGTTTTAATATTCGAGAGTATTTATTTTTTAGTTATTATTATTATCTATGTTGGCTTATTTTGTTGGTGAAAATTAATATTTATTTCAGTTGAATTTAGATCGAAATGGTGTTACATTACTAACAAGAATGATCTTGGAAAATAGAGATACATTTCGCGCCCAATTGGTTTGTTAGAGGTCAGCTGCAGTGAGTTGAAGTTTATTTATAATTAGAACTAAACACCTAGCTACACATTTTGAAGGCAAGATCAATATAAATTGAAGGGTATTTGGTTTCGATGTGAGTGACTGTTACATCCCCTACTGAGTGACAACGATTTTTTATTTAACCACGTGTAACATTAGTGCATGCACCTCCTTGGATCAGTGTTGCCAGGTCGTGGGGGATTCCCCTTTTTGTGGGGAATTTCAAGAAAAAAATATGCGAAAGGGGAAAAGGGGAATCTTCTCTCTTCCAGAACGAAATGTGGGGAAAATAAAAATAAAATAAATTTCAATACTTCACTCCAATATTGGGCACATTCAATAATCTAGTTATCTTCAGTGGACTAGATTGGTCTGGATAAGACTTAATCTGAACGCAAAAACTAGATTGGTCGGGAACATAATTTTTTCTACTTCAAGCACATTATGCGAACTGTCAATTTAGTACTCAGTCACAGTTTCTTGACTCGTCGTCGACTACCCCTCCAAAAATGTCAACTGAAACAGCTGCTTATATGACTGATTTCAGCCAATCAAAACCGAGATGCATCTAGTCAGACGGCTGCTGTCACAAAGCTTTTATTTTATTTTTTCACTTTGTTAACATAATTATGCTACAGCCATATAAAATCTGTTTTGTTCTCCTATCAGTTTTTCAGCTGTCACTTGTTTTTTTCTTACTAGTTGACACTGACGTTGTTGCGAAATATCCTATAACTGGTTAAAATATTAGCCAAGTGAATGGCTTGTGTGGAATGGCTCGGAAAATGGCTCAACGCCTCGTACGCAAGTAGCGCGTTTCATTATAATCGTATACATATATGACTGAGGTTTATTGGCAAAAACTGTATAAGATCTAGACCGAAATAGAATAAAACCACTGCTCATTTTAACATTATAAAAATGAGTAAAAGTTTATATATTCAATAATTCATTTGGAGTTTTCTATTAACAGTAATTTCCCTTGTGGGATATTTGTTGTGTCACGTCAACAAGCCATATTCAATATGCACAAGTTTATATTGGAACTTGGGTGAAAAATTTGTAAGAAGCAGTCAGTTTACTCAATATTTAGACTGTGGGGAATCCATGGGGAAAACCACCACGAAGAATGGGGAAAAAGGGAAATTTAAAGGTCTGTGATGGGGAATTTCACTTAAAGCGCCTGGCAACACTGCCTTGGATGACTAATTGGGAATTTCACAACTTAATCCTAGTGTCCTGCTCGCGCTTAATTTGATCTCCATACAAAAATGTCTCTAAAGATAAAATTTAGCGAAGCAGTCTAGCAAAGCAGTATCCTGTTCGCACGCTTAATTCTTAAACCCATATGGGGTCGATGTCAAGTCTCCCCTCATTCAGCTCGCGAAATAAATGTCCCGTCCATTAAATCAAAGACAAATTTTGACATACAAAATGAAAGAAAAAGTTTGTGTTGTGCTTACTTCGGATTTTTTGGAGGAAATCGCATTTGCGTGATAAAAAAAAAATGAATGAAAAAAAGAAACATGCGCGGAGGAATGACCAGAAATATGTAACTTGAAGGATAAATTGCATTGCAACACGAAGGAAAGCGTTGTCTTCTACTTTCTACTACAGAGATTATTTCAGCTGCTGCAGCAATCAGCCCTAGCGAGGTTGTCGTCGGAACGGAAAATTCTCCGCAACGCATTCTCCTTCGGAGGCACAAATTGCATTCGAGGTGTCCGCATTCGGAAGAGAAATAAAGAATTGCGATGGCGCACCGCACCTTACCGCACCTTACCGCACTCAAAATCGTAAACCAATTCCACAACCAATTTCTGTCGGAGGATATCGGAACCTAGCTGTCAAAAATTCAACAAAAAATGCACTTTGCATTTCAACGTAATTCGCCGATATGCGTTACAAAATTTCGGAACAATTCTCCGAAGAGTTATTCCGAAGAATATCTCGCATCAAAAATCTTCCGAATCGTATAAATGAATGTCTTCTTCAACTTTTTTGTATCCATTGTTTTGGAGATATTCAAATATTGCGATGTCTTTAAAGTCTGTAATTAAAATTTCAAAAATTCAACTTATATAGGTGTGTAAATAAAACTACGTTTATACTGACATCTGCCATTAACATATAGAAAGTATTTTTCCCATCTACATCATGTTTTATAATTAAGCGACCATTTATCTTTGGCGTGGAGGAGCGAAGTCGAGACTAGGGACCCTAAAATTCAACGCCAGCAGGATACTAGGCTTTAATGACAAAAATGTTAAATTAGACGAGCCTTCACAAAATTGTTTGATTAGGAGTATTTAGGCCAAAGAAATACATTGGTATGTATCGCGGTTTTTCAATTGTAATATCAAAATTTTTTATTTGAATGCAAACGCATCCTTAAACTTTCTAAAACTTTTTCACGGCATGTCAGAAAAAATAGTGTCAGTTTAAATTTACATTTTAATCATGAAGGTGTTCATGAACGAGCAACGCTTCGCAATTTTAAAAAACGTTCTCCAATTTTTGGTGGTAATAATTGACCTCGTTTTTAACGCCGTTGAATTTATTTTAATGGAGTTCATAAGCCAAACGCGCTAGGTGAACTCAGGAAAAGTATCAAATGCGAAATTGCTAACGTTCTAGCCGATATGTGCGAAGAGTGATGGAAAATCGACTCCAAACAATCGATGGCTGCAAATGTGCTCACGGTAGTCATATATACGAGTTCGAAGTTCGTACTTAAATTTCAATAATTTTTTTTTTTTTTTTTTTTTTTTTTTTGTATATACAAAATTGTTATGTCCTTTATGAAGTAGCCTTTAATTTATTTATTAAAAATTTGGTCGCCTAATTTATTAAAGACATGTTCTCAAACAAAACCAACTACCGAAAGGCTTTAATATTTGTTTCCCGTCAGGAAAGTTCGCAATTTGCTTCGCCGTCATTGAACTGAGTTACTTTTGCGATGGCCGCTAGTCCGACAATTTTAGAAAACAGCAGAGATATTAACAAGAGGAATACGTTTTGTTATATAATACGTTTAATTATGCCGATCAGTTTTTCCCAAATCTAAACTCACTGTTGTCTAACTGACTAAGAAAAAGGTCAAAGTTTCAAAACAATCATGTAAATATCATTCTATTCGTGTAAACTTATAACACTAACAGAGCCAAAGTTGATCAAGTCTAATAAAAACAGCAAAAACAAATGCGTAGTACATGTATTAAATCTAAATTTAAATCTTAATGTAATGTGTAAAATTCAAAAAAAAATCTAAGGTGAGTGTGTTCCTTAAATATTATGTAGTATCCACCCATAATTTTCGTTTCTCCCAGAAAGGTGAAAGAATATAAAATCCCAATTAAATCTTGTCATACATTATCTAAAAGAATTTTCCATTAAAGTCTGACTCATTAAAAAATTGTTAAATATAAAGATATTTATGTGTGTAAAAATACAATGTTTCATCTTGCTATAAATGTATACTCGCCCATTTTTGTAAATATAAAATATATAGAAAGAATAGTTTAACTTGAACGGAAAAGACAATACTAAACAAAATGGCCCTCTAGTGGTCAAAAAAAAAAACACATCCGTGAAATAAAAATCGGACCGCAAAAAGTCATCGGATTTAAAAAAAAAAAAAAAATATTCAATTGTATAAGTTTCTAGTTTAATTTAGAATAAATTGTTACTTTAAGTTAAATTCTAGTCAAATAAGTAAGGAGAACATTTTATTTTATTTAAGATTGTTGTATTTGTTTTAAGAAAAATCAAATTCAAGTCTTCGAGCATAAGTTATATAGTAAAATTGTTGAACAAACGTTATAATGTCGTACCAAAGAATATATTATATTTTGGATTGTTAGATAGAGCTTCCAATTGTTGTCATTGTGAACGTTTTTAAAAAGATTGCTGGTTTTTATTTATTTATTTTTTGTATCCCTGGAAACCTATAGACAAAAATATATATAAACTCAGCAAAAACTTGTAATCGCTACATACATTTGAAGGCAGCCCGACGGTATAGCATAATTGGTATTTAAAATAAAACTAGCCAGCAATATATATGCATATATATGAGGAAATTAGAAAGAAAATATAAAAGTTCTATCCGTGTTATGAATCAAATATCAAATTTTGAATTGCGACCGTGAGAAGTAACGTACAACATAACGCTTGCGTCATTTACTATAAACTAAAAAGAAAAACTAGGAAAAATTATAACAAACCAAAAATACTGCATCAATAGATAAAAATATAAAAACGTCCTAAACCAGCCATATATAAATATAGATATTGTACTAATTGATATATATATACATTTTTTTTTTTTTTTTAATTAAGCGAAACAGTATATATTTTTGATCTGAAAAATCTATATAGTATCGTTATATATATATATACATGTAGATTTATAAATTGCATATAGGTATGTATATTGAATAGGTATGTATGTGAATCTATTAAACATATAAGTACCTACATACAGAGTCCGTGTATAATTGGAAATGAGGAAACCTACATTAAAATATCTGTTTTTGTTTCAAAAATCGAGAACGAATGTTGTTTTATTTTAGACTAGCTGTGCCCGCAACTTCGTACGCGTCGTGAGACTGTGTAGTTTCCAATAAAAGAGATTTGACCGTTTTCTCAACGGCATATTTTTTTAAAATCAACAATCTAGCTAAAAAAGCGGTGAACATTGTCGACATTGAAATAATAAATCAAACAAATCTATTTACCTAAAACACCAATTTAAGAAAATTAAATTCAACAGCGTAAGTACTGAAGTTTCACTTCCTTACTGTAGGTACCACGTAGGTAATATCAAAACAACCACTTAAACAAACGCCTTAACGGAAATTTGTATCTACCTACACCAACAATAAATAAGTCAAACAACATAAGTCACCTATATCGTCTTTACTTCTTGAATTTTTCAATTCTTTACTGAAGTATCAACGTAGGTACTATAACAACCATTAAAACAAAAACCTTGAACTCACTTTCTATATACACCACCTCCACCATACGTCCCCCACTGGGGGGGACGTCATCAGCCATCTGCGCATTTCCTCAGAAACACGTTGTGGCTGGTTTTTTTTTTATATGAACTTGCTTGTGCGATGTGCGCCACCAAAAACCACCCCAAAGCAGAACAACGATCAAGAACCGCGGCGGCTGATAATATTCGATTTCAGAAAATTATAATTATTTTTTTAATGTTAGATTTTAGGTTGTAGCTCAGCTTCTAGAGGACATAGAAATCTGATTGATGGCTTGAAATATCTATAAAAGTGTTGGCTCTCCTAAGTACTTTGTTTTGTTTGCATTGATAAAGAATTATTTGAGTAATGGCGAGTTAAAGGCAGTAAAGTCGGAAAAAAAACACATTTTGGTCAAAAACGCTCCAAAAAATAGGCATGTCAATGAAAGGAATACCCTATATGTTGCACAGAATCTTGAAAAACATTTCAAAAAAAGTTTCATCGAAATCTGTGCAGTAGTTTTCACGCCATTAGGTAACAGAAAAATTGCCTACAGTTTTATTATAAGTATAGATAGATTTTTCAAAGCATCAGTGAAACGCTAGACTAAGATCGGCTACATGTCAGAATATCATCATCATTCATGAATTGTGCTCTGATTCATGACTCAACAGTGAAACAAGTAATTTCTCCAAACCATTCAGAAACCTGGAGTGCTTACTTCTGTAACATTTTTTTTTTTTTTTTTAAAGAGTGGTATTTAATTTAATTTTATATGTTGGTGCTAAATGGTTATAACATTTTTGGTGGTTGATTACAGCTGTTGTGTACGCAACGCACTCATTGTTTATTACAAACTTTACCTCAAATCTTATACCATCTAAAAACCCGATCCAAATTTGAATAGACTCTAGCAAATCAGCGACTCGAAATTCGTTCGCAGTTGAAGTTCGCCAGCGAGTTTATCTGAGAATCCCAGACTGTACATGTCTCATGAGAAGTAATTGAAATCACGACATTATGTCTAGACTTTTCAGTCTGACTTGTTTTTCTGCCATCTCTGCAGACATAGCTTCTGACTGAAATTGGCCATTTGAAGTATAGACCATCGTTTGACAGCAAAAAATCATTTTGCGGTTTATAGTAGGTTTACTTTCTACTTTTCTGTCCGTCGCACACGTTGACAGTTGGCACAGAGTGAGAGGAATATTGAGGCATGAGGAAAACTGTCATCGGCTCTGTCGTGGGTATTCTTCCGATATTTTGGGAATTTCGATGTCCGAAAAGCGTTCCATGGGAAAAAAGAAAAAGCTGCAAAAAACATTCCAACTACATAGAATTCTTTTTTTAAATTTCATTAAAATATATATCTACATTTCACCTTTCCTTTACTTTTGTTGTACAAATGGAAAAGACTGTCAAAATGGCAGTGGTGGAGATAAATTCTCTCACAAAGAGAGACACTTACGAAAAAGTAAGGGGATTCCTTTTTTAGTAATCTTTAAAAAATGACAGATACATAATTCAAATATTCAAAAAAGTGGTACGAAAAGTCGTTAAAATGTCTGATAAACTCGAGGAATTTGTTAATTTACTAAGAACTAATAAGAAATAAAATTAATAACAATTACTTTATCATCTAGCTGGCCAAGAAATTGATCTGTGGAATTAATCGAACTTCATTTTGATGAATCCGAGTATGTGGAAAAGTTTGTACAGGTTAAACTACAAGCATTCGAGAAGAGGAAAAAGCGACACTGCATTAAGAATTACGTTTTAAATGGAAGAGATTGTTCCTTGTTCCAACGAGAAAGAATTTTGTCGCCACTTTCGAAAAAATCTTGAGGAGAACATTCAATTTTATTTTGCCGCCTGTTGATACTATTTTAATACGCAATAAATCAAAAATTCAAATCAAATCAGCTGTTATTTGTAAGACGACAGACAGCTTTTTCACTTCTTATACCAAGAAATTTGTTGAGTAAAAAATCGTAAGATTCTCAGTGGAGGGGAAATATCTTGCTCTCTCGATGATGCTCTGTTTTACGAATTTTTCAAGTTAAGGAACAGCACTGAGTAAAAATTCGTAGGAATTATTAAAAAATTGTAAGATTTGAAAAGTCAAGGAACAGACCTATAAATGTGGGTACATAAAAATGAGTTTATTTAAATCGTCTTTTAGGAAGATTTTTTAGTACAAAAAGTTAATTATCAGCGTTTTTTATTATGCCCGCATGATCGAAATAAATCATTGATAACCATGGTTTGCAACAATAATACGAGATCCAACTGTTGTTGTAAACCATGGAAATTAAGGATCTATATGGATCATGTGATTATGTTTTCGCATAACAGAAGTTTTGAAAAGTTTGATTTTTTTTCATAAAAAAGTATTTAAAAGGGAATTTGAGAACGGTGGAAAGTACTTAAAACACTGCCTGTCGCCGTATGAGTCGGATTCTATGCGACAGCTCCTTCTGTCGAATACGTCAATATTGACGGATGCATCGATGCGACGGATGCAACGGATTCTTTGGGCTGGGCCCTTAAGAGTCCTACATCCTTCCAATTTAACATCAAAATAATAAAGACTTAGCTACATCCATATGGGAAAATGAATAAATGAATTTGAATGGCGAAAATGTAATGAAACCATTAAAATGTGCCAGATCCGAAATCTCGTCAAGTGAATTAATTAACGAATAAGTCCTTTTATGTCATTATCATATACGTTCTGCCAAAAGCCCACTAATTGCCAGCATTTACACATTCAACCTCCTGCGCGTGCTGCCTCTCCCAAATCAACACCACTCATATGTTATCGTGTAAACATAATGCAAATGCGAAAATGTTTCCAAATATCTTCCTTATGCAAGAACCAAAGAAGAGGTCCCGACGACACGACACACCCGAGCGCTCGCAAGGCATTAGAATTTCCAATTAGCATCTCGTCAACACGGGGCGGGGCGCACATGGTTGTCGATTGTCATATCATAGCCAGTGGGAAAATGCCAAAAGTTACGTCTTCAGGTCGTTCCATATTCACCAAACAAATGTATACATTTCAATCTGAGGACTTCGTTGCTCTTCCTTCCGGAAATTTGTTTATGTAGACGAGTTATCAATTATACAAGGAATTTCCTCGTGGCGTTATCAGTTTCATCGCTCTTCGACTAAAGAACAGCCCGCAGATGACGAGCGTATGTTACGTATCTGTACAGTTTGTATAGGTATACATCTGGGGTAGCCTGTTCTATTGTTTATCGGTTCGTTGTCGGTATGCGGTATAGTGTTGTACACAGTGTACGTACATATTCAGAGCCACGCACAGATAAGGTTGTTTACCAGGAATTAAAATCACAAAACGACACTTCAAAGTGGTACGACCCACAGCAAAAGCAAAAGACGAGCGACCATATCCCTCGTGAGAGGGTATTTAAAGCGCTGATGCTCCCCCGCCTTGCTATAGTATCAGTGTTTGGATGAACAGATTCGGGTTAAGGCAGAAGATAGTTGAACAAGTCGAGTGTTAGCTCTTTTGCAGTTTAATCGTTTTATCGTATTATCACATAGTTATACAGCGAGTGTATCTACAGCCAGCGTTAGTATATGTGATAATGAGAACAATCTACCAGATCAACAAAGATACCAGAAAGATATTCATTTCTCGAGAAATTCTTCGGAACGATAAGACGTAGCGTTCAGTTGGGTTCGCTGTTTTGCAAGTGAAATTGAATCGTAGCCATTCTGTTGAAAATTTGTTAAACATCATCAGCCAAAGGAAAAGGGGATGATGATGGCAACTGAAACCACAGGACTTTTGTCAGGTTGTGTTATTGACATGCCAAGGGACAAGAACGAGTACGAAGTTTTGGGCGAATGCCAGTAAGTTTGATAAGCTTGAAATATTTATCGGTATATATTGTAACATGTGTCTGTCCCTGTTGTTTGTGTTTGTACTCGAAGCCTTGCTGTTAAATGTGTTCCCTTGTTAAATTGTCCACCGGTCGAGCGTAATACGCTTCAACAGACGTTGACGTTTCTTTGACCACAATAATTTGAAATTCGGTTCACAAAGGAGAAAAGGTGTTTAATGTTCCCTATGCATTACTTAAATAAATAATGTCCTCCAGTACTATGAAGCAGAAAATAAAAAGCCCTAGCTCTAGAGAAACAAGTTCGATGGTAAACAGACTCAAAAGTACATAAAGCCGCAAAGTTGTGAACTTTTTGTATCCACGATCCGAAGTAACGCCTCTGTGAAAGTGATTCGTGTTGAGGCAGAATTGGATCTGATATGGTTTCTGTCAAGTTCTTGAGGCACAGTTCAAATAATTTGAATGCGTGTGAAATTAATGTCCTGATCTCTGTCGATATGATGATGGTCCATAGTCGAGCGATATTCATATAATAGTCCGTCCGTCCAGTACGCTCAAGTTAAGCAAATAAATTCCATGTGGATACTAGGGTGACCTCTGTTTTGAAAAGGATGGACCGCTGGTTAAGATATGATTGCTAGTCAATTCTACTCAATAATGACCTCCCGATCATTTTATTTTCGAAACTTATTCTAGACCTAGCAATAATTTTCGTATTTTCAAAGCTGCCAAGTCAACCATATATTTCTGGTGGCACAAAATGAGGCGGTAACCAATTTCAGCAACTAACAAAAAACTATTAACATTTAAAATTAAAAGGCTATTGCATTTACCATTGAAAACCCTTAACCGACCCTTGACGCTTTGAGACTTAACCTTCTTCGTGGATGACAAAACTATATAGGTAACAGTAACTGCAAATTCAGCCATCAAGGCAGAAGATGTAGTGATTCCTGATGCAGTGACTCCTAATTGCAACAGTAGATCTCAGCTGGAAACAATAAGTTGAAGGATCTCCTGAAGCTGAGATCTACTACTGCAATCAACTGGTGTATAGTTTTGTCTTCCATGGTCGACTGAAATAAAAAAAAACTCTGTTACAAAAAATGTCCATTCGCGTACTTTCCCGGACCAAGCACTTAAAATCTGTCAAAACCGACAAATAGAGCGAAACTCTCTCAGAAAGTGGCAAATATACTCAAAAGTGCGTGGATTGACTTCGAGCTACTTTGAGGCACTTACCATCTTTGACATCTAATCCATATCACAAACAAATATAAAGGGTCTTTCATTAAGGACTTGACAACTACTTTTTTAAATAAAATGCAAACTACTTGAGATATCTCAAAAACAAATTTTATTGGCTTGAATTACTATCAAAACATTTATGAATGCAACTCGACGTTGTTCATATGTCCACCACTGGAACGTATACAGCGGTCGATACGTTGAACCCAATTTTCGATGACTCGGCCGCACATTTCGAGCGCTACGGCCGCTATTTCTCGTTCAATATTGAGCTCCTCTACCGACGCCGACTTGTTGGCATAGACTATTGATTTAATGTAGCCCCATAAAAAAAATGCTAGAAGCGTTATATCACACGATCTCGTTTCTCGATACAACACGCTCACCGAACTCAGACTTTAAAACTCATTTGTTGAACCCGCTGTGTGACTTGTGGCACTGTATTGTTGGAACCACATAGCACTGATGTCCAATTCTTGTAATTGCTCAAAGAAATAACGTTCCAACATGTCTCTGTATCGCGAATACCATTAACCGTAACCTGACGGTCATCTTCATCGACGAAAAACGACGGTTCAATGACGCCACCGGCATGAAAATCGCACCAAACTGTGACATAGCGGAATGACATAAGTAACGCATATTTTCCTTCTTAACGAAGCCGCTGTCAATTGGCGTTAGCGCTCTTAAAGTTGCGACCATCGACTCGGCATTTCTACTATACTTCACTATCATGAACATGTTGATTTTACTGAATATTTTGACATTGACAGTTCGGTAATCGGTGGAAGGGTGTGTTCACACTGAAATTTTGAAGTTGTCAAGTCGCTAATGAAAGACCGTTTGTAACATTGTAACTTATATTTTCGCAATAGATGAAACGTGCTGGGAGAACATTCGACAACCGCCGAATTTTCTTTATTTTCAACGATCTCGTTTTTGAGTGCAGTTGATTTTGAATTTGTTTCTTGTCGACCTTGTATTTGACATATATATAAGTACTTGCCGGTTGAAATTCACTGAGCTCGCTACTCGTTATTCTGCAAATTTCCTGTTTTTCTGTCGTTTTTGATGAGAACGCGTATAGACTTTCGATCGATTTATATCAAATGCGTGGCTGTCAAAGCCGCTATTCATGTTGCTGTGGCAATCTGATGTTTCGTAATTTACTTTGTTATAAGAACAACTTTCCGGAAAACCCACTCTCCATATCTCGTTTCCAACGTTCGTTTCCACGTTTCATTACAATCCATTATATACCAAATCATTAATCAGAATAATATACCCTGTCTTTCTTTTTAGGAAAACAAAAAGCCTTAGTCTCGAAGAGCTAATGCCATTCCAAGATGACCCCTGGTGGCAGAGCTTGCGACGAGCATTCTTTTTATCATTCTGGATATCACTGATCCTCATATTTGCGAGTGCGTGCGCACTGTCGATTTTGTACAACGGATCGTGTCAAACTATGCAAAGTGTCATTTCAACAACAGTAACAATGGACTCTGTACCAACAATATCGACATTAATAAATTAACATCGAACTAAAAGATGCTCAAATAAATTGATGCAGTGTAATTTTTGAAAATGAAAATGTGATAAATTGTTTTTTTTTTTTTTTTTAACAGAAGAAAAGATCTATAATTATATTTACTCCTTTAGCCAGTATAAAAATAAATTCTCTATATTCGGTTATCAATGCTTACATGGGATTTAATTAATATTGCACATAATTAAAACTGCCAATCTTATCTGTTTTGATGGCAGTACAATGGACTGTGGATTTGTAAAAAAATGCCCCAATTTTTGAAAGGTATTGCATCATCAATACATTATCAGTTTTTTCCATTAATTACCGAAGAAATTAATCATCTAGCAGAGAACACGCATGGTGTATGCTAGTATGCACCATGCATATAAATATGGAATGGAATGGAATGGACTTGTATTTGTTAAAATAAAAATGCAGCGCCGCACGTAGTCCTAAACCAATTTAATGTAGGTAACAACTTTGCCTGTGTCCAATTTGCAAATGTCAAACTCTTGCCGATGCATCAAAGTGAACAAAATAAAACCGAACACAAACAAATTCAACCTTTTAGCAAATTATTTTTACCAATGAGCAGGCATTTGTAACCTAAGCTTATTACGCTGCTCGAGCTAAACTAAATTTTAGCTGTTCTCCAAACATAAGCTAAGATCCTAGCTAAATTTTGACATATAACGTTTTCGATTGAAGAAAACAACTGACTTTTCTACCGAAAGAGGAAATATTTTCCATTAAAAAAAAGTTCACTTCCAGGTCAATTCTTAACACGACATAAGTGTCCGGAATATTTTTAAGGAATTGCCCTGAACTCAGCAACACTCACTAGCGAAATGTCAGATTGAGATGTGTGTTGTGTTGTTACAAACAAATTTTCCTCTATGTGATCGGAAAATATGCAATTATGGGTTTACTTTAATAGAAAAAAATTTATTTGGTCCATTTAAACATTCGTATTTACTGTAAAAACAAACACAAGGGAGCAGCATTATTTGGGAGCAACCAAATCTCGGATCTCCAATGAAAAACGCCAATAGAGTACGCTTTGGATAATGGCGTCTTTTATTGAAGATCCGAGGGAATTTTGCCGAAATTCGGAATTGATCTTTTCAAAAATTCCGGCTCACCAACACAATCGCTTGCATTAGTTAAGGTACCTGTCCATTTGAGAGTACTTCGCAAGTAAACTCTCGAGAGCTACTCTCGGGTGCAAAGTTACCAAGTGCTTTCAGCATTAATTTTAGTGCCCAAATTTTATTTTAGTGCCAAAAAAGTAGATTTAGTGCTTGGGTGTTTTTTTAATGCTTTAAATTTTTTTTTTGTGTTTTTTTAACGTTGCCGCTGCACACCGCCTTTTTTCTCTTTCTTTGAATGCATCCATCATTTTATACAAGCTTTCTTCTGTTTGCCTTTTTGCCGATTCTTATTGATCTCACAAAACTTTAATCGTGATAGTGAAAAGCTACAAAGAGAAGAAATGTTATGGAGAATCCTAGCAAATATGAAGTGGCAATCAAAAACTACAAAAGACTTATGGCTAGAAAGTTATAGTCAGGCATAGTTTAAGGGATTCAGTAGGTGAAAAGCCTTTCCAAAATATTTGCGAATTGGCCTTAAAATTGCTATGTTTGCCAGACTCAAATGGAGATGTGGAAAGGGTTTTTAGCAAAATGAGTTTAATACAAAAATTAACTAAGAAATAATAATAATAATTCCTGAAAATGTAAATTCCAACATCGGTACTTTGCAGACATAGGTATATCACAGGGGCAATTTAAAAAGCAAATTAAATGTATGTATGCCAGAGTACTTACCTATTATAAGTTTTATTAGGTTTTATTGATATTTTCAATTTTATTTTACTGTGCAATTGCTATATGACCGAATATGAATAAACTTCTGTTGTTTTTTTACTTTTATTTTTGTTATCTATTTTGGAGCTGTTTTAAAAACAAAAAGAGTCAATTTTGGTGCCCAAGGGGTCAAAATTAACGCTGACAATTTTAAAACGGTGCTCGAACGCCATTATGACCTGGCAACGCTGCTCGGGAGGCTGTCCATTTGAGAGTAATAATTTCGAGGTTTTAATCTCGTGGGTTCATTTGAGAGAGTAGATTCCCTGAGAGTACTCTCATAACCGTGTCCACTTGATATTTTCGTCTGCTAGTTACCAGTTAAAATGTATTCTTACTAGCAAAAGGTTAATAATTATTAGCACTGTTCTTAAAAAAAAAAGAATAAAGCAAAAAAAAAAAAAAAATGCATGGGGTATTTCAGGAAAAACTTGGATACAAACTAATCAATTTCGGTTTCCTGCCGCGTGATAAATACATGAAGGCACTGATGTCAGGCGACATTGTGATATTACTCTTACAATAGCTTCAAATTGAAGATGCTCAACAGTTCAGGGTTTTTTGCCGTTTGAAAACAAGTGAAATATAATATAATTCAATCCGTTTAGCCGATTATTTCTTAAAATAGATACCAAGTTAAGGAAAGGGAAGTGTTCACTTGCGAGTGACTTTCAAAAGGCTCGAATCTCGAGAGTAAAAAGTTAACTTTCCGCGAATTACTCTCAACTCAAGACTATGTCCAGGTCCACTTGCGAGTTTGCCCTCGAGAGCTGGCGTTGAATTACCCCATCCGTGATCGAGTAATATGTTATTTGTTATTGTTCGCTTGTAAAATCCACAAAATTCAGTGACATATGGCTCGCTCACGGATGCGGTAATTCCTTTAAATTTTAAATTGTTCGTTTTAGGAATAAGTGTACTTTTGCTTCTTTTCTTTTTTTCTTTTTTTTTTTGATTATTCGTAGTCTTCAGATGATGAGGAAGACGATGACGATAATAATTACTCCAAAATTATATCCATGGCTATTTATGTATTTCGTGATTTTGGTTTTCACGAAACTTTGCGCATATGTCTTGAAAGCAGGGTGCTTGAACTTGGCACCCCAATGTTATTTTTTTTTTGTTTTTTTTTAGAGTTCCGGATGGCTAAGCAAGAGTTCTAGAGTTCTTGCTAAAATTTTTGAAAAGTTCTGTTCGTTTAGTATTTTTTTTTATTTTTTTTAAGTATGGGTGGCTAAATCCACGGAGCACCCCATTTGTGAAAATAATACTTTTTTATATTTTATTCGCATAGAAACAACATAGTTCCCATAGTTCCCAATAGTTTTTTGACAAAAAAATTGCCAAATTACGCCAAAAAACATTTTTTTTCGATTATATGACAGCACCCCATTTTCAAAAAAAAAAATTTTTTTTGTAAAAATAATGCACTACACCAAGAGTTCTGGAGTTCCCTAAACAAGAAAAAAATGTCGGAATATAAACAAAAAAGCTGTGGAACTTTGAAAATTGATAAAAATTCAAAAATATATTTTTTGTTTCCATGAGTTCTGATTAGAGTTCCGTAAAGTGAGCAAGGAGCTTATCAAAAAATCCTTATGAAATAATCTTCTAAACCTAAACACAAAAAAGTTAGAGCAAATTGAAAAATTCCAATAAATTTTTTCGGAGTTCCGAAGAGTTCTGATCAGGGTTGCCGTTAACTTAAAAAAAAAGTCACTAACTCGAACCTAAAAAACCACCAGATATGCTAAAATTAAAAAAAAAATCACTAGAAAAAAATGTTCACTACCTACAAATGAAAAAAAAAAAAAATATATACCTACACTATATATTCAATTTTGACAACATTTTTTTTTACCATAAATCAAAAACGTACAATATGTAAATACATAATGTTAACTTATAAAAAAAAAAAAACAAATTCAGTCTCAAAGTTACAATAAAAAAACAAAATCGTTTTTAAAATTACTACAAACCAGAAACAATTAGATCGATTTCATCTTCGTCACTTTCATTTACCTCAATATCGGAGGCATTTTTAAAATTATTTCTTAAAAGAACATTTTTAGGAATTTTGTAGGTATTCATGACAAATATTTTTTTGTATTTTTAATTGATTTCTGATGAGCATTATTGAGTTCAAAGTTTTCGTTGACATTTTATTTCTCAACTTATTTTTAACTGTGTTCATCATACTTAAAATGCGTTCCACTTCGGCATTTGACTGTGGAAGCGATATTAAGGACTATTCACATGAGAGCGAATTGCGAATAAAAATAAATTTTTGTCACTAAACATTTGAAAATTCCACTAGATATAGTGACAAAGTCACTAAAACGGCAACCGTGGTTCTGATTAGAGTTCCGCAAAGTGCGCAAGGAGCTTATCAAAAAATCCTTATGAAATAATCTTCTAAGCCTAAACACAAAAAAGTTAGAGCAAATTGAAAAATTCCAATAAATTTTTTCGGAATTCCGAAGAGTTCTGATTAGAGTTCCGTAAAGTGCGCAAGGAGCTTATCAGTTTTACATTATTTTTTTTTTTTGTTTTCAAGTTTTATTGTTTTTTTTTATTATCTTATTATCTTTATCAAATCTTTACCTAAAGATGAGCGATGCTCTTTGAGCATGGAGAGGCGAGAGGGTTGTATTGTAGATGTAGAGTCAGAGTGTCGTGCCATCGATATTTGCATGCATAGGGCATAGCATTTTTGTGGTTTGTGGAATGTGGAGTCTGGCATTATTGTTTATTGCGGACTGCAGAGGGATAATAAGAGAGCAAACAAAAATTTAAAGATAAGGAGAATTTTATTTAATTGCGTTGTAGTCTTGTAGTTCATATTATTGCTTAGTTCTTTGTTCGGCATTCAACCATCGATCGTAGTCGATAAAGCATCAAGATGTACGACAAGGGTATGCTACGCAATTTATTGGTTGACAATGAATTTAAAGCTATCGACGATGAAGGAAGAGTATTTGTACCATCAAACCCTATTTATGCATTAATTGCACAAAAAATGAAAGCTCAAGGTTCAAGTATCTCAAGCAAGCACGTATACCAAATTTGAAAAACTAATAGAAATGGAATACTTGACCATGTTTATGCTAGTTTTGGTATTCAAAATGTTGATATTTCAAACATAGGTATGTGAAAATAATTTCGACGTTAATAGCTCTAAGGATGCTAACGACAACAACAAAATAATAAAAAAAGAGTTCCTCATTATTATTTCAAGCGAAAAATGGGCTGAGATTAAGCCAACTAATAAAAGCTATGGAGATCGGAACTATGTTATTTTGGAACCAAGAAAGTGGACAAATTTGTTGGCTGAAAAAATTTGGTTCCAGACCAAAATTCCGTGTGCATTTTCCTTTAAAAATTGCAAGGTGTATCGTAGCGATAGTGCTAAAGTTTTTTGCCGTTTCAAAGGTATATGCACCGAGTGTAATGCTAATTTGAAAGGGTCCATTTTAACAAAACCTGAGAAAAAGGCAGATGTAATCTTTCAATGTACTTTGAAAGGGGGACTTTTGGAAAGTACGCATGCAAAAACTAGAAGTCTAAAAGGATACCTTAGGGAACAGGTCGCTACTGAGCTTCTAGACGGAAAAAGAGATGCATCTGAGTGGCGGTCTCAAAAAGCACGATCTCTAATTGAGTATGGTGACAATAATCCCCCAATATTACCAACCGTTGAAGTACTGCGAAAGGCTAAGCAGCAATTATTGGATAAAAGCCTCAACTTATTAAGTACTGACCCAATTAAAAATCTGGATGTGGCAAAATGCTCAACCCATTCACTATCCTTACAAAAAATAGGTCAAAATCCTTTTTTCTGTTTTTTAATTGGTCCCGTGAACAACAGCTCATGTGTAAATTAATTGCTAAAAATGACCCAACAACGTTTTTCGCCTTTGATGCTACAGGGGGAGTAGGAATAAGGATTGAACATGAATATGGTAAAAAGTCAAAGTATCTGCTTCTCTATCAAGGAATTTGTGTTTGTAAAAAAGGAAGCTTTCCGGCTTTTCAAATGGTTAGTAGTATGCATGATGCTGCCTTTATAACATTCTTTTTGTTAGATGTGCTAAAAAATGATTTTCCTAGGCCTCGGATGGTAGTATCAGACTTTGGGTTAGCTATTTTAATAGCTTTGGCTCGGGTTTTTGCGAATTGCTCAGACTTAAATGGCTACCTTCAAAAATGTTTTGATGTTTTGTTGCTGGATAAATTTGATAATCTACCAGTTTCTTTTTTAAGACTTGATGTAAGTCATATTATATCTATGGTTTGTAGATGGGATTGCTTGAAGGGTAAACTACCTAAAGTTAAGCAATTTTTCATCCGAACGCTGGCAAAGATATACCAGTTACAGTCTCTGTTAGAAATCAGAAATCTTTTACGCTCTCTGTTAATTGTGGCTCTTAGTAGGGAAAGTGGACAAAATGAAGATTTGACCTATACTGAATCTGAAAAACATTTAAAATTTATAAACAATATTATAAAGGGTTCTGCGGAAGTAAAGGATCAAGTAGAAGTAGACGACGTAAAAGAACATTGGACTATGGATGAGGAAAACTATGATCTTCCTGTTTTTTGGTTAGAGTGGGTCCAAAATATTTATAACGATGCTGAAAATACAGCAGCTCTATCGGATGACGGAACACCGAATGCTTTTTACAATCCCGGTTTTGCTAAACGTTTAAAAAAACTTATGGTTTATTTACCTTTGTGGACTGGAGTTATGGTTCCGTTTTTCAAAATTGGAGAATCAATAGCAACATCTTCGGCCGTTGAATCCAGTTTTAATGATCTAAAAAACCGTTTGTTTAAAAATCAGTTGCCAATGAGGGTGGATAAATTCATTTTCCGACACATTGATGCAATTGATGGCAAACTTCGTGAGTTTGGTGCTTCTGGATCGCAAGATCTTAAAAAGGAGTTAAAGCTATCAGCAAATAAACAGCCTTTAACCGATAATCCTTGGATTAAGAAAGAAAATTGGAAAGGAAAAGTAAATAAAGATGGAATAGAAAAGTTGCCAAAGGAAGTAGGTGAAATTCACTTCCACGACCATGTTCCGGCGAAAAAAAGTAAAGCGGGACCTAACTATCTTGGCGATTGTCCCGATTGGGACTTTGTTAAGACTGCTACAGGATTTGGAATACCCATTTAAAGAAATGGAAATGTTTGTGGCAAAACTATTTGTAATAAAACTAATGTTTTCGTTTCCAATACATGTGCTTTTGATTCAGTGTCTCAAATTATCATGAGCAGTCTCGCAATTAATGAAAAATACAGACAGAATTTCGAAGAAATAGACAACAAAATAATAACATTTTGTAAGGAAATCGTATCTCGTGGGAAAATATTGTCCAAGGACTATGCTGAACGAGCTAAAATTCTTTTAAGTATACCTATTTTCGCTCAAAAATCATACACACGAGGACTGTCGTCCTTTGATGCATCTTGCAATGCTTTGGAATTAATTGAGTATTTGTTCCGTGGCATTCCAAGTGTTCTTAGGACAAAGACTTGTCAAAATTGTCAAAAAACGACTTCGATCGAGATGGTGACCTGTAATGTCAATGTCGGTATCCTACATAATAACGGTCTTGGTTTCATGCAGCAGGCAATAGATGACTGTGTGATAGACTTCAACAAATTTCACTCTAAGTGCCAACATTGTGTCATCGGTCTAACTACAGAATTTTCGAAATACGGACCGCATGTTATAATAGATACGTGTGCTCTTAGGAGGAAGGTTTAGAAGATTATTTCATAAGGATTTTTTGATAAGCTCCTTGCTCACTTTACGGAACTCTAATCAGAACTCATGGAAACAAAAAATATATTTTTGAATTTTTATCAATTTTCAAAGTTCCACAGCTTTTTTGTTTATATTCCGACATTTTTTTCTTGTTTAGGGAACTCCAGAACTCTTGGTGTAGTGCATTATTTTTACAAAAAAAAATTTTTTTTTTGAAAATGGGGTGCTGTCATATAATCGAAAAAAAATGTTTTTTGGCGTAATTTGGCAATTTTTTTGTCAAAAAACTATTGGGAACTCTAGAACTATGTTGTTTCTATGCGAATAAAATATAAAAAAGTATTATTTTCACAAATGGGGTGCTCCGTGGATTTAGCCACCCATACTTAAAAAAAATAAAAAAAAATACTAAACGAACAGAACTTTTCAAAAATTTTAGCAAGAACTCTAGAACTCTTGCTTAGCCATCCGGAACTCTAAAAAAAACAAAAAAAAAAATAACATTGGGGTGCCAAGTTCACGCACCCTTACTTCTTAAAATGACGTAAAACAGCAATGTATAGGTATAGGTATAGGTACTGGTATTAGTGGCAGTGTGTGTAAATCTGAAAAAATATCGAGATCTGCAAAAAGTGATCCGAATTTTTCTGCCCAATGTAACATGAAAAGTGATTTCGATCAAAAAAAAAAAAGATTGATTTTTTGTGCCAAAGGAACGACGTAAAACAAAAAGGCTGAGTTTATTTTAGGCCTCTTCGAATATAAAAACTAGAAAAGATACATATTATATATAACCATAGGTAACTCATGTTTAAAACTATAAATGAAAATTGGGCGGCATCGTTGTGTTTACCTCCGTCATAACCCTAATTAGGGTTTCAGTATTACCCACTGAAATACGTGACACCGGTGGAACCTGGTTTTTCACTTTCCACGGAGAAAAGTTGAAATGTTTTATTTCTAAACAATCTGTGAATGCGTTGTCCATCGCAGTTTGGCGTTCCATAACGAATCTTTGTGTTCCATCTATGCCATCCGAGTTGCGGCAAATAATACCGGCTAAAGTCGACTTGTAGATTTCTTTCAATTGACCTTAAAAATAAAAATGCAAAAATGTTATTTATAATACGTTCTTAGGCCAAATTAAGCCAACTGAAGTCAATGAAAGTGCAGTCAACTTACGTGAAGTAAATTTCTGTGGTCCCTCCTTTCGCTCGTACCAATGTGAGTCGCCCTTCTTAATGCGCAGAAATTGATCGGCTACAATGCACGTCAGACAAGGCCCAAATATTGCACCCTCAATTGGCGGCTCACTCAAAGCACCGGTATAGAAGTCCACGTCGTCGGGGGTACTAAAAGTGCTTTGTTGCATTAATATCTTCCAAATTTCTATGCGTTAACTTACTCATAAATCGCTTTAATAGAATTGAGTGATTCCTGTTCGATAACTGCTTCCATTTGCTTCCAAGTTCTGACGGGCGAAAGTCCACAGTGCTTACGAAAGACCGGGTACGCTGGTAGTCCGTGATCTCGGCCGCGCTGGATGTTTAGAGAAACCAAGTCCAGGCCACACAAAGGGAGTCGGTCTTCAGCCGAACTTTCGAAGAGTCTCTCAGTTAGCTCGGTCGTGAAAAAACGATCCACGCGGGAGACAGGCGTATTAATGGACGTCTCGATGGCTCTGTCAATTCCCCCGTGTGTCCATAGGGAGAATGGATTGAAAAGCATTTTGTGAAGTTCTAACGACTCGGAGGTGCTGTTGTCGCGTGTCATTTGGAAGAGCCCCTAAAAGTCAAAAAATAAAAGTTAGAGCTGTAGGTATTTTTGCAAGGAACGATTGAATATTTCATGGACGTGAATGAATGCTTCCACTCCGCGTTCCGTATAATTATATAGAGTCCGCCCGAAACCAGAAACAGACTACACTATATATATCTAACGGAAGTGAATGTGCAAGTCCATGTTCCTTGGACTATCGTACGCGGAACACAAAGTCGGAGCATCTTCAACACTTACCGGCAACAGAGTGTGTGCAAACCGAAACGCCGCCGCCGCAAAGTTATTCGCTATAGTTGCATCCACTTTGGGGTCATAGGTGTCACTCTTCGATCTCGGATCGGATGTTATTCCGATTTTCTTAGCCAACTCCTTGCCCAGAAGGATTGGCAGAAATTCGTTGTAGGCAATGTGTTGCATTTGAGCTCCGAGAATTTTCCGAGCCTCCTGGTAAATGGTCTCATCGTCCCAGTCTGGATTCGCGGCCTGTAAGCCTTGCGCCAGGTAGTTGTGGTGCCTCGAAAACAACAAATGCATAGATGTCAACAAGAGATTTTCATTCGATCGATCATCGCCGGACTCGAAGCAGTATTTGCCCTGAGAGTTCATCTCTCGCTGGTTGCATCCGTCGTATGGGTTTGTGGATAGCGGAAGCAGGTCTCTGCCATCAGCTGCCACATACATCCGCAGGGTTCCGTTCTTTCTTGTACGCAGTGACATCTGCCGCTGATCGCTATTGCCATAGACAACAGAACCGTCTATGAAAGACGTCGCTTGGTTGAGCTGCTGGCGAGGTCCAAATATCCCCGTTGGTGCTGGAGCCGATCTCACAAAGTTCATACAAGTTGTGTTGTATTGCTCAAAATAGGGATCACCTGGTCCCAGTGGCACGGGAAAGCATTCCGGATGAGTATTCAACGGAACAGTACAGCAGTTGATTGATTCGCCATCCTGAGAGGTGGTCAGTGCCGTCGCTGTGATATCGTGATCAAGAAACTGTCCAAAAACCGCCAACATTACAGTGAAATTCGAGTCAGTGGGATACGAAGCTCGATGTACCTGCAGCGACACCTGGCGAGCTGATGGCAGTTCCTTCCCGGAACGTGATTTCCTCGGCGACGATATGCCATCGGAGTAATCTGGTGCCACTGCTCGTCGATATTGCACCATGGCAGCTCCGTAGTGCCTCGGTTGCTTCTTGTTGTTGCACGTACCATTCGCCCGTCTGTACTTTTCCTCCGGGTCACACTGGACATACTGGGTGGGATCTAACAGGTGCATTCGAGGCCCGTTGCCAACATTGTTGCGACCCGGTTTCTTTGTGTAGTTGAACTTCATGGCCACATGTAGTGTCGCATGGTACTCTACGTAGCCGCGTCGGGATAGTTTCCTTGATTCAGGAGTCGTACTGATGGCACGATAGTGACGAAACGCTGGAGAGTGCACCGGAGTAAGAGCGAGATTCTCCTCGAAGAGCTCTCGATCACCAAGCGCTCTAATTCCTACTTCTTCTGCTTCCGCAGACACTGACGCATTGATCTCAGGTAAAGTCCACTTTTGCGGTTTTTCATCAGCTAAAGGCTCGGCTACTTCCATCAGTAAGAAAAAGAAATCGCTGGCATTCGTGGGGATATCGTCCGGTTCGACATCTAAGTGAACAGTTGTTGAGTTGCTGCTGTGGTCGATTTCGGTGTAGCTTATTGCGATGATAAGCGACAAGATAATAATTCCACTGAAAGAAATGATTTTGTTATGTATTATTCAGGATTCAATTTGGTACGCGTTTTTCCATACAGAAAGACAGTGCACATGCAGCATTGGAACTGACGCATTTGATGTCGGCGGGAGCGCGGTGGTACACCTGGAAAGACATATGCTGGACCAGCGGGCGGCATCGTCGACATTCCAATGGCTGAAGTCAGTGGTGTAGTCTCAGTTGACATGATGAAAGACTTTTCTGCGTAACTAGAGTATTTCAAAAGTAGGTACATGCAAATATGAACAATATTCGAGTGTATATGGATTTCTACTACAAAGTGTGAAATAGAAGTGGGTAATATTTACAAACGCAACAAACCGCCAGTACCTTTGCCGATCGCGTATCCCTCAATCTCTCGAGAAGTCCTACATCCTATGCTGCCAGCATCAAGTGCCGAAGACCAGTGGCGCCGATGCCAAGAAGCCATCAAAAACGCCGCAACTGATGTGCTCGGTTTCACCAGCCCACCCCCCGGAAACCCCTGGTTTGACGAAGAGTGTCGGCAAGCGCATGCAGCAAAACAAAGTGCCTACGAAGCGTCGCTGCATAGAAGGACGAGAGCAGCTCGTCAGCTCTATGAGCAAAAAAGGAGGGAAGAACATCGGCTTCTCCGGAAAAAAAAGAGAGCGCGCGATCGAGGATATAGAGAGGTGTTACTCCAGGAACAATGTTCGGAAGTTTTACCAAAAGGTAAAAAGAACGTGTCATGCCAACAAGACCCGAACGGAGACCTGTAGAGACGAACAAGGAAACCTTGTAGTAGAGTCACAGTCGGTGCTGTGGACATGGAAAAACCATTTCTGCAGACTGCTAAACGGCGAAGACGACACAAATTCCGCTGTCAGGCAGAACGAGCCATTCAACCTGGACGATGAAAGCCAAGATTTCCGTCCACCTGACCAAAATGAAGTGAGGATAGCAATATCTAAGCTTAAGTCCAACAAGGCTGCTGGACCGGACGGCTTAACTGCCGAGCTGTTTAAGGCAGCGGGAGATGACCTGGTAGAGAGCATACACCAACTCGTCTCCAAGATTTGGTCAGACGAAAGTATGCCTGATGAATGGAACCTCAGCATCGTTTGCCCGATCCACAAGAAGTGAGACTCTCTAAACTGCGCCAACTATAGAGGCATCAGTCTCCTGCGTATAAGATCATGTCTGCTGTACTGTGTGAACGCCTAAAACCATTCGTAAACGATCTGATAGGTCCCCATCAGTGCGGTTTTAGGCCCGGTAAGTCCCCGACCGATCAAATATTCTTGCTACAGCAGATCTTGGAGAAAACCCAAGAAGTCCAGATCGATACTCACCATCTTTTTATCGATTTTAAGGCCGCATATGACAGCATTTATAGAGACGAGCTATACAGAGCCATGTCTAGTTTTGGCAGCCAAACTTGTCAGATTGTGCAGAATGACGATGGAGAATGCTCGCTGCTCCGTAAAGGTAGGAAACAATCTCACCGAGACCTTTGATGTCAAAAAAGGATTTAGACAAGGCGACGCCCTGTCATGTGACTTCTTCAACATCATTCTTGAGAAAATTGTGCGAAACTCACAAGCCAACACCAGAGGCACAATCTTCCATAAGTCTGTGCAACTGCTTGCATACGTTGACGACATTGAAATTGTTGGCAGAACACAGCGAGCTGTTACTGGAGCGTTTGCTAGTATTAGTGTAGAAGCGGCAAAAATTGCTTTAGTGGTGAATGAGGGTAAAACAAAATATATGCTGTCAACAAGAAGGGACACACAACATCGATGAATCGGACAGAACTTCACGATAGACAGCTATAACTTTGAGGTAGTTAGGGACTTTGTCTGCCTCGGCTCAGCTATAAACTCTGATAATGACATCGCATCAGAAATCAAGCGAAGAATCACACTTGCCAACCGCTGTTTCTTTGGCCTAAACGGCAATTGATTTGTAAGGCCTTGTCAAGAAGCACTAAGGAGATTCTATATAAGACTCTCATCATCCCTGTCCTGCTCTATGGCGCAGAAGCATGGACCCTAGCAAGGACGGATGAGGATCTTTTCTTAGTCGCTTCGAACGCAAATTTCTTCGAGTGATTTTTGGTCCGGTTGCGTTGACGAGCTTTGGAGGAGAAGATTTAACAGCGAACTCTACGAGCTGTACAGCGACATCGACCTGGTCAGAAAAGTACGCATTAGTCGTCTAAGATTGTAAGGCCATGTAGAGCGAATGGACACCAACGCTCCGGCCCGTAGATTATCTTTAATATGTATTTTGGTCAAAATGGTTAGAGCGTTTTTTTTTGGCAGACAAAACAGTACCAAATATTGCAATTTTTGGTTTGAAAAATACTATTTGTTAACCATATAACCGTATAGCAAAAAGCTGGTTTTAAAGTTTTATAGAAGTCAAAAATGGGGTTTTCGAGACATGACCAGTTTTTAAAATTATCGTTTTCGGTGATTTAAATTGAAAATTAAGGACACAATAATTTAAGGAACATCAGTTTTATTCTAATTTTGCATTGTGGTCAAAATCGTTATTGCCGTTTACAGGTAAACTAAGGAAATCTAAATTTAAAAAAAAGCCTTTTTTCAAAAATCGATTTTACAATAAAACAGAATAACTGAGTTTGCCATTGAGTTAGAAATGACCATATTACCCTACAAATTAATTTTTGTTACAAACGCATGGACCGTTTTCGAGATACATATGTCCAAATTTCAAAAGTCCCGTTATTTAATCTTTTAACCTCACATACTTCAGCTTAAGTATCCATTTTGATTGAAATCGTTTGAATGAATGAAATGAATGAAATCTGTGGAAGGACAGACAGACCGGACAGAATTTTGCGACCCACTTTTTTGAGCTCGTCTATCATCGTAATGTCAGAATCGATTAACAACTCGAGTTCGAAATTTTCATATACCTATGTATCTTTCTCTAACTACGTAATGGAGAAAGTTAAAAACAGAGAATGTGCTTGCGACCACACACAAGATGTGAAACTTCTCTCGCTAAATGTGAATTTTAAATTGAATCGTGTTGCAGTTGATTTGTATTAAGAAGTTGAATTTAAAAACCAAATCTTTATGTTATAATCTTAATACAGCGCAGTAGATAAGTGTATCCACAGTTAAAAACTTTTTATAATGCAATCCAATACAACGTTTATTTTTAGAGTTTTTGTTTGCATTTAGATTTAATTTAATCAACTGATTCAGTAGTCTATACTCTGTCCAAGAAAAATTGTCAGTACAGGGAAGATAGGATGTTTGTCTCTCAGTCTGGTTGCAATAACTTACATAAATCGGTCCCTTTTTAAAGCTCTCACAGGGTTGCCGTAGTATGTATGATAATTCGCCATAACTCAGAGAGCAATACTGTTAGGGTTACCATCTTCCAATTTAAAATAAAAATATTGCTGAACGAAATAAATTCCAACAAAAAATACTTTCGCTGACGTTTGACGAATTTAAGTCCGAGATCTTTTGGCAATATTGTATGCAAAGTTGATCTGCTTAGTTTTGTTATATTTTCACTTTTTGTACTTCCAATAATATCTTGTCTACCATTGGAAGGTCATTATTCATAAAAAACTTATGGACTATCCGCCTAATCGCACATTTGTCAAAATCATCCACCAAAATCTTGATACCGGAATTATTTTTCTTCTTTGGTGGTGAATTGTGGCCTTTGATTGCTTTTTTCCTTAAAACCCTGTGTACAGGAAAAACCGTAGCCGCATTTCCTACGGCTTCCGATTCACTTTTAAAAAAGCCATAGCATTTTTCAGTTGCATCAACAATTTGTTGTTTCTTTTCTTCACTTAGATCCTTTGAAGACTTTGTAGCCATGTTTATAACCACTTGTTTAGATGCACTATCCGCTATTGAGATAACAACCATTGTTTCCGCCTTATATACACAAACAGGCCATATACCTAAACAGATGGTAAAAGGACTGCACTCGTGCACATACATTTTTTTAATAAAGACATAATACCTAGATTACATATTTGTTAAAAAAATTACTACCCGTCAATGCAGAACTTCGCGGAAACAGTAGCAAAAAAAGGATCATAAAATCCTTTCAAGGCATTTGCTTTACTGGGGAGGAGTGATCGGATGTGGTAAAACCCAACGACCGAAAATAAACAGTATAGGTCTACCTGCTTTATCATTTTGATATTTCAGTGTGAAAAATATGCTCTACAAAGTGAAATATGAATTTATACCTACCAAAACATGCAGAAATATGCCCTAACGAATAAGGCTGAAAATTTGTACTTAATTTTCTATAATAAAATATTTAATCAAATTTTATCCCTTAAAATACCATGCTTTTACATGAATCCGGTTGAGTTGCCTTAGTAATCACTATTAATTTATTGCAATATCTCTACAACGCACATATATGATCACTTGTTGCGTTAATGAAATGAATGCATTAAAACACCTCACGAATAAACATTACTTCTAAAAGACAACATTCAAAAATATGTTTTAACTGAATATTATTGGATCTTTCAGAAATACAAACAAATTCAAACCGAATGGCAGCACCCCACATAATATGCCGCTCTCAAAAGCTCCAAAAAGCTCCAAAAAGCACCAAAACCGAAAGTTCTTTGACAAAATTCAAAGAAAACCCATTAACGATATGCTAACATTGACAAATGGTAACACTTCTCTGATGTGCTTCAGTCACTCACATATCACACTGCTTATTTTGGTTGATGATAATAGCAAGCGAACACAAGCGATCGTGCTCATTATCAACACCCGGACTTGAACACCCTGAGGTCAACCCTGACAACGATGCATACTACGAGTATGAATCTGAGAAGACAACCACAATATATGTAAAATAGATTTAAGAAAACAAACATTGTATACCGTTGGGCCGCTGTTGTTGAGCCAACACCTTTAAATATTAACTATTCACCACCATTTGTTACCTAGCCTTAAGTCAAATTGTATATATAAAAAGTTTAATAAAAGCAAATGTAATGATCGTGCTCATTCTGCCCGCGGCTGCGTGGCAGACTGGTTGTGGAGGGATGTATGCGAATTTCAGGAAAATTACAACAACAAAATGCTTTGGAATGCCAGTGGTTTCGTTTTTATTTCAGTGGCAAATCCTGTGTTTGAGTGCCGTGAGAGTACTACAGGCACCACTGGTAGAAAAAAGAGCTTCCCATAAGGCCTGTACTGACAATTTTTCTTGGACAGAGTATAGTGTCTGTGTAAGACCTAGCTTTATCAGTTCACTCCCCAGGTCACTCTTTCAAGTTGCAGCCAACCATTTACACCCACAAAACTTAATTGAAATCGGTTGGGTGGTTTAGGAGTCGAGAGTGGCGACAGGTCAATTTCCGCCGTTGCTCCGGAATTTCCGTCTCATGGCATACACGTGGAAGGTATTTTGTCCTCCTACACTACAGCAGCTCTTAAATGGCTATCTCAAAATCCTACAACTCGCTTATGAGACACCTAAACCTCAGGCCAACTCACTTATCAGACATTTAATGCACTTGGAGTTTAGTTTGCTTTTGTTTGATTCCAGAAATCATATTCAGAATTTTTTTTTAATTTCTGTTTCGATTTCCTTGCGTAAACCGCCATTTCGAACTATACAACAGAGATCGTAACTAAATCCTGCCACTAACAAACAAACAATTAGCCACCAATAAACAGAACATTTAGAGGTCATGAGGGCGGAAATATTTGCCGTCGATATGTAAACGAGAATCGTAACAAACTGACCACACGTTTGCTACCTAACCTATGCTGTATTTACACAATCAAACACTATAAATGATAAAGTAAAATATGAAACATCACTAGATTAAGTCAAGAGGAACACAAATTATGTTTAAGGGATAACTAGTGAAATATTTAAATATTATGCAACAAACCACTACAACTATTCGCCTGACAACAAACGGAGGTAACCGCCGACAACCACCAACGATTGAATCGCACGAAGTAACTACCTTGGTGATACTAAACTGCATCCAACATAGTAACTTAATTTCTTTCATCAACTTTACTGCATTCGTAGGGCTTCCTCACCGCTATACATGTTATGTGCAATGATGATGACTGTGAGCAGATTTGAATATTGTATAGAATTACTATCGTCGTGCAACATCCTATGCCAGCGACACGTGTGGAATGGGAGAATTCGAACAAAAATATTGCAGCAGGCAACCCTAATAGGCGAATCATTACTGTCGATCCAGAGCCCATCGCATGAAGTCATTGACTTTGGCGGTCTATTGTGACCTCAAATGGCAATAAACTTAAAAACTGGAGGTAACATTTATTTATTTATTTTTGCAGTTCACTACTGCGCAAGCGGTTCTTCTTAATAAATATAAAAAAAAATAATTATAAATCAACATAATACGTTCACTCCTTATCTAAGGTCTTTTGAAAGGCGTCTGTGATATGTTCGTACGCCAGTTTTAGTAGATACTGAAATGATTTGTCTTGCGTTAATTGGCCCAAATCAGGACTGTTAAGAAAGTCTTCCATGGACGGTAGGAATTCCTCAAACTCTCCATCTGAAACACAAGCACGCAGTTTAGTTTGAGTTCGTTAGAGAACACAAATTTCAAAAGCATTACCCATTAGATAGCAGACTTCAATTAGCTTGAAGAAGAGCGTACTTTGCAGATGATCTAAGGCAGCATTCATATTATAGCTGGTCCAGGAATCTCTCAGAATCGCAGCACACCATATTTTGTGTCTTACTTCGAACGGTTCGTCAACGTAGCTGAGCAGTTCGATGGCTTTTCGAAATTCAAATTCGTTTGCAGCTTCGTTTTCTTCGGATATAAAAAGCTGAAAGTGAAAGAACCAGCGAATATTTTGAAGGGCTACCCGAATAAATGTTTCTACTTACGTTGATGATTTCCTCGGCTTTTAGTACTCGTGGGTTCTCGACATCATAACCGAACGATAACATCAGTTGTTCATTCAACTGTTCCTGATAGTCCACCAAATTTAGTTCGGCATTGATTTCGGTTACTTGATTGGAAAGATCTGAATCGGCAGCCAGTGACGCGAGTTTGGCAAGGGATAAAATTGACTGAATAGGAACAAAAATTAGCGATAGATTATATTTCACGATTTATAGCTTTCAAAAGAGAATCATAGATAACTAGAGTTCGCCCATTCGTAAAAATCTACCATTGCATTGACCTGGCCCATACGCAATATATTGGAGAACAAGTTACAGACAGCATTGCATCTTTGAACAAGCTTCCGAACAAAAAAATATCAATGGAACATGTTCTGTTGAAGGCAGTGAAAGTGGTTCTTTAGAAGATGAAAAGGGCTGACTATTTAGTGAGAAACTTGGGAGTACTACTACCTACCGCATTAGCATTGAATGTCGCGCGACATGATTCGCTTTATTAACTAATTGCAAACATACGATGCTAGAGCGATGTCTTTCATTTTTGCCATAAGCCAATCTGATCATATTTTGGTTGACCCTTTAGTTCCCACAACCCACACAAAACTATACCTTTTTCCGCTGCACAAACTCCGTCTCGTCCTGCCCCAATTGGTATAAAATAGTGGCTGCTCTGTCAAAGTCGCCATTGGAAATCAACTGGATCCAGCCCAACGAAGGATGGTCACGCATAAACTGCGAGAGCGCCGCCTGATTACCCTTGAAACGTTCAAACACATCACCCTGTCGATTCTGTCGCAAATGCCAATTGATGGCAAACTGTGAAAAGTCATACTCCTGATACTTCTCAATATATCCATCCAAGCGATCTTGGTTCTCCGTTTGATCGCAAATTACAACCAAGCTCTGGAAATCAAGGTATTTCTCAGCCAGCTTTGCCGCCAACTCAAATTGGCCGTCTTCGACTAAAAACGAAAACGAAATAAAACAAAAACGCTTGTAATGCTCTGGTGAAAAAGACACAACTCGCAATTACTTAGAATGGAAATGAAATCCCTGCGTTGGGACTCGTATTGCTGCAGAAGAACGCCGTATTTCTCGTTGTCCTTGATGCTCTCGAGGTAGTTCTTCTTCCCATCGAGTATGAAGTCGATCAGAACCATAATTTGCTGGTAGAGTTTATGTTTTATTTCCGGTTCCCCAGTGGACCTAGCGCCATATTTCACCGAAATACTAATCAAGTGCGTGAGGCAGTCACGCAGGCCGTTCTTGCCCGACATCGCTGTCCACGGCAAGTACTCGTAGGAGTTACTTTTATCCGCTGGTAGGGTGTACTTGGCAATGCTCAGCTCGCGGAATGATATCACCTCGTTCAATATGGAGAGTATGACCGAATTCAGGTCTGATAAAAATGCAGCCACGGCAGAGGTTTGATGATGCGAGGCAATCTTCTTATCGGCAACTTCGCACAGAGCCTGAATGACATCTTGGAATTTGGTCAGTTTGACGTAAAACAGATCTTGCGCTGTAAGGTTGCCCGACGGGCACTCCTTCCACAGGGAGATCACATTGTCAATTGCTTCGTCGATGAGTTTGTTGTGCCTAAAAATGAAATAGTTTTGTACCGTCCAGTTTGTGGCTGGGAGCGACTTACTTATTGTGCGCCATTTTCAGTGCAATCGCAGCAATTATTTTCTCATTAAGGTCGGATACAACGTAACACGTTGGTTTGATGGAGCCACGATATGACACCGCGTTCATCTTAAAGGAAGCAAAATCGTCGTCTATTCTAAACAAAGCGTACTCTCTGATATCTCTTACCTTATCCCAGAGCCCAGTCGAATGCAGAAAGTCGACAAAGTGATTCAAAGCCAAGTTCTTCTCCTTCAATTGACTAATGATTTGCAACGACGATGAACTGCCCAGCGAGTGCTTAACACTACTCTCAACTTGTTCCCATCGTGGATCAGCCGCTGGTATATCTTCAGCCAAGTCCTCGGCTATAGCTACAATAGTCCTACAGAAAGATGCTCCTTTAAAAAAAACTGTACTTGCATACAGTACCCACTTAGGGTACACTTACTTGTCCAGTTGACTGTCTAGCTCATCCAAGCCTATGTCAGCCGGCACTAGATCCTTCAGTATCGAGCTGCACATTGCGTTGTTCCTCTTTGTGTGATAGATGAAAGCTGCCTTCAGCTGACTAACTTCATCCTTGTTCTCGTTGAAAATTTCATCTGGATCGAGCTCGTACATCGACAGACTGTTGATGTTGCCACTTTGATTGATGACGGTGTGGTTAAGGGAATCCGAAAAAGGCGACGCGAAGACATCAGGAGAATAAGAAGAGTTCAAGAAGTCACTGTTATCAAAGTCGGACGGTGAGACACTAACCAGACCATGATTGCGGCTGAAGAAGAGAGGAATGTTGCCGCATACAACTGCGCTTAGAATTTGATCCTCTTGCAGTTGGAACTCGATCTTCTCGCCTTCGAAATCGCCCGCTGTTGGATTTAAGAGATTCACTGGATATATGGTTTTTTTGCTGTAGAGATATGCGTATGAACGACATATTATGAAACGCAACTGCAAGCAATTTTGTTCCGTTCCAGTGATGTAGAACAGTGATAGTTTCAGTGGAATAAATGTGGCAATGCGAATGGAATCTGGTTCCTGCTCTAGCACGACTGCAAAGGGAGAGAAATTTTGTAAATGTGCGGAATATCAGAATATAGGTATTTAAAAATCCACTGAACTATAACGTACCAATCGCATAGTGCATCTGAGGCGTGTGTGCGGTGTTAACAGCTCCGGCGAGTACGTACATCTTCTTATCGTTAATCTGCATGTCCAAAAGAGTGACTTCAGTTTCAGTGCTCTCAGCTGCAAGATAACAGAGCGGATATATTTTATCTGGGCAGACTTTAATGAAAATAACACAAACCTCTATTATTCCAGAACTTGTGATGGAACTCGTCACGCATTTTTCTTGTCACTTCTGTCTCCTCGAAGAGCAACTGTTCAGTGCCATTGCCAGTGAAAGTCCATTTCTGGATCCAACGATCGGCCAGAACAGTGACAAACCACTCAGTATCCGAGACCTTTTCACTTGCAACTTTGACGAATTTCTGGATAAAATAAGTTTTCTTAAAATGATTCACAGACTATAGAACCGCTTCTTACATTCTCTTTATCATGTCCACTGTTCATGCCAATGATTATGGAGGCAAACTTTTTGCCAATACAACCGAAAAAGCCAGAAGGTGCTTTCACACTCCTATGCTGTATCACGTGACGGCCATTAACGACTTGCAACTGCATAAAGAGAAGATTGCACGTTGTCGTCACCAAGAGATATCCCTGTGGGGGGATAGCCAGCAAGTAATCAAACTCCTGACCATCCAAAATGCCTGTTGAATCAATGGATGAACCATCATGTGCTATCGATGGCCAATAACGAACGTCTCCAGTTGGAGAAACAGCCAAACACGAAGCCATTTGTTGGCCATCAGGCTGAAAGACTGTGACCAAGGATGCCTTATGGCCAATGTCACAATGCGGCAATGTCAACTCTCGGCACTGTGCTGTGGTGGTTCTCCGCTGAGGCGTACGAGAATTGTCCTTGCATTTGGGCGAACCTTGACGATTATCTTTGTACTGCCACACCAGCAATCGTCGTCCATGGAGAGCCTGACATAGGAAGTAATTCTTTATTTGCTGCCATTAACAATTTTGATAACTCACCCAAGCCCAGCCATTGCTTGAGCATTTGATGGAAACAGGTGAATTTCTTTCGGAAAACGTTAGCGCTTCATTGACAAGGACTGGCAGTTGGAAGCCAAAGCTCTCCACCACGTTGCATTCAGATCGGATACCAGCTAGAGATTGAGTTGACCGCCCAGAAATACTAAAACGCCTGCAACAGGAGGTTGTATTGCATTCTTGTTAATGAGAATAATGAACGCTGTTACCCGGGAACTGATCCTTTTTTTATGCCGCTACCACCCATAGACTTCCGTCCTGATACAATTGAACTTGCTGAACTTTGACGTGTTCTCGGTCCGAAAGGGCTTCTTGATGCAAATAGCTGGTTGTGTAGCGATTTATCCATTTTTTGTTAGTTTTTTTTTTTTTTATTTATTACAAATTCTGTATTAACTTTGTTTTGGCGGCTGTTAAGTATACAAAAAGTGGACTGTTTTGTAAAAAAAAAAGTGAGGTTACGGAGAATTGAATTCGCTTTTATTTGTGTCAATTGCTATCGCCGTCGCCGAGAACTACTGCTTTGAAAACAGATATGTTATGAGGAATTTTTGTGCGGAACTCAATTGGGAATATAAGCACTCGGTCTACGTCGCTTTTAAGTTCGATTGGCAGGAAAAAGTCAATTTCCCTGTTGGCGAGAGCATTTTTTGAATGTTTTTTTTTACAGTTAGAAACTGTTACGAGAATATAGACAAACTGTAGTATATTAAAGTAAACTAAATGTTGAGACAAACAATCATTAACATAATAACTGCTTCTACCACTTTTTCAAAGTGTCAAAAGAGCACACAACCTCAACAATTATTGCTCTAATTACAAACTAATCCAAAAGAATTGATGAGATTTCTCCCATATTTTTCAATTTTATTAACCAGCTACTTTTAAGTTACGAAAGTGTTAAATGACTAGTTCGTACGATTTTGTTTTGAGCACTGCTTTTACTACGAATAAACAAGTTGAAAAGTGTTCTTTTCACGAGAACTAAATGCACATATCCAACTCCTTTATTCTTCTCAACACATTCAATGTATTCAAGGAAATCAGCAAAACCAAAATCCGCAATGAGCATTTTTTTTTTGTTTATCCTCTGAAAGTTGTTAAATTTCCAAAACTAAGTAAGGTGAATAGCAACACTGCTGAAGTGTTTAATTTCAACTTTTCTGGAACAGAGTTCTAGGATTTAGGGGAACTCTATTTCAAAAAAGTCAGTCGGCTTAAGGCTATTGAATGAAGAAAAATGATGTCTTATGATGGTTAGTAAATATAAAATGTGGTATTACAGAAGTTAATTTTCTTGTTTGGAATGAATTTTCTGAATTTTTAGTGAATTCACTTTGTTTTTTTTTTTTTTTTTTTTTTTCTCTCTCGAAATGGGTTTTCAATGTTTAAATACCTTCCTAGGTAGTACATCGCTACATAATATACATACATTTTTCTAAAACAGCTATAAATTTTGGTAGTTAGGTAGGTAGGTACCTAGGTACCTACGAAGAACCTACCTCCATATTGGCTACCTCTATAATAAATGTCTCTATCTGAATACATCCACTGCCCACTGAACTCTACGTTCGGCGAATTCTATGACATGTGTCAGCAGGCAAAACGCTGCGGCGGCCACCGCTGCCAATCGACTGTCAAAAAAATTGTGTTCTGCAACTTGCCCACTCAACTAACATGAAAAAAGTAATTTTCCGCAAAAATTACAATTTTATTGAGTACTGCATCAGGAAAAACTAATCAATTGCACCTTGAAAAATACATAAAAACTTATTTCCACATGGAAAACGAAAAAAATAACCGAGAAATTCTGGAACAATATTCGCAATTCATCAAAAGTCTGTCGCGAAAGTAATTTGTGTAAAAAAGAGTGACTCCGTGGATTCGTGTATTCTACCGAATTTTCTGTGTAATTTCAGCGGCAGCATATTTCTTATTTTCTGCCTCAAATTTGTGAAAAAAAAATTAATCCCAAAAAATTGTCCAAATCCGTGGAAAAGGACGCAAATTCAGTTCTTCTATAGCGGCAGTAAATCTTGCAATTAGCTTTCAACTTAATTTCTACGCGGACAAAACTAGAAATTCCTGTTTGATAAATTTTATTAATTCGGAATTTTTTTCGAAAAGGAAAAATTGTTGCGAAAATTTTCTTCTACAATCGTTGTCGTCGTTGTCGTTTTCATATCGGTGTCGCGGCTCGCGAGTGTGTGTGCTGGCAAAGTTGGTGTCATCGTGTGAGTGCCACTGGCATTGGCATCCCTCCTAATAGACCATCGTCATCGTCGTCGTGGTGCTCCTTCGAGAGCAGCACACACTCCAAGCGCTTGTCAATGCGTGCGTCCACAGTCTCGTGATTCTGCTTACAAAAGTCAGCATCGCGCGGCAGCCGCAGAAAAATGTCAGAAATCAAGCGGGTCGCCTTTACTACTATCAGCAGTACCAGTGGCAATGGTATCGGTGCTGCTGGAGCTGGTTTAACGGATGGAAATGTCGCTTCATCGACGACTTCGGCTGCGGCGCTACATCGTTTTGGGGCCCCCGATCCAGTGACGTCACAAAAGTCTTCGTCAATTGGTGGTGTCAGTGGTGCTGGTGGTAGTGGAACAAAACCAGCAAAGACCATCCGCCTCAACATGGAACTGTTCGCCTCCAATTCGAACTCCTTCCCCGAATTCAACTACTCCAAGTTGATTCATTTGGAAAAGGTTTGTATCATTTGTGTCGTGTGCGCCTTTCCAGGAGGTTGCTACGTCTATTTCTCATTCTCATCTTTGTTGCACTATGTGTTCCGGATATTGTTCACTATTTTAACGAGGAGGGGAGGGTGGGAGCAAGAAGGTAACCAAATGGAGGAAGAAATCGAATTTAGGTTGAGGGTGGTCGGAGTGGTCGATGCTGGCGATTGGTTGTTTTGTCGTTTGTACATTGTGGACTTTGGTGTACGTGCACGACTAGAGACAATAATTTTGTATTTTTATTTTTTTGTTGGTTCTGTTTTCATGATTTTGAAAAATGTATATGGGTGCAAACGCAAGCCAAATAATAACGAAGGAGAAGAGCAGAGCAGATGTGTGTGCCAAAGCCAATGGTGTGCCTGTGCGCTTTTGTTTTTGCTATGCAACGTGACGTCGCACGGATTGGAGAATAGAGCGGAGATGGATACAGATTATGATGATCCGAATGCGACAACGACAAGCGAAACCTTTGAGTTACTGCTTGTGTAGTTGGTGGCTTTTGCATTTGGAATGTGTAATTGAGTTTTGGTCGCATGGGGGTGGTCGGCGGTGTACTGGCGGCCATACGATAGAGCGACTATGTAATTCTTTGTTTTTCTAGTTGTGTGGAAAAATGAAAGAATTATGTTTATGAGCTATGGCTTGCGTCCGAAATGGGGGCTCATTTTTAAATGTTTGTTAAAATTAATTTGCCACTCTATTTAAGGGTGTTGCTGGGAAGAAGTTATATGATATTTTCTGTGCTGTTGTGGTAACAAGTTATAGGTAGGAAAGGGCGCGTCATATTTAATTGATTTTTGGTGGTCGTTTTGTTATCGTTGAAATATGGCATACATTTTATTTTTAATATCGGTTTTGGCGGTTGATGTTTGTTGGTGGTAGGTATATGATATGCCATACGAGTTGTGATGTGATGGCTATGGCGGTAGATTAGTATTTTTGCGGTGTTTTTGTTTTACAACTCGTAATGCATTTAGTTAGGTACCTAGGTAGGTATATGCAGGCTTGTATTGTTTGGTAGTTAGCGTAGGTATGAACAATAAAAATATGAAAATAAATACATTTCCAAATTGCGATAGACGAAATTTTTAAAGTGGCAGATAAGTGCAGGTACCTATAGAAAAAAGGTGGCGTTTCTAGTTCTAGTGCAGTGAAGTGAAATGTTCACTCCTCTCGAAAAAGTGCTATGAAATAGAAAGTGAAATAGGTAGGTACCTATTTGTTTGGTCATTTTTCGTGGAGAGATTTATGCAGGGTGACTCTGACTGAGCTCAAAAGTTTTTTTGTTGGAATTCAAGAAGATTTTAGGTTACCTATAGAATTAAAAATAATTTAGGGTAGATGTACCAGTATTCGGCCACCTAACACATTTTCATACTTTGATCCGTGATAACCAATTCACCTGGCCATTTAAACAAGGTTTTTATTTTTTGTTTGCCTTTGATAGACAATTTTTGTTTGATTATAAAAATAGTTGAATATATAAATGGGTTCTTGCATTTAAAACTAAAATTAATTATTTGTAAAGTGTTAAATTTTGGCCAGCAAAATTCAGTAGACGGCCACTTTTGCACCAGTATCCGGCCAGGATATAACAAAGTAAATTAAACATTAAAATAAATTTTTACTTTTGTACAATATAATTCAGGTAATTTCAATTTTGTAGGCTTGTCAACAATGACCCCCGATGTTGCTATTGCAAACCGATCTTGTTCAGTAGGTAGGCAAAAGTTTGCTGGATTCATAGGATTTTGTGGACACTTTTTTAAGCATGTTGTGAGCTCACTTTCTATAATCATCAAATGGGAAAAGGCCACACTTCCTAAATCCACTTTCTGAGCAAGATTTCTAAAAGTGGGCAAAAGCCTTTACGAGTTAGAACCTTTCCTATGTTATTCATGTGCCATTGTCTTACCGTCTTCGTCCAGTCTTTTTTTAGTGGCTTAAACACACTAACGTCAGCTGGTTGAAGGATATGGATGGCAGAGCATAAAAAATAATATTTTTTGCATGGCAAACTTGGCTAAGTTGCATGAATAAATGCAATTTTGTCCACCTTGGCCGGATACTTAAACACCTCAATAAAAAAAAGTTCTAGTAACCGGCCACCATCTAATAGGGTGATGGCCCCTAAGTTCAGCCCCCTCCAGTAGTCAGCCTCTGGAATACAATGCAATACAATGCAATACAAAATGCAGCGCAATAGTTATTCCTTTGGTCTTCCTTTCAAGCAAAAAATATTATTCCCTTGGCTAACATTTCTTCTATCTGCGTCCAAAAACTTGCAACAATCCTGGTGCTGCTTCGCGCGTCAAAAATATATACTTGAGTACAGTTTTTATAAACGCAGAAAAATAGTGGTATTCCAAAAAAATAGAGGAAGTGGTTTTGGAAAACTGATACGAATACTAATCCATTTAAGGTATTTGTATTTTGTGATTATTGTTATGTTATTGACAGTTTATTTTAACTATTTCTTAACTTAAAATGTTAAAAATATGTTTTGTTAAATAATTAAGAGGGGGGGCCGACCTTATGAGACATTATTTTTAAGATTATCCTAGGCTCAGCCCCTCCGGCTGACTACTGGAGACTACGCTAATTTTTTTTTACAATAACTAAGTATGCAAAATGAATGGAAACTGCAATCTGTCTTGATTCGCACCAAAATTTCGATCAATTTTCTTTGTTTTCCAGTAGTCAGCCCCCCTGTACATTTACTAGAGAAATGGGGGCTGACTTTAGAAGACACGGTTCTTTTAAATGTTCTCCAGTTGTCAGCCCCCCCTTTTTTATGAAAATGAGTAAATTAAATTGGGGCTGACTACTGGATACTTGCGTGGCCGACTACCGGAGTTGAGGGGGCATTAGGTAGCTCATACACTTAATAAGCTTAGTATGTTCGAATCTACAGACTTCAAACATTCAGAAGAACCAACTACTTGATTATATACTCGAAGAATGGATTTTTAAGGATCAATCAAACTAAAAAAAAAAAAAAGTTAGGGGGCCGACTACTGGTGCCATCACCCTATTATGATTAATAATCTTCTATATTATATAAAAATAACTTACTAAATGTGTGTGTGACAGCCTACCGACTGCCATCCGATTTTGATTTAGTTTTTTTTTTTTTTTTTGTTGGTTAATAGATCATGCAGAGAAGGTTTTTCTATTAGTATGATAAACTTTTGAAGGAAGGCGCAACCGCCACTCCAATAAATTCATTTTTGTATGGGCAAATATACTTTGAAAAAAAAAAAAAAACTGGATAGAAATCAAGTAGTGACACTTCAAATAAAAAAAAAATTTAAATTTTAAAAGCAATTGGTGTTGTCAATTATTTTAAATATTTTCCAAGCAAATTGTTGTTGTCATCAATTTTGAAAAAAAAAAAAAAAAAAAAATTTTAAATACATATATACCTAAAAAGTTTGTTCTAATAAATTATGTTTACTATGTTAGTACTGCAGCAATGTGAGATTGTCATATGGGACGAATGCACAATGGCTTACAAACGCGCATTGGAGGCCCTGAATCGTTTACGTAAAGATAAGCGACATTTCGGTGGAGCAATAATCTTGCTATCAGGCGATTTTCGTCAAACGCTGCCTGTCATTTCGAGATGATGTCTGCTTTATGGCGATACGTCAAGAAATTGCATTTGACAACAAACATGCGAGTTTCTTTACAAAATGGCCAGTCCGCTGCAGAGTTCTCCAGGCAATTGTTGGCGTTGGGCAATGGTGTGATTCCAGCAAACTTAATCACCGGCCTGATTCAGTTTCCACAACATTTTTGCAACTTTACAACGACACTGGAAGAACTAATCATGAATTTTTTCCCGAATATCACTCAGAATTGTGCTGACCATGATTGGTTTACATTAATGAATTTGGGCGGAACGAAGTTCGCCGGGTCAGCTAGTTAGGTATATAACTCAACAGATAAACAATAAACGAGTTCGTAAATATTAAAAAAAAAAGACTGAAGCCTACTCTTTCCGTTTGATACCTCCACTAACACTCTCAAAATAAAAAAGGACTTTTCACTTCCTCGAAGACTGCGCATTTTTTTTCTTGCAATTTAGTGATGTTCACAGCTGTCAAATTTTACCAGCACGATAAATATGCCAAAAATTATAGCTACAATTTTTGGCTCGTGAAAATACCGATTTGTTTACTTATTATAAACTATTTAACGCAAAGTGGTCGGCTACTAGTGACTGGCCGGGTACTGATACACCTATCCTAATACACAAATGCTACGAAAACGAAGTGCGCAATTAAAACTGAACCCGAAAAAGTGTTTTCTATTTAGACCAGAAGTGAAGTACCTATATCGTGCACATCATGTCTTTTTAAAGCAGTCAAGAGTATTCAACTTTTACAATCTTATGTCGTTTGCAGAAAGATAATTTTTTTTTTGTGATCAAGATTGCCTTCATGTTTGTTTTGCCAAAAAAAAAAAAAAAAAAAAAAAAAAACAATTTACAATTAACCTTACAATAATATGACACACAGCTGGCTGTTACGAATTGTTTACCTACCTACCTCGGTAGGTTTGGAAGGATTTTTTTTTTTTTAGCTGAATTATTAATTTTACGCGTGTGGAAGCGAGTTTTTATATTAAATTATTTCGAAATGCATTATAAATGTGCGAAAATTAATTGAAATGGGCTTACAGTGCAAGTGAAAAAAAAAAAAATGTTTTTTTGCCGCCAACCTATAGGTAGTTAGCAGTGGCGTCTCGTCAGGGTGTGCAAGGTGTGCATTGCACACCCTGATCTAACGGAAATAAGTCCCTCATCAAACACTGTGTAATAATAATAACACACAAATAATGATATGCACAATTCCATAACCCATAAAACCTCCATAACACAGGCAACAGCTACAGCCTACACCATACCTATTCATATTCATTCTTTATAAATTATAATTCTTCTTTCAAAATTCCTTCACCGCTGAGATAAAAAAAAATAACTCGTACAAAAACTCGCTGTACACCATTCTGTTGATTTCATCAAACAAATTCATCCAACTCCAAACTATATCCCTCTACATGATTTCTCCAGTATTCATCCCCATCGTCATTCGTCACCCGCACGCCGCCGTACTTAAATCGCTTTACTTTGATGAACTTGTAGTGAACTCGTGCGAAGGTTTTCTGTGCACGGGCTGTATTCATTTTCTCTTCTTTTGCATCTGTTCTGTTCTGTTTCCGTAAAGCGTCATAAGTCAAATATACAATGTATTACATCGATACTCGTGCAAATAAAAGCTGTGCACGAAAGCCGATGAATGAATGGTTGAACTTAGCTTTTCGTTTAAGTGGTTGGGGATTGGGGTTGCAGTTTCGTGCGGTGCTTTTGATTTTGTATGCGAAAGTTTTATTTTTCTATATTTTATTTTGAAAACAAAATAAGATATCAAAAACAGCAAAACAATGATTGAGAAAACAATAAATGGGACGTGTTTTCAGGCAATTAATTGATATTTCTAAAAAATGTATAATTTTAAAGAATTTGCACACCCATCTAAATAATTCACGCGACGCTGCTGGTAGTTAGATATTATTCGGATTTCATGTCATACAGTTAACCAAATTCTTAAAACAGTATGGACCTACGCGCACCAATTGTAAGCATGCGCACGTCAAACGAATTTCTAAAAAATGAAGGTGTTTTGAAATATACAGGGTAGGCCAAATACAAATTAAATTATATACTTTTTAAAAATGCAATGAAATGAGCCAAAGGTCGTCCAAATCCCTGTCTTCAATTTCAGTAAAAAAAAAAAGAAAAAATTCGGTTAACATGGCTATGTTATGCCCACCGTTGAACGAAACGTTTTTCTCAGCCTCGTTTTCAATGAAAATCGGTCCAATGATGCCACCACTCCACATTGCATTGGCTTCTCGACAATAACGTGCGGGTTTTCCGAGCCCCAGATGCGGAAATTTTTAACTTTCTCCATTACGTAGTAAGAGAAAGATATTGTTTTCGTACAAAATTTCGAACTCGAGATGTTAATCAATTCTGACATGAACACGACACGAACTCAAAAAAGTGGGTCTCAATTCTGTCAATTTTCGTACCAGTTTGATTTGCTCGAAAACGGCTCTAACGATTTCAACCAAAATTGATATTTAAGCTTAAGTGGGTGAGGTTACCATGACTACATACCCAGTTTTGGCTGAAAATTCGAGTAACGTTACTTTTGAAATTTGGACATAATATGTATCTCGAAAACATATGTATGTAGGCGTAGGCCTAGTGGTTAGCTTATTGGACTACTAAGCGAGGGGTCCAGGTTCGAATCCCGCAAAAACCCAAATTCCAACTTAGGGTTTTTTTCCATTGCACCACCTCTCGCGAACGTCTGACAAACATTCGAGAGTTTAAATATCTTGAAAGAGCTTCTCAATTAGCCGTTCGGAGTCGGCATTAAAAATTGTAGATCCCTTCCATTCGTTCCAAAAATAAAAAACTCACACAGACCGAATGGTTGTGAGAAGCTACTCTGGACCTGTTGCGCCAACTATTTTTTTTTTTTATTGTTTCTTGAAAACGGTCCATACGATTGTAACAAAAATTAATTTCTAAGGTAATGCGGTCATTTCCAACTAAATGGCAAACTCAGTATTACTTGGTATTATCGTTAAATCGATTTTTGAAAAAAGTCATTTTTTTTTAATTTAGTTTTTCTTAGCTTACCAGAAAACGGCATTAACGATTTTGACCAAAGTGCAAACTTAGAGTAATGCCGATGTTCTTTAAATCGTTGCGTCCTTAATTTTCAAATCGAATTACTGAAACCGCTAAGTTTAAAAACCGGTCATATCTCGAAAACCCCATTTTTGACTTCGATAAAGCTTAAAGAACCAAGTAATTCTTATATCGCGAATAATAACCTATAATCGGTTTTTAGCTATATACAAGTTAACAAATAGTATTTTTCAAACTAAACATTGCAATTTTTGGTACTGTTTTGTCTGCCAAATTTTACATAAACCTCTCTAACGATTTTGATCAAAATACATATTAACGATAATATTAGTATTCTGAATAAGATCCCGTACTAAGTTTTTCTCAAAAAAATCGAAGAAATCTGTTTTTTAATTATGTATTTCTAAAAAAATGACTCCAAAAGCCGATATTTGTTCATATACTTTTTTAAAGCTCAATACCGCACTTTAAAATTCAAATTTGCAACAGCCATTAGAAATGCAATAACAGCAACGCAAAACTTATTTTCAGCAAATATTACGTACTTCTACTTTTTTTTCAACCATTTTGAATATGCACCTTAAAATAATTCCAACAATCAGAACATCCCACTTCATTTGCACCCCCACACACGTTCAAAGTAATATTCAGTTTATAAATGCTAATTTAAATTCAAAAAGAAATCTCTGAATTTTTGCATATACATAAATATATATCAGTGGCGTCTCGTCAGGGTGTGCAAGGTGTGCATTGCACACCCTGATCTAACGGAAATAAGTCCCTCATCAAACACTGTGTAATAATAATAACACACAAATAATGAGATGCACAATTCCATAACCCATAAAACCTCCATAACACAGCCAACAGCTACAGCCTGCACCATACCTATTCATATTCATCCTTTATAAATTATAATTCTTCTTTCAAAATTCCTTCACCGCTGGGAAAAAAAAAAAATAAAATAACTCGTACAAAAACTCGCTGTGCACCATTCTGTTGATTTCATCAAATAAATTCATCCAACTCCAAACTATATCCCTCTACATGATTTCTCCAGTATTCATCCCCATCGTCATTCGTCACCCACACGCCGCCGTACTTAAATCGCTTTACTTTGATGAACTTGTAGTGAACTCGTGCGAAGGTTTTCTGTGCACGGGTTGTATTCATTTTCTCTTCTTTTGCAACTGTTCTGTTCTGTTTCCGTAAAGCGTCATAAGTCAAATATACAATGTATTACATCGATACTCGTGCAAATAAAAGCTGTGCACGAAAGCCGATGAATGAAAGGTTGAACTTATTTTTGCGTTTAAGTGGTTGGGGATTGGGGTTGCAGTTTCGTGCGGTGCTTTTGATTTTGTATGAGATAGTTTTATTTTTCTATATTTTATTTTGAAAACAAAATAAGATATCAAAAACAGCAAAACAATGATTGAGAAAACAATAAATGGGACGTGTTTTCAGGCAATTAATTGATATTTCTAAAAAAAGGAATAATTTTAAAGAATTTGCACACCCATCTAAATAATTCACGCGACGCTGCTGATATATATAAATATATAAGTAAAGATATCGATGTTGTTGTACTCAAAAACTTGTAAAGTGTAAAAGCTATAAAATAGTACAGTAGGCGCTAATAACTCTCTAACAAGAACTTGTGACATTTGTTTGTTTCTAGAGCTTCAACTATTAAAAACTAAAAGTGTATTTTATTTAACACTATGTATTCCTTTTTCTATATTTCATGAACCCTTTCTATTACCTACTATTGCTTCTCAGATCTTTACGTACCAATCTTATAAAATAAGAAAACAACCAACAACACTTTTGGCGAACGAGAAAGTTTTGTTCGACCCATTCGTGCACTTTATTTATAGTGTTTAGGGCTTGATTTAAAATTTATAGGTAAGAATGCCCGGCCGCTAGATGAATAGCGGCATATCAAACTCCATATAAAAAAATTGGTATTTCACAAAAAGGGCTAGACGTCTAGCGCAAATGGTGAAATGTCAGTTCTACAATACCCGAAATCCGTTGAATCTTAAGTAAGACACCGTAAAGTTAAAAATATAAGAGGGTGAGTTGGACCTTTATATCTGATATATGCTAAGGTGCCTATCACAGAACTCACCAACATATGGCTTTTAGAAAACTCTTCCCTTTCCCTGACGCATTTGGTATCATACAGGGCCTATCAATCTGTTCTAAGTGCGTCTTTCTAGACACCCACCTAACCTAACCTAACCTAACATCCGACAGAGTACTACATCACTGGAAAAGCTTATCAATTCGGACTCGGCGTCGGCATACAATAAATACTTACACAAACGAATGGTTGTGAGAAGCTGGGTGGAAATTACCTAGGTATACGGATCTGTGGAGTCAACTGAACATTTATGTTAGTTATTTAAAAAAAATATATTTTCACTAGCATTGTCAAGAACTATCTACCTACAACAGCTTGCTTCTGAAAAGTTTGCGTACGTAGCCACTGCAGAAACATGTTAGGGGCACTTGACTTTTAGGCTTATGGTTCTCCCCCAAGAGGTCATAAACACCTCGAATAATAAGGTCGCTTTAACAACATCGCGTGGCATTCCTTTCAGTAACACTCATTTCCATTACTTATGTCAAGTAACCTAATGAGAAAAACACAGTTCGTACGATTTAATTTAGGTATCCGAATAGCAAACTTTTGCATTTCTCCGTAGCTAATTCGATGGCAATCACGCCGCGCAGATCTGGCTGGCAAAACATTCATATTTGGTATTTATAGATAGGTACCTACGCTCCAGCTTCGGATACTGGACTTGATCGATAAGTTTTATCTTGTGCATCTTATCTGAATGCAAACAAATGTGATTCTAAGACCAGTCAATAGAACAAAGGGAGGAGGAGTTCATGAAGCGTTAAACCGCTTTACATAAACACCATTAATCCTGTTGTAAAGTTTCACGAACATTCACTCAATTGACCCAAATTTATATAAAACAAGGCAACACACAAGTCAACGATTGGATATGCGGAGAGACACACATGCACACTCGTGAGTCGTGACTAATTTTCTTAAGGTGTACCTACAGCTACAGCGAGTGTCACTAAGCAAGTGTATTGTTATCCGCTTTAGTTGTAAAGAGGTGCTATCTACAATCGAGGGTAGTTTTCAGTTTTCACTTTGATGGTAATGAATCAAGAGGTCATTGGAGTTTAAAATACATTTAAACAAAAAAACATAGATAACCTAATTAGAAATTAATTGGTATACATCCAGATCAGCATGTTGAATACAAAATATGCCGTACACCGGAAAGAAGAAACAATTAAATTCGTTTGACACTGATTTGGTGTTCGTAACAACTAAACGCCGAAATGCGATACAATTCAGTTTCGTTAAGTGTACAAATTGGATCTCAATTACAGTTTACAGGTAGCAACCATACAAACATAGTTTCGTTAGAAAAATATGCACACGACCTTCGTGTCTAATTGTTTGCTGGTCAGTGCAGATTGCGTAATTTTTAAAACTACGCCGCTCGGGCTTTTTGCAACTAAACAAAGCAAATGCATCGTTCGGCCATGCCGCATTCGTTGCACGAAAAGCCTCGAATTGTATAGGTAACAAAAAAGTCATTTCTGCTGTCATTTGAATGTGTTTGCTCAGATTGCTCTGGAATCAAATGAAAAGTCTCGTAATTGCTTGCCCAATATGTGCGAAATGTCATATTTCAGATTCAAGACTTGGTGATTCTGAAATGGATCAGTTGAACTTGCACACCTATGTGTTTTTTTTTTTTTTTTTTTTGCGGCAATGGATGTGGTAACCTTCTAAAGATGCGGTAGCCCGTGCTACCAACATGCACGATTCACAAATCCGAATAATAGATGCCAGGAGTGCATCTGCGTACTAATCCACACCCGTACCTCGTTCAACCACTCTCCCCGCGGTATTGCCGTTAGGTACTACTTCGCGGGGCTGGTTAGGCTCTCAGGCTGTTCTCATCTCTTCAGCGTTCTGTTGTCTTATGCACTCAATCGTCCTCAGTTCTTTTAGAACGCTGGTCACGAACTGGCTAACGTCGCGCCATGTTTCATCTGGTCCGATCATCTCCCCAACTATGTGGTTTGCATCTGGCAAATTTACATCCATTCGTATCCATGTAAAGCATGGGAAATGGAAAATTGCATGTTCTGCGTCTTCCTCCTCGTTCGGAGAGTGTAAACAAATCGGTGACGTGTCAAAATCTGCGCAGATATTTCTGAATTTTGAATCCACCGTGGTTGGTTAGAAACTGCGTGATGTAGAAGTTTAATTCTCCCGTTTTGTTTTATCTTTTTATCCAGGGTTCTATGTCAGGGATAAGTCGATGTGTCCATCTTCCAACGCTTTTGCCAGTCTATGCTAAAGTGCTCCTTCCTCTTTTTGGATATCGCCGCTTCCTACTTATTGATGACTAGCAAGTTTTCTTGTGTACACTCTCTTCATTTCGTCAGCAAGGATATCGATGGGCCCGACTCCGCTTAGGACGAGAGCTACTTCCTCTGAAACCGTTCTAAAACCGAAAATCTTCCTCAAAGCACTACGTCTATAAACTCGCGATAGCTTCCTCCTGCATTTGTTTGTTACCATTCCGTCAGCCCACATTGGAGATGCGTATAGAAGAGCTGAGAAGTAATCTGCGACTACCTCTAGGTCCACCAATGATTGGCGGCCAAAAGATATAAAGTAATGTGTACACAGTACAGAGTCTGTGATTTGGGCACGCTTATTGAAATATTGATAGTCAAGCTGCGCTCAAAGCGCTAGAGTCACATACCACTAAATCTGAACTAGTCAGGAATTGCCGCACAATGCTTAAGGCCTTATGTTCGCAGAACCGTGTCAGATTATGTTGGGTGGCTGGGCATTGTGACATTGAGGGCAACGAAAAGGACGACGTTTTGGCCGTTGCTAGAAGGGTTATCTTTGAGAAAACCTTTACCGCTTTAAAATCGGAAGAAGTCTGAAGAGTTAATCAATCTCAGTGGAACAAAGTTAAGATTAACGGTAGGAATATTCTCCGGACACTGCCTTCTAAGGAAGCATGCTATGAGACTAGGCTTAGCTAATACTGATACATGTAGGTACTGTGAGGACCTACAAGTTACGGAAGACATCTCCCACCTTCTATTCGAGTGTCAAGCAATTGCTCGGAGTAGAAGGAAGCACCTAGGCAGGTACTTTTTTAATAACTTAGAGGAGGTGTGTTCCTCAAACAATATTGGGACCATAATCAAATTCTGTAGGACAATTGATTGTTTGGGCGATTTCGTTTAGGTTTTTAACCGTAATGGTGCCTGGACTTTTGTGATGATCTCACAGCTCCACTCAACCTAACCTAACCTAACCTAGCACGCTTATGGTCTTTTGTACTAGAACGAGCTTTTGTTTACGTTTAAATTGCATCAGTTAATTGGTTGATATAGAGAACAATAACTTAAACATTATTGGTAGTAAATATTTCTTCTTGCAAATCGTTCGGCCGTCAATCAAGCGGTGAACACTAGTCCACAAATCCCTGGATACAACAGAGAGGATGACCACTGCAATATTTTTGCAAACAACTTTTTTCAGTGGTTTTTAAAAAAAAATGTTAGAACTTCGGAGCCAATGCAACAGCAACCCACAAAAACTTCATAATTCGCTAACTAATTGCGTCCTTCTCTTTTTTGGCAGAAAAAAATAAAAAAGCTCAAAAACAAACAAAATGGTTTCTCTGATCCGTTCGAGGAGAACGACGACGATGTCGCTCGAATAGCTAAGGAATTGGAAAAGAAGTACGGAACTACCTACGCCAGCGGACGAGGTCGTAGCAAAAAAGACGATTTCTGTGACATAGGACTGGGCTATGATGAATCTGATTCATTCATAGACAATACCGAGGCGGTAAGTAAAATTCCATTTTTTTTTTTTTCAATTCAATTTGCAAACTAATTCGGATTTGACTCCTATTTCCCATGCAGTATGATGAAATTATACCCGAAGAGGTGGAGACTGTGGAAGGTGGCTTTTATATTAATTCCGGTGCTTTGGTCTTCAAGCATCTATCCAGTACTGAAAAAACAGATGAGATCATCAAAATGCCAAACAAACCGAGAAAAAGGGTATTGTCTTCATCCTCGGAGGAGTCGGGATCCTCTGAGGAAGAGGAGGGAGATAATGCAATTGATGCAGCTACATCAACAACTGCCAACAATGCAAGCGCTAATTCTAAAGTTAGCGGCAGTAGCAGTAGTAAACAAAAGACTGCTGTTCTTGCGGAAAAACGCCATAAAACTAGTTCCGACAAAGAGAGCAGCGACAAAGAGAAATCATCAAAGAGCAAGGGATCAACAACTACAACTTCAGCAGCCTCTTCAGTCACAGTGTCGGCATCCGCATCTCCAAAGGGCGATGATGTGGGTGGTTCAGATGCAGCCTCCAAAGACAAGGCACGAGGTGAGCGGTCGGTTAAGACGACGACTGTCAAGGATATGCTAAAGGCGAAACGAGACAGTTTCCTGAAAATGCAAGAGGAGGAACAAAAGACAAAAACATCCAATGGAGAAGTGAAAGGTCCCAACTCTGCTGAAGACATTTCCGTATCTGATTCGTCTAGCGATGACAGCGACTCGAATGAAGAGCCCAGCGCAAAGAAGTTGAAGAAAACATCAGAGGAAGAAAGCGACAGTAAGTACCCAGTACAGCAACCCAAATATGGACCCATGTCAATTTATACATTTTCTTTAGAACTGCGTCCGTGCGACTCAAAGTTACCCGACCTAAGCGATAAACTGTATCGAGATGTACAGAGTTTGAAGGACACTGCCAAATCCAGCAATCGGACTGGAAAGAAATTCCAATTCGACGATAAACTCACCGAAGTATTTTTAAGGTATGTTACAGAAGCGAGTTCTGCCCGGCCTTTTCTCTTTTTATGCGAATACTTTTTGCAGAATTGATGAAGCATGTTCGTGTATGGATAAAAGTGTTAAGAGTGCGGTTTTCGCCCATTTGGAGTATCAACTCTTACTGCCCAAATACTTCTTGTTGCGGAAAGCCAAACAACTGCGAATCAACCAGGAGAAAACAAAAACAAAGAAAGCCATTGTCAAGCTTCGAAAGGCAGTCACGGATATTATGCTAGGCATTACACAGCAGTATCAGTTGAACTTAAGGACGTATGAGGAGTTTCAGTAAGTGCTAAACATTTTCCCGCTATAGTCTACTTTCTATCCCAACGATGAAGGAACACAGTTTCGTCGGACAAATCAATTTTTAACTTATGCAATGTCAGCTTTTTGTTCTGGAAGCCGCCATTATATTTCTTAGTAAATTCTTATCGCTTACTTTCAGGTCGCTTAATCCTGGCGTCGATACGCATAAATTGGAAAACGCACCGAAAATGCCCAAGAAGCGCTTTATATGGAACGATACAGTCAGGTAATATATTTTATCCTCGTTCGTGTTCACTTTTTTTACACATATTCCTTTTAAGGGCACTACTCTATGATCTCTATCAAGTACGTTGGATGTCGTACACAGTTTTGCGCACTCGAAAGGAATCCTTTGAGGACTTTGTTGGTAATTTCTTGAAGGATAAAGTCATGAACATCTGGCCAAGTGGTTGGATAAAATTCGAAGAACTGAAACGAGAGATCGAAAAGAAAAAGAACGTGCCTAAGAAACTGAAAGAAAACAAGAAGCCCGAGGAATCTCTTGACGCGTTATGCCCCATGGTGGATAAGTCGCATTTGCCGAGTCTGGACGCAGCTATGAATTCCGGCAGCAAGCTGCCCTTAAACCCAACCGACATTTTTGCGATGGCATCGTCAAGTGAACTGATAAGCGCAAAGCTAAAACCAAATGAAGTAGCTAAACTATTTCCGGCACACAGCAACGCTTCCGCTGAGCATTTGCATTCAACAAAGACTTATTCATCCTCTGGCAAAGTGCATCGATCGTCCACCAGTAGTCCCCTTAACCTGTGCAGTGCTCAGAGTATGAAAGGTGAAAAATCGTCTAGTGGTGGTGTGACAAATAACAACAACAACGCTAATCCTAACCAAAATTTAAATAGCAATAGATCCAGTGGCAGTGTAAATATCTGTAAAAACGTGGTGGATCTAGTTTCTCCTTCAAAACGAACTGATCACAGCATCCACAGTATCATGTCGTCGCCCTCATCAACCTCATCATCGGTATCGACAACACCGCAGCCGCAACATTCCGCCGGCATGGGCAACACTCTTACTGTGGACAACAATACTCATGTGATTAATATCGATAACTTCAAATCTGCCACAGAAATAATCAATACGTCCAACCAGCTGATAAACCACAACAGCAAGTCCCAGTCCACGGAGCGTCTTAAAAATCGACAATCGGCCGCTGATATACACCAACATACCCACCCTCAATTCAAATCGGAAATTCTTCGTCGCGACAGCAGTAGCGAATCGGATGGGGTCGAAATAGTTGGCGTCTATCAAGCGCGTAATACAGCGTGCACACAACCTCTTATAAATAAGAATAAATACAAGAAATCGGCACGCAGCGATTCGCCCGGCATGCACGAAAAAAACAAGTCATCTCCTCCCACGTCTGCGTCAAAGAAAACAATAGACAACACAGAGTTGGATGTAAATAAAATTATGATAGCCCTAAAGGAGCTCGAGGTCAGTATTAAGCCTTTTGCCAAGTAAGTGACAATTGAAATGAGTTTTGTTTTCAGGAACTACAACAAACCGGCAACTATGTGCCCGACATATCGTCTCTCACCAGCAGCAATCACAACGCCAACACATCACCATTTGCCTACGGAAAGGACTTAGCCCAATGACAAGAGTATTACAATCCCTCCGCAGCTGTACTGCTCTCATCGCTCTATGAGAAATTTTCCTCGCGGCTATAGAGCATGAAAAGAGCATGAGCCCGCCGCTTCGAAATCAGGCATTTCGATAATTGCTCCTAAAATGTCCCTCCCGCCCCCATTTACGTATATACATATTTAAAAATTTATATTATTGTTTTGTCTCTCCCCAAATGAATTTTGCATTCCTTCAGCAAATCCTTTATTTTATTTATTATTATTTTGATCCTCGTTGTCTTGGAAAACAAGAATTCTTTCTGTAAGCAGCTCTCGTATAAAGTTTCGTAAAACAATTAACTATAATTTAAATAAAAAATAAAACACTTATAATATTAAATACAAGAAATTAAATAAAAGAAAAAAGGAAATAAGAGAGAGAGAGAGAAAATATAAAATAATTCTTCAACTATGTAAAATGTTATGGAAATTATTTACTAAAATCTAAAACTTTTTGTAAACATATTTATAATTTAAGAAATAAACACACAAAAATGCAGTAATCGTTTCAGAAGTTCAAATGGTTTATTTTGTTGCAAAAGCTTTGGATGCAAGTCCAATAGCCCACAAAAAGAGAGCCCACAAGAGGTTCAGCAGGAATCGTGTTCTTATATTCTGAAGTAAGATGGAATTTTGTTTGCTAAACAAAAATTTTACGCTTGTTTCTTACATACCTTGGCAAATGATTTTGATTTAAAATAAGATAATTCTTTTAGAGCGTACAAGTGCACTATTTTGAGGTAGGATCTTTTGCAAACGAGATGCATTTAAAATGCATGCTCAAGTCTGACGCCAGTATATGACAAAAACGTATGAAAGTATTGTTCAAAAATATTGGGTGTTTTCTTCCACAAAAATAACAAGTTGTTTTTATATAACACTAGCTGACCCGGCGAACTTCGTTCCGCCCAAATTCATTAATGTAGGTAATGAAATTAATAATTCCGAGCTTTCGCTTCATTCTGCTTCATGTAATTCGGTCAATTCAATTTTTTTATTCAAAAGGTACCTATATTAAAATTAAATAAATAAATAAAATCAAATACTTGTCGGCCAACCTACCGCTTTTTCACTGAAATGCTTTATGGTACACAAAATTTTTTTCTATTTCTATTATCGGGTGTGTACACGTGCAAAGCGAGAGCTTTGCCGACACGTGAAATTCAAGATTTATGCCACACACATCCAGCGATTGTCCTTGCGACTTATTAATTGTCATAGCAAAAGCGAGACGTACGGGAAATTGAAGACGCTTAAATACGAACGGCAAATCGTTCTGAATCAGTGGAATCCGCGAAATAACAACACCTTCGCCTATGAATTTTCCAAAGAAAATCGTTGCTTGAATTATATTTGATATTAAATTCTTCACAATCAAACGCGTTCCGCTACAAAGCTTTGGTTCATTTAGGTTGCGCAACAAAATTATTACTGAGACGATTTTAAGTTTCAAATTGTGTGGAGGCAAGCCCGAAACATCCAAATAATTTTAAAATTCCATGGGATAGTTGGTGGCTTCGTTTTCATCCATCACGGAGTCGACTGATTTGTATGAATGCAACTCACCAGCGATTTGGTTTTGAATGGCGAAATTCAAATGTTCGACGTTCTTGTTTTTCGCAGCCAAAATCACTCTTCTCTTACACTCAGCCAATGGTCAATATTATTCTGAGCGATATTCGGGAAAACATTCATGATTAGTTCTTCCGGTGTCGTTGTAAGGTTGCAAAAATTTTGTGGAAACTCAATCAGGCCGGTGATCATTGCTCCACCGAAAGGTCATTACGTAAACGATTCAGGGCCTCCAATGCGCGTTTGTAAGCCATTGTGCATTCGTCCCATATAATAATCTTACATTGCTGCAGTACTTTCGCCATCGCAGTGTTCTTTGAAATGTTGCATGTAGGTTCTTCTTCCACTTGCAGATTCAATGGCAATTTCAATGCAGGATGAACTGTTCGACCGCCTTCTAACAAAGTAGCCGCTATCCCAGAAGAGGCCAAAGCGATCTCAGATCTCGAACGAATTGTAGCCAAAATAAGTGAAATCATGAATGTATTTCCAGTTCCCCAATTTTCGTTATCGACTGCTTGCATCAATTCATCGTACACTTTCTTTTATTCTTGATTCAACATTGGCACATTTGTTCGAACAGCTTGACTCAATGCGATTCGACCGAAGTCCATTTCTCGCTCCAATTCTGGATTAAATGCTTCTTGCATTGAACGATTTATCTGTGGCATCCCCAATTTGCACAACAAATCGCCACTCATGAGCAGACACATATCCTCGATCAAAATCAAAGCTTTGTTGCGCATTCCATCTGACATCTCCAGTTCATTATCCGATATCACAGTACGAATTCGATGCAAAATATCGTCGGCCACATTATCATCTTTGTATAATCAAAGTATCTACTTCATTTCAAAAAGTTACTTAATGTAACATAGTAAACATAATTTGTTATAACAAACTTTTTAGGTACCTATAGGTATTTAAAAAAAACTTTCAAAATTGTTGATAACAACAATTTGGTTGGAAAATAATTAAAATAATTGACAACAACAATTGCCTTAAAATTTAAAATATTTTTTTTTTTTTTGTATTTGAAGTGTCACTACTCGATTTCTATCCAGTTTCTTTTTTTTTCAAAGTGTACAAAAATGAATTTATTGGAATGGCGGTTGCACCTTCTTTCAAAAAGTTATCATACTAATATATGAACCTTCTCTGCATGGTTTATTAACCAACAAAAAAAACTAAATCAAAATCGGATGTGTGTGGCAGTCGGTAGGCTGTCACACACACATTTATCAAGTTATTTTTATATATATAGAAGATAGATAGATTAAAATACCTGCCATGTAATCAAGCACAATGGCCACATAACTAATGACTATCTTTGGTTTGCCCTTTCTCTCGCAAGCTCTTAATAGTCACTGTAATAAATAAGAATGATTTATAATTACAATTACTATTCCTCCCATATCAGCCGAAAGGACTGGGATTATTTTCACTGGCAAATGTCTCGAAGATATATTGCAAAGGAATCATTTGAGTGCACTTTTTGAAAAGCAACAGAATTTTTAGCATCAAGAATCTTTGCAATCCCAATGACCTGATAGCTAAATCAAGTCAAAAAGGCACAATCTGCTAGAAAATGAACCATAGATTTATGTAAATTGTATTCTGTGTGCAGCTGCAGCCTAAATTGCAATGTACCTACACACAGATGATAAATCCCATTGCGCCTATATCACTATAGCGAGCTTTTCACTCATCACAAATCATAAACAAAATGCGTTCTTTGTTCTTCTGTATGAATTCCATTTAAGCGGAGCGCACCCATACCAAAGATAATGGAATTAAATTCTATTCCATTATCTTTGACCCATACCTTACATATGACCACGTATGACAGGACTGACATTGACAGATAAGTTTTGAAAGTGCGTGCTAGCCTTGGCATATGTGGTCATATGACAGAGATATCAATTCGTATGTGGTATTTCTGCACTCTGGTTGTGTTTTGCTTCGTAGTTTTGTCATTTGTTTTCGACGAGAGTTATTTGTTTATTTATATTTCGGGTAAATTGTATTTATAGTGGTCGTTTTCATTTCTTGATATTTTTCTTGTGTGTACTGTGAACTTTCTGCGATTGTTTGAGATGTCTTTTTCTAGTTTGGACAACGATAAAGGAAAAATGTCCCAAGAAACAAAAAGACCAAAAAAGAGGCTGGCAAAACGGGTAAAGGGCGAATGGCCAGACGATCGAATTCGAAAATTGATTGCGGCCGTGAAGCGCCGACCGAGACTCTATAAAATCGCCATCCGTACATTTGGAAGCGAGAAGGATAAGTTGTGGAAAGAAATCGCCGCTGAGCTTGGTAATGCTGATGATTGGTTAGATTGCCGAGCAAAATGGCAAGGTTTGCGTGTCACATTCAAAGTCAATTTGGCAGCGTTGAGACGACATCCGATTGGTTCAATCAGAATCCATTGGCGCTTTTTTGAGGCCATGCGATTTGTCGATTCAAGTGAAGTTCAGAAGTTGACTGAAGCGACCTCAAATTTTGATGTGGTAATATACATATATACTGCCATCAAAAAATAAAATTATTCGTACATATTTTGTTATTTACATCCAGAACAGTGACGAAAAATTGAAAGCGACTGCGACCTTTTCAACTAACTCTGATCCGCGTCGAAAAATGGCTGTTGAGGAAGCTCCGTTGGCCAGGCACGTGTTAAAAAATGCAGAATTTAAGATAATGCAGGAACAAGTGTTACAGTTGTACACCCAGCGTGACGCCTATTCCATATTCGGCGAGTATATTGCAAACGAGCTACGTGGACTGCCCTCAGATGAGTGCTGGCAGTTACGCCGTCGCATCAATCGGACTTTAATCGAATTTTTCGAAGAACGCGAGGTAAGTTGACTTGGCAAGACATTGCGCACATTCAAAAACGATTAGATCGGTCTGGACTAGACGTACCTTGAACGCTAATACTAAATTTTTCTAAAAATTTCAACTAAAAAAAAAAAACTGTTCATGTGATCGATCTAGGCCAATCAAAGCTGAGTCAGCCAGCTTACTGGCTACATGAACGTAGAACGTCCTCAATTACCTTTAAAATTGCAGAGGTACCTAACCTTATACATAAAATATGTTTGCAATTATTTTATTTAGGTAAAGCAACAACAGTACCGTGTCGACGATGAAAACCGTTGTCCGATTAATGATCCGAAAGTCACGTGGAAAAAGATTCCGTTGCTGCTAAAAGCTGATGTTGACGGAACCAAGTCTTATTTCAATATTGCTGGTTTTAAACAGGAATGTCAAATGAAAATAGACGATGGTAAACGTCTGAGCAAATCCTAATCAGCAGCACGGTGAAGCTGATTTAGACATTTTGAATGAAATTTTGCGGATATAAGTCATTGAGCATGTTTGAAAATGTGTATCTATCTACTCCTGATTCTTGCTAAATACCGGACTACTAATCTCAATTAGCTAGCTGAATATCGAATGTTTAATGTTTTAAAGATCCATGATCATGCATGAACAGAGTAAAAAGAGCATCAGGAGATGCTCTAAAATACTTGTGACACGGTTTCCAACACGGTACATTTGGGACAGTGTTTTTGTTTTTCGCGATGTTTCTTTGCCCTTGGTTGTTGGTCCTTCTTAGTCCCAAATTTAATTTATAAACAAAAAAAATGTAGGTAATTCAACAAAAACTAAAAAATTCACGTACAGTTCGTGCGTAGGTATACAATAAACCTTGCTTTTGCGAGGAAATATTTTTTAAGTTATTTAAAGTTAGCTATTTCTTAGTTTTTACTACGAGTTTAAAATACTTATTGAGTTGCAATTATGCAATTATTATTATTATTATTTTTTTTTTTGTGTAAAATTTGTCCCAATGTTGATTTCTCCTCTCCATTATTTCAGAATATTTGTCCGAAGTTATGTTTAAAGTTGACTACCATGACTTGTGATCTAGAGTGAGCGTGCTCATTTAAATCATTTATCAAGCTTCATGTTTCGCTTCTATTGCATTGATTTCTACGCTGACCTCGTTTTTTGAAAACTTTTTTCGTCCTTCGTCTTATCGGATTACATAACAAAACATTTGAATAATAGGTTCTTACTAATGTCGTTTTCCATTGGGACAAAAAATCAATCTTTTTTTCATCTAAATTACTTTCATTGCATCGTCTTCCTCGTCATCTGAAGACTACGAATCACCAAAAATACTCCATTTGTATCTGCAACAGGAGTCAATATCCATTTGTGATTTTCAAAAAAAACGAATAGGTTTGTATTCTAATGTATTCGATATAGCACTGAACTCGCTCTGTGCCTTAATTTTGGGCGGTTTTTTCGGCAATGGCGGATTCTATAAATGTGTGAGTGATATCGAGAACTGACATGACAACTTCCAATATTTCCTGTTCTAATCAAAGATAATGGAATTTAAAAGAGATGGTTAACTTTCCAGTGGAAAGGCGGCTGCCTACAAGCTGTTTTCCAGAAAAATTCATAAAGTCACGCATACATGCTCATTTCTATGATAGTATAAGTGAGTTCGTGAATTCACCCACAAGATGGCGGAAAGTTGGTGAACTCACCACCGAAATTCATAAAATTTTCAAATATCCTGGAAAACTGGTTTGGGCATGTTCACTAGGAAAATTTGAATTTTGACGGTTGGCAGTTAATTTGCTTGCAGTGAATATATAATCAATACGTTTCTAACACTTTGCCACTGCCTTTTATCAAGCATGGTTAATACAGTTACGAATAACAATTCAAATTCCATTTTTATTAACAGAGTAATTAAAAAAGTTTCTCGTAAAATTGAGCACAAGCAAATTCAAATTCAATTAATTTGCATATAAATTTTAAATGCAAAATGGATAACGTTTTAGTCAATTAGTAATCTCTCAAGGCTGTTATAATTCGGCATAAAATGTTTGTATTGTTTATTATTTATTATTTCAAAATTTCAAAACCTCAATACTTCGTTTTTCTACATTTAAGTACTGCACGTAGAAATAAATTATAATTTTTTTAGGTTAAATATCGCAATTTGTAATGTTTACTATCAACATTTTTATATTTTTAACCCTAGCACACCAACCACTACTTAAAATATATAAATCCATTCCTGTAAAGAATTAAGTATTTTCAATAAATAATTTCACATATAAAAGCAGTTCTTCCTTCCAGTCGGACTAATACAATGGAGATATACGAAAAATCGTATATCTTACGAACATACCTATATGACGTGGCACCGCGTATGGTGAATACAACATTAAGGGCCGGTCTATTCACAGCTGTTTAGAGCCTTGGTTAAATTAGTTACCGAAGTTTTATGTTAACCCATGATTATAAATCAGTGATAACCAATGAGTATCTGTTGACCGTATCCATTGTTGTATCCATTATTTTGGCGTGTTGTCTATTCTATACTTATGTGTCAGTTGAAAACGTCAAAGAAACCGATGTGAAAGATTTTATTGGTTCACTCCATCTTGCGTTATACATTCCTTCATTCTTTTATTTGCATTTTCCTTTTTGTTGGCACAATATTATACAAAAAGTTTTTGTATATCAGATACGTCAAAATGAATACCTACGTTGTCCTAAAAAAATCTTGAACAAACGAAATTGCAGAAAATCGTTTGTTAATTAAAAAGTTGACCAAGATTGGATAATCCGGGCCTTAATATATTCAAAAATAACTCACCACACTGAATTTTGAATGGTGGCCGGTCATTGGTCGATTTTTTTTTTCTTGTAGTTCAAAGCTCACACGTATTCACAAACAGGGATTGAAATTACAAAAACAACAATGTAAACAAATGGGTTTTGGGGGGATGGACGTACGAAAGATATCCATCTCTTTTAATTCTATAATCTTTGGTTCTAATGCACCCTTCTTCCTGGAAATTACAGGCGGGCTTTCCCATACACAACCTATTACGTTTACGGTAGCGAGAATAAGGATGTCGGATGAAAACAACTTACAACAGCATGATGGTTGTGCGATCTTTTTGTACTTTTTTCAAGGACCCTGATACAATTTGTTGCTACTTTGTTCCTTTTTGTTAGTTGGAAAAGGAACTTCGCAAAATTTTTAAACAACTGTGATTTCCAAATAAATATGTTTAAAATGTAACGCGGTTGCGTTATAACGTTTAGCGAGCCAATCCGATTGTACTTGTTAAATATCGTGCGAAAATTCTAAATTTGCAGAGTAGCTTTAGGCCCCCAGTTATAGCCATACATATACGTAAAACGCAACCACTTAAACTTGACGGTTGACCTCAATCTAATGCGGTATTCGTTTGGGCGCTCTCAGATCACTTTTTTTGCTCTCAGATCAGTTCTTATGTTCGTTTGGTACAAAAAAAAAAAAAGCAATCTTTTCCAGATTTCAGATCACTTTTGCGAATCTAGATATTTTCTCAGATTTACCAACACAAGTGCGTTTGAGTTTGACAACTAGTGGAGTGCGTTTAGGTTTTCGTGAATTTGTGCTACAGCAAAGAAAGGCATTGCACCGGGTGAATTTATTTTAGTAAATTGGTTATGTATAAATATTTAAAAATGAATTGAGACACACATTTCGAATGTTTTAATTTAAAACTTAAGCAGTGAATGGAAAACGTTTTGAAAAGTGTTGAAGGCTACACATATTCGAATCGCACGAATATTATCATAAAAAAGAGCAAGTGACGTTTTTATGTTCGATTAGCCACACGAAATCTGAAATCTGAGAGCGAATCTGAAGAAGCCCAAACGAATACCACATAAGTCTTAAAATGTTGGTTATGAATTATAAAGTTAGTTTATTAAAAAAAAAAATATATATATATATACCTATATGTATATAATATCAATTCTTTTTTTTTTAGAAAAATAATGAAAACCCATGAAAATCAATGATCTAGGTATATGGATCATGCGGACATAGTAAAAAACGCCTATTGCTGCCTAATAACGCACTTATCCATACAATACATACAATAGGGAAAAACAAACTCGAACATAAAATAAATTCACTTAATTGGCGCTTTCGGGTGGCTCTGTGTGTTTGTTTATTGACTGGAACAAAATATCACAGACAATAAATAAATTATTTTAACTTGCAGAAGTTGTATCTTATGCGCATACATGCGCATATCAAGACCACATAATATGTTGCTATAACTATCCACATCTCATAATTTCAAACTCAATATCCCCTATTCCCCTGCTCATGTCATACATATTAATTTATTCTTCATTTCGATTCACTGATGAAGGCATTCTAGTCAAGTACTATGCATACGCACGCATTACTACCACTACTATTACTACCTAACATACTACTCCATAGGTAGTACAAAAAAAAAAAAAGAAAAAAAATGATTCATCGAAAATGCTAATGACAGAAAAGGTTAGGTATACTTGTGTACATCGTATTGGCAGCTGGCACAAACTGAACGATACACTCTATTTTCATCAGTCAATTTCATTTCGTATGTTGTAACGCACGGTTTGTTTCACAATGGTTTTTAAGTGGCACGGTCATCACACTGACAAGTTCTTGAACTTATATAGAAGTTATGATTTTCTGTATGACAACACCAATCCGTTGTATAGAAAAAAGAAATTTCGTGAAGCTGCTTACAAAGAAATCATTGCCAAGATGAACATACCGAACTTGACGGCCTATGACGTAAAGTGTAAAATCAAAACAATACGGACCAACTATAAAGCTAAACTAGATAAAGTGCTTCGATCGGAGAGAAATGTAAAAGACCTATCGGAGGTATACGTCCCGCATGTGTTTTGGTTTAAAAAAGCCGACGAATTTTTAAGACGTGTTGTATTGAGAGAAACCGAAAATGGTGCGGCATCTTCGGTAAGTTTTGATGTTTGATATTCTATGAATTCACAATGACGTGCATGCCGTGGCAATGCGATATAAATTTGTTAGTAATAACATTCTAAAAGTAGATAATTAATTAGGGTGCACAAATCTTCCCTCACTACACATCTCCTATACTTATATTTACTACCCAGAAACAGCTATCAGTTGAATTTTGGTTGAATTACTAATCATATCACTTCATAATCATTAATCATTATAAAACAAAAATCACTCACTGTGCCTGTGTGATGAGATAGAGAGACGGAGAGCGTACTGCTACTGATGCAATCATATTCATATATCATATAATACTTCACACACGAAAACATTTTTGTGTTTTCTTTTTCTCCTTCGCAATGATTTACCAAAAATGAAAGAAACTAATGTACATCGTACATAGCACATAGGTACAAACTTGTTCATTGGACTGAAAATGAGAGAGGAGTTGATTTGAATGAACAATGACATCAAATACATGATAACAACTGAACTGAAATGCAATGCGAGGTAGATACATAAACATAATACATACCTCATACCTACCCGATATAAATGATGGTAGGTAGGGAGGTAGAGGAAAGTCGGGTGTTGTGGTTTATATGGATAATGTGTTATGCGAGAAACAGATTAACACAGCGACTTTGACAGGAACAGCAACAGCGAGTTTAGGATTAGCTCTAACGTTGATGTCGCTGTCGATGTTGCTGTGCTAATGTGTTCAAAGTAATTAAAATACATTGGTTCTAAAGGTTCTGTCAAAGTTGCTGTTGCTGTTGCTGTGTTAATCTGTTTCTCGTATTACAATACTATCTTTAATTTGCTGTTTTATTTACGCTCTATACAGCGACAGTTGTGCAACCAGAGGAAAAAGCCTAGACAAGAGTGGCTAAAAAGGAGAAAGTATAAAATGGACGTTAAAGCGGTTAAAGCTGTTAAGTCGGTGAAATGGGTAAATTGTTGTCGTTTAAAACATTTTTAATACCACACATGACGACGCAGTGAATGGCGAGCAGTGGAAAACCAATTAATCAACTTGCTGCTTTCGACCGAAAGCTAGTTTTCGATGAAGCCATTTAGGTATAGCTTAACTATTTATAAAAAAAAACATCGGAGGACTTTAAGTTTTTGGGGCCTGGACTGAACTGCATTTAATTAATTTCAAGTACATAGATAGTTTGTAGTTAAATAAATAAATAAATAGTTGGCGCAACGGGACTATTACTACTACTTTTTTCACATACTTGTTTAACAACTACGCTCTACTTGACACTTCGAGAACTCTCAGTAGTTGTTGTAATTGCGTGCTGAAAATCCTACTTTACTTTGCTTTCTTGAGATCGAAGATCTATTTCTTTTTGAAAAAAATGTGTAATTTTCATAAGGTTCCATCAACCCCCAAAACCCCTACCTGCGTTCGCCCCTGCCTGTAAGCCATCTGTATTGAACTGCATGAGTATTGCAACTCTGCAGTCGATGTATTGAGAGAGGATATAAAACTAAACGAAAGACCCAGAAGGTTCTATTCTAATGATTGTATGACGAAAGTCAGTCAGATAGCAGGAACCAATGTGAGAGGAGCAATTTTACTGAGACGGAATAAATATAAGTGGTTTTTTATAACATTTTTCCACTATAATTATCCTGTGTTTTATTTTATTCTGACGCGTATTATTTTTGTGCCGGTCTGTTTTCTTTCCTTTCCATTAATTTCCCTGAGCTACGATACACCATCTTTTATGTCGGTAGGTATGTGAATATCGAAAAATTAAAAAAAAAAAAAAAAAAAAAAAAACGTTTCCATAAGGCATTCTTATGTCGATTTCCATTGGGATTTCGAGATTTTGCTCTCAGATTTCAGATTTTTCGTGCCCAATGGAACATAAAACGAGATTTTTCTTCCTTTGCATCTGTGGTGGTGCGTGTTTTAAAAGTCACGTGTTCTTAAATTGTAATTTGTGTAAATAAAAATCCATTCAATTTATTTTAATAAATATCGCAGCGGCCATATGTAATTTGTTTTCTATTTTTCACAGACTTCTCGTCTAAAAACGTAAGTAAACACACTTTAAAGTTTGACAAACGACAAATGTTTTGGTGTTAGTGCAAATAGGTGTGAATCTCGCTCGGATATCGAGATTCGCAAAATTGCTCTGACTCTCAAAAAAAGTGCTTTTTTTGCGCCCAATGGAAATGGAACATGAAATCTGACAGCCAGCTGATTTCGAGAGCAGAAAAACTGCTCTGACTCTGAAAAAAAGTGCTTTTTCTGTCCCAATGGAAAACGACATTATTCACTTTGATCCTTTACTATTTATTTGGAGTAGTGTCTGAATACAACAAAAGTCAACATCAAGTGGCCGAGTTTTTGGTTTTTGGTGCTTTCGGTGATTGTTCGATATACAGATGATCACTGACATGAAAATTAATTCTTGGTTTATGTCGTTTTCAATTGGAATAGAAAAAAAACACTTTTTTCAGATTCAGAGCAGTTTTTCTGTTCTCGAAATCAGCTGGCTGTCAGATGTAATGTATCAATATCATGTTCCATTGGCCGCAACAAAAGCGGATCTCGAGTTCCGAGCGAGATTTACACCTACTTATGTCGTTTTCCATTGGGACCACCAAATCTTTTTCAGATCTCAGATTTTACGCTGCTCATGGAACGCGCAACGAAATTGATCTGCTTTTGTAAATAGATTGGTGCCGTAATTGACAACAATATCAGCTGTTCAAATGGCATTCGTTTTTGGCAAAATCACAAATGGATATCGACCCGAAAAATGTTTCGCCTGTTGTACATACAAATGCAGTATTATTTGTAATTTGTAGTCTTCAGATGACGAGGGAGACAATTAAGATAATAATTTCCGCATTTGTTTTGAAAGCAAACTTCTTAAACTGACTTAAAACAGATGTGCAAAGTATATTGGTGTGTGTAGATCTGAAAAAATATCGAGATCTGGAAAAAGTGATCCGAATCGAAAAAAAGATTGATTTTTGGTCCCAATGGAAAACTACATTACATTAACGCCAAACCATTTGTCATTTGTCAAACTTTAAAGTGTACATATTACGTTTTTAGACGACATGTCTGTTGAAAGTAGAGAACAATTTAATGGAATGGATTTTTATAAACACAAAAATCATTTTGAAAATAGCTGCCTTTTAAAACACGCACCACCACAAATGAAAAATCTGAAATCTGAGAGCAAAATCTGAAAATCCCAATAGAAAACGACATTAAAAACTTTCAACCTGTACCGAGGTTCACTGTTCTCAGTTCTCACTATCACCGAATAAAAAAGTAATTTTTTAATTACATACAAATATGCATACAAGTGTAAATTCAGAAACGTCAAACATTTGCGCGGTGATGCGGCATCACTGTTTATTTGCTATGCTGATGTGTTGGTGATTGAATGTGTCGTTTGAGTTTTATAACGCATTGTTGGTGAAAAAAAAAAAATAATATAAAGAGAAAATGTATAAATTTGTCATTCAAAAGCATAGTAATCTATTGATAAGAATGTTTATTTACTTATTTTTCTTTCACTTTCGGCATTTTTCTTACTTTCTTGCCGGCGAATCAACAGCGCATCAGATATTTCTGTGATGCTTTTTGCGTTATGTTTACGCATCAGTTGAAAGTGATGCCAATAGTTGCATTAATGAACATTTTGCAAATCATGAGCATCATGATGCTATAGACGCGTTACTGAATTTACACATATTTTTTTATTTCTGCATTTGCATTCTGTTTTTTCAAAGGTATTAGGTACATTAAAAATGCACTTGTCAGCTTTTAACAATATTCAAATCACCTGTCCTCATTGAATAACAGTTCTACAAGTGTTTCTTTACACTTGTCGTGTTCTGTTACAGAAAGAGGGAAATTATATAATTTTCCCACTTGTCATCTTTCATCGCGACAAATGTCGCAGTGTTCACGGACTTATCGTTTTGTGTTCCTCTTTTTTTCAACATTCAAAAGTTGTCGAAATTAACTTGTCCTACAACTATTTACTTGTCGCGTTGTGTTACAGGCCCCTGGTGTATACTCTGCTTTTCAAATAATCCCACCAAAATAATTCCGGAGGTGTCAAATCTGAAGATTTTTTAACAACACACGTGCAGGGAATTTTCGTTGCAGACACTGCAATTGATTCAGTGTGGAGTGGCGTACCATCTTGTTAAATGTAGTAACGCTCCATACCATTTTCAACGATTTCCCATTGTCCCGTGCTTAACAAAAATTCGACACCAAACGACGAATAGTGGTGTCAGACGGTGCTTGATGGCCACTATATTTTAGATTTAGACGATATGACTGTTGAGTTAACACAACTGAACGAATATTTTAAATGCACAGCGCCACTACCCAGCAAACATTTTTCTTCAAAAATGAATCATAAATGACTCAGTAAAATGAAGAAATCCTTCAGATATGAATTCATTTATGATTCAATTTCAATCGAATTTCCTGAGAAATCGGCCTTCATTTCTACCAACTGAATCTTTTAAATGATTCATAAATGATTGGAGAAACATTCACTAAAATGAATACATGCATGCTTACCTATATTCATTTTAGTGATAAATAAATGCATTTATTGATATCATTAATGAATCATTTACAAGATTCAGAAATGAAGGCCGATTTCTCAGGAAATTCGATTGAAATTGAATCATAAATGAATTCATATCTGAAGAATTTCTTCATTTTACTGAATCATTTATGAATCATTTTTGAAGAAAAATGTTTCCTGGGAAATAAAGATGTATCGTGACATTTTTTTGAGCGAAACTTTCCATTTTCTGAAATCTCTGAATCAAGAATTAAAATATGTTTAACTCAATTCTTAAAAAAAAAAACATAATAATATCAGTGAGATCTCAGTTGGTGGATCTGGCCTATTATTTTAGTCCTTTTATTTGCTTAACACTCGAGACCACCGTTCGTTGCAGAAAATTAATCGAACTGACGCATCGAATTTTCGTTTTGTTTTTGGTTTCATTTTCAGGTCCCGTTATCGCTATCACTATCCATTTGCGGCAAAAACAAGTTTATTCTTGCACAAAAATAACCCCCGAACTTTTTCTTTACGATTGCTTGTGCACAGTCACTTTTATTCATTTAAGTGAAAGAAATTTTAATGTCGTTATAAATTCGAATTCTGAACTTATGCTCATAATCATTTTTGTTCATTTATGAAAATCGAATGTCAGTATTTGTTTTAATCTGATACCAGATTTGGTTCACATAAATGAATGTTATATGAATGTATGTTCTTCATTTTAACTGAACATAAAGTGATTCTTCAGTTTTACTGAATAAAATGTTTGCTGGGATTTCGGCACGTTGCGTTGTTTTGGTGTGAAGCGATTCATGATTCAAGTTGGTTCAAATTGCACTGAATTAGCGTTTGAAAAACTTGTCTACTCAAGTCAATTCGTTGATAAATGTCAGAGTAATTCGATGTATACACACCGATATAAAATATAGCGCACCCTGTTGATATAAATTATTTTTAATCCTTACATTTACAATTATGATTATTATTATAAACTAATTAATATGTAATTAATTACAATATTCATTGTTCAATAGCGCTAGCTGCTAGGGCTTTCGGCTTTATAACTACTATTGATTCCTTATTACTCTATTATACTGACATTATTGTAGTGTTGTACGTGTAGTATTCCAAACAGACAAGTCCGTCTACTAATGAGTTTTTTTGGCCGTGTAGGAACACAAATAAAAATATAAGTACAAATAAAAAACATTACCGCAACTCATTCTTTATCGTTTTGTCATTATTTGCAGAAAGAAGATATGTTATGCACGGACCCGGAAGACAATACTACATATCATTCTGACATAGATGCCTGCGAAATAAAATTGGAAGATACTGGAACAGAAGAACCAAATGAAAACGAGTCAATATCTCCAACTCCTGAAGTAAATTCTGTATCAACCATCAGCAGCGACTTGCTATCGTTTACACCTGAAATTCATCCCAGAAGTGAGTGGAATTTACCGTCTAACTTTGTTGATGATTCCACAAAACCGACATGTCCTACGACACCCACAACCCAATGCAATCATAGTACTGACGAAAAGGGCGATTCAACCAAGCGAGCATATCCCTTCACTGTATTAGAACAAAGTGTGGCGAAATTGCAGAAAACAATTGAACAGCATAAACAAGAAGTTGTCGATGATGAGTTTGATCTGTTTGGAAAAAGTATAGCTTTGCAACTGAAGCGAATGCCGCTGGAAAGAGCCTTGATCTGTCAAGAAAATCTGCAAAAAGTAATGAACCAAGAGCGGTTACTTCAGCGATGATCTGTATCGGTACCTGTTTTAAAAAAACGACGAAATCAATTTAAGATGTATGGTTTTTTTTTTTAATTTTTAAACAGTAACATTTAATATTCTTTCGAGTTTGTTGTTTTATAAAAAAGACGTCGAATGACTGCGCCTGAATGACCATGAACAACTATACAATACGTGGTGCAAGTGAGTTGCTAAGTCGGTATATAATATATAACTATGGTGACCATTTGTTCATTATAATAATGAACGCAGTTCTGTATTTGAAGACGATGTTCATTATGAATTAGTTTGTATGCAACAGTATAAATATCTTCCGTATTTTAGAAGTTTTTCATTATTTTTATTTGTTCTGTATTTCTTTTAAATTCTTAAACATAATAACCTAAGGCTAATAGTAGTAAATTACTTGTTCATTCAATAAGTTAGGGCACGTTAGCATTATCATTTTGTACATTGAATTTTGGTTTTCTTAATTAATGCTTAAAAGGGCCATGACACGGATATGTCGTTGCAGACCAAGGAAAATTCAAAAAGTTTTCAATTCACGCAGACGGTCGCTGCAAAGGATAGACATAGGATACACACGACACTGATAGAGACAATTATATTAGTTTGCAACATGTCTGTGTCGTGTACGTCAATGAACATAATGATAGTGCTAACGTGTCCCAACTTACTGAATGAACAAGTAATTTAGTACTGAAAAATGTGTTGTATTTAAGGTTCTTCTTAAGTTTCTTTTATTAAATAATAAAAAAAAAAGGTTGAAAAGTTGATAATTGCATTTGAATAGTGATTCTTTTTCTATTGTTCATTATTTGGAATTCTAAAATATGGTCAGCGTAGCAACTTAATAAGCATTTGATCTGCTATCGTTTGAACACGTGCTTTTGGTGGATTCTTTAGGCACAAATTTCGTGTCAAAAATAGCACTATTTCGGCACACAGTGGGAATTACGTTTTCAACAATGTTCACGTGTAAGCTGTAAGCGATCTATTTTATATTGATTATTTATTTATTTATTTTTTGAGCGCGAAAAACATTATTTTTTTGAAAATATCATTCAATTTAAAGAGAAACCAGCAGATCCCCGTTACAACTCGGTGTGTAAATAAAATATTCACTGGTGTTTTAATCAAACCGAACATGGAATATCTCATACAAACTATAAATAAATTATTTGTTCGATTAGATATTATATTAGGGAAACAAGCTTCCCTAATACACTATCCAATCGAACAAATCGGTATGATAAGTTCGTAGAATAGAATGCTGCATCTTAACAAGGCTGAAAACAATCTTGCTTGCAGGTGCAGGATAACCTTGAGAATATTCCAAATACGTAACTTCATTGATGCATCTATAGGTACTTTTATATGTAGCAGCCAACCTTGGATTGCCAAATATGTGCAATAACGTTCAGCGTCCCTTCCCTTTCCCATTTTTTATTACTGCATCATTAAGAAGATTCCACATCAGTCTATCCGAATACATAATTAGGTACGTAGTTGTCTCTTATTTGTAGTGTGGTATGTATTCAGTGCCGTATTAGGGTACCTATTTGGAAATGCGTTTTAATACAAGAGTCCCTTCCATCCACAACAAAATTGCTGTTTGATGCGTATTTCATATTTATATACCTACACTATCATTGGCCTTGGTTATTTCAAAAATTCGATTTAACTCATCGTCATCGATGGTCAATTATTGTGTAGGTAATTGTTTCCAAATTTGAATTGCATGGAACTGGAAGATTGTGGGTCTAACTATTTAAGCTTCAATTTGGCCATAGCACAATCGTATTTACAGTTGTTAGGCAAGTTATAACTATACTAAGCCCCAACGCTTCGCCGCCATACTGTTACATTGTGCCTGCATCGTTTTCTTGTGCTGTAAATGCAATCGCCTTTGCTTACATTTAGACCCAATCTGCACTAGTTTCAATACCTTCCCACCAGACTGCAAAGGTTTTTTCTTTTTGAAGTTTACTTTCAGCTTACTAATAAGTTATTTCCTATTGAACTCCGTTTTTCTTCCCCTGTCGAGTGTCGAGGCCACAAACCCGATCTAGTCTCGCTAAATAACACCGCCAGCACCTTAAAAAGGCCAGGTACATCGCAGTATACTTCACCTACCTTTGTTGACTTCACAATCACACAAAGCCAGAATGAATTATGCGAGAAACAGATTAACACAGCAACAGCAACTTGGACAAATTTTTAGAACCAATGTATTTTAATTACTTTGAACACATTAGCACAGCAACATCGACAACGTTAGAGCTAGTCCTAAATTCGCTGTTGCTCTTGCTGTGATTCTGTTTCTCGCATTACAGGCCAACATGATTCGAACTGCGATTCACATCCATGCACAAAACTAAGCGAGCAAAATAGCTGTGACCCCATTAACTTTTCATGTAAAAACAGGTGGTGTGGACATAATGGACAATAATTATACCCAGCTCCTTTCTTTATTCATTTGATGCCATACGGACAGATTTTATTTCAAGAATCACCATGACGTCATTTAACATGCATTTTCAACGTACATAATCTTATTTGTAGCCAATATTCAGATTCACTTGGACTTTTCCTTGCAGCAGGATTCCTTTTTCTCCGTAGCGCTGCTGCCGCTGCACGCACACTTGGCGGCATGGTCACACTTGCATCGCTCATCACACTTTTCGGGAGTGCATTTGCAATCTATGTAATTTTTAGTTTTTGAAAAATCAATTAATTGGGCCTATCTGTTATTTTTTCTTACCGGTACCGCAACCGCCACAGGGCATCTTGTTAGATGATATTTATGTTCAGTGAATTGAAATCAATTGAAAATAAATTGAAGGACTTGGGAGCTTACTGTTTGCGAATTCTTCACTATAGTGCAGTCTTTGATGAACTGAATGGGCAGACCATGGTTGCATGGCATTTAAATAGTTGACTTTTACTTAGACAGGCCAGATGAATCAGAATCAGAACTGCGCACAACAGACAACAGAGCAAACTTCAATTCGTTTCCTCTTTCCTGAATGCGAATGCAGACTGATATAGGGTTGCCATTAGCTCAATGCCAGAAATATTGGTGCAGAATTTTATATGTTATCATTATCTATCAATGATCAGGATGAGACGACTGAAACTACTCATAATAAGCCATTGTGAACCCGCCAAAGTTCTGGTTCCATATTCGGTAAATGTCATATTTGGTGCAGGGATAACTTCACGAGTGGAAAATAATTTCACTTTTTTTATGTGAAGTTATTTCCCACTTGAAGTGGGCAATAAAATCACCACCAATTTTGTGAAATTATTTCCCACCTACAATTTGAGAATTATGTTGATTCTAACTGGAAAACAAAATCAAATTATTAATAAGTAGTATAAGAAGTTTTTGCTCACTTTCATTGGGAAATAACTTAGTATAAGTGAATTTATTTATATCCCACTCGAGATGAAGTTGCTTGCCATGTGAAGTTATTTCCCTGCACCGTCATATTTCACGAAGTGCGGGAGAGTTTCCTCAGCGCAAAGCCAAAAAAATAAACACAAAATAATGTAAATGCGTTGAACGACAAATTTTGTATGTTTAATTTATTCTTTGACCGGAAAAATTCAAATACCTATACAAATACAAATACAGTTTTTGCAAACTATGTCATTTGACGTTACGAATCTATTTCATATACCCACGTGTAAAGAAATCTCTTGACCTAAAAAGTGCAGGCGAGAGGCGATCTACGCATTTGTCGGAGATGCATTAATTTCACGCATAGGAACGGAGTTTAGTCCAGATCAGGGCTAATAATGCTTCTCAATAAAAATGTTTACCTACTAGCTAAACCTAAATGAAAATATTTTAAAAAACTATAAGGAAGCCCTGAAAGTGCGTCAGAGCTTGCATGTTTTTCTCTCTGTGGGATGTGCAAGAAACAAGAATGAACCACACTTCAGTCTTCAGTAGTCATATGCCGGTAGTTTTAATTGAAATTGTTCAAGGGGGTGGTTCAGTGGTTGGGGCACAGACTACACAAGTTTCTTATTTATTCAATGGGTTGGGGATGTATAAATTATGTATAGGTACAACAAGTATATCGTACATAGTTAGGAACAGGGATATTAATTGACTGTTCAGCTACAAGTTATTATAAAAAGTAATAGACATACGTAACGTATACCAATAATCGGGTCTATCACAGAATCCGTCGTATTCGGAATTTCGCTACGAACCCCGAAAGAACTATCACAGAATCCGTCGTAGGGTACATTTTTTGCTTTCGAAATTCGTAGAACGTGGTATATTCAGTGATACCACTTTCTACGAATTTCAAAATTCCCCTACGACGGATTCTGTAACAGTTCTTTCGGGGTTCGTAGCAAAATTCCGAATACGACGGATTCTGTGATAGACCCGAATAAATTTGAATTAATAACCGCCATCAGCACTTTTAGTGCACCGTTTACATACACACATCAAATAAAAAGTAGCTACGTAAGAGTTAAAACATTTTAAGACCAACAACTTGGTCCTTAGACATCAAGTTCGGTCTTTTAATTTTGATACTTAGTACAAGCTAGAAAAACAAACTTACAATACTAGATTTAGAACTAAGACTTATAACTGTTAATTAAAGCTAGGGTTTAGAATGAAGGAGGTTTAGAGGGAAGGAGTTTAGTGGAGGGAGTGCTGCGGTTGAAATCAAAGATAGAAATATTTGAGTTTACCTACCTTGTTTCGTTTAATCCGTAATACCTGTGGTGGGTTGGTAGATAGAAGAGGCGGGGGTACCTATCTTAAATTACGAGGGTTTTTATTCAAGAAGATGGAGTTGTTAAGAGACGGGCAATCGATAGAGCCTACTAGGAGTTGATGAATAAAAAGAATATCTGCAGTGCGATCCTCCAGGCTGTTCAAGTTGAGGAGTTTGAGGCGGCCTAGATAATGAGGAAAAATTAAGGGATCGTTCCAAGAAAGACCGCGGAGCGCAAATCGAAGAACACGTCTTTGAAAGTTTTCGATTCTGCTTACATGAACTTGCTAAAAAAGTTACCACGTTTGGCTGGCGTATTTGAGGAGGGGGCGTACAAAAGTGATGTAGAGAGATCCAGTCACATAGGGGTCGGAGAATTCCTTTGACCATCGTTTAATGAATCCAAGGAATGAATTGGCTTTAAGAATAATCTCATCTGTAATGCGAACGGAAATTAAGCCCGCGGTCGTACAAGGTACAATATGCCTTGGTCACGAAGAGACTGTACGATGGATATAGGTTGATCATTAAGTAGGTATAGACGATGAGGGGATTTGTTGTACTTACGTAATAAGGTAAAAGATTGGCATTTGGAAATATTGAGCTCTAGGCATTTTTGAAACCCCAGATAGAAAAACTGTCTAGATCTTTTTGCAGTAAATAGGGGTCTTGTGATGAAGATATGTGTTTGAAGAACTTGGTATCGTCGGAATAGAGAGAGATAGAGGAGTGTTTAATGACCCTTTCAAGATCGTTTATCTAGGTGACTGCCTTGTGGTACACCAGAGGTTGCCAGAAAAGAGGCGGATAGGACGGACCTGAAGCGAACACTTTAAAAACGGTTTTCCAAATAAGAGGATATCCATTTCAGCAGTTTTGGTTCGAAGCCAAGGGCAGACAATTTGAAAAGAATTAATTTATGCGATATCTTATCAGAAGCTTTACTAAAATCAACTTCTTTACTATTTTCTAAGGCCAAAAATTCAACGAGGTTAGTGGTAGTCGATCTACCTTTAAGAAAGCCATGTTGTTTAGGGGAAATTAGGGACTTGCATTGAAAGCTTAAGGATTCTTACAAAATACTTTCAAGGCGTTTGGATACATGCGAAAGTTTGACTATCGGGCGATAATTAGTAGCTTCGCTCTTTGATCCCTTTTTATGAATCGGTGTTATGGAGGAGGACTTACATATTAGAGGAAAGTCGCCTTGGGAAAGCGAGAGCTGAAAAAGGTGCTAAAGGGGGTTAGGAGAGAATGAGGGAACACTACTTGGGAAATATAGCTGGAATACCATCTGGGCCAGGTGAATATTCATCATTAAATTCTTGTAATTTATTTTCAATTAGAGTAGGCCTCTTTGACAGTAGGTTCAAAAGTTTGAGAGATTAGGGGGCCAATGGAGTAGTGAGTAGGTAATTGAAATAAAAAGGATCCGGCACAAAGGAATTGGCACAAGATTGTTTAAAAACGGTGTAAAAAACATTAGAAATGGAGTGTGTATCACTTAAAGCTATATTTTCGTAAGAGAGGGTGGAGGGTAGGTAACCGTTGGATCTTTCTTGTAGTTAACAAATCGGAAAAAGATTTAGGATCGCTTATAAGATTTGCTTGCATACCTTTTATATATCGTTGACAGCAAGTTGGTAGGATTCTATAGGTTGCGCCGGCAGGATGTAAGAACATACGTATAGGAACTTGTGGGTGAGTGTTATTTTTATTGCAACAAATTCGAGTTTTGGAGAACAGTCCAGGTCATTGTAAAAAGCAAGAAAGAACACATCAAAAGGGGAAGCATCCGTTGGGCGGTTGATATCGGGTGTTTTCATAAACGTCTGCCTAACTAAGATCTGCGAAAGACGTGTTCATAAAGTCTGATTTTTGATCGAACAAACGCAGATGAATTGCAGAAGATATGTTCGTAAACGTCATAAATGTCATCAGCGTCTGGCAGATTGTGCATCCATATTTTTTTGACTGCAGAAAGCGCGGGAGGTAAAAAATTGTAAAGTGCGAAAAAAGAGTTTTATGGGCAATTTTTTATGTGTTTTCACAATTAAATTTAAATTTTTTTAAGGGAAAAATAAGCTGCTGCGTGGAATGTCACGAAACCCAAACTATTGTGATGATTTTTTTGATTTTTGTGTGACGTTTATGAACATTTAGTGACTACTTCAAATCGTACTAAAGCAGGCCTGCACACGTGCTGCAGAAAAAGTGTATTCATTAATGCAACAAAAAAGAAAGACGATTGTACTAGCGCAGATTTTCGACGTTTATGAAAACACCCATCGTCCCAAGAGACACAACAATAGTTAAAACCAAAGGACTGATCAAACTCTTATGGGTTCCGGGACACGCAGGAATAAAGGGAAACGAAGATGCTTATGCGGCAGCAAAGAACGCTATTTACGAAGCACTTTTCTCATGTGCAATGCAGACCAAGCAGAGCTGCAATTAATCGGTTTAAGTTTGGGTCCAATATCTTCCAAAAAATCAACAAATGCAACTCAAAAGCATTCCTTGGAAATGAAATTCCAGTTCCAAAGGATTAGATGCGACTCGCAAACTCCTCCGTATTGCAGCCAATTCCGCGTACTCTGTCTCGTCTTCGTCATCATCAAAAAATAATTCCACCGATGACATGGTTTTCAATAAATTTCACAGATTCAACACTCGTAATTATTGTTTAATTAAATTGTTTGCAAAAATCGTAACAATCACTCTTCAAATCAAAAATATTTTAGAACTGTCAAAGTTGAGTTTTCATTCACAATAACCTTATTTTTTGGCGTTATGTTCACAATAGGTTATATTTTTATCAATCGTTTTTCGCAATACCAACATCAATTTTAATTGATAAATTTGTCAATCGTCAACCGATTGATAGTTGATCTTCACAATAGGGATGATTAAAAAGCATATCCGAGCATACGACCATGCACAACTAAAAGAACACTGGTCCGCATAAACACTATAGATCGCTCAACCTGGTAGGCACAGCAGCAATTTATCCCCAGAGTATGTCTTAAAGAGAGCTGGAACTAGCCCGTCACGTTAGCCTCGGTGGTGGTGGTTTTGTCAACAGGACATGGTAATTTCGGGTATCACTTAAGGAAGATGGGCCTTAGAGAGGATGATGCCTGTAAACTATGCCTGGAGGAATCAGAATAGCGGCACATAGGCTGTGTCAATGTCCTGCGTTGGCTGGCAGAAGAATGAAGAACTTGGGACATAATTGGGTCGAGACTCAGTCGATGAAACAGATCTCCCATAAACAGATGCTAGCGTTAACACTAGGAATTGAGCTCAGGGAAGAACTCTGGAGAAATCCAGAGTCTCTCTGGGTAAGATTTATAGTGGTAGAGAGACGAAAAGAGACCCGACAATGGTGGTCTGATTCGAATAACTCTCGAAATATATATACATATATATGAGTTCCATCGGCGTAGCCTACAATAATGAACCCTGAGGAACTTACCTTTCGTGTTAGCTTACCAATAACCAAAAACCCCGGTACATGTTACCTCTCTGCTAGTTGTCCTTTACGGCTGTAATAATTTAATAATTGCTGAGGTTACTCATGACGAACTCGTTATTGACACACTGGTGGTCGGATCATATATCCCAAAGCATTTGATATGGATTCATGTCCAGTATTGCCAAAAGCACCCTTACCGTTTGCACTTGCTGCCTTGTATGGTTTAAATGGCTTAATAGGCCATGTCCGGAGTATGAAGTTTATCGGATAAACTATTAATTCTACAAAGTTTATTCGAATACGAGTTCTACCGTGATCTGGTCATAGAATGCGTCCAATACAGTGGTCAAGGTAAAATAAACTTGAAGAAGAGCGTGCAATGATCTTCCACATCTTTACTTTACTATACAGAGAGCAAGATCACCTGTTTGGTTTGTCGTGCACTGAAATTGAGCTCAAATCATTTTATCTACAAAAAGGCAATTTAAAATTGTTTTGAGAACGGTTTTTTTTATTGTATTGTATAACTTTTTAAAAAAAGATGAAAAATAAAATAAAAAAGGATAATAAAAAAAATTCTCTTACGTATAAATAACTAACCAAATCAACCACAAGCAAACGAATTCAACATTCATAATATGAAAATAAAAAGATTTAAAATAATGATCTCTTTTATTAACGAAGAAACGAAACAAGAAATGCAGGTATAAAAAAGGAGGTACAAACAACTCGCAAAGATTGTTATTTCATTTTTTCATTTTCATTTATTTATTTTGAGATACCTATACACATTAAGATAATAATATCTTATAAACTAGTGATAGGCTATACAGTTGACATAATAGAGCTTAAATCTAAGAAAAGGAGAAAAGGATTAACAGAACAATTTTCAAACCCTAGCAAAAAAAAAAAAGAAGAAAGAGAAAAAGAAGGGACAGTGAAGATAGAAGATAGAAGGGGTAGATATTGTAAGACAGAAATAAAAGGAGGAGGAAAATTAAAGAAAGACATGATAGAAATTTTAGGAAGTTGAAAAATAGTGTCTTAATTCAATTTGAAGTTTTAATGGATCACCTATTCTTTTAATGTGGCGCGGCAAAGAGTTCCAAAGACGAGTAGCATTAATGAAAAACTGGCGTTCGGATGTCAAGGAATCATAACGAGGCTGAATTAATTGGTCGGACCTTACCGAAGAAGCCCGCGTAAACCTTTCATAAAGGTATGATGGTTGGTGGGTAAGCAGTATATTAGAAAGCAACGTTAAAGTTCGAAGCTTAAAGTAGCTCTGAAGCGGCATATTGAGAAGACGAATAGAAAAACTCGACACTCTATCGTATCTACGGAGCCCAAAAATATAACGAGTAGCGCTATTAAAAACAACATTGAGCTTTCTTTTGGATACGTAACTGCAACTACTAAAAATTTCACAGCCGTAGGCCAATATCGGTAAAACTAAGGACTTCACAAGCATAGCTCGCGTTCTTAAAGGGGTATACCGCTGGGATACCCAGAGACTGCGTAGCACACCATATGCCTTTCCTACAGTAACGGAAATGTGCTGGTCCCATGTGAGGTTACGGTTAAAGACAACTCCGAGGTTCCTGGCCGTTTCGACATATTCAATACATGCATTATTTAATATAATGCGAGGGAAATAAGATAAGTCGAGTTTACTTTTGGATATAACTAAGCACTTAGACTTAGATGGGTTTATAGCGAGACCATTAAGTTGAGCCCAGTAAGCTATTTTGCCAAGATCCTCGTTCACGCAACAAGCACCATTTTCGATGAGACCAAGATTACAGCTGTAGTACATCTGTACATCATCAGCATACATATGAGCCGAACAGTTTTTGAGGATAGATGGAATTTCATTTACGTACAAGGAAAACAATAAAGGACCTAGTATTGAACCTTGTGGGACACCATTACTAGTAGGAAGAAAGTCAGATAGGCTATCTCCTAATTTTACAGCTTGCATTCTGTTTGTAAGATAGGATAATAAAAGCTTTACGGCTTCAGGCGAAAAATTGTAGTCCCGATGAAGTTTATCTGCAAGTTTGCTATGTACCACTGTGTCAAATGCCTTCGAAAAATCAAGGAGAACAAGGAAGCTTACCTTGTCCTCGTCGAGTGCTTGCCGAAGATCTTCTATGACATTCAGCAGAGCAGTAACACAGCTGTGTTTTTCACGGAAGCCACTCTGTTGTAAGCTTAACAAATTATTCGCCTTAAGAAATTCGCTCATTTGATTTTTTAAGATGAGTTCGAAAACTTTCGACAGGAATGGTAAAATGGAAATTGGTCTAAAATCATTGCACTTTGCATTTTTGGGTATTGGCAAAATTTTGGCCAATTTCCAATCGTCAGGAAATTCTCCAGTTGTTAAAATAGTATTAAATAAATGTGTAACGTACGGAAGAACTACCGGAAGAATCAGTTTCAGAAAAGTAGGGTGCATATCATCCAGCCCAACGGCGCTAGACTTAACCGAAAGTATACTTTCGACAACATCCTCACACCGAACCGTCACAAACCCAAAACTGGGATGATGAAGCTGATGGTCTCTCAGGGTCAAAGCGGCCTCGGTTATACGTGGAGCAAGCTGCGGAGGTAGGCAAACAAACTTCCTATTTAACAGATTACCATCAACATTTTCAATATGATTATATTTGCGCTTTCCGAGCCCCAGGCTGCGTAAGTTGTTCCAGAGCTGTTTGCCATTTCCAGAAGATGTACTGAGTCTGCTAGAAAATATCCGAGTCTTCGCAGCGCGAATTTCCCTAACGACTTTATTGCGGAGCGATTGATACAGTTGCCTGAGCTCAGGCAGACGATAGGATTTCCACGAAATGTATGCTCGATCACGTTGCTTCATTAAGACGCGTATTGACACTTAGAGAATGCTATCACTTTTGCAATTTACATTGTCTTACACGAAACGTGTTACTCTTCTCTGCGTAACATTGCAGTTTAGCTAGCAAAGGATAATTATAACCAAACAAATATATATGAGACCAAAATGACAGACCTTACCCGGGCGAGATATGTGAACATTTATGTATGTTTAATGAGCTAGAGACCACAAACGAGGAACCTTTCCTCTTCTTTTTTGTATTGTTTTTATTTTTATTTTTTTGTTTTTTTCATTATTCTTTTGCAGATTCAATCTCTCCATTTACCATTTTCATCTTTTTTGTTTTTAACATTTTATCTATGAAAATATAGAAGAGAAAATTTCACACTATGTACTACAGAATTTAAATATTTTCATTCCTTTGGGGGGAACTTGCCTTTGTGTTTTACATAAAAAAAATTCATATACATATATTTTTTTCAATAAAAAAAACTTCACAGTTTAATAATAACAAGAAATGGAAAATTTTCAAAATGGTTTTCTTCTTCAATTTAATGTTTAATATATATATTTTGTGTTTGTTTCCTTTTTGTTTACTAATTTAAGGCTAATATCGTAGAAAATGAACCAATAATTAGAATTAGAGCTAGCAGCCGACTGGTGTTTACCGATGGAGAGTGTGCAGAGGATAACTCGAGCAAACCATTTTTTTTTTTTATTATTTGTTAGCATGTTTTATTACTTCTTTAGCGGTGGGCTCTTTTTGTTGGGTCTTCTCTTCGCTTTGCGAGCAGATGTAGTAGAGCTGCCGCTATTATTCGCATGAACTGCTGTTTGTGTGTCAGCTATAGGCTGGGTTAAGCTATTGGGAGGATGTCGTTGAAAGAATCCCAGAAAGTTCCACTTTGATGGTGATGCTGCCTCTAGCTGTTGTTGCTGACCTCTGCTAAAGTTATTATTATTATTGTTATTGCTCATATTGGTTTGGGGTTTCGTTATTTGCTGCTTCGGAGATGACGGCTGCTGATGCGATTTTCTTATTGGCTGTTGTTTCTGCTGCGGCTGTTGGTTTTGTGATTGTATTGCTTTAGGCCGTGGATAGGCGTATTCTCATGACTTCTTCACTTTGCCGTTTATCGATCCAATTGATCGGCCACCAACTGCTGCTTCAGCGGCGTGTGTGGCAACATGCTGAATGCCCTTTTCCATGCATCCTTGGTAGACCGGCTTCATGAACTGTCGATTAAAAGAAGTTAATACTGGTAGTTATAGTGGGTGTCATTCCGTGCTTTTCTAAGGACAATCATACAATTAAATATGATTTTATAATAAGGCGCAATGACTGTGAGATGTGGATATACGGTGCCTTTAAACATTTTCGTGATCTGCAGACAGCTCATCGTTTAGATATCACGGGTAGACAAACTGGCATTCATTATTGTCCCACTGACAAGTTCTGACAAGTGAATGAGAGGATAATTCTTCAGATATAGCTTCTACCATTTGTGTGTAAACACAGAATAAATGAACGCCACCACGGAAAGTGGTTTGGTTGTTTATTCATTTATGCATTGTTGCTTTATGCGTGGTAGGCAACAATGATACTTAGCTATCATTGGTACCATTTTCATTGTAACGTATACTGAAGCTATCATAACCATTTTTTGTTATACTTAAGCTAACATAAGCAGTAGGGTGTCCCTTATATCGGATAAACAAAAAATTGCACAATTTTTTCACGCATACCCTTTATGTTTTATTTCTTTTTTCCTAATGCAAATACTAACTTCGATGCAAAATATTTTGCTCCTGAGATGATGTTAACACGTGCCGACTAGACAGCAAAGTCAACATTGAAAATCTGCACGAAAAATTTAGACAAACATTTTTTGCCATGCAAATATTTCATTTCAATTTCAACTTTTTATTGAATAACTATAGGTAGGTGTGGCGGCTTAATTTAAAAACCCAAGTAGCACTATGTGCCGTTTTGTTACTACAACTCATTCGACCTGGTTGTTTAAGATTGTCGAATAGGAGAGTTTAGATCCAACCTGTGGAATTCAAAAAGGTTATCAGTTTCCCAATACTACGTTTCGAGACCTCCTCAAGGGAGTCGAAAAAGGGTTTACCAAAAGATCGCTGTCTGGCCCTAGCTAGTGCTGGACAAGCGCAAAGGAAATGAGTGAGTGTTTCCTTTTCGGCTGTGTCATTACAGCGGCGGCAGTGTGTATTATGTGGAATGCCTAATCTAATTGCGTGTTCCCCTATTGGCCAATGGCATGTGGTTATCGCTGTTATTCTGGCAATCATGCTTATTTTGAGATTCGAACGAATAGCCAATTCTAACGAATGTCTCTATTCGTTCGAATGAACTTTGTGTATTTTGATAGACATTCGTTAGAATTGGCTATTCGTTCGAATCTCAAAATGAGCATGAATATCTTTTCGTGTTTTACTTAGAATCCTTCTGGATATGATGTTCGTCAGCCTCCTCCATCTGAGGTTGGCCTTCGATAGGAATTGTAGGGAGATCTTTGCTTTGACTGCTCCGAGCGGCATTTGAACCGGTTCCGCAAGCGAACAGTGAAGGGCTGAGCCTCGCCTGGCCAGCTCGTCAGCATGTTCATTGCCGCAAACATTGCTGCGACCTGGAACCCAAATCAGGGTAACCTTGAATTGGTCAAGCGAGGCCAGCTCCTTCCGGCACTCTAATACCAATTTTGAGGTTATGTTGACTGAGGCGATAGCCTTGATGGCAGCTTGAATATCAATGCAAATGTCTATCTTTTGCCTCGGAACTATGTTTGTGTGTAGTTTGATTTGACGGCAGGCCTCGCGGATAGCTAGTAGTTCCGCTTGGAATACACTGGCCGTATCCGGAAGTCCTAAGGATTTTGAGATGTTTAGGGACTCAGAAAAAACGGCTGCATCTACTCCACAGTCCATTTTTGAAGCGTCTGTGTAGATTGTTAAATTTGTGTCCCTATTCACCCGTTCATGTTGCCAATCTGATCTTGAAGGAAATTCTACCTGGAAATGCTTAGTGAAAAGCGTTTTGGGAGTAATATAGTCCGTTGAGGGTGGTATGAGTTCTCTTGACAGAGAGAGCAGAATGTTGCTATGGCCGTAGGGTCTCGCAGACCAAATAACTATACTAAACACTTAAATAAGAATAATTGGTAATAAAAATAAGTTATTGCGGATACTTCCTCTTGAGAACTTCTTTCCTGCAATCAGGATATAATTTCCTGTGCTCTTTCACACAACGAAGAAGAAATTGTTTTTGCTCTTCTTCTGCTGAATGATTATTGGGGGCCTGATTTTTGTTGCTTATCGACATCTTCTAAAAATATTATTGAAGGTTCAGTAAGATCGCGGTGGTGATTTCTAACAATTGGTTTTCGTTGCACCCCAAAATAAAAAACTTAAATATTCGCTTATTTCGTGGTCATTAAATTATCTCGAAATGCTTTAAAAATAGGTATTTCTGGACTTATTGTTACTTGGTGGACCTTCGTTTCGAAGACACTTTTAAGCACGAGCTCATACATATGATGCCGGCAACCAAAAATTACTATCACTCTTTATAATTTCTGTTCCAAGACAAGAGGTCTAACGGCATTTGTGTTAGATGCAGTTGTAACTCATAATCTGAACTTTATCATCCAAATTTCTTTACCAGAGAAGAATTTTCCTATTTTGGCACAGATAGAAGATGTTCACCATCTCCAAAAGTAATAGCAATAGGAAGTCATTCTTGCTTAGCACACCTAACATTCAAGCCAGGTAACAATTTCCCATCCCAGTTAACAGTCCGATCTCCGGAATATTATTTCGAAAATCAATTTTCAATATTTTCTGCCCGTTCTTTTCTAATCCGTGTCCACACGCGTTGAATCGAAGTCTTATTGATTGCAAAATCCTCAAAGTTAAGCCCTGGAGATTCCCCTGTAGCCTGAAGTATATAAAAAGAGTCTCAACTGACATCTGTCTAAGGCTGAAACCAATTTTGGAGTAACAAAGTCCTCTCTTCCTCGTTTTGAGGTTGCCTCAGATGACGGTTTAGGGGCAGTAGGACAGTAGAAAGACCTTCGCCGTTTTCGTCGGAGCTTGTAAATATGGCGTGCTCTGCAGGAATTAAAATCTCCAACGCCGCTTAAGAAGTAGATGGTATTGCCGATGACATGTACTTACTACGTTTTTGTTATTTTTTCTAATCGCCTTTGCCTAAACCTATATTCTTTTTCAGCTTGTTTTTTAATCAACCCCCGCTAAGCAGCCCGGTCGTCCTGACTGTCACTGACTCTGTAAAAAGACTCTGTCCTCTTCTATTTTAATTTTTTGAAGAGCTCAGCATGAGTTATGTCAAATATGTTATCCAAATCGTCCTGGAAATCTGCTTCCCGTCGTTTAAACGTCGTTAAACCCAGGAGGTGGTTTTCTTTAATTTTTTTTTGCAATTCTCTCCAAGCTTGATACAAACTTATAAGCTTCTTCACAAAGTTGGGTAGTGATTTTGTAGGCATTCTCGCCTTTTCCCAAAAAATAGTACACTCGCGAATAACAAGATTTTCGCTTTCGCTGACTGTCAATTTAACTTCCCGCATATTAAAAAAGAAAACTGAGAGAATGATGTTTTTAGAATGAAATACTATATCTAAAGTCAACTGAACACAATCATTATATGTAAGCGCTTATTAACCTTTCTGAACGTTGTCATTTGGTTTCTGTAAATTTTAAATGTCATTTGCAATAAACTTGTTTTCCTTCTTCTGGATTCTGTACTCAAACTGATTGGCTGCCTTTTTAATTTGCTCCTGCTACACTTTGCTGTTTTTATCAGGTTATGGGCCCAGATCCCACAAAATAAAATTAAAATAATAATTAGAAACATTTTATTTAAACGATTTTATCTTTTTCTTTGTCGGATGATCAATTTCCAATAAGTTTTTTCGTGGATTGAAAAAAACATAACCAAACATGACTTCAAGTGTCGTCTGCGTAGAGAAGTTAAAGGGCAGAGAAAATGACGTTTGGAAGATTGTAGCCAAGTCATATATGGTAATTAAAGGCCTGTGGAGTTGTCTAGAGTCTGAAACAGGAGCAAGTGCAACGCCTGCGATTTTAGCCAATGATCTCAAGGCTAAGTCGGAATTGATTTTGCTACTCGAAACGCAAAACTATTCCTACATAGCTGATGCAACGACGGCAAAAAGTGCATGGGACAGCCTGACAAGTGCGTTTGAGGACAACGGTCTGTGCAGAAAGGTAGATTTGCTGAAACAATTAGTTCAATTGAAGTTGAACGAATGTGAATCTATGGAAGACTACGTCAATAAAATGACGTCGATTAAGGTTAAAAAAGCGGGCTTGAATATCGACGACGAAATTGTTGCATCTTTAATGCTGGCTGGGTTGCCAGAAGATTATAAAGCTTTGGTAATGGCTGTGGAAAACTCGTCAGCTCAACTGACTAGTGATTCGGTAAAAACATTGTTATTGCAGCAAGTCAAATATGATTCGAAAACTTCTGAGCAAGCAATGGTTGCGCACACGAAATTTAAATCAAACAAATTCAAGGCGCGAACTAAATTTCGGTGTCATAACTGTGGAGAAATCGGTCATTTTGCACGACATTGTCCGTCTAAAAAACATCAGAGAACTTGTCGATTTGACGGTTATTAAGCACCCTTTATTTGGTGATTTCCATCTCCCATTAAGTAAATGCTTCTTGTATTGCTTTTTAATAAATAAAATATGTGCTTACTGTTTATTAAAAATGCAATAAAAATTTGCACGTGCTACTTTTTCAGTGTAACTTGTACTGACATGTTTCCATCCTAGTCGGCACGGGTAAACATACTCCAAATGACCTAATTTTTTTTTCGGTTGCGTTTTATAATCAAATACCTAAATAAAATAAGAACATAATATGCATTCAAAAAAAAAAGTCGAAAAATAAGGGACACCCTAAGCAGTTTGTATTATTAGCTATTATTGATAAATGATAACCATAAGCATTTTGATTGTTTCAATAGGGTTAAGTTTGAAGAAATAAAGTAGAATAAGTTCGTCCGCTAAAGAGTGTGGTTTTAGATTACCTGACTTGTATCCCCCCACTTACTAATAAAAGCGTGCGACTGATTGCGATCGGCGAAAAATCACTGGGAACAAATTCTAGGGACCTGATGTAGCTCAATTGCCAGCGAAAACACTTGACATGATGTCTGTTGAGTTGGAATTTAAATTATCTCATCTATCCGTGGAGTGTGTGCACACAAAGACAATATTTTCTCTAGCATTCTCCGGAACTATTACATAAACAATGACGGGTGCTAACTAATAAATTACTTCATTTCTTTTTTTATGTCTTTTAAGTGCGTCACGTTTGTCCGCGATAGACAAAGAGGATGTTCATGTTAAATGTAGAAAGAGGTGAGAAGTCCGTGTCTTCCTTTTGCTTTAAATGAAAGCTCAGTCAAAGAAATACCTTCCTTCAATGAAATCTCTAAACTAAAAGCAAGACACCGTATAACTCTGTCCGATAGTAAACACTGGAATGACTCTTTTTTTAGAATGAAATATTGAGTTACATTTTATCTGGCTTATTAATGTTTGTTCTTTCTCTCACGCCCTTCAATATCCCCTACATCTTTCTTCTGACAAACAATTAAAATTTGCAATTTCCAGATTAAACAATTTCAACTTACGTTTTCCCACAAGAACGATGCAAAATCATCCAGTTTCACTCCAATATCACTAAATTCTCCGCTATACCTATGGGAACAAATAAAATTAGAAACTTTATAATACAGTTGGGAACTCCTTCAGACCTTATGTATGCCCAAAGGGCAAGCGTAAGTAAAGCTACGCCCATCAGCAGATTACAGAAATTGGCAAAAGTATAGAGGCCAAGTAGGCCGAATATTCCACTCAGTATGTACATAATAACAGCAATGGCAAAGTATACAGCCGGCGTCCGTGCTGCTTTGAATATATTCTTGCTTTCGTTGTGCGCCCTGAAACTGTTGAACGAGTCCTCCAAGTCGGTGTCCAGTTGTTCGCGGTATTTCTCTGAGAACTCTTCGCCGCCCATTTTTCGTTTGGCAGCAAACTGGAAAAACAAAATGCATTTAGAGCGGTTGAAAATGTTTTGATTGGATTTATGAAAAAGCAAGAGAAAATATCAGAGCAGTTGCGATTCCAATGAAAGATTCGAGAGGAACAATGTTGACGGGATAAATCTGCTGAAATGAGGTTCCTTTATTGCGTGCTGTGGTGTGAGCAAGTGACAAAAGAAACACCAGAATATGTAAGGTTATGACCAGTTTCTCGAACGGAGCGCAATAGTATCGGTGCTTAAGTTGATTACCAGACATCGCTCCTTGGCAAACCCTTCTTTGACGACCGAAAAACAAACTCGTTACTCTCATGCGGTGACAAAAGTGTACATGATTTGAATATGGCCAATTATTTGTTTTCTGCAAATCACTTTAAAATAAACCACTTACATGGAACAATGCCTTGTCTTTGATCCGCAAGTGTTCTGCATCCAAATGCCCTGTGCTTAAGTACGGCCTACTGCCGCCACAAATTTCTTCCATGAGCTGAGTGTAGAGCTCCTTAGCGGCTGCCACGGCCGTTAAATTGTTCGCTTCTGCAGTTGCCTGTCAACAAAAAAATATTCAGTCTTACAACGAATTCCAATTTTAAAATCGATCATCTCACTTACCACAAGCATACTCTTCGGTTCGGGCAGCTCGTTTCCTTTGTAAATTGTCATGTATGACTTGAAATACTGGAGCAAGTCCCTTACTCTGACCTTTTGTCCACTGATTTCCTTGGGGATTAGATTGTCCGGGGCCAACAGCATTGGCACAAGTTGACGCAAAGATTGCTTAAACTCTGGCGTTATATCCTTTAGCCGGCCATCGAAATTGGGATTAGTCGCAACTGTGAGACCCGGATGTGGCATTAGGAAACATGCAATCTCAGTGAAACACGACTGAATGTGTTTTCGCAGTGACTGCAGTTCGGGATGTTGTTTGTCGGACAATTCGAGTCGGCGTTTTAATATTTTCTCGCCACCTACTGCGCCGTATTCAGCTTCATAGGGGAAACTCCAGTCACGCACCAAAAACTGTAAACGCTGGAACGGTTTTTTGCCAGAATCGGCCAATGCCAAGCGACCATATTCGGTGAACAGCTGCAAGTGCTGCAAGTCATCCTCTTGGATGTTCTGTGATAGATTGTATAATTGTACCGATGATACCATTGTGCTGAGAGCGAACACTGTCGCACAATCTCGCACGGTACTCTGGCTATCGAATGCACCCTGGGTGTCTAGCAAGATGATGGCAACTTTCTCGCCGCTCGGATAGTCGTGTAGAAATATTTCGGACCACATGAGAATGCCAGTTGTGTCGCGTTCGGAGCCGCCACGCCACGAAAAGCCTGAGAGCGGTTCATTTTCATCGCCCAGCCAGTCTGTGATATCATGTTTTACATACTGTGAAAGAACCCAGAGAGTTGTTAATTGCATTAATAAATCAAAACTAAAGTTGAGAATAAAGAATGAACTGTGAATAGAGCGTGCCAATCAGCTCACTCTGGATGTCAATTAGGTTCCTTAAGTCTGAGTTGGTTTATGGACACGACATCTTCATGACAGTGTAGTCAATAACAAGAGACGATAAAATAGAATTCCAACACACGATTATGTCATTTTTAGGTTTACTGATGAAAGAATGCGAGTGGCATACAAGTGCGTATGGAATAATTCGGCGGTTTCAATAGTCATTGCAATCATGGAGTCTGACTCTGTGTCGGTTGTGTGATTCACTTCGTATTAATCGTGTTATACGTCAACCAAAGAGATTCCGATTGCAGTGATTAATACTGTGGCCACAAGCGAAAACCGCTTAAGACGACTTAAGACAAAAATTTTATAACGCTTTTTGCAATGAGAAATAAAATAAAGCAATTAAAAAAATGAAAAATTGTCTGTAGTTTTTTTTTCTTAAATGTGTCAGATTTTTTCCAAACTTAAAATTAAGTTTCAAAGTGCTTTTCCGACAGATTCATATTCAGACTTAAGCGGTTTTTGTTTGAGGCCACGTAAATCGTATGGATAACGCTTCGGTTTCCAGTTTTTCTATAGCGAGTTGACATTGCTACTGGATGGGATTAGAATCGAATACATTCTGTCAACAAGGAGGGGTAACAAACACCGACAAATTGGACTGTATGTCAGAATAAACAACTGTAACTTAGAGATAGTGAGCGTCTTTTTTCTACTTCGAGTCTGCTTTCACAGCTGAAACAAGCATCTTATTAGAAATCAAGCGAAGAATAACCCTTGCCTTTGAATGGAGCAAGGCAACTTTATTGCCATTTTAGCCTGTTCAAATTGTTCCACGCTTCCCTGATCCAATTGTGAATAGGCTGTTCTACCAATTGAAGAAAATAGTTCTGGTCCCAGCTACTTTATAGTTGAGCCGTGTTCTGCAAGGGAGTCCGCCTTTTCGTTGCCGTCGATCCCTAATTGCCCCCATCTCATACCCTAGTGAGTGTTACTTAATATTTAGATGAACACTGACGTATTGAGCTTGGGCACACATTCCAGTGCCAAGGATGTTGTGATGTTTGTCTGTTTTATGCGTCTGATTATCGCCTGATTGTCCAGTGCTATATGATATTTCTTCCATCCTCCTGTTTCTCAAGCAAGCAGTCAAACGCAGTGTTACCTTTCGGGACGCTTTAGAGTCATTTAGACTCCTTTTTGAGCGCCTAGACTCCGGACTCATATTTTTGAAAATCAGTGAATTCGGACTCCTTTTAAAAATGTAGGATATTTTTGCTATAATTCAAAATTGTTCAGTGTATTTAGTTGAATTCGAAAGAATTTGGTTTTACCTGAATTTGAATTGAAGAGTGTTGGGAAAATTTAAACAACTGGCAGCACCGTTTTACAGACAGCAACAGTGCCAACTGAAGAAAAACAAGAAAAGAGAGTGAAGTCGACAACAACGCGAGACGACGAGCGGACGTGAGGTTTTTGTATCGTTTACTTTCATCATTTTAATTCCTAATTCATTATTAAATACACTTTTTATTAAAAAATCAGACGTGAGCAGTTTTTTCTCTGTTTCTTTGTTGAGTATAGACAAAATAATTAACAAAGTGGTCCTTCTTACCGAAAGATTCAGTTCTTTGGAAAATGTCTGAGCCCAGGACGAGCACAAGGAAAACGAAGGGAGTTCCACCCCGACGACTAGGGGAGGATGATATTACCCCAAGAAAATCGAGTTCATGCACGACTTTGCATGGATTTGAAGACGACGAAAATAAAAATCAACATAAACCAGACCAAGCCATAAATGACGCTCACACAGATAACGACGACAGTGACGAACACGAGAACACAGCTGACGACACCCTTGTAGAAAACGAGAAAGAACGTGTCGCAACACATCCCAACGTAGGTTGTTCAGTCGCCGTGCGAGAGAGACAGCTAATGTGTTCGCCAGAAAATACAAAGGAGGATAATTTTCAACGAATTGAGCAATGGCGGCAAGCGACAATGGAAAACGAACAAGACGACGTAAGTTCCTGCAGCACTAAGCAATCGCAAATAGACCAGTTAGCAGAAGAAGTTCGAAAATTATCCAGAGAATTATCGCGTTACAAAAATCAAGAAATTTCTGTGCGAAAATACCACAAAGAACATCTTGAGGAAAAGCCCGACGTTGAAATTTCGGTGAAGAAGCATGCTATAGGACGTTCTGCGGAAGATGATGCAAAACAACCCTATATGGAAATGATGTCAACGTTCATGGCTAGACAAAACAAAATGGATTTGCCAAAATTTGGAGGCAATCCAGAAGACTGGCCGCTTTTTCACAGTGAGTATCATCGTACAACAGCAATAGGAAGATTTAGTAGCGTTGAAAATGTTACTCGACTGCGCACTGCACTAAAGGATGATGCATTCGAGTCTGTAAGATCACTTTTGATTTCTCCTGACAGTGCCGACAAAATAATGCACATTTTGGAGAGACGATTCGGAAGGCCAGAGTACATAATCAAATCTCTTATTGCTAAAACTAAAAATATTTTACCACCGAAAGAAGATAAACCAATGACAATCGTGAAATTTGCAACAGCTGTGGAAAATCTGACGGGAATGATGGAATTACTCAAACGACCTGAGTATTTATGTAATCCGCAATTAATATTTGAATTGGAAAGCAAATTACCACCAACACTACACATAATGTGGTCTGATTTCATCTATGATAAGACTTCATACAGTCTTCGAGACTTTGCTGACTGGTTAGATAGAAAATCTCATGCTGCATCCCTCCGAATTCAGCCAGAATCCACGACGACATCAAAAGGAGAATCAAAACAACGTACCGGAAGAGTAAATGTAGCAACAACAAAAAAATCTGACAGCATCAAATGTAAAGTCTGCTCTTCAACTTGCAAATCACCAGCAAACTGCAAACAGTTTTTGGAAATGTCGGTAGATGAGCGCTGGAAGATTGTAACAACAACATCACTTTGTTTTTCTTGCCTTTTTGGGAACCATACAATGACAAGCTGTCGAAAGAAGGCTACATGCAACGTGGACGGCTGTAAGAAACAACATCACAATCTTCTGCACTCCAACCGAACTTCACCAGAAGACAACAAATCAATGGAAGTATGTGCTCATAGCTCTTCAATTGATGTTTCAACAAATCTTCGAATTCTGCCAATCTACATACGAAATGGAGACATCGAAATAAAAACCCTGGCAATGTTGGACCCGGGAGCAACAATGACTTTAATGAGGAGTGATATAGCAGACCAACTGAAAATAAAAGGAATTGCTACACCGCTGACCGTAAAGTGGTTTAATGGAGACGCAGCTGAAGAATTAGACTCAAAATGTTTTTCTATTAACGTCAAAGGAACGTTTAATGGAGCAAAGACATACCAACTTCGGGATGTAAGAACGGTAAAGAAAATGCCACTTGTTCGTCAATCAGTGGATAAAGAGGCGCTTTCACACAAATGGCCTTATCTAAGTAAACTCGATTTTGAAAGCTACGAAAGCGGACAACCGACGATTCTCATAGGGGAAAACAATGCTCTTCTAACATCGACACGTCAACTAATCCATGATAAATGGAATTCGCCTATAGCAAGTAAAACCTGGCTGGGTTGGACCATTAGTGGAAATGACGGATCTGTACAGCGTTCAAAGAAGACGTTCAGCGCTAACTTCATTGCAAATTCAAATGACGACGAATTACATGATATGGTGAAAACGTTTTGGACCCTGGATAATACAGCTTCATCAAAATCCGACATCGAAAAATCTCGAGATGACGACAGAGCACTGCAGATTTTAGAAAGCACTACGAAGAGAACCGCCACAAACCGTTGGGAGTCTGGACTCCTATGGAAATTTGACAATGTGCCGCTACCTAAGGAGAGTAAATCAATGGCACTAAAACGACTTCTGCTTCTAGAAAAAAGATTGAATAAAGACGATTCGTTAAAACGCTCATACCAATCGATATTCAATGACTACATTCAGAAAGGGTACCTACGAGAAGTGAAGATCCCAAGGAACCCAAATGACAGACAATGGTATCTTCCGCACTTTCCCGTTACTAACGCCAACAAGCCTGGAAAAGTGCGTATGGTCTTTGATGCTGCAGCGAAGTGCAAGGGAGTGGCTCTGAATGATATGTTGCTACAAGGACCAGATCAACTAAAATCATTGCCTGGAGTCATCTGTCGATTTCGACAAGGAGCAATCGGATTTATTGCCGACATAAAAGAAATGTTCCACCGTGTACAGATCCGTGATGACGACTGCTACAGTCAATTACTTCTCTGGCGCGGATGCAATCAAGATGATGAACCGAAAACTTTCAAAATGACCGCAATGACCTTCGGAGCAACGTGCTCACCTTGTACTGCAATTTTCGTTAAGGATCGAAATGCAGACGAATTCAATGAAGAGTATCCAGCAGCTGTGAAGGCGATAAAACGTAACCATTATATGGACGACTACTTGGGGACTGCTAGAAACAACGAGGAAGCTCTTATGCTCATAAACGACGTAATCAGCATACATGCTCGCGGTGGTTTCGAGCTAAGGAATTGGTGCGCGACGTCTTCAGTAGTTCTGAATTCCATTCCTCCGCAATTGTTACCTATCGACAAAAAAGAAAAAAGAAATTTTAACAAATGCAGTCAACTAAGCCGAGTGTTAGGAATATCTTGGGATACTAAAGAAGACGTCTTCACGTTTACGACGAATTTTTCCAAGATAGATGCAAACCTTTTGAATGGCGAAAGAACTCCGACGAAGCGCGAAGCTTTAAAAATGATAATGTCAATTTTTGATCCATTAGGATTCATTGCACATTTTGTCATCGTTGGAAAAATTATTCTTCAAAAAATATGGAAAGCAGGTATTAATTGGGATGATGAGCTGACGACTGATCTAGACGTTGAATGGAAAGAATGGCTGCATAATCTTAAACAAATTTCCTATGTGAAGATACCAAGATGTTACTCCGAAAACTTTTTAGACGGACATTGTGTTGAGTTACATTGCTTTGTGGATGCGAGTGATGAAGCCTATTCTGCTGTTGCATATGTAAGAATTTTAAATAACAGCGATATTAATATTTCTTTTTTGGCAGCAAAAGCAAAAGTGAAACCTTCAAAACCTAATATGACGATTCCTAGACTGGAGTTACAGGCAGCGTTATTGGGCGCGAGACTAGTTCGTCACCTTAAATCGGAGCATGATCGGACATTCGATCGAATAGTTTTTTGGACCGACTCTGCAACTGTTTGGTACTGGATCCAGTCGAAAAGTGTGCGCCACAAGCAGTTCGTAGATAATCTTCTAAGCGAAATTTCTGAGCTGACTGATGTCAAGGATTGGCGGTGGCTTTGTTCAAAGCAAAATGTGGCAGACGACGCAACTCGAAGTGGCTACAAGCATTTGTGCAAAGACAACCGATGGTTTACAGGTCCTGAATTTTTATATGAAGATGAATCCAATTGGCCTAAGAACAAATTATCGCCAGTTGACGACGAACTTTTAGAATTTATTGGAGTGTTATGTACTACTAAGCGTTTTGAATTGCCCGATATCAGAAGATTTTCTTCATGGTTAAAATTAATCCGTTCAACAGCTTGGATTATCCGATATATTCGAAATTGCAATAATCGATGCATCAAAGGCGAACTTACCACAGACGAATTAAATCATGCAGAATGTCTTTGGATTCGACAAAGTCAACTAAATATGTTCCCAAACGAGTATCAGACCCTTGTAAACAACAAAACAATCGACAGAAACAGTCCGTTAAACAAGCTTTCACCAAAATTATCTTGTGACAATATCATACGTCTTAACGGACGATTACATAAACTAACCGGATGCGACAGTTGGTTCCAGTTTCCTGCAATACTTCATGGGAAAGATGACTACACTAAACTTCTTGTGAGACATTTTCACGTACAAGCAAATCACATGGGGCATGAGCGGGTTATAAATGAGTTGCAGCAAAGGTACTGGATAATTAAGATACGACCTACATTGAAGCGAGTTCGTCGCGAATGTAATGCATGCGAATTAAGGAACGCGAAACCTGCTACAACTATAATGGGACAACTACCAATGGCTCGACTTACTTCTGGAATGCCAGCCTTCTGTTTTACAGGAGTGGACTACTTCGGTCCTATCATTATTAAATGTGGACGTCGACACGAAAAGCGATATGGCGTACTTTTTACGTGCCTGACGGTACGCGCAATCCATATTGAGATAGCTATGAGTCTTACCACAGATTCTTTCATCATGGCACTTCGTCGATTTACAGCAAGACGAGGTTGTCCCCAGGAATTGTACTCGGACAACGGTACAAATTTTCGGGGAGCAGAAAGAGAACTTGCAAGAAACCTAGCTGAACTTGACCAAAATGAAATACAGCGACATTTGACAACTCATCGAATTAAATGGCATTTTATACCACCACTAACTCCTCACATGGGAGGTTGTTGGGAGCGCCTAGTGCGTTCAGTGAAGACCAGCTTTTATGCAGTTTTGAAGGAACAGTATCCGACCGATGAAACGCTGTCTACTTTGATGACTGAGGCAGAGCATATCATCAACTCCAGACCTTTGATTGACGTACCACTGGACCAAGATGAAATGGAAGCGTTAACTCCAAACCATTTCTTGCTGGGGCGTTCATCAGCATCGGCTCCGATTGGAATATTTTCAAAATCGGATCTGGTTCTTCGAAAACATTGGCGAGAGTCGCAGCATTTGGCCGACCAGTTTTGGAAAAGATGGCGAAAAGAATACCTACCGACACTAAATAGGCGTACCAAATGGCTGAGTAAAGGAGATGGAGTAAAAGTTGGTGACTGCGTTCTCATCGTTGATGACAATGTAAACCGGGGATGTTGGCCGAAGGGAATTGTGACTAAGACTTTTCCGGGGGACGACGGAAAAGTAAGGGTTGTAGAAGTCCGCACAGCTACTGCTAGCTACAAACGACCGTTAGTGCGAATATGTGTGCTCAAATTTTCTCATACTGGTAATGAAGACCTAGTTGGCTCCAATACCGCCGGGGAGGATGTTGGGAAAATTTAAACAACTGGCAGCACCGTTTTACAGACAGCAACAGTGCCAACTGAAGAAAAACAAGAAAAGAGAGTGAAGTCGACAACAACGCGAGACGACGAGCGGACGTGAGGTTTTTGTATCGTTTACTTTCATCATTTTAATTCCTAATTCATTATTAAATACACTTTTTATTAAAAAATCAGACGTGAGCAGTTTTTTCTCTGTTTCTTTGTTGAGTATAGACAAAATAATTAACAAAGAGTTTGTTTATTTAAAAAAGGAAAGAAAATATTGAAATCGGAATGGGACTCCTTTTTCATCCAGGAATCTTTTTTGGACTCTTTCTGAAAAATTAAAGAGGTAACACTGACACTCCAACGCATGCAGCAAAGCAATCATCCGAGTATTTGGAAGTGTTCTTCCCGAGGCTAACGTGACGGGCTACGTCCAGTTCTTCTAAGTAGATAGTAGAGTAGTTCTTTGAAAAGGACGCCTAGAAAGCCTTTGTCACACATTATTTAAAATATTTTGTAGACGCCATAAACTAAGTATGAAATAGACTGACAGCTTCATCCCGGCGGCTACGTTTACAAATAAAAAAGTAGCATCTGGGGCTCGGAAAACCCACACGTTACTGTCGAGCATCCACAGAGAGGGACGGTTTGGTGGGGATTGTAGAGTGGTAGCATCATCGAACCATTTTTATTAATAAGACTGTGAACAACGTTTCGGTCAAAGGCCATGTTAACCAACTTTTTTTTTTTACTGAAATTGAAGACATGGATTTGGACGACCTCTGGTTCATGCAGGAAGGCGCGCCATTCCACACAGCACGATATTTTGCGTACCAAATTCCCTAAACGTGTTAACAGCCGTCTTGGCGATGTTAATTGGCCGCCTCGGAGCTGCGATTTGACCCCTTTTCACTTTTTTTTTGTGTGGGGAACCGTGAAGGACCGATATTATGCCAACAGTCCGGAAACGATTCAAGCACTTAAGGCCAATAGCATCGAAGCAATACGTGAGCTATAGCCCGAAACTATCACCAAGGTCTTGGAAAATTGGAGCGACAGAATGCGCTACTGCGAATCGAGAGCTGAGGCACCCACTTGAACGACGTGTGTTTCATAATTTTTAAGAATGTTTGCTTTTACTTACTAATAAATCCATAATACGGAAAAAAAGAAAAGAATTTTGTTAATTTTATTGCATTTTTAAAAAGAAACTTGTATCTGGCCCACCCTGTAGTTCACTTAACACGTGGGAATTAAAATTCAATGCAAATATGTACATGTATTTCAATTTATTCCTATACTTTGTGCTAGAACCACTATCTCGGTTCTGGTTCACACGTCCCCGTTTGTTTTTGTTGTCAACCTTGAATACAACACCATCTTATCATCATTTTCAAGCATTCTTTAAAAGTAATAATATTACAATTGAGTAAAGTAAAGAAAGGTATTCATCGCTTCAGTTTTAAATGTTCCGGTTCTATGTGCATCGGCGAAATTGATTCTTCTCCGTTGTAACTTGAAAAATTACTGCCGAGATTTCATTGATGTGCTGTTTGAGAGAACAGCAATTTGTTTATACACATCTCAGTCGGAATTGGAGATGTTTTTCATACTGCACACTTCATTCGCTTTAGACTTTTCAAGCAAAAGCATTTTACCCTAAAAGCTCCTGGAGCACTGGACACCTTAAAGAAATTGACCCATGCACTGGAGCAACAAAAAATTTATGTTGTACCATGAAATCGGGCGAACAGAATGTGCAACTGCTGATTAAGTCGGGGTAGTTATTTAAATAAAATGATTGTACGTAAATAATGGGGTTTCTTTGGTCTAAGAAAGCAATTGCCCTTGGGGCTTTGTCAAGAGACACTCAGAAGACTCAAACTAAGAACCTCATCATCGAATTGCCAGCATGGAAGCATGCCCGATAGCAAAAGCGAAATAAAGTGATTTTTTATCCTGATCTATGGGGTGTACAGAGACAATAGCCTGGTACCAAATATGCGACTTCAACGCTCCGGAGGGACAAAGTAGCAGAGGTAGGTCTCGCAGAAAATTGATCATTTTACTATTCCAAAAGGAGGATAATGAAATAATCCATCAAAATGTATTAAGAAAACAAGTTAATAAACAGTTCAAATAACAAAATTTAAAATTCCAAACTTTTTGCCGCGAACGAATACTTTTGGGTGTAGGTAATTCGTTCGCTCGCTCTCATGTGAAAAGTCCTTTAGAGTTGTAGCCACGATAACTCGGCAGGAGTGGTGGTTAGGTCACAGTTCTACCCCGAACAGTAAGTAAGCAACAACTCTTAACCTCGGTGTCAGGGAATGTTTTTAAATATGGGTTTTGCCCGAAGACATTGAACATCGAATGATGTACGCAAAATATTCGAATCGCAATTGCGCTATCAACAAACAGAAATACAAAATTTATTAAATTTGAAGCACTTCTAATTGGCCTTCAACTTTGTACATTGCAATTGTTGCTTGTCATCCGAATTACCATCGATAGTCCTAATTGCGTATTGCGATTGCTCTCACTGACGTAGAATATAAAGTAGTTGTAACTTTGTTATGAGGTTATCTTGTATTATTCCCAAAAAAGTGATAATTCATGGATGTCTCGCTCACCGTTTATTTTTTCTTTCGACTGAGAGCGAATGACCCATGTGGATGGCGAAAACTTGTGAAAGATCGCAAGCGTGTGCTTGGTACAGCCGACACAAATTGTGTAAAAGCAATACTTCTTGATGATGCGATGCACTGAATCTTTTCTACCTGCATTTTACATTCGATACATTTACGCGGTTGCATCAAAACTAGTTCCATTGCCAATGAGTTTCTGTATTAACAATTGGTCCTAAAAATCGTTAAATCTCTTGATGTCAGATGGGCTTACGAGCACAAGCCTTTAACAGATGTACGTAAAAGGTGAAGGAGCACTGAAAACCGAACTTACGCTAATCAAATCAGGTAATTTGTACCCTTAACGATGTAGATAATTTGACTGGGGCGGCGTGCTGTACAATTAACACATCATGTTCCTTATTAGCTAGCGTACAAATCGTTTAATTACATTTCGTTGGCACTAGCAATAAATTGAGATGTCCCTACCAACAGCAACGGCAAACTTCACAATGTACACGGTTATTGCAAGACACACACTTGAGACGGACATAAGAATTAATTAATTATGCGCGTGTCAAAAAATCACTTTTTCACCGAAAGAGATGAGATGTGGCACTCACTGTTTGGAAAACAGGAAGCACGCTGCATTGCAGCCAAGCTGTTACATAAACACGGCGGCTATAATCTTAAAAATAATCTTACACTGAGTCATCCATCGCTTACCTTTGAGTACATGTATCGTAGAAAGAAATCCAGAAGAAAACTCTTTCCTTTGCGGAATGCTCCGGCCACTGAGACGACGCACACAAAGCGATCCTTAATCTCATCCTTGTTGAGGGCGTCAGCCAGATCGTCCTCGTTCAGGATGAATGTGTGATCTTCAGCTGTTGAGATAATTTGCAGCGCTTCGGCTGGCATTTTGTTGATATTTTAATGTGTCTGTTGTTTTGAATCTGGAAAAAGAACGATTATTGTACATTAAATGTATAGAAAGTCTTCCAAAAAATTGAGTTTATTGCAAAAATACCAAGCAGTCGAATGAACAAAGGGTGTTTCATGGTGGTCTAGTGAAAACTGTTCTGTACTTTGTGCTGGCGATTTGCGTTACAATCGAACACACAGCTGTTCGTTGACGAATACACACGATCGCTTATAGCTTTATAGCGATTCTGATGTTTTTTTTCTGCCCACAATTAGAATTATGAAGAGAAAAAACCTGCAGTATAAGCGGCACACATTTTGCACGTTGAGAAGAGTCCAAAAATAAATCTGAGGTCTTTTTTCTGCGATCTGGCTGTGATATTTTGTGCTGTGCGCCTATCTCTGCCTGAGTTCTGTGTAATAATTATTATTATTTTTAAGCGATTTCAAGAGCAGGGGATAGCAGGTATGACAGATATGCTTCTGCGGCAAAAGCAATTAGTGAATGTTTTTCGGAAACATGCACCTACTCTTCTGGGCTCACAGAGCGAACATTTCATAATGTGGCTGTGACCAGGTATATTGTATACTGCCTGTTTGCCGTTGGGTGATTAGCTACGAATCATAGTATAGGTTATTCCAAGGCCAAAAGCGTGCCGTGTAAGCGTATTATGCGCCGTATTGCAAAAAACATGACCTCAACTAAATGGCAATGTCGTCATTTCCACACATGGAGCAACGAACAAATAAACAGCCAAACCAGTAACTCGATTTTCAATGCCGATCGTTGGCAATCAAATGAAACAATGAAGCTTAGCCGCTTAACAGCGCGTCTCGAATGTCTCTGACACAAATTAAGAAAGTTCGATGATTAATTTCAGAAAATTGTTGGGCAAAAAAATTATCAGGGGTACCTGACAATGATAAGACCAACTGCTTGCCGATCAGTTCAAAGTTCTTCGTACCCAATTACGCACAACGACGAATAAGACCCACGCCGCTGGGCAATAAACAAAAGCTTGCTCCCCAGTTTCAGTTACCTATGTGGCGTGGAGAGCTCACACTAAAATGGGGAAAAATAGAAAAAAACAAAACTCGTGCAACTGGTTATTCTACAGCAAACCAACTACGTCGGAATTTCAAGACTTTTCACTAAATGTGTTAGCGAGAGACTTTGGTCAACGTAAACAATCAAAATTCTGTCGTTATTATTAAATTCCAACGCACTTTCTCCAATTAAGCAAAAATATAGGTATTTCTGTGCTTGCCAACTAGATTAAATTAGCTAGAATTAATTGAACGACCTAAAGTGCAGTTTGATTAATTTCGGAATACACATTCCCGACCTGCTAGCCTCTCCAGCGCTTCACTGACGTGTAGTGCTGCGCGATTATTGTGTACTTTGTATTTTTGAATTCGATGTGGATGTTTTTTTTTTTTTTTTCTGTGAATTTGTGTACTTACGTAAAATATATTTCAATTTTTGGAAGTGTTCTCGCCCGGTTGGAGTTCCTGCATGCAATGCAAACGATGCTGTGTACGATTTTGTGATGAGTGCGCTGATTTGTAAATGATGAATCAGATTGGAATTAATTGAAAATTATTATTTAAAATAAAAACGAAAAAACTAACACGAAGGCCAAAAAATTTGTGACTCGCTTAGATCGACGGGAATAATTTTTTTTTTCAGCCTTTGTTTTTATCCTACGTACACATTGTGCGAGAAAGAGAAACGTCACTTTGCCAACCTGAGAGATGACAAGAAGAAAAAAAAAGACGACGAAAATGTGGCAGTCTAATTGGAAATGGCCTATCGATGTACAGTACGAAACAAGTACATAAGTGTGCGGATGGAATCGGTGCTGCCAGTCTCACTGAGTTTTTATTTTCGCTTTAAGGCCATATTCGCCAGGGTTTTCATCATTTTCCTGGTAAAAAAAAACTTACGTTAATCCGGAGTTTTTTTTTTTATTTTTTTTTATTGGACGCCCCTTTTTTTTCCACTTCGGTCCATGCAAAAATAAAGATTCCAACCGCTACACCGACAGAAATATCGAATTCTGAAGATTGGTCCATTTTTGTTTGTTTTTCTTTTAAGACTAAGCCTAGTATCCTGCTCGCGCTAAATTTTAGCGCCCCTAGTCTCCACTTCGTTTCTCCACACCAAAGATAAATGGTCGCTAAATTATTATTAAACATGATATAGATGGGACAAAACCCATATGGTTATGAACCATGAGTACCATGACAGACATCAGTAAACGTAATTTTGATAGAATTTTCGAATTTCAAACTTGAAAGACGTAAGAAACCTAGAAATTATAAGAAGAACTTCGACATGTATCCTCAAACTTTCCACAATTTCCTTACAGTTTGGCTTTTCGTTGTCTCTTATTATCACGCAAACATTATCTGCGTTTTCCGCCAAAAAAATCATAGCAAACACAAGACAAACTCTTTCCTCTGTTTTGTATGTCAGAATTTATCTTCGATTTAATGTACCGGACATTTATTTCGCGAGCTAAATGAGTGGAGACTTTTCATCGGCCCATCTGTATGAAGTTAAGGATTTAGCGTGCGAACAGGATACTGCTTTGCTAAACTGCCTCGCTAAATTTTATCTTTGTAGACATTTTTGTATGGGAGATAAAATTTAGCGCGAGCAGGATACTAGGCTTTAAAACAAACATCCTATCTCAGCGAAAGTAAAGTACAACCACTAGTGTCACCTCCTCCAAGTCAGTCTGACATTATGCTAGCGTTTGATAAGTGCTAGTTAGATATCTCTGTTATGCTTTTTTTTTATCTCAATTTGGGGAGAAATCTCATGAATCGTGTCCTTAGGGCCCGATTCTGTGTCAAATTATCCGGGTTACTGGTGAATAAATTCTGAACAATGTACTAAAAAAATGAACTACTGTGATCTACAAAATGGGTCCCGCATGAAAGTAGGATTTATTTAGTTAATGCCCGAGACGTGACTTTCTTACCATTAACATTTAACCCTATAGTTAGCGATATTCTGGCAACTAAATTTGTTTATTGGTAAAGCGATTTTGGAAAGTCTGGAGTCTTTGCGTAAACTGCCAGACTAAAGTTGATTATTGGTAAGGCCGATTGTATTTTAGTACCTAGTTGAAACGCGTTTTTGCTGTAAAAAGAACTTCCAATAAAACATTTGATCAAATTATAGATCGGTGCAAAGTCGTTTACAATTATTGATTCTTATGCATTGCCATCGTACATTATGTTCAACTACCGAGGTTACAGGCGATAGGCTATTCATTTTAGCCATTGAGTGTGTTTTTTTGAATCACTGAAACCGAAAGCAGCATCAAACCACCGATGTTGTTGTCTTTTTCCATTATCTGATGTTCGTGAAATGCAACTGCAAATTAAAAGTGAGATATAATACATGTATAAAGTCACAACCACTTCAGTTCATGCCTATATTAACCAGTGAGGAAATACCACGTATCTAACATTATTAAAAATCAGAAAATCTACTACTTATTATGGAGAAAAAAGTGCATCCACAAACCACATTTTGAACTTGTCAACATTAACTTCTTGCGCGCATTTTGGGATAACCTTTGAACGAGTTGATTAGTCAGTTGCGAATCGTACATACTATGTAATAGCACGGGTCTGTATATCTTTGAAGACGTTGCAAAATAAAAGGCCCAACCCCAAGCCATTACTAAATTTAATAGACTTCCTTACTTACTCTTTTATGTTAAAAATTTCGATATATCTACGATACCTGTAGCGTTTTGTGTTTATTGACAATAAACGTTGTCGCGTAGAAATACCGCTTCCATCTTCATTGACGGAGACCGTTTTGAACTTTCAGTCATTTATATATAACACATTTCTGACACATACATTCATATATACACTTACACCCTCACCCCTTTTATTTATTTCAAATTTGAATGCTATATGCGCACACAAATTGGCCAGCTTAAGGCGAAATAAAATAGCGAAGAAGGGAAGGTTTTCCAATTTTGAACCTGCAACCAATTGATGGTGGTACATAAATATTTAAGTCTGAAGCTTTCGCTTCAATTCGTCTCGAATTAAGAGATCAAAGTAAAATTTGACTGTCTGTTGCTTATGCAGTCACTACACTACCAACGGGATCAAATGAGGCGAAAACCCGCTCTTTGAAATGTGACTAAATGGATTCCTTTCACAATAGGTCCTTTGCTATTGCCAATTATTTTCAAATATACTGTCGATAGATCGAGAGAAATTTTAAGAAGCAAGCTGCAACCGGCCATAATAATACCCGGACCGGATGTTAGTAGGTATAGCACATTAGGTACCACTGGATTTACCCGCACTAAATTATCATTAAAACAAAACGCCATAAGGGAATTTGAATTTGGGTAGAGCATGAAGCATCCCTTTTGTTGCTTAATTTAAGGATGTTTGATGTCACTTACGTTGTTACGTATGTACTTTCCAACACAGCTCGGCATGGGATTCATTCCACATTATAATACGCCAGTTTACCAAAATGCTTTTGTTTTCGTCGGGTGGTGGGGAGAAAGCTGCTGAAACACTTAACCAGACCCATAAAAAGCAAACAACATCAACAGTAACAACATCAACAACAGCAACAACAGAGGACAACAAACATCCCTGATTATTTATTTAAATGCGAAATGGCTTCGAAAGTAGTATGACTGGTATGGTTGGTTATGTATATGCATTTTGGACTCGACCTTTTTTCCTTTATCCTGTCTCGGTGGTAACTGGTAAGTCTTTCATCCCTCGGCGGGGGTAAGACGGGAGTCGGGTGGGTGTTTGGTAATATCTATACTCTCGACAAGATGCTTGATGGTGACCATTAATCTTTTCCCTTTCGCTGAAACGGCGTGTACTTTATTTCTACTTTTGTGCGTAGTGTATTCAGAAAAAAAAAAAACGGTTTACGTGAATCCATTTGAAACACCTGTTACCGGGTTGTAGTAAAGCCTACCGGATGTAGGAATGTGTCGCGTCCCTTCGGTGTAGCTTTAACGCTGTGCTCTGACCTGTGACTGATGCCATTGAGATTTTTGATTGTTTATTCAGCTTGATGTATTAATGTTGAAATTAAAATCGACGAAAATCCCGGCGAGGCCCATTACGGTTGGATGAGAAAATAAAGGTGTTTTCTAACTGATTAGTATGACTTGACTGATTACCCAGGCCGAATTTAGGAGTGGAGCGCTTTCTCACTTCTGGCTGGCTTTATCAAGATTTCTGGGCTCAAATTTCTAAATTTCTCTATTTTCTATGTGTTCTGTTGTAGAATTTTCAGCCATGATCATGAAATGGAAATCTTTTCTATTCATCGAAGGATGTGTAGGTAATTATCCCCTAGCTACGTTAGTCTTTTTTTGATGGCAACAAAGTATTTATACATTGATATAAAAGAACAAAATATTGACGTATTTACAGACCATTCCGTTCTTTGTGTCATTTTTACCCATTGGGTGGTATGAATAAAACGTAGCAATTGATTTTACTCAAACGAAATGTCAAAGCCGAAGCATTTGCTATACGTTTCGTATGAATAAAAATTGGTGCGACTGTATCCAACAGTCCCGAAATATGTGTATGTGTAAACACCGTGCGTGCGGTAGGTATGTGTGTGGCTTGATACACGTCATCGAGAAAAGAGGGAATTGTAATAACCGTATTCTTGATATATTATGAAATAACAATAATTTTTTCGTTCTGTGCTAGTTTCGGTAGAATAGATACAATCGGATTGTGGTAGCTGAAGTAAGATATGTACATTCGAGACTGTAATCTATCTAGATTACGCTGGAAGACAGCATCGATAGTTGTTCCATATCGTGTTGTTGAAATTTTCCGGTTGGAGTTCATTTGAAGATTAAATTTATCTTGCATAAAATCAATAAATGGTTGAGCTTCTGGAGTTGCAAAATTGATATTGAAGTCTCCGCTTATGATCATTGGTAAAAGATGATAATCTCCATGCAGAATTCTTGAAATTTCTTCTGAGTACCTACGGTGCAAGGACGAAATGGAGAAATTTTATTTCACATCAACAAAAAGCTGAAATTAATATGCCCCAGCTCATAAATGTATGCAATGATAAAAACGTATGCAATGATAAAACACAGTGACGCATTTCCGTCCCCGCAAGTTAAATGTTTGGAGTTACTCCACCAGATTCCAAAAAATGTATGCAATGATAAAACACAGTGACGCATTTCCGTCCCCGCAAGTTAAATGTGTGGAATTACTCCACCAGATTCCAACAACGCGCGCTTAGATGTTAACACATCAAAAACTGATTGGAGCTAACACTAACGCTAACATGAGTGTTGAGTAGTACGGACTATTTGGCTAATATTTCGTTCAGATGAAAATGTTTAGAAAGAATAATTTCTAAGGTATATATAGGAGATCCGGGCACTTAGGTTGACAGTTAAAAAAACCATAAACAAATCATACTGAGACCCCCAACTCACAATCCTCTTGCCCCTGGCCCCCTCAATTTTTGCCAGGAATCCGCCATTTTGTTGTCCTATCCGTGTATGCCAACTCCTATCCGTTTTGCTTTGCCCACAGTGTGAAAGGTAAAAAGATTAGGTGCGAATGTGGTGGTTGAGAGGATTTTTGACATTTGTCAATACGAATTTCTATGCAACAATACTAGCGCACCTAAACTTTTTGGGAGCGTAAAATTTAGCTTGTGGGCAAATAACTGTTAATCGGTCGAAGTTGGGGGTCTCAGTATTGTCTCTGTCAAAAACCTCTAGGTAGTTCATAGTCCTTAAAAAGAAACCTAAAAGTAGGAACTAGTAGTTGGTGCAACAGGTCCTAGCAACATCGGCAAATTCTTCTTATACCCTATTCACAGCGCACCGAAAGCTCTGAAATTCACACCGACTATAGTTTTCGTTTGACGTTTCAATCGACTTTGCGACACTAGGCATGAAACTTCTGTGTAAACTATTTTGGTTACAATAATTAACAAATAAAATGAATTCAGAACATTTAAAAATACAATTAGCCCATCAATTAGTGTGGAAAATTATCTTAAGATATGAGTTGTGACATTTGTTCGGACAGCTCTTCTGCTGAATTTGCTGAATATTGCAAAAGGTGTTTTGTTTCAACAACGCAACGATTGGAAGTCGTTTTGTCGTTGTGTTTTTGACTTTAAACGACTGGTTCTGAACGTTTTGGATTGGGGATCCAATGTTATGAGCCGACACAATACTGAGACCCCCAACTTCGGCCGATTTTCCGTTACTTGCCTACAAGCTATATTTTGTTATATAGAAATTCGTATTGACAAATGTCACGAAACTTCAAAAAAATTCGGCAAAGTTGCTGCCAGCGTTCAAAGAATTTTATCCGTTAAAATTGAAATTATTCGTTACGTGTGAATAGTATTTTATTTTAGGAAGAACTGCACTTTTGCTGAAAATATTTATAAAAAAGGATTACTGCAGAATGGTTGAGGGAAAATAAAAATATTTTGAGCAAAACGGCCGCGAAGGATTCTATGGGTTGGGCCAGCGTGACCGCTGCAGAATTCTAAAAAGTCGCAAGAAAAAGGTCCAATGAGAAAAAAAGCGCCAGTTCTAAGGCAAATCTTAAAATTTAGAATTTTTAATCGATATTTAACAATCATTGGGTCTCTAAACACTAAATAATGTTGTGACAGGCAACTGCTTTACATTTTAAGGGTTTTTATTTGGAAGTAGCAGCATGTGGACATTTTTCGAAGCGCCTTTTCCAACTAAAAAAAGGGCCAAATTGGCAAAAAATTGTGACGGGCTCTCAAAAAAAGTACCAAATTGCAACTGGTTGATTGGGCGCTCTCATAGAAGTTTTTCTATTCGTTTAGTACAAACCAAAAGTACCAAATTGCAACTGGTTGATTGGGCGCTCTCATAGCAGTTTTTATATTCGTTTGGTACAGAAAAAAAAAACGATCTTTTTCAGATTTCAGAGCACTTTTGTCAATCTAGATATTTTCTCAGATTTACCAATACAAGTGCGCTTGAGTTTGACAACTGGTGGAGGGCGTTTAGGTTTTCGTAAATTTGTTCTAAAATTTTTAAATAGGCTGGGTTTTCAACACTGAAAACTGAAATATGTATATGGGAAAACTTCTGTTTTTGAGTATTTTCATGAAAACCCGATTTTCGGCTTGGTTTGAATGGGGTGTTACAATTTTACAACCCCATTCCCTTGTCTCTACCTGTGCATGAGATTTTTTAAGTTAAAAGATTCCTTAAGCTTTGGTAAATAGCCGATGGCGAATAAATTAATTTATTGTAGCTCGAGTCGATTATACAGCATTTATGTGCTTTGCATTTATGTATTTTGACGAGCCAAAATGACTATTCGGGTAAATGTAATACAACAACAACATACTAGCAAATCCCCAAATTAACTTATCTACACAGCCAGTTAGTGGCTGTACACGTGGTAAACATAAAGCGAAAAGAACATTAAGGCTTATCAGCTTCACAAATCACAAGCCCACAATTTCACCCGGAGCCGGAAGCCGCAACACGGCGCTCGTCAATCGTCACTCGAAAATCCTTCGAAGGAAGGAAGCTACGCCTACGATACAAGCAGCGATATCGTGTTGGCATTTTGACAAGCCCGCAGCCGTAGCTCCAGTGGCGCAATTGGTTAGCGCACGGTACTTATAATCAGTATACAGTGAGCCATGCCGGGGTTGTGAGTTCGAGCCTCACCTGGAGCATATTCTTTTTTCCTTTTCCAACTTATTTTCATTTGAAAATTTGTCTAAAAAAGAACAAGAAATAACCGTCCAGATTAGAAGAGGGAAACAAATTACGCAGTTCAGTTACCCGTACATCCTTTCTGATTCTGAGACTTGGGTATGGGTGACGGGCGTGCGGATGGCGGGTGTAGGATGTAGGTACCCTTGGTCTTTGAAAAATCGATGGTGGTACGCCTGGCTTCATTCATTACGCGAATAACTTGTATCCATTGGGGGTGGGGTAGTATTCCTATTCGAAAAGAAAAACTCGGATGTAGGGGCTCTCATGAATTGCTTTCCTTTTTCTTTTGTGATCCAATTTTCATTGAGTTTTCGCAATTTTTTCACATCTCCCCACTACGGGGAGAGGTTCAATTTTAAACTTTGTCATAGCGCAGAGGAAAAGAAAAAGTGCGTTTGTCTACTTTGCCTTTTGTTCCCCGTGGAGATGGCGGAATGATATGCTTTGTGCACACCCACTCGACAGTAATGCTGGCGGGTGGTGGAAACTCTCACATCCTGGCATCGGTATGATGGTTTTATTTGCGATTGTGAATCGCTTGGGTTTTCGCCGAATCATATTATGTACACATTATGAAGCGCTCGCAATTTTGCCAGATACTTTGGCCATACTCGTATCTGGCTGTATATACATATGTACTCAAGGAGGTATGTCAATAACGCTGTCGTATTCAAACTCGCCGTGTGCGATGTGCGTTATTATCTGTGTGTCATAAATGACACAACACTCGAATTGCTGGCAGCCTTGGGGTGTCATTACAATGCGAGGGGGCGGTGGATGGTGGGTGGATGCGTTTAATTTAATACATATACAAACATTGCCATGCCATTGCAAGTGCGGCGTTGTATCAATCCCTAAAGTATGTATTGTGCGATAAATCGATAACGGCCAATGAAAAAATGAATAACACGATAATTAATTTTGGTTTTATTTGCATTTGTATTCTTTTTTTTTTTTATTTGGGAAAATAAAGCGGAATAGTGCGGATATACGCACGCAGATCGTATACCAAGTTTGGTAAATGTCTTTATACTCGTTTGTATGTACGAACGATGGTGTACAGGAACATATCGGGCTGAAGGTTGGTGTACATATTTCCATATGTAAAGTGAATAGTTTTACATATAAAGTAGGTATTTGTTTTCGGAAAATATATGTGTAACCACACGTACGTGAAAGTGTTCCCTACTGCCTGAGGTACACACAATTGCTAGTTGAGGGAGATGCCAAGGATTTAATGTAGTTCTGTTATTGCGTCATTGGGTTTCTTTTCAGAATTCGATGCCGAATTGCGTATTTGATGTAGCGTGTATACGCATACGTATGTTATGTAGCTGAAGAGCATTCAAATATATCACTATGGGGCATAAACACACTGAAAGGGGTATCAGGAAAGATTTTATTGACTGAAGTGTCGATGGCAGTCGTAACTCGTACGGTTCAAATGTTTTATATATCAAAAAGCTAATACTGCTTATAGAACATCAGCAGTAAGTAATTGAAACGGGTAAGTATTGTGCACTTGCTGTGGGAGAAATTCGAGCTGCGGCTAGCAGTGGGTAGTTAAGTGAGAAAGGGATGTTTATATCTTATTGTTCGTTTATCGTATAGCAACTGGGGGGATTCCACATTTCAGAGGACTAGAGTTCGCCCAGTTATAGAAATTCTACCATTTTAGTAACCTGGCTTAATCACAAAATTAGACACAGCATTGCGTCTCTGAACAACCTTCTCAACAAAAAAAATCAACCGAATTATGTTGTGTTTAAGGCAGTGAAAGTGGTTCTTAACTATTTGGGCACAGGGACATAAGTCCACCGCACATAAGTCCATAATGCACCACTTTCACTGCCTTAAACACAACTGCTGCCCCCCTGCAACCCCCCTGCTTGGGTTTACTGTTGAATTACGCGGTGAGTGCGAGGTTGAGGATAACCAAAGTTCCTTTAATCTAAATTAGTGAAAATTTGGCATTATGTCACTTTCCGAATTTGACTTTATGTCACTTTCACAAAGCGACATAAGACCAAAATTCGAGACTTGGCCTTATGATGCTTGGCCTTATGTCACGGCACAGTTTTATTTTCATCCTTACTTTGTCAAATAAATGTATGCAATGTTGGATTTGACCTTTATTTTGAGAGCATTTATGGTACCAATAAAATTGTGGACTTATGTCCCATTTAAAAAAAAAACTAAATTATGGACTCATGTCCTGCTTCGGTGGGACATAAGTCCATAATCAAAAAGTGGAATTATGTCTCACCGAAGTGGGGCAAACGTCCATTATGGACTTATGTCCCTGCGCCTACTATTTGCCCTCGCCTATTAATATATAAGACTAACTGAACCCCGCCGGCTTCGCCAGGCACTCATACATTACATAAGTGCCTATCAATTGATCAACGTAATTACCTACCACAAGTGACTGTGTTTGCGAGTTGTTGTTAAGAGTTGTTTCTCTCAAACAATAATTCACAAACTGAAATTCGACATAATTTCCCAACAGAAATTGTCTGGGTAACACCCAAACAAGCGAGAATCGTTGTTACTCCTCGCTTCCCCACTCAGTAATTACCTACAATTTAAAAAAAAAAGTCCCAACTAAATTGGTTGAAAATTACGGGCGACACTTTTGTTTTATATATACCTATATAGGGATAGAGATTAGATTGCATACCTTTAAACTCATTGAGGACCAACAACAGCGCCAGTTGATAGCCTAAGGTATCATACTCGCTGTACTTGCTGTACTTGTGATAAGCTTGTTTATGTCGTTTGCCTAGTGATAACGTATTTATTAGAAATGGGCAAATAATGCTCTGAACCTACTATAAAATGGTAGGAAACATGGTTTAGATGCGCCCATGTAGCTACATGTAAATACATTTTTCAATGGGAGCGTATCGGCATCCCGCTTTTTAAAATCCCAACATCTAGTTTCAATTGCAAAATCTAGATTATTAAAAAAAAACGGGAATAAAAGAAACGGACTTATAAGCAGGGCTATCTTTGTACTGCCAAAGTATTTGTACTGCTTTCTGTATCTTTGTACTGCTGTACTGCACAGATACTTAAAATACTTTTTTTTTTTAAATATGCGCATTATTTTGTTCTGAAAATGTTCCAAAACATTGTTATGAATTTTTATCATCTGAAATACAGACGTAGGTACCCTTAAAGTATATTCTTCCATTTGCTTTACAAACACACCCAGAGAAAGTGACATTCGAGAGAGAAATGAAAAGCATGCTTAACGTGAACACCTGTCAGTACGGCTTAATTTCACGGTGGGCACACCCAAATTAGAGTCCCTGAGAAAGACGTTGACTAAACGCCCTAAGGCCAGTTCAAGTACAAGTACTGACCCTAGTAGAATTACCGTGGCTGTTAGTTAAGATTACAGTCCATCGACTCATTCGTATTGGGCGAGGCCTATCTTGACACCTCTTGTCTTCCGCATTTGGAATAAACCACCGCCACCACGAATCCAACCGCTAAATGATGGGGGCTGACCAATAGTGAAATTGGTACAGGGGCCCCCCCCCATCTCCCGTGGTGCCAGTTTAAGCCAATGGTGAAGCTTTCGCAACCCGAAGGTTACTCCCAATTGAAGCGCCTTACCCAGTCCCGGCTGAGTATCGCCTGTTCGTTCAAAAATGTTAGGTGAACAGAGCATCTTGACCTCCACAATACTAGCAAAATCCAGAAGTGACATTCGAGACAACAGGAACAAACGGAAATGGCACAAATTTCAACGTTGATTTGTAGCTCCATACAGTGGCGTAGAGTGGGGCAGACCCAATTCATGCCGCCCCCGTATTTTTTTACACACACTAAATAAAATTTAAAAAGTGAATAGCAGGCTCAGTTTTTGTCTATATTATCGTAGGGTGACGTTACTTTGCAAGATTCATTCGGCTTTTCTTTGTTTCCCTTTAGTCGTTAAATATTTCCTTTATTTTGCAATCCTGAATGGGCAATTTGGTTTTTTGTTCGTTAAATTTGTCAATGATTACGCGATTACCTACTAATTGGCGTTTATCTTTCGCATTTGTTTGAAATGCTTTTTGATCATTTCGCAAAAATCATTTGGCAATTTGTTGATTGGGATTATTCTATTATCTTGTTTGTTATTTGGTCAAGTCATTTTACAACAAAATTTTGTTTCAACGTTTTACAGTTTCCCTGATTGATCATTTCGCCACCCCGGCGAAACGTCAATTTTCCCAACAATTTAAGTGAAACGTACCATACCCATTATCGTACAATAGATTTTTGAAAAAAAATATTTTTTTTTTAATTTGGTTTTCTTTAGTTTTCTAGGAAAATCGATGAAGGTTTTGACCAAAATTGGTAGTTAGAGTAAAATTTATGTTGTCAAAATAATTGTGGCCTTAATTTTGAATTCGAAATGCTTACATCCCGAACAATAACTTATATGTACGTAGTCAGTTTTCAGGTAAATAGTTAGGCAATACCAATAGTATTATTCAAACTATACATTGCAAAATTTGGTACGGTTTTGTCTGCGTAGTTTAACAAAAACCGCTCTAACGATTTTATTCAAAATACATATGAAAGATAATATAGGACAATATAAGACAAACTACTCAGATCTTTGTTCATATATTTTTTTAAAACCCCGCACTTCCACAATACAATGCAGCAAGGCAAAACTTATTTTTTGCAAATATTGCCCACATCTTCTTTTTTTCAACCATTTTGATTATTCACCTTAAAATACTTCCAACCACTTGGAGCGTTACATATTCAGAAAATCCCACATCATGGGATATCGATTGCAATCTATACTTATAATAAAACTGTATGCAATTTTTTTGTTACCTAATGGTATGAAAACTACTGCACAGATTTCGATGAAACTTTTTTTAAAATGTTCCTTAAGATTTTGTGCAACACATAGGCTATTCCCTTTCATTGCCATGCCTATTTTTTGGAGCGTTTTTGACCAAAATGTGTTTTTTTTTTCCGACTTCTGCCTTTAACTCGCCATTAGGTACTCAAATAATTCTTAGTTAATGTAAACAAAACAAAATACTTAGGAGAGCCAACACTTTTATAGTTATTTCAAGCCATCAATCAGCTTTCTATGTCGTCTAGAAGCTGAGCTACAACCTAAAATCTAACACCAAAAAATAAATTTATTTTCTCAAATCGAATATTATCAGCAGCCGCGGTTCATGATCGTTGTTCTGCTTTGGGGTGGTTTAGTGGCGCACATCGCACAAGCACGTTCATATGAAAAAAAAAAAAAACAGCGACAATGTGTTTCTGAGGAAATGCGCAGATGGCTGATGACGTGTGGTGTGGTGGTGGACTTATGGTGGAGGTGGTGTATATAGAAATTGAGTTCATGGTTTTTGTTTTAATGGTTGCTATAGAATAGTACATACCTACGTTGATACCTACAGTAAAGAATTGAAGAATTAAAGACGATATAGGTGAATTATGTTGTTTGATTTATTTATTGTTTGTGTTGATACAAATTTCCGTTCAAGCTTTTGTTTTAGTGGTTGTTTGTTGTTTTGATATTACCTACGTTGTACCTATAGTAAGGAAGTGAAACTTTAGTACTTATGCTGTTGAATTTAATTTTCTAATAGGAGTTTTAGGTTAATTAATTGTTTGATATATTGTTTCACATTGACAACACCACTATTTTTTTAGCTAGACTGTTGACTTTAAACAAATATGCCGTTGAGAAAACGGTCAAATATCTTTTATTGGAAATTACACAGTCTCACGCCGCGTACGAAATTGCGGGCACAGCTAGTCAAAAAATAAAAACTACACTTGTCCTATTACTCAAACATCTTGTAAACTGTAAAGGCTTATAAAATAGTACAGTAGGCACTTATAGCCAGGTATCCCAGATTAATATAAAAAAAATCCCCCATTTTTAACGCCAAAACGAGATTTTTTCCCCTTTTTCAAAAATAAAAATCCCTTTTTTTCCCCCAAAAACAAAAACACATACCTATTTAAGTTTAATTTTAACATTTTATATTTTATTTAAATATCTTAGAACTAAGCAAAAAAAAAAAAAAAAGATAATAGGAACGCATTAAATTCAGTCATTGTTATGAAATACTAGTAAAAAACAAAAAAGAAAACTTACATAACTAAGTAGTTATTAATTTTAAAATCACATATTCATGTTTAAATCAATAAACAGGTTATATTTAAAAATATATAAAAAAATTTAAAAATAGATGTAGGCGCAGTAGCTCAGTGGTTAGTGTGTTGGACTGCTATGCGAGGGGTCGAGGTTCGAATCCCGCAAAAACCCAAAATTCCGACTTAGGTTTTTTTTCACTGCGCCACCTCTCGCGAACGTCTGACAAACATCCGAGAGAATAAATGTCTTGAAAAAGCTTCTCAATTAGCCGTTTGGAGTCGGCATAAAATTGTAGATCCCTTCCATTCGTTCCAAAAATGAAAAACTCACACAAAACGAATGGTTGTGAGAAGGTTGTGAGAAGCTAGGCCTAGGGTCCCTCCGGGCCTGTTGCGCCAACTATTTTTTTTTTTTTATTTTTAAAAATATATATGTACCTTAAAGTTTGTAAATTGCGCTTTTGTGAAGTTTTAACCAGCCTTTTTCTACCACAAAGTCATAACAATTTTTATTTTTTTAATAAATTTTTTGTGTGCAAAATTCCAGCCAAAGTGGAAGTAGACAGTTTGTTTCGTGTTTTTCTTTTTAATTTATTGCTGAGAAAATTCTTTCAGCATTGGCCCCGCTGTGAGGAAGACAAAAAATAAACTCCATGCGTTTTTTTCATGTTCGGAAACGTAATATCGACTTCTTCAAAACTTGTTTTTTTATATTTCCCTCCAAAATTCTTGAACATTGTCAGTTGAAATATTTTGGATGTTTAAATTTCATAGTAGTCTATACTCCCTATCAATAATTTAAACCCAATTTGAAGAAGAAAAAATATATCCGAAATATTTAGACAATTCGCAAAGTGAATGAACATTTCTGTTCTTAAGACAACGTGGACTTGTAAGTGAGACGTTACATAGGCCCATTTAATATTATGATCCTATGCCTATGCCCCCCTTACCAAAAAACATAGATACTTAAAAATTTTGGAAATTTCTCTTGCTAAATTTGGATGTTAAATTGAATCGTGTTGTAGTTGAATTGTATTAAGAAATTTTGTTTAAAATTCAAATCCTTATAATATTATAATCTTAATAGAGAGCAATGGATAAATGTATTTCATTCATTTAAAAAGTTTTCAAAACGCAATCCTATCGGAAAATGGAAAACATTTTCTAGTTTTAAAGTCTGGTGTCTGTGTAAGACTTAGCTTTATCCGTTCACTCTCCAGGTTCAGCGTGCCCATATAAGTATTCACTTTAAGAAGTCAGTTGAAAGAACTGAAAAATGTATCTCTCAACTCTCAAGTTGCATCCAACCATACCTATGTACAAACCCACAACATGATATGAATGACAACAGCGCCATCTATCGAGTACACATGCACATGAAATCGGTTGAGTGGTTTAGGAGTCAAGAGAGGCGGCCAGCCTTTACTTCCAAACCTTCAAACCGCATATGAAACGTTCAATGCACTTATGATTAACTAGGTCGATACCGCCAAACTAATAAGAATAACCGTAATCTCGTGTAGATGGTGTCCACCGAAACACGCCAAACTAACAGAATCAAATATTCTTTTGAAGAAGTTTTCAGAACCATAAAGCAAGCAGGACTGGAAATTTGAAGGAAAAGGCAGAGAGGGAAGAATGCACCTGGTTTAGGATTTATTTATTGGCCACCAACTTTAAAGATCTCAATCCCTGACGCAGTTCGAAAATTAAGACATTTAATCGACCTATAAATCAACTTATTCGAAACCGCACGCTAAAAAAACACCATCTGTAGCCAAATCCAAATCAATACCCGAAGCAATTAATCTCCGCCATGTCGCTTCAGGACATAAACTCATTAATCGATGATTTTCTCCAAAACTTTCACTTGATTCAATAACTCTCGTCCCGGTATTACCCTCCTCGCCTGACCGTCCGCCATTATCGTTGGAGGAATCGAAATATTTTATTCATTCGATTAATCGCAAATCGCCTCGTAAAAGAAATCCGCAGCGTCATAAATTTTAGGTTAACTCACGCACATAAGCCGAACATATTATATACTATACATGTGCAGCCTCCATTTCTGGCATTGCCAACAGGATTTTGTAACCCTCCGCTTATGCTCAAGGACTCAATGTTGGCTTCGGATCTGCGTTTGTTACCTACCCGTTTGTTTTGCTTACAGATTTTTTTTTCCGTTCGTGTAAAACAATTTTTGTGATTGAAAATAAAATTGCTATAAATTTATTTTCCTCTGTATAAGGATCAGGCTATACACGGATATAGTGCACGGTGTGTAGTGCGGTATGCCAGAGCTAAAGTATTGCGGGTGTGTGCGCTAAACTCTCGACGACTATAGAGTTGAAACAAATGGTTGACCTAGTTCGGCATTGAGGGGCATGCGGAGGGAGGCAGTCATCAGAAGAGTTTTGAGCAAAGCACAAACAGGAAGTTTCCTCAAGGATTACAACTAAAGCATCACCATTACGTAATGGATTTCTTTGCCATGGCTCGCTTCGCCCCTGCCCTCTATCATAGAGCTACTGGGTTGGGTTGGGTATGGGTATCGGGTGTACACTGTACATGCCGCACATGGACATCTGTATTGGGACGATGTATATATTGCTGGTGCTGCTCAGTAAATTCTACGAGTATATAAAATGCTGTATTTTGTGTGTAATTTACTATTCTTATTTTGCGGATTATATTTCATGTTATTTGCTGTTTTGGTAGCAGCGGGACGACCGACACAATCCCGAAACTGTTGTCTTTAACTTGTTCGACATGGGCATTTTTTTATGGACGCCATATTTACTCTTGACATTGGTAATCTCTGTCATAATAAATCTAGAATGAAATTTCGATCACATTGTGGCTGAGTTTATTGTTACGTTTGGGAAACGGGTATCAGCCCTTTTGATGTTGTGCGACGGCAGGGTTGCTTGCTCCGTTCCGTTACTGGTTTATTGTGTATGGGTGGTTGGGGTTGGGAGGGGCGAAAAGGAATGGGAAGGCAAATATATATATATTGCACTGTGGGTGGCATGGGTTGAGTGATATAAATTGAAAGCGTTTTGTTTTCCTTTTCCCTGCACAGACCTTGTTAATTTGTTTACGTAGGCGACTTTTGAAAGGAAATTCTTGAGCCTTCATTCGATTGAAATACAAATTCGACATGTTTGTTTGTTGAAGGGGTTTTCATCGTATGGGGTTTTGTGTGCATTTCATTTGAAGGGCGATATTGAAGGAAGGTATTCTTTTGCGGTTTGTAATTCAGGTAAAAGTGAATCAAAAGACAGATAGATATATACCTAGGTAATATTTATTTTCCCATGATTTTATGGTACAATAAAAATTTAAATTTTAAACATATACATCCTTAATGGTCCAACACAGTGTTGTTAGCACTCTCTCTTCATTTATCCCACGTGGTAGGTAATTTTTTCCTTTTTTTCCCTTTTCACTGTACTGTACTCAAAAGGAAAGAAAATCATGGTTAGTTAACTTTTAGTAAAAAAATCAAAGTTTGTAACATTATTACGATTATTTTTTGGTACTAGAAAATTTTGATAAGAGACAATTTATATAAGTAGGTAGTTTTTTATGCACATTCAGTGTGATTATTAAATCATCGTGAAACGTAGGAGTTTTCATTAAATTTCAGCAAATATTTATAGTTTTAATGTTTTTTGTTAGATTCCTCAAAATCCCACGATTTGGTGCTTTTTCCCTTTATCTCACGAAAGGCTTTTCGGACATCGAAATTCCCACGAAAAGGGATAAATCCCACGATATAACAACACTGGTCCAACAGTCTACAGAGACAAGATATAAGATACAGCCTACACACAAAATAAATAAGAAATGTGAAAAATTAACAATAGCTCAAATTTAATTAAATAATCACACAAAAAGTTAAACCAGAATATCAGATAATAAGTGATTCTAAGCCGGCATGTTGTTAAATCGGAAAAGTCAAACTGCTTGCTTTAAAAAAGCGCCAGGATTTGACAATGCCCTGATAGACTGCGGGAGATTATTAAACAAACAATAAGACAAAAAAGAGAAAAATTCGCGAAATGCAGTGGTACAGAAATTGGGAACAGATAACATGTTTAAGGATTCTACACGTAAACCATAATTAGAAATTATACGAAAATTCCGATGACCAGACATCATGAAAAACGAACAGGAAGAATATTCAGGTCACAGAACAAAGGATAGCTAGGATGTCTGCGAGGTTTACGTCAAATAAGTCTTCAGATATAAACATACCTATAACAACGAATTGAAATTATTAAAATTCACTACAAAAATGGTGAAAATCTTGCAGTCACAGTTCGCAAAACTAAGACAGTTTTTGGTAGTCGTGAAGCACCTTGTCGGACCGCAATACAGATTTTGGTGGAAAAATTCGAGCTGTTGGGACAAGTTAGTGATGTGGAGAATAAAACCCGTGCACGTCGCTCAAGAACGCAACTGAGAATATTGCTGCTGTAGCCCAAAGTGTTGAAGAAAACCAAGGTTTGTCCATTCCTCGTCGTTCTTTGGAATTGGGCATTCCACAAACGTCATAGCACCGTATTTTGCATAAAGACTTGGGTCTTAAGGCTTATAAAGTTCAGTTAACACAAGAACTCAAGCCACACCCAGAAAAAAGCCTGTGTAAATTTAGCCTAAATTGCGGTATGAGTCTACTTAGTCCTAAGGCCATTTTGAACTTGGTAAGTTCTAAGATAACTTGCCTTATATTCCTTAGGTAACCGGACTTTTTTAAGCCTGTGTAAAATTAACCTAGTTTTTGGTAACGATATGCCAAGTTGTCTAAGGAGTTTTACCTTAAATCTTGGATGAATTTAGCCTAACATTTTACCTTAGGAATGCATAACTTTACCTATTTTAATTTTTTTAAATGTGTAAAATCTACCTAGTTTTTGGTAAAGGTATGCCAGAATGTGTAGGCGCAGTAGCTTAATTGTTAGTGTGTTGGACTACTAAGCGAGGGGTCTAGGTTCCAATCCCGTAAAAAAAAAAGGGCGGACCCTAGGCCTAGCTTCTCACAACCATTCGTTTGTTTTGTGCGCGTTTTTCATTTTTGGAACGAATGGAAGAGATTTACAATTTTATGCCGACTCCAAATGGAATACCAAAGTTCTTTCAAGACTGTCTCGTTATACTCTCGAATGTTTGTCAGACGATCGCGGGAGGTGGCGCAGTGGAAAAATCCCTGAGTTGGAATTTTGGTTTTTGCGGGATTCGAACCTCGACCCCTCGCTTAGTAGTCCAACACACTAACCACTAAGCCATTGCGCTCAATAACCAATAAATAACAAATTTTATGCCTTTAACTTAAGGTGGTTGATTGAGACAACCGGAGGTAACGTCACCTTAGGTTTAAGCAGAGTTACGTATGTCCTTACGTGGATAACACTTATTTGTATCTAGGTTAAAATACCTAAGGCCCTTAGGTAATTTAACCTTTTACTCATTACCTATGCCATGCATAAATTGTCCTATTTATTACATACAAACATATTTACCTAAGGCGTTTAAGGCAATTTTACACTGTATTTTTCTCTGGGTGCGGCCGATCAACAACGTCGTGTTGCTGATGGGTCCTTGAAATGCATGAAAATGGTTCGGAATTCCATCGAAAAATCATCTTGACTGATGAGGCCCATTTCCACCTCGGTGGCTACGTCAACAAACAAAATTGTCGCATCTGGGGCTCGGAAAACCCAAGAGTTATTGTTAAGAAGCCTCTCCATCCTCAACGTGTGACTGTTTGGTGCGGTTTATGGTCCGGCGGGGTCATTGGACCTTACTTTTTCGAAAATGAGGTTGGATCAACAGTTACGGTAAATGGATTGCGCCATCGAGAGATGATTCATGATTTTTTATGGTCGGAGTTGGATGGTATTGATGTGGATAACGTTTACTTTCAACAAGACGGCACTACGTGCCACACAAGCAACGAAACCATTGATCTTTTACGGGAAAAGTTTCCGGACCGTGTTATCTCTCGAAGAGGTGATCACAATTGGCCACCGAGATCTTGTGATTTAACATCTTGCGACTTCTTTCTTTGGGGCCACGTGAAAGATAAGGTCTACGCCAACAGCCCAGCGTCGATTGAAGACCTCAAAGATGAAATTCGTGAGGGTATCGAGGACATAGGGCAGCCACTTTGCGATTTGGTTATGAAAAATTTCATGAAAAGAATAGGGTCCTCTATGCGTGCTCGTGGTGGCCCTTTTTCATTATACACGGCGTACCTTCCTCTTTATTACGAAATAAACACTTTCGATCACTTATCTCAAAAATTGTCATTTTTCTTTGAATACCAAAATAACACCTCTTATTGGAAAACCCTTTATTTCTGCAATATTAGCAGGGGATGAATTTTATTCTGATACACACCTACCCAACATTTGAAGAAAAAAAGATATGCTCAAGCGTATTCCTTGACGTCTCACAAGCCTTTGATAAGGTGTGGCATGAGGGATTAAAATTTAAATTACGACAAGTTCTTCCCATACGCCTATATGATATTTTAGAATCATTATATCTCGGGAATAGACTCTTCCGTGTTAGACATGGAAACGAATACTTTGAGCTTAAGGAAATTTCGGCCGGCGTGCCGCAAGGAAGTGTCCTAGGGCCCCTTCTCTATCTGCTATATACTCGCGATATACCAAGAGAAAATGGCACTACTCTCGCTACGTTCGCCGACGACACCGCTATCCTAAAATACAGAGAAATGTACTGGTTACTCGGAAAACATTCCCAGCTCAATATCGAAAACAAACTGACTGCTTCTATACAAGCAAGTGCTAAAGCCGGTGTGGACCTACGGTATGCAACTCTGGGGTTGTACCAAGAAAACAAATGTCAATATTCTACAAACTTTTCAAAATAAATTGCTTAGAGAAATTGTACAAGCACCATGGTATATTAGAAACGAAGATATCCACAGGTATCTTGGAATGCCAACAATTGAAGCTGAAACAAAAAGCTTCGCGAGAAAGCATAGAAACCGACTAATCGGACATGTCAACAATTCAGTCCGACAAATTTTGGACGACAACAATTTATTGCGCCGACTACGAAGAACGAAACCATTCAACTTGGCAAGATAGGATTAACCGCGTTTAAATTTCGAAACATGCAGGACCTTTCATTGGAAAGTAGCCTGTCAAAAGTTGTTATTTCGTTATAGAAAAATTGCTTGATAAGTTATATCTTAGTTGCAGTATCTAACAATTGTTCGAAGGGTGGTGTTTTTAGTCAGTAAAAATCTGACACTACTATGAGCACGCGCTTACTATTCTCATAGTGTCCTTGGAAGACTTTCACCTACCCTCGGTATAAAAAAAAAAAGAAAAACCTCCCCAACAAGCAATTCCATTTTGTAGCTTGGAATGGAAAATTCCATAATATACTACCTTTAGATGAGACCTTACTATCTCATACCCCATTTTTACCTAACCTTACCTTTAGAAGCTTAGTTGAGCATATATTTATATTACGCAAGTAATAAAAATATCGAAGTGTTCATCGCAAATACTTTTTCAATGTATTTCATTCTACGGTCAAAAGTCCAGTAAAAAAAAAAACATATTTACATATTTTTTTTTTAAATATTTTTTATTGAATAGGTAATAAAAACAAAAAATTAGTCGTACTTTATTTCACAGCACTACTTTCTTATACCTAGGTCAATTAAACAAATAAATAAATAAATTATGAATTCTAACTGGTAATTAAATCATACTACTAAACTACAGTCTTCTGAGTCTGTGTCATTGTAATTTTCTATTTCTTCAGTTTCTATATTTTGATATACATATATTTTGAAAAAATCCAACTTTTTTTATAGTAACTTCTGAAATACTTGATTTCAAAATTTGAACAACATGTTTTTCTATGTCGCAAATTATTCAAATAGAGTTGGTTAACAATAATTGCATCCGATTTCGTTCCGTTTTTATTGTTAAAAATAGAAAAAAAATTAAATAAAAATATTTGCTCTTGCCTATATTTTCAACGTTTATTTGTTGTTTTTAAAATCTGGAACAAACAGCAGCCATAATTCAAAACAACACCGCAAAAGAATACTACATTCAATTTGACTTTTAGTTGCTTGCGGCCGGTGTTAGTTAGACTGTTTGTTTCTGTCAATTCATATATGCAAGAAACAGATTAACACAGCAACAGCAACTTTGACAAATTTTTAGAAACAATGTATTTTAATTACTTTGAACACGCATTAGCACAGCAACGTCGACAGCGACTTCAACGTTAGAGCTAATCCTAAATTCGCTGTTGCTTTTGCTGCTGCTGTCGCTGTGTTAATCTGTTTCTCGCAATAGGCAAAAATATCACAAAATGGGTGTTTTCACTTGCACTGCGCGAATACTCGTTTACACTAGGTTTGCCTTGGAGGGTTCACACACACACATATTTAGGACAAGTGTTAACGTCATAATGACGTCGGCATGTGAAAATTTTAAACGAAAAATGACACGTCGTGTAATCTTAGCCAGTGATAACGTTTATTGTAACGCGGATATCCGGTCTGTGAAGAGAGATCAAACTCTTAGAGCGTTGCAGATCCTACTTAGAGCAAATCTGTTTTGTCGCTAGATATGTTGTACTACTTGGTCACCATATCGTTTGTGGGTTTCTAGGTTGTTGACAAACCTGGCAACACGATCAACTCCGAAAGACAGAAGCGAAACTTGGCATAACCAGGGCAACGAACTGCCAAAAAGTGCATAAAATGAAAATTACTTTTTTTTAAGCTTTTGATTGACGTAACTCAAAGACGAAAATGTTAGTCCTTTAACTTTGTTGAATTCTTAAAATTTTGGGCTTTTATTGATACACCATCAACATCCTAAAATTTACGTAATAAACTGGGAAAATAATTATACAATTTCATCAGCTCATCGCTATCGTCTGTCGTCAGCAGTGAAGGGAAATTAGATAAGCATCAATGTCCGAACAATTTTACTCTGCCTTTCAAAATCCCAAAGAACAGCTCGCTCCCCCCTGCATAATCAGGAATCCACCGAACAGTTCAATTGCGTACAAAATGGTTCAATGCGTTGAGTGTGAGGTGTGGTATAAAAAACCATTGAAATCAAAAGGAACAGCATCAGATCATTCGAGGCAATCAAGATCGTCCGCATAGTCCAGCTACAGCTAAAGAGATTGGAAGAGACGCTTGCTTCAGGAAAAAAAAGAGATAGAGGCTTTTTGCAAAGAAAATACGTAGAAAAGATAGCGATTTTGACCACGCCGCAGTAGAAGAAAGAACGTCAAAATGGGTAGAAACAAGTTCCAAAGTACATTCAAGAAGAGAATGCAGGTGCCTATAGTCGCATCGTTTGTTCAGGAATAAAGAACAGATAGCCTCAATATGCCGAACATATCCCAAATCAATAATGATAAAGCTCAACCGCTCAATCGTGCTAACGAAGTCAAAAACTTACCTGCAGCAGCATTTGATCTGTCAAAAATTACTTCACTTAAGTTTCCAGCTAGTCGCATGTAATGCCAAGAAAGCTACCTAGCTTCAACGGGAATCCAGAAGAGTGGCCGCTTTTTAAAAGTTGTCTCGAAAACTCAACACGTTCATGCGGCTATACACATATGACGAGAACCTTATGCGTCTTCAGCGCAGCTTGAGACGTAAGGCTTTAGAAGCAGTGCGCTATAGATTATTAGATCCCTAAAATTGTCCATCAATTATCTCAACTCTACTCTGTACGGCAGACCTGATATCATAGTAAACTCACTGTTAACGAAAATTCGACTGGACTGGAAACGCTTGTCTCATTTTCGTTTGCTGTACAGAATATACAGTCCGTAACAGTTGCATAGCCTCAAATTTTTGTTTTTTTTTAACTAACTCTTTTGAGAGCTCTTTGATGTGTACCCAAGGAAATATGCATTGGCTGACAAGAGATAAGAGCAAGAGTTTCTGAAATTAAGAGAGCTTTTACATTTTTTTTTTTAAATTTAAGTTAAAATTATGCATTTTTTGTTTTTCTTGTAACATTAGAATAGCCTCAACTAACTTTCTTGCTCATTGCAAGTAGGGATGCAAACGATACATCGATGTTTGCAAAACATCGATGTTTCGTTTGTAAACATCGATGTTAACATCGATGTTTTGTTAGCCGATACATCGGCGATACATCGACGGCAAAATTGTCAAACATCGACATCGTTCAGTCATTTCATTGCCAAGGTGATGCAAAATAAAATGTGCTTGTATTTGTGTAATATCATTATATGTGAAACCAACTAGGGTTGTCCTTGTCCCCCTCACACTTGAACACTATTTTCAGTGTTCCGGATCAGTGTTGTTAGCACTCTCTCTTCATTTATCCCACGAAACGTGGTAATTTTTTCTCTTTTTCTAAAGCTTGAAAGATGGCAATGTTATATCTCCCGATCATTGCCACGTGTGTTCCAAGCGAGCGTTTGTTTTCGGAGGCTGGTGCAACCATCACTCAGGATAGAAATAGACTTCTGGGGACTAGATTATCCAAGCTTCTTTTCCTCAACTCCATTTCGCAGTTGTTACATTCCAACAAATAAATACGTTTAAATAAATACATAAATCCATTGAGAAAATATGTTTTATTTCGCAGATGAATTTTATTGTTTTGTGGTCTAGTTCTAATGGGTGATTTTTTAGCTGGTTTGGTTTTGGCAACACTGGTTTTGACAGCTGACGTGTGTTTAGTACCTTGTGTCACTGTCAAACAGCTTCAGTTTGGTTTCCAATTTAACCATGGATCGTCTTACAAATGAACAACGCTTGCAAATTATTGAATTTTACTATCAAAATTCGTGCTCGGTTCGAAATGTTCATCGCGCGCTGCTTCCATTTTATGATCGGCATTCTCGACCTTCTGAGCAGTCTATTCGGAAGATTGTGACCAAATTTCGCACCAAATTTACTTTGTTGGACATTAAACCACCAACACGTTTACGTACTGTGCGTAGTGAAGAAAATATTGCGGCCGTATCAGCTAGTGTGACAGAAGACCGCGAAATGTCGATTCGGCGCCGTTCCCAGCAGTTAGGCCTTTGTTACAGCACTACGTGGAAAATTTTGCGGAAGGATTTGTGCGTAAAGCCTTTTAAGATACTGCTTGTGCAAGAACTAAAGCCAGCCGACCTACCACAACGCCGAATTTTTGGTGAATGGGCTCTTGGAAAGCTGGCCGAGGATCCGCTTTTTTATCGAAAAATTGTGTTCAGCGATGAGGCTCATTTTTGGTTGAATGGGTACGTAAATAAGCAAAATTGCCGCATTTGGAGTGAAGATCAGCCAGAAGCATTGCAACAGCTACCAATGCATCCTAAAAAAGCCACTGTTTGGTGCGGTTTATGGGCCGGCGGCATTATTGGGCCATATTTCTTCAAAGATGATGCGAATCGCAGCGTTACTGTCAATGGTGAACGCTACCGAGCGATGATAACAAACTTTTTTTTGCCCGAAATGGAAGTTCTTGACTTGCATGATATGTGGTTTCAACAAGACGGTGCCACATGCCACACAGCACGCGAAACAATGGCGCAATTGCGAGGCGAGTTTGGTGAACAGTTAATTTCACGTTTCGGGCCGGTCAATTGGCCGCCTAGATCGTGCGATTTGACACCATTAGATTATTTTTTGTGGGGGTATGTCAAGGTTAATGTGTATAGGGACAAGCCCGCTTCGATTGACGCACTGGAAGCCAACATCCATGCATTCATTCGTGAGATACCGGCCGATATGTGTGAAAGAGTATGCCAAAATTGGACTCAGCGGATGGACTACCTGAGACGCAGCCGCGGTCAACATTTGCATGAAATTATCTTTAAACATTAAATTGCAAGGTTCAAACTATCGATTCAAATAAATATTTCATTCATTTTTTCGAATTTTTTGTGTTTTTTTTTTTTTAAGTTCTAAACCTCTTAGAAAATCACCCGTTACGTAGTTGACTGGAAATCAGTTAAGGTTTTTGGGTTGAAACTGGTAAGACTAGTATATTTTGTTGTTTAGGTACAGTACGCCGTAAATATAGGCCAAAATTTGTGTGATGGAGAAGATAAATAAAACATCGGAAAAACATCGATGTATCGTTGTTCCATCGATGTTTTCAAACATCGATGTTTTTTAGGCCGATGTTGCATCCCTAATTGCAAGCCAGAGTTTAGCAGCGTGATCATCGGAAAGCTATCGGGAGTGATAAACGGTTTATTTCTTGTGTTTATGATCTGTTTAATAATTCAAATGGGTAGAAAAAATATCTTTGAATGCAGCGGAAATTGCTAAAATAGAGGTTTATCGTAAGCAAAGTCTCTCTAATCGCACTATAGCTAAAAAAAAAACAAGTCCAAAAGTAGTTAATAGCTGTTTAAAAAAAAAAAAACAATATTTTACGGAAAACAAAAGCCGCACTTACTCTACTTCCAAGCCGAGAAAAACGGCAAATTATAGGGTTAGCTTCCAATTCAACCCATTCTCTAAGTAAGATTATAATGAATGACCATAAGTAAAGAGTAATAAAGAGTGCCGGACACCTGAAGCGTCTGAAACTAAAAAACACCACTTAATAAAGCGCGAAAACAACAGCGGCTTTGTTTTGCAAGATCATACGTGGCTTGCAATAGTGATGACAGCAGTCACTCAAACATTTGCGGAAAGTGATATTTTCTGTTGAAAAGAAGTTCAACCTCGATGGGCCCGACGGATATAACTATTACTTCCATGATTTAAGAAAAGAAAAATTGTTTTTGGGCCGTCATCACACCCGTGAGGGAGGAGTTATGGTATGGGGCGGCATATCATGTTATGGAACGATCGATTTGGTTTTTGTAAACTGCAGAACGACAGCATCTTACTATAAAACTGTACTGGAAACGACTCTACCTCAGTTCCAGGATATTTTCGGACCACTGCCGATCATTTTCCAGCAGGACAATGCGCCAATTCACACAGCTGGAATAATTAAGACTTGGTTAATATAAACCAACTTTACTGGACACCCTACTCCCCATATTTGAACATCATCGAAAATATGTGGGGTTGGTTGACACGAAAGGTGTATGAAGGTGGGAAGCAGTATACCAACAAAGAGGAACTTATTGAGGTATCAAAGTGGCCTGTCATTGTACGATTCTTTAAAATACCGAATTTTTGAAGTAAGTCAAAATAAGGGGGGTTGTACAAAGTACTAAAATAATGGTGTAGCTAAGCTATAGTAAATAAATAAAAATACATTAAAAAAAAATTATTTGGTTTTCATTTTGACTAAAATAAACAAGGTGATTCTTTTCTAATGTTACAAAAAAAAAAAAAAATACATTTTAGTGAATCAAATCTAAATAATCTCAGAAAATTCTGTTAGCTTTTCGAGACTATTTGAAACTTTTCTTAGTCTTAAGAGGTTATACATTACAAATTAAATAGAAGAAATAGGAAAATACAAAGAAAAAATAGAACAAACAAATTATGACTGAACACTATCAAGTAATTTTCGTTTTATGGCGGAAATTAACAAGTTAAAATCGATTAAATTGACATACGCAGTATACGATAACATTAAACCGTTAACCGAAGACGAACGACCGTAGATAGTACGAGAATGGGCTACTCTAAAAAATCTAGTGCATCGAAGGTCAAATGATGGAACATTTATGTTGAGAAGGCTTAGAATTTCTGTTGAATCAATCTCTCCTATTAGCGTCCTATGGACAAAGACAACTCTTGCCACAGTTCTCCTAACTTCTAATGACTCTAAGCTTATCAATTTTAACCTAGATTTATAAGGTGGTAAGTTACTTAAGTCAAGCCAAGGAAGTCCTCTAAGAGCGAACCTTAGGAATCTTTTTTGAATTGATTCAATTCTGTTGATTGAATTCTATAGTAGGGATACCAAACAATAGAGGCATATTCTAATACAGATCTAACAAAAGCTACATACAAAGTTTTGATAATATAAACGTTAGAGAACTCACAAGCATAGCGCCTTAACATTCCCCATGTTCTATTCGCCTTGTTTGTGATAGACTCAACGTGGTAATTAAACGACAGCTTAGTGTCCAAAAACACACGCAAATCTTTGATTACGGAAACACGGGGAATGACTACGCCATGAAAAGTATACGTGTACATGACAGGTGATTTACAGCGGCAAAACGTTATGACTGAACATTTAGAAACATTTAATGAAAGGTAGCTTTTAGAGCACCACAGATGAAGTTTCTGAAGATACGAATTTAGAAGGTGAAAAGAATTATAATCATTTCCCGGCAAATATATTTTAAAGTCATCCGCAAACATTAACAAAGAACATTCAGGAATAAATTTGACAATATCATTCACAAACAGAATAAAAAGAAGAGGTCCAATCTGACTTCCTTGTGGAATACCAGAGGTTACTGATATATTTTTGGAAAAATTATTACGAAACTTAACATTTTGAAATCTATCAGTAAGGAAGGAAGAAAGCCATTTTAAAAAGAAAATTGGAAATCCCAATTTTGTAAGTCTAAAAATTAATTTTTTTTTTTTACAATCACATAATAGATATGTACAGATCAAAAAGGTACACAAAACAGTCAATTAAAAATTAAGTTATGTGTGAGGCTATTCATATGTTGCAGACTGTACAAGTACCTACATGTTATCTTGGAATCCAACCATCTACAACCACACCTCTCAAACCCTTGTCTACTTCAATAGTTGACCGATAAGCTACCGGCGGCAATTAGACTTAATTGGGGTATACATAAATAAACCATATAAACCTTGTGAACTTATCGACAAGCTTATATTCGGTGGCCAGAGCAGCAGATGAGGTCTCCCCAATGATCATTTAAGTGGCTTGAACTTGCACCAGCCAAATCAGCCCACCGCAACGAAACATAATACATCATTTTTTACACATTTATTACAATTTATTACAGTTAGTCCGAATTTTATTACACTTGCCGTTCTCGAGATATCGCGTGCTGGTGTAGGTTTTATTTGAACCTACACCACCACTCTATAACTCTTGATGCAATTGAGATATTTGGTTCAATCCAAAACCAGAATTTATTACAAATTTATTACAGCTGCACCAAATCGTTTTACAGTTAAAAAATCAGAAATTTACAAAACTACAAGCTTTAGAAGATACCCATGTAAAATTCCAAAACATAGAATTTTACATTAACATCGAATATTTTATTACACCACACCGCCTGATGTAATACTACTTTTTTTGACTAAAATACCTTCAGAAGATTCCAATAGACAAACATTCACCATATGGATGTGCATTTTTGCCCCTAGATAGAAATACAGACATTAGAAAATTGCAACTGTAGCTTAGTATACTTATTTATACTTAAGTATTATACCACACCTCCTTAAGAAAAAATATCTTATAAAAACGCTTTTAGAGGGTAGCAATAGGCATTTCTACACTGTAGAAAATTGCATTTTTACCACCGCTTTGAATTACAGGCATTAGAAATTACTAATAAAAATTCAAGAATATCACATTTTCCTGAAATATAGAATAATTTATTACACCACACCGCCTACTGTAATAAAAGTTATTTCGGCCAAGATGTCTTCAGAAGGTTCCAATAGACTAGCCTTCACAAGGGCGATGTGCACTTTTACCCCCGCCTTGAGCTACAAGCCTTAGAATATTGCACTAAAAATTCAAAAATATCTAATTTTTCTGCAACATAGAATAATTTATTACACCACACCGCCTACTGTAATAAAAGTTATTTCGGCTTAGGTGCCTTTAGAAGGTTCCAATAGACTAGCCTTCACAAGGGCGATGTGCACTTTTACCTCCGCCTTGAGCTACAAGCCTTAGAATATTGCACTAAAAATTCAAAAATATCTAATTTTTCTGCAACATAGAATAATTTATTACACCACACCGCCTACTGTAATAAAAGTTATTTCGGCTTAGGTGCCTTTAGAAGGTTCCAATAGACTAGCCTTCACAAGGGCGATGTGCACTTTTACCCCCGCCTTGAGCTACAAGCCTTAGAATATTGCACTAAAAATTCAAAAATATCTAATTTTTCTGCAACATAGAATAATTTATTACACCACACCGCCTACTGTAATAAAAGTTATTTCGGCTTAGGTGCCTTTAGAAGGTTCCAATAGACTAGCCTTCACAAGGGCGATGTGCACTTTTATCCCCGCCTTGAGCTACAAGCCTTAGAATATATTTTTGAATTTTTAGTGCAATATTCTAAGGCTTGTAGCTCAAGGCGGGGGTAAAAGTGCACATCGCCCTTGTGAAGGCTAGTCTATTGGAACCTTCTGAAGACATCTTGGCCGAAATAACTTTTATTACAGTAGGCGGTGTGGTGTAATAAATTATTCTATATTTCAGGAAAATGTGATATTCTTGAATTTTTATTAGTAATTTCTAATGCCTGTAATTCAAAGCGGTGGTAAAAATGCAATTTTCTACAGTGTAGAAATGCCTATTGCTACCCTCTAAAAGCGTTTTTATAAGATATTTTTTCTTAAGGAGGTGTGGTATAATACTTAAGTATAAATAAGTATACTAAGCTACAGTTGCAATTTTCTAATGTCTGTATTTCTATCTAGGGGTAAAAATGCACATCCATATGGTGAATGTTTGTCTATTGGAATCTTCTGAAGGTATTTTAGTCAAAAAAAGTAGTATTACATCAGGCGGTGTGGTGTAATAAAATATTCGATGTTAATGTAAAATTCTATGTTTTGGAATTTTACATGGGTATCTTCTAAAGCTTGTAGTTTTGTAAATTTCTGATTTTTTAACTGTAAAACGATTTGGTGCAGCTGTAATAAATTTGTAATAAATTCTGGTTTTGGATTGAACCAAATATCTCAATTGCATCAAGAGTTATAGAGTGGTGGTGTAGGTTCAAATAAAACCTACACCAGCACGCGATATCTCGAGAACGGCAAGTGTAATAAAATTCGGACTAACTGTAATAAATTGTAATAAATGTGTAAAAAATGATGTATTATGTTTCGTTGCGGTGGGCTGATTTGGCTGGTGCAAGTTCAAGCCACTGATCATTTACAGATGTCGAAAAGAAATCTGAAAGACGCTTTCCAGCACAAGAACATATCCAAACAAGCATATGAAGAGAAAGAGTCACCTGACACTAGTAAATCAGTCCGAAAGAGCAGAATATGTAACGGAGACTGCACTCATATTGACAACTGTCTCGATTTCAAAACAATGCCTTAAAAAAGTAATGGGTGGCCGTAAATGAATTTCGCCTATCTCGAAAATGTCTTAGGCTGAGTCCACAGCAGAAACAAACAAAGCAAAAACAACTGTTGCTAACCAAACACGTTTTTTTTTTTTTGATTTGCCTAATTTGGTGTGGATCAGCTTTATTCGTTTTTTCCCAGTGTGTAGCATACACTCTTGTTTTTTGGATTCCTCAGCAATTTCTAACAGTACGTTTATTTTTAACTTAAAATTAAATAAATTCCAATTAAAAATAGTAATTTTTTGACGTCACACATGTTGATGCTGCACTTTACAGAAACTGATTGATTGAAACATAAATACCGATAGTCGTCGCTCACATGCTTCAAGCATTTTATTTTGTTTTGCCCGTTTGACTAGTTTGCTGTGGGCGCTCTCATTTAATTGCATGTGTTTCTCTCCTAAACATGCCTTAACTGTTTGATAGTGTTTTTTTCATAACTCCTTTGTTTTGATTAAAATGATTTTTGTTGCTTATTCCGGTGTACGTTGCTCCATAAGCACACGTGTAATGTTTGACATAGGCAGTGGAACAAAACGTTTGCTTTGTTTTGCCTTATTCAGTGTGGGCGCGTGTATTTGAAGTGTGTATTTAAATTTCAGAAACACACAGAAAAACAGTTTTTATTGTCTAAGGCGTTTTGTTCCATCCGGTTTGGAAGCAGCCCAAGACCTCATGGTAGCAGTCGTTTTAATAAATACAAATTTCGTGTTTATTTTTTCGTTCAGAGCATGATCAGAGCGCGTTCTATGAGCTCAGAATAAACTGACTGAGAAGGCTGAAAAAAAGCTGATTACACATATACTATACATACATACTTCCAGCCACATTTGACAGAAAAAAAAAAATTCACAAAGAAATCAGCCCACCATTTATTTCATATTTGCAAATATTTACAATCGTTGAAAAATGACGCTCCTTCTATGAAAGCTGCTGCGCCTGGGTGGCGGTGTTCTTTTTGCAGAGTAACATTGTTTGTTTTTTAACAAACAACCGTCTGGTGCTAAGTAAATAAATAATACTAGTCGTGAAAACCACCTAAAATTAACCACCAGCAACCAGGGTTACCAGATTTTGCTATCTTTTTTCTTAAAAAAACATAGAAATGAAAAAATGAGGGAGCAACACAATTTTGGGCTACATATATTTGTGCAAATTCTGTGTTAATTTTGTTTTATTCCTTCACAAAACTATAAAAAAGAAATATTTTTTAACAAACTTTTTAAATCTAGCAGCACTCTTGCAGTGAAGTGACATCGAACAGTGGTTCAACTTGCACACACCAATTTATTTTGCATCGCTTTTGATTTGACACAGAAAATAGAACTCAGAGATGTGTAAGTTGGAAAAATACCAACATTTTCAATGATTTTTTGGGCTTATTTCTGGGCAACGAATTTAAACTATATTTTTTTGAAATTTTGGGACCTTAATGCAAACCAGGGTTGGGGTTAAAATTCTGGATGGGTCCAAATTCTTTTTACAAAATTCTGCTTTGAAAATTCTGTTTTCAAAATGCTGCTTTTCAATATTCTGCGTTTCAATCCTCTCACTTATTTAAGCATACAGAGTTTTGTTTTTAAGATTGCAGTGCGTTGTTTAGACATTTACTCTTCTATGTAGTGTTTTTTGCTATCCCTTCGTGATGGTACTATGCTGATAGTGTTATACTCATAATGAGTGTTTTAATCGTTAAATCCAATAAAGGGAAAAATATTTTGTGCTTGGTTATGGGGATGGGGATAGGGATGGGGATGGGGAGAAATTTAATAAAGTATCCTCTTCTGACCTTGTGACCATTTATAATATGTTCGCAAAAAACTTTCAATCTGCTTATTCAAGTAGTACTACCCCAGCTAGTGTTTCGAATAAAACCTCAATGTCTTGTAATTCTTTAAATATTGGTAGCCTAGAGTGTTCAATTCCAGATGTTCAAATTGCTTTTTCCTTGTTAAAATTAGATGCAAATCCTGGTTTCGAGGGCATCCCGCCAATTTTGCTTCAAAAATGTTCTTATGCGTTTTCTGTGCCTCTTTGTTTAATGTTTAACTTGTCTCTGCGGACTGGTAATTTTTTGAAAATTTGGAGGAACTCGTTCATAACTCCAATTTTCAAATCAGGATCTAGGCACGATATTACCAATTATCGGCCAATTAGCAAAATTTCGCCTATACCTAAGCTATTTGAAAAAATGATTTATGAGAAACTTTCACCTCTCGTAAAGGGAGTAATCTCTCATTTGCAACATGGATTTGTAGCTGGTAGATCAACCTCTACAAATCTCGCAATCTTTTGTAACATGGTGCTGAATGACCTTGAGAAAGGTTTACAATGCGATGTAGTTTATACTGACTTTGCCAAGGCTTTTGACAGCGTTAATCACCATGCTTTAATTTCAAATATTAAGAGATTGGGATTTCATTCCAACTTTCTAGAATGGATTCGCTCCTATCTCACGGATCGCATTCAGTATGTTCGCATAAATGATGTACTTTCATCACCAGTTTATGTCACCTCCGGAGTACCTCAGGGTAGTCACTTGGGCCCTTTACTTTTCCTTTTATTTGTTAACAACATACCTGATCTCTTTTTGAATTCACAATGTCTGATGTTTGCTGATGATGTAAAAGTGTTCCGGCATATTCAGTCTGAACATGAATGCATACTTTTGCAGACTTACTTTGTAGTGTCATAATAATCACCTTCGCCTTAATGTCTCTAAATGTCAAAGCATGTCGTTTTGTCGTAACCTCTCCCCAGTATCATACACGTACAGGATCGATAATATCCCTCTGTCTGTTATCTCCTCTAAAAAAAGACCTGGGAGTCATATTTGACAAAAAATAATAACATTATAAATAAATAAATAAATTGAAAAAGAAAAGCGCTTTTTTTTAAACAAACTAATAAGAATAGTTCTAAAAAAGAGCAGATCTTAGCCATATTTGGTTTCTTAAATGAACATAAAAAAATATAGCTCTCTCCAGCTTTGTTTAGTTTCTTAATTTTTTGGTAATTACAAATGTGAAATAAGTTGCTTCTTCTGGATTTTTTCTTGTTATTTATATACCTTAATATATTATTAAAACCTGAAATGCTTATATTGTTATAATACAAAAATATTTTGTTGTTCATGACCATATTAGTATTTTTTTAAAGTAGAATAAGCAGAATTTTATTGCTTAGAATTCGAAAAGCAGAATTTTATATAGCAGAATTTCGTTAAGCAGAATTTTGCAAAAAAAAAATTTTGAAAGCAGAATTTCAAACGGATCCCAGCAAACCAAACTATGGTAACCCTGTCACTGACCACTTCAATCAACATCTAACTAGACGAAACTAACTCTTTCCCAGTCCATTATATAGATAGTTTTCGCGCCCATAATCAATTCCAATTAAAAGCGATCCACATAACTTTAAACCCAGTCCGCATTGTTCTAGAAAAAGCATTGCATTGCACTCTATCTCGGCAAACGCGCAATCTATTGGAAAATAAATTTACATCCGGGCAAAGTTCGGTTCAATGGGAACTGTGGCAGTCCAAATCGAAAATGCTCCAAGAAAAAAAAAAACGATTTCCCCAAATAAACTAATTTGATTAGCAGTTCAAGAGCCGCCCAAAATTCCCAACAACAATAATTTTAATAAACATTAAAAGAGAAGAAAATAATATGTTGTTGGTTGATGTGTATGCGTTTTTTTTTTTATTTTTTTTTTTATTAAACCAAAGGTCAGACATCGCGCTTGCAATACACACCTCCTTTGCGATAAGAGTTTTCCCGATCTCATTCCGGGCTCACGTGATTAACGATTGAATAATCTCGTGCTGATTCCGAGTCCATGTGCTTGTGAGTTATAATGTTTTGTGCGCAGAATAATGTGATACACGCGATTAAGGCAAAACAGCATGAGGCTATAATATTTATTTAAAATATTTTTTTTTTAGTTGTGGGAATGACGGATGCTGAGAAATTGAATATTTTTAATTTTGCTTTTCTTTGGGATTCATGCTCGCTCATAAGTGGGTATATTCGAGCGAATTTTGAGGAATTTCATCCAGCATTAAGTGTGGCTTTGGAATCAAAAGCAACCCGCATTAAAATGCAAACAATGTTCTTTTTTAGTGGCTATATATGACGACGTAGTGCCACCAAGATTTCAAGTATTTTTTTGCTTTTCTGCAGCATCCAAAGCGAATAATAAATTTATTTTCATTTCTATCAGTTCAGCTGAATTTCATATTCAAGTCGTTGTTGAGCTAATCAAAGTTAGGCAACTAAGCCCATAACTAAGCTTGATAGTGCAAAACGTATTATCGCAATTAAACGACGCCACCACGTGACCTTAAACTTTCGCCACAGTAGTGTGTTTTGGACGTCTGTATTTGGAGAAGGAAAAAAAAAAAAAAAAAGTAAATTTACACATTTCCCCGCATGCGAACATTATTTTAGCTTATCGATGTAGATGCGGGGAATTGGCTTAGTGGAGGTTCAATTAAGCCTAGAATGGGTTTGAGCTGTGAAAAAAACTGGCTGGGGTTCACCCCGGGGAACATATTTAAAATAATTTTGCAATTTACATTCTCGCCACGAGAGTAATTGTCAAAATTATTTAGGTATCAAGAAATAAAAAAGTTAACCTTGAAACTCATGCTGCTGACGTATGAAAACCATAACTGAAATGATATGTCAACAAGGTAATTGCCTCGAAATGATTTGGTTTCTGGTGACAGGATGCTTGATAGTTTGTAAATACCACTGTGGAGTTGTGTAGGACAGGTGCAATTAACAAAATTACAAGCACGACGGGCGAAAGAGATAGGTGGGATTATACGGTGAGTTTAAAAAAAAAACACTAAAATTTTCCAATAACAACAGAGCCCACATTGCAGTTAAGGGATTACTATCCATAAACAAAACAATAAATTATGCGATGAACTGTCACGCGGTTGAAATTACATTCGTTTGACATTTAGTAGGTCGTTTCTGAGAAATAGCTGTTAAGAAACGAGAAATTTAATTTTCAAAATAACGACTGTTCAATTGTAGTTTGGAGATATGTACTTCATTTCTGCGAAATGTTATTTTTATCTGGCCTGCTCATCATCGTGGTATGAGAATGATCCGCGGCTAACCAAACCCGTCCGAGAAAAACCTACGAGGTTCGACAATTGTTGGGTTCCAGGTATCCAATAGAGGGTACTTCTTTCGTCCCAACTTCTAATTTTAAGGAAATATGATGTCACGCTGTCCATAAATGAGTAATGCCTCTATTTTAATAAAAGTGCAGCAGATTGATGTGTAGAGGCAGCAGCGCAGGAAATCAGGGGCCGAATTACCGCATATACGTGAGCGAGCCGTACGTCACTGAATTTTGTGAATTTTACAAGCAATAACAAATTCAGTCACGTATTACTCGACCACGAATGCGGTAATTCACCCCAGTTTTTGTTATAAACAAAAAATCAGTTCATCTACTGCATTTATTAAACCTTACCAAGTAGATACCTATGGCCACTGTATTGATGTTCAAATTAAATAAAGTGCACGACTGGGTCGCACGAAACTTTCTCGTCCATAAAAAGTTTGATTGAGTAAATTTTTAGGTAGATAAAAAGTTCAGAAGCAACCGTACATAAAATGTAAGAAGGTGTAGTATTAAATATAATTCACTTTTAGGTTATTCATTCGATATATCAAATAACAATGTGAAAGTTGAAGCTCTTAGTATAACAGGCAATTTTGGGAATTTGTCGTTAGAGAGTTATAAACAGATGTTTAACTTAACAAGATTTTTGAGTACAGGGACAAGCGTAGCAGGAGTTTCTGTTTTCCGATATGTTTTAATTATACATTTTTGAGAAATAATTAAAAAAAAAATGATTTAGTATGTATTTTGATCAAAATCGGTAGAGGTAGAGGGGTTTTCATAAAATTTGGCAGACAAAACAGTTTCAAATATTGGAATGTTTAGTTTGAAAAATACTATTGCTTAGCTACTAAGCTGAAAACCGAGTATAACTTATTGTTCAGTATGGTTCAGTATGTAAGCGTTGTTTGGTTTTTAAAGTTTAATCCAAAATGTAGTTTTCGAAATATGAGTACCTAGTTTTTTAAACTAGCGTTTTCGGTGATTCGAATTGAAAATTAAGGACGCAATAATTTTAGGTCAAAATCGTTATTGCCGTTTTCAGGTAGGTAAACTAAAAAAATACATATATATATATATTTTGTTTTTAAATTTTTTTACGATACGAGAGAAGAACTGAGTTTGCTATTTAGCTATACATGACCATAATATTATCTATCTTAGACATTAATTTGTGTTATAATCATATATACCGTTTTCGAGATATGTCGAATTTCAAAAGTACCTATACCGATTTTTTTAAAACGCGTATGGAGTCATGGTAACCCCATCTATTTAAGCTCAAATATAAGTTTTGATTGAAATCGTTATAGCCGTTTTCGAATAAATCGAACTGGTATGAACATTTTATATGGAAAGTACCATAAATATTGAGGTTACCTTGCCTGAAAAAATGAAAAAATGGCCGCGAACTGTAGACCCTCAAACTCCAAATCAGAAGTTCAACCCAAATCCGGAGAGCCGTTTAGGCTGTAGACCTCGAGAAAGATGGACAGATTTACAGAATTTAGGGACCCACTTTTTTGAGTTCCTTTATCAGCATAATGTCAGAATTGATTAACATCTCGGAGATCGAGTTCGAAATTTTTTACGAATACAGTCGAACCCGTTTAAATGAAATGAGAAAAAATCGTTACTTTAATTTCAATTAACCGCGGGTTTTTCATTTAAACGGACTTCGGATAGCTGGAAAAAAGTACACGGGGAAAAATTAAATTTTTCCTATAAGCGGGGTTTTCAATTCAACGAGTTTCAAATAAGCGTGTCCGACTGTACAATATTTTTCTCTTATTACGTAATCGGGAAAGTCAAAAACTTTAAAATGCAATATTTGACAGAAAAAGTTGCAATGAAATAAAAACTATATGCCGCCCATTCTAAGCCCTCTAATTTTTCTAAAAAGACATACGGATCGGGTGAGAATTTGAATAAAATAATAAAATAGTTTACAGTTTTGCACAGTTTAATTTCGGCAGTTTTTTAACATCCGCACTACGTGTCAGGATCAATTATTTACAGAAAAATTGTCTATTGCTTCCAAGCTCCTTAAACAAAATTTGTCGTGCTCTGCATCGTCCTGATAAGTAAAAGTCAATTAACTGGAATCAAATTTATTGTTTTTACGTTCTTCACACGACATGACAAAAGCGACAAAGTTCACGCAGAAAAAAAAAAAAATCATTAAATTGGTAGTCCCCGAATGTTTCGCAAAACAGCCCTTCGAAGTGTGGTTAGTTGGCCAACCATGATCCGTCTTTTTAAAACTTTTTATTTTTTATTTTTGTTAATGACGAATCTTACAGCAGAGAATGCACGTCAGAATGATTTCATTAATATGGTTATTGAATCAGCCATTTGATCAAATATGTGCTACTGAACTATGTTCTAAAATCTAAATGCTATCTTTAAGGAAGTCATCGCCAACATAATACGCATTGACCTAAAATCCTCTTCGGAACTTTTACATTGGAACTCATTGGAACTGTACCTCAAAAGCATGATGCACGAGCTTGAGCACGACAATACGTTTTATGATAGGTATGAAGCAGCCATACAAATTAAACTGACACACGAATGCACTTGAACTGATAATAATGATTCATCGACATCGACATCGACATGGACATCCCTGCTTCCTAGTTTCCATATCCAAATCGAGTATGTATTCTTGGCAGGTACCGGTGTTAATCAGCTCCAATCCGGAACTATTGTATCGCACATCTTGGCTGTAATAAGTCCGAAACAACACAATCAGTGTATGTTGACACAGCACCAGCATGGGCCAACTTATCTCCTTGTAAACAAATGAGGCAAATACCCAAACCGAAACGAAAATTAAAAGAAAAATAGAAAAAAAAAACGGAATCACTGTCAAAACGACAAAAACATACACGCGCTTATCAGTCGATCAATATCGCAAGCGAGTCAGACTCAGCCTCGCTAGGCCAATAATACTATAAATACGACTGCTGCTGGACCAGCGGCCATCAGTCGATAATTTACTGTGAATGAGTGTCAATCGAACAACAAAGCGCGCACCACCAATTTCCAATTTACTTGGTTATTCGCTTCAGATTTTAGCCAAGTGTTGTCAGTCTTTCTCGGTGGACAGTGCGTGCTGCATATAGATTAAGAATTGAATTGACAACATGATTAATTCAATGTGGCGTCTTGTGTTCGTGTTGAGTGCGTGGTCGTTTGCGTCCTCGGCGGCGGGTTTAAGGAACCCGTACACAGAGTTCGGTGCTGCTGCTGACAAGTCGGGTAGGTGACCTAGCCTCCCAAAATGGGTTAAACTTTACACTGTCCCCGTTTAGTAGATGCCGAACGTCGCATGCATCCCACATTGCATTTCCCGCGGTACACCAGGCAGCGGCGTGCGATGCCACTGCTTAGCTTCCGACCTCCCAATCCCGATGAGGAATACAGCGAGTACTGGAACAACGTGGCGCAGCGCATCCTTCAGAACCAGCTGCAGAAGAATACGCTGAATATGAATGTGGCCAAGAACGTTATAATGTTTCTCGGCGATGGGATGTCCATTCCAACGCTTACCGCCACTCGCGTGTACATGGGTGGCGAGGAGCTGCAGTTGTCCTTCGAAAAGTTCCCCTACATGGGTCTCAGCAAGGTATGTAAACGTGTGTAGTACTCCTCGACCTCATCCGGAGCAGCTAGCCCCGGTTTAAAACACTTAATTGTGGGATAGCTGCTCGCCGGCGATGGAGGATCGATGCAGCTATTCCGACTTTCTCGTACTTTATCTCTCTCGGCTAAATATGCATGTATGGTTTCTCGTTTGGATTTGCAGACCTACTGTGCGAATACCCAAGTGGCGGACTCGGCGTGTACAGCCACTGCTTATTTGGGTGGTGTAAAAGCCAATTACGGTACTATCGGTGTGACGGCAGCCGTTGATTTAAATAACTGTCGGGGACAGAATGACACACTACACCATGTGCCATCGATAGCGGAGTGGGCGCAAAAGCGAGGACTGGCGACAGGTTAGTAGCATCTAAACCTATGTGTGAGTGTGTGTGGAAAATTATCCAGCGCTGTGTGCTTTGTACAGAGTGCGGTATATTGTTTATTGCTGGCAATTTAATTGTCATAAACGATAAAAGTTATTGAATTGCGAGTGCATGTGGGGTGATAAAAGAAAAAAACCGAACAGTGTCTTACAAATAAATTCGATTGAGGCGGAAAAAAGAAACACATCTTGTAGAGCATACCTACTGAGGCCGTCTGTTAGCCCAACGTGTCGGAATAATTTTGTATGCAATCTATCGGTACGATTTATTCCAAATTAGCCTTTTGGGAAGGGCAGACACACACACACACACACTTTCTTGCAATTTCTTTTGGCATTTTGTGATAACTTAAGTGTCAAGTCTGGAACAGAAAAAACACTTTTTCAGATTCAGAGCAGTTTTTCTGCTCTCGAAATCAGCTGGCTGTCAGATTTCATGTTCCATTGGCCGCAAAAAAAAAACGCTTTTTTTAAGAGTCACAGCAATTTTGAGAATCTCGATATCTGAGCGCGATTCACACCTATTTGCACTAACACCAGAACATTTGTCATTTGTCAAACTTTAAAGTGTGTTTACTGACGTTTTTAGACGAGAAGTCTGTAAAAAATAGAAAAAAAAATTGCATTTGGCCGCTGCAATAGATATCAACATAAACAAATTCAGTTTTTATAAACACAAATAACAATTTGAGAACAGCTGACTTTTAAAACACGCACCAAATGAAAAGGAAGAAAAATCTCGTTTTATGTTCCATTGGGCAAGAAAAATCTTAAATCTGAAAATCCCAATGGAAAACACATAAGCTCCCACCCAGTGATGCCAACCGAGGCATATTTATGCCTTTTAGGCATAATTCCGATGCATGAGGTCTAGGCATTGAAGAATAATTTTTAGAAAAAAGCATCATTTTAATTATTATTTTTTTACAATCAATTCATACAAATACAATTTGAATTTAGGAAATCTGGTAAATTATTTGATCAAAGTCGCATCACTAATTTGAATTTATACAACTAGTCGTCACGCTTATTTTCCAATTCTCTATACTTGACTTCCTCACCAAACCCAAACCTTGGATGACAGAGATAAAAAAAGATTTAATTAACTATCGATCTACCTACATTCTGTTAAAAAAGTTTAATCACCTTGTAGGTTCGTTGCAGTTCCTTTGTAAAATATGCAATTTTGTTCCTTTTTACCAAAATGGCATAATTTTTTTCGAGTTAGGCATAAAAACTTCGATCCGGGTTGGCATCACTTCTCCCACTCATCCATAATCCGCTCGAAGACAGTGTGACCAGTTCAATATTTGAAATCATGCTAAAAACAGCTGTATAGCATGTTTTTTTTTTTTTTTTTATAAAAAAGTGCTAAATTTCATGCTAAATATTTTTTTTTTTAATCGAAACCTTCTAAAAACCAAACAAATAAACAAAAAACTGTTTTCCAGGAAAATTAAGACATATTTAAAAAAAACAATATCATTAAATTAAAATCACTTCGTGACGCTTCCTATGTAGATTACATAAAAACAATATTTGAATTCAATTAAGACATTGTTCGTCAAATATAAATGCATTTTATTTTTACTAGTCTTAAAACAAATTAATTGTTGGGCTTCGTTTAAAGATTCCTCAAAAACATCAAACATATATTTTTCCTCTTCAAGTGCATAACAACATTTTGTTACTCCGACTTCTTTTATGATTTTGTCAGGAATAGTTAAACTGTGACAACACACTTATGAACAATCATCTCTCGTAAGAAGAGTACTGTTCAGCATGTATATTTTTATTCGCTTCCCCATGAAGCTAAAAACTAGCTCAACAGCAACTTTATAACGAATTCTTTGAATGACTGCGTGTTCACTGTCAAATGAGAATTGTAATGGCGTGTTTAGACTAAGCTTCGTCTGCTTCATAATTTGACTAAATCAAAATCCTGCTTATTTTTCCTACTACAGCATAAATTTATTAAAAAAAGAGGCTAACAATCAAATAATCCTGCTCAATTTAGTAGGAAATTATGTTCTTAATCATCATTTGCACGACGGGTGGCTCTCACTATACACGATTTGGCTCCATATGATCGGGGATAGGTAACGCGATTTTCGAGGAGTTTCTTTGTTTGTCATTACTTTGAATCGATATTTTCTATTTCCATACAAAATTACATTTTCAGACCCCCGTTCCCCCTGAAAAAATGCAATTTTTAGTTTTCACGGGGTTGTCCAACTTTTCCGGTCGAAATTTCAAATATCTAACAAATGCAGATTGAAATGTCAAAGTAACAGGACCCGATTAAAGTTCGATGTGACTGACACGACGACTAATGTCATTTTCGACTTGGTTTTTCAGATTTTGATCTGAGATCTCAAATTTTTGCCAAATCGAACATGAAATCCGAATTTTATTGGTTCTTGTTGTCGGCAAAAAAAATATTTTCTTTCACTTGCACTGAAAATTCATTTCAATTGATTTTCACACATTTATAATAACGCTTTTCGAAATAATTTATTATAGAAACTCGCTCCCGCACGCGTAAGATAAATAATTCAGATAAAAAAGCTCCTTCCAAAGGTAAACAATTCGTAACCGCCAGCTGTGTGTCATAAACAATCAATCTCGATCAAAAAAATCGAAAACGACATAAATTATTTGGATATTTTGCATACAAAAATACTAAAACCGCGATTGAAAATTGGGGGGTTGTCGCAGGAGGGTGAAAATTTGGGGCTAGGTAAAGATTTGTTTGATGCCAAATCTGAAAAAAAAATTGTTTTCTGGATAGGGAGGCCATAATTATCTAGCGGTATGAATTTTGGAAGTCAACATATGTGATTTTGTATGAAAGATGTCGTCATTGTGAGTTTGAAAAATTTAGCATCAACACGAAAAATTTTCTAGGTCACAATAAGTAATTTGTATGAAAAATGATTAATAAAGTCAAATGCTCCCAATGATAGACCTTAGACAATGTAACAACACCCAAACATAACAACGTCGCTAACAAAAGTAATACAAGACAACTACCTTTTTTTTGCGAATCTAAATATAACTAATCCGGTATCCGGTATAATGAGGATATATTATTGCTTTTTAAAAAAAGCATTGCTCGTGCTTAGACAATGCATTTGAATTGCTATTTCATAGAACCACATGGCCGAGAGCTATTTACAGAGAGCTATTAAAAAAACAAAATTACTCGGAACAAGCACGTAAAATACAAGTCCGGAAATTTTCTACTTAAAATGCATCTGACTAGACTTTTGTAGTAGAATGCCTGGCAGTAAGATTTTACTGCGCTGCCAATTTCGTCGTGTGCTTCCGTAGTACCGGTACAGCTATTTCCGGAGCGCCACGTGACTAGCGGAATACCAATTTGCAAAAGTAATATGACATGGTCGTGAAAAATTATATTTTACTGTTGTTACAGTCAAGTAAGTTTAACTTGCAGTTATTTGCGATCGTATGGATTTATTCCACTTTGGAGGATACTGAAATCGTGTATCTGAGTTGTAACTTGTTTGTCGCAAGCACTTTGTTGCAGTTAATTAAAGTTGAATTCAAGTGAATACTATATACGTATTTGTAGAAGCAAATATAGACAACAACGGAGAGTAAAGTCGTAGAAAAAGTAATTTTGTAAGGAAAAATTGAAACGATGTTGAAAGGTGGTCATTACACAAGCGAATATGATTGGAAATATACGACTTAACAGCTTAACGATAGCTTAGTAGAATCGAAAAGCCAATATTACCTCGCGCAGACTTATAGTTGGAGGTGGAATTGCCTTGAACTTGTTTTCTCAACTTTCGACATCGTAAGCACCTTTTGACATCTATAAATTTATTCTTGAAACATCTATGCTGTCTTTAAAATGAGCTGGAATCACAACTAGGCAATCGTTTTCAGCAGCGGAATTTTGATACTAAATGCGAGTTCTCTCAGTGCAATACATATTTTTAGCGGTCGAACATACCACTTCTTCAAAACTTACAAATGTTCTCATTAAGTATGGTTCTTGACTACTGCTTCTTGCTTGATTTACAAATTTGAGTCCAGTTTCACAAAAGATCTGCAACGCAATCACGGTATTTCAAATCAAATCGAAAATCGAGTATCCGGAAGCCACGATTTAAACAAAGTGCCCAACTCACAATGTAGCGTTGACGCGCGGGTGCGTTGACAGATAATGTAGAAACAAAACGTTCATAATGCTGCCACACAAAATACAAAATCAGCCGGTGAATCAACTTTAAGGCTTAGTACGCTGCTCGAGTTAAATTTTCGCTCCCATACAAAATTCTCTCCAAAAATTTAGCTGAGCTAAATTTAAGCGAACCCATTTAGCTGCTCGAGCTAAATAATCAAACTTTTGTTTCGGATTGTACTTCATGTATGTATCTGTCACAATTTAGCGTGCCCATTTAAAGGGCGGCATATTTTCTCAAACTAAATTTTGACAGATCGTTGTATTCGGTTGCGTTTTTGTATTGCGGGAAATTGTCTGTATGGGCAGCTGTAGTTTGTCACAAAATCAATCGAAATAATTTTCGGCTACACTTCAAATTTAGGAGGCGGCGCGGTTATAAGTCTAATAGAATTGGGTAAAGAAAATGAGAATTCATGGAATCTTTTGTTATTTTCCATTGGAACAGAAAAAACTTTTTTTTTAGATTCAGAGCAGTTTTTCTGCTCTCGAAATCAGCTGGCTGTCAAATTTCATGTTTCATTGGTCGCAAAAAAAAAGTCTGTAAAAAACAGAGAAAATTTTACATTTGGCCGCTGCAATGGATATCAACATAAATTGAGTAGGTATTTATAAACACAAATTTGAGAACAGCTGCCATTTAAAACATGCACCACTAGATATGCAAAGGAAGGAAAATCTCATTTTATGCTCCATTGGGCACGAAAAATCTGAAATCTGAGAGCAAAATTTGAAAATTCCAATGAAAAACGACATGTGCCTTATATATGTATTAAGGTAGTTTTTTGCTTTGATATATTGTTATTCGTGCATTACAAATTACAGCTGCAAGAAAAAGGGAGCGGACTGGAAATTTGAACTCTGCGCTGAATTTGTTTTTTTTAGCATTCCCTTTTACAAATTTCTTGCTCGCACGCTTTGACATTTAAAATCGTTTTGATAAACCGCGTTAAATCGCGCCGACGCACGAACAAGTTTAGCGCCGAATTGTAATATGAGCATAAAGGTAAAATAGAAGATGATAGGCCCCAAAAATTAAGTTTGAAACGAAAAAGTTTGTAAATCATCGTACGAAATGAGTTATGTTCTACAGCTCAAAGCCTTTGCGAGCGATGTCACCCTCTCAAAAAAATAAAATAAAAAAATGCATCAAGCTTTTGTCGAACCTTTATTTCCAATCGTTTTTTATAAATGTCATTTCAAAAAGGCTTACTGTCAAAAGTTTTCGTAAACTATAACAAAAAACGTCAGAACTACTTAATTCGAGTACATCTGCAAAGATCGGCAATCGAAATTGAAACGTCAACAGAATGCAATGTTTACTCTCTCTTATTGACAATCTGCTTCAGACATTTTTAGATTGCTCGCGCCCAATAACGCTGTCACATATTTGTTAACAATTTATCAATCATGTGTCAATTGGACATGTTAGCATGCCCAATGTAAGAAACGTACCAGATGAATACGTCACAATATCCCGCACTAATGGGAATTTATTCTCATTTGATTAAGGCGCCACATTGAATGAGTCGTAGCCTGCATATTATTATGTGTATCGTTACTTTCCATCCACACTATATTTACACAAGGGATGATTTATTAATATTTTGTTACCCCCCAACAATTTGCTCCTTTCATTTACAGGACTTATAACAACTACCTCCGTCACTCATGCCTCTCCAGCTGGTGTATATGCTCATACGGCGAATCGCAACTGGGAGAACGATGCGGAAATTCGCAACGATGGCGAGGATCCCGAACAATGCGAGGACATCGCACACCAATTGATATACGGCCCAGTTGGGCGCAATTTAAATGTAATCTTGGGCGGGGGAAGGGAGCAATTTCTACCCAAATGGCAGAAGGACATCTTGGGTGGTGAAGGGAAACGCCAGGACAATCAGAATTTAATTGACAAATGGAAGAGCATCCATATTGGTGCAGCAGCATTTGTACAGACCAAAGAGGAATTATCTGCTGTATGTGGTGCTTTTTATATCGTCCTCCATTTTGAACTTTACCTTTTACAACTCATCTTTTCTTGTATAATATTGCATATAGGTGCCTAAGGACGTTGAATTTATGATGGGACTCTTTGCCACGTCGCACATGCCCTTCCATGTGGATGCTGACAATAAGACCATTCCCAGTCTTGCTGAGATGGTGGCCAAGGCATTGGATGTACTCAAGGCTCAGAATCGGGGTTATTTTTTGTTCGTTGAAGGCGGTCGCATCGACCATGCCCACCATGACACAGAGGCTATGCGGGCCTTGGACGAGACTATGGAATTTCACAAAGCGATTGCGTTGGCTCGCGAGCGCACCAGTGAGTCGGACACCCTGATTGTGGTTACGTCGGATCATTCGCACACAATGTCTGTGGCTGGGTATTCGAGTCGAAAGAATGACATCTTTGGCATTGCCAATGGCCAGGTTGGCAACGACGAGTTTCCCTATGCCACGCTCAGCTATGCGAACGGTCCCGGTTTCGACAGCAACATGGCGCAAGGTCGTCGACGAAATCTCCTGCAGACTAATATGAGGGACAAGGTAAGAAAGCAGAATCACATCATACCAGTCCAAAGGTGAAGGTTTCCTTTTCAGAATTTCAGATTCCCTGCCACGGTACCACTGGACTCTGAGACACATGGGGGCGATGATGTTGGTGTCTTTGCAAGCGGACCACAAGCACATCTATTCACAGGAGTCTACGAGCAAAATTACATTCCACATGCGATGGCCTATGTCGCCTGCCTCGGGGACAAAAGGACCGCATGTACAAATTAGCAAAAGGAGGCAACGTCGTCATCGTCGTCCTCGTTAAGCAGCATTACCATATAATTTATTTATTTTTGCGTGTATTTTCATTTGTTACCATTTCACATCATTCACAATGATATATTCCACTCACTCACAGTCACAATCAATTTAAGTAAGACACAAATACATTTAGAAGGACTATCTTTTACGAAGGACCAGAGCCTGTGGTGTTTCCTTTTTCATTCACTGGGCGCAGTCTATACACAGCAGGACGAACGCCAATAATGCTAATGCCTTTGCCTTCCAGTGAATGGTTCTTTATGTGTTTTACCAGTGGGGTGTGTATTGGATGTCTACTGTTCGATATCGTCTCGTTGCCAAGGTTGCATCCCTCTGAATGGGATTTCAGGCAACAAAATCAATGAAAGTGTCAACTTAAATTAATTAATTGCACGAAAACAAACTGGAGTTGTGGTGGTGGTGGTGGACGGAGGATACCCGGGTCGACTTGATGGTTGCGATGTTTGAACAGAATTAGGGAGGGGAAAAGGATTTGACAAAGAGTTTAGCTGGGGTTCCTATATTTGGTTATTTTTCTCTGCAGATGTTGTCGTAAATCTATTAGAGAGGTTATGATGAGCTGGTGCGGGTGCGGTATGTTACGATTGGAAAGGTGTGCCAAGGGACAAGGGAGTTGCTTGATGTGGGCGGGCAGGAGCGGTTACATAAATTTATTCATCAAGCATTGGAGCATATGACGAAGAATGACTGCTACAGCCAGTGTTGCCATAAACATATTTTTTACAAATCTGCAATGCAAAAATTTGTTTTATTTATGTAACAATAACAAAAAAAAAAAAAAACTGGATACGAAAATGTCAGCATACAGCGAAATCAAGTGTGCAACAAACGTCAAAATTTGTAAAAAAGAACAAAATATATTATTGTGGATGCAGGCAGATAAAATCTGAAGCGCAGATTTTTGATTTTTAAAAGTCTGCAGCTAGGTTGAAAATCTCCAAAATGCAGACAAATCTGTACTTACGGCAACGCTGGCTACAGCAGTAGTGCGTATTCGGCTTCGAATATGAATTATTGAGCATTGTCGGTTTCGATGGGTTTCTGGGTGATGGGGATTTTCGTTAATAAATATCCACAAACCAACAAGTTGTTTTCTTCTGGAGGGAGGAACTTTTCGGTTCCCTAGGCAATCAGCAAAATCCATATAAATTCAATTCGATTTGCGATAAACATAGGGATTTGTTAGCCACAATACTTGCTTATTTATTTACGTGGGGCTACATTTAAGGGTGGACCTGGTCATAAACTAAGTATGAAATGAACCGACTGCTTTCCTACGTCTTCCCGATTACCCCTGCATTTATTTATTTTTTTTTTTTTTTTTTTCAATAATACCCTGTCCCAGTATTAGTATGTCCTTGGGATGGTTTTTCCCTCGGAACATTTTACTTTTATCCAATTTTTCCCTTCCGAGTCTAGTAAAAATCCCCACTTCAATAGCTCTATGAACAAGAAATTACAAGAAATTATGTTGTACTAAAAAAGGGCAAAAAAACAATGGAAATACCAAATACCGGCTGCCGTAAGAAGGAGACAATCAAAATGAGGCATTACTCGCACGTGTTTTCTCTTTTTGTTGTAGAATTGTTACATAACAAGAAACTAAGATCGGCTTGTTTTGTGAACACTGAATAAGATAGTAGAAATATGAACTTCTGCTACGTTTCCACCGGAGAAAGAGAAAGAGAGAGAGAGAGAGAGAGAGAGAGAGAGAGAGAGAGAGAGAGAGAGAGAGAGAGAGAGAGAGAGAGAGAGAGAGAGACAGAGAGACAGAGAGAGAGAGAGACAGATTTGAAATCTCATTTTCCATTTCTGTCAAATGACTGTACATGAAAACCTGGTTGATAATAGAGATTTATTTCTAATTTCCCTTTTCATGAGATACTTTTGTATGATAAATCCCGAGATTTATGCGGGATTTGCGGAAAATATGCATTAGGTTAAAATTGAAGTACATATACTATTTTATTTTTGTAAGTTAACCGAATTTCCCAGAAAATTGTACTTTTTCCCTTTTTCCCCACGAGAAGGTTTCTATTCATCGAAATTCCCAAGGAGAGGTTCATTTCCCACGAGTTATAAATGCTGCCGCCTTACTCCCGCTCTCAATTGAACTGCTGTCAAGTCTGAGCTGTGAAAGTGTGAATCCGTGTGAAGCAGCAAACAAAAAAAAAAAAAAAAATTCTCAATGGCTGACACGTAGGTACGATAACTTTGGAGCCAAAAATTTATAACGCCTTTAGTAGAGGGGTTAAAAACAAGCATTTTTACTATGAGAGGGGGTCTATCTCGCACCGTTTGGGCGGGTAATTCAAGAAATTGAATCTAGAAAAACTAGAATACGTAAATCTATCTAGATTTCAGTGTTTGATTAAGAATTACTAGGGGCAGTAAATACTAAAAACAAATTTAGTGTCTTTGTTCATAATTTAAAAAAAAAATCAGCATTAAACATTTTTTGAAAATTGTTTTTCCTAAATTTCAAGTTTGAAAGTATTTTTTAAAAAAAACTATTAACAGCAATAACTTGGTTTGAAAATAATTTGAAGGTAACATTGTAAGTGTTGTAGTTGTTTTTATAATAAACTAGCTGACCCGACGAACTTTGTTCCGCCCAGATTCCAAAATAATGAAAATAATAATTCCGAGCATGCACAATGCACATGCTACTCAATTTCTTTTGTATAAGTCAGCCTTTCGCTTTTTCACTAAAGTCCTTTAAATAAATTTCACAATTTACATAAATTCTTACGTCACCCACAACTCAGCATTAGCTGTTACGGCAATAAACTTGAGCTCAATCGATTCGGTGGCTTTCAAAATATAAGATTTTTTTTTTTTTTTGGGTGGTGCCACGCCCCTTCCAATATTGACCAATCTTCACCGGTATACTCCTGGGCTAATTCGTAAGATTGTGTGTAAATTTGAACTCAATCGATGGTGGCTTTTGAAATAAAATATTTTTTTTTATGGGCGGTACCACGCCCCTCTGTCCAATTTTGACCAATCTTCACAGGTATACTCCTGGGCCAATACCTAAGATTGTGTGTAAATTTGAACTCAATCGAAGATGGCTTTTGAAATAAAGTATTTTTTTTGTATGGGCGGTACCAAGCCCCTTTTTCCAATTTTGACCAATCTTCACAGGTATACTCCTACACCAATACCTAAGATTGTGTCTAAATTTGAGCTCAATCGATTTGGTGGCTTTCGAAATATAAGGCGGTCCTTTGTCCAAAATTGGTCGTATCAACTCAGAAACCTTCGCGGACTCATGCACAACAACTTTGCTAAGGATCATCACATGATCAAATGCATAGTTTAGGATTCCATAAAGGACATACAAACAGACATCGACAGACAGCCTCAACGAGTTTAAAAAGAAAACTAGAGCAGCCAAACGAGTGTCCTGGGAAAACTACTGCTCTGACATAGAATCCACCACAGAAGCGGCAAGACTTCGGAAAGTTCTTGCCAAAACTCCCTCTCATATAGGGCACCTCTGTAAGGAGGATAATTGTTGGACAGCTAGTAGTCAGGAGACTCTTGACCTGCTCCTCAGAACACACTTTCCGGGATGCACAATCCCAGGAAGGCTGCTACACAGTTCTGATGGCAACCTCTCCTCATTTCCGGTTGAGGAACTGGCTACCATAAATGACTGCACTAGCACAAACAGAATAACATGGGCTCTTCAATCCTTCCAACCGTACAAGTCGGCGGGACCGGACGGAATTATACCTGCCATGCTACAAAGAAGCAGGTAAAGGACCGTCCCATGGCTGCAGGCAATCTTTCGTGGTTGCCTGACACTCCTGACTTGTTCCTGACTGCTGGAAAGAGGTGAGGGTGGTCTTTATTCCCAAAGCAGGGAAACCCAGTCACTCCACACCCAAGGATTACAGACCAATTAGCCTCTCATCTTTTATTTTGAAAACACTAGAAAGGTTATTGGACCTGCACCTTAGGAACACTCTCGAAACAAGCGGTACTCTGTGTAGTGCACAACACGCATATGTCAAAGGTAGATCCGTGGAAACAGCGCTGCATGAAGTAACGAAAACAATCGAGAAATCCCTAGGAAACAAGGAATTTACGTTGGCGGCCTTTCTGGACATAGAAGGTGCATTCAACAACATGAACACAAGAACCATTATATCCTCACTTGAGGAATCAGGTTCAACACAGTTTCTGACAAACTGGGTTAAGACTATGCTTAACAGCAGAGTTATTAACAGCAGCCTAGGGGACTGTGCGATTAAGAAAAGTACTAATCGTGGAACACCACAAGGGGGAGTCTTATCTCCTCTACTGTGGAACATCTCGATTAACAAAATACTTACATCCCTTGTCAACAGAGGTATCAAGATAGTCGCCTACGCGGATGATATAGTAGTACTAATAACAGGAAAATACCTTTCCACCATTAGAGATATTATGGAATCTGCGTTAACAGAACTATCCAAATGGACGGAACACAACGGTCTTGCGGTTAATCCGGAAAAGACCGAACTAATTCTGTTCACCAGGAGATATAAGGTACCAAAATGGGACCCACCGAAGCTTAAAGGTGTCCGACTTAATCTTTCGACCGAGGCCAAGTACCTGGGCGTGATATTCACCTCCAAACTTAACTGGAAACGGAATACTGAAGAAAGAATGAAGAAAGGACTTAATGCCTTTTATGCATGCAGGAAAACCTTTGGGAAAAACTGGGGCTTGCAACCGAACATTGTGCACTGGATGTACACCGCGATTGTGAGACCCATTCTTACCTACGGCTCAGTTGTTTGGTGGGAGGCGGTTAAAACCAAATCCCATCTTAAGAACCTGAACAAGGTGCAGAGAATGCTTGCTTGGGAATAACAGGCGCAATTAAATCCACACCACAATTAGGTCTGGAAACACTATTGAACCTGCAACCCATTGAGCTATTCACTAAGAACGTGGCAGCCAAAGCCGCTCTCAGATTAAGAGAGAACAAAACTTGGAAGCCTGGTTACTACGGACACTCAAGCATACTTGAAATCTTCGATCGGAAGGGACTCACGTCACTCACCGATTACGAGAAACCCAGATATGACTTCGAGAAAAATTTTAGAATCACTATACCCAAAAGGCAGGACCGGAAATCACCCAGTACCATCATTAAAGGTATAGCCGTCTACACGGATGGTTCAAAAACAGAAAATAGAACAGGAGCCGGCATATTCTCAGAAAGGCTTGCTATTAGCCAGTCGTTCCGACTGACTGATCACTGCAGTGTCTTCCAAGCTGAGATATATGCGGTTAAAAAAGCAGCACAGACTATCTTATCGATGGGACTACCAGCAATGGAAATAACCATCTGTGTGGACAGTCAAGCAGCACTTAAATCTATCGGCTCCAATCTTATCAATGCGAAATGTGTCACAGATTGCCTCGTGGCGCTCAGGGCTATACGTCATCACTCAATTCTACTCTGCTGGGTTCCGGGACACGTTGGGGTGGAAGGGAACGAAAAGGCGGACGAATTGGCCAGATACGGCTCTGATATGGACCCTCAACTTGCGGACGGAAAAGTGCTACCGCCTTTCAACACTGCTAAGACTTTTATTGAAGATGTCACCACACAACTGGCTAAGGAACAATGGAGCAACACCACCGGTTGCGTCATAACCCGAAGTCTGTGGCCTGTGGTTGACACATCAAAGCTCCTAATCTCCCTTAATAGAAGCCAAATCCGGATGCTCGTCGGGGTTTTAACCGGACACTGTCTCATAGGAAACATGGCTAAAAGGCTGGGACTTTTTGCAAATGAGAGACGAGGAGGAAATAGAGTCCGTGGAACACCTTCTATGCCACTGCCCAGTTTTACAAGAACGCCGCTCATCCTGTATGGGAACTAGGTTCTTCGAAAGTTTGGACGACTTGGCAAGGGTACCTCTATCAGACATAAAACTATTCCTCAACAGAACGAAGTGGTTTTGTTAGCCACATGTCCTTACATGTACAAACAGGGTACTCACAATGGGCTTTCATGGCTTCTGGGTGAAATTTGCATCGGTTGCAAAACTGCCCTCCCAACCTAACCTAACTAACCTACAAACAGACATTCATTTTTATATAAGAGATTTGTTTATATTTTAAGTTTTTTTTTTTTTTTTTCCTTAAATTACCCCTCCATCCGAAACGGAGCGAGATAGACCCCCACTCCAATGCTTATATTTAACCCCTCTATAAAAACCGTTATAATTTTTTGGCGCCAAAGTTATTGTACTCTCCTCAATAACGGAAAATAACAAAAAAAAAAAAACAATTAAATTTAATAAACAATTTGAAATAATTGACATAATTAATAAAATTCTATTTGAAAACAATTGATTCAACCGAGAATATGGATAATGCTAATTTGTAGTAAAAGAAAGAACGAAACTCAAAATGCAAATAGCAAAATTGCAAATAAATATGTTTACTAATTTTTTTACCCTGATATTTATCACACATTTAAATTTCACTGCTTACATTTTTATTCATTCCTACGAATTCGCATCATCCTTAAAATGATGACTGCACATTTCCCATTGTTTCTACCCACAATTTATTTTCTAGGAAGCTGATTCTTTTTTGGGTAATTTTCCATCCACTTTTTTAAGCTAAAGTAGAGGTTGAGTTTTGTTCAAGAAAGCATGTGCCCCCTTTGATTAACATGGCATAAATACTGTCAAACTGGGCAACATTCAGGGCAAAATTTAGCTTGTGGGCAATCCCTCTTTTTTGGCTGCAGCTATCAGTCTATATAATACCTAGTTTATGGACCTGGTCCTCAACCAATAGGTAAGCATCTCCAGTAAGTGGGATCTTTGATTAAATGCCTCCAGTAGTGCACTGAGTACCCCTCAAACTTGCGGGCGCAACCTAAGGCTAGGTCTTCCTCTACTGCGTTGTCCCTTTGGGTTGGAATCGAAGACTCTTCGGACCGGAGCGTAGGTGTCCATGTCCCGCACATCTTAATAAATATTAAATATCCTCCTCCAAAAAATTACTTATTAGATTAGATTAAATTACTTGCAGATTTGTACGTTCGAAGCCACCAAGGAAATAGGGTAGCAGTAGCTATGCCCTGTACCTCTTGTGACCACCAAGTTGTCTTTTACCCTCTTAGATTGCTGCCCATCTCTGATTTAGTATTGTAATCGCAGGCATCTTTCCATTGTCCATGGCTATCGGTGTCTCTTCTTTTCCATAGGTCTTAAAGCTATACCGCTCTAAACTCTATTCCATGGGTACCACCTGTTTTTTTCTCCTAACTTTACATGTGTGGAAAAAAAAAACACTTGTTCGTGGTCATCATATGGTTAGATTTAATTCAAGCGCCTCCTCCATGATATACGTTACGTCTTTCTTTTCCATAACTTAAGGATACACGAATTTGTTGGCCTTTGAGAGTTAGGGATATACGTAATACGTATAGGGAATAAATATCATATTTTACCATGTCTGCTTAAGAAGCAATAAATCGTCATAGTTTACGTCTTATCCTAAAAGCAGTTAACGGATAAGTTTTTACGACAAATCGCTTTCCCCTTCATTGGGCAGATGGAGATGAACAAGCCAACATGGAGTAGGTTTTATTTAAGGATCCTTGTACCATGAAATGGATTAATGAAATGGAGTTCATAATTCAAATCCTATTACAAGTACACGCGTGTGTGGGTTAACTTCCTTTATGGCGTTGTTTTGTTACAAAGCTTACGTACCTTACGACTCGTTAATTTGGCATTTTTATTGGCAAAACGATTTTCTTGAAATCCAGCAGACGCAAACTTGTTATCTAATGGCAAACTCTAAATTAATTTGTACAAATCTACATTTAAAACAAGATACATAATTCAAATGCCGAACATTTGCGTACATATAGGTGCACAATAATCCGTATACCATCTCTACGTTCCGGATCCAACACACTGAATCGAATTTATTTATTCAGTGAATAGTTTTTGCAGTTATCGCATAAATTCTGTAGGTAATAACGGCGGCAGTGCATGCGGGGACTTTAGCCAGAGATACTATTATGTGTAGCTAAATATTCCAAAAATCGTTTTCGTATATTGGAGATACATAAATGTGTGTGCACTGTGTATACAGGAAGAGCAATTTTGAGACTTTGCCAAGAAATATTTGTTTTCATCGATATCAAATACGACAAATTTTGTGACTTTCCGTAACATTGAACGATGTGGCTGTGATTTACGAGCCAGAGAATTTGGGTTGCTGGCGGGCGGCAGCAGCGGTACATGCAAATTGTAAATTCAGACCGAACCGGCAAATAGAGATTAATTGTATATCGAATTTATGGAATGTGATTAATTTTGCTGAGTATTTGCCAAAGTAAATAAGTCTAAGCGGCGGCGCATGTAAATGTCACTAAATTTGTTGCGACTTGCAATGTATGCAAAATTGTGCCATTGGTGTGAAAATATTAATGTTTTTGTCATAAGTTGTATGAGTTGGGGAGCACTTAAAATGTTTGCGGGTAAAACGGCATCAGTCGGTGGGAGTGGATGTGTCGACATTGGATTTCGAAGTACACCGGCACATTCTACTGTTTGAGTGAATAATTGGAAGCTTTCGCATGAGTCGAACAATCTGTTTCCACTATTCAATCACCATTAGCTAGCGCTGGTTGCTTTGTTTGTGATGTCTGTGATGCCATCCGAATTCAAAAGTCCCACCTATGTCATTTAAGTAATAAATCTGAAATTTAAATGACGGCTTCACCATTGATTTTTGGATTATGTCGTCCAACAAAAAGTAAAGTCTTTTGGAAGTACGACATATTCAGTAGCTGGTTGGTGTTTTTTTTTTTTTTTTTTTTTCTCAAGTGTTTACCTTGTGAATTGGCAAAGCTTTTGTCCAGCGACAACCAATTTGACAGCTGACTGGTGATTGAAGGACATATCAGTTTCCCTTTTATGCGGGAGACAGACTGCTGTTATTGATACTATGGCATGAATACCATGGTATAACGAACACCAGTACCTCTGACACACAGAGTTTCTTAGTATAGACTGACAGTAGGTAGTATACTTTGAAATTTGTGTTTTCGGGAAAATAGCAAACCGGGCCAGTGATGGGACTTCTAGCACTTAAGTGGTATTTACAACTTTTTACATTTTCGGAAATGTTTGAGTTTGAGTTTGACAACTGGTGGAGTATTTTTTACGTTTTCGTGAAGTTTGGAGTGAATCTATTTTGGTAAATTATTTATGTATAAACTAGCTGACCCGGCGGACTTCGTTCCGCCCAAACTCATTTATGTAGGTAATGAAATTAATAATTCCCAGCTTTCGCTTTATTTTGCTTCATATATTTCGGTCAATTCAAATTTTTAATTCAAAAGTTATATTAAAATTTAATAAATAAATAAAATCAAATACTTGTCGGCCAACCTACCGCTTTTTCACTGAAGTGATTTATGATACACAACATTTTTTGTTCTATTTCTATTATCGGGTGCGTAAACTTACAAAGCGAGAGCTTCGCCGACACGTGAAATTCAAAGTGGGATAGTTGGTGGCTCCGTTTTCATCCATCACGGAGTCGACTGATTTGTATGAATGCAACTCACCAGCGATTTGGTTTTGAATGGCGAAATTCAAATGATCGACGTTCTTGTTGTTCGCAGCCAAAATCACTCTTACACTCAGCCAATCATGGTCAATATAATTCTGAGCGATATTCGGGAAAACATTCATGATTAGTTCTTCCGGTGTCGTTGTAAAGTTGCAAAAATGTTGTGGAAACTCAATCAGGTCGGTGATTAAGTTTGCTGGAATCACACCATCGCCCATTGCCAACAATCTGCAGCGGACTGGTTTGTTGTCAAATGCAATTTCTTGACGTATCGCCATAAAGTAGACGCTTCAGGCAAGCATTCAATTCATCTGCCGGAGTTGATCTCGAAATGACAGGCAGCGTTTGACGAAAATCGCCTGATGGCAAGATCATTGCTCCACCGAAAGGTCGGTTACCATTACGTAAACGATTCAGGGCCTCCAATGCGCGTTTGTAAGCCATTGTGCATTCGTCCCATATGATAAATTGCTGCAGTACTTTCGCCATCGCAGTGTTCTTTGAAATGTTGCATGTAGATTCTTCATCCACTTGCAATATCAATGCAGAATGAGCTGTACGACCGCCTTCTAACAAAGTAGCCGCTATCCCAGAAGAGACTAGGGCCAAAGCGATCTCAGATCTCGAACGAATTGTAGCCAAAATCAGTGAAATCAGGAATGTATTTCCAGTTCCACCGGGCGCATCAAGGAAGAAAATTCCGCCATTTTCGTTATCGACTGCTTGCATCAATTCATCGTACACTTTCTTTTGTTCTTGATTCAACATTGGCACATTTGTTTGAACAACTTACCTCAATGCGATTCGATCGAAGTCCATTTCTCGCTCCAGTTCTCGATTAAGTGCATTAAACGATTTGGCTGTGGCATCCCCAATTTGTACAACAAATTGCCACTCATGAGCAGACACATATCCTCGATCAAAATCAAAGCTTTGTTGCGCATTTCATCTGACATCTCCAGTTCATTATCCGATGTCACAGTGCGAATTCGATGCAAAAATCGTCGGCCATATCATCTCTGTATAATCAAAGTATCTACTTCATTTCAAAAAGTTATTTAATGTAACATAGTAGACATAATTTATAAGAACAAACTTGATTATTAAATTACTTTGTTCCCTACTTGTGAGTATTCTCTTAGCTCTATAGTCGCATTTGTACGAGCATTAAAGTGCGCGGTAAGTATTTCCTAAGCTCTTCAGCCGATGTTGAGTTAGCTATAATACCGATGTTAAGATACGTCCTTCTTGGAGCAAGACTAACCCAGACTGTTTTTATTTACAAAATTTGCTACCTTATCTAGGTGCTCTAACGATTAGCTTATGATCTACTTCAAATTGTACTTATGACCTGCTTAAATCTATTGCCTATTTCAAATCAATGTTGTCAAGTGTCTTGTACCCTTGTCCCTTGTCAATATTGATTCATAATTTTTATTAGTAATGTGCCATGTGATATGCACACGACTCATGTGCAATATGATCAAATGATCATCAACGAAAACAAAGAAAAGAAAAAAGACGATGACACCATGTGTTCGAATTGCTTATATTCTTATGCGCACTTTGTTATTTGTTATCGCTGATCAATTGCTTGCACGTGTTCGTTTGCATATCGCCATGTGCACATGCGTTGTTATTGGCATGTGCATTGTGCATACACAACAACAATGATAGCAGAATGACAGCTAATGACCCTTTTTTCCAGTACTCCTGCTCCATTCTCATTCTACGGTCTATTGAGTTGAACTTTTGTTTATTCAATGAATGTAAACAAAAAAGTATTTGTGCAGTTAAAAACAGCTTGTTTTTTTTATTGCCGCTTTTGTTAATTATTTGTAAAAAAAAAAGAGAAACAATTGAATTGGATAAAATAATGAAAGAAAATGGGAAACAAGCAATATACAATTTAAACAATGACGTTTTTAAAATTCAAGTGGGATTCTGAGAAACGGGCAAAGCGGGATTAAACGGGATCTTAAAAAGCGGGAAAATATTAGATCGGGATTTAGAAAAAGCGGGATTTTCAGAGGCAGTAGGTATATAACAAAAAAATCGGGAAGACGGTGTTTTGAAACTTCTTAAGCCGGATTAAGAAAAAAAACATTATTTTAAAAAGCGGGATGCCGATACGCTCCCAGATTTTGACAACTAGATATCATTGGTAACTTTGACAGCTGCTGAGAAATAGCAAACGAAAATAGTATCAGTGCTAACTGGTCACCCCACCCTATCGCAATGCATTTTTGTGACTGAAATAATCACTACATAGTACAAAACAAATTCGCTTTCTCTGTCCCTATGTCCCTATGTCCCTATGTATGCTTAAATCTTTAAAACTACGCAATGGATTTTGATGCGGTTTTTTTTAGTAGATAGAGTGATTGAAGAGGAAGGTTTATATGTATTATAACATCCATTAAATAGTGGAAAAATACTGTTATTTTTGATGTTTCTAATGTGATGTTGTAAATAATTATTAATTACATTGCTTACATTGCAAACGCAGGCTGAACCCTACGTGCGAAGCCGGGCGGGTCGCTAGTAAATTGTATAAACAGGTTCATATGTGAACCAGTATAATGTTCTCACAAGTGTGCCTCATTTTCGGCACGAATGTAAGGGGACCAAGCTTACAAGCTTCATCAGAACAGCTATAGAGTTTTGTTTGCGACAGGTGTGGCAGTGGAAAAAACTTTCTACATACTAAGTTTGGAATCCATGGTCCACAATCCAAACCACTTCATTACCTGCACTTATTATATATTCCGATGACCTACACAAGGCCTGATGTTTTTTTGTTTTCTTTTTTCGTGTGACAGGTAATGATTCATTTACGCCGGCCATAGCTTTTTTGCATCCGATGAAAATATTTCAAAACCAATCTAAATTCGCGCATAAATTTATTTATTTCATTGTACACGCCATTAAGCCATTGCGGCCAAAATTAAATAAACCGGAAAATTTTATTAATTTTCAGTTTGATTTATGCATATATTTTCTGTCGGTAGGTATAACAGCATGAAATAGATTTTTCCTGTCCGACATCAATATTAAGGTACGCATAGCAAATACCCCACTTAAACCAAACCCCACCCCACCTATTGGCTTTACATTTTGACGTATTGACTTGGCCCCGAAGAAGAGGAATACTAAGGGTATTAGAAAGTAATTTCTCAATATGGTTCTGAATGGCCCGAGGACAAGAAAATACGAACAAAGTGCATGTAAAAGAGAAGATGTCCTAGGAGACCACTTAACGAAAAAGTACCCACCTATGTACTGGTCTTAAAGCATGTTTTGCTGTAGGAACTTCTCGAATTATTCCTAATATTGTCCCTTTGCCGTGTATTAATATGTAAAATTCTTGGGTTTTTCTTTTTTCCCTATGTTGACTGGTTTTCCCGGTGCAATACGCATGCTCGAACCGTATATGTATGTCATGCTTGATAGAAGTTTCCAATTCGAATTTCATATTTGCATATCTATTCAGAAGTTGTGAAGCAATATAACAGGGATTATAAAAATACTCGCATCCATGTTCGAATTATTGTACAATCGGATGAATTATGAAGTCATCTGATATTTGAATTTAAATGGCAATCTGCTGCGGAGCACGTGTTTTGACTCTCTTTTTTTTTTTTTTGTTTGTGAAGGTCTGAGATGTCCCTTATTTACAGGCAATACGATTTTGATATAGAAATAGACGAATTAAATGGATTATTTTATTATAGATGCTTGGCATCAGCTGGGTGCTGGACCTAAGATTTATGTCCCAGAGGGCGTTTATTTATTGAAATTTTTTTAATAGTTGAACATTGTTTTTTATTGCACGAATAAATAAAGTGCACGACTGGGTCGCACGAAATTTTCTCGTTTATCAAAAGTTTGGAATGTAGGTAAAAAGTTCAGGAGCAACCGTAGGTAAAATCAAAATGTAAGAAGTTAGTGTTCACTTTTAGGTTATTCATTCGAAATGGCAGTAGGTACATAGGTATCAAATAACGATGAGAGTTTTTATAAGTTTTAGCTCTCAATTACAGAAAATGTTCGCAAGTTCTGTCAAGACTAACTAAATTTTGCGTTGCTGTTATTGCATTTTTAATGGAAGTGCGGTATTGAGTCCAAAAAGAATATATAAACACAGATTGGCTTTTAGTCATTTTTGAAAAATAATTAAAACACTGTTTTACTATAATTTTTTTGAAAACTAAGTAGGGTATCTTATTAAGAATACTTGTATTATATTTAATATGTAATTTGATTAAAACCGGTAGAGCGGTTTTTTTAAAATTACGCAAAACAAAAGAGTACGAAATTTTGCTATGTTTAGTTTGAAAAATACTATTGCTTATTAAAAACTGAGTAAAAGATATTGTTCAAGATGCAAGCATTTTACTTGGTTTTTAGAGTTTATTCCAATCGAAAATTAGATTTTCGAGATATGCGAATTTTTTTAAATCAGCGTTTGCGATGATTCGACTTGAAAATTAAGGACACAATATAATTTTGCAAACATCAATTTTACTCTCAGTATTCATTTTGGTAAACTAAATTTTTGAAAAGTCCATTGTATGTACATACGATAATATAGAGAAAAACTGAGTTTTCTATTAAGTTAGAAATGACCATATTACCGTAGAGATTAATTGTTGATGATATGGACTGTTTCTGAGATGTATGTCCAAATTTCAAAAGTATCGTTATTCGATTTCTTTAGCAAAAAACTGAGTATACATTCATATTAACCTCACCTACTTAAGCTCAAATTTAAATTTTGGTTGGAATCGTTAGAGCCGTTTTCGAATAAATCAAACTGGTATGAACATTTTATATGGGAAGTACCATTAATACTGAGGTTACCGTAAAAACGTCCAGGAACTGTAGACTCCCAAACTCCAAATCAGAAGTTTGAACCAAATCTAGGGAGCCGTTTAGGCTGCAGGACTCGGGACATACGGACAGACAGACGGACAGAATTTTGCGACCTACTTCTTTGAGTTCCTCTTTCACCGTTATGTCAGAATTGATTAACATCTCGAGTTCGACATTTTGTACGAAAGCAATCACCCCTATTACAGAATCCGATGAATGGTCTGCGGATGGCTTTCGACATCTTTTTTCAGTTTTTGCTATTATAGAATCCGCTGTAAAAAATGAACAGATGTCGGTTACGTAGTTTGGTTTTGTTTAGATTATGAAATACGCAGACCATCCGAACTCCATATAACTTTGAACGTTTTAAATCCGCACCAAAATCATTGCGGATGCAACATAAACAACAAATGAAAAGCACCAAAAAGTACGTCAATTCACATACATTTAAGTTTTTGAATAAAGTTTTTAGTTTTATGCAGAGTGCAATTTGAGAAGGTGGGTGAGACAATGAAGAGAAAGCCGGTTGTTGTGAAAATTGTGAAATTTGAATAAAAAAACGCCGGGTTTATTGAATTATTTGAATTCTTTGGGTTTGTTCCCGTTTAAAGAAGTCCGAAATGGAAAAAAGGAAGTTTAAAAAAAAAGTGTATATAATGAACTAAAATAAATTGATTGATTCTTTAAATTTCGATATATTTGGTTAGACTTTATAAGTCAATAAAATAATTTAACCAACAACAAGCGATCGCTTTACGCGACGGGTGGTACAGCCAGCGAAGAGCAATTTTTTGGTCCACTGGAAGAAGATTGGTTAGTTTAAGAGATGCTGTTCATGGCGTTCTCAAACGTTAGATTTCGGAATCGCAAAAAAGAAAAGCAAACGCGAAGCAACAACAATAAATACCTCTGACTCTTCTGCACCCGCCTGTTCTGGAGATGTGTTAAACGAACATGAAACTATTGAAATGGACATTTTGGATGGATTCGATGCCGAAAATGAAAACCCGAGAATTGTCCCATCACCCGTTCCTCCACAAAACTAAATGAAAGGAAATTGAATCCATTATTTTTCTATTTCTTATTTCGTTTAAAATTGTATTTACTTTAATACCCTTTTGCTGTATTTTGTTAACAATTCTAAATTGTTTAAATTTTGTTTTTTTTGGCATTAAGGGCGGTATTTATCAAGCGCTCTTAAATCGATTATTATGTGGTATTCGATTGGGCGCTTTTTTTTGCCCTCAGAGCAGATTTTATGTTCGTTTGGTACAAAAAAAAGCAATCTTTTTCAGATTTCAGAGCACTTTTGTGAATCTAGATATTTTCTCAGATTTACCAAATAAGTGCGCTTGAGTTTGACAACTGGTGGAGGACGTTTAGTTTTCGTGAATTTGTTCTAAAGCAAAGAGAGGCATATCATCGGGTGAATCTATCTGTGTGAATTATTTATGTATAAATATTTAAAAATCAATCGGGACGCAAATTTCGAATGTTTTAATTTAAAATTTAACCAGTGAATACGAAGCTCTTAGTTTAATACTGGTTGATGAATACCGCCCTTAGTTTAATATTGGTCGATGAATACCGCCCTAAATGCCAAAAACTAACAGCATCGATAGATAGTTCGAAAATGATAAGTAAGTGTTACGGATCGGCAATGTTGTTCTTCCGACGGATTTGATAATTATATTTATCGCGGATGTGAATAGGCTGTGGATCGAGTCCACTCCCCGGGAATTGCATTTTTGCGGATTTTGTAATCGACATGAATATCTTTCTCTTACTATACGCAATCGACAAAGTTGAAAAGTAAACGTGGCTCCAAAATAGGGTCCAAAAAACCTCGATGCTGTTTAACTTTTCCATAGAATTCGGTGGAATTTCGGGCACTGAGTTTTCCTTCCCAACAAACATTATAAACAAATGAGTTCGCAATAAAAAAGCCAATAAAAATTAGTTATAAGTACGAATCATATCGCGGGGCAACTGCCTAATTTGGGAAAACTGCTACCAATGAAAACGTCACATTAACTTCTACATTAGCACCTCAGAGAAAACACAACCATGTTGGCCTTTAAGTCCGAATGCGAACGTTTCCCAAAGTGGGATGATTTTTTTTTCTGTCCCCACTCTCTCTTAAATTAATTTTCAAATTAAAGATAATGCTTTTTCATTGTGTGCCACCAGAGAGTCCTGAAATGAAATGCACCTTAATGTTAGCACGAACAGCGATGAGTTGTCCAGAAATAAGCGAACAGAAGAAAAAGAAACAGAAAATAAATCACTGCAGGAGGCAAAAAGTTTTAACGACTTTCTCGAAAGCTAACCTAGCGAAGGACATGGGGAACGCTTTGCTTCTTTTGTTTTGATTTTCTTCTGCCACTGCCATATACCTATAGCTGTGGCCCCATCTCACAAGCATCCTAAGAGGACGAAACCATTTCAAGATTAAAGTCTCCTTCACCCCAACTGAGCTTCGTTTTATAAGCACAGGATGAATGGCGCGGGTGTTACAAGGAACACCTTTAATACAAGAAAAAAAGGAAGCAAACAAACAAAAAACAGAGCACACACTAAACAGCATTCTAAAAAAGGAAAGTTTTCTTATTTAAGAGCACAACTCACCGCTGCGCCGCCACCATCTTGTTGATTTAAAAGTTACCCAAAGTCTTCCTTTGCACTGCTCTCCGCTCCCCATCATATAGATACGGACGCAGGCATTGTAATTATTGTACTAAAACTTTAGCTCTGCTCCGTTTATATCGTGGTGTATTAGCGAAACGATGTATTTCGAAAATATCCAATATAATTTATTTAGCGGCGAAGTTTTGAGTGCGTAATTAAATGTGTGCATTATTAGCCGTTGGAGTTTTCACTTTTGCAATTTTTCAAATTTCTTGCGCTGTGGCATTTGGCAAAGTGGACGGAATTTCTTTGTGACGGCGTGCCATAACAGTATTCCACAGAGTGTTTGATGAAATGTTGATTTTGACTCCTTCTTTTTGTCAAATTGACTTTGAGTTGGTTTGGTACCGGTATATAGTCTCCCCGAAGTTACTCGTATGCCTTGGTTGCTCCCGTTCGGGTAAAAGAGATAGAAACTTTTTTTCTTTTCAAAGTTATCTGCGAGCAGAAGTTGAGCCTTCTTTCATAGTCGTATACCTATAGTATTTGTATATTGTGCGATTATCCTTGAAGATTTCATCGAAAGGAAAAAATCGCATGGAGTCGAGATAAATGTATCTGCCTACCTACATTATATATAGGTGCTTGTTTAAAAGAAGAACCTAACTTAGTTGAAAAGATTCGTTTTAGGCAATCAGTTGTAATTGGAAGTATTTCTATCGAAATAACATTTTGGTTGGTTCTCGCTTTACGTAAATAGGTAAAGGAGCATTGAGTTTTAAATTATTTGCCATGGTGGATGATGTATAGGTAACGATTTAAGCTTTTAAGGGAAATACTATTCAGCAGGATGAATAAATGAAATTTAGTGTATCCTCCTCGGATATAAGTATAACTTCATATACAAGGTGGTGCAAAAGTCATGATTCAATCGGAAAATGCTACCTACTATTCGAATCGTCTGCTTTTCATGACCCCGGTCTTAATGGATATGCCTCTGACGCAATGACTCCAGAAACCCTACTGCGACAAAACTACCATGTCAACTTTCCTCATTCAACGGAATGGCTTAGGCTGGACTCTGAGCCTAGGAAAGAATGCAATCGTGCATTCACATCGTCTTTACGGCAAGACCTGGGGCTGAAAACCAAAAATTATCTATTGTGATCTATTATGATCATCTATGCAGCGATATTATTGTGGCCAAAACCCGAACACATAACGGCCCAACAAACACTGAAAAACATATATCGCTTAACATGCGTTGGTATTTTTTTTTTTTTTTTATGCGTTGGTATAAAGAGAGCAATGCTCAGCCTCCTGCCTTTACATATTTCTGTTAAGAAGGAAGCTTATCTCAATGCCCTCAGGCTCCCTGATATATCAAATCTTAAAGCAGGAAACCTCACAGGACAGTTTCGGACATGCTTCAAGATGATCCCGTGATCAAGGTATCAGGCACCATGGTTAAAAGGCTTCACTTCTCCAGAAACTTTAAGATAGTCATATCTGACAGGAATACCTGGAGAACCAACCAATTCGTAATATCATCAGGATCACAATTCTGGCACCGGTGCTTGGGTCTGTGGGCCTAGGTTCCAAAGAGCTATATCACTGGAAAAATCACAAGACATCTTTTAAGCGGAGGCACACGCCTTCGATATGTATCTAAGCTAAAGGTGCCCGCATCTACATCGTCTCAGACAGCCAAGCAGTTTTTAAGGCCCTAAGATCGTATTCGATCAGATCAAAGATGGTTTGGGAATGTTTCAACCTCCTTGAAGATCTGGTCAAAGACAACACAGTCACCGTTGCTTGGATACTAGGTCATGAGGGATTTGAGGGTAATGAACGGGCGGGTTTTCTAGCAAGAAGAGGCGCATCACGCCTGTTCACTGGTCCTGAGCCCTATTTCGCGGTACCTTCGAGTTACGTACACTCGGAATTCAGGAAATGGGAAGATGATCACCTTGCCGAATACTGGACGGAATCCAAAGGACAGAGGCAGGCGAAAAGAGTCATAAGCCAAGCTCGTAGTAAAACAAGAAAATTACCTGAGCTAAGCAAGGAAGATCTAAGGATCTTAACGGGTTATCTTACTGGTCACTGGCAACTAAGACACCATCTCAAAAAAATGAGACTCTCCGACGATGACTCCTGTTGACTCTGCGGAGAAGAGAAGAAGACAACGGAACACATACTCTGCGAATGCCCTGCTGTGGCGAGGGGCAGAGCGATCCATATGCAAGGGGCGATTTTAAGTCCTGCAGAGGAAACATGGAACCAAAAAGGGTACTGAGGTCAACACTTTAGATCTCTTATGGTCGCAGTATACAGGGCCTATTACTTACAATACAATTCACAGATGGCTCCAAAATCGGATAGGGGTCTGGTTCTGGAGAGAGAACATTAAACTTAGGTAACCATGCGTCTGTCTTCCAAGCGGAAATTTTCGCTATCCTTATGGCTATGCGCTATATTTTGACAAACAAGTTGAGGGCAAGAAGCATATGCGTATGCAGCGATAGCCAAGCTGCATTAAAAGCGCTGCTTAACTCTCTTACCTCGTCTAAACAAGTGCTCGAACTCAAGCTTTCTCTGAACTTTGTCGGAAGGCTAAATACAGTGTATCTTGTTTGGGTCCCAGGTCACGAAAGTGACGACAGTTCTTCGAAAGACGGGAAAACTAAATACAGAACAGTAAGGTATCTGTTTGGCAGTACAATGGACCAGTAGTTGTGTCTGAGTGCTCCGTCGGATAGTAACAACCTCCGACAAAGAAGAAGAAGTCTGCTTTCATAATCCTCTCATAAGTTCCTCAATAATATGTTGGGTACTTAAGGCAGCATCAACTCCATCCCCTTTCACAACGAAGCTTATGCTCCGTCACTGCATGACATGGAAGTCATTTCTTAAATACACTCTCCTAAAATGGGCGCCTACAAATTTCTCTTTATAGTACTTAAAATAGCCTTCAAAGTCCACCCCTAGACTTTTTTTTTAGCTAACAAAACACATTTCTACTGCTCATGGTTAAGCAATCCAATTTCCAGATAACGTTCATCGATTTCAAAGGAAAAAAAAAAAAAAAAAGCATTCCTCGTTTAGAGATTGATAATCAGTAATAGGGGCTTATCTCGCTTGCTTCGCAACGACTTTGGAACAAGAATCCTGTTTTTATCGTCTGTCACTAATCAGTTCAGTGTTCGGCATCGATTCCGAGAATTCCCCCACTCGCGTAGAAGTACCTTCCGCAGATTCTCTGAAAAGGTTTCATTTAACACAAAATGCCTCGCGTCAATTTACTTCCAGTAAGTTAGGTTTTCCATCTATTACAGTTAGTGGGGGATGTTTACAAAAAAAAAATTATTCCAAAATAAGAAACCCGTCTGTAAATCTTACTGCCGAACCCGCACCCTTATTAAGATTGACTTCATTGGGGAAAACATTTTCAAAAAAATGATTAAAAATTTAATTCTCTCAACCGGCAATTGTTTGTAAAGTCGTAAATCTATTAGCACAGTCTCCCCAATCTTAACTATATACCCATAAAACTCTTACGACCCGAAGCAACAAAATGCTATTTTGTTCTTATTTTATTCATAGCAACAGTCATAGTCACAGTTTCTAGCATGTATGAAATAACCATTCGTTATCCTCTCATGCAAGAGATTACGCACTGTGTATATAAATTCACCTACCGAGTACCGACCAATTTGAAAGCTAAAATAAAATTATATTTTAAAAACAATAAACCACTTGTCAATCGTAAAACACCGACAGGCACAGGACAGAACTATGCGGTGGCCATTGTAAAGATCTACAGACACTAGCAATACATGTATGTGGGCATACTAGTTCCGAAAATAAACTAACATAATTATTGCGGACCGCAGACACAATGCATTCTTTTATTTTCAATTTTATTATTATTTGCCTTCCTTCGAATAATGTCTGTATATGTATACAATATACATAAATAACGTTATATGTTTTCTTTGTTAGATAAATATAAATAGATGTAATAATTAGTATTGTAAATGTCTTTCAAAATGGTGCTTCACTTGGAAGCGCACTTTTGCAACCATTTCAAATTTGTATCCACTTGTTGTGTTGTAAAAATAATGACCAATCAGTTTTGAAAAACATGCCGTAGCTGTAATTTTTAATTATTTTTTTTTTAACAAGAAGGCTGCGCTGTTACAGACGTCCGATTCTCATTTGTTTCGATTTTTGAATGGCTGTTAAAAAGGCAAAGTTGGGAACAGTTTTGTGTTCTTGTTACGATTCTTACGAATGGAAGGTTTTGATGCATAATAAATAGGAAATAAAATTAACAGCAGTCATGGAAAACGCAAAAAAATATGCATCTCGCGTAAAGCTTACTGGAAGACCGCCGATGACGTTCAAAGGGACAGATGTAAATAATTATAAAATGGCGTCAATGTCAATGTCAAAGCACTGAAATTTGAATGTAGGTATCGATGTTTTGAAGAAAGTGGGCAAACAAAAAGAGAAAATACCGAAATCCGAAAGGTAAGTGGTTAATTTATATTTTTGTTATTTTTACTCATTCAGTCCAACATCCTAAATGTACATCTGAAATGCTATACTCGTACACGCTTAATTTTTGTTTCAAAACACCTCTTATTGCTAAAAATATGATGCAAGAATATCGGGTGATAGTGTATTTTCGAAAACGTTTTTTTAGAGGTACAGAACAACAAAATGGAATGAAAATTGTCATACAAATCATCGTAAATATTAACGACCAAAGTACACTGAATCAGTGCTGTCATTTTAGCGCTTTCGGAGCTAGATCTGACGCTTTTTTAACACTTTTAGCGCGCATTAAAAAAATTCTAGCTCCTAGCGAAATTTCTAGCGCTTTTAAATTGATAATTTATTTCAATATATCGGTGTTACACTTTGACCTAGCATCTTCGTAGAATTCATCTGAAACGCTATTTAGGGTGCAAATTGTGTAGCCTTTTGCAAAAATGGAAGACTATTTGTAAAAATACGAACAAATTGCATTTCCCTATGTTCAATAGATTTAGGTACCTGATAAAGACGCACTGTTTGATTGATTTGTCACCAAGGCTAAGGACAGAAATTGTGAGAGTTGAATCTTCTTAAATTTCCTGTACCTATATATAACTTTATAGCTTATCAAAATATGTCAGAATTTCAGTACAGGGGCTAAATGTATCTCTTAATTTTCAATGCAATTTTTTTTGCGTAATGTAGCGCAATTTAGCGCTTTTTGTTCAGGTTTTTATCTCCCTGTGGTTAAAACGACCTGGCAGCCCTGACACTGATACTGACTTTATCTAATATATAAAAATCTCGTGTCACGGTTTTTGTGGTCGCATACCTTCGAAACGGCTCGACCGATTTTTATGAAATTTGTATATTTGGTAGGTATGGGAATAGGTTTTAAAGTATGGTTGTTTTCATAAACGTCTGCTTAACTAAGATCTGCGTAAGACGTTTTCATAAGGTCAGATTTTTGATCGAACAAACCCAGATGAATTGCAGAAGATATGTTCGTAAACGTCATAAATGTCATCAGCGTCTGGCAGATTGTGCATCCATATTTTTTTGACTGCAGAATGCGCGGGAGGTAAACAAATTTAATTTAAAAAATGGAAGTTTTATTGGCAACTTTTATGTGTTTTCACAATTAAATTTATCTTTTTTTAAGGGGAAAAGAAGATGCGGCGTGGAATGTGACGAAAACGAAACTATTGTGATGATTTTTATCTGACGTTTATGAACATTCAGTGACTATTTAAATTGTACTAAAGCAGGGCAGCATAAGTGCTGTAGAATAAGTGTGTTTATTAATGCAACAAAAAAGAAAGACGATTGTACTAGCGCAGATTTTTGACGTTTATGAAAACACCCTATATTTCGGTTCGCTAGGTGATTGTTGTGTACCTATTCAGAAAATTTGTTTTCTCTTTTTTTGTATTTTTTTTTTTTTAGATTTGGCATCAGAAAGTCTATAACCGCAAATTTTCACCCTCCTGCGACAACCCCCCAATTTTCAATCGCAATTTCAGTATTTTTGTAAATATGAACAATATCCAAATAATTTATGTCGTTTTCGATTTTTTTCTTTGATCGAGATTGATTGTTTATGACACACAGCTGGCGGTTACAAATTGTTTACCTTTGGAAGGAGTTTTTTTGTCTGAATTATTTATCTTACGCGTGCGGGAGCAAGTTTTTATAATAAATTATTTCGAAAAGCGTTATTATAAATGTGTAAAAATCAATTGAAATGAATTATCAGTGCAAGTGAGAGAAAATATTTTTTTGCCGCCAACCCAATACATACAAGAACCAATAAAATTCGAATTTCATGTTCGATTTGGCAACAAAAATCTGAGATCTTAGATCAAAATCTTAAAAGCCAGAGCTCTCATCGCGTAATTTATGAAACGATAGTCGTCGAAACGATTGTACAAAACGATCTCGTTTTTAGTTTGCTTCATAATTATAACATCATCGTCGTATCGTTCAATCGAATCGTTCATCGCTTCCATTTTGAACAGTTTGAAAATGACTGTAAACAAAGTCTGACACCTAAAAAATCAAAAAATATGGAAATTTTTTTTTTTTTTTTTTCTTATTGAATTTGTTTAGTTTCCTTTATTGTCAATTGTCATGGAGTTGTGAATTTAATACAAAAATGGATAGATGGATTTTTAGAAATGTTAAGTGAAAGTGTACGCACATACGCAGATACGCAACATTGTGTAGGAACTGACCATAGTCCAATGGACTTTGGATGGAAATTCCAAAACCATATACCTATTGGATGACGAAACGTCTACGAACGGGTAGGAAGAATCTACAATATTCTAAAGGCTTTCGAAATATATATGTATTTCTTAAAATAATTAAAACGCCAATAAAGATCATGGATTCATGAATCATGGATCACGAAGATGAGCATTTTTAGAGCTTAGGCTTTAGTTGTAATTGTACTTTCCAAAAAATACATTCTTTTACTATACGCGGATAAGACCGAGTCGCCTTCAAAGAAAACATAAATGTTTTTCTTTCTTTAAATATTTGTTTATACTTCTCTCAGACCTAAATAAAACTGGAAAAATGCACCAAAAACGATGAAACGAGTGCAAAATAGCCATCGTTCAATCGAATCGTTTCGACGAGGGTATTTGACATTTGAAATAGTAACGTGAAGCAACAAAAAACGATGTTCGCTTAATCGTTTCAACGATTATCGTTTTTTGGTTGTTACACGAAGTAGAAGCATCGTCGAGACGATATCGTTCAATCGTTTTGTGCTTACGCGATTAGAGCCCAGGTCGAAAACGACATTAGTCGTCGTCCTCGTTCGTTTTTAAAGCAGAACGAAATTATTTATGTTGTTGAATGACAGATGACTTACATAAATCGGTCCCTTTTTAAAGCTCTCACAGGGTTGCCGTAGTACGTATGATAATACGCCTGAACTCAAAGACCAATACTGTTGTTTTATAACTATTTAAAATAAAAATATTGCTGAACGAAATAAATCCCGTTTATCTTTTTAGTATTCCTTTTCTAATATTAGCTTCTTTTAAAGGGTATCCCCAGTAGGCCTTATAGCTTTAGTTTGATTTCCAACAAAAAATAAAAATTTCGTAACACAAAAAAAAAAAATCAGAACGAAAAAATATATCACCGTAATCCAATTTATTCATTATAAATATTGTTAAACATAAAATACTTATTTCTAATATCACATATTAAAACATCAACTAATCCGATGAGGATGAGCTATTATTGCTACTACTCTCGTTATTTAGATTTATCATTAACCTATCAACTGCTTCCTCGGCGAAAACTCCAATTCCCAACAACCTGTTCAACGTGTTGGACACATCGATTTCATTTTTCATTGTCAACCCTAATAAGTGCTGTCATTAATAAACCTCTTATTTCAGCCATTTTAAATGACTTGTTTTGGCTTGCTACAAACCCTTTCACTTGAGCCCAAACCAATTCTATTGGATTAAGGTCACAGTGATAAGGCGGCAAGCGAATCACTTTATGTCCCGCATTTCGATCCGTTTCATCCACGACGTATGTTTCATACCTGGCTGTTATAATGTTATAAACATTTAACAATTTCAAGCAACTCTCCTTCAACCACATTATCCTCGAAACTTATCGCATTAGACCTCAACCACTTTTTTATTTCATATTTTCTCGTGGAAGTGGATGGTGCTTTATTTTGCTTTAAAAAAATGTCTTAATAATGTCTGAATATTATTGGATCTTTCAGAAATAAAAATAAATTAAAACCGAATGGCAACACCCCACATAATAACTTGTTCTCAAAAGCACCAAAACCGAAAGCTCCTTGACAAAATCCATATAGAAAAACCCTTAATGATATGCTTTCATTGACTTATGGTAACACTCTTCTGATGTGCTTCAGTCACACCAACACTGCTTATTTTGATTGACGATAATCATGGTTGCCAGCATTTAGTTCGCTTTAAACTCCCAAACCTTCAAAAAATGTAGCCCAATATCGTTGCTCAGAAAGAAGTTTAAAATTTTGGTATTTTTCAGACTATTCTCACCGCGTTTTTTTTTTTTTTTTTTTTTACTTCCACGTCTTGGATTTTATTTGACTTTTTTTTTCTACTATTGGCTTTTGTGGCTTGTGTCAAACCAAATGGCCTGCAAAATGAATTAGTGTACAACTTGAACGATGTCTGTTGACTACAAGAATGCTGCCAAGTTTTGAAAGTTCGGGTTTGTTCGAAAATATTCGAAAATATGATAATAGCAAGCGAACACAAGACGATCGTGCTCATTCTGCCCGCGGCTGTGTGGCAGACTGGTTATGGTGGGCAGTATGCGAATTTTAAATTCTTTGAAATGCCAGTGGTTTCGTTTTTATTTCAGTGGCAAATCTTGTGTTTGAGTGCCGTGAGTGTAGCTACAGGCACAGGTAGAAAAAAAGCTCCTCCATAAGGCCTGTACTGACAATTTTTCTTGGACAAAGGATATTACTCAGCTTTTAGTTAAATAGTTCAGAAGTAGTAGGGGGATGAGTTTCATATGAAAAAATCCTCAGAATTTTGGTTCTCAATAAAAAGATACTTATGCGGGTTAGGCACTTATGCACTTATCCGGATTTTACTGTAGACCTATTGTTTTCCTTTACGCTTGTACTACTCCCCACCATTATGTATATTTCTGTAGATTTCTACATTTGTAGGTCCTTTCAGCTATATGCTAGGTGTATTTTCACTGTTGCTTCATCTTATTTTATGAGACGTTGCTGCCTTCACCACGTTGTTGATCAGTTGATTACCCAATCCGAACAAAAGCTGTAAATAAAGTCCACTTGATCTAGTGGAATATTGCGGCTTTGGATAATTCACACCAAATCCCGCTGATAAAATTAGAAAACCCACGACCACAGCCAATATTATTGACTGTATTTATATCGGGCTTTTCAAAACTAGGCCGAAATACCAATTTGCGCCAATGGCTCCCGCTTGCTACCGAGAATTGCGTTACAAGGATGAATCACATTTCACAATGACGGCCATTTCGGTAATGGGATAAATACCTGTTTAGTGGTTTAAACTACACCAACTTTATCAACTCGCATATATACATTGAATGTGGCGACGAATTAACCTTCACCGGAGTGTTTTGTGCAGGCGCTCGCACTCGCATTATACAAAAACATAAAATCCGCAGACCACAACAACATTTTACCCCAATCAACGAAAATAAATAATGGGATTAGGAGCAGCAGGTGTTCGGATTCCGAGTTTCACAAATTGACCCGGGCTAAGCAGCGGTGTGGTGGCTGCCACTAAACTCAGGCGCTTGTTCTAATCTGCAGGCGGAGTGGTAGCTGGAGCCCGGGGGTAGAGCATGAGCACTCCAAATGAGTTGGTTTAGCAGATCTGGCTTTCACATCACCCATGTGTATGTTGAATGGATTTGATGGGGTGGCTGGTGCGGTGGTGTTGGTTGGCTTGTTATTCTGTTTTTGTCCAGAACAACATCACATTCTAACTTCACCTTTACGGCTCAGTCTGCCATGTTGCGAACCATTGACTTAACGACCACAATTTTGCTGAACGGATACGGAATAGCATTTTACTAATTCAGGCGAACAGACGACACCGCAACGGAGGGAGAGTGGTATGAAGTGTGTAGTTGATTTCATTATACAGAACGTTTGCCTAATTCCAATTGATTGGTATTGGGAAATTACTTACAGTTACGGATTTGTCAGGAGCGTTTTGTATTAAATTAATTATTGATTTGGCTGTGCAAGATAGCCTCCCCCTCCCCTGAGCTAACAGCACACTGGCCGGCATCCATTGGTTTAAATTCTGAGCCGAGTTAATAAATTTGTTTACCGAAGATATTGGACGTATATTTGTCTAGCAGAAATCCAATATCAATTGTATGTAGGAGTCTTTGAGGTACATACACCACCAGCAGGGAGAAGGGGTGCAGTTTCTGAAGAAATCAATCACGTTCGGTTGGTGTTACCACAAAGTAGGGACGTGACTTGGAGTCCCTTCAGAACGCACGTTTGCTGATGTGTGTCCAGATTTTGGTACGCCAGGCAAGGAAAATATGGATTTCACCAGCCTCTCCGCCCGCAGTCCGCATCAAGGCTGAGACGTTATTCTACGAAGAAGGATTGCCAAATGAAGTCAGGAGCCCAGAGGAGGATTCATTGAATTGTAAAGGACAAATCGAATGGAAAGACCGATCCATTGTAGATGTGTGTATGTGGGAGGTACATATACGTTCATTGATGGGCTAGGAATTTAGTAATACACCTTTGGAAGGGGTTGACAGAACTAATAAATGTAGTTTGGTCAAGCAACCAGCCAGCCTCAAAAAGTCCAAATAAATCGTGTATTGAATTGATTTTGGGCAACGTTTGGGATTGGCATGTGTTCCAAGGTTGCCGAAAGGCTATAAAATAATACCATGCGATTACTGACACATTTTGAGGCAACTCGGAAAGAGGGTTAATGCACGTCTTCCTTCATAGGCTCGAGTTGATGTGCAATGAGGGGTATTGTTTACAGAATTTACACGGTTGGATATATCAACGTTTATTCGCAGCTATTTTGGACAGAGTTTTGATCCACGCATTTTATGTAACGTGCATTCTGCACAAAAATTTAAGTCACAATGCCGTGGACTTTTGACAAGCTCCTCTTGGCTTCGGGTGGGTCATTTTGCATTATGGGGTCTGCAATGTAAACTGTCCCATCTGAGGCCAAATTAAATTCGCCCCTCAAAAATAACTCACTCAAAAATAACTCACACCAAAGGAATTGCTGTGAAAAGCTAAGGACCTGTTGCGCCAGCTTTTTATTTTTATAAGCCTCTGCTCAATTTTTTCCTTTCTTCTTTTCCCATCTTATCGTGGGTGTACCACACAGTCACGGGCATCTTATTTATTGGCTGTGGTCCTTTTCTGGATACAATGGTGTCCCTAAAGTAGCAAAAAAAAAATGTTGGCAAAGTTAGGGTACATATAAGTGGTATATCTAAACTTTGCCACTGTCAACCACCGTTGAAAACAGTTCTTTAATTTTTTGTTATGTCACTTATGGGCTTGAATATGATGAACACGGGTGATAGATTAAAAAGAAAACAAAATGGCGGATATCGATAAAAAAAAGTGTAACTACGGCTAGTTATTTGCGATAGTGTTGATGACGATAGTTGATGTCATAATGGGATTTGGAAGGCATATATTTGCACCTCAGGAATTTAACAGCCGTATTAATAATTGTCGCGTAACTACATTTTAGGCCTAACTGATGGCAAACACATTCGTTAAACTCAAATTCGTATTAATAAAATTTGTTAGAAGATAACTAACGCTTCGTTACTATCACATAACTAGCTTACGGTAGGAGGTCTGTCAGCGAGTCAATGACTCTTGTACGCTATTCACACCGAACCGAAAACCTGGTTTTCGCGAAAACTTCATCGAAAACAGATGTTTTCTCATACATATTTCAGTTTTCAAAACGAGTCGTTTAAAGTCGTTTTCCACAAAAACACTGAATAAATGTCACAACTCACAGATTAAAATCATTTTGCACGCTATTAATGGTCTAATATTATTTTGAAATGCTCTGAATTAATTTTATTTATTAAAGCCATCGAAATTTGTAAACAAAATAGTTTACACAGAATTTTCACGACTAGTGTCTTACAGCTGGTTGAAACCTCAAACTAGTTATTTTTCGGCGTGAATGCAATTTCGATTTATCGACGAAAACACGGTTTTCGCTGCGGTGTGAAAAGGGTATTAGAAACATGGTTCCTGTCAAAATGACAAAATAAATTAAATTTAAATTTGAAAAAATTTGGAAACAAAATGGCTCACCGTTATTTAGTGTTTTTGAATAATAAAACTTGGTAAGGGGAGGATTCGGTTACAATCGCTCCAACTCGAAAAAAAGTGTATAAAAAACGAGAAAACCCTATGAAAATGTTTTTTTTTGCTCGATTTTCTTTTATTTTCTTGTTTTTTTTTTTTTTTTTTTTTTCATTGTCACAATTGAAATGTATTAGCCAGCCGTGATGACATATGTAATAGTTTTAAGTACAATTTGGTTAGGTGATGCCAGCTCTAAGTAGCTATTTTAGAGAAAACATCAGTTAGTTATTATATGAGTTATTTTCATTTATTAATAAGAAAATTTAACTAATGTGTTATTTATTTAGCTAGGTTCTAGGTAACATATGAGTTAGAGAGTAGTTATGGGTTTTTTATTAATACGGCTGTAACTGTTGTAAGAATTGGTACATTCGATAATCTAAATTGGTCGTTAACGTCGCCTTTTAAACGCCATGCACTCATAGAAAATGCGAACTGAATGTTCATTCACAAAATTCCATGAACCTCAACTGAAAAAAACATTTTTCATCAATTTTGCCAAAAAAAATATCTGAAAGTCAACCATCTGTTAGACTTACTAGATTTTCGAACGGCGCCAACTGCCATGACGCGAATGAACCATATTGAAGAACGGAAAGCGCATGAAGGAGAATATTATTTTAAAATTTGCGCGCAAATTGCCACTATTTATCAGTAGTTTGTGGTGTAAATTGAGACTGAAAAGTTACTAATCCTTCAAAATTAAAAATACTTTTCACTGTATCCAAAATTTAAGAAATATTTTCTTGTTATTTTGATTGCAACTTGGCAGGACAGATTTTTATATATAAAGTATTTTTGCGTACTTTCCCGAGCCAGGCACAAAAAGTGTAATTTTTGCTTTTGAACTTTTTTCTTATCAACTTTATTCTTTTGACTTACATACTTATCAGGGCTGGAATCGGCTAAGGTGATCCGCGATCGGGATCTGGATCTGCGTAAAGCGATAACTAAAAAATTATTGATTTATTGGCAGCACTTATAGAGTTTTAAACGTCACTTCCTTGCCGACGCTATCATTCCGAGCAACTGATTCATATTCGAAGTGTTTCTTTTTGATTGTGCAAAATATAAGTGAATTTGAGAATAATAATATGTTCACAAATTACAATATATATGTTTTTTTTTTTTTTTTTTTTAATGCCTCAAGGGAATAAAGAGCAAATACTTGGACCCATTGGTGCCGCCCAGTCAGCCCCAACTTGTCTTTGATAGTCACCTACCCCAAAGAAAATTTAAAGTTGCAGGCAATTGAAGTACGGGTGGAACATGCATTAACCTTATTCCAGTTGGTAAATCAACCAGTCCCAAAACAAACATGAACCTTTCCTTGTTAAGTAGAAAAAAAAAGACATTCTTAAGAAATAAAGCAAATATTGTAGAGGAAGTTCTACAATATTTGCTTTATTTCTTAAACATTGCGCTAAAATTTATTAATTTTTTATTTTTATTACTTTGAAACACTTTTTTCACAAAACTTTTAATTTTTGGTGGAGTAGAAGCCGAGCCAACCTACACTGCTGACGAAAACGACAAAAATGTAAGAAAACGACACGTAAAAAGCAAGCGGTGGCAAAAATGCGATAGTCAATTTGATAATCACCTTGCGTGGAGCCAAAGCATGAATTTTGATTATCAACTATCAACTATTACCTTACCCAACTCCACCCCAGTACTTATCGTTTTAAATTGTCTGATATTGATGTTTTCCACGCTTTTTGTTCGATTTTTGAAACATTTAGTGCTTGTCTTATTATATAATAGAAATAAACAAAATTCAAATATACCTCGAACATTTTTTTGCTTTTAGTTACTACACAGGCTTAATTTATCTTACTAACTGTCGGTGAACACAAATTTTAAAACTTTCAATGTGAATACGCGCAAAACACACTCATTCTGTATCCAATATTTTCACAAGCCCCAAGCGACGTTTTGAAGGAAAAGTGACATTGAGTCTCCCGCTTCACTGCCAAAACACAATGAGGCCGCGGTAGCAGTGGTATGCGGCGGTAGTAGGACCTCTCAGAATATGTGGCGCTGCACACACAAAAAGTGTATACAATGAAGTAGCGCGTAAACGTCAAAAGTCAAATTTTCAAATAATTGTTTTGTATGATTTAATTCAATTTTCGCAATCTTCCGCCTGCATATTTTCAAAGAACCTATAACCGCGCTGCCTGCTTTAAATTTGAAGTTTTTTTTTTTTTTTTTATAATTCACTAGTGCTCAAGGGGTTTTTGTTCCCTTATAATGCTAATGCACAGCACGAGTGGAAGGGTTAATAGGGAGGATAGAGAAGAGGTACTGGTGCACATTGGTCTTAAACAATTGTGGGCTGTAATGAGAGGGGAAAATCGTGTGAGGCAATGCATTCCACATGCGTGTTGTTCGGCTCACAAAAGAATCTCTATATTTTACAGTACGTCCGAAGGTAGGCTTAAGGGTGAACTGATGTGCATTCGATGTGTGACGGGTGTAGCGAGAGAATTGTTGAAGGGGCGGAATGCAGTTAGCTATTTCATCAGAGCATCGATGGTGAAAATATCGATAAAATAAAGAAAGGCAAGAAACATTTCTGCGATGTTCGAGCGGGTCAATAGACTCCGCTATATTTCTATCACCTATAAGTTTTATCGCGCGCTTTTGAATTCTGTCTAGTAGGTGCAATGAAGTTTTTGGTGCACCTGACCAGATATGAGCGTTGTATACTCAAGCTTAGGCCGAATAAAGGCCTTGTATATTGTAGCTAAGTCGAAGGGTGTAAAGTATTTCTTACATCGATTTAAGAAACCTAGACATTTCGCAGCGTTTTTGGCGACTTCGTATATGTGACACATATACCAAGTATGGAAAGTCGTTCGGTTTCGTCGATGCAAGTCCCATTCATGGATAATGGGTTAGGGTTCAGGTTTCGCTTTAATGATAGAAGGCAGCATTGTGTTTTGGAAGCATTAAATTCTACTCTATTGATTGTACCCCATTTTATAATGCTGTCAAGATCGGAATTTAATGTGTTTAGCATACGTCGCCGTTCCAGATCCACGGCCGAAGAGCAGGGACGTGAGTCAGGGAACGAATATGAAAAACTGAGGGTGCTATCATCAGCGAAAGAATGTATTGGATTAGAAGTAACAGACAAGAGATCATTGATGAATATGAGAAAGAGTGTCGGAGACAAAACAGAGCCTTGGGGAACACCAGCATTTATATGGTGAATTGCAGACTTGAAACCGTCCAACACAACTTGAATTGAACGGCCAGAAAGGTAGTTTCTAATCCATTGAAGAAGAGACGCGTCGATCCCATAGGCAAGCATTTTCGACAAAAGAGCTTGGTGCCGAACTTTGTCAAATGCTTTCGAAATATCAAGCGCAACAATCTTCGTTTCACCAGAGTGGTGGAGAGATTGGTTCCACTTTTCGGTGAGATAAGTCATCAAATCACCAGTGGACCTGCTGCTACGAAAACCGTATTGCCGGTCACTGAGAAGTTTTCGTGATTCAAGATATTTCATAAGCGTTTCCATGACCTTGGAAAGAATGGACGTAAGTGCAATGGGTCGGTAGTTGGTGGGTGAAGAAGAATCGCCTTTTTTTGGAACGGGCTGGACAAATGCAGTTTTCCATCTACTCGGAAAGAGTCCAGAAGAGTAGGACAAGTGGAAAAGCTTACGCAGTGGTTTTGCCAGCGTGGAAGAACACCTCTTCAGAATTATGGGGGATATACCATCTGGACCAGCGGATTTGTGAATGTTAAGATCTTTTAATACTCTTGCTACTGTGCGAGTGCGGAAATGTATTTGTCCCATGAAATATTCGACGCTCTCGAGCACAGGTGGAGACATGATGCAATCTGGAATGTTGGAGCTTGCGGCGAATTGCGCAGCCAGAAGATTTGCTTTGTCCAAAGAGCTGACAGCTGGAATGTCATTGTAAACAAGTGTGGGGATTGACGACGTGCTGGAGTTCTTAATATTTTTTACGAAAGACCAAAACTGTTTACTACCACTGGGACAGTGAAGTATTTTTTGTCGTAAGTTTTGGTCATGAGAAAATTTTGCACGTCGTATCACGGTGTTGCAGTCATTTCGGACTCGTCGAAACGTTTTTCGGTTTTCCTCGGTTGGGTTTGCTTTATAAGCCCGAAAGCTCAACTCTCTCAACCTCTTTGCAGCTCGAGTCGCACCAAGCATTCTCCTTAGGTATAATACTCTTTTTTCTGTTGGGAATAAAGGATCTCATACCCAGGAGAATGGTGTTTGTAATCATTTCAGCGGCGGCATCCACGTCACTATCGAGGAAGCATAGTGACCAGTTAAAGCTCCGAAAAAAAAAGTTAAGGCCGTCCCAATTGGCTTTCTCATAATGCCAGACCGTTTTTTTGGGAGCTTGTTCTTTAACTGTGTGGTTTGTGTATGAGAATTTAGCTGAAATGACATAATGGTCCGACGAACCTAGAGGCGACGTTACGTCAATAGAATATTTATCTGGATGAGAGGTGAGGAACAAGTCGAATGTGTTAGCGGCATGATCTGCAGCATCCGGAATCCGTGTAGGCTCGTTTACAAGCTGAGTTAAGCTGTTAATCTCAGCGAAGTAGGTACATTCAAAAATATTGCAAATTATCACCGCACTGAACAATCAAAACTGAATACACCGAAAATTATTTAGATGTAGCGCGACAAAAGTTAAAAGTTGGCCAATATGTACTACAGCCGCTACTACACGATACAGCGGCTCCACCCATTATGTTTACGTTATATGTAATCTGTGTATTTTAACTTTGACAGCGCTGCATGCCACTACTACCGCGGCTTCATTGTGTTTAGGCAGTCATTCCTGATGAGGACAAAGTTTTGAAAGTTTACATTTTTAAAGGGTCGTATGGAATTAGGCTCAATAAGCGATTGTTCTTACATAAACCTAAATACTTCATATACAACGTTAATATGAACCTTACCAAGACTGAAAAATCCAATCAAATATTATTTTTATTGAGTAGTTATCTCAATGTTGAAGCAATGTTAATTTTATTTATTTATTTTTGATTAAAACTTGCGATACCTACATATGTATGTTATTTAGATAGGTAGTTCCTTTTGTTATATTTTACCATTACCAAATGAAATTGTTCCTTGTTTGTTAACTTATAAAATATTATAAAACTGAAAATGTTTTTGTTATTTTGAATCTTGTTTCTACCTACTCTAAGCGATTTTACATAATGCCCATTTTTGCGACATAAAATTTAATTTTTGCAATTTTTGATGTCCAATGTTGCGACACGACCACTTTGGAATCTGCTAGAATTCTCTTTTTCTGTCATTTTTGAAGAGAAAGTGTTTATGACTTTGTGCGCTAGCTATCGATTTACGTCAATTGCGTTTGATTTAAATTTCAAACCGCCTAATTGAATTCGCAAAGCATGTTTGAATGGCATGGGAACGGGAAGCGCCTCGACTCAAGGCAGTATTAGAATTGAGGCATAATCCATTCAGTCGCTCGCGTGCGTTACACACTTTGTAGGTATATAGCACCGGAATTTGTAATTTGCTATTTCATTCCTGAAGTCTAATTTAAAATTGACAGATGAATAATTTATCCTTCCAAAATGTAGTTAGCTGAAATCGAACTCCAAAGATGGAGAATTTATATGAATTAGATGGGAATTGTGAAAAGCGAAATCGATATATTCCCCAATATTTCTGTTTACCTTTGGTCAAAAACAATTAATTGGTTATACTGTTGATTTGAAAACCGAAAGGGATGTTTCCCGTAATTTGCGTAACAAATTACATTTAATCATTTTAGGTCGTTTACCAATGCAAATTTGCCCGTAAGTTTGAAACCTAAAACCAACCGGCCCAACCCATATTTCCTGATTAAATTCGTTTGGTTAAAAATTTGCACACCAACAAGCAATTATTTTCGACAAGTCACTTCGGGTACCAATCATGTAACCTCGTTGGACGTTTCGCATAACTCGCCCCATACAAGTTCCATTTAAATGAATTCCCAATGTTCTTAATTTGTGTGCGGACTCTATTACCATCCTCACCCTTCAAATGTGCGTATCGACCATCACAACACCGAAATTTAAATTACATATTTAAGCCCTCCCCTTGTAGCATCGTTTCGCATTCAAAATAAATGAGTTAACTCAAAAACAAAGTTCGTATTATACAAATACACATCACGCTGTATATTAACGTAAATAATTACACACCCATTCAATTTTATTTACTTTTAGTGTTTTGCAATTTGCGTACGTTCAATTGAAAAATCGAAGCGAAATTTACAAACGCGTTTTGTATATTTATCTCATCGGTTTTATTCGAAACAATTAAATTCGCCCCCATGGGATTTTTATTCTATACAATCGATTTGCTGTATATATTAACAGCCGCTCTTCTATTTGCTTGCTAACGATACATTTTAATCTTCCAAAATAACGTCCACCTGTGCTGAACTATGGAAAACACGCACTTTCCAGCAGAAAATTCGCTTTAAAATTAATAATTCTATGGTCTTCTTGTCATTTCCAAATTGCTATAGTTGTTGTTTTTGAATTTAGTTTGATTGTTGTTTCTTTTATGCGTTTTTTGGAAAGAATGCGAATGCGAGTTCTCCATGATTTCTTTAATAACAAAATACCCACTGTCCACGCGCTAAAATAGAACTATGCGTGGGTGTAACTAATTTATTACAATGTTTGAAAAAAAAAAAGCCTCAAAATTTAGTTTAAAAGAAAAATCGAACAACTAAGTGAATGGCGTCAGTTAGCGATAATTTTGTTGGATCAATTCTGAGTCATAAATAAAGTTGTGATTGCGGCGAATATGCCACTGACACACATAGTTATATAATATACCCACTGTTGTATAGCAAGGGGTGAAGGCGAGTGAGAATAGAATGGAAAATTAGAAGACGTTTGACAGCAGCCGCAGCCGAGAAATCTTTGTAAATTAAATTTCGGAAAGTTGAAACTTTTCAGCATAAATTTCGTGTCAGTGTGTCCTTCAGCCAAGCAAAACATAAAAAATAAAAAGGGTCAGGGCCATGGAAGAATGGGGTGTTCTGCTAGACGTGCCACTTGCTTCTCTGATTTTTAATGCTCTTCAAATAAGAAAACTAAACGAAGCATTCAACACCCATCCATCCATCTGCACATCCATTCATCCATCTATACAGCAGAAGCGCAACAACATTACTCAATCTTCAAAGGCGATACGAGTACAATATTGTAGCTGTAGGGTGTAGGTATAGACCGTGTAGGAGTGGGAGTAACCCCAGCAGTACACATCGTTTTACGAAATTTCGTTATGATTTCGGAAAAGTCCGACATTTTTCTACACCAATGACTTTTCACAAGGGAATGACTTTAATGGATATACCCTATGGGGTAGGTTTCAGCCTTTATACTCTCGGTGACTGACGGATGATATTTCATTTCAAGGAGTGGTGGGTGAGAATGTATCTACTGAATAAAGTGGTAGTCTTTTGGATGATAATTTGCACAGATAGCATGGCTACCTGTATTGATTTTCTGGAAGAACTTGCTCTCTGCATTTTTAGTAAAGGTATACCGTATACCTTTCTACCTTGTGGAATGGAGACTTTTTGCCTCCCATATGGTGTGTGAGCGACGAGATGGGGGCGAGTGACTAGCAAGCAAATAAAACAATATATCCTTTATTGCATGCACGAATTCACCTCACTTGGCTAATGTAAATTCAGGATAACATTTTGTTTTGCACATTTGGTTTGCAGGTAGCGTCGTCGCTTGAGCTTCGTCACGTCTATTAAAAAGTTTTTCCCCGAGAACGTGCTCGATTTGTTTAGTTTGAGTTGCCTGACTGACATTTTTCGTTGATATTTCTTCTTTTTTTTTTTTTTTTGCTTCAACTTAATCTTCTTCTTGGTCTTCCTGCTTATTTGATTTTCACCATCATTTGAGGGAGCAGGAGGTAGATTTTATTGACTTTGTAATTTGTGCTCTAATTTTGGGATGTTACGTTAACGTTTACGTCGAAGGAGAGCATTAAATTGAAATTCAAAAAGACATCCATAAAATTTTAATATCATTCGATTGGTGTTGTTTCAATTGTTTGTTGGGGCAACTTCTCCCAATTCCATAAACAGATGTATGTAGGGAAATACGCGATTTGGGGTTATAAATTGGCATGTTTTGAGGGGGATTTGATTTGGAGATTTTTTTTACTGTAGATTAAGATTGTAGGTATATCTCTGCGTTTTTGACTCTAAACTGACAATCTATGACAAAAGTCAGCTTGAATTAGAAATCATGATAGTGGACAGAGCAATTATGTTAAAAAGAGTTCGCCCAATGGTAGAAATTCTACCATTATGTTAACTTGGCTTATACAGACCATATTGGAAAATAAATTGCAAACAGCATTGCATCCCTGCACTATCTTCCCACCAAAAAAAAATCAAATATTTTGTGTTTAAGGCAGTGAAAGTGGTCCATAAGACAGTGTAGCTACTGCCTATAGGGACCCCGAATCTGGCGCAAGAAAACAAAAACTGCATTCTTCCTTATGGAATGCTTTGCAAGGGAGCCAGAGAAAAAATAATGATGCTTTTTGAATTATTATTTCGCATTTCTTTTGGCAACTCCATTGGCAAACAGTTAAAAAAAAAAAAATAGTTGGCGCAACAGCTCAGTTTCTCAATTTTTGGAACGAATGGAAGGGATCTACAATTTTATGCCGACTCCAAACGGCTAATTGAGAAGCTCTTTCAAGACATTCTTACTCTCGGATGTTTTTCAGACGTTCGCGAGAGGTAGCGCAGCGGAAAAAAACCCTAAGTCGGAATTGGGTTTTTGCGGGATCCGAACCTGGGACCCCCGCATAGCAGTCCAACACACTAACTAGTTACTAAGCTACTGCGACTACATTGCCAAACAGTTAGCAGCATGAAATGATAGATTCATGTAAATTATGTGCAAATAATGAGCCAAATAGATTTGAAAAAGCTTGTACACATTCAGTTGGAACAGAGTGTAATTGCATTGTGTACTAGGCAAAACATCTTCTTATGGATCTAATAAATCAAGTAAAGCCATTCATGTATTTAGGATTTCTGAAGCCCTTGTCCGCTCTTTCCATTGTGGGTCTCATTTGCTGTGTCTATGCTTTTCACAGTTTCAAAAATGAACGGCTGTGATAATAATAAATTCTCATATACATACAAATTCTGACATTTGCTTTCACTTTTTCCTAGATCGAGATTTGAATTTAGCGCGAGTTTGTGAAAACCACTGACTTATTATAATGCACTGCTAGTAGCCAAATTCACGCATTTTCCAAAAATGCTGAGGCGCTCGACGCGCTACTGTTTTACAGCGGAATACAAAGTAAGAGTAAAATGACCAAATTAACTGTCACTCTGAACTTATTCACTATTCGGCAGTGCAAATATTCAGTGGTTTATAAAGTTATTTTTTTTATATTTTAAAATATTTTAAAATGAAGTGTTGTATTGTGGGTTGTGATTCCCATTGTAGGCAACTAGGCACATCAAAAGAAATACTTTCATTTCACAAGTAAGTAATAGTTATAGCCGTACAAATTTTCATTTGCTTTTTTTGACCACTTAAACTTGATAGTTAAAACCAATCTTGGTCTTAAAATGTTGCTTACAAATTATAGAGTTAGATAATCAAAAAATAATAAGCAAATTATCTTTCAATTTTCCAAAATAAGAATTTAAAAATTTTTCCGTAAGAACATATTTTTTTTTTCCGTTCACGGACAAATGAATAAATTCTTTTTCTAGAAAAATTAATATTAATATTAATATTTTTTTTTTTTTTTTTTTTTTTTTTTTTTTTTTTTTTTTTTTTTTTTTTTTTTTTTTGATAAACTAATTTAGTACCTACATCCATCTTCGACTATTTACCTTGACGTGGTGTGGATGCTTAGTAGGTACCTTTTGATACCGGAGGGCGATTGCAGCAGGGCTTCCCATACTGTAAGGTCTCCGGAGGAGGGTTTTCCGAAGCTAAAGTATAGTCAACCCAATTCCAGTGGTGGTGTGAGCGTTTTATTCAAACCGTGCCCAGGGATGAAAGGCTGAGGGTTTCTATTCAGTCGTGTACGAGCTCCTTCAGGTGCCTTGGCAGGGCCTGTCGTATCCAAGTGCCTTACCCCAGCAGAACCGGCTATGTTGGGGCGGACCATTCTTCACCGGCTTACTCGTGGGAATTTATGAACATTCAAAACAAAAAATCAAACAAAAACGAAAACAAAGACGACTTTCAAGCAAGTAACAAGGACAACGAACCGACAACTACTACAAACTACAGAAAACAGACTTCCGACAATGACGATGACTCAACAATCCCGTCTGACTCGGATTCAAGATCCGTGGATGCGTCTGTTTCGGACGCAGAATTTAGGCAACGGAAAGTTGCACCGACGTTTGGCTGGCGCGGAAAGAACACCTCTCCGAGCGCAGTAAAACAGAAGCAGTTACGCGCTGCAAGACACAAATTGGCCGTAGTCCTGGCGAAACCAGATAGTTCCTGGGATCAAAAGGACAGGGACACGATTCGTTGGGCTGGCGAGGTGCTACAAGGAGACGCTATTCAACCTGCTACGGGTAGTCAGCATCCCTCCACCAGCAGCGCCACCCAACCGTCCTTACCTCCAAACGGCCCTTGTAGGTCCAACCCTAACAAGAGACCCCTTCGCAGGGAAGGACTTACAAAACCCTCAACTCCCGCTTCAGGAGTCCCCAACGCCGCTAGCAGCAACCCGAGAAATCTTCCTGCTTCGGGAAGATCATCGGTAGTTCCTGCCAAAAAGGTCTCAACGACCAAACGACCCAGGTCCTTCGAGGAAATCTCCGCGACCTCAAAGAAGGCGAAGAGTGCTGATACGGCACACAGACCCTTCAATGAGGTCGCAAAAGACAGCATGCTCTATGGTCTATACGACAATGGTAATGACGAGGGCAAAATGAGCGGTGACAACTGGCTAGCGCTCAAAGCTATCCTAGCCGGAGAAGTGCTACATTTTCTGGATAGCAACCCCTCAGCAGATCCTCCGTCCTTCGTGGATGGAGGATGGTTCTCAAGCGGGGTAAAACTTGTTAAATGCAAGAACAAGAGTGCGGTCGACTTTCTGAGAACAACGGTCCCGAAAATAAATCCCCTGTGGAACAACGCAGAGCTTCAGGTAATGCACTGGAGCGATATACCAGTTCGCCCGAAAGGACGTGTCTGGCTGCCCCCAGGACCTACAACGGAAGCCGACATCCTCAGGCTCATTCGCCTGCAAAATCCCGATCTTCCAACATCCAACTGGAAGATCATAAAAGCCGGTGAACCAGAAGAGAGAGGCAGGCTGGTCTCATTCCTTATGAACAAGGAATCGCTAGACCTGCTCAGCAGAAGAGGCTACAAGTTCTCCTATGGCATGGACGAACTTGTCATAAGGGTCCAGGAAAAGGAAGAGAGACTTATGTCGGGGGTGGTATCCACACTGAACAGCCTTGGTCTGGCTGCCGGGGTGGACGGGCCCTCTACAGTCTCCATAGAGGTTAGAGACAATGTCGCAGTCGTGCAGTCAGCTGTTTCGGATGGCTGCAAGGCAGACGATGAACCTCCTTCCACCATCAACCTCAGTGATGAGCTTTCCTCTGATTCGGAGGAAAGCAACAGAACGGTGATAGAGGCGTCTGTATCGGTCAGCAATGATGCTAAGACTGCTACAGATTAACCTCCATCACTCCAAAATAGCATCAGCTAATTTATTGCTTCGCCTGCTAACGGGCGGAGAAGACGTTGTCCTTATCCAAGAACCATGGGTGGATGGTAAAAATAACATTCTTGGACTAAGGGCAAAAAACTACACGTTATTCTATACAAAAAACGAAGGTAAACCAAGATCGTGTATTTTGGCAAAGAACAGTTTAAAAGCTTGTATTATATCCAATTTCAGTGATCCAGATTTCGTCTGCATAGAAACGGACATGTGCAGCAGCAAGCTGAGGTTATCGTCCGCATACATGCCCTACGATGACACAGGGCCTGTTCCAGCAGCAATCGTGCGTCGGACGATAGAGACGGCTGAGAGAGACAACATTCCCCTTGTGGTGGGCGCAGATGCCAACGCTCACCACACCCTCTGGGGAAGCAGCGGCACAAATAACAGGGGTGAGTGTCTTTTTGATTACATTATGACTACTAATCTCGTATTATGTAACAAAGGTTCAGAACCTACCTTTATCAATAGGATTAGACAGGAGGTTTTAGATATAACTCTAGCTACTAACTCTCCAAAACTAATAATTAATAAGTGGATGGTCTCAAGAGATGTTTCGTTCTCGGACCATCGCTATATTCAATTTGATATTGATCTTAGTAAGCCTCCACTGGAAACCTTCCGAAATCCCAGGAAAGCCAACTGGCAGGTATATAACTCTCTCCTAAAGCATAAGCTTGGGCATACGGTTAATCAACCGAATTCTCCATCGGATATTGATTATATGGTGGACAAAGTCACCAAATCAATGAACGAGGCTTTTATAAAAGCTTGTCCGATCAGTCGGCATCAAAAAGGGAGTAAACCACCGTGGTGGAATACTCACCTAGCAAAGTTACGCAAAGATAGCAGGAAATGTTTTAATTCAGCCAAGTCCTCTCGCCTTCAGGAGGACTGGGACAGATACAAAAACAGCTTAAGACAATATAAGGCAGAGATTACTAAAGCTCAACGGCAGTCATGGAGACTCTTCTGTGGTAGCATAGAAAGCAGTTCTGACTCGAGCAGGCTGAGAAAAATTATCTCTAAATCTCCACCCATGCCTAGCTATATTCAAAAATCAAATGGGGAATGGACCTCATCAAACGAGGAGACTCTGAATATCCTCATAAACACCCACTTTCCGGGAAATTCAATAGATGTCACATCATCAACATCACCCCATTATCTGTCCCACGAGATACCGGCTGGGATTGTCAACGGCCGCAATATTCAATGGGCCGTTGACAGTTTCCTTCCATATAAATCTCCTGGACCAGATAAAATAACACCAGTAGAGATTCAGAAAGCTCTGGATATATTGACCCCCTGGCTCGAGGTGATTTTCCGTAATTGTCTAAGATTGGGATACACTCCTGCCTCATGGAAAAGGTTTAAGGTAGTCTTCATACCAAAGTGTGGCAAGAACTCACATGTTTCCGCTAAGGATCTCAGGCCAATCAGTCTCTCCTCCTTCTTTCTGAAGACCCTGGAAAGACTCATTGACACATACATTCGAAAGAACTTGATAGCTAACTCCCTGTCCGATTCCCAACACGCCTATCGTAAGGGTTTCTCTGTGGAGACAGCTCTACATTCACTAGTAGGTACCATCGAAAAATCACTCTCAACCAAAGAGTTTGTGATGGTATCTTTTCTAGACATCGAAGGCGCCTTCAATAATGTCAAAACAGAATGTATCTCTAACGCACTCCGAAGGCTAAAGGTTGACGACTGTCTACGCGTATGGATAGAAAACATGCTTAGCAGCAGAGTAATCTTATCCGAGCTGGGGAGCTGTCAAACCAAACGGTCAGTGCACAGAGGTACACCCCAAGGGGGGGTGCTGTCGCCACTACTTTGGATCCTAGTAGTCAACGAAGCACTCATCATCCTGAGAAACATGGGGTGTAAAGTCATAGCCTACGCAGATGACATCGCTATCGCCATACCTGGCAAATTTCCCAATACAATTAGGGACCTCATGGAATCTGCTCTGCACAAGTTAGTTAAATGGACTGAGACGGTTGGACTTGACGTCAATCCATCAAAGACAGAGCTAATCTTGTTCACTAACAGATACAAAATTCCTAGCATAGCTCCTCCAAAACTTAAAAATAAAGAGCTAAAATTTACTAATCACGCAAAATATCTAGGTCTTATTCTAGACAGCAAGCTTAATTGGAAGCTAAACATTCAGGATCGTACAAGAAAGGCCGCGGTCGCTATGCATACCTGTAGGAAGGCCCTAGGTCCAAGATGGGGCCTTCAGCCCAAGGTAACAAATTGGCTCTATACTGCGGTGGTCAGACCTATTCTGTTCTACGGAATCCTGGTTTGGTGGCCGGCACTAGAGAAAAAATGCAACTCCAGATCTCTGGAACGTATACAAAGATCAGCCAGCATGTGTATCACAGGGGCACTCAGATCCACACCTTCGGCCGCCTTAGACACAATCTTACACCTTCTTCCCGTCGATATATACGGGAAAATGATTGCGTCCATGGCAGCTTTAAGACTTAGAGAATGTCAGAAATGGACCAACTCTTTGACGGGTCACACGAAGATTCTTCCTAGCATAATCCCAAACAAAACGGATTACACCGTTCCTTTCGAAGACTTTAATATTAAATACAAAGCAATAATCCCAGAACGTTCCGAATGGGAAAATGGCACAATCGATAAGAACTATGCACTTGAAATCTATACAGATGGATCAAAAATGGCGGAAGGCACGGGAGCGGGAGTCTTCTCTCAATCACCCGAGTTGAACATTGCCTTGCGTCTCCCAGACCACTGTAGCGTCTTTCAAGCTGAAATAACGGCTATACGCGAGGCAGCCTGCAGACTTGCCTTGTTGGCGATAAACGGTAAAGCTATCGCCCTATACATAGACAGTCAGGCAGCTATAAAAGCCCTGAATACAACCAACAACCAGATCAAAGTTGGTAAAACAATGCCGGGAATCTCTAAATGAGATTGCGGACAGATGTTCAGTAACCCTGTGCTGGGTTCCAGGTCACAGTGACATTCCGGGCAACTGCAAAGCGGATGAACTAGCCAGACAAGGAAGCAACCTTCGCTCAAACAACATTAGTGAACCGCACGCTCCTATGCAATCTATCAAATTCCTCCTATTCAAAGAGGCAATAAAGGCTGCAAATAATAGGTGGAACAGCATTGATACCTGCGTCATATCCAAGCAAATCTGGCCAAAACTAGGCGCTAAAAGGACTCAAAGATTTCTCTCTGTAGGCAGAAACAGAATCAGCTCCGTTGTGGGGGCATTAACAGGACACTGCTTAATAGGTAGGCACGCCCGTAGACTGGGTACACCCTACAATGACTTTTGTAGGAGCTGCATGGATGAGGAGGAGGAGGAGACCGTTCTTCATCTTCTCTGCAACTGTCCAGCCCTTGCAAATTTGCGCAGGGCAAACTTAGGAGACTACTTCTTCGATGACCTCAGCGACTTGTCTAACACAGACATACGCTGTATCAGCAAATACATTACAAAGACCAAATGGCTTCAATGATCTCACATATCATCTACTCTCTCTTAGACGGGCTGTCTGTGGATTGCTACCGAGGGGCAGACTGTTTCGGTCGTCCCTTTTTCGCACATCCGAAACAAACCGTCACTCGGTCAAACTCACCTTTTGACCAAGCTGCAATACCGCGCTTTTTTTGCTGCATCTGCCCTATTCGATAAGTTGCCAGAGGACACAAGCGAGGGTTGTACTGATACGGTCACCACTCGCCTATCCAAGGGCACACTGTCGACCGGTCACCTACTCCTTGACCAGCCTCAACAAATCTCCCAAGTAAGGGACACAATGAAAGGGCCGATTTATTAATCACCAATGGCGCACACGGCTGCGCCACCATGACGAGACGTTATAGGATCACAGGCGAAGGGTACACTGTTTCGGTTTAACCGGCGCTTGTATCCGAAGACATATCGTCCAGTTAGTTATCCCCAATCTCTCTCTTCAAGGAGTTGTCTGAGGATCACAGGCGAGGGGACGACTGTTTCGGTCACCCCTCCCCTATCCGAGGTTAAACTGCCCCAACTCTCTACACGAGACGTAAGAATTACCAACATGACGAGACGTTATAGGATTACAGGCGAAAGGCACACTGCTTCGGTTGACCCGGCGCTTGTATCCGAAGACATATCGTCCAGTTAGTTATCTCCAATCTCTCCCTTCAAGGAGTTGTCTGAGGATTATAGGCGAGGGGACGACTGTTTCGGTCACCCCTCCCCTATCCGAGGTTAAACTGCCCCAACTCTCTACACGAGACATAAGAATTGCCACCATGACGAGACGTTGTAGGATTACAGACGAAGGGTACACTGCTTCGGTTTGCCCGGCGCTTGTATCCGAAGACATATCGTCCAGTTAGTTATCCCCCAATCTCACCCTTTAACATGTTGACTGAGGATTACAGGCGAGGGGACGACTGTTTCGGTCACCCCTCCCCTATCCGAGGTCAGACTGCCCCAACTCTCTACACGAGACGTTAGAATTGTTCTTTTTGGACAAAGAAGACAAGAGTCACAGGCACAAAGAGAGCATTTACGCCCACTAGCATGTCCGGCCTAGAATCACTCTGGCCTTACCTACCCTTCCCTTAACTCATGTGGTATCACAAAGGGCCGAAATTTTATGCGGCCTAAGTGTGTCTTTCTAGACAGCCACCTTACCTAACCTAACCTAACCTAATTTAGTACCTAAGTCATGAGCAACATTTTAGAACAAGATTGAATTCAACCATCAAGTTTAAGTTGTCAATAAAGCAAAAGAAAAATTGTACAACTGGATAACTGGAGCTCAAGTATAGGTCGGTGTATGCAAAATGAAAATATTATGTTTATTAATACATACTTCAGAATATTTCGTAGGGGAAATCTTATTAAAGATTGAATAGTTGCTTTAAAAGCATTGAATGATCAGAAAGTTGATGAGGAACATTGCAAAAATGCAGTATTTTGTGTTAAACATTTTGAACCAATCTGCTTATGGTTATTTGTGGAAACTAAATTTACAAAAATTGTTCAGTTCATAGGACAATAAATTAACAAATGTATTGTTATTTTCGTTGTATATTTCAAAATAATAAACATTAAAGAATTAATTTGAAATCACTCTTTGAAGCTTTGCATAGATGGCGCTCTTTAGTCTACACTTTACTTTCGAAATTGATCCCTTCGCACAAGATGTCGCTCTTTTGTTTAAGTACTTTCATTTCTATGGAAACGAACTTTTTTTGAAAAAATTCCGCTGTTTTGTTTACGTTACTATGGAAATTTAAACTTGACGGCGGCTTGTGTTTCGTTGCTTATCCGCTGTAAGACAGTAGCGCTTGTGCTGTTTTGGAACATATTTTCTCGAAGAAGTCTATGAAAATGACATTTCACTAGCAGTTCATTATATAGTATGTATCAGTATCACAGAACGAGAAAGCCCACAAGATCTCTAACCCCAGCAGAACAAAAATGGCATTTGGTTTTGTTTACTGTGTTTGGTTAGAAAAATAAACTCGCTTCCCATGAGAAAATACAATATCAGTCTTTAATTCACTTTATTTTCTAAGTTCTATCGATGATCTCCACCTCCAGATTTTTGTTTGTTTTTCAAAATTTGTTTATTTTTAATCGAAATGCGTTAAAAGTTAATGGGCTCGTTCAAGTATCTATATTAGTAACTCTGACAGCTGGCTGACTTGATGTGTCTCAGTTTTGATTGGCCTAGGCTGGATCGATCACGTAAACAATTACGAGTTTTTTTTTTCAGTTGACGTTGACATGGAAAGGATAGCCTGAATTTCTTGACTGAATACTAAGTTGACAGTTCGTATATGGGGCTGAGGTAGGAAACGTTTTAACGTTTAAGGTACAGACGAATCAAGTGGACTTAAGATATCTACGATCTTGAATGTCCCCAATTTCATATCTCCCTTTTAATTTGTGAAATTTCAAACCTAAATACTCCACACAGACGGACAGACCTTGTAAAAATAAAGCTACAAAAAAGCGAATTGCTTTATTTATTTTTTGATTCTACAAACGCTGTGTGCGTATTAAATTACTTCAGAAAAACAGTATCGAACGTCGCCCGAAAACCTCCCCCACTCTGAGAAAGGAAGATGAATGCGTATGAATAACAAAAATGAAATTCTTTGGTTTCCCTGGTTAGAACAGGTTGCTGCTATACTGCTCACGAGTGGGATATTTTCTTTAAAGCCACATACATTCTATTAATACGATAACTTTAAACCCATTACCATATGTCATAGACAGTGTTTAAAATGTATTTGTTTATCTGGCAGAAGGAGAAGAAAATACGTGACCCGCTCTTGTTCTGTCAACATATAAGTTGACGATTATCATAAACAAAATAGAATGGTAAAACGACAAATTATGTTGCGATGTCTTATAAAAAAATGTGCTAGATATCATACAAAAATTCGGTGATAGTTTATTACGCATTTTTTTTTTTTTTCAACTTAATTTATTAAGTGTTATTATCATCGTTGAATTTAGGAAAACGGTTTTGATATTTTCAATATTTATTGAGGGCCCAGTGAACCTGATTTATTTTATAGAACTTAATCGTGTTATGATATATTTTAGGACCGTTAAAGTAAGTTGGGCTTTCAGTGATTGTTAATCTAAATATGTTACTTCTTTGGGGGAACTATAGGGTGGCGCATAAGTAGCAAACATTTATAAATTCACTGCACTAAGAGGAACCATCTTTAGCGAACAAAAGAAGGGATTCAGCTTTTAGCTACCATTTGAGTGTGAGTAGGTTCGAATAGAAGCCACAGCCAGCTCGTGGCACAATTACTATAAGAAAAATAGCAAATAGCTGACGAACTCATCTTAAATATGACGATGAAGGAAGCTCGCTGCTGTATTAAGTTCGGTAACAATCGAATCGAGTCCGTTGGTGTGCAATGGTATTTTAACAAGAGAATTTAAATATAGGTAAATTAATTTTTTTGGTAATACATAATTTAATAATATATGTATATTGTTTTTTATTATATAATAGATTTTTTTTTTTATAAACTAAATAATACTTCTACAGCAACCTTTTAAGATCAAGATTGAGTTAAGCCATCAAGCTTAAAAATTCGTTATGTGTGAGTGTGAATTTAGGCCTTACATCCAAGAACTGGCGACCTAAGCGAGTCGAACAAAAAACTACTGCAATAATAGGCAATTGAAATTGCTTAGCGTACTCGAAGGCATTTCTGAATTTCTTCGTTTTATCCGATGTTTGGTGGTATCCGCTTGTATGATTTTTTTTAACCTGTAAGACTTTTATTCGAATGCATTCTGTGCATTTAACACATTGACTGCCATGGCTATCATATGTGAAAGCCAGTGGTAGTTCCGTGGTATCATCCCAGAACACTTGCTGGGATCATGTGGGGCACTGACCCACAAAAGATTGAAATACTTGGGCAAGTACCAACTATCTGATAGGAAATACTGTCACTGGAGCCAGCTCTCATCCTTGGATTCTTAAATGAAACTGGACTGGAGAGAGTGCTATAGTACAACAAACCCTTTCACATAATAATAAATGGCTATCAAATATGATAGAAAGGCATGTACGTATTTCGGGCAGTGGCATTCCAAACGGTAGCCACTACGAACAAATCCGTATGAGAACAAATTGCTTGGCACCATAGGATGAGATAAACGTTTGTGGTTTGAGCAAATTTCGGATATTTAATGTTTTATGCACACAGTTGTGGAGAAAGCTAAAATATTTTGAAAAAAAAAAAACTTTTTTTAACTCTTTTAAGCAATAAGGGAGCAAGCGACTCTTTGTTGATGACGATAAGAGCGCACCTATTAGAGACCTCGTTGCCCCTCCAGCTTTACAACCTTCCAGTTGTGAGTCGGGAGTGTAGGATTGCTCAATCGAATAATTTCGAGAACCTCCTCACTTGATGAGGGATCGGCTGGGATCCAGGTACGAGTTCTAGGTCGGCTTGGGATATCCTCCCTTGCGACGACATCGAGTTTCGCACCCGGCCAAACTTCTCCGAGTCTGCCTATGGCAAACTTATAGAGATCGCAGGACCTCTGATCATCGCAAGCGATAAGCTTCACGTGGCCCTGATGCCATCCATCATCGCAAGTAATAGGAGGTGGTCCCGGGTTGTCCCTCATGACATTTAAGAAGCTGCCTGAAAGCTTCGTCTTGACCACCTGCCATCGTTAGATGGTGTCATAATCATCACTGCGATCGATCACAGCAAGCACAATTTTATTCTTAAAAACGTCACTAAACGACTTCTGAGATGTGACGTTGGATGACCTATTGGAAGCGACGGTGCTATGCACCTTATAGGATCATGTATGGTTACAATCCCACCACTGCTAGGATTTGTACCTTTTTGTTTTAAGCGCGCTGCCGCTGTTCACAGTAGAAGAACCATGAATGGTCACGATTTCTCCACCGCTCACCGCTGCAGGAGCTGTGCCAGTAGTCAACGAAGTCGCCGCACTACTGCCCGGTTTTAAATGAGAACCGGTCTCATTTCGTTTTTGTTTTTTTTTTTTTTTTCAATTTGGTTTTTATTCATTAGTGATTCCCACGAGTAGCGGAGGATTGAGGTCCGTCTGTGCAGAGATCCGCATTACACAGATAGGGCTGGCTAATCCGGAGGTCGCCAGGTATCCGGATACTCCGTATTCGACCTGCCAGCCAAGCTGATTCGGCATGGGTCGTATGACAACTTTATCCGGCCCAGGCGGAAATAGGATAGGATAAGAGATAGAGTTAAGGAATAAAATGGAAGGAATGGGACAAGAAGGGAAGGGAGGGGAGAGGGAGCACCCTTTGGTCTCATGGTTCATCTGGAGAGATTCTCGACTTTACCACTACTCAGCCCCCACAACTCGTCAAGTTTGGTGCTAGGATGGGGGAACTGTCACTTTTGAAGCTTTTATTCTTTGACATTTGACAAGTAGAAACCACGCCATTACTAAAAATGGAACGATACACGTTTCAACAACGCATTGAAATTATTAAAATTCACTACAAAAATGGTGAAAATCTTGCAGTCACAGTTCGCAAAACTAAAAAAATCATCTTGACTGATGGGGCCCATTTACACCTCGGTGGCTACGTCAACAAGCAAATTGTCGCACCTGGGGCTCGGAAAACCCAAAAACTATTGTTCTGAAGCCTCTCCATCCTCAACGTGTGACTGTTTGGTGCGGTTTATGGTCCGGCGGGGTCATTGGACCTTACTTTTTCGAAAATGAGGTTGGATCAACAGTTACGGTGAATGGATTGCGCTATCGAGAGATGATTAATGATTTCTTATGGTCGGAGTTGGATGGTATTGATCTGGACAACGTTTACTTTCAACAAGATGGCGCTACGTGGCACACAAGCAACGAAACCATTGATCTTTTACGGGGAAAAGTTTCCGGACCGTGTTATCTCTCGAAGAGGTGATCACAATTGGCCACCGAGATCTTGTGATTTAACACTTTGCGACTTCTTCCTTTGGGGCCACGTGAAAGAAAAGGTCTACGACAACAGCCCAGCGTCGATTCAAGACCTCAAAGATAAAATTCGTGAGGCTATCGAGGACAAAGGGCAGCCACTTTGCCATTTGGTTATGGAAATTTTCATGAAAAGGATATTGTCCTGTATGCGTGCGGATGGCGGATGTTGTTTTTCATTATTAACAGCATACATTTCTCTTTATTATGAAATAATTATCCGATCATTTATCTCAAAAAAATTGCATTTTTCTTTGAATACCATAATAACACCTCTTATTGGAAAACCCTTTATATTTGGAATTTATATCCTAGTCATAGCTCTTAATAGATTCCCCTTATAGTAAAGATATTCTTCTTCGAAGATTAAACGTCGCCGTTCTCAGTTTAGTCAACATTTTTTAACAACAGTTAAAACATTTTTTTATTCAATTTGTACCCTCGCCCAAATAAGTCCAAATTACAGTCGATTAACTTTTCTTCCCTCAAATAAAAACTATGATTGAACTTAATGGCGTGAGAATTTGTCACCTCTTTTTTCTTTGACTCGCTGTGTCTCCTCGTTATGTTGCACGCTCCATTTAAAATAAATGTTCCTGCACCACAAATTTTAAAGAAAAAAAAAACCTATCTCCCACAACAAGCAACATTCCACACAAATAAATAACAAATTTTGATAAATTTCCTATTCCAGTAGCAAACGAAAATATGTCTAATTGAAAACTCCCATTACAACCATTTTAAACTACAAAATTGTATTTGCTAATAGAAAATTCACAATAAAAGCTCTTTAATAACACTTTAACATGTTTTAATCGTGAGCTATTAAAAATCATAAAATTAATATATCCTCTCCCTCTCGCTCGGTGTACAACATAGGATGAGTATACCCACCTCAGCTCTCTTTCAATTACAATCGCTACTCGCACCACCTCGCCCCGCACCATATCCCTAAAGGGAATTCTATACATTTGACAATAGCACAATATTTCGACAACAAATGGTGTAACCTATTTATATCTTTATATCTACAACGAGAGAGAGTATACAAAAGTGAAATGCTTTCCTCGTGTTATCGTGTACCTTTGCGTTAGATACAACCGCACGAAACTGCACGAAACGAGATAAAAACACACCAAAAATACATCATCTCTTCGAGAATTGGCGAATTGGCGCTGAAGCTGAATGCTCTCGTGCTCGGAAAATGAGAGAGAAAATCCCATCACAGCACATGTGTACATTGGAAAATTCATTTCCTCTATATTCTATTCAGCATCTCAACTCAACAACAACGGTACACACAGCATCCCCGTGGAAAAGAGTCTCTCTCTCCATTGTTGTGCCATGGTCTAGTGTCCTATCGCAGTTGGTTCGCATGCATACGCAACATACCAACATTTTTTGCACGGCGCGTTTTATTTTATTTTTTTTCTACCAAAAATTGTATATGTATAAATATTTTGTTGTTTTTTCGTTCACTACGGATTTATTTAAATTTTTGTCTCACAAAAATAATAGAAATCCACCCAACAGTGCTCTTTATCGTCGTTTTTTGTGCCCCATTTCTGTTTACATCAAAGTTTTAACAACAAAAAGAGAAAAGAAAGAAAAAATCAAAGTGATTAAAAAATATGAAATCCTTATAGGAAAAATCACACAAAATGTAAAATAAATTCGTGAAAAGTTCAAGTTCCAAGTGAGACATGAAAAAATGAAAAAAATTCAAGAAAAATGCTTTTTCAATCGTCCTGCAAAATTATGTTAACTGTGTTAAATGCGTTATTGTCGTCGCCGCGACCCATTTGTAGTTTCGATTTTGCACTCCCCAAATAAATGGATATATATTTATTTTACACGCAATTTTAAAGGAAAAGCAAATTCAAATATTCGCAAAGAAATAAAAATAAAAAAATGTGAAAAAGAAAATTGCTTGTGATCTTTAATTTCTACATATATGATGTGGCGGTGGATACCTGAAAGCAATTGAATCCTTGAGATTGTTGGTTTATGCAGGATATTGTATCAATTAAAGAAGCACACAGAGAAAAAATCTCCAACATGGATATGGATAACGATTTAAATGTGCATACATGGATAAATCGAGGTGTGTATAATAAAATTGTCGCAATTTATTATTGCAAGCAACATCGGGCAGGAGGGTGGTTTTGGTAAATCTGGAGAACGATAGGACACCATTGTGTGCGATGTATTAAAAAGCCCGACCTTCACCTATTTTTGGTTCCTTGGGTGGCATTGCGATGCATGTGTGTGCTGCGCGCACTTTTATCTCTGTTAACCTTTTACTTCTTTAATTTTTTTTTTGCGCAAACACAAAATGAAAATATACATCAATTACGAGTACTGGCGCAGATATAGGACCAAACTCAGTTGGAAAACGAGTGCTAAGTTAAGACCCTGAATTGGGAAAAAATAAAAATATGCTTTTTAAGTTGATTCGCTTGCGAGTTTTCGTGTGTATATCCTTTTTAGGATTCAAAACGTTCCTTTTCGCGCCATCTTTCTCTCACTTGCACATCCTTACCCATCTCGCTCACTTGTGACTGTGACACTATTGCTTTTGACTGTATGCGAGTGCAACCAATGTTGGATGGAATAATGAATAAACCATTCAAGCATATACATTGTGCTGGCTGTATGTATACAAGTCGCTGTCGATGATGATGATGATGATGGTGATACTGATGCTGAGGCTGATGAGATGAGGTTTCCCCTCTCGTAAGTTGATGATGGATGGAATAATGGCCCAACTGACAAAGTTTATTAAATAATTTATTCGAGTATCATTTTGCTATTTACGAGCAGTAAAAAGAAAAATTCTGTGCACACACAACGCAGAGTAAGACGACCGAATAGCGACGAGCGAGAAAGAGAGATAGAGCCTGTCTGTCTACCTGAGATGATATGTATATTGTGTAGTTTGAGCAAGTTATTGATTTTTTTTTTATTTTATGTGTACATTTCGCAACCAGCATCGTATGTGTAGAACATCAAGAACAAACATTTCTTGTAATTTTATCCATAGGAGAGCCATGGGCATACTGCCAATTAATTGATGTTATTTACTTGAGACTTGAAAGCACTGTCGCTGGGTATATTGGATGGGTCAGGGGTGCTGATAATGGCTGCACGCATAATAGTAGTCAGAGTTAAGGAGAGGGGGGCATTTAAACAAACAAAATGGCTCTGTGGTATTTGTGCGCGAGCAGAATCAAGAGTTGTCTTTACAGATGGCACGTGCCGTGTTGGGTCATTAAAAATGTTCTTCTGACATTTATTTTTCGAAAGAGAGGGAATACATCGGGTTTGGGGGTAGATACAAACGCACACACAACGCATCATCATCATCCATCAATTTGAATTGGATGACGGCTGCAATAATGCCAAAAAAAAAATTTTAAAAAAAAAATGTTTCACATACGCCCGAGTGAGATGACATTTTTTCTTCTTCTTATTTTATGTATGACAAATTGCCGAACTATTTTTTTGTGATGTATTTATTAGAAAAGAAATGGAAACAAGTTTATTTTTGTAGTGAATAATTATGAGGAGCGATTGTAAGCTATGACGAATTAGTTAATCACTACATAGTATAAAACAAAGTCGCTTTCTCTGTCCCAATGTCCCTATGTATGCTTAAATCTTTAAAACTACGCAACGGATTTTGATGCGGTTTTTTTAATAGATAGAGTGATTGAAGAGGAAGGTTTATATGTATAATAAGATCCATCAAATAGTGGAAAAATACTGTTATTTTTTAGGTTTCTAATGTGGTGTCGTAAATAATTACATTTTTTCCGCTTACATTGCAAACGCAGGCTGAACCCTACGTGCGAAGCCGGGGCGGATCGCTGGTTTATTATAAAATTGAGTCTCTGACATACCAACGTTTTTAGAACCAACGAGTGGATTAGAAAATTCTTAAAATATGTACAGTTTTGCGTAGTGGGCAGCTTCTAAAAAGCCGACGGTAAAATGTTCTCTAACGAGAAATTACTTATGGAGTGCAAATTTAAATAAATGTTTCAAAAATTGAACCACTTTGGCGACAGATTTTTATAAATTTGGAAATTTGCCCCTTCATTTCGCATTATTCTTTATTTTACTCGAGTTCATCCAGTGGTAGAAAATCTACCTGGCTCAAACGCAAAACATTGGAAAACAAATTACATCCCTGCACAATTTTCCAAACAAAAAAAAAATCAAAAAATCAAGCAGTGCTTAAGGCAGTGAAAGTGGTTCTTAACCTTAAGATTTGCTTTAAGGCAAATATGCTTTTCACTTTGAATACTTTTTTTTTTAAACTTCTGCCTCGCCAAGGCGATAAAGAAAAAATGCATCAACAGTTCCTCAGATCCAAATGGATGACCATCCAATCCATCACAAGGACTCAATGCACCTTCTAGGAGTCACAGTCAATTCAGGAATCACATGGCAGAACCGCATTTCCTATATCGTAAAATTGGCGTCCGCAAAGTTGAGCTACATATTTAGAGCAAAGAGGTACTTTAGCCCCAAGCAACTTCTCCTTCTCTACAAAGCACAGGTTAGACCAGGCTTGGAATATTGTTCCCATATATGGAGCTCGGCCCCAAAACATTCACTCAACCTGCTTGATAGCATACAGAGACGAGCAGTTCGACTCATTGGAGACCCTACACTCACATCGAATCTACAATCGTTGGTGCACAGAAGACAAGTCGCTGACCTATGCTTGTTCTATAGGTACTTCCATGGGCGCCCAACAAGACAGGCTGCTAATGCTCATGACCATACAGTACACTTGACAACCGCGAGGACATCAACTTTCAAAAACTCCTTCTGTTACAGGACAAGCAAATTTTGGAACTCGCTTCCTGGGGATATATTTCCAGAAGACTACAATTTGCAGCAATTTAAGTGCAGAACAAACATACATCTGCAGGCATCTCGGGGCGCTGTTGAAGCGTTATAGGTTCGCCTTTCCCGGGAGAAGTATATAAAAAAAAAAAAAAAATCTATTGTGTCGAGATTGCCAGAAAATAAATTTAGGCTTGCAGAGTTTCCACTTCTCTAAAGTAGCTGATAATGCTTTCAGCAGATGACTTCTTTAGTTCTTCAGGACTTAAGCTGCGATTACACGGTCATTTTTTTGTGTCATTTAAATGGCGCTCTGACGTAAAAATCGCGTCACAAAGCCGTCGTTTAAATGTCGTTCCGTGTGATCGCCATTTTTGGGACAACATTTTCGGCCTCATTTAAATGACTAAGAAAATGGCGGACCAAACGGCATGAATTTTGTGCCATTTAATTTGCAGAAAAAAATGGCCGCGTAATCGCTCTTTAATGGCGCTTAGGACAAATGACAGAACTTTTCGGATGATGCGCCATTTAAATGTCAGCCTCCAAAAAATGACCAGGCACAAAATTCATGCCCTGCCATTTTTCTATGCAAATGACAAATGACGCAGCATTTAATACGATATCTGTGCTTTCATTTGGTGTTTTTCTCGTGGCGAAAGGACGATTAAATAATTAATAAACTGTTTTTTATTTGTTTTGTTGTAGTTGTGTTGTTCGGTACCTATTGAGAGAAATGGAATACGAACCGTCGCGTCGCCGACAATTTGGACTACTCCGTCAACTGTGTTGTGAGTTTGAATACACAATGTACAACAAAGTCGAAAAAATGAGGTAAAACGCAGAAAATAGGATTGAATTAGGATAGGTAAATTAAGCACTCGTGGATCGACGAAGAGGAATTGCGTTTGATTGTGACGGTGCAAAAGCAACGGGAGCTCAGTTCCAGAATACAAACTTCAGTATGTCAGGCAGTGCTTTTGGTGCTGGCAGGGCGCCTAAAGAAAAGATTAAAATTTTATTCGAATAAATATGATTATCTCTAGATTAGGGTCGAATCATATTTGTAAATATGGTTGAGAACTTCCAGAATGATGCACGTTATCGTTGGCTGCGATACGCAGAAAAGGATTCGCAGCGATCGAAAACTTTCACCAGCGGCCAGGTAGCGCAGTGTGATCACCAGTCGTGCTTCCGCTGAAACACTCACTCTCTCGCATCTTTGTGTTCTGTTTTTCGATGTGTGGCTTCACCAACCTCAACAAATAATCGAATTGATTGGCTGACATACGAAGGACATTGCGATATAGTTCAGGTTCTTCTTCGCGCAATTCGAGCAGTAATTCATCACAAAATCAACTCTTCTCGCGAGTCGCGACGGCTCAACCACCTCTTTTGCCAAATCCTCCGCTTCGTCGCGTTGGCTCGTAATCAAGATCATCGTCAATGCTTTCCAGTATACACACTGCCAAATAGTACACCGTCTCCGCAATTTCCGCCATCATCGCAAAATTCCTTTTCGACATTTTGTATTTATTATACTTTTTTTTTATCACTGCTATTTAACTTATAAAGTCGTAACACACATACGCGTCTTCGCCGAGAGAAAAACACCAAATGGCAATAGCTATATTTTTGTCATTGGTCATTACCGTCTGATCGCAAAGCAGATAAATGACGCGGAATTGAAATAATAGGAAAGGTGACATTTGCCATTTTGATGAGGCATGTCATTACCGTGTGATTGCCATTTTTTCGCTCGACATTTAATGGCATCCCAACGGAAAATTCTAAATGATGCGCAGTGTCCGTCATTTGATTTTGAGAAAAAATTGAAGATGATAGTCATTTCGTGTGATCGCCATTTTTTCGCAAATGACAAATGACGAATCGTAGCTTAAATGTCTCTCTAATGCGACATTTTTTCCTGACGTCAGAGCGCCATTTAAATGACACAAAAAAAATGACCGTGTAATCGCAGCTTAAGTCTTTAAATGGTTGGCCGAAAGGTTTGATAAATATGTTGAGTTCCCAGTTTTTTATAGTGGAGTTAATTGCGGATTAAGTGACGGCGCAGAAAGGTACTGGTCGTATGAAATGGGTCTCTGGCCCTTTCCTAGCAAGTTCGTCAGCTTTTTCATTTCCTTCAATACCCTCGTGTCCTGGAGCCCACCATATTTTGGTTTTGTTTCCGGAGCCACGAGTTTTGATTGCATTGAAGCAGTGCGTGACTGATTTTGAGACAATAATTGGTGAGCCAAGGGCAACTTTGAATACTAATTAAGGGACATATTGCGTTTTTATATTGTAGTTCCGACGCATTTTTTCCTTAAATTTACAAATCATTAGGAAAAACGCCACGGAGCAAATTATTCTATTTATTATGACAGCAGTGTATTCGCGACAAAAATTAAAGGAACTAGGAATATGTACGGTTAATATTTAGTTTTTTATAAAAAAAATATTTTTGCTCAAACTTGGAATAATTCAACTGAGTCCGATTACCATTTGAATAAATGTTTGTTCTTTTAAACGTAATAATGTGGTTGTTCCAATTCCAGAAAGTGTGGACAACAATTCCTTTCACTGGGCTAAGGCGTTTTTCTAAATGAATATACCGCCAATGTCGTTGCATTTGCTGTGACAATAGAAAAAATACATTTTACATTTTTTTTTTAAACTGTGCATATCTACATGCATATCTCTAGTGGGTTTTAGCGAATCGTTGGCCATTTTTAAACAGAATATCGCCAGCGACTCCTAGGTGAACTTGCATGGAATGAAATCTGGAAGTGAGTTAAACTAATACGAATCATCTGGATAAATAATAGTACTTTTGTAGGGAGTTTTCAGCTAAGCCAGATAATAATGACATTTTGTAAAAATCATTTAACTGAAACGCAAAATTTGCTACCGGATTTTTTTCGTTTCGTGCTTTCTCTGCTTAAGAGAATATACAGTACAACCCGGATAAGTGCCTAACCCGCATAAGTGCCTTTTTTTGAGAACCAAAATTCTGAGCATTTTTTCATATAAAACTCATCTTACAAGTACCTTTCGCTTAACTACCTTTCCCGCTTAATTGCCTTTTATTTTGTATACTTTTAAAAATGCTTTAGACATTTTTGAAATCAGCTGAAAAAATACAAACACTCTTTTTTCTTTAGCGCTTCCTTGTGTTTTATTCTTTAAAAATAAAAAATAAAAAAAATAATAATCTTAATTTACTATGAAGGAGGAGACTGACTTGGTAGCTGTCACTGTCAAAATTTAAACTGTCAATGTTTTTTGGTTATAAAAAAAAATATTTGTTTATTTTTCTTAAATTTAGAGGTAAGTGCCTATGTGCCCTTAAGCGGATTTTTTTATAACTGCCTTACCCGCATAAGTGCCTATAAAAACAGGGCATTTAAGGTGAGGCACTTATCTGGGTTTTACTGTACCACTTAAGTGAAAAAATAATTGTGACACATGGTGTTTCAGTTAAGCGGAGTCGAGTCGACTGATCGAAGTCAATATTAGAATCAGTTTACCTACTTTCTTAATTTCTTACAATTCTTCATGTTAAGGGATGTTCCCCAAATAATGAACAGGAAAAATACATTCTTTTGAATAAAAACATCTCGTCTGTATGGAATATTTGTTTCGGTACTTTTGTTTCTGACAAGTGGCGCCAGAGTTTTGTCCACCAGAGCTAAGGTGTTTCTTTCAGTTAAAAAAAGAAAATTAAAATGTTAAAAACAAATACGTGGAGCTTTCCGCAGCACTAATTTTTCTAAAAACAATCTTAAGTCAATACGTACAATGTTTTTTTCTTTTTTCTAATATTAATATATATTGTGTCACAATTTTAAGTGGAAATAAATTCGTGATTCATTGCGGGCAAAATCAATTTTTATTTTGTTTGTACAAAGTCGATGTGTTTTTTATTTATTTTTTTTTTTTTTTTTTTTCTAAAAAAAAATTGGTGATCAGTTTTGAGATGACTTGGTCCATTCTGTTATTAAAAGTACCAAACTTTGTGACAATGCGAATAGATCTTTATTTTGGAACTTTTTCGTTGGAGTTCGGTATATGGATCAAAAGAATAGTCTCGCAAATACATGCTGCCAAGATGTGTTCCCTTCGCTATATTGCCCTTAGGCAAACCAGAATCGTGAAGCTGGTTTTTCACATCATTGCGATTGTTTTGGAAAGCACCTTCAATGTATAGAATGGACAATTTCCATACATTGAAGGTGCTTTCCCAAATAAAGCGAAGAGGACTGGTTTGCCCTTACATCATCAAAGACTCAAGTCTTTTTATGAAGAAATATTGTAAAGAAAAAATAGGTTAATGTACCAGCACAATACTGAAGGCAATGCTAATGAACTCTGTGCCAAGTTGAAGGTTTTTAAAATTATAAGTTTCGTCAATATTATACGAGTATATGTGTGTTTATGCAGATATTGCTGGTATTTGTTTTAATATTAAGCAACTTTTTCGTCATTTACTTTATTCTGTGAGCATGCAAAATTTTATACAATTATTGAATTTCAGTTGGCCAAGTACGATTAAAGTTGGTTTCATTTTCTTAGAAATGTGTTCAAGATAAAATATTTTAAAATTTGGTTACATACAATAATACCTACCCAATTTAGTCTTTCGTTGATTACGTTGTTTTCTTTTATGTCTCGCTTTTTGAGTCGCTTACTGCGGCTCATTTTAAGTTCAAAAATTCCGCTAGACTCTTATTTGGGAATTCCCATTCAAACTCATACGAATGCCGTGAAATTCAATCTTCTTCTCTTCCTTTTCTTGCAGCATTCAACGGGGATTCTCGCTTACCATCCGAAACTAATAACAAATGACATAACACGATAAGAACTTTAAACTAAATCACAAAATCGTTAGTCGTCTCAAATCAAAATATAGATCAAAAAACGACAAAAATTATAAATAAATCAAATATTATAACAGTGGTTGTGTCTTATAAGCAAAATGATTTAAGGATATATATATATACATATATATATATATATTTATTCACGACGAAGAATTGAAAATTTACGTTACGAAGAAATGTGTTAAAATATCTAGTGTAAAAATAATAAAATAAAAAAACAAAACCAAATTATTTCGTATCAATAATAATCAAATCAACAAAGGCAAATCCACCTTTTTATAAGTGAATATATAAATAAGAGTAAAATAACAAAATCAATTGTAATTAATGTATAAAATATAACACACACTCCAAACTAAATTTTTACTACCTATCTTTGAATAAAAAAATGCAAAACTTCTGAATCTCTCGTGTGGTTGTGAAAATAAGTTGTATAAATAAAAACATACATATTAATAATAATAAAACAAAAAACATATATATATATATATTTTTGAAGCAGTCATAAATTTTATTATACATAAATATATATATATACATAGAGAGAAAGAAAACTATAAGAAATGTTATATACGTATGTAATATAAACGTGTGCTATAACTGCTCCATGATTAGTTTAGAACTTTAAATCGAATTGTTGTTAAAAGAGAAAATAAAACAAAAATAATTTTAAACGAACTTAAGAAGAAGCTAAATAGGAACACATCTCAATCAACCGTCCTCTATACAAAGTGTTTAGTTTTAGATGAATGAAATCAAAAAATAAAAATAATAAGTAAAAATATTTTATGTCAAAAAAAAAAAATAAAAAAAATAACTGTTACTAATATTTAACAACAAATTACAATACAACATTTTCTTACAAATATTCTCACAAAACTAAATTTAGAGATAAATGTTTACAACAAGAAACTGAAAGTAGTATAATATATTTCATATGTGTGTCAAACGTAGATACAGTAGTGCTTATGTTACGTCATTTTCATTGAATGTTAGTATACAACGCATTTGGAATTTGGATTACCAACTACCAATAAAATTGTGTGCTTCAACGATAAAAATCAAATGGATTAAGGAATACACTTAATTTTATTTAAACATAATTCAGCATTGTGTTTAAGGTATGTACTAGAAATCGTAGTATATAAAATAAAATTACATTCCCAAGTTGGTAAGGTCTTATTTAACCCTTCCTTTTTAAGAAACACAGACCTGAGATAGGCTCTGCTTTCAGTCTTAAATACTTCACATTTTGTTCTATTCCAGCAAAAAATGTAGAACCGATTGCAGTTGCATTAAAATATTTTGTCTGTCATATCTTACGAACTGGGTAAACCAATAGAGATTTTTAAATCTGTTTTTTACTAGTATACTCAATTCATATTTTTGTTTGTTTTTTTAGTTGTGTACTGTATATTTTTAAGCTGGAGATGTATATCAATTCTGGCATAACCATGATAGGGGAACTCTAAAAGAGGGTCTCGCTCGCAACTGTGTCCAGAGATCAAGCTTCATAGAATTTTTTCTTGTGAATTAATTTTAAGTTAAAAAAAAAAACAACTTATATAAGAGACGGCTAAATAAAACGCGAAATTGCTTTTCTTGAGATTTATATATTTTCTTTATTCACTTAACAACTACGATTCGTTTTAAAGTACCGACCATTCGCTATGACATATACTATTGAACTGAACTCTCTTTTACTACACACCGACAGCAGCAGCAGCGTGACCGTTGTGCGACTGAAGTTGGTATTATATACTGTTTTTGGGAGTCTGCCAGAATTTTTCCCTATTTTGGCCCTTTTTTTAGTTGGAAACGGGGCTTTGAAAATGTTCCAAATGCTCCTATCTCCAAATTAAAACCTTTTAAATGTACCGCAGTTAGCTGTCACAACAATATTAATAATTATAGTGTTTAGACAGCTAAAGTTTACTAAATATCGTGGGAAAATTGTAAATTTTGAGAATGGCTTTAGAAACGACACTTTTTTGCTCATTTTCCCTTTTTCTTACGACTTTTCAGAAGTCTTCAGCGGTCACCCTGACCGACAGTTCTCTCGTGTCTCGACTTATTCTCTTAATTGTTTTTTTTTTTTTTTTTACAGTGCTGCCACACTTATAATGTAGGAGAAAGTTTCGTGTTATCCAGACTTACAATAATTCACTGTATTTAGTAGTAGGCCTGGCAAATTTGTAAGAATTTAAGAATTCAGTTCAGATTCAGTGGGCTGTTTTTTCGACTGCGACTGCGACTGCGACTACGACTACGACACCTCTTGCGAATTATCCGAGAGTATGAAGAGCTTCTCAGTTGGCAGTTTGGGCTGCAACTATTTATTTATTTATTAACTCATTTGTAAAAGCATTCGCTGACAGTTTCGTTGCAATAATACAGAGCAACGTTGTATAATTTAAATTCATTTGGTTCGTGGGAATAACATAGAAGTTCTTCAGAACTGGAGATCCCAAACGAAATAAAAAACATTCTCCCTCTCTCCTTTGTTGTATGCACACAGCAAAAGAAACGAATGTATTTCAGAAGGTAGTCTCAAATTTCCTTATGTCTCTGATACCATAGATCTTTCAGGTCTCATGGGATTTATAAAAAAAAAAATATGTCAGTCTCTATTTATTTTTAAATACACTTATTCCAGAGAACATTGTTTCATTAAAACGTGAAAGACAACATTGCTCAATAATAAAAATAAATCAGCTTCGCCAAGTTGAGCCGTCTACACAAGTTTAAAGACATATAGCAATTTCATATTCAATGATTGGCTCATCTACTACGAATCGACTGAGCTACTCGCCAATCATCTCATCTAGGGACATTTCATTCAGGAATATTATTCAAGCACTGTAATCTGTTGTGCTGTGCCAGTTTTGGTTACGCTTTTGTGGATTTGCATGATATTGCCTTTCGTGAATATAAACATCGAGATGAGAGAATAGAAAATATGTCAAAATATGATCTGCACGTGCACATGTGAGGTTTTCAATATGATATTGCATTTTACGATTTTTTAAAAGAAGTGGTGTTTTTTAACTTCACTCGTACCAGTGATAACCATTTTCTCGCAAGTTCTAGCCATTGTCTCAACAGCTTATTTAGGTGGAGGTCTATTTTTTATTTTTCCACTGCGCCACCTCTCGCGAACGTCTGACAAACATTCGATAGTACAACTGTTTTGAAAGAACTTTTTAATTAGCCGTTTCGGGTCGGCATACAATTTTAGATTCCTTCCATTCGTTCCAAAAATGAAAAACTCACACAAAACGAATGGTTGTGAGAAGCTTGGTCCAGGGCCCCTCCGGACCTGTATTACGCCAACTATTTATTTTATTTAAATCTATACTTATTCCCAAAGAAATTGCTACCCACACGTAACGAATAATTTTAAATTTAACGGATAAAATTCAATGAATGCTGCCAGAAACTTTGCCGACAGCGAAAGAGGCTCATACGAATTTCTATCTAACAATACTTGCGCACCAAATCGTGGCAAAATATAGCTTGTAGGCAAAGTAACGGGAAATCGGCCGAAGTTGGTGGTCTCAGTATTGTCTTTGCTTTTTAATAAGAGTTTTTCTGCCAAAGTTGTGCAAATTCAGATTAACTGCCCATTAAACCGATAGGCGAACGCGTTCGCCTATACCAATGTATGGCGAACATTGTTGAAATTTATTTGAAATTGGACAGAATGCTTTCAAATATTTGTAGAACTGCCATTAAGAAGGACTGCATTTTTATTCTGTACTAATGCGCATTTATGTCCGCATTTTATTCTTCCTCATTAATTCTTGCAAAGCAGTCGGAAGCAGTCGACGCTAATTTTGTATCGCCTGGGGTTCTCAGAATGTAAGCGAATGTTATAGGAATCGGCTGGTTTACTGGGTCGTATCCTCGAAGGTAACTTAGGAGGGACCTGTGCTAAAAACTCAAGTACATGCACCTTTTAACTTTTAGTGACTGGACTTCCTTTATAATTTTTAAATTTGATGACTTTCTGTTAAAACCATATTTCCTTCGGATAGTGTCTGTTTAAAATTAAAAACAAGCCCCCTTATTGATAAAAAAATGTACACAAGTTAGTTAGCTAGCAAACGCAAAAATTGGATATAACTGCTGATAACGAGTTGATAACTTTAACACAGTGTTTATTAATACCAGTGTTGTTATATCGTGGGATTTATCCCTTTTCGTGGGAATTTCGATGTCCGAAAAGCCTTTCGTTGGATAAAGAGATAAAGCACCAAATCGTGGGACTTTGAGGAATCTAACAAAAAACATTAAAGCTATACATTTTTGCTGAAATTTCATGAAAACTCCTACATTTCACGATGATTATAAACACACTGAATGTGCATAAAAAACTGCTTATATAAATTGTCTCTTATCAAAATTTTCTAGTAGGTACCAAAAAATAATCGTAATAATGTTTGATTTTTATACTAAAAGTTAATTAACCGTGATTTTCTTTCCTTGTATAACAAATTTTACTTCTAAAAACTGGATTTTGAGGCGAAAAAGTATCGTGGGACTTAAAAGGGATTTTGAGTACAGTGAAAAAGGAAAAATTACCACGCTTCGTGGGATAAATGAAGAGAGAGTGCTAACAACACTGATTAATACTATTTAGAATGTTTAATTTTCACGACTGGGCGTGGGCATGCAGCATATCAAAAACGTTTTAAAGAATTTAAATAGGTAATTTTAGTCAGTAAAATTTAAAAACGAATCCCATCTGATCCGCACAATGTAGATCAAAAGCTTTTGATTATATTTCTTATTCACAGAACTGAAGCTACCTCATAAACCACGGGCACCGTGTAACAGTTCCTACCAATTCTATGATCTGACGACAGAAAAATACATAAATAGGCTAATGCTCTTATAATTTAGTTGTTGTTTTTAAAATTCATATTTTGCGTTGGCGGTTTCTGTTTTTTTTTTTAAGTTGTGTCACTAAAAGACAAATTAATCAAATTAATTTCATTTCAGACATGAGACAGTAAATAATAAAATTCTCTGATAAAACGAAAATATTTTGAATGCTTTCTATTTCATTTTTAAATGAGCATGAGCAAAAAATGTGCTCCAAGGAAACGTTGACTTCATTCTGTCCCCGAGCGCCATTTAGCAATGTGACATAATCAAAAAGCACTTGTAGTCGATTTGTCTAGAGATATTTTCGAACATGTGTTTAATAAACAATTTCTACACACCCAAACAAAATTTCGAATAAGAGGATGCGAAAGTCCAACCTTGCCTCGCAGACAGAATGAAAAACGCTGTTAAGAGTTCATAAATCAAATTAAATTCTATGTAAACAAGAGTTGGCGGCACGGCACGATCGATGCGAAACTGCATGTGCTGAAGTATTAAGAGCTTTAGGTGAGCTCTGAGTCTTATTTGTTTGCTAGGCAAAAACAAGAAAATATGGTTTTGGTTACAAAACGCTGAAATTTATGGCAAATGTGTACAATCTCTAAGTAAGAGTTATATCTCGATTGGGATCTCGATTGCGAACGAAAGGAAAAACAGAGTTCTTTATGCATCAGCCACAACAAAGCTTTCAACGCAGACCGATCGTGAATTGATTTATTATATTTTTTTAATTAACTGCTTGGCTTACACTCCTATTCCCATAATTATTTTCTATTCCCGACTTCGTTTTTGTGAACAAAACTTCTACGATCGAATAAATATCCACCCGAAGAGTTATAACTAACTTTACTGTAAATACAAACAGAAGCTCTGAAAATTATCACCTTAATTATATCCTTTATTCCTGACTGCCGTAACTGCAAAGCAGCACAAACTGTATACAGTAAACTGTATACCCAATCAGCAAAAAATTAATTGCTTAACTTCATGAAAGGTTTTTACCAGTGCTGCTCGTAAAGCATGATGTATTTTTAATACACGAGTTTTATTATACTCAAATCTCAATGTCCGCCCTCAGGAAGCCCAGCATAACATTCATCCCTTGTCCATGCGAGAAAAAAGTTCAGATACTCTGTCCCCTAAAGGTCACCGGCACCGCATTTGAAAAAACTCAGAACTCGTTCGCGTGTCAGACATAATTAACAAATTGCGCTCGACAATATACCTATATAAATCCCATTAATGTCACCACCCCGTCAACATCAATGGTCGGGTGGTCCCAAGCACGCTTTACACTCGTTCAACTCGTTCAACATCCCAATCCGTCAAGTGCATATACAAATAGTATCTCCAATCCAATGCAGCACACAATACGTTACAATATATGCAAGTGTGCCTGATTAAATTAGTTCTCTGATCGAACTCAATAGAATTGGCAATTAAATTAAGAACGTGTCATGTTCGATTTACTTGTAAAAGATGCACCGACTCAATTAGGGATCACAAAACAATTAATAAAATTTGCCACAGCCATCTCGTGAAATTAGCTATTTTTCCCGCTGTGTACAGTTTCCTGATTCCACTTTAAAAATAAAAACAAAAACCCATAAAGCACACAAAACGATATAATATATTCGTCTTGCAATATTCATTCATTAATAAAAATTATTAAAACAATATTGCCAGCCCCCACCAGAAGTGGCCGGCATACCAACAGACACAAGTCATCCTCGTAACTATATACTGCCACACAATGACGCAAATACAAGGCACGTTCTATCGTTGTCACGGCAGCAGCGGCATCTGCCGGGCCAGGGGCAGACAACAGCGCACAGCATGCAGAAACTTTTATAATTAAGCATTTGGAGCAGAATATCTTACGTGAGACGTCACCTATTGCCAAACATATTGAACATGATTATACATATTCCTGTGGTAGGTAGGTACTGTGCACTGTGGTGATGGCCCCGAATCAGATCGTTACAAATCGTTGCCCGCCAGTTCATTTGAAAAACTTCACACTGTGTGATTCGGCGACTTTCTTCGAGGATGCAAAATGCAATTTGTAGATGCTCGCCGCAAATACATGTGTATATATGTTTCTGATGCGAATGTGCGGTGCGTCAGCGTCATCTTCATCTGTACATCGATCGTCTGCCACCGCGCCGGCCGGCTGGCCGAATTCTATTGCAGCATTGCAGGCAATTCAAGGAAACAAATCACCAAAGCCAAACTATACCACACGACCCGACCATTCCACATGCAGTACTTATCGCGCGTAGCACTCAACGGACAGCGACAGGTGGCCGCATCCACATTGAAGAAGTGGAAGATAGTCCATCAGATTCAGACCTACTAAATTATCTAAGAACACAACTGAATGTGGATGTGGCATGACAAGAATAGATTTGTGCTCACAGTTCACAGTGGCGGGTAAAAGAATTGCTCCACTAGACGCAATTGCGTTGGAAAGTAAAAATTTGGGGTTATGTCATTTGGTTTTAAGCAGAATTGGCCGAGTTTTTTTGTACACCATATAGGGACTCCATTCTATTACAATTGTTACATAATTTGCAAAATACGTGGGAATTCTATGTGGATTGCAAAGAGTTTAAGTTTTATTACATGTGACAACTTGACAGGCTGGGCTCTAATCGCGTAAGCTAAAGAAATTGTATGTTGGCAGCCTGACTCACGGGTACATACCGAAAATATGGAGAGAAGTGAAGGTTATCTTTATACCCAAGGCGGGCAAAGCAAGCCATGTTAACGCCAAAGATTTCAGGCCAATAAGCCTCACCTCCTTCATACTTAAGACCCTAGAAAGATTGATAGATATACACATTCGCAGCAACTTATGCCCGGATGATATATCACAAGCTCAGCACGCTTACACAAAAGGAAAAAGCGTAGAGACTGCGCTGCACTGTGTTGTAAGAGTAATTGAAAAATCACTAAGAATAAAGGAGTACACCTTAGCGGCATTCCTGGACATTGAAGGAGCTTTCAACAATGTCAAAACAGACGCCATATGCAGAACACTGAGTAAACTCAACATTGACACCACGGTCATCAATTGGATTGTCAACGCACTTAAGGCCAGACACCTAGTAGCCGAACTTGGGGTCTCCAGACTTGAAGCCTGCGCTTCAAGAGGAACACCTCAGGGAGGGGTTATTTCCCCACTACTTTGGGTTATCGTTTTAAATGAGGCACTTATGCAACTCAGACATACAGGCATAAGAATAACTGCCTACGCGGATGATGTTGTACTAATGGCAACCGGCAAATTTCTGCCAACACTAGCTGAACAATTAAATGGAGCCCTCTCCATCCTTGACTTCTGGATCAGGAAATGCGGTCTATCAGTCAATCCTCAGAAGACAGAACTGGTATTATTCACAAATAAAAGGAAAATTCCGCAGTTTGTCATGCCTTCTGTTGGCGGTACACCCCTCAGAATCTCTGACAATGCAAAATACCTGGGACTAATACTAGATAAGAAACTAAATTGGAAAATGAACATAGACGAACGAATCAAGAAAGCCACAATAGCATTCTACACCTGCAGCAAAATTTTTGGGAAAACATGGGGACCATCTCCGAAGATCAAACTCTGGTTGTACACAGCTTGTGTAAGACCAATACTGACATATGGCAGTCTTGTATGGTGGCCAGCAACAAAAAAGGCTACACACCTAAAGGCTATCACAAAAGTGCAAAGACTAGCATGCATCGGGGTCACCAGCGCGATGAGATCAACTCCAACCGCCGGACTTGAGGCTATCCTCAACCTGCTTCCGCTAGACATCTTTGTACAGTCTGTGGCAGCAACAAGTGCCATGAGAATTAGCCAATCAATAGACTGGAAACACGATGAAGAGGGTCACTCAACGATCCTACAGAAGTACCTTGGCAATGTACCTAACACGGATTACATAACGCCATGTTTGGAATTCAGAAGACCCTTCTCTAGCGCCTACCCCAGCAGGGAAGAATGGAGAGATGGACTTGTACCTGACACGCAATCCATTCCCGTGTACACAGACGGATCTAAAATGGACAACGGCGTGGGGTCAGGCATCTACTCTGAACCGCTGGGCATCTCAACATCAATACGCCTCCCAGACCACTGCAGTGTATCCCAAGCGGAAGTCATGGCAGTGACAAGAGCCGCCCGTGAGTCTGCGTTAAAGGTGATACCTCCGGAAGGTATCACCTTCTTTATCGACAGCCAGGCAGCTATAAAATCTTTAACTGCTCCAGAAATAAAATCGAAGCTTGTGAAGAGCTGTCGCGAAGAGCTCAGAGCTCTTGGAACACAGCACAAGGTATTACTGTGTTGGGTCCCTGGACATGAAGGCATTCCAGGCAATGAGAAAGCGGATGAACTAGCACGACATTGCTCGGCTAATACTCTAGAACAAACATGCCCCTCTGTGTGCATCCCGCTCTGTACACTAAAGCTAGAAGCAGGGAAAAAGGCCACGGATGAGGCAAACGCTAGATGGAAATCCATGGATACGTGCGAAAACACAAGGAAACTATGGCCATCTTTTTGTAAATCCAGAACAGAGAGAATCATGCGGAACAACCGGAGATGTCTCTCTACGCTTGTAGGTATCCTTACGGGACACAACACCTTGCGATACCACATGAAGAAAATGCGACTGACCGAGGAAGAACTTTGCAGAGGCTGCGGTGACGAGGGAGCTATAGAGGATACAACCCACTTCCTATGTCACTGTCCAGGTCTTCAACACTCCAGATACAGAGTCCTTGGAAAATTCTTCTTCATCAACCTGAACGAGCTATCTAGCACACCAACGGATACAATCATGAACTTCATCAAATCCTCAAGATGGTTTGTATGCAACGACACAGTAAGTAATTAATTAATTAATTTTACAGGCAGAATAGGTTACTACAGATAAGGGATAAAACCTTTCCCCCGACGGGTATCACAATGGGTCAATTTTGACCTGAATGTGGCGCGGGACACTCCCCGCCAGCCCACCAACCTAACCTAACCTAATCGCGTAAGCACAAAACGAATGAACGACATCGTCGAAACGATTGTACGATCCTCGTTTTTTCTTGCTTCACGTTACTTATTCAGACGTCAAATACCCTCGTCGAAACGATTCGATTAAACGATGGCTATTTTGCAATCGTTTCATTGTTTTTGGTGTTTTTTTTTTCATTTTAGTTAAATCTGAGAGAAATATAAGCAAATATTTAAACGAAGACACACACTTGTGTTCTCTTTGGAGGCGACTCCCACTTAACCTAGCTGTAAGATAATGCATTCTTTGCAAAAAAGATATGTTTATTCCAATTTCATTTCATTTGTTTGTTTTATATACATATTTTTTTATAACTCGATCCTAAGCAATATAAATTCTCATCTGCTCTACGAAAGCCAAGATCTTTATTGGCTATTACAAACGATTTTTATTAAATAGGAAGTTCTGCATTGAAATGGATGTCTATATAATTTTTTGTCAACGAAATGCTTGCAAAAGGAGACTACATAATTTAATAAATTTGTATAAAAAAGTATGGTAATTGAAAATAATTTATAAATTTATATTTTTGTTTAGCCGAAAATACCGATCGCTTTTACTGGAACTAAGAATTTATGCTAATCCATTTGATCTTCCTGACGTGCGTGATAGTTCAAAACTTACTCTTTTCAGCTGGCATTTTAATGTTTTTTGCATAAATTTGTTTAAGTGCCTACCCTGCCTACTTACTATTTGCAAACAAAAAAATCAAAACTTTACGAATAGCTTTGTTCGTAAGGTTCGTAATAGATTTTAATTTTCAAAGTTCTATAACAGAGTTCCATAAAAGTTCGAAACCCAGAATACGATTTATAAAAGATCTTTTATGGTCGGGACTCGAGACCTTTTATGATTAGCAACAGAATAAAAGATTTTGTAGAATAGAAATGTAAGAAACAAAATCGTTTAAAAATCGATCATCAGTTAAATGAATTGTTTCGCACAAATCAAGTGCAAGGATTCTGACTCTTTTTGACGTCTGTAAGACGGCATGTGGGACTCTGACGTATCACCTGATGACGGATTTTTTGAATTGTTAAAATTTCTGTCTCCATTTAATGAATGTGTCGAAATAGGCGATTGGAAATTTTACAAATTCACAAAAACATAAATGTGGATACATATTATGCTAGGCAGTGTACATTAACTTTGAGGCACATGACATGAGCATACAAACATGTCAAAAAGACCCGGCGTGCTGAGACTAATGGAGACATCAGTGTAATATTTTCAGTCAAATTAAGTGAACAACAAACGAATGGCTGAAATATAACTAAATACATAACCAACAATTACAGTTGTGTTGCCAAAAGAAAGTTCTATTGTATTGACACAGCTGTATTGTGCCAAGCTTCTGTGCAGTGTTGCATTTACCCGCGGCGGCAATTGGAATTGGAAAACTTTTTCCATTCATCGATAAATTGAAGGAGTGAACACTACCGAATTTGCAAGAAGAAACGATTACATTTACAACGATACAGTCCATGACACTGACACGCTACTAAATAATATAGTTGTAGAGAAGAAAAATGAAATTAAAAAAAAAGTACCTACATCGATGACAGCTGCCACACCTTTGGAATTTAACCGTCTGCACCTTGTCAGCTGTCAAACTAATTACGTGACGACCACTTAAATTAGCTAACATTAGTCTTGAGAATTTCTAATTATGACGGACAGGTATAAATACTGAATTCTGATGGGCATTAACGACTTCAGTGTTCACGCAAATGACTTAGTTTGAAACTAAACAGTTAAGTGCACGACAATCGACTGTAAATGGATGAGTTCAGCAAACAAAATGGTTTGCTTAGTTAATTTGTGTTTTTGAAAAAGGTGAAAACGGAATAGGGTGATATAAGAAGCTTCCTTTTTTGCCCCTGCCCTTTCATTATTAGAAATGCTGAGACGAAATATTCAGCTGATGAGTTTTTGCGAAATTATTTATGTATATTTTTGAATGCCGCAGGAGAAATTATTTTTTAGTCAAGTTGGAAATATTTTAATATAGCAAATTGCCTCAGCAGAACTATTCAGTTTGATTTTTAACGTTTACGATCAGTATTTTCTTTCAATCATCATTAAGTGACCCAGTTTTGATGAAAAAATCCTATCGACAATTTTCAGCAACACTGGTGTAGTTTAGCAAGTCTCGAAAAAAATTAACTACTCCATTGTACAGCCAGACAGATACTTCCTTTAACTGTGCTAATTGTTACTTTCTTGTGACGTTTTAGTGACGAAAAGCTTTTATTTTACTCAGCATTCCTACGTCTACCTCAACAGCGTCCCAAATGGTTGTACCACTTAATACACATACATTTGGACGGTTACCAGATACAAAAAAAAAATCAAAATTTGAGAAAAATCGAAATGCAAGTTCATTTACTGACAGAAGAAAACTGAAATGTCTTCCCGAGTGGAATTATACACGGATAATTGACTGTCAGAATTCAAAATTATTCAAACAATCACTTCAAAGGAGTCTTATTGAACCTACTCTGCTTGGTGAAACAATAGAGTTCTCAAAAAAAGTCAAATACCTAGGTGTAACCCTGGACGAAAAACTCACTTGGAACTCTCACCTCATGAAAACCATAGACAAAGCCAGGACCTCTCTGTGGACCAGCAGAAGTCTGATTGGTAAAATCTGGGGTATAAACCCCAAAATCATGCTATGGCTTTACACAGCCATAACAAGACCAATTGTCACTTATGCAGCTCCAGTATGGTGGCAAAAAACCAAACAAAAGTCAACACAAGTCAGGCTCAATAAACTCCAAAGACTAGCTTGTGTATGCACTACGAGCGCAATGAGAACAACTCCCACTGCAGCGTTGGAAGTTATCCTTAATCTTCCACCCCTCCATCTTCAGATACAGAAAGAAGCTATGACAAAATGCCTTCATGCTCATATCTGAAAACACCGAAAACTCCAAGCTCATCCTTCCAGACATCGTTATGGAACTGAAAAAAGATGAAATACTTGGAATTACCATAATAGACAACTGTCTACCGAAATTCAACTTCAGTCGAAACTTCAAAGTTACATTCCCAAATCGACAGAACTGGGAACAGAATAAACCCACATTTGCCAAAGATTCTCATGTATGGTACACAGATGGATCGAAAACAGATGAAGGAGTTGGAGCTGGAGTATACGGGATCGACACAAAAACGTTCATCCATAAAAGCATGGACAAATGCAACTCCGTATTTCAAGCAAAAATCTTTGCAATAGAACTATGTCTCAGAGAAAATCTTAAAAAATCCATAACAAACAAGAACATATACATTCTCTCTGATAGCAAAGCTGCACTACTGGCTATCAATAGCTATGAAATCACATCAAATCTAGTATGGGATTGCCTACAATTACTCACATCGCTAGCCAGCACAAACAGAGTACACCTCATTTGGGTGCCAGGACACAGCGGACATGTGGGCAATGAAATAGCAGACATACTATCCAAGAAAGGATCAGCATCTACCTTTATGATGCCACGACCGTTTTGTGGACTACCCCTTAGCACCGCTAAATTCCACATTAAAATCTGGCTGAAAAACAAAGCAAATCATTACTGGACAAATACTGAAGGTAACAGACAAGCTAAAATGTTCATGCCAACTACTTCCCGTTCAAGAACAAAAGAACTCCTAAACCTAACAAGGAGTCAGATTCGAACAGTCACAGGGTTCCTCACAGGGCACTGCAAAGTCAAAAAACACCTCATGACTATGGGAATAATACAAAATAACACTTGCAGACTATGCAACGAGGACGAAGAATCAGCAGAACACATACTGTGTCACTGTGAATGTCTAGTCAGATTACGTCAACACCACCTAGGTAAACCTTACCTTGGGGCAGAGGACATATCTGACAGCGCGCTCAAAGATCTACTAGGATTCATAACTAAGACCAGAATCATGAGCGAGCTCTAAGTGGAGGAAATCACAATAGGCCCACTCGTGGCCGCAGTGATATGGCAACTTGGTTCCACCTCCCTCAAACAATCTAATCTAATCTAAGGAGTCTGATGATGAACCAGTGGTGTAGTTCGAAATAGCTATCATTCCTTCCAAAAGCGACGTTGTCTGCGAGTACAATTCACAAACTGAAATTCGACATAATTTCCCAACAGAAATTATCAGGGTAAGCCCCAAACAAGCGAGAATCGTTGTTACTCCTCGCTTCCCCACTCAGTAAAATCAAACAAAATCAAAATACAAAACATTTTATTGCAACATCACATCCGCATAATAATAACACCCACAAAAAACTGCAACCATAAAATAAAAATGTCAAATTTATGCCAGCGATTAAAAAATGTAATTCCGCATCTGCTAAAAAAAGAAAAACAAGAATTGACGATTGCGAACGTGTTAATGACCTCAAATTAAAATACCCATTGGCTCTTGGAACACGTATAAAACCTACCTTTTCTAAATAGGAAATTTTACGATTGCCAATCTGTTGTGCAAGAATAAATATCTACTCATCTCTTCCGAAAAAAAAACAAAAACTGGCACACTGTCAACTCTACCGCCTACCATCCCACAAAACGTGAAACGAAAAAAGATATATGAACAATGCTTGCCAAATGCGTCCACTATAGCGACTTAGTGCTATGCAATTTGTTTTTGCTTGAAAGTTTTTATGTTTTTAAAACGTAATCCTCCATACAAAAGTGTTGCCTTGTGTGCCTTGATCCTTTGATGTAGCACGGGTCTTACAAATTTAAGACACCAAACGTACGTTTAGGGATTGCTTGCTAAAAAGATTCGGAAAGGTGGTCGTGCTTTACTCTTGTTATCAGCTCAAGCAGCGTGGCGCGGTTCAATCTTATGTTCAATCGGCCTTTCCAATAATCCACTTCCACTAATAAAGACTCCACACTTTTCAAAATTCCTTTACCAATAAACAAATATTGTTGCCAGAATATCGCTAACTGTAAGGTCAAATGTTAATGTTGGGAAAGCCATTCTCCCTTAATGTCATTTTGAAGACGAGTGCTGCCCAAACTTCCAAAGTTACGGTATTAAATTTCGTAATAGGAGCGAATTTAAATACGCTATTGTTCAGCCTGAGGATTTCCAATTAATTATAAATTCATTTTAGTAAATTGTAAATGTTTTCTAATTTTATTCGTTGTAATACATACATAAATGTAAATGGTCCTTAAATCTGTCAACCACAAATTCGTACAAATTTATGAAAAAAAAAATTAAAAAATATTGCATTTTTATCTTATTTTTTAACATTTGAAGTTTGTATTTCTGTGTTTTTTGTCAGTGTTAACTTGTTTAACTGCTAGTTATTGCCTTTTGATTTTTATTTTCCCTATTTCAATAGCAACGAATGGATGCTTGTTAAAAAATTATTTTTATATTAGTTTGGAATATTTCCAAGACTTTCTTGACAGTCGTCGCAAGTAGAATATAATATCTTCTTACTTAAGTTTAGACGGCTCATAACTTTTCCAACAATTCTCAGTACCTTAGGCGACTCAGGTAGATATTTGGCTGCAACCAAACCCTTATCAAACTCTTTGCAAAAAGAGTTTGTTTGCCGAGGATCTCTGATGAAACAATTGTTGGTGTGAAGAGGTTGACTTCACAGAAAGTAGATAGAATGGTCAGCAAAATACAATTAAAATTAAAAAATTTAGCAACTGAATGGAGGGGGAAACATGACAGTTTTCGTCCATAAAAATGTTTATATTTTTCTGCGAGAATTTAACATTTTTTCGGTTTCTGAGATTCCCGAAATGAGTACCTCACATTTTTTTAAAGATCAAATTGTGTTTATTTTCACACTTGTATATACTTTGGCAAGCACAGTCTCATTGCTTGGCAAATTGAAATTCAAAAACTTAAGCTATAGGTTATTTAAATGCTTGTGGCTTCCTACGTGATATTTTAGAAATGAATTAGCAGCCTATTATTTCTATTTGCGAAAATATTCACTTGCTAACGATCAAATAATTAAGATCTTTAGACCACCATTAAGGTTTGATTTGCGACAAGGCATTCTAATAAACTGTGTTTCGTTTGTTGAATAATTTGAAAGGGATCATATTCCGACACAAATGCCATCGATCAATCATGAAGTATTAGAAATCAGAGGAAGGCGTACTATAAAAAGGACCGAAAATTGTACCCAAACGAAAGATTTGGGCATTACTGATTTGCATATGATATTTGAAAGATCAGCGGATAATTTGTGCATTTCCTACTTTGTGTTTTGATTTTTTTTAATAAGCTTCAAAAAGTCTTTGAAAGATATCTGTTGGGCAAATTTAATTGCAATTTATATATTCGTGTTTTTTTTTTAGAATAAAATCATCTTTGTGACATAAATCAATGTCATTTTTTTCATGAAAAAAAATAAAGAAATTTAATTTCTGCCATGACAACAAATGTAATAGATTCTAATAAAAAAGTTGTCGCACTAGGAAATGTGGAGGTCTAATTGTTTATTGGTACGGTTTCACTAATGTTGTACATTTTTACTAAAGCTGGCAGCCAACTAATTGTCGACATTAGTTCTTGATTATAAGTACATAAGGCCGAATGTGATTTTATTATTAATAGAAGATCATTCTTTGATAGGCCACTAATTTTAGCTTCTACCCGTTTATGGAATGATAATAAAATGCCTTACTGCAAATACAGCCTGCTTCTTTTGCTGCAGATGGTAGTTATTAAAGGGCACAGTCTGGGTATGAATTCTCAAGTACCATTCTGAGAGTGAATAACTGGTCGGTTGTGCTTCTGCCTGGACGAAAGCCACACTGCTCATCCCCCAACCGTGACACTCAACCACAGCTCTGTGACGCTATTCCAACACCTTGGCAAACACTTTTCCGGTGAGACTTAAAAGTTATATGCCCCTATAATTGGAACAATCCCTTTTATCCCATTTTTTGAAAAGGGGCACACTCCAGTCTGCTAATCAACGGGTATTTCACCGCATTCCCAGGCCACTTTAATGACATGAGAGAGCCATTTAACTCCCTCTTCACCAAGAGCCTTGAGCATTTCTGGTCGGATTTCATCCTCTCCTGCAAAAGCGACTTCCTCTACCGTGTGACTACTTTCCGTCCTGTTCAAAGCGTTAGATCTGTCATCATCAGTGCCCTGTTCTGGATTAAAAAATTCGGAGAAGTGCTCGCTCCATCTTCGCAAGAGTCTTTCTCATCGGAAGAAGTGTACCATCTTTGGTTTTAACTCCTTCGATGATATTCCACTAAGTCGGCGGATAGTCTGCCAAAACACCTTGCTTGCAGATCTGTGTTCACGGTCTAATATTTCACCAAACTCCTTCCAAGACCGTTCTTTGGCTGTCTTAGCAGCCAATTTGCAAGTTCTTCGCACCACCGTGTAGCGCTTTCCAGCTTCTCGAAAGCTCCCCTAAGTAAATCCACACCTTAAAGATCTTCTTCTTCTATTAGTTTACTAGCTGTTATTTCAAATTGTGCAGCGGTAAGACCGGAATATAAAAACTATTTAAGATTTAAACATTTTGTTTATTTTATTTTGTATTGGAAGTGGTACTACCCGTTTTTCAATTCAATATTTTTCTTAAAAGGCGCGGTTCTCCATATAAAGTTCTATCCCCGATCCCATCCCCTTGAGCTCTTATTTTCACGACAAAAAGTAGCATATGTCCTTCCTTGGGTCACTACGAATCCACCGAGCATGATCCATTCCCGAGTTATGAGTGCACGTACGGACGTCAGTCTCGTTTACAAACAGCTGTACCCACACGGTTTTGCCCGTACCTTTCGTATTAAATCCCGCCCAGATTTCGCAAAGTTCCAAATGTACAATAATAATTTCATTTATACAGCTTTATAGTAGGGGAGCCGAATGCAGGATTACCTACCTCATCGAGTTAAAGGATAATTCGCATTTCAATTGAAAGTTAAGAAAGGGACAATGATAAAACCACTGGTCGGACAGTCATAATCCTGCCGGGCTTCGGAGTAACGGGTCACTTCCGGTACAGTTTTTGTGTGTTTACTTATGTCATAAGGTTAAAGCACAATTTTAGATTTATTAGATAGAGGTCAATTAGTGTTGCATAAAAAGCATGGTCGGACAAAGTATATCCTGCCGCAACCCTCTGTCCGACCACTCAAAAGTCCTGAATTTTTTATGTTTAGCTACCTCATCGAGTTAAAAGATGAAACTGGTGTCAAATGATAGGTAACATCGTTCTCTTTAAGAATTCACTGGTCGGCCAAACCTTAACTTGCCGCAAAAATGCGTCCGACCACTTTTTAGGTCATGAGCATATCATTTCACTGCCCTACGCGTGTCTAACTAATTCAATTATTTGAGTTCACATTTACACACAATCTAAGGTATTAGCCAAGGAGTATACCTGTGAAGATTAGTCGAAATTGGACAAAGGGGAGTGGCACCGCCCATACAAAAAAAAAAAAAAAACATTAAAAATCTTATATATCATGAAACAATACACTTACAAAGACCGTATATACGTACGAACCATGGTATTAACTTCACCTTTCATGGGAAATTTACAGAATCAAAATCGGTTCACGCATTCCAGAGAACATTGGCGACTAACACAATTGAACTTATTTTTATATATATAGATTTATTGAATTTATTATTTTTGTTCGCATAAGATTGCTCGCAGTATTCTACAAAACGTTGTTGTATAACAGATACGCCGAAACTAATACCTGCGAAGTCCTTTAAAAAATATTGAATAAACTAAATTACACAAAATCATTGGTTATATCTTGTTCGCTCAAAATCGGCTGGTTATCGATTTCCCGGGTTAACTAACTGAACCGTAGATTCATTGGTAAATATTCTTCTGAACAAACTCATTCGATGGTTACCAGCTAAATATAACCAAGATTGGAAAAATAGCGTCTAAGCACAATACAAATGTCAAATTTGCATCCGAGCAGCAACGGCATGTATTGTAAGTCTGAAAAAATAAATGAAAATCTGCCACAATGAGTATGTATAGGATACCAGCTCCTATATGATATGCACATCAGATGGTGTGCTTTATGGCACAAAAGTGTGTATAGACGAATTCGTCTTGTTGTGCAACTAGTTGACTTACAGACTAAGCCCTATTTTAGACGTTAAGCAACGCGTTAACTAATTTTAAATCATTTTCCAATGCGATGCACAGCAATGTTCAAAAAGCACTAACAGCTTTAGCACTTGTTAAGTCACGATCCTCTGGTATTTGCAATGCGTCGGTTAGGCAGTGGTCAGGGCCCCGAAGTCGAAATTTATGCTTAGAGCTTGGGACTTGACGATTGTTAAACACTGTTCAACAAAAGCAAGTATTGTTAAAAAGTAATCTGCCTTATTTATTATTGTAGGCATCTTACGTATCGAATTTGAGCGGAACTAAGACTTTTCGACTCCAATGTAGAGCAATCCCTTATAAAAGAAAAAAAAAACACTGTCCACTGTCGTATCAACGTCGTCCATGGGACACTTTATGGCTCCGTGTTAATCGTAATAATTTCTGTTATGAGGATAGCCACCGTCGATTTCCAAATTTCTGAAATAGTTTTTCTTTGATTTGTTTCTTTTCCTTCTTGATCCTAAAATATTATTATTAGAAACAACGTTGATGGATGCAACACGAGTTTCGAAACTGCATCTCCGACGACTGTGCCTGACACTCATGCAGTTATTTCTTTTCCTTTATATGCTCTGCGTTTAAATTGTTTCTTCTTCTTTTTTTTCTAAAAAGTTGCACTTTGCAAATGCTTTTAGTAAATATACATACTTTGAGCAACAAATTCAATTTAAAAGAAGAACAACAACAGCATCATGATGTGCTGAAATTAGATGCAGACACAGACACTGTCGATGCAAATAGACGAAAAACTACGACACGACCGACGACGACGACGACGATGAAAACGAAATAATAAAAGAATATACACAGATACACAAACGAGAAGATATAAATCCTTTGAATATTTTTAATTCCATTGTTTTGTGCCGTCTCCCTACATATGCAAATATACCTACAAACTACAAGTACTAAATAATTTCTCTCAGATTTAAAATTCATTTGGCTGTTTCAGGCTCATTAATTTATTTAATTAATTCTGCATTACTAAGAATGCTGTAAGTGGACTGCATTACGATATTTTCCTTGTTTTCTTTTCTATTACTAACTACATACAATGGGGCTTGATGTACATATGTATGTTGTTCATTTGTTCTTGAGGCAGCACTTTGGAACGAATTCAATTTTTCGTTCTAATAATTGTCATTTATTTATGAGAGGCAATGCATGATTATTATCACTTTATTTCTGGCAAGTAAAAATTACAGGGATTAGTTGAAGAATTTGCAGGCTACCGGAAAGTTCTCCTAAAAACGATCAATAAACATTAAATTGGAAATATATAAAATGAACCTAATCCACAGATTTTAAATATATTGTAGGTAAAGATCTGAGAAGCTAGGAATAATGTTAAATAAAATCTGATATAGCCAATATATGAAATAATAATGTGAGATTTTATAAGTTGAAGCTCTAGTAAAAGGCATTAGTTGCAATTTCTGATTAGAGAGTTTTAAGCGCATACTGTTATATTTTATAAGTGTATAATAGAAGTTTCTCTTCTCTGATCTGTTAGGGCATGTTTACATAGATATAAAGGGTTGTTAAGTTTTAAGGGCCGATGTTGATTTTGAATAAAACACAAATTATTTAGGAAATGATTGTCATTTATTTTTATTATGATAATACTGGTATGGTTCAATTATGTTTGGAACAAAATATTGGCCAAATGGCAGCCGCGACCTCGGCGGCACACCTCCATGCGATGGTCCAAATTTTCGATGACGCTGAGGCATAATTGAGGTTCTATGCCGTTAATGTGCCGAATTATCTCATCCTTTAGCTCTTGAATTGTTGCTGGCTTATCGACGTATACCTTTTCTTTCAAATAACCCCAAAGAAAGAAGTCCAACGGTGTCAAATCACATGATTTTAGCGGCCAATTAACATCGCCACCACGTGAGATAACACGGCCATCGAATTTGTCGCGCAAAAGAGCCATTGTTTCGTTATCTGTGTGGCGAGTGGCACCGCCCTGTTGAAACCACATATCGTCCACATTCATATCTTCCAATTCGGGTCATAAAAAGTTCGTTATCATCTCACGATTGCGAACACCATTCACAGTAACTGCCTGACCGGCCTCATTTTGGAAAAAATACGGCCCGATGATGCCACCAGCCCATAAATCCCACCAAACAGTCATCCTTTGTGGGTGCATTGGTTTTTTGACAATCACTCTTGGATTATCATTCGCCCAAATGCGGCAATTCTGCTTATTGACGAATCCACTGAGGTGAAAATGTGCCTCATCACTGAAGATGATTTTCTTCGAAAATTGATCATCCACTGTTGCCATTTCTTGCCACCATTCTGACCATTGACGATGCTTGAAATGGTCAAGAGGCTTTAGTTCTTGAGTCAATTGCACCTTGTAAGCGCGTAAATGCAAGTCTTTACGCATAATGTTCATCAACGACGAGCGTGAGAGGTGCAATTGTTGGGCACGACGACGAGTTGAGGTGGACGCCGGACGGCTCTTCAGCCACACTATCGCGAAAAGCAGCAATATTTTCTGCAGTACGAGCTGTTCGAGCATGGACTGGTGTTTTCACATCTCCTACAGACCCGGTTTGCTAAAATTTTTGCACGATCTTCCGATTGTATGCACATTTGGACGATTAAATTGACTGAAAAAATCACGAAGTGCACGATAAATGCATTTTGATTTGAAAGCCCATTTTCATAATAAGCCTGAATAACTTTAACGCGTTGCTTGACTGTGTATCTTTCCATGGTTCAAATTGAGTTAGTCTGAAATTGAGAAATGTCAAATGAAATGCAGAAAAAACTTGATGTTTAGGTGTGGTTCACATTCAACATCGGCCCTTAAAATTTAACCACCCTTTATATGTAAGAACTCGGAGATTTTTTTTAAATTTGCATTAGCAGTTACAAACTGAAATCCCGATAAACGTGTGTAGGGTTGCAAATGAAGTGAGATTTTCTGTTTGTGTAAACTCCAAGTACATAGTTGGAATTATTTTAAGCAGCATAGTCAATCTGGTTGAAGAAAAAAAAGAAGAACTGGGTAATATTTGCTAAAAATAAATGTAATAGATGTTGCAATTTCGATTTTATAGTGCGGTATTGTGTAAACACCGTGCGTGCGGTATATGTGTGGCTTGATACACGTCATTTAGAAAAGGAGGAATTGTAATAACAGTATTCTTGATATATTATGAAATAACAAAAACATGCTTTATTTCACATCAACAAAAAGCTGAAATTAAAATGTCCCAGCTCATAAATGTATGCAATGATAAAAACGTATGCAATGATAAAATGTATGCAATGATAAAACACGGTGACGCATTTCCGTCCCCGCAAGTTAAATGTGTGCAATTACTCCACCAGATTCCAATAACGCGCGCTTAGATGTTTACACATCAAAAATATATATATGAGCACATAGATCGGCTTTTGGGTAGTCATTTTGAGAAATAACTAAAAAACTGATTTATTAGATTTTTTTGAGAATAACTAAGTACGTGATCTTGTTTATAAGACTGATATTATATTTAATATGCATTTTGATCGAATACATTGGAGCGGTTTTTGTAAAATCACGCAGACCAAACAGTACCAAATATTGCAATGTTTAGTTTGAAAAATACCATTTGTTAACTATGTATATAGCTGAAAACCGATTATGAGTTATAATACGGGATGTAAGCATTACTTGTTTTTTTTTTTTTTAAGTTTTATCAAAGTCAAAAATAGGGTTTTCGAGATATGAGCAGTTTTTTTTTAAATTAGCGTTTTCGGTGATTCGAATTGAAAATTAAGGAAATAGCTTTTCAAATGTATTTTTGCACGGAAAGTGCCCCACCCCTTTGTCTAATCTTGGCCAAACACAGGAACACTAACGGGGCAATATCGAAGTATGCTTGCAATTGCAACTGTGAGCTCAATCGGTTTGGTGGTTTTGGTTTCAAAGTTTTTGAATCACCTATCACCTTTGTACCGAAACTTAATTTTATCTATCAGTTTTTTCAGGGGCGGTTGTCCACTTAGCGAGAATATACTGAATAGCAGCAAACAGGACGAAGTCTACACGATGTGTTTCAGCGAAATATGGTTTCCACCTTGCAGCAGTATTTTCACAATTCCTGTGCGATGCTCACGCGTATTCCTTTCTGATTTCTTAAAAGATGCAATTTCAACTCGACAGCTGTCATGGAAAGATGTAAACTCTGCTAAAGCAACGTTTTTTCACTGAATACAAAACATTCCGTACAAGAAACAAAAACATTTTCTTCAATTCAATCCACCAGCAATTAAGGGCTAAAACACGCTGGAGATGGGGAAAATTACATAAAACCCTCTAGCTATCTCTACTCATACATCTGTATCTTCAATAAAGAAAAAAGAAAGAAAAAAAAACTCTAGTTTGACCCACTTGGCTAGGTGAAGGGCGTTAGTCCCTCTATAGACACACATACGAATAGATTTGACTGCTTACCTAACATTTCCTTTCTTCGCCTCAGTTATCATTGCGTTATTTCGTTTTATTTATTTTCTTCAAGGAAATAAAAAAGAACCCGGCTTTTGTTATCTCACGACAACTATCGTGGTATTTCACGCAGATGCTTCAAGGCGAATGGCATGTTGACAACACCGTTTTGTATATACACTTTCCTCATGTTAAGCAGCCAACACAATGTAACAAAGTGAAACTCGAAAAGAATTTTCAGCATTCTAAGCCACCCCGTGTGTCGTCGCCCCCACCAACCGCCCCTGAACAGCATACACAAAAACAAACCGATTATTCTATTGCTGTGCACTCGTATTCGTTTATATTCTTTATTTGTCCCTTTTTACATTGTTTTGTTAAAATTCTTGCATCTAATACAATGCTGTTTATTGTGTACATTCAATTGTTCGGTTAACATTTTTTGGCACACGGCCAGGTGATACAGCATTCCATGGTAACCCTGATATGGCCTCTTGAATGACGATCAAATAGTTGATCTCATTCCTCTTCGGTTTGGCGGTGCTTGGCGTTTTTTTTTTTTTTTTTTTTTGTTATAAAAGCGTTTTTATGTTGTTTTCCGTATTATTTTACAAACTCAATGACTTTATATCCAGCTCTCTGTGGGCAGGACAAAGTGAAACAGAAAACCAGCGATACAGAGATACTCATATTGGCCGGTGTGACTGTGCAGATGAAGCGCCGAAGCGGCCATGTGGATTAGACGGATGGTAATAAAGTGTGCATTAATTTATGTGCGATACGAATTCCTCTTTAGATTAACTGTACGGTCGGTCGGAAATAGAATGTTACATATTTTATAATTTATGTAGGTATGTCTTTGGAACCGTTTTCGGTTATAAGACCTGCTGTAAAGAATTGCAGGTTGACTTCAGCTTTATTTAAATTTGTCAACATGAAAAGAATGAATAGCTTTTCGTGTTTACGACCTCGAAGGTTTACGAAGGTCGAGAAGTCTATAGCTGATATGCTGACTTTGAGAAGAAAGAAGGACTTGGAATGAGGCTCCACCTTATCCAGTAACCATTGAATAAAAAAATTGAATGCACTTAAGGAGGGTTGTCGCCCATTTAGAGTTATGTGGTTTACACGTGGTTTAAACTGCATACCCAAGTGAGAAATCATACGGGGCTTTTTTTTAAATGGTTGATGGAGGGAGGAGTCTTTTCAAAGGCTTAGAACTTTAAAATGGAATAAAACACGGTACTTTGACGGTACTGATGAAAGAGATAATTAAATGTCGTTTCTATTCATATGTATGAAGAACTTTTTTAACAGGCTCAGCAACAAAAACTGAGTACCATAACAAAGTAAATAGTACACAGATGGGTTAGGAACTAGATGATGGAACCGGAGCGGGAGTATTCGGTTCTAGAATCAAATATCGTCGTCGGTAACAGTCAAAACCTCGTATCTAAAATTTGCAAGGCTGTCAAGTGGTATAAAAAACTTGCTAGATCCTTAACCATTTGCTTTAAAAATCTGGGGTCGAATCGCGTCCTCCGTGCACGAGCATTTCGTGACGGTATTTGTTGTTGTTTCACATGTAAAACAAACTTAATTCCGTGAACGTGTAGCTGGTTCACGGAAGTGGCGATTCGACCTCTGATTTGTTTTTATTAAAGTAAAAAAACACAATTTTCAATAGAAAAAAAAATAAAAAATCTAGACATACAAAATTATTATACTCAAATAACTTTAACACAAAACCGACCTAAATGCAGATACGAGGTTTTGACGAAGTCTAATGCCATAGACATAGAAGTGTTCCATTCAACCTCGACGGAAACAAAACCAACTGTGCGAGCTAAAATGTCAAAAACTCAGTACAGCGTTGCCATACGGTCGAAATATGTCCCCCAAGATAAATCTGGATAACCCCCAGATTTGCCTTTTAAATAGGCAAAAAATGTTTTGGCATTATTCTTTTAACATGTTTTATATAGGACGCAGTAGGTCCGGAAGGACCCTAGGCCTAGCTTCTCACAACCATTCGATTTGTGCGAGTTTTTCATTTTTGGAACGAATGGAAGGGATATATACAATTTTATGCCGAGTCCAAGAGGCCAATTGACAATTTCTTTCATGACAGTGTTGCACTCTCAGAAGGACGGAAGGTCGACGTGCCTCTTATCGCGTTGGCGAGTCGGAATTTAAAAAGGAAAAAAAAATACCTTCGGATGTTTGCCAGACGTTTGCAAGAGGTGGCGCAGTGAAAAAAAACCTTAGGATGGAATTTAGGTTTTTTCGCGAATCGAATCTGAGACCCCTCGCTTAGTAGTTCAACACACTAACCACTAAGCCACTGCGCTTAGTAGGGAATTTCGAATTTGAAACACTTAAATGTAAGTTTGCTTTTCCGAATGCGAAATCTTATTTTTTTTATCAGATCGTCGAACACACCGTCAGATCGTGTCCACCTATCAACGAGGCATTAATCCCAGTTTCTCAAAGGAAGCTTGTACACAGCCACAATGGTCTAAGCATGTCAGGGCACCCACCTCAACCTACCTATTGTTAGTATTGATTAGTTGTTTTCTGTTTGGTAAAAGAACCGCAAAACAGGTCCATAATTTACTGCAGAACAAATAAATGCGCCCTCTAGTGGTAAGGGTGGCACTTTACAGAGCATACAACAAAATCATCTCTCACGCAACACAATACGTAACCAAGTCCAGTCTATCATTAAATTTGACAAATTCGTTCTTCCGCAAGCTTTTTTCCGCCTCGAGAAGTCGATTTGGGGCAGTACGCCCCAAAGTAGAGGATACCATTTTCCATTTATAAAAATTGGATTCGCACTACCACCGAACTGACCCTTGTCAAAATTCAAAGTGATGTCAAATGTGACTGATATCGCAATAAGTTATTTATGAAAGATTTTGACACATAGTTTGAAGAGGGTTAACATGACCGTATACGTTGTGCTGCATGCAGTTCAATTTGCGGACTAAATTTTTACAGACAAGCATTTTCCGATTACAATCCAACCGAGACTGAGTATATAACCTATACATTTGGACTGCAAGTCCACAAACTCTACGTGTTGTCAAATTCATATTCAGCTCCATTCGGATAGACCGAAGTCCAGATGGATATATCTAGCTGGCACGGAATTTATTTCCACTTCGAAATTTGCTTGACCTTCACATTTGGAGTGATAAATTTTCCAAATGAATAATAGATTTGCTGTCATTTTGGAACGGTTCGTTGGTTGCTCTTTGGTGGATAATAATGGAACGTTCCCTTCACCGTTACTTAAGCATGTGTATTAGGTACAAATAAATATTCAAAAAGTGGAATTGCGTATTTATTTATAGAATTGTAAACTGGAAACGTTTGAACCGAGAGGCTAGGGAGAAATGGCTTGACAAATGTATACTAATTAGTTTTGAATTAAGTGGTGAGTGTAATTCGAGAGTGTCATTAATTATTCGCCAACGACTGTTGTTGCTTTCGGAATTAATTTACAAAGGTCGCCTGTAGACCACAAGAACCGACTTGATTGCATAAGGTATGGCACTTGGTTAGCTGAGTTATTGGGCCATTAATTTTGTCAAGGTTGGAATGAGGACTCTAATACAAAAAAGGGAATTTAGCCACCTTTTTTATTGCCAGAAATTTTTGCTCCTCGCTCGATTAACTTCCGTACTAAAGAATTTCGCCTTGTCAACTAATGGCAGTGATAGCTTCTATTAGATCACGATTCGAGTAGCCGATGATGTAGAACCACTCCAGTAGCTAAACGGACCTTTAGTAGATATTGCCAATAATTCTAAGACCTGCTCTCCTATGCCTATTTTGAATAGTTCGACAGAGCCCATTTAAAATCGAGCATTGCATTACGTGCAATGAAAACGAGCACTTCACTTCAAAGGTGGTCAGTCTTGAGTGGAAATTCGTTGATCTATTCAAGTTTAAAGCTACGTTTACACTCATGCCAAATTTTGATATGGCGATGTCATTATGACGTAAGCATTTGGCCTAAGTTTGTCACTACGTTTGGTCGCCTGTCAAGCGTCTGGTCACGCGGGCTGTGCAGTCTCATGAAAGACACACGGATAACCACCGAATGGCCGAATTTTTTGACTCCAGCAGGCCAAAATTTGTCACAGAAAATGACCCGTGTAACCGTAGCTTATAAAGTTGAACTGTGGTCGATCTGACATTCCTGAAGACTATACGTGCAGACAAAGGTATTGCGGAATAGTTCACAAGCTGTACACTGTGGAGTAGAAAATCATATTTGCAAGGGATATGCCTCGATAATTCTTACAAGATAGGGTCGCTTTCTGATAGTCAATTCCCTTCAATCCAACCATGTAACCGTGATTATATCTAGAGGACATTATATATAGAGGACACGAACTTAGAGTCCGAGTTGGGGACACGTGCTTAAATTGACAAGAACCACCATTTTACATGCTTTCCGCTCCTCATACTTTAAACTTAAATAAAAACCCTCATATTTAAAGAGCTCTGGAACTAATTCTTTGTCACTTCTCAACTACTACTCTCTTGGTGAACAGATTTTTTCTCCTATTTTAAAGAACGAGCATTCCGGACCAAAGCTAGTCTTTTGGACGGTTCGTGGCACCTTCTCGAGATGTTGCGACATTAAAGTCTTTATGATCTTGTTGAGCTGGAAACCGGTGAATGCCTCTTTCGTTCTACGTAGGATCTTTACTTTTTTCGTTCACTGCAATCTGTTTATATGAGCATCCTCTGACAAGTTTTCTGTTTATCATCATGCACCACTAGTTCTTTTTTCTGGCTAAGTTTTTGACGATGTCGCCAACATTCAATGTTTTTTCTGTTGTTCTGTTTAAGATTAATTCAAACTTAGCCACTCTCAGATGGACTTTCTTTCTCTGAGCTTTTTCCATCGTTGAACTGTCAACTCTGATTCTTGAATTTAATCACAACCGACTAGGTGTATTTGTACTATGATGCTAAAAATCAGGAACTGCATGTTTCTGCAAAAAATATCTTCCTGAAAGAAAATTCGCGAAGCATGTTGACGGAGAGACTAAACAGTCTTGAAATGGAAGATGGTTCATTTTTTATGACCGTCCGTCTGTTTGTCTGTCTGTCCGTATGTCGCAAGGCCTACAGCTGCCCGGATTTCGTTCAAACTTCGGACTTGGAGTTCGAGGGCTTACAGTTCGTGGCCGTTTTTTTTCTTTTTCAAGGTAACCTCAATATTAATGGTACTTCCCATATAAAATTTGCATATACGATTTCAATCAAAATTTATATTTTAGCTCAAGTAGATGAGGTGAACATGACTGCAAACTCAGTTTTTCGCTAAAAAACCGAATAACCGGTCCATACAATTATAACAAAAATTAATTTCCAGTATTATATGGTCATTTTTAACATAATGGCAAACTCAGTTTTTCTCTATGTTATATTAAAATGGATTTTTGAAAAAAGAATTTTTTTTTAAATTTAGTTTTCTTTAGTTTGCACTTAACGGTTTTGACCAAACTGCAAACTAAGAGTAAAATCGATGTTCTTAAAATTACTGCAACCTTAATTTTCAATTCGAATCACTGAAAACGCTAATTTTAAAAACTGCTCATGTCTCGAAAATCCCATTTTCGACTTCGATGAAACTTTAAAAACCAAGTAGTGCTTACACCAATGAACAAAAAATTATAATAGTTCAAAAATGGTATTTTTCAAAGTAAACATTGCAATTTTTGGTACTGCTTTGTTTACTAAATCTTACAAAAACGCTCTAACGATTTTGATCAAAATACGTATTAATCTAGGTATTATCAGTAGGTATTCTGAACACGATCCCGTACTTAGTTGGTCATTTCTAACTTAAGGGCAAACTCAGTTTTTCTCTTACCTACATACCGGACAATGATTTTTTGAAAAATGGAATTTTTTGAAATGTATAGCTTTCTTTAGTTAACCTGAAAACGGCAGGAACGATTGTGACTAAAATGCATACTTGAGTAAAATTGATGTTTCTAAAATGATTGCGTCCTTAGTTTTCAATTCAAATCACCGGTCACCATTGCGGTCCCATCGCCATCCCCAGTATTCTTTCTCTTACAACTTAAAAATATATAAAAACTAGCTGACCTGGCGAACCTTTTAACTGAACTTAATTTACTATTTTAATTAAGTTCAATAGTTCATTAGGAAATACAAATTCAATAAAAGTACAAAAATCAAGTATTTCAATGCCTTCTTTTATATATATAGACTAGCTGTCCCGGCAAACTTCGTTCCGCCCAAATTTGTTATTGTAATGAAAATAATAATTCCAAGCATGCACAATTCACTTGCTACTTTATGTAATTCGGCCAACTAAAATTCTAAATTTTTTAAAACTTATATTAAATGCCTTAGAACTAAATGACGAATAGCAATGTTGATTTGTTTCAATCAAACCGCAATGATTTTGACGTATCGGCCAACCTTCCGCTTTTCACTAAATCCATGTGAGAAACATGGGAATTTAAGATTGATTCTACAAATGCACAAACATCCATCGATTATACTTGCAACAAATTATTTGCCATGGTGAAAGCGAGACGCACGGGAAATTTAAGTCGCTTACGTACGAATGGCAAATCGTTCTGAATAAGCGGAATCTGTGGAATGAGAGTGTTTGCTTTTGGATTTTCCCCTCAAAATCATCACTTGCATGACATTTGATTTGAGATCCTTCTCACTAAATCAGATGCGATTCATTACAAAGTTTCGGTACATTGATGTTGTGCAACAAAATTATAATTGAGTCGACTTTCAAATCCAAATTATGAAGAGGTAAGCCCGGAACATACAAAGAATTGAAAAATTCAACTAATCCAAATAAAGTATTGCTTTCACAACAAAAGGTAGCATAAGTCATTCCTTGTAACCAAAAATCATAAAAATCGAACGTTCCGTACCCGAATCAGTTTTTTGTATATGTAACTGTACCCACCCGGCTTTTTCCGTACCTTTCGTATCAAAAGTTATATTAAAATTAAATAAATAAATAAAATCAAATACTTGTCGGCCAACCTACCGCTTTTTCACTAAAGTGCTTTATGGTAGGTACACACATTTTTAAAAAGATCAAAAATAAAACAGAAAAAAAAATACTTACATATGCAGAAAACACAAAGTCATGAGAATAACCATCTCCGAAAAAGTGATCGCGCAGACTGATAGTCTGTTGCGAGGGGGAGTCAAAATGTGTTCTTTTCTAATTTCAAGATACATTTTGAAATAAAAAGCGACATTATGAGAGCAAGTTATTCACTGTGTACTCTGATCCACTGTTGACACATTTACCCTACCTACACAAAATTTTTTGTTTTATTCCTATTATCGGGTTCGTACACGTACAAAGCGAGAGCGAGAGTGGAATTCAAGATTTATGCCACACACATCCAGCGATTGTCCTTGCGACTTATTAGTTGTCATAGCAAAAGCGAGACGTACGGGAATTGAAGACGCTTAAATACGAAAGGCAAATCGTTCTGAATAAGTGGAATCCGCGGAAAGGAACATCTTCGACTTTGAATTTTCCAATAAAAATCGTTGCTTGCATAATATTTGATATTAAATTCTTCACAATCAAACGCGTACCGTTACAAAGTTTTGGTTCATTTAGGTTCCGCAACAAAATGGGATAGTTGGTGGCTTCGTTTTCCATCACGGAGTCGACTGATTTCATTTGTATGAATGCAACTCACCAGCGATTTGGTTTTGAATGGCGAAATTCAAATGATCGACGTTCTTGTTTTTCGCAGCCAAAATCACTCTTACCTCAGCCAATCATGGTCAATCTAATCCTGAGCGATATTCGGGAAAACATTCATGATTAGTTCTTTCGGTGTCGTTGTAAAGTTGCAAAAATTTTGTGGAAACTCAATTGCCATCGCCAACAATTGCCTGGAGAACTCTGCAGCGGACTGGTCATTTTGTAAAGAAGCTCGCATGTTTGTTGTCAAATGCAATTTCTTGACGTATCGCCATAAAGCAGACGCCTTCAAGCATTCAATTCATCTGCCGGAGTTGATCTCGAAATGACAGGTAGCGTTTGACGAAAATCGGCTGAAAGCAAGATCGTTGCTCCACCGAAAAGTCGCTTAACATGACGTAAATCCTTCAAAGTACGATTCAGGGCCTCCAACGCACGTTTGTGAGCCATTGTGCATTCGTCCCATATCATAATCTTACATTGCTGCCGTAGGTACTTTCGCCATCGCAGTGTTCTTTGAAATGTTGCATGTAGGTTCTTCTTCCACTTGCAGATTCAATGGCAATTTCAATGCAGGATGAGCTGTACGACCGCCTTCTAACAAAGTAGCCGCTATCCCAGAAGAGGCTAGGGCCAAAGCGATCTCAGATCTCGAACGAATTGTATCCAAAATAATTGAAATCATAAATCTATTTCCAGTTCCGCAATTTTCGTTATCGACTGCTTGCATCAATTCATCGTACACTTTCTGTTATTCTTGATTCAACATTGGCACATTTGTTTGAACAGTTTGACTCAATGCGATTCGATCGAAGTCCATTTCTCGCTCCAATTCTCGATTAAATGCGTCTTGAATTGAATGATTTGACTGTGGCATCCCCAATTTGCACAAAAAATTGCCACTCATGATCAGACACATATCCTCGATCAAAATCAAAGCTTTGTTGCGCATTTTATCTGACATCTCCAGTTCATTATCCGATGTCACAGTGCGAATTCGATGCAAAATATCGTCGGCCATAATATCATCTTTGTATTTATAATCAAAGTATCTACTTCATTTCAAAAAGTTACTTAATGTAACATAGTAAACATAACTTATAAGAACAAACTTTTTAGGTATATTAAAAAAAAAAAAATTCAAAATTGTTGACAACAACAATTTGCCTGGAAAATAATTAAAATAATTGACAACAACAATTTCTTTTAAAATTTAAATTAATTTTTTTTTTTTTTTTTGAAGTGTCAATACTTTTTGTTATCCATTTTTTTTTTTTTTCAAAGTGTATTTCCCCATAAAAAAAATAAAAAATTTAGTGGTGGACCACCGTTAACATTCATGGATATGAAAAATAGATGTTGTCCGATTCTCAACCCTATCCCATATACACACTAAGTTTCACAAAAATCGGTTGAGCCGTTTCGGAGGAGTTCAACTACGCACCCCGTGACACGATAATTTTATATATTAGATATCGTCACTCGGTCCATACAAAATGTATGGGAAAATTAGTTTTCTTCATAAATTTTGTTTTTCGGGGATTTTTCGGGAATTTTCTTTGATATTCTTCTTGTTTGGCCGGAGACCAGTCCGAATTGTTGCGAATCATCGATATCTGTTCAGACGTTCTTGAGTTATAAGATTAGATACTAACATCACTTTCTTTTATATATGTAGATGTTCATCAATCAATCACTTCTTTGTTTACTAATTTTGATTTCAGTTCCAGGCATTTGTTGCCAAACACTCTTCTGCAAATGCACAGTGTCACCTTTACCTGACACCGACACGAACTTTTAAGTTTTCCCTCCAACTCAGCTTGAAATCCAAGATGGTGCCCAGAAGTCTTTCAGTAAAAGCTGAGTCATACACTGTGGACTGATAGGATTTTCGATTTTCTACTTGACCTAGAACCACCAGCCTTAGCAGCTCAACCATAATTCTCTGTGTAAACATCTACCACAAATTTTACCTGTTCGTAACTCCATCTTTGCTTCAAACTTTCAAAGACTCAATACTGTTTACAATAAAAGGCTTTATATATCCTAAATTCCCTTTACGGTATTTTTAAGCAAAATTTGAGGATATTATCATCTTTTACGGCACTGAACTTATATACCTAATATCCCTTTTCGCCCTTCTTCATTTAACTTTAGTACTCCCTCCCAAATAAATGCACTAATGGACGTCTTTCTTTTTTATTTTCAGACATTTATCCCAGTATTAATATGGCTGCAATAAACTCGGTAAGAATGAATCTCTTAAAAACCAAGACTTTCCACAAAGTAAACATCGTCTGAATTAAATTTATTTTATGTCAAACTTACGGGTCTGAAACCAGAAAAAAGTTTCTTTCATAAAATTTGCAGCTCACACTGTTATACCTCTCCGCCGCCGCAAGGGCTGCGGATTGCGGTCCCAAATGAATTATCTCAGCCCCGAAAAAAAAAAAAAAAAAACTCCAAAGATGATGCGCCCCAAAAACACAAACAAGTTTATATCATCTCTCGGAGAAAATGATTGAATGCCCCTCTGGGATTGCACTCGTCTTAGCCAAAGTGTATTCGAGACGCAATTCAAGAGAACGTGAAAGTAAATTTAAATTAGTTTCTTCGCCAACTAAACTTGAGATCTTTTTAAATTCTCAACAGCTGTATAGATACAATTTGGGAGGTTGTGGGTTCGTGTCTACCCTCTGAATGTTTGACTGATTTTCAATGGGGAAAAAATTGCGAACAGGTCAGCGATAAATTCATGGGAATCATTGCCCCATTCATCCGATTTTATTTGTGAGGAAAAAACACATACATACAGGGTTGCCATATTCGCCGCTTTGTCGTATTTTGGGCTATCTTTTTTCTTCAAAAACGATAGAAATGAAAACATGAGCGCCCAACACAATTTTGGGCTATATCGTTTTACAAATTTGTTATATTCTTTCGTTTTATTCCTTCACAAAAATGAATATTTTCGAACAAACACGCACTTTTTAAAAACTTGGCAGCACTCTTGCCGTGAATTGACATCGAACAGTCATTCAACTTGCAAATACACATTTATTTTGCAGGCCTTTTGATTTGACACAAGTCACAAAATCCAAGTAGCACCAGTGGAAAAGGCGTCTACCTGGTTCAAATCTGACGCTGGTGCGCGAAGGCGTTGCAGAAAATAGAAGTCAAATAAAATCCGCGGCGCGCATAAGTAAGATAAGTAAGTGGGACAAATTTTCCACAATTTTTGGGCTTCTTTCTAGACAACGATTTTGGGCTACATTTTTTTAAGGTTTGGGCGCTTAAAGCAAACCAAATCCTGGCAACACTACGCACAGGTGATATCGTCGAACGCGTCGCATAAACGACAAATGGATACGAACACGTGAACACTGTATACGTATATTTATGCAGATAATGAAATTTCCTGTAGGGCAAAAATGGACCCGTAAAACGAATGGGACACAATCATAACCGATAGTCTAGTCACGTACGTTCAAACAGTTTAGCGTAACGACGACTTTATCAGTGCTGGCAGGCATGTGTCCAGTGGATGGAATGTATATTAACCACCGCATATCTGGGTCAAACTTGTGTGCTCCTCTCCGATAGAGGATTAGTGAAAACCAACCTTGCTGGCGTATCAAATCGTGATATGGTGTGTAAAAGTCAAAGTGGACGAAGGAGGGGTGACTTATGTATAAATGGGAAATGGAAGTACAAAAAAAAATGCATTTCTCGGGTTGAAGTTCTTGATGGGGCGAATTACGGGCAGACATGTCGAGCGCATGATTTTTCTGACATGTTGACATTTTTCGTCGAGATAGGCTCACATTTATATAAGTGGCTCTCAAGTTGGGCACTCATTTAAGAGTTGGTGTAAGACCACAAGGGGTCCTTGCGATATTCCCCAGCGGTCTTCAAAGGCTGTCAAAATGGCGGCGCAAATTTGTATTCTCGAAGGACCGAGTTTATTCGCATCAACTTTCATTAAACAGTTCAATTCATGTGTGTATTATGTAGGTACGGCTTTCTTCGGCTTTGGTGTCCAGCAGGAGTAGGTTTTCTTAAAACTTCAGATAAGTTGAAATACAAAAAGTTGTATGTTTGTTTTGACATTAATGAAAGGGACGACCTGAAGCTAGAAAGCAGTCCGAAAAAGTGAGTGAACACAATTTTCAATTTCAAAAGACGTTCAGGGTTCATCGATAAAAAGCAAACCTTGCAGTGGCTGGTTTTATATTTAATGGTAGCTAGCTCTTGTTGTATTTGCAAATAAATTAGGAAGTCATTTAGTTACCCACTACCCGAAACGTCTCTGTAAAATACCAGAAAAAGTTTTCATGTGAATGAAGTGTCAGAAACTACGAATATTCGCTTGTTCGAAGTTCGTAATTCGCTCTCATGTGAATAGTCCTTAAAGATCACAATTATTTAATCGTTAGCAAGTGAATATTTTCGCAAAAAGAAATAATAGCCTGATAGTTCATTTCACAAATATCACGTAGGAAGCCATAAGCATTTAAACAACCTATCACTTAAGTTTTTCAATTTCAATTTACCAAGCAACGAGGCAGTGCTTGCCAAAGTATATACGGTTGGACAACACTCGTCTTCAAAATGACATCAAGGGAGGATTTATTTAGCTAATACCCGAGATAAACATGGCTTTTCTCAACATTAACATTTTTGAGCCTACAGTTAGCGATATTCAGGCAACTATATTTGTTTATTGGTAATGTGATTTTGGAAAGTGGGGAGTCCTCTTCAGTCTTCATCTTTATGGTATATTCATAGTTCATCCATGACCAGGGGGTCAATTTCTTGTTTCATATATGAATAATTTTTTTTTTTTGCACGTTTTCATTCAGGGAATGTTTTTAGTGAGATATGGAATTCACCACGATGGTTTTACTTATTGAACGAGAATCGCTTTTTAGTACCGAATGAATCGAAAAAAAATAACGCAACGTATGAAAGCGAATGTGAATACGATTGATTCGATTCACTCTTTCACAGAACCAGAATTGAGCCCCAATTATAGCAATAAGATTGTTTCTGCTCTACAAATATAAAGAAAAGATCCATCGTGCTGGCAGCTACCCCAGCGGGCATGTTCAGTACATCGCTTTAACGGCCTGCATTTCCTTCCTTATAAAATTCAATTACATCTACCTACTGGTTTTTCAGATATAATTGACTAAAGCTTCTATCTAATAACCATTCATGGTTGAAAAATAAAACACACAACAAAATTACGAATTCTTAAGTCACCACTGTCGAAGTTTAGCCACAAAAAAGTCACTCCTTCGGCAGTGAAATCCTAATCAAATTATTATCGCTTCAAAGTCCAGCCACTTCAGACATATAATAAACTAAACGTTTTATTATTTATTTTGCTGTTGCGCAATATACTTTAACGAGCGCAATCACCACTAAAAGCAAAGAGTTTGTCACACTTTAAAAAATGCAACTGAAATAAGTGTTTCAGTGTGTCAATATGGTTTAATGATAAATTAATAAAAACAAAAAATAGTTGGCACAACAGGTCCGGGGGAACCCTAGGCCTAGCTTCTCACAACCATTAATTGCTTAAAGTTTTTTTTAGTTTTTTTCTTATTGAATTTATTTTAAGTAACAAAAGAATCACCCCAGAAAAGATGATAGATTATCAGCGACATGTGGCTAGGGTTGAATGGGTAAATACGTTGTACAAATTATTAATTTATTAAACAAATTAACAGAAAGCAATAGTTTGCTTGGGAATGGGGGGCCTTCAGCCCAGGGTAACAAATTGGCTCTATACTGCGGTGGTCAGACCTATTCTGTTCTACGAAATCCTGGTTTGGTGGCCGGCACTAGAGAAAAAATGCAATTCCAGATATCAGGGACGTATACAAAGATCAGCCAGCATATCCATCACAGGGGCACTCAGATCCACACCTTCGGCCACATTAGACACAATAATCCTACACCTTCTTCCTGTCGATATCTACAGGAAAATGATTGCGTCCATGGCAGCGTTAAGACTTAGAGAATCTCAGAAATGGACCAACTCTTTGACGGGCCCTACGAGTATTCTTCCTAGCATAATCCCAAACAAAACGGATTACCCTATTCCTTTCGAGGACTTTAACATTAAATACAAAGCAATAATCCCAGAACGTTCCGAATGGGAAAACGGCACAATCGAAAATAATAACGCACTTGAAATCTATACAGATGGATCCAAAATGGCGAAAGGCACGGGAGCGGGAGTCTTCTCTCAACCCCCCGAGTTGAATATTGCCTTACGCCTCCCAGACCACTGTAACGTCTTTCAGGCTGAAATAATGGCTATACGCGAGGCAGCCTGCAGACTTGCCTTGTTGGCGATAAACGGTAAACCTCTACATAGACAGTCAGGTAGCTATAAAAGCCCTGAATACACCAAAAACCAGATCAAAGTTGGTAAAACAATGCTGGGAATCTCTCAACGAGATTGCGGACAGATGTTCAGTAACCCTGTGCTGGGTTCCAGGTCACAGTGACATTCCGGGCAACTGCAAAGCGGATAAACTAGCCAGACAAGGAAGCAGCCTTCACTCAAACAACAATAGTGTACCGTACGCTCCTATGAAATCTATCAAATTCTTCCTATTCAAAGAGGCAATAAAGGCTGCAAACAATAGGTGGAACAGCATATACCTGCGTCATACCCAAGCAAATCTGGCCAAAACTAGATGCTAAAAGGACTCAGAGACTTCTCTCTGTAGGTAGAAACAGAATCAGCTCCGTAGTGGGGGCATTAACAGGACACTGTTTGATAGGTAAGCACGCCCGTACGTTGGGTACACCTTACAATGAATTTTGTAGGAGCTGTATGGATGAGGAGGAGGAAGAAACCGTTCTTCATCTTCTTTGCAACTGTCCAGCTCTTGCGCAAAACCAACTTAGGAGACTACTTCTTCGATGACCTCAGTGACTTGTCTAGCACAGACATACGCTGTGCCAGCAAATACATTACAAAGACCAAATGGCTTCAATGATCTTCCACATACACTCAGCGCCAGCGGTTGGTCTTACCGACTACCGACTACTGCTCGCGCCATCCTTTCTTAGACGGGCTGTCTGTGGATTGCAATCGAGGGGTAGACTGTTTCGGTCACCCTTCGTACATCCGAAACAAACCGTCAGGCTGATTACTGCAATCGAAACTAATACTGCGCTTTTCGCTTCATCCGCCCTATTCGATAAGTTGCCAGAGGACACAAGCGAGGGTCGAACCGATACGGTCACCACCCGCCCATCCGAAGGCATACTGTCGACCGGTCACCTCCTCTTTGACCAACCTTAACAAATATCTCAAGTAAGGTACACAATAAAATGGCCGATCTATTAATCACCGATGGCGCACACGGTTACGCCATTATGACGAGACGTTAAAGGATTACAAGTGAAGGGTGCACTGTTTCGGTTACCCGGCGCATATATTCGAAGACATATCGTCCAATTAATTATCCCCAGTCTCCTCCCTTCAAGGAGTTTTCTGAGGATTACAGGCGAGGGGAAGACTGTTTCGGTCACCCTTCCCCTATCCGAGGATAAACTGCCCCGACTCCCTACACGAGACGTAGGAAATTTTTAGACAAAGAAGACAATTAGTCATAAGCACAAAGATAGCAATGCGCCCACTAGTATGTCCGGCCTAGAACACTCTGGCCTTCTAACTATTTCACTTATCATACTGGAGGAAACCCTCTGTGCATCATTGCTTCCATCGAATTGAACCTTTTATCGCTTTCACAGCTGATCATAAGACGGACAAATTGTCACCAGACCCTCTTTCTCACTACCACACAATGAGGAGAACGAGATTGTTCAAAATTTTGAGCGTTTGAGCACCCTTGGCACCAGAAAAAAAAAGCTAAGACCCTCTTACATTAATCCTGCCGCACAAATCGCCTGTCAGTATTAAAAAGTCCCCTGTTATCATAGATAAGATTCTCTAGTTGAATCAGAATATTTTAGCTGCTCTCCTCAGTCCTCACCAGGTCACCACTGGTAATTGCCAAAACATTTAAAAAAAAAAAACATTTAACACAAGTACAAGCAAAAGTCTCCATGCAAAAGCATTTTCTTTTCTTCTTTTTTTCTCTGTCAGTTCTTATGTAAGTGCTGATGAAAATTCCCTAAAATATTCCAAGATTCCAACACCACTCGCTCTGCCACATTAATCCCTATGTGATTTATGTATAGCTGCATAGTTCCGTTAACAGAAAATCTCAGTGGGGTGCGGGTGGCCAGCCAGCAACAGCGATTGCCATTTTAATGGATTTTCTCACTTTCTGGCCTGCTAATTCACTTAATAGCGAAAGCCAAACATATACAAACACATCGTGCGCGGTTTAATTCGAGGATGCTCGAGCCGCATCAATTAGCAGGTTATGCCTAATGAGTTTCTCGTTAATCAGAATCTGCCGTGTTACAATGCTTGGCAGGTAAATTAAAATCAACCATCGGTGAAATTATAATAATAAACGAACAAAATCGAATTAAATTTCAGAAACTTTTCTTCCTCGATTGACGGTGAGCAAGCTACAAGTACTCCCGCGTATAGTTAGCTGCCGGTGGGCGTTGGACTTGGGCTTTCTATCAAGTTTCTCTATTTGAAAATTCTTTTCTGTTCCAGTTTTGTGTGCAGAAGTAAGTCTCCATCTGCCCGACACATCAATCATGTGTCATCTTTTCCGTGCGCTATATACGCGCATCCTCGACAAATACGAAATTCTAAAATTACGTATGACGTGCGTAACGTTTATACGTACTCGTTGTCGTACTTGTGGAGCCCACGACGACAATATTGATGGCAACTTCTTTCCAACGGACACGGCTGAGAGTCTAAATTGCAGCACACATGCTGCTACTGTGCTTTGTGTCACCCAGCTCCTGGTGGATCTGTTTTTAATTACTGATTTTGTCGCCTCAAGTTGGCATAGGTACAAAGTATTTCGTTTCTAGTTTTAATTTAAAACATTCCTCGGTCGTTGCGGACAATCACACCAATCATATAACCGCACCCGATTGGCTTTTCAATGTGTTACGCGCTGATGATATTTGAAATGATTCCAGTAGCGACAGCATGTCAAAGTCAGGTCGGTTCAAGGTTTAGATGGCTATATACAATGTAGATAAGTGTCGTTTTCGAGGGAAACAACACTAATCATGAATCATGTACGTTAGGAGTGGAACACACTCAAAGGTAAATCTGTTTCATTTCACATTTCTTCAACCAAAGGTTGCGCCAAGAAATTCTAATTAAAAACAGATGAGAAGTCGAGAGAAATTGTGTCGCAATGACGTGATGAGATCTTTTGTATAAATATTTAGAAAAAAAAAAGCCACACTATTTATAACGTGGCAGTTTTTAAATTCATATAAAACTATTAACAGCTAATAGGCAGTGTGTTTTTGGGTGACATTGGAGACGATATTTATATCCCGCATCTATTCAGAGGAATGTCGCGTGACTCTTTCAATAAAATTGTCAATACAATCTGTGGATTATACTTCAAGGATTTACTGTATCATCAGTGAACAAAAATGCTGTATTTACAAGACAGATTGATGATTGGGAATGCATTCGCAATTAAACGCGGGAAAGCTAAGCGAAGTTTATCGCTTTAATTATCATATGTCAATAAGGACCATTTTAAGTACTATGGTATGTCTGTCTATGTCTACTGCAGGTTGCCAATTTACTTCATATGTAGTAGATCTACAGTACTTTCCGGATCCCCCTTAATAGCATTATTATTTATTTAGTTTTGGGGTTCTGAAATGGCATTACAAGGGTCCCCGCTTAAATTTAATTGAAAACCCGACTATAGTATAAACAATATAATATTATACCCATTTGTGCAATGTGCATGTGCTATTATCCGGGGAGTACTGTATTTCATTTATTTTTTTAATTGTACATGCATCTGCTACGTAGCAACTTATTTCTACTTCGTTTGACTCATTTTTATATAACCATTCAAATTTTATTTAATATGTGTTGTATCGATTCATTTTTGCAAATCAAAAAATTCATTTGGTGATCTGAATGCACTCATCGCAAAAATATACCTTCACTTGAATTGAATTGAGTTGAATGAATAAAAATGAATGTTTGTCTGTACCTATGTCCTTTATAAAATCGTAAACTATGCATTTGATCATTTGATGATCGTTAGCAAAGTTGTTGAGCATGAGCCCACGAAGGTTTCTGAGTTGGTAAGACCAATTTCGACAGATGGCGCCACTGTCTTTCCAATGAATTTCATATATCGGCGTGACAGATCAGGCTTATTTGAACTGAAACGAAAACAGCGAACGAATGATGACGTTTCGAGTTGTGTGTGACATAAGAATTTATGTAAATTGTGAAACAAACAGACAAACAGAAACAGACAATATTGTCGTTTTTCGAATAGTTTTGTACATTTCATTGTGAGTTAAATTAAACTTACTGTTGCCGCGTATCCCAATGATCCCGACATTATATGCCACTCGAATTCAAATGCTTGCAGTTCTTGGCACTGTTGCAAAAAGGCTAACTATTGTACTGATTTCTGTATTATTTGACTTTCCCGAGTACGCAAGTACTACTTCTCAATTTTGAGTATTATTTTTATTATTTTTAATTTTTGAAATAAATCGAAAATATATATGGTTATATTTCTCTTACGTCCATGTTATTCACTTCAAAAATTTAAACCCAAGTCCGAATTATAATATTCCATAACATTTAGCTCGGGTTAAAACCGAATTTCATAATAGTGATATTTCTTCGTTCAGAAAATAAGTAAAAGTGAAATAGAATGTAACATGTTGCAAGAAGCTACAAAAAATGGATTTCATTTGTAAAGTGGATGAAATTTCCATGGCTTCTTAGATCAGACCTGGCACCACAATGATTTCCACCTTCATTAGCCGCTATTTACTGCTTCATGCCTCATAAGTACGGTGACCATTCGTCCTTTATTTAAAAGGACAGTCCTTTCTTTTTAACCCCTGTCCTATTTTATATTATTTTTAATAAAGGAACGATTTTGTCCTTTATTTTTGAAACTGTCCTTTAAAACACTGACTAAAAATTCTTTGCATTTAGTTCAATTAAAAATATTACGGATAATGTACATACACTACCTCAGTGCTTCAGTGCATGCACTGCACACCTTAAATTTCCGTTTGTGCCTACCGGGTTCTAGTGCACCAACTGAAAAGTATTTTCAATCATGAATAACCCTTTGGAGCAGTGACAAATAACAAATGTATATGCTGTTAAAGCTATTCTTATAACTAAATGTAGTTTGGGAAAACCCCACTTAGAATTTAGAGGTCTTCTTAATAAAAATGAAGATGTTTTTAAATCTATCCACCCTTCTCAAAAAAAAAAAACGAAAAGTTAGACTGGCTTTACATTTCCTTTCACACTCTTTATTCAATGAAGAAAGACATTTTATATTTTTTTCCGCCCTGTAGACCTAAATAATAATGTTAATATTTTTTGGCAAATCCAGCATAAAAAGCAATACCGATCACAAAGAAAATTGATTTTTTCTCCAAAAAATGTATCTCTTTGGCAAATCGAAGTCGATGACTTATCAGTCCACTGACTAACAAAAGAAAAAAAAAAACAGTTGTCAACAAATCAATTCTTTAAATTTATTCAAATTATAAATATGGATCGTAAAAGTTATTATAACAAAGAACAAGGAAGTGGTTGCATCCCTCTATAATGAGTCCAGCAATATATTTAATATGCCTGAACTATCACTTAAATTCTTTACAATAATAGATATAGCTAAAAAAAAAATTAATTCTTTAGGTTCAACCATTTCCGATTTATAGACATGTTGAATTTTTTTTCCAGAAATGTTGAATTTATGTGCAGTGTAAATGTAATACGATGTTCGATTTGGCAACAGAAATTTAAAATCTGAGCTCAACATCTGAAAAGCCAAAATCGAAAAAGACATTAACGTTTATTTTTCGTAAACAAATAAATAACAAATACAAAAATATTGGAAGCAAAATATTTACTGTCCTTTACTTTTTTTCGGCGAATATGGTCACCGTACTCATAAGTCATAACCAAAGAAAGAACAAATCTGAAACCGCCTTCAAGTTTTTTTTAGGGATCCGGTCGAAATTCTGCTTTGCAAAATTCTGTCTCTTCACACAAAAATCTTCTTTACAGAACTCTGCTTTTCAAATTTTAAGCAATAAAATTCTGCTTATTCTGCCTTAAAAAAAATATGATCATGAACAAAAAAAAATATTTTTGTATTATAATAGATATATGTATATTATATATATATTATATAAATATATATTTAATTATATATTTCACTTTTACAGGTAAATCTATCTATACTTATAATAAAACTGTTGGCAATTTTTCTGTTACCTAATGGCGTGAGAACTACTGCACCGATTTCGATGAAACTTTTTTTGAAATGTTCCTTCAGATTTTGTGCAACATATAGGCTATTCCTTTCGTTGTCATGCCTATTTTTTGGAGCGTTTTTGACCAAAATGTGTTTTTTTTCTGACTTTACTGCCTTTAACTCGCCATTACTCAAATAATTCTTAATCAATGCAAACAAAACAAAATACTTAGGAGAGCCAACACTTTTATAGTTATTTCAAGCCATCAATCAGCTTTCTATGTCTTCTAGAAGCTGAGCTACAACCTAAAATCTAACACCAAAAAAATAAATTTATTTTCTCAAATCGAATATTATCAGCCGCCGCGGTTCTTGATCGTTGTTCTGCTTGGGGGTGGTTTGGTGGCGCACATCGCACAAGCACGTTCATATGAAAAAAACAACAACAAAAAACAGCGACAATGTGTTTCGGATCGGAGGAAATGCGCAGATGGCTGATGACGTGTGGTGTGGTGGTGAATGTACGTTGGAGGTGGTGTATATAGAAACTGAGTTCATGGTTTTTGTTTTAATGGTTGTTATATACCTAAGTTGATACCTACACACAACAGTAAAGAATTGAAGAATTCAAGAAGTAAAGACGATATAGGTGAATTATGTTGTTTGATTTACTTATTGTTGGTGTAGATACAAATTTCCGTTCAGGCTGTTTTAGTGGTTGTTTTGATATTACCTACGTTGATACCTACAGTAAGGAAGTGGAACTTTAGGACTTACGCTGTTGAATTTAATTTTCTTAATTGGTGTTTTAGGTACTAAATAGATTTGTTTGATTTATTGTTTCACATTGACAATGTTCACCGCTTTGTTTTAGCTAGACTGTTGATTTTAAACAAATATGCCGTTGAGAAAACGGTCAAATCTCTTTTATTGGAAATTACAGAGCCTTACGCCGCGTACGAAGTTGCGGGCACAGCTAGTAAATTATAAGAATAGAATCCAGAAGAAGGCAATTATTTCACATTTGAAATTACCAACAAATTAAGAAACTAAAAAAAAGCTAGAGCGAGTTTTATTTTTTATATTCGTTTAAACCAATATGGTTAAGATCTGCTCTCTTTTTTAGAATTCTACTTATTTTTTTTTTTTTTTTTAATAATTTTCCTTTTCTTTTTCAATTTCTCCCCATCCCCATCCATCCACGCACAACTTATCTTCCCTTTTTGGATTTAACGATTGAAACATTCATTATGACTTTATGAGTATATAACACTATCACAGCACACGTTCACGAAGGGATAGTAAATCTACACTTTATGGTTACGCAAGTGAGAGATTGTCTTTACGAAATTCCGCAAACATTAAAATCAAGTTTGGAGAGTGGAAAAAGGGCGCGCTTTTTAACACTTTCGAAACTTTTTTTTATTGTTTGCATAATTTTAAAAAGTAGAATTTTGAAAGCAGAATTTTGACCCAATCAGAATTTTGACCTCAACCCATTTTATCTGGAAGTATTAATTGTGAGAATCTACTATGTGTTTGAATTTGTATGCTCCTTTTAGATCTGTTAGATCGAGATCATTTTTATTTGAAAGAAGCCACACTACATGTATGGTATGGTAAACGTGAACCTATCTCAATATGTATTAAATTGTTTAATCTGTTCTATTATGAGTTCGGTATATTTCCGCCCAGGAATATTTTTAAGGATAGATTAATTTTATTTATTATTTTATTATAGTAAGGATTATATAACTTATTAAATTGTTTTTCGAAATCTGTGGATTATAAATCGTAGATTGAATAAATGAAATGAAATGAACAGTGCCACATATCGGGTCCAAAACTATCCAATCTTTCAAGTTTCAAGCAACCATATTCACCCACAAACAGCGCTGCCAATTTGCTACGATCGTAGCAAAACTGCTACGCGATTTCCAATTTGCTACGCTGCTACGCACTCTCCCTAAAAACGTCTATTTTTCTACTTTTTTTCAAAGCACGAAATGTCAACATAAATTTTTCAATTTTTCTTCAAAAAAAGTAAACCAACTTATATTCTTGCATACCCAACAAGTAACCATTTCTTCGGATGTGTTAGTGTTTGAATTTGACTGGAATCGGTCTGAAATTACATTGCAAAATTATAATTGAAAATAAGAGTAGCAAATCTACATGCACGCACATCTTTGTCCAAGTTCTTGCTGTCAGAGTTTGTTATTGTTTTCTTTGCGACGCGATGAGTATTTTGTGTATTATTTTCAAGCTTAAAAATAATTAATCTATTATTACTTTCTATTACTATTTTCTAAATGTCATGGATTCTATTCAACTGCTGTCTAAATTTATTAAAAAGTAGCCAAAGTTGTCCGAGCCTGTAACTTTAATTAAACCAACACAAGAGGATCAAACGCCCGATGAAGAGTCAAAGTAATACTGGACTTTTGAGTTTTGCTACGCAAATTATTTCACAGCAGCAGCAGCACTGCCCACAAAATTTCATTGAAATCGTTTGAGTGGTTTAGGAGTAGAGACTCGAGAGTGGCGGCTTAGTGACATAAACAAATCATACTGAGACCCCCAACCAGCGGTGCCAGATTCCACGATTTATCGTATTTTAACGATTTTGGGGCTTAAAATTTATTCCACGATTTTCGAGCTAAAAAAGCATAAAATTCCACGATTTTTGAAATTTATCGAATACAAAAATTCATTTACAAAATTCAAGACACCGATGACGAATTTCGTAAGATATGTAACCTAGATTTTGAAAATCTTTTTTCTGAACCTCGATCTTCAATAGATATATCAGTTTTTTAGAAAATGTTTTACAAACAAAGCATGGTAATAAAAGCTTAGCATTTCCGTTAATGAAAAAAATCATTTTTGAAGTCTTATCACTTCCGAATTCATCTGCTATTATTGAACTTATATATTCGGCGGTTAACCTTAGTAAAACGAAAACAAGGAATTCGTTGACCACAAAAAACTTGCATGGAATTTTGCATACCTACCAAAGATTTGCTAAGAGTGCCAGAGGTTTCTTGCTACAATTTGAATATAAATAGCAGCATTTTTAATCAATTTAATTCAAGTATGAATGTGTAATAAAGTAGACTGCAGTAGATTGCAGTAGCAAAAACATATACTCGTACGTTTTTTTCTTATTTAATAAATTAAAATTGTTATTTTTCGAAAAATGTTAATGTTGTCCAAAATAATGTATGTTGTAGTAAATTGAAGTAGGTATAATAACGTTCTTCTGTGTTTTCGTTTTGTTTTTCGTTTATTTCCAACAAAATCGTATTTCCACGATTTTGAAAGCTAGTATTTACGATTTCTGGTGAAAAACATCTGGCAGCACTGCCCCCAACTCACAATCCTCTTGCCGCTGGCCCCCTCAATTTTTGCCAGGAATCCGCCATTTTGTTGTCCTATCCGTGTACGCCAATTCCTATCCGTTTTGCTTTGCCCACAGTGGAATGTAAAAAGATTAGGTGCGAATGTGTTGATTGAGAGGATTTTTGACATTTGTCAATACGAATTTCTGTGCAACAATACTAGCGCATCTAAACTTTTTGGGAGCGTAAAATTTAGCTTGTAGGCAAATAACTGTTAATCGGTCGAAGTTGGGGGTCTCAGTATTGTCTCTGCTTAGTGATGCCGACAGGCCAATCTCCGCCGTCACGGCAAAAACAGCGTCATTTCCGTCTCGGTCGAGTCGATTTTAGTCCCAAGTCGCGCCAATAGATGTTTCACGTCACATCCTACGTTACCTCCTAAGCATTTGTTTTACTGCCACTACACTATTTATTCATATTCATGCGATGACCTCCGTCAATTTGAGGCACCCTGTTTTCTTGGCACAACTCTAGCGACATTCAAATAACTTGGCACGTGTTTATTGTTTCAAAACGGCCTATCGGACACCATATACGATGACGAATTTCGAAAACACGCGCTAATGCAGTGATTGACTTACAGGTTGGCACAATTATTGTGTGTTGCCCACGCGTTTCAGTTGATTTTTGTTTTTTTCTAAATGACATAACAATATAAAGGCAGTGACCTTGTTCAGACATACGACATACCCCATATGGTTTCTGAAATGCCCGGCTGCAGGACTTATGTTTAAGATTACCAATTTAAATTTTGCTACCTACTAACAGATTGGATTACCTTCCGTTCCGTTTGTGAAACTTCTGTTAACCTTAATGCTAAATCATATCTAATGCTTTTTTCTCTCAAAATATATGTATATTTTCTTAATCTTTCAGTGTCTAATCTGACTGAAAGTCGTCAGCAAAAAGTTAATTATGACACTGGGTGAATTGAAAGTTACAAAAAAGTAAGCCAATTTAAGATCGCTAAGGTTCACCTGATTTGAAAAGGTATGCATATGAACATTTACTTGATGTTTAGTTGTTTAAAGTTCACAAGTCATTTTCTTTGTTATTTCCACTTCCACAATGTTTTGATTTTCAAAAGACCACAACTTATCAATTAGTCTTATACGTATATTTGTAGTTTTTATTTTTTAAATGTTGCTTTGTATATTCAATTGACAGATGCATATTTTAGTCATACATTAATGCTTGTCACACATCACTCAACTAAATACGTCGTAAATCTAGTCAAGGACGAAAAGCAAAAAAGAACATTCCCATTCTGTCGACAACCATAAAGTAATCTTCACCCACTCGCCGAGTGTGTCCTTCTATGTCAGTCTCCGTAATAAATCAACCACCTAGTATACATCATTTAGAACGAAGTCTGCTTAATACCATCTAACAACGGAAATAATATTTCAATTATATGCCTTAAATAATTCAACAAGTTATTTTTCAATAAAAACAAACTTTATTTACATTCTATAAATAATTGTAATATATTTGCTATAATTACCATTGATCTTTACCCGATGTAAAACTATAATTAAATAGGTTTACCTACTCGAGCGAGTATTTTCACCCCCATAATGACCTAACCAAATAATCGAGCTCGCTTGTCGCTTCTTGTACTCATTCTCGTCGCGCCCCACGCATGTTTTTATCAACCTAAAATGTTTTCATTACCATAAGATATAAGAAAAATAAACTTTTTGCCGAGTGTATGTAAGTATGAGCGTGTGGGGGAATATTTGAAAAAAACGCTAAAAAAAAAAAAAAACACATCTCCTGTCTCTGTCCAAAGTCATATTTCTGTGAAATTACTTTGTACGCAGTTGGTTGCACCACCTGCCGCTGGCGTGACGCCTCCGCGCCCGTGTATCCGTCGTAAAACATTTAAAATACGCTAACCGCTAGCGACTTGCGGAGATTGCTATTCACAGTTTATATGAGTATAGACTATTTTGTTTTGAGTACGGGCTACGGGTGGCTGATTGCTAATGAATCTGAGTTCTGAGAGCGTTGGCTGAGTGCGATTAAAAAATTATCTTAGCCGGTCATTGCGAATTGTTCATAGGCCAACTGACCGTGTACGATATCGGGAGTTCAACGTTAAAGTCAAAGTGTATTGCTCAATACATTTTTGTAATATGCATATGCGGCATTTTTGAGATCACTGAATTGCTCACGTAACTCCAGTTTTAGATTGTGAATACTACCTATAGTTGACGTTTTCGGAATTGAAATTCGGTCAAATTTGAAAAAAGGATTGTAGATAAATTTGTTGGCTTCAATTTAAGAGAAGTGTAGACTATTCCCTGCACTGTAAGCTTTGGCATTTCGGTGACGAATATGAGTCAAACCTTCCAATATTTTGCAGCCACGATGTTGGGCTTTTTTAATGAACCAACTATCCCTCTATTCCCACATAATTGCAACTGTCATAATGCGCCTTAAGATTGATCCGAGGATCCGACAGCTGTTGATTTGTTTAGATCTTGGAATTTTGGCCTTCTTTCTGAAGACAGCTGTCGAAGTATCGCTTTAGGTAGTACTAACTCTTTTTGTTAGTTCACTTTACCCAAGCAGTTTGCTCTATATTGCTGCAACCATACATTTCAAAGGCAGGTATTCCTTTCCGACATCCAACAGTTGGATTACTTTTCTCAAAATGTAACGTCCGACTTGATAAGACAATGGCTCGTTATGTATACAGTTTCCGTTCATTCGTCATATCGGTAAGTATATCATTTGCTTAGTGAATCCAAGCGGTGTCAATCTACCAATCAAAATTCCCACTCCTTCAATAGTCGAATGTCGAAATTTGGAGGTAGAACTTGCTGAAAGTGTCCCAAAAGTATTTTTAAAAATAAAAACCCTATAGAAAAAAAATTTAGATAAGTTTGATATCCGAAAGCCTGAACTACATCGGAACAAAGGTGAAGAAAATTACAAACAAATTATAAAAATCGGATGTACTGCTTCATCGCATAGTACACTATGTAATTTTTTTCTCAATTTAAAATTTTCACAGTCATTGAAAGCTCGAGCATGGTGTCTGCTTTAACTTTTTGCAAAACTCTAAAAACAAATGCATTCAAGGAATTTGTTTTCGTTTTTCGTCGCATAATTCCTGTCAGTTTTACAAGGAAAAGTTCTTTTTGCAGTTCACTCGGCTTAATTTGTTTATTATTGCTTCTGGAAATTTTAAATTTAAACTAAAAAATCTCTGAACTTTCAGCATAGCTTCATACTGTCCTTCAGAACTTTTTTAGTAGGAGTGCGGTCTGTTATTTTGCTGGCACTCCTATACACGTAACGTTGATTCTCTGAGAACTGCTCAAACCGTGGGAATTATTACACGCGCCGGCTTTTCAGCGGAAAACTTAAATTTTGGCGAATAACGTTTCATCCTTTACCTTGTGGATTTTTTTCACTTTAATGTCTGCTGTTCTGTTTGCTATCAAGGACGAAAATCAATCCATCATGGCGTTAACAAAAATTGATCCTCGACGCGGTAAAAGTTTGCTTAAATCCTTGCACCAACTGTATCTTGTAAGGATGGAGGCACAAATATTTACATATAAGACGATTGTATTATATGTAAATATTTGATTTAGGACGATTTCGACGGCTCTGCGAAATAAGGCCGCAATATAAAAATGAAATAAGTCCCCAAAAAGTTATACAGGAAACAACAACAACGATTTTTAATGAAATTTGGGGTGCCTTATTTCCTAATGAAAAGAAGAAATGAAATAAGTCCCCAAAGCTATTTTTTATTATTAATAAGTCCCCAAAGCTATTTTTTATTATTAATATTGTTACCCTTCGGACATGGAGTACGATTGGGGGGCATGCTGCCCTCCTGCAACCCTCCTGCTTCGGTTTACTGTTAGATTACGGCGTGGGTGCGAGGTTGAGTATACACAAAGTTCCTTTAATATAAATTAGTTCATCCAATATCAACAATATTAAATTGAATGTAGTTTTCGTTATTTTTAATTTTATTTTGAAATAAACCCCAATTTTGGGGCCTTCTTTTAATTTTTTTTTTTTTTTTTTGTACCTTATTTCATCGCAGTGGGGCCTTATTTCATACTTGAAGTTATTATTTCATTTAGGGATCTTCCGAATCCGATATGTCGGAACCTCCGGTTTAAATTGCACCTCCGAATCCGGCTTCGTTTCCGATATAATCACATCGGAGGTTTTTCGGAGCACAATCGACGACGAGGCGACCGATGAACATGAACAACAAAGGATTACGAGTTGCGACATCATACAATACGACTGCCTTTTCATTCTTTTATTTATTTTACATAATTATTATTATTATTATTATAATTATTAATACATAAATTAAAATTAAATATCTTAATTTTAAAAGAGCACCAGCTGCATAGGCCTCCGCTCTTTATTTTACATAAGTATGTGCATTGAAGTTGAGAGTGCGTGCGTCAATTTTATATTTTCAAATTTTATATTTCAATAATTTGTGTCTGCACGCGACCCCCGATTCCGACTCCGATTCAACTCCGACTCCGCGGAGGTCGGTGTGAGGCCTCCGACTCCGATTCCGACTCCGGTAAAACCACCTCCGTAACATCCCTAATTTCATTGGGGCCTTATTTTCTACAGCCGATTTCTACGTTTTCCTCTTTTTTTTTTAATCACCTTGATTTACGTCTGTGGTTTTTTAACTGTCAATTAAAACTTCTTCTGAAAAGGCTTTAGTTCAGTCATTTGGACTAGGCGGAACATTTCAATTCCATGAAATCATACACAACTAATATTTGCGAGAAAGAAGACTTAGGGTGCTATACGCGGACGTGTTACGTTAAATATTTATCTATTCATTTTAATAAAAACTAAGTTCAAAATCAAAGTTGAAAAATGTAATTTTGCAACCGGTATAAGTAATTATTATGGTTGTGTTTGGCGCGAGCCATTTAGTTCACTGATATTTCATTTTCCCCAGGGCCAAATGCGATTTTTAGAAGAACTACATTTTAAAGCAGTGGGCCTAATGTCGCAGTGGTTAGTGATCTAGACTACTGAGCGAGGGTTCAGGTTCGATCCCAGGAAAAAAAACAAATTACATCTAAAGATTTCTTCAACAGCGACACCACTCGGGAAGGTCTGACAAACTTCCGAGAGTATAAATGGCATGAAACTGAAAGAGCTTCTCAATAGCCGTTCGGGCTCGGAATAAAATTGGGGCCTTGGAATTTTTTTCCTATTCGTCCCATAAATAAAAACACACAGCGTTACCAAGTCAGTGATTTCAGTGTTAATTTTACTGCCCCAAATTTAATTTTCGTGCCAACAATGTAAAGGGTATTTCAATAGCGGGTGGACAACTTCAAACTTTCAGTGAGAACGCACCCTTAAACCGGTTACAGAACTGTCAATGCCAAAATATTCAGTAAAACATGAACAACATTTACATAATGGAGAAGAAATTTACTACTGAAATTCCGAGTCGGTGGTCGCGACTTTAAGAGCGTTAACGCCAATTTTCAATCTTCAGCGATGAAGCGCATTTTTGGTTAGACGGCTTCGTCAATATGGAAAATATACCTCACTGGACAAGTGAGAACCCTCATATGCTTCATTAAACAATACTTCTTCCGCAAAAAGTTAATGCTTGGTGGGGTTTTCATGCTGGTGGCGCTATTGGGCCGTTTTTTTTACGTCGATGAAAATGACCGTCACGTTATACGGTAAAACGAAACGGACCCATCCATTGGCAGCCGAGATCGTGTGACTTTACACCTCTATAGACTTCTTTTTATGGGGTTACATTAAATCATTGGTCTATGCCAACAAGCCGGTGACGTTAGAGGATTTCAGACTTCAGAGCCAATATTGAACGAGAAATAGCGTTTCGGTCGAATTGTGCGGCCAAATAATAAAAAACTGGTTTCGCATACGTACGTTCCCGTGGTGGGCATATGAATGAAGTCGAATTCCATACATAAATGTTTTGATAGTAATTCAAGCCAATAAATGTTGTTTTCAGATATCGCAAGTAGTTTGCATTTTATTAAAAAAAAGAAGTTGACAGTTTTAAAAACGGTGCTCAAACTCCAGAATGACTCGGCAACGCTGCACACAAAACGAGTGGTTGTTAGAATCTAGGCCTAACGTACACGAACCTGTTGCGCTAACTTGTTTTCATTTAAAAACATTATACCTACCTGTGCAAGTTTAATTAAAAGGTATTCAAAACCAGGAAACAGAATGAAAATATTTCTGTTCGTCTATGTTCACAGACAAAGCCGTATTTATTTATTTTCAAAAATCCAATTTTAATGAATAAAACCGTCGGCTGAGGTACATATTTTCTGTATTTTTCTGTTTTATGGTTTATTAAGAGCATTCGAAAACGGAATCATATACAAACAGATTACTCATCGTGCTAAACGATGCGAATGTCTTAATTCATTTGATGGTCTCTGAGCGCAAATCATTGTTAAATCGTTTTTAATGGCTCACATCGTGCCCACCCTGTACAAGTTGCCTATAGTTGACGTTGTTTTCTGTTTTATACATAGGTATACTCGTATTTCTGCAACATAACATTTCTTGAAAATAACAAAAATGAAAAATACTCTTTGTGTATGTAGGCCACTACCGGCTATCCTTTGGCTACGGGCATGAATCATGTCCCTGCCAGACAAATACCAAAAAGATGAACACGACTGCCTTGCACTACTGGCGATGGCGATGGCGAATACAATAGTGGCGGAACTAGAATGTTGGCAGTTGGCGAGATGAAAAATTGAAAGTTTTGTCTCTTGGTTGTTCATTTCGTTGATTTTGAATGCACGCCGAAATGGTTTTGTTTTGTTTTTTTTTTTCTGTGCTCGCCTTGTGCAATTTAGTTTAAGCAGTTCACCACACAAAATGAATAATGCTTAATTCAATATGAACGTGGCGTTAATACCGTGAGTGTATCCACGCGAATTTAACATGGTGTGGCGGTCTGACTGACTTTGGATGATTTGCCAAAAATTTGCTTTCCGAAGAAGTTGGCAGCCGTTATGGTTGAATTTATTTGTTCATGCCATAGGTCCACAATAAGCCTTTTTCTTGTAAACATCTCGTTTACAGGAAGTTGAATTATGACATGTTTACATGGGCTTCTATAATCTACACATTGTGTATGATAAGTTGTAGATGTTATTGCTCTCGTATGTAGACCAAACTCTTAGATTAATTAAAAATCTTTTTCTTTTTTTCAATATCTCAGGTTTCAGGTTAAAAGTTAACGCTCATATTGAAGCATTTCTAATGATTAAACAAGGTCCAGAATGCGTAGATATTACTTGGCTTTAATCTGGGATTCGATGTTCTTTAACAATAACACATGGGTAACCGATTTTTTTTCAGGCATTTATCTGCCTGAAAATACTTAAAAACGAAGTCGAAAACAAAATTAATCCCAGTATGAAGTAGGTATGAAAGGAGCAGCCTCACGTAGCAAAAAGATGCTAAAAGATGATAGTCCAACTGATATAAAACAGCAATATTGCTAGAGGGGTAAAATAAATCCATTTTCTCATTTGCGATTCGACGTAGATGTAGAATCGTTTATTAAAAGTCATCAGCTACAAGATTTCAAAGGATGAAGATTTTCGTACACAATCTACCCTTTTTTAATCACAAAAAATCTACCCATCTCGCTTGGACATGACTTTGATTTCTATATATGCCTGGCCGTATCTTAAAAGAGGAAGAGAGAGAAAGAGTGTGAGTGCAGATTAATAATAACTTTAGGCGAGAAACAGATTAACACAGCGACAGCAACAGCAACAGCGAATTTAGGATTAGCTCTAACGTTGACGTCGCTGTCGATGTTGCTGTTCTAATGTGTTCAAAGTAATTAAAATACATTGGTTGCTGTTGCTGTTGCTGTGTTAATCTGTTTCTCGCATTATTGTATGAAGCACATCCGCAATCGGCATTCAAAGCAGCAGTCAACTAAAGACACAACGGCAGACACTTCCCTATTGACGACGGATTTGTCAAAAAAAAAAAAAATTATTTTGGCGTAGAGCAATATCGTTCGAACGATTTCTAAATTTATGGGCTCAGATTTTAGTTCCCTGGGGGTCAATTCTCGTTCCGTGAAAAAAGTGAAACGAAAATGTTTTCACCCTCTCACTGCAATTTCGATTCTCGTTCTATGAAAAGGTGAAACCAAACGTCAAAATTTTTCATATGAATAATTTCTTTTCACGGCCCCATTTGCTAGTGAATGTTTTTAGTGAAAGTTTGAAAATTGAGAACCCTCTTTCGTACAACACAGTGTGCGGTATTGAATTCACCACGATATTTTCACTTATTGAACGAGAATCGCATTTTAGTACTAATTGAATCGAAAAATGAAAGCAGTGCGTGAAAACGATTTATTCGATTCACCCTTTCACAGAACGAGAATTGAATTGAAACCTCCAAAAAATCACAAATTTCATCACACACATTACAAATTACAATTAGGGGTATTTGCACTGCCCCATTTTTCGTGAACTTCTGACCAGCTAACAGAGTGCTTAACTGTTTAAAACTGCTCAAGTTATCCCTACAGAGTTCGGATACAGCACTTAATGTTAGGTCTTCCATTTGTCCTTTCTCTTCTCTTTTGGCCCTACAGTTCGGGGTGAACCAGGGCAGCCACTCCCAAGCCCCTCTATAGTTAGCACGGTCCTTAGCATACTGCCTCAAGTTGCGCACTCCAAGTTGGTTCAGGTCTCCTTCCCATGTGCGTACCACCTAAGGTGAGATCTTCCTCTACCAACCCTCTGGGTTGAAGTCGAAGACTCTACGATGAAGACGACGATTCTTATAGAAGTGCGCAATTTTTTGACGTGGTCTATGTCGCCCTACAGCTACAGCTCGTAAGGTTCGTCATTGAATCTCGTCCTCCAAAGCGTGTCAACGTTAATACTTAATATAACCGAAAATGTTAAAATGGCTCTCTCTCTAGAAGCGACCGCTGATATTTCGCTTTAGATAACGTTCAACCTTCAGCACCATAAAGCAGGACTGGTATGATTAAAGTATTAAAAAACAAATCTGGTTTGTTCTACGAGATATCACTTATACTGTTACTATTCAATTGCCTTCTCAGCGCGAAGAAGCAGCGGTTGGCAAGAGTTGTCCTTCGTTAAGTTTCCGAAGAGATGTTGTTTTCAGATTTTATATCATAGCAGAGGTAGACAAAGTCCTTATACACTATTTTTACCGAACCGAAAACAGAAGTCTTTCCATACATAGTTCAATTTTCAAAACGAGTCTAAAGTCGTTTTCCACGAAAACACCACGAAAACGACTTCCAAACACCCTTTGTAATATTCAGCGAATTCAGCAGAACAGCTGACGAACAAATGTCACAAATCACAACTTAAAATCATTTTCCACACTTAATTGATGGGTTAGTATTATATTTAAATGCTCTGAATTCATTTTATTTGTTAATTAATGCGTCCGAAATTTGTTACCAAAATAGTTTACACAGAAGTTTCACAACTAGTGCCTCAAAGTTGATTGAAACGTCAAACGAAAACTAGTTGGTGTTCGGTGAATACATCGACGGGTTTTCGACGAAAACGCGGTTTTCGGTACGGTCTCAAAGTCTTGTCGACAGGATATACCTACCCTGTTTTGCCCATTTATCACTACAACCATTAATGCTGCGTTTACACTATCACGCATATTCCTAACATGGAAAATTAAAGGGATGCCCAATACTAAATAGCCGTCTGACTGAAAATGACAGCATTACCTAACACGCTAACGTGACAAATAAAGGGTTTTCTAATAAGAGGTGTTATTTTGGTATTCAAAGAAAAATGTTATTTTTTGAGATAAATGATCGGTTGTTTATTTCATAATAAAGAGGAAGGTATGCCGTTAATAATGAAAAACAACATATCAGCCAAATGGCCACCATTCACAATAACACCTCTTATTAAAAAACCCTTTATTTTGGTCAGCCATATTATTTACGTGGTAGGAATTATAGGAAAGCTCTGCATGTTGATATTTTTATAGGGATGGTTAAGGAAATTCCGCGTTCTTATAAAACAAAATTGCTTCCGAAAGTGATGAATGGACAATAATTTATTTATTTCGTATGTGATTGATGAAATGTTGCTTTAAATTGCTAAAACTAATTAACACGTCCATGTCTTAAATCGGTCACATGTTTTAAATCGGAAATATAAATGTTTTCAAGTGATCAAGAAATGTTGGTGTTGTGTTTATTTCCGCTTTATAAATCTATATTTATGGGTAGAACATTCACGACACCTTAGGCGTCTAATATGTGATCTCATTCTTACGCCTCTATTAGCATTGACTGCGGACTGACAGATCTCTATGTCCCATTTCGTGCAAAAATGCGTGTATGGGATGGTGTTTTATGCAATTTAAGCTAGCTTCCCATTGAATACAAGCAAATGCACCAGTGACAGATCAGCGTCTCCTGACAGTAATATCCATATGGTCGACTAATGCTAACAGTTGTACACATATTTGAAAGATATTGCGGCTTCATAACTTGTGAGATTCGCACAAGTATGATGTTGAAAAAACCATGTGACAGCGCGTCACCTTGTCTGAATTCTTTTCTGACATCTGAGGTGAGGTCGTCATCCTGCAGATGCAAACGAGTTTGGCACGAATGGCACAGATAGGCCCGGCTCTATATAAAGGGTTTTTCATTAAATAAAATGCAAACTAGTTGAGATATTTAAAAAAAAAAAATGTATTGGCTTGAATTACTATCAAAACATTTATGAATGGAATTCGACTTCATTCATTTGTCTTTCCACCACGGGAATGTATGCAGCGGTCGATACGTTGAACCTAATTTTCGATAGCTCGGCCGTTGATTTTACTGAATATTTTGACTTTGACAGTTCGGTAATCGGTTTAAGGGTGCGTTCAAACTGAAAGTTTTGAGACCCTTTAGCTCATATCTATAAATACTGTCGCGATCTTGAAATCTTCTTGGTTTTTTTACAGGATCTGTCGAAGTGTGAGCGATACTGAGCAGCGCTGCCGAAAGTATTACAATAGGAGTATTGTACTCCTTTTTCGTCTGCCATTCTCCCGCACTCAAAGAGAAAGTGTAGGTACTCCTTTTTTTTTATTTCGGATTTAATTACTTGCACATACCTTTTCACGTCCTTACCTAGTACCAAAATTGTTAAACAAATTTTAATTTCTGAATGCATTAAGATTACGATTTTTTTCGTGTTATGTTATATTAGCGTCGAACTCTTGCAGATCCTGGAAATTCCCTTTCTTTTCTTCCACTTTTTAAAAGTTTTTTTTTTTCAATAAGGACGATGTTAAGGTAGATGTCGAATTGGAATGAAACAAGCTAGGTGTTAGGTATTATCAAAATTATTTTTTTCATCTGAAAGATCCATGTATGTGATTATGATTATATAATGTAATATCTCTCAAATGACCATCGCGGCTTCTGACGGCGGCACGGATCCGAGTGGTTCAATTTTTGGTTCGATGTTTATCGTACCCAGCGCTGTCATAAGTGCAGATTTGTCTGCATTTTGCAGATTTTCAACCTAGCTGCAGACTTTTAACAACCATAAATCTTCGCTTCAGATTTTGTCTGCATTTGCAGTAACATATTTTGTTCTTTTTAAAAAATAACATTTTTTGCACACTTACTTTCCCTGCATGCTATCTTTTCGTATTCAACTTTTTTTTTTTTTTAATATTTACTTAATAAACAAAAATTTATGAAGTTAGATTTGTCCATAGAATTCTGCATTGGAGATTTTTTTTTCTCATAATTCCGGATCTGTCTAAACTTTGAACAGTTGAATTTAAGGGCACCGCTTCTGCTGTAAAATTGGCGCAACGTTTGAACTTACTAAAGTTTTATGCCATGATATTGTGGCATCAGTGACTTAATAATAAACACCAGATTAGACAGCAGACAGGCTCCTCCAAAAGAAAAGGGCCGGCACAGTTCTTAGTGTTTGTTCTGTACTCCGTTAGCTCTGATGCTGAGGTTCCATTCATCTCTAACCACTTTTTATGGATTATTCAATTATTTTCTTACGTCTCCTTGTTAATATGAAAACTCTTGACATTTATTGCCTCATTCCAAAGGCAAACTCCTCTTGAATACAAAGGTAAACAAAACATCCTATGCAAACGCAGTAAGCATTCAACTATCTCTCTCTCCGACAGAATTGAAACAATTTCCACTTATTTAGCGACATTTACTGGTGGGCACTTTGTTTTTCATTGTTCTGCACAGTGTTTACCAAATACGCAATCAAAAGTCCATTCCAAAAGTACTATACACTCGCTTCATTTATTAGGCAAACCCTATAACATTTGTTTTTATGTCCACCTGCCGCGGAACAAGTACACCCTGTTGAGGGGGGCCAGGCCGCCGCCGGCCGGTCGCGCCATCCGCAGGCACACAAAGTGTGCTTCTCCTTCTAGATTATTATGTTGGCTGCACAAGTTTCGACACTAATGGAATTTCACTTTAATTAATGCAAAACATTCATGTAATTGTAACACGCTGTGTTTTCTATTTTCAAAAATGTAAAAGACACTCGTACGTAGGTACATTTCGTACCGTACACACGCACACACACACACGCACACAAATTTATTTTCAGAAATTATATTTAGATATATAATTATTAATGCAACAGTCTCTCATGTCACACTCCTGTCAAATTTAATTAATTTTATATCTTTTGCATATCGCCAGGTTCAAAGTGGCCTTCATTTGCCATTGACTGGACTCTCGCCGCCCAGAGTTTTAATGTGTAGTGCCTCTATGGGTGCCGAAGGATCGGTTACATTGCAATTACGAGAGGCCATTCATTCGTCGGATTCATCGTCGGTTGATGGTTGTTCATCGCTGGATAATGCTCTCACGATTGGTTATCCGGATCCGGATATGTTAGCCGATGTATTAGGTACTCTGCAAACTGCATGTAAGTCGGATGATGAGTAATGTGTGTGTGTGTGTGTGATGGAACTATAATGTGTCCTTCTTTGCAGCACTCAACAATAACACAAACAATAATAACACGATGATTAGTGCCATATCTCTGGAGAGTGTAGATGGTAGTAAACTCAATGATATCGGTTCAACAATCAGCAGCACACCCAACAATAGTAACAATAATTACGGTGGCGGTGGCGGCGGTCAGGGCCAGGGCAAGAGTAATAGCAACAGTAAGACCTGCAACAATAACAGCCTTATTAGCTGCAGCAGTAATCTATCGCTGAACAGTCCTATTAGCGGGCAATTAATCAGCATCACCGGTAGTAGCAGCGCCAGCAGTGGAAGTAGTAGTAATTGTAGTATAACCAGTAATAGCAGTTGTAGCAGTAGCAGTAATGAGAGTATATCAAACGTATCAGTTCCTGGATCTAATCCACCGATTGTAAAGAAACAAAGACCCAAAACATCATCCCCCACACGACATGGACCCCAACAGTGTCAGGTAATTGCATTATAAATAATTTATTGCATTTTGTATATCAGTATATGTTCTGGCGGGTACTAAAAAAAGCTGATTCCCCTTAGGATAGGTGCGCATATATAGTTTCCGAAGATCATATATTTTAACGAGAATCCGCACACTTCAGCATTATTTTCTGTGTGCTGTCTACGCTTGTTCACACTGAACGTCGTAAAAGCGTTAATAAAATAAAGTGCACGACTGTGTCGAACAAAACTTTCTCGTTCATCAAAAATTTGATTGGTTAAGATCTGAGAATCAATGCTAGATGAAAGAAACGGTTCATAAAATTTAGAAAACGGAATAATGCTAAATAAAATTCACTGGGTTATCCATTTGATATGGCATACATTGTCAAATAACAATGTGTGTTTTTAAAAGTTGAATCTCTCAGTAACAGGCAATTGCCGTAAGTTCTGGTTAGAGAGTTATAACCAACTACTGTAAAATTGTACATACCAAGCGATTAGGGAAAGAAACACATCGGAAGATTTTTTTTTAAATTTTAAGGTAGGTGGGCCAAAAGAAGTCATCCGATGTTGTTTGGTTCTCATTTTTTTTTTTTTTTCTTAATGAAAAACTTCGATTCTGTTTTTTGATTGTGTTTATTTGAACCTTTAGAATTTTATTGGTTAAGTCGGGAAGATGATATGTTTTATGGCATTTCTCACCACTTCGGCGAGAACTTCGGGCAATAGATTCTCGCACTCGTGTCGAATGTTGTCCTTGAGGGCTTTTAGGGTCTCAGGCTTGTTCACGTAAGCACGGGACTTCAAAAAACTCCACAAAAAAAAGTCTGGAACGGTTAAATCGGGCGATCTTGCGGGCCAGTTCAAATAGCCAAAACGAGAGATGAGGCGACCCGGGAACGCCGCCTTCAGAATATCGGTTGTGGCTCGCGCAGTGTGTGCCGTAACTCCGTCCTGTTGGAACCACATTTCCTTCGGTCCTAATCCGTCCAATTGCGGCAGAAAAAACTCGGTTAACATGGCCCTATAGCGCGCACCGTCCACTGTTGTCGTTTGACCAGCAGCGTTCTCGAAAAAAAAAATGGCCCGATGACTCCTCCAGCGTGAACAGCGCAAAATGCAGTAACTTTGAGCGGGTGTAATGGCTCCTCGTGCATTACTCGTGGATTTTCGATGCCCCAGAAGCGTTAGTTTTGCTTGTTCACGTACCTGCGTAGAAATGAGCCTCATCGCTCATTATGATTTTGGTCGAAAAATCGAAAATTCGAAATTATTTCGCGTTCTTGGGGAGTGTATCGCTCCATGGCTTGTTCACTTGTATTCTACATAGACAGATGTCCACAAATGTCAAAACAGATTTGATACTGGCGGCCATTTGCAAAAATAAAATATTCAAATTCGCCATTTTGTTTTCGTATCGGTGTTCTGTCAATTTAGAATCCGTGTGACATGCAAAAACATACAAAAAATATAAAATCAATGCTGCCAACCGTGGGGGAGTGTGATGGAGTTCGGGAATACCACATTTTAACATAACTGAATGCTTTTGGTTGGTTATTATATCTTTTTAAACGTTGATTAATACAGGGTGTCCGTCGGGAAGGTATACTACTTTGTTTTGCCGCCATTTTGGTAAACATTAGTCTTGGCAGTTCATATTTGACAGTCGTGAAGTAGACACGTGGCAAATTTATTATGGAAAATATTCGATAAGCCAACGTGTTTTAATCGTTAAAACATTTTATCAAAATCAATCATCGATTACTGTGACGATGAGAAAGATACGTGAAATTTTTGGGAGAAAAAACGTGCCAACAAAACGCGCTATTTATCGCGTAGTGAATGATCTCGAAGAAAGAGGGTCTGTAGGTGATAGGCCCAGGCATGGACATGAAAGTTACAGTCTGGTGTGCAATTTGGTCAGGAGGAATCATTGGACCTTACTTCTTTGAAAATGAACGGCGTAACGGTAACTGTGAATGTGGGAGCGATATCGTGATATGATTGAAAACTTTTTAACGCCACAACTTCATGCTTCTTGATTAACATGTGGTATCAACAAGACGGTGCCACATCGCATACAGCCAGGATTACAATGAAATTACTGCGAGAACTCTTTCCACAACAAGTTATTTCAAGAAATGGTGATGTTGATTGGCCTCCACGGTCGCCTGATTTGACTGCTCCGGACTTCTTTTTGTGGGGATATCTGAAAAGCAAGGTTTATGCAAACAAACCAGAAATGCTTCAGCAACTCAAACAAAATATTCGTGATGAAATTAATGAAATACCGCGTGAAATGTGTGAGAATGAAATGAAAAATGTGCTCAAAAGGGTTCGCATTTTTGAGACTAACAGAGCGGACATTTACCTAATATTGTATTCCATACATAATTGCCGACATTAAATAAAACATTTATCAATATAAGATCCATTCTCTTTCATTTAATCAAAAATGATAAACAAACAAAGTAGTAGACCTTCCCGGCGGACACCCTGTCTAATTTGTTTGGGTAATAAAACTACCTAAATGAGATGTTTTATATACTAGAAATATATTAGGATAAACATGGTTGAATATTTTCCGCTTTTGAATATCACTAACTTCGATTTCATGAGTAATTTCTGCCAGTGATCATTTTTCATAAATATTTAAAGCAAGAGTGCATTTATTCCTAACAAAAACTACTATCCACACTTAACGAATAATTTCAAGTTCAACGGATAAAATTGTACGAACGCTGGCAGCAACTTTTCCCGCAGCGGAAGTTGTTCATATTTTTTAAGGGTGTTGGCTGTTGGTGTGTTAAAGTTTCGCAACGTTTTTGTCAATCTGAATTTCAATGTATCAATACTAGCGCAAAAAAACGTAACAAATCCGTAAGAATATAGCTTGTAGGCAAAGTAACGGGATATCGGCCAAAGTTGGTGGTCCCAGTATTGTCTCTGATAATAATAGAAATATCTGTCAGAGCCAAGGTATAATGAGACCCACAAGTTCGGTAGACTTTTTCACACAATCTGAGAAATTACAATCTTCCAAAGATCGAGAGCGCTAGGATTGTTATACAGAAATTTGTAAGACAAATATGTTATCTAACCTCAAAAATTCACTTGCACCTATTCTGTGCACACTTCTTTATAAATAATGCGAGCGAGTAGGAGATTTGAGGGAAACCAAAACAAATGCTGCGTCAATCTGACAGTCATAGTCGGTTTGACTGGTTGGCACATGCTTTCTCTGAGAACAACCCTGCTCGCAATCCCTATTCTGTCTTTAAGTAAGAAGGGTCTCAATCACGGTTGCTACATTGGTCATTTCTGACCAAATTTGGTCATAATTTTTTTATTGGTCATATTGTCATTTTTGAATCAGTTTGGTCATAATGAAAAAAAAACGCGACTTTAATTTAAATGCAGCATATGCAATATGCTGAAATAAATGTGAAGAATTGAATGTTCTGCGTTTACAAATATTTCGGACTTGTTTTAGTCATTTTTAGCTACAGTTGGTCATTTTAATTTCAAATTTTGGACACACACTTAAACCTTGCCTAAACGAGTATAGGAATCTGTCGTGCACAGAACTCCCGCGGGGCTTTCAATTCATGGTACCCAGTTTCATATGACAGCAACTCGTTGATAGTCATAGCTTCTCCTCTCAAATCACTCTTCGCATATGGTCTAAGTGTCTCCCCATTTAATTCCCTTGTAAACGCACTGCCACTGTTTACACAAGTTCACATCAAAAGGCTATTTAGCACCGTTTTAAATATGTTTTCTCCAGTTCGAACTACGATGGCTGTTAGCCTTTAACTGTGAATCATAAAAACTAATTTCAAACAAACAATTCGGTCGCCTCTCCAGATCAATCATCGATGAACGTCCATCCGCCAGCATTTTTGCATGTCAGTTGTGCGAGTTCGAAAACTTCATAAAAATTCACAATCAACACGCCCACCGAGGTAAAAATAAAACTTCAAACAGAATAATATTGATAGACGAAAATAGCGCCATCTGCGGCACAAAGCGCCGTCAATTAAACGGGAAAAGCGACATTGCACGCCCACCCGCAACCGCGTGCCTCTACTTTAAACTATTTTCAACTATTTTCAGGTTTGCAATAAAGTATTTGGAAATGCATCTGCCTTGGCGAAGCACAAATTAACGCATAGCGATGAGAGGAAGTACGTTTGTGTGATGTGTTCAAAAGCGTTCAAAAGACAGGACCATTTGTAAGTACACCACCCAACGCACTCATGGAATGTTCAATTAATTTTTGAATATGATTGCCCCTCCCACAATAGAAATGGCCACATGATGACTCATAGAAATAAGAAACCATACGAATGCAAGGCTGAAGGTTGCGGCAAATCTTATTGTGATGCAAGATCATTGAGGCGGCACACGGAAAACCATCACAGTGGACTGGCGGCGGCCGCAACCACTCCTCAAAATCAATCATCCTCCCTTTCGCCGTCGACCGGGCCGCCAACAGGACTCAGTTTGTCACCAGCAACTGCCAGTGGTAAGCAAAAAAAAAAAAAAGAATTAACCACTTGACTCTCAAACGTGTTGCATCCTATGTAGGAGATGCTAGTTCACCGCACGGAGCAAACTGTATTCAGTATACAACTACGGGAGGTGGTGACGACGGCAGTGGCAGCAACAGCAATAGCTCTTTGAAACAATCATCGTCCGCTGTGAACGTCTCAGTGGTATCATCATCCACGCAAGCGAGTACGTCTTCACAATGCTACTCATCAACGCCTTCACCTGCATCATCGCCTTCGCCGAACACCTCAACCAAATCAGTTGCTGCAAATGACGGACTCACCAGGCAGCAACTGGATCTCATTAGTCAAATTATGCAACAGACGAAGCAGGGAAATACCCAAGTGACTGTTGCAACCACCACTGCTAGTTTGAAGATAGCAAATCAACCGCCATCACCCCACCAGAGTCAGGCGCAAAGCCCACAGCAACAGTTGCAGAGACCAAGGACATGGAATATGCAGGTGAGTTTTATCATTTTGCTTCTATCAGTTTTATATATATTTCTGGGTAAGTAGGGTAGGGACTGGATGTTTTTTTGTTTTTTGTTTTTTTAATTGACTAATATATTGGAAGGGTGTTGGTGGAAATGAAATGAACACGCCAAAGCATTCAACCCAGTGGCACCGCGCAGTGGGACGGTGGAGGTACTCGCACTATGTCCACAGCGGAGTCGAAGTCAGTTCCTATGAGTAAAATAAGCCACCAAAATCAGCGGAGCCTTAGGGACAAGTAAGGTTGACGTTGTGACGACTTCCTGGGTGCCAGGGTTAATGTATGCTTTCAATTCTTGAAATTTCAAATTCGTAGGTCGCATACAAAACAGGACTAAGTACACTACTTTTAAGGAGATGGACGGGAGAACGGTTTTGGGGAAATAGAAGTCCTTAAATTCCTTAATAAGACCTTCCAAAAGACCTTTCATGGGATGCTTGTCTTAATGACAGTGGAGTTCCAAGTGGAAGTTGGATTTCATATCATAGATAACAGCAAGATCAGTGAAGTGATCCAGGTTTTCCGTTATCATAACTGAAAGAAACAAGCTCCATTTGGATCTTGTTTCTGTTAAAGGATCTTTAGCCTTTTGACACATCGATTGCGTTCCAAAAGGTTGTGGTGGGCTGCTTTGCTACCCGCAGAAGGTAGCCTCTATATAGCTGGGACTATTAAAATTGCTCTTCCACCTGAGTAGGTCTGAGCCCGACAAATTCTGCATCACTCTGCCAGTTTGACTGGCGCGTAGTTCTCCTGAGAAGATGCCTGCCCCCGTTCCCTGTTCTGTCTTTTAGTCATTTTCAAAGATGGTTAAGGGAGAGCAAAGATAGCTGAGGGAGAGCCAAGTCTGCCTTAAGACTGCTTGAAAACGTTATGTCTTGGTTTCATAATCTCGTATAAGGTCCCGAGACAGCTGTTAAGGACTCCGCCACTGATGACCATTAGTTGTCTGATAAATGTCGAACATTTTTTACACAAGTCCAGCATCTGTCAAAAGAATGGCTGAAAGACTTGGCATGTTGTTGTTCTGACAGAATTTTCGAACCTTTGCCCTTAATCCTCGATAAGTAATCGAGAGAAAACATTCCTTACGACGAAAGCACGCATTTAAAAAGTCGCACGATATTATTTACATTTGTTGGCTTTAAAGTTGTCGGTCAGATAGACCATCAGCTAGCATTCTACGCTTCACCTGCCACAGGCGGATGAGTTACAATAATAGTTCAGATTTCTTGGATCTTTTCTAGGATCTTGCGAAGGTCTGTGGTGAACTTTTCGGGCTAAGACCGCGTTAATAGGGCTCAATAAGGCTGTTGCTCAAAGGTTTTAGACTTATTTTAGATATGATCGCGTTCAAAAACTGAAAAGACATTTTGTTGACGCTTTTGAGTCATCTTATTTCATAGATTGGCCTGTGAGTTCGCTTATTTCAAGGACCAATTCCATTGCATCATAATATACTTGAATAATGACAAACTTCTTGCAGACCCAGTTGCAGCAAACACAGTCGAAAGTGTCATCTGTATCGGTCATGGACAATACCACATCACCGATCACCTCAATTTCCATCAATGAGCTACTCAACGGAAGTGGATCACATCAGCAACAGCAGCAGCAGCAACCGAGTGCCGGCGGGATGAGTCAACAAATTTTGAATATTGTCAAAATAGAACAGAAACCTGTAGAGTGCAATCTTTGTCATAGAAAGTTTAAGAACGTCCCAGCTCTAAACGGACACATGCGTCTGCATGGCGGATACTTCAAAAAGGAGGCAGAGACGAAGAAGTGTGATCGAAAAGACGGACTCGGTCCGCCGCTACAAACGGCCAGCATTGGTGTTCGAGCTCTGATCGAGGAGAAGATCATCAGCAAGCGGTGTAAAGATTTGAAGGTAATTTGAATTTTTTTTTATAACCGCTTTATTGGAATTGTGCACTACAATCAGAGTTTTTTTTCGCAGGGTGCCTTTGTAGTTCCTGCTCCACCCATAGCGGCTGCCGTTAGACGAGCAGCAAGTGACCTAGAAAACTTCTTAGCCCCCAAGTCACCGATAGTACTACAAGCGGGTGGCTCACCGTCCGAAAGGAACGGCAGCCTAGCCGACATCGGAACGACCACAGTTCTCCCGCCGGGCCTGCAAATTCAGAAACAATCAACGCCAATCCACCAGAAACCAACAAATGTCAGTGTTGGCACGACGACTTCGAAGGGTACGTCCACAATGGATCACAAAGACGCGACTCTGATAGAGCTCCTGAAGCGTGGTACAAAGGTAGCGGTTCGCAAGACATCGGGTTCCGATTCTAGCCAAATATTTACCACCACTAATGGAACGCTTATGCTGCCCTCAGAGCTGTCGCTGTCGTCTTCGGGCACATCGAACCCACCACTCGCGATAACCCTACCGAATGGAGAGACCACACCTGTGTCGCTGACAATATCGCAAGCCTCGAATGGTTCCGGTGATGTGTACACCCTTACCTATTCAACAGACTCGTCGGCGTCGTTTTTTGAAGACAGCGACGTGTACAGTGTATCTGAGACGGACATGCTTCTGCAGACGGTCGACTCTATACAACTGCTGAACGAGTCCGAAACGCCGGACCCAATGGATGAAATAAGCTCGCTGAGCAACTTTCCAACTCACACCAGATCCTCGTCCAGCTTGAGGGAGATTAGTAGCCGATCCAGCAAAGACATTCAAGCGGTGTTTAGTTCCCCCTTGCCAGACGCACTGCCCAATTTCCAAACACTTCATTCCAAGGATTTCGTCCTATACAACAACGGCACCTGCAAGCCTTTAAGTGGTGGTGGTCATAGCCAGACTGCAAGCAAATCGCTATCCACTGTTGTTAAAGAGTCGCTATCTCCTCTTCCCTCGCCGCTCGCGTACCCCACGCCACCAGCAAGCCATGAGACAGTCACACAATCGTCACCATTCCTGGATGACTCCCATCATTTTTCGGATGCAGCGAACTCCTTCTTTCAGGAGAAGTCCACGTCTGATTTTATTGACGACGCGGGCGGTACCTTCTTCAAGGACTGTTCCAATGACGCGCTCACCGAGAGTGAGAAAATCCTCAAGCTGAAGAGTGTGCTCGAGGATAGTGGACAGTTCTTCAAGTCGAACGATAACTCGACCGATGTGTTTGACGCTTCTGTGGTCAAGGTGGAAGACCTCCTTAATGAATCAAATGACGAGGCGAACTGTGATCTCAAGGACTTTGCGGAGCAGAATCTGTCGTTTTTGGATGACGCGCAGGGATTTTTAGATGACTCGCGCAACGCAACTTCCCCGCTATCAGAGTCGTTCTTCACCAGTGGCATTGGCACAGTCGAAGAAGTAAAGGAAGTGCTACGCGACGTCCTGCCCGACGAGTCACTTAACTGTGACCCGCAAAACTCCACCGACATCGATCTGTATTACCTGCCCGGACTGGGCCTACAGTCGCAAATGATGCCGAACTCGGAAGATCCGCTACTGTCGTCCTCCCCACGAGATTTTGGCCACAGATTGCATGCGCAAACGCACACCCACCATCAGCAGTCACAGCTGCTGCGCATGGAACAGGCAACTGCGGCAGCCCTGCACGAACAATTACATCCCAAGAAACCCGATCCCGACTCAAGCTTCCCTTTGCTAATGGCTACCAGTACATCCCGAGATGGAAGCACCCAATTCCATTTCAACATTCATCAGCAGCAGGAGATCAAGCAAGACAGCGAAACCGACATCAAGCCTGACATATCCGCGGGTTCACTGTGTGTAAAGACAGGTCCGCCGCCGGCGGCACCACTTCCGCCATCATCGTTCAAGGATAATACCACCCAACTGGAAACATCGCAGTTCTTCGTGCCAAATGAAATCACCGCCCAACAAAGCCAGCCACTTAATATTCTTTCCGCGTCATCGCTGGCTCCATCCCCGCTGACCAGTTCGATCCTCAAGAGGAGATTGCGCCAGGGCTCTCTCGGCGGCGACAGCAACTCACAACACAGCAGTATTCCCCGCAAGTACGAACTATACAAGTCGAAGCTGCGAAAGCCATCCACCACGCACTACACGCCCCAGCCCATTCTCAATCCGGACCGCAAGGGCACCGGCTTGTATTCCAACCTGCCCAAGCCACCGACCTTCCACCAGGACGCCCTTCATTTGGACGATGAGTTTGAGGAGGCTGCCAGTCTGATGGCCTTCCTCGATGAGTCCAAAGTGAACATAGGCACCGCCTATCAAGCTACAATTCCAGCTATGGAGAGACGAAGTGACTCGCAATCATCAATTGGCGGCCCGGCCCAAGCCACGGACTACGAAGAACTGATGTGGGATCCATGTGTGGCCACCGATGACAAGATCCTGACCCGCTACATCGAGCTAAGCAAGTCCTCAGCCATTCCACTTGGTTACCACTCAGAAGAGGTCGCCCTAAAGGCACTGCTCCAGGCCCAGGGTGATACGCCCATAGCAGTGCTGAATCTCTTAAAGTCACAATCCAGCCCCTTCCAGCTGAAGTGGTCTTCGCTGGAAGTCGAACTGTTCCTCAGGGGTCTGGAGAAGTACGGGAAGGACTTCTATACCATTGCCGGAGAAGTAAGTTCGATACTAATGGACGATACAGTTCCTAAAGCTCATCCGTATTTCAGATAATAACTAAGTCAACCAGCGAGTGCATTCAGCTGTACTACTTCTGGAAGAAGCTGTGTGTCGACTACAAAGCGACTCACTTAAAGATCGAAACGGAAGACACAAGTCAGTCGCAATTCTCTGCGCACGCCTCGGAGCTTCGTCCTCACGTCTGCGAAATGCCAGACTGTTCGGCTGTAAGATTTTGATTTCGCCGCCCATACACAAACCCAATATATATTTTGTTTACCTTTCATCTGCTTTCAGAGCTTCACCTCTAAGGCTGCACTGCATGGCCACACGCGGATCCACTGTATCGGCCGGAGTGTGCATCAGCTGAGCAACAACAGCGGCTCCATGATATTCGCCAACAATGGCCAGTTGCAAGCACATGGAAACATAAAGGACGACTATCCCTGCAAGGTGTGCGGCAAGTAAGACCACCCCGAAAGTCCTCTCAGGGACACACACTTGCAAACAAAAAACACACGCACGACACAGAAATAATACAAACTCTTGAATTGGACATTTTTTTTTTTTTTTTCTTTCTCTTCTCGAAATGATTAGTAAATGTTGTTAATGTTTATTGTTGCTATATTGTTGTTGTTGTTGTTACATGTCCATAAACAAAAAAACAAAAAAGCATCACAAATTACCGTTAAACCGTATGTTATGAACGCAAACGCTAGAGAGCCACATACATGTACGTGTGTATGAGTTGAACAATGAACAAATCTACCTACTGCATCCAAATTTTCGTTTCATCTGTAAAAATCGTATCTATTCTTTTGGATTATATGTAAGTTTTTGTTTTGATTGTTTTTCTTTAATTTTCATTTTAGTTTTTTGTTGTTTATTTATTGCGCAACGCTTAAGTCGACTTAAGCCAGTATCAGTTGTTTTAGAAAATCCACTTTAATGCTGCATCAGAACGGAGAACGCATTAGGTTGGTTCATTTCTACTTTTGTTTACTACAAAAGGAAAATACTGTCAAAATGACAGTGGCGGGGATAAATTCTCCCACAGAGAGAGACACTTGTACCCTATTCACGACGCGCCGAAAACCGTATTTTTGCCGAAATCTCATTTAAAAATAATATTAGCCCATCAATTAACTGTGGAAAATAATTTTAAGTTGTGAGTGACATTTGTTCGTTAAACTGTTCTGCGGAGTTTGCTGAATATAATTGCAAAAGGTGTGTTTGTTTCAACAACCCAATCGTTGGAAGTCGTTTCGACTCGTTTTGAAAACTGAAATATGTATTGGAAAACCTCTGTTTCGAGTGTTTTCGCGAATTGGGCAAAAAGAAGCGTCCGGAATGGGGAAAATCACTACTCTGTAAAACCGTTCCATTGACACAAAAAATACTCTTCTGGTGATTCTGCGTAAAGAATTTTAAATCAGACAGTGTTGTTATATCTTCGGATTTATCTCTTTTTGTGGCAATTTCGATGTCCGGAAAGCCTTTCGTGGGATAAAGGGAAAAAGCACCAAATCGTGGGAATTTGAGGAATCTAACAAAAGTAATTCAAACTATAATTTTTTGCGGAAATTTCATGAAAACTCCTACGTTTCAACATGAGTATCAACACACTGAATGTCCATAAAAAAAAACTGCTCATAAAAATCGTCTTCTATCAAAATTTTCTAGTACCAAAAATAATCGTAATAATGTTACAAACTGTGACTTTTATACTAAATGTTATTTAACCGTGATTTTGTATCCTTGTTACACAAATTTTGCTTTTAAAAACTGGGTTTTGAGACAAAAAGGATCAAGGGAATTTTAGTAAGGTAAAAAGAGAAAAAAGGGAAAAACGATCACGCTTCGTGGGATAAATGAAGAGAGAGTGCTAACAACACTGACTCAGAATCCACTCCCGAAGCATTCACACAGATGACAGCTACTGTAGAATATTTTATGGCATTTCACCAATACTTTTGTAGATTCGACCAGAAGTAGTTTTCTTGTTCCATTGGATTACAGAATAAGTTGATCCCTGAGTAAACCCGATGGAAAACGTAAATCTCATAAATGAAAAACGACCGATACATAATACAAAAATTTAAAAAAGTAGTACGAAAGTCGTTAAGAAGTTCAATAAACTCGAATAGTTTGCTAATTAATTAACAATTTTTGTTGACTCATCTAGCGATGAAAGTGATTTTAAATTAAACGAACATCTTTTTGATGAATCCGACTAGGTATGTGAGGAAAAAGCGACTCTGCTTTAAAAATTACGTGGAGGAGATTGTCCCATCTTACAGGGAGGAAGAATTTCCCCGCCACTTTCGAAAGGAATCTCGATTTAATTTTATTTTGCCGCCTGTTCATACCATTTTAATACTCAGAAAAGAAAACATAATACACGCGTTGTTCAAATGGGACCACAAACTTCAATTCATCTCTTATTCGCCAGCTGTCAGTCACAGCTTTTCCAATTCTTACACCAAGAAATTTGTTGAGTAAAAATTCGTAACATTCTCAGTGGAGGTGTAATATCTTGTTCCCTCGAAGACGCTCTCTTTTACGAATTTTTCCAGTTAAGGAAGTAAATTGAGTAAAAATTCGTAAGAATTAGTAGAAATTCGTAAGACTTAAACGTAAAAGAGCAGACCTATTTTGTCGCACTGAAAACCAACAGTGGGAGCACTTCAAAAAGCCTCGAATTCCCTTACCGTTTTCACGACGCAACATTCGGTTGTCACATTCAAGCGAGTTAACCCACTGTGTATTTAATTTTGACAGCAAAGCCGACTTGTCTTTAAGTTCAATAAAACGCCTTAAATTGGCCAAAAATATTTACATGACGGTGCACAGTTGGCAATCGAATCGCTCATTAGCGAAAGCTGGACTACCACCATGCAATTTAAATATGTTCCCGCTTCCACACCGGATGGAACAAAATAAACAAACAAAACTGTTTTTCTGTGTGTTTCGGCAATTTAAATACGCCCGCCCACACTGAATAAAGCAAAACAAAGCAAGAAAACGAAATAAAGCGTTTTGTTCCATCCGGTGTGGAAGCTCCCTTAAGGTCACATACAACAATTACTGAAAATATTTATCTTTGGATAAAACTGTCAGAAAGCGACCCAAATGATCCTTTTGGCAAGTTTTTTTTTTGTCTATTACATAAATGGCAGCAAATCATTGGAGGCTAATTAATTATAACTTTTTGAAAAGCGAAAGCTGAAGCATGCTCGAGCTTTGAATTGTTGTGGTATTCGATTGGGCTTCTTCAGATTCGCTGTCAGATTTCAAATTTCTAATCGAACATAAAAACGTCACTTTTTTTATATTGAAATTCTGGTTAAATTTTATATTAAAACATTGGAAATTTGCAAATAAACTCACCCGGTGCAGTGCCTTTCTTTGCTGTAGACAAAATTCACGAAAACGTTAACAAAGTCCACCAGTTGTCAAACTCAAAGGCACTTGCATTGATAAATTTAAAGCAAATCTGTGAAAAAATCCAGATTCGCAAAAGATTGATTTTTGTTTTTGTCCCAAACGAATAAAAAAAGTGCTCTGCCATTAAATTGAGTAAACGTATAGGGAGTGCACTATGTGATGAAAGAGTACAAACTACTACTTTTTACTTATTAGTATCGGGTTTTTCAATAAGAGCGGTTTTGGATATCAATGAAATTCTTTATTCCTGTGAAAATTCGATGCCATTATGTATGGAACTCGATTTCTTTTGCATGGTCACCACGGGCACGCTTGCAGAAGTCCAGACGCTGAACCCAATTTTCGACGGTTTTCAAGCCGATACTGCTGCAACTTCACGTTCGCTATTCGTACGAAGTTCATCAATCGTCGCTGACTTGTTGGCATAGACCAAAGACTTGACGTAGCCCCACAGGAAATAGCCTAACGGCGTCAAATCGCACGACCGGGGCGGCCAAGCGACTGGACCATTTCGTGAGATAACACGTTCACCAAACTTGGTTTCCAATAAATTGATTTTGACATTCGCTGTGTGGCTTGTGGGGCCGTCCTGTTGGAACCACATGTCCTCCAAGTCCATATCATCCAATTGGGGCCAAAAATATTCGGTTATCATTGAACGGTAGCGATTCCCATTCACAGTAACGTGCCAGTCTTGATCATCACGGAAGAAGTACGGCCCAAAGACGCCGCCGGCCCATAAACCACACCAAACCGTAATTTTTTCGGGATGCAATGATGACTCATGGAGTACGTGTGGATTGTTGCCTGGCCAATACCGCATAATTTGTATATTGACGGAGCCATTCAGCCAGAAATGAGCCTCATCGCTGAAGATGATTTTTCGATGAAAATCCGAATCATTTTCAAGTTGTTGCTCAACCCAATTCACGAACATACGACGCTTCTGGTGGTCAAACGGCGTCAGTTCTTGCGTCAATTTAATCTTGTAAGGATGTAGGCCAAGATATTTTCGCAAAATTCGCCACAACGACGTCACAGAGATGCCCAACGCTTGAGAACGACGTGTGAGAGACACATTTGGGCTTTCTTTAACTGAAGCCTCAGCGGCAGCAATGTTCTCCACACTACGGGCACTTCTTTCTCTCCCTGGCACGGAAACATTTTGTACTGTGCCTGTGGATTCAAATTTTTCCACTAGACGCTCAATTGTTGATCTGCTAGGACGATTATGACGACCATAAATTGGACGTAGCGCTCTTAACGTTGAGGCCACTGACTCCGAATTTCGGTAGTAAATTTTAATAATTTCGACTCGTTGTTGGCTCGTATATCTTTCCATCATGAAATGGCAAACCTTACCGAAGAAAAATGTCAAAAGAGCGGCAAGAAATTCGGCGTCGTTTGATGTCCCTGTCACTCTACTTTTGTAGCGTCCCTGTTGAAAAACCCTTTACATTTGTGCCGATTTAGTTCAGCCTTTAATGATCCGAGATTTACCTGGAGAAATTATGACTTTCTTTGCCTTCATTTGTTATTTAGTTGGAATTATTATTTATGTTACGACATGATCGGTTTAGTCTAGCTTCTTTATAACTGCATGTTTCTATATATACCTCAGTTTTACTACTATAAATGCATCACCTTGTGTCACGAAATGAATAACAACTTAAGCTTAAACGCATTTCAGAGTTTTCAACAAAGTCAAAAGCAGAAGTGCTCATATGAAATCGCATCGTCCTCAGGAAAACGATCCAACCAATCAGCAACAGCAGCAACCACCACCTCCACTACCACCACCACCACCAGCACCACAACAACAGCAAAATACAAACTCATCATAAAGCCAAATTAGAAGCAATTTGAATCAAATTACTCATACGCTGTTCCAATTATTTTATTGGAAAACAAACAAAAATCAAGTATTGCGGATTTTACATAAAAATAAATTAAAATTCCCAAATCAGTGTAAATCTGCATAATGCCAACACACTTTCTATTATACTTATAAATAAGATTAACTATATTTTAACTAATTATAATATAATAAATTTAAAAAAAAAAAAGTAATACTTGTATTAATTTATTTGTAAAATTGACAATCGAAAAAATGTATTATACTGAAAATTATTTAAACAAACAAAAATGTGCATTAAAAATGAAAATGAAAAACAAAACGAAAACAATTGCAAGCATATAACGTCCTAATGTTTCTTAATTTTATTTTCTATATAAAGTATTTCTCATTTAAAATGTTTATTGTTCTTATTTTCCTATTTAATTCGTACAAAACAAAACCAAAAAAGAAAAAGGAAAAACAAAAACAAAAACTATATAATATTTTTTTAGACAAAAGTGATAATGAGTGAGATTAAAAACAAAAACCAAAAAAATAAATAAATAACCATTAAATTAGCTACAAGTTAAAACAAACACAACACGCATATATACAAGCACATAAAAAACTATTAGTTTAATTTATAAATGTACTAACATGTTGTTGAAATTTTGTTTTCTGTTGTTTCGTTGTTAACTTTAATTTATTTAATTTCTTTTTTTTGTATTATTTTGCTATTTCTCTATTAAGTTTTCATTTTTCTACAATGTTCTAATAGAAATGAGTGAAATGTTATTCGAAGTTATAGTTTTACAAGACAGACATTGCTCATTGATAGGTAATAAATTATATAAAATATATTTAGTAATATGGTTGTATTGTAGTTATAAGTGTTTGTTATAATTATAAAAAAACTGAAAAAAAAAATTGCAGTATATTTATGTATATACCCGTAGATTAAACCTATACTTGTATATTACCATTTAAGAGCGTCCACAACCACATTTCATTGATAAATTATTTAGCCCCACACTGTGCACATCTTTCAAAGAACAAACACATACTCTCTCTATTTCTCAATCTATCAATCTATCCTCTTTCTCTTAGCCTTAACTTGAGGAAAAAAAATAGTCGAATTAGAATTACATTTTTGAGGTTTTTATTGTTAAATATTTATTTGTTAAAACAATTTTAAATATACGAGTAATATATATAAATCTACAAATACGTACGATGATTTTGTATTATGTACCTTAAAAAGAAGCTAATTATATTATTATAGTGTATCCGTTGCAAAATCTGTTAAATAAATACAATTTTTAATTTAGTACTTCCGTTTTATTTATTTTCGCTTGTTTTGGTTACTTATTATTTTTATCCACATGACACTTTTTTATTTTTAAAATACCACTTGAGGCTTGTCACAAGCTTGGGGACAACTATAATATTCTTAGCAAATGAGGGAGGAGATGGATAAGGCTTGGAATTATATAACAAAATGGCAAACATTTGATAGGTTTTGATGTTTTTCACCTTTAAGTTATGGCAAATGATTACCGTCAAATGTTTGACATTTAGTTAAGAGTTTGATGCTGCTTCACTCAAAAGTTGATACTTTATCAAACAGGGGGCCTATTCTAGAAAGCGTGGCAGATCGCTTTCGATGGCGGATTCAAATGTTTGTTTTTCAAATGGAATGCGAAAGCACTTTCCCAACGTCAATTTATCATTGCATTGAAAGCGATAGGTGTTTTGGTGACGGATTGTTGACGGAGTGTTTGCGGACCTAATAAAAATGTAAATATTCAATGTTTAATATTGATGGATGAAACATCCATTGCGCAAAAGAAAATGTCTTATTAATTTAATTTATTATTTTAATAAAGAAGTCAAAAACATATTTCCGTACAACAATCAACTTCATCTTTTTTTAACATTTATGTTCACATTTTCTTCCCTTACTTCCTCATTTTCCGAACACAAATTTTTAATATAACACAAAATCTAAAAAGTTCACAATAGATTTTTACAGCAACACAAAAAAAAATGGTTGTGTCGGCAAACGGAAAAGCTGTCAAATATTTGGTAAAATAAATGAAAAATTGGAAGTCAAAACGGAAATAACTGGCAAAGCCCTGGAAATTTGAGAATAAGCGAGAGCGAACACCGTCGAAATTAAGTTATCGCTTTTGATACGATCCGCCGCGCATTTGGGAATAACCCGCCAGGTCCCAGTATAATCGGGTCTAATTGAATTTCCACAAATAGGTTAATCTCAAATAGTGCATAACTGGGGAATTTTGTTTAATAGCGTCAGCTTTCATTACATTTGTGGGAAATGAACTAGATTAAACTCTCGATCTTGTAATTTTAGCACATAGTTGCTAGTTTTGGAGCTCTATCGTTTCGACGATTATCGTCTGAAAAGTTACGGAAAAAGTAGATCAGGATCTATTTGACATGAAACACATTATTTATTTTTTTTGTTTTTGAATTTGTGAATCAGATTAATATACAGCATCTGGAGGTAAACGGCAGGTGGTATCCAATCCTTGGCCACAAGCTTTTGGCGTGGAGCCAAAGAACAGTGAACTGCGGAAGGAAAATATTGTTTATTTTAAATGTTTTCTTCAAACTTATCCATTAATCATTAATCGTGCTGCAACTATAATGGGATTGGACACAAGAAAAGTGTCTTCAAAATCACCCTTTAAAACCTACGCTGTCAAGCTGGTGCTTTGTACTCAAAACATAGAAGTTAAAGTAAAATCTTTATTCGCTTCGATTCCCTTCATTTGCAATGGAAAATGTAGGTGTAAGAAACCTTATAATTTTGAAACACCTAATTTTCTAAAAAAAAAAAAAAACAATTTATTGCACTACTTCATCTCAAATTTATTATTATTTAAACAAAAAAATAAACAATCGATTTTCTCATTATCGTTTTCCATACACTATATGAATTATTCATATAAAAAGATAAAACAAAATCGTGTACTACAAATTCATCAAAGTTGCCTCTTTGTCTAGGATTGGCAAAATATAAATATGATTACAATATTAAATTAAAAAAAGAAATTAAATTTATAAAGTCAACATATAAAATACTTTCTCTTTTATAAGCACTCATAATACAATTTCAAACAAAAATTGACCTTAGCATATTTCTAAGAAATGAAATTACGTTATTGCACCGTACTTTGGTGTTTGAAAAAAAAAAAAAAATGATATATACACACACATACATATATATTAATATAAATTGACAATCCAAATACTAAGCAATACTTTTGAGTTTACTTATTTTCGTGTATATTTGCCTTAAATCGTGCTGCCCTATCCCGAATGCAAATCTTTTAAGAATATTTCTCTGTAAAGCGTCTTATGCAAATTGTTGTTACAGGTATCCTTGGACATTACCTTCAGTCACAATTTTAATTTCTTGGGCTTTCTTTTAATTTGTTCTATTTTCTGCCAATTTTGAGTTCCTATACTTTTGAGGTATGTTTACACTTTAGCATGTTTTACTTAAAGTCAAAGTTAAAATTAAGGATACGTGTTTTATATAAGTGTGGTAGGCGATCATTCATGTACGACGGCGGGAAAGAGTGTCGTTGAGAGAGTTGCAATCGCTCCCGGAAAATGGTATACGCTTTGTATCAATGTTTTTCTTAAAACATCAACAAAATTAAGAATGAAGACTTTTTTATTTCAGCCTTTTATAGTTCACAGAACTTGGGTTATTTGAAGGAAATTACGACATACTTCAAACCACCTGTTTGTACCATTCACCGTGACTTATAGCCTATTCACATCGCACCGAAAACTCGTCAATGCATTCACACCGAATACCAAATAGTTTTCGTTTGACGTTTCAATCAACTCTGAGACACTAGTCGTGAGTCTTCTATGTAAACTATTTTGGTAACAAATTTCGATCGCATTAATTAACAAATAAAATAAACTCAGAGTATTTAAAAATAATATTACCCCATCAATTAAGTGTGGAAATTGATTTTAAGTTGTGATTTGTGACATTTTTCGGTCAGCTCTTCTGCTGAATTTGCTGAATATTGCAAAAGGTGTGTTTGTTTCAACAACCCAATGGTTGGAAGTCGTTTTCGCGGTGTTTTTTTGGTGGAAAACGACTCTAAACGAACCGCTTCGAAAACTGAAATACGTATGGGAAAACATATGTTTTGAAGTTTTCGAGTGTTTTAGCGGAAATCCGGTTTTCGGCTCAGTGTGAATAGTTTGTTATATTAATTCGTATAAATACATGTCAAAAATGACCCTAAAAATTTTCTTTTGATGAATGATAGTCAGAAGTATAAACATTCAAAGCTCTTTGAGTCTGCAAGAATTCCAATTTCATTGAATTGATGCATTCCACTCACCGTTAAATGACTACTTTCTAGCAATATTATAAAATTGCTTTGCAAATAATAATTTCAGTGTTCAACTTGTGGGTAGATGCATAATGTTTCAAATTGTTAAAAAACAAAAAATGGCACACCAATCTTGACAGTCGCTGCAGACATTTAGAAGGAATGGCATTGAATAGAATACAATAGCACGGAACATCGAGAAGAGCATTGTAATGTAATCAGTTTAAAATGTATGAAGCTCTAGCAACAGCAAGAAATAAAATTGGCGATAACTCATGCTCATTATTGTCGGCATCAAATGCAACTATATACACTGTTGGTAGTTACACCTTACACTTTTTTTTTTCTCCACCTTTCGTCTTTTCGTCTCTCTACCACTATTAATCTTACCCAGAGAGACTCTCTGGATTTCTCCAGAGTTCTTCCCTGGGCCCAATTCCTAGTATTAACGCTAGCATCTGTTTATGGGAGATCTGTTTCATCGACTGGGTCTCGACCCAATGATGTACCAAGATCTTCATTCTTCTGCCAGCCAACGCCGGACATTGACACGGTATATGTGCCGCTGTCTTAGATTTCTCCAAGCATGGTTTACAGGTATCATCCTCTGTAATGCCCATCTTTCTTAAGTGATACCCGAAATTACCATGTTCTGGGGCCCTACTCTGTATTTCGTTCCGAAAGCCAATCCTATTCAAAAGTGCTTTTCGTTCCGCTTTTGATTTTGTACTCTGTTAAAGATACGAAACGGAAAAAAATAGAACTTAATAGTTTTCCCTTTTACGGAATTGTGTTTTCAAGTCTCGAATTATTTCTCATGAGATCTGTCAAATCAAGAAATCAAAACAAATAACAAACAAGCCGGATAATAACAATAACATTTTTAAATACAAATAAAACAAAAGAAAATGGATTCGGTTGCACTTTGGATGAAACAAAAAATTATACGGGTCAAATTAAACATTATGGAAATGTGTGATAAAAAGTAAAATCTTATTGGTGGGAAGAATTCAGTTCACTATTTAACTATATTGTTTATTATTTAAATTTTGTACAGAACTTTAGCCTTTCGAAGAACGTTTTTTGTATGTTTTAAATGACATACAAGATGAACTCTTTGCTCCTTTAAGATCAACTACAATTCCAGCCATCTTATACCTAACTGTTACCTTAACATTTTTAGGGCAAGGAGGCTATAATGACTAGATATTCCCTTGGCATGGCACAATAAAAAACATCAAGTTGCATTGCAAAGGTAGATAGAAAAAATATTGCGTCCAAAACACATCGATTTTCTAAAAAAAACTTACAATTTAAAACATTCGTAGTCACTTCCATGATCACATTTGTTGTAGAAACAAATTTTCCGTTTTTGAATGCTTTTGACATTCGAAAACGAGTTACCAGGGGCCCTACTCTGTATTTCGTTCCGAAAAGCAATCCTATTCGAAAGTGCTTTTCGTTCCGCTTTTGATTTTGTACTCTGTTAAAGATACGAAACGGAAAAAAATAGAACTTAATAGTTTTCCCTTTTACGGAATTGTGTTTTCAAGTCTCGAATTATTTCTCATGAGATCTGTCAAATCAAGAAATCAAAACAAATAACAAACAAGCCGGATAATAACAATAACATTTTTAAATACAAATAAAACAAAAGAAAATGGATTCGGTTGCACTTTGGATGAAACAAAAAATTATACGGGTCAAATTAAACATTATGGAAATGTGTGATAAAAAGTAAAATCTTATTGGTGGGAAGAATTCAGTTCACTATTTAACTATATTGTTTATTATTTAAATTTTGTACAGAGCTTTAGCCTTTCGAAGAACGTTTTTTGTATGTTTTAAATGACATACAAGATGAACTCTTTGCTCCTTTAAGATCAACTACAATTCCAGCCATCTTATACCTAACTGTTACCTTAACATTTTTAGGGCAAGGAGGCTATAATGACTAGATATTCCCTTGGCATGGCACAATAAAAAACATCAAGTTGCATTGCAAAGGTAGATAGAAAAAATATTGCGTCCAAAACACATCGATTTTCTAAAAAAAACTTACAATTTAAAACATTCGTAGTCACTTCCATGATCACATTTGTTGTAGAAACAAATTTTCCGTTTTTGAATGCTTTTGACATTCGAAAACGAGTTGCCAGGTACGAAAATTCCACTATCGGAATTGTCTATCCGAAAGTAGTAGATTTCAATCCGTTTTTGAAATAGAGAGTACAAAATATTCGTTTTCGGAGATTTTCACTATCGGAACGAAATACAGAGTAGGGCCCCTGTTGACAAAGCCACCACCCATTTCAATGTTCCTCGATTCATGCTTAGAACCCTTCTTTGAGTGGAGCAGTTCGCCCACATAATTGCCATTTTAGCCTGTCTACATTTTTCTACGGTTGACCACCTTCTCAGGTGTTCTGCCGTGATCCATTTGTGAATCAGCTGTTCTACCAATCCTTTGCCAATTGAAGAGAATGGTTCTGGTCCCAGCAACTTTTCAGTTGACCCCTGTTTTGCAAGGTAGTCCGCCTTTTCGTTGCCTTCGATCCTTATGTGTCCTCGTACCTAAGTCAGTATTACTTCATTTTTAGATGAACACTTATTGACATTCCAGTGCCAACGATGTTGTGATGTTTGTTCTAGTCGACTTAAGATAACTAGGTTTTTTAATGTGCTAGCGTCTTTTAGGTAGCACTATCTTTTCAATAGCCTCGACAATTCGCATTTCGGTCACTTCGAATTCATCTGAGAATTCCATGCGACACATTTTTCATGGAAAATAGTTAGCTAACTTTGCGATCAATATCTGGGACAATGCGCCCCAAATGCATATATCTACATATTTGCCTGTAAAGTTTCTTAATGTTGGAACAAATTCTACATTTTTTATATTGATGGTGCAAGTTCTTTTTGCACTTTTTTTTATTTAAAGATGACATGATCTTAAATAAAAAATAAAAATATATGCTGTACAATTTGTGCAATGATTATTGTTCAAACTTTCTTATTAAATTTTTCGAAACATTTCCTGAATATTTATGTTTTCAAATATAACAGCCACTGCTTCTCTTTATTTTTTATTTCAATTATCAAAATCATTCGGAAAGAAAGTGTGCATTAAAAAACAAAGTCCTGCCTTGCTAAAGGGATAGAGCAAATCGTTTCATTTATATTTTCACAACTCATATGATGTAAGCCCATTTATTTTATACTTATTTAAATAACAAAAAACACTCGCACATTTTGAAATATGTGTAATTGTCAAACCACTGAATCTAAAAACTCATTTTACTTCAATTTCAAAAAATGTGATGCATTTTGTATTATTTCTTTTATATACTCTTTACAAACTTTTTATTTCTAAAACATATAAGCAAACGAAAAAGGAAAAAAACTCTTGAATAAAATTGATAACGAATGATAATAGCTCTTAGACATATCAGTTTTCTAGTTCTTAAGAACATGTTTAAAAAAATGGTATATAGTGAACTTAGCAAAGTAAACGTGATGTAAAGAAAAAAAAATAAAATTTATATATATACATATATATGAAACTCTTTTAAAACATTTTAGGTACCTAAAGTAAAGAAAGAAGATAACGTAAAAACAATATTTACTTTTCTATGGTTGTAAAAAAAAAAAACAAAAAAAAAACGCATAAGCTATCGAGTTAATTAATAGTATACATATATATAAATATAAATAATTATATTCCTACTGCATTTCCAAAGAAAAACTGTTTATTATATTATGAGAAAATGTAAAGTCCCAACTTTATTGTAACGAAATAAAATAAACGTACATGTAAGAAAATAAAAAAAAATAAAAACTTTAAATTTATATATGGTGTATTATGATCAAAATCAAGAAAAAAGAAGATTTTTTACTACAACTTGAGTGCAAACTGTTGTGCTAAAATAGTATTATGAAACAAATAACAATATTTACATACATTATACATAAGGCCTATGCTCATCGTTAAACTATTTAACATTTGTACATAATTTTTATTGAATGTAATTCTGTAGAGAATTAATTTATTAATCTTCATGTTTTTATCGATTGTTATATGAGTTAAATTAAAATAGGAATATTTATTTATAACTAACAACTAAGAAATAACGAGTGTACTTATTGACAGGGCTGTTCTCTTACACATGCATTTTTAGTTTCATTTTTCATTTCAACACTTCCATAAGTACACTGATCAAAATATCAGAAACATTGTTTTCCTTTTCGCCACCAAACCAATCAATATTTGAATAAATTCATAAAAATATTGTAAAGTGTGTAGAATATGAAACAGTTTATTGTCTTTTCTTTTTTTCTCCCCCAAAAGTAGATACAACTGATGCGTTACAATTACTATTCAAAATGTTATTTGGACTTGAGAAATTACGTTAAAAAAAGTATATAGAAAATACAAAATACGTAGAGTGTACACAGAAAGATTCCAGGTGCTTTGTATTTATTGTAAAAATGATTGTAAAATCTTTTCAAAAACACCAAACGAAAAACAAAAGAGAAAATTATTATCTCCAAACTTTTAACAATACTTTTCATAATGATAAATACGTTTTAGGTGAGAATAAAATTTAAAAAATAAAATAAAAATATATATAAATTTAGTTTTTCTGTGATTAAAAGTAATATAACTATAACTCTCTTTTTCTACATCTAACAACCTGGGAATGATGTAAATTATTAACGACGGTGTCTTTTTCTCAAAGTAAAACATATAAATGTGGAGAAAATAATTAGCTATAGTGTAAATCATTTATATACATAAATGTAAATACAGAATGATTCCGCCGAAAACAAAATTAGACAAAACATAGTTAATTTTACAATACATAATTGTGTCATTTGGATGTAATATACTATATCAGGTAAATGATACAAAGTGAATCGCCGGGCCTGTATATCATTAGGTGGTGTATTTTATAACAATTCCCTTTGATATATGGTCCCAGCCAGCAGCGACTATATATTGAACTAAATTAATGAAAAATACAAGAAAAAAAAATGAATGGAAGTAGAGTATCATTGGAGATGGCACATGGTGTTTCTTTAAACAAAACAAAATACAAAAGTAATAATAACAAAAAAAACCTGTATTTTATCTCATTATAATATGCATGAATTTATATATGTAATATTGTAAAAACAAAAATCTTCAAGTGGAAATAAAAAGAGAAATCTATTATAAAAAGGAGCAGCAGGGCTTGTTTTTTTTTTTAATTTTCATCGGCAGATTTACCTGATGATAACCCGGAAAAACCGCTGATTATGACAGTTCTGAGATGCGGAGATGAGTCTTGCGAAAGTAAGGACAGTTTGTTTTTGAACATAATGGAAAATGACAGGCCAGTCCTATTGAAGCAACTTCATCGACGTTACTTTAAAAATGTTGATACATAAGAATATACCTAACTTTGCAGAGCAGCGTTGCCGTTTGGACCCTTTTCGAGCCTCAGGACCTTTGGCCTCCACTTTTTGAAAAATGATCAAAATAACCCTTTTCTGTTTAAGTAAGATTTTAGGGACTATTCACATGAGAGCGAATTGCGAACAAATCAATTTACTAACTGTATTTATGAATTGAAAATTGCTATTTGTTCTATCACAAAACCATTAAATTTAATTCATCTAACATCTAATCTAAAAAAAACATGAATCTCAATTGATTTAAACTTGAACTGTCACACTTAAAAAATGAAACTGATACGCGAGTAGGTATCTGCGACCAAAAACAGTGTCAGAAACTACGAATATGAAAAAAAAAAATCCTTTTGTTAAAAATAAATATCCTTGTTGTTCTGTTTTCTTTTTATTTTTTTTTTCTCTATTAATATTTTATATGGATGCCCCTTTTTCGGCTCGGTCGCCTGTTTTAAGTCCGCTTGTTGAAATTTTTCAGCGGCAACGCTGGTGCGGAGTTAATTCAATCTTTGGGCGGCAGCCTCAGAGATTACAGAATAACTTTTAGAAAAAAGGCATACTTTTTTATGAATTGTTTTTTGCAATCAATTCATACATATACAATTTGAATTTAGGAAATCTGGTACATTCTTTGATCAAATACGCATCACTAATTGTTATTTACAAATGTGCGTCAAAGCCAAACCTTGGATTAAAGAAATCAAAGCAGATTTAATTACGGTGCAGGGAAATAAGTCCCCAGGAACTAAGTCCACTGAGGGACTTAGTTCCCACCTAATGGGAAATAAAACCACTTTCGTGAAGTGAACTTAGTTCCCATGTAAGGTGGGAAATAAATTCCGAAAACTCTGAGTGGTTTTATTTCCCTTTTAATGTGAAGTAAATTCCCACTGTCGACTAAGTGCAAAGTAAAATTAAAGAGTCAAGTTGGTACTTTGCACTTTTTATTAACTAAAGAGAAATTAAATTTTATATGAGGCAGAGCAATATATGTAAAAAATTTCAAAAACGAAATTCGGTTTGAACGGTCGTGCGAATTTTTTACTTTTAGGCTAAAAATGACAATCTATTTTCTCAAACAACTTTTTTGTTTTAGCCTTCGAAAATTTGAGAAAATAAAAGTAAAAAATTCGCGCGAATTTATTACTTTTATTTTCTCAAATTTTCGAAGGTTAAAAATGCCAATTTATTTTTTCAAACAACTTTTTTGTTTTAGCTTTCGAAAATTTTAGAAAATAAAAGTAAAAGCGCGAATTTTTTACTTTTATTTTTTAAAATTTTCGAAGGCTAAAAATGCCAATTTATTTATTTTTTCAAACAACTTTTTTGTTTTAGCCTTCGAAAATTTGAGAAAATAAAAGTAAGAAATTCGCGTGAATTTAGTCTCGTGGACACTGCGCCAAAAATCACCGCAATTTTTCTTTGATTATTTTCAAAGTCTTGCTGACTGAATTTCGAAGAGAGTATTTTGTCATACAGAATAAAACTTAAAAAATTCAGCTTGCAAGACTCTGAAAATAGTAAAAGAAAAATCGCCGTCATTATTTAAACAAAAGTGTATCCAATTCTAAATGTTGGAAGTTAGTTCCCTCTTCTTCTTTTTGAATGTGTACTAAGTTCCCATAAGAAAGTGAACTAAGTTCCCACCTTACATGGGAACTAAGTCCACTTCACGAAAGTGGTTTTACTTCCCACTAAGTGGGACCTAAGTCCCTCAGAGGACTTAGTTCCCGGGGATTTATTTCCCTGCACCTTTAATTACCTATCGATCGACCAACATTCTGCTTACAAGTTTTAGTCACCGTTGGAGTTCCTTTGTAAAATATGCAATTTGTATCCTTTTTACCAAAAAGGCATAATTTTTTTAAAAATGCTTAATTTTTTTTTCGACGCAGAAAAACTTCGGGTGGGCATCACTGGCAGTGGCCAGAAGAAGAGTTGTTTTTTGATTGGTTGTTTTGGGGAAGAGACGCGCTGTAAGCCTAAGCAGAAGCGATAAAGTTGAAGGAAATTGGGTTCTCTGATAGGACCGACTGTTGAGGAAGGCGAGGTTGGTTGGGCGGGTGGTAAAATATACTGCATTTGAGCTATTTCAAAACGAATTTAAAATGTAATTGAAAAATAATAATTATCTAATAATTCTTATTTCTAACTATGTATTGCCTTTTTTCGGATTAAGGGCTTAAGCTTGAAACAATTCCTATAATAGAATGTGATCCATGACACATTGAGCATTCAATAAATGTCGAATACTGTGCACGAACAGATCCTGCTGCAGATCTGTGTTGATTAAAATTTGACAAGGACTGTCCCATGATGTCCTAGTTCAATTCAATTAATTTACTTGATTGGTGTGTACATTAAGATAATAGATCCCAACGATAATGCATTCAAATACATTCGCCAAATTAAATCAAACTTCGTCCCCTTACGCGCGGGAAAATCTGGATAACAAACGATGTACGAATAGGTTGTACACTTTGCCTACCGGAATGTCATTGCAGAAATGTTGTTCGCCGGAACTTGTGTTTATTTCCGCTTTACGTATCTATAATAATTATGGGTAGAACATCCACGATACCTTAGGCTTCTGATTTGTGATCTCATTCTTACGCCTTTATTACCATTGACTGCAGACACACGGATCTCTCTGTCTCGTGCAAAAATGCGAGTGCGTGATAGTGTAAATGCAGTTTCATCTGCTAGCCATTGCTTAAGTTAAGATATAAGAAACAATTTTTTTTAGATTAAGAATTGTTGCGAGTGTAGGTTATTGTATAGAAAAAAAACAAAGCCATCAACAAATTTCCACAAGATGTCTACATAAAAATTCCCTCATGAATAAGGGTTTTTTCCCCATGATCCGGAAGTAAAGGTATTATCTAAATTCCCCAGTTTGGTGGTTGGAACCTTGGAACATGAGATTTTAGAACTTGGAACGAATGTCACAGCCACACTGAGCTTTTTGCAAGCTTTTCAGTTATTGCGCAATGGGGTAGGAATCAGTGTGGCCAATTTATCATATTTTGTGCTATGTTAAATATAAATTTTGCAAAATTTTAATAGGATTATTTTAATTAATTTTAATTAATAATCTTTTTTCCAAATCATGCAAGCATTTTTTTAGCAGTATTTTTGTCAAATTATGAATTAAAATAATGAAATAAATTCGAAGCAGACAAACCTTCGTGTGAACAAGTCATTACAATTCCCATTTGACAGTGAACACAGCCATTCAACTTGCAATTTCAATCAGCTATCCAAACACAACTTTATTTAATGATATTTTTGTGAGAAAATATGTAGGTATATCTTTTTTTTTTTTTTTTTTTTCTGAATCACTGTGTTTTCGTTAATTTTTTGGGTTTTTAGCAAGTCATGATTTCAAAAAATATTTAGCTTGATTTTCAGCATTTTTTTTTTATAAAAAATGACTTGCTTTAATGCCGAACTTGGCATAGTATCAAATATTGAATTGGTCACACTGAGTAGGATAGATCCGTTGATCGATTATAGCAAGTTTAAGTTTGAAAAGTTCTAGTTAAGTACTATTCACATGAGAGCGAGCTGCGAATAGGCGAATTGCGAACAAATCAATTTGACTGTATTTATGAATTGAAAATTGGTATTTGTTCTATTACAAAACCATTATATTTAATTAATCTAACATCTAATCTAAAAAAAAACATGAATCTCTATTGATTTAAACAGCTAAATTAACAATTTAAGCAATTTGCCCGCGAATTGAAAATTCTTGCCGCGAACTGTCACACTTTATTCGCAATCCACACAAAACAGTCGCGATCCACAAACCCACGAATGAAAAATACGTTCGAACTTAACCTTTAAAAATGAAACTGATACGCGGGTATCTGCGACCAAAAAAAGTTTTCATGTGAACGAAGTGTCAGAAACTACGAATATTCGCGTGTTCGCAATTCGCAATTCGCTCTCATGTGAATAGTCCTTTACTCCCAATCTCAATAAAAAAAATTGCGTTTATAAGTGGATGGTAAGCTTTCAAAAAGCTCCACCTATTACAAGCACCAAGATTAAATCATAACCATCCAAGGAATTGTGGTTGTGACACCAACTAGTATAAAGCCAAATTTACTGAACATAAAGCTTTTCCACAAAAGTTTTCGTTCGACATCCAGCCAGATTTGGAAGGAAAAAAAATGAAAGTCCTTCCAACCCCTTGGCAATTATATTCGCATACTAGCACAAAACAACCCCGGAAATACTCGCGATGCGATTTGGATGTGCTCTTGAAAACATGCCTACCGCACACCAGTGTAGAAGTACCCTTGGATAGGGAACCATTCCTTTGCCCGGTAAGATATAGTTCAGTGTGTTGCCAACCATCCCATAAAATATACCTACCTTACGAAGGACTTTCGCTTGGCGTCGGAACAAACATTTCTCCACTTTTACTTTTAAAGGTATTTTTCGGCTTTTTTCCCGTTTTGTCGCAATACATTACAGTGCAAGAAAGTGTGTATGTTAGTAAGGTGTAAATTAAATGATTAATGGTCTTTTTTTCGGAATTACATTTATAGCAGACGTCAGAGAGCGTTTGCAATTTACAGCTGTCCTCTAAAGGGGTTGCTTTCGCTTTTCTTTTTCTGGTATTGGAAGGTCAAATAAACGGCTTCAAGATTAACTACTCAAAGTATCATCACAACGCTATGTCGCTGTCGGCCATAGCAAAGGTAAGTGACATCTTCGTCTGTACATATATGTAGATTGCATTAGGATAATGAATCAGAATCGCACAAAGGATAAATCCACCATTTCCTGCTAAAATGTTTAATCGTATTTAAAGTGTGAATAAAAGGGGATAGCCAAAAAAAAAAAAAAAAGCGAAGCGCGTGTAGTAATAGCTGCTCTCCGGCTCTTGGGTTCCACAAGGATAATTGAGTAGACGCATGCGCTAGTAGAGCCTTCTGACATGACCAACGGCAATGACAACCGATGTTTGTATATTTTTTTTTTTCTCGTTTCATATACCTTGTGTATATGTTGTCCGCAAGGAGGATGTCCTTGACAGCTTGCTTAGTGTTTCTCAAAATCATACGAAAGGTTATTGCCCCTACACGAGGTACCTACATAGTATGGCTTTCGGTTGTTTAAATCAGTTCGTCGTCAGCTAGGATCTGTGTATCTACCTATATAGTGAATGTACGAGAGTATTTATGAAGGCATGTATAAGTTAATAGTTTATCTCTTAAATCAAAATAACATAACCAGGTTTGAATATAAAGGTACTCCTCTGTGAGCCTATCATTCTGTCTATGTATTTGTATATAAATTTAACCTCAGTTGAACTCCAGTTCAATGTTATATGGTTGGCACCTAAATTTCCTTTTTGAGGTCCTTATAGGTGTATGAGGTAGGCACCTGCATTAACAATTTTCGATTGAAATTTAAGTTGGTTGACAAGCAGTGGGGGTGGGTATGTTCTCTTTGAATCCGCTGTAAGGAATCGTTTTATTGGACAATTTTTATTATTTAATACATGAGGGTAATTAAAAATGTATACCTATTCACTTGAACTTGAATTACATCCGCAGGCACACTTTGGGGACAGCCGTTAAAGAAATCCTTCGTGCTCGAAATTTGTTTTCAAATTAGTTTAGAAATTGACGTAGGTGAGTAGGTAGTTACTAAGTGTGTATGTGTAGGTATACCTACTACTTTCACTTTCTTCTTGTGGATAGTTTAAGTAAGGCGTGGCGTTAAAGCGCAAACAACTTTTCAATGCTGCTGACTTTTATGCAATAGGTGAAGGTATGATAAGGCAGATAGACGGTCTTACTTGAATGAGTATTTGACGTTGTTCTGCTTACTCCTTGACCTTGTTTCTTAAACGCGCCAGTCGTTGATTTTGTTTCGACCAAAGTCTAGTCCACAGTGCAAGCTGAACTTGAATTAAGCTGAGTAGTATTTTTCGTTTGTGTATTGCTCAGTTTCTTTGCGAAAGTATTTTGTCAGCTGCATTATGGTTCAGTAAACACATCCTACCTGTTAATGTTGATCGAACTGAAATAATGCTAAACTTATTAATTTATTTATTATCCATTCTTCTTATTTTTACAAACTTTGTTTTTACCATAGCAATATTGAAAATAAAAATAGGTAGTGTCACTGTTGCAAAAGGCTTACTATTGTACTGCTTTCTGTAAAATTTGACTTTCTCGAGTACTCAATTTTGAGTACTATTTGTACTATTTTGAATTTTTGAAATAAATCGAACATAGCTATATGAAGCCACATTATTCACTCCAAAAATTAAACCCAAGTACATAATATTCAGCCATTAAACCCAAACATAAACTATTTTTTTTAAATATGTCGGCGTTTAATGCGATGTAATTTAATTTAATTTTTTTTAATTTAATTTAATTGCTTAATACAAGCATGTAACAAACTAACAATAAAACAATAAACAATAAAGTAAACTTAAGACTAAAACATACAAATACAAATATTAAAGGTAGAAAACGCAAAAAACATAACACTAAAGCGCATAATGATTTATTGAATATAAAATATAAAATATAAAATATAAAAAAAAAGAACTGGGAAGGCGGAAAAAGGGAATTGATCGTAAACGACGAGGATTAGTATTTAGTGAAATCTTATGCAGTAGATGCGGGCAATCTATGTTACCAGATAGTAACTGATGAATAAAAATTATGTCAGCGATGTCGCGACGAGTCATAAGAGCCTTTAAATTGAGCAACTTTAGGCGATTCTCGTAGGGAGGTAAATTGTGAGGGTCATCCCAGTCAAGTCCACGTAAGGCGAAACGAATGAATCTACGCTGGACAGCTTCGATTCTTAAAATATGTACCTGATGGTAAGGTGACCAGACTTGGCTGGCATATTCAAGAAGTGGTCTAACAAACGTCGTATATAGGGATTTAGTGACATAGGGGTTTGAAAACTCCTTCGACCAACGTTTAACAAACCCATGTGCAGAATTAGCCCTGTTATTAATGTTGTCGATGTGATGTCGAAAATTAAGTTGAGCGTCGCAGATAATGCTCAGATCACGAATAGATGAAACAGTGGAGACAGACTCGTTGTTTATGAAATAAGATCTTTGGTTCAGGGGATGACGTTTACGGGAGAAAGTTATAGCTTGACATTTTTTCACGTTACGTTCCAATCGATTCTGTTGACACCAGGTGTAGAAGTGGTTAAGGTCAGCTTGTAGTGAGAGAGAATCAGCGGTGCAAGATATTTGTTTAGAGAATCTCATATCATCTGCGTAGATCTCCAGGTCTGAGAGTAAAATGACAAGTACTACATCATTTATTGTCAAATTAAAGATCAATGGACCGAGATGACTCCCCTGTGGTACACCAGAGGATGCGATGAATGGCTTAGAATCGGCAGATCTAAAAAGGACACTAAACTTGCGATCTTCCAAATAGGACTTAATCCATGAAGTAAACCGCGGTGGGAAACCGATCGCTTTTAGTTTGAAGAGTATGACATTGTGAGAGATCTTGTCGAACGCTTTGCTAAAATCGGTAGCCACAACATCCACTTCCTTACCATTTTCCAGGGCACATAATGTGCTAGAGACAAAATCCGTAAGGTTTGTAGTGATAGATCTGCCCTTAAAAAACCCATGTTGCTTCGGGGAGAGTATTGATTTACAATGAAAGAAAATTGATTCGTAAACGATGCTCTCAAAGAGTTTTGGTATGGATGATAGTTTGGCAATAGGTCGATAGTTGGAGATATCGCTCTTGCAGCCCTTTTTGTGGATGGGAATGATAAGGGAGTCCTTCCAGAATTCAGGGAAAATACCTTGTGTAATAGAAAGCTGGAAAAGAGCATAAAGAGGCAGTGATAGTTTTTTAACACATTTCTTTAAAACTATAGCAGGGATACCATCTGGACCCGGGGAATAGTCATCCTTAAGAAGGTTTATTTTTTCAACTACTAAAGATAAGCTTGGATGTATATGTGTTAAAGATGTTTGGGCACAGCCATCCATGTAACTGAAATAGTTAGGGTCGGGTTCAACGTCGTTCACAAACGCCTGGCTGAAGAAATCAGCGAAAAGGTTGGTAATTATTTTAGAATCTGCAGACGAACAGTTATCGAATTTTAAGGTGGAAGGATACCCATCCGATCTTCTTTTGGTGTTAATAAATTGAAAGAAACGTTTGGGGTCAGCAATTAGATCATGCTGCATACGGTCAAGGTATTCGGAGTAAAGATGATCACACAAAGCGGATAAGTTGTTATAAACTATAAGATAGTTTGAGAAGTTAGACACAGATCTGCATCTGAGGTATGTTTGCCATAGTTTGTTTCGTTTGTTCCGAAGAGATCGCAGACAGAGACTACTTAAACTGCACTGCGGAGACCAGTTTACGGCCCGTTTGATGAAGACTACTTAGGTATAGCGATTTAAGTTCTACTCTACTTATACCTTATGGGGCTACTTTTTCCATAAACTGTTACATAATGCATTTAAGTTAAACTTCAAATCGCTATGAGTAGTATCAGAAAACGGGCCTAGGTATTTTATACCGGGTTAAAACTCAATTTCATAATATTGTTACATTCAGGCTGGGATTCGAAAAGATAAAACACTATTCTGTTCAACTTTTCTAATAAAATCACTTTATTCACAATTTCTAATTATATTCACTTATTAAGTATCAAAACAATATCACTTAAATCAATTCTTAAACGTTTTAATCCAATCGCTTTATTCACTGTATTAATTTATACACTTATTTATCTCACAACCGATTACTCTTTCGAACTTTTCCAATCACTGGTTAAAAATCAACTGTGTCTGTCTCTGCTCAAGCATGCCCTTTTATATCCGCTCTGCCATCTACGTATCAGGTGTTCCAACTATTCTGGATGGTTCTACAATTAGCTATAGAGAGAGTGGTATAGAGTGGTTCTAGAATAAACTAGAGAGTTGTAGAAGTGTGGTGAGTTACACCTAACAGATGACAGATTCGAACTTCCCATTGGAATTGGAAGTTGAACTTGGAAGGTGACTAAGTGACCGTTTCACCATTTTATGTTCGACGCTACATTCCACACCACAATATTGACATTTCTTCGTTCAGGATATAAGTGAAAGTGAAAATAGTAAAATGTAGACAGAAGCTAAAAAAAATGGAATTCATTTGTGAAGTGGATGAAATTTTGATGGCTTCGTCGTTGGAAGTTGAATTTAGAGTTGATGGAACAGCAGATGGTGAAATCAACATCGTCCTCGTCTTCCGTTATATCGAATGCACAAGCGGGCTAGGGCTTGAGTCGAGGATGTCGAGGATTTTCGGAAATATTTCTGGCTAAAAAAAGAGTCATATTGGCGGCTAAATTCATAATTATTACAATAACAATGAAACTCAGCAGTCAGCACACAGCAAATCAAATCAATTGTCAAGTGACAAACAACAAAGAATGAATGTATTTTTATGTGAAATTTAACATAACGTTAAACCCTACTGGGTGTCCGCCGAGAAGGTATACTACTTTGTTTGTTTATAATTTTTGATTAAATGGAAGAGAATGGATCTTATATTGATAAATGTTTTATTTAATGTCGGCAATTATGTATGGAATACAATGTCAGGTAAATATCCGCCTCTGTTAGTCTCACAAATGCGAGTCCTTTTGAGCACATTTTTCATTACATTCTCACACATTTCACGCGGTATTTCATTAATTTCATCACGAATATTTTGTTTGAGTTGCTGAAGCGTTTCTGGTTTGTTTGCATAAACCTTGCTTTTCAAATATCCCCACAAAAAGAAATCCGGAGCAGTCAAATCAGGCGACCGTGGAGGCCAATCAACATCACCATTTCTTGAAATAACTTGTTGTGGAAAGAGGTCTCGCAGTAATTCCATTGTAATCCTGGCTGTATGCGATATGGCACCGTCCTGTTGATACCACATGTTGATCAAGCCCAAAGCATGAAGTTGTGGCGTTAAAAAGTTTTCAATCATATCACGATATCGCTCCCCATTCACAGTTACCGTTACGCCGTTTTCATTTTCAAAGAAGTAAGCTCCAATGATTCCTCCTGACCAAATTGCACACCAGACTGTAACTTTTAATGGATGCAAAGGTGACTGATGAAAAATTTGAGGATTTTCCATTGCTTTTCATTCACTACACGATAAATAGTACGTTTTGTTGGAACGTTGTTTCTCCCAAAAATTTCACGTTACTTTCTCATCGTCACAGTAATCGATGATTGATTTTGATAAAATTCTTTAACGATTAAAACAGGTTGGTTTATCGAATATTTTCCATAATAAATTTGCCACGTGTCTACTTCACGACTGCCGAATATGAACTGTCAAGACTAATGTTTACCAAAATGGCGGCAAAACAAAGTAGTATACCTTCCCGGCGGACACCCTGTATTAAGATTGAAATGCATTAATTTAGTTTTATTTCTGATAACTAGTTGCTGTTCCAAAAATCACAATCCGAGTAGGTGAATATTATAGTTTATATCTGCGCTAAAGCTTAGAGGACTATCAGAGCGGCAAGCAATACCAAGATCATCTGTAAAAGCTATAACCTTTCCTTTAAACGGTTGGCTAAATAAGGAGTTGATATAAATAAGGAACAGTAAACGACTAAAGACTGATCCCTGAGGCACACCTAAGTTCATAGTTTTCGGTTCACTAGTTAAGTTACCTACTACAACTCTTTGAGTTCTATCCTTTACATAGGACTCAAACCATCAGTTGTACTTAAACTCACGAAATCCTGCAAAGTGTAATTTTTTTAGTACAATTCTGTAGTTGACCATGTCATAAGCTTTTGTAATGGCCACAAAAAGAAAAAGTGTTTTATGAATAATGGAGCAAGAGGGCATCTTCTGTAGAAAACCCTTTCCTAAAACCAAACTAAACCAAACTGAGCCAGGACTAAGGAAATTTACTTTCGCCACTTAATAAATTTACTTATTATTCTTAATGGCTTTATAAAAGAATTTATAGCTAAATTTAGGAACATTAATTGTGTAGGTACTGGAAGGCATTAAATGGATTTCGTAAAATGAAATACTATCAGTGGAGAGCGGCCGAAAGTCGTATTCGTATCTACATAGCGCTGCATTCTGCACCACCAGACATATAGAGAACTATTCGTCGGAATTATTTTCTTGTTGCACTTTCGTTTGTGTGAGTTTCATTTTTGACACGAACTCAGTTCCATTCCATTCCATTTGGTAAATTGATTTGATGATGAACTCGGACTTGCTATGAAAGAGGTCGTTAAATCCACTTGAACATTTCACCTTGCCATCCTTCCAATGAAGTGCGTACAATTTTATTACTTTTCTTTCATTGAAAATGATTATAACATATTGCAAAATGAACAATACAGTTGTTGGAATACGATCAAACATACCTTATAAATGACGTTAAGGCGTGTGTTCTCAGTCTTTATCAGCTGACCGCGATGTTCATATTCGAAATCCGGTTTATATTTACCCCCTTAAGCTTTTAATTTAACATGGGACATGAGAGTGGGAGAAAAAAAGTTGTGAAACTAGATATTATGTAAATCTTGATTCATTTTACCTGCTCTGTTGGTTTCAGGTTGGATAATATATAACTTTTAAATTTCGACTTCAAATAGTAATAACCGTTTTTAAACCACACCCTTAACTAATTGTTGGACTAGTGACCCTACGCGGATTATGAGGCCAGGCATAAAATATTTAGTTATTATAACTATGCTTTCGGCTTGCATTTAACAAATTTAATGACTTTTCTCACTTTTATTCAAAAAGCCGATATTGTACTCGTACTGGCGGAGTTCCTGCTCATGGCGAGTTCGTATCGCACTCAACCTGAAGGAAATACCCTACGATATAAAGCCTATTAGTCTCATCAAGTCCGGTGGCGAACAGCATTGCAATGAGTACCGCGAGGTCAACCCGATGGAGCAAGTTCCTGCTTTGCAAATTGGTAAGTTGCAACAATATTTAAAAACAATCTGTTTAATGAGATATAACCATATAAACAGATGGTCACACATTGATCGAGTCGGTGGCTGTTATGCATTACCTCGAGGAGACTAGGCCTCAGCGACCTCTACTTCCACAGGACGTCCACAAAAGGGCTAAGGTTCGGGAAATCTGTGAGATCATCACATCTGGTATACAACCGTTGCAAAATCTAATCGTCCTCATACACGTTGGGGAGGAAAAGAAGAAGGAATGGGCCCAGCACTGGATCACAAGGGGATTCCGTGCCGTCGAGAAGGTCCTCTCGACCTCAGCTGGAAAGTACTGTGTTGGAGATGAAATTTCCATGGCAGATTGCTGCCTAGTCCCGCAAGTTTTCAACGCCAGGCGGTGGGTCTTATTTCCCTTCTCTTAATACTATTTTTTTGTATGTCGGCATTCCAAGCGCGTACATTTATTGATAAATTTCCCTTAAATATATACAAAATTGGAACAGTGCAAACTAATGTCTTGTGTTTCGCCCTTCAGATTCCACGTTGATCTTCGTCCGTATCCAATCATCTTGCGCATCGATCGTGAGTTGGAGAGCAATCCAGCATTTCGGGCCGCCCATCCATCCAATCAGCCCGATTGCCCACCAGAACTGCCAAACAAGTAAAAGCATCCAGCTGTACTAACTATATAAATATATTTTTTTTTTCCTTCTACTACCTATATATATAAAAACCAAACCTCTTTCAACTCTTCGGCAATCAAATTGTATTGGAGAGAAAAATGTTTTTTTATATTTTTATTATCATGCTTAGAAGCGTTTGCTTACATCTATACTTATGGAAATTACAAATTTCGGATGAAAAAATTTAAGAAACAAAGCAAAAACAACAAATAATGTATCTGTGGTCACAAATTTATATTATAAAGAGACAAAAAAAAGTCAAGTACACACAATATAAATAAAAACACAATTCAGGGATATTCTACAATTTAATTGACACACAAATGTTTAAGTAACCCATTTACCTGTTCAGAAACAAGCAACTCAGTCATTAACACTATTTTAGAAATAAACCTAATACAATTCGCATTTTAAATAATATCTAAGACTAATCGAGCAGTTCCGTTAGTGCGTGAAAAAATTGTTTATTTGCTTAACGAAGGACATTTACACAAACAAACAAAACTTAACTTTATATAATGTGTACGAATGTTAATGGATTTAATATTACACAAACTTTATCCAGAAAAAAGAATATTAAAATAAAATGGTAGATATGTAGAACTAATATGTGAAAGAACAGACAATTGAAAACGTAGACATAGTCGGCAATTAAGGTAGAACCGTTGATATGAAATGAAATTATTTTAATCCAAAGATAAAACCAAATTGATTTGTATCTGTACTATTACGAAATGAATAATTTTAATAGAAATGAGATGTGATTGGATTGAAAACCATTAATACATTTAATATTAAGCATTCAAGCGAATAAAATTGGACATAGTCACAATAATTAAAGAGTGCAATAATTTACTGGGTACACGTTTTAATTTTGCAATAGTATATGAGGTTTGTTTGTCCTTTTTTTGTCTGTCAGTTTTATTTTTAGGGCTGCCCTCATACATACACGTAATGCAGTATAAAATTTGTTTCCGTAAAACAATAATACTAAACAAACTAACTTCCAAAAGTAAGTAAGTAAGCTCCAAAATACAAAACATTTACTCGAATCAGCTGCCTTCACTCTCAGTTTCGAGGAAAATTAGTTCGTTATCAATTCCCCTGGGAAAGAAAAACCCAAGAAGTAGAGATATATAGAAACGAGCTATACAAAGCCATGTTTTGTTTTGGCATCACTGCCAAGCTTGTCAGACTGTGCCGATGGAGAATGCTCGCTGCTCCATAATGCGAGAAACAGATTAACTCAGCAACAGCAACTTTGACAACTTTTTAGAACCAATGTATTTTAATTACTTTGAACACATTAGTACAGCAACATCGACAGCGACGTCAACGTTAAAGCTAATCCTAAATTCGCTTTTGCTGTTGCTGTCGTTGTGTTAATCTGTTTCTCGCATAAAGGTCGGAAACTGTCTTACTGAGACCTTTGATATCAACAAAAAGATTTAGAGAATGCAATTCGCTGTCATTTGTGACCTTTTCAACATCATTCTTGAGAAAATTGTACGAAACTCGCAAGCCAACACCAGAGGTACAATTTTCCCAAAGTCTGTGGAACTAAACTGCAAATGTATTTTGACACAAATGCATGTGATTTTCAATGCGAATAATTCCTATCCGAACTGCTATGGATGAACTGTCTACAGTTTTCACTCAGTAATTGCAAATGGTGTGACCTATAGTTGTGTTTGTAAATGAGATCATTTGAGACCTATGGCTGGATAGCTTAGGACTATTTGTGGTTAAAGTGTGTTTTTTGACTGGCAAAAGTACCTATATTGTGACAAATTCATTTTTCAAGATTTGTTTGGCGAAATATACTGTTATCGTTTGAATTTAAATTAAATATGATAGAATGGCCGCGTTCCACTGCCCGCTAGATGACCGGTTGAAAAAAAAAGATTGATTCCTTGTGCCAATGGAAAACTACATAAGTCAACATAAAAAGCTGTTCATGTGACCGATCTAGGTCGATCAAAACTGAGGCACATCAAGTCAGTCAGCTGTCAGACTTACTAAACTAGATAACAATTATTTATGACAGCCTTTGATTTGAGTCATAATCAAATTTAGTAAATGCGTGGATTTCATATTGCTGGTTAACAAGGAAAACCTGAACTCTGAAGTTACGAGTGAAAATTTAAATAAAATACCGAAATTCTAGACAATTTTTTTTTAAATTTAGTCAAACTGCGTTCCCAAGAAATGATTATAAAAGAAGTCGGATTGCGTGTAATAGAAATCAATAAAATATAATATCCAGCGTACATAAATCTAAATAAATTAAGAGTCTACTTGTTTTCGTAAAATGTAAACTATGCCGGCATATTGCTGAAAGTTAGCAACGTACGTTCGTAGATAAACAGGAAACTCAGATACTAGTTTTACGGGTTATTTGCTCGTTTTTAACTAATCTTGAATACAAGTCAGTAAAATTAGTTCAGTATTCGTTGTGTATTCATTGTCAGCAGATTTCGACCCGCGAAGTATTCTCGAGATTCATATTTAGAAATAAACTTGATACCCTAATAGTTATTAGTAAAATGTCATCTCTTCCATCCGAATCCGAGAAGCCGATTCTCTACTCGTATTGGCACAGTTCCTGCTCGTGGCGAGTTCGTATTGCTCTCAATCTAAAACAAATACCTTATGACATAAAGGCTGTTAGTCTGATCAATGCGGGTGGCGAACAGCACAGCAAAGAATACCACAAGGTCAACCCAATGAACCAAGTGCCTGCTTTACATATTGGTAAGTAATGACAAGAGTTTAATGATTTCGAATTCGCATAACGAAATATCGGTAGATGGTCACACCCTGATAGAATCGCTGGCTATTATAAATTACCTGGAGGAAACTAGACCCCAGCAGCCTCTTTTGCCACAGAACACATATGAAAGAGCTAAAGTTCGGCAAATATGCGAGGTAATAGCGTCTGGTATTCAACCCCTCCAGAATCTATGTGTCCGAAATCTTCTTGATAGCGAAAAAAAGGAAGGATGGGCTCAGCACTGGATCGTTCGGGGATTTTGCGCCGTCGAGAAGCTACTTACTGCAACAGCTGGGAAGTACTGTGTTGGAGACGAGATTTCTATAGCTGATTGCTGCCTTGTTCCGCAAGTGTACAGCGCCCGAAGGTATGCAATAGTCTTGTTTGCACACAAAAGCTGCTCTTCAACGTTTTAATTTTGTTTAGGTTCAATGTCGATCTTAGTCCGTATCCAATCATTCAACGAATTGATCGGGAGCTGGAAGACAATCCAGCTTTTAAAGCTGCACATCCGTTTAATCAGCCTGATTGTCAACAAAAACCGGCAAATAAATGAGTTTTTTTTTCTGCTTTCAAATATAGCTACACTTCTTTCAAATTGTTTGGGCTGTCAAAATGGCTGCTTTTCCTTTGGTGAAATTGTATCTCAGTTTGCTCTGCTGCAATTGCAATAGCGCGATTGAGTATGTATTAGAATTTACAACATGCAGCGTTGTAGTATCACGGCGCGAAGTAAGACCCAGGAATGTTGAATACGCGATACAAAATTCCGCAGATTCCAGGAACGACTCAACGACGAAAACGGGCAACTGTGTTTAAATATTAGGCGTGCACTGAAATGAAAAGTCACTGAACAATGTGCACAAGATATGGGTATGCAGTTTTCCATTGGGCAAAAAGTAGCATCCGGGAGAGTCCGGAATCGAAAAATTCGCTTCTGAAACCGTTCGATTGGTACAAAAAAATACCTACTCTTCTGGTGATTCTGAGAGGAGAATTTCGCTTCTCGATTTGAGATCAGAAACAGAATCCACCCAAGGTATATAGAATAACATGGTAAAATATTGCGCATGTCCGCATCCTATCTCACTCGCACACTGTTACGCCACGTGTATCACACTGTTTTGACATTTCAGTGTAAGTTCGACGTTCTCTTAAGGTTTTTGTGGAATATTTTTTTAACAAATAAAAATAAAATGGTTATTTGTGCGATATTCGGCTGTAATAATAACAACGACAAGAAACGAAAGCAAAACAAGGTTCCCGGGCGCGAAAAATTGTCGTTTTTCAGATTTCCCAAGGATGAATCTATGAAAAAAGTGTGGATTAAAAAGTGTGGTAGAAAAGACAAGTTTAATGCAAATAATGCATTTGTTTGCTCGAAACATTTTAACAGTGACCAATATACGCGAAACTTGAAACATGAGCTGCTAAACTATTCACCCAAAAACAGTAAAAAGCTAAAACAAAACGCTATTCCGACAGAGGAATTGCCTTTCACTTCCAAGGACTCTGACAATAAGCGCCAGGAGAATTATGAAAGGCGGAATGCAAAAAAAATTGTGCGCGAAATTTTGTGAGTTTTAAGTGTGAACAAATTATAAATGCGTAATTAGTACCTAATTAAAAATTTGTATTTTCATAGAAAAACCCTTCCAAGTGAGCAAGTAACCCAGGACACCAATGAACCATTGCCATTTCAACAAGGCATTCTCACCAACGTTAGTGCACTTAAGATGCTATTTAATGACCTGCAACATGAATATAACATTCAATACCTTCTGACATACCGACTGAATCAGGATCCACTTGAAATGTTCTTCGGCGTTATGCGAGCTAAGGGTGGACTTTATGATCATCCCTCTGCTTTACAATTTAAATACCGCCTTCGCAGTTACTTGCTCGGACGAAATGAGTCACTGGTTTCGCAATTTGCCAATATTGAATCGGAAAGTGGTGAGCAACATATAATGGATGTAAGTGATGGACTAATAAATGTTCCTAATACTGCAGACACGATAAGTTGTCCTGAAATAGACGAAGGTATTGCATCCGAATCAGTTATAACATCTAGCATGCTCTTTAGTTTAGTGGAAGATGAAACTGAAATCGAAGAAGATTGTGGGTACGAGCCCAGCGATGATATCAGTGACTTGGAGTTCGATGCATTGGAATACTTATCAGGCTATATTCTTTACCGATTGAAGTCGAAGATACCGAATCTACTGCAAAATTATGCTGAAGAACAACCGACCGGATCCTTCACATGGACAGATCAAGTCAGTGAAGGTGGACTTCGAAAACCCAACACTATTTTCATCGAAAAAATACGACTTCTTGAAAGTATTTTTAATGAATATAACTTGACTGGTCTAAAAACTGGACAAAATTACATAAAAACATTGTTAGACCTTGCCGAACCTATTGATTTAGATCGCGCGATCAAAAAGTTGTTTTTTCGGTGCAAAATGTTCTTCAAGATTCGAATTCTTAACAAAACATTAATTACGAATACCACTGCAAAAAAAAGAAAAATGAATAAAACGCTTAACTAATTATAAAACTGATATGTACTTGTTTTTATTTCTAATATTTTCGCAGATTATAAAGGACTTTTTATACATTATGGTTATGAGGTTTGATTGAAAGAATAAAACTGCGAATAACAGCTGCCAACATTAGATTTCTTTGTTGTTTTGCTGTTGCAACAAGTGGTATCGTACCACCATCAGCTCACTTTAAAATAATTTCGCCACTATATCTTGCAAATCACATTTTTATTAATTAAAAATCCACAATTCTAATATAAAGTACATGAATGTGAACTAATTTGTTCTGAAGTGTCAAAATATGTGATACACGTGACGTACATGCGCAGAACTGAACCAATATTTTCCTCCGGAATATCATACCATGTATTCTATATACCTTGGAATCCACCGAAGAAGCACTCACACAACTGTAATTTATGTATTTTATTCAAGTGAGGTGACAGCTACCGTAGATTACTTTTTTTTGCATTTCACCCATACTTTTGTGGATTCAATCAAAAGCAGTTTTCTTGTTCCATTGGATTGTAGAATGAGTGGACCTCCGAGTGAAACCAATGAAAAACGACAATAGTTAGCTAGAAAAAGTAATTTAGTATACAAAAGTTATAAATATCTACTAACCAGTATTAAGGTAAGATTAGACGGTATGCTAAGTGGTCATAAAATGCCAATTTCTGACAGTTCTCCTGTCAAAATATGGTCATACAATGTAATGGGCATATCTCATATGCCCTAATGACCTAAATGCCACATATGACCACGCCGATTTTGACAGATAAAAATGCCAAAATAGTGTAATCGGACAATAAGCACGAATGCCAGCATAAAGCCTATATGGACAGTGATGGTACAGAAAATACAGAAAAATCCCTACAGTACACAAAGAAAATCCCTACTTTTCCCTACACCGTCGAATAATTTTCAATACAATCTCTCTACATAACTATTTTATCCATACATACACGAATAAAATCGAATCTAACTTCTCATACTCAATTTCAATCACAAATTAATTTTTTTCTATTTGTTGACTCTTCAAATTATGTCATCTCATTTCATTCCTTAGCTAATGTCAACGAATGTAAGACCAAAATATAATAGATAAACAAAAATAATAAACATTTTTTGACTGAGCAAATCAATTTACTTACAAATAAGATGAAAATGTTTCGTCCGAAAAAAAATCCCTACGTTATACAAATCTGTCCTTTTTTCCCTACGGCGTCATTTTTAGATTGAAAATCCCTACATGTAGGGATTTTTCCCTACATGTACCATCACTGTATATGTATGCCCAAGCCCATATGCTGTTTATTGTTGTGGCATTGCTGGCATTTTTGATGGAACAAGAATTATTTTGTTGTCGTCGCTGCTTGAGTTCGTGGGATTGTGATTTATTTTCATTTTCGTTCTCTTTTTTCTGGAAAAATAACAAATATGAAATGAAAAAATAACAAATGCCTCAAATGACCACCAAGGCAAATATGACCATATTGGTAATTTTGGTCATATAGTCTAATACACAGTTTTGATAATCCTGGCATTTTGGTCATTTGACAGCTAATCTGGTCATTTGCCTGTTGGCATTCATATGCATAATTGGCATACAGTCTAATCTTAGCTTAAGGAGTTGATAACGTTTACTCCGATTTTTTCTAATTCACCTTTTGACAGACTGTGCAGTTTTTAATTCTGGGTTCTGGCACAAAGAAGTCGTCCCGCCTTATATACCCTACAAAACACATTGAAGCTTTCGCCAGATAAGCTTTGTTATCTTTCGAACAGCTTTTTTCCTGTCATGTGATCATGGGATCCACAGTCCACACATATGTTATATGTATTCTGTCATAATTGCGAAACTGCTTCCATAAACAAATAAGAAATTTTAAAAACAGATATCAATATCGATATCAGTTGTTAGCAAAAACATTGTCCATAAAAACAACAAAATTGAATGTCACTTGGTGCTAATGAACATAATTTCAAATAAGATTTTTTCGTGAAACAAAATAAGTACAGTATGTGCGTTTCATTCTTAGCTAACGCATCTAGAACGATCTCAAAATTTGCATTTAAAAGTCGATTTCTCATAGTTGCGGGTAGTAAAATGTCCTCAGTCTCACCCGATAAGACGATTCTATATTCTTATTGGCACAGCTCTTGTTCGTTTCGAGTTCGTATAGCACTAAACCTAAAGGAAGTACCATATGCCTTAGAGGCTGTTAGTCTTGTCAAATCTCAGCAACACGGGGATGACTACCAAGCCATAAACCCAATGAAACAAGTACCTGCTTTGCACATTGGTATGTGTTAGAAGTGTGTGGTAAAAACAATGTGTCTAACAAAATTTATCTAGATGGTCACACATTAATCGAATCCGTGTCTATTATGCATTACTTGGACGAAACTAGACCCCAGCAGCCTCTACTGCCACAAGATGCATATAAGAGAGCTAAGGTTCGTGCAATCTGTGAGATGATAACATCTGGCATTCAACCGCTCCAGAATCTATGTGTCCGTGATCGTCTTGATAGCGATAAAAAGGATGGATGGGCTGAACACTGGATCAATAGAGGATTTAGTGCAGTCGAGAAGGTACTTTCTAAGTCAGCGGGGAAATACTGTGTTGGAGACGAAATCACCATGGCTGATTGTTGCCTGATTCCACAAGTATTCAGTGCCAGGCGGTATGCATCTGTGCTTCACTAACAATAGAGACAAAGTTTTATTTTGAAAGTTTTCATTTTCTTTAGATTTCATGTTAACCTTCAACCGTATCCTACCATATTGCGTATCGATCACGAATTGGAGGACAACCCCGCTTTTAAAGCCGCCCATCCGTTCAATCAGCCGGATTGTCCACCAAAGTATTAAGAGCTGACATTTATATCACTGCATTTGTGTCTTCAAAATGTAGTCTCAAATTTGAATACCTTCCCAAACACTGTTGAGTAAAATCTATATAATTATAGTACTATAGTTTTAGTTCCCTAGCGTACACAATAAAATAGTTTTTTTAATGTTTATTGGTTATCATTGCCTGAATGGCAGGCCAGAAAGAGCAAAATAAAATTCTCTTCTTTTTTTTGTATCCGTCGCATTCTGAAGTTTCATGCATGTTATTAGTTAATTTGAAGAACAAGCAATGATTGATAAGGTAAATCTATATAAGTGTGGTGGAGCGCAAAAATCTTCCTATAAGTACCTAAAATATCGACTACTCTGAAAGAATAAATTGCTATTTAAAACAACATTTTCGACTCACTTTAGGTCTGTTCTCGTAGGATAATGCATTCCAATACATTAGTCAAACTTCGATCCCTTACGCAAAAGTTGGGTGGAAGTGAACGAAGTTTGACTAATGTATTCGAATGCATTATCGTAAGGGAACAGACCTTTCGAATGATCGGTTTGTTGTGAGATAAAATTATGTCGGTATAATTTATTCGTTACTCGTAGCTGGGTCATCTAAAGTGATCTCGAAATAAATATATAGAAGTCAGCACTGTCGGGAATTCAGCATGTCCTCCGTTCCATCCAATAAGGCAATACTGTATTCGTATTGGCAAAGCTGCTGTGCGTGGAGAGTTCGCATCGCACTTAACCTAAAGTAAGTCCCATATGACATAAAGGCTATTGACCTCATTCAATCTGAGGGAGATGGTGAACAGCACTGCGAAGAGTACCATGAGGTCAACCCGATGAAACTTGTACCTGCCTTGCAAATTGGTCAGTTAAAAAACATAAATAAACATGATAGTTAACAATTTGATTTGCAAAATTTCGCTAGGTGGTCACACATTAATCGAATCCGTGGCTATTATGCATTACCTGGAGGAAACTAGACCCAAGCAACGCCTATTACCACAAGCATATAAGAGAGCTAAGGTTCGTCAAATCTGCGAATTACTAACATCTGGTATTTAACCTCTGCAAAATCTAAGCGTCCGACACCTGGTTGATGCCGAAAAGCGAGAGGAATGGGTTCATCACTGGATCAATAGGGGATTTCGTGCCGCTGGGAAGTATTGTGTTGGAGATAAAATCAGCTGATTGCAGTCTAACCCCACAAGTGTTCAGTGCCACGCAGTATGCGTTTTTGTAAAAATTGATTATGCAACTAGTTTAATTTTAATTGTTCTAATTTTTTAGGTTTCATGTTGACCTTAATCCATATCCAATCATTCTGCGTATCAATAGCGAATTAGAGAGCCATACCGCATTTGGGGACAGTCATCCACACAACCAGCTCGATTGTCCACCGAAATAATGTTAAAGAAATGAGAGCTGTCAAATGTCGTAAGATTGTGTGTATTAAAAAAAATGTTTTCCAAAATAATTTTTGTGTACGTTTCATAATGGCTGACGGGTGGGTATCCGGTAAAAACTGATTTCCGCCCAGATGTCGGAGTGTATTCCGAATAGAAAATAGCAGCACCTCGGGACAGAAAAACACTTTCATGTGGTTTTCCATTGGGACAAAAAATCAATTTTTTTTTTGATCTAAATCAATTTTTGCGTTCCATTGGGACGAAAAATCAATTTTTTTTTCGATTCGGATCACTTTTCGCAGATCTCGATATTTTGTCAGATCTACACACACCAACATACTTTGTACAGCTGTTTAACGTCAGTTTAAGAAGTTTCATTTCGAGGCAAATGCGCAAAGTTTCGTGAAAACCAAAATACATAAATAGCTATGGATACGATTTCGGAGGAATTATTATCTTCATTATCTCCCTCGTCATCTAAGGACTACAAACCACCAATAATACTTCATTTGTATCTACAAGAAGGAAAACATTTTTGAGGGCGATATCCATTTGTGATTTAGCCAAAAACGAATGCCATTTGAACAGCTGATATTGTTTTTTTCAAGTTTCAAGTTTTTTTTTTTTTTTTTGTTGTCAATTAACGCACTTATCCATTTACAAAAGCAGATCAATCTCGTTGCGCGTTCCATGAGCACAGTAAAATCTGAGATCTGAAAAAGATTTCTAGTGGTCCCAATGGAAAACCACATCAGATTCAGAGCAGTTTTTCGGCTCTCGAAATCAGCTGACTTTAAGATTTCATGTTCCATTGGCAAAAGTCAGAGCAATTTTCCGAATCATGATTTCTGAGCGAGATTCACACCTACTTCACTAACCCCGAAACAAATGTGTCAAACTTTAAGTGTTTGTGTCTGTTTTTAAATAGAACAGATTTTTATAAACACAAATTACAACTTAAGAACAGCTGACTTTTAAAACACGCACCACCACAAATGCAAAGAAAGGAAAATCTCTTTTTATGTTCCATTGGGCACGAAAAATCTGAAATCTAGCAAAATTCGAAAATCCCAATTGAAAACTACATTAGTATCCGCATGACTAAATTTGCGAATGCTAGTCACACCAAGAATGCAAAACAGATCTCATTTCGCCAGCTTGAATCCGCGGTCTATTTTTTTTGGAATACATTCCCTTCCTAGGCTAGTATTTGCTAAATGAATGTCATATTTGAAGAAAAAGTACGGAAACGCATTAAAACACAAAATATTAAAATGCATATACACCTTTACATTTTACAATCGAGTGCAGTTAATAAAAAAAAAAATCTTATGTGGTATTCGATTGGGCACTCTCAGAGCATTTTATTTTCTCTCAGGGCAGTTTTTATGTTCTGTTGGTACAAAAAAGTAATCTTTTTCAGATATCAGAGCACTTTCACAACTGGTGGAGTTTGTTTAGGTTCTCATGAATTTTCTCTACACCAAAAAAAGGCATTGCATCGGGTGTATCTATTTGTGTAACTTATTTATGTATAAATATTTAGAAAGCAATCGGGACGCTTATTTAGAATATTTGAATATAAAATTTAGCCAGTGAATGGAAAACGCTTTGAAAGCTACACATATTCGAATCACACGAATATCGACACAAAACAGAGCAAGTGACGTTTTTATGTTCGATTAGCCATTCGAAATCTAAAATCTGAGAGTGAATCTGAAGACGCCCAATCGAATACCACATTATTGACATTTGGAAGTATCGACACAAACGTAACGTTCAAAGAAGATAAACCTATTGTTCGCTGACAGGACGGAATGAATGTTTTATGTTCTACAGGTCCTCAGTAAATCTCCCCATTTGCAAAAAAAAAAATAAGTAAACATTCACTTAATTAAAACTTCAACTCAGTTTTCTCATATACTTTTATTTATTATTACGGTAAAATATGTACGATTTTTAACAAATATATTTTCTCTATTCTTTTAATTAATTTGTATTATTTTTTATTTCACTTTTTCTCATTCTCTTAAGTTTTTTTCCAGCACTTAATAAAAATTGAAACGTATCATCTCCATGTTTTAAATAATTTTAAATAATTTTCTTTTAATAAAGTATACATTATCATTAGTAAGATTTTAAACAAATTCTATAAAAAAAATTATAGCCCGATTTAATCTTCGTCAATAATTAGAATTAAGCAAATTGAATATTATGCATTTATTTATTACAGAATAAAAAAAATCAATCATAAATCAATTTCATTATATGAAGTTTTTAATAAAGATGGTTTTGTTTCCCGTTTCCTTGCTCTCGTTGATGTTTTAAAAGTGTATGTTATTTTATATTTATTTTTTTGTTTGTTTATTTATTTATACTGTGAATCTTTAATAAAAGAAAACTTTCGAGTTTTAAGCCTAAGAGCACATTTCGATTAACATGGTTTGTTTTATTTTTTATCTCAAAAAAAAATGCGCATATTTCGTTCATCTCGAAACTGATCGTCAAGACGGCATAATGTTTTTTTATATTTTAAATTTATTTCTGCTCTTATTTAAATTTATTATCATTTGTTTTTTTTTTTTTTTTTTCATTTTCGTAATACTATTCAAATTTAAACTTGTATATATATGAATGTATATATATATAATATTGTTTTTTTTTTATTATTAAATTAATTTTTTTTCTTTGTTTTTTATTATTATCACAGTCGAATCATAATAGATTTTTGTTGTTTTTTCTTCTTTTTTTTTTCTCTTTTTTTATATTTTAGTTCAATTATGAGTCTGAGTGATGTGAGAAGAGGTTTCTTTTAATTAAACTTTTACATGAAGATGTTTTTCTCTTTCTTAGAACGAAAATTGTGAGCAATTTTTACTGTGTAATTTGTTTTAGTAATAAAAATGTTATGAAGAAACAAGAAAATAATAAAAATACATATGAGACTGGAAAACATGTACATTTGAGCAAAGTTTGTCTTGTTCCACATTCGTCTGTTTCTTTAAGGTTTAGGCAACATTTTTCGTACTCTAATGGGGAAATATGTTGTCTATAAAGTAGTTAGGTTTTTTTTTTTAAGATTATTAGGCAAATTTGAAAACTCTATCTCCGTAAGTAGTTGGAAAGTATGCAAGAATAGGAGATTTTGATTTTAAATCTTTGAGAGGAACTCCTTTTCTTTGTTTTTTTTTTTTTTTTTTTTTTTTTTTTTTTTTGTCAAATCTAAGGTGTTTTATGTAGTGGATTTGAATTTATTATAATTAATTTTAATTTTGTTTGAATGCGTGACACATACTTTTCTAAAGGTACTTATGTAATGACGATATAATGTTTCATGCAATTTTCTTTTGTTTTTTTACGTTATTAATATATTGTAATAATAAGTTTTTGTTTAATGTTTTACTTTATGAATTCTCTATGAAATGAAGTAAATATGGCAAAAATTATGCCGACGAGAGAATGATCAGGGTGCGCAATGTAAAGAGGGATTAGTTAATACTTTTTCATGAATTTTACGCCGCCCTGATCATCTTTATATATATATGTTTTTTTTTTTTATTGTTTATGTAAATATGTTTATATTTTAAATATCTACGTAACACACTTTCTCCTTTAGAAGGTGAAAGGCACGCCGCTTTGCATGCAATTTCTCTATCTACCGTTTCTTTAATTATTTTAATTCTAAATTAAGAAGAATGAATTTATTTATATTTCCATTTGTGTTATTTGTTATTTATTGCACAGCAATATTCGTCTAATAAATGTATTTCTGTATTTTTTGTTTTTTTTTTTCTATTTTCGTTCGTAATTTTATTTCTACATTTATGTATTGTATATAGATATATATGCAATATATATTTTTATTTTATTTTTTCATTTTCATTGTAAATACATGTATGTTTCAATTTTTATTAACAAATTTTCTAAACATCTTGTTGAATTATGTATAGAGGACTTATGTATAATTTAACTTTTCTTTTATTGTATATATTTATATTATGTATATTTGTTTTTTTTTTTTTTTTTTAATATGATGTACCACTGTTATGTTTTAGTTTTAAATTATTTTTAATGTTTGATTATTTTTTTAACCAAATTTAATTGATGTCTATAATGTTTCAAATGTAACTACGAGATTATATTATGTTAATTTATTGCATCAATGGAAATTTTAGTTAGGTACTTTAATGATTTTTTTTTTTAGATTTTAACAGGGTTAAGTTTTTGTTTTAAATACAAAATAAACTATATATAATTGCTTTAAGAATTCTTTTAAGAAAAATCGATGTTTGTGGAGAAATATGTGGAAAAACGCTAACTAACAATTTATTCTAAGTAAAAAAAAAATCATACCGCGTATGATTTAAATCTATTGAGTTATGCATCTATATAATGAAGTTTACTTGTTTTTCTAGTTGGAAAAATATATACATATATGTATACATATATATATTTTAAGAAATGAGGACATAACTTTATTAAGATTTCTTGATGTTATGAATATTCCTAACTCACTCCAACTAGGAATGAGAACTTTTAATTACCATCAAAATATTCCTTGTGAGTTATCTTTCTTTTATTTTTTTGAATATAAGACAAAATTCAGTTAAGGTTGCTTATTGTACCGAAATGTAAATATATTTGTTTAGTTAGGATCTCTCGATTGATTGTTTAAGGTACTAGAAAAAATGTCATGCAGCTAGAACACTTTACTTCTATTTTTGTTATCGGTCTTAGTACTTGGAAAAAAAAATTAAAAAAAGTAACAATTCGTTTTTTTCTTTTTAATATTTAAATTTTATTCGGAAAAGAAAATAATTGTTTTGTTAAATATATTAATGTTTTCTTTTTTACATACTTTAGCCTAAGGTATTAATATAACAATTTGGTTTTTTTTTTTTTGCTATGTGTATATAGGTACCTATATTTTTTTCTTTTTTTATTGATCACTATTTGAAGGGAAAAAATAATTTATAATATTTTGATAGTTAATTAACGATGTTGGTTTTGCACATATCATACAAACTAACTGTAACTGACTTTGTTTTTATATATTATCTCTATTGCTAACAACGTTTTAGTTTTATTCGTTATAAATATGTGTATATATGCGTATGCACTTGTTCATTTAATAGATGCACATAATTTGTTTAATTGTAACTATGGTAGTTTTAACTGTATTTAATAGACTCGTAATTTTGTTTATTTGTATAACATTAAACTAAAAACAAAAATACTTTGTTGTTCAAAAGAATTCATCACGAAAAAGAAAATATTTTTGTTTTTATCTTAATGGATTAACGATAAAGTGGTCCTTGTGTGACCGACAAGTTAGTTAGTTTTGTTTTTATTTATTTTTTTATTTTATTTATTTTAGTTTTATTTATTTTTTAGTTGAAAGTATAAGCCATCTTGGTTTTATTAAATACGTTTTTTTTTTAGTTACATATCACAGATCCAGTACTTTGAATTAATTGTTGTGATAAAATAGTTATGAAGTTGTGTGTTTGTGTATGTGAGAAAAAATGTTTAATGACACATTTCTTGACAAAAGGTAAAGAATACAAAATGACGAAGTTTTCAAAACCAAATCAATGCACTTATTTGAAATAGATAGCGGTTTCTTCTGTCAAGTGTCTTATGTTTAATATTAATAGCTAGGGCTACTTGCGCAAAATCATGCAATTAAATCTATCTCAAACAAGTATTCATTTGAGGAAAATGTAGAAGGGGATTAAAAGTTTCCACACTAAGACAAAACAAAGAAAATAAAAGAAAAACATTTTCTGGTAATCGAAATACACCTTTTTAGACAATTCTCTATCTGTAAGCATCATTGTGAATGTTTTTCGCGAAACTGAATAAAAGCCAATTCACAATAGCGGATTTGTTGCATTGGTAGAAGTTTCTCTCTGTCTATATTTCGAACGAAGTGTTCCAGTACATTTTAGCCTTCCGAAATGTCCTTCAACGCGACGTCTTTTGCGTGATCTTTTCTGGTAGCTATCTATAATATTTTTTTATACCACTATTTAAAAACAATCAAAAAAACACTTTAATGCAGCAAATTTTGGCATATATTTAGTCTTCAGTTTCATCAAAAAGCTATCTAGTATTATTTTTTTTTACAGGGCTTTTAACACCTGCATAAATAATGGGCTTATACTAGAGTGCGTTGCGATTCTCCTGGTAAAAATTCGGCTCCATTTATTGATGAATGAATGGCCTTAGATAATCCGCCGTACTAATAAAAAATTTTAGTCTCGACTTTAAATTTACGAATGCCCACAATTGCGAATTTTTTTTGGAAAATATAGCCACTGTGAACTGATAAAATTTAGCGTCGGAACTAAAAATGTTTATTGGTAAGGTCCAAGTATTTTCAGGGTAACATTTTTTGATTGGCAACGTTTGCCCACTTAAATTGAAATGTTTTGCAATAAACGTCGTTGTAACTATGGTAAATTTTCGAATAGCCCTTCCTGCTGGAAAACTGCAAATGCTAAAACTCTCTTTCCTCCCCTTTTGTGTTTTCACTCTGAAGTCAAAGAAAGTCTGAAAAAATGAGTCTTTCTTAAAATGTATTTTAACTTTTTTACATTCGTGGCAAAGTGACGCAAACACGAGGAAACGCAGCCTTAGATCACGCTGTGTTCATCCGTAGTAAAGCTCAACAAACAGGGTGTTTCTCACTCAAAAAGATGTGAATTGTGAATGTGACGTTTATTTTTTTTAAATATTAGGTTACAAATCACCAAATCAAATGGAATTAATTAACAAAGAAAAGGCTGCTTTGAGCATTTTTAGCATTCAACAATCAATTTTATAATCTTACGTTCTTGATTGTATGAACCCGCCAATTTTTTTTTTTTTAAGCTTGCAAATGATACTCTCCAATTGCAAGTCTCGGCCCAATTAAGGATTTAAAATGAATGTAGGCTCTAGACCAATATTTATGGTGGTGAAGTGTTTCAAAAGACAATCAGCCTTGAATATCAGTTTTCATGAACAAATATTCATACATAGTTCGGTCACAAATATCGCGGATCAAAGAGTTAAGCCTTTGGCAAAAACGAGGGTTGTGGCCGGGCACTACTAAGTTCGAGGCCTGCAGGCACTTAAAATCCCCCTTGGTATAGCTATTCCTAAACTTCTGTTTAATGCAAGACAACATAGCTCATCATTTTGTAAAGGAAAAATAAAAATAAGAAAACAATTTAGATGTTGGTTTATGTTTAGATACATAATGATCATAGTGTTAACAATAAATGTGATGTAGATTTTCAGCAATGTATGCACCTATGTAATTATTATTTTGTATACAATATAAATTAAAATTGAACAAATTAGAAAATCTATATTGTCCGACACACAAGGATTATCTTCGTAATTTATTTATAACATATTGCACAATATGTATGTATACATATATATATCTATATTCATTTACCTTTAACAAAAAGAAATAAAAAACTTTAACAATGTTATCTAATATTACGTCTTAGAACTATTTTTATTTTTATTTTTATATATTTAATCTTCAACAAAAAGAAAAAGAAAATAATCAACAATGTTTGTATTTTTATTTAGGCATATATATATATTATATATATATATAATATTTTAAGAACTATTCATAACAATGTTATGTAGGTATATTTAGTTAAAGAACAAAAAAAAATGGACTAAAAAATAAGGTAATGATTTATATCTGATGATGAGCGTTTTCAGTGAAGACGAATGATAAATATGTGGTTTAAGGAGCGAAATGGTTTGATGTGAACTTATCTTTTTCCTGTCCAGACAAGAATAACCCAAAAAACGAGTGAGGAAATTAAAAACAAGCACTAGTAACGTTTGAAACATAAAAATTTATTTTCTATATTATTTTTGTATACATAAAATATATAAACTCTTTTTAAATCAATAAAAACAACAAAATTATGGTGTATGATAAAGAAAAATAAAACAGGAAAAGAAATAAAGTTGTGTAATATACAATGTTTTGTTTTTACATCTCAAATGTAATAAAAATGGAAAAAAAAATCGTTATCTAATGATAGGCTAAGCTTCTAGCATTATAAATGTGAATAAGGCTAAACCTGGTCTTTTCATATCGTATATAATATTATTATAAGAATAACTTTGTAATGTCTTTCTTTGCTTTATTACACACAACAAAGGAAAATAAGTAAAAATAAAAAAAAAATAATAATATTTAAATTAAACAAAAAAAAAATTGCACAAATAACAAAAGTAAAAACATTAAACTTATATCAAAACTATTTATAAAATAATAATTACAGAACTTTATTAGCTAAGCAAATTGTGATGGCGTTAAATTGTAAAATTGTAAAAAGTGGAGAATATCATCAAAGCACAACAGTTTTTTTTTTTTTTTTTCGACAGAAAAATTATAATAATCTAAAAAAACGTATTCGGTTACCCCTGGCGGATATGGTTGCAGATAACGTATTTATTTCGTATTATATTCCAATGTAAAAATAAATTGTAAGTAGAAATCGAAATCGATGTTGTCAATTTGGTTTTATTGTTATTTTGTTGAAAGAGCTTTAGCTTTTTTTTTTTTAATTAACTCTCTGAATCAAGTCGAATAAGACAAAAGGGGCGCGCACACATTACCACTAACTATCCAATTGTTATACAAATCAAAGTAATCCATCGTTATTAATTTATCAAGGCAATCTTTGCTGAATTTTCTTCATGCGGGTTTTTTTTAGAGTTTCTTTTCCAATTTATTTTATTTTTTATATTTTTTTGTTAGTCACCATTTCGTATTATATTATAAATAAAGAGAAAAGACAAATCTTTGCAAATGTTTACTTGAACTAATTTCATATTGTTGCAGCAAGAAACAAACTAGAGAAATGCAAAAAAAAAGGATTCACACCACTACAAAAAAAATTAAATTGGTTTACCTTTTTGTTAAGGTGCATAAAGAACAAAAAACAAAAATAAATATTATAAATTGTATGCCTACACTAAATTATACAAAAAAAAAACGAGGTAAAAAATGTAAATTATGAAAATTAATAAATATTTACCTTGGATCACATATTAGTTTCTTTTTATTAATTAACTCTATACAACAGACACAGAAAGGATAAAAAAAACATCCTCCTGAGGATATCACTGAAAACGCTCATGTTCATTCACATTTTGTGTTGGATAAGAATGGTACAGATAGTAAGTAGTTGTATCATAAACAATGTTTTTTTTTTTTTTCTTCAAACAAACCTAGAAAAGTACAATTGTTTCAATTCACAACTTATTGGAAATGTTATATTTGTTTTAACTAGATTAATCGAATCTGTGGACACCATTGTTTAAATTTGACTAAAAAATGTGTTTATTTTTTTCAGCAGTACCACAAAAACAATTATTTTTCTTGTTTTATAAATAAATATTCCTCTGTTTAAAAATTGAACTATGTGCATAATAAGAGACGAATTTTTCTATATATTTTTGTTTGTTTGCTTCTTTTTACTTAAACAATTTGTTTGTTTTAGTTTGATTTAATTGTTTAACTGCGTTTGAAGGTTTCTCTGTGTAAGATTGGTTTTGTTTGTTTTCATAAAAGTTGTTGGTAATTTTTTCTTTGCTTAAACTTTCGTTTCTAGTAAATTAACAATTAAAAATATAAAGAAAAGTTTTCGTGTGTGTTTGTGTGTGTGTGTTTTTATAGTGTTTTTTATATTTTTAATAGCCATACACACGCGATTTGTATCTCTAATTCACAACAGTGGTTAATGGAATTTGGCGCGCCCTCTTGTTCTCCTCCTCGTTGATTTTCTGTTCAATTAAAAACTGTGCCTTTGCGATGGCATTCGGTTGACCAGTTATTGTGACAATTCGATTTCTAGTGCCAGGAGCGAATATGCCTTTTTTAGATATTTGTACATTAGCGCCAGATACGTGTTGAATTTCAACTAAACTACGACCGTTTGGACCTGCAATTTGTTTGGTTTCATTGGTTTTTTTGTTTATTAAAATTATTTGTAGCTCTTTTGTTTATTATATCCGTTGTCTTTTTTTTTTTTTTTTTGTAATATTTAAAGTAAAAATGTATTAAGGAAAAAAAGTATATATTCGTTGCATACACCACACCTACATACTGCCTAATATATATATATTTTTTGATTATAAACTAATTATTGCCTGTAAAAATATACAATTGATTTGAGGTATATCGATTTAAACAAAATAAAAAAATATCCAATTTTAACAAATGTGTTTTAGCCCTAAATATATTTAGTATATTTTTTTTTTAACTATCCTTAACTATAAGAAAAATATCATAGAATGTGATTATAAAACAATTTTTTTTAATATGAAAAAATGTGTTTAGTTGGCGATATGGAATGGATCTTGGAATTTCAACCGATATGTGAATGTTTTCATAACCAAAAGTGATTTGCTTAACGATTTATTGGAATAAGACACTCATTAGGAATAAATGCAATAACGTTGAGTTATTGGAAGATTATAAATTGAACTAGTATCTACTATTTGTAAGTAACACTTCTGGTTGTTTTTTTTTTAAAGAAAAGTGAGTAAAAATCACCAGCGTTGCCAGACATAAAAAAGTAAGTCTTTCTCTTAGTTGTTTGGAATGTATTTTGAAAAAAAGAAAGAAAAAATGAAATAAAAACTGCGCTAGATTGGTATAATGTTTGTTAAGGCAGATATTTTGGAGGAATACTGGGTGTCCTTAGGGTGGTGATACAAAATCATTTCCTTCTCATCTGTGTAAATAATGGGCTTAGCAGTTATAGTTTTTGATCTTCAGTTTAAATATGTAGGCGACAATAGATAAATTTATAAAGAAAAGTGAGTTCATAAAATTTACCCTGGTCCCTGGTATTGAATTTGTAATTCAGATGGCGAGATTCCGAAGCCCATCCCAAGCGATAAAACTATGTATAATATCAATTAATTCTTTTAATAGTAGGTCTGTCGAAAGAACAGTTCGCCTTTTACTAACAATTTCCGTGGAGAGCAGCACTCTCTCTAAATCAGAACAATATGGCGGGTACTAAATGAAATTGTAAAGTCTGACCGACGAAGGTCTGTTAGCTGACGATAAATCATTCGAATATTTTAGTCAATATAGGCAAAATAATGTTCCAAAGAGATCATTCAAACCAGAAAAAGACACTTTTGCATCGTGTCGTGAGAAAGTACGGGAACAGCCTATTATAGGTTAGTGCAAAATGGCGGAACAGAAAAGCACATTGCAAGCGACAACAAATGTTCTACCTACTGAAATATGATAACACTGGGATTTTCTGGATGCAAGTCACAGAGAAAAAAAATATTTAAATTTAATTGAGTTGAGTTGAAGAGCTTGTACTTTTCTGTGAATAATTTTATTACTTTAAAACGATAACTCTAAACCGTCATTCATAAAAGCTAATTAAATTTTAGATTGTGGCAGACCTTCCCTATGAAAATAATTTATTTAAACCTTTACTTTACAATATTTAGAATTTCATCGACAAAGCATCACTCGGTTTGGTTTTTTAATTTTACTTTTAATCATTTCCAGCTCGTTTTTTATCTCATCAAGCTTAGTGCGCTGCCCGAACTAAATTTTCGCTACCATACAAAATTCTCTCCAAAATTAGCTCAGTGCCCTGGGCACTCATTCCGTAACTTTTCAGACGATTATCGTCGAAGCGATAGAACCCAAAACTAGAAACTAAGTGCTAAAATTACAAGTTCGAGAAGTTAATCCAGTTCATTTCCCACAAATGTAATGAAAGCTGACGATATTCAAACAAATTCGAGCAGATTATAACTTCTAATGGTGGAAACTTTATCCAAAACGATATCGTTCAGGCGATCATTGATATACGGAATCTGCCCCCAGCTAAATTTTAGCGAACCCATTTAGCTGAGTGGTACCAGGCTCGAGCTAAATAATCAAACTTTTGTTTCAGCATGTACCTACCTACTTTATGTATCTGTCAAAAGTGCCCATTTAATGGGGCGGTACATTCAAGCTAAATTTTGACAGATCGTTATGTTCTGTTGTTTTGTTGCAATTTTGTATTGCGGAGAATGGGAGCAGTAAGCAAGGATATGTTTTTTTCTTTAATAAATACTTCGACGAAGAGTGTCGAATTTTCGAAGTAAGTTATCTTGAAAGAACAGTTGTTTTCAGTGACACTTCCGCGGCGTGCTTTATGTCTAAATCTAGCTATGACTTTAGCTGATGTTTGAAGAGAAGAGTTGGAGATAAAATTGTGTTTAGCTCAAGCAGCGTACTAAGAGCTCTTGAGCAAATTGTTCAAAGCCACTTTTTTTTATATGGAGTTTGACACCGGTCATGGAAATGCGGTCATTCATTTCGAGCATAACGAGTGCGTCGTTTATGTTTGTTTCTAATTGGAGATCATCATAATGTCGTTAAATTTAATAAAATGCTTAACAAAATAACACCAAAGTCGCAAGACAGTATCGTGGCGTTGCCAAATGAAACTATTTGTAATTTTAAAATTACAAACCATGGCAGTGTTCAATGGGCATGTATAAAAGTAATTTAAGGGTGAAGTACTTAATGAATGGCAATGTATTCATTTTAATTCTTGTTTCAATTGCGCGTATTACCATGGGAATGGTTGTAAAATCATACCCAGATTAGTTCAAAACCTTACTAAAGATGAGAAGAACAATGTGACTCAGATATCGCCGCCTATTTTGGTACACCCTGTACAAAAACTACGTTCGAAAATGTTGAATACAAAAATAAATACAATGAGATAAGGAATGTTGTTTTGATTGCTTCGTTGTATATGTATACTTTTCATAAGTATTTATATATATTGAGGTGTTTCAATCACAGATTATTATTATTACTTTTTTTTTTTTTTTTGAAAAAATGGATGAATTCTTATTTTTTTAATTCTATGTCGGCTGAACGTTCTGATTACGAATTTTAGTGGTGCGTGTGTGTGTGTTTTTTTATACAATGATTTGATGCGGTCAAATACGGCAAGATTTTGACTAGATATTGCAGTGCCACGATAGACATGAGCAGAATAACATTAACACACGGGGCTTCGTTTTTTATATAATAACATTTGTGATTCATCATCGATCATCATCGAATTTAACTCCTAATTTGTCTATAATAAGAAGAACCTACACTATTAATTAGCATTGTCGCCCTAATCGAATATAAAAATCACGTTTAAAAACGAAAAACAAAAATTCATATACATCTATGTATAGGTACTGTCCTTTGTGACACGAACAATGTTTAAAAAAAAAGGAAATAATAATAAACGTAAAGGGGAAAATTTGCATTTAAATTGGAAACAAAACAACAAAATAAACTAATAGGGGTAATAAAAATGGGGCCCACCTAAAATAGCGCCAACAATAACTTCTGGAATTTCAACATTCTTGCTATCCTTTGCTCCCAAATCGCCCGGTGTGGGACTTTTGCTAAGTCCACCCACTTGCGTCGCACCAAGTGATTGTCCTGCACCGCCAGTAGCAGCTGCCAGGCCAAAGCTATTGTTATTTATGGAAATTGGCGCGGCTGCTTGGGATCCAAAGTGTCGTAATTGGTCGAATTGCGCAGCAGCAGCCGCTGCAGCTTCCAATTGTGAGGGACGGGCGGCAGCAGCAGCAGCTGCCGCAGCTGCTGTGTATTGTTCCAAATTAACTTGCCCAACAGCACCAAACACATTACCAGCTGCCGCTGCCGCTGTTGCTGCAGCCGCCGATTGTTCCAATGCGCCTAAATATCCAACAGAGGCGGTGTGTGCTCCATTGGTATGCGGCACCCCGACGCCCATTCCGAGGACACCGTATTTAGCGAGCACCCCCAATGCCGCACAAACTTCTGTGGTTGCTTGTTCCGAGTAACCAGACCCTCGCATAGCCACCTAAATAAATAAACAAACAAAAATACATTTTTAACAAAAATATATAAGATCAAGGGAGGTTATATTATAATTCAATTTGATTTGTTTGATGAATTGTAGTGAGAAAATTATTCAAATACCCAAGTGCATTGAGATTTGAAAACTTTTCGGAGACAGAAACAATGAAGCTAAGCTTGACAAAAACTGCCCTATATCAGGAAAAGAAAACACAACCGTCCCAACCGTACAAAACAAATTGTTAAATTAAAACAAATTAAAAAGTTTCAGTTAAATTTTTAAATAAAATAATAAAAAAAAAACAAAAAAAAACACACAAAAAAGGATTTGGAAAAATCTTCCCAGACTCAATTTTGAAAATACGATCTAAACTAAGGAGAATTTATCTTGAAACGATAAGACAGAGGCTCTTCTCATCTGAACTTTGTGAGTCTAAATGATTTTTGTTTATAGTAAGTGACCATACGTACAGCGGTAGGCTGATAGCTCCAGTGATTACGATTACATCTGTCGTACCTGTCGTACATGTCGTACAGCATCGAAAGGTCTTCGGGATAGTGTCCACCATTATTCTAAATTTAATTTATTGTTGCTGATTAAAGATTGTTTTGTTTATGATTTGTTAATTATTTGTATGATAAGAGGGAACCTACAGACAATTCGCTTTCTGCCTAACCAAGAATATTTTCATGTGGTATCGTATCGGGTTAGAGCTTCGTCAGTTTATGATCAAGTGTTCGTCAATAATGTGAGATGTTACACCGTAGACCTTTACTACGTCTTATTAAGTTCCTTATTTCTTGCTTTTTCACTGCAGTATGCTTATTTGAAAACGATTAAAATAGTTATAAAGAAAAGTTATACAGCAGGTCGTGTAACAAACACGTTGTTTGTTCACAAGGATGATTTTCTAATTTTTTAGTAAGTTTAATTTTCTAAAAAGTCGAATTTCCTAAGTTCAGTAAGCCAATGTGGAGATGACATACTGAAGTGTGCAGCCTAAGCTTTCAAATTAGTTGTTGCTCGAAAAAGTACTGCCAATTCGAAAAAAAAATAACTTCAAACAAACACGCTTTTTCGGACAAGAGAGTCGGCTTGGGTTAGTATTAGCGGAATTATTATACATGTCTTGCGAAGCAAAGCGATCCTTACGATAGACGAAAATTTCTAGTACCTAAACACCATTTAAAATATTTTTTTTTAATTACAAACAAAACACACAGTTTATAAGTGTCAGGGCATTTGAGGAAGAGTTTCAGAGACCTAATGGATATACACTGAAAAGTAACACTATTTCACTCGAGTCTGGTCGAGCCTCTAGACCCCGAATCCTAACATAATCAAGCATAACAGTTTGCAGATTGTTGGTGTGGACACATCCATGCGCACAAAATAAACCTTTAAAGAAGCTCGCGAAAACACTCGAACACTTCATCGAAAACAGAAGTTTTCCCATACATTTGGAAAACGTTTAAAGTCATTTTCCATGAAAACACCACGAAAACTACTTCCAATCATTGCGTTGTTGAAACAAACACACCTTTTGCAACATTCAGCAGAGCAGCTGACCGAACAAATGTCACAACTCACAACTTAAAATCATTTTCCACACTAATTGTTGGGCTAATATTATTTTTAAATACTCTGAATTCATTTTATTTGTTAATTAATGCGATCGAAATTGGTAAACAAAATAGTTTACACAGAAGTTTCACGACTAGTGTCTCACAGCTGATTGAAACGTCAAACGAAAACGGGTAATTGTTCGGTGTGAATGCAATTTCGAGTTTTCACGGTTTTCGCTGCGGTGTGAAAAGGGTATAAGTGACGGAAAACATACAAAAAAATAATCCACAAGGAAATACATTTAGTTGGATAAAGAATATGATGCGAAAGAACACATTCTAAAGTTTAGTCGTTTTAAGCCGACTGAGTTTTTTCCTGAGACCAAAAACTAGACTGATCATATCGCATTAGTTAAGGCAGACACACAATTAAAATGAGTTCTCAAATATTCGGGACTAGATTTGTCGGCTACTTTACACAAAATTCAACTGAAAAAGCTATATACAAGTGATCAATCTTTTCCAATAAATCAGCCACATGTCGGAGTTTTAAATGACCCCCAAACCTTTGCATACGTACAGTGGCGCTCTATAAAACGTTGACACTTTTAAAACAGAAATTTAAGGTAATCCAGCTTAAGCCAATCTGCCATCGTATATTGTGACCATAAAAGGATTACCCATCCATGTAAATAAATAGTTGGTGCAACAGGTCCGGAAGGAACCTAGGTCTAGCTTCTCTGAGTGTGAGTTTTTTCCATGTCCAATCCATGTGTTTGACTGAATTTAAGGAAATCTTCGTCCATTTTTTAAAACAAGCATAAGGACACGTAACCGTAATAAGGGTAACTCTATGCCCAATTCATAATTTGGCGTTGAGCTTTGGCACGCTTAATCGAAACTTTACAATTTAAAATGTCAAAATGCTGCTTTGAGGCAAATACGCGTGGAGAGGGTAGAGTATGACAGACTAAAAGTTCGGTTAGTTTTTTGACTAAAAATACAAATTCCGAGCAGAATTAAAATTTCAACTTTCAGGTCTACTATTTTTATGCACGAATTGAAAAGCTCTTCTCCAAAATACAAGAAAATCTTATATAACAATATATCAAAGCAAAAAACAACCTCAATACAGATATGTACAAGACCCTTAAACATTATTTTTGTTTTCTCAAAAAAATGGTATTCGTCCTTTCCACACACTGAATTAATTCATTTACATTGAAAAAACATCATAAATAGCTCCTTAAAACTTGTGTGTGATAAACATAAGTGTATCTGTCAAACAATTCGAAATTCTAAAGTTGTCAAACGAGCGTATAGTAGAGAGTAGCTCTACTCAGGCGTTGCGTTACGATATTTACGATATAAAATCGATTTAACCTGAAGTTGTATTTTCTGTGGCAGCATATGAGCGCTTTGTTTCTACAATAACCTGTCGCAACAGTAGCGCATTGGGCATTGGCGATTAATAGACGAAAGCAATCGAAAGCTAATGTCAAGTGTTTGGGGTGCATGTGATGTCAGCTGCATTTTTAATTTGAACTAAAAATGTGATCGTTCTTTCACAAGTGATGGAAGTCTTAGAGCCATCGCGTAAGTTAGTCGACTTTACAATTCTGCATGCCATTTGAGCAGGGATATAGTTCTGTGTACATTAAATTTTGACAGCTCGACACGATACATCAAGAGGCCCTACGTAGCTACTGGTTGTCCTTTACTAGGAATGTACGAACCGAAACTTCTGTCAAGTCGTTTTCCGGTTATTTTTGTGTTGTCAGATTAAGTAGAAATAAGATCGCTTTTTCGCATTTGACAGAAAATTTAAGGAAACTAAGACCGTGTTTGGACGCACCAAATCTTCAGTCATAGTTCAGCCCTTTGACCAAATATTAGTCCCATGTGATATCACGAAGATTTCTTACCAAAGGGGATGGATAAACCTGCATGCATATTTTGAATAGGCGCGATTGTCTTAGCGGCAACATTACAAACAAAGCGACAACACAGTTTCCGTAACTTTTTTGTTGGAAACAAGGACTGTCTATTAAGCATCAAAAAACAATAACACCCGGTCAGCAAACGGTTTTCTCTTGAACAAAAAAAAAAAGAAAAAGAAAAACAATATCTCGCAACTCACCTTAATGTGTTCCAAAAGTTGTGTAGCCACAGCCAAATTGGGTGCCGGATTTGGTGCACCCAGATTTAATGATAAATTAATGCCCGTTCCATTGACTAGTAAACCTGCAGCGCTGCCAGCACCACCGATTGCCGAACCAAGCGTTGAATTTAATGACGCCGTACTCGAATTAATTGCATTCTGATTTGTGGCGTATGGCGATCCGGTTGGATTAAAATTAGCCACCGGACCATTAACATCGGCATAGGATACATTTAGGCACGTGCCCGATTGTGGATCTTCAACGATTTTTGACAAAATCATTTTGCAGGCATTTTTATTGTTCTCCTTTTCGCCGATTATTGTGATGCATCGTTCTTGTAGTGAGATGTCTTTGGGTTTTTGCGATATTTGCACATACGATCCGCTCTCTTCCTTAATCTGTTTAATATAGGCACCACCCTTACCGATGATCATGCCCGCCGTCGAATTGGGAACTAGAATTTTCACTTGTTTATCTCGCTCTTGGGCTTGTTTTGAATCGATGTCAACGATTTTTGTCGTCAAATCTGGCTTCTCACGGATTTTGTCCATAATGAAGTCTAAGACATTCATTATGCCGTCTACGGAACCCGTAATGAGGCAAACACGTTCAGCGGTACCTTTCAAAAAAGAAAAAAAAAATCCATTAAAATACAATTACAGGCTATAAAATGACAAACAAATAACTCACCTGGATAAAAGTCATGTGATTTCGACATCTTCACCCTAGCGCCAGAGTCCTTTTGCAAGGAGGCAATTGTTTCGCCTCCCTTGCCAATGATGGCACCCGACGCTACGGCAGGCACTAAGATCTTCATGTGATAAGTAGAATCGCCTAAAATTAGAGCATAAATTGGTTTTGCAGAAGTTAGTAGAAGTTGCAAATAGACGTTGGCACACACAACAAAACACACCAGAGTTTGTTCACTTGTTTTGGAAATCAATGTTGAAAAATTAAAAATAATAACATCCGAGAGAACTAATAAAATAATGAAATTAATAATGAAATGATTAATGCCATGTGAGAGATAGGAAGCGCGCATGTTGTTGTTAGGATATATGATGACGTTTGATGTTGCTTGGTCTGTATAGTAATTATATCTCCTTTGGTGTCATTTGCTGAGCTCACTGCAGTTGCAGTCGCAAAATACTGCATTGTAAATGTTGAAAGAAATAGCACATTGGCTGCGACTATATTTTAATTGGGACACGACACGGAATTCTATGTATTCGAGTGTACATATTGCAGCCAGTGATGGGAAGGAGGACCTATTTAAAGCAAAACTGCAAACGAGAAAAGTATAAAGTAATTATGTGCTTGCATCAAGGGCTTCTAGGTTTTCTTTTGCACAGAGTTTGCACTCGTTCTTTATACTGAACCCTTATTTTCTTTTCAGGACAATGGTTGTGTTTGGGGAATTTTTCGGACTGAGTAAAGTGCACCCTAATTTTCTCTATACCTTCTCATCTTTTTAAACGTATTTACTTATGTTAGCTGTATAAGACGCATGTTTACAATAGGTCTTTAGTAGACTTTCAAATTCAAGGAAAATATCAGCATATGAATCGAACAGAGATTCGAAAAAATTATTGGAGTATTCACGATTCGGTGTAACAGACCTAGTAAAATTGAGAAATTTTATTCTTTTTTATCAGATCGTGAACACACTTTTTCTCTATCTATAGCAAAACTGAAACAAATGACAGATCCAATTTGACAATTGACATTTGTTCTGAAAAAAAAAAACTTTTAAAAAGCGAAAAAGAAAAAAGATTCAATGTTTATTGGAAGATAAAATTATGTTAATTAATTAATATTACATAATGAAAATTATGGTTTTCGCTTTGGCGGCACTTATGTTTGTTTTCCATTCTCTTTATTTTTTCCGATAGTTGCACAAAGGAATTAATAATTTAGCGAACTGTCAACTTAATAAGGAACCTTTAAAGAGCTTCTGAAAATGGCCGCTTATATACATAGTTTTTGATTCTGCAGAAATTGTCTGTTTAAATATAAAAATGGACCTACGTTGGGCGCCATTCAGCCAGAAATAACTTTAAGTGTTCATACAACTTGTTTCGTTCCAGATTTTAATGCTTAGCTAGCCATCCTTCGATGTTTCATAATGCAGGCCCTTTTCTATTTGGTAAGATTTGACTGTTGCTGTTAAATTTGTAAAGTAAAAGAGTCAAATTTTTTTTGAACTAATTGTTGGGCTATCAATCCGAAAGTCATACAAGTGCCAAAATGGAAATGCATATGGTTGAGTTTCTTCCACCATGAAGCGAAAAGTTTTAGTACTCGTAAGCCGCAGCTTCATGAACAATTACAGTCGTTTGGCAAACAGCGAAAGTTTGCGCGACAATTTTCTGGAATAACAAAAATTTTTGACTTTCGTTTAAATATTCTTTAACTAACTATAGATAAGTTCTTCAGGGACATTTTGTTATTGTAACTTCGTCAAATTTAACCAGGACATTAAAAGTGACTTGAGTTCGCTCAGTGGTAGAAATTCTACCATTTTAGTAAACTGGATTAAAAGCAAAATATTGGAAAACAAATTGCACACAGCATTGCATCTTTGCAAAATCTTCCCAACAAAAATCAAGCAAATCAAATCAAAATCAAATATGTTAAGGCAATGAAAGTGATTTAATTAACTATTCGCCTTCGCCTTCGCCTATTTACATACAAGATTATGGCTGACCGTGATCCACACGGAATCGAAATGACAGTTTGGTTACAAATGACAGATTGCTGATCAAGGCAGATTGCAAGAGGATTCCGACTTGGAGTTGGCCTACAAGGCAACCTTAAAGTCTTATAGTCAATAGTCATAAAATGACAATCTTCGATTTCAAGTGTTTTTCAATTAAAGCCATATTGAAATTAACACGAAATACCGCCAAAACCATTAAGGCCCCGCTGCACTTCTGCACTTTTTACTTCTGTCAATGTAAAAAAAAAGTACTGAGCTGCTCGCGAGCTTTAATAGCAATTGAAAAATGCATATGCAACCAGGTATATTCCATACATATATTTTGGAAAACGCTGACTAAGCCGTACTTAAGATTCACAGGGAAAAATCATTTACAAACTCGTGAAATTTTGTCAACTAAAGTCACCACTACGTGCAACTTGCTCATTAAAGAAAAACACCCACTGTACATTTATTTTTATAAATTATTCTTCACACTCATCGTGACGCACATTTATTTAATTGGATTATGGATTATTCAGAAGTTTTCTACCAACACTTCTCCACTACACACAAATGTAACGCAACCCCAATGCCTTCCCCTAGTTCTGTCACTCAAAATAATTATCTACCTTACAACTTCGCCGTCGAAATTTATTCACTAGCCGCAAGAAGGCAACTCTAAAGTGGTGTTTTGAAATTATTTTTGTATTCAACCAGAGGTATAATCACAGTTATTTTTGACGCTGCTTGAGGAGACGCAACATTTTAAAATTTATTGATTTTGAAATGACTTCTTCCAACCGAAATTGAAGTAATTTATTCAAACCTTCCGAAAATTGCCATTAACATTATTAAGCAACCACTGACGCGTAAGACGTAAGCTTAACCAAGAAAAAACCCCTCCATTTCGAATTAAACTAACAAAGAAATTAATCTTTAAAAAAGAAAGAAACATAAGATAAGAAAAATCAGCATACATCAGTATCATCCACTTAATAGCCAACATACAAAATGCAAATGTTTCGCTGGTCAAAAATAAATTAAATCAAGAAAAAAAAAACAAAAAACATGTGCAGTGTTAATAATTATTGCAAAATAAAAAAAATAAGCCACAGATAATAGTATAGTGGAGCGAAAATACAAATTATATACACAAAACTGTTTGCAAGTTATTTCGTTGAGTGTTGGTAAGAATACGTTTTTTTTTTCTAAACATTTACTATATAAAAGCGCATAGATTTATTTATTTTTATTTATGTTTACAAGTAAGACATTAAGTCTGTAATAAAAGAAAAGTTTAAGTATTATAGAATATTTTTGTAGGAGTTTCTCTTGTAATTAAGTATTTTTTATTTTATTTTTGACGGTAAAGATGACAGATGACACAATGACTTAGCTTACCATGATGTAAATTATTGTTATTATTTTCAATTTCAACCTCAATTCCAGAACAATCTGACTCACCTGGAATTAAACAACAAAAGTTTGAATTCAAATTTAAATGTGTGTGTTCATCAATCGAAATTTTGTTTGTTTTGTGTGCATAAAGCTGGGTACAATAATTTACTTATTTATCACCAAAACAAAAAAGATAATACTAATAATAATAATACAAAATAGGTCAGTCCAAGTTAATTACATAAAGCACACTTCACTGGACCGAAAAATAGTTTATGGTCATTTTGAATTGAGCAATACGCGTTGGTAAATGTTTTTTTTTTTTTTTCCCAAGCGAAAAGTTCTTAATCGCAAACTATGTGAATCGTTACATAATTCAGTTGAAATTATACGCTTCCGTTGCTTCGGCGAAAAGAATATGGGTCAAAATGCATTTGCATTTGCACAAGAAGTCAAATGACAAATACCCAATGCCACTGGTATCATAAATGGCTTCAACACTGTTTATATTCTACTCACGCTTTAAGAAAGGTATACATGTAGGTTCATAAATTGACAAATGGTTGCGAGGAAAGAGGTAAGCGGAAAAATTAACGTCTGATCTGAACTCAGTTGCAAGGTAGGAGCAATGGTATGGAAATCCTACGGCAAGGCCAGTTGTAGAAAGTTTTGGTAAAGGTTCTCAAAAGGGAAAAGCAATTTCAATCCAAACGCATATGTTTACATTAATTTTATTTTTAGCCTTTTCCATCAATTGGCATTGAACTCATGCCTAATGAAAGAAAAAAAAAGAAAAAATTCAAGTCGAATTGCTTTTCAAAGTTTCCTCAAGCGTTTACAAACTCTTGCACAATTTCCAACTATCATCTGTTTCTGTAGGTCAAAGTGGGCACTGAAGTGTGTTTAAGTATAGGTCATTATGTTATTCGAACGAAAGACTCGAAGAATATATTACCCTTGCATTGGACCTAGCAATTCGGGATGGGATTGTATGAACTTTTCGGACCAATTGCACTTGTGTCAATAGTTCATTATTGAGCTGGTAATTTGGCTGACCTCAGCATAAGTTGTCCACTTCAAGTAGAACTAAAATGGAAAAGTATTGGACATTTTACAAGAACCAAGGGAACACAGCGAAATTTGTAAGAATAGTGATGGAAACTGTCTCTTAAAAGTACTAAAACCTTGTACCGATCAACTTATCAGGTTCGGATACCTAGTTTATGTGATACATCAACTAGATTTGTCGGGACTAGGTATCCGAACGCGTTGACTAGACAGCCTTACCTTCGTTTGATTTTGCACTTTTTTTTTAAAAAAGGACTTCGCAAATTTTTCCAAAAATTGTATTTCCAAAATAGTACGTTTAAAATGAAACCAGGTTGAATATCATAAAACTTTTATAGTGTTATGCGAACTAATGGTTGTTGAATATCGTGCGAAAATTCTAAATTTCGCAGAGAAGCTTCAGAAATGAAAATTTTTTCCCTCATTAGCCCTTTTTTTATCTTCAGAATTCTGCAGCGGCCACTCTGTTTATTTTAAATTTGACGCTTCGAAATGTCAACTGAGTATGCAGGCAGGATTTTCTTGACTAGATTATTCGGCTTCCCCTCCATAAACGTCAACTGCAAACATTATACGTCACCACTCTGGGCCAATAAAAACTGATATACTATAGTCAATCAGCTGTCAGACTTACTAAACTAGGAATCCGAACGTCCCCAATTAAGCAAAAAAAAAAAAAAACAAATCATTCCACTGAAATATTTCATTTCTATACTATTCTATCTGTAAGGAATTTTTTTCCCATTTCTTATGCCATTTCTTATGAAATCCAATCAGAAGTGGTTGGTTTGTTGTACCTAATTGTTTGTAGGGAAATTTTTTTTTTTCTGACAGATAAAAAAAAACTCATTTTCATACTGTTCCAACTTTTTCGGTTGCATTTTACGTATGGATATATAACTCAGGCCTAACAAAATATGTGAACGTCAGTTCATTTGTTCCATCCCACTTGTTTCAAAAAATAGAAACTCGTGCAAACGAATGACAATAAAAACCTAGGGTCTTTTACGGACTAATTGCGCCATCTATTTAATCTTCTTGATTCATTGTTTCTAGTTGACAGACTATCAAAACGGCCTGAACAATTCCAAAAATCCATCGACAAAAACATTGTACCCGTCTAACTTATCAATGACAAAAAATTATATCGCTGTTTAAAAATCAAATCAAACCCAAAAACCGATAGATTTTGAACCGTTTCGGTATGAAATCAGTTCCCATCAGTTTTTCGATCACGGAAAAGCTGCCAGTGTCAAAATCCATACAAGAAAGAGTCCTTTAAAAATCCCAAGTATAGGTTATAGGCAATTTTGTTGTTTAGTTTGCCATCGAAATATTTCAGCTTGTGTCCGATATTTAAAATATCCCAGGTTACAGGATATACAAATTATAACCTTGTTATCTGAATACAAATAATTGTGGTGTGAAAAACGGCCGCTTTTTTATTCACAAGAATCTCTCAAAACCATGAAGTGCAAATGTGTTTACTTTACCTATATACATCTCAACACTTTCCCACTGTCAAATCCCATTTTTATGCCCAGAGCAGGCGGTCTTTTTGTTATTAGCTTGCGCTCCCACAGTTCCGCGTGTATTGTATCTTTGTCGAAAAGCTCTGTGTGTATGTACTCGCATGCCAGCTACATAGAAAGAAATATCATAAAGCAACGGAGTGGGTGAATATTTAATTCAACGACAAAAACTATACCAATAGTATTAAAATTGATTATTTTTGACAGCTCTGATGATCATCTCAAATGAACAATTCTACTTACAACAACGTGACATGCTTGTAAAACTAACGCTTGTCAGTTCCGACACAATTAAATAATTTTTTGTATGCACTTCAATTTTACCCATAAAACAAATGATGGATAAACTGTGACGTGAATAATGGACATCAACAGAACCTTCACAATTGGTTTGTAATTGAAGGAGTGCGTGAATGGACACAAATTCCTAGAATTTGAATGCATTTTTATATACGATATTTTAAAAAAGCACTGTCAAATAAAGACAGGACCAACGTTGCCAATTTTTTTTTTTTTTTTTTCAAAAAAACTGTAAATTCCCAAAAAAAAAACTGTATTCTCAACCAAATACTGTAAGCTTCAAAAACGAAAAGATTTTTGTGAAATTACGCTTTTTTTAAATTTAAATTAATAACTAGCTTAAATACGATAGTAGGTAAATTAAATCACATTTTCATTTTGTTTTTTTTTTTTTTTTTTTTTTTCAAATCTGAAATAACTGTTATTTGTACTAGGAGGTAATTTTAAAAACTCTAAGCCTGTCTAAAAAACTGTAATTTACAGTCTTAAGCGGCAACGTTGGACAGGACACCCACTTAGATTAATAAATACACTGCGAAAAACCCAAAATGTTTTACGGATCATTTGCAACATTTGTGCTGACATTGGTATCTACTCGGGAAATGTAATTTTCATTGCTGTCAGTCAAATAAATTACGTACCTGACATTTTGACATAATAAATGTTTCTGTGTTTAATTATTGTTACTAAATTTAACGTACAAATAGTTTGTATAGTATTGTCATTTATTAATTGACAGGTACTCGTTAAACGGCATGGCATGGGAAAGTGACACTTCGGTATTTAAGGACCATAAACCTTTAATGAGCTTGTTTTTTAGAAGCAAAGATACATACAAAATAAGTCTTAATAATTTGGAGTCATTGCCCGCGTTCCACTGCCCGCTAGATGAATAGCGTCATGTCAAACTCCATATAAAAAAAAAACACATTTCACAAAAAGTGCTAGACGTCTAGCGCAAATGGTGAAATGTCAATTGCTTTATATGGAGTTTGACATGTCCGCTATTCATCTAGCAGGCTGTAGAACGCCAGATTTGGAATTATAGGAACAACATTCTAGTTCACCGCCGCCAAATATAACAATTTCAACAGTTATCGCCGTAAAGAATAAAACGAATGACAGTTTTTTTTTTTTTTGCGATTGACGATTTTTTTTTTGTGAATGAGGATTAAGAGAGTTCAGTTCACGTCAGCGCTGCCAGCATCTCGCCTCGGGTAAATTAAGTAGTTTAAATATTTATCCAATTGCTGTAATGCACGAGTTTTATTTGTTTACATAGCAGAAAACAATTGATGCTAATATTTTTTTATAGTCGCAAATAAAACGTAATGTCGGTTTCAAACATCACCAGTTGGTCACATAATCTATTGTATGTACAACTGTGTGTATTTTTTTAGTTTTCTTCTCTCGAAAGTGTTTCTTTTGACATTTGTTCAAATAAACACCACATTAAGTAATACACATGTACTCGTGTGTATGCTTCTCCAAAACACAAGGAAAACGTTATCTGCTGTTCTTCGACAATCCTCTATTCATTTGTGTTGTGTTGTGTTGCGCTAACAATCACTATTATAGCAAGTAGAGCGAGAGAGATGTTATCAAGTACACATATGCATTGGAAATACAGATCTTCAGTTTTACATAAACCACACCGCGCGCCGCCAACGACTGACATAGACATTGTAAAATTGTTCAAAGCAAATATTAGAGCTGAATGAGAAGATTAAACACATTTAAGTTATAGAAAACGAAATGCATTGTTTCTGCTTTTGTACAACACTGTTCGAAACACCTATTGGAACGAGGTTTTACAGAGGGTAGGAAAACAACTCAATGATACTGCTGCAGCAAAAAGTGGAATTGAAGTTCTTAATATGTACCTAAGTACTGACAAAAATAATAGATAATGCTGTTATAGACGTTAATCGAAGAAATCGTCAACGAAATAGAAAAACTACGAGCAGACATAAACTATTACAACAATTAACCGACACCTGTTTCACAATGCAACGCGGCGAGAATCGCTGTCCTCGCTTAAAAATCGTCCATTCATGAAGCGTGGTGCGTCTGCTAAAACTTAATGTTGTGACATTGTTCTAGATCTATTTAAAAATGTCTGCACTTTTTTCACTGCGCCACCTCTCGCGAACGTCTGACAAACATCCGAGAGTATGACTGTCTTGAAAGAGCTTCTCAATTTGCCGTTTGGAGTCGGCATAAAATTGTAGATCCCTTCCATTCGTTCCAAAAATGAAAACGCACACAAAACGAATGGTTGTAAGAGGCTAGGCCTAGGGTCCCTCCGGACCTGTTGCGCCAACTATTTATTTTTACTTTAAAAAAAATATAACTTTAATATATTGTGGTAAATCAGGCACTTAGTGAATCAGACACTTAGTGAATCAGACACTTAGGAACTGTGGTGAATCGGGCACCTGGTAACACTCTGTTTCCCTCCAAGTTCCACTTCCAATTGGAGACTGGAAATGTATAGTTAGTTAATTCTAGAACCATCTGGAGAAGATATGGAGTATACATCTGGAATCTATCTACTTCTAGAATATTCGCCGATAGGTGGCAGCGCGGATATAAAAGGGGCGCGTTGACAACAGAGAGAGACAGTTGATTTTTAACCAGCGATAGTTGAGTTCGGAAGAGTAATCGGTTGAGAGATAAATAAGTGTAAAGTAATAAAGTGAACAAAGCGATTGGATTGAAACGTTTAAGAATTGATTTAAGTGAGATTGTTTTGGTACTAAATAAGTGATCGAGTAGAAAGTGTAAATAAAGTGATTTTATTGGTAAAGTTGAACAGAATAGTGTTTTATCTTTTCGAATCCCAGCCTGAATGTAACAATATAGAATAATAAAGCTGTCAAAAATAATTTCAAAAACGATAAAAGCTCAACACTGGCTACTAAATTCAACCTAAGTGGCAACACAGTTTAATGAAAACAATAGTTCGTCCAGTGGTAGACATTCTACCATATTACAGTAACCTGGCTCATACACAACAACAACAAAATTCACTTATTTTTTACATTACATCTCTACACAATCTTCCCAATCAAAAAAAAATCAAGCGAATATGTTGTGATTAAAACTGCGTATACACCATCACGCACGCGCATTTTTGCACGGGACAGAGAGATCCGTTTGACCGCTGTCAGTGCGTAAGAATAAGATCAAAAATCAGACACTTAAAATGTCATGGATCTTCTACCCATAATTATAGATATGTAAAGCGGAAATAAACACCAATTCCGGCGACCAACATTTCTGCAATCACATTAAGGAATTTCTATTTCCGATTTAAAATATTTGAAATGAGCGTCTTAATTAGTTTTAGTAAATCAAACCAATCCGAAGTAAATTTTCATCAATCATTCATACGAACTAAATAAATAAGTGTCTTTTCATTATTTCCGGAAGCCATTTTGTTTTATAGGTAAACGGAATTTCGCTAACTATCGCTATAAAAATATCAGCATGCAGAGCTTTCCAACAAGATGGCCGACCAAAACACGTGCTACGCCTTTTTGCGTGATAGGTAGTACAGTCCCTTTCGGTCAGACGGTTATTTAAAATTGGCATTGGGCATCCCTTTAATCTTCCCTGTTAGGAATGTGCGATGCTGCAAATGCTGCATGAGGCAGTGAAAGTGGTTCTTAACTATTTGCCTTCGGCTATTTATATATAAGATGACTTTTGACAGTAAATGTCACCGTTGTCTCACTGGTGCGAGGTGACGACTCGCGGCATTCTGTTACATTTCCTTTGAATAAAAGTTATTTTAACATTGAATTCCGCATGTTTGTGCGAAGCAAAACTTTTTCAAATTGCAACGAAAATTCAAAAGCTCTGTTAAATGAGGATCATTTAAGTAATCTACTATTACATATTCTTTGTTTACTTCTTATACTATTATCCTCTTTCCCCGTCAACTTTTTGGTAATAATTCTTTTCGTTTTTGCATTAAATTTTTCACATTTTACTATTTTTTTTAGTTTATATGCCCGAAAAAATCTCTGAGCTGTTTAGAGAAAAGGTAAATGTAAAAGTAAAAAACTAACTAGTCGCTGCTCGTTACTTTGCTAATTTTCTCTTTTTCTGTCATTTTTAATGAGTATACATCAAAATAGATTTTTTGTTGTGGTTGCTATTGATTCACACGATTGCGTTCTGATGCTTACAAGAAAAGTTGTCGTAACATTTCCTTGTGATTTGGGAATCACTGCTTTTTCTTCAACTGTTCTTTTTTCTTTCTTTTTTTTAATTGGTGTAACGGAGTTCCTTCTGCCATTGTTCGTAACCGGTTCCGAACACTGAACATTAAAGCTTCTCATGACCAAAGAGCTTGTTCAAATATAATTCACTCAGGAAAGCAAGAATCTGTCCGGTAAAAACGAGCAAATCCATTTTAAGTTCAGTTTGATGAGTCACTTATAAAAAAAGAAAACCCTTTATATACTTTGGTTAAAAACGACGAGAGAAACGAGTGTAAGGTTTACTTTTCTCTTATCATCATCTTCGTTGTTTTACACAAGCTAATATTATACAAGAACCACTAATCCAGTTTGTAAATTGCCTACGCAAAGTGACAACTATTACATACCAAAATACTGTTTCAAAGACTGACGTTACTATAAAAATCACTGCAATTTTACTACCAAATAGTCAGTCACTCCAACTAGCACGATAAGAGCCGAGGCAGCACCACCTACTATTTCTTGTGCCTTGAAGCCCCTTAAAGCATGAACAGGAACACAAAAAATCTGCTGTACAACATGACTTTGACATTTGTGCTCCTTTCTTACGCTCCTAATTGGCTGAAACAATTTCTTATCTAAATGAAACCAAAAGATAACATCTCTGATCTAGTTTCCCTCATTAGAAAGTAGGCGTGAGGTGAATTTAATTAACAGAATAAAAAAATATACTGATGGCATATTGATCTTGGCCCACCCACCTCGATAATAAAAGATGAGATCCTATTTAATTTTCTTTACAAAAAATACACAAGTGAACGGTATCTTTGATGATCTACTGTTCGCCAGAGGAATATATAGAGCACGTTTAATTAGAAGACGGTGTTCAATTTGCAATTTCATTTCATTTTGCACTACACACAGAGCGCGTCTTCTAGTATTTATTAGAGTGTCCTTCAAAAACAATATACGAGTACATGGGACCATAACCATAACCATAACCATATGTTGGGTGTTAATTCAATTTTTTTCGGTTTTTTATAATTGGATACTTGGAGTCGTTTTGTACCTTTCTTTGCACTTCTAGGTTCAGATTTTAAAAATACCATCACGCGCTGAAATATTAATGACAAGCCATGGAAAAAAAAACAGCGGCAATTGTTTTTCTTTCTGTTTTTTTTTTATATTCACGCGTTACGTTCGATTTGTTTTCTCCTCCTGACACAAATTTAGTTTCTCGATTTTTTTTTTTCCTCATGCAATTATGGGTTGAATACGTATGGAATTTCCCTCGCGCCGAAAACCCCCCCTCTTCAGGCACCCATACAGACATGTGGAGCTGGGCATTGTTTACATTTAAAGTGTGCTTAGATAAGGTGTTTCGTGTGTGTTGGTCGAAGAAGGGTGAAAGGGGTGAAAATGCACACCTACACGACTTATATAGTTGGTATCTCTAGCTAGACAGCCATCCCACCCCTATTAGACTAGTCCGGTCTTAATCCCCAACCGCACTGAGTTCTGCACTGCACATAGTGTCGCCATCGTTGCTGGTGATGCCTTTTAGAAGTTGAAGGGAAATACATGCAATAATTGCATGCTGCCCTAGTTTTGAGCACGGCATACTCCAGCACTATAGAGTTGTCCTCGCACACAAGTAGAGTGTGAATAGCTGAAATTGTATTTCTCGCACAACAGTGTGTGCGGGTGAGTGTGTGGTGTGAGTTTTATCTCCAGTAATGAATCTCGCGCATACGCATTGATTATACTCTGCCAGCGGGTATTCTAGCTCTTAATGTGAGAATTTAAGTGTGATTTGTGCAGTAAGAGTTGCGCAGTCATCAAATGGCGCTCTTGCATGCGAACTTTTCACGTACGGAGAGCTAATTTGGGGAACTTTTACAAGGTCATATATTTGACAGAGTTTCGCGTGGAATTCAAATTGCCGTAGTTGTGCAATGTGATGTGGATGTCCTTACCACATACTCATGTTTAGATTAGATAGAGATTCAACCGGAGCATTCAAAATGCGATAGCTTTCAGAATTTGGAATTCAAATGAATACGAAACGCATCCAGCGATGCAGAGTCTGAATACATAACAACAAAATATTTATGATAAACATGCTTATGACTCTAGCTTTAGGATGACAACGCATGAATTCACCAAATGCGTCCCGACCAGTGATGCCAACTACGGCATAATTCCGATGCTTGGGGCATTGAGGAATAATTTTTTTTTTTGTGAATTTTGAATTTGGTAAATCTGTTACATTCTTCGATCAAAGTCGCATCACTAACATTCATTTACAACTGTGCGCCATGCTTATTTTCCAATACTCTATACTTAACTTACTCACCAAACCCAAGCCTTGGATTATAGAGATCGATCCCTATCGATCGAGAAACAATCTGTTAACAAATTTTTATCAACTTATAGGTTAAATGCAGTTTCTGTGTTATATATAAAATTTTAATATTTTTTACCAAAAAGGCATAAATTTCTTGAAAAAGGCACGATTTTTTCAGTACTTTGATCCTGGGGTTGAATTATCGCAACCGTGATCGAGTAATACGTGAATGAATTTGTTATTCTTTTGCTTGTAAAATCCACAAAATTCAGTGACGTATGGCTCGCTCACGGTCCCAGGTTGGCGTCATTGTTCCCGACTCTCGATATCATTCGCAGCGAAGTACAATACGCTTGACACAATTACACCATGTTCAATTGCACTAATTAAGCGGGAGCTAAAATAATGCTTTTGTTTCACTACTGATGACGCGTTTGTTTGGCGAGTTTCACCCTGGTTTAGTGGTGAATTTATTTCCACCACCACCACCGACTTTTTTTATAGCAAATTGAGAATCGTTTACACAATCCAAAAAGAAAATGTTGTCAATGTCCTCACCTTAGCCAGTGAAGTTTTCAACTACAGTGGGGACGTTCAAAGTCCTATTTTACTACGTTTATGGAAGTTTTACCAAGTTGACATCTCAATTGCGTGGCTGATTTGACTGACGTATAAAAGCACCGATCATTCAAATTTGTACGTTCAGTTGGCATATTATCAACCTAAAACGACTAGTTTTGAATAATTAGTTCAGTTTCACAAAAATGTAATCTGTCAGTTTGACAGCCAGAAAAAAAAGCGTTTAATTCGTGCCCAATTGGAACTACTGTTGGCAGTGAACACAAAGCCATCAATTCTTGTATACACACAACAGAGACCTTGACTACCGTAATAGCCTATTCATAACGCACCGAAAACCGTGTTTCCGTCGCAAACTCGTCGATGCATTCACACCGGAAACCAACTTGTTTTCGTTTGACGTTTCAATCCGCTGTGAGACTCTTGTCGTGAAATTTCTGTGTAAACAATTTTGGTTACAAATTTCGATCGCATTAATTAACAAATAAAATAAATTCAGAGTGTTTAAAAAGAATATTAGCGCGGAAAATGATTTTAAGTTGTGACATTTGTTCGGTCAGTTTATCTGCTGAATTTTCTGAATACTGCAAAAGGTTTGTTTGTTTCAACAACCCAGATTGGAAGTCATTATCGTGGTGCTTTCGTGGAAAACGATTTTACAACTCGTTTTAAAAACTGAAATATGTATGGGAAAACTTATTTTTTCGAGTGTTTTCGCGAAAACCCGATTTTCGCCTCCATGTGAATAGGACATAATGTTTTATTTTGTAGGTATGTATATTTTACACGAATGAACCTCTAAGGGATTGATTCAATTGCAGAAAATGTACATATAAGGGATTGCACTCGGTTTTGTATATTTATCATTTTAAGCGAATTATTATTTAAATAATTTTCAATTCAAGACAAAAACAAAGGGCAGAACTATAGCTACTTGACATCACCTCAAGAGACTTTGCGTTCATCTATTATGAGTTAGTTAACCAAAGAACAGCATTGAAGAACGACTTTGAAACTCGTTTTCATTTGCATTTGACTAATTTACTTTAGTTTTTACTCAAAATTGTTTTTTTGTTTTCCCCTTACCAACTAGTTGTGGGCGAGTTCATAAATACTAAAGAATAGACCGCCAGTACAGATGAAACAAATGCATCATTATAAGCAGAGTTGCTTGGGGTAAAAGTGACTCAAAACTGCTAACTTTGAGAATTGATACATATTTTTGAGCATGTATTCAAGAATAAAAAAATTTAGTTTTTAAGAGGAACTGCTTGGACATACAAAAATGTGCGGTTCTGGGACTATTTCTGGACATAAAAGGAAAACAAAAAAATGTTCACGAGAGCTGTAAATGCGGGAACCTATGTTCCGGGCAAAGAAACTAAAACATTTCGTTAAGTACCTAGTCCAGCGTCATTTCAACACAGTTCGTTTTTGAAAAAGAAAACAAAGGAAGCTCAACAGCTTTTGAAATAAACTCTAGGTGTGCTGCTTCCACGAAACACGAAACTCTCTAAGAACAAAAAAAAAACAAAGCAATCGGCCAGACCTTCAAATCGAACACATTCAGCACCTTAGGCTTGCCTACAAAGTTTCCTTCAGCTCCAAATGTTTAGAAACTCTCCCAAAGCACCCTAGGGGATAGCTTATATCCTGTCCTAAATATTCACTTTTCCCATTCCAAGCGAAAATCATTTGTATATCAACAAGCCTCCCATCGCACGGGCCTACGTCAGTACGTCTTTATCAAAAGCAATCATCAGCACACAGAAGGGGTTCAGGAAGGAACACCCCTGCCAATGGCTACCCCAAAAGAGAAGCTGTTTACGAAAAAATTATGCCAAATAAAAAGTCCCAGCGTCTACTAATATCTACTAAGTTCTTTGGTTAAGTCCATGAGAACGGATTAGTTGACAGTTACATCAGAGGTACTAAATAAGTAAATATTTAAATTTTGAAATTATTTACTCGATTCAGAGATAATCCAACCGCACCGGGTGTACCGCAAGCTTCGGATCGTTGTCATACAACTAAGGACGCAAACCCTACATAGGGTTTTTTTTTCCAACCCCTTTTTTTTACTATATTCTTTGTATGATATCAATGTGACGAAATGCTGAATAAACACACCCACCCACACACAGAGAAACAGCAGCAACCGCATATTTGTAACAATATTAAAAGGTCACACCTACTCGACAAAAAGAGGGACATGCAAAGTTCTTTTCAAACCAACAAGAGTCCTAGAAAAGAAAAAAAAAAGAAAAGTAACTCGAGAAAGGACGTCTTAAGCTGCCATTAAGAATCGCAAAACTGGGTGAGAAGAATATTATCCGAAACTACTGTATTGTGGTGACCCAAAAAATTCGCATACATATGTAAATCGATATAGGAAAAGATTGTAAACAGGAAACTTAACAGCCAAACAAAAAAAAAAAAAAGAAAGAAGAAAAATCAAAGGAAAGAAGACAAATAAAACTGAGAAACGTTCCCACAACTTTTTTAGAGTTTTCTTTTTGTAAGTTAGGTATATGTGCTTTTCTCTCGATGAAACACACACCCACACAACGAAATGCAAAATGCTTCAAATCAGAATTTTAAGCAACAAATTAGATATTTAGAGGCACACTCACCAAAACACCAACAGGACTTAAATGGAGACGTACTTGATTGCGTCATAGTTGTGGAGTTTTGCTGTTGTTGTTGTTGATGCTGCTGATGCTGATGCATGTGGTTCATATGGTGATGGTGTTGTTGCTGAAGTTGAGTTTGTTGCTGTTGCGAAATCGATGACGAAGTCGGCGACGGAATAGGCGAAGGCGTCGATGACATGGAATGTCTTAGTTGCTGCTGTTGGGTTATGGAAGAAGGCGATGATGGCGACGACGGCGATTGATGGAATTGCTGTTGTTGTTGTTGTTGTTGTTGATGTTGCTGCTGTTGTTGTTGTTGTTGTTGTTGTTGCTGCTGCTGGTGGTGATGTTGCATATGCTGCTGTTGCGTATACATGTCCATCGGGTGGCTCTGACTCAGCAGTAAGCCGCCGCCGCCGCCAGAAGAAGAATCCACCAGACCAGAGCCCAAGGCAAACGGTGATCTCATTTGATGTTGCATAGCTGAGTGCTGTTCGCTCATATCAATACTATCGCAAAATAGTTTGTGCCTAATGGAATTGTGGTGATGATTCGCCTCTTCCTTGTTGTGGTCGTCCTTCTCTTCCCTCTTGCCAGGTGATGTTGGTGGCGGTGATGCGATAGTTGTTGTCGGTGATGACGTTGTGCTATGACGATTGAAGTTAAAACTATTATTAATTTGGCTGCCGTATAAATTGTAAATGGACGATTGCGATGGTAAATTTTGTAGCGACGACGATACTATTGATGATAGTGGTGAAGGTATTGGTGGTGGTGGTGGTGGTGGTTGTGGATTATAATTATTAATGCGGTTGTAGCTATAATTAATTGATGATGTGACTGACGTTGGAGTAGGCGAGTTGCTATACGTATAGTTATTGTTATTAGTCTTACTTCTATCGTTTAAATTAAAACTGTTGAAGTTATTATCAAATTGATGAAATTTTGCAAATTTTGCGACAGCAACAGCAGCAGCAGCGGTGTTGTTTGTGGCGGGATTGGGGGTGGCGGTTGTGTTGGAACTGTGGTGGCTGTGTTTGTGGCTGTGAGTGTATGACTTTTGATAATGGCAGTTGTGTGCTGAAGAAGAAGAAGAGGAGGATGATGGTGGTGATGATACACAACTCACGGAATGCAATGAGCGATTCGGCGAGCTAGTCGAAGATAGCGATGATGGCGAGTACGATTCGTGTGATAATTGCTTTATAATGCTCGCATCACTACTACTGTTCCGGCGAATTGATATTCCTTGCTGATAATAATGACTTGTCGATAATGGTTGCAGGTACGTATCTGAACTCAAATTGACCAAGTTAAAATTGTAGTCCAAGTTATCAACGTCATCCCCATAAATTTCTGATGATGATGTCTTATCCCTTCGTTCTTCACAACAACTATTATTCTCGGTAGCGCCTCTGAATGATGACGGTGGTGATGATGGGTTTCGATATTCCGCAGTTGCAATGGATTCGATGTTATAGTGAAACTGATGTTGTTGTTGTTGTTTTAGTAACAAGTCGCTATAATTGTTGGAGTCATTTGTTTGTGTTTCATGGCAATCGAACATTTGCTTTTTTTTTTTTTTTGTATTTACTTTAATTCAGTCCTTCGCGTTGTAAGTATTTTTTTTTTTTTTTTTACAATTTACGTGACGAAATCACAGCGCGCATTTGTTTATATACCGGTTTTGAGACGACTATTGTTCTCGGTGACTATATTTTGTTTATTTTTCATTTATGTAAAACGAACGAACGAACGAAAAGAAAATAACTATGTGGGAATGTTTCTGCACAAAATTAATACAAAAATATATATTCGCTCACCAGATAGATTTGCGTGATTTTTGAGAAAATGTTACAAAAAAAAAAAAACGAAATAAACAGAAAAAACAACGAAACAAAAGGAAAAAAGCTCCTGCGATATGAAATAGAGTAAGAGTTTTGGTATTTGATTACTGATATATACTGAACTCTGCAAAAAACTGATTTAATTAAAATTTTTGTAAAGCAAAAAATGGTACGAGATAGATTTCACAAACAAATAACGAACGAAAACGGAAAACAACGAGAAATTTGTCTGAAAGATGTAGGTATTTGAATTTAAATTGAATCTGAGCCGAGAGGAGATCATGTGTGACACCGCTGCGTTTCGATATAGAAGTCAACCACTACTACCTACTCTGACATCGAAAATGATGTTAAATGATGGTCAGTATAACGTGGTGCGGTGGTCTATGGTCTCACTACAAATACGAAATTCAAATTTTGCAACACGCAACAGGGTTTTTTTTTTTTTTTTGAAGTTGGTTAACCGAATTTTTATTTCATTTTGCCGTTTTTTTTTTTTTTTTCTTTTTTTCTTTTTTCTGATTTGATAATTTTTGTGGGATGCAAAGAGGAGCCAAAAAAAGAAGGAGACTGAATGCTGGTTAGAAAGATGTGTGCAAATTGCACAACAGAAGGTGGTGGGTTATACTCGTATGCTGTTATGTGAGGCAGACTTTTTGAATAGTAAACTAGGTATTTAAATTAGTGTGCATTTGTTAAAAGGTCTGCAACATAATAAAGAGGCTATAACAGATGCTATTGAGGACGATATCGTAATGGTTTTGTTTTTGATATTTAATAAGAAAGTGGATTGCAAAAAAACGAATCGCAACTGCACGCAAAAAGCATTCAATTGCGAAAATGGACAACAAAAAACGAAACAGAAGCAAATCCATTCAAACTACAAGAAGGAGGAACAAAAAACATTTTGAATTTGTGTTTATTTCTTACAACACAAAAGGCACATTTCAAGGTTAAGATACGGTTGTTGTTTCTTTTCTTCTTCTTTTTTTTTTGTAAGTATATTCCCTCCCCCTCAGTCTTTGGATACTAAAAATGTTCGCCTCAAAGAGAATTGGAGATTTCAATCAAACAACATCATCTCAACATTCAACATCACACAAACTTTAATTGGTATGCAGATACTGTTGAAGTGTGGTTAGAGTGAGCATTGAAAAGATTGCCTCACACAACATGTACCTATGTGGATTTCCTTCTACGGTCGAACAAAGTTGTGGAGTAGTCAACCGTTGGCGTAGGCTCGAATAACGAATCGAATACGTATATACTCGTATATTTAACTAAGCGAGTTTGACATTGAACTAAATTTCCAACAGCAGCAGCTCAACATCGCTCTACTCTATTGAATGGTGTTTGATGTGCGATGTGTGAATTCGTATTGAACGGAAAGAAAGATAAAACACCGATATGTCAAAGCCAAATTTGATACTAGACGAACCGGTTCAAGAGCGGTACACTTGCTGTTTCTTAGCTGCGGCTGCTGGTGTGTGATATTGCGTAGCACGTAGGTACTCATTTGATCGTATAAACAGAAAAAAAAAACTATGACAAAACGCGGTTACATTCCAAGGTGAAGTAGATCATACCCGTATCTATCATCAAATGTCAGTATTGCAGATACTTTTCCCACATTCCGCACTGTGCACGAAATTTTTATTACACACTATCGGAAACTAAAGTATTCTAATGGAAAAAAAAATGCGCGCTTGTTTACTCTCAGGATGATATACGAGTACATCTACATATAGCAGATGTACCGCAAGAAAACGCACAAAAAAAAAATTCAAAACGACTGCTAAAGATACGCAGATACTACTTGTTGAGCCAACCTAATGAGCGATGTGTCTTCCGTCTTATAAATAAATTCTTTTCAAATAGCTAGATGATTCTTTTCTTCTTTTTTTTTTGGTTAGCATGCGTCGTTTTCCGCTCGAATACCAAGTCTTGAAAATATTATGAAATTTTTTGTGATAAGCAACGTACACATATTTGATCTCTTGGATGTTGTTCGAGTGTTGGGTGAAGTGTAATCGTATCTTACAAAAAACCAAAAACTTATACTATATTTTCCTTTAACGATTGGAAAAAAAATAAAAATCCGAAATATGCGTTACACGATCGTTCAAAAAGCTCACGTTACTCGAACGATGGAGATTGTTTTTCAGAACACGGCACACACGAGGATGTTAATGTTAGAACCGACGTCGACTAAAAATCATCGACATGGAAGATGCGCGACACGTTTATAGCGTATATAGATATTAGTTTGGAATGAAAAAAATATACATTACGTTGGTATTCCATTGAAATTCGTGTCGGAAGGAGGAGGTGAAAAAAAAGCTATCTAACTCTGTTGAGCGCCGCTTGATGAGAGCGAGAATTGCCGCGCCGCCATTCACGCATACAGTGCCGCGAGGCGCGAATATAAAGTAAAGATAATGAAACAACAAAAAAAAAAAAAAACGATGTCGAAGCAAAGAGAAGCAAATAATAAAATGAATGAAAGAAGGAAAAAAACTGCGCTAAACACGCGCACAAAGCTTAAAATGAAATTAGCCAAATGTGGTTTAACCACAATCACACTCCTCGACGAGAATAAAGCACACACTTGATTTTTGTTTTTCTTAGCTTTTTTTGCAAAGTTGCTTCTTCTACAAAAAAAAAAGAAGAGTGCCAGCTATATAGTGTGACACGTCTGCTCCTCCCGCTGGACTTGTTCGTGAATGTTGTTTTTGTTTTTCTTCTTTTTTCCTGTTGCTATATATGCTGCGCTGCTGTAGTGTCTCTCTTTCACCGAAATTGATTTGAAAAATTTGTTTTAGGACAGGTAATCTATACCAAAGGAAGCAGAAAAGTGATGGTATTTCCATTTCCACCTGTGTAAGCCCGCTCGAATGTTGAATTAGATAATAAATTCAGCTTAGTTAATTAACAGAGAGAGAAAAAAAACTGTGGGCCTTTATTTTCTTCACTTTTCGTCATTTTGTCATTCTGTTTGCAGCTTTTATCTATACAATCATCGCAGGTTGCGGTTGAAAGTAAAATTTTTATTGTTTTGTCATTTTAAATTTTGTGTGTGTTTTTTTTTTTTTTTAGCTGGAGACTGAACGACCGAACTACGTAGTATATTGCAATACATTGTGCAAGATTGTTAACAATCAAAACGAGAGGTTTTTCGAGTCGTAGATAATATTATTATATGTAAACGAGCTTTGATAATGGCGACATTGACATTATATTCGATTGTGACGACATCGTAATGTGTTTCTCTGTCTGATTATAATGCGAATGGTTGTTTGAAATGAGGATGCAATTTTCAAGATGAAGGTTTATACTGCGTTATAGCATGACATCTACATCTATAAGCATGAGGTATACATTTAAACAACAGCTACAACAAAGTATGCCTACGGTAGTAAAAAGTAGCAACATTAGATTATAAATGTGTCATGTACAAGGGCGCGGGTAATTGCAATTTGGTCTGGCAATTAGTTTGCCTAGTCATGTAAAGTGTGAACTTAAACGAGCTATTACTATTATGAGTTTGTAAGGCTTTTGAAAAATAAAAGCAGCTTCAGATATTATTAGACATTGGACTATGCATATAACATCCCTGAACATTGCACGGATTTAATTTAAGTTTGAGTTGCTGATAAGTGGGTCTTCAATGTTAGCAAGTGGTTTGAGATTGATAAGTATAAGTAGATGTGTCAGGAATTTAGTGCGCATTTCATGTTTTCAAAAGGTCCAACCAACCTGAGCTGTGATTAATTTGATCCTTTTTCTAATTGCATTACATGTCAAAATGCTGTGGTACCAAAAAGCTTTTTTTTTAATGAATTTGCAATAGCAATAGCAATAAACTCTTATCGGAGTAAGGTGTGCTCTTAAAAAGATTTCCAATTGACGCAAATGACATGCAAACTTTCAATATTGATATAATATATATATTTTTTATTTCAATTAAGCATCAGCATTTTACCATGCGAAGCTAAAGGGAATCTTTGGTGTTCTTGTGCTCATCGCTCATTTCCCTAAAAAAGGAAAACTATGTTTTCTCTCCAAGAAAAATACATACGTAGAATCGACTGTCAGAATTGGACGACACTATGCCAAGCGACTCAGTTGTTAGTCTGATGGACTACTGAGCAGCGTTGCCGTTTATTATAGCATCAGGACCCTTGGCCCCCACAAAAATGATCAAAATGGCCTCTTTTTCAGTTTAAGTAAGATATTATTCTTTATTGGACGAAAAAGAACGCAAACATATAAAAAAAAGTGTTCCGTTTGTTAAACTAAATGTCTTTGTTGCTCTGTTTTCCTTTTCTTTTATATTTTTTTGCTATATACGTATTTTATGTGGAGGTCCCCTTTTTTCTTCTCTGGTCCCTTTTTAGTTACACTGCTACTGAGTTCAAAAACGAGTCAAGTAGGTTTCCAAACAGCGAGGGAGGAACAAAATTTAAGAAAACTAGATTTTATAGTACCGGTGGATTGTTTAATGTAAAACTTTAAACTCAGTTTTAACAAATATTTATCAATTTTAAGTTTGCAATATTTTCTTCTTGTGTTTCGCACTTTAACTTTTTAACGATAAAATCTGCTTCTCCTCTTTCTCGTTTGTCACTGAAGTTTTCATAAACTGCTCTACTGTTATTTGTGTTCATTTTCAAATTAACAGCTTGAAGCAAAAAAAAAAAAAAAAAACATAAATCTAGTCTTCCACACTGACAGTTTATGACTGTTTTTTCTCGTTCAATCACTAAATACTTGACGAAAATGTACTTAACGAAATCTGAAATAAAAACGAGTAGTGAATATTGATGTTCCTTATTACAATAGAAGTGAAATAACAAAGATGAAGCACAACCCTCTAAGCTTTCATTGCAAAAGTAGCGAATATGGTTGCGTATACGCCCTAGTGAACGCACTAAAAAACGTTGCTGTTATTGATATGTGCGTTATTTTATTTGGTGCAGGGAAATAACTTCACATGGGAAATAACTTCACCTTGAGTGGGAAATAATTTCACTTTTTTTATGTAAAGTTATTTCCCACTTGAAGTGGGCACTAACATCATCAGTCATCACCAATTTTGAGAAATTATTTCCCACCTACAATTTGAGAATTTGTTGATTCTAACTGGAAAACAAAATCAAATGTTTTATAAGTAGTATAGCTAATTTAATTAACTTTGCATGCACCCAAACTCGCAACTTCTTCCACCCCTAAACAGAGACTCCAAGCCGGGAGGTTGCATTTTCTACTGTTTATGAATCGTAGGCTGTAAGCCGCATATCGTCGCATGCTAAGAGAAATTATTTCCCACATAAAAGTGAAGTTTTTGCTCACCTTCATTGGGAAATAACTTCACATAAAATAAGTGAATCTATTTCCCACTCGAGATGAGTGGGATGTGATGTTATTACCCGTGAAGTTATTTCCCTGCACCGTTTTATTAATTAATTTTGTATTTAGAAGATCACGGATTATATTCATTTCCAATAGGTACTGTAATTGAAGAGTCACACATATTTTAAATGAGTGTCAGCTACAATCCATATTGCACAACCATACTAAATTTCATGGGTACATGCCGTAACACGTGTTCATTCAATAGCTGTCATCATTTTACAAAACCATTACTCAGTGTACAATCGGATGCACTTGACAATCAGCCGCTTTTCCATATCGCATTATTGCTTTTGCCATGAGTTGTATTTCTCAGAAAATTTCTTAGTATTTTTGCAAGCAGTCGTTATTTTAAATAAAAACAAAAATTTCATCTGGTAGGTAGGTGATTTTCCTTCACACAACCATAATTGCGGTACGTACTATCAGTGATGAATCGGAAATCCCATACTCATACTTTGGATGTAAAGTGAACCGTACACTTGCTCTCGTTATGAGCTCCAATTTACAAAAAATTACGTTCATGCGGGATGGCGTGCCATGACAATTGATCTTTTGCGCACCAAACTCCCAAATCATCTGAAAACTTGTATTTGGCCCACCCTGTATAAAGTGAAGCGAAACAAATTACATGACAGATCCAGTGTTCAAAATATTTGTGGTCATGACATGCGAATGCTGTTCTTGATATTGTACTAAATGAAATGTCAAATCCTGTTTATTCTCTTCGGAAGAATTAGAAAATTATGCAAAAGCAAGGGATATGCTTGTTTGGCTTCTCTTTCTGACATGTATGACCATATTTATGCTACTTGGAATTCGTTAAATTTTATAAATTAAACAAAAATGTTATGTGTACTCTACCTTAACCCTATATTCGATTGTCCATTTTAAAAGTGACATGTCAAAAATGTTAAATGAGTAAAAATAACGCAATATCACTATCTCTTTTTAATACAGACGTCAAAGAGATTCAACCCACTTAAGCCAGGGTACGCACACTCTGCAATTGTGTTTAAAAGCGTCAAGTTCTTCATATTAAATTAGGTAACTAAAATAGAGCTGTGACAAAAGAAATCTCTCACTAAGCGCCTTTTTTAAATTAGTTTGTCAAAAAAATATTCGCCACGAATTCGAATCAATTTAAAAGGTATTCGATTATTTATTCGAGGTTTCTATTTTTCTTTTTAAAAGCATTTTATTTTATTTCATTTCTTCTTGTCAAACTCCATTCGGCAAATGCATTAAATTCAGGTTTTGACAAGATTAATAAATAGGTTGTTTTGATCTTAAATTCACCCCAACTGACACATCAGTAAAAGTGGAAATGGGGATTGATATTACCTCTTAAGCGGTAATTTCAGTTCGTTCATCAGTGGTCGCTATGAAACTGACGTGCTTTCTGCACTTGCGAAGAAGTAAAATTATTGTTGCTTTCCGAGTTATATTATAGGTTCAATTTGTTTTAATTTGCAAAATATGTTCAAAAATATTTGCAGAATTTATTTTTGTTTATCTGTCAGCTATTTCGTTACATTAAATGGAGGTAGGAGATTTTTTCTAGTACTAGTGCACTCTTTAAATATGTACGCATTTATACAAGCTGTCATTTCAATGGCCACTTGTTTGAAAAGGCTTTGCGCACTCAATCAAAACCCGCGTTCCACTGTCCACTTCCACGCTAGATGAGCAGCGGCATGTAAAACTCATTTGACATTTCACAAAAAGTACTAGACGTCTAGCGCAAATGGTGAAATGTACATTTTTTTTATATGGAGTTTGACATGGCCGCTATTTATCTAGCGGGCAGAGGAACGCGGCCTATGACTGATGAGACACTTCGGTCCCAGATTTTGACAGAATCAAATCTGAGAAAGTTGGCAGCATCGGATATTGAAGTTCAGCTATAGAGCTGCATTTTTCTTTTATTATTAAGCTGATGTGAAAAATGTTGAACAAATCCGTTATATCCGTTTGTATTTGTACTAAACTTATGTCAAATCTATTGTGACCGCGGTTTAACCAGCTGACATACTTTCCCGAAATTTACTTTGCATCTGACAAATTTAAGATCAACTGCTTTATTGATTTAATCCTGTTCAACTATCAGAAACACTATGCGTCATTAATGCTGACAATTCTCGCACAAATGCCAACAGTTTTAAGCCAAGTCAATAAAACCCCTTTAAAAATTATACATTTCCAACAGAGTAGACACACAAATTGTTTACCATATATAAATCCATTCGTAAAAACATGTCCTAAGCGAAAAACAAATGCTCAACTCGAAGAAAAAAAAAATCGAAACTACATAAATCTAGGTCATGCCGAATGAAGGATTGCTACATAATTCTAAATTTAAGTAGATGACAGTGGAGTACTTTCATGTGATCCAGATGCATGCGAAAGAAGCTTTTTTGCGCAAGCATCTCTTAAAATGTCTTTTTGCCTCGAAATGGAATACTAAATGCACTTTTGCAGGATACGACTTTAGATGCCAAATAATCCAAATCAGCTACATTCGTAGACAGATTAAGTCCTTTTTTTTTTATTTGCCTGTACCTGTGTATTTGTGTGTGTGTTTGTGTTTGTGTACTCTATTAGAATTGCTGATTAAAGTGGCGGGAAACCCCATTATGTGTATACATATATGAAAATCCTTGGGATCTGGGCGGCCAGGAGTTTTATTTACACCACCCGAATATACCATGCTTATTATATAATTGCATCCGAAAATGGTGAATTACATTTTGCTTACATTGTTCCACACCGAGTCGCGTGGCATGTACTCGGCCTGTATACAGTTGCACATGGTTCGTTTTTTTATTTTTTTTATTTGCGTTTCCATGGACTTTTGGTCAAGTGCTCCTTGGGAAGCAAACTGAAGCACTTACGGCATCATAGTTGTGCCAGCCAACCTGTGCGCAGGACACAACAATAAAAATCACAATAAAGCAGAATTTAACTAGGTCAGCAAGACGACAGCAGTACCACCAGCAGCAGCAGCAGTAGCAATAGCTGCAAGAAACGCAAACATCCCCTAGTACTTTTTTTTTTTTTTTGTCTTCTTTTTTTATATGCCTGCATGACAACATAGCTTTTCAGAGTGTATAGCTATGGGGCTATCGGACTATTGGCTGAATGTGGTATTTTGGGGTTAAAATCAATTTGAAAACTTTATTGCAATCTAGGAAAAAATAAAAAAAAATTACGTAATAACCTGGTGGTATATAATTTTAAACAAAATTTGATGGGCGCCAACAGCAGCAGGTTACAAACCTGCCCAACAAACATTAGCACATGATGCAACTTCTCATATATCTCGACGAGTATTCAAAAATGAAACAAAAGATACACTCTCCGTCTGGCTGTATATATAGACTCAGCTGCTGCTGCGCTAATCAAATGACATCATCGAATGCCAAGGGGAAAGTGCCACACTGATGCCGGACGACACGGCCGAAGTAACGAGAAGAATGATGCATCTTCTATCTATTATTATAATTCGGCGTTGGCTTTATACTCATACTAACGATAATCAATATACTGGCGGTTTGCCGCACACCAAGTTTCGTAACCATCTACAAAACGGGTATCATCCTCCAATTAGACAAATCACATGTGTACGACTGAACGTATATTGCTTATTTTGAAATTTTCAAATAAATAAGCGACCGGGCTGGTGGTGGTACGGGTGCGGGTATGGATGATGATTCCAGTTTGAAACCTATATTTCTGATCGTTGTTGTATTACAGAAATATATATAGATGTCATTAAAAAAAAAAAAATCCACCAGCACCAGATAACCTATAACGACGAGTTGTCGTGTCGTGTGTACACGTAACGTCTCAATGTGGATAGATATAGATAGTAGCTACTAGAGGCGCCCTCTACACACAGAGCGTTAGAGCAGTGTAGTTATAGTTAAAGCCCAGCCAGTTCACCTTGGACTCGTGTTAGCTATGGCTTTTGATGGACAAACACGAAATTGAATCGGCTTTGGCGGCGTACACAGATACAATCGTACATTAGACTCTATCGGCGATAGAAACTTTGTTAGGTTGTAAGTTTACCTACAGTAGGCATAAATATGCACCAATGCGCTAATTTTCCTACAACTACACGCACGCGTATGGATTGGATTTTGTTATTGGCGTGGTGTAGTCGTATACTTTGTTGTAACTCACCGATCGCACCGTGGAGAAAAACGAATTAAGCTTGAACACATTCATTTCTTAGAGTCGACAATCGCTTGTTCTTGAATTGTTGTTCAGTTTCGTGCGGTGGGGACTGGATAGGGTATACCTTTCGAACTTGAGCTGAAGGCAGTCGGGTATGGAGATTTGTTTTTTTCTTCTTCTTCTTCTTGATGGGTTTCTAATCACATTCAAAAAGAGAGACTGACTGATGTCTAGGGTTATTTAATTAATACCCTAATGCATTTTAGTGGGAAAATGAATTCATCAATCAGCTTGTTTCTTCGGTCAATTTTATGGTTGCTTTTAGTCCTTAAATCGCTTGGGACTGTATACGTTTAAAAGAAATCTCTCACCAAGATGTCGCTAAATGCGGGATGTGACATAGAGGGATTCGCAATCAAATATAACTGTTACTTTTTATGTTTTATGTTTGTTTCCGCAAGAAAAGTCTTTTATGTTTCGAATGATTTTACATAGCAAAGCGACCACTTATTTGCCACGACACAGTGGCATACTTACGAAAAGAGTGGACTTCTTTTGGGGTAAACTTCGGATGTGTGCATACACTTGATGTATGTGCAAGAAACTTTGTGAGGGGTGGTAAATCGAATTGGGCTGTTCTTATTGCATTTTTAATGGACGATTGATCGATGAGATAGTGGAAACTTCTTTAACTTATCCCCTTTCAATTTGTATCGCCCAATGTTAAGGAGTGAACGTAAAACTACTTCCACAGTTCTTAAGCATATGATTATCGGTTGAAAGGGAACAACTTTTAGGGTTTGGATATCGTCATTCATGACAGGGGTGCGGCATATTCATCGTTATCGGGTTATAATAATATTTATTGTCCGTTTTATTCATATCGAACTATTCTTGGACTACATTCGGCAAATGAGTGCCAGTTTTGATGAATGGAAATTTTGATAGTGTAACAAGAATTTAATCGCGTAGTAATTATAGTTTTAAAGAAAAGAAATTTCATACCAAAATTGTTGTTAATATTGTTTCTGAAGTTTTGCGAAACAACCTATTTACCATCAAGGTTGGCCACATCTTTGCAACTGTCTTAGAATTTTTGGGAAAGTACCTATCTACCTAATAGAACGAGGCTTTTCAGAAGACAAGCATCGAGGAGATCTCTAAAGCCGATTACGAGTGCTTAGGTAAAGTGTGTGCTTTAAGCCGATAAAATGGCGCCCAACGTGAGTCTAGAATATAGAATATATATATTTTAAGGTTATTATTAGGTAGTACGTTTTGTGGTGTACTAAAATACGAGTTGGGCGTGCAATTTATAAACATTTTAAATTTATTATTTCAGTTGGAAAATTAAATCTTTGTCCCAATGTTGATTTCTTTGTCCCATTATTTCGGTATAATTGCCCGAAGTTATGTTTCAAGGTGGCAACCGTGTACTATCTCTCAAAAGGTGCCAATGCAATTGGAAATTCAACTTATTACCAAAAAAGTAATTATTCTCAACGTCTAACTTTCTGGAAAGTGAGAACTTATCACTGTCCAGCAAGTTGAGTTAAAATTAAGAAACACGCCTTGTATTCATGTTCACGACTTTTTGTGAAATATCCCTTTCAGGGAAATTTCTCAATCTAACGCAAAACTACCCGCCGCATTGAGAAAAAAAAATAAAAAAAAAATTAAGAAACACGCCTTGTATTCATGTTCACGACATTTAAAATTTTAAACAAGTCCCACTGAACAACTATCTAGTTAAATAACCAATAATCAAATCTTCACCAAACGTGTTCCCTCCAGACATAAACAAAGTAACTTGCCTCGAGACTTTTCAAGAACAAATACCAAAACAGTGACTTAAACATGACCTTCACAGCAATAAATCATTCTATAGCATGTAACCATCTTTAAATACTGTGCTCATCATATTATCATTTCCATAATGCACTTCGTTAACAAAGGTCGCAACCATAACTATATCCAACCCATCATTTTACAAAAGAGAAATAGAAACCTGTATCTAAAATAAAGAAAACTTTGCGCGCAATTAGCTGCATTCCGTATAAAGGTTAAATTTAAATTAGGTACAAATTTAAGCAAATATGTAACCGATTGTGTTTTTCTCCTTTGATATTATAATTAATTTGTCTTTGTAACCGGTTTAGAACCAAGGACAACAGACAAGTTAGAGATGCTAATTAACTAAGAAGAAAAAAAACCGGAAGATTAGAAGATAGATTTCATTGTGTTCAATGTTCAATTTCGAATTAACATTTTTTTCGTTAGATTTTTGTAGAATTCCATTCAATGAATGCTGCAAAATTAAATGTAATTTTTATTTATCTCTCGTTAGATAAAAATTGACACAGATTGGTTTCATAAGCGGATGCATCAATTGTGTGTTGTGGGGGGCTTGTATACGTATACTCGTAGTATCATATACTGCAGTTTAAATTAGCTCAGTACACACAAATCAGTGATGTAAATCGACTTTTTCAATTGCACTTAAAATAAATAGTACCAAACGTACAAAATAGTACGTATTTTTTTTTTTTAGTGACATAAAATAAATATACATTCAAGCAAAAAAACATGATATTTTAAAGAAACTAACGGCCATATTATTCACTCCGATTGTTAATTAGGTTTAAGTTAATTTTACACCTCACCATTTTATCCGCATTTTTTAAATCCAATCATGTTGTTTAAAAATGAATTCTATATTTAAAATAATCTCTCAAAAACATGCATTTAATCAGCTGGATAAGGATGCATTTAAAAGCGGAGTTTTATTCGATTCTAGCCCGATTTAAATCTACGTAAAGCCAAATTTCACATAAAATTATGTCATTATTATTTTATTTGTTTGTCACTTAGAAATCGATTTGATTTCCTGTGTGCTGAGGTTCATTTCGTTATGAGTTAGCCCACAAAATGCCTCTTTTTTTAGCCGGAAATATTTCCGAAAATCCACTAAATCCATCAAAATGTCATCGTCTTCAAATTATATCCAATATTTTAAGCTCACCGCTTCATTTTATATTCTTTTTCAATTTTACTTATTTCCTATCTACTGCGTACGAAGAAATGTCAATATTATGAAATTTAGTTTTTACCCGAGTTAAAATAATTTAACTGGTCTCTGGGGTGCAGTTTAAATTTAATCGTATTGAATGCCGACGTGTTCAAAAACTCAGTTTATGTTCATGTTTAATGACTGAATATTTTGGACTTCAGTTTAATTGGGTTTAATTTTTGAAGTGAATAATATGGCCGTAAGTCAAAAAACTTCATACATGTTCGATTTATTTTCAAATATTAGAAATATAATTCAAAATAGAGAAGTGGTACTTGCGTACTCGGGAAAGTCAAATAATTCTGAAATCATTATGATAGTAAGCCTTTTTTTTAAAGTGACACAAATCTCTAGTAGAGTGGAGACTTATAAAGCTAAATTTGATTGTTCTATTAAACAATTGGCCGCGTTCCACTGCCCGCTAGATGACTAGCGGCATGTCAAACTCCATATAAAAACAAATTGACATTTCACCTTTTGCGCTAGACGTCTAGTATTTTTTGTGAAGTATCCCTTTCAGGGAAATTTCTCAATTTAGCGCAAAACTACCCGCTGCATTGGGAAATAAATAACGACCTGTCAAAGGAACGTTCAAACGTTTTCAAAATGAAAATAAATACGAAGCCAAGCAAGTGTAATTGTGATAAAATTGGTAATAATGTGAATAAAATAGCAAGTCAGATATTATTTTTATAATATTTGAATCATATCTTTAATTGTAGTGGGGACTTTGCCGCTGCCGCTATTGTTCTAGCGCGAGCGTTCCTTCATTTATTTTGTACTAGACATCTAGCGGGCAGTGGAACCCGGCCATTATGTTCATATTCACACTGGCAAAGAAAGAAATATTATTTGCAAGAACTAGGAAAGACGAAAAACGAACGCGAACCGCTCATTAACGAGCCCCAAAATTGGAGGACAAAAACTGCGTTCATTATTTTAAACTCCTTACAAAAAGAAACTTCCTATTTACTACTTTGGTATTTAATTGCTGTAGGTAATTGTTATTGTTCGATTAAATACAATGGCCGAAAATGCTTTCGTGACGTTCGAAATCTTTTACCACCTATTGATGGTAATTTTCTCATTAGTTGCCCTAAAAGAAATTCTATGGCAACATGTTGGGGTAGTAGAAACGTTAATGCCAATTGTCTCATGCAGCACGTTTGCAATTCATTTGCAATTTCAACGCCGCAGAACTCAAGCTTAAGTTATATTTTGATCGATTTGCATTGGTCGGTTAAATTATTCTGACAGTTAAGTGAATCTGCAAAGCTCAAATAAAACACTAAGACAAAATTACTTGAAGTAATAGCGGTTGTCGCACAAACTATAAAGTCACTTTGCGATGACAACTACTTTGCAGTTGAAGTTTATTATTTAAGTACGTGGTTAAGTCATATTAAAGCACATGTTACACGTTCAATACTTAAGAACAAATTATGCATACTACGAAATATATTACGACAGTCAGAGTAATCAGCATACGAGTATAGAAATCCACGTATATTAGACAAATAAAGCCAATGATAAACGACGGAACAGTATAATAGACTTTTCATAGAATGTGTTTAACTTTGTTTTCCGTTGACAGCTAATACCAAAATAGGTTTTAAAAGTGTTGCTGCATAGATTATTTTTATAACTTTTCAGACATGTGCCCTTGAGTATTTCCAGGAGGACTTTGGCTAATTGTATACAAACGTATTTAATTATGCAGTGGTAAAAAAGTGTCTGGTTATAAATGGAGTTGCATTAGCGACTTGACAACTTCAAACTTTCAGTGTGTACGCACTCTTAGACCTTTTACCGAACTGTCAATTTCAAAATATTCAGTAAAATCAACATTTTCATAATTTTGAACAATGATAAACGAAGAAACAACGTTTACAAATAATTAAAATTTACTACCAAAATTAAGAATCGCCAATTTTCAATCTTCAGCGATGAAGCGCATTTTTGGTCAGACGGCTTCGTCAATAAGCAAAATATGCGTTACTAGACAGGGAGAACCCTCATTTGCTTTATGAAACAGCACTTTATCCGCAAAAATTTACTGTTTGGTGCGGTTTTCATGCCGGTGGCGTTATCGGGCCGTTCTTTTTTTCGTCAATGAAAATGACCGTCACGTTACGGTAAATGGCATTCGCTACGGAGACTTGTTGGAACGATATTTTTTTGAGTAATGACATGATTTGGACATCATTGATATGTGGTTCCAACAAGACAGTTCCACAAGCCACACAGCGGGTACAACAATCGAGTTATTGAAGTCTCAGTTCGATGAATGTGTTATATCGAGAAACGGACCCGTCCATTGGCCGCCGAGATCGTTTGATTTTAGACTTTTTTGATGTGGCTATATTAAATCATTGGTCTATGCCAACAAGCCGGCGAGATTAGAGGAGCTCAGAGAAAATACTGAACGAGAAATAGCGGGCGTTGCTGTCGAAATGTGCACCCGAGTCATCGAAAATTGGGTTCAGCGTATCGACTGCTGCATAGATTCCCGTGGTGGACATATGAACGAAGTCGAATTTCATTCATAAATGTTTTGATAGTAATTCAAGTCAATACAATTTTTTTTTTTTTTTTTAGATATCTCGAGTAGTTTGCATTTTATTTAAAAAAATAAATTGTCAAGTCCTTGATGAAAGACCCTTTATGGAGTAGGTACACTGCCATGTGAAGTATAATTTCCACCAATTTTGCTTAAATTTTAAGCGATCAAATTGATAATTACTCGTATATATATCGTTGTATAAAATGTCTTAACTTTAGCTGTCAAAATATTACCAAAGTCTGGAAGTTGTTTATACATTTTGTCAACTTGCTTCCATTTTCGACTTGAAACTAGTTTTACATTTTCTTTCTCTTTTTTATCTGAGGCACATTTTTTCACTCTAGTACAATTTTTTTATGGTGGGCAGAAAATCTTTTTCTTTTTTAACTAGATTAGTTTTTGCAAATCTAGATTCCAGCTTGAGATTTTCACTCACTGGATCGGTGGGGTGATAAATGTCCATGGACGTTATTTCCGTCCCAAACGGACATTATGTCCATGGACATTGTGTCACCCCAACCACTGGATCTAGTACCAAAATATATAAATATTTGTCTTCAGTTAGAAATTTTATGTGCCGGATTTTTGTGTTGTTTAAGAAATAAAATAAAATTGTAACTCAAGGTACATTTTTATAATCAAATTGCTGACATGCGCTTATCATCAGTGCAATAAAAAAGAGGGAATTGTAATAACCGTATTCTTGATATATTATGAAATAACAATAATTTATTCGTTCTGTGCTAGTTTCGGTAGAATAGATACAATCGGATTGTGGTAGCTGAACTAAGATATATACATTCAAGACTGTAATCTATCTAGATAACGCTGGAAGACAGCATCGATGGTTGTTCCATATCGTGTTGTTGAAATTTTCCGGTTGGAGTTCATTTGAAGATTAAATTTATCTTGCATAAAATCAATAAATGGTTGAGCTTCTGGAGTTGCAAAATTGATATTGAAGTCTCCGCTTATGATCATTGGTAAAAGATGATAATCTCCCTGCAGAATTCTTAAAATTTCTTCTGAGTACGGTGCAAGGACGAAATGGAGAAATTTTATTTCACATCAACAAAAAGCTGAAATTAATATGCCCCAGCTCATAAATGTATGCAATGATAAAAACATATGCAATGATAAAATGAATGCAATGATAAAACAGAGTGACGCATTTCCGTCCCCGCAAGTTAAATGTGTGGAATTACTCCACCAGATTCCAATAACGCGCGCTTAGATGTTTACACATCAAAAATTACCCATTACCGCAGATGGTAAAACTACATAAAGTGTTGCCCCTCCAAGTTCAAAATGTCATATCCAATATACAGAAAAATATTTGATTCAAAACAAAAAATACTTATTCGAAGAATTGCGGAGTTGGAAAATGTTCAGCTCAATTATGAACTCTGAAAGATAGAATTCTGACCAATTATAAGTACAGTCACCTTCGATGAAGATACGGCTAATAATTAATAAACTGGGTACTCATCTTGTGTGATTAGTTTCGACATTTACCCTTTTTTTTTCAAAAAATAATTGGCAGTAATGTTAGGCAAGCATTATTAAGCTGGCCTACACACATCAAATGCAAAACTTTATTTCTTAACAAATTGCCAAACACCAATAAACGTTTTTTTTCTCACTAGTCCTTATAACGCAGTTGTCCTAAAAGCCCCTACGAACACAGAATGTTCGACTGACAATAAATCCGCCTAAAACAATTCATTCACTTTCTACCTCTGAGCAAAGTTTTTTGTTATTATTTTTACAAGTAAATGAAAATATACAAGCTGGTTTTATGCAACGCAAAATTAAAGATGTTAAATGTAATTCATAGAATTTTATCAGGATAGAGTGCTCATGACAACAGGGTGTTTAATGTTAAAAGCGTCATTTGGTATTATACTACGCAATGTCCCTATTTCATTTTTTGTTATTTGAAATTAATGTTATACACATGTAGTTTCAGTTACTTCAAATCATAAGAATGTTGCAATGATTATTGACACCAAAGTTGTTGTAACAAAAAAAAAAAAAAACAATTACAGACAAATGGTAACAATTTTCTTTGAGAAAAAAAAGATGGCATCACATGACATTATTCCCTTAAAAAAAAATTGGTATGCTTATTGAATATCTAAAACATTCCCATGTGAAACAAAAAGGGCGACCGTTTTTATTCTAAATAATACTCAAAATGAAAAACTGTCTGAATTTCGGAAAAAAAAAGTTAAACACAAAATCTCTGTTATATGCATGTGATAAATTAAATATAAAATAAATTGAAATCAAACGATCACAATAATAATAATGATGGGACTTACCAGAACTAAAATGTGAGCGTTTGGTTTGTTCATTTTCCGGATCGGAATCAAGTGGTCTTTTTCTAGAATCGCCGATTTCAGGGCTTGGGCATGTCTCCATTGGTGCATCGTCAGCCATCTTAGCTTCGTACATATACTTATTTTTATTTTCAAGTATTTATAATATTTCTAATCTGGCTTTGAAGAGTAGAACAATAGGAGAATAGATTTTTTTTTTTGTTTTGTTTCTGTTTTTGTTTTGGTATTGATTTGTACAAATTTTTAAATTTTCGTATTTATATTTTTTTAACGGGAAGTACTGTTTTGTATCTTGTGATTTCGTCGCAAATAAGCAATGCAACACTCGTTATATGATGTTTTCTTATCTAGTTTTATTTTTTAGTCCTTATTGTGGGTGCGATTAATGTGCGAGAACGATATGGAAAAAGAAAAAAATATGAATACATGAGTTAATAAAATCGTTTGACATAAATAGATTGATGTATAGGCAGTTAAATAAAATAGATGAGTGGTTGTAGTTTATATATATATACTATATGTAGAAGAGAATAAAATTTTGAACAAGGTATAAACGAATGACGATGATTATTATTAGTTTATTTACGATTTATTAAACGCCGAATTTAAGTCATAATGACAGGCCCACGAGTGTATCTGTATATGTCTTGCGGTGAGGTATAAACATGAATGGTTTGAAGAAGCTCATCCAATTACCAATTAGCTCAAAAATCATACCCAACTTATGCAATATTACCTAAAATGGTTCTGGAAATTAGACAAAATTAATATTTTGCCAAAATTACATGCCTATGTCTAGCTGGTACCAATTTGGCACCCTACCTACCAGTGCAAAGCAATGCGTCAATCATTCACGGCCCTAATAATTCCAAAAATTAGTTTCATACTTATATAGCATTACCAATCACCTTATGCCGTATTTTACCCTCTTACGAAGTAAAATAATGTTTTTACAAACATGTCTCTGCTATTGTGCTGTCAACAAGCAGTAAACATGTTTAATAATGCATACGCATTGTGCTCAGAAGATGATTTATAACGAAATTTTGTTAAAACAACGATTGCGATTATAAGGCAAAATAATAAAGTAATTGAATTCCATCAAAATAACCGTCTCAACCCGTAAGGGATTACGACTACCCTTAAGAATCAACTGCGTATGCGAAAGGAATGCCGATTCTTGTTACATCAGTCAATTGGTGTCGTGGACTTTGTGAATATTCCTCATATGTCCTATGGCCCACACGACGGATGGTGTCGTGGACTTTGTGAATATTCCTCATATGTCCTATGGCCCACACGACGGAAAATATTTTAAAAAATCTTGGTATTTACTCAGCAAACTTATTATCAGCTACATGTTTCTCAGAGAAATTGGAAATACGCCTCGCGTTGGGCGCCATTTTCTCTATTCAATCAAACTACTCGCCACCCCGCAGTGCCACTTTGTGACTTTGTGAATATTCCTCATATGTCCTATGGCCCAGACGACGGAAAATATTTAAAAAATCTTGGTATTTACTCAGCAAACTTATTATCAGCTACATATTTGTCAGAGCAATTGGAAATACGCCTCGCGTTGGGCGCCATTTTCTCTATTCAATCAAACTACTCGCCACCCCACAATGCAAACTATGCATAGATATAGCGCCTTGTTCGCACCCACTAAGAATAGAAAAACTGTGAAGACAGCAATGCACGTGTTAGGAACAATCGAAAACTCACCTCATCAAAAATACGATTTTGTTTTGTAGTCCAAAATTAGCTCGCAACGTTCAAATTTGTGCTAAATTTTAAATATTCTAGTATAATTGATTCCCTACCCATTGCAAAAATATATTCCACCAACCTTGAACTGCTGCTACGGATAAATATAAAAATAATATATTTAAGACAAATGAAAGCTTATGACAAAGAGATAGTCCGACACCTGTGAATTTGTGTGAAAGTATTTCTATTTTTAAAATAAGTAGAGTGAAAAGAATTTATATAGTGAGAAGCGTTAAATCATATGACACCTTGCCAAATAATCTATTGCACAGGGTTTCAATTAATTAATTTTTATTTTTTTTTACACTCATTGATATATAGAGATGTGTAGATATGCGAAAAAAAAAAACATTGCTGGATCGATAATTTTGCAGATACTTTAGAGGCGCACTCCTTGTGATGGCACATTCTCAGTTTACGTAATAATAGACCATAAAAGGATAGTTGGCTCACAAGAGGCCATGTGAAGCAAGATTATTATAAAAAAAAAAAAAAAAAAACGATAAAAAATGGGAAAGAAATAATAAACTCTAAGGTGGTGTTGTAGGTATTTTTTCTTTTAAATATTTTCACCTAGCTCTGGTGCCAAGAATCATCGACGGTGATGATTCTTCCCCTGACATATAGAGAACATACGTGTCTTTTATATTAGATACTATATTCCAACTCGTTCTCTCTCTATCTCTAGTGCACATTTCTAGTGTGCAACACTTGTCCTTGAATCTATTTAAAAGCATCTGTGCGCTCTACTGCCAGGTACGTGCATCTGCAAACAAGCAAATAGATTGGAGAGACATTGAAGTCACATTGCCAAAATGAAACGTTTTTTACAGTTCGTGTTCTTTTTTTCTTTTTTTTTTTCGCTGTCATTCGTCTGAGTTTTTATTTTTCTGTTTCTTAAAGACGGGTAGGTATACCTACGTCACCTCAGAGTACAGGCGTGCAAATTTAGCACAATTGTGCTTTTTAATCAAGCGCACAATAGACATGCTTATCAATCGAACTACACACGCACATTCGAGTGCACACAAATACTTTCAACACTTCAACACCTAAAAATAATTTTGTGATATCAAAAAAATGCATGTCCGGAATGTTAGCATAACGAACATTACCATGCTACAACAACAAACTTTGAATGCACTATATGTATGCTCCTCAAAGTGTGCGTTCTGTGTTGCTGAATGACGACGATGGGTGGAAGGTGGCTGAAAAGGGGGCGACAGCGGCTTTTCTATGTTGAATTGACTTGACACGAATTCAACATAAATTTCTGTTCTCTCTCTCTGTCTCTTCAAGTTCTTCTTTTTCGTTTGCTTTTTAAAATTCGGTACGTTTCGGTTTTGGGGTTTAACGTTTAAATAAACGGTTGCGAAGAGGGGGCCAGCGCTTAAGAGCTTAGCCAAAGAGGAGAATGTGAAAAACAAAGTAAAATACAAAAGAAAAAACAGTCCAGAAAACAGAAAAGAATACGGAGAAGAAGAGCTCATACGACACGACATATTATATAGTTTCTCGCTAACTATCCCAAACCCAATCGCAATCGCACGCCCATTCTGCAATTCATTTTCGTGGTCTTATCAGATTCAATTAAAGATACCTACACACTTTATCTTAACTCATTCCGTCATTTAAATTGTTTATTGTATAAATCAATTTCTTTGGGAAACTGAATAAACAATTCCCATACAAATTCGTTTTTTTAACAGAACTTTAAAAATTGCCTGAGACTTGAAAATATTATCAGTCGCGTTCGTCGTACCTACACGTTTCTTATCAAGACTGTATTTTTCTCCCCGATAAGAAAAACTTATTTGTATAATGTAAAACTCAGACGTATACGACATGTATTGACTAAAGTTCACGTTTATGCATGTGTACAATTGTACATTATATAGGTACATAGGGAAAAAAATGTAATTTCCGAACCAAAAAGTAAGAAAAACAAAAAAACCTTTAGTCTAAAATAACAAAATGTCTGCGTCTGTGGTTGTGAATTAGTAAACATATTAGCAATTCACATGACAGTGCTAACTTTGCTAGATTAGCAAAGACGCTAAATTTACTGTTTTTAAATTTCACTTTTTAAAAGATATTTCGCCGAGATCCGAACGCTGTTGCTTATTTTTTTAACATACAAAATGCAACTAATTTAATAATAGCCTGATGAGGCCAAGTTAATTTAAATATTTACTACTTGATCGAATAAGGTTTTATATGCATCTAAGCAGACAACTAATTCAATGTGAATAAAAATGGCAGTTATTTAAATGTTTTGATTTAAATCATGTGCTGTCAACGTTTGGAGATAAACACAAATACAAAGTAGCACAGTCCCTGACATTTATGCTTAAAATATTAATTTTTATTAAAAAAAAATGGAATTTCAAGTGATTGGGCAGCATTGTTTAGCAGATACCGCATATTTTTATTTTAACGATATGGAACTCTTGCTCAAGGTCTAGAAGCTGGGCACATAATAAACGTCCTGATACTGAATGATTTAAATTGTACTAGTTTGGTCGGTAATGTCACTTTACGTCAAACATAGAATGCAAATGATAACATAGTGTTCAGACAAGAAAAGGTCAACTATAAAAGCAAGTGATCGATCTAGGTCAAAACTAACTCAGACATACGACGGCTACTGTCAGACTTAGTGAACTCAAATTCTGAACCCATGATGAAAATAGAATCAAACGCTTTAAGTAAGAACTTCCTTATCTCATAGTACCTACAGGGTGTTCGTCGGGAACGTTTTTTTTTTTTTTTATATTTTTACAAACATTGGGCCTTACTAATAATAATTTTGAACCTTTCACACTTAATGTTTTGTGCAATATGCAATTTGGTATGGAAAATTTCGCTACTGTGAGTTCGAAAAATGTATCCTGAACACTAAAAATGATTATTAGGTTCGCGAATTATGAAAAATGAAAACAAAGTGGTTTAATTGATTATTGGGAATCACTTATAATATACCAACTAATTGTCCGACTCTAATAACATTACAAAGGTTGGACACGTTTTTTATAAAATGGTCACACATTTCAGTGTTTTATTCATTTCCAACAAATGGTTTGTTTAAGCTCAAGTATAAATCATACAATTGTTGTGTCAAAAACGCATCGATCATGTAACGTTAACGTCCTGCAGTAACACTTTTCAAAACGACACATTATTTGAACACATTTCGAACGGATGCTAAGCTGACTTATGATTTGCAATTGCCTAGAACTGAATCATTTCATTATTACCGTATCCGTTCAGTCGTAATTGGGTCTAATCGCTCATTTTGTTTTATAAAAGTTTTATTGATTCTCAAGTCATCACAATAATGATTGATTATTGATTTCGATAAAAAGCTCTTACACTGGTTTATCAAATAATTTCAGTCCTTGCTTCAAATTTGTCAAATAAGATCTATAAAATTGCTGTTTAAACATTTAAACGTTTTTTTTCTCTGCATAGGAGTATACTCGACTTCAGGAAATGTAATAATTGCAATTTACTTATTTGATCGTAGATATTAGGAGTTTTTTTATTTTATTTTACTCACACGATCCATTTCCATGGTTTAAACAGTTGGATCTCAAACTTTTGTTGAAAACCATTAAAAATCAATTATCATTGTACGTAAAATAAAAAATATATATATTGTCGGGGACTAAAGCTACGTTAAAGGGATTTTTTGATTTTTTAAACGAAGACCCCTCTGTGGCCAAACGGGCTATATGTATAATACGATTCTACATATGAAATAAATAATAAATTCCGTCACGTATTGCCTTTACTCAAATACTAGCGTTGGGCGCCACTTTTCTGTTTGTCAACAACGAACAAATGAAGACGCGCCTGTTTGGCAAATACAGCTGCTTAGACCAATATTTAACCTGCACATAGTCGGGGAGTTAGCTTGTCAAGGGTGGCTCCAAAAAGGGTTGCGTTAGGTGTCAGTTTTTTTAACTGACCATAAGCTTTTATTGTATTAAGAATGAACGCCTATTTGTCATCAGAGAGTGGCATTGGTTTAGCAACAAAGTCTCGACATTTGCAAGGTAATGCAAGTGAAAAGGCCAGTATTGGGCGCCACTTTTCAAAAAGATGATCAAAGACGGATATAAGGGAAGAATTGACGGCCCCCAAGAGTTAATAGTTCATAACCATATTCAACCTGCTAGAAGCCACCATATTCGCAGTTCATTAGTACCTGCAAAATACCTAGTTCTGGGCGCCACTGTTTAAAAATACTGATCACCAATTTGCAGAAGATTTCCTCCAAGTGTGTGTTGTTTACAGCTAAGCTTCTGCTATCCTTTTCATAAATGTATCTCATTTATGGGAATCGCGTCGTGAACAAGAAACGGAAAACTTGCTTGAAATTTCATGAAAAACTCCTTAACGGAAAAATTGCCAGTGCGCCTCCATGGACAGACTTGAAAAGTAGTTGAGAATATTCGACAACTGGTCCCAAATTGACCCACGCTTAGGTCCCAATGGATGACATGCAAAACATGTGTATATTCGACTTTGTCGCTCACTGTTTGTTATTCTCAGGATAGTGACGTAATCATAAAACTCGTTAGCTGGTATTCCAGCACAAAGGCAACCAATCATATTTTGACTAGACATTCCACGGGACACTTTTAATGTGTTGCTAATGGCGGACGAATTAATTTCCAGCTATATATATCGATAATTAGGTCTCCTCTCTTTCGAATAACCTTTTCAATGCACTTTTAATGCACACGCAACGATGTCCCATTGACTGATTTGTTTTCCAGTTCTGCACGGTCGGCGTGGTTTGCTTAATTGAAATATAATTGTATCCTTGACACCAGCAGAACTGTGAAGCGAACTGATTTCTCAGGTGCACATATAAGTTGCACACAGCTGTGCGAATATGGAAATGCTATAAACAGCTTATTTCTAAACATCGACCGACTGTCACAAAAAATATGACAACGAATGACATTGAAGCAACTTGCTTTGTCTTTGGCTTATGATTTATGTGTGCGCGCCGACGGCGGGGTGGTGGTGGTTGCGGATAGGGGGACACAAATTGTGCGATAATTTTCAGTGCAGTACACGGTACACCCCTCACTTGGATTCTCCAGTTCTATGGGAGAATGTGTACGACTCGTTAATTACAAGCCAACGCCGTCTCGCGCCATACAGTATACATACCCGTTCCCGTAGTCGCGGTCATACAACAAACATTATTCATTTATTGTTGTAGCTTGTAGCCCCCCAATTGAATGTTTCTATGTGGCGACTTTTGACTCTGAAAAAGGGTCGATTGGGAAGAAGCCATGTGCGCTTCATCGGAAAAGCTGCTGCACAACGACGATCAAAAAAAAAAAAAACTTTCTCTGAATACATTTCTTTTTTCATCCATCCGGAATATATAGAGTAGCTGTACATATAGAACTAGCAACTAGAGTTAGTGGTTGATAGGTATGTCGCAGTCGTAGCGCTGGCGTATTTACAAAAACAAAAATATAGGTCAATACCAGGAAATTGATGCGCATGCCCTCTTTATAACAGTTATTATGCAACGAATTCTTCTTCACTTCCCTATACACAGTTATGGGCGAAAATTGCACTAAATATATATACGTAAAATAAAGCTTGCGACACGTTAAAAATATGTATCTGAAATAAAAACCATAGAAATGTTTTTGCTGCAGGACAATGACAAATGGAGATAATTCAAAGAAGAACACAAATCAAAAATTGCTGAAGATAGTTATGATTTTTGGGCAAAGTGGTGGTGAATGAGATTTCGAATACTTATATACGAGCTGTAGTATGTACAAAAATCGCTTGTTTCTTGTGGTGTTGTTGTTGTTGTTGTTGCAGTTTGAAGTGTACGGTAGAGTTGGTAGATATTTTGCCAAAAAAATACATTTTCTACAGTTTTACTAAAGCATTTTAGAAGCAATTTGGAGCAATTTTCAAATGAATTTGATGTTACATGTGATATGAACACGAAAATAAATTAGTTTCTGTGTGAAAGTACTTTTTTTTGTTTTTGTAAAACAAGTAGGTATATAGGTATCTTGAGAAGAGTATTGAAATTTGAGAAAAAAAAAAGTAGTAGTAATCACCTTTTTGCGATACTGTGTGTATATTGAACATAAATTGCACTATTAATCCATTTAATTTGAAGTAATATATTTCGTTATTGGGTATGTTTACTTTTTTGATTGTGAAATCTCTATTACTCTGTACGTTTTACATAGTAACTTCTTCAAAATACACCTGAAAGAAGAAAACAATCTCCTCGTTTGAAGATATCTTTTGTTGTTGATGTTTTTTTAATTATTATTATTTTTTCAAAATCAATAAACTTTTATTTTTGAACTAGTTCTCAACAAAGTCACACAGCTTTGCGTATAGGTATCTTTCGGAATTTATCTTTCCTCACAAGTGTCTTCGCTTTAATATGCTTTTTCACCCGATAAAACTTAGCGCTGAACTATTTTCGAAAAGAAAACCATTTGTAGGGCACTAGGCTTTACACACTTTGCAAATGCACACAGTAGCACACTTCTATGTACATATAATATCATCGCCCGTCGTTGACACTGAGAATAAATTTAATTAGAGCCAACTGAAATAACTTTTTTGTGTCGTTTTTTTTTTTTTTTTTTTTTTTCGTCTTTAAATTCCAACCAAACGATATGCGAAAACGAAACACTGCGACGTTACTCTCAAAATTGTGTGTGTTTGTAAAAGAATTATAGATACACAAGAAAAAAAAAGATTGTTCTCATATTTTATTCAATTGAGTTGTTTTTTTTTTTTGTTTTTAAACTTTTCAAATTGTACTTATTGGGAAACGTTTATATAACCATCGCACGCAGTATACAGAGAGACAGTAGAGAGTTTTATAAATAAAAAATGTAGGAACAATCGAAAAACAAGAAGTAGGTAATAATAATAAGAATAATAAAGGAAATATGTATATATTACTAGTATCTGTGCTGATGACAAATTGTTAATGCAGAGAAATTCTATTATGAAGTCGAAACTGACTGAGTACTTGCACGAAAGTGATGTGATGTTGGGAATACCAGCAGAAACGAACGATACCCACTCTGACTCTGTTCGTGTGGTATCACAATATCACAAATACGATTATTTTCATTAGGTTAGGTTACGTATATAGTGCTAGTGCGCTTGAAGAGAGCCCACAGCTTACATACTATCTCTGTCGTGCCTTCTCTAAAATTGTGTGCTGCTGGCTCTGTCCGTTGTTCATGGGGGCTTTTAATGAAAAGTGAAACAGAGCGGTCAACCGCATGCATGGAGAAACACGTGCTTGTGTTTGTGAATAGGTGTGACTCAAATTTGACATAGATACGAAATCCAACAATTGGGATTTTCTCTTTGGTTTTCCAATTCAACATCAACAATCAACACCAACCGAAACCGTACCGAACAGAAGACAGAGCCAAAGCCAACTCCAAGGAGATTTTCTCTTGCTCTTTGGAGTGCCGGAAAATAGGCAATTTGTTGTGTGTGTGTGTGTGGCTGTCGATGTCGAAATGAAAACGAATTTTATAAAGAGAGAGACACACATTCCGGCAGTGCTTCGGTGGCATTTCAAACTACCTTGCACTGTTTACCATTCCGTCGATGATGTATATATTTTTTATTTTTTTACATCAAGGGATGAAGCAGACAGCGGCAATATACAAAACGCCGATGATGCTGCCAGGCGCACAGCACAAACTGCACGTGAAAAGCTCAAGCTTTTTGTATGTTTCTTAAAATTAGGCGAAGGAAACTTCCTCAAATACCTACCTACCTACAACAAAAAAAGAAAGAAAAACCGGGTGATTTCGTGTTACAAGGTTATAAAAAATGTAATACAAGTAGATAGGTGCCCGCCACCGGAGATTTTAAAAGAGGGTTTGGCGTTTGGTTGATTTGGTTGGACCCAATTAAGAGGACCATGAAGTGGCATCAGCAAGAGTTTAAAATACAAGTTAATTTATACATCTTTCAAAAAAGTTCGGAAAACGCTAGGCGCAAAAACTAGATTGGTCGGTAACGCCACTTTACCTACTTCAGTCACAATGTGCGAACTGTCAACTGAACTTAGGTATGTCGTTTTCTATTGTGACAGAAAAACATTCAGAGCAGTTTTTCTGCTCTCGAAATCAGCTGGCTGTCAGATTTCATGTTCCATTGGTCGAAAAAAAAAGCAAAGCAAGATTCACACCTACTTACACTAACCCCAAAACATTTGTTATTTGTTAAACTTAAAGTGCGTTATTTTGCGTTTTTAAAGACGACAAAGTCTGTGAAAAATAGAGAAAAATTCTAATTTTGCCGCCGCAATGGATATTTAACATAAATTGAATGGATATTTATATACGCAAATTACAATTTAACAGATTATTGCTAGTAGGATTTTTTAACAACTTGTATAAGTATAGAAAATGGGTCACAACATTATAGCAATTAATAATTACGATTTCGCCAATTTTAAAATTTTCAGAACAGCTCTTTTTTAATCTTTGGTACTTGGTGTTAAGAGATAGAGCTTCCAGATCCAATAACGTTACATTGGAAGAACGCCAATCAATAATCGAGTTATTTTTCATCTTAGTACCTACTAACAAAGTTTCACAAATATCCTTTTAAAGTCACTTTAGATAACTGCGTTACGTATTAGAAAATTAGCGATTTAGTCATCGACATCAACTAGTTTTTGACTATTTTATTAGACAAATAACACATAGGTACCCGAGGATATATTTACAAAAGCACATAAGTGGTACCATGGTGAAAAAAGGAAGGATCCCAGACATCACCTTCTCATAACCCTTCGTTCGCGTGGGGCTTTTTTTTTATTTATTATTTTTTAGCAAATGGAATGGACTTTCAATGTTATACCGTTTCTAGGCGGAATTGAGAAGGACAGTACAATTGAACTGCTTCCACAATAAGTAATAAAGATTCTTACTAAATAAGTACTTATTCACAATTGGCAACTTCATACTCCATTGTCAAGTTCGTAAAAGTTAACCTGGTCACTAAAAATGATTATTAATACCGCGGAAAGTCTACTACAAACGTTAACTCACTGATATAATAATATGCGAGATTAGATAAATAGCGATACTAACTTTAACGCGGGTGTACGTCTTGTAGCTTACCTAATTTATTTCTCTGTTTTAGATTATATCTATATCACATCGCTGGCTGTGGGAAGATCATTTTTGCTATTGGCAGAGGTGTACAGTACACGTATAGTGTGAAATTTGCATATTACCTCATATTAAGAAATGAGTTTGTCGACGTTGGTAGGTATGGAATGAGGTTTTGTTGGCTTAACTCGTTCTATTATGTACTAATCGTAGCTGTGCGTCGTATGAATTGTATATGGCTTCGATGATACATTCTTTAAGAAAACAAATCTTACATCGAATCCAATATTTAATAAAGCTTAAGTATATCCTACCAATTTACCTCCGTGCAATAAGCGCTTCGGTTCAAAACTACCTATTTAAGATAACCTAATAACTAACATACGTCAAGTAAGGTTTACTGCGAGTATGATTCCAAGAAGACAGCTACAATATGTAAAATAGATTTAAGAAAACAAAACATTGTATACCGTTGGGACCCTGTTGTTGAGTCAACAACTTTAAATATTAACTATTCACCACCATTTGTTACCTAGCCTTAAGTCAACTTTTATATACAAAAAGTTTAATGAAAGAAAATGTAAAAAATGTAATTGGCGAACACAATTCGTGGCTGCTTTTCATTTGTGATTTAATTTTCAAAGTTTATAGTGGAATCGAGGTAGAAAAATGTTTAATACCTATACACTTGGTATTATCCTTAACATTGTGAGCCAGTGTGACCACTGCAAAATTCTGAAAAGTCGCAAGAAAAAGAGCCAATGAGAAAAAAAATGTGCCATTTCTAAAGCTATTTTTCAAATTTATAATTTTTTTAACCATATTTAACAAGCATTGGTTCGCTAAATACCGTAATACTGTTGTGATAGGGAATATTAGCCTTTTTAAAGGTTTTTATTTCGAAATAACAGCATTTGAAACAAAATTTGAAGCGCGTTCTCCAACTAATATCAAAAAATTGTGCCAGGCTATCGAAAAAAGTTCCAAATTGCAATTTTAGTCGCACAACGGTCACGCTGATTTCTGACGAGTGAACTCGTATTTCCCAATGCTAATATCATCAGCGTATTATCGTATTATACAGGGCATCACCTCTAAATTCGTTTTTGACATCAAAAACCTCGTTCAGATTTTGCCCACCTCATTAGAACGCGTTTGACAGGATAGCCAAAACTAGCCGTTGTTCTAAAGAATTCGATTCAATAAAAATGCTGTCATGCGCGGCCTTAGAACCAATAAACCGAGCTGTCAGCAGAAGTGGTGTTTCTCTATTCTCAAAATCGGCTGTGCGTGAACTTCAAGTTTTCCTGCTCGGCTGTTTTATGTAATGAAAATTAACAACGACAGCACTGATCCGAGATTTATGCTTCTATTCTGTTTTTTTTTTTTTTTTTATTCTTATTCTTATGGTTATTAAATTGTCTCAATCTCTTCGGTTACCTACTCTTTAGCCACTGAAAACGAAAACGTATTTCTCTTTATAGTACATTATGAAATAAATTGGCTTTCAAACATGTGTGGAGTGTGGCAAGAAATAGGTTGCTGTTGCTGATAACATCATCTTTAGACAGAGGATATACCTACAGCTTAATATGTACTTAGTTTATGGACTACTACAGCAACATTTCAAGCGCAAAGTAACAACTGCCTTTATGATTTCATTTAGATTTTGAATTCATTAATATCTAGAGCTAGACGTCAAAAAGTATCCATGTCTATGGATTAACGTGTTTACTCCTCTTTCGCTGAAGCTAGTAAAAAATAAGAAAATTTGAATTCATTGTGGAAATCAAAACATGTGCGAAGATTTCTTATCATCCAGATCCTCACAATACTCAGCCTTCATGTAGTCATTTTAGTATATAATGACTGAAGTAGTTCCTTTAGCCGTATTTTATTATCAGCGTGATCTGATCCGGATCAGATCACGATAATAAAACAATACGGATCATTGAAGAATTTTATTTTTAAGTTGTGGCTACAGTTGCTATGAGTATGGCAAACCTCATTTTTCCACCGGGCCATATTGCAAGCATTCGGTGCAACATGAAGACAAACTTCATACTGCCACCAGCCATATTGCAAACATTCGGTGCACCGTGACGTCACAACATGATTTCAATGGACATGACATTTCACTTGCTTGTCGAAGGTGTTACCATTTGAGTCAAATTTGAGTAGTTTTGATTTTCGATATTGTTTTTTAAAAACTAATTTAAAATTTTATGTTGAAATATGCAACAAATAAACAATATTTCGGGGCTAGTACATATTTGGGTTTTTCTTGGCTTATTAATGTGTATCCAGACCAGCGAAAGATTTGTTCAGAAACATTTTTTGTCAAACATTTCGGAAATTTTTTGACGTTGAAAACGCCGATGAAGTATTTATTAAATATATATGAAAATGTTTTTAATTATTATCATGGCCAGGGGCTCGAAAACAACAACACCGCTTCCGTTATACCTTATACGGTGCGTTTTGTTTTTAAAAGGAAATGGTTTACAATCAGTTTGAAATGTAGGAAATGAAAATCTTACCGCAGTTTGCACTTCTCGTCGGTAATTGGCATTCTAAAACGAAGTAAATGACAGCGGCTTAAACACGAAAACCCAAATGAACAAACTGAAGTTAGTTACAAAAAAATCGACGAAAATTGTTGCAATTACATTATTTCTTTGTACTATTTTGTGATAAAAAAGAAATGTGTTTCCCAATAATTAGCTTTGAAAATAATTTAAATTTATACAGCCTGCTAGTTTACATTTTTCATTATTCCAAGATTATTTGGAAATTCGTATTTTATGATAAATATAAAAGAAGACAACAAAAAACAACTCTCACCCTTCTACAGGAAAACTTGTGAAACAATAATTATTTACGATTGGGAAAATGCGAAATATTTCATAAACATTTTTTTGTTAATAAATGGTTATGGAACATTTACTAAAATGTTTATGAAATATTTTGCTCGAAATACGGACGGGAAATTTATTCGCATGTGAAAAATATGCTTGTTGATTGCTTGTTATGAATGGTGTTGAATATTTTAGTCTGGCAACGTGTGGCTTGGCTATCGTTTACAAGTACACCAACATTTAAAAATGAAACAAACAGCGCCAAACAACGCAGCGAGAAATAGTAGAAATAATTTTCAGATCATCATTCATGATCTCGATGAGAAGCAGGATCATGTGCTGTTGTTGTAATTGCATGTAAATCGATGATCTGTATAGATCATGGCTGATAATAAAATACGGCTTTTGTCTAATCGAAACCTATTTTAAAAGTGACGAAGAACGAATTAATATTTCTCTTTAGAGTCATGCGTTTCACTAGCTCTTTTACGGACCGTATATATATATGGCTGTGTTTGTAATCTTCAGAACTATAATAATTGTGATTATGTTGTTATCACCTAAAGTAAACAGTTTTTATCTCATTTTATCGTATACGTTTTTTTTTTTTTGGAAACAGATTTCCATTTCCATTTATGTAAATGTGTGCACTATGAATGTTATCTCTGTTGCATGCTACAAAACTAATCTAGTAATCGGGAATTAAAGAAAATCAGGCCCTCGACTGACATCGATAACAATTATCTGTAGTTTGAGATGATTGTTACATTGAACTCATAAGGGCCACATTCCACCCCATCTATTATTAAAGTAGACTTATGAAAGGTATACTGTCATTCAATTCGAATATACGGGATTGTTGTATGGAATGTATTTTGTGTTCCTGATAGACAAACGATTCGAATTGGAAACCTGCAAGCTAAAAGTGCAAGATTTTCCAACTTAATATTTATTATGGATAACGACCGACATAACCGGCACTTAGTAGTTCAACAGCAACTCCACCAACTTTTGTGTGAAAGGAAGTTTGAGTGGATTGATAGCGAAATTAACCTGAGTTTTGTCTGTTAATATCCCCTCCTTTTGATTTTTACAGCACTCAATAATGTAATTAAAATTAGAGACAATAGTTCTTACATTACAATACTAGTATTGTCTCTGGTTAAAATATGTAGTTGGGCTTACTACTTTTTTCTTTGCCTTTTTTACGGTAAATATAAATGTTTTTATAGGCCACTTCATTACATTTTTTGAATTAAAGTTTACATTTTCACTCATAATTGCATACCTACTGCAACAACAGCAGAATTTGGTATGCACTCTAGATTTGTGCTTTTCATTCCTATGAATTTAATCTTGCCAGAAAATTTTACAAAATTATGCGTATAAAGAAGAAACCCACTTTATATTTACTTTTTTATATTTATTTTTAATAAATTAACTCAATTTGAGAAAGTTATTGAAAATGTTGATCATTAAAAAGTAAATTCCGGATAATCGATTTACTATAATGCCGGACAAACGAGAGTTGACTGTATTGATATTTTTTTGACATACGCAAAATATTTGTTTTTGATGTGTAAACATCTAAGCGCGCGTTTTTGGAAACTGGTGCAGTAATTCCACACATTTAACTTGCGGGGACGGAAATGCGTCCCTGTGTTTTATCATTGCATACATTTTATCATTGCATACGTTTTTATCATTGCATACATTTATGAGCTGGGGCATATTAATTTCAGCTTTTTGTTGATGCGAAATAAAGCATGTTTTTCATAATATAGAACTTCTTTAGTATTATTGCAAATCATTATATGTAATAATGTTCTATGTTCAAATGCCATTGAATAGTTTGTGCAAAAAAGTTCTATGTCATTTGTACTATGGGTATTTTGGTATGTTATCAAATTGGTCACAATGTTCTATGTTGACATAGAACCTTATAACACTATCATTTCATCAGAAATATCAAAAAGTTGTAAGTTTCTTTCGGGTACAGAGCTGCCACCTTATTATTATTAGATTGAATTTTGTACATTTCTGGTAGCCAATGAAACGTAGAACATTTTGGTATACAAAACTTTTTTTTTTCATTTTCTTCGACATAGAACATTATAGTTCTCAGCCAGCGATATGATGGTGTCACATTTCTTCCCTGTGACGGGCATCTCGAGGAAATTCAGTGCCAAATCTTTCTTGAATTAACAGGCATGCAGAAATCAAAGCTGGACAACAACTAACAAAAATATCGTAAACCAGCACCTCTACAATAGGCGTTTTTCTTTTTTAGTTCAGAGCTGAGCACTGAACTGAGCTCGAGCTATATGAGCGCGCTCTGAACCGAGCGTACTCAGATCGTTCTGATGATTTTCTGTTTTTCCTGTTTTTTTTTTTTTTTTTTTCTCTCGAATATGACTGGAAGTGTCAGTGCTCAGTCAATTAATTCTGAGCTCATAGAGCGCGCTCTGATCATGCTCTGAACGAAAAAAGAAACACAAATTCGAGCTCTGATGTAAGTATCTGAGCTAAAAACGAAACACAAACTTTTTGTATAACAGTTCAGGTTGTGCTCTGAACTAAAAAAGAAAAACGCCTAATATGCAATGCAAGCCGAATGAAATTCCAATGACACTTTCATTTACTGTATAATTGATGTCATTTAACTTGCGGGGATGGATTGCAACCATTTATGAGCTGGGGCATATTATTGTCATTTCATTATATATCAAGAATACGGTTTTTATAATTCCCTCTTTTCTCAATGACGTGTATCAAGCCACACACATACCGCACGCACGGTGTTTACACATATTTCGGGGCTGTTGGATACAGTCGCACCAATTTTGTTAATTATTGGCTTTGTTTCTGATTGGGAAACTTAAAGTGATTTTTAGTAAACCCATTTTATTTCACTATTTCTCTTTTCTACACCATGCAAATTAGCATCGTATTCGTGTTCAATGACGACTTATATACCTTTCCAAAAAATAGTCACGTAGACACGGTTATTTCCTTAATAATATTAAATTAAAATTTAACGTGTGCATTGAATAGCAAATTTTAGTGTTATCGAAACATCATCTTAGAATTCATCTACTACTTTAAATGGATAGTCAAAAACTCGGATTTGTAATTGAATCTTATTAGATTTATAATTAATAAGATTAAATTAATCTTCAATAGCTATGTCTCACATAAGATAACCGTAAAAAAAAACAAGTTCGGGTATCCCCAAAACACCGGTTTTCCACCATATTTTCACTGACCAAAATTAACAGCAAAACTGATGTGGTATTCGATTCGCTCTCAGGTTTCAGAGTTCGTGTGTCTAATCGTACATAAAAACGCTTTTTTTTTGTTGATATTCGTGCGATTGAAAAATGTGTAGCCTTCGACACTTTTCAAAACGTTTTCATTCACTGGTTAAATGTAAAGATTTTTCATAAACAAATTAATAAACATAGATCCACCCGATGCAATGCGTGTCTTTGCAATTGAAAAATTTCACGAAATCATAATCAAACTAGCAAACCACTAGCTGTCAAAATGAAACGCACTTGCATTGGTAAATCTAAAGCAAGTCTTCAGAAAAAATATGAATTCCCAAATACCACATCAAACTACATTCGTTTATTATTTGTCGTATCCGTCTTCTAGTTAGCATCTATTCAATTAGATTGAAAAGTATTTTGGTATTGTGTACAAATATTCGCATATACATGAAACATGTACAAGAACTTCTATCAATCAGGTGCTATCCCATAATGTTAAATCTATGCTATTCTATACATTTTCCTTTTCTCCTTAAAAGTACTGTCATTGAAATAGTTAATAATTGAACTTAACAACTAGAAAAAATGAATTCAAAATTCATTATCCATTATTGCACTTATGAAAAAAAGATTTGTCAATTCCAGTATCTGAACACACTCACTGCTGTAATTTTTTTTTCTCTTTTTTGACATCTGAAAATGTCAAAGTTTGGCATCACTTAAAAAATATATCTCCGTAATGGCCGCGCCACGGGACAATAAACAATTTATAAATAGGAAAATATTTTTTATTTAAAAATGTCATTTTGTCTCATTTCTAATTGTAAAATACTTAAAACTAATACGTAAAAAGGCCTACCATTTGTGAAGTGTTTTTATTTTGCATCCAAATAACGCACATATCCTACAACGAACATTTTTCGTGAATGGCTTTGAACCAAAAGGGAAAAAAAAATAGAAAATGGTGCATCGCCCTTAAAATTGCGTTTGGTATAAAATTTTCTTGAAATGTTTATCTTATCGAATGTGAATGTTTTAATTCTAGCATAGGCAAACAAATTTTATTTCTTGCAACAATTTTGCAAGTGTTAGTCTGAAATAACGCGGAGAAAAAACTGTGAAGTGAAAAATGTTATACAAAAATAATAGCATTGGTCAGGTTTCACCTGCTAACTCGACAACGAATAACACAACGCCTGTGAAAGCTTTCGTCAATAATCCTCCAATGCAGCAGCAAATTGTTAATATTCAGAATTTGCAAAACCTGCAGAATTTGCAGAACCTCCCGCATCAATTTATTCAGGCGGGGGGGCAGACGGTTATACAGAATCCATCAGGTAACAATATGTTTTCCATTGTGCAACCAATGCAAACTGTAACCATAGATGGGCAAGAAGCTTTCTTCATTCCGAATATAAATTCTCAATTGGCTGGTGCACAGCCGGTTAATTTCAATGGTCAGCAAGCATTTCTTACTCCCAATGGGCAAATAATACGAGCTCCTATGCCAGCGGCCGCAAATAATGCAGTACTGCCAGCTCAGTTCATACAAAACTTAGGGCAGTCAGTACAATTGCCCACCGCAGGGTCAAGTGGAAATGGAGAAGCTATGTTTACAATTCCTGGTACGAACATTCAGATCCCGATCGCCAATGTTACAAATGCAAATGCGGTTGTGCAAAGTGCAGGAAATAGCCAAAATGCTGCAACTCAAGGAGCACAGCAACAGCAACAACAGGGACAATCTCAGTCATCCCAGTCACAAGCTCAAAACCAGGCGAATCAACAAGCGGCCAATGCGACTGCACTTCCAGCTACAATCACCATACCAGGTACAAATATAACTATACCCACATCTGTGGCTGCGGCAAACGGTCTGTTGGGCAACATCGGCGGACTATTAGGTCAAAATTTGAATACTATAAAGTTGGAAGGGCAAAACATTCAGCTGCGACCGGCTGGGACTTCCATACCCCATGTTGTGCAATTCCCAACGGCGCAACCGATTTCACAGACAGTTGCCGTTCAAATTCCCATTCAAACTGGAAACGGACAGACTATCTATCAGACGGTTCATGTGCCCGTGCAACAGCTTGCCATGTCGGGATTGGTGCAGCCGCCCCCTCAGATGCAGATCATACCACAGTTTACACAAATAGCCAACGTTATAACACCCAACGGCCAGATTCAGCAGGTTCAGCTTTCTCCAATTAACCCGATGGCACTGCATGCAGCTCAGCAGCACCCAAATGTCATCATCAATCAATCGAATTTACAAAACATTGCATCTGCGGCAGCTGCACAGGCTGCCCAAGGAAGCAACCCTCAAGGAGGTCAAGTGCAACAAACTGGAACACCATCAGCTGGTGGCAGCAGTGCCCAGCAGCAGCAGAATCAAAGCCAGCAACAACAAGAAGCAAATGCAAGTGCTCAGCAACAGCAACAACAACACCATCAACAGCAGCAGCAGCAACAGCACAACCAGCCTATTACTATCACAAACGCGCAGGGCCAACAATTGACTGTGATTCCAGCTCAAGCTTTGCAGCAATTCCGGCCGGCGCAGGCTGCCAACGCGAGCAACATTATCCATTTGCCCAACCTTCCAGGGTTGCAGGCGCTACCGATCCAGAACATTCCCGGCATAGGAAATGTTCAAATAATTCAGGCGCATCAACTGCCACAGAACCTGCAAAACCTGCAGGGGTTTCAAAGCTTTCCCAGTGCGGCCCAAGTAATTTCGGCAAATGTCGCACAGCAAAACACTACCCAACAACAGCAGCAGCATCAACAACAACAACAACAACAACAACAGCAGCAACAAAATCAACAGGCGCAACAGCAGCAGCAACAAGTTATCGTTACGGCTTCAAAAAACGGACCACAGTCTCCCCCCCAAATTACTCAAACACTTATCACGAATATTAAGCAGGAACCGCCAGACATTAAATGGGTGACTGCCACAGCTGCCACTCCACAGCAGCAGCAACATTTGCAACAGCAGTTGCAGCAACTTCAAGCGCAACAACAACAACAGCAACAGCAGAACGCTAATGTCCATCATCAAGGCACAACTCTGACTGTGACAGAAGTTTCCTCACCCAGTCCGATTCACATTGCATCTCCACCCCTACAACAACAGAGTCAACCAACTTTTACCACAGTCTCTCTGGGTAACACTAGTATAATGCAGATTCCAGCCACCAGCACATCCACCACACAACATCATCACCAGCAGCAGCAGCAGCAGCAACAACAACAACCGCAGCAGCAGCAGCATACGACAACCACTCAGTCGTCAAGTCACCAGCCGCACCAGAGCCAAACTTCTGTCAACGTGAACATCAACGTATCTGGTGAAAGTTCTGAACTGAAGCCGCGTCTTAAACGCGTCGCCTGCACCTGTCCCAACTGCAAAGAGGGAGAGAAACACTCTGATCGCAAAAAACAACACATCTGCCACATCGCCGGCTGCAACAAGGTTTATGGCAAAACATCCCACTTGCGAGCTCACTTACGATGGCACACTGGCGAACGGCCCTTTGTATGCTCCTGGCTCTTCTGCGGCAAACGCTTCACGCGTTCCGATGAGTTACAGCGTCACCGCCGCACACACACAGGGGAAAAGCGCTTTCAATGCCGCGAATGCAGCAAAAAATTTATGCGCAGCGACCACCTCTCCAAGCACATCAAAACCCACTTCAAGACCTCCCGCTCCTCGATCGACCTGATGGACATGTCCATCAAAGAGGAAAAGGATCTCGAAGGCCACGTAACCGAGCTCGGTCATCTCGCAGGCGCCAAGACCATCACCAGTTCCAACGGCATTGTGACTATTGAGCTACCTTCGGTTGCAGGTTCAACCAGCGACATGGGCGGTACGCTCAGCATATCCCCAGAGCCATCCTCGGACAGTTGTCCCGAAGACGACAGTGGCGACGAAGAGAAAATGATGATCACAATCGGTGAAATCGCCGAAATGGGCGGCGACAACTCAAACTAGCATACGGGTACCCTGTTCATGGAACAGTTTGGGAACTTTGACTCAAGTGGTAAATTCACCTTCGACGAATTCTAATAGATTCAAATGCGCACGGCCATTCCTGTACATATTCATGCGTATCTTCGCTTCAACATACAAATCAGATTATTTTTTGTAGCCTTCCAATCCAAACGCCCCCAAGTAATGTGTATCATATTTCATAAGTACGACTCTGGATCCGGTTTGATGTTGATAATCGCTCTCAGATCCCCTGTCATAGACCCAAATATAAGAACAAAATAATTATATCGATACGATGAAACCAACAAATATCCTGTGAGTAAGAGAAGGCATGCGTTGAGCCGCGTGTTCTTATTATATATATTTTTTTAATTTATGTTTTCACTTTTGTTGTAAAAAAAAAAATAATAATCTTAAATAGTCTTTCAATGGTTTTGTTTTTATAGCCATTCAAAAAAATATAAGCAAATATATTTTTAAGAAGAAAGAAAAGCAAAAGAACGTGTAGAGCTAGGGTTCGTTAAGTTTTCTTAAGCGAGCTCACAAGCAATATTATCGTAGGAACTAATGAACTGTATAAACAAAAGTATATTTAAATGTAAGGAAACATTATTTTTCTTCTTTGTTTTATCTACAATAAAGCGATCCAGAGGAACAGCATCAATTTCGAAACGCAATTGGTGTTCTCCGTTTTAAGTTTAACTGTTTACACTCACCGGTGGATATCGTTAGCTCTTGTGTAACAATTTTTTAGTTGGTGTAACATATAAATAAAATAATTATTCTTAAACATACAACGACGGCATATACAATAATTAGCTTTTCAGAACCGAGTGTTGTATTCGTTGCAGCAGTAAGTTTGTAAAAAACGGAAAAGTAACTGCGAGGAAGCTTTGCGACAGTTACAGGAGACGCAAGGGAGCCCATCAGTTATGACCACGAACTGTAAGGTCAGCAAGCAAATGATGTTTGTGCATATCTTGGACATGTTTGTATTTTAGCTAATGTAATTTTCCACTGGGACAAAAAGTCGATTTTTTTTTTTTATCAAAATCTCTTTTCATGTTCGTCGGAACGGAAAATTCTCCAATTTTATACGATTCGGAGGATTTTTGCTGCGATGTGTTCTTCGGAACAACTGTTCGGAGAATTGACCCGACATTTTGTAACGTATATCGGTGAATTACGTTGAAGTGCAATGAAGTGCATTTTTTTGTTAAATTTTTGACAGCTGGGTTCCGATATCCTCCGACAGAAATTAGTTCCGGATTTTGTTTGTTTATTTCTCTTCCGAAGGACATCGTGAATGCAATTTGAGCCTCCGAAAGAGTATGCGTTGCGGAGAATTTTCCGTTCCGACGGATACCTCGCTAGGGCCGAATATTTTTTGATTCGGATCACTTTTCGCAGATCTCGATTTTTGTTTTTTCAGATTTACACATACTTAACTCCCGACCGCGAAATCTCTGCCTGAGACACTGCAGCCTTTCATCCTCTGCGATCCCGGGCAAGCTGCTTCCAATTTGCCAGACCAAGCGCTCTGGCATCTGCGATGGCTTGATCTTTGAAACGGATGTTCGGTCTTTATTTTAATTTACACATACTGGGCCTCCCCAATAAACATTTTTAGCTCGGACTCTAAATTTTTGCAGTTCACAGTGATGACATTTTCCATACAAATTTCGCAGTTGTGAGCTTCCGTAAATAAGTCGAGACTAAAATGTTTTATTAGTACGGCGGACTGCCACAATACCAATATACTTTGCACAGCAGTTTTTAGTCATTTGAAAAAGTTTCTTTTAGAGCAAATGCGCAAAGCCTCGTTAAAAAAAAATAAACGAAATACATAACCATGGATATAATTTTGGAGGATTATTATATTCATTGTCTTCCTCATTTTCTAAATCTAAAGACTAGGAATGAACAAAAATTTGAACAGCTGATGTTGCTGCCATTTAACGCAATAATCAATTTCGTTGCATGTTCCATGAGCAGCGTAAAACCTGAGATCTGAAGAAAATATCTGGTGACCCCAATGGCAAACGACATAAGACACTGCTATGCGTCCTACTACCTCAGCGAAGAAGCAAATAAAATGGACCAATAATTGCCACAGTCTTCGACGATCGACATTAGTTGTGCTTATAGCATTTGACCCAATAGGAATGCAAGTTCGTTGGATCAGTGTCAGTTCATGATACACCATTTATATGAATGAATAGATAAAAACTTTATTGATGAAGAACTATAAACGAAGTAGGAGAAGGTGTCTTCTGAGAAAGACTAATTTTCTAATTAGTGTAGACTATTCCAGACGAAATAATACTGATCAAATAATTTTTATGTACTTAATTGTACTTTACTTTTGGTGGCGCTTACAGTCCGGGGTGGAGCATTGCCTCAACCAACAAAACCCTCCAGCCAGATCGGTCTGGGTGTTCCTCTATTGCGTTGTCCCTCAGGAGTGGATTCGAAAACTCGTCGGGCTGGTGCGTTGTTATCGTATAGTTCGTCGTTGAATCTTCTTCTCCATACTCCATCGTCACAAACTGGACCGAATGTCACTCGACGATTCTTTCTCTCAAAGCATCGCAGAAGGTTTTCATCCGCTTTTGACAGGGTCCATGCTTCGGCACCAACCAGCAGGACCGGGATGATTAAGGTCTTATATAATATCTCCTTAGTTCTATGAGAGATAGCTTTACTTTTTACATGCCTTCTTAGCCCGAAGGATAAGCGATTGGCAAGATTGATTGTTCGCTTGATCTCTGCGCCGATTTCATTTTGCGCGGGGTTAGTGGAGCCCAGGTAGACAAAGCCCATCGTAACGTTTCGCCCGAGTCTCCGATGTTAAGAGCCCTTTATCGTTGACGGCATATACTTCGTTTTGTCCTCGTTAACAGCCAGACCCATCTTCGCCGCCTTCGTTTCGATGCTTGCAAATGCGCCACTGACAGCTTTTTGTTGGCTGAAGGAAAACGGAAATATCCGATAAAAACCAAAAGGGAATTATATCGTTGGAATGAGTTTCTATAAACTCAAAAGTTGCCATAGCCTGTCGCTCTTCTATTTTGCCCGAAACAAATGAAATTTGAACAGCTGATATTGTTGTCAATTAACGCACTAATCCATTTACAAAAGCAGATCAATTTCATTGCGCGTTCCATGAGCACCGTAAAATCTGAGATCAAAAAGATTTCAAGTGGTCCCAATGGAAAACGACATCAGTTGTTCGCTAAAAAAAAATCGAAGAATGGGACTTTCCAAAATTGGACATATCTCGAAAACGGTCCATACGATCGGATTCTTTATTTTATTCCCAGCTTAATAATTGTTAGGTAGGTAACTTAAGGAAAAACTATAGCGTATTAAGTTACTTTTTATAAACTGTGATCGCTTCATTACTTATGTCAGACTTAAAATTCACTACTAAAAATAGACCTCGCGATTTTCCAAGTAAATTTTTAAATACTTAAACCCTTTTCAAAAAAATCTCTTCTATTTCTTACTTGTTTATATTTATTTTTATTTTGAAGAAATAAATCAAACACTCTGCGCTTCTACTCTGAAAAAAAAATTCTCTAAAATTACAAAATCGCAAGAACTGGAAGCACTGCAATGTTATCGTTTTGGTGTTGACAGTGTTGTCATTTGTTATGACAGTAGGCGTTTTTGTGAAATAAAAAAAAAGAGGTCGGAAATTTGCTTTGCACATCGTACCTTGCTACCTATATAGGAAAAATTTTGTCTGATATTTTACACCAAATAAAAACTACGTGCTTAAAAGTGGGTGTGACAATTTTTAAAGAAATCGCCGAGTGCACTTAAATATCAAACTTTATCAATAGTCACAGTGCACCTCATAGAATGCTTAATTGACATGAGAACCATAAGTAATGTCCGAAAAACACCGAATACCGATTGATACAGCCACTCCCACTGGTTATAACACACCCACTCTCAATGGTGAAACAATTGCAACATTAATTCCCAAGTTGGAACCGCCATTAAATAAGTCCATGAACAACTCAGTTTTATTATCACCCGACTCTGCAACAGATTGTTTGGATCCGAAAAAACGTTATGTTTGTACAATTTACGGATGTGGTAAGGCCTACGGTAAGAGTTCTCACCTGCGTTCTCATATGACATGGCATTCAGGAGAAAAACCCTTTATCTGCGAACAACCGTTCTGCGGGAAAGGTTTTACCCGATCCGATGAACTAGCACGCCACACCCGTACTCACACGGGAGAAAAGCCTTACGAATGTACCCAGTGTGGGAAAAAGTTCTCGCGCAGTGACCATCTGACGAAACATATGCGGATACACTACAAATATTCTAAGATGGACATTGTGCCTATGCTGGAGGTGTCATTAGCCGAGGAAACTGCAGCGAATGAAGAGCTGGATTCTGGGAGTATTCAACCAAAGCTGGAATCTGTCACGAATAATGACACAGACCCCAGTAACTCGAATCGCCTTGGTTTTGCTGTGTCTGTGAAGCAGGAGCTAGATGAGGAGGCTCAGGCAGAGTTCAAACATTTTGACAAATACTATGAATGTGGACCGGCGGTTAGCGAAATAAAAACGGAACCTGAAAGGATTGCCACTCCACCTACTTTCCTTACAACAACTATGTCATCTGGAATCATTGAGTTGAAAAGCGAACGCAATCAACTCGATGGATCGACGCCCAGAAGGAGAAAAATCCCCAAGATGGTGGCGGGAGATAGACCATTCCACTGTTGGCATACCGATTGTGGTAAGTCCTTCAGAAGACAAGACGAACTGAACCGACATAAAAGAATCCACTCAGGGGAAAAACCATTTTCCTGTGATCACTGTGACAAGAGATTTTTGCGTAGTGATCATCTAAAGAAACACCTTAAAACCCACTTTAAGAAATTTCAAGCTACCGATAGCTAACCACATAGGAACTCCCCTTCCTAAATAGAGAAATAGAGAATAGCATAAAGAGTATTTGTAAGTAAATAAGAAATTATGAGTTAGAGGAACATTATGTGCAGATATACCTAACTACTTATACGAATAAATTCTTAGAAAAATATAAAATAAAATGTTTTTTTTTTGTTTGTTTTACTGGTGGAGCTAGCTGTTGTAGCCATTGGTAAACTAACCTCCATTACCAAAGGAGAAAAGGGATATCTAGGCCAAAAACAAAATATTCCAACTCTACATACGGAGATGGGATTCGAAGATCGTCTACAGTACATACATGAGCTCGACCTGACCATGGTGTAAGGATCATCCGAGAATGTGGAGTGCGAGGCGTCCTCATCCATATACTGACAGGGCTGTCATTTAATGTTGTACTAAGTTATAGGTACCTACCCAAGCAATGTAAATTGTGCGAAACCGATTAAATCCACTTCTGAAGCTGCTATACATGCTCCACTTGCACTTAGGGCTTACATGAAGCTCCACCAAGTAGTTATTTCCGCTAATTCTAACACTGGCTACGCTTAAGTGCGATACACAATGCCAAGAAGATCAACTAGCAGAGGTGCAAACTGGTGGTACCAGGGACCCTACTCTGTATTTCGTTACGAAAGCCAGTCCTATTCAAAAGTGCTTTTCGTTCCGCTTTTGATTTTGTACTCTGTTTAATATTCGAAACGGAAAAAAATAGTATTGAACCTACTTTTGCCTTTTACGGATTGGTGTTTTCAAGTCTCGAATTATTTCTCATTAGATTTGTCAAGTCTCGAATAAGAACAAATTACAGTTTTTAAGGACAAATAAAATAAACGAAAATGGATTGGGTTGCACTTTATGAATGCAGAAAATAATCAAGAACGAATTGAACAAAAAATTATACCGGACAAATCAAGAAAATGTGTGATAAAAGGTAAAATTTTATTGGTGGGAAAAATGAATTTCACTTTTTGACTATTGTTTATTATTTTAGTTTTGTACAGAACTTTAGCCTTTCGAAGATTAACACTCTGCTCCTTTAAGATCAACTGCAATTCCAGTCATCCTTTTCCAGACAAGCTGTACCTTAAAGTTTTTAGGGCATATAGCCCCTATAACGACTATTCCCTTGGCATAGCACAATAAACAACATCAAGTTCTATTGCAAAGGTAGATAGAAAAATATTGAGTCCAAAACACATCAACTAAAAAAAAAAAACTTACATTTTAAGACATTCGTAGTCACTTCCGTTATCACATTTGTTGTAGAAACGAATTTTCCGTTTTATCGGAACTAAATACAGAATAGGGCCCAAGACCTAATTAAGTTCTATGATTTTTTGAAAGAGTTGCAACTACCTTTTGCTTTTATTTCATTACTTACGGTCTGATTAGAGTCTGTTGTTATTTTAATTACAAGAAATACAAAGGGTTTTTTTATGGTGACCGCTTACTTGTTATTATTATATGTACTGTCAATTCTAGCTGCCTAAATTAAGCATTGTAGTATTCAAAAAATAATATCAATAACGTTAATCATATCACAAGGGAAAAGAAAAGAAAGTAATTACAGAAGATATTATAAATACAAAAAAAAAGAAAAACTGTACAACTTCCAATAGGTGCAAGGACGAATAATTTGTTAAGAGATTCGGTGCTGTTTTTTTTTTTTTTTTTTTAGTTTTGATTTTGTCATCTTTGAATTATGAAAGCTTTGGTATCCATTGGGCAGAATTTGATTTCATCAGTTGTTATATCATGCTTTTTGCCGATAAATGTCAGAGGAGTTGAGTAGATGTTGATATTTTCTTCTGTCGGAATAGTTAGCAGTCTTTTTATGTTTATCTGAAACGGAAACAACATGCGTGTTTATTATAACTGTAATTACTTAACTAATGGAGTGTATGGCACACTATTTAAATAGTACTCTGATCTTTATGTCGTGTAAAAACGACTGCCCTTGTCTGCAAAAATATAGTATATACAACAGAAAAGCTTGTAAATCTTAACTCTCACCAAGCAAGGCTACTATTGAGCGACATGTTAGTCTTTGACTCCAATATTCCCAGTTATCGATTATGAAGCGGTGACCATCATCAAACTCAATCTTTAACTGTCACCGGGAAAATCAACTACAACACTGTTTACGTCGTGAACAAAGGAAGAGACTAGAGCTGAACATACCAATTGCCGAAAGACTCATTCCTACCATCTCAAACTCCTGGGAGTCACATTCGATAGTATGTTTAGCTTCTCGACACACGCCACTAACAACAAAAATAGCCTAAGGTCCAGAAACAACATCATTAAATCACTCGCCGGAAGTTTATGAGCAAAGATAAGGATACAAAGCGATCGGCCGATCAGTTCTCAACTATTCAGCACCTATTTGGAACCCGCAACTAAGCGACACCAACTGGAAGCACCTACAATTATGCCACAGCTCAGCCATGCGTACCATCACAGGATGTCATCTCATGGCAAACAAAGACCACTTTCACACAGAAACAATGATGCTCCCGATAAGAACACACAACAACATACTTTCGCAACAATTCCCACTAGCCTGCCATATATATTTTACGGTTTTTCGAAGTTTATTCCAAAAATTGTTAAGAAATTAAACTCGAAACTACCTTGGGCAAATCAAAGACTGAAAAATATTAAAAATGCCAAAAACAAGGCTTTCAAAACATTTAAAAAAAAACTAAATCTGGAATTGACAGAAATCGTTATTGTCAGTTGCGTCGGGAATATGACTTTTTAAATAGATTTTTGCATAGACAGTATATGATGAACATTCAGTCGCAAGTTTCAAGAAACCCGAAATCCTTTTGGGCTTTTATAAATTCTAAAAAACAAAACTCGGGAATTTTTTTCTAATATGGAATATAATAATCAAGTATCTGCGGATTTAGAAAGTACTTGTGATTTATTTGCATCATTTTTTGAAAGTGTATACGTGGATCATTCTACTGCAATTATTCCAGAGAACGATAATTACCAAAACTCTGTCTCTAATGTTATTTTGGGACATCTTTTTATTTCTAGTGAAGATTTAATTGAAGGAATTTCAAATCTTAAACCAAGTTTAGTGTCTGGCTCGGATGGCATTCCATCTTTTTTAATTAAACAATGTTTTTCATTAGTTCTCTCGCATGGCAGACACCTTGGCGAATGACGTCACCCTGACGTCGGTGCGGGAGCTTAAGCCAACTGAACGGAACCTGGTGACAGGGTCCGAGAGGTTGGTGAACTAAGTCTGCCACCCCCCCTAATCCAGAGCGTCATGCGACCCGTACTTATTGGATGGTTTGCAGCCAGGGGTAACCGGCTGTATTATAACGGAGCCTCTCTGATACCGGGCCACCTCGGAGAGTAACTTTGGCCTTACCACGTTAAACGGGGCTCTGACGTGGCGGACGAATTCTTTCCCGCGATACTCGTGGGACATGGACCAAAATAAAAATAAAAACAAAAACAAAATAAAAAACAACTTAAATAAGATGCGGGGAAAGACCGCATCTGAAAATATCGCAAGTCTGGAGCAGGATATCCACAGCGAACGACCGGCTTATAATAGGCCTGGGACGAGCCGAGAGGGAGGTTTCAGGAAGGTGCAACGCACTAACCAAATAACCGCCACCACCTCAAAACAAGTCACGGGTCTGTTACAAGAACGGGCAAGTATGAGAGAATCTGATACAAAGAACAATGAAGGTATCAAAAGCGGGACCCAAACTGCAACCCCCACTTCGCCTGGTAAGGTATCCAAGGAGGAAAGGAGGACAAGGGATCTGAGCATAGCTCAACTCCCGGAAACCTCTAAACCCCCTGGTGTCCAAACCAAGCAGAAAAACAGAAACCCGGTCGTACCCCCACTTGGAGAACCGGGTGGACGAGACGATCCCTTGCGTAAGGGACTAAGCGGCGCCGGAATGCGGTGGTACCTCCGCTACCTTAGTAAGGGCTTCGAACCTGAGGAAGCAAGAAGGAGGGCAGAGGAGCACCGGGCTAAACCTAGTTCCATCGAAGGTGCTCCGGAGAAAAGAGGCAACAAAAACATAACCCCTCCCAACTGTAACAAAGCCAAGAGGCAGAAGGTGGAGGATGGTGCCAAAATAACTGAGCCTGTAAAAGCGAGCGGTACAGTAGTTGGAAGGAGCTATGCGGCAGCGGCGAAACCTGCTTCAGCACGCACCTGCTTCCAGGGGAATATCCGCAGGAGGTACTAAGCAACGCAGACCTTACAGCACTGGAGGATGCCATTGTAGCAGAAATGGCCCTGGGATGGGAGCACAAACTCAAATTCCAAGGCATACATTTCAGGAGTGGGATGCTACTTGTGGACTGTGAGACTCTGCATACAGCAGAATGGCTAAAAGAAGTAGCACCCAAGCTCAGCAGCTGGAAGGGAACAAAGCTTATAGCTTGCAGTGGGGAGAACATACCACGCACCCATTCCGTAACCATCTTTCTTCCACGTAGCGCTAATCAGGAGCCCAAAACATCCTTGGCACTGCTGGAAGCGCAAAATGATGGATTAAATGTCAGGGCATGGAAGATACTCCATAGTCGTAACGAGGGAACCGGGCAGGTACTGGCCCTGAGTATCGATCAGGAATCTCTGAATGCCATCAAAGATCAAAAAGGATCCTTGAGCTACCGGTTTGGCTGGGTGATAGTGAGCGGTCTCAGAAAGTCTGATGAAATCACCGGGCAAGCCCAAAGCGAAATCAAGCAGAACTTGCAGAACACGCAACCCCAGAAGGAGCAATCTGATCCATCAGAGGTTGCAACGCCAAACTATACCGTGGTGCCGATGGTTCAGGACACTAAAGCAGCCGAGGAACCGATGCCCATCTTAGAGAGCATGCTCTCAGGTGGGAATCTGAATAACACGGTTCAGGATTCCGATAAGGCTGAGGAATCGATGTCCATCTCGGGGAGCACGATCTCAGATGGGGATCTAGACGACACGGCCATCGACCTCTTCCGGGATATAACCTTAACTCCGGATGAGGAAGAAAAGCTGCTGACTGAGGGCGAGGCAAAGGCCCCGCGCGAGCAATAGCTCGATGACCGCAGTCAGAAATAGTATTAAAATAGCGCAAGTAAACATTCACCATGCTATAGGAGCCTCTGCTGCTATAGCCAGAATGTTTACCACCAGAGGCCTGGAACTAGCCTTAATACAAGAGCCATGGATCTTGAAAGGGCATGTCAAGGGATTAGCAAATAAGGATGCAGAGGTAATTTATGACACTCGGGCTGAAAAACCGAGGGCTTGCATTCTTATAGATAAAAGATATAAAGATAAATTTATTTTACTTTCAGAATACGCGACGCGAGACATGGTGCCGATACAAGTATCCCTTCATATAGATGGAGCACACCGCACCATTATCATCGCCTCTGTGTACTGCCCAGGAGATGAGCCAATGATCTCATCAGAGCTGCAAAGGCTAGTGGAGCATTCCAACAAGATCCGCATGCCACTGCTACTAGGATGCGATGCGAATGCCCATAATACAATCTGGGGAAGCACCGATACCAATACCAGGGGTGAGTACTTATTAGAATTTATTTTAAGTTCGTCTCTTGATATTTATAACGTAGGGAATACCCCCACTTTCGTAACCAGAGCTAGGCAAGAGGTACTTGACCTTACACTTGGTAGCACGAGTGTAACTAGACTAATTAGTAACTGGAGAGTATCTAGTGAGCCATCACTGTCCGACCACAGAATTATAGAATTCGAGTTGGAAAATACAAGCCTCACGAGAAATCTAGTAAGAAATCTAAGAAAAACCAATTGGGAAAATTACCAATTCGCTCTAGAAAGTAACCTGAAACGACTCGAAATGAGAAAATCTCCAGCACACTCTCTAGAATTGGAAAGTGCAGTTGAAGACATAACAGAAGCCATCACGAATGCGCTTGAAGGAAACTGCCCCCTAGGAAAAGAAAGGAGCAGGAAAGATATGCCATGGTGGAACATAAATCTGTCAAAACTCAGATCCGCAACGCGCAAGTTGTTTAACACAGCAAAGCGAAACGGAGATTGGCAAAGCTACCAATTGGCTCTCACAACCTACAATAAAGAGATAAGAAAGGCTAAACGAAATAGCTTCAGGAAATTCTGTGAGACAATTTCAAATACTCCTACGGCGGCAAGGCTACATAAAGCTTTGGCAAAGACGGGAGGAATACCAATGTCTCTGAAGAAAACAGATGGCAGCTATACAGAAAACGAGGATCAGCGGGCGCTACTGCTTTTAGAAACTCATTTTCCAGATAGTTCGCTTGACATTAATGGGAATGTTACCATCTCAGCAAGGCCTCGGAAGGAAGACTGGGAAATAGCATCGGCCATCTGCTCCAGGCAGAGACTGGAATGGGCCATCAGCTCCTTTCAACCCTTCAAGGCACCAGGTGTGGACGGCATCATACCTGCTCAACTTCAGAAAGGGCGTGATGTAATCCTACCACACCTAATCAGAATAACAAAAAGTAGCATTGCTTTGGGCTATATACCAACGCAGTGGAGACGAGCGAGGGTGGTGTTCATACCGAAAGTGGGAAAAAAGACCCATCACACCCAAAGTCATACAGACCCATTAGCCTGACGTCGTTCCTTCTAAAGACAACAGAAAAGGCAATGGACAACTACTTAAGGGAGGAAGTACTAAACACATCCCCCCTTCACTATCGGCAGCATGCATATAGAGCGGGCAGATCAACAGAGACCGCCCTATATCAGCTAACGGAAGTGATTAAGAGCGCTCTGAACGCGAAAGAAACGGTACTGTGTGCTTTTCTTGACATTGAAGGGGCGTTTGATAATACGTCCCACGAGGCCATCAGACGATCCCTGGATAGAAAAGGAGTAAACAGTACAATATCCAGGTGGATGTGCGAACTACTGAGCACCAGATCAGCGGAGACTCAAACATCAACCGGGACTATCAAAGTAAATACAACTAGAGGATGTCCACAGGGAGGGGTACTGTCACCCTTAATGTGGAGCCTAGTTGTGGACGAACTACTGGACAAACTAACCAGCCTTGGCATCAACTGCCAGGCATATGCCGACGACATAGTATTGATTGCCAGGGGAAAGTTCGAGGGATCCCTCTGTGAAATTATACAGGGAGGACTAAGAGCAACCCAAGAATGGTGCCACACAGTTGGACTGAACATCAATCCGGAAAAAACTACTATAGTACCATTCACAAGGAAAAGGAAACTACAGGGACTGAAAGCAATACGACTATCAGGCAAGGTACTGATACCAGTAAACGAAGTAAAATATCTGGGAGTATACCTAGATAGTAAACTCATGTGGCGGAAACACATGGAAGAAATTTCAAAAAAAGCAACACGCGCTCTTATGATATGCAAGAGCTTAGCGGGAAAATCGTGGGGATGCACTCCAAGTATCCTACGATGGATGTACATTGCAATTGTGAGACCTATGATCACATACGGAGCCGTAGCATGGGCGAAACGAACCAGTCTAGTCACAACAAGAGACACTCTCAACAAGGTGCAAAGATTGGCGTGCCTATGCATTACCGGAGCGATGCGTACATGCCCAACCGCAGCCATGGAAGTACTATTAGAGCTTACCCCTCTACACCTCATGGTTGAGGATACGGCAGATAAAACAATCCTACGTATGGCAAAAGAAGGAATCGGAAGGGAGAAATGCATTAGTTCAAGAGAACACGATGTATTACTCGGAAAACTACCACTTCTAGCCATACCCAGAGATGATAGTATCAGGAAATTCAATTTTGAAAAGAATTTCATAACGAAACTCAGCAGTAAGAAAAACTGGAGCAACGAATCCATGATCTACGGACTGAGCCACCATACTGTAAAATGGTATACAGATGGATCGAGAACGGACGAAGGAACTGGTGCAGGAGTGTTTGGGCCAGGAACTAAACACTACGAATCCATGGGCAAATGTACCAGCATCTTCCAAGCGGAAATATGCGCTATAGATAGATGTGTTCGAATCATTCTCAAGAAAAACTACAAGAACTGTAATATAGCAGTGATGTCAGATAGTCAAGCTGCCATCAAGGCGCTTGACGCCTATATCATAAAGTCTAAGCTTGTATGGGAATGCCTGCACAGGCTTAACGAATTAGGCAAGAAAAACAGAGTAACCATCTGCTGGATACCTGGGCATGCAGGCATCACAGGCAATGAAGCTGCGGATTCTCTGGCAAGACAGGGTGCAGCGGAGCCCTTCATAGGGCCTGAACCATTCTGCGGCATAGGGGAACACACCCTACGAGAAGAGTTCAGGAGAATGGAAAAAGAAAAAAGTGCCACAATCTTTAAAAACACCAAAGGCCTGAGACAAGCAAAGAAACTCCTAGGGAACTATAACCTAAAAAGATTCAAGGCATGTATCGGTCTAAGCAAAAACAACCTAAGAATCCTAACAGGTCTCCTAACGGGACACTGCAGACTAAGGGAACACCTGAGGAAAATAGGCTTATCAGAGGAAGGACTCTGCAGATTCTGTGATGAGAGCGCAGAAACCCCAGACCACATTTTGAATCCTGTGGAGCATTGATCCATAAGAGGATTACAAATCTGGCAAGTACCAATTACTAGATAAGGATATACAAACCATGGACCCACTACTCATTCTCAGATTCATAAAAGAAACTGGACTGGATGAAGTGCTCTAGGATCGATATTCTTACCAAGGCTAAGACAGAGCAAGAACCCTCAAACACGATCCTTTATGGAACTGTAATATGATGGGGCTCTGGAAAAGGGCATGAACCTTTCCAAGGTATAAGCAGGGGGCACAATAGACCACGAGGTCGCAGTGCACTAGACCCTCTCTATTATTATTATTATTATTATTATTATTTTCATTAGTTGAACCCCTTCAAATAATCTTTAATTTATCACTTTCAACAGGAATTTTCTTAAATGAATGGAAATTTACTTTTATAACTCCTATTTTTAAAGCTGGTCAAAAACATAAAATTGAAAATTATCGCCCAATTTCTAAACTTTGTGCTATACCAAAACTTTTAGAGCTTATAGTTAAACAGAAAGTGTATTTTTATATAAAAGAATATATTTCTCCATGTCAACATGGGTTTGTAAGTGGTAGGTCTACAACTACAAATTTAACCCTTTTTACAAAACATGTATCGGATGCTTTAGAGTCAGGTTTTCAGGTGGATGTAATTTATACTGATTTTCAAAAAGCTTTTGATAGTATTTGTATATCGTTACTTGTTAATAAACTAAAGAAAATTGGATTTCACTCCGCTCTTCTAAAATGGATGTCCAGTTATTAATTAAATAGAAAACAAGTTGTAAAATTTTTTAACGAGAAACAATTAAATTGGAATTTGTCCGAAATACCGCGATACTCAGCAAGATGCGCTTTAATTGGCCTAAATTCTCTGCAAAATCGCCGGCTTGTTATTTGTATTATGTTTGTGTATGATATACTGTCTTACCATATTAAATGCCCTCAGTTACTTATGTGGTTTTCCATTGGGACCACCAGAAATCTTTTTCAGATCTCAGATTTTACTGTGCTCATGGAACGCGCAACGAGATTGATTTGCTTTTGTAAATGGATTAGTGCGTTAATTGACAACAATATCAGCTGTTCAAATGGCATTCGTTTTTGGCTAAATCACAAATGGATATCGCCCTCAAAAATGTTTTCCTTCTTGTAGATACAAATGAAGTACTATTGGTGGTTTGTAGTCTTCAGATGACGAGGGAGATAATGAAGATAATAATTCCACCGAAATCGTATCCATAGCTATTTATGTATTTTGTTATTTTGGTTTTCACGAAACTTTGCGCATTTGCCTCGAAATGAAACTTCTTAAACTGACGTTAAACAGCTGTTCAAAGTATATTGGTATGCGTAAATCTGAAAAAATATCGAGATCTGCGAAAAGTGATCCGAATCGAAAAAAAGATTGATTTTTCGTCCCAATGGAACGCAAAAAGTGATTTAGATCAAAAAAAAGATTGATTTTTTGTCCCAATGGAAAACCACATTAATCTTTTAAATATTTATGTTCCAAGAAGAAATATTCGTAGCAGACAATTGTTTTATATTCCCTTACATAGATATAATTATGGTTCAAATGAACCATTTTCAAGATGCATGCGTTTATTTAATGAACTTAAATTAAATTTAGATATATAAGTCTTGAAAGAAATGTATTTAAATTATTATTAATTAAAAATGTTAGGTTAAGCTAAGAAATCTGTAAGAGGTAACTCGATAGATGACTGAATGAATAAATAAATATACCCGAACACCCCAACCACAACTCGGCTCCGAAAGCTCCTCGTAACATACGCAGATGCATCTTAGATCTACAGGATAAAATAAACCATCTCACACTACAACCACACGTCAACTCAAAACCGTACTCTGTTGGCAAAAACCGCATTCAGCAGACCTTTGTCTCAAACGCCAGATAGAAAGCGAATGTGGTACTTGGCGGCAGACCCAAGCCTATTGCCTCTGTAGAGACTACTCGCACGACCAACCTGGACCACTATGGCCCAACTTCGCTCGGGCTGGCGCCACTTATTGAATAACTACACGGCACGCCTTGATCCTAACATTGAAAACAAATGTCCAAACCGAAAACAGGAATCACATGATGTACAACACCACTTTAGTTGTCCGGCCAAACCAACCGCACTAACACTAATCACGCTTTGGACCCACCCTACCGAAATGGCCCAATTCCTAAAAATGACCGACGAACCAACGAATGGCGAATGACGCTGCTAAAAAACAAAAGAAAAAGAGAACTCAAAGAACAATAAAGAAAGCGATGCTGGGAATATGAAAACCGGTAGAGTAGCTTAGAAATTTAAAGAACACATGTTACACAGACGAAGTGAACAAAGGGAAAGGAGATATAAGGAAAAATAACCAACTCAACCAACATCTTATTCTTCATCAGTTTTATAGTTTGTTTGTTCATTACTCCTCTCATTATTTCTGAGGTCGAGAGGTTAAGCCATTCCCGCATGTTAGACAGCCATGTCAGCCTTGTCTCCCGACCGCTCGCCTTCTTTCTATCTTTTCCTGGAGTATTAGTTTCAGAAGTTTGTATTTCTCATTTCTCAAAATGTGTCCGAGGTATTCGAGTTTTCTTTTTTTTATTAGACACATTAGTTCTCTCTTCGTCTCTGTTCGTCGTAGTACTTCTTCATTTGTTTTCCTGTCGGCCCAGGAGATGCGCAGTCTTCTTCGACAAATCCACATTTAGAAAGCCTCTATTTTTTTAATTGTTGCTGTTGTTGTTGTTAACCAACATACTGTATAATAAAAGAGGACACAGCAATCTTATATATATCTAACCAAAGAGTGTCTGTAGCCTTCGAATGTAAAATTCTTTGTACGATCTATGGAATTTGTTACCATTTCCCCTCCACGGTCGTTTCAATGTGAAACACTCATAAATAATACTCGGCCTTACTATAACCTTAAAACACAACCTACAAAATTCGACTAATAAGACTTACCACACCAGAGCGATGGCTATCGCTGTTGCATTCCATTAAATTTGTCCGATGCACCACTAATCCAGTGTTCAGCTTTGGTTTCCTCCTTTTATTAACCACATCTGTGTGTAGGTTTCGCATGACGGCGATTTGAACACCATTCTCAAGTTGTTCGTGATCTTCACCGAATGATCGCTCAACGCCAATCCAATCGTTCTCAACCCAAATGAACTTATCCACTGGATACAAGAGGGACTGATATTCATTGAATGCGCTATTTGTTAGGAATCCACCGGGATAGTCTTCGGTGGACTTTGTACACGACTCTATTTTTTCTAGCACCAAGCGGAATATGTGCTGTACAGGCCGATTATCAAGTACCCCCTGACCAAGGCCCCGTTCATCGTCCTGTGCTAGGCGACGATCTTGCATAATTTCAACTTCACCAGGTCTCAGAGACGAACCACCAAGGGGTTGGGCAGAAACAACTGTCAAACGCATAGTGTCGTCTTCGATAAAAATGCTAGACGGTATGGGATAGTAGTTTGCCTGAAGGGGAATCTTTTGGAACCTTTTCCTCTTAATCACCTAAAAGAGAAAGATTTTCATAATGTGGCAAGAGAAGCTGCAAGTGCATGTTACTTGTAATCCATTGAGATCTGTATAGAAAGTGTCTTCACTTTGGATGCGAGTGGCGATTCGCATTACGATTTCGGTGTTGTCCATCGCACCGATGTCTATAAAGTTTCTGATCTCGGGATGACCGCCTCGCAGTATTGTTTGGTGCACAGCAAATGGCAAACATGTAGTGACGCTCGATTCCAGTGGGCCTTCTTGAACGAGGACAACAGGATTTACGATTGGAAGAGGACTCGCCTCACCGTAGGGTAGGAAAAGGTATGCACCACTCATGGCGCCCGTCATACGCGTTCCATATCGCAGGAAGTTAATGTTCGTCGGGATGTGCGGCGAAGAATCGTCAAGTTGAATTGATTTGAGAAGACCATTGCCGTGGAACGCCACCGTTGGCCCATCGCCCACGTGCAACGCGATCTCTTTGGGATCTGCAAATTTTACCTGATCGGGATAGTCGCCTAAACTAATCGAGTATGGCGACACTGTTAGAATTAGGTTCGATCCAAGTGCTGTGCTCCTGAAATTATTATACGGATGGGTCATACTTCGGTTACCCATCAACATTTACCCAAAAAGGACAACCCCCCTGGTTTGCCAATCATGCAATTTTAACCTATATATACACCACTATATAATTAAAAATAACACTTCAATCTAGGAATTGCTAAAAAAAAAAAATGAAAATATCAACCAAAGCAACCAATTTTTAGAATCCGAAGATATAAGAGTGCAAAATCAAAAACAATACCATTGGGCTAATAGTCCTCCCAACTATGCTCGTTAATGTTAGTAAATAGCATGCAATACTTGTTAATAAAACACAATAATAATAATAATACTTTTTCCTTTCTTTCTTTTTTTTGTAACCAGAAAAGTACGTGCTCAGACTTACTCTGGCATAGTATCTAATGATTCTGACTGAACAATGTACGTCATCAGGCCCAATGGAGGCACATTCACCCGGAACAACAATCTGTATTTGGTCGTCGAGGCTTGGGGAAAGGTTGTGGTGCCTTCATGGTGGCCATGCCAAGTCCAAACGGGACTTATTTGAGCAGGAATGGCTTTGTTGTCAAAATCTCGTACACTGATGAAAGGCTTTGAGACATACAGCTCAACCAACTCTTGCCTCCATTGAGGAAGTGAATTGTGGAAAACAACATATTTTGTGGGTAACTCGTCCCCCAAGATGATGGTGGTTCTGCCGTCGTCTGGGCCTGGCCAGTGCGACTCATCAAAGTAGAAGTACGTAAACTTATAGTCTGGGCTGTAAATCTGCAAAAATATAGTGTTAATCGGTGTCGCCCCTAAATCAAACATTACACACTTACGGAAGGCTTTGTCATTAGCCGATAGACCGCTTGCTGCATAACAAAACGAGAGTCTTTTATGGCCCTTAACGTTCGATTGGCATAATCCAATACTACATGGGTCTTTGCTGTGCCAGTGATGCCATCATGATGCTGGAATAGGGACAACTCACGTCTTGCATTCTGTAGCATTTCGTCGAATTTTGTAGTTGTTTCCCAGTCGTTCCACGCATGAAGCATTTCAGCGGAGCGTATATGATGCAGAAGTACTCTGTCCATTCTCTTATGGTATGGACGGGACGTGTAATATCCACTCCAGTAGTGATCATCTCTATCAGCGTATGTGAAGAAATCTCCGCTAAGTGTAGGAAAGGATGACAACTCTTGCTCCCTGCGCACAGAGTCGAAATATTCCTGCAACGTGGCAAATTTCGCTTCGGTATACATTTTGCGTTCATTATTGATGTAATCGAAAAGCATTTGAAAATTTCTCATTTGTGCTTCCCACTCAGTGCTCTGGCTATAGCGGAAATCGTCACCTAGCGGTATTAGAACCGAGTTCGTTCTGTAGAGTTCGGCTTTCTTGCGCCACTGATCGACAAGCATTTCTGCCCTGTTTGTTAGAAGAAAAAGTCGATAAAAAAAAACAATCACCTCAGTCATAACTTACCTTCGTGCAACGTTCGCCTCGTCGATTGCCTGTGGTTGTACACGCCATGGGCAAGATAAACCAAATCCAGGGATGCGCTTGAAATCAAACTGGCAACAAATTTTTGGATCCGGACCACAGGTGTGCGGAATGTCGTAAGAGTAGAACGGCATCATGTGTGTGAAGAGTTCCGACCGACCAGATACATCTACAGTTGGGATATTTTTTTAACAGCATATAAAAAGAGGAAATTCAGTTTAGTTAAGAAGAACCACAAGAATAAAAGCAAATAGTAGGCGTAAACCATAATAAACAAGATAAGTTAGTAATGATGTCGGTAGGTGTGTTTAGAATGTTTTATGGAGACTCAAGCAGGTAAAGGTACAAAGAAAGTACTTCCCAACTGTAACAGCATATCCCTGTCAGTACCTAAAGTACTCAATGAAATGCTCTTACCCCAAATTTGCCTCCACCTAAATTCTAGCGTTTTCATGCGAGCCATTTGCTTCTTCACTGAATAATGCGTACGTTGTATTAGTAAATTGTCAAAACCAGAGTTTTTTAATATGTACGGCAGGGTAGGACTGTGTCCAAATGGATCAATAGCCCACGACGAGGTCGGTGTCACGTTCAAGTGCTTCTTTAGCCACGTATGGCCTTCAGTCAATTGCATAAGGATGCTCAGCCAATGGGAATTGGCTTCGTCAGTCATGACCCAGCCCCCAGTTACAAAATCCAACTGACGACTCTGGATTAATCTGCAAAATTTCAATTATTAACCAATCATCCGAGCCTCCGTGCATTGTAATGCATACTTTCTGGTTTCCATTTTGGAATTGACACCAAGACCTTCAAAGAAACGAGAAAAATATGATATTTCCGCCCATATGAACTTCATGTCTGGATTCTCCTTTAAATGACGAAGCATATTCGATAGAATATGTTTCGTGTCATGCTCGTAATAAGCGTCAAATGTCTTTATCCAACCTGATCAGTGAGAGAGAACATATTCTTAAAACCATTTGTACAAATATGCACTTATTTACCTGGATCATTGTGTGAATGTGGCACAACAAATACCTTAAGCTTGTGGCGGTCGTTAAACTGCAGCGGATCGTATTTGATATTCCAGCCCTGTTTCCATACGCCACCGTCGACATTATCGAATGAGATATTCTTGTACACCTCCAGCATCTGTGCAAACAAGTGTCTGTTTTATGCGTATACGAATTTTGTTATTCATCTACCTGAATGTTGGCTTGCGTCTTTGGATCTACATTGATGTCACATTGATAGTTGTCCTCTGCACTTATAACCATCTCCTTAAACATTTCCTTTTTATTCAGCTGTTTTGCAGAGAATTTCGGTTGCTTGAGTAGGCGCTCCTCCATCGGATTGGCGTCATCGTAGTCTAGTTTATTTTGTTTGTTTTGAAAGGTCTCGAGCTTTTCTTTGAGATGGCCCATTTCCTGTTGGTGCAATTGCAAACCATTTTCGAGCTGTTTTAGTTTATTTTCTAAGTTATGAACGCTTCGCTACATTACAAGACAAAAACAAAATACAAAACCAAATAAAATAAAAGAAAACTTTAGAATACATAATTATAGTGAACTACCTGCCTGTCAGCCGGTATGGAATAATTTATTAGCAAATACAGAAATAGAAAAACTGCCACACATATTGCGCACAAAATCAATGTGAACTTTCGCGTTAGTCGCAGCATTTTGAATGCGGCTGAAATGATTAATTACTGTAGCACATAAATAATGTTAAACTTTATGCAAGCTTCATTCACATAGTTTGTTCAACTTTACATATAACAAAAACGAAAAGGTTTTTCACATTACGGAAAATAACACAAAAAACTTGATAAGTTGAAAATCGCAAGCAAACGACAGCGACGTTTGGTATAGAAGATGTTTATATTTCTCTCCAGCATTTTTTCCGGGTGACTGACAGATCGAGATCTATAGAAAATGGATCGACACTCGATGAACGAGTCTTGGAGGATGTTTGATGTGCTGTGCTGTGGATTGTCGTGCTGTCTTATGTAAAATGTGAATCGTCACTTGGAAGCAGAGATAATGGATTTAAAGAGATGGATATCTTTCGTGCGACATCCGCCCCAACACCCATTTGTTTTGTGTTTCGTGTTGATTTTGTTGGGTTTTTGTGGAGAACAAAATATTGAGACTCACATTAGAGAATACCTACCGAATTTTTGCATTAAAGTCCAATTCATGAACTCACATTAAAGCCTGTAAAATAACACAGATGATTGGCATTTGAAGTCTTACATGATCTGTTTTGGAATTATAAATTAGGCGTATTTATTTATATGAGGAATTTCTATCAAAAGGTCAAACCTGGAAGTGTTTTTTCCTACGTTCTCTATGTTTCATTGAAGAAACATGTCAATTCTAAACTCAACAGAGGTATTTTTAAAGAATTTTCCAGTATTCACCAACACACACAAGCAAATTGTCAGTTTGAAATGTTTTTTGTTTTGTTCGAAACAAAATTTGCTTGTGAATGTAAACTTTAATTGGAATAAATTGATTTGGCTTAATAAAACACTCATATTTATTTTAGAAAACAACAAAAAAGTAGCAACAGGAAACCAAATTTCACATAATATGGTGTCTACGACTATTGCAAAAGTTCTCCAACGAATTTCATTGAAGAGCGCAATTCCGATTTCAGGGCAATTCTCTCGTATCTTCAATGAAAAACGCCATAACACAGATAAATTGTCGAAATTCATATATTACATTTTGGGACGCTCCCATGATAAGGTACTGTTTCTTTTTGTCAAAATTGTTTTCATAAAGAACTCACCCGAAAGTCGTAGTGTTCCAGTTCCAATTGCAAGTGAAACGGCCATTGTTGATTTTTTGACAAGGAAAGGAAAGGAAAGGTTCCTGTGGAAAACTCTTCAAGTCTGGATCACAAGAAAAGAAAAAAAATACTTTTTAGGAAAATTCTTTAACTGCATCGTATTGTTCACAATAAGTGGAAATACTTTTGCTACTGTTTTAATTGATCAATCCGAATTAAACGAATGTAGTTTAACTCCAAAAGTGTGTTTTTTTATTTGTAAATGGGAAAAGAAGGAGTCTTTTCATAAATAATGTGCGACGTGTGTGCTGATTTTTTGCATCTGCTGGAGACATGTAAGTTGGATTTGGTACTGCCCGCCACTGCACGCAAATAGTATTAAATTCGGCAGCGATAATCTTTGTCAAAAAATTATTAATAAGAGCGAACTATTTGTTCAAATTACCCAAATCGTATAGCTTTGGTGTTTGAGTAACTTGAAAGTGGCATGTAGTTATATGAAAAGTGCGCTTACCTTCAAATTCGTAATTTTGTAGTATCTATGGAAGATGGGAAAAGTTCACTACACGTCGAATCCAATTTTATTTTCATGTTTGTTAAATGAATTTGGTAAATCTTATAATGACAACTAATTGATTCTATTTTGTAGAGGAAATTGAAATATAATAGGTTTTATCATAAATTAAGGATGAAACTACTACGTACATGTTGTGAACAGACTGATCAGCGCTCTTCAATTACATCAGTGTCAATATTCGGGAATAAGGTCGATAGCTTGAATGGCTTAACAAAATATTGTGTATTATTATTTTGAGAAAACAAAACTATTGGAACCTTTCAGTCCAATTTGACATCAGTCAAAAGCTGACTCAAATAAAAATCGCGATAGCTTGTATGCTTACTATAGCTGAGTGACTGCATTTGTGCATTATGTATTGCGCCGGCATAATGCCTGAGAAAGGACTAAGGGCGGAATACAAATTTGGCAAGATAAACTGTGCTAAACTACTGTATCTAATATTGAACGTCACTCATTTTCTGTTGTTTAATTTTATTTTATACTATATTTTCAAAGTTTGGCCACGTTTTGCTACTTCAACATGGGTAATAGACGTAGGAGCCCCAATTAAGCTATAGACTTAAATTCTTTTAAGTTTTGCCAAGGAAAAAGAAAATTTAGAAATTTATACTTCTTGGGTTGGTCTTTGTGCAACCGCTTTGTATATATGATGAGAGTTAGGACCACATCCTATGTCCAAGTTCCATTTTTCTCTTCTAACACGTTGGACGAGTAGTTCTGCGCGCGCTGATAGCATTATTTCTGTTGAATCGTATGGCATAAAGCAAGATGTTATGATCCTCACAAATTAAGAAGCCACCTATTATATAAATTTATTTCTCCTGTTAACGGTTTGAAAATGATTAACAAATCTAATTTATTATTCCTGTTTGCAATACCTACACAATCCCTACGAGAATGATGATTTTTTTTCTCTTTTCCTTTCAGATGAAGCGAGGATAACCAGCAATGACGCAAAACATACGGCTCTACTTAAAAACGAAATAGAAATCGCTTTCGGCTACATCCAGTCATGGCCTCAAAGGTACGTTCATTTAGATATAAATTTTGTTTTGTTTCTATATTTTTATATATATTTACTTAATTTTTTTAGGCAATGCATGTGTCTGTACAGAGACATAAAAAACTTTGAACGCTTCAATCTCATTGTACAGTCCATGATATGTCTCGCATTGCACTATTTGAAAAACGTTCACAAACTAATTGAGGAGTTCAAGTGCATAACTTCTGGAAATGTAAACTGCCCGCTAAGCAAGCCGCATACTTCGGCTGAAGTTGATCAAAAGCAGCATCAGCCTGGCGGAGAAGAGAATAAATCTGAAACTGATAAGAGGCAGGCAAGCAGCTCAGCAGACGAGGAGCTACAGCGAATTGTCCAGAGCGAAGAGAAATGGATTTTACCGGAGGTGGAGAAACTGTTGATCCTTGTATCAAAGGCATTTCTACTCAATTTCCCGCTTTATATTGCCTACAAGCATGGGACACATTCGCGTCTCGATGAAATCTCGTCGGAAGAAGCTGCGCATTTAAGTATAGTGTGCGATTTGCATGACAACGAAATTCCAGTTTACCTGCTGCGAAACATCAGTTTGTTTTGCAACTCGGGTGGTTTCTCAGCAATGATGACCTGTTTCGATCATCCGGACTTGCCAGTCACCACAGCCCATGCCATAACAGCTACGGTCTCGAATATTAAGCTGTGGCTCAACTACAGATGTATCATTCAGTTGTTTGTTCCTCTGCGAAGCAAAGTGCTGCAGTACATGTGTCAGTTATCTGATCATAATCTACGATCTACGGCGACACGTTCAATGGCAGACTTTGTGTGGTCTGCTGTGAGAGATCCACTTGATTCTTCGGTGAATTTCGACATCGAAGGACTCGCGTTGGCCTTTAAGTATTTTAATTCAACAACTTTAACAATGCGGCTGGCTGGTGAGAAAGATGCACTCTCTTAATTACTTTTTGACGTAACTGTTTCTTTTTTTTATTTTTTAATCTACAGGCATGGCACAAATTAATGCACACATCAACTTATTCAATGAAATCTGCACAACAGAGACCGTTGGCGAAGTGGAGCTAGTTGGTCAGAAACTCGGCGATTGGCTAACCGAGAATCAAATCATTGAACACTTGTTCGGTCCAAATTTGCATGTTGAAGTAATTAAGCAATCACATGTGGTATTGAATTTTCTTGCCGTCGAAAATCAAATCACGGAAGAGCACATAAATCTGATTTGGCAGGCTGCTCAGTTGAAACACTGCTCAAAACCAGTTTATGATATTCTTCCGTCTTTGGTGAAAAATCTGGCTCCCCGTCCTGCATTGCATTTGTATTCGTTGCTCTGCCGATTGGATCCCAAAGAACACACCGAGCAAAGTATTTACATTGCATCAGCATTGACCAAATTGATTTGGTCACGGGATGGTGGGCGATCGCAAATGGAACTGGTGCAAGAGAATCTCCTGGCTGCGAATGTCACTGCATCGAGTTCAGATAGTGGCAGCATGGATGGAAGCAACACCGATGAGGAGCAACAAGATGACAGCAGTTCAACGAGCCGTAAGAGTCCAATCGACATTGAAAATGGGGGCTCAGATTCTGGTGCCCCACCACCATGCAAGCAGGCACGGCGAAAGCGACATGTTTGCGATCCAACAGAAGGTAATTTTGTGTAGTAAAGTGTGTAGAGTCGTTTTATTAGTGAGATGTTTCGAGTAAGATGCTATTTGCTGTGACTTTGGAATTACAATTGTTTCGCTCTGATTTCTAATGAGCCGTAGTGTAAGTTGTGGCTTCTGATACACGTTCTACAACCGTCAGTTGTTTTCTAATTTGTCTACTTTGGAATATTTTTCCTTTAATCTTTTGTCAATCGACTTCATGGTACAAATTTTTAAATGTATTTAGCCACAGTTGGCAAATAAAATGTTCACCAATTTTGCTTAAGCCAAGCGCATCTACCTACCAATCGCAGAATAAACTTCATGTCTATTTCAATTTACTTTCACCAGTTTTTACGTATTTCTATTCCCTCCTAGAAACTGCCAAAAGTAAGGGCGAAGACATCTCCGAGCTAACTGCTTTGAAAGCGAAAACAGATCTCACGTAAGTTCACAACCGCAGATTTATTTATTTTACTGTATGAAACGCCCTGCCTCCCTCCCTAGATTGCAAAACCATCGAATGGTAAACATTGTCGACAATTCCAGCAGCGAGGAAGATCTCCACCAGACATCGGTTATTCCCATCCGCAAGAAAACACGTAAACGAAGAAAAAACAACAATATTCCGTTGACGCGTTTGGCTCATGAGCTGGTGGAAACCATTTGGGAGGGAGAGTCACACAGCGAAGGTGAAGTTCTAAACGATAGCGATTGCAGTGATAATCCTGTTCCCGCTGTAGTGCTTAAGCATCTACATGGCGAGGGTCCCTATATCAGAGCAATAGGTGAGGCACACATAAGCGAGCTACTGAGCGGTGTGGAGAACGATGGAAGCTATTCATCGCCAATGAGTAACAAATCGGAAAAGAATCTAGCCGACTTTGATGATGATGAGTCTCCGTGTGAGGAAGAACTAGCCCAGCTGGTCAGTCGTACACACAGTTGTATTCCAGGCTTTGCGTTACCATCGATTGCAATGCGCGAGTCATCGGCGTCGGGTGAATCAATAAAAGTCATTCAATCCGGCTCGGCTGCCAAGGGTCTGCGGTGTAAAATGGAGGAGACAGCTGCTGTCGAGGCAAAGGAGCTGCAACCAACTTTTAAAATAAATGACGTGTGCTTGCCAGGAAACACCTTATTGTGGGATCTCTTGCAGGATGACAAAATTGTAAGTATGTTACGTTAAATTGGCGCACATGCTCAACTGTAGAATAATTGCAGGGCCAATTGGGTGAATCTTTGGCTTTGGAGGCTGAAAAGGCTCTCGCCACTTTGCTGTGCTTCAGCACCGATCGTTTGTTGCGAACGAAATTCATCGAAGGCTGCCTACACAATTTGGCCAACAATAAGAGTGTGATTGTGAGTTTGAAATTACTGCCGAAGCTATTTGCTTCCTTTCAGCAATTCCGAGCCGCTGACACGCATCAGGTGACAATGTGGGCCGAGCGGCAGCACAAAATGATGTATCACTTTTTCAACAATATCAAAGCCTACTCTAGGGCAATAGCGAATCGAAGTGAAACGCTTGTGCTTAATTCCAATGGATGTCCAATGTACTCGCACAAGACCCAAGTGTCGGTGAGGTTGCATTTTCTTTCGTCGGTCTTCAGTTCGTTGGGCTCTCCGAAGAACTTCAGGTAAGCAGCTAAGTATTGGCGGTCGTTTTCCGATACGGCTACTTTCAGCGATTTCACTCCTAAGTGAACTCTTTTTATAATTTATGCGTCATTATGCGTCATATCATTAAACGGGCCTATGTCGTCCAGTGTAATAATCGACTAACTTCTTGCAGATTGAGCCTAGAGCAGGTGGATGCCCTGTGGGAATGGCTGGCACATGACCCGGAGTGTTGTGACTGTTACTTTTCTTGGCTGCAGAGTCAGGCGAAGGGTGGTGATCAGCACGCTCTTGGAATTGAAGCCCTGCAGCACTTGTACTTGAAAAAACTGCCCGAGCTGCGGCCAGAGGAGTTTTCAATGGTCGCACTAGGTCTCTTCCAGCAGTTGTGCAGCCTAGCTAGACTTGCCATTGCTCATTACGAGAAGCAAATGGACTCTGTGTCAACGACATCTTCGAATATCGTTGGAATGTTTCATCTGTGGAAAATTGCGTTAAGGGCACATAATACAGAAGTGTCATTGGCTGCCATCCAATATATTAACATGTACTACATGGGTCAGCAGCTGAGGCTGGAGAAGGAATTTGTGTCTCAGTGCATGGATCATTTGGTGCAAGCTGCAAATGGTCTACAAGGGTAAATTACTTGATTTCTACTTTCAGTTGAGTGTAACTTCCCTTTGGTTTAGTTGTGAGGAGGAGTACGCACTGATGTGTGTACAACGAGGGCTTATGCTGTTGAATACACACTTGGAGACCTTTAGGCGCAGATACGCTTTCCATTTGCGGCGATGGGCTATCGAGGGCAAAGGCATTGGGTCGCATAGCAATCTCAAGAATGAAGGAGCTGGTCCATCTATACGAATTGTGTTGCAACCAGCCGGTCTATCGGAGAAATCTCTGCTGCATATGCACTCCTGTGACTTAATTGCAGAGTTGAAGGCCGAAATTTCAAAATGGTAAGGGTGCAGCTCACCAAGTTTGTTGTAATAATTTGTGTTTCTCCTTTTAAGGTGGGAAAATCTGCAAGGTGGTGCACGTGCATCTGGTGTAACTGCTCCTGTGTTGGGTCTGCTTTTAAGCGAGGGACCACTTAGAATCATAACTCAAGGGCAAGAGTTGACCTCAGAGTACGATGAGAGAAGTTTGGGCGACGTAGGGTTTAAGGATAATCAGGTAATTAAAAAGCAGTAAGAGGTTCCTCTAAATATAGGCACTGGAGTTCTCAAGATTTATTTTTATTGCATGCACTGGATAGAAAAGAAAAATTTGGCTAAACGAGAGTAGACGAATAAAGTTCTCTTCGTTATTTCAGTTCGTCTTCTGTTACAAGCATCCAATCGAACAGATAGAGAGTTCAAAATGGTGGCTGTATCTTAAGGCCCTGTAATGATATCTTGTAGAGTTTCACTAAAGTCGCCAGCTAGTTGCAATTTTGCGCGTATCTTATTGTTCCAAATGCTCTTTCTATGGGTTGTTTTCCCTTACGGGTTGCTGTGTTGTAAGAAATGTAACGAAACAACTGTCTTCGTGGAAGCTGTCAGCGAGGATCCAAATCTGTATTCTCCCATTATTTCGTTAGTTTATTTCAGTTTTACTGTGTTACTTATTTAACTATTTCCCTTTAATTTGTTACAACACTTGACACTTGAGTTGAGAGTAAGGTTATGTTTGAAAAGATTCCGCTTACTCGAGAAAACTTCTGCAGTCCGGAAGATATTATTCCGCATTTGACCCGTCCTTACTTACACTTCCTTTAGGTATAACAAAAAAAATCAATTTTACAAACCAGTTTCCCGTCTATTTCAGATTGTGTACGTTTCTCTGGGTGGCAGAGGAGCTCGCCGTAAGGAACCCTTGGACCATCCAACATTGCAACCACCCCCTCCCAAGGAGTGTCTGCCTACGGTACTTTTACTTCAGCCAAAGTATTTTGAGAAACTCTTTCGTTTAATGCAAACCCTGGGCGACATGGAAATCCATGGTAACAACAACATCCAGACGCACACCAAGGCACAGTTACTTTCGCGCCGCGTATGGGATATCTTGGCAATATTGCCAACAAACCCCAATATACTGGAATCCTTCCAAAGTCTCACTGTGGACTTGTTCGAGTGTGATACAGCTGACAACCAGGAGGAGCGAAAGTTCAGAAAGGATGCCATCAAAAGAAAACTGTCGGAACTCCTGCATCCGGGCAATCTTCAAAAGTTCATGTACTCTTTGCACATAGTTGAAAGCTTAGCCGTAAGTAACTTGTCGTCGTCTTCAGGTGCCTGTTGTAATGGAGACTATCACAGTGTTAAAACAAAAAGTATAAACCGTTTGTTCAGCACGTCCTCATCCTCGTCTTCCAAGAGCAATTCGAGTCAATCTCCACGGAAGAGCAGTCGCAGGCGGAAGGTCAGTCCAGGAGAGAGTTCTGAAAGTGGCGGAGGGGCCGATGCTACTGTAAGTGATGAAAAGTCATCCATAGGCGAGAGTGCTGTTAAAATTGTTGAGCAGCCAAAGGTCGAGGCAGTAGCAGCAGAGGCTTCTGTGAAAAAGAAGCCAGAGGAAAGCGATGAAATCGAATTCCAACGGGATGATGATGAGGACTATCCTTCAACTCCGAATCCCCCGTCGCCAGCCGCCTACGACATGAAGTGGAACGAGATATTTATCAAGTGTGGCGGACTTCAGCATTTGTACGATATTTTTATCAGCGGAACGCTGCAAAACGGACACCACTCCATAGACAACTTCAACGAATGGCGACATGATTGCCTCGCAAGTTTGTTGCGAATTCTCTGGCTGTTAGGCTTTGAGGAGCATCGTTCAGAGGACATACCTGTCGCAATATCAAAGCCACACGCATTCATGCTAGAAATGATGGAGGTTGACTCGTGTCTTAAGCGATTGGCCTTAATTTTGAACGACGAAGCCCATACACACTTTACGAACCAACTGCATATTCGCACTGGTTTCTGGGGTCGAGCACAGGTAGTGCAATACACAATGAACATTATGGTGAGCTTTGTGCATTCGTCTGAAAATGCACGATTGACACTTTGGAAATCGCCAGAGTACTGCGGTTGGGTGCGGAAATTCATTCTCGAAGACCCTGAGCCGTCTGTGCGGCGGGAAATATGCGCTGGTCTATACCGGATATGCTTGGGCAACTCGCAGAGCTATCAGGAACTGTTGACTCCCCTTCTGCAAAAACTTATATCTTTTCTACCGGTTGCTGAGAAGATGACATGCTTTCAGCAGTCGCACTCACACTTTGTGTCGGATGAGGGAAAGGAACCGTATGGGCCAGCATGTCGTGATTACTTTTGGCTGTTGGCGCGGTTAGTTGACACATTGACCCCAGATATGGTCAAGACCTCGCTCGACGAACCAGACATCAGCGCAATCGACATCGAAGGACTATGCCACACTGTTTCGAAAAGTATTCTTAGTCGAGACTTCTACGAGACCAGACATGGCTATCAAGATGATGGTCTCGTTGGGCTCATCAACTTAATGACCAACCTCGTCAAGTATGACCCCCCATTCAAGTTTAGCGCGGATGCACTCGGTTTTATTGAGAAAATATTTGAGTTCCTGTTTGACATGCCGTCGCCGACTAATCGTCAGAAGCCCAAGTGCAAATCGCCAACATCACGGGCAGCCGCTTATGATTTACTTGTAGAACTGAGTAAGAACTGCGCCAACAATTACTCGCTTCTTCACGGAAAACTGCTGGAGCAACACACTCCAGGGCCGCATCCTCCATATCCATGGGACTATTGGCCACGAGACGACGGACGTTCCGAATGCGGCTACGTTGGGCTGACGAATTTGGGCGCCACCTGTTATATGGCATCATGTATTCAGCACTTGTACATGATGCCACAGGCACGCGAAGCAGTTCTTTGTGTCCCGCCGCAAGCAGCACAGAAACACGGTCCAACACTGCACGAGCTGCAACGCATGTTCGCCTACCTCCTTGAATCGGAGAGAAAATCGTACAACCCTCGATCGTTTTGTCGCGTCTATCAAATGGACCATCAGCCACTGAACACCGGCGAACAAAAGGATATGGCTGAGTTTTTCATTGATCTCGTTTCGAAGCTTGAAGAGATGACCCCTGAGTTGAAGGACTTGGTAAAACGACTTTTCTGTGGCACCCTGAGCAATAATGTTGTTTCGCTGGATTGCGGTCACGTGAGTCGCACAGCCGAAGAGTTCTACACCGTGCGCTGTCAGGTGGCCGATATGAGGAATTTGGGTGAATCTCTAGACGAAGTGACCGTTAAAGACACCTTGGAGGGTGACAATATGTACACATGTTCCCAATGTGGCAAAAAGGTTCGTGCCGAGAAGCGTGCGTGCTTCAAGAAACTTCCTCAGATTTTGTGTTTCAATACGATGCGGTACACGTTCAATATGGTCACCATGCTTAAGGAGAAGGTTAATACACATTTTTCATTTCCAATGCGATTGGACATGTCCAGTTATGTGGAGAAGACCCTTATGCCACATCAATATTTAGGTGAGGCTCTAGATTATTGCTGAAATGTTGCATTCATTGTTGTTATTTTACTTGGCAGAGGACCGGAAGAATAAAACAACTGTCAAGACTTTGGACGCTGGTGAAAAGAAACAGGATGACTCCAGTGGTAGTAAGGTGTCGCCCGACACTTTACCCGATGAAGATGACGAGATTAATGAGTAAGTTGGGGGAAAGTGGACAGTTTAAACACTTTATTTGCGATCGAATGCTACTTGTGAATGTATTGCTATACGTCTCTACAAGATAACAAGGCTTAAGTTTGTTTTTCCACGGGCATTTTCTTCATAAAAGTAATTTTATATTCACCCTTATTTTACTTGGCGTTTATATTAAACGACAATTGGCGTTTTTTGAAATTGGTATTATATGTGGCGTGGTGTTTCTAGGCGTTGTATGTCGTTAAATAACATGTGGCGTTTAAGGACTATTCACATCAGAGCGAATTGCAAAAAAATCAATTTAACTGTATTTATGAATTGAAAATTGTTATTTGTTCTATCACAAAATCATTATATTTAATTAATCTAACACCTAATCTAAAAAAACATGAGTCTCAATTTATTTAAATAGCTAAATTAACAATTAAAGCAATTTTCCCGCGAATTGAAAATTCTTGCCACGAACTGTCACACTTTATTCACAATCCACACACAACAGTCGCGATCCACAAACCCACGAATGAAAAATTCGTTCGAACTTAACCTTTAAAATTTAAACTAATGTGGTATTCGTTTGGGCGTCACTTGCTCTTTTTTGTGATAATATTCGTGGGATTCGAATATGTGTAGCCTTCAACACTTTTCAAAGCGTTTTCCATTCACTGGTTAGATTTTAAATTAAAACATTCGAAATTTACGTCCCGATTGATTTTTAAATATTTATTCTTAACCAATTTACTAAAATAAATTCACCCGATGCAATGCCTTTCTTTGCTTTAGAAAATATTCACGAAAACCTAAACGCCCTCCACCAGTTGTCAAACTCAAGCGCACTTGTATTGGTAAATCTGAGAAAATATCTAGATTCGCAAAAGTGCTCTGAAATCTGAAAAAGATTGTTTTTTTTTTTTTGTACCAAACGAACATAAAAACTGCTCTGAGAGCGCCCAATCGAATACCACATAATACGCGGATATCTGCGACCAAATAGTTTTCATGTGAATGAAGTGTCATAAACTACGAATATTCGCGTGTTCGCAGTTCGCATTTCGCTCTCATGTGAATAGTCCTTTAAGTAGCGTGGAACACAAGTTCTACAAACGTCAAAACAGTTTTTCGCATTCTGACAGTCGTTTTATTTGCACAAAACGACTCATAAAACGCCGATTATTGTCGATTACTAATTCTTAAACAACTAGGAGGCAAATTTAAATAGAAACATGTGAGTTTTGGTAATTGTTTATATTGATGCAGTGATTTCATAATTCTCTTGAAAATAACAAACCCCGATCAAATAAAACGTTTGGTGGAAATTATGGAACAAAATATATCGTTGGCAACAAATTTTAAAAGTGGTGTTCCACAGAGCGATGATGTGAAAAATGCGTGGGAGTCGTTAGCTGCGACACTCAACTATTTAGGTTAGATTAGGTATATAATATAAATTTGGTCTAATGCCCAATTCACAATTCGGCGTTGCACGCGTGCGTGCGTCGAGGCGCTTTGACACGCCTTATCGAAATTTTACGATATTTTACGAAAATGCTGCTTTGAAGCGAATACGCCTTAAAAGGGAAAAGTTTGACAAACTAAAAGTTCTGTTTGTTTTTTGGCTGAAAAATACAAATTCAGAGCAGAACTAAAATTTCAAGTCTACTCCCTTTTTTCTTGAAGCTGTAATTTTTATGCACGAATTGAAAAACGATTCTCCAAAATACAAGAAAATCATATTTAACAATATATCAAAGCACACAACAACCTTAATACGGATACAAGACCCTTGATTAATATTTTTCCTCCAAAAAATCTAAAGAAATTAGTAGTTGCCCTACAAAAAAAAATTGTATTCCTCATTTCCACACACTGAATTAATTAATTAAGGCTAGTACGCTGCTCAAGTGAAGTGAAATTTTCACTGCTCTCCAAAAAATGCTGTGAAATCGAAAGTGAAATATTTTTTTGGAGATTTTCGTGGAGAAATTAATGCAGGGTGACCGAGCTGAAAAGTTTTATTTTTAGGATAGCTATAGTATAAAATAAACATACTTTTTGCACTCTTATTTTACTTAAAATGAAAACAGGTGGAGGAAAGAAATTGCGAACTTTGTTTTATTGTAGTTCATAGGTTCTAGTAGTGTTTAATTTTGGCAATAATATCTTATTTGTACATAAGACCAGTGACATTTTAACAATCAAGAGTACATAGAGAGTATACCGCACCTTTTGAAAGATCCGGGAATTATTGATGTGATTACTGAACCTCATTGTAGTAGAACATTCGAATACTGCTGTATTCTTATTTGCAAAAGTTTCTTATGTGGATTTGATTATGCTTCTTCAAATTCGCTCACAGATTTCAGATTTCGTGTGGGTAATTGAATATAAGAACATCACTTGCCCTTTTTTGTGTTGACATTCGTGCGATTGGAATATGTGTAGCCTTCAACACTTTTCAAAGCGTTTTCCATTCGCTGGTTAGATTTTATATTCAAACATTCTTAATTAGCGTTTCGATTGATTTCTAAATAAAGGGTTATTCAATAAGGGGTGTTATTGTGAAAGGATATGGTCCTATATGCGTGCTCGTGGTAGCCATTTGGCTGATGTTGTTTTTCATTATTAACGGCATACCTTCCTCTTTATTATGAAATAAACATCCGATAATTTATATCAAAAAAAGGATTTTTTTTTTGAATACCAAAATAACACCTCTTATTGGAAAACCCTTTATTTATACATAAATAAATTAATCAAATAAATTCACCCGATGCAATGACTTTCTTTGCTGTAGAGAACAAACTGAAACAAACTGAAACGCACTTGTATTGGTAAATCTGAGAAAATATAGACTCGCAAAAGCGCGAAGATTTTTTTTTTTTGTTCCAAACGCACATAAAAAGAGCTCTGAGAGCTTCCAATCGAATGCCACAATAATATTTAAGGATTTACTATTAATTAAAGTAACTCTCATTCATTCATTAGTACCTAATAAAAATGCATAAAAAGGGTATCGTGTTCAATTTTATAACGCAATTGCAGCAGCCGCCGTGTCGCCTTTACAAAAGGGAACTGCGAGCTGCGAACAAATCATTTTTTGTAAAGCACTTAAAACACTTAATTGCCATTTTAGTATCCATAAACCATTTCATGTAATTGATCTGACCGCCGATTAAAAATCTGTATGGTTATCTTCAGCAAAACATTGTATAACAATTTACTGAGGCACCCTTCTCATCAAAAAGGTCTTCCTTGCCACTAACTTTTTGTACACCCAACTTTATGTTACTATATTCAATGCAAAAATGATAAAAGAAGTTCGAAAAATGCAGTACTCTCTTTAAGAAACATCTGAAATTGAAATTAATTTCTCAACCGTCGTCCTACGAATCATTTTTCACGCCGAAACGTCAAAAATTTAATGCGACGGACAATAAAATCCAAGTGAAATGGCTGTGGAGAGATTTTAGTATCGCCACCTACAGCTGAGTTTTTAAAGCGCAATTTTTCACTTGAGCTGCGTACTGGCAAGTGAAATTTCCCTGTGGAAAGTTCATTTTGACATTTCGCGGTGAAAAATTTGTATGAAAAACTGGATTTCACTTGAGCAGCGTACTAGCCTTTATGCTTTGAAAAAACATCATATAGCTTTCTAAAAGTTGTGTGTAATTAACAATAGCGGATATGTGCCACTCCATCTATAAACGGCACATTCTATGACTTCAAATCGAACAATTCGAAATTTTAAAGTTGTCAAACTTGCGCGATAGTAGAAAGTAGCTCTACTCAGGCGTCGCGTTGAACGTAACGATATTTACGATCTAAAGTCGAGTCAACGCCTGAAGTTGTATTTTGTGTGGCACCATATGAACGCTTTGTTTCTACATAATCTGTCAACGCATAAGTGTGTCGACTAACCTAACCAGTTAGCCGACAGCCATTTCAACCTAACCTAGGTCGTATCTACTTCATTTAAATATTTTTGTTTGAATTCAGACGGAGATACGACCTAAACAGTTAAATAAATCCGAATGGAAAGTGTTCAAGAATAAAAAAACCGCCAAAGTCTCCAGCTACCCGACCAGTGTGTGTCATCCATTACCCACAGTTCCTGCATCGTGTTCCATACTTTCAGTTCCATCCATAACAAGCTATCAACCGACAACTCCGTCCACATCAAGCTTCCTAGCAGCAACTCCCTCCACATCAAGCGACATATCTACCTTCAGCTGCAAATTTACATCCACCACCCACGATTCCGATAAGATCGACGACCGTTTCGCCAGCCACATCACAGATCGTTAATCCTGTTGAGAATAATACCAATGCCGAGGTCTGTTTTGCAGAACCAAATGAACACCGTTCAAGTTCCAAAAAGTTGTCGATTGTTTTTTTCAGTATGTATATTACCACAATTCGAACTACTTTTGATTTTTGGATGTTCATTTCAAATTTAAAACACAAAACATAAATACCTACCTATCTGCCAATTATCTGCTGTTGGTGTGGATCTCATGTGGAATGTAAAGTAAATGAGAGTGTTTAAGAAATAGAATACCGGTGCTAAAACGACAAAAAAAAACGCCACGTAGAATAAGGGTGATTGCATAGTTTTGGGTCATTAATAACATAGAAATCTCATGTTGTTTGGTAGAGATCTCTTAACAAAAGTTCGTACATAACTCGTTAGAAATAGTAGCTGCCCCTATTCAAGTACTGTCAAACTAAACAGCCCAGCCCAGTGTTCAAACTGACTCAACAAATTCTTTCATTTTAGGTACGAACTAGTGGGTGTAACAGTACACACCGGTACAGCCGATGGTGGTCACTACTATAGTTTCATAAAGGAAAGAAACGAACATACTCAACTACACGATCGTTGGTTTTTATTCAATGACGCAGAAGTTAAACCGTTTGATCCATCGCAGATTGCTGCTGAATGCTTTGGTGGTGAAATGACTGTAAGTTAATGACATAATATCATTGTCTTGCATTGGATTTCAGATTTAACTCTTTCAGAGTAAAACATACGACTCCGTGACAGAGAAATATTTAGATTTTAGTTTTGAAAAGACGAACTCTGCTTACATGTTGTTCTACGAACGACGTCCAACCAACAACCAAATGTGGCAGCGATCGAACATATTAGAGAATCCATGTAGCTCTCAAAATATACTATTACAAAAGTCATTACACATGAAAAGTTGTACAGTGGAACCAGTTAAGGCATTGGAATCATCTGGACCATCACCACAACCAACCACATCATCAAGCGTCAGCGATCAGCATAAACCGGAATCAAATGAGACTGAAGCAAATGCCGATAATATAAGTAGGAGTAGTATTGAAAATTCAACGAAAACCAATAATCTAGCAACACCATCAACACAAAATTGTGATATAGACGTTAAGAGTTTTAATGGAGGTAAATTGACATCAATACAGCACCAGTATAAATGTAAGTAATTTTTTATTTCAATTTCCGAGGAGGCGGTAGTAGTGTGATATCAAGGGTGTCGGACGGTTGCCGCAAGTCCTTGCTCAGCAAAGAGCTGGAAGATTGGATTTGGCAGGACAACCGACACTTTTTGCAAGATAGGAATATATTCGAGCACACGTATTTTAAGTGAGTTTAATCTTTTGTAATAGAATTTGTGCTAACCCATATGCTTTTGTTATTTTCAAGTTTTATGTGGCAAATTTGCGGCCATATACCACAGACTCTTTTGATGCAAAATGATGTCACGTGCATGGCTGCAAAATTGTCTGTGTCGTTCTTTATAGAAACGTTTATCCACGCAAAGGAAAAGGTGGGTGTAGTTACAAATCTGCTTATGCTGATCGTAAAACTAAAAGAGTTTATCTATAATTTTTAGCCAACAATGGTGCTTTGGGTTGAGCTGCTGACAAAGCAATTCAACGCAAGTCAAGAAGCATGCGAATGGTTTCTTACTCACATGTCCACGGAACCTTGGTGGCCTGTTCAGGTGCTAATACAATGTACAAATCAGATGGTTCGTCAAATGTTTCAACGTCTTGTTATACATGTTATTCAGCGGTTAAGGTGAGTTTATGTTGCAAGCAGATGCATGCACCCATTCACAAGCATCCATACTTAATTTTCAAAACACGCCACATGATCAGATCGTGTATTTTTACAAACACCATATTATCATTTGATTGCTGCATTGGATTGGCCAGTGAATTTGTTAAATTCACTTGTGCGATTCATTCTTATTTGCACATTTCAATTTAAACTTCGCTTCTCCTTGCAGATCATCACATTCAAGCTTATATCTTAAAGTTGAAACCGATGAGAGTGGCAAAGAGGTGATTGGCAATGCATCGTGCATTACTCGCTTCATATCGTCGCTTATCCTTCTAATGGAGCACGGTGCGAGGGCTCATCTGCGCCATTTATCCGAGTTCTTTGGATTGCTATTCGAGTTCTCACGAATGGGTGATGAAGAAACTGTTTTCCTGTTACGCATCAATGTTATTCGTAGTGTAGCTGACTTTTACTTAGGCAACAAAAGCCAAGACTGTGTAAGTAATTAAATTCATTTATGGAGATCCCCATGTTCAACTTGTCTATGCAGATCGATGTGGGTTCTGATAACGACGATAATTCATCAGATGAAGCACTGTCCGTCGACAAGTCTCGACCAGCTTCCTTGGACAAAATGATCGCGTTGGTTGCTAACTTGGTGGAACGATCACGTGGTCAAGACTTTCGGCTTCGTTTGTCGCAGAAGGACTACAACGCAATTGCTGGTGGAAAGGTAACTGTAACCAGCTACAACAATATTGGTCTTTCGAATTTCATGTTTTGTCTTTTAGGGTTTTCCATTTTTATACCAACAAATCAAGGACAACATCAATCCGCATCAAACGAGACACCTCATCCACGCACTCTGTCGATGGGACGATCGATTGGCCAATCAGATTATCACAATGCTGTTTGCGTCCGTTACCAAGCACACAGAATTGTGTGGACCGTTTTTCAAACTTTTAACACTGCTGACCGAACCGCAGGGAGGTCCGTCGGGCCTGCCATGCTTTTCGCAACTTGTTCTGCAACGTGTGTGGGACGCTGCGGAATATTGTCCCCAGTCTGCGCTCGATTGGTTGGCATTCCAAGCGCCAAAAAACAAAATCGCTCACGCATGGATACTCCAATCAGCCGAGAGTTGGGTGGAACAGTTTCTCTTGGCCCATAATAATTCAAGAGTGCGAAACGGTATACATTGCATTTTTACCAAATTTCCCCCTTAATAAATGTGTTATGTGTTGTTCGCAACAGCTGCATCCTATCTACTTGTGTCATTGATTCCATCCCCGCCATTCCGTGCGCACTACAGAACACACTCGCTGCACAAATTGGCCAATAACACGAGTATATCGCAAAGGTAAGGCATTCAAAAGAAAGTTATAAGTCCATGGTTGGGAGACGTTTATTCTTTTATTAGGAATCTATTGCTTTACAGGGATCTGAGCAGCGATGCGCAAATAATCCTCCACAACATAATCAGTCTGCTGTTGCGGCTGCTGAGACCTGCCCGTTCATATGCTGATATTGGCATACATGGTACCACCAAGCTGACGGCTTACTTCAGTCTGCTGACTTACTGCATGGTTTCGAAGACTGAAAAACTAATGGTAAGAGCGGAAGCTTAGTACAAAGCTGTTGTTAACATGTCTTATTTTGCAGCTTGGACCGTATATGCGATCATTGTGGGATCTTTTTCATCCACGGTTGTCGGAGCCCAGTGTACCCGCACACCATAACAAGCATGCTCTGCTGGCATTCTGGCATCATGCGATACTGGACTGTCCAGAGAACGCCCAAATAGTTGCTAACTGCCCGGAGATCACTCGAAATATTGCATTTAATTATATTCTGTAAGGCCGCATTGACGCACCACCACTGTGGTTGTAGACGCAAAATCACAAGTAATGCTTTCTTCTGCAGGGCGGATCATGATGACTCCGAAATTGTGGCCTACAACCGAGCTATGCTGCCGGCATATTACGGTCTCTTGCGTCTGTGTTGTCAGCAAAGCAGATCTCTGACGCGGCAATTGGCTGCACATCAGAATCTTCAATGGGCCTTCAAGAACATCACTCCTCATCCGACTCAGTACTCAGCTGCCGTCGATGAACTGTTCAAATTGATGACTTTGTTTTCGACAAGACATCCCGATTCGACCGAACAGGAACAGCATGAGATTTCTACGTTTAGGAGGACCACTCTTTCGGCGTACTTAACCGGATTGGATGCGCGAGTCTCATGGGGAACCCTTATCAATGCTTTAAGGATATTAGGTGGGACCTGCTTTTGTGTTGTTATTCTTTAGCCTAACGTGGCATCTCTTGCAGTTGACAACGATGAAGACCGCCTACTGGTGATATACAACGGTGGAATTGAAATGTGTTTCGAAGCATTGCATACTTTACATTCCATGCATCATGAGGCTACGGCTTGCCATGTGTCGGGCGATCTGCAGGAACTGCTTACAGAGTTAGTTCTGCTGGTGTCGACCCTACGTCAAAGTACGCGTATCGATAGTCCGCCCAAAAAGCGTCAGCAACCATCCAGTCAGAATAATCTAGTGAAAGGACTGCCAGAGGCGGTAAAACGATTGGCAACTTTCCTTAATACATACAATCCACAAGAGATTTGCAATTTATCCATTGATGTACTGAAGGAACTCGTGCGCAATACGAACTTGGATGTGACCAATATATTGGCGCCTATCTTCACCAATTGTCATCTGTCGGCGCAGAATGCTCCGAATTCAGTTGGTCCGTTGGGACCATACTTTCCAAGACGTGGAACGAAGCCACCATGGCCGTCGCTATCAAAGAATGCTCCCCGTCCACCTCGGCCAATGGTGCAAATGAGCATACCGCAGAATGAAATAATTCAACGCGGAGTCGACAAAGAGTATGACGCGCGGTTAGATGCTTTCTACAGGCCATACCATGATTTCCTAGACATTATGATGCGTATGGCTGTCAATACAAATCAACTGAACGAGGCTTTAGTTAAGTTGAGTTGCCTAGCGGCTATTGAGGCCGCTCCGCTGCACTTTAATCTGTTTCCAAAGTTCTGGGTCGGCATTTACAATAACAAAAGCACTAACAAGTAAGTATGCTGGTGGGGTTTCTTTTGTTTAATTCTAGTCATACCCATTCAGAGTTCGAATTACCGTATTCAACGAGTGTTTTGAGTGGGAGTTTTATGCCTTGCATGTACATTTTTTTCATAATTTCAAAATAGTGCTCGGTTGCGGTTATCCGAATTCAGGCTTTCGTTCTTTCTGTTTAGATCTGTTCTTGTCTGATGTGAGAACATGCGGCTTTGGATTTAAAGCCCACAAAGCACTGCACCCGTAATGTGCCGCGATTGATTTTATATAGCCACAATGTGATTATCTCGATTTTCGGTAATCAGTTTAAAGGGTTATGTTGCAGCAAGTTCAAATACCGCTCTAATCGTTAATAGTGGTATTTTTCTTCTTTATCAGTGTTTTTTTTTTTTCGGTACGGTGTGTTTTTTTCTTCAGGGCTTTAACTCTACAAACAAACCCCTTCAGTTAGCCTCTACAAACAAATAGTTTTGAGAAACCCAGCGTCCTCTATGGAAATGTTGCGCCAACTAAATATTATAATCAGTCTTAAAAATGTTTCGTCAATATTAGGGATGTGCCAAACCGATAATTTATCAAACCGAGTTAAACCGGTTTAGAATTGAAGCAAACCGAAATGCAAACCGAGGGGTACGTACGTATACGGTTCATTCAAACCGATTTACCTATGGCCTCACTCAATTGACAAAAACCACCCTCATAATCATAACACATGAGAGAAAACAGGAGTAAAGAGAAGAACACAGCTTTCCAATTGGACCTTGCATGTTTGTACATTGTGTTTATTTTTCTCACACCTACGCTACCTTCTACCTAACCAACCGAACCGAAATCCGAAACCGAGTCGTGTGCAGTGATGCCAGATCGGGGGATTTATCCCTTTTTGTGGGATTTTCGCACTTCAAATAAGCTAAAAGGGTTAAAGGGATTTTTCAAACCTCATAGTACAAAAAAAGGCATTTTGCTTTTTGGTCAATTTTTGTTCATAATTTGCTAGTTTCATTAAGAATACAAAAATTAGTCAACCTAAGATTAAATTAAATATTATCATGTTTATGTAAAAAAAATCATTGAAAACGTATCTTAAGATGTATTTATTTTTGTTAGCTTGCATAGTTAGGTAATGTATAAAGTAACTTGTATTTGGTAATAAGAAAAAAGACTAAAAGCCCGATTCTGGTAAGCCTCACTGATACGTCACAAGTCACAAAACCCTCACAAGGTGAGGTGAAATTAATTCATGAGGCTTTCGTATTCTGTCAGCACACTCTCAACTTGCGAGGCTCACAAAAACAATCGAAACTATGATATCCTATGGAGCAGGTCACAAATTTGAAAACCAGTTATAACGGCTCATAAGTGACAATATTTGTATTGGATGACACTGGTACCCTATTTCAACATACTTAATGACCCGAAATTCCATTTCATGCTATATTTATAATCATTTCGGGAAATATAGATATTTGTTGGGGCAATTGATTTGTGACAAATGTCGGAAATAATTATTTTTCTTCAGTTCTAAAACATTTCTGTGTTAATAAATATTTCGCGTATTCGCGAATCACAATAAACCTCACAAGAAGTCAACCTCACGAGGTCTTGTGACTTGTGAGGGCTCCCAATGGCAGAATCTGACTGTAAATTTAATTAAATAGATCCTTATTTTAATTTTATATTTCGTGGGATAAATTTGGGATTTTTGAAATTTTGGCGAGGGATATAAGGGATTTTTTGGGTATAACCGTGGGATAACCTGCTTCTAAAGTCTGGCATCACTGGTCGTGTGTTGAAATCGGTTTATGCGTGGCATTTTATTATTCGGTTTTCGGTCGGTTCCTTTCGTTTCATCGGTTTTCGCCAACTCGGTTTGAAATAAGAGCAACTCGGTTTAACTCGGTTTAGTAGTAACTCGGTTTAAACCGGTTTACCAAACCGAGTCGACACATCACTAGTCAATATGTTGCTGTTTTTAGGCTATTCTTTTCAGCTGTATTTTAACTTGATAGAAAACGGATAAGAACGCCGCTATGAAGCCCCCAAATTGCAATGTGCAAGTCGCTGCAACTTCTCCCCAATGTTGCTCTTTCCTAATTTGAGTCTTCCCTCTGCAGACAGTTATAAATAATCGACTTCTCTTCTTACAGATATGTTGAGTTGCTTTTGGGCAATCCAAACCTAGTTGAGTACATTCACATTATCCTGCGAGACGAGCGGATATCATTGAATGATCAGTATGTTAGAAGTTTTTTGGAAATCTACTATCCTAAGGTAACTATCACGCGCGTGTCGCTCGCATCGTTTCGAACTGTCTAATCCAACTCGTTTCGTTTGCAGATTAAAACAAGTCTTCCAATATCTCGTCTTTTGTACACAATCAGCTACTCCTTACACGCAAAGGTAGATCTAGACGAGTTGTGTGGCGATTTGTTTGCGATACGTGTCATAGCACAAACCACAGGTGTACCAGCATCCGTCCGGAAACAACTTAGAGCTTCACTAAAGGCAGTGCTATCGAAAAACTCATGTGATATTTCAGAAAATGGTAATTACACCGACAAAATATCCATTTAGTGTTGTAATCATTTTCCTCTTCACACAGAGGACGTGCGACCCAAAAAGAAACTCAAGCTTAACCAGCAGAACTCAATGGAAGTTACCGACACCGATGAGGTCGCCCAGAAGAAAGACATAATAACGAATGCCGATGTTATACTTCCCGCAGCAGACGATGGTAAAGCGAAAAACGAAGAATCTCCTGCAACCGATGCGGCAGAAATCAGCACACAGAAAACGGCAGATTCCACATCGCTCGCTTCATCAAACGCTCCCGACGACGAGAAACCCCTTGACGAGAGCAATGACGCTGACGACGAAGAAGACGATGAGGAGGTCAAAGAGCTTCGAAAACAAAAGGAACTCGCCAGAAAATCAGCCGAAGAGAAAATGGCCGAAGAACGTCTAAAGGAACAGCAACTTTTGCGCACTATTGAAAATTATATCAAAACAATACTCGATCTTATCCAAGACGAGGATATGTCTCAGGATGATGCATCCCCAGACAGCAATTCCCCACCGGCAACAACATCAGCAACCGCAAACATTGCTTCGTGTAGCAACACTGATGCAAAGATAAACAGTGAATAGTGCCCATAGCCCCCAGTAGTCCCTTGGATTATTTTGTTGTAAATTCGATTATATCGTGCGATGAATATAAATGTACATGTTTTCCACATCCGAACAGAAAGAAACGCACCACGATTCCTTTTCTGTTTTCGTAATAACTTTTTATCACATTGGTTCTTCACCTCACATTTTATGCTTTTGGTTTTATGCAAAATGTTACAAAAAACGTATTATTGGTTAAATTATTTATTCAAAAAAGATTTCAGACAAGCATGAGGTGGAAATGAAGAATTCGTGTAGTATTGACGTAGGTATTTGTTAAATATATATATTATTACCCCCCATCCCCAAGAAGCCTCCCAAGTTTTAGATAAATAAGCGAATTTACGAATGAGAGAGAGAGAGAGAGAGTGCGCGATATGTTATTATTTTATTCTTTACCAATTTTATAAATACACCTATTTTTTCAAAAAAAAAAAAAAAAAAAAAAAACGAACAAGGATTTTTTTCACGTTAAGAAACTGCTTTGATGAAAAAAAAAAAAATCAAACATATATATATATTTAAATAACAGGAATTGACCCGGTATCTTACGGATCGATTTGGAATGCACTTTTATGAAACTACTGAAGATAATTATTTAACAATATAATTATAGATGTTTTTATTATGTATAAATTGTAAGGAATAATAAAATGATAAATTTATGTTAATACGACCATTTTTTTTTTTTTTGTTTTTACGTACGATGGTCAGAAAGGTGTCACAGTAATCGAGACAATTTTTCTTCGTTCATGCTAGCATTTGGTTTTGTGGAATCTACGAGCTCCCGCTTAATTTTTTTTTGGTTGAAAATAAGTTGGTTAAATGATCGTTGCGTTTCTCTCTATTGCGTGTATGCAAAGCATGTCTTTAGTGGATAAAACACAAGCATGCTTATTTTGACATTCGAACGAATAGCCAATTCTAACGAATGTCTCTATTCGTTCGAATGAACTTTGTGTATTTTGATAGACATTAGTTCGAATTGGCTATTCGTTCGAATGTCAAAATAAGCATGAAGACCTAGTTTTTTGTTTGGTGTCCATTCGCTCTACATGTCCTAACCATCTTAGACGACTAATGCGTACTTTTCTGACCAGGTCGATGTCGCTGTACAGCTCGTAGAGTTCGCTGTTAAATCTTCTCCTCCAAATCCCGTCAACGCAAACGGGACCAAAAATCACTCGAAGAATTTTGCGTTCGAAGCGACCAAGAAGATCCTCATCCAGAAGACTGGGTCAACTCTTTCTTCTCATCTTGATTGCAAATATCATTCATGGACTGGTACGACGTTGTATAACTAGAAATTTGGAGCCAAGGCCGCGTTAACGGAACCCCTCCTTACGGACTTCGTATTTAGTAAAAAGGACTTAAAAAACTGCATTACATCTGTCTGGTACGAACAAAACCAACAGGATTGGAAAATATTCAGACATCAATACAAATTAATAAACCGCCCAGGTTCCCTATAAATTGTACCCACAAAATGTTGAAAACCTTTATTCGATTACGCCTGCGGCACACACGACTCACACACGAGTACCTCATCACCAAAAACAGTCGTCCCTTTTGTCATATATGCAGCTGCAATCAAGTACCTACTCTCTTCCCACCACATAATCTACGAATGCAACGCCATTAAATCCAAAATCCGTAAGCTATCTCCAGCCACTTCCCTACAACAAATACTTTCACTTCCCACTGAACACAATGTTAAAATAGTTTATAATCTGCTATCATCCCTCAATTTGGAAAACAGTATCTAGTCAACATAAATCTTGGTAAAATTTAGCCGAAAGCCCTAGTAGCTAGTGCTATTAACCTTATTTTTAACAGTATAATTTATTATATCTAAATCTAAATCTATATCCGATATCTAAAAGAAGTTTGCAAAATGCAGAATCCCCCGCTACTCTCATATTCTAATGTGGTTTTCCATTGGGACCACCAGAAATCTTTTTCAGATCTCAGATTTTACGGTGCTCATGGAACGCGCAACGAAATTGATCAATTGATCTGCTTTTGTAATTAGATTAGTGTGTTAATTGACAACAATATCAGCTGTTCAAATTACATTCGTTTCTGGCAAAATCGCAAATGGATATCGACCTCAAAAATGTTTTCCTTGTTGTAGATACAAATGAAATTGGTGGTTTGTAGTCTTCAGATGACGAGGGAGATGTTGCAGTTCCAACCGTTCCAACAACGGATCGGTCCCCTGCGAGCACTGTTCCGGTCTACTACTTCCGTCCTCTGGCATGAGCACTCAACGGATGTTATTTCCTCACACGGTGAAATCCTTGAGATTCAAACCGATTTACCTATAGACTCACTCAATTGACAAAAACCACCCTCACTCATGAGAGAAAACAGGACTAAAGAGCTCAGCTTTCCAATTGGACTTTACCTTTACATGTTCATTGTGTTTACACTTTGTGTTTATTTTTCTCACACGTCACACCTACCTAACCAACCGCAAACGAGTCATATTCAGCAGTTTCTATGATATTTTTTACATGATGATGATATATATACATGTATTACAGAGTAGTGTTGAAATAGGCAAGAGTTGTTGTCACCAGCTGAATTTTTGTATTCTAGTGATCTGATCTCTGGATAAAGTACCCACGAAAGGCGGCAGCAGTCATAGTTACATGGGACCGTTAGGTACACGGTCTCACAACTATTCATGGTATTTTAATTTTTATAATGAATGCGTGAGCTAAAACTGTATGCCATATCCGAAAAATTGAAAGATGAGGCTTACATCCCGGGTCTATCCCAACGACATAACAGTTCCTCAATCAATTTATTAACAGACAGACTTGCTGATGAGCCTGTCGTAAGGATGTAAGGAATTCAGAAAAGCGTTTTTAAGTATTTTCTTCAAAGAATCTGTTGTCACACCGAATGATGTAAGCTTCAGCTCAGTTCCGAGGGTAGGTCCCCTTCAACCAATCAAAAACATTGCAATTATTTAAAAATAATTTTGTTTTTGTTTATTTGTTCTTACTCTATTTACAAAAAAAGACTGCATATTTGTATTGTAATCCAATCATTAAAAGTCTAACATAGAAATAGATAGTTACGAATATATATTTTAATACATGACCATAGGTAATCGAACAAAAAGACAAAAATATAATAAACTTTTGTTTATTTATTGTTATTTTCAAACATTAATCCTAGTCAAGTTCCCTTGATTATTCATCTCATTTGTTTGTTTAGTTTATGTTTTATGTAAATTCTACAAGTCTGGGTGCGTTTTCACTACTTCACCCAACGCCAAATCGAAGCCAAGTGATTTGCTGCGCTAGTCATGAGTCCTTCAGCGATACTGGTTGTCTGTTGATTTGGGGGCAATAAGTTTGGAGGCGCTATTTCTTGAGTTGGTAGACTTGACACTGCCTCCCAATCCAGACGCAAAGAGTTCTCATCTGAAAGAAAGAATGCACATAGAATTGTATTTTTAAAACAGAATAATGTATACAATTCGCCCCTGCTTACCTTCAGACTCTGATTCAGTACCTGTTTCAATGCCGACGAGCAGTGAATCTACAGACTTCATCAACGGGGCATCGGCAACTTCATTTGGACCATATCGTCCGAGTTCGCTTTTATCAGAGTCCAATGTGGCTATTACATTTTCAAGGGTATGGTTCTCGTTTAAAAGCCGCAGTTTTACACGCTGCGTGTATGCCAGGTACATAATGTTTGTGTTTAAACGGGATACCTTGCGCATGAACTGTTCCTCGTTCAGCTTTTTACAAAAATCCCTGCAAAATTTCAATGAAAAATAATAAATAAAGCAGTTGCAGCTAGTGCTCTATCTTATTTAGCATCTTTATTTATATAGGTATATGGTAATAACTTATAAATTATAATAATAATAATTAAATCAAAAGACAGCAGAAAAGCACATTAGCTAAAAATTCTCTCTATCCTATAATTGAAGCTATTGTATTAAATAAATATTCTGAACATAGTAGGTACATATAGCCAATTCTTTACACAGCAAAATGAATTGGTCTATCAGTTTTGCCGTTATGTTTGAAATGAATAGGAAAAACTCAAGTGCGCATGAATTTTAATGGAAATGGGTAGAGAAATCATATAAACGTGCGTAAAAAAATACATACCCATATGCGATCTTGAATGGCAAGCGCACATTCAAGTAGAAGCTCAGCAGATTTGTCAACTGCGTTGTGTAAGTGAGCGCTCCAGCAATACGAAATGCAGCAATTCTGCTGGGTGAAATTTCATTCGTGTCCGACTTTGGAACATCGTCTTTATTCTCCGTCAGCCAGTCCAAGTATGCCGAATAGTCACCGTTTGCTGGGAGTGATGGCGCTATTATACGATATTGCATTTCACTGATGCCGCTTCCATGGAAAACCCATTTGCCTCGTATGTAAGATGTATTCTTGGCATCGGCTAGAGCAGCAATTGTATCAGAATCTTCGGCAACTGTCCCAAGTGTTCCGCCTTGATGCAAAACGATTGCTCGCTCCCGAACCTCATCTTTTAGTACAACCTCGGATATCGGAAATATAAACTGAACCAATTTTTGAATGTCACCGCATGATATCGTCTTCAAATTCTCTAACAAATCATTCTTTTTGTCACGCAGTTTGTTAATCTTTTCAGTGCGATCGAGTACGTAATCCTCTAGCTCCTTTACTTTAATCGGGTACTTTGGCAGATGTTTGTTCTTCTCCGCATTCGCTGCCCTTAGCTCGTCTCTTACAACGATCTTTTTATTAATTTGTTCTTTCTTACTAGCTATCAACTTTTGAAGAAGGGAAATGCGTTCATTTTTTCGTTTAATTTCGAATCGCATATTTTCCGATGCCTTTTGCTTTTTAATGAGGCGCTCATAGCGATTGCTGTAAGCCTTTAGGCTAGCTTGAATCTTTAGGTATTTATTTTGCTTTTGGGCCAAACTGAAAGAAAAAAGGAATCTCATATTATTACCGTTTAACTCGATGAATTGTTAACAAACCTTTCTTCAAAGTGATGTGAGGAATGTATAAAATCGCCCTTGCGAACGCAACTGCGACAGTGAAAGCGTTTCTGTAACGTTGTACATAACGGACACTTGAGTCGTAAGTTGCCGTTGCTTCGGCTATCCTCATCACAGCCATCGTTTGATGATGATACGCGAAATTTTTCTGGAGCTTTACTGTTGCTCTCATCTGAATCGCTGCTGTTGTTGCTGGATGCCATAACATTTCTCCACTGGTATCCCTCGTTTGTGCTTAAATCTATTTTAACATCATTTATTTATATGATTAATATACAACGGAGGTTTTTACGAGTATCAATTTTTTTCTACAAGGTAAATTATTGAAATACAAAACAAGAAACAGCTATTGTTCGCAGTTAAATACACAGTTTGTGCAAAATAGAAAATTATTGACAATTGATTTGACACTGCTGTGGGATCAGCTGGCAACATTTTGTTCTAGCAGTTTTTACTATGGGACTTTTTGTTTCCCTAAAGGGTATGTTGCATCAATGAAATGAAGTTTTGCATATATTATACGCTATTCAGTATTCACACCGAGCTGAATACACTCGAAAACTGCATCGAAAACAGAAGTTTTCCCATATATATTTCAGTTTTCAGAACGAGTCGCTTAAAGCCGTTTTCCACGAAAACACCATAAAGAATTACTTCCAATCGTTGCGTTGTTGAAACAAACATACCTTTTGCAACATTCAGCAGAGCAGCTGACTGAACAAATGTCACAACTCACAACTTATGTGGTATTCGTTTGGGCTTCTTCAGATTCGCTCTCAGATTTCAGATTTTGTGTGGCTAATCGAACATAAGAACGTCACTTGATTTTGTTTGTGATAATATTCGTGGGATTCGAATATGTGTAGCCTTCAACACTTTTCGAAGCGTTTTCCATTGACATAAATAATTTACAAAAATAGATTCACCCGATGCAATGCCTTTCTTTGCTTTAGAGCAAATTCACGAAAACCTAAACGCCCTCCACCAGTTGTCAAACTCAAGCGCACTTGTATTGGCAAATCTGAGAAAATATCTAGATTCGCAAAAGTGCTTTGAAATCTAACAAAAAAAGTGCTCTGAGAGCGCCCAATCGAATACCACATTAAACTCATTTTCCCCACTAATGTGGTATTCGATTGGGCGCTCTCAGAGCACTTTTTTTTTTTTTGCTCTCAGAGCAGGGGTCGAATCGCCACTTCCGTGAACGAGCTATACGTTCACGGAATTAAGTTGATTTTACATGTGAAACAAAAACAAATTCCTTCACGTAATGCTCGTTCGCGGACGACGCGATCCGACCCCAGTTTTTAAGTTCGTTTGGTACAAAAAAAAAAGCAATCTTTTTCAGATTTTTCAACACAAGTGCGTTTGAGTTTGACAACTGGTGGAGGGCGTTTAGGTTTTCGTGAATTTGTTCTACAGGAAAGAAAGGCATTGCATCGGGTGAATTTATTTTAGTAAATTTGTTATGTATAAATATTTAAAAATTAATCGGGACGCAAATTTCGAATGTTCTAATTTAAAATTTAACCATTGAATGGAAAACGTTTTGATAAGTGTTTAAGGCTACACATATTCGAATCGCACGAATATTATCACAAACAAGCAAGACGTTGTTATGTTCGATTAGCCACACGAAATCTGAAATCTGAGAGCGAATCTGAAGAAGCCCAAACGAATACCACATAATTAATGGGCTAACATTATTTTTAAATGCTCTGAATTAATTTTATTTGTCATTTAATGCGATCGAAATTCGTAAACAAAACATTTTACTAAGAAGTTTCACGACTATAGTGTATCTCACAGCTGATTGAAACGTAAAACGAAAACTTGTTATTGTTCGGTGTGAACGCGATTTCGACGAAAACACGGTTTTCACTGCGGTGTGAGAAGGGAATTACAGTCACACTTTTCTATTAAAGCCTAGTATCCTGCTCGCACTAAATTTTATCTCCCATAAAAAAGATAGATAGAAAAGTCTACAAAGATAAAATTTAGCGAGGCAATTTAAGGCTAGTACGCTGCTCAAGTGAAGTGAAATTTTCACTGCTCTCCAAAAAATGCTGTGAAATCGAAAGTGAAATTTTTTTTTGGAGATTTTCGTGGAGAAATTAATGCAGGGTGACTGAGCTGAAAAAATTTTTTTCTGGGAATTCCATAAGATTAAGGATAGCTATAGTATAAAATAAACATATTTTTTCACTCTTATTTTACTTAAAATGAAAACAGATGGAGGAAAGAAATTGCGAATTTTTTTATTGTAGTTCATAGGTTCTAGAAGTGTTTAATTTTGGCAAAAATATCTGGTTTGTACATAAGACCAGTGTAACACATTTTAAGAATCAAGAGTGCATAGAGAGTATACCGCACCTTTTGAAAGATCCAGGAATTATATTGATGTGATTACTGAATCTCATTGTAGTAGAACATTTGAATACTGCTGTATTCTTATTTGCAAAAGTTTCTTATGTGGTATTCGATTATGCTTCTTCAAATTCGCTCTCAGATTTCAGATTTCGTTTGGCTAATCGAACAAAAGAACATCACTAGCCCTTTTTTGTGTTGACATTCGTGCGATTGGAATATGTGTAGCCTTCAACACTTTTCAAAGCGTTTTCCATTCACTGGTTAAATTTTATATGCATAAATATCTATACATAATAAATTCCACAAATAAATTCACCCGATGCAATTACTTTCTTTGCTGTAGAGAAAAAAAAACAAACTGAAACGCACTTGTATTGGTAAATCTGAGAAAATATAGACTCGCAAAAGCGCGAAGATTTTTTTTTTTTTGTTCCAAACGCACATAAAAAGTGCTCTGAGAGCTTCCAATCGAATGCCACAATAATATTTAAGGATTAATTATTAATTAAAGTTGTTGATGAAATAAACAACCAAACGGCAATACTGTCAACTGTCATATAGAAGACACAACTCTAAACTGAAGAGAGCAGATGCATACATAGATACTGAATATATCTATCCTTTGTTTTTCGTTTTTAAATACAACTGCTTCTCTGAATTTCGTTCTCTGTAAAAACACGCGTCTTTTGTGAATTCTTTAAATAAAACTTACTTTTACTTTTTACTCTTCTAAAACATTTATTTCACTTCAGGTTATGGGACCAGATGCGTGAAAATTGCATAAAGTAAAGTAAATTGTTTTTTGATTTGTTCGAGTAAATCGAAAAGTCGATGTAAAAGTTGCATATCGACTCGACTGCAAAATTAGCAAAAAAAAAAAAAAAAAGATGTCTTCGATGGACTATAAAATTTCAGTGGATTCCCTCGAAAGTCCAAGCGATTGGGCAAAGTGGAAGTGGCAAATGAAAATGTTACTGCGTGCCTATGATTTGCAAAAAATTGTCGATGGCCAAGTTTCTTGTCCTGAGGAGAAAAATGATGCCTCCGATGCAGACAAAAAGAAGCGCACAGATTGGTTGAAAGCTGACGCAAAAGCGGCCGGACTAATCGCAGCAGCCCTAAATAAATCAGTAGCTGAACTCGTATTAACATGTGAAAGCGCAAAGGATATCTGGGATAAGTTGTGTGCTCGTTTTGAGCGAAGTAGTACTCAAAGGTTAACTATGTTAATTGATTCATTTTTTCAAGCACGAAGAGACGAAAAATATTCTTTCAGAAAGAATACTGAATGGACGAATCATGTCCACTCTTGGAAGAGAGTTTGATAACTTTCGTGATTTATGGGATACAATTCCCGCAGAAAATCAGAAGTTAAATTTGCTGATCGAAAAATTGTGCTCAATTGAATTACGCGAAACTCGAAGCGATAAGGAGTCGACAGAAGTAACAGCCTTCGTTGCGAAAGGAAATTTTTACAAGAAAAGACAAGCAGAATCGCAGAAGCAAAAGAACGAGAAAATAGAACGCGCAAAGAAGAAGTTTCCGTGTAACAAATGCAAAGAGCTGGGTCACTGGGCAGCGGAGTGTCCACAAAACAAGTCTTCAGACCGTCGAATGAAGAAAGAAAATTCTGCAAAGAAAAATTATGACCTTTTGGCATTTTCCTTAAATGCAGCAACCAACGATTGCATTAAACCCGATCAATGGTACTGTGACAGTGGAGCTTCAAGACATATAATGCCAAGCAAATCGTATTTTGAAAGTTTCACCGAATTTGCTGTTCCTGAAATAATTAGTCTCGGAAAGCAGGGCGTCACGATGAAAGCATATGGCCAAGGTAATGTCAAAATTCAAAGGTATGTAGAAGGAGTATGGCGAGATGGAGTACTTAAGTGTGTGTGGTACGTTCCTGATGCAAATGCGCATCTTTTTTCAGTGAAAGCAGCAGCTAGTAAAGGTTTTACTACGACAATCGATAACAAGAGTGTTAAAATTCACGAAAAGCATACAGGCCAACTAGTAGTCACTGGATATCTTCAATCTGAACTATACGTACTGAATATTCGTGTTGTAAAGAAAATTAAACCAGTGGAAGTGCATATTGCAAATGCTAAAGATACGTTGCAAGTATATCATGAGCGTTTTGCACACCAGAACAAAAGGCATGTTAAAAATATTTTAAAGAAAGTAGGCATTAATGTAGCTGAAACCGAAGAATATTTTTGCGATGGTTGCGCTGTCGGTAAAATGCATCGACTTTCATTTAAAAAGCGCAGTAATCGACCAACGAATGTAGGCGAAATAATTCATGCGGATGTTCTTGGGCCAGTTGAAACAGCATCTGTGGGAGGTTCTCGTTATTATGTTTGTTTCAAAGATGACTATAGTAAATTCCGAAGATTGTTCTTTTTAAAGCACAAAAGTGAAGTTTGTAAGTCATTAGAACAATTCTTGAACGAAGCTGCAACAAATGGACATACTGTTAAAAAGTTAAGATGCGATGGTGGTAGAGAATTTGACAACAAACATGTCGCCGAAGTGCTAGCGAAAAGAGGAATTGAATATTGTATTGGACCACCTTATACGCCACAACAAAACGGATTAGCTGAACGAGAAAATCGTACTATTGTCGAGGCAGCACGATCCATGCGACTATCAAGTAAATTGCCAAAGGCATTGTGGGCTGAGGCTTGCAATACAGCAGCATATATTCTGAATCGTACTGGAGTAACTGAAGTTGAGAACAAAGTTCCTTACGAGTTATGGTACAACTAAGAATGTGGAAAGATAGATCATTTGAGAATATTTGGCACCGGATGTTATGTGCACATTCCGAAAGAGCGTCGCAAGAAATTTGATCAAAAAGCATTATTTGGAAATTTAGTTGGATATGTCAACGACAAAGATGGATATCGTGTTTGGATTCCAAAATTAAGGAAAGTGGTCTGCAGTCACGATGTCATATTCAAGCCAGAAGTGGTATGCACCATAAGCATGAATAGTGAAACATCAGTCGTGGAAAATGAAACGTCGGAAATAACAGATGAAAAGCCGGAAATGAAAGATGAAAGTACATCAACAGAAAATACGTGTGAAGACAACGATACAAGTGCTGAGTACGAGAGTTTGGATGAGGAGGAAGCCGAAACCCAAAATGATGTTAAAGAGAACAAAGTCCAGAAAGTTCGAACTAGCTTACGAGAAAAGAAGAAACCAGGTTGGACATGCTTGTGGAACTGGGTGAGTCATTTGAAAATCCAACATCTTACCATGAAGCAATAAAATCAGTAGAGAACAAGCAGTGTATTAGAGCCATGCAAGAGGAATTGGCCTCTCTCAAAGAAAACGAAACTTGGGAGCTTGTTGCTCGACCAGCTAATACAAAAGTTGTACAGAATCGATGGGTTTTTAGATTGAAAGACTCTGGGGATGAAAGCAATCCTCGCTATAAAGCTCGACTTGTTGCAAAAGGCTATGCGCAACAAAAAGGTATTGACTATACTGAAACGTTTAGTCCTGTGGCACGTTATGATACAGTTCGCTTACTGTTAGCCATAGCTGCATCGAAAAATTTAAAAATCCAGCAGTTCGATGTTAAGACGGCTTTCCTGTATGGTACTCTTGAGGAGGAAGTTTACCTAGAACAGCCAGATGGATTTCAAGACGGCACTGATCGAGTATGTCGATTAAAGGGAAGCTTGTATGGACTCAAACAAGCACCGCGTTGCTGGCATAAACGTTTTTTGAAATTTATGAACAAAGCAGGATTGAAGAACAGCACAGCAGATCCATGTGTTTTCTATTGCAACCGCAATGGAACTATATTGTATGTTGTTATATACGTCGACGATGGACTAGTTATTGGCAACAATCAACAATTTATTCAGAATTTTCTAGCGGAACTGAAAAATGAATTTAAAATAACAATCGGACATCTAGATAACTTTCTTGGCATGAATATAAAGCTTCAAGATGGTTCAATTGCTGTCAGTCAGGAGAAATATACGAAGAAAATCTTAGAACGTTTTCATATGAGCGAATGTAATGCTGTGACGACACCTATAGTGTATGGTGAATCCAAAGACATTAATAATGTGAAAGAAGAAGTACCCTACCGTGAAGCTGTTGGAAGCTTGTTGTACTTAGCAACAGCAACACGACCTGACATAGCATACGCCGTTGGAACAGTAGCACGAGCAGTAGAAAATCCAAGCAAGAAAGACTGGAATGATGTCAAACGAATCTTCAGATACCTTCGTGGAACAAGCAACTTATGCATCGAGTACAAAAAGGACTACGAACAGTTAAAAGTCTACAGTGATGCAGATTTCGCAGGTGATATCGAATCAAGACGATCCACAACCGGAGTTATTGCAATGTTTGCTGGTGGAGCAGTCTGTTGGACAAGTCGACTGCAACGAACAGCTTTATCTACAACTGAAGCTGAGATTATGGCTGCGAGTGAAGGAGCGAAGGAGGCTATGTGGCTCAAGCGTTTGATGGCAGAGTTAACTGGACGACAAGACTTTACACCTGAGCTATTCGTCGACTGTGCAAGTGCTGTCAAACTTGGCAAGAATCCAGAATATCATAAAAGAACTAAGCATATTGATATTAGGCATTTCTACGTTCGAGAGCGTTTTCTGGAAGGTGACATCAAGCTGGAACACATTTCTGGAGAAAATCAACTAGCAGATTTGCTAACAAAACCATTGGAACGAGTTCGTTTTGAAATATTACGAAAGAAGATGGGACTAACAATCGGTCAACAATGAAATTTCATCACGTTTGGTGTTTATGGAGGAAGTGTTGATGAAATAAACAACCAAACGGCAATACTGTCAACTGTCATATAGAAGACACAACTCTAAACTGAAGAGAGCAGATGCATACATAGATACTGAATATATCTATCCTTTGTTTTTCGTTTTTATGTAAATACAACTGCTTCTCTGAATTTCGTTCTCTGTAAAAACACGCGTCTTTTGTGAATTCTTTAAATAAAACTTACTTTTACTTTTTACTCTTCTAAAACATTTATTTCACTTCAAAAGTAACTCTCATTCATTCAAAGGCTAGTACGCTGCTCAAGTGAAGTGAAATTTTCACTGCTCTCCAAAAAATGCTGTGAAATCGAAAGTGAAAATTTTTGTTGGAGATTTTCGTGGAGAAATTATTGCAGGGTGACTGAGCTGAAAAAAAATTGTTTTCTGGGAATTCCATAAGATTAAGGATAGCTATAGTATAAAACAAACATATTTTTTTCACTCTTATTTTACTTCAAATGTTTTATTGTAGTTCATAGGTTCTAGAAGTGTTTAATTTTGGCAATAATATCTGATTTGTACATAAGACCAGTCTAACACATTTTAAGAATCAAGAGTGCATAGAGAGTATACCGCACCTTTTGAAAGATCCAGGAATTATATTGATGTGATTACTGAATCTCATTGTAGTAGAACATTTGAATACTGCTGTATTCTTATTTGCAAAAGTTTCTTATGTGGTATTCGATTATGCTTCTTCAGATTCGCTCTCAGATTTCAGATTTCGTTTGGCTAATCGAACATAAGAACATCACTTGCCCTTTTTTGTGTTAACATTCGTGTGATTGGAATATGTGTAGCCTTCAACAATTTTCAAAGCGTTTTCCATTCACTGGTTAAATTTTATATTCAAACATCCTAAATTAGCGTCCCGATTGATTTCTAAATATTTATACATAAATAAATTACACAAATAGATTCACCCGATGCAATTACTTTTTTTACTGTAGAGAAAAAAAAAAAAAACCCAAATGCACTTGTACCTATTGATAAATCTGAGAAAAAATAGAGATTCGCAACAGCGCTGAAATCTGGAAAAGATTGTTTTTTTTTTCTGTACCAAACGCACATAAAAAGTGCTCTTAGAGCTCACAATCGAATGCCACAATAATATTTAAGGATTTATTATTAATTAAAGTAACTCTCATTCATTCAATAGTAGTAATAGAAATGCGTAAAAAGAGTATCGTGTTCAATTTTATAACGCAATTGCAGCAGCCGCCATGTCGCCTTTACAAAAGGGAACTGCGAGGTGCGAACAAATCATTTTTTGTAAAGCACTTAAAACACTTAATTGCCATTTTAGTATCCATAAACCATTTTATGTAATTGACCTGACCGCCGATTAAAAATCTGTATGGTTATCTTCAGCAAAACATTGTATAACAATTTACTGAGGCACCCTGCTCATCAAAAAGGTCTTCCATGCCACCAACTTTTTGTACACCTAACTTTATGGTACTATATTCAATGCAAAAATGATAAAAGAAGTTCGAAAAATGCAGTACTCTCTTTAAGAAACATCTGAAATTGAAATTAATTTCTCAAGCGTCGTCCTACGAATCATTTTTCACGCCGAAACGTCAAAAATTTAATGCGACGGACAATAAAAACCAAGTGAAATAGCTGTGGAGAGATTTTAGTATCGCCACCTACAGCTCAGTTTTTGAAGCGCAATTTTTCACTTGAGCTGCGTACTGCCAAGTGAAATTTCCATGTGGAAAGTTCATTTTGACATTTCGCGGTGAAAAATTTGTATGAAAAACTGGATTTCACTTGAGCAGCGTACTAGCCTTTAGCAAAGCAGTATCCTGATCGCACGTTAAATCCTTAACTTCATATAGATGGGCCGATAAATAAATGTCCGATACATTAAATCGAAGATAAATTCTGACATACAAAACGGAGGAAAGAGTTTGTCTTTTGTTTGCTATGATTTTTTTTGGCGGAAAACGCAGATAATGTTTGCGCGTGATAAATAAAAGAAAACGCAAAGCCAAACAACAGAGCCAAAACAGAGATACATATACATATAAATAAAGCGAATCGATTTTCAGGGGGACTTATGCTTTCATTTGGCGTCGTCTTTTGGGTAATAACAAGTGTTCCACTATGGTAAGGAGATTGTGGAAAGTTTGAGGACACCATGTCGAACCTCTTCTTATAATTTCTAGGTTTCTTACGTCTTTCAAGTTTGAAAGTAGAAAATTCTATTAAAATTACGTTTACTGATATCTGTCATGGTACTCACGGTTCATAAGCATATGGGTTTTGTCCCATTTATATCATGTTTAATAATAATTTAGCGACCATTTATCTTTGGTTTAGAGAAACGAAGTGGAGACTAGGGGCGCTAAAATTTAGCGCGAACAGGATACTAGGCTTTAGTACGCTTTAGTCGATTGGGACCAAAAATCAATCTTTTGTTGATCTAAATCACTTTTCGCGTTCCATTGGGCAGAAAAATCGATCTTTTTTCGATTCTGATCACTTTTTTGCAGATCTATATTTTTATTTATATTTCAGATCTACACACACCAATATACTCGTAATTTGCACAGCTGTTTTACGTCAGTTTAAGAAGTTTGCTTTCGAGAGAAATGCGCAAAGTTTCGTGAAAACCAAAATAGCAAAATACACAAATAGCTATGAATATGATTTCGGAGGAATTATTATCTTCATTATCTCCCTCGTCATCTGAAGACTACAAACCACCAATAATACTTCATTTGTATCTACAACAAGGAAAACATTTTTGAGGTCGATAATCATTTGCGATTTTGCCAGAAACGAATGCAATTTGAACAGCTGATATTGTTGTCAATTAACGCACTAATCCATTTACAAAAGCAGAACAATTTCGTTGCGCGTTCCATGAGCACCGTAAAATCTGAGATCTGAAAAAGATTTCTGGTGGCCCAATGGAAAACGACATAAGAAAAGCACATCCTTTGCTTACTTCTCCCATTCTCCGCAGCACAAAATTGCAACAAAACAAAACAACAGAACATAACGATCTGTCAATCTGTCAAGCTAAATCTTGAGAAAATGTAACGTCCCATTAAATGGGCACGCTAAATGAAGTACATTCTGAAACAAAAAAAAAAAAAAAATTGATTATTTAGCTCGAGCAGCGTATCACTCAGCTAAATGGGTACGCTAAAACTTAGCTCAGCTAAATTTCGGAGAGAATTTTGTATGTTAGCTTACATAAATAATATGAGTAGAATGCCCAAAACTATAAGAGGTAACACAAACTCAAACGCAAAAGTATTTGACAAATATATTGGTATGGATATCGTGATGCAAATTATAGAAAAGCATGTAGAAATTTTGATAACTCAATTTCGCTTTCCTATACAAAAAAAAAATGGCTCCCGGAAGTAAAAATATTTCGTTGAAATTATCTATGTATGACGTGTTTTAAGTCAGTAATAGGCAGGCAGTTTTTTAGTTGATTGAAGAATGTATGTAGATTAACTTTAAGAAAGGTAAAGTAGGAGCAGAACTTATTTGTCAATTTTAAAATTAGCACTTGAGTATTTAGTCGAAGTTGAAGTTAGTCAGAATAGGGACTACGAACAATACTCTTTTCTGAGTGAGTAACAGCAATTTGTTTTATTTATCATTTTCCTATTTTTGCTTTACTTTTTCTAAAGTATTTTGAAATATTTTCGTTGATGTTAAGGGTCCACCTTTTGTGTCTCGGTGTTGAATATATGAAATGGGCCTTATTATTTTTGTAAGTTCATTATTTTGTTGCCGTCGTCACGATGACCTCAGAAGAAATTAGCACGATTGTGAGTAAATGTTGCGCATGCGAACAAAAAAAAAATATTAAAATAAAAAGTCGCATAATATAAAGTTTTATTCGCCGAAATAATTTGAGAAATCTATTCTTCCCCTTTTAAGTACCTTAGCAACGTCGGGTCTCGCTTGGACATGATTTTAGAAAACCGCACTAAATAGGTACCTATGCAATAAACGATAATGTGCACATGTAAGTTAGCTGGCAGAAATCAGTAAGTATACAAAAATTTAACGTAGCTGAGTATCTAGTTGATATTTTTTAAGCAGCATTTATTAATACGGTAGTAATACTTACATGAAAAATATTTGTCATCGAATTGTTTTCTATTTTCCATAATGAATATCCAAAACGCACGTTCGTTCCACTACGAATTACTAGTCAATTCCTCAAAGGTATAGAAAAAGAAATACCTACTGCAATGTGATTAACGTCAAGTCATCAACTGAGTCTGATTTTGTCTAAGAGCTGTCATAATGCTATATAAACGCATTACTTTTCGCTGTCGCATACTCGATCATAAAATTCAAATCTTACCTACCCAGTATCCATTCATAATAAAAATTATAGTTAGTCAAGATTCTGTATTCTACCTGCGGTACAAATCAAGATACCTACATTACAGATTTTGGACATTTTCATAAATGTGGTCTGAAATTTAAAAATACCTAAGCATAACATATTCATTATACATATCGTCACCTCAGTATTTGAGTGATCTAAACGACAAAAACATAGTTTCGAGAAAACGACGTTTTAAGTTTGAAAACGAATAAAACAAAAACCTTCAGTAAGACAACCATTAACTAAATTGTTGAATTTAGTGGCTATTGAGTTCTACTTACACTTTGTTCTTGTTTCAATTGGACAATTGTTTTTTTTGTAATCTCAAGTTGAAAAAAAGGAAATTGCATATGTGGCATGATTTTTTCTCCAAATAATGCGTATTTGTATGGTATGAGGCACTTTTTGAGCAACCTATGTGGCATTTAAATACTGAGCGGCATTGTGACTTTTGAATGCGTATGTGGCATATATTCATACAAAAGTTGAAATAAAAGCATTTTTTTTAATTACTGTTATTTTATTTTTCTTGGCGTTTTTTATGGCAAACTTATTTTTTTATGTAAAAAACAAGGTAAGTTATCGTTTCAAAGAAAAATAATTCTGTAATATACTAACGTTTGTTTATATCGGGGATCTAAAAAACCAATATTTCAGGTATTTTTTAAATTAATTTAGTACCTTCAAAGGGTAAAAAAGGAAAACAATAAAATAAAATATCTATTTTATCCAACTTTAAATTCAGATCATATATACTTGTACAGAATATATTATTAAATAATTATAATGCAGAAAAACCAAACATAAATTGAACAGTAACTGTCTATAAGGAATTTATGAAGCCGATTGTATTGTATGTATCACTTATGCACTGAATTACAAATTTGACTTGGAGCTTTGTTTGTATGTATCACTTAAACACTGAAAAATTATTATGCATATGAAGCACTTTTGAGGGAGAATTGTATGTTTAGATCATTTAAGCCATAAACAAACCATACTGAGACCCCCAACTCACAATCCTCTTGCCGCTGGCCTCCTCAATTTTTGCCAGGAATCCGCCATTTTGTTGTCCTATCCGTGTACGCCAATTCCTATCTGTTTCGCTTTGCCCACAGTGAATGGGAAAAAGATTAGGTGCGAATGTGTTGGTTGAGAGAATTTTTGACATTTGTCAATACGAATTTCTATGCAACAATACAAGCGCACCTAAACTTTTTGGGAGCGTAAAATTTAGCTTGTAGGCAAATAACTGTTAATCGGTCGAAGTTGGGGGTCTCAGTATTGTCTCTGATTTAAGCACTGAATTGGTGTTTGTCAATGAAGCATAATTTTTGTTCAATTGTATGTATAGGTCATTTAAAATGTTTAAGAAATTTAAGAAAAGTTCATACGAAAATGTGACCTTCCCATATGAAGGCTTATGTGGCAGACCAATACTGACCATTAATTCCCAAAAGTGCGTTTAGATCATTTGTAACACTGATATCTTTGGCAATAATGGACATAGGATAGATTAAATTACACCAAAAGAAAGATCTCCTTTTTGTCTCTTATGTGGTATTCGTTTGGGCGCTCTCAGATCACTTTTTTGCTCTCAGATCAGTTTTTATGTTCGTTTGGTACAAAAAAAAACAATCTTTTTCAGATTTCAGATCACTTTTGCGAATCTAGATATTTTCTCAGATTTACCAACACAAGTGCGTTTGAGTTTGACAACTGGTGGAGGGCGTTTAGGTTTTCGTGAATCTGTTCTACAGCAAAGGATGGCATTGCATCGGGTGAATTTATTTTAGTAAATTGGTTATGTATAAATATTTAGAAATCAGTCGAGACGCAAATTTCGAATGTTTTAATTTAAGACTTAAGCAGTGAATGGAAAACGTTTTGAAAAGTGTTGAAGGCTACACATATTCGAATCGCACGAATATTATCACAAAAAAGAGCAAGTGACGTTGTTATGTTCGATTAGCCACACGAAATCTGAAATCTGAGAGCGAATCTGAAAAAGCCCAAACGAATACCACATTAGAAATCATTCCTAACTCAAAAATGGCAAAAATGCAAATGTATCACTCAAATACTGAGGTGACGATATATTTAGATGGTGTCCTACCCCGATAAACTGTTTTCAGGTACGTGACAGATCCCGCGCCAAGTACCTACGGTTGTTTTTTAGTGAAAAAAGGTTTTCTTGCTTTAAGTTCGTATGAATTATAAGAAATAGCACGTGCGCATTATCCCTGAATTGGACAGTGAAAAAGACGCTTTTTGTATAAACCATTTATATTAAACAATAAGGCTGAAACAAAGAATTTAATATTTTGAAAAACGTTTGATATTCGAGTAACAAGTGATCGCAGCCACATGCATCTTAGAGTTCAGAATGTTTAAAGATTTGTCCTTCAATGTTCTCTTGGATCTTTTCAACTTTTCTCGTTTGCTTCTTAATATGCTCTTCCATTTCTTCAAAACGACCTTTTTTATCTTGATGTTGCTTTTCGTTCTAAAGTTTCAAAGGAGATCGATCATTAACGGATGCTATCTATTCTAAGACAAAACTCAACATACCTTATATTTATCCTTTTGCAGTGCATGCTCAGCATGCAGATGCCTCAACTTGAGTAGTCTACTCTCAAAGTGATGCAACTCGCTTTTAATTGATGATAGTTCATTTTCGGAGAAGTTACTCGACATGGCAATTCGCCAGAGTCCTTGCACCTTAGGCTCAATGAAATCTTGGCTATGTGGTCCACTTGAGATCATGCGCTCCAGACGATCGTAATGATCCTTTATTCCGCGATGCTGGTCCCGCAGTTGGTTGATATTACTGTGGTAGTTGTTTTCTTCTATGGATGGTGTTTTGATTTCGTTATCATTGTCGCCAGCCGACGGAATAATGTTGAAATTCTCTAGTTCATCCTCATTAATGGCATCTGTGAGCGCGAATCACTAATGAAATATACATTTTTTAGGTGAACAAACCAGCTTACTTTCATGATACTCGGACTTGGGTAGAGATCCCACGTTCTCTAACAAACTGTAGTACACATCGACTTTATCTTGGTGGTGCAAGAACTCCTCCTTAAGGGACTTTAATTCCTCTGAGGTGAATCCAGATAGTTCAGCTTTTTCCCAGAGTCTATTTAGTTTTTTGTCCTTGAACATGCTCTTGTTTATGTGGCTGTCCGTTTCGTGAAACTTCTATATATCAGGACGAATATAGAAGAGATTGTATTAAAAGCAAAATAATTTGTTGAATACCACTGTTTACACTGGCTTAGAATTGACCGACTAGGAAAAATACAATAGTAGATCGCTTGAGCCCTACAGCACGAATGGATGTTCGTAGTGCATTCAAAATATGAAGTTTAAGAGATTATGATCTATTTCACAGATGGTTACTCTGATGGCTATTGCTGTTTTACTGTAAGCGCAATTATACTTTTTGGATAGGTACTTGCTTTTTTGGATTTTTTGAGAAAGCGAGTCAGGTTATCTCATCTTAAGTTGGAACAATCTTTAGGTAGAGCTGAAATCGGCTTTCTTTTACATTTTCTATGTAATTACAAAATAGTTTAAATCATGAAAGAAGATGTGCACATTGTGTATTAGGGCTAAATAGATAGATGTACTCAATAGATTGAAAATTTGCATAATTAGATGCAGGTTTGTCATAACCGGCAAACCACAATAACAACAACAACAACAACTAATGCAACTACTACTGTGCAGTGATTGTGCTTAATAGCAGTTATTTGTTTACCCACTCTATGTTAATCAAATCTAGCTAAAACCTGTACAAAAAATAAAACAACGGAACAATAGCCACGATAGTTTACTGTAGCCTACCTTATACGGTTTGGTTTTAACGGGATCCTGCGATTCCTCGAAATGATCCAATAAATCGTAGCTGCTCATAATTCCAATAAGTTTTCCTCTAAGTTCGGCCTCTTTAAGACCCTCTTTGTCCTTGTGTTGTGAGTTTAACTGCTTCCATGCGATTTCCTCTTTGTCTTGTATTTTCAGCTCCATGTACAATGATTTCAGTTTGGGTTCTGTGAGTCTCTAAAATGAAGAAAATACTTCAGTTTCTTAATTACTTGCGAGTTCGTGCACATACATGCTGTGCCTTTGCCCAAACTAAATTCAGTTTTGACATCCTAAAAGGACGCTGGAGATTCCGAAAATCTGGGTCATAGCTCTCAGTTGTAAAATATGGAGCATTCGCTTCTTTTGAATACTTTTTGCTGCTCTTTTTATCCCCATTAGTGTGTACAATTAATACTAATAGTATGGCACAAGAAACTATCTTTGGAATTAGCATCTTCTCGTTTTTTTTTTATAAAATGATACACGATATACAACTTTGACTATGCAACTAATCTTTATGATCGTTCACGGATTTTCCTCTCTATTCAAGATCTTCTAAGTTCTAATCAGCTATCTACATGCACCGCAAGATCTAAGCCGTTAATCTACGATTGAACACTACTTTGATTTAGGGATATGTAGAAACAACGTTTTTAACTTCCAAATGGGACAGTTCAATTGAAGGTTTTGTTTCTATGAGCTAGGTGTTCTAAATGTACATCAATTTATTGCAATATTTGCAATTATTAGAAATTTAAAAAAAAAAGTATTGTTACTCACTACTTCGACGGTTGTCAAATTACTAAATGAAAAATTGACAGATAACCAAGGGTAAAGATGTTGCCTTACCTACACCATACCTACACTTTCAATTTTTTTTTTTTTTTTAATTTTATTTTAATATGTGGTAGGTATTGACCCCTGGCGGCCAATTTTCGCATCGGTAGATTGCTATAGATTTTGACAGTTGGTTTATATTTGTATGAAAAAACAAGAAGTTGTTGTGAGAAATTGTGTGATTAATTCGAAATATACATTAAATAAAAGAAAACAACTCATTTTATAACAGAAAAATAATATCTTAAAAGTTAGTTCGATAAGTGTGAATATAAAAGTGAATACATGATAAGTTTTTATTTTTGTAGAAAATGCAGAAAACAGTCGGAGCTCAGTACTGTGGCGTTCCGTATTGCAAATCATACCGAAAAGAGGGAATTACATTGTACCATCTTCAAAAGAAGTTAGGAACTCTGAAGTTCTTTTAATTAAATAGGGTACTGTACTTAGGATAGGGAAAAAATGTCTCAAGTGTTTTTCCATTTGTAGTATTCAGTCTTCATTTTAAAAATAAAGACATTTTGCGACCGAATGCACGGGATGGTTTCAGTATAGAACCAAACTTGGGAAAGGAGCATTCCCCAGCCTAAACCTTCCGAAATCAGCAATTCCTTCGAAGAAACCTGGCATTATACGCTTCAAGGCTGTTACTATAACGTTCAGCTGCTTTTATGAGAAGAAAGTACTACAAGTTTACATTTCGTTTCCATTTATTTAATTATATAATTTTAATTTATCCTCTAGATCTAGGTACTCAAGAATGTATTACATTTACATTTTGAATATCCTTTTTGTATTTGGTTTCTGCTTTGACTTTAAGCAATAATTGCGCAACTTTATTTTGTACTTTTGATTCAGTTTTATATTAAAATCCATTCAATTTATGTTGATATCTATTACAGCTTTATAATAATACAAATTTGTTTCTACTTTTCACAGACTTGGCGTCTAAAAACGTTATTAAAAACACGCTTGACAAATGACAAATGTTTTGGTGTTAATGTAAGTTGTAAATCTCGTTAAAAAATCGGGATTAGGAAAATTGCTCCGACTCTGACTGATTTCGAGAGCAGAAAAACTGCCCTGAATTTGAAAAAAAAAAAAAAACTTCTGTTCCAATGGAAAATGCCATATAATTTAGATAAAAGCGAAAAATGATCACCCTATTCACTATTCCATCTATTTGATGCAAGATGTCGCACCAAATATTGCTGGAATATTCTAGCAGTTGTTTAACTAGTTACCGCTGAGCGATGCTGCAAGGCAATATGCATCCGGAAGACATGATGGCGATCCTGACTCGAGTAAATGACGGACACGAAATCGCTTTAATAAAGTTATAAATATTGCGGTTTAATTCATTCGGTAATAAGAAAAAGTATACGAAAATACAATTATAAACGTTTGTGAATTCAATAATATAATTTTCATTTCGCTACGCCAATCGCAAATAGCCAAAAAATTCAATTGAAAATTTTGCCCTTTACTTTTTTTTCTTCTCTTAAGCTGTCTATTGTGTGTTAATGTGTAAGTGCTCGAGCCAGAGTTCATTATTTGAAAAAAAATTCTCATGTTCGGAGAAACAAGAGAAAAAGCGAAAATTTTTGTCGGAATTAATTTTGAACATTCTTCTGCTTATGCGTTCTGCGTTATTGGTGATGAAATGAAGGGGAAAAATATTGGATAACAAATTATTTCCCTTCATTTCGTGAATAATATAAAAATTGTGATTTTTTTCCCTTCGCAGGTCTGAAATACATATTTCTTTTCTTTTCTGTTTTTAATTTGTGAATTGATTGGACTGAAATAAATAATTTGTAATTAATTTCTTTAGAAAAAATCGAGAAAGAAGTAAAAAAAAAATATATAGTGAGAAAAAAAGTGAAAAAGAAATATAAAAAAAAGAAAAGCAGAGAAAGAAGGATAGAAAAAAAAAAATGAATAATGAATCTGATAAAAAAACCGATTTAAATGTGTGTGGTAATACAACCAATACATGCACCCCAATCACCGACGATTCACCAACATCAGCAGGAATAGCAGAAACAACAACTGCGACAACGACTACACCAACAACAACAACAAGAATACCATCATCGGCAGCAACGGCGACGACAAAATCAAAATCAAATTTATCGCAGCCATCGACGTTGTTGTCATCGTCATCTTCTGCTTCGTTGTTATCAAAAAAGAAGAACAACACAATAGGAATGACTAAAAAGTCGTGCAAGAACTCAGTCGGAGGTGGCAGTAGCACCTCTGCAGTTAATAGTAGTACCAACAATAACCAAAACAATAAAAATTTGAACAAAAATCATTTGAAAAATCAAAAAAATAGTGATAGTTGTGTTAATAACACTATTAAAACCGCAACGACAAATACAACCTGCAGTACAACAGGAGGCAACATTGCTAGCAGTAGTGGTGGTGTCGGTGTCGGTAGCGGCGCTGGGAGTAGCGGTAGTGGTGGTCGTACTGGGATTTGTAGTAGTAATATAAATAACAGCCGTGGTGCGAATGCGAATGGCAAAAATGTGTCCAAATTGGCGACGATGGCGATTACATCGCCCTCTCTAACCATAATGGCTGCCGTTGCTGCTAGAAATGATTCCTGCGCCGCCTCCTCCTCCTCCTCCTCTTCCACCTCCTCCATACCGTCAACTTCTACGACATTGCCATCGACATCAGCTGCAGCTGCGGCAGCCGCTACTGCTGCTCTATCAACGAAAACTAATAACAATTTAGTGAATAGTAAGAAATCCTCCTCTCTATCGGTAGCTGCATGCAATCAACAACAGCACCATCACCAGCCGGATCAATTGCACCAACAGCAACCGCCGCCACCACCACTACCGAGGCAACAACACCAGCAGACTTCCACCGACATTTGTGGTGGTTGCGTAAGTATTGGTGTTGGTAGTGAGCCGTGCGATGGTGCAGCAGAGAATGCAGCAGTATCAGCCCCTAGTAATAGCAGCCACCCAGTAGCTGGGGATTGTAATATACCAAATGCATCCACCTCAACTACTGTCGTGACCCAAACTGCATCGGCAGCAGGTCTGAATCAGCAGAATTCGTCGTGTTCAACGTCGTCTTCGATATCGTCGAACTCGTCGTTGTCGTCGTCATCCGTTGGAATTGTGAACGCAATATCAACCGCACTGCAAAACATCATCACCAGTGATAACTCGGATACCGACACCGAAGTATATCCACCGCCCAGGGTCACAGATTTATCTGAATCCGACGAGGAGTCAGTCTCAGAGGTAAGCACTAAAATACTTGATAAATTTCCTTTTTCTAAATATTAAATGTGCGACTACAGGTGTTGAGAAATTTTGTTTCGGCAGTGGTAGGATGGTGCGATATTATTACTTCGAACAAGTTTTCTTTCCTTTTTTTTTTTTGCCACCGAAAAGACGCATTTGCAGCAGGACACAGTTTTTGAGTTTGAGCAAATTGTTTGCAACAAAACTTTGCTGCATCACATTGTGCGACGTGAAAAGTAATAGATACTTTGTGGAAAAGAAAATTAAGTGCTCTCTTATGTTTAATTTTCCGAACGTTTTAAAAGAGCGTCACGAACATAGTTTCACTCATGTTGGCCAATGTGCAAAAGTTTCCCTGCGCATTATATGCCTACAGTAATTTGAATCTGGTATAGGTATGTGTGGAATGCAGTAGATTCTCTATAACAAAAACAGACTTTCAGAATATATAAAAGTTACAGCGTCGCCATCAATAAGTTCGAATACTCGCGCAATTTTGTTTTTTTGTTTTTTTTATATATATAGGGTATGTACTAACATAATTAAGTTCAATTAATGGGTCTAGTAGGGTCGGTATTGTTTGAATGTCATTATTCATTACATTTGAGCATCGGTGTGATTACTCATAGCAGACTACCAGACATAGGTCAAAAAAAAAAAAACAACGATTAGAAAATCGTACTTTCTTACTTATTTCCTCTTTAAGCTGGTTACAAATATAGCAGGCGTAACTTTATGTAGTAGGTACCTATGGCTTTAATTTCATGATTTCAAACAATGATTTAAAGGCACGTTGGTAAATTTTTTTGATAGGTTGAATAGTATAATAGCCAAAAGCCAAGTTGACTAAACAATAATTTTCCATGTATGTATTAACGTTCCTCGCAAGATGAAGCACATTTTTACAAATGCGACCCCATTGGGAAGAAGGTGTTTCCTCCTTTAGTGATTGAAGGCAATCCCGGCATTTTGTATTTCAAAATTGTATGTACGGAGCGTCTTCGATTCCATCATGGTAGGTATGTAAGGGTTTTACTGACAGAGTAGGTAGGTAGTTATAACTAGATACATTTTTACCGTCTGTCCAGCATGAGTTGCTGCAGAATTTCGTTGAGCATATTGAAATGAATAAGTAGATTTATTTAAAAATTGTTATGCTGCAGTTTAGAGGTTACTGTAAATTAAGTCAAATGCGACTAGTTTTGTTTTTGACCTCTTAACTACCATCTCGTCAGTGATTAATACCCTATTCACATACCCTATACCTACCTAAAACCCTATTCTGTGTACACTAGGTAGGTATTTTGTTTTTAAAATTCGATCGCATTAATTAAAAAAAAAAAAAAAAATATGTAGTAATAATTCAGAGCATTTAAAAAATAAAATTTATTGAGGAGAAATCATTTCTTTGGATCGATATTGCTTTTCATGTTTGCTTTGCCAAAAAAATATATCGATTTTTTGTTTTTCAGATTTACACATACTTACTACATATATATACATATATACCTTCACTAATATCAATGCAGTGGCCACAAGCCATAACCGCCTAAGTCGACTTAACATACTTTCCAGCACAATTTTAAATCGTCTTAGAGAAAAATGTAAGGGTAGTTTCAAAAATGTTGAAATGCAAAAATGAAGAAAATTTCCTATTTTTTATTTTTGCATTTAAAAAAGTTTGAAACTACTATTAGATTTTTCTCTAAGACGATTTAAAATTGTGCACGAAAGTATGTAAATCGACTTAGGCGGTTATGCCTTGTGGCCACTGCTTTATGACAATCAGCTGGCGGTTACGAATTGTTTATTGTTCGAAAGAACCGAAATTTTATATGTACTAATTTATTTCGAAATGCGTTATTATAAATGTATGAAAATCAGATTTCTCAGAGCACTTTTGCGAATCTAGATATTTTCTCAGATTTACCAATACAAGTGCGTTTGAGTTTGACAACTGGTGGAGGGCGTTTAGGTTTTCGTGAATTTGCTCTAAAGCAAAGAAAGGCATTGCATCGGGTGAATCTATTTTTGTAAATTCTTTATGTCAAGAGCAAGTTACGTTTTTCTGTTCGATTACCTACACAAAATCTGAAATCTGAGAGCGAATCTGAAGAAGCCCAAACGAACACCGCATAAGTTGTCAGTTGTGACATTTCTTTGGTCAGGTGCTCTGCTGAATGTTGCAAAAGGTGTGTTTGTTTCAATAGCCCAACGATTGTAACACATGGAAAAATTGTTAAGAGTTAGTACCTACGCATTGAAGATAAATAGGGTAGGTACATACCTACCTAGTCATAGGAAATTTTGTCTGTTTTACATAAAATCCTAAACAAACACCTATGAAACATGATTGTAGAGAAAAATGCACACATTTACAAATTTATTTGCTTTCTTACTCAAAAAAAAAAAAAATATATTTCTACCAAGGCTGACTAATGGTGGACAGGAGGTGTTAAGGGTATAGTATGTTTTTTTATGTTCAGGTACAACATTAATGAAATCATGACGCTTACCATACGCTAGGTAGCATTTTCTGTGCCTTTTCCAATTTGGCTTCCACATTTTGTCCGCCAAAAATCAGTGTTTAATTGTCCCCATCACGAAATTAGGTGAGTTCAACATGTTGTAGGTAGCTATAGGTAGTAGCTACAACAATAGGCGTATTTTTTTGAGCTTCGAGCTCAGCAAAGCAAAGTAAAGTAGGATTTTCAGCACGCAATTACAAAAACTACGCTCTACTTGACACTTCAAGGAAACATAGTAGTTGTTGTGATTGCGTGCTGAAAATCCTATTTTACTTTGCTTTGCTGAGATCGAAGTTCAAAAAAACAGGCCTAATATCGAAATTCCTATACTTTGTGTGATTGGTTTTGTAGAAAGGCTCAAGGTTTCGTTCTGCCTCGTTCATCATTGAATACGCTTATAGAATAAAACAGAGGTTGCATTTTGTCTAAATAGCCAACCTAACCTATGCCCAACTTTACGCAATGCCTATCTATCCCGTGTTTCTGGTTATGACGTTCCATTCCTGATCTTGCTTTGGCCACCTGAGCTTAGAGGTGTTGCATTGATCTAGCCGAGTCCGTTTAAGTTGTGCCATCCTAACTGTATCGGCTTGAGTAAGTTACTTATTTACTAAACGAGATTGAATAGCCAATAATAATACAGAAACAAGACAAAAAGCATGACTTTCATTGGACTCTATCTACTTATGGAAATCAATTTCCATGAGGTACCATGCTCACCAAGCTTTATATTGTTGAGTAATTTGTAAGAATTATTTCATTTGCATCGTCCGTCCTTAGTATTGAAAATATTTACGTTAAAAGCTTCCCAAAAATACCTACTTCCTTCTCAAATATAATTGCATTTTGTACTTTTATGGGTTTATCTATCCAGCGCTACAGTGAGTTGTAATTGTTGGTACCTATGTCACCTCATTTTCGTTCGTTGCACAAGTAAGTATGTACACAATTGTTGACCTACATGTTTGCCTTGAATATCGCTTAAATATAAACCCATTAATTTAGTAATGTGGCATCGCATTTGCCGGCGCATTTTTCATGTCATTCTCCTTTGCGATTGCTTCTGCCAAACAGTAGTTTCCGATAACATGCGTGAGCGTCTTGTTGAAATTTAAAATTGAAATGTCGACTAAATTTAGTTCCTACTCTCTTTGCTTACAGTCAAGCTGCCAGATCAGTGGTGTGCTGTGAACAAGCAGGAAAGAATTATGTACCTACAAATTTATTTTTTAATTACTTGTGGTGTGACGTTGCTGATTCAATGTTTTTAGAAACCAAATGCGAATTAATTTGGGAAAATAAGGATGTGCTTTAGGATTGTGACATCTTACGACGGCGGCTTCCGTTTTCCGATCCGACGGCATATAATCTGTCTTCTAAATGACAATGAGATACGTACGAATTACGGCTCGCTTTATTATGTAATTTCGGTATGGGTACTATGCTAAGATTACACGTGTCATTTTTCGTGGCAAATTTTGACATTTTGACGTCACAAAAATTCGCTCTTTTGCGCGAATTGCGCAGTGAGACATTTAGGACAAGTGTTTACGTCATAATGAAGTCGGCATGTAAAAATTTGTCACAAAAAATGGCACGGCTTCAGTAGGGAGTACAGATACAATCCTGTTTTTTGTAGACTTACGATAAAATGTGCTCGCTCTCGATTTTATATTGCGATTAAGTTGTAAATGCGATTTTTTTAAATTCAATATAAAAGTCCACTTAATATATGTTCTGAGTATGTGGCTATTCATAAGAAAATGTAAAAGGTATCTACATAGGTAACTTAGGGTGATTCAATAAAGCACACTTAAGGACATGACTTATAAATTGCATGAGCAGAAGCAAAAGCCTTAATCCCAATTTTTTGCAAATAATTTCTTTTTAACCATCTTATACGAAACAAGCATTTTGCGAGTCAGTATAGGTACATGGGAAACTAATAGGTTAGTAAATAAATAAATAGTTGGCACAACAGGTCCAGAGGGACCCTAGGCCTAGCTTCTCACAACCATTCGTTTTTGTGTGAGTTTTTCAATTTTTTTTTCTATCGGGAGAGGTGGCGCAGTTGAAAAAAACCCTAAGTTGTAATTTGGGTTTTTGCGGGATTCGAACCGCGGACCCCTCGGTTAGTAGTCCAACACACGAACCACTAAGCCGCTGCGGCTGCTACTAGTAGGTTAGTAAGTGTACCAAATAAGATGAGCTGACAAAAAATGTATTGTTGGCACATTGCAAGTTTATGAAATGTTATTACATAGTTATGAATTTCCTTTTTAGCATATTTTTTTTTTATACTTCTCCCGGGAAAGGAGAACCTATAACGCTTCAACAGCGCCCCGAGATGCCTGCAGATGTATGTTTGCTCTGCACTTAAATTGCTGCAAATTGTAGTCTTCTGGAAATATATCCCCAGGAAGCGAGTTCCAAAGTTTGCTTGTCCTGTAACGGAAGGAGTTTTGGAAAGTTGATGTCCTCGCGGTTGTCAAGTGTACTGTATTGATATGAGCATTAGCAGCCTGTCTTGTTGGGCGCCCAAAAGTTGAATTTCGAGGGATAATGTCTTTGAGTTCCTCAGAACATCTACCATGGAAGTACCTATAGAACAAGCATAGGTCAGCGACTTGTCTTCTGTGCACCAACGGTTGTAGATTCGATGTGAGTGTAGGGTCTCCAATGAGTCGAACTGCTCGTCTCTGTTTGCTATCAAGCAGGTTAAGTGAATGTTTTGGGGCCGAGCTCCATATATGGGAACAATATTCCAAGCCTGGTCTAAACTGTGCTTTGTAGAGAAGGAGAAGTTGCTTGGGGCTAAAGTACCTCTTTGCTCTAAATAGGTAGCTCAACTAGACTAGCAGTAGGTGTTTAGGTGGACATAATATTAAATACACGTCATACTACGAGAGAGTGGCTTTATTTAACATTGATGTGGTCTCAGCAGTGGTGATAGTGCGACTGCCTTGCTGCTGTCAGATCTCTAATCATACAAACCAATGTGTAATACTCTTATACTAATCATCATTACAATAAACAGTTTATGCTATGTGTTAGATATAATTGTGTAAGTATGTAACAGGCGGGTTCACAAGTATAAACCCTACAGTAGGTACTTTCAACTTACATAATCAATGCTAAAACGAACTCTAATTTGTAGGAATAAATAAAACAAAAAGAAATTCTCTGGAGAGTAACCAACCGACTCTTTGACTTGTTTTCTTTCCAAATGGCGGTTTAATTTTCTATCCTTTTGCGGGTAAAACGTTGATCTTACTTGCCACGCCTAGATTATAGCATATTTAAATACGAGTATAACCTTCCATTATGCAAAAAAGAACACTAGCGTTCAAGGTACAATCGAACCCCAAGTAATAATTTTTCATCGCCTTATAGCACAATCCGTTAAATGTCACACTAATGCGAAGTCGTTTGTCACCCGTTTAAAGTGACATTATGCCGGTTTAGGCCTATTATTATAAGGACGATTAAATATAAATACGGTTGCCTTATATTACTACAGATAAGTTACATATTTTCGTAAGGTTTTCAGGTAATGCAAGTCATCTGCTTTTACTGTTAAATCCTAACAAACAAATTGGAATTGGCTTGGAGCTGCGCCTTTATGAAATTCGAAATGTCAACTTAGTAGTCAGGCCGAATTTCCGTGACTAAATATTATGTCGGTTAACCCTCTATAAACTTTAATTGAAATTTTTTTCATGTGGTCACTAGAGTCTAGTGTTCTAGACCAACCAAAAGCTACACAAATGCTGCCAGACTTACTTAACTAGATATCCGAATGTCCTCAGCAATAGCTCCTCGTCAGCCATATAATACGACCTGTCAAGTTAGTACTGACTACTGAGTCATTAAGTTCTTGACTAGATTCGTTGTCTACCCCTCAAAAGCTGTTCATATGACCGATCTAAGCCAATCAAAACTGAGACACATCAAATCAGCCAGCTGGCAGACTGCGGTACTAAACTAGGTAGGTACTTGAACGTGTTCAATGTACCTACGTAGATTGATGAATCTTTTTTTAAGGGATATGTAGGTGGTTACAGTATTTGACATGCTGTTAGTAATCCTGTGGTCAATAGAATGCGGTCATTCATTTCGTCGAAACACTCCTCTTTGTGTTTGTTTTTAATTCAAGGATATGCATGTTGTCAAATAGGTAATCACTGGGAGGCAATTGTTTTGAGGTGTCTTATATTAAGATTTATGAACATTTTAAACGCATCGTAGGTACCTACATACTATGTTTAACTGTTTTTAGTACCTACTCCTGTGACGTCTAAGTCTACTTATCGTCTGACTAAACATGAAAACAATTCACTACTTTTCTATTTTCAACGTCAAAAATATACCTACACCATACATACCCTCCCTGCCTATATACCTACTCTTCACTTTTCAATAGTGGATACCTAGGTACCTACCTACCTAAATTTTAAATTAAACAAGCAAGTGTGTACTTACCACACGAATTTGAACAATACTTTATCAAATAAAAAAAACTACATTATCTATTCAATGTTGCAATGTTTGGTTATGTACCTATAGGGGGAAAAAAGCATTTTTGCAAGTAGCTTGTGCACAGCATAAAACTGCTGCAAGTGCATCATCGGGGAGTAAAAAAAAAAAAACCTCAAGCGAATATTCGTTCTCTATTTGCCCATCGTCATCGCCTTCGTAGTGTGAATTTTTTTTATCCACCTATTCTTCCCATCATCAAATGAATTCCCCATTGAGTTCTTTTGTAACCCCCAACCTTCCCCGCCAATGCCAAAAGCCAGTCATGCTGAAGAAATACGCGGACCTACTTTCCGAAATTCACTCATACATCAACCGGGTACGTTTGAGAAGGGTGAACTCGAATCCGACGAACACCATGCCCATGCAATGCACGTGTGTATTCGCCGCTACTTGCGAGTTCATTTCACCTATAGTATGGCTACGGTGTACGCCTGTACACAGTGTGTACGGACATGGTTTCGGCTGTGTAGTGGTACACCAGTTGGTGAACAATCACACCATCATAAAAGAAAGAGAAAACCGGAGAAGAACAAGTGAGACAAAGCGAATGACAGAAAAATTACTCATAATCAGGAATTTACACATCTTTCATTTCTTTTTCTTATTTTTTCGGCGATTAATATAAAAACTGCAGAAAATATGTTAAACCTACAGTTTAATTGCATATTTATAGATAAAAAGGAAAGTGTGGCGTGTACCTTGCATACATTTGCGCAAGCACAAGCATCAATATACGTGGTTAAAGCCAACAAATTCGTTGCGAAATGAATCAATTGCTTGGTTCGCCGTTTTCTGCTATGTACATTGTACATATAGGTAGGTACCTACCTCTAATTGCGCGATCAATTCTGTACTAGCTGCACAGCCCAGTGTTTTGTCTTATTGACTAGCCTATGACATGGATTTCTTGAAGTTGGTTATACCTCGTACTACACCTATTTATTTTTGTTAATGAAACACATTATTTTGCTATATTCAGTGATAATGTGCGATATACCCTTTGTTGTGTCGTAAAAAGCAAAAGTAGAGAGCCCTCAACTAGGTATGCATTTATGGGTATCAATCAGAAAGACTGTAAAAAGGTGAGGTTAAAACTGACAGTTGGGACAGCCACCTAACCTAACAAAATATCAATAGTTGAGGAGTGTATGTATAGTAGGTATGTATATGTATACAATACACTACCTATCAGTAATTTTTTTATGTATAGGTACATTCCTAGGTCTTATCTAAGAGAATAAACAAACAAAATAGGGCCAACATCTACGGTTGGAAAACCCAAAAGTTGTTAAACAGTTAAACACTGCTGCCAGTCTAGGAAGCACACCAAACCTAACAAAATTCCATAAGGATTCCTGCTAAGATAACATGAACGGAGCATGTCTACAATCTAACACAGATAACAAACAGCATGATTTTTTTTTTTCATCTTTGATTAGTAGGACCCAGCGAACGTAAAGCGCCTACAGTTCAACCTTTGAAACACACATCAGAAAATGTGTTTTCAACTATTCACTTGGTTAGATGTGGCACTACTGCTGATGAGTTTCACTTTGTGATTGACGTTATGTAGGTATAAGTTTTACTTGATTCGTATCAGCTTGTCGCCCGGTCCGCGGTCGCGGGTATCGGCTCTCGAGAAGCAGAAACATCATTTGCTTATTGCTGGTCTCTCGTCTCGCTGTGTAGAAAGGTGTGAGTTGGGTTCGTGTCGTGAGTTTGTTTTTGTTATTTCTTTTTTTTTATATGGTATCTTACAATTCGCTGGCAAGACAATGAACTTAGTTAAAAAAAAAAATAATAATAATAACTTAACTTAATTGGAAGTGAAAAATCGTTGCGAGAGCTGGAACAAAACACCAGAGCGAATGAGTGCATCCGTTTGCAATTGCCTGCCTTCCTTCTCGCAAACTATATAGGTAATCGTGAACGAGATCTTAAATAGGTAGGTAGGCATATTAGAGAGAATTTAACGCGACTTTTGTCTTCTTACGCCCGTTGCAACAATCATCATTTAGTTACTAATTATTATTTTATTTTTCTGGAATTTTTTTTTTTTTCATTTATAGATCCTTCTGGCATGCTTGTGTCTAAGGCCAGATCTCTTGGTAAGTTCGCGTTTCGATGCATATTAGCTACATACCTACCTAAGCTTAAACAAAAAGATAACAATTTTCAAAGAATAAATTCCAAGACACACCATTTATTTTGATTAACAACAAATTAAATTGCAACAGAGGATGTGTAACAAAAAAAAAAAAAAAAACTCGTGTTTTGTGTGTGCAAATAATTTTCTAATTCAAACAACTACTTATCGTAACTCCGCGCAATCCTCTTACATTTTTCATATTGACGTATATAACTTAACAACAAATGCCCCAATACAAAATGAAAGAAAAGAAAACGCAATTGATATATGTAGCTACTATGAGATATGTATCAATTGCAGCATGCTCTGGCCTTAGACATTTCACTGATTGTAGCTTACGAGTGTTTCACAAAAATAATTTATGTGACGAGGCAAATGTACATACAGAAATAAATTTTGCGGAAACTTAAGTTCTTCGCCCAACTTACCACTGCAGAAAAAAAAAAACGTATTTTTTTTCTTTTTCAAAGTTACTTACTAATACATAATTAAAATTCAACTTGTGCTTTAATGTTTTATCTCTGTGCGTATTGTACTTAATTGATTTACTAACATATTGTATCGAAATGTGTATTTTTTAGGATGATATTCCGGAATCAGATCCAGAAAGTTGTGGCAATGATGGTGAAGGAAACGACGATGAAGACGACGGAGATGATGAAGAAGAAGATGAGGACGATGAGGAAATGCAAGAACCCAATGAAGTTGGTGGCAATTTCCTTTTGGACACGGCTACGGATCCACGGGGAAACTTGACTGCGTTATTTGAAGCTGCAGGTACGTCATATAATTAACCTTTATTAATGGTTTAAACAAGTTTCGGATGAGCTTCATTACAATATTTTAGCTATGGGTAAATACTACTGCCTCTGGTGGAACATACTTGGCGAAAATTACTTGTAGTAATCGGTGGGATATGACTAATAAATATCCGTGTATGACCAGGGGTCCAGTTGTCTGAGTTATATTTTAAACTCAAATTTTCAAGCCCTATGACAAGGGATGATTTCAACAACTTTCGTGTGGAAGTTGTATTCTTGAATACGTATCGCTCAGTAATGATGTCTCGGCCATAAGAATAATACGTAAGGTGTGTCTATGGGATGCGCATCTGAAATAGAGTTGAACATCGTGATAAACAATTCCTGAGGCAATATTTCAGTTTCAGTTTTTGTTTCTCGGAAGCTCAAACATAATATGTGAAATAGAAGCACACAAAACGGTGTCGTATTTTATCTTGGAGCTAGACGCTCAGATTGTGTGGGTGATAATACTTATTTCAAGGGCATTTCTTTTATTTTACGAAACACGCGATGTTCATGTTGCTACAGCTGCCCTGGTCGGTACGAAAATATATGTTTTTATATAATTATGCATAGGGCGAAGAAAAAATGGCAATGACCTTTTATGAAATTTATAAATGATTTTGTAGGCACCTGGGGTTGAATTACCACATCCGTGATCGAGTACTAGTGCGTAAGTGAAATTGGTATTGTTTTGCTTGTAACATCCACGAAATTCAGCGACGTAATACTCGTATTTTGAGCTGTAAATTTTTGTTATCTAAAATTGTATTTCTATCTGCTAGTTTTGTTTAACTAAGCCTGTGGCGAGAATGTGCACTGTTCGAAAAATCAACCAAGGCCCCAGTTTAGATTAAATTAGATTGTAGGGCGGGAGAGCCTTTAAGGAGCTCTGGAAATTCTGGCGGCTTCTTAAAGGAGCCTATTGTGCCTTCCCTGGTAAATTCTTAGAGCCATATTTTCACTCCAACTAACTAAGCCTGTGGCGAGAATGTGCACTGTTCGAAAAATCAACCAAGGCCCCAGTTTAGATTAAATTAGATTGTAGGGCGGGAGAGCCTTTAAGGAGCTCTGGAAATTCTGGCGGCTTCTTAAAGGAGCCTATTGTGCCTTCCCTGGTAAATTCTTAGAGCCATATTTTCACTCCAACTAACTAAGCCTGTGGCGAGAATGTGCACTGTTCGAAAAATCAACCAAGGCCCCAGTTTAGATTAAATTAGATTGTAGGGCGGGAGAGCCTTTAAGGAGCTCTGGAAATTCTGGCGGCTTCTTAAAGGAGCCTATTGTGCCTTCCCTGGTAAATTCTTAGAGCCATATTTTCACTCCAGAGTCTGTCAGGAAGACAAGGATCTTCTCTGGGTGTATATTCGCAAGAGATGCTGAATTAACGATTTCATCACCAAGGATGTTTTTCCTGAGGCGACAAAGGGCCGGACATTCTGTGATTATGTGAAGAGATGATTCGTCATTCTCGAGACAAAGTCTACAGATGGGATCCGGTGAGACGCCAATGCGGTGAAGCTGTTTTCTCACGCGACCGTGGCCGCTGATTATTTCTGTTAGGATTCTCAGGTTGTTTTTATCCAGATTAATCAAGAAGAGTGATTTCTGGATGAGAATTTGGGGAAAAATGTTCTGGTGCAATTCTGCCCAGCTGTATTTTGCCAGATCTCGTTAGACTCTATACGAGAGTGGTTCTTGATGTAGTTCCTGAAATGATTTTTACTGACTTCGCAGAAGGGTTCAGGTCCTATAAGTGGAGTAGTTGCTCTGATTTTAGCCAGTGAGTCAGCCGATTCGTTACCCTCAAATACTCTGTGGGCTGGAATCCAGTTGAGGATGACTAGGTTTTTCTAAGAAAGTTCGTAGATGGTTGAGAATGTTTCTAAGACGAGTTTGGATTTGATAACAGAAGTGTCAAGAGCTTTGAGAGCTGCTTGGCTATCTGAGAATATGAATATTGTTTTTCCACGCGTGTTAGAACTTAGATTTATTCTAGCGCAATGGTTGATTGCAGGGACTTCAGCCTGGAATATGGATAAGTTTTTCCCAAGGCTGACTGACAAGTTCACCTGGTTTGACTCACCGTAGATTGCAGAGCCGGTCCCTGATTCCAAATTAGAACCGTCTGTGTACCAGATGATGTCGAGTCGAGATGGATTAGGTTTATATTTTTCCCATTCTTCCCTAGGGGGGATGATTATGGAGAAGTTTTTATGGACGACATATTCCGGTAGCATGTCATCAAGAGGCATGCTGAATGAGCTTGAAGGCTTGAAGGCTCAACTGGGGCCTTATCTATTGAAATCCTTATTTACCCAAATCGTGCCTTTGATGTTGAGACGTAATTAAATTGTGGGAAATTTAGAAAATTCTCTCTTCTAGTTGAATTCCCTTGACATTCTCGCTTAAACAGAACTGCGGATTCTTACTTCTAGACGTTACTATGTGCACAACTAAATATTGTGCTTTTTGTTAGATGCTCTACCGATTATTATTTGACATCAGATAAGCAAGTCTATTGCACCTTACTAAATGAGATATCTTTACAGCTTGTAAAGAATCTACACAACATATTCACTTGGTTAATATTTGCAAATTCTCTTGATTACAGCAAACGAAAAGGCACCTGTATTACGACATGCAACGCATGCCATTGACGAGACCAAGCAAGCCCTGACTAAAATGCGATGCGCAAGTAGTCCAAGGGACAAAACGTATGATTGACATCATCTGATTGAATTAATTCGCTTATTGTTATCGTTCAAATTTGTTGTTTCTTTTTATTGAAGGATTTTCTCGCGTACTCTGATCGCCGCTTGTAACGATAACGACGTAAACACTGTTCGACGCCTCTTGGGCAAGGGAAACATTAACATCAATGAATCCACCGACGATGGAGAATCTCTCCTGTCGATGGCTTGTTCAGCTGGTTATTATGAACTAGCCCAAGTGAGTAGCGCATTGCGCTTTTCGAAAATGTGTGATTATTAATTTGCTTCTCGCTTGATTAGGTCCTTCTGGCAATGTCGGCAGCCCAAGTGGAGGATAAAGGTCAAAAGGATTGTACACCGCTTATGGAGGCGGCTTCTGCTGGCCATCTTGATATTGTTAAACTTTTGCTTAGCCATAATGCTGATGTTAATGCGCATTGCGCCACTGGCAACACACCATTGATGTTTGCATGCGCCGGTGGTCATTGCGATGTAGTTAAAGAGCTACTGAAGCATGGAGCTAATGTCGAGGAGCAAAATGAAAATGGCCATACCCCGTTGATGGAAGCCGCATCCGCTGGACATGTTGAAGTCGCAAAGGTGAGTAAATTCAGTAGTACTAAAATGTATGTTCGTAAGTGATTAAAACCCGAGATACGAGACTTGGGGTTGATTTACACGTTGACTGAGTTAATAGTCCGTGAATTGAGAACTCGGGTCAATGAGAACCTTTGATCTTATCTGATACACCAGCCTGCAGCCTGCAATCATAGGGCGGTTGATTGTGAGTGTAATATAAGCAATACTTTTTATTTTTGTAGGTCTTGCTGGAACATGGAGCTGGAATCAACACACATTCGAATGAGTTTAAGGAAAGTGCCCTTACGCTGGCCTGTTACAAGGGTCACTTGAATATGGTTCGATTCCTGTTACAAGCCGGCGCAGATCAAGAGCACAAGACCGACGAGATGCACACTGCGCTGATGGAAGCCTCAATGGACGGCCACGTCGAAGTGGCACGCCTGTTGCTTGATTCAGGAGCGCAAGTGAATATGCCAACCGATTCGTTTGAGTCACCTCTGACACTAGCCGCATGCGGAGGTCATGTGGAGTTGGCTACATTGTTGATCGAACGCGGAGCAAACATTGAAGAGGTCAACGATGAAGGTTATACGCCCCTCATGGAAGCGGCTCGTGAAGGTCACGAGGAGATGGTAGCACTCCTTCTCAACAAGGGAGCTAACATCAATGCAACCACCGAGGAGACACAAGAGACCGCACTCACCCTAGCATGCTGTGGAGGTTTCATGGAAGTTGCAGAGTTCCTCATTAAAGAGGGAGCCAACTTGGAATTGGGTGCATCGACACCGCTAATGGAGGCTGCCCAAGAAGGTCATACCGATTTGGTAAGATTCTTACTGCAAAACAAGGCGAATGTTCATGCCGAAACCCAGACCGGAGACACTGCACTAACACATGCCGCTGAAAACGGTCACACCGATTCCGCCGAGGTGCTCCTTAGCTATGGAGCTGAATTGGAACATGAATCTGAGGGCGGTCGGACTCCGCTAATGAAGGCGTGTCGTGCTGGACATCTTTGTACCGTGAAATTTCTGATTCAAAAGGGCGCAGATGTGAACAAGCAAACCACCAGCAATGATCATACACCATTGTCGCTTGCATGTGCTGGAGGCCATCAAGCTGTAGTCGAACTTTTGCTTAAGAGTGGGGCTGACCCCTACCACAAGCTGAAGGACAACAGCACTATGCTTATCGAGGCCGCCAAGGGCGGTCATACTCGTGTAGTTGAGCTGCTCTTCAAGTACCCCCATCTCATACAGAATCATCAGAATGAGCTGCAGGCCAACGGGGTGAACAATGCCGCCAATACCGCTGGTCAACTCCAGTTGATCAATATACAACAGCAGAAGCAACTGCAGCAGCAACTTCAGCAGCAACTTCAACAGCTGAGTGCACCGCCGGGCTTGCATGAAGTACCTGAAGCTGTTCGAGTATCCAATCAACAATTATTCCACCAGCAGCAGTTTCCATCGGTTGACTACCTAGACGAACCATTGATAGCGAACTCTACAGAAGGCTTTGCCATCGATCCGAATTCCCTAAATGCGCAGCAACAAGAGGCTCTCATTGCAAAAAGTCGGCTATTCCATTGTTTCGAACAGGGATTCGCGCACGGAGTACGTGCTCAAGCGGCTGGTTTAACCATAAACCCGGCGCACGGTAGCTCCAGTTCCACCAACAACTCAGTTGGTACCGCAGCAACCACAACCGCAACCAGCAATACGAATACCATCAAACAGAAGAGTCTTTTGCGCAAAAACCGTCAGCCTCCGGCACCGTTCGAGTTAAATTTGACCAGTTCAGAAGCTCAGCAAATTCGATCCCAGCCATTGGGTGAAGATGATAACTCTGTTGGGATTGCTGGTGTGCCATCAACGTCAACTGGTGGTCCCACTACGTCCAATGAAGAGGAGAAGCGCCGAAGGCGACAAAACATTATCAGAGAATTCCAAAAGGTAATATTCTGCATAGATCGGTAGAAAGTGTCCGATTGCTAATTAGTGAGTTTTTTTTTATATATTTGATTTAGAACATGCAGATGGTACGCGATAACAAGGCCCCACCATCATCGTTACTTCCTTCCTTTGATGTATCTAGTGCTGGAGGCGGTACGATGCCAGCAGCGCCAGGTAAGAAGCTAACATGCCAATGACGTTAACAAAGTTTGAAACATTTGTAACTCTAGGTGCTAAAGATGATGCGCCGAATATGCCACAGCTACTTGCCTCAGCCTTACAAAATGGAGCAAATATGGCAGCCAACCCTGATGATACAACCGCAGTAGCCGATCTCTTTAAGCCCGGACCACGCAATTCAATTGCCATCTATGGCAACGCATTGTTGGCTCCATCGTCGTCGGACATAGCTACAACGGTTGCTCCTCAAAACAGCAGCAACATCACAACTACAACCACCACCACCCAAATCACAACACCATCAGAAGTGTCCCAAAGTACAGCTATAAGTGATCGACCAAAGGTTAAGCCTGTTTCGAAGAAAGACGGCAAGAGCCTGCGAAAAACCGTTTTTCCAGCACTACCACTCTTGCAGGAGAATCAAATGGTTTCCATTTACAACAGCTTGGTAAGTTTTTCTTATGACATTAGTTTTGATACTGAGAATACAATGTGCAACGTTACAGCCATTGCTGCTGACATCCGAGTCCAATAAGATCGATAGGAACCAGCAGGCGTTCATGCGAGGTGTAGTAATGGCTGCTCAGATTGAGCAGTCGAAATTTAACAACACTCCAATGCCTGGCACCCCTTCAACATCAACGGGAGGCGAAACTGTTCCAATTTCGCAAGGACTGCAGCATAACCTAATCGGTTCGCAAACTTTGCACGAAGCCCTTCAGGCAGCATGCTCTCAGGCGGCGTCTTCAATGGTTCAATCCAGTGACTCTAGGTATGGGGAAACTGAATGTCTTGGGATTGAGGAGTCGTGTTCTTCACTTCTTGCTCATTTCAGGGACATGACTGCGAACATGCCATCTGGTTCATGCGAATCAATTAACTCAATCGGTTCGTCTTCGGCCGCCGATCCCGAAGAGTACAATCTCGGGGTGAATACTCAGTTTAAAATGTTGCAAATGGTCGCTGCACAAATGCCAAACTATCCGATGCAAAAGACCATCCAGCGTCTGTTTGTTGATCATCCCAAATCTCCGACCGAATCGCCGCCAGCTAGCTCTGTTTTCAGTCAAGACTGCAGCGGAATTGGTGGCAGTGAAACCGGCACGGAAGTCATCAATGCGGCCGGTGCCGAAGTAACGTCTGCTTCGAGCGTTGGTAGCAACACTGCAACGAAACGTAGCGCCACTGTGGAGGAGTACGAGGAGGACGAAGATGAAGAGATTGACGACGACGATGATGAAGAAGATGATGATGAAGACGACGAAGACGATGATGAGGACGACGAAGACGATGAAGAAGATGAGGACAACGACGACGAAGAGAACGAGGACGACGAAGACGAGGGCGATGACGATGACGAAGATATCGAACTGGATTCGCCTTCCAAGAGTCGCAAATTGTCCCATCGGCTTGGCAACTTGATTCTGTCCAATGTCGCACTCAAACCGGACGACATCACCCAAGCACTGTGCGACTTTCGTCCCGATCTTCATGCCACCGACTTGGTGCAAGTCTTTCCTCAGATAAGCAACTTTAAGTCGGGCACCCTCACCAATCTTCAGCAGCAATTCACTACACAACAGGGTAAGAATCTCGAATGTACTTATGCTAAAGAACAGCCTTGCAACAAGTATTTAGTTTATTCTCTTGGTACAGCAACGTTTGCCCCAAACGACGAGCACTTCCGCATGTACGACAACACCGACGATGATTGCGAAATGTACGCCCCGCTCGGCGAAACGCTGGAGCAGTTCAATGCCGATGATGATGGAACACGTGACCGAATCTACGATATAACCGTTGATGAAATATTCCAAGTCATTCACGATCCATCGTTACAGGTAATTTTAGAACAGTATTCGAGTTAACATTGTTTCTAATGGTATATTATGCAGGAACTCACAACAAACCTGAACTGTTCCGAGTTGGCTGACATCGGTCTGAATTCCATTTGCAAGACTCGTTGGAATGGTCATGCTCAGCATCTCCAATCAACCAGCGCAGCCAATATGTGTCTTTCGCCCGAAGAGCAAAACGAACAGCAAAGGCAAACAAATCAATTGCTACTCGACTACCAGCTGCAGCAGCAGATACAGCAGGCGGAAGATCTACAGATTTGTAATCAGCTACAAGTAAGTTGCATCTATTTTTGCTTTTTGGGGTCGTTTTGAAATATGTGTTGATCTACTCTTTAGAACCAGCTACAGCAAACAACACTATCTTTAATTCCGATTAACTCGGATGACCAGCAACAGGCGTCCAATATCGGCATTCAAACACTGCCCAACAACCAGGCTGAGTTGCAACAACTCCAGCAACAGCAATCTGGCAGCGCTCAGACAATATCTCAGTCACTTCTTCAAGCGGCTGGGCAGCAGCAAATTCTCCAGCAGCAACAGCAACAAATTTTGTCTGGTGATGCCCAACAGCAGACAAACTATGTTTTCAATGTGGATCCCGAGAAGCCATCTCAATCGTTGCAATTGCTCTTCCAACTGCCATCTGTCCAGCAGCAAGGCCAATTGCAGAAGCATCAGCAGCAACAACAGCAGCAAATGCAATCTGCAGCCTCCCTACTGTCGGCACAACAGCAGCAACTACAACAGCAGCAACAACAGCAGCAGCAACAGCACCAACAACAGCAGCAACAACAGCAGCAGCATCATCTTCAGCAGCAGCAACAACAGCAATGCAATACCGTTCAGGAAATCGGTCCAGCTGGAGTTATTTGTCAGCCAGTGGTGCAAACGAATCAAGTCACACAAACCAATCTTATTCTACAACAGCAGGCTGCCTTGGCCCAACAGGTATTAAACCAGCAGGTTCTGAAGCAAAAACAGCAACAACAGCAGCAACTTTTGCAATTCCAGCAGCAGCAACAACAACAGCAACAACAACAGCAACAACAGCAGCAGCAGCAGCAGCAGCAACAACAACAACAACAACTCCAGCAACAGCAGTCATGTGCTCAGCATACTCAGGTAAAAGAGTTTGTGAGAAAAGCTGGATTACAGCAATTTAACTTATATACAATGATATCGTTTCAGCAGCAGGTTCAAGTGGCCACTCAAACGCAGCCGGCTGTAAACAGAAATGCTTCTACCAGTCAGTTTTGTCCATCTATTCCGATTTCACCAGACGTAAGCATTGGTGTATGCACCATAACATCGCAACAACAGCAACAACAGCAGCAACAACAGCAACAACAGCAGCAGCAACAACTACAACAGCAACAGCAGCAGCTACAGCAACAACAGCCCCAACAACTGCAGCAACAACCCCAACCATTAACCACAACGAAGTCCTCGGGAGGTATTGCAAAGAAAGCAATAGATAAGGCCTCACGCAAGGATCGCAATCGTTATTCGTTACTTCGTCAAACACCGGCTGGAAGTCAAGGTATGTTACAACTTACATTGCAAATATTTCCGCAATTTTTACGCACCGGTTTAAAAATCAAACGAAAGCAATGAAAATTCTTGCACAGTAGGACAGGCAGTAGTTGTTGGCAAACTGCAGGAATTTATCGGGTCAGTCAGGGGAACTATTTTATTGATTTTATTGGTGAGGTGTTTTGTTGTTGAGGACGTTGGCATAACCATTGCTAGAGAGTTTAATTTTTTGCGGCATCTATGGGTTGTTGCCAAGCGGTAATGTCTGTTTTGAGGTGAGATAGAGATGTGCATAGCATCAAAGCACGCCACACGAGGTTTTGTAATTGTGAGTTCTATCCTTAAAAGTGCTTTCGAATTTGCAGACGTTACTTATTGTGGTGGCCTATGTTAAAACATAAGCGAAGCTCTTTCCATTTTTTTTTCGGATTTGAACGGCGTAAAGACCTATTTCGACTGTAATTTTGCATCGCTTGATTGGATATTTTTTCTTTGCCGACTCCACCATTATTTATGTTTTTGGTGTTTCGAAAACTGGATTTGTTTTACTTTTACCTTTGTTGGTTCAAGCTATTCCAAGTTTTGATTAAGATCACATCAAAAGTTATTTATTGTATTATATACCAAGCGATCTAACTTGTTGTCTTGGTCTCAACTTACAAAGCATATTGAGAAAAACACGCAACCAATGTTCTCCATAATTGGAGCAAGGACCTATCTTTTGCCTAACTGTTGCGTAACCAAATCAATATTGATCTTCATGTATTTCCACTTCTGCCGATAGTTCTCTGTAGTTCAAGCTTCAAAGTTCTGTGTTCCATAGTTATTCATTCCTTGGTTCGGTAAGATTGAATGTTATTGTAGGCTATATGCTGTTAGTCACTCCCGTTTGTGCGTAACGTTATCGATTGCCAGCTACCATCGTCCTCTTCGAACCATTTCAACGTGCACAGAGCAAAAAGTTTTTCTTCTTATTGCGTCACCTGGTATGATACATGAAATATCAACTGCTACTAATGTAAATTTTTCTTACTCTTCTGTAGCCAACACTACAACTCAGCAATACCAGCAGGCGGTCACAACTGTTCCCACTACTCCCGACAAGATCATTGATGTCGACTCCGAAACCGACTCTAATCATGACACCGCTCTGACTCTGGCTTGCGCTGGTGGCCACGAGGAGCTGGTCGAGCTTCTTATCAATCGTGGAGCGAATATCGAACATCGTGATAAGAAGGGCTTCACCCCATTAATACTTGCCGCAACAGCTGGACACGAGAAAGTAGTTGACATTCTTCTAAAGCATGGCGCCGAGCTGGAAGCTCAGTCGGAGCGTACAAAGGATACGCCTCTGTCGCTGGCCTGTTCGGGTGGACGCTACGAAGTAGTCGAACTTTTGTTGAGCGTTAGCGCTAACAAAGAGCATCGCAATGTCTCAGATTATACCCCGTTAAGTCTGGCAGCCAGCGGCGGTTATGTGAATATCATAAAACTGCTGTTAAGCAATGGAGCGGAAATAAATTCTCGAACTGGCAGCAAGCTAGGCATTTCACCTCTAATGTTGGCCGCAATGAATGGTCATACGGCAGCGGTTAAGCTTCTGCTCGACCAAGGCTCTGACATCAATGCCCAAATCGAGACGAATCGAAACACCGCTTTGACCCTTGCATGCTTTCAAGGTCGTCACGAAGTGGTAAGTCTCCTGTTAGACCGCAAAGCAAATGTCGAACATCGAGCAAAAACCGGCCTGACCCCACTGATGGAGGCTGCATCCGGTGGATACATTGAAGTTGGACGAGTTCTCCTCGATAAGGGAGCTGATGTAAATGCAGCACCAGTTCCCACGTCACGCGACACTGCTCTCACGATTGCAGCCGACAAGGGTCATTTGAAATTCGTGGAACTGCTGTTGTCACGTGGTGCATCCGTTGAGGTGAAGAACAAGAAGGGAAACTCACCACTTTGGTTGGCAGCTCACGGTGGTCACCTGAGTGTTGTCGAGACATTGTACAACCACAACGCCGATATTGATTCGCAGGACAACCGACGGGTGTCCTGCTTAATGGCTGCGTTCCGCAAAGGACACACCAAAGTCGTCAAGTGGATGGTTCAGTTTGTGACACAGTTTCCCTCCGACCAGGAGATGAATCGTTTCATTAGCACCATCAGTGATAAGGAGCTGCTTGAGAAGTGCTACGACTGTGTGAATATAATTCGCGCTGCCAAGGAAGCACAGGCGGTAAAAGCCAATAAAAACGCGTCGATTCTCCTAGAAGAGCTCGACATGGAGCGCACTCGAGAAGAGAGCCGTCGGGCAGCAGCAGCTCGTCGACGAGAACGCAAAAAGAAGAAGAAGATGGAGAAGAAGGAAGAGAAACGCCGCCTTCTTCAGGGTTCCAACGGAAATGATAACACCGGTGACGGCTGTGATAAAGACTCCGAAAAGGACGATGATAGTGACAAGGAAGATCAAGTCGGCGACGAAGAAGATGACGCGGTACACCACAATCCCTACCGCGAGGAAGGAGACTCGGGAATTGATCAGGGTTCCTGCTCCAGCACTGATATTAAGGCAGCCAATACACAGCCAGACAAAGGTAACAAGAACAAGAACAAAAAGAAGAAAAACAATCAAAACACTGTGAACGCGCTGAACTCCAACAGCCCGCCACCAAACGCCGTTGCAGGTACCAGTGGTAGTCAGAATGGTGACGAACCAGTGCCACCACCGCCGCCACCCGTTGCCAGAAAGGAGAAGAAGAAGGCTGATGAAGTCGCATCCATAAGCAGCAAAAATAAAAAAGTTGAACAACCCACTGCCACGAAAGTAACCGAATACAAAACCAAGGTAACCGCGCAGCCGCAACCGCAGCAAGCTGTACTCGAAAGCCAAGAGAAACCCACTTGCAACAAACGCGATGAGAGCAAACGCAAGGAAGCGAAAGAGTCGCTCAAACAGCGAGAAAAGGAGAATCTCGCGCCAAAAGAGGAGACATCTGCCAGTCAACAAACGTCTACACGAAAAAACGCGAGTGACAAGAAAGCGGCAACAGTTGAAGCGGGAGCTTCATCACACACACCTGCAAACATCACTGCAAGCAGCGGCGCAGTACAAAAGCCACTAGTAACCGTCACGGTAGGAAGCAGTCGCAAGTCGATGGTGTTTTCCTCACGGCACGTCAATGCCGGGTCGGAGAAGGATGATAATGCACACAGCAGTAGCAGCAAATCACACCGCGAAACCGCCCTACACGATGAACAACATTCAACATCCAAAATAAGTCCATTGAAGGCGCAACCAGGAGCTGCAAGCGGAAGTGGATCAGTAGCAGCTAAGCGTGGTGAAGATGGTTGGAAAGAAGTGGTCCGCAAGAGCTCTACGCAACAGCAAACTTCATCAAATTCCTCCTCCACATCATCCTCTGCCGCACCTGAGATGACGTGCAAGAAAGTTCAAGTTCCTGTGAACGCGATATCGCGAGTTATTGGCCGCGCTGGTAGCAATATCAATGCCATTCGCGCCACAACAGGAGCACACATAGAAGTTGAAAAACAAGGCAAGAACCAATCGGAACGCAGCATCACCATAAAAGGTCTTGCTGACGCTACGAAACAAGCGCACATGCTAATATCCGCGCTGATCAAGGATCCCGAAGTCGACATACTTCAGATGCTGCCAAGGATCAATCCAAACATTAAGCCTGTGCCGCTGGTAGTTAATTCCTGGGACAAAAATACTCCGTTAACACAGTCATCGTCGAGCAATACGTTTAGTAGCAGCTCTTCTGTTACAACGACAACTTCAACGTCGTACGCCAAGAGTGGCATTTCATCAACTAAGCCGGCTACTTCGTCCTCCTCCTCATCGACAACGGGAAGCAGTGCAAACAAGTTAATAGCCGCGTTGACCTCGCAGCCATCAGCTGCAAAGTCTTCGAGCAGCGCAATCGCCAGTGCTGGTTCCTCTCGTCTGCAATGCGGTACAATTATCGCGAAAGGATTTTTCGGCCAACAACATCCCCGCGGTTCAACTTCGTCAGCACCAAATTCGACATCGTCTCAGAAATCACGTAACGTGATCGCAAGCGACTCCCTGTCCTGTGCAACTAAGACTACCACAACCTACACCAACGTGATTATAAGTCAGAGGAATACCGCGCCCAAAAATCAGCTACCGTCGTCACAAGCACAACCTCAACCATTTGCCACTGCCGCAGCTGTGACGAGTGGAGGTCAAACGTTCGCTGCCAAGCTAACTTCCAGTGCGGGTCACAACAGCAGTTCGGTGGAAAAGCGATCTGCCAATGGTAGCCAGCAGCCAGCCGCCTCTGTGCAGAATCAAATGTCCACCTCTTTTCATGGATCTCCAAAGAAAGGTAGTAGTAAGAACTCGAGCAATAATTCCAACAGCATGAACAATCTGAACACACTCGCCGGTCCAATTGGAACCTTTAACGTGGCAGACGTTGCTGTTAGTATGGCGGTCGCCGCAGTTTCACAAGCTGCCCAACAGACACCATCACAAGCCCAAGGCCGTTCCATAACACCAATTGGTCAACCGATTAACGCAGTTGCAGGGCCACAGAGTTTATCCGCGAACCGGAATGTTTCTCCATCACCAGTTGTAATGTCGATGCAGTCGAATGCGTCTATGTCAACAACAACTTCTTCAATTGCAGCCTCCGCACTGAGCACTGCTACGAGTATGGCCATCAAAGCGCCCGCTATTGTCCCAGCCTTGCAGTCGAAGATCGGAAGTGAGTACTCGCTGTTCAATGACACCTATCAGAACCAATGGGAAAGCAAACCGATGTACAACCCCACGAACAGTGACTCGATTCCCAAAGCCGATGCATCCAAGGCTCCCGGCTATAACCGTGGAAACATAATCAGCTCTCCTGTGAGCTCCAAGGCATCTAGTAGTAACTCTACATCTCCACCCAGCAGCTCTGTAATCGTTCAACCACAAAATCTTAATATTTTGCCAGTGTCGGTTACAGCCACGTCTCCGGGAAGCTCTGCTCCTTCAATGTCTGTCGTTGAAGGACAGCAGCAGCAGCAGCAGCAGCAGCAGCAGCAACAACAACAACAACAACAACAACAACAACAACAGCAACAGCAACAACAACAGCAACAGCAACAACTTCAGCAGCAGCAGCAGCAGCAGCAGCAGCAACAGCAACACCAACAGCAACAACAGCAACAGCAGCAGCAGCAATCACTATCGATTGTGTCCTCAATGCCAACTATTCCGACGTCATCATCAATGAACGTAGGCAATGAAGTTGTACTGCCAAATGTGCTCAACAAACCGATTGTTGGTGATGTTAATCAGAACCTTGGAGGTTCGGCTGTGCAGCCAGCTATAGCGCCTCCACCAAGCGGTTTAGCTATTCAGAGGCCAATCGGTGGCCAGCATCGTCCAGCAACATCTCAAATCGACACCCCAGTAATGAATTTCGGTCCAATTGGATCGAACTCTGGTAGAAGTGTGCCAGGAGCAGTAGGCGACCATGTGCAAAACTCTCCGGCAGCAAGTAGATACTACGACCAGTTGGCACAGTCGCGTCAAATGAACTTCAACGTTGACTCGTTGCTTCCGGCGTATCATCTCAGTGGTGGCGGTGGAAACGGTACATCTGTGCCCTCAATGGGAGGGCCTGGTGGTGGCCCTATGAACAATTCCTCTACAAATTCACTGCACATGTCCCGCTTGAATCCCCGAGCATCGGTGTTTTCACAGCAAAACAAATCCAATCAACAACTCGGCACCGGCGGTGGAGGCAGCATGTTCCATCAAAGCAACGCCAACATGGTGATCGGAGGAGGTTACAACAATGGAGCAGGTCAAAAGCAGTTGGGAGGACTATCAGCCGCACCAGGTCGTCCGCAGTCTCAACCCCAGTCCGGATCAGGTGGGCGTTGGTACCCAACAAATGATTATAGCGGATACGCTATGCCATCATCAGCAAGGGAACTGCTTAATCTAGAAAATGGACTACCAACTGGAATGGGCGGCGTTACAGGCGGCTCACCGGCAGCCATGTCACCAAATAATCACAACGTTCAAGCTTCACAAGCCAACGGTTTAATGCCGCAACAAATGAATCAACAGCAGAACATGCCAGGCAACAATGGCAATGTGGGACAAGACGATATGAGAAAAATGCCTCGTCCCATTGGCACTGAACGTGCTGCATCATGGAAATACAACAACTATCCAAATATGAACACAGCCGGCATCAATAGCGCAGTTTCGCTTGATGCTGATCCAAGCACTGCAGCTGTGGGTGGCAATCCAGCCGCTATTGGTGGCCCAATGCCACCATGGTTGATGGATAAGTCTCAAAGCCAGCAGCAGCAACAGCAACAGCAACCTCCATCGACCTTGAATCATCCACAAAACAACTGGATGAAGTCTCAGTACAGATTCTATGCAGGCGTTGGCGACTACCATCAACAGGAACAGTACCATGTAAGTTTTTTCATCTTTTCTAATCAAAGTTTGTTTGAATGTGAGGAAATTTTCTGTGAAATAAAATGTTGTGCGCCGTATTTACAAATTTCTTGTCTCCTCCCTACCAGATGATGGACTACCATACAACTGTTCCGCCTCCAAGTGTTAATCAGGCTCAGCCAATGAATCTTATACCAACCTTTCAATATCCGCACTACGTCGGGCATTCGGACCTCAACCAGATACCAGATAAAATCGAACTGTGGGATCATCACGATAAAAACGTAAGTACCAATCAACAAATCATGTAACCGCGTCCCATTCTAAGACAACGCTTTTTGTTTATCTACCTCAGACATGGCCCTCAAATTGGACTAACTAAGCGAATAATCTGAAGAGAAACTGAATTAAAAAAAAAGAAAGAATTATCCTCGTCAACTCTTATCACCGAAGAAATACGAAAATAATATTCGAAATATTATCAATCATTTTTTTTTGTTCTTTTTTTATTTCACATACAAATGCTTACTTACAAACAACACACACTTACATTTATAAACTTCACCCGCTTTGTCTTGTGTAAAAGAATAATCGATATTTAAATTAAGCAAGAAGCAAAATTTATTTATACACCACACACACAACATTTTCCACACTCTTATTCTCTATTATTATTATATTACAACCATATTTAATTTTTTGTTTTTGTTTTGGTTTTCAAACAAACAAAATGAAATTCAATGAATGTTATTATAGTTTAGATTCATATAATCATCATAATAATTAAAATACTATTCAAAATATTCAACAAAAACACCCACACACACAAAAACGTGAATTACAAGAACATGAAAACATGTATATTTTAAGCAGGAATTTTTTTTTTCATATTAAAATATAATATTATATAATCAAAGGAAAAGTAAAACGAGAAAAAACAAAAAAAACATAAAAACAAAAACAAAAACGAGAAAATCTCAATCTATAAGTGTATTTATTTCGCATTATTACTCCAATGAGAACATGCAAGGAAGACGGACGGAGGGAGGACACGTTGAGGTGAGGGAATCCACTGATTACTGTGCGCGCTGCGTCAGAGCACTGAGCACAGCACTGGTGAAACTGGAGAGGAGATTATTTAAATCTAACCTAGCGTAAGAGTTATATAAACAAATATATAATAAATACCTATGCTATCAGTTCGAGCAGAATAATCTGCAAATCAAATTAAGAAAAATTAAAAAAGGCAAATATAATGCGTTGAGCACAAATAGCTGAATATAGAAAGTTTACATTGACAACATTATAGAAGTTGAACTCTGTTTTGTTTTTATTTTTTAACTTTTCGGGTCCGCAATATAGATATACTATATATATTCAATAAAAACGAAAAAAAAAAAAAAAAAAAAAATTCAATAAAATCACAAAATTCTTAACGGTTAACAGTTATATTACGAAAAAGAAAACAAATTTAAATTAGACGGTTATCTCAGAAGCTACTACCGAACACTTTGCTAAACACAGCCAACCAATTACACGAACAATGGAAGAAAAAAAAAGAAAAAAAAAAACATTTAACACACACATACTTCTACTATAAAACTTACTATACTTATTATAAACATATAAAAAAAAAACTGCTTTTATTCCGCAAAATGACTAGACAAAGTACATAATAGGGACAGGAACCATGAGTAGAGAAGGCACCACATAGATCCCACCAAAGCCGAATTGTTTCGCTTTTTTCTTCGACGACCATCGCCACACAACAAAAACTAAACGACGATCTAAACAATGTTCATTCTCTTCTCATCAGTGTAGGAAACAAAAATGATTTCTTTTTCGACACGGTATTCGTTTTTTGCTGCGCACTCTTCTATTCAACTGGGCAGCTGGGATTGGGCACCCAGTTGTACCGATTGTTTTACCGAGAGAGAAAACAGCAATCGAAGCTGCATTTTTATTGATTTCATTTCTCCAACGCGTTTGGCATCAAAACAAGAATGCATATAAATAAATTCTTAGAGCGCTCTTCAGCAAAATCTTATTCAAATTCGAATGAAAAACTTACATAATAATAATAGAACATTTTCAAAATGTAATATTTTTTAAATTATTATTATTACTGTCATATTATCATCGCTATATACAACAAAATATATATTATTAAGCCAACAAAAAATATATATACCACACGATATAAACAACAAACAAAAGTCAACTTTTAACCTACATAAATTTATGAATGTAAGTCAATATATATATAGAGATCACTGGAAATTTGATGGTGATTTTAATGCATATATATTTACTGCGCATAGGTGTCACTTTAGAAAACAAAAATAAAATTATTAATGCGATAAAAAATTATTAGCTGCAAAAAAAAACAACAGAAAAAACAAAAAAAGAAAGAAAAAAAAAAAAAAACGTACGTTATAGAACGTACGAAGAATTTTTATTTTTTGTTTACAAACAACAATATTTGACAACATACACACAACTTGTTCTGTTTGAATTATACTTTTACTATTATTAATATTATTATTATTAAAAAACTATTATATTCAGCAAATACTTCAAAGTACTGAAGAAAGAAAACAAGCAAAAAACTAAAAAAAAAAAAAAAAACAACAGGAGAATCAATTCAGCCGATGAAAAAATCAAATTTTAATAAAACATTAAAATTTAAAAAGAAAATTGAATTAATCAGAAAATTATATAAATATACTATATTATTAATATTATGATTAATGAAAAATTGCATAAATAACAGAAAATATACATTTAAAGTGTATGTTATATTGAATAGAAATATTATTATTATAATTATTGCTGTATGAGAACCTACGGACATATTATTAATTATTATATTATTAAAATATGAATAAAAACATCAAACAACGGACTTTTTTATTTTCGGTATGCGCATTTCGTACTTCGTCGAATTTACCATGGGAGAATCATTTTTTCCATCAGTGTCTTAACATAAATAAAACCGCATTTACACTACCACGCACGCGCATTTTTGCACGAGAGGGGACAGAGAGATCCGTTTGTCCGCAGTCAATGCTTATAAAGGCGTAGGAGTGAGATCACAAATGAGACGCCTAAGGTGTCGTGGATGTACTACCCATAATTATAGATACGTAAAGCGGAAGTTCCGGCAACCAGCATTTCTGCAATCACATGAAAACATTTCTATTTCCGATTTAAAATATGTGAAATGAGAGTGTTAATTATTAGTCTCAGTAAATTAAACCAACAATTTGTAAGACTACTCTTTTGTTTATTGCACGCCCTCTGTAGTTTCTTTTTTGCAACTTATAAAAAATTGTTAGTCTGTTAACACTAGAATTGAAGAAGGAGGATGTTCAGAAACCGCCATTTTTATTATTAATCGGCCATTCCTGTGGCAGAAGGCGAAGAAGAAAAACAAAAAATAAAAAATCGCTAACCATCTTTATTAAATAAAACGCATTTAACAATTCAGATGTGGGGTTTATACCACAAATTTTAACGCAGTCATTAATAAAAGTGTATTTTTAAAATATCTGAATACCACAAATTTTAACGCGGTCATTAATAAAAGTGTATTTTTAAAATATCTAACAATGAGTCAACGAGTAACCAGAAAGGTAATTGTCGATGCCCTCATGGCAGCAAATATTGATTTCCCACAGGCTGCAACATTAAGACAATTACGTAGACTGTATAACGAGTCTCTGGCCATAGACGACGACGAATATCATAGCGAGTACTCAGAGGATGCTGAAACATATTCTGTGTCTGATGTCACCGTCGCCGTGTCTGCTGCTCCTGCTGTCACATCTACCGATGCCCATGCCTCCGCATCTGCTGCCCCTGCTGCCGTAGCTGCTGTACCCGCTGTTCTATCTGCTGTTCCCACTACCGTATCCGCTGCCCCTGCTGTCGTAGCTGCTGTCCCCGCTATAACTGCTGTCCCTGCTGCTGTGTCTGCTGCTCCCGCTGTCACATCTACCGATGCTCATGCCTCCGCATCTGCTGCCCCTGCTGCCGTAGCTGCTGTACCCGCTGTTCTATCTGCTGTTCCCACTACCGTATCCGCTGCCCCTGCTGTCGTAGCTGCTATCCCCGCTATATCTGCTGTCCGTGCTGGTGTGTCTGCTGCTCCTGCTGTCACATCTACCGCTGCATATGCCGCTGTATCCGCTGCCCCGGGATCAACTATTGGTAATTTGTCTGCAAGCCCTGCTAGAAGACAAGTGGTGAATTGTGCTGAAGCAACACAAAACGCCGAAGCACATCATCTGGAGGAGCAGTTGAATATCCTACGAATGCGACGTGAAATGATCGATTTGCAACACCAAATCCATATTTTGGAAGGAAGTGTTCATCAAACATCCAGTGGGCAACGGGTGCATTTTGAGGAACTAGACGCTGCAGTACCCAAGTTTTCTGGAGACGATCATCATGATATCATTAAATGGTTTTGGCAATTTGAAGATTATGCTTCCACATGTGGGTATAATGAAAGAGAAAAGTGTTTGGGTGTGCGACGCCGTTTGGATGGCACAGCAAAAACGTATGTGTCAAACTTGGGGATGGTCGGTTATGACGTCATGAAAGCGAGCCTGGTGAAGATGTTTAAACGCACTGTAACACGTCAGGAGATCTACAGGCAACTAAAAGAACGCACCTTGAAGCAGTCAGAATCCTGTTTGAGTTACGTGGTGACAATGCAGTCTATCGCAGCCAAAGCCGACATAGAAGAACAGGAATTGGTTGATTTTATCGTGGATGGGATTCGTGACAGTACCAATAGCATCACCTTGTTGTACGGAGCTAACACTATTGACGAATTAATCCAGCGAATGGACCGATATGAACAGCGTCGTACGAAAGTGACTGGCAAGTTAAATGCTAGCACACTTAAACCGAGGACCACTGCCGTTATTGCTATTGGAAGAGAAGAAATCAGATGTTACAATTGCTCACAGTTTGGGCACTATCAGAGTGCCTGTCCGAAACCACCAAGGCCCCGTGGTTCATGCTTTAATTGTCATCAGATGGGCCATCAACACAAAGACTGCCCGAAACTAGGACGTAACCGAACAATCGCCGCCCTAGGACCACAGGGAACGACCTTCAACCCTGATGATGACGAGTTTGTCGTAGAAGCTGTGCGAACAATGCAAATGGTAAGGGTGGCTTTTATTTATTCTTTTCAAGATAAATGCACTGAGTTCATACATTTCTTTTCTCTTATTGACTCGGGTAGTCCGATTAGTTTGATTCAGCATTCAAGTGTTCCCAAGTCCATTGAACTGTCAGATGTCTTAGTACCAACTCAATTCCTCGGCCTTGGCAAACAAAAAATATTTACATATGGTACGATATCATGTTTTGTAAAGTTTCATAATGAAACCAAAATTATTTCTTTTATAGTAATACCTGATGGAACAATGACAATACCCTTAATTTTGGGACGTGATTTTATGCAAATATTTAACATTTGCCTTACCCAAACAAGAAGAAGAAATGAATTAGTATTACAATGTAAACATAAAGTGAATAAATTTAAAAGAGATGTATGTTCTCGTGCAACTGAGGTTATTAAATTAAAAAAAGAAGTTGGTGATTTTAGCAGACGAGTGTCCCCGTTGCTTAGTGTAGTGCAAACAAGTAAAGCTGATTCAATTGATATTGAGACTAAAGTTTCTGTACCTTCTTCTCCTGCATATGCATGTGCCTTGCCTGCTGACTGTGTTGAGGATTTTTTTGAAATATTATGTGCCATTGACATAGATAGATTTAGACAGGAATTGGATATATGCCCGCGGCTGAGTAAGCGTTGTTTTGATATTATAAAAAAAATCATAACAGACTCTTATTTACAACCAGAAAACAAAGATCAAGTGCCATTTAATTACGAGATGAAAATTAGGATAAATGATGACACTCCGTTTCACTGTAGTCCACGCCGTTTATCATTTCATGATAGATCTGAGGTTCGGAAGATCACTGATGATTTGTTGGCCAGAGGAATCATTCGAACTAGCCAATCGCCTTATGCATCGGCCATTGTATTAGTAAAAAAAAAAAATGGTACAACACGTATGTGTGTTGATTATCGGGCATTAAACAAAAAGACCATCCGTGATAATTTTCCTCTGCCACTTATCGAGGACTGTATTGAATATATGGCTGGTAAGAATTGGTTTACTTTATTAGATTTAAAGGATGGATTTAACCAGTGTAGCATGCATAGTGACTCTGTTCCTTTAACTTCTTTTGTCACACCTCATGGCCAATTCGAGTATTTAAAGATGCCATTTGGGTTAAAAAATGCACCTTCGAATTTTCAACGATTTGTCTATAATATCTTTCGTGATTTGATTGATGCTGGTAAGATTATTATTTACATCGATGATATTTTAATCGCGTCTGTTGATTTCGAATCACATGGTAAAGTAGTTGAAGAGGTTTTACAAAGAATATATGAGAAGGGTCTTGAGGTGAAATTAAGTAAATGCAAGTTCGGTTATGATGAAATTGAATATTTAGGTTACTTAGTGAACAGGTCTGGTATTCGACTAAGTGATGCGCATATTAGAGATATTAAATATTATCCAGTTCCAACGAATCAAAAGCAATTGCACACCTGTGTTGGTCTGTTTTCGTATTTTCGAAAATTTGTACCGGGGTTTTCCAAAATTGCAAGGCCTTTATTAAATTTGTTACGCAAGGAATCCACTTTTGATTTTTCTGAAGCTTGTGTTAGAGCATTTAATGAATTAAGAAACCTATTGGTCGCTGCTCCAGTTTTAGCAATTTATTGTCCCAGACTTGAAACCCAGCTTCATTGCGATGCTAGTAGTGTCGGATTTGGTGCAGCCTTAATGCAACGACAGGATGATGGCAAATTTCATCCCGTTGGTTATTTTTCAAAATCTACATCTGCGGCTGAGTCAAAATATCACAGTTTCGAATTAGAGACACTTTCTATTATTTATGCCCTTCATCGATTCCGTGTATACCTGGAGGGAATTCATTTTACGATAATCACAGACTGCAATTCCCTCACAATGACTCTAAGCAAAAAACAAGTCAATCCTAGGATAGCTCGATGGGCTCTAGAACTAGAAAACTTTGATTACTCCATTCAGCACCGCAGTGGAGTATCCATGGGTCATGTTGACGCGCTGAGTCGATGTCATTCAAAGCAGGCTTGTAGTGAAAGTATTCCTGATAGTACTAACGAACCAACTAAATGTCAAATTGTTGCTGCCGTAGACAATGACGACTTGGACTTTCATATACAAGTGACACAAAATCGTGATGAAAGAATAAAAGAAATACAGGGAAAATTGGAAACTGGATTAGTTGATGGGTTTGAGTTGCATGATGGGTTAGTTTTTAAAAGGAACGGCTCAGATCTGCTGTTGTATGTACCAAGAGAAATGGAAGACAATGTTATTCGGATGGTACATGAGAACATTGGTCACTTAGGAATAGATAAATGCTATGATCAGATCCGAAAAAATTATTGGTTTGCGAATATGAAGAAAAAAATTAGTTATTTTATACGAAACTGCATTAGATGTATCCTGAATTCCGCACCGGCTAGGGTTAATGAACACAATTTGTTTAGTATTCCTAAAAGACCAGTTCCGTTCGACACACTTCATGTGGACCACTTTGGTCCCTTGCCTTCAATCATTTCAAAACGTAAACATGTGCTTGTTGTGATTGATGGGTTTACAAAATTGGTCCGGTTGTACCCAGTCAATTCTACTAGTACTAAAGAAGTGTGTTGCGCATTAGAAAAATATTTCAGTTATTACAGCCGCCCCAGACGCATAATTTCTGACCGAGGTTCATGTTTCACCTCATTTGAATTTAGTAACTTTCTTCTGACTAATAATATTGATCATATTAAAGTGGCAGTAGCCTCTCCTCAGGCCAATGGTCAAGTGGAGCGGGTGAATCGTGTCCTCAGAGCGATGCTCAGCAAATTAACTGAACCTGTTCAGCATGCTGACTGGGCGTCCAAACTAAGTCAAGTTGAATATGCAATGAATAATACCATCCATAGTACCACCAAAGAGACGCCAAGTCAATTAGTGTTTGGAATAAATCAACGGGGTAATATTGTAGATGAATTAACTGAGTATTTAGAAGAAAAGTTTATTGATTCGGGGCATCGAAATTTAGAGGAGAATAGGTCAAAGGCATTAAGCGCTATTGAAAGGTCCCAAGAGTATAGCCAACAATATTTCCTTAGACACAGTCGACCGGCAAGGACGTATTCAATTGGAGATTTTGTTGTCATAAGGCATATTGATACAACCGCAGGACAAAATAAAAAGTTTATACAGAAATATCGTGGTCCCTATGTGATTCATAAGGTGTTACCTAACGACCGGTACGTAGTAAAAGATGTAGAGAATTGTCAGTTGACTCAGCTTCCATACAATGGTGTTATAGAAGCTAATAAAATACGCAAATGGATAGAACCAACGGACTTGTCGACTGCTGAAATCACTGATGTCTATCAGCCACCTGAAACCGAACTAACGTAAATGTCAGAGGAGCAACTAAAGTTTTTATATTTTCTTTATTTTTCTTTTGATCGAGGTCAATCAAGTGTCAGATCGGCCGAGTTGTAAGACTACTCTTTTGTTTATTGCACGCCCTCTGTAGTTTCTTTTTTGCAACTTATAAAAAATTGTTAGTCTGTTAACACTAGAATTGAAGAAGGAGGATGTTCAGAAACCGCCATTTTTATTATTAATCGGCCATTCCTGTGGCAGAAGGCGAAGAAGAAAAACAAAAAATAAAAAATCGCTAACCATCTTTATTAAATAAAACGCATTTAACAAATTCATCAATCATTTATACGAAATAAATAAATAATTGTACGTTCATCCCTTCCGGAAGCCATTTTGTTTTATAGGAAAACGAAATTTCGTAAGCCATCGCTATAAAAATATCAACATGCATAAGCTTTCCCATAATTCCTACCACGTAAACAAGATGGCCGACCAAAAAACGTATCACGTTTTTTTTGCGTGTTAGGTAATGCTGTCCCTTTCAGTCAGACGGCTGTTTAGTATTGGGCATCCCTTTAATTTTCCGTGATAGGAATGTGTGACCGTGTAAATGCCCCATAAATCCGCTGGTTCAGATTGTAGCTCCTCCATCGTTCTCATGAGGTGTTATGCCACCCTTAAGCTATTGCGTAAGCTTTTCCATCTCTCCTATTCTTCTGATGTTGTCCCGAGAAGGTGGAGAGGTGAATATTCTTCTCCCACCAATTAGCGATCCATTTCGCTTACATAAATTTTTTTTCAAGGGTCATGGAACTGCTTGAATCACGTAAGCTTATTAATCGACCTATCGACGTATCCGTTCAGAACAGATTTTTCTCCGATTCGTACGAAATTGATCTTTATTCCTTTGCTGATGATGAGCTTTTCACGCACAGGACTCACGTTCCTGTTTTTCAGCCGTGGAACTGGAACAGCAGTGTATGCTAAACTTATTAAATTCCTACCTCGACAGCATTTTGAAATGGGGTTCAGTCAATAAAGTGGAATTTAATGCTTCTAAAACACGGTGCTGTCTGCTGTCTCTAAAGCGAAGCATGATTTTCATAACCAATGAATAACACTTACATCATCAAGCTTAGCTTAGCTCATACGTTCACGGAATTAAGTTGACTTTACATGTGAAACAAAAACAAATTCCGTCACGTAATGCTCGTTAACGGACGACGCGATTCGACCCCCGTTTTCAGCTGCGCTTGCGATCATCTTCCCAATGATATTTTCGGGTGAGATATAACCTATCTCCGATTCCAAATGCTGTCTTTCCACGGTCCACCTGCTGCACGTGAAGAAGGTATGAAAAGCGTCGTCTACCAATGAGCCGCCGTACTGGCATGCCGGATGGTCTAATTTCCGCATCCTGTGTAGGTATGCAATAAAATATCTATATCCGATTAGAAACTGCGTGGTATAATAATTTATTTCTCCGTGCTTTCACGTTTTCCATTCAGCGACGTCTCTGATCAGCCTGGCGGTCCATCTACCTCTTGTTTCAGAGTTCCACCTTAGTTGACATATATAATTGTTTGATGGTCTGTTTTGCTTCAGTGGTTGCCGCTTCTGCTCCTATTCCGGTCTCTTCTCATATACTAGCTTTCTCTCTGCGGCTAAGAGGTCTATGGGTGCCACTCCTGAAATAACAAGAGCAGCTGGTTCTGATACAGTGCGGTAAGAACTTGCGATGCGGAGGGCTCCGTGTCTCTGTACTGCTGCCATATATTTCCTGTACTTCTCCTGTTAAAGTGCATCTGCCCATATTTCGCATCCATATAGAAGTATCGCGTGGGTAATTGTCATGAGGAGCCAATATCGATTTAGCTCTACCGAACCCGCTCTAGCAAATAAGTACCTATGCAAATAGAAAAATAAAAATTCCCATTAGACGATGAAAGCTCAGTATTAATTTATTTTTACTCCGACTAATACAATAAGTTAACATTTCAAACAAATGGTTCGATATTGACTTCAACCACAGAACATGGAGTGGTTAGCTCGAATGCTTGAAGAACAGTCGGATGCAAAACTCCAATTCTTCCAATAGGAATGTTCTTGTACATGACATTAGCGCAACGGCCGGGAAAGTAGCTGGAATCTGCAAACAACGAAATGTCAAGTATAGCAACTGTGGTATTTGCCGGTATTTACCTTCATTGGCCTGTAAATAATATCCCTCTGCCGATTTCCATGGAACTTCAAGCAACTGCATAACGCGGTCCAACAAGCCATGAACAACCTCGAACCCAGCCGATTTACTGCAATTCACTGCACACAATCGTCGTTCATTTCTTGCTCCAACTTCTATCGCGAAAAAAGGACAGAAATTAGCTCATTCGGACTCATATTCATACTGGAAACTACCAGCTTACCTCCTTCATCATCAGCCAAAACCACATCGCTAATTTCGAATAACTTCAGAGGCAGTGGCATCTTTCGGTTTGCTGCCAGAGTTTTCAGAACTCCCGGTAACAGAGATGTTCTTGCGACTTGAAACTCTAGCGTTTTCGGATTGGAAATATGAACAGCTGGCAAGTTCTCAATTGCCTTGTTTAACTTCGTAGCTATGTCATCCCGGGAGCACAGCGTGAATGTAAGCGCCTCCGTAAAACCAGCTTGCGCAACTTGCTCCCGCAATTGTTCCGTCAGCTTGTTCAGTGGGAACTGTTTCGCAATGTGCATGAATGATGGTAGAGACTTCTTAATGTTGTTGTAACCGTAAGCGATGGCAACATCTTCGTAGATATCACAAGCGTGAATAACATCGTGTCGTGTTGGGGGAATTCGGACAAGAAGTTCATCGTCGCTTCCCAGCGTTGTCTCTAAGAACATCTTGGTCAACATATTGGCCATTTGGGAAGGTTCCTCCGAAATACCGACAGCGGAATTTGCTTTCGCAACCGATACCTTCTCTGTACGATAGGCGATTGCTGGATAAGTGGCGACAGTGCCGTCTGGGGATACAACATTGCACGGCTCAATCGTGAACTTCTCGACGCAATGTGCGGAGAACATGCAAACCATTGTGTCCAGCACTACTTTTGCCTTTGTCAAATCCGTAGCGGTGCACTCGATGAAGACATTTTTCGTTTTCAAAGAAATCTTTGAATGATCGCCGTTGATTATTGGAGGAAGCGAAAGTACAGTGCCTTTGGAATCGTAAATAACTGGATAGACTGGCGAGTCCTTGATTATAGGGAGATACTGCTTTAGCTGAGCATGATTTGCGTAGAACTCCATCAATTCGTTTCCATTCATTGCTTTTGTCTGATTGAGCGGAATAAAGTTTATATTTGCCGGATCACGTGCTTCGTAAGTAAATGGACCTTGGATCGTATCGAGGTCATGAGTACCGATGGCAACCAGTGTGCGCTTCCTGCAGATGTTGTGATGCAGTTTATCCTACAATGTTAGAAATAAAGACTTAGGGATGATACAAGACAAGCTATAATTTTGCTACTCTTAAGAAAAATGTAGTCCAGAATAAATATTTTATCGATGTACTTCAAACTTACTTGCAAATCGATAAACGAATTGTACGACTCCTCAGTGAAAACAATATTCCTAAGAACCGCAGCAACCGCAAAAGGTCGAATTTGAGCTGTATCCGGTAGGATTTTCAATGTTTGCCGAACTGCAGGTTCCGCCAATTTGAATTGTGGTGGCTGTATTCTAACAACGACATTACAATTACCAATCACAGATTACATTGGTTTACTCACTTTCCTTGGAAAACCAGTAATCCAGTTACAAGCCCTTCCATGCAGAGTAAGTCATATCGATTAGCTGGAATATCAATTCTATAGATGATCTCTTCGGACGCGTCTTGAGCGGCTGCAACATCTCCCTGTTCTTTGGTTAACATTTGTTTCTCAGTGGTCTGAAAGATGCATATACGAAATAAGTTTTTGTATGATTTGAATAATAGCAAAGCAGCTTACCACTTCGTCCAACTCCAGGCCAAACGCGAAGCACAATTGCTGGAACTCATCATCCGCTAAATTTTGGTAAATGGTAATATGGTTTTAAATTTTGTGAGTATTACTAACAGGCACATCAATGTTTACTTACTGTATTTCTTTCCAAGTGCATTAAAGAGTAAATCGCGTTTAACACCAATTGTCGGCATCTTATGTGGCAAATAATTATAACTTGGGTACTCGAATTCAACGTGATAAATTCAACAAATTTTTGACACATCGAAATGTGTTGAGTTCAGGCAGGACAGCGTGTCAGCAACAAATTTGAGATGTCGTATTGGTGAAAGCAATTTCCTATAGCAAAGATAATGGAATACAGAGATATATAACTTTCTAGTGGAAATTCGGTTGACCACAAGCTGTTTTCTCAAAAAATTCATGATGTCACGCGAAACATAATAAACTACATCGTTCATGTAGGTTCGCGAATTGCGAACAAATCAATTTAACTGTATTTATGAGATGAAAATTGCTGTTTGTTCTATCACAAACCAATTGTATTTAATTAATCTAACATCTAGTCTAAAAAAACGTGACTCTCAATTGATTTAAACAGCTAAATTAACAATTAAAGCAATTTTCCCAATATAGCAATTGAAAATTCTTGCCGCGAACTGTCACACTTTATTCACAATTCACACAAAACAGTCGCGATCCACAAACCCACGAATGAAAAATTCGTTCGAACTTAACCTTTACAAATTAAACTGATACGCGGGTATCTGCGACCGAAAAAAAAATTTCATGTGAATGAAGTGTCAGAAACTACGAATATTCGCGTGTTCGCGGTTCGCAATTCGCTCTCATATGAATAGTCCTTAATTCATGAACTAACATATCCTAGAAAAGAAGTGAGCATAAGTGGGCGACTATGAATTTTCATATTTTTGATACGATGGAAATTTTAATTTAATTTAAATTGTTGTACCTTACTTTCGCTGAGATAAGACGTTTGTTTTTTGTAATACAACAAAAACAAACGACCAATCTTCAGAATTTGATATTTCTGTCGGTTTAGCGGTTGGAATCTTTATTTTTGCATGAACCAAAGTGGAAAAAACCGGGGCGTCCAATAAAAAAAAAACTCTGGGTTAGCGTAAGTTTTATCGTCTTTTCTTTTTTCAGCAGGAAAATTGTGGAATCCCTGGCGAATCGGTCCCTGACCTACAAGGTCATTTTTCAACACGCCAGGCGGTATGCAATGAAAGTGGTATAATTGCTCTATTCTATTCCATTGTGAATGGCGCCACTGTTGTTTAGAAAAATTCAGGTAATCCTGAAGTTAGGCACAAATATTTGATGGTTTTGTATATGAAGAGACATTTTGAACGAAAAATCCGATACAGCAATCTTTTCCGTTATCGCGCCATCTTGTGATAACGAAAATAGTGATAATGTATAAAACAAATGACAGAACCTCTTCAGCAAAAAGTATTACATATTCTTAGGAGAAAATCTCATCTATATACACTTCTCATGCGAGAAATGCAAATTGAATGCAAATATTTTGCAAAACGAATATTCACAATCACCTTTTTTGTGCTTAAAAAAAAAAATACATGTACAATTGTACATACGTATTTACCTATAAAAAAGTATGCGGACAAAACTATTGAATTTTAAAGGTCTGTACAAGTTAAGGGTCATGAAACGTCAAATCGTGACCATATTTACAGTGGCTGACAAACCGAACGTTATTTCACTTAGGTATTTCCTATATGGATAACACATAAACAAGTCACAATTAACTGCACATAAATATCTAAGGACCTACAATACAATACCTACAATATATTTATGTGTCTGAAAAGTGTTTCCTTTAATTAAACATTTTCATAATAACATCTAACCTCTCGCTAAGGAGTGAATGTCGCTGAAAGCATACGTATCTTTCGCTTATCTACATAAACGTCAAAAATATCCACATTTGTTTCAGCACTTTTTTTGCAAACCCAAATTGTTATATGGTTTCTTCATCTGCATAAGGCACCTGTTACCAAATTTAGCTGAACAAACAAACTTAAAAAATATGCCACAAACAAGTTTGGCTAAAAAAAATCGGAAGTTAAACAAGAGGCAGGGCCTTCCGGTTCTGCAGCATGAGCCACAACGACGCACACTCACTGGAGTTACGATACACATGAATCTTTTTTGTCCTTTTTTAAAGCGACCATAGCGCACTTCAGTATTGAACTGCGGGTGGGCATTCTATCTATCGAAGTGTTAATTAATTTGCGCAAGGTGTTTGCTTTGGTCAGGGTCCTGCCACTTGTGACATACCTAACTTATTCGTTGGTGGCTCTGGAACGTCGCATGTCAAGAGGTAAAAAATTAAATTGATGTCGTACCGGTGGGTCTAATCTCTGGCAAATTGGCTTATTGATTTTAGTTCGTTGTCTTTTTTTGTTTCCTAATTAAATTAGATGAGCTAAACGAGAAGCTGTATTGAAGTCATATGCTGGGTTGGGATATTCCATATGGAGGATGTCCCCTGTCACTTAACTTTGCTCAGGAGGTAGGATACGATTTTTACTGCAGTTGTACATCAAGCTAGGCGAAGATTTCTTCTTCGAAGAAGTTTAAAAATTAATCGTCTAAGGTCGCGATAACCAATTTATGGATAAAGAACTTGCCACAATCACATTCAGACAAATTTAAAAAAAAGTCGTGGATTTAGTTTGCAACAAATCAATGGCAACGATTGAAATCATGGATTCAATGGCCAAACTTGAGATCGTCTTGGCTTATTCTCAGTTTGAGATTTTTATTCATGTCGGAAACTCAACGGCGGATATATTTTTCCAAAAGCAAAATACGCATCACTAATGCCACTGTTGGTAAGAAATGCATCCACCTATGACTGGCATTAACTGTCTATTTCGATAATTAAATCCTTTAGACGATTTTAATAAAACCACATCGATAAATAACGCACCGCATAGAGATGAACATTTCTAATCCAAATTCCGAAAGGATCGTCCAGCACGCCTACGCGATCTTTGTCATGCGCTGCTAACCGACATGACGCGACCGACGGCGCAAGCCGATCGCTCCGTGTCCACCCAGAAGATTGATAGTCCATAATTACAAAGGGGGTAAGGATTCCCAATGTGTGCTATCCCCTAGACATCTTCATTCTCTCAAACAGTTCACTTTCTCCGTTGTTCTTTTTGATTAATCACACATGAAGGGTTGCTCTACATAAAATTAGGTTTTCTAGGAAATCAAGAACAAAAGCCACTAAATAAAAACAATTTTGACCTAATTATACAGACGTCGTTCTGTCGTATAAGCCAAAGGTATCGGTTATCGGTTGATAAACAAACATAATTCATGCGTACGATTTTACATCCATTCAAAAGGTGCACTGTTGCTGTTACCGGCAATGTCCTTTGGATTTTGCACACACCGGATCCTTTGTTGATTCTTTGTCTTATCTATTGATGCGATTCGAATACGAGAAGTGTAGAGGCGGTTGCTTTTCAAGTGTGACCGTGTGTGGTGCAATTTGTTATCGAGATTCGGTCCTACAATTTATAAGATTAAGGTAGTGGAAAATTGCAAACGGTACTCGTGCATATACAGCAGAGGGGTCCTTGTCTTTTGGTGTGTGCCCTCTCTCGAGCTAGGGGTCACCAGGAGTGTAAAGTGTCATCGTAAATATGGAACGCACGAGGGTTAAAGATATCACATCAGATGGGCATCGAACGCAGACATTTCTTTGGTTTTTTATTGAAATATATTTGCATTTGAAACCTCCGACAGGATACTTGGGCATGTGCCACCGGGGCAGGTGCAGTTGCGCTGCGCAGACATTCATTTCCAAGGCAACTTATACACCAGGAAGGACGACACACAAATTTCGTATTCAATTCAGAACTTATTTGTTGGCATAGCAGTAGCAGGTATAACTGGTGGTCGACATTGCAGAATGTTTGACATCTACAACAAATTGTTTTGGGTTTGTCACTTGCCAGAGGTCCTTCTTCAACTTAAGGTTCATTGTGTCGTCCTATCTTTTAACGAGCTATAAATTGTTATCAATGTTTTGTATAGTATATCAGTTGGTTTTGTGTGAATGGGTATAGTTATATAATCAGCGGCATTTGTGGTTTGCAAGGAGTATATGCATCGTGTAACGAAATGTCCTACGATTTTTGTAAGATTAGACAGTTTTTGCCATCTGCCGAATGATGGATGTAAACAGTAATTTTCTGACTACAAGTTTGGCGCTGGTTTGAAAGTGACTTTCTGGTTGGTCAGACGATAAGGACTTTGTCTAAGAAGGAAGCACTAGAGCTGGAGTTGCTGTTTATAACAATTTTTAGATCTGCTAACGAGATTGAGTTCAGTAGCTTAACTCTTTGATGAGTTCCAAGTCACTGTGCAAAATAAAACTACATCACGAGTATGTATTATGGTAAGTTCCACTTTTAAACGAACTACTACCCCATAAACTAAGTATTAAACAGACCGACAGCGCCCGCGCACCTACCCGATTCCCCTCGTAAATTTTGAAAAGAATTCTTCCTTACATTCGTTAAATTCTCTCTTAAATTTCCTATCCGTGAATACATGTGAAGCAGAAAAAGAAAAAGAATTCTAAATGGAGGGGGTATAATGAAATAATAACACTCATACCAGTCATGGTTGCCACTTGCAAAAAAAATTAGCAACCAAAAATTAAAAAAAAAAAAAAAAAAAAAAAATACCAGACCAAGCTATAAATAAGTTACCAAAAATCTGGAAAAATGATAAAACACGAACAAATCATACATATCGTCTTGAGCCAGTATGAATATGAGTTTTCGGTATCGTTTGATTTTTCTCTGATTTACGAACTCAATATAAAAAAGCCTAGTATGCACTATATGCAGTACACGTAAGGCCTCTCAAGTGGAGTCCAATTTTTCATTCAAATTTTTCCACGCGAAATGTCAAATTTACCTTTCCACATGAAAATATGAGTAGGCAGTACGCAGTTCGAGCGAAAAATAGCTACTTCGAAAACTGATTTGGCAGACACTTGGGTTTTATTGTCATTCGCATTACATTTTTGTCATTTCGGCGTGTAAAATAATTTATAAGAACACGTGAAATTTATTTGAATTTCTGATGTTTCCTCAAGTATTCAGAGAAACTAAAAGTCAAATCATTTTAACATAAGTCTTTTAAATTCAATTAGGTACTTTATGCAAGTAGAAATTTTGCCAGACTTTAGGCAGTTAAGCAATGGCTACTATGCAACATAAAATAAATAGAACGTTACTTACTAAAGTACTTGTAATACTTTCAAACCTTTTCCTGACAAAACGTAGTGTGCAGAAAAATGAAGGCATCATTTACATGTGATGATATCGAGTTCGTCTTTTTGATGTTCCTGTTGAAAAAGTTACCAAAACCAGATAAAATTATTACCAAAGTGGCAACCGTGGCAGCAGTCCTCCCACATCGTGGTATTTCTAGCTTTTTGTCAAAATGTTGATGCCCGAAAAACCTTCCGTGCAAAACAGGAATAAAGCATCAAAATTGTGGAAATTTATCAGTAATCTGACGAAAAAACATTCGAACTTCATTGCAACACACTAACCCCCGTATTAATAAACACTTGGTAAAAGTTATCAACTTGTTACTCAGCAGTTATGTCCAATTTTCGTATGCTATCTGACGTTTGCTAACCAACTTACTTGTGCAAACTTTTGATGTGTAAACATCTAAGCGCGCGTTGTTGGAATCTGGTGGAGTAATTCTACACATTTAACTTGCGGGGACGGAAATGCGTCACTGTGTTTTATCATTGCATACATTTTATCATTGCATACGTTTTTATCATTGCATACATTTATGAGCTGGGGCATATTCATTTCAGCTTTTTGTTGATGTGAAATAAAATTTCTCCATTTCGTCCTTGCACCGTACTCAGAAGAAATTTCAAGAATTCTGCAGGGAGATTATCATCTTTTACCAATGGTCATAAGCGGAGACTTCAATATCAATTTTGCAACTCCGAAGCTCAACCATTTATTGATTTTATGCAAGATAAATTTAATCTTCAAATGAACTCCAACCGGTAAATTTCAACAACACGATAATGGAACAACCATCGATGCTGTCCTCCAGCGTAATCTAGATAGATTACAGTCTCGAATGTACATATCTTACTTCAGCTACCACAATCCGATCGTATCTATTCTACCGAAACTAGCACAGAACGAATAAATTATTGTTATTTCTTAATATATCAAGAATAGGGTTATTACAATTCCCTCTTTTCTCAATGACGTGTATCAAGCCAAACACATACCGCACGCACGGTGTTTACACATACACATATTTCGGGACTGTTGGATACAGTCGCACCAATTTTTTTTTTTTTTGCGGCCAATGGAAGATGGAACTTGAAACCTGATTTCGAGAGCAGAAAAACTTATCTGAATCTGAAAAAAGTGTTTTTTTTTCTGTTCCAATGAAAATAGACTTTCGTATATGGAAAAAAAGCCAAATTATTGAGATGCTCGACTCTATATCTGAGAATTACGCAAGGTGCCCTAAATTTAATCTACGTAAGGCATTTCAAAATGATTGATTAATGATCCACTAAAAACTGTCATAATAGCATTGTCGGGAAAGTGAAAGTCGCCACCTCTTTTATTGGAAAAATTAAGAAATAAAGCGCTTCCGCTGTTAAAGTCTATCTTCCTGGAAAGCATCTTTTAAGTACAATACACTGCACCTCTTTAGGTCCTATATGGAATCTCTTCAAAGTTGTTTTACTACTGCAACAAAAAAGTTACGGTTGCCTGGAAATCAGTCATGACTCACGGAGCTTTCGAGCAGAGCAAACGCGCATATTTCTCGGTGCAAAGATGCCATACTGCCGCCAGTACAGTATAGTTCTTCGGGGTTGCCCTTAAGCCACACACATTCAAAGATCAGGAAATGGGGTTAAGTTGAAAAAAAGTGAAATTATTTCCGACTCGAGGTGAAGTTGTTTCCCATGTGAAGTTTATTCCCGGTAACTTATTTTCCTGCAACGTAAAGTACAGCTCCTCCTCCTCTTTTCCAAACTTTGACAGAGATTGGGCTTAAGGGGAGCAACTTGAAAAGGCAAAACTGTCATTTATGTATTAAGATGGCATTCACAAATATGTATAGGTACAGCGAAACACATTGGGCTTCAAAAATGAAACTATTCGGATAGTCAAAGGTAGGTCTTGTCAAACTTATTTGAGTCGACAATAAGCTACAAAACGCCCTCGCCGAAACTTAGGTGTCAAAAGACTATCTAGGAATAGGGAGATACTTAAACTAGATCTGTAAAAGTTGAGAGTTGATATCCAACCTTGTATATACAACGAAGCTTGTGAAGCAAAAGTCCGGATTTCTTGTAAGTACCTCAATGCAATTTAAATGCTTGAAATAGCAAATCATACTTGCTTTATTGCGCTTTCAAATAAACATCCCTTATGAAGCACTTTCTTTAATCCACATTCTCCGCTTGTTGACTATATGTATCATCGTATGCCCAGTAAACCCCTCCCGTTCGCAGAAAACCAAAGTTAGCAGGAATAGTTTTTCCATGTGAATACGAGATCCTCTTTGTTGCCTTTAAAAAGTTAACTTTCCTCTGCTCCCCAATCATTCAGTGGACGTGGACGGTATCCCTTTAGCACTCACCGCCCACCTGAACCCTTCTTAATCGAATTCAAGTATTCATTGCGTCATTAATTGAATTTATGAGAGTTTCTTATATAAACAGAGAAGAGGGTTCGAAAGCAACGAGACTTCATTGATGGGTTATTAAAATTTCAATGGCCTGCCGAGTGTGGTTAAATGTCCGTCCTCATATGCGCGAGAACGCTATTTGCCACCGACCCCCATTGGATCATTAAAAAAAAAAATCAACTCTATGCTCGTTGCTGGATACCGTGTTTACAAAAGGCAAGCATTGTTTGCAAAATAAAAATAAAAATCCAGTTCCCAGTAGGAATATACCGACGGAATTTATATCAATATTGACACATGCCATAACATATCATTTTGTTCCCATTGAAATCCGCATATGAAATTATCTGTTGTACCTGACCCTTATACGATTCTTTTATTTGCAATTTGCCCTGCCGCATGCACTTGATGTCCTGGCATGGACACTGCACCGTACAGACATGTAGATTGTTACTAATCAAAACAAATCGTGTGTGGTGTGTGTCCTGTCTTCAATTTTGCATACCTCCTATAGTTTTTTGAAACACTTTTTTGGCAATTACGTGTACTTTCGAGTCATAACTTTCACCCGTCCTTCTAACAAGACTGAAGACACACGGTGGGAAAGTCGCATTCTATACATCAGCCAGACAGGATTATTCACACCGTACCTATAACACTTGACGTGCGAGAGATAATCCGGTATGGAAAAGGAAGAAATCGAGTTTGGCATGTGGCCGACTGTCGGTCAATCGACAGACACGCTATTCGCCAACAGGACAGGTTGACGAGATCTGCCTGTTGCCTCCTCCTAAATTGACAGCACGTGCGCTGTCGATTCGCTTCTTCGTACGCAAGCGATCGGGTAGGTAACCGTGAATATTGTACTTAAGTGCTCGTGTGTATGGTGTTGTATACAATTAACAAATTATCAAAGTTGAGAACGCCCGCAAGGAAAATGTGTCCCATATTGTATATAATTCTCGGACTGACCTATATTATATTATTTAAGTCCTGGATGACCAAGTTACAGTTGAATGAATGGAGGGCATCAAGTGAACACAATGGTGGTGATGGCGCTTCACTTTGTATGTTGCTTTTCCGTTTCAACCGAGCCTTGAATTTAAAACACGAACGATTTTCAATTACTTTTCTTTATTCAGTTTTTGTTTTATACACGCTATAAAGTTTCTTTTCATACACTCTTCTTTTGTGCACATCTCTGGAAGAATAATAATAAAATAAACTTCACCTCGTTTCCTCTTATTGCCGCTGTCACTCATGTATTTACCTCTACAATCTAGATGGCTATATGATCTAGAAGTGCTATGCTGCCAGCATCAAGTGCCGAAGACCAGTGGCGCCGATGCCAAGAAGCCATCAAAAACGCCGCAACTGATGTGCTCGGTTTCACCAGCCCACCCCCCCCGAGACCCCTGGTTTCACGAAGAGTACCGGCAAGCACATGCAGCAAAACAAAGTGCCTACGAAGCGTCGCTGCATAGAAGCCCGAGAGTAGCTCATCAGCTCTACGAGCAAAAAAAGAGGGAAGAACATCGGCTTCTCCGGAGAAAAAAGAGAGAGCATGAGAAGCGCGCGATCGAGGATATTGAGAGGTGTTACTCGAGGAACAATGTTCGCAAGTTTTACCAAAAGGTAAAAAGAACGTGACCCGAACGGAGACCTGTAGAGACGAACAAGGAAACCTTGTAGTAGAGTCACAGTCGGTGCTGAGGACATAGAAAAATCATTTCTGTAGACTGCTAAACGGCGAAGACGACACAAATTCCGCTGTCAGGCAGAACGAGCCATTCAACCTGGACGATGAAAGCCAAGATTTCCGTCCACCAACAAGGCTGCTGGACCGGACGGCTTAACTGCCGAGCTGTTTAAGGCAGCGGGAGATGACCTGGTAGAGAGCATACACCAACTCGTCTCCAAGATTTGGTCAGACGAAAGTATGCCTGATGAATGGAACCTCAGCATCGTTTGCCCGATCCACTAGGAAGGAGACTCTCTAAACTGCGCCAACTATAGAGGCATCAGTCTCCTGAACACTGCGTATAAGATCATGTCTGCTGCACTGTGTGAACGCCTGAAACCTTTCGTCAACGATCTGATAGGTCCCTATCAGTGCAGTTTTAGGCCCGGTAAGCCCACGACCGATCAAATATTCACACTACGACAGATCCTGGAGAAAACCCAAGAAGTCCAGATCGATACTCACCATCTGTTTATCGATTTTAAGGCCGCATATGATAGCATTTATAGAGACGAGCTATACAGAGACATGTCCAGTTTTGGCATCCCTGCCAAACTTGTCAGATTGTGCAGAATGACGATGGAGAACGCTCGCTGCTCCGTAAAGGTCGGAGACAATCTCACCGAGACCTTTGATGTCAAAAAAGGATTTAGACAAGGCGACGTGCTGTCATGTGACTCCTTCAACATCATTCTTGAGAAAATTGTGCGAAACTCACAGGCAAACACCAGAGGCACAATTTTCCAAAAGTCTGTGCAACTGCTTGCGTACGCGGACGACATTGAAATTGTTGGCAGAACATAGCGACCTATCACTGGTGCGTTTGCTAGTATTAGTAGAGAAGCGGCAAAAATGGGATTAGTAGTGAATGAGGGCAAAACAAAATAGATGCTGTCAACAAGAAGAGACACACAACATCGACGAATCGGACAGAACGTCACGATAGACAGCTATAACTTTGAGGTAGTTCGGGACTTTGTCTACCTCGGCTCCGCTATAAACTCTGACAATGACATCACATCAGAAATCAAGCGAAGAATAATACGTAACGAATAATTTCCAATTTAACTGATAAATTTCTATGAACGCTGACAGCAACTTGGTCGACAGCGAAAGTGGCTCATATTTTTGTGAAAGCGTTGGTAAACTGGAATTTTTGTAGCTACGTCATATTTGTCAATACGAATTTCTATGTAACAAAACAAAAATATGGCTTGTAGGCAAAGTAATGGGAAATCGGCAGAAGTTGGGAGACTTAGTGTTGTATCTGCCTTATTCATAGTCCACAAAAATAAGTCAGTGTGCGCGAATAAAAAATTCGTTCGAACCTAACCTCAAAAATGTAATTTCAACTAGAAACGAACTTGGTTATACTCTCACCGCCAATTGCTGCATTAACTTTTATTAAAAATACCGTCTTCTTCTTCTCGTTGTCATCCATCCTTTGGAATTTCTGTCCCAACGCCAAGGATCTTACAAGTATGAATATATGAAAGCAAATAATTCTCACGAAATTGTCTGCGGTGGTCTAAACTATTTCCCTTAATTTTCGAGAGCTACAATGTAAATTCAAAATACCTGGTACTTCTGTTACATTCATTCAGACATCGCGTTTTCAAATCTCCAAAATGAACATGTCCAATTCGACTTGGCGAAATTTACTTCTCCGAAGCGAGTGTGTTGTGTGAGAAAGTGAAAAATTATATCTCCTCAACACGATCACTCATTAAACACCACTGGGATATAAAAGAATAATGTCTACACATGTACAATTGTACATCCTGCTGAGAAAATGACATGAGCCTAGTATCCCACTATCCCTTCTCGATATACACTGGCGCTAGCGGATGGAATAACATCCATAATCTATTGTTCCCTTTGTTGCTACCAATTTATTTCTGTCTCTACTTTCTCAGTTTGTCAACAAGTCGCAGTAGCTGGCTGCTCGCTGGCAAAAATGCACCTTCCAATTGTTGTTGGTAAATTCACCTGTTCCTTCCAAGAAGGAACCGAATATCTGAAAAAAAAAGAAAGAAAACTCATGACATTTCAGTAATTGATACTGGATTTGGGAATTTCGGAAAAAAATTTCAAAATATTTTAATCAATTCGAGGGAAACAATATCATTGGTACATCTCTTGGTTTGGTTTGGTTAGGTCTCCTTTGGGTTAATCCTTTAGGAGAAAAAAAAAACATCTGATGATAATTTCGCTTGAGAGCAATTGAGTTGTGGAAACGCGAAGGCATCACCTAGTGCCTATTTGTTTAGTAGAAGTATAGTTCGACTACGAACGGAACTATCACGAGTCTCCCAGGATCTCCCAGGCAAACACAAGCGCCGCTTGTCCAAAGCAATATATGACCTCACCAATTTGCTAGCATTAACAAACAAAACACACACAAATAGCATTCATTCAACTGGACAAATAAGTTCCTGAATTATATGAATCAACAGAGAGAAACCACACCGAAACCGAAGACGCGAAGGCAATCCCAGTTCCCAATCCCAGTCCCAATCCCAACGTGCTTTCGGTTGGCATTCGCAAATTATAGGTTTCAACACAAATGTTTTTGGTGGCGGTATGCAGACTGTCAGTCACCAATCCGAAACCATATCGTCTTCGTTACGTTTACACCGAGGCAGTGAGGCATCTGAAAAGGAAGTCGAAAATTATTTAAATGAGCCGCGCTCGTCCACCGATTTGCCAGTGAACTGCATTTGGTATAGGTAATTCCACTTTGGGTAGTTCTTGGCCCCCTGTGTGCGCAAATCGGAGAGGGCAAATCACCATTCACCAATTCGTATCAAATTATCCAAAGGGAACAAAAGCGAACTGAAATTGGTCGAATTGTGTAGTTGCGCGCACACTTCCATCGGTGTCCATGGATCGTCGCGCATTAACCTGTGGCAATTTTCACATCAGTTTACGAGTAAGTGCAATACCATTTTAATTTCGGGAAACTTGAGGTCATCTTTGTAACGATCGCGATGTTTTAAGAGTAAGTCGCATGCAGAAGGCACGAAATCTGAGCCACTAAATGCGGTATCAAGTTTCAAATTTAAATACTTCACTCTGTGTGGCTTAAATGCTGTATACACAAATAAAAGCGATAGCTGCAATACAAGCTCTTACCGAATTATGTACCTTTTATGTTTGGGTAATGGCCAGTTTGAAATATAGGACTATTTTGGACCCGAGAGGTTGCCCTGTTTTTGATATCCTAAGCCACTCAACCGATTTGATTAAAGTTGGATAGATAGGACACTATTTGGGTATGGTGGGTATGACTATTTATTTAAAAGAGACTGACGTCCGTATGGGCACTCATAACTCCGGAATGGATCGTGCTTGGTGGATTCGTTGAATAGAAATACGGGTAGTGCCACTTCCAATACAACAAACATAATTTTAATGTTAGGGCTTAGGTTAGGTTAGGTTGAAATGGCTGTCGGCTAACTGGTTAGGTTAGGCGACACACTTAGACCATTATAAGGACCCTTGTGATACCACATGAATCTGTATTCATACCTCCTACTCGTTGAACCAGTTGGAGCTTCTGATGAAGCGTAGTAGATTTCGAATGTCTACGTTTTTTTAGATCGTTCAGATCACTATGGTAGAAATCTCCTAAGTGGAGTTTTCGTCTATGTGAGAGAAGATGGGGAATTGTTTCTTCCTCCTCCTCGTCAAGACAGCTTCTGCAGAAACCGTTAGAGAATACGCAAAACCTTTGTGCATGCCTGCCGATAAGACAGTGTCCCGTGATGACACCTATTTTAGCACTAATATGCTTCCTATCGAGGGAGATCAGATGCCTAGAACGTTTTAGATCCAGCTTTGGCCAGATCTACTTTGTCGCTAGACAAGTCGAGTCGGTTGACCACCTAAGATTTGTTCTTTTGATTGCGTCCAGCTTTATTTTGAGTTTGCAAGTAGCGATTGGAATACCTAAGGAATCCTTAATTGGAAGCAGAGGTATTGTAGTTCCGTGTTTGGCGAGTTCATCGGCCCTGCAGTTACCTGGGATGTCCCTATGCCCCGGCACTCAACAAAGGTGAATGTTGAACTGCTCCGCCATCTCTCTGAGAGACGAACGACAGTTTTGGGCTGTTATAGAATTCGTGGAGACTAATTCCAGGCACTTGATAGCGGCTTGACTATCAGAGAAGATACGGATATCTTTAGCAGATATCACGTTTTCCCTTAGCCAAGATAAGACCTCAGGAAGACGGAATGAGAGCCTAAGGTTTACTCTATCAGAGAAGACACCGCCACCAACACCGTCCACAGTTTTCGAACCATCTGTGTAGAAATGGATCGATTCATTATCCACGGATGCTTCCTCCTCCCAGAATGATCTAGTAGGAATGGAGACCTGAAAGTTTTTATGAAATTGTAGTTCTGGTCTGGTGTATAGTCGATATTTTCTGGAAGGTTCCTAATGTTGTTCAGGATAGCGGCATGGCCAGTTGTTTTGCTTGTCCATTGTGAAATAGCTTTGAGGCGTACGGCTGAAGAAGCTGCCGTTTGCCTGCTGAAGATGTCAATGGGTGTCAGATGTAATAGGATGTCAGTGCAGCGGAGGGTGTGCTGCGAAAAGCTCCGCCGATGCACAAGCAAGCCGTTCTTCGGACTTTGCTTAATTTATCGCGATTAATCGCTTTGTCCAAAGCAGTTCAACAGACAACCACACCGTACGTGAGTATTGGTCTTATGACCGAGACATATAGCCAGTGAGTGATACGGGGCTGTAAACCCCATTTGTTCCCTATGGCCATTTTGCATGAGAAAAGTGCCTTAACTCTTTCTTGGATGTTAGGCTTCCAGGTTAACTTAAAGTATTTAGCTTCATTTGAGAAAGTAAGGCTAGTGCCATTTATAGATGGAGAGTCAATGTGTGGGAATCTTGTATTTCCTTAGACGACAATTTCAGTTTTGTGAGGGTTTACGCCCAACCCACAGCTATTTGCCCATTTTATTAGCTTGTTAAGAGCGTGTTGTACGAGTTCTTTTAGAGTGTTTAGGTATACCTACTTTCCTGAGACGGCAATAGCAACGTCATCCGCATAGGCAATCACATTGTAACCTTCCGTCTTCAGGGATATCAGCAGTTCATTCACCACTAAATTCCAGAGAAGGTGAGATAGGGCGCCACCTTGTGGTGTTCCTCTTCTGACAGATCTTCTGGCAGATATCTCACCTAGACTTGAGTTGATAATTCGGCTATTAAGCATCAAATTGATCAGCTCGCCAAGCGAGACATCAACGTTTAGAGCTGCCAAAGCATCAGCGATTGCAGATGAGTCGACGTTATTGAAGGCGCCTTTTATGTCCAGGAATGCAACCATTGTATATACTCCTTGTGACGAAGGGAATCCTCTATGGAGCGCATTAGCGTGTGTAGGGCCGTTTCTACTGATTTGCCCTTAGAGTATAAGCATGTTGCGCTGTTGACAGACGATTTTTGTCAATGCTTTTGCATTAATGGATTTCAATAAGTCGCTCTAAAGATTTTAGGAGAAATGATGAAAGGCTAATAGGTTTGAGATCTTTCGGATTCACGTGAGAGCATTTACCTGCTTTGGGTATGAAAACCACTTTAACCTCTCTCCAAAGCAATGGGATGTACACCAGATCTAAACAGCTTCTTAGGATTATCATTAGCGTTGGCAGGATAATATCCGAGGTGTTTTAAAGCTCGGCCGGTATTATGCCGTCTGGTCCCGAGGATTTGCATGGTTTGAAGCTATACAGCGTCCAAAGCACTTTTTCTCATGTGCCGGGCTTACCGCTACACAATTTGAAGTTGAAAGTCGGCTATAATTTTGTTGCGCAATCTCAATCCACCGAAATTTTGTAAATGATCGCGTTTGATTTGATTGTGAAGAATCTCAAATCAAATGTCGTGCAAGCGACGATTTTGAGTGGAAAATTCAAAGGAAACATTCTAATTCCGCGGGTTCCGCTTATTCAGAAAGATTTGTCATTCGTATTTAAGCATATTAATTTCCCGTTTCGCTATGACAATTAATAAGTCTCAAGGGAATCAATATCTTGAATTCCCATGTTTCTCCTAAAGTCTAATGTATGACTTTCCGCTTTATATATAGAGTACCGAAAAGGACATGTGCATTGTGCATGCTCGGTATTATTATTTTCATTACATTTATGAATAATGGGCGAAACAAAGTTCGCCGGGTCAGCTAGTTAAATATACAAAGTAAACGAATGTTTGTGAGAAACTGAATTTAACTTTGATTTTTAGCCAACTGTGGTCTGAAGGTTTTCTAACAAAACACCACTTTTGAACTGATGTAGCAACTCAAGGATATATTATATTGGATCTGAAGACCGCGTATAGCCGATGTGTTGAGAGCGATCTTCACCGAGATATGTGAAAACAAATGTTCGGCTAGCGTAGTGCGAAGATGCAAGTTTAAATCTGGACTTGCCGTACTTAAAACAATACGAAAGCCAGTATTTCCATTGCAGGTCAGGAAAAGGCTTTAACTCTGAGCTTAAAGCAAGTTTTAAAATTTCAAGAGATGCTGAACAATGTCACCTTTCAGCTTTAATGAGTTCTGCGTAGATACGACGAAGCAAATTGAGACGCGCAGCGATGAAAGATAGTTTAAAAGATGTTCTGAAAAAGAATGAGGTCAATTGTGCTTTTTCCACTTCAGAGAAAAATCAGCAGCAGAATAGGGACTAATGAGAGAATTAGTTTTTAACTCCCCATGACCTCAAAACTACTACATGCAGCAGAGTGTATTTTTTCACTAACTACATGCCCTTAGGTTCATCCAAAAAAGAAAGCAACGATAACAAGTCAACGAAGAAAGAATGAACAAACAAAAAATCCCCAACGGCCGCCGTTCGTTTTCATGTCAATTCCCACAGACGACTTGCCAAAAATGAAACGCGATACCATGCCAATTAAGGTGATCGACCACTTTAACTCTCAATTAAAAATTATCTCGCCACGTTTGTCAAAACACACGTACGCTCGTCGTCTGCAAACAGTGTCCAGTCGCCAAAAAGCGATGAAAAACAAGTCTGATGCACAAAAGATTCTACCGAAAAGTAAAACACAAAGAAGAAATCTATGGAGAAAAAAAAGAAGAAGAAGATCGAAACGAATCCTTTATAACCGTTGATTGTTACGATTTTCCATGGACCTAAACATTACACCGAAGTGAATGACCACCAGGTAACCTAAGAAGTTGGGCATTAGTACAGTATATGCCATCGTTTTCAGTGAGTAAAATGATGGACCACCGCACAACGGTCCATCATCTTTGGCGACATCAAACCAACCAAAAAAGAAAAAAAAAAAAAAAGAAACATACTCCTTCTCCTGTGAATCGGTTGCTGGCAGTTCAGTCCAGACGTCTTCCAAAGTAGGATCACTCAGTTGTGCGACAGTGATTCCCTGAAAACATTCTCAAGCCGTAAAATATCAATTTCTTACCTTGCCCTTCTGCAAGGAGCTCCTTTTGGTATTCGTATATACCCACTTGAGTCTATACTTTACATTGTGAAGGTATTTTTCAAAGAACACTGCGCGTTAGATGAGGTGGTCCTTCGATCCACTCTTATATGCTCCGCTTCGAATGCGACATTGCGGACCCCCTGGAATAAATCTGCAAAATTTACAATGTTTCGGCTTGTATAACAGATTATTTTACGCCGCTGTCGAGAATGAAGGACGATTCTCTTTTCTACCTGAAATGCGGGAGTAGCGAAGGCAAAAGCTAATGCCTCATCAGGAACAGGAACCTCGCGTGAAGAATATTAAAAAAAGGCAGCACATTCCCACGACATGGCATCAATGAAAGTGCTGAAATCTTAATAACGGTGATTAGAATCGAACGGAAGACAATTTTTGGCAAACATTTGAAATCTCATTACTCATAATGATGATGATGGCTAGCGCCATATAATTTTCACACCTACTTTTGACCCAGATTAAAGTATACAGTAGGAATTGGTTCCGCCAAGGGTGAAAGGATCGATAATTTGGCCCACATCCGGAATGTGAAATGAAAGGAGATGAAAGGGAAAACCGCAAATAGTTTTGATGTACCTAAGAATATCACACAATTGGAAGTTGATAATTGCAGTCTTTCTTGGGGGAAGTGTACGCCCGTAGTTTTGAGACGAGGAAAAGGGTTCAGTCAATAGCAACAGTGTCGCTACATATTTAGAGCGTTATTTTTTATATCCGCACTCAGACCGAACCAGGAGATAACCCAAAAAGGCTCTCTATAGCTAGCGATAGAACCTGGAATCTGAATATGATCTAAAACCATGCAAATAGGCTTCTTAATAATTCGGGTCTTGAGCAATTGATTTAGGTCTTTACATCTTGGAAGCTTTTATAGCCCGAAGAAATGGCGCATTCGGCAAGTGAATCTTCACTGGATCCCCGCGCCGATACAGTATTGCGAGGGAATATTAGAGTACAGGGATGGCGTTCTTTCCGACTTTAATGGATCAGTTGAGTCTTCTTCACACTGTGCACAGATCAAAGAGTTTGACATGGATGCCCAAACTTGAGATGGCTTTGTACAATTTGTGGTAGAACTAGCCAGTGTTCCCAGACTTCGAAAACCGTTTTCACCTTTTATACACAGTCAAAAATATGGGAGTGTGTTTTACTACCTCTGCATTATTACAGGTTTATACAATACAGAAAAATTCGTTTTCAATATTTGCAATTTATTGAACTTTTCTGTACCTATAATTTTCATTTTCATACGAATTTTCTGAACTTTACTCTCGAAAGATTAAAATTCAGTAATTTTGTTCTACAATCTAACCCGGTTTATCAAAAAATTGTATTTCAATCAAGAATTGATAACAATTATGTTATAGTTAACCTGAAATACAGGGTGTCCGCCGGGAAGGTATACTATTTTGTTTTGCCGCCATTTTGGTAAACATTAGTCTTGACAGTTCATATTTGGCAGTCGTAAATTAGATACGTGGCAAATTTATTATGGAAAAATATTCGATAAACCAATGTGTTTTAATCGTTAAAACATTTTATCAAAATCAATCATCGATTACTGTGACGATGAGAAAGTTACGTGAAATTTTGGGGAGAAAACACTTGCCAACAAAACGCACTATTTATCGTGTAGGGAATGATTTCGAAGAAAGAGGGTCTGAAGGTGATAGGCCCAAGCATGGACCACAACGTACTGCAAGATCGACTGAAAACATTACTGCTGCTCAAGGAAGTGTTCAAAACAATCCATCAACTTCAATTCGACGCCGTGCTCAGGAGCTTGGTCTTCAAAGAACAACTTTGGCGACAATTTTGCACAAGGATTTGATTTTTAACGCCACAACTTCATTCTTTGGGCTTGATTAACATGTGGTATCAACAAGACGGTGCCACATCGCATACAGCCAGGATTACAATGAAATTACTGCGAGACCTCTTTCCACAAAAAGTTATTTCAAGAAATGGTTATGTTGATTGGCCTCCACGGTCGCCTGATTTGACTGCTCCGGACTTCTTTTTGTGGGGATATCTGAAAAGCGAGGTCTATGCAAACAAACCAGAAATGCTTGAGCAACTCAGACAAAATATTCGTGATGAAGTTAATGAAATAGCGCGTGAAATGTGTGAGAAGGTAATGAAAAATGTGCTCAAAAGGGCTCGCATTTGTGAGACTAACAGAGGCGGACATTTACCTGATATTGTATTCCAGACATAATTGCCGACATTAAATAAAACATTTATCAATCTAAGATCCATTCTCTTTCATTGAATCAAAAATTATAAACAAACAAAGTAGTATACCTTCCCGGCGGACACCCTGTATAACACGATTTGGAGTGAATGATGTGTATAAAGTTTTTTCTAAATGAAAAATGTTTTAAAAATACAAACAAGTTAAAGTCATACTTAAAAAGCGAGTTAATTCGATATCCAATGAGAATATTATTCTTACAAGTAAGTAACTTTAATTTAAAAGTATTCTTGTAAGAGGTTAGTATATTTGTTTTTTTTTCTTTAAGTTGAGAAGTTCAGATATGTTCCTAGTAGATTTTATTTATTTATTTATTTATTTATTTATTTATTTACGTCTAACAAGAACATTATCTTTCATAGACTTAATTTACAGAAGTAAAATAAAATGCAATAACATTAAGCATAAATTATTAATATAATATATGTACATAATTGCTCACATCAAAAACATTATAAAGCTTTTGTAATATAATCTGTTCATGTTAAAATCAATAAAATTATCATAACGGTTATAAAAAATACATGCAGAAGATATAGGTTCGCTTAATCCATAGTTTGTATAATGTCTAGGAACATAAAAGAAATCCTGGTCTCTTGGACGCAAAGTGCGAGACGGAGCATAAACATAAAACAAAGAAAGCAGGTGTGGACAATCAATGTGTCCAGTTAGAACATCCTGCGCAAATAAGACCGCATAATAAATTCGCCTTTTATATAGGGGCTTAATACCTAATAAGGTGCATCTAGCTTCATAGACTGGCAAATCACCGTTCCAATTCATCTTTCGTAGAGCAAATTTTGTAAACCGTTTCTGAATCTTTTCAATACGTGAAATGTTATTTTGGTAATATGGATTCCATATAATACTGCAATATTCAAGCCTTGATCTTATCAAAGAATTAAACAAGGTCTTCAATGTGCATGGATCTTGAAATTCTTTGGTATTGCGACGCATGAAACCAAATAATGAATTTGCACGTGATATGATGTAATCATAGTGCATTGAAAAATTCAGCTTGTGGTCAAAGACTACACCAAGATCCTTATGACTTTCCACTCTTGTTAGAATTTCATTTTGGATCGAATACTGAAAATTAACCGTCGAGAGAATTCTGTAAAATGTAAGAACTGAGCATTTGCTTATATTCATTTGCAGACCATTAAGATTACACCAATGTGTGATATTATTAATATCATCTTGTAGGTCATAATCATAAGCATCTGATACAGAAGCAATGCATTTAAATAATTTAAGATCGTCTGCGAATAAAAGAAAATTTGAGTGTTTAATAAAGGAAGGTAGATCATTGATGAAGAGTAAGAATAATAGAGGACCAAGATGGCTGCCTTGAGGAACACCAGAGTAGTTATAGACAGCAGTAGATATAGAAGAACCAATCTTTGCTTTTGAAGATAAGGGCGGATTCCAGTTCACTGCCTCAGAAATATCGCTATTACATCTCAAAAAGTAACTATTTGACTGAATAATTAATTATGATAATCCGGACATACATGAGTTCTCCTTTATTTAAATGTCTAGAAAAATATACCACAGCAGAACTCTATATTATTTTCAAAGGGGATAAAAAGAACACGAGAATTTGCCTACGCTTGACATTTTTCTATATCTATTGTAATATTTAAAACCAACACGATTTAGTATTAAAATAAAATACTTTTGGTGTTGCAAAAGCATTCGTTTTCCACTACTTTGCAAAAAAGTAATTGCGAAATTTGCATTTATTTTTATGAAGAAATTAAAAAAAAAATGTAAGCCGTTTTTATAAACAATCTTAAAGTAAAATGAAAACATAAAATAAGCATAAACAGTAACAGCTCGTTGATTCGGAATGATTGGGGGGAAGGTTAACCATAGATAAACAAATTTTCCGAATTAATGAGAGATTTTTGTATGCAATAAAACGAGTTCTTATTGATGAAAAAATGAAAGAACTTAACAAAAGAGATTGCAAATAATACATAAAATTTATTATAATTAATTTTTGTAAATAAAAATTAAAAAAAATATATATAAACTTATATAAAAATTTATTTAGTACAACTTTTTTTTATGTTTTTTCCGATTTTTATATGTGAATTGCCGGGACTCCCCCAAAAGAAATTTTGATGATTTGTTCTTCTACATATTTGAGGTCTATTTGCTACCTAAAGGTGTTCAATCATTGCGTTTTTTAATTTTTGCTAATTTAATTTAATTTTTACATAAAAAAATGTAAAACTCTCATTTGTTCGCAATTTTTTTTTCCGAATAAACGAGTTTTCGAATTAAAGAATTCCGAATTAAAGTGCTGAGTGAATGCATTCAGATACGCAAACATTCTTACATAGACGTTCGATGGGCTGTTTTCTTTTATGTTTAGTTTGAACATTTCATTCTGAATAAACTTCGAAGTTCATTTGAAATGAAAATGGGTTTTAATTTTACTTTTTTAGCAATTAAAGTTTCACAGAGATATTAAATGTTTTCCTTTTTTTAAGCTTGTCCCTCGTTTTCCCCTTTTTCATTATAACTAGAAGCGCCGAAATTGTGAAAAATTTTGTTTTTTTCCCCACCCATCTCACTTATGCGTGCTGCGGATTTTATTTTCCTTCTATTTTCTGCAATTTGGCTTTTGTGGCTTGTGTCAAATCAAAAGCCCTGGAAAATAAATTGGTGTGCGTGCAAGTTGAAAGACTGTTCGATGTCACTTCACTGCAAGAGTGCTGCTAAGTTTTAAAAGTGTGTGTTTGTTCAAAAAAATTTTTTTTTTATATTTGTAAAGGAATAAAACGAACAAAATTAACACAAAATTTGTAAGTCCATATGTAGCCCAAAATTGTTGGGCGATAATTTTTTCCATTTCTATCGTTTTTTAAGAAAAAAGTTAGCCCAAAATACGACAAAGCGCCCAATCTGGCAACCCTGGATAGAATAGCCTGCAGCTCATAAAGACGTCTTTTGCACTGCCATCCATCAAGGCGTTAGTGTAATCGACCACTCTCACTGTTGCCAGTGTTTGGTTGCCTTGATGTCACTTCAGAGAGGCATCGATTCTTCTATTGGCTATTGTCCACCGATCTCGTCTTACACATCGCTATACTGCGACTAATGAGCTGTTTTATACGAGTATTCGCTTTGCGAAACTACTTTTCGACGGTTCCTCCACAAGTTTCCATTTTCATCGATCCGCGATATGGGATATTTACATTGTCCTCGTTATTTTAGATATCCATGTAGCAATTGACAGTCTCGGCATGTATGATATAGCTTCCATGAACGGTACTACTATCAATAGCTTCCATAAGTGTGATATTTTTCCAATGGAGGACGGTGGTAAAATTGCGACATTGGTGTCACTTAAAGCACTTTTATTGAATTTCGACCATATTACCAATACGTTAGACTTATTTCTATAACAGCTGTTCTTAATTTAATCTTCGCTAATAAAAAAGCCCGAGGTGTTCCAAAGTTACAATGGCAATGCTTCGCACTCCCAAGGAACTGCAATCCTTATGACAAAAAAGACTCTAATTAGTGAACTCTTAAGAGATCAGAATCAGCAAAGGATGAGCTGTCAGTGCACAATAGTAAACCTATCGAATTGGAATTAGCATCAGTTTAATTTATTCTCCAAAATCACCTCCCCTTTGAGCAGTAAAACATGAGTTATATCCCTTTACAGTGTAAACTGAACATGCGGTAAATGCCAAATTTGTCATCCCCTTGCAGGGCAACAACAAGTGACATCTCGGCGGTGGACCATCCTCCGAAACCTGAATCTATATACCTGAACCTTTTGTATGGCAATTTTTCGTCCTTATCCGTCTGTTTTGACATTAGTTTACACAACCGATAGGGATCTCGTGCTCGTGAACCTTGTTACTGTCACATCGCTACAACGAGAGGCGGAAGCCAACAGTTTTTGGTAAACACTTTAGGCGTGTTTCACATGGTATAAACTAATTTACGATGGGAATTAATAGGACAAATCCTTGATATTGTTTTTTTTTGTTTGGTGAAATGCTGGTAGAACAAGGAGTTGCTACCTTAAACTATTTTATTTGACTGTGGAATTCCGATCTCGATCTATGATAGGAAGGGGTTTGCCTAGCCTCTGTTTCTGGTGACATTTGACTTCGCCACTCGTTATATGATACACAGCGGGAGACTTGTACCATCAGATTTCGGTGTTCCTCGCAAAATAAATCCTTTTATTAATAAATTGAAAGTCTATAGGTATACTAAGCGTGGCACACTTTACAAAATTTATAGCAAAACCGTCTATATCGGGTCGGTATACCGTGCCGAATGTTCTGGCACCCAGAAGATAAGCCGTCAGACAGACTTAATGATCGTGCGGCATAGCTCAAATAAAGATTCGTCATGCCGCTCTCAGGCCACAGACATTCGCTTACCTGTGGCAGCGGTGTCGCTCACAAAATGGTCAGTGGGCACCGGGCACCGAACACTGTTGTGTGCCAAAATATTGTTTTTATGATTCGAGATGTTGATAGATTTTAAGCGATAAAACCAAATAATTACTGAGCTAGTGGATTTGTTCGCAACGTAACAAGGATCAACGACGAACAGGAAGGAGAGCTGTTATTAATTTTAATAATAGATGGAAAAGAAGGAACCACTTCCTCCGCCTTTTTGTAGATGAATATCTGGTGTTTTAATCTCGGGGATTCTGTGGTCCAGCAAAAGTGTAAAGGATGTATTTACGTGTAAACAAATGCGGTCGGGTGGATGTGCAATTCACTTGGGAAAATATTACTATTTTCCCTCCGCCAGGAAATGAACCTTCCATTTCGTTGTCAATTGACCAAGCGCGCATCCATTTGAGCGAGTAGCACACACAGAAATTCGAGTAACTTAATTCTAGAGCGTTGGCTAACACCCTATTCACACCGCACCGAAAACGGTGTTTTCATTGAAAACTCGTCGATGCATTCACACCGAACACCAACTAGTTTCCGTTTGACGTTTTAATCAGCTGTGAGTGACTAGTTTCGTGAAACTTATTTGGGAACCAATTTTATTGTTTTATTTGTGTTTTTATTTTGTGTAATAATTATAGTATTTTGCTGTTACTGATGGCACCCCCTAATAGTCTCCCAACCGGGGCAGACCAACTTTTTCGTGCATTTGATGGGTTTATATGTCATTGTATTGCCCCTGACCATTAAGAATTGAGCGCCTTACACATTTCGGCGAGACTTTTGAAAATTTATGAAAATAATAAGAAAACTAAAAAAATAAAAATAAAGGGTTTTCCAATAAGAGGTGTAATTGTGAATGACCCGCTATTTCTGTAGCAGTCACTTTTGAAGCTTTTATTCTTTGACATTTGACAAGTAGAAACTACGCCATTACTAAAAATGGAACAATATACGCTTCAACAACGCATTGAAATTAGACATTTTTCTTTGAATACCAAAAAAAAAAAAACACCTCTTATTGAAAAACCATTTAGAAGGTGAGTGGGGTAGCGAGGAGTAACAACGATTCTCGCTTGTTTGGGGGTTACCGTGACAATTTATACTGGGAAATTATGTCGAATTTCAGTTTGTGAATTGTTTGAGAGACACAACTCTTAACAACAATTCGCAGACACAGTCACTTTTGGTAGGAATAATAGGTATTTCGAACTACACCACTAATTCATCATCAGACTCCTTTGAAATGATTGTTCACTTATGCAGCCCCAGTATGGTGGCAAAAAACTAAACAAAAGTCAATACAACTCAGGCTCAATAAACTCCAAAGACTAGCTTGTGTATGCACTACGAGCGCAATGAGAATAACTCCCACTGCAGCGTTGGAAGTTATCCTAAATATTCCACCCCTCCATCTTCAGATGGACTCCAAGCTCATCCATCCAGACATCGTTATGGAACTGAAAAAAGATGAAATACTTGGAATTACCATAATAGACAACTGTCTACCGAAACTCAACTTCAGCCGAAACTTCAAAGTTACATTTTCAAATCGAAAGAACTGGGAACAGAATAAACCCACATTTGCAAAACATTCTCATGTATGGTACACAGATGGATCGAAAACAGATGAAGGAGTTGGAGCTGGAGTATACGGGGTCGACACAAAAACTTTCATCCATAGAAGCATGGACAAATGCAACTCCGTATTACAAGCAGAAATCTTTGCAATAGAACTATGTCTCAGAGAAAATCTAAAAAAATCCATAACAAACAAGAACATATATATTCTCTCTGAAAGCAAAGCTGCACTACTGGCTATCAATAGCTATGAAATCACATCAAAGCTAGTATGGGATTGCCTACAATTACTCACATCGCTAGCCAGCACAAACAGAGTACACCTCATTTGGATGCCAGGACATAGCGGACATGTGGGCAATGAAATAGCAGACATACTAGCCAGAAAAGAATCAGCATCTACCTTTATGATGCCAAGACCATTTTGTGGATTACCCCTTAGCACCGCTAAATTCCACATTAAAACCTGGCTGAAAAACAAAGCAAATCATCACTGGACAAACACTGAAGGTAACAGACAAGCTAAAATGTTCATGCCAACTACTTCCCGTTCAAGAACAAAACAACTCCTAAACCTAACAAGGAGTCAGATTCGAACAGTCACAGGGTTCCTCACAGGGCACTGCCAAGTCAAAAAAATACCTCATGACTATGTGAATAATACAAAATAACACTTGCAGACTATGCAACGAGGACGAAGAATCAGCAGAACACATACTGTGTCACTGTGAATGTCTAGTCAGATTACGTCAACACTACCTAGGTAAACCTTACCTTGGGGCAGAGGACATATCTGACAGCGTGCTCAAAGATCTACTAGGATTCATAACTAAGTCTAGTATCATGAGCGAGCTCTAAGTGGAGGAAATCACAATAGGCCACTCGTGGCCGCAGTGATATGGCAACTTGATTCCACCTCCCTCAAACAATCTAATCTAATCTGAAGTGATTGTTTGAATAGTTTTTGAATTCTGACAGTCAATTCTCCGTTTATAATTCCATTTGGAAAGACATTTCTGTTTTTCCCCTGTCAGGAAATTAACTTGCATTTCGATTTTTCTCCAATTGACCAAGTGACTACCACTTGCGCCAACTGAGCGACGAGTACAAGCCTGACAACTGGTGATTAGAAATTAGAAGGTGTTCAACCTCAAGTTCAAACATTTTTCTGTATACGATCGACGAAATACCCTGGTTGCCATATAATCGCCAAAAAGAATGAGTATTATATCTTAAGATTTTCAAAGTGGGAGCTCAGCTTATTTCCTATATCAACTTTTGTTTCGAGAAACTTTGTGGTAAAGCTTGATTCCTGCAAAACGATCTTGACACTGTATACGTCTATATGAAGGCTTCTTGAAAGAAGGTATATCGCAGGTCTTTGTGCTCAAAAAGCTGAAAATTAATGTATGTATCTGGCCCCAGGCTTAATTCCCGAAAAAAACCCAGTCTTAAGTTTTTGTTCCACTGCCCCACCTTGCAAACGTCTGACTAAAATCCGAGATTATAACTGTCATGAAAAAGCTTCGCTATTAGCCGTTCGGACTCGGTATAGAATTGTAAATCCCTTCCATCCGTCCCAAAAAATGAAAAACTCACACAAAAACGAATGGTTGCGAGAAAATGGGCCTAGGGTCCCCACGGACCTGTTGCGCCAATTTGTTAAAAATTGAATAATATGACATAAAAACAATGAAATAGTGTTACTATTTTGATTCGAAAAAGACTGATGTAAGCTCCTTAGAAACAATTTAAAATTATGATATAAACTTTCCAACCTCTTGAGCCCCATAAAAATAACTGTAATATTACCGTGAGTAATTCGCCGACTTAAAGGATCACCAAGATACAATATAGCAACCCTTTCCTTTTCTCAACCATATTTAACCGTTTAAGAAGTAAAAAAGAAAAGTCCTCCCGTTTGAAATTGAACCTCAACTAATAACGAGCAACAACACATAAAACGGCATTCAATTGTTTCGCTATTCTCCGCTCAAGTTGTTAATTGTTTTGGCACATTTTCGAGGTCCTTAAGTGTTTTTCAGGGAAATTGAAACCTTCGATTTCATCCTCGCACATACCATACTCCCGAACACAAAAATAACTTATTGTTCCATTACAATGGAACCTTATAATACCACATCCTGGGTGCAACATTGTTTGTAAACAGTCCTCAATTGTGCAGTGCTTTAGATGTTCGACAAACTGAAGGGGATGCTAAGTGAAGTGCTACTGCTGTTGCGCTGCTACTCCTCGTATAACCCTTCAACAAAGAGGCTACATTGTGTGTGAACTGTGAACCAGTGGTCTATTTAGTTCTTGATCATGTACATTTATAAGAACATCATTAAAGATCAAATCGTACGCACGTGTTATTGTTTATCCGTTGGTAGTTTTTTTTTTCTTCTTTTTTCTTTTTTATTGACCAGTCAACGCTAAGGATCCCTTGGAATACGAGTATCCAGTATCCAAGAAAGGGTTACCTTTCGGTGGTGTATCAATTTTTCAATTCTTTTTTAATATCAAAATTCATTTCCTTTTCATTTCAGGAATATACCTCTTGTGTATACCGTCAAACTTAAGGATCGAGGTGTAGATGCGCGCGCTCACTCCAGATCGGAAACGTTCTCACACGTTATATAGGAGTTGGGTCGATCCTTTGGCATGGGAAATGCGCGCGCTAGAGAAATAAAATGAAAAATCACTCAAGGGGACTCCTTCGCAGGTCCGGCCACCTGTGAAGGTTAATCCAGGATTTTTAATTTGAGCAATGATTCGAAGATGATACAAGCGATGATCGCGCGATGGTTGACTGTGGCGAGGCGAATGAGTGACGGAAAGGATTCTGGTGAATAATAACTTGAAAAAAAATAATAAAAAAAAAATAAAAAATAAAGGAAAGGAAAACGATTCTAGTGTCAGACTTTTATGATGATTATTTCCGATTTCGTTCAAGTAGCAAGGTATCCCTTGGTGCGAGGGTTAGCTGGAGGTAATCTTTTCAAATAATCTTGACAAAGCGGAAGTAACGCTATAATGTATGGGAAAGTCGCAAGCACATGTTGATACTTTTTTGATTGGGAAGTGCGATTGTACAGATGAGAGCTGGGCTTAAAGTTTGTGATTACTATGACCATTATAGTCAGATTTGCTCATTTCGCACGTAGACGAACGAAAGAACGAGTTTATAAATTGTCGAAAGCTGTCGCACGGTCGCCATATCCCCTTCGAAATGATAGTTATAAATATTTGCAGTTAATAACTTCCGTAAAATCGTCGCATATGAAAAGTCACACATGCGGGAGTACCAATCAAAATTTTCATCTAAAGTATTTTTCGAATGGGGCGGGTCGATGTTGGCGGCCATGTTGTTTTGCTGGAGTCTGTCTTTATTATTTAATGACTGGTGCCAAATCACCATGGTAAGTTACAGGATTGAGCAGCACGTCCAAATGATTAAACTTTTTATTTTATTAAAATGAGTTTTCATCACTTCAAACGTTGAGCTCGCTGCGCTCATTTCTCGGAAGTCACGCAACCACCGCATCTGCCGAAAAATGAGCGCATTTGAACTGACGAACACTCATCCTTCAAAGTGGACTCTCGAACTTTCTGAATTCGAAACAATCGGTACGGCGAACGATCAGTCACCAGCAGTACGTCAAAGGAACGTTAGATCGGCCGAGGACATTGCCGCGATCCGTGAATGTGTACAGGGTAACCCGAGGCAGTCCATTCCTCGCCGTGCACAAGAAGTCGGCCTTTCGCAGACTTTAATTTGTTGAATTTTGCATCGGGACTTGGGCATACACCCACTAGATCCAACTTATTCATGAGCTCAATTTTACGACCGCCGTTTGTTCGCTGACTGATGGTCTTCGGACCGTTTGGAAGAGGAATCCATTTTCCGAAAAATCATCTTTAGCGAGGAGGTGCATTCTTGGACGAATATGTTAACAAGCAATATTGCCGTATAGGGGATGACGGCAATCCCCGTGAGTCTCACCAGGTGGCAATGCATCCAGAAATGTTACTGTTTAGTGCGGATTTTGGGCCGGCAGAGTATTGGGTCTGCACTTTTTTGAAACGACGCGAATCGATTTATTTTGGCCCGTATTGAAGGATTTATGGAAAACCCTTTACAATTACTTTGTATTTATTTTTGCCAAATTAACTGAGTGATAAGCAGTCATAAGTTTTTTTATGCTACGAAACGACTGTCAGAAGTAGAACATCGTTCAAATTGATAGTCCGTCATAAAAGAAGTCGTCCGAAGGAATTTTCTACAAAACTACCCAAAATTAAATTTAAAAACTTAAAAAATACAAAAATTCACACAAACTAATTCCTTATTTGGAAGAAAGGATTGCTCCCATATTAAAAGTGGGTACACCGAGGTGAGATACACAACCATCTACAACCTAGTTTCACATTGAAACGGAAAGTCAAACGTCAAATCTTGAATTACGCTATCGTATTACTCATCCTTATCGAATTGAAATCTGATATAAATCTATAGGTAAGTCAGCAAGTATTTCGTGAGATATCTCAAAACAGGTAGTGAGTATAGAATGTCCTCTGCTATGGGCATTTCATTAATTGTGTAAACTGGCAATCTCACATAGGACATGAGAAATACGACTCAACAGCATTAATCGCATTGACGGACGTCGATCAATCTTTTAGAGTTGTTATGCAATTTTTCATCAGAACAGTATTTTATGGATTGAGATGTTTTCCTTAATTTTTTTCTGATACTATCATACCATTTGAGATCCAATAAATTAATGAAATCCACGATTGCTTCGATGGAGGTGATTTATTGTGACATTTGGAGAAGTCTGGAGAAAGTAGTTCTGTCAATTTTTTATATATAGACGGGTAGCAGACTTAGATGGAGTGCGATATATATTGGTTCGTAGAAAATGAATAGCTAATGAACATGCTTCGAGTGGTTGTACTTAGCTCTGCACAGTTTCGGGGGAGATGTGTATAAACTTTGAGTGTTGCAAACCAGTTTTAGATTGGGCAACATTCGCGTCTTCAAACAGACTTATAAGGGGTACGGATTCAACTCCCTCTGATCTATGTAAATTTACATCGCGTCCTTGCTGTTTAAAACCTTGATCAATTTGCAAGAAAGTCTCACATTTTTATTTCGTTCATATGTACTAGTCGGCAAAAGTATTTTTATAAAACTAAAAGTTAAATTTTACGAATTCCAGAAAGATATGAAAACAATAATTAATACACAGTTTACTAACTTAATTAACAGATGCGTAGGTAGGTAATTTTTATTTTTAGTTACATTAATTTTAAATTATTAAAATGAATAAAATTAACTTTTTACTTCGGCATAAATATTTTGACAAATAAGTATTACTTAACAAAAAATATATTTTGAAATTAAAAAAGGAACGAAATAAAATTATTTCATAAAAAAGTTATTGCAGCATTTCGGCAGGAACGTCTGTTATAACTGCCTTAAACCAACCCTGTTGCTTTAACACAATTGAGTAAAGTGTTATAAAATGGCTTCTTTCCTTTCACATCCGTTTTTCCGAGGTTGCTTGTATAAGGGGAGATAAAACCTTCTTCTTCTTCTGTCATTCAATCAGACCACACGCCTATCACTAAGTATCTCACTATCCTATTATAATACTATCTATTATGAATTGAATTTATAACTTGTAATATTAAAACTGAATTAAAAGTAATAATAGTTAAAAGTCGACAGTTTTCATTACTTTCAACCAACGAAACCTTAACAATTGGCGACGAGGTAAAAACGTCCACGTGTGTAAGTCAAAATACGAAAAAATGTCAAGATTAATCGGCTGTGTGGAGCCATTCGTCAGCGGTGGAAATTTTTTGGCGTATGAAGATCGAGTTCGTCAGTTTATTAAAGTCAACGACATCCAAGATGAAGAAGCCCTTACTCCACTCTTTATCACCATCGCAGGAGCAGAAATACACGAGCTCCTTATATCGCTAACAGTACCAGATTTGCCCAGTGCAAAACCATTCGAAGAACTTATATCGCTGTTACGTGCTCATTTTGCTCCAAAGCACAATAAACGAGCAGAGCGATATAAATTCAACAAGCTGAAACAAGAGGAAGGTGAACCTATTAATGAGTTTATTGTGCGTCTAAAGACTCAAGCTCAGTTCTGTAATTTCGGGGATATCATCCCAGAAAAGGCTAAAGAAGACGTCCAAAAGTACAAAATTAAAATGTTAGACGATGTACTGAGTGACCGTTTCATAGTGGGATTAACATGTGAAAGAATCCAGCAGGCCTTATTGGGTGAGGATCAGTGGCGATTCCTTGTCTTAAGCAATGGGTTAGCTACGTGTTCCGGGGAAGTTTAAAATAAAAATAAGAAATATAAAATAGTTTTTTTTTTAAAACTATAAAAAAAATCCATTTAAATTCCATTGTAAAATTCCTCACTTTCTTTCAGCTCTTTCAAAAACTCCTTTTGTACCTGTTGGCTGTACAGGGTCTGTGTTTTCATAGAAAAACAGTCAATTCGTTCTTTAATTCAGTGAATTCAAATTTGTTCGGGTAGCTTTCAATTACATTTTTAATTAATTCTTCAGGAAAATTGTTTTTTTGGCGATAGTTACTAAATGGTTTCCCGTTCAGTAAATAGAAATATTTCAGTTTTTCCAGCTAACCATGCGTAAAGGGAATGCTGATTTTCATTAAAGTATATGTTATACTCTCTGTTACGGTCCTTATGCGTTGATTTTAAACCTGATAGCTTTGGGCACGATCGACGATCGCGTTCCAAATGGTTTCTCTAATACCAAAAGAGATCACCCTATTGGAAGATGCTCTTATTTTTGCAAATGGCCGCCAATGTCAAATCTGTTTTGGCATTTGTGGACTAGACAGATGTAGAATACAAGTGAACAAGCCATGCGATGCACTCCCCAAGAACGCGGAATAATTTCGAATTTTCGATTTTTTGACCAAAACCATAATGAGCGATGAGGCTCATTTCCACCTCAGCGGGTACGTGAACAAGCAAAACTATCGCTTCTGGGGCACCAAAAATCCACGAGTAATGCACGAGGAGCCATTACACCCGCTCAAAAATACTGCATGGTGCATGGGGCCATTTTTTTCGAGAACGCCGCTGGTCAAACGACAACAGTGGACGGCGCGCGCTATAGGGTCATGTTAACAGAGTTTTTTCTGCCGCAATTGGACGAATTAGGACTGGAGGACATGTGGTTCCAACAGGACGGAGCTACGGCACACACTGCGCAAGCCACAACCGATATTCTAAAGGCGGCGTTCCCGGGTCGCCCCATCTCTCGTTTTGGCGATTTGCACTGGCCCGCAATATCGCCCGATTTAGCCGTTCCATACCTTTTTTTTTTTTTTTTTTTTTTGGGGTTTTTTGAAGTCCCGTGCTTACGTGAACAAGCCCGAGACCCTAGAAGCCCTTAAGGACAACATTCGACACGAGTGCGAGAATCTGTCGCCCGAAGTTCTCGCCGAAGTGATGAAAAATGCCATAAAACGAGCCCGTATGACAATTAATTGTAACGGCCGATATAATCTTCTCGACTTGACCAATAAAACTCGAAAGGTTCAAACAAACATAATCAAAAAACAGAATCGATGTTTTGTTTAGAAAAAAAAATGAGAGCCAAACAATATCGGATGACTCCTTTTGGCCCACCTTGTAGATCTTCAATTATAGATTTTGTTTTAGCAGTTATTGTTGCAGATTCCATTTTATGTCTAACCTATTATTTATCTTAATAATTAGGTACATGTTCCTATTCAAATAATACGAAACAAACATATGCTAAAAACATAGCATTTGCTTTGAAATATGAGAAAGTAATTTTCCCTTATTTATCGACAAAATTGTGTACCTATGGAATAAAACAAAACTATAATGTCTATCTTACAATAACTGTCACATTATGAATATTTCACTTTGATCTATATAAAATTACTTTTCTCCCTTTGCATTACTTCCATCTCACTTCTCACAAAAAAAAAAAAAAAAAAAACAAAACCAGAAAGCACCACAAATATATTATTTACTCACATTTGTAATCCACGCAAATAGGTATAAAATAATAAATTACAAAATTTCGCACTTAACTTTTAAGATTCTTAGCTTAGGTACTGCAATTTCCCTAGAAAGAGAAACATACGAAAGTACAAGAAAAAAAGAAGAAAAGAGAACGCAAACAATGTGCTTGCTTACACAATACACATTACAATACAATACAATCCACTTTCGATTTAGCGCAATTGTTTGCGCTATCCCTTCTGCTTATTTAACTGGGCTTTGCTTCGACTGGTAGTCACACACCCTCATATAGATTGTATGAAATTTGGTAGCGCAATTTCTTGCGCTAAAATCCTACAAGCGGGAGACATTTTTTAAGGGAGTTTTGGATTGTGCGTGTGCACTGTGTGTGTGTATGCAGGGACAGCATTGCCACTTCAAAAAAAGAGGAGCGCAGTAGATCATTAAAAAATATGCAGTAGATTGGATCTTTCCGGAGTAGATTTTTTTGCTATATAAATAATCACTTTAATATTGTTTTTATAAACGTTTCATTAATTAAATTAACATTTTGGAAATACTAAAGCCCAGGAGAGTGAGCTCTATGGGTGTCCAGCAACCGTTTCTGACATTCATTTCCCTATAAAAAATTACATTTTCACGAGTATTTATGTTAAGTTTGTTTCGTAGTTTATTTTTTAAATGTCTTACAATGGAAAACTCTCGCTCTGCAGCAGCACTACTATGGTCAGAACAATTTTAACTTTTTTGTTTCTTTTTTTCAATGAATATTTATCCGTTTTTTTTTTAACAATTTTTTTCTTGTAAAATAAGGGTTTTCCACGCTGACACGATAGGCGATACAAGAATTTAAATTTCAAAAAACCTCTCAGATCAAAATCCCGTTAGTTAAGCAGAAAACGAGAAAATAATTGATATATAGACAGAGACAGAGATTGGTTTCATGATCCATGATATCCTGAATGAAAGCAGCCAAGGTGAACTCATTTCAAAAGAGAATGTGGCCAAGTTCACAATAAGTTGGCTTCGTTCAGACGTTCCTTGCAGCGGTTATTTTGAATTACAGTTTTGTACAGCTGTCCACGAGAAGGTTTATCAAACACAAAAAGTGCAGTAGATTGGATTTAGTGGCAGTAGATTTGTTTTTTGCGAAAAGTGCAGCAGATCTACTGCTATTGCAGCAAAGTGGCAACGCTGTGCAGGGAATATGGTATCGCAAATTTTAACGCTAAAGAAAATTTTAAGAGAACATTTTTGTATGGGAGAATGTGTTGTGTGTTTGGGTAGGAAAATATGTTTTATTTTCTTGGCATATTTTCTTGGTTTAGCGCCGCTAAACTAGCTAACTGAGAGGAATCGCCACTGGTGAGGATAACCTTACTTTCGAAGAATACACCACGAAGGCATTAAATATGGAGCTTTCGCAAAAAACAACAAAATCATTACATTCTCCGCAAAATATACGTGCCGTCTTTCAACAAAAAAACAATAAACACGTGCCGTCAAAAGCACATACAAATTCCTTGCCAAACAAAAAATGCAATCGTCATTCGTCAAGTACACAACATCAAACGTCGAGTGGAAGCTACCAAAAAAATCGTCGTGTACCACAGCTTTCATCAACGCAGAAGTCTTGTCATCGTTGTGGAAATGGTCATAACCAAGATAACTGTCCAGCCAAGAGAGAAAATTGGGAGTGTTTTACTTGCCATAAAAGTGGCCACACGTCCAGAGTCTGCAGGTACAAAAATTCCAATAGTCAAAAAGTCGCAGTCAATGTCATCAGCAGAGAGGAGAAAAAAAGTCATCACCCAGAACCAGCAGAGTGTTCTCTGCTTATCAACAATGTAAGAACAGGTTTCGAGATCGATACCGGAGCATCGGTAACTATTATGTCAGAAAAGCTTTATTATGATTATTTTTCTAATGTCAAATTAAAAAAGTCGTGTAATAATTTGTGTACTGTTTTAGGTAATAAAATCGAAGAACTAGGCATTATGAGCATTGCGGTGGAGTTTGGAGGTGGATGTTGGAAGTGTGAGATAATTGTTGTCAAAGGAAGTTGGCCGAAAAAACCCTTATTGGGAAGAGATTTACAGGATATTTTGTCCCCAAATTGGCGCAAAATGTACTCGGAAAGTTTAACAGGTATGAACAGTGTAAAAAGTGAAGTTGTGTGTCCTATTTTAAAGTCGATTCAAGAAAAATACCCAAACATTATTGATGACAAAAATAACAATCCAATTAAAGGTTTTACCGCGAATATTGTGTTAGATGGTAGTCAGAAACCAATTTTTCATTGTGCATACAGTGTACCTTTCAAGTTACGGGATAGGGTAAAAGCCGAACTAAATCGTCTTGTGGATGAAAACATTTTAGAGCCAATTAAATTTAGCCGATGGGCTACCCCTATCGTAATAGTTCCTAAAGCTAATGGTGAGCTACGGATTTGCATGGACTGTAAAGTGACCATCAATAAATGTATCTTGATGGAACATTACCCATTGCCGAAAATGGATGAAATTTTTGCAGAGTTAGCAGGCTGTGAAGTTTTTTGTGTTGTTGATTTAAGAGGAGCTTATCAACAATTATCAGTTGACCAAAATTGTAAAGAACTTTTAGTGATAAATACTCTTATAGGACTTCTAGTATATACACGTCTTCCATACGGTGTGTCTAGTGCTCCTTCTATTTTTCAATCCGTGATGGACCAAATATTGTTGGGACTGAAATGTGTGTTTTGTTACTTAGATGATATAATCATCGGAGGTAAGACAAAAGATGAATGCTACCAAAAATTACTTTTGGTGTTGTCACGTCTTAATGATCACAATATAAAGATCAACGTCTCAAAGTCAAAGTTTCTAGTTTCGTCTGTTAAATATCTCGGTCATGTGATTTCGGGCAAGGGTATATGCCCAAATCCAGAAAAACTTGAAGCTATTCTTAAAGCACCATCGCCAACTAATCTTAAATCACTGCAGTCTTATCTAGGGCTATTGAACTTTTATTCAAAATATATTCGAAATTTGTCATCTCAATTGCGTCCGCTTTACGACCTTTTAGGTAACCAAAAATTTATTTGGAATTCAATTTGTCAAGACACTTTTGAAAAAAGCAAAACATTTTTAACTAATGAAAGTTTATTGGAGCTGTATGACCCCAATAAACCTATCGTGGTAACGACAGATGCATCACCTTATGGAGTGGGTGCAGTGCTTTTGCATGTAGTTAACGGTGCTGAAAAACCTGTAATGTTTGTGTCCAGCACACTTAATGAAGCTGAGCAAAACTATTCCCAGCTTCATCGCGAAGCATTGGCGATCATTTTTGCAGTAAAAAAATTTCATATTTATATTTATGGGCAAAAATTTACGTTATGCACTGACCATCAGGCTTTGCAAGAAATTTTCAGTCCAAAGAAAAATAATTCAGCCGTTTCAGTCTCTAGGCTTCAAAGATGGAGCATAATACTGTCGTCATATACATATATTATTAAATATCGTAAAGGGAAGTCATTAGCACCTGCGGATGCTTTATCAAGGTTACCATTAAATAAAAGCACCGAGGTGGAACAAATACCAATAAGTTATTTCTCTGAAAGGGAAAGTCCAATGTTAAAAGTGTCCGTCATTCAGCATCACATGGCTCATGATGACGAGTTAACAGATGTGTATAGAATTTTACATGATAAAGAATATAAATATGAGTTTTCATCCAACATGTTTAAAAAAGTACAAAATAATTTATCTATCGAGAATAAGTGTTTATTTTATAGAAATCGTATTATAATTCCTAAATGTTTAAGGAACTCTTGTCTTAAATTGCTTCACGAAAACCATTGTGGTATTAATCGAATGAAAATGCTAGCTCGTTCGTATGTGGGGTGGCCTCTAATTGACCAAGACATTGATGCATGCGTGAAAAGCTGTCAGAGTTGCACTTTAACTGGAAATGTCAAGAAAGAAGTTGTCGCTACGAAATGGCCTGAGACGCATTTTCCTTTTGAGCGAGTTCATATAGATTTTTTTTATTTTCAAAGCAAAAGTTTCCTTATTATTGTCGATGCTTACAGTAAATTTAAAGACGTACATTTAATGAGTTCAACAGACGTTTTGAAAACACTTAATGCACTTGATAAAACATTTCGAATTTTTGGATATCCCAAACAACTTGTATCCGATAACGGTCCACCGTTCAATTCATTTCAGTTTAAGTCATTTTTAAAAAACAAAGATATAGAAGTTCTAAAATCACCAATATACCACCCACAGTCAAATGGGCTGGCCGAGCGCGGAGTTCAGTCTGTCAAAAATGTTTTGGTTAAATTTTGTTTGGATAAAAATAACACAAATTCGCTTCAAAATAAGATTGACAAATTTTTATACAATGATAGAAATATGCCGTCCACATCCACATCTAAAAGTCCATCAGAAATGCTTTTTTCATATAAACCTAGGTCAAGTTTAGATATTGTAAATAATAAATTTAAAGAAAATTTTGATTTTAGCAAAAAATTTTGTGAATGTAAAAATTCTTTTACTCCGGAAACACCTAATGAAATTGAAATTGTTAAAACAAATTTTAAAAAAGGGGATGTAATTTTGTATCTTAATCCTCATAAACATTGGGTTCGCTGGATACCAGCGCAGATTATGGAAGTTTTTAGTAACTTAAGATATTTGATTAAAGTAAACGGTTTGATAAAGTATGTACATCAAAACCAAATTAAATGTTCAACTTCAAAAAATAAAATTTTGTTATCAGACATTAATATAAAAGAATTAGATAACAGGATCGATAAATTAATAAGCAATAAAAAATGAAAATAAATCTTTTGAAAGTTGTAACAAAAATCTTGTTAAGAAAGAAAAGGAAGACATTGAAAGTCCTTCAGAAACAAAATGTAAAGATGTTATAAAATTACGAAGATCTAATAGAGAAAGAAAAGTTGTTAAAAGATATATATCTGAATTTAAAACTAGTAGAAAGAGAAAATATTAAAGTAACATTTTTGTTTTGTAAAGGAAATGAAAAGAAAGAAGTTCATTTTTTTTTAAGAAGGGGAGAGTTGTTATAACTGCCTTAAACCAACCCTGTTGCTTTAACACAATTGAGTAAAGTGTTATAAAATGGCTTCTTTCCTTTCACATCCGTTTTTCCGAGGTTGCTTGTATAAGGGGAGATAAAACCTTCTTTCATTCAATCAGACCACACGCCTATCACTAAGTATCTCACTATCCTATTATAATACTATCTATTATGAATTGAATTTATAACTTGTAATATTAAAACTGAATTAAAAGTAATAATAGTTAAAAGTCGACAGTTTTCATTACTTTCAACCAACGAAACCTTAACAGTCATCCCAAACTTTGTTACTACAAAAGCGGTGTTCTCTCTGCTCCGTGTCATAAAAACATCATACATATTCAATAACATGAAATCTGGCCTCGGTGTTTATAGTTCGATATCGCGTAAAAGTTACCTAAATCACCATTGGGCTTTTGTCACAAGGAGCGTTATCCTGTTTAAGAATAAATGACTGTCTGATTAGTCTATCGCAAGATGGGAATCAGGGATGGGAAATGAACTTTTCAAATTGTACTTTTCAGAGTTGAAATTGTATTTTGTAGGACCGAAGTGTATGTCGTTGTGGAAATTCGTAGCTATATGCATTTTTGGTTTCAATTCAATCTGAGGTTTCAACTCAAGCCGATTTCTGCACTTGATCCTTGTCCGTAAAGATAAAATCACCACATTCATTTTTAATGGTGCTAACCTCTGTCCAAAACAAATAAATTTTTTTAAGACCTTAAATGTTCAAAGTCGTGTAGGGCACGATACTCATTATTACCGCCATCAATTTTTGAAATTTTATAATCAGGAAAACATTTGAGTACAATTTTGGTAAGTAATAGAAATGGTATCTCCTGAAATAAAAGTTTTGACCAAAAATTTTCTTAATAAAATTACTTTATTTTTGATCTTTTTTTTCAAAGCATGCATGAGCACAGCCGCTCAACGAATTCAGCAAGCTTGCAATTGCAATCAACTTTCCAAACACATACTTTATTGATTGTTATTTTTTGTGAAATATATCTTTTTTGGATTTTTTTTAGCAAGTTTAGATTTAAAAAAAAATAATTAACATGATTTTTAGTAGATACTTTTTTATATAGAGGCTCAAATGAACACTCTTCCGTTCATAAGCCCCAGTTCCACACCTTATTCGTTTATTTTTAAACTCTGGGGCGAATTGTAGCCTCTTTATTTTGTTTTCATAGTTATATGCGGTACTTTTCTTACAGGACATGTCGAGTTCAGCAAATCGAGCTCAGCAAGGCGCCTCTGAATTATCCTTTCGGTGATCGGGTTTTCAGCATATTTTTTTGTTTTAAGCTAGAGAAATTTAGCAGTTAAAGATTAGATTTTTAACAAACTTTCCCAAAATATATCTTCCATCGTTTTACTTTCAACGGTATAACCTTTTCGTTTTCTATCCGAGGGAGGTAAATTTTGCACAGATATCATTCTTTTGTGGTTAATGATTTGGATATTTACAGTTTGCTTCGTTTAATTCAATGCCCGCGTTCCACTGCAATATAACAAAACTGACATTTCACAAAAAGTTCTAGACACCTAGCGGAAATGGTGAAATGTAATTTTTTTTTTATATGGACTTTGACATGGCCGCTGCTCATCAAGCGGGCAGTGGAATGCGGGCAATTCTTCCCATATTTTTTAAATGGAAAATCGCAATCGTCTTTTGCGATAAAAGGTACTCGAGTTTCCATAACTCTGTCATTTTTCCAATACTCGATCTTCCATATTTAACTCTGTAATTTTTCCAATATTTTAGGAAAAATGGATCTGTTTTCAATATATCAGTCACAGCTAGTTAGTTTAAATTCAAGAAATAAGAGTTGTTTTTTCGCCAAACACACCTTGAAAGATGAATTTGTCAAAAACGTTTGAGGGTCAAAAAATCACACTTTAACCACAAATACGCTTGAGTTGTCTAGCGATTGGTCTCAAATTGTCTCATTTACGCACACAAACATAGGAATCATTCGCCTTGAAAAGAGACTTAAATTTCTGTCAAAATACTTTTCCCGACTAGTGTAGAAGTCCAAAAATCGACTGTTCATCTACTTTTAACGAGTTTTATTTATCTCCCTAGGCTCATCAGACCAATTGGTCATTTTAGCTAAATTCTCATAAAAATAACTCAGTTAAAGAATAGTTGCAAAGGACAAAAAAACTGTACGGGAGAAAAAACAATTTAAACGACCTGTGGGGCCTGTAACACAACGCGACAAGAGTAGTTTTAGGACAAGTGATTTTCGACAACTTGTAAAAAGTTGTGTGACACAAAACGACAAGTCCGTGGACACTGCGTCAATTGTCGCGAAGAAAGAAGACAAATAGGAAATTATATGATTTCTCTCTTTCTGTAACAGAACACAACAAATGTCAAGAAACACTTGCATAGAACTGTGGTTCAATGATGACATGTTATTTGAATATTGTCAAAAGCTGACAAGTGTGTTTTTGGAATACAAATACTTACAGAAATAAAACAATATATAATTAAAAAAGTACTTTTTTGATTACGACTTTGATAGTGATGTCACCATCAGTGAGAACATTTAACCTCCTCGGCACAGGTTCAACGTTTTTAAGCCCAGAATTAGTTTTCATGTCAGTGATCATCTGTATATTGAAAACTCACTGAAAGCTCCAAAAAGGATATCATTTTCCTCTCTTATTTTAGCTGAAATAGTTTTTTTTCCGCCGTGATTTTTGGCCTTTTCACATGTTTAATACTTATCGAAGAATGCCGACAAGTAAAGGAAATTTTAAACTTTTTACAAGACACTAGTCGTGAAACTTCTGTGTAAACTATTTAGGTTCCAAATTTCGATCGCATTAATAAACACATAAAATTAATTGAGAGCATTTAAAAATAATACTAACCCATCAATTAAGTGTGGAAAATGATTTTAAGTTGTGAATTGTGACATTTGTTCGGTCAGCTCTTATGCTGAATTTGCTGAATATTGCAAAAGGTTTATTTGTTTCAACAACCCAACGATTGGGAGTCGTTTTCTAGTGCGTTTTCGCGAAAACCCGGTTTTCGGCTTGGTGTCAATTTTTAGCCGAGTTTCCTTAAACAAACTGACTCGGTTATTTTGAATGCACTAACTCTGTAGAGCTCTATAAAATCGGTAGTTTTCAAGTGAAATTTTGTTGATTTTAAATATTTAATTGTTCTGCGTAAATGTGTGGATTGTGGAAGAACAACAACTGGCAGTTCGCTGATAAACTCTTTTGTTTTTAATTTTTTTTTTTTTTTTAGAGTGGCAGTGGGTGAAGCTGAAGGTGCCGTGTATGAGTACAGTGAATACCAACCCTTTTGTTTGTGAATCTCTCAAATTTCAATGCAAAGCTAATATCAGTTATTTGGTCGATGGACATGCAACTATTTTCTGACTGCTGCAAGCGAAAATCGCGAACCTCCAGCATGCCATAAGTACTTCTCTAACAGCCATAATAAGTGGCGTATTATTGCTAATAACATCCAATAAGGATATTAAACACACTACCAGTGCACAGAGTACCTATATACAATTCTGCTGGTACATAAAGAAGTACCTCCTTTCTGTTCGAGGCACACGTTTGCTTGTTGGATGGGTTCTTCTTCTTGGCAACAATTTCCCCATCGAGCATGTTGCAACGGTCTCTTTGTCCGCAGCAAACCTGTTTACCTCTCGTGCACAGTAACAGTACATAACATCCATCATCCCGTGGGCTAGCGAGCCAATGAGGGTCTCGCTTCGTACACATCCGCACATAAGCCCATTGGTCGACTGCCAATGAAGAGCACGTGCTGGCGACCCAGTGTTTGCTATTCCCCCTTATTTCGTCATATACCTATATGCACAGTGCACATCCAAGTTGAAGTGCCCCTTGGTATGAGCACGTCCCAGGTAAGTAAAAGGAATCATTCAAACCAACCCAGCTGTATAAATACGTCCGCATTTACCTGTTTCCATCAGATTCAACTTTGCCTTCGAAGGGATAACAGGAGCGGAGTTAATCCCCTCAGTTTTGTGTGTTTGTGTAAAGTGAGATTTTCGAGAGCGTGCGAATTAAAATCCCAATCAAATGGCGTCGAGCGAAGTTTTCCGCTACTATTACTCCACCTCGGAGGATTTGCAATCACTTAAAGCACCCACCGAGACGTTCTTCAATCCCATGGGAGCGTACAACGGCGTCCAGTTCCAAAATCAAGGATTCTGTACTTTTGAAAACACCTCATCGGACGGATGGAATACACCGTCACCGGCTAGTTACCGTTCAGCCAGTCCGGAATATGTCGATCTAAACACAATATACCATGGATCCGTGTTACCAGCTGCGACCACTGTGCCACCGCAACTGTCAATGGATATTTTGTCGCACCAAATGCCAATGCCAATACAGGAGCCGACAATCATTCTGCCAACGGGATCTTCCAATGTCGGAACATGCAAAGTGGCCCCAAAGAAGAGAGCCTACAACCGCAAAACTGCAGCTGCAGCCTCCATCACCCCGACTACAAAACTACAGTCCAGCGAGGAAGTCGTCTATCCCGACATGATGACGGAGGACTTCAACCATTTCAACTTCTCCGAGTCCGGACTGTTTGACGATCCCGTTTCGGACGACGACATGATGATGTTCCAAGATGAATTCGGTGCCAGTGCAAGTGACAACAGTACCTACGAAGTGGACGGCGCTACAGGCGGCGATGGCCAGCCTGGGAAGAAACGCCGCGGCAAACAGGTATCACCAGTTGTGAAGAAGAAGCGGCGTCTTGCCGCTAACGCTAGAGAGCGCCGACGAATGCAAAACCTCAACCAGGCATTCGACAGACTTCGGCAATACCTCCCGTGCTTGGGCAATGATCGTCAGCTATCGAAGCACGAAACTCTGCAAATGGCGCAGACCTACATCTCGGCGCTGGGCGATCTTCTCCGTTGAAATATGCTCTTAGATTATTTATGTGCTCAAACACGATACCAGTCAAGTACCTTCTGTGTGTGGATATGTCGAATTTTCTGTTAATAATAGACTGTAAGCGATCATTTGTACATTTTAGTTAAGTTTGTTAATGTAAAAGTATTTTTAGTTAAATATTACCGGAAGACAATGGAAATGTTATATATTTATACAAAACAAAAGTTCGTTTTTTTCTTTTTGCCACGTTTGGTTGGTTGGTTTTCTTTTTCCAGGACGTGGTTTCAAATATGAGTAAACAAATACGCAGATTGTCTGTCATCTTTTTTGATACTTTCAGGAAGTGGGGAATAGCTGAAATTCCAGAGCTAGATATTGTTAATGATCATACCTTGAAGTTGGTGGGAAAAGGAGTTTCAACTATCAGTGGCGTACTTTGTGCTGAAATTGTGTGGCATTGGATCGCAAGCTCAACTAACAGTTCAGATTTCAGCCCATCAGTTCGACACAGAATAATATATAGGCTGGCGCTTGAGGCGCTAAAATTACAAGCCACTAAATCGGTGATGCAAATCGACTTTTCTCAATTGTACTAAAAATTGAAAAGAAATAGTACTGAAACGTACAAAATAGCCATAAATTTATGTCATTGCATTCAAAAAAGTCATATTTTATTGCATCTATAACGGCCATATTATTCACTCCGAGTGTAAGTAAGGCTTAAGTTACACACACACTAATCCCAATTTTTTTGAATCGATGATTTGAATATAACATTCACTCAAAAGCATGTATTAAGCCCGCTGGATACAGGTGCATTTAAACGCGGAGCTTAAACCGATTTTAGATCGATTTCACACCTACGTTATGTTAAATTTCACATAAAATTACATTTATTTTTTATTGTTTGTCTTGGCAATTGCTTTTCTGCTGTGTGCTGAGTTGGTTTTTTTTTTGTATTTATGTATTATGAATTTAGCCTCCAATATGCCTCATTTTTAGCCAATATTTCCGAAAATAAACTACCATAGTTTCCATTGACTGAAGCGCTCAATATCGAAGCTCAAAAAAACACGCCTATGGTCGAAGACGTGGACGGCGTTAATTCACCATCTGCTGTTCCATCAGCTTTTCGATAAATTCATCTTCTAACTACGAAGCCATCAACATTTTATCCACTTTCAATTTTTTTTAGCTTCTTGATACATTTTGCATTTACTATTTCACTTTTAATTATTTCCTGAAGCTAAGTAGGTACGCTGCTCGAACTAAACTAAATTTTATCTGCCTTCCAACTTTTCTCTCCAAACATTAATTAAAATCCCAGCTAAATTTTGAAATTAAGCACGCCGCGTGTAAGAGTCACAGAAAACTGCTGTTCTTTTAAATTAATTTGCCTACTTCAAAAATTCAACACTCTGATTTCAAACATTTCCGATTCTAGGTACTCCTCGTCGAGGTATTTAAAAAAAAAACCTTCCTTGCTTACCTATTCCCCGCAAAACAAAATTGAAACAAAACAACAAAACACAACGATCTATCAAAATTTAGCTTGAGAAAATGTAACGCCCCATTTAAATGGGCACGATTAATTTTGACAGATACATTAACTACATTCTGAAACAAAAGTTGTATTATTTAGCTCGAGCAGCGTACCACTCAGCTAAATGGGTTCGCTTAGATTTAGCTCAGATAAATTTTGGAAAGAATTTTGTATGGGAGCGAAAATTTAGCTCGAGCAGCGTACTAAGCTTGACCGAAGAAATGTCACTATTATTATTATGAGATTTAGTTTTAACTCGAGTTAAAGTACTTAAATTGGTCTCAGCAGTGCAATTTAAATTCAATCGGATTAAATGCTGACATGTTTCAAAAAAAATGATGAGGATGACTGAATATTATGGAATTATTATGGACTTGGGTTAAATTTTTGGAGTGAATGATATAGACGTAAGTGAAATAACCTCATAATGTTCGATTTATTTCAAAAACTAAAAACAGTACAAACAGTGCTCAAAATTGAGAAGATGTATTTGCGTACTCGGGAAAGTCAAATAACTAGTACAGAAATCAGTACAATAGTATCTAAGCCTTTTTGCAACAGTGCGACTAAATCTGAAGTATGTAGTCAAGAATTGCCGCACAATGCTCTAAGGTCGCAGAAAATATTCAAACTCAAGTGAAATCGACTCGAAATCGTAGAAAAGGTCTTAAACCGTTTTAGGTTGTCGAAAATGGAAAGAAGTATTTTTGTCACAAGACAGATCACATTTGAGCTGGTCAAAAAAAAAAAAAAAATCTACAATTAAAGAGTGATAAAGTTAAAGCAACTTGTAGGAAAATTAAATGGCGTCAAGTACTCGTAGCCTCGATCTTTCCGATGATGTTCAAATTATAAAACTATGCGGCGATTACAGTCTTCACTTATTTTTCTCTTTCACAGGCGATGGACCAAGGATTCTCTATGACAGTAGTTTGGACGAGAGTGGTGCAGCGTGCAGTCCATGCATGTATAATTTTTTTGGTTTATTGAAGAAAACGAACGGATAATAGAAAATAGACCGATATATTGTTGTAAGGTGAAATCCTCTAGAAATGCGTTTAGGAAAGAGACCTGGTATTCAAGTGAATGACCTGGTATTCAGTGTTTATGACAATTAAAAAAAAAATGCGTTTTTCGCTTTCACTAGTTTTGAGATATTAAAAAAAAACTTTCTTAAGACGGTGCCTTCGAATTATTAAAAACTTATTTCTTTTTACATCTTATAGTACATTTACACCGCACTTACATTTCAAAATCCAAGCGAAGAGCTGGACATTTGGCCTAAGACATAGATTTCTGAACTTTTTAAAAAAAATATATTGTATTCGGGAATGCACTCGCAAATATTTCCAAATGGCTTGTGGTCATTTTGGAAATATTTGCGAGTATTTATGTATTTTGGAATATAATTGTTTTTAAAGGAAATACTTCGAATAGATGCGTTTTAAAAAGTTCTCTTCGGTAGAAAACAGCAAAAATTTTGAATTCAATGATAGAGGAATTCAAAAAAGTGGATGCTAAAATTCTGTCCGTCTGTCCGTATGTCCCTAGTCTAAACGGCTGCTCGGATTTCGTTCAAACGGATTTGGAGTTCGGGGACTTACAGTTCGGGATGGTTTTTTTTATAATATGAAATACGAAAAAATATGTTGGTTTCATTGCTTTAGGTTTCGCTCCAGACTCCGGTATTTGACGTATAAAAAATGCATTTGGTATTACTTAATCGGCATCTTAAATTCTGAGTAAAATCTGCAAATGTAATTATTTTCTTAGCATTTGTTTCCCTACCAATTTGACGGAACTATCAGCAATCCTCAAAAAAGAACTGTATATTCTCTCAAAAACCAATAAAGTTTCTAGCGACATGGGGCGTTCAAGGAGGTATCTAGTTGAGTAAGTCTGACAGCTGTCTGACTAGATGTATCTCGGTTTTGATTGGCTGAAATAGGTCAGATGAATAGCTGTTTCAGTTGACGTTTATGGAGGGGTAGTCGACGAATCTAGTCAAGCAATTCGTGACTGGGTACTAAGTTGCTATGTAGTTGCGATATGTGGTTGACGTAGAAAAAGTGACGTTCCCGACCAATCTAGTATTTGCGTTCCCGTTCAGGGTACCTACATCTATTCCAGACCAATCTAGTCGACTTAAGTTAACTAGATTCTAGAATGTGCCAGTGACTTACTTACTTACTTAAATGGCGCTACAGTCCGGGGTGGACAAGGGCCTCAACCACTATGCCTCTCCAGTTAGCGCGATCTTTGGCTAACTGACTCCAGTTACGCACTCCAAGTTGGTTGAGGTCCTCTTCCACTTGTGGCGCCACCTAAGGCGAGGTCTTCCTCTACTGCGTTGTCTCTCCGGGTTGGAATTGAAGACTCTCCGGGCCGGAGCATACATGTCCAAGCCATTTTAGGCGGCTGATGCGCACTTCTCTGACCAGGTCAGCTCATTGATGATCCAATCAGTTCTTCTACTGAATCAAATCGGTGACGATAGGTCGATGTCGCTGTTCAGCTCCTAGAGTTCGCTGTTAGATCTCCTTCTCCAAATCCCGTCAACGCAAACGGGACCGAAAATCACTCGATGAATTTTGCGTTCAAAACGACCGAGGAGATCTTCATTCGCCTTTGATAACGTCCATGCTTCTGCGCCATAGAGTAGGACTGGGATGATGAGGGTCTTATATAGAGTCGCCTTAGTGTTGCTTGACAAGGCCTTACTTCTCAATTGCCTTCTTAGGCCAAAGAAACAGTGGTTGACAAGTGTTACTCTTCGCTTGATTTCTGATGTGATGTTGTTGTCAGAGTTTATTGCGGACCCGAGGTAGACAAAGTTTCGAACTACCTCAAAGTTATAGCTGTCTATCGTGACATTCTGTCCGATTCGTCGATGCTGTGTGTCCCTTCTTGTTGACAGCATGTATTTCGTTTGGCCCTCATTCACTACTAAACCCATTTTTGCAGCTTCTGTACTAATAGTTGCAAGCGCACCAGTGACAGCTCGCTGTGCCAATGACGTGCCAACGACTGTGTATGTTTGTGTAATTTCCAATTTCGTTCATATTATTATTGCAAGTAATTGCCCCTGTGCCAAGTTTTTTTTTTGTTTAATTTTCTTTGTCAAATCCCCGCCACTTGGAGATCGGCAAGTTCCAAAACTTCTATCAGTAATTGTTGCATGTATCCCTCTGTATCTTGTAGATAAAAAAAAAAAACATTTTCTACACGAAAATCCTGTCGAAATTTTCGATTTTCATCTCACATCGCAAGAGTTGTACCCATATTTTCTTTTTTTAGTTTCTAGAGCAAAATCAATCCGCCACTTGAGTGTTTTCCAAAATAAAGTGTACAAGGGTCTGCTATTGTGTATGTTGCCAATCCTGGATCAATCAACTTCAAATTAGTTCCTTTTGTGGATTTCTTCCTCAAAAAGAATATAAAAAATACTAAAAAACCACAAATTCTATATTTTCGTCATCCTTTGTGGTGGATGAACAGCGGAAAGCAAAGAACTCAGAGTGTATCGTGAAATTGAAGTTGTTTCCACTTCCTGTTTGAGTCGTCTTTCGTTTAATTTGTTATTTGATTGTTTGGAATTTGTTTTCCCGCAATTTGTCTACTTTTGGAATCTTACCTGGATTTTTTGTTTTTTAAGGTTTAAGGTGGATGGGATCAAAATCAGTGTTTTCTTTTCAATTGACTTCTGGAGATGCGTGGGTTGTGCAATGTATACCTAGATGCAAGGTTGTAGACGACGATATGCGGGGCATTGTTTTACAGATACGTGCTGCCCGGAGATTTAATCAAATTAACTAACTGAGTAAATCTAACTATGCATAGGAAGAACTCGTTTAGCAGCAGAACGGAGCGAATGAGCGGAACTTGCTGAAATTATTCAAAAGAATTGCAATCCCCTTTTCATATAGGCTGATGGTATTTACATCATTGGTAGAACTTATCGAGCTGTCACTGTCAAAAATGGGTTTAGTTGTGAATAAGGACAAATCAAATTATGCTGGGCATTAGAAGGAACACAAGGCGAATTGGCCAGTACTTTAACCAAATACGTTCTTTGAAATAGGATCAAGGCGTCAGTAGCCCAATACATTAGAAAGGGATCGTAGGATATTCCTCGGGCGATGTCATCTAAATCTAAACTACGCATATGGATATGATAATCATACCCGCGGGTGGGAATTTTTCGGGCTTTCGGAGAAGAAGTCTATGACCTGTGCAGCGGCATTGAAATTGACAAAAACTGTGGCGAATGAGTCGTCTGAGATGGGAAGTAGATATAAAGCCAACTAATAGCAACGCATCGGACCGAAAGTCTCCGGTTCCAGCTCGGAGGGACAACACGGTATGTAGAGGAATTTGTCTCTTTATGTGGCGCGCACACACAGAAGGAGAAAGACATTTTTATTTTGTCCAAGAACTGCATCTGATTGTAGGGTTTAGGGCAACCGAAGTATACGCATTGTCCAGAAGTAGCTTTTCGCAAGTAGTAGTGTCTACAAAGTGGGGCAAAAGTCATCCCTCTATCGGGAGATGCTATAAATTTGGAAATGCCAGCAAATCTCAATAATAATTTGACTTTTTTTAAGTAAACAGATACAAAATAGACGTCAACAGGACATGAATCGCTATAGGTACTCCTATAAAGAATGCGGAATATTGTTTAAATTTTGCGGAATAATTCTACCCTGGTGTTCGCACAGCTAAAATTTAGGAGCAGATATCCCGGTCCTCCGACACCAACTGGGCAAAAGTATGCGCGATACTAATAATCATATTTAGTGTCCAAATTAGATCTAAATAACTCACAATGGTGAAATGTTCCATGTAAAATTACGAATTCATGTCTATACAATATTAAGTGCAAAGGTTAAAAGTGACTATTCGAGGTCTGGACTCCACCGGAGCTATCGTTCCGCTAAGAATATCAAATATAATAAATAAAATAAATAGTTGGCGTAACAGGTCCGGAGGGATCCTAGGCCTAGCTTCTCACAAGCATTCGTTTTGTGTGAGTTTTTAATTTTTTGGAAAGATTGGAAGGGATCTAGAATTTTATGCCGACTCCAAACGGCTAATTGAGTAGCTCTTTCAAGACAAGGTTTTTCGAACCTCGACCCCTCGCTTAGTAGTCCAACACACTAACTACTAAGCCACTGAGGCTTCCTAAGAATATCAAAGCAGTGGCTGAATGAAGAATTCCCAGAGGACCCTGAAGTATCGACCAGGCGTATGTTACGCAATTATGGGCATCAATCGGCGGTGTTTATGCTGGCGTTCTCCTTCCTCAGTTGAATGAATTGGGACTGGAGAACATGTACTTCCAAAAGAATGGAGAGTAATGGCGCAGTCACAACCGAAATTCTGTGGGCTACTCTTCCGGGCAGCCAAATATTTCGTTTTGGCGGGTTGCACTGGTTGGCAGAGCGCCTGATTTTAGTCACGAGAGTTTGTCAACAAACCTCAGTCTCTTGAAGTGGACCTGTTATTTTTTTTTCTAAAATGACAGCAAATACATACAAATACATGCTACCTTTCATATCCCTGGGGATGGCGATGGGCCCGTCCTGGTACCTGGTCTTTTGTGACGATCTCACAACCCCACCCAACCTAACCTAACCTTCCTCTCAAATCCACAACCATACATATTCAGCCTCTTCATCCACTCATTCTAGAAAATAAGTCAAAGTTCCTCATGTGTGAAATTGTTGAAAGCTAGAATTTTCGAACCCAAAATCAATTTCGGCTTTGCTTTTTCATTTCCCTCACTCACTGGCTTCAGGGATGAAAAATGAACTTTGTGGACTCTAACTAAATCTTAGTTACGATTGTATTTTTTTGTATGTTTTCAATTCTCGTTTCTCGTATACAAGTATAGGAGAAACGTATCATTCTCGTACAAGAATTGAAATATATAATTTATATACCTATTTAACATTTTTGCGTCTTATTTTCCACATGAATTTAACAATCAAATTTTTGATAAAAATGTATTGGGAAGGTGATGGTTTCATTTGGAACAAATGGTTGTACTTACTCAATTTTTAACTCAACAGTAGAAGAACAATCCTCTTTGAAATAAAAATTGCAGTAAGTGTCAAAGCATTAAGACCTCACTTTCATTATTGTATTTCTTATTACAGTTTAAACCATTTTTTTTTTTCATATTTTATTAACGTAAACACTAAATTCCAAGAAACCCCTGGATTCGAAATAAATTCGGTGTTCCTTGATTTCATCATACATAAAGTTATTTACATTCATAAATGTACTCGAAATAGCTATAAAATAATTTCAAAGAAAACAAATTAAGAGTTCACTGAAAATCCTCAATTTGACTTTTAACTTCGGCGAAGATATATTTGTTTATCTGCTTAATAATGCACTTTAAAGATCACCAACCTATTCCAATAAATATAAAAACATTTCCGAAAAGATTAACAATTTGGAACGGAAATGAACTTGTAGAATGTAGGTATCTATAAAACCTATAAAACAATAGGTATTAATTTTAAAGATAAAGGAAACAGTATTACTCACTTAATTCTTAATTGAGTCCGACGCCAAGTCCAATTTAAAAATAGCGATTTGTGCAACGCATATGTTTATGTAAAACGACAGAAATGACAGTAATACTTACCAGCTACCAACCAAACCCAGTGTAAACTGTCAACCTACTGTGGTATTCGATTGGGCGCTCTCAGAGCACTTTTTATATTCTTTGGTACAAAAAAAAAAAAAAAACAGTCTTTTTCAGATTTACCAATAAAAGTGCGTTTGAGTTTGACAACTGGTAGAGTTAATCTACATTTTCGTGAAGTTTTTCTACTGTAAAGAAAGGCATTACGTCGGGTGAATCAATTTTGTAATTTTGTATAAGAAATCAATTGGGACGCAAATTTCGAATGTTTTAATATAAAATTTAACCAGGGAATGGAAAACGTTTTGAAAAGTTTTGAAGACTACATATATTCGAATCAACACAAAAAAAGGCAAGTGACGTTTTTACATTCGAGTAGCCACACGAAATCTGGAATCTGAGAGCGAATCTAAAGAAGCCCAATCGAATACCACATTAGAAACTTTATAACTTCGCAATTTGTTTTGTTTTTGGTTCACTTACTCTCACAGTGATGTCAATAATTTAAGGCTTAGCTGTTCCAGCCTTTGTATAATTTGTAAGATACCAACTGCAAAGCACTTCACTTGTTTGTAAGGGGAAGTTTACATTATGTACGTTGTACAGTGAATTTAGGTGCGTTCGTAAATATAGCAATAATATGGATAAACGAATAAAAAAAAATTGTAACAGTTAATTGTATTAAATATGCATTGAGTGTAATTATGTATTTTTTCAAAATAAAAAAATACTCTTTGAGGGTAACTTTTTCGAGACGATTGTATTTTGTATTTTTTCAAAGTTCATTGTAACTTAAAAGTTACGATCGTAACGCGTTTTTCAACCCTGGCTTGTCATCGCACAGAGAGAGAGAGATCTCTCTTGGGTTCTCTGGCCCAATCACATTGAAGATTGAACAATGCATTGAACAATGAACAATGTGCCCTGCGAGTAGATAAATGTTCAAATCTCCAGTGCGTCCTCAAAGATAATATTCCCGCGCATTTGGAAATAACCCCACAAATTGTTTCTTTCATGAAAAGAAATTGGGCAATTTTTTAGAAGACATTGAAAACTTGGTCAAAAGTCCAACTAACTTATTTTCTGCAATCCGGATAGTCCCTATATGACTGGCCAATTAAATCACTCTCATCTTTTTTATTTTGCTGAGTAGGTAATTGACATACTCATTCCCGAGTATGCACCTCTATCCCAAACAACAAACCATTTAACTTGCCCCACCCATTTCGAATTGCAGTCCCTTTATAGATATATTGTTTCGCCGCCGGCAACATTCCCTGTGAATGCTAGACAAAATTTCGTAAAATGCCAACAATTTCCCTTCAAATTAATTACCTTAAACAAACAACAGTCTGCGCTGTACGGCAATTCGGTGGCTCTGAAAGGGATACCACCGGATTCATCGTGTGCAGCTATCAGCCAAATCAGTGTAGGAAGTGTGGGAGGTACACAAACGGACATTCGTCATTTCGGAGTATGCCTTGCTCCGGTGTGGTACATTAAAGTCAGCCAAGGACCTCACACGAGAAAACCAGTGATGACTTAATTGCTTCGGGGGTGTAACCCAATGATTTGGTGTCGCTAATTACAGGGGCGAATTTCGCTCTTCGTGCCTAATTTCAGTCCATTCAGTCCTCAAGTGCGTCAATTCATGACTCAGGCAAAACTGTGTATGTGTATACAGAATACGATGCAAAAGGATGGCGCTGTGCGGTTAAAGGTCAGCAGCGGAAACTATATGTATATATACGCCAAAGGAGACGCACAAAACTTCTCACAGATTTGTTAATAAGAAAAAGTCCCACGGCCAGATCAGAAGAAAGCCAATTTTGTTGAGGAAATTAAATGCAGTTGTATCAGATAATGCGATCGCCATTCGCAGTCTGGGTGCCGATTCGTCGGAGAGAGGTCGGATTTGTCGATTTTAACAATTATAAATGTCCGATCGGAATAGTCACCATGCGCACGCCTTCCCAGACCGGCTAAAATTAAGTCCAATTTGCCAACGAATTACTCTCACTTGATCCGGTGGACCATTATGTGTCCGTATGTGGTTACTGGTTATGCAACAGGAACTGCGTTCGATTCCCAATTTCGGTAGAGTCGCGTCCGTTGGGGCAAGATAAATCGGCGCGATTTCGTAAGGTGATCAATTTGGCGCTTCGCACAGTGTTTTGTTCACAGCATGCTTCATTCTGCAAAAGCCATGTATAGAAAAAAACAGAAAAAAAAACCGCCTCACCAACTAATAACACGATGCGGATGAGGCTTCCAAATTAAGTTAAGTGTTTGACCCACCATCATCCGGTAATAAAGTCGGTAGGAGGAGGACTACGGAATGGTTGTTTGTTTTTCGATGCGAAAATATACACATTCGATTGATCGCCCCATCCATATGGATCATTTGGATCGTCATCAGCGACGAACAGCGACGTCCTGCCGTATACTGACTACCTCGCACTCTTGTGTGTTCACTGTTCATTGAGATTGAGACACTATGGGCGCTGAACGCTGATCCATTGCTGTCGATGAATAAACACGTTTCTCGGTTCAACGGCAGCGTAATCCTCAATCAAGCCCATCTCCTTTATTGGGGCAACTTCAGACGGCTGCTGAGGGAGACCGACACGACGCGACGACCGATTGATTAAGATGTCGGAGGAGGGTTTTGTTTGCATTTCGGGGAATCTTATGGGAAATTAAATGTTTCGTCTTGCGGTTTTGTCGATTACTGACGGAAGAACACACATAATTAGTTAGTGTTGGGAATTATATAGTGTGCCTGCGCGCACTATGCAGTTAGAGCCTCGCACAGGTATTTAAAGCAAGCCAGACGCTAATTAGAAATAGATTTGATTTATTGATATAAATTGGTTCTTGCACGTGCTTGCTCGAGGACATATACTAAAACTAATGGGAGTATGGAAACGGTAGAGATTCTAATTTATTTTTAGTCGTACCTATATAGGTAGGGGTTTGACGTTAGACCCAGAAGTTTCAGTTTTAAACTCACAATCCTTTACAAAAAAAAAGCTCCAACTACACTAAACTTTGTCTGATTGTGTTGCCAAAGAGCGTAAGAGCATTTTTAGTTAGTCATATTTCGAAGAAAATTCCTGTTTTGGATTGCGACAGTATGGGGATCATTTTTGGGCTGGTGTAAATTTGTAATCGTCAGCTGATGCTTCAGTCAACAAAAGGTGGACCATGGCTTTATCAGACCGTGGTATCACTTATTGAAAATCAACCAACTTTCGCTTAAGAAACACCAAGAGTAATACTGTCAATAGAGCTCCTACAGAGTTAGTGGATTAAAAGAAAAACAAAGTCAACTTGTATAAAGGCAACTTCGTTAAATATAACCGATTTATCAATTTCCTCTTAATTTTTTCAGTCGTAATTCGTAAATAAAAAAACTAAAGGAATATTCACACGAGCGCGAATTGTCGAATAGGGGAATTGCGAACAAATCAATTCTATGGTGTTTGTGAATCGAAAATAACTATTTGTTGTCTAAAAAAAACCTGAGTCTTAATAGATTTAAATAGCGAAACTTACAGAAACAGCGTATTGAAAATGCTTGCCGCGAACTGTCACACTTTATTTACCATCCACATATAATACAGTCGCGATCCACAAGCCCACGAATTCGTTCGAACTTAACCTTTAAAAATTAAACTCAAGCTAGTATCTGCGACTAAAATAAAGTGCACGACTGGATCAAACAAAACTCTCTCGTTCACCAAAAGTTGCGTTGGTTATTTTTTATTTTATTAGATAGGTAGGTAAAGATCTGAGAAGCAATGCTAGATAAAGAAGGGGTTTTCATAAAAAAATAGAAAAATTAATACTGTTCAATAAAATGCTGGGTTATTCATCTGATATGACAGTTAAATAAAAACAAATAACAATGTGAGTTTATATAAAGGTTTTTAAATTGGTTGACATCCGTGTTGCCACTAAAAAAAAAAAACAAATCCGGTCAAATCTGACCGAATGACCGATTTCTATTTTTTTTTTAATTCGGTCAAAAGTTAAAATAAAAATTTTTGACCAGAAGTCCGGTCAAAAATAGATTATAGTAATATATTTTTACGAAAAATAGAAAACAAAAATTAACTGATATTATATTATAATATGTAGTTTCTTTATTTTTCTAAAATTTAAACCTAATAAAATAAAAATCAAACAATTCATTGAAATTTTTTGCATCACTAAGTTTTGCAGAAAAATTAACTTTCTATCTAATTCAGTCTTAAGAAATATTGCTAAATGTATATACATGTTATTTAAAAAAAAAATTGCTCAAGATGATGATTTTTTAGTTTATAAAAACGCATTATAAATTATTAAAAAAATCATCATCTTCAGCTATATTGGAATCGCTTGAATTATAAGTTTTATCTACCCCGTTGTTCCCTATTTTTCTAATGATTTTAAGGAAAAACGCTATTGTAGAAAAGCCTTGTTTTCTTTTTCTCGCTTCAATACCTACATCAAATTTTACAATACAAATGCAATGTAGTGATAAAAACCAAGCTTCAGAGAAATATTTGAAAAAGCGTAGCGGTTCATGTTCAGATTCACTTTCTATAAATCTTGCAGGGTACACTCACTTCCCTTCAGTCTTGTCTTGAATTTACAGACTTTGAGTGCATTTGTAAAATACAAGAAGATTTACAAACTCTAAGGTACTGGTTGACATTGAATAAGCTTGTTATCAGTGAGAAAAGGAAAATGATGTCATTTAACTTGTCATGTAGTAATCTAGTGGATTTTAACTTGTACTATCATGCTCACGACTGCAATCAGTTTGGTTTACCCTTTCACTCCTGTGGTATGCGAAACGAAATCAGTTGATTCCTTTAAATACCTCGGGGTGGTGATTGATAGCAAATTAAACTGGAAGCCTCATATTCAATATATTAAGTCACATTATTTAATGCTGGTTATTCGGAAAATGTATCAATTAAAACCATATTGCTCGCAACGTGTTCTTAAAATGACCTATTATGGCCTGGCAAACTCGAAATTACAATATGGCCTCGTCAGCTGGGGTAGAGCTTTGATAAGAATAATCTGTGGTGAAAATCGCCTCGCTAACTCATTGCCTCTTTTTCGAAATTTACAGATCTTGCCACTAAGACACCTTTATGTCTTTAAAGTTTTAAGGGAGTTTTTTAAACAAAGTGGGAACTCTGCTACAAGATATTGCAGATTTTACAATTTACGTTTAAATAATACGTCTCTAGTTGATGTACCCATTGCGCGCAGAACTCATTTATCGCGCTTTTATCTTTCGTCCGCCCCTATTTATTTTAATAAATTACCCATGACTATTAGAACAATCCACACCTCTGTCACTTTAAAAAAAAAAGCTAAAGCCTGGATTTTTACTGTCGACTATGTGGACATTTAAAATTTCTTAACTATTTGATTTAGACAAGTGATTTCTATTTGTTTTTGTCTGTTTTAGTATACATATAAGTGTTTTGCTGTCATTAATGACACATCTTGTCATTAATGATTCTGTAATTTTGCATTGTTAAATTTTTATCATTGTACTCTTTGTTCTAGTTAAATTTTATATGATCTGTTGTACCCCACATCAGAATTTTTTGTTTGTTTTTTGTTTTTTGTTTTTTGTTGTGTTTGTAACTTTATAGTTACGAATGGTCTCCTTTCTTTCCACTACTAAATTAAGATTATTTTAAACAATTTTAAGTTAAATAAGTTAAGTTAAATTATATTATTGTATACCCAATTAGAGTGGAGTAAATAAATAATAAAATAAATAATAAAATAATGCACAACGCCAGTCACAGTTTGGTGGGAGCATTCAAATGAGACTGCCGCATGGTCGTAGAGTAGAGTGTGGTGCCCTGGTATTCAGGGTGAAGAGTTTTCGGTCAAATATAACTGGAATTCGGTCAGAATGGCAGTAGTGTCAACTTGACATTATTTGAGAGGTGCATATTAAAACTGGTTTAAAAAAGAAGAATTGGGTAATATTTGCTATCAAGAAGTTTTGCGTTGCTGTTATAACATTGTTAATGGCTGTTGCAATTTTAATTTTAAAGTGCATTATTGAGTTGTAAGAATGTACATGTAGCTATATGAACACAGATCGGCTTTTGGTTGTTTTTTTTTTTTTGAGAAATACATACCAAAAAGATTTATTAGAATTTTTTGAGAAAAACTAAGTACAAGATCTTATTTAGAATACTGATATTATCTTTGATATGTATTTTTATCGAAATCTTTAGAGCGGTTTTTGTAAAAAAACGCAGACAAAAGAAAACCAAATATTGCTATGTTTAGTCTGAAAAATACTATTGCTTAACTATTTAGCTGAAAACTGAGTATACGATATTGTTCGGGACGTAAAATTACTTGGTTTTCTCAAGATCAACAGTTGAGTTTTCGAGATAAGAGCAGTTTTTAAAGTTAGCGTTTTAGATGATTCGAATTGAAAATTAAGAACGCAATCATTTTGAAATCATATATTTTACTCTAAGTTTGCATTTAGGTCAAAATGGTTATTGCTATTTTCAGGTAGGTAAACTAAAGAAAGTTAAATAGAAAAACATTTTTTTTTTTTTCAAAAATCCATTTTACGATATTACAGAAAAAAACTGAGTTTAGAAATGACCACATTACCTTAGAAATAAATTTTTGTTACAAAAGTGTGGACCGTTTTCGAGATATGTCCAGATTTCAAAAGTACCTACCTAGCATAAAAAACTGTGTATGTAGTTATGGTAACCCCATCTAGTAAAGCTAAATATCAATTTTCGTTGAAATCGTTAGAGCCTTTTTCGGACAAATCAACCAGTTTTTCAGAAAAGATAACACATTTTTCGCAAAAACAATAATAATTTAATTTTAATAATTTTTCTTGACACAGCATGAAATTATGTTTAAAAAAATACTTGAATGACTTGAAAAAAAAAAAGCTAAAAATAAAACAATTCTGCTAAATTTAGCAGGAAGTAGGCAGTGCACACGCTTTATTTACCTTAGTATACAGAAAAGTATTTGGCGGTTTTCCAGACTACTTACTAGCTAATTAGTCAAAGTACTGATGCGGATGTCCACGACGACAGGGTCTTTTACATTACCTTTTCAAATTACGACTTAAACTTGAAATTACGTGCTTATTTTTGTAAGTTCACTGTATTATCGATAGTTCTGTGGCAAGAAACATAACCCCATTTTTTTATACCAACTTTAACAATCCGCACCTTCCAAAACTGACTTACGACGCGGATCAATTTTTTACAATCCCCAATGATAGGTCGTAACTTGAATAGATTGAAACAAACCGACTTGCTCTGCGACTAGACGACTGTAACCTGTCTTGGCAGCTTCTAAGTCGCTATGACTGAGTCTTGATCAGGAAACTCCTGTCAAAAAGGTGGACAAATTTATTTCTTAACACAATTTGCCGTATTTTCTTTTCACATTTTGCACAAAGTCCATCAAACTGCTACACTGTACAGACACACTCAAACATCTCCAATACTCCATGGCAATCCCATCCAACTTCAATTGGTTTTGCATGTAAATCGCTCGTTATGGTGTGATTTGCTTCGGCAAATGCCATGCTTGGTGGTCCCAGCAGGATCGATGGTGGCGGCATATCCAAATTAAAAGGCCGACAGCGCACATTTGACAAATTGCAACTGGATCTCCGAACACCAAGAAACACCCAAGAGCGGTAATCAAGGAAAAAGGCATAGCCCTCGCAGAGCACGACATATCTATTGGTGTTGGTTTGTATAAGAAGGCAGGCGACGGACGTTGCGGCATATCGCAGAGACTATAACAAGATACCTGCTCCAGATTATCTAATCAAGTTCTGGAAAAATTAATGACGTGCAAATTAGGCACATTATATTTGATCGCCAGCACAAAAGCATAAGCAGCAACATGGTCGGCAGCAGCCCATTAACATGATGCGGATGTGCATAACGAAAGGGCACCGCAACTGCACTCTGCAAGGACCCCTTGTGAATCTCGTTTTCTGTTTTTTTTTTTTTTTTGGTTTTTGCTTTACAAATGCTAAGTGGAGCATCATCGCCGGTAGATGTGATCTTAAACTAAAGAGAAGAAGTGGGGAAGCATCGAGGACAGATTTTGTTTTGTTGCCGAGGGTTTTCTGATCTAGTTATGGTGGAATATTAAATTGGCACCTGTACACAGGTGCAAATCTTGCAAACAACGTCACTGATCTCGAACGCACATAGTATAACCACAAAGAACGCCGGTGACAAAGGACCAGGCGAACGTGGTTCGAGTGCGTGTGTACGAACACAAGGAATCGCATTTGACCCCCGGGGATAAATGTGCCGACTGTCAAGCTGTATCCTCAGTGTTATACACCGAAATAAGGTTGTTAGTGGTGGCTTACGAATTTGGACACAAATCATTTGTTAAGTACCCACTTTGCGGTTACTTCCACTTGATTGCATCAAAGCAAAAAGATGACACAGTCAGTGGGTCCAATTATGGTAAGCAGTAAGTTCAAAAAGGGAGATCGAAAGGAAGGCAGCACTTATCAGCTCAGGTCTTCAGATAAACGTCGAGGTATGCTTGCATTGTAAGAAGATGAAGTTGTGATGTGCTCGATAGAATCTCATTTATTGATTAATTGTTGGTACTAAAATAACTATAAAATCTTATATCCAACACGAAACTAAATTAAAGAACCCTTCTCACACATTTTGATATATCATCTGTCAACTGTCACTTAGGTTTCTGACAAAGTGTAACCCAGTCATATTTAAAGAAATAAAATAATCACCCATTCCTAACACCGAAGATTAAAGGGGGGCCCAACATTAAACAGCCGTGTGACTGAAAGGGAAAGCAGTACCGGCCATGCAAAAATTCGTGATACATATTTTGGTCGGCCATATTGTTTATGTGGTAGGAATTCTTTCGTGTCAGTCAACCTTCCGCTTTTTCACTAAAGTCCTTGACGGCGCACGATGTATAAGGCGCCTCATACAATTGACATTATGAGAAACATGGGAATTCATGATTGAGTCCACAAAATTCCAGCGATTATCGTTGCGACTTATTAGTTGTCAAAGCGAAAAGGGACATTTATACGCTTAAACACAAATGGCAAATCGTTCTGAATGAGCGGAATCCGCGGAATCCGCGGAATTATAATGTTTGCCTTTGAATTTTATACTCAAAATCGTCTTCACAATCAAATCAAACGCGATCCTTTACAAAATTACAACCCGTTTTCCTATCCCGCTTATATTCTAGAAAGTGGTACCTATCGGGTGCAAGACTATCCTATTTTTAAAACTGGAACCAAATCTAATGAACCATACAGAGGCACAATATTTCATTGAAATCGGTTGAGTGGTTTAGGGCATCGACAACAGCGCCATCAAATAGTCCTGAACTGTATACTCAATTTTAATTTGTAAAAAAAAAAAAAAGGTTTACTGAAATTCATGTGTTTTTCACACACGCACAACATACATATACGCTTTCCGATTTCAACCAAACTTCTCAAAACCCATATATAGACCAATACCAAAGACGTGTCAAAGTTTTGTTAAATCGTTAAATGCGTTAAGGTGTGAATCGGCTACAAACGAACACAATTTTAAGTCTCAATTTTTTTTATATATAAATGATTGCTTCCGGAAGTGATAAACGGACAATTATTTATTTTTTACGTATAACCGATTGATGCTTTTTTTGTACAATTTACTGTAACTTCAGTGACTTCTTTCGTATCAATCGAGATATAAAACAGGAATGCGTTCTCAGTGCTCTGCTATTTATCCTGTTTTTGAACGACCTCAATTGTGATCTACCGGTTGGTGTAACTATTGAAGGCATATAAATATATCAGTAAAAGTCTATGTTGACGAAATTGTGCTATACTCTCCGATAATCCCACTTCCCTGCAAGCAATGATAAACAGCTTCGCAAATTATTGTACAAAATGGAATCTGCTTGGTGAACTTTGGAAAATCATAAATAGTGACAGCTGAAGAAAAATGGACTTTTAACAACGATGAAATATAAATATCTAACAAATACAAGTAGCTATAGGAGTAACTCTGAAGTACAATCTGTCGTGGATAGATCATCTTACGCATCAGAGACTTGCAATGTCTAAAAATTCATCAAAAACTTCATCAAAAATAAAAACATACAGCACTCAGCTAAGTTCAAAATATGTGAAGCAGCTTCAAAATCAGTTATGAACTGCTGTGCGCAAGTTTGGGGTTATTCTGAACATAATGAAGTCGAAAAACTGCAAAGGATTTTTTAATAAAGAGATGTTTTCTAGAAACAGGACTTCCATAAGCCTTCCTTTCAACACTTGAACTCCATTTCAAATACATCGGAAGAGTAAGCACCCGTCCCGAAAACAGACTGCCGAGAAAACTTTATTCAGATGTCATCGCGAGAAAACAGATTTTTTGAGCAAATGTGTGGTCAGAACTCTCTAATGAGGTCAAAATTGATTTTACTGGTCAAGAAAGTCTAAGTGGAAAGCATTGGACGGAACAAACAAACAGAACGCTTCAATCATGCTTCCACAACGAGTATTGTAACCTGAACTATGCTGAGGTGCCAAACTACTTCGAACCAGTGTTGTTAGCACTCTCCCTTCATTTATCCCACGAAGCGTGGTCATTTTTCCCTTTTTCCCCTTTTCACTGTACTCAAAATCCCTTTTAAAAACCCACTATACTTTTCCGCCTCAAAATCCAGTTTTAGATGTAAAATTTGTTATACAATCACCTTTAATTATTTTTTAGTATCAAAATCACAGCTTGTGACATTATTACGATTATTTTTTGGTATTAGAAAATTTAGACAAAAGAAAATTTATATGGGCAGTTTTTTATGCACATTCAGTGTGTTGATAATCATGGTGAAATGAAGGTGTTTTCATGAAATTTCAGCAAACATTTTGAATGTTTTTTGTTAGGCTCCTCAAAATCCCACGATTTGGTGCTTTTTCCCTTTATCCCACGAAATGCTTTTCGGACATCGAAAATCCCACGAAAAGGGATAAATCCCACGATATAACAACACTGCTTCGAACACATTAACTCACGCGAGATGATTAGTATGGTGCAAAAGTCTAGCTTCAGATTGCTCAATCTCAATGCAAGGGCATTTAGAAGAGATTCGGTTGGCATTTTTACGATCTGTAACCTTGATGACTCTGAAAATAAATATCATTTTGTGGGAGCGTCCCCTTGTTTTCGGACATACAGAAGACAGTTCCTTGGAAGTGAAAGCCTAAAACGTGACCATTTCCTCGAAATCCTCAACGGAAAAAATTATACTCAACTTTACAATTTATTAAAAAAAAAAAAAAAAACGCTCTAAGATACTAAAACCTAATTATCAATGAATATTCTTAAAAGTATAAATGCAGCGCTTAGTTTTTTAACAAATTTACTACAGTTAAAACTTTAATCAGACAGGCAACTTAAAAAGTGATTGGGTCGTATTAAAATGAATAACACATAGCAATAATTGTTTTTACTCAAGAGAAACGTCAAAATCGAGGCATTTGCTACGTTTCGTATGAATAAAAATCAATTTGAGTTAGTTCCAACTTTTGACATGTTCGAAAAGCAGCGGTACTGACCTTTTACTTAGATCGGTATGAATAAAACTTATCAGACAAAGCAAATGCTTTGCAAATTCTGAGTCTCAGTTGACTCAGACCTTTTGCTAAATATTTTGTACGCACATTTTTTACACAAAAGAAGTAAGCAATGTGAATTTTCGATGGTTTGTCTATAAACAGTTAAATTAAGTTTTGTTCCTGCAGGAAAACCAAGAAAAACCTGTAAAAAAAATTAATTATCTCTTGTCACACGAAAAGTATTAAGTGTGGACTATTTATGGCGTCTGATTTGTGATCTCATTCTTATTCCTTTATTAGCATTGACTGCGGACAAGCGGATCTCTCTTTCCCTCGCCTCGTGCAAAAATGAGCTTGCGTAATGGTGTAAATGCAGTATATTTTTTGGAAATTTTCATTTCTGTCCAAAAAATAGTCAGTCACAAGGATATATGGAAGAAAGATTTGTAAGGGCTAGCTGACGAGCACCAAGGCACACATAAATAAGACGACAGATTTTGGTACGTTGGATAAAGTTTTGTAAGCCTTTGTTGAAGTCCTTTCGGTAGGACCCATGCCAAAAGTTTAATGATGTCAGAACCTAAATGGCTGTCGTGTGTCGATAAAGCTTCAATCGTTAAAGGAATGGTTTTAGCAGATGCTTTATTAATGACGGCTGAACATAAAGTAGGCTAAAAAAACCGCTCCAAAAATGCCTGGAAAACTTTACAAAAACAGCGTGTAAATCATTCAAAAATAAGGTTATCGGCAATATCCAAATTCGTGATTAAGCTTTGGCGGAGGCGTATCCACATGTTGTCGGAACTATGTTTGTAGAAAAATCATGTTTTTTTTTTCAGTATTTTTGTCTTTGTCTATCTAAACTCTACAAAGTTCATAAAACCGTGAGATGCATATTATAAAATTGGAAGGTGCTTTACGTCTATTACAGGTTGACGAAACCGAATGAATATTTTCTGATGGGTTTTCGTGACCTCCGAGAAGCATAAAAGCTAAGTTATTCATTGCCACGCCTACCTTTTGGGAGAATATTTCGACAAAATGTAGGTTTTTCTTTAGTTCCCAGCTTTAACTTGCAATTACTCAAATAATTCCTAATCAATACAGGAAAAATTATACCAAGAGACCAGTGGCGATTCCTTGTCTTAAGCAATGGGTTAGCTACGTGTTCCGGGGAAGTTTAAAAAAAAAAAAAAACATAAATATTTTTTTTTTTTTTTTTTTAATTTTTACTAACAACTATAAAAAAAAAATCTATTTAAATTCCATTGTAAAATTCCTCACTTTCTTTCAGCTCTTTCAAAAACTCCTTTTGTACCTGTTGGCTGTACAGCGTCTGTGTTCTCATAAAAAAAAAACAGTCAATTCGTTCTTTAATTCAGTGAATTCAAATATGTTCGGGTAGCTTTCAATTACATTTTTAATTAATTCTTCAGGAAAATTGTTTTTTTGGCGATAGTTACTAAATTGTTTCCCGTTCAGTAAATAGAAATATTTCAGTTTTTCCAGCTAATGGTTAGCGTAAAAGGAATACTGGTTTTCATTAAAGTTTCTATTATACTCTCTATTACGGTCCTTATGCGTTGATTTTAAACCTTATAGCTTTGGGCACGATCGACGATCGCGTTCCAAATGGTTTCTCTAATACCAAAAGAGATCACCCTATTGGAAGATGCTCTTATTTTTGCAAATGGCCGCCATTGTCAAATCTGTTTTGACATTTGTGGACTAGACAGATGTAGAATACAAGTGAACAAGCCATGCGATGCACTCCCCAAGAACGCGGAATAATTTCGAATTTTCGATTTTTCGACCAAAATCATAATGAGCGATGAGGCTCAGTTCCACCTCAGCGGGTACGAGAACGTTGCGCGCTATAGGGCCATGTTAACTGAGTTTTTTCTGCCGCAATTGGACGAATTAGGACTGGAGGACATGTGGTTCCAACAGGACGGAGCTACGGCACACACTGCGCAACCCACAACCGATATTCTAAAGGCGGCGTTCCCGGGTCGCCTCATCTCTCGTTTTGGCGATTTGCACTGGCCCGCAATATCGCCCGATTTAACCGTTCCATACTTCTTTTTTTTGAAGTCATGTGTTTACGTGAACAAGCCCGAGACCCTAGAAGCCCTCAAGGACAACATTCGACACGAGTGCGAGAATCTGTCGCCCGAAGTTCTCGCCGAAGTGATGAAAAATGCCATAAAACGAGCCCGTATGGCTATTAATTGTGACGACCGATATAATCTTCTCGACTTGACCAATAAAACTCGAAAGGTTCAAATAAACATAATCAAAAAACAGAATCGAAGTTTTTCATTAAAAAAAAAAAAAAAAAAAAATGAGAGCCAAACAATATCGGATGACTTCTTTTGGCCCACCTTGTGGATTTTGTTTTAGCAGTTATTGTTGCAGATTGCATTTTATGTCTAACCTATTATTTATCTCAATAATTAGGTACATGTTCCCATTCAAATAATATGAAACAAACAAATAAAAACATAGCATTTGCTTTGAAATATGGGAAAGTAATTTTCCCTTATTTATCGACAAAATTTTGTACCTATGGAAAGAAAGTTTTGTTTAACAAAACTAATGTCTATCTTACAATAACTGTCACATTAGGAGTTGGGGACTTTTTACACAAAACAAAGTTATGAATATTTCACTATGATCTATGTAAAATTACTCTTCTCCCTTTGCATTACTTCCATCTCACTTCTCTCAAAAAAAAAAAAAAAAAAAAAACAAAACAAGAAAGCACCACAAATATATTATTTACTCACATTTATAATCCACGCATATAGGAATAAAATAATAAATTACAAAATTTCGCACTTAACTTTTAAGATTCTTAGGTTACTGCAATTTCCATAGAAAGAGAATCATACGAAAGTACAAAAAAAAAAAGAAGAAAAGAGAACGCAAACAATGTGCTTGCTTACACAAAACACAATATACACATTACAATACAATACAATCCACTTTCGGTTTATCGCAAATGTTTGCGCTATCCCTTCTGCTTATTTAACTGGGCTTTGCTTCTACTGGTAGTCAAACACCCTCATATAGATTGTATGAAATTTGGTAGCGCAATTTCTTGCGCTAAAATCCTACAAGTGGGAGACATTTTTTAAGGGAGTTTTGGATTGTGCGATGTGCGTGTGCACTGTGTGTATGGGTATCGCAAATTTTAACGCTAAAGAAAATTTTAAGAGAACATTTTTGTATGGGAGAATGTGTTGTGTGTTTGGGTAGGAAAATATGATTTGGAAATAATGTAGATTGTTTTATTTTTTAGTATTGGTTCCATTGTTTGTTGCAATTATTAATCTTCATAATAATTTTAACTTCGTCATTTGTTGTATTTTGCGTATAAAATGTATTTCAAAGAATTTATTTTCTTGGCATATTTTCTTGGTTTAGCGCCGCTAAACTAGCTAACTGAGAGGAATCGCCACTGCAAGAGACTTCTTCTCTGAACGCACTTTCTTCTTTGTCTAGAAATTGAGCTGCAGCCCAAAATGAATCATCATATAGACCTATAGTAGTGACTATTATTCCACAACGTAATTTGTTCTTTGCGATGCTTCATGGAACGAAAAATCCCTCAAAAAACTCGCATGAAAAAGGCTCTAAAAAAACATTGAAAATCGTCTCGAAAATCGTATTCAAAAACTTTAAAAAACAACCAAGATCACATAACGAAAAACTCCCCATAAAGTTCTAGAAAAAATGCCTCAAAACATGCAACGAAAAACTCTGCCCATCTTTTTTGCGTTTTTTTTTTTCCTTCCATTACCAAACGATAAATCAAACTTGACTCTAGAACAGACTCAAAATATAAATAGGTTTCCAACAGTCTCTGCTGCTTTACATAGGCCAACAAAGCAATCCAACAATACGCCCTATTAAAAACTAAAACTCACGTTTTCCTGTTCTTACTTTTTGAGATAAAGAACGCAAGATCATTAAACAACCCGCGATGATCATCAAAGGATTCTCTGAGAATGGGACTAACTAATCGCTTTTTCAATGCAAATTATTTTATTTTCACAAAACACTGATTGAATTTGTATTGTTCCCCTTTGATTAAGTACGTTTAGCGATTTCAAGGATAGCACATACACAATAACCCCTTAGAAGATTCCCTTTCGAAGGGTAAAAAGGAACGACTAAAAATTGAGCAATAAAATTAGTCGTGGTTAAATGAGTTTCACACCACGCGGGATCGCATTCTTGAGACACGATTATCAAATGAAGTAATGAATCTTCCCTTAAAATAATATCGTCCTTTTGTGGCGTACCTGACAGAGTGTGTTATTGTAAGATATCCTAGAACAATGCCCACAAAAGGAACACACAATGTGAAAAGAAACACTCGACTGCGCAACGAAGCAGAGATGAACTGACCACCGATGACCACCAACATAAATGTTGACAGGCGTAACACGCCCCTGCCATAATAAACAAGGGTCACTATATCAATCCAAGTGGTGGTGGCTTCGAATGTGTGGGCAAAAATCCATCTCCATGCGCGCGCACTCACAAAAGGACTCTCAGGAGTTTCCCTGATCGGGAATTCACTCACATTGTGGATACCAATAGACCAGATACCACCGGCGCAGGACAAAAGGAAGCGCCTTTCATTCGTGGCCCATAACTTTGATTCAATGGCCATGGTTCAACGTTTGAGTTGGAAAAATTGAATTTCCCTCAACCATAAACATTAAAGTCGAAAATTTATTAACGAAAAACTCCCCATGGGGATTGATCGGTGTCCTTTTATGATTTCTCGCCGATTCGCCTTTGATGAAAACCTTTCATGCAATAAAGTTCGATGGGAGAAGGCGTTAATGGACGAGTACTCTCCGATGCGCACACATGCGGTTAATTATGCGAGAAATCACCTCTCTTGCGCATTTTTCTGAGTTGTGCTTCTGATATTCGAAACCACACTGAGGTGATTGGCGATTTTAATTACCTGTATAATTGAGCCATTACCGCCGCACACACTGTCAAGTATCTCTGCGGTTTGTTTTTTTTTCCTTGCGCTTACCGTGTCACCTCAAAGACTTAATTTGTGATTTTTTCACACGAATTTTGCAGGCGAAAACTGTGTGCCATTTTAAACGAGTGATTTTGTCCCCACAAAGGGACAAAGGAGATGACAACGACGATGGCGCATCAATGCCATGTCCGTTGTCCGATGGACATCGATGGACGCCCGAGACAGTGTTTGGTGGCGGTTGACTTCTTGCTAGCTGATGGATGGCTGGTGGTGCCCAATTACGAGCAAATGAGGTGGAAAAGTGTATCGAATGACTTAGCCGAAAGATTGGCAGACAAAATTTGTACAAGTAGATGACTTGCGTGTGGCAATTGCTTTTGAAAAGATTTGATTTTTGACTTGAGACAGCCGAAAAAAAAAAAAAAAAAATTATTTGGCCACAGAGTTTACTTTATGTTGACAGTCTTCGTTTCGCTTTGAGAAGAGATTCTGGATTCGGGTGTCAAATTTAAATTTAACGCACAGTTTAATTTGAAGAAGGGGCGCACGAAAAAAGGGATAGTAGCAACACTCATATGCGTACGATAAAAAAAAAAATTAAAGAAAGAATGAAAATGTATAGGAATGGTGCTGCATGAAATTGAGAACCAGCATCTAGAGATAGTTGCGTTTTTTGAATGTTAATTTAATTCAATTCGAACGTTATGTGTTACAAAAAGTGGGTGGGATTTTTTCCATTGAATTTGCTGTTGAAGTTGAACAATAATTATGAAGCTTCAAAGAAATGTTGCTTTGTTGGCATCCCAGCGTAGTTCTAACAACATTTCGTTTTGCGTAAGCTTCTATTTGTGGAACGAACAGAGGGAATCACAACTTTATAGCGAATCCGAATACTGAATGGAGACGTTTTCTTGGGAAAGATATGGTATCAGATTTTTAATCAATTTTTTCTTACTTGATAATTTTCATCAACTGTTTAAAGTTTCCATTGTAATTAAGTTTAAGTGACTTGATTTGTCTGACGGGTTCAGAATTCAGATACACGCAACCAATTCTTGAACTGGCTGTAATCTTAAAGTTTCTCGGAGGTTGAGGTTACGAAAAACATGTTGGCACTGACAGGGCTGCTCCGATGGGTCAGCATACTGACGAAATTTTTGCCAATGGAATGCACCAAGAATTTGTTACGGTTTTTTCAAAACTTTGCACATCAAATATTATATCAAGGCAATCCAAATGACAACTGGCAACAACGTTAGGTCTAGGTAGGTAGGTAGGTGGGTAGGTAGGTGTAGCGGTAATTTAAAAAACAAAGTAGCACTATCTGTTTTTGTTACCACAACTCATTTGACCTGGTTATTGTTGAAGATTGTCGAATTGGAGAGTTTAGATCCAGCCTGTGGAATTCAAAAAGGTTATCAGTTCCCTAATACTAAGTTTCGACACCTCCACTAAAGGGAGTCGAAAAAGGGTTTACCAAAAGATCGCTGCCTGGCCCTAGCTAGTGCTGGACATGCACAAAGGAAATGAGTGAGTGTTTCCTTTTCGGCTATGGTGTTATTACAGCTGCTGCGATGTTTATTATGTGGGATGCCTAATCTAATTGCGTGTTCTCCTATTGGCAAATGGCCTGTAGTTATCGCTATTATTCTGGAAATATATTTTCGTGTTTTACTTAGAAGGTGGGATAAAACAATCCGTGCTGTAGTTTGGCCACATCTTTCTGGATACGATACAGTTCATCAGCCTCCTCCATCTGAAGTTGGCCTTCGATAGGAATTCTAGGGAGATGGGAGATCTTTGCTTTGGCTGCTTCGGGCGGCATCTGAACCGATTCTGCAAGTGAACAGTGAAGGGCTGGGCCTCGCCTGGCCAGCTCGTCAGCATGTTCGTTGCCTCAAACATTGCTGTGACCTGGAACCCAAATCAGGTAAACCTTGAACTTGTCAAGCGAGGCCATAGCTCCTTACGTTAGGTCTATTCGCGTACTTTCCTAAGCCAAGCATATTAAAAATCTGTCAACGTCAAAAAATTGAGTGAAGCTCTCTCAGAGAGCTGAAAATATACTCCAAAGTACGCTGATAGACTTGGAGGTTGGAGTTACTTTGAGCCACTTTCATCTTTGTCATCTAATCCATGTCACAAATAAATATATATAACTTATCTTTTTGCAACATATGAAACGTTTTAGGAGAACATTCAACCACAACCGTTTTTTTTTTTTTCATAGATTTTATTTGTATTTATTTGTTTTTTATTATTCTATTATTATGAGGTATTATTAAACTTTATTTAAAGCTAACATATGTTTCTGATAACTAACAAAAGAAAACGAAAAAAAATCAAAACGTGTCTTAAAGTTCAATGAAAGAGTTAGGAACATTCAATTGTTAAAAGACAAGAGGTGATTGTGCCCTTATATTTAAGTACTTAGATCCTATATATTAGAAGACTTACACAGTAAGATACCTATATTTATTATTTCTTTTAAAATAGTGATAAGTTGAGTAATTGATTTACAAGAACCAATGAGCACTACTATGTATTAAACGAAAAGCATGATACTTATAAATTAAAAAAATATGAGAATATAAACGGCCGATTCAAATTCACAATTATGAAAGAATTTGGTACATGATATAAAACAAGTAACAAAAAATTAGCAAATTTAAAAATCGGGAGCGGGTCGAAATTCAGCTTCCAAAATTATTCTGCTTTGTAAAATTCTGTCCTTACTCATAAAAATTCTGTTTTTTTTTTACCAGTTCCGCTTTTCAAATTTAGAGCAATAAAATTTAAAAAAAATAAAAGAAGCAATAAAAATTAAAATAAATATTCAAAATAGAAAAGAAAACTAACATCTAATACAAAATAGGAAAATATTTAAACAAAACACAGACTTAAGATAAGAGAAGTTAAACATTTAAATAAAAATAAAAAACGAATTTGAAAAAAAAAAAAAATACAAGTGAAAAAAGAAAAAAGAATGTTCTCTAAATCTATTCTTATTGTTGGCAGAATTTTGAAAACAGAATTTTGCAAGCATAATTTTGTAAAAATAATTTTGACCCCAACCATTAAAAATTACTAGAAACAAGTTAAATTTACCTGGCAGACAAGTAAGATCTCAATTCAGTTGAAAATCTCTTTTTCAATCGTATTTCTTTGATTTGGTGCGATAGGGAGTTCCCGAGTCTAGCGGCATCAACAAAAAATTGACATTCAGACGTTAAACAAGAATAGCGCGGGGATAAATTTGTCTAGGCCTAATTGATGCACAAAACGTTTCGGTTTGGAACTAAAAAGGTTGCGGGGTTGACGTGTATAAATTATATTATGCAATATTATTATATAAAGTGTAACTGTAAAAGCCTATCAAACGTGATATTACAGATCCGGTAAGAGAAAAGTGAAATGTGGTCGTATCTTCGGAGACCGAAGATATATCGAGCTGTATATTGTTATAGAATTTATTTATATGCAATTGATTTTTAAGACGGATTTTGAATTTGTTTCTTGTCAAATTTGTGCATTTGACATATTTGTTGTTAGTTGTCCAGATCCATAAATGTCTGTAAATCCTTGGTAGCTACGTGAAACACACTTGTAAATTTATTAATTTTTCACCTCTGTAAATGTGACAGATTTACAAAAATACCTACACATTTTTGCCAACGTCCTCAAGTGAAACAATTTTTATTTAATCTATGTATATCGATAAGTGGGAATCTATATGGGTAGGTAACTGGAATACCTCTACAAGCGAGACTGAAATAAAAGGCCCATTTAGCATCCAATTAACCAGGTTTCCCTATACGACTGGCAAGCTTTAATTAAAATGTATTTACATTACTTAATTGAAGTCATCCAATATTTCAAGAAACTTCTTATTCTTAAGTCACCTTCAAGGAGCGTAAACATCACATCAGAAAAGAGATGAGTCCATCATGGCAATTAATAATTAAACTTACATCAATCATGTGCGCAACTTTATCTCAAGCCGTAGCAAATGTCACGCAATTGCTGCTGTTTGCTCAGTGTGGGGGCTTAGAGGGACACCCAAAGCTCCGATTAAATGTATCAATTTTCCGAAAATCAGATGCCTCAGTTATTGCGTGACCACGCAGAATTGAAACTCACCCGAAGGGAACCATACTATCCCCGCGCACACAACCATGTACATATTAAGTCGCAGGTATTAATTGATTTGTATTCCTGCGAAAAGGGATTAAATAGTTGGTAGGTATCCATCAGGTCCGTACTTAAAGTAATTTATTAAGAATTTAATTGCAGCGGTGCTGGTTTGATTTTTCTTTTTCTCTTAACAATGACTTGGAAATGGGTTAACCGTTTAAAATGCATTTTATATATTTTTTGTTGTTTTCCTTTGTTTTTTCTTATTCCTGCAAGGATAATAGTGACTGAAAAGTGTGGTCGTGCCACCAAAATCCTTAAGAATAACATATGGCCAGGAAGAAAACGAGCAGGGAAAGAGCGACAGAGAGAGAATGAACAAAAACGAAAAATTAAAGAAATAATATTCAATTCCTGAACATTCGAGAGGAAGAAAGGTATAGCGGTCGTCCCGGTCCCGGGTGTGCGTATATATAGGGATAGTTGGTGTGCAGCATAAGGAAGGTCTGATAATTGCTCAGTGAAGGTTATAAATATTCTCCTCGGAGTTATCTATGCCTCCATCTGGCTCATTTTGTAAGAAGTGTGGACGCCACGCGCTTAACATGCATATAATCCGCTTAGATGTATGCGCGCCACCATTTGGCACCGGGAGAGAAACGTTTGCATTTGGAATCACGAGATTTATTCACATACGCACAGTAGTTGACTATTAGCGAAAACTATCTGGTGCACTGTAGAACTGCCGCGGAAAGGGGTAGCTCGCAGGTGAAATGATACCGTGTGCGCTTTCTTGAATACGATTAGCATCGCTAATGAACTGTTTGGTTGCTCATTACCATACCAATAAAATACCATTGGCAAACTTACGTCAAGCGATGACCAGATGAAAGATCCATCAAAACCTTGTCAAATAAATGTCACATTGATTTCTGTTACTGGGGGGATGGCTTCGAAATGCCCTTGCTTAGAGTTGATGAAATTCAGGACTCAGCTCTTTTAACTTATCCACATTTCAGTAGAAATAACCAAGAGGGAGTAGCACTTAGCATATTTAAGGGAGGTACCCAAATATAGTTGGTCAGAAGAATTGTTACTGTTATAGATATACACGGATTTTGAAGTAAATTGACTTTTATATTTTTATGAAGGAATTTTTGTTAAGAGTTTGTTGTTTAATTATGTGTCAACCATTTGACTGTAAACGCTTTGTGACAACATTTATTGCGAGTCAATCTCTCTGTGCATTTTCTCAACGTTGCCTCATAAAATGGATGGAAAAAATCTGATTACTCGTTACTTTAATAATTCTGTTTTTTTTTTTGGTGTTGTTTTTTATAAAAATGTGTCGTACTTACCTTCACATTAAAAATGACACGAAAAGCGGACTACTCGCTACTCGATATTTTGATTATTTGTCTTTTTCTATTGTTTTTTATAGAAAAAGTCAGATCAGACATTTGTGCTGCTAGTTCTGACATTTATGTATGGCTTCTGTAGGTTTTCTGTTCCCTAGATCGTTGGCATCAAAAAAAAAAAAAAAAAAGTGGACTGCTCGCTACTCGTTACTTTAATAACTCTTTTTTTCCCTGTCTTATTTTTATAAAAACATGTCGTTGGTTGGTTGGTTGGTATCTTTATTAGGGAAAAACAAAAATAACGCATTGAGCGCCGTTTTTAGACCACAACTAACGAAACCTGAAGATAAATGGGGAGAACGATGTTAAGGGAGCTCAAAACCAGCATTGAAAAATTTGACGATCTTGAAATGGATCCTTTGAATAGCCGAAAGGTCATCATAAAAGGGATGACCTAGTGCACTGCGTCTGGTTTTGGCTAGTGCCGGACGCTCACAAGGATATGCATCGGTATTTTTTTAAGAATACGAATTTTTTGGATGGTGTACCTATAGAGGCTGTATATACATCTATACACTGCATAACTATATAAACGTATATAGGGGCATTTCAGCAAATTCTAAAAAAAGACACTTGTATTTTTTAATTAATAACTTAAATAGGTTTATAAAAATATCAAAATGTCAGTGTACATTTCAAAATATATTGTTTGAAAATTTGTAAGAGAATATGGACCTTACCAATAAACACTTGTTTCGACTTGAAATTTTAGTAAATTCAAAATAGCTATATTTTCCATTAAAATTTTGCAATTGAGAGCTTTCGTAAATTTAAAGTCGGGACTGAAATTTGTTAATAGTACTATTCTTTATCTTTAGAAAACGATAAAGAGCATGCGAATACCAACAATTAACAAAACAAATTTAATATCTTTTAATTATAAAATAAATAATGTAAAGTTAGAAAATGTGCTTGTAAAAAAAGACCTTGGAGTAATATTGGATACACGGCTCAGTTTTAAATGTCATATTGCCTACGTTGTCAATAAAGCATTTAGAATGCTAGGCCTTATTCGGCGTAATACAAAAGAATTTTCTGATCCTTATGCGCTGAAGGCGCTTTATTTTGCATTGGTAAGATCAGTTTTAGATTATTGTAGTATAATCTGGAATCCGTATTACCAAACCCACTCCAATAGGATAGAAAGGGTGCAAAAATGTTTTACCAGGTTTGTTTTAAAAAAAAACTAAGATGGAATATTGAAACTCCACCCTATTTAACAAGATGCCTTCTTTTTAATATGCTAACTCTTGAAAAAAGACGCAAGTATTTTAGTATAATGTTTATAAGAGATAAAATTAACTACCACATTAAATGCCCTTATTTACTTAGTCGGATAAACTTTTATTTTCCCACGATAATCCTGCGTATGCGATTTCATTTTTATGTTCAATTTCATAGAACAAACTACGGCAGTAATGAACCAATTGAACGTTGTAGCAATGAATTAAAATCTGTAATTGATAATATCGATGTTTTTGAAAACTGTTCGAGAAATTCTTTTAAAAATTAATTAATGTCTCTCTTGAATCGGAGTTATTAATAATCTTTGCTATAATAATAGTTTTCAGTATATATTAAATAATTAGTTTCAAGTTGTCTAAAACAGTTTTGTGTAGCTCAAATTGACATAATAAACAATTTTGTTTCACGTTCGATTGAGTACGTGAAATCTGAAATTGGAAATCAAAAAGCAGAATCCAATTAGTTAGGAGTTTAATTATATACATAATCATATTTTTACGAATTAGCTTACCGACATTAATATGTTTTCTTTTTAAAAATGAGTTCCTTATTCAACCTACCAAGCCGAATAGAAATTTTTGCAATGTGCGGGAAACTTGGGTTTAACTTGTGTGTTGTTTACCTATTTTTGGAACAACCCCCAGCTGCATGAATTCTGCTGTCAAAAATATAATTTATAGAGAACAACTAAAGCTATCTAAAAAATATGTACTCAACGATTATTCTTTTTCGATTTATTGTTATAAATTAATTTATAGGGGCCATACATGACACAGACCGCTGAAGTTGAATTTGAAAATTTTTTTACGAGAGCATATTAAAGTTTCGTTAAAATTTAAAAATTACAAATGGCTCTAGACTATCTATTATAAAAAGAAAAATTGTATCTTGAAGATTTGGGCATGCTGAATTTAATGATACCATAAACTTAATTTCGTCTAAACTCGACTTTTTTTCCTCCTTGCAACAGATATATTTGTCTCTATCAGTATCGTGTGTATCCTATGTCTATCCCTTGCAGCGACCGTCTGCGTGAACTCAAAACTTTTCGAAATTTCCTTGATCTGCAGAGACATGTCTGTGTCGTGTCTCGTATATGGCCCCTATTACAAATTGTTCGTTATTGAAATAGTGCCACTGGCGGCCATTATTTACACGTTTTCACAGACAGGAAAAATAAGAGCGCGGAAGAAAGGGCTGCCATTCAAAATTTGCGGGGAAAATGGGGTAGGTGCACGGATCATTGGATAGTCTTTGCTCAAAATGCTCCTGAATAGCTTGGACAGACACTTCAAGTCAGAGACAATAATGAGACAACCAACTTCGGCCTATTTGCCGTTACTTTGCCTATATTTTTACGGAGTGGCCACGATTTGGTGCTCTAGTATTGTTACATAGAAATTCGTATTGAAAAAAATGTCACGAAACTTTAAAAAATCAGCCTCACCAACAAACACGCGAAAAGTATGAGCAAAGGCAAAGTTGCTGTCAGTGTTCATAGAATTTAAAATTACTCGTTGCGTGTGGATAGATTTTTTTTGTTTTTAATAATCTTACGTTGGCTTAAAGTCATATTCGCGATGCCATCAGTCCGTGTGTTTTGATATCCGCGATCTTTCTATTTGCTTCGTATGTCTCCTCCTCTGATGTAGTTGCCGGTATTGCTCCTAGGTGTCAGTAGCTATACGCCATTCCATTTATCCTCATCATGCTACAAATAACCATAACCCCGCTGCCCGTTTGTTCACAAGGCTATTTGGTTTTCATTCGATTCTAATCGAAATCCTGACATTAGGTGGGTTCGTATTATTTCCAACATCCCCCAAAAAGGTACACACATCAACACCATCTGGCACACGTCATTTGTACACGTGTGCCACTGTGGCATTTGAGATTATTTCTTCCTGAACCGACAAGGAAACCTATTTTTTTTTTCCACTGTTCCGTTTCATTTGAGTGCCAACCTGATCAAGGAGCATCAACTTCTAGATGCCAAGGCATTTTTTATATACTCCACTTTTATGTGCGTGTATCTGCAAAGGATCCTCAGCCTCATACGTTGTTCTTCTTGAGTATTGGCCTAAAATCAAAAAAAAAAAAAAAAAAAATGTCCAAAAGAGTATTTTATGCTGCGCCCTTCTTTGGCCTCTCATTGCAATCTTCTCAAAACTGTATTGGATGGATACAAATGAAGAGAAGAAAAAAACAACGTATATATTTTGATGCAGGAATTGTAACACCAGATGACGACGATCCTTACAACATATGCTGTTTTGGAATCGAGCCATTGCAAGGAGCAATTCTGTTATATAGTATATTTTGGCTTCTGCTCCTTGTACGCATTTGTGTGCGAGTTTGGGTTTCTTGTATGAATCAACAACAAATTATCGAAACGAATCTACCTTATGTGCACCCTAGAATGTTTTGTTTTTTGTTCCCGTTTCCTTGGGTGTGATAAGATGTCACTTTTTTCGGATTTGGCGTGAGTATCCTTTGAGAGGTTAATAGTTATAGGTATTTTGGAAATCGCGCGAAACGAGGACAGGTCCATCAAGGAATTAAAATGTGTTTTCAACAGTTTCTGTCGGTACGCAAAAATTGACATAAATCGTTTTTTTTTTTTTTCGAAAGACATTTCATGTGAGTTAAAACGGACTTGTATATGAGACTGACTAGGGTGCTTGGATGATTATGCTGAACGCAATAAGGTTGACAACAACAGGCTTAAATCAGCTCTCGTTCAATTCTTTGTTAAGTGCAGAGGCGAAAGAGGGTCAATTGTGGCTATCCACCAAACAAAAGTCGGCAAAAGGATGACATATTCTAAACCAATTATATACAAAACCCAACAAGGATAATACTTAGAATTGCCAACTACCCTACCAAAAAATCGAGTAAAATGAAAAAATCCATATACGCAGTGGCAAGTTTTATTTATTTACTTATTTATTTAAGAACGCGATGGTTTCCTCTTACCACAATTCCCATCGATCTCCTCCAACAAGTTGTTAACCTTTCCGTTAACACTCTTAACTAAGTTCTGTTGACAAATTGCAGCGCTGGCAACTCCTTTCTGAACTTTGTCCTTTACGAGAACGTTATTCTCCTCAATGGCATTAACACCCGACACAACACGATCGTTTGCCTCAGCCAAATTTTTGATAATACAGAAAGTTCCAACTGCGAAATTGGCAGCAATCTCACAGGATTCTGTCAGAGTGTAGATCTCCTCGGCGGAAGTAGAAAGAGAATTCAAATCACCATTGTTCTGGGTCTTATACTGCTTATCGATGGCTGTAAGGCTCTTAGTGCATTCCCGTAGGTTGGTATCGACGTCCTTGAAGATCATATTCCGAGCTGGCAAGTATCCTTTGCCGCACTTGTGCGAACGCTTTATTTCCGTCTCGATTTTGTTTAGGGGCTCATAGAGCTCGTTTAAGGTGTGAGCGGTCAAAATCTCAGACTTACTTTTGATCATGTGCGATGTTTCGGCATTCATGGCGGACATTTCCAGGTAGAGTTCCTCAGCAGCTACAGCAGATGCGGCGACTAAATTGCGTACACCGAGTTCAACTGGACCAACTCTTCGTGAGACTTGACTGCTAATCAGAATGGGCTCAACGGGAGACGCCGATTCGAAGGCGCTTGACTCAGCGGCTGGTTTGACAATTGGTTTGACGGCTTCCGGTAGGACCTCCTCAATTTCCAATTCAACGAGTGACTGCGCAACGGTTTCATGTTCGGACACTTTCTCGGCAACTGTTCCCTTGACATGCTCGGGGACATTTTCAGCAACTCCAATATTGACCTGCTCGAGGACTTTCTCGGCTGATGCGTCGATGCGTTGGGGTAATTTTTCGACAACAGTTTTGCCAACATTTTCGACAACTGACTCAAATTTTTGCGCGTGGACGACTGGAAGGCCCTCAGGTATCTTAGGACCATCGACGACCTCCACTGAATCTGCTGCCGACTGGCTATCCTCTAGCGATTCAAGCGACAAAGGCTCAACCGCGGTTTTCAAAGATTGCACGTTTTCCAGTGGTGATCCTTTCACCTATAAGGGTAGTAAAACTTACATGGTGACAATTGGATTGAGTGATTGAACTTACAGAAATGATTCCGCAAAGAAGAACGACAACGATTGGAATTTTCATATTGTAAGCCACGATTCTGCTTTCGTTTGGTGAACAATGAACTGCAGTCTATTTTATCGATTCTGTCATTTATATAGACGGGAAGCTGACTAATTGAGTTCGTCTGGTTGAAGTTAATTGCTTCGAAATGGATTCACCGTGTCCTAACACTTAAAGCAATGTTTCTTGTGGTATCTTGTTATCACAGTTGTTTTGTTTTGTGTGAAAACATTATCTTGGTATGTAATCGGAAGACTTCACAAAAACAATACGTTCTATCGAATTTTGATAAGGGCAAGTTAAGAATGGAATGCGTAGCTGAGAAATATTTGTTAGCTTGCACACCCGCACATGATAATTTAATTTTTAATTTAATTTTTTAATTGACACAAATTGAATCCGGAGCTATGCCATCTGTAAAGTCGTTGGTTGTACACAGACGACAATCTACGATTGGCTTGTGCTTTTCGAACAAGTCTTTAAGGTATTGTGTTAAAGATTTCACACCTGATGGCTTAGACCTTTTCTAACGTCTGAAGCTTCGGCGGCGGTAAGAACTCACCGTGTATAGAGCACCAGCAGCGCATAATTATTCCTGATACACAAGCGCAGAGCTTATTTTTATATGCAGTATCAAAAGTTAACCTCAGGGAAGTAAAGACTGGCTTATGATTATGATTTTTGAAGGCAGAATTTTGTAGAGAAGACTTATCGCTTAGGTACATCAAATGATATAGTAGGAACCTATTAGGGAAGTAACGACTGGCTTTCGATTTGAGAAGGACTGCAACCAGGGTTGCCAGAATTAAGTTCGCTCTAAGCGCCCAAACCTTTAAAAAATGTAGCCCAATATCGTTGCTCAGAAAGAAGCCGAAAAATCGTTGAAAATTTTGGTATTTTTCAGACTTATTCTCACCGCGGTTTTTTTTTTTTTGACTTCTACGCCTTGGATTTTATTTGACTTTGACCAAAATTCGACAAAGCGCCCAATCTGGCAACCGTGATTGAAATTGGTAAGCGATGTTGAGACGACTTATGGCTCAAATCAAAGGTTTTTATTTTTTTCAAAAACTTGCAGAAGGAGCCGAGATTCCATTTATTGGGGGATAGATAAACTTTCATTTGATCAAATTTGCATGTATCCTACCAAAAAATTGCATCCAGTTTTTAAGACTCATCTCCCTGGCAATCAGCTTCCGCATTTTTGTCTTATTTGAGCTGTAAACTATATCAGACCAAAAACATTTTTTTCTCTTTTTGTTTTGTGTGGGCAATTCGCTGGAAGAAAAAAAAATCATCGAAAGACATTTCAGAGCTAGTACGCGAGGGATGCTACTGCAATAGTGCTGGACGTTAACTCATCTAAAAAAAACTCCCGGGGGACTGACATTCGCCATCCCGAATAGGATTGCACCTAGTCGTACGACTCAATCAGCAATTTATTTTTGATATTTTAGGAATATAAGAGTCGGATTTCTAAAATTGTTTTGTTTGAAAACAATACCTGATTTCTTAGACCTAGCTAAATCATATAGATCAAGAGGTTTTATCCGTCTCAATCTCCTGATTACATTGTCATTATTTAATAACGGAACTTTTTTCTGTGCTTCCGAGCAACCTCCTTAATCTCATCCTCAACCATTTCAACATTTAGATCTCTATGCAGATCGGCATCGCGTATGTACCAAGGAGCCCGTATAGGTCTATACTGGTTTCAGAACTTGTGTATATAGCAATATCTTATTGTAGTTGGACAGGGATGAGTATGAGTATCTCCAAATAAGTCAATACATTTTATTGTATCGCAGTTTAGTGTAAAATTAATATGGACTGACTAAAGGTCATTTAATCTAATCTGCCATTTCTTAGTCCATTTTGTAATATTGTCTGTTGCTGTTTGAAGCTTTTTTGTTGCTATTTCAACATTTGCTCCTACAGCAAGTACAGCAGTGTCATCTGCAAAAGTTGCTATAGTGGTTTCTCCGCTATCAGGCAGATAGCTAGTGAATAAAAGCACTGGCCCTAGCACACTGCCTTGCGGTACACCAGCTTTAATCTCTCTTAATGTTGAGTATTCTGTATATTACTTAATTCTGAAGAATCGATTTGATATGTAAGACTCCAGAATTGTCGAATACTGCGGCAGTTGTTTTTGTAATAACTTGTGTATCAGTCCTTTGTGCCAGACTTTATCGAAAGCTTGTACTATATCAAGAAATACTGTAGGGCACACATTTTTCTCTTCAAATGCTTTTTCAATTTTATCTGACCAAAAACATTATTGTAAAAAAATGAGCCAAGCTTTTCAACATAAAAGAGTCCAGCAGTCATAGAATCATCTACATATTTTCCTAAAGCTTCTTAGACAAGTAGCGAGTAGCGAGAGATTTATCATACAAAATTTAATTTAAAGGGAGATTAGAAATAAATTTCTATTATCAACCAGGTTTGCATGTACAGTCCGGTTTGTGAACACACTTCCACAGCTCGAGATGTCAAAAATACAAAGCAAACAGAGCTGCATTTGACAGACATGACAAATAAGACATCAAAAATTTAAAAATCCTCTCTCGAACGGACAGAACCAGAGAGAATACGTCAAGTTAATCTTCTTTTATTTGGTGGAAAGTGGAAACACTTCAGGATTAATTTTAAACCTCTTGTACTTAATCGCGGGATTTGTGTCCGGTGGAAACGTAGCATGAGTTAATAGCAATAACATATCATGCAAGGATCTGGCTATATTAAACAGGGGAACAGAGCCAATCTTCGTGGATGTGAGGCGGAAGGAAGTGATCGATGTTACCCTGTGCAGTAGCCAGATAATTGAAAGAATATCAAATTGGAGGGTACGGGATCAGGCTACATTGTCGGATCACAGAGCCATTTCATTTGATGTTCGCTACGGGTCTAAAAGAAAAAAAGATCAGAGATACATCAGAATTCCGAAGAATACGGATAGGACTAAATACCTTGAAATATTGGAGGAAAAACTGAATGTAAAATGATTCGGAATACCGAAAAACACTTGGCATGTAGAATCACAGCTGAAGCATCTGCAATCAGCTGTTGAAGATGCGTATCGAGTGGCTTGCACACCTACCTTAGTGGAAAAACAAGATCCAGCGCCTTGGTGGTGTAAGGAACTTGAAAAGCTAAAGAAGGATGTGAGGAAGGCCTTCAATTACGCCATGAGGAGGGGATAACCCGAAGCATGGGATGAGTATAAGGCGAAAAAGAAAGAGATGAATGTAACTCTGCGACGACGTAAAAGGGAGTCATGGAGGGACTTTTGCTCGAGTATGAGGAGTACGTCTGAAGTCAGTAGACTACAAAAGATTGTCTCCAGGGATCCAGTTTCCAAGATCGGACTCATTCGTAATAGAGATGGGGAGATGTTGGAAACACTGGATCAGACAAATGAGGTCCTAATGGAGGTACACTTTCCAGGAAGCTATAAGTCAGATCAGCCCTGGGCTCCAAGGAAACAAGGAGCGAACAGGATAGATAGGACGGAAGCAGAACGGATCGTAACACCAGAAGCGGTCAAGGGTGCGATAGGAACATTTTCACCCTTCAAAACCGCGGGGCCGGATGGTATATTTCCAGGTCTAATGCAATGGGGAGTAGACGTAATTGCACCAAGGCTCAGGAATATATACGTTGCATGCCTAGCAATAGGCTATATCCCGATTACATGGAGGGAGACAAATGTGGTCTTCCTTCCAAAGCCGGGGAAAAAGGATTACACCGAGGCAAAGGCCTTCAGGCCAGTTAGCCTAACCAGTTAGCCTCTGTTGAAAACAATGGAAAGGGTGGTGGTGGACTATATGGAGAGTACTGCGCTTAAGATGTATCCTTTAAATAGCAGACAGCATGCCTACAGGGCAGGCATGTCTACAGAAACAGCGCTACATCAAGTAGTACGCGTTGCAGAAGAAGAGCTAAATACCGGGGGCATTGCGATGACCACCATAATGGACATTGAAGGTGCCTTCGATAAGACATGCTTTGAAAGTCTGAAACAAGCCTTGGAAAAACGTAGGGTTAACCCATTGGTGGTAAGATGGGTGGATAATATGTTGAACACAAGGGCGATAAATATTCAGACGGGAACCTCAAAAATCAGAGGAAGGGTTAGCAGAGGTTGCCCACAAGGAGGTGTTCCCTCACCTACACTGTGGAATATCACTGTGGACTCTCTTCTCGACACACTTGAGGCGACTGGCATTCACACAGTGGGATATGCCGATGACATAGCAATAATGGCCAGAGGCAGTTTCATAGACGTCACCGCAGATATCATGAGGAATGCGCTCAAAGTGGTGGAACGGTGGTGTCTGGAACAAGGGCTTTCCATTAATGCGGAGAAAACAGATCTAATAATCTTCACAAGGAAGTTGAAAAATCTGGAATTTCGACCCTTAACACTTTTCGGATCGGAACTAAAAATGGCCAAGAAGGTTAAGTATCTCGGAGTCTATCTAGATACTAGACTTACTTGGAACTACCATGTTCAGGAGAAGGTCAGGAAGGCAAAAAGGGTACTACAACAGTGCAAACGTGTATGTGGACAGAGGTGGGGACTCTCGCCTAGGTCAGCATACTGGATGTATACGATGATAACTAGACCCATTATTACCTACGCCTCGGTTGTATGGTGGGCGAAAGCCTCCCAGAAAACTGTGAGGAAGCACCTGGATAGGGTCCAACGTTTAGCATGTATAGGAGTTACAGGTGTAATAAGGACAACACCAACATGCGCATTGGAAGTGATCCTAGGGATCTTACCGCTAGACTTATTTATTAAGAAAACAGCGGCCTTAGCGGCACTTCGTTTGCATCGAGATGCGAAATGGCACAATCGTGGTACCATCTATGGACATAGGAAGATCCTGGAACTTGTCAAAAACGAGATTAGGGAACTGAACATGCCTATGGATGGGATAACAAGGGTGCGTATTATGGAAAGGAATCACAAAACTCGTATTGAGAACGGATTACTTCCAGAAAAAAGAAGTGGTGAAATAGTGATTTTCACAGATGGATCCATGATGGATGACGGAGCGGGTACCGGTATCTATTCAGCAGAGCTGGAACTAGCCCGTCACGTTAGTCTCGGGAATCACACTTTTGTATACCAGGCTGAGATGATTGCATTGCTGCATGCGTTGGACTACTTGCTTGAGAGTCAGGTGCAGGGAAGAAATATCCTTATAGCACTGGACAATCAGGCGGTGATCAGATGCATGGAACAAACAAACATAACAACATCATTGGCATTGGAATGTGTACTGAAGCTCAATAAGTGTTCATCTAAAAATGAAGTAACACTGACTTGGGTACGAGGACACATAGGGATCGAAGGCAACGAAAAGGCGGACTCCCTTGCAAAACAGGGGCCAACTGAAAAGTTGCTGGGACCAGAACCATTCGCTTCAATTGGCAAAGGAATGGTAGAACAGCTGATTCACAAATGGATCACGGCGGAACACCTGAGAAGGTGGTCAACCGTGGAACAATGTAGACAGGCTAAAATGGCAATTAAGTGGCCGACCTGCTCCACTCAAAGAAGGGTTCTAAACATGAGTCGAGGAACATTGAAATGGGTGGTGGCTTTGTTAACAGGACATGGTAATTTCGGGTATCACTTAAGGAAGATGGGCCTTAGAGAGGATGATACCTGTAAACTATGCCTGGAGGAACCTGAGACAGCGGCACATATACTGTGTCAATGTCCGGCGTTGGCTGGCAAAAGAATGAGGATATTGGGACATCATTGAGTCGAGACCCAGTCGATGAAACAGATCTCCCATAAACAGATGCTAGCGTTATCACTAGGAATTGAGCTCAGGGAAGAACTCTGGAGAAATCCAGAAAGTCTCTCTGGGTAAGATTTATAGTGGTAGAGAGACGAAAAGAGACCCGACAATGGTGGTCTGATTCGAATATCTCTCGAAATCTATATATATATATATATATATATATATATATATAATAGCAATAAGTCTATTTTTGGGGCTCAAAATAATGCTATAAGCATGGCAATATTAAGTTGATTACAAATAATTTTTTGTAGGTAGTAAGCAAACTGTTGTTTCGGGTTATTTGGAGAGGAAAGAAGAAATTTCGTGCAACCTGTCGGTGGTAGAACTAAGAAAGGGGAAGTATGCGAGAGAACAGGGTATCCCGATCTTGTTGTTAGTACCCCTACTCTTATACGTTAAAAGTTATAAACTTTCAAGATGCGCGTATAATTTCATGATGACAATAAGCAGCTACACCAATGCAATCAGGTGAGGCACCTGTGCTTGATCTAAGCAAATATTCCGAATTTGAAGTTTTTAACTTCATTGGTACTAAAGACAGAGGAGGGACAAAAATCGCCCGAGTTTGTTGCTGTTAGTGTATGATGCCATAACTTGGCTGGGCACTGCGACCAATCTCAAGGGCAAATTTCCAGTTCAAACATTAAACAGCCTTTTAGCAAGCTTGTCAAACAACTGCCTTATCTGATTGTCAACGATTTGTTTTTGATGTTTCTGTGATTCGTATCATTCTCGTGTGTTACAACCTCTTCCGGCGTGTGAAAATTCCAACGCCTGCCTATATAAGTTGGTTTCTCCTCGCACGATATACAATTCTTTACCATTCTTTGCCAGACTACGAGTCTTTTGTTGCCAACTTGTTTAACATGAGAGTATACGCTATTCTCGTACTGCACTGTACTTTCTTTGTAAGTTTTGATCACCATTGCACGAACAATTCTAAGTTAAAGTTAAACCATAGCTTGCAGTCCAATGCCATCAACACCCAAGGCGGAGTGACAACGGTCCAGTCTATGATGGTCTGAATTCGATTCTGAGAGAGGCCCATCACCACGCGGAGTTAATCGCCGCTGATTTGTCTGAAAGATTGAATCAAACATTCAACTCGATCAAGGAGAGTGTAGAACAATTGAAGGACAACAGCTCGTTCACGCTGAAGATCGAAGCCCTCAAGTCACAAGGTGAAGGCGCCCAGAAGTGTCTTAAGAATCAAGAAGTCGCTATTGCGCAGTTCATGAGGAAGCTGGGTAACACCTATGACTCATGCTCGGCCGAAGTCAGGAAAGAAGTTAATAAATTGGTTTCGGATATCAAGGAGGATATAGCTGTCGTCAAGAATACACAGTTGATTGATGAAATCGAAACCGAGTGCCTGAGTGGGGAGGAGATGAACATTGCAGCAAGCGCCCTTTGCGTAGTCACTCGCATAGCTGAGGTACAAGAGCAGCTCTTCGAGGCCAACCAGTCAGTGGAGAAATTCATTAGCAGAGGAGTCGAAGTTGCCAAGGCCTACTCGACTCAGAATTGCGAAGGAATTGCAGACCTAAAGCAGGAATTCGACCGTCTTTATACCGGCATTGAAACATGTGTCCAGGCTAACCAATAAAAGAGTGCCACGTGTTTGTAATACTTTTATTTATTTGAATTGGTTTTATTTTTGTGGGGCAAAGATGGGAGCTCCGTATGAATCTTCCTCGGAGCTCTCCGGCTCTGGCTCTGGCCCAAAAGTTGAGTCATCAACAAAGTTGATGCAAGTAGTTAGTTCCTGGATGTTCTTGTTGAGCTTATTAGCGAATCTGGGGATAGAGACTTTTGCGCAAACCCCCACAGTGACTGCTAGAACTGGAATCTTATTTTTAATAGTTTTTATTGTCTTGTTGACAGTTGCTTTAGTCTCAGTAATGTCCTTTATAATCTTCTGAACGTTCAGCAGGAGGGTGAACAACTTTCCTAACAGGGATTCCCGATTCGCGATCTTCTTATAAATCGCAACAAGTTCGGCGACATTTCGACGGATGACATTAATTGCTGACTGCACCTCACTTCGCAGATTTCGGATGATGTTACGCGTACGCACATAGCACGAGCCGATAGTTTTTCTTCCTTCAGTTAGAGTTGAGTTTATTTTGGGAAGGTATGAATATGAACAGTAGACAGCTCTTGCCTTCTCCGTGGCAAATGCGAATATTTTTCCCAGCACTTTGTACAAAAATTTCAAAATTTTGATTTTGTTAATCGATTTGAGCATGGCTTCAGTGTCCTTCGACTGAGCAACAATGGAATGAATTGTTTCGCTGGCATCATTGATGTTCTCTTGAAGAATGCTTATCATGTCGTGAGCTTCGGCTAATGGCATTTCCTGCAGGATAGATTCACTTAGATCGCTTACCGATGGAAGTTCTGTATCGTATTCGAAGGGTTCTTCTTCATCTGGAAAGTGCTGGAAGACTTCAGAAAGCAGGGCTTTAATATTGATGTCATCCTCCAGAGGGCCGGTGTTCTGGCCCTCGTTTACCATAAGCAGAATTTCATCGTATTGTGCTTGCCAGCTATCAATGATTGGATAGAGGATTTCTAGTTCGTTGGCGTTGAAATGTTCACTCTTAGCTTCTTCACGGAAATCAATTCGCGGAATGCCTGCAATTGAGACAGCCTGCGAATGCACTGCCTGAAATTAGAATTTCAATCAAATATCTTAGGTTATGTGACAGCTAAATATCTGATTATGTTTTGTTTGTTCATTCGCAAACTTCACTTAAGTCTTCGGCAATCGCCCAACAAGTCTCACTAAGTGCACACAAATCGAGTGTCTGTGTAACAACCATAACGGGCAAGGACTCTAATGTCCACCGAGCAATTCTTGGGCTGATCTTCTTTTTTTCTAATGCCTGAGCTAAGGCGTTGCAATCTGTTACAACAGTGAACTGAATACCATCTAAAAATGTTCTAAATCTGTCCAAAGCATTCACTATAGCTAAGGTTTCTAACTCAAAGCTGTGGTATCGTGACTCTGGATCTGTGGTAGTTTTGGAAAAATAGGCAACCGGATGAAACCTACCATCCTAACGAAACGAGTAATTGGACTGAACAAAATCACGCCGCTGTTCAGAACAGAGTCTGAACTGTCAAAATAACTTCGTGTTACATCTAAAGCGATTATACTTGTCACTTTTCATGTGAAATTTTGACATAGGTACCGACGTCGTTCTGACGTAAGCATTTGTCCTAAATTTTCACTACGTGTGACCGCCTGTCAAGCGCACTCTCACGAAACACACACTCGAGTTTCCACCGAATGGCCGAATTTTTGTGACGTACAGCATGTCGAAATTTGCCACGAAAAATGAAATAGCTTCAGTGTAAAAATAAATTTTGACAGTTAACCGCATTTATATGCGGTGATCGGAAATGCGAATCCTTTTACGGAAAAGGTAAGTAGATTGTATAAAAATGCCGCTCTCATTATGTATTTTTACAGTTATATCTCATGACAGCTGGTGCTGAAATGGGTTTCATAAATAAATCAGATCGACTTAGCCGAGAAATTCGTGAACTGATTTTCGGCTACACTTAAAAAAAAAGGTCAAGGTCCAGTGTTCACTGGATCAACTTAGGGCAAACAAAATTCAGTCATTCAGACTTATCAAACTTGAGTTTTGAACAATGAATTTCGATAACAGTAGGCACCTGTTAACGGAATGTTATCGCCCATGTTCGTCTTTCCAAGATTCGTTCAAACCGAGAGTTCACATCAAATTGAAACTAACATTCGAGTATTATAAGGAAAGTGGTTCATTATTTTATACTTGGTGGATGTTTATTATCGAATGAGCGGGTCTGTTTCCTAACGATAATTTAATCAAACTTCGCTCCCTTACGCAAAAGTCGGGTAGAAGTGAACAAAGTTTCACTTAGTTTACTTTTTTTGAAGTGATAACTTCTTTAGGCGCGTTGGGCACTATTTGGATGGGCAAAAATTAGCAAACTCGCGACACCGACATGTATAACAGCGACACCGACACCGATTGCATACTTTTAGTTGTAAACTTTTATTCTATTGCTTACTTTTAGGGGTAGGTAATTTATAGCTTAATCTACGATGATTTTTATTTGAATACGTTACTATGGTTATTTATGGCAGCGACAAATTGATTGTCACCAAAATTATTTCAATTACCTGTTTTGTATAGGGAATTCATAACTTAATTTTACCAGGCTTAATTCGGACAAATTATATCCACGATTTTGGGTTTGTGCACATTTACGGCACAGTAGCTTGTGTTATAATTACCGAAACAAGAAAAAGAAAACTGTGGTAAACTTGCCACCCTAAGAGTAGGTATACTATACAAATAATTGTAATATTCATGAAGCAACGCTAGGTAAAAGAACCGGTTCATGAAATATAGAAAAAGTCGAGACTCTAGAAACAGACAACTGTCGCAAGTTCTTGTTAGAGAGTTTATAAACTTTATAAGTTTTTGGAGTACGAGAACAAGTAGGAGTAGTAGGAATTTCTGATTTTTGATCTGTTTGGGAATGATTTTCTTTTTGACTGGAATTGATTAATGACGCTGGGTTAAGTTGTCAATGATTGGAAGTATTAATTGTTCGTGATAGATCGATGTCTTTGCATATGCGACACTTACATTAAGGGGTAATTGTATTGCATACCTTTGGGTATATGATTCTCTCTAACGAAAGGAGCGACATCTAGATATCAAAAAAATAAACAGATTCTAATCTACTATGATTTTTATTTGAATATGTTACTATGGTAATTTATGGCGGCGACAAATTGATTGTCACCAAAATTATTTCAATTAGGTACCTGTTTTGTTTGGGGAATTCATAACTTAAATGAAAATGAAAAATGTAACATAATTTTTGTAGTAGAAGCTTATAATATTGAATAAAAAAAACATTTATTTAAAAGTACTTCCTGCGCAATAAAATATTTCCTGACGATTCAAAAAATACACACGTAATTGTTCAAGTTATCACTTCTGTCGGCACTCCCGGAGTGCCTCTTGTTTTTTATTTTTTTTTTAAATGTTTTATCATAAGGGAACAGACCCAATAAACTGCTGATTGAATTACATTTTTGGAGCTACCATTGTAAAGTTTTATAGCTGTCCAAATAAATAGGTTTCATTGGGCACATTCAAAAATCTGGTAATCTTAAGTCGACTAGATTGGGGTGGACTGGGTTTACCCTTAACGCAAATACTAAATTGATCGGGAACATTACTTTTTCTACGTCCGCCACACATGCAAACTCTCAACTTAACACGCAGTCACAAATTTCTTGACTAGATTCGTCGACTACCGCTCCATAAACGTCAACTGAAACAGCTGTGCATAATGCATATGAACGATCTAGGCCAATCAAAACAGAAATACATCAAGTCAGATTTACTAAACTAGATATTTAAACATACCCATTTGTTGGGAAGTATTACGCATCTCATAGAAGGAAAAGTGTGCGAATTTTAGTTCAAGTGAAACCTGACATTAACTCGATTCGATCGAAACGAAGAGTACACGAAGAAATGAACTTAAATGAATCTCTAATTCGACATCGATTGAATGAAATTTTTCTATTTTGGCTCAGAGAAGTAGGTATACTCACATTGAAACCACATAATGTAAAACAAAACGCAAAAATTAACTTCATTGCCAATAGGATGAAACAATATTAAATAAAAGGAAAATCAGGTTGGCAAACACAACCTCCCAGCAAAGAATTAATGTAACACTGAAATCTGAAACTATATTTCCGCGGTACAAATATAACTCATAAAACAATATCTTGGAAATTTATATTCGGTAATTCAGAGATTATCTTTATTGCGTTCGGTGGCAGTTTGTTAATCAGCCAAAATGTTTGAATGCGATTAGCAGTTATCAGGATTAGTATCTACCACTCCATAGTATGGTTAAGGTTTTTCTATTTTTGGTACCTACCAAGGTTGCCTTTGGGAATTTAAAGATGGTAATTACACCTTTTGCACATGAATTTGGGCTTTTGGAGAATTTTAGTTGTGTACTATTGTTGCTTTTATGCAAAATATATCGCTCTCAAAAAGGGCGTATATTGTCAGTTTTTCAATTTTATTAACTTTCTCCATTACGTACGAAGTATGGGAAAGATATTGTTTTCGTACAAAATTTCAAACTCGAGATGTCAATCAATTCTGACATTACAATGATAGAGGAACTCAAAAAAGTGTGTCTCAAAATGCAATCCGACTGTCCCGAGGCATACAGTCTAAAAGGCTGCCGGATTTCGTTCAAATTCGGTCGTTTTTTTATGCAAGGTAACCTTAATATTAATGGTACCTGCCTACTTCCCATATAACATTTTTATACCAGTTTGCTCGAAAACGGCTCTAACATTTTGATCAATAAAAATGCATATTAAAGATAATATAAGTACATATTATGAATAAGATCCCGTACTTAGATTTTCTCAAAACAATCGAGTTCAATCAGTTTTTGAATTATTTCTCCCAAATAAATCTCAGAATTCGTATTATCTCCTACTACTTCCAATCATAGACACCTTAAACCAGCGCCAGCGCCACTAATCTATTCCAGTCAAAAAATAAAAACATGCCCTAACAGATCAGAAAACAAAAGCTTCTACTACTCTAGTGCTTGTATTCAAGAATCGCGTAAAGAAGTGTTAAGGACTATTCACAAAATGGGAGTGAATTTCGAACTGCGAACACGCGAATATTCGTAGTTTCTGACACTTCATTCACATGAAAACTTTTTTTGGTCGCAGATACCCGCGTATCAGTTTCATTTTTAAAGGTTAAGTTCGAACGAATTTTTCATTCGTGGGTTGTGGATCGCGACTATTTTGTGTGGATTGTGAATAAAATGTGACAGCTCGAGGCAAGAATTTTCAATTCGCGGGAGAATTGCTTTAATTGTTAAATTCTTGTTCGCAATTCGCCTATTCGCAGTTCGCGCTCATGTAAATAGTCCTTTAGAGCTTATAGATTATTTAGTACAGTTGGCCCTTAAAACTCTGTAACCAGTACTTGCGACATTTGCATGTTACTGAGAGGTTCAACTTATAAAAACTCACATTGTTATTTGACTGAATAACCTAAAAGTGAATTTTATTTAACAGTACTTACCTATTCCTTTATTTTATGTATACGGTTGCTTCTGAACTACCTACCAATCGACTTAACCGAACTTTTGATGAAGGAGAAAGTTTCTCGCGGCCTAGTCGTCCACTTTTTTTTATTTTTGAAATCACGAAAATAAGGGTAGAAAGTAAGAATTTAGAAATGTTCTGCAAGGGAAGGAATTTTATTCATAAATAGGTATAAGGAATAATAATCGTGTACTTTTTGCAACAAAAATGCTAAGAAACTGTGCGATGCGGCCACGTACTGAGACAAATGGAAAAAATGAGAAAGAAATCCAATTCCCCTCTTTTCATTCTTTGCGTAATTTTGTAGGTAGGTACTCGCCGAATTTCGACGTACTGAAAAATGAAAACTGACAACTTATACCCTTTTCACACCGTAGCGAAAACCGTGTTTTCGTCTATAACGAGTGTTTCCCAGCCGGGGTAGGTTCAGCGGGAATGTCCAGGTCCTGTGCGGTGGCAAGCTACGAGTGGAGGGGGAAAACGATAAGAAAAACCACGTTGACGAAGTCCAATTCGTCAAATCAAACACAAAGAATTAATTCTTTACAAAATGTACTTTTCTTTATTTATTTAAATCGGATAAATGTACACGATACTAATATGCGGAGCTCTGCTCGATGACTCTCGATGATAACTCGACGACGACTGCTCGAAGACTCCCCGGTGCACAGGCGGCTTTGCCTTTTATAGCCTGCGTGTTGTTGTCTCTGCTGCTGCGGTCCCAGTTGCTGGCTGCTGCTGCTTGTTGATTGTTGTTGTTGCTTGGTGATGGTTGCTGTTGATTGTTGTCTACGGCCTGACTACCACTACCTACTACTTCCACTACCATTGTTTAACCCACCATGCTACGACTGCCACCAGCGCTACCATGCCACGACTGCTACTGCTAAAGGAGGGGCGAGTACCTGGGCCGCAATAGCTGCGAACCCTGTGTCCCCACTGCCCACTCTTACTACTGAGCCGGTGGTACCAACCAGAACGCTGCTGCTCCACACACAAGTCGCTGTACCCGACGGCCCGTGTGTCTGGTCTGGCGGCCACCACTCGACTGACTTGTGTTGATTTGGTTGGCTCTACGTAAGCGTCGGCTGCACAGTCGTGGTGTGGTGAGTCGGGTTGGTTAACGCAGCGGTGGCAAACGTGTTGTAGTATTGAGTGTATGGTGAGTGGCGTTGGCTGAGCGTAGTAGTGGTGCTGGAGTGTATGGTGGGTGGCGCTGGCTGAACGTAGTAGTGGTGCTGGGGTATGGTGAGTAGCGTTGGCTGAGCGTAGTAGTGGTGCTGGCTTAGCGTAGTAGTGGTGCTGGCTTAGCGTAGTAGTCCGCAGCGGGGTGGGGAAACGGTGGCGGTGAGACGTGTTTGTGACGAATACTTCGTTACATCCCCCCCTTACTTTGGTGATGTAAGCGTCGACGTTTGGAAGGACGGCGCGGGGAAGCGCCATCGGTGGGTCTGCCATCGGAGCTCCACGTCCCCTCGACTGGAAATAATTGCCCTCAATGGTCCCATTGGTGAGGGTACCTTTACGCGTCTACGTCCGGTCTTTGTGGACCCTTCGATGGCTGCCAGAGCGTCTGCCACCCATGAATAGATCTTCTCTTTGTCCTCCATCGTCGGTGTCTTCCTGGGAAATGATCTCAGTAGTATAGGAAATGCCGGTTTCAGCACAGTTTTCAGACACGGATAAAATATAGGATACAAAGCCAATATTTAAAAAAAATATTGCTAAAACATCAATAAAAATGAAAACTACCGTATACTTAATAAAAATTATTGTTCCAATATAGAATATGCCTACAGTATTAAATGTCCAATATTTTATAAAAATTGAAAGTTGGGAGACAGGAAAAAAAAAACAATTAATAATCTTATTTCAAGAATAGATACTGATTTTAAAAAATGTTTAAAAGAAATTTATAATAGGTCCCATCCAGATTGTAGACCACCTCAAAACAATTGTCTCCCACCTATCGCAATTCTACTTACAAAAGACAGCTACTCATTCGACTCATTCCATTTTCACGCTTCTGATAATATACACGAGTGACGTCACAAAATGAAAACATTATTTAAAATGCCTTTGTGGTGTGGCATATAAACTAATAGATAAATGTATTTTTACTAAGCAATTCTACTTACAAAAGGCAGCTAATCATTCGACTCATTCCATTTTCACGCTTGTGATAATATACACGTCATAAACTGATAAATTATATTTTTATTGGATAGTCATGCAAACAAGAATACTTCGTTTACATAAATCTATGCCACAGTTTTACTTTGTTATCAGCTATGAGTAATTATTTTTTTTCTCATTTAGCTCTTTCCATATCATTCATTAAATTAAAAAAGCATTCTATGCAAGGCTTGAACTTAGAATCTAAAAATCCAAGAAGTGGATACAGAAAAACCACACCAGAAAGACATTCCAATATGAGTACTTCAATTCTCATATATGAAATGAGAAATTAGGAAAAAAAATACTATGAATTATAATTGAAGGAAAAAATATGCTCTTTCTACATAATGCATTCCATTCCATTCTGCGCTAATAAATATGCATCAAATAGTTTTTTATATTTTCCATTATTTGTTTCTTTTTCTTTATCAATTGTAAGAAAGCCATATTTTTCATTCCAGCAGGCATTACAATAATTTTTAAAACATTCAAAATTTAGATCAGTTATATGATCATCAAAAATATGTTTCAAGTTAGTTTTATCTTGAGAAAATAATATGATATAATTTACGTTATCTCTAATGAGTTGTTTAGGTATTTTAGAGTATGTTTGACTTAAATAAAAGCAAGAAATATTGTTATGTCTGCCATAGGCAAAGTAATTAGAAATTATATCTTGAGATTCAGTGGAAATGTCATCAAAAACTACAACTGAATGAGATGGAATTTCTTCAGGTTGAGGGAGTGAATTTAATGTTAAGCTTTGAAATTTTCTAGACTCTAAGTTATGTTTTTCACATACTTTATTATAATTTTCAATTAAATTTTCTAAATATTTATATTTGTCTTGATAAGAAGTTTTTGAACAAACGATAACATCTGTATGGTAAATTTTTGTAATAATGCTTAATAGAACATTCGTTTTACCACAATTACTTGGTCCACAAATAATTGCTCTAATAATATTTGGAAATAAAATATTAACCCTTTCAGGTGGTTTAAAGTTGTCAAAATTTTTAATAGTTAATTTAGAATTTTTGTCTAAAGATTTGATTTTAATTGAACTCATTTAATAATAAAAAAAATTATACTTGCGTATGCATGACTTGATTTGTTAATGGATTATATGAAAAACTATCATCACTGATTATTAAACAATGAACTATAGAATTAGCTGGAAAAGTATTACACCATTTAAAATCAATTTTAATATCAATTACTGCTTCTTTAATTACTTCATTTTGTTTAGAAGTATCTATAATAATAACAGGATATTCACTTAAGAATTTATTATAATTAATAATTGGTTTATTATGCTCATTTTGTCCATAATATGAATTTTTAAATTCTGAAAACATATCATATAAAATATCGCATTTATTTTGTTCATAAGATAGCCGCAATTCGGAATTAGGATATTTAGTAGTATTAAGATTTACTTGTACATTTTCTAAATTACATAAATCAAATTTACTATTTTCTTTTTTAATATCACGATTTCTATCTGTTTGAAAAGCAAGCAAAAAATATCTAGGTTTTGCACTTGTGGTTGTTATTCTCCAAGTATATTCTTTTACACTAGGAATAGAGCTTGTATAAAAATATTTCCAATTTCTAAAATACATGTTGAAATTTGTATTATTAGAAATTTGTTTATTTATATTATGTTCAAGCTCAACAGAAAATTTTACTTGTGGCATTCTCCAAATTATTTCAGAAATATTAATTTCAAATGTATGATCAGTAAGATCGGTAAATAAACAATTATTATCATCATTCGATCTAATAAGTTCTAGTTTTTGATTAATTCTAAAAATAAAATTTTTATAATCTTCAAAAAATCCCATTACAGTATTCAAGGGAATACTAACAGAAAAATAACCTTTTTTGTTAAATACTGCTCCTTTATTCCATATTTGCCAACCTGCATTATTTAATGCTAAATCATTAGAAAAAGATGATAATCCTTTAAGAGTAGTTGTAATACCTGGATTTTCAATTGAATCAATTTCAATTGAATTAATTGAATAAGAAATTTTACTAAACATGTTTAATAATCCATTATTTACAAAATTTATGTTTTTCGTTTCAATTTTATCTAAAATCTTTTTAGTAGCATCTTTCACAATTAATTGCCCCCTAATAATCAAAAGACTCTTATGAGGAAATGTTTTTATGTCTTGATTATTAATATCAATTACAATTGATCTACCAGGTGTATTAAGTTGGGTAGTATTAGCTGGGATATTATCATAAAATTGATAACTCTCAATATCTTTTTCTTCGCTTACAATATTTGATTTCATTTAATAATAAAAAAATTTAACAATTTTAATTTATTTTACGAATATGTAATCTAATACTAATTTTTTCATTTCTAAAATCAATTAAATCATCATCTTGATCAACAATTCTTATATCGATTTCTCTTATTGAATTATTAGTTATTGGAAAATAAATTAAATTATTTGGAATTTCATTAATTTTTTCACCAGGTTTATCATATATAAAAAACTCATGAATTACATTTGTTAATTTTTTATTTTCATAACTACCAGTGGCAATATTACATTTAATTCGAATAGAATTAACTTTCATAATATTTACTGGTAAATCAGATTCTACTACTATATTTGCTGGAATAATTTGTTTACTAAATCCTAATAGAGAACCAATTGATTGATCTTTTGTGAAATCTAGTTCATATTGACTAAAAATTTCAACTTTTAGAGTAGTCATATTTGGATTTATAAGAATTTTCAAATCAAGATCAATAAAATCATTAATATCATCAATCTCATAAGACCCAGTTGGAAAAATAATATCAATTAATTGACCATTTTTTAAATAGGTCAAAACATTATTTTTTAATAATTCAGATATATTTGGAATTGAATTATAAGTACTAAAATTTAATAAACATATTTCATAATTTGAATTTTTATCTAATTTTATGGGTTCATCAAATTCACAAGATATTCTCGAAGAATTTCCATCCAAGGAAATAGTAGCCATATTTTTTTTTTATTTATTTATTCTAATAAAAATTTTAGGCAAAGATGACCACATATAACTTCATTAACTTTTTGGTCAATATTATTATTTAAAAGAATAGTATTTTTATCTGTTTCAAAATATTTTTCAATTTTAATCGGAATTTTATTTAAAGCAAATGAATCATAATAAGCAATACAATTAAAATGTTTCTTATATGCAACCCAATGTGTACCATTTCCAGAAAAATTATCTAAATTTATGATACCAGATTCTTGATCTTTAATTTTTTTAGGTAATTTATCTTTCATAAAAACACCTCGAAATTTAGAAATATTTAATTTTTTTGCATATTTTTTTAAATCATAATTACTTAAAGGTCTTACTGGAATTGAATCTATTTCAAATTTTTTTTTAGTAACATGCCTTCACCAGATTTTTTAAGGAATAAACCCTTTCCATTTTTAGCATTTTCTTCTAAAGCTTTATCATGACGAATTTTTTCTTCTAATAATTTTTCATTAGTTTTTTTATCATTGTATGCTCTATATAAAGAAGTACCAGCTGTTACTGCTGCTCCTATAGCAGGAATTAAAGGAATTAATGCCGGTAGAAAACCTCCCATTTTTTCATTACTATTCATACTCAGTAACTGGGTTTTTGATAATTTTAAAGTAAAAATAGTTTTCATATCGTTTTTAACATGTTTCTTAATTGCATTTATTTGTTGATTAGATAATGGTAAATAAGTTTCATTCATTACACTTTCCTTAGTTCTTTTTAACTGAATTGGTTCTAGTTTTATTTCAATAGGTTTTTTAGTTTTAATTGCATCATAAATTTTATTTTGTTGATCATCAGTTAATGAAATAGGATGTTTAAAATATTTTCCATATTTTTGTTTAAACTGTAAATTTTCAGTATCTACCCCCATACCAAGTTTTCTTTTTACTTTCATTGCGTTAGCTGTTAAATAGGCATTTACTTTTTCACCTAAAGAAGCATCTTTTTCAAAAACTCTTTTCATAGCTTTTTCTTCTAAAACTTTATCAGCTTCATGTCTTTTATTTAAATCTTTATGTTTTGAATATGCAATATCATGTTCTTTTGCAGCCTCATCTAGTTTATTAATTGGTCGTATGTCTTTCTCTTCATTCAAATGAAGATTAGTACCAGGTCCTAAATAATTATAACCTGGACTATGTAATTCAAATGGGAGATTATTTATAAAACTATTTAAAATACCACCTCCGTAATGTCTTACCATTTATTGAATAAAAAAAATAAGTAATTTAATTAAAATGATTGTCCATTAATTTTATTAATCATTTTGTTTTTCATTTCAATACATGATGTATATTTATTTTTATTAAATGATTCAGGTTTATTAAAATTATTAAAGTTAGGGGTTTTACCCTGTGAGTTATTTTTAAATGTAAATCTTCCTAAAGCATCTTTATTCCTTTTAACTGATAATTTTTTATTGTATTCAATATTCCATTCTTTAAGTTTTTTAAAAACATAAGATTCACTAACATTATTAATATTACAAAAATTTTTAACTGATCCTTCTTTAAAATTATATGTATTTATTTTATTTCTTATTTCTTCTTCTCTAGACATTTTTTTATTTAATGAATATTTTTTATTGGTGTAATGGTATGGTTTATTTGTGTCATTGTATGGTTTATTGGTGTAACTGTATAGTGTAATTGTATGGTGTAATTGTATGGTGTAATAGTATGGTTTAAAAAAATAAATTTTTTTTTATAATAAATGGATAAACAAATACAAACTTACATTCCTACAGATGAAGCATTAAAAGGATTAGATGATTTAATATCGAAGCATGGAGAATTAAAAGAACTAGTAACTAATCATTATAACAACTTAGATATGATAGTTGAAAAAATTGATAAAGTCCCTAATTTAGATATTAATTTAAAAAAAACTTTTAAATATGTGTTTACAGCTTTACAGAATCAACAAATATCAATTGATGTATATAAATTTGCAAATTTTAAAAATCAAGATATAATTCAACAATTTATTGAAAGAGAAAAAAAATATAGAAATATTATAAGTGAACAAGCAATAAAACACAATGATAATACAGGTTTAAAGGAGTTAAATTCAATGTTTTCTACAATTATTGTTGAACCTAAAGATAAAAAATTATCTAAATATATGACTAAAACAATGAATGATATTAAATTTTATGATGATTTTAAACCTTTATTTTCTAAAGAAGGTGTACAGGAATATACAGCAGAAGAATTAAAGAAAATGAAGTCTGGTAAAATTGGTCCACGATTCAATAACATTAATAAAGTAACTACAATTAACGTACCAAGTTCAAAGGGAGGCTCACAAGTTTTAGATAAAAAAAATGATATTTAAATTTCACATTTTTTACCAATTAAATTAATATGTTTGGATTACTAATAAAATATATAATGACTTTATTAAATTTTTTTGATTATATTGATATAATTTTATATAATGACATATTTGGATATGAGCATAAATTATTTTTAATTATATTTTTTATAATCATTAGTATTTTAATAATTTTATATTTCTTACTAAAGAAATATTTGATTAGGAGAATAAATTATTTTTAATAATGATTTTAAAAGTTTAAATTTTTTTTGTTTACAAAAAATATACAACATAAATAAAAAATAAAAATGGAAGACAAAACCGTTAAGAAACGATTACATTACCGAACTGTTAATGGGGAAAAGGTTCTATTATCTCCAATGAATGGAAAAAAAATATGTTTAACATGTCTAATTGAAAAAGATTTATCTGAGTTTTATGGCAAGGGGTATTGTAAACAATGTAGATATTTAAAATATAATACAGAAAAAATTCCATGCGAATGTGGAAGAGAATATGTTAGATATTCTAAAGCAAGACACTTTTCTACAAAATATCATCAATCAAAATGTTCAAATAAAGAAGAGCATACCACAGGGGCATAAACATCACATTTTTCTTTTAATTTACACAATTTACTGAAAATTTATTTATATTTTTAAAATGGTTGTAAACCTAATTCTTTTATAAATTTTTTTCTATAATAAATGGAGAAAAATTTTATAGAACCAAATTTAACATCTAACAAAACAGTTTCAGAGCTAAGAAAAGTGATGAGGCTGTATAAAGATATTTTTAATCCGCCTTCGGGGTGGGCTGCATTGAGAAAGGATAATTTAATAATGCTTATTAAAAATTGTATCACTAATCATAATGAATCCATCATTCAATCTTTTTTTAATAATTTTGATTCATATGATTTTCCAGCGGAAAATATTCGTAATCTAAATGTTGAAGTACGTGTACCAGAACAGCGAAGAGCATTTGGGAATCTTGTTACTGATATTACTTTTAGAAATGATGAAAATAGGGATTTATTTTTGCATTTTCAAAGAATTAGAAACTATTATACAAACTATGTTTTTAGAGATCATAATAGATATACAAATTTTAGAGTTTGTTTATTTATTCGTATAATAAAACGTAATACTAGAAATGGGCAAGATGAAGATTTCTATATTCAATCCTTTATAAGATTAGTAAATAAACAAAATTATTTAGAAATGTTTGATGAAATGGTTGCAGATATTATTCAAAAGTTTGAGGATAGAATAACACAAAATACAGGCTATGAATTTCGTTCTATTGTTGAATCCGGTGTTCAACGAGATGTATCTCAACCACTTATTGGGGGTGATTTTATTGAATTCAATAATAAAAATTGTATAAATATTCAAAATAATGATGATAAATGTATTTTATATACTATTCTTTATTTTATACATCAAAGGGATATTATAACAAATCCTCAAAGGCCATCAAAATATACAAATTATTTGATGGAAATAGAAAATGATGAAAATTATAGAAATTTAAATATAACGTACCCCTTTGAAATAGAAGAAGAAAATATAAAAAAATTAGAAGATTATTTTAATATTACTATGAATTTTTATCATTTTGAGGATGATGAATCATATGAGAATTTTGAGCAAATCCAAAGTTTATACATAAGTAAATCTTTTGATCCAAATGCTAATAAATTACATGTTGATGTATTGTATTTAGAAAAAGATAATAAATGTCATTTTATTCCCATTAAAAATTTATCTGGTTTTCTGAGTGGAAAAATTCATCATTTGGATCATCGATTAATTATTTGTAGGAAATGTTTTACAAAGTTTAGATCTGAAGCTGCACTTGAAACTCATAAACGAGATTGTTTTGACAATAGATCAAATGATATAATTCAACGTTGTAAATTACCAACAGAAGCGAATAACATTTTAGAATATAAAACATATGGAGCAGAGATATATCACCCATTTACTTTATATCTTGATTTTGAATGTTCATTAAAAAAATGCGATATTGCTAAAAAGAAAACAAAGTTAATTAATGAGCATGTACCAAATAGTTTTGGAATTTATGATAATTATTTAAAAAAATTTCATTCTTCCATTACAGAAGGATCAGAGTTGGTAGAAAATTTTCATAGTCATCTTAAATTAATAGCTAAAGTATATAGCAAAATAATTAAAACCAACAAACCAGCATATAAAACTAAAGAATCAATAGAAAAATTTGAAAATGCTACAAATTGTGAAATTTGTCATGCAAATTTTAATGATGAAAATGTTGTTAAAATGTGGGATCATGATCATTTAACGGGGGCCTATAGAATGGCTTTATGTAGAGAATGTAATTTTGCATGTAAATTACCGAAAGCCTTTAACATTGTAGTTCATAATTTAAAGGGGTATGATAGTAAATTTATTTTATCAAATTTGGATAAAATAGATAATGATAATATAAAATCTGATTCTGATGATGATAGAAAAGCTAAAGAAATTGTTGTTTTTGCTTCTAGTACTGAAAAATTTAGACAATTTAGAAAAAAAATTAAAGTTGGTGAAACTAAAAGCAAGAAATGTTTAAATCATGAATGTGAGTATAAATATAATTTTCCAAAAAGTGAAGCTTGTTTTAAATGCAAATCAACTAATTTGAAAGATTATATAACTGATGATCTGATTGAATTAAGATTTATAGATTCTTTAGAATTTATAAACTGTAGTTTAGATAAAGCAATTAAAAATTTATTAAACATAAACTCTGCATATTGTTCACATTGTAAAAAAATAAGGGAATTAAAGGAACCATCTTTTAAAGTAATTAATGATAAAATCTATGCATATGACTCTTGTATGTATTGTAATGAATGTGAAATTAAAAAGCAAGTAAATTATGATCATCTTAAAAATTTTAATTATGTATTTAAAGATATACCGACAGAAGAAATATGTTTTTTGTTGAGGAAAGGTGTTTATCCTTATGAATTTATAGATGATATAAGTAAATTAGAAATGAAGGAATTACCTAAATATGAAGAATTTAATTCAAAATTATCTGGCAATATATCAAAGAAAAGTTATAAATTTGCTGAAAAATTATGGAATTATTTTAAAAACAAAACAGGAGATTCTTGGTGTTTTAAAGATTATCATAATTTATATCTAAAATTAGATGTAATTTTATTGGCAGATGTTTTTGATAATTTTAGAGAAATGTGTCACAAAAACTATAATTTAGATCCCATTCATTATGTAAGCGCTCCGCATTTAAGTATTAACGCTGCTTTGAAATTTACTAGACAAAAATTAGAATTATTGACTGATTTGGAGATGTATGAATTTTATGAAAAAGGTATAAGAGGAGGTATATCACAAATTATTCACGATCATGCAGAAGCAAATAATTGTTATTATTATAATGATAAAATAGAACAAGTTTATAAATTATGTAAAAAAGATGCTGAAGAAAAAGGAATCTATGATTCCAAAAAATTAACTAGTTATATATTATATTTGGATGCAAATAATTTGTATGGTTGGGCGATGAGTCAAAAATTATCTATTGGAGGACACCAATGGTTATCTAATGGAGTACTCCAAACAATCACAAAGAAATATATTAAAAATGGAGACTTTGAAAAAAGTAAAATTTCTATTGATCTTGAAGTTGATTTAGAAATTCCAGAAAAATTGCATAATTTCTTTAATGATTATGCACCAGCACCAAATCATGAAACACTAAAAATATTATCAAGTTTACAGAATGAAATGATAGCTAATAAAATTGGTTCAAAACCTAGTCAGAGAATTCAAAAACTTATTTGTAGTTTAGAAAAGAAAGAAAAATATGTTATAAATATAAGACTTTTACAAGAATATTTAAAACAAGGAGTTAAACTATTAAAAATTCATAGAGGTATTGTATCTCATCAAAAAGCATGGTTAAAACCATATATTGATAAAAATACTGAGCTGAGAAAACAGGCTAATAATGATTTTGAAAAAGACTTCTTTAAATTAATGAATAATTCAGTATTTGGAAAGCAAATGGAGAACGTGAGAAAAAGATTAAATATAAGAATTGTAAGGAGTTCAAAAATAATGCAAAAATTAATAAGTAGAGCTAGTTATCAAAATAGAAAAATTGTTGATAATGACCTGGTAATCGTTTTTGGAAAAAAGACTAGTATTAAATTAAATAAACCATTATTTGGAGGAATGGCTATTCTTAATCTAGCAAAATTATTAATGTTTAAATATTATGTTCATTTAAAGAAAAAATATGGAAATAGAATGAAATTGTTAGGTACAGATACTGATTCATTTATTATTTATTTTGAGGCGAAATCATTAGACGATACTGAATTTGATATTTATGAAGATATGAAAGAAGAAATAGATTTGTATGATACTAGTGATTTAATAGATAATTTCCCTATAGATGGATTAAAAACAAACAAAAATAAGAAAACACCAGGAAAATTCAAAGATGAATATAATGGAATACCTATTAGAGAATTTTGTGGTTTGAGATCAAAAATGTATTCATTTAGAACTGACAATAGTGATAAAAAAATATGTAAAGGAATTAAGAAATTAAATATAAAAGCATTGAAATTTGATGATTATAAAAATTGTTTGACCAATTTGGAAATTAAAAAGGAAACTATTTACGGTATAAGATCGATTAAATTGAAGTTATATACTATACAAGAAGAAAAAATTGGTTTATCACCATATGATGATAAATTTTATTTATATAGAGATAATGAAAACAATATTTTGAAATTAGCACACGGGCATTTTAAAATAAAAGAATTGGAAAAGATGTGAAGGGTCATAAAACTAAAATCTTAAGCTAGGACCCACTTTTATAACAAGCGTCTAAGGAGACGTTTCATTTTACGTTTCTCATTTAATATGGACGCTGCATTTTACGTTTCTCATTTAATAAGAACGTTTCTCATTTAGTAATAAAACAAAGCTATAATTTTATAATGATGTAAATTTAGATATCTTATTTTTATTTTGTTCCATGTCATCTATTCTTTTTTCAATGTCTGTAATTGAATATTTATTTTCTGTAATACCTCTTTGAATATTTATTTCCAATTTTTCTATGGTTGAAAAAATATTTTTTACTTTATCAATATTATCAATTGCATCTTTTTTTATATCTTTAATATTTTTATCAAGATCTACCTTTAAATTTTGAAAATCTGTCTTTAAAATTTCGATGTCTTTACTAAGATCTACTTTTAAATTTTGCATATCGTTCTTTAAAATTTCAATGTCTTTATTAATATCTGTTTTTAAATTTGAAAATTCGCTTTCCAATATTTTTATTTTATTATTCAAAATAGAAGAACCTGGATTATTCGAATGATTATTTTTTCTACCAAATTTATCAATACCCATTTATATAATATAAAAAATTAAATTATATTTTCTTCTCTTAGTTCTTCAATTATATTCATAATTTCATTATGGATTTTAGGACTATCATTACCTGCTTCATTTTCACCAATGAGTAATAATAATCTGGCTTTTAATTCATCAATATCATTCCAATAAACATATTCAACTGGAGATTTTGTATATATTTTAAAATTTTGTTCTATTCCTGATCCAGTTTTCTCTTTTTTTAAAATTTTATTTTTTTCTAATACAGGTTTTATATAATTCATATATTTAGATCCAGAATTTGATTTAATATAATTTGAAGATTTATCATTATTACGGGCGTATGCATATGTTATTAAAATAATGTGTTCATAATTTTCTAAATCTTCTTTTGTTATTAATTCATCATTTGGTTCTTTTAACATTAATAATTCCCATAAACCTGGAGTTCCAATATATGTTTTACCTTTTAGAATAATATCATTATTATTTATTTTAATTTGGGAATCCCCAATCCAAAGATCCCTCCCAGTTTCAGTTCTTATTCCATAATTATTATCACAAATTTTTGTTTTTGAAGAATTCATAGTTAAATATTCTCCTGCGATAGTTCCGATTCCATTTTCAATATATGGTATAGGAGTTAATGAATGATCCTCAAAATCAATGCTTTTCTTTGAAATTGGAGTACTATATAATGGTGAATAGAATTCTTTACTTTCAATACTTTGTGGGCTAGATATAACAATTTCTGGTTGGTTTGATGTTGATGGTAGTAATTTTGAAAAATCATACCGCAGTTTTTTTACCTGATCACTTTGCTCATCCTGTTTTTCTTTAATAGCTCTTAAATAATTATTTGCTGATGGTAAAGCTTCATTTAAACTCATTTTCAAGTTTTTTAATCCTTCATTTAAATTATGGCTATTTTCAGTAGATTGATTTAATGGTGATATAATAGATTGAAAATCTTCTTTTATCTTATCATGTTTTATAACTCTGTTAAGATTTTGTTCTTTGAATTTATTTTTCAATTCTATTGCAGTTTTAAGATATGTTTTTAAATCTGAATCCGAAATTTTATTATTCATCATTTATTTATAAATAAATTTAATAATTTTTATAATGGATAAGGAATTAGAAATAGCTAAAGAATTACATAAACCTGTAAGAAAAAATTTTGAGCGAAGAAAAATAATTACTAAAGGTATAAATGAATTATGGGCTGCTGATTTACTTATTATGACAACTGTTGACACAAAAATAAATAAAGGGTATAAATATATGTTAAACGTTATTGATACGTTTTCAAAATTTGCTTGGATAAAACCATTAAAAATGAAAGATGGGAAGTGTGTCGCAGATGCATTTTCTCAAATTATTAAAGAAGCTCCTAATCCTCCAAAATTACTTCACACTGATTCTGGGAAAGAATTTTTAAATTCAAATTTTACTAAAGTATTGAACAAATATGATATAAAAATGTATCAAACTTTTAGTGAGAAAAAATCTTCAATTGTTGAAAGATTTAATAGAACAATAAATGAAAAACTGAAAATTCAATTTGAAATTCAACAAAATACTAATTGGATTGATGTTATTAATAACATTTTACATGAATATAATTATAAAAATGTTCATAGAACTATTGGGATGCGACCATGTGAAGTTAACAAAGATAATGAAAAAGAAATTTTAAATAAAATGTATCCTGTTATAGAATTAAATGAAAAACAAGTATTTAGCATGGGAGACAGAGTAAGAATTTCAGCTTTTAAAAAAATGTTTGAAAACAAATATAAAAATAATTGGACTCATGAAATTTTTGTAATTAATGAAATTCATTTAACCCATCCTATTACTTATTCAATAAAAGATTTGAATAATGAACCAATTTTAGGTAAATTTTATAAATTTGAATTACAAAAAACTGAATTTTAATATAAATTAAACAAATATTTTTTTTAGTTATTCTCAGATTCTGTGTAGTTATCTAGAAGAAATTCAAAACTTGATCGTGCAACTGTACAATAGTTACACATTTTACGTAACGCATCAGTTAGAATATCCATAATTTCTTCATCATTAATAAAAGGTTTTAGTTCATCTTTTAGTTTATTTATATCAATATTACGATTAGTTATTTCCTTTAAATCTTTAAGGCATTCACTATTGGTAATAACTTCATCAATTTCTTCTTCTGCTTCTTCACCCATAGTGTCTATAACTATTTTATCTAAAATATTTGTAACCTTTTGAATTTTTGTAAATTTCTTAGAGATTTTGGATCCCACCATATTTTCTTTATTTATTCATTTAAATTTTTATAAAGAAAAATAAAAAAGTGTTAACCTTTTAAAGAAGTAGTAAACTTTATCTATTGTATATATAATAATATAATTTTGTAAGTAAAATTGTGTAATGAATATTTTTTAATTCAATAAATTATAATTATTATCCTTTTCATTTTCATTAAATTTTTCACAATATTTAATAAATATTGGATCTTTTATTAATTTTGTAAAATTTAATTCAAATAATTCATTTACACACATTTCTTTATCATCTTCGTTTTCATATTTTTCTATTAAATAAGCTGATAGAGTATTTAATAAATAATAACTATTTATATAAGTATAATTAATTTGTTTATGTGGTTCAACAGTAGTTTTATATTTTCTTTCAATTTCTTTAATTTTTTTTTCGTTTACTTTCATAAGTTTCATAAAACATTTGTTAACTTCATTAATATCTTTTAAATATAAATAGTTATTATGTTGTATTTTACCATTATCATAGAAAGTAAATCGGAATCTTTTACTAACTGCTTGAAATACAGTCATGACATCAAAAAATGTGTCTTTTTTAAATCTTTTGGATAAAAGCTTTCTATACTGAATGAAATCTCCATCCTCAATATTATTATCATTATTTTCAGGACAAAGAAAATTATGATATGCTTCAAGTCCACTTGCCATCTTTTTATTTTTTATTTTTTTAATTGTATTTATTAATTTTAATTTTTATAAAGAAAATAAAAAATGTTTTAAACCTTTTAAAAAAGTATTAATCTTTCAAAAAAACTTTCTTTTTTTTAAATTCTTGCTAAATAAGGAGTCTTGATAACTCTTTTTTTTCATGAAACTGACTAGGTATCTGACTCGAGTTACTTAAATATATGGGACTTGAAATGAAATCTGACGGTCCCGAAATTTCTAGGGGCGTTAAAAATAGAACAGCTAAATGAGGGAGTCTTGATAAATTTGTTATATAGCCCAACACATGGATAATATTAGACATTCAATACTGTAGGCATATTCTATATTGGAACAATAATTTTAATTAAGTATACGGTAGTTTTCATTTTTATTGATGTTTTAGCAATATTTTTTTTAAATATTGGCTTTGTATCCTATATTTTATCCATGTCTGAAAACTGTGCTGAAACCGGCATTTCCTATACTACTGATCTCCCTCCCGTGTTCTTTTAATATTTTATTGCATATTTTCTTGTGGTAGGTCGGTGGTTATGGCTTTTAGATTTTTAATGTGGGCTGTGACGTCCCTCTGGCTGGTGTTCCTGTTATCCCCCTGGGCGTGCCTTAATTTTACTAGGACTGGGGAAATGAACGAACGTACCTGGTACGGTCCGTCGAATTTCGGTGCTAGCTTGGCTGCGAAATGATCAGCAGCTTTTGAGAGCGGGTGTTGCCGTAGTAAGACCAGGTCGCCTATTTTGGGCGCCCAGGATCGCCGTCTCAAGTTATAGTGCTTCGCCTGTTTGGTAAAGGCCCGGTTGATGTTGCTACGGACGATGTTGAAGATCTCGCGTAGTTTCGTTGCCCGCTGTTCTGCTGACTGTGTTACCACTCCTTGTCCTCGGGAGACCTCGATGTAGAGCGCCTTTGGTAATGCGAGTTCACGTCCCTGTACCAGGAAAGCAGGGCTGTATCCCGTCGATTCCTGCTTGCTGGAGTTGATCGCCAACGTGAGTTCCGGTAGGAGTTCGTCCCATCCTCGGTGATTTTCCTTGGTGAACTGGGCGATCATTGTTTTTATCGTCCGGTTGGCCCTTTCGGTAGGGTTTTCCTGAGGAGTGTATGGAGCGGTGAACTGGTGGCGTATTCCGTTGTCGGCTAGGAATCTGTTGAAGTCCCGGCTGGTATACTGAGTCCCGTTGTCCGAGATCAATGTGTTGGGTACTCCGAATCTGGCTATTATTCGCTCTCTGAATGCCTTGATGAGGTTTGTACTCGTCGCGCTGCGGGCTGGGGCGAACTCGGTCCATTTCGTGAACTTGTCATGGAATACAATCAGGAACGAATTTCCATGCTTGGATCGTGGTAGTGGCCCTATAAAATCGGAGCTCACCACTGTCCATGGCTCGGTCGCGGGTGTGGAGAGCATCTTTCCAGCTTCGGCTCGTTGGTGTGCTTTGTACCGTTGACAGGACATGCAGCGACGCACGTATTTCGCCACGTCCCGAAACATGCCCGGCCAATAGTAACACTTGGCTATTCTAGCGATGGTTTTATTCATGCCTAAGTGTCCTGCTGTTGGTTCGTCATGGCATTCCCGTAGCACGCGTTCTCGTTGTTCTTCGCCGATGCATAGTTTCCACGGAATTAGATCTTCCTCAAGGTACGCCGTGCTGTTATGGATGTGTCGGTATAGATGTCCGTCTTCCATTCGGTAGTCTGGGAAATTTGATGGTTCCTTCGCGACGGCTGCTCTCTTTTTGCTGAGCCAATCTTCTTTTGTTGGGGGTAGATCGATAGCAAAAAGTTCGTCCGATCCTGGGAGGGGTTGTCTCGATAGCGCGTCCGCTAGGACGTTGAGTTTCCCCCGTCGATATTTTACCTCGTAGTCGTACTGCATCAGTTCCAAGGCCCATCGTGCGATTCGACCTGACGGTGATTCGATGGAATTGAGCCACCGCAGTGATTGGTGGTCCGTGAGGATGACAAAATGGTATCCCTCCAGGTAATGTCTCATCTTGCGTATTCCCCAAATGACGGCGAGACATTCCTTTTCCGTCACTGAGTAGTTGGCCTCGGCACCATTCAACGTCCGGCTGGCGTAAGCTATGACGCGTTCTCTCCCTTCTTGTTCTTGTAGGAGAACTACGCCAAGTCCACAGTCACTTGCATCGGTCTGCAGCACAAACGTTGCGTCGAAATCGGGGCAAGCAAGAATAGGAGATTGCGTGAGTCTTGTCTTGAGGTCCTCGTATGCTGTTTGTTGCTCGTTACTCCAGTTCCACTTTTTCCCTTTCTTCAGTAGCTGCGTCAGGGGTCCCACTAGCGTTGAAAATCCATCCACGAAACGTCGATACCATGAACAAATTCCCAGGAATCGGCGTAGCTCCTTGATGTTCTTGGGCGGCGGCAGCTGGCTTATGGCGTTGACTTTGTCTGGGTCTGTCTGGATGCCTTCTCGGCCAATCACGTGTCCTAGGTACCGTAACTCGGTTCTGCAGAAGTGGCACTTTCCGGCGTTAATCCGTAGGTTGGCTTGGATCAGTCTGTCGAATACCCTCTTTAGATTTCTTAGGTGTTCATCGAGGGTTCGACCAACCACCACTATGTCATCTAAATAGGCGAAAGCGAATGGTTCTAGTTCTGGGCCAATTACCTGATCGAGCGCTCTCTGGAAGGTGGCGGGCGCGGAGTGTAATCCGAAAGGCATTACTTTCCACTGGAAGAGTCCCCGTCCTGGTACTGTGAAGGCAGTGAACTGTCGACTATCGGTGTCCATGGGTATTTGCCAGTATCCATTGCGTAAGTCGATGGTGCTGAAGAACTTGCCCTGCCGCAATTTATCCAGAATCGCCTGAATTTGGGGTAGCGGGTAAGCATCTCGGATGGAATTGGCGTTTAGTTGCCGGTAGTCGACGCACAGTCTCCAGTCCCCTTGCTTCTTTTTGACAAGCACTATTGGGGCGCTGTGGGGGCTTTTCGATGGTTCTATGCGGTCCTCTCGTAGTAGCTCGTCTATCTCTTTGTCGATGATGGCCTGCATTGCTGGGTTCCGGGGGAAATATCGTTGCTTAATGGGGTGGTTGTGTTTCATTCTTATGCTGTGCTCGGCGATGTTGGTAACTCCTTGTAGTTGTTCGAACCTCGGCAACTCAGTGTCAAGAAAGTCTTTGATCGCCTGCTCTTCAAGTTTTGCTCTCATTGTCGGTCCTGGGTTTCCTCTGGGCTGGTCCGGGGGGCTTCTGGCTGGGGTGCCGGTTGGCTTTAGTTCGTTCGTTGCCGTACCGGCGGTGGCAATGGACGCTGCTTCGATGATTCTCTGCTTTGGGATCTCGAGGACGCTGGAGTCGAGACGTAGGGTAATTCCCACTCGTGCGAGGAGGTCCATCCCAAGAATGATGGAATTGGTCATTCGTGGCATGACTAAGAACTCATGTCGGTATGACTGCTGATCAAAATGGATATCGATGATGGTGCTACCTTGGATTAGCACATTGCTTCCATCTGCTAGGCGGGTATATGGGATGTCGCTCGTCCTCGGGGATACGGTGTGTGTCATTTGCTCGGCGGTTTCAGCATCGATGAAGGATCTCGTTGCTCCGGTGTCGATGAGTGCTTCGTAGGTCTCGTCTCTGATGGTGATTCGGGCATACATGCGGTTGTCGTCGTTGATAAATAGGGGTGCGGGGCTAGTAATGGGGGATATTATGCGAGTTCGTCGTGGCCCCTGTTGTCGAGAACTCGCCTCTCGTTTCCCTCCCTGGAACGACAGCAATCTCTCGTGCGCACATCTGGTCTTCCGCAATCCCAACAGAAAAGTACTTGGGGGTTGCGGCAGTTCTGCCGTAAGTGTCCTTCTTGGCCGCATCTCCAGCAACAATTGTGTAGCTCGGGTCTCCTCTGTTGGGCAGGTCCCGCAGGATGACGTTCTGGAGCAGACCAATGTTGAGTTGGAGGTACCTCTGGATTTTGGCTTCTGGGGGGTCCTTGTATGGTGGCTACTCGGCTTGGGCGTTCGTCGGCACGGATACCTTCATACTCTTCGGCGAGGAGGATGAGTTCCCGTAGCGTAGTGAAATCTTTTCGTCGGACATAGAACTTGTATTCGGGCCGGCAATTTGTGTAGATCCTCTCCAGTTTTTGTTTCTTGTCCATGCCCGTGACCAAACGCATGAGGGTCTGGATTGCTGTGACGTAATCCGTGAACTTTTCCTTCGGGTTTTGGATGCGGCGGCGGATGTCGTCTTCCAATCGCTCAAAATATCGTGGCGGCAAGAAATATAGGTAAAAGTCCTGTTTAAACTCGTCCCAATTCGTCCAATCGCTCTGGTTATTGCGGTACCAAGACAGAGCTTTATCCTTCAATAGCTCGGGTAGTGTTCTGGTTATTCGGTCGAAAGGGAGGCAGTAGCAGGTGGCCAGTTCTTCGATCCGTGCTAAGAATCCAAGCGGGTCTTTTCCACCATCGTAACGGATTCCCCATTTTCGGACTTTGTCGCAAACTTCGGCGTCGCTGATTTCTGGTTCGTTACGTTTTCCCGTTGTATCCTCGTTGCTGGCTCCGTATGTCTCTTCCATAGTTGTCAGTGTCTTCTCTTCTATCGCCTGGCTTCGTTGTACCGCAAGATTGTCGACCTCTCTCGCTTCTGCTTCGGTTGATCGATGTATTTTCACTCCCTTGATACTCGGGTTTTCTTTCGCGATCGCTTCCCAGGTTACCGTTTTACCGGTAATGCCCTGCTCAGTTAGGTGTGGTGAGTTTGGCGGGTGAACGGTAGTTTCCCCTGCGGTATTTTGGTCCGTTGCGAGCTTCTCTGAGTGTGGGTAGCGATAACGGGCCTCTAGTTCCTGCAATTTTTCGTCCCCTTCCTGGGCGCTGTCGATGTATGTTGAGAGTCGCTTCCTCAGCTCCTCCAATTTCCCCGTAGGTTTCTCCTCCAATTCCTTTAACACTGCTTGGATTTCTTCTTTGTTCAAATTGTAGATCCACGATTTCCCCATTCGCACTGTATTTGGTAACGTTGCTTTACTTTACTTACTGAAGTGATGTCCCTGCTCGGGCGCCATATATAACGAGTGTTTCCCAGCCGGGGTAGGGAATGTCCAGGTCCTGTGCGGTGGCAAGCTACGAGTGGAGGGGGAAAACGATAAGAAAAACCACGTTGACGAAGTCCAATTCGTCAAATCAAACACAAAGAATTAATTCTTTACAAAATGTACTTTTCTTTATTCATTTAAATCGGATAAATGTACACGATACTAATATGCGGAGCTCTGCTCGCTGACTCTCGATGATAACTCGACGACGACTGCTCGAAGACTCCCCGGTGCACAGGCGGCTTTGCCTTTTATAGCCTGCGTGTTGTTGTCTCTGCTGCTGCGGTCCCAGTTGCTGGCTGCTGCTGCTTGTTGATTGTTGTTGTTGCTTGGTGATGGTTGCTGTTGATTGTTGTCTACGGCCTGACTACCACTACCTACTACTTCCACTACCATTGTTTAACCCACCATGCTACGACTGCCACCAGCGCTACCATGCCACGACTGCTACTGCTAAAGGAGGGGCGAGTACCTGGGCCGCAATAGCTGCGAACCCTGTGTCCCCACTGCCCACTCTTACTACTGAGCCGGTGGTACCAACCAGAACGCTGCTGCTCCACACACAAGTCGCTGTACCCGACGGCCCGTGTGTCTGGTCTGGCGGCCACCACTCGACTGACTTGTGTTGATTTGGTTGGCTCTACGTAAGCGTCGGCTGCACAGCAGCGTTGCCACTTGTACTACATATGTAGTACAATGCTACATATTTGCTGGATTTTTTAACGTCGTACTACATACTACATTCCTTTCCCAAAGTACTACATTTCTTAAGAGCCAACCATTTTAAATTTATTAAAGGAGTTTCCCTGTAAGAAAGCAAATTTGGACATTTTAAATGACAAGTGACGCTTGTTGATTGGGGTTTTCGATCTTATTTTGAAATGTGGACCTCAAAATAGCGACATTGTGGCAATATGAGTGAAATTAAACAAACAAAAAATAGTTTAGGAAACTTAATTATTTGAAGAAATATCTGCATATATGCTGGACTTATGCTGTCTTCCACACAGTAGTGCTTCTGGTGAAAGAAAGTTAATTTCAATTTAAAAAAAGACATGTACTACATTTTGTTTGAAAATGCTACTTTTTTTTCTCCTTTGTACTACATTTGCTAAGGATGTAAGTGGCAACGCTGCTGCACAGTCGTGGTGTGGTGAGTCGGGTTGGTTAACGCAGCGGTGGCAAACGTGTTGTAGTATTGAGTGTATGGTGAGTGGCGTTGGCTGAGCGTAGTAGTGGTGCTGGAGTGTATGGTGGGTGGCGCTGGCTGAACGTAGTAGTGGTGCTGGGGTATGGTGAGTAGCGTTGGCTGAGCGTAGTAGTGGTGCTGGCTTAGCGTAGTAGTGGTGCTGGCTTAGCGTAGTAGTCCGCAGCGGGGTGGGGAAACGGTGGCGGTGAGACGTGTTTGTGACGAATACTTCGTTACACGTCGAAAACTCGAAATTCCATTCACACCGAACAATAACCAGTTTTCGTTTGACGTTTCAATCAGCTGTGTGACACTAGTCGTGAAACTTCTGTGTACACTATTTTGTTTACAAATTTCGATCGCATTAATTAACAAATAAAATGAATTCTGAGCATTTAAAAATACTAGGGGTATTCAAGATTCGGTGCAACAGGAACTAACAATTTAGGGAACTGTCAACTCGATAAGGCTACTCTGTTGTATTTTTCGGTTACAATAGGGTCAGGGTATAGATAAAGTGCAAAAGTGTAGTGAAACTTTTGTCAGTATATTTTGTTGTTGTAGTGCGAAAAAAAGTTGCACTTTCGCACTTTCGCAATGATACAAGACCAGTTGCACCGGATCGTGAATACCCCTAATATTAGCCCAACAATTAGTGTGAAAAATGATTTTAATGTGGTTTTCCATTGGGACAAAAAATCAATCTTTTTTTCGATTCGGATCACTTTTCGCAGATCTCGATATTTTTTCAGATTTACGCATACCAATTTACTTTGTACAGCTGTTTAACGTCAGTTTAAGAAGTTTCATTTCGAGGCAAATGCGCAAAGTTTCGTGAAAACCAAAATAACAAAATACATAAATAGCTATCGATACGATTTCGGAGGAATTATTATCTTCATTATCTCCCTCGTCATCTGAAGACTACAAACCACCAATAATACTTCATTTGTATATGCAAGAAGGAAAACATTTTTGAGGGCAATATCCATTTGTGATTTAGCCAAAAACGAATGCCATTTGAACAGCTGATATTGTTGTCAATTAACGCACTAATCCATTTACAAAAGCAGATCAATCTCGTTGCGCGTTCCATGAGCACAGTAAAATCTGAGATCTGAAAAAGATTTCTGGTGGTCCCAATGGAAAACCACATAAGTTGTGAGTTGTGAGATTTATTCGGTCAGCTGTTCTGCTGAACTTGCTGAATAGTGCAAAAGGTGTGCTTGTTTCAACAACCCAACGAACGAAAGTTGTTTTCGTGGAAAACGACTTTAAATGACTCGTTTTGAAAACTGAAATATGTATGGGAAAACTTCTGTTTTCGATTAAGTTTTCGAGTGTTTTCGCGAAAGCCAGGTTTTCGGCTCGGTGTGAATGGCGTAAAAGTGACAGCTCAAAAGTTTAACAAGTAAAACTCTATTTATTTTCGTCTTCAACGATGTCGGAGGAAGAATTTGTATTTGAATGTTTTCCTAGAACATATCAGCGCCTTCAAAATGGTAAGTTTAATAGGACTAGCTTATAAAAAATTCAATTCCAACTTATTTTGTATATGCCGCATTCATGTCAAATTACATTTCTTAAGCTTTTTGTAAGAAAACCGGTCAGGTACTTCTCTTGAAATTGAGACATTTCTCTCTCGATTTTTGAGATTTGACATTTTTAATTTTTCTATGCTGAAAGCACACGAACGAACCTATAGCTGCTGCAAAGTCGATTATCCCGTAGCCATCTGTTGGTGTTTCTTAAATTCTGTGCTTACCAATTCGCCCACTGAAAATATTTCCTCCTCTGATTGGGAGCACCGCGAGAAGCACAACTCTGAAATCTCCAATACTCCAATCTGATGAGGATCAAAGTAGCTCCAGTGTTTATTTGAAAGAAACACTCATATTGGAAAAAAAAAAGTAAATTTCTTTTGTTTTATTATATATACATTAATAAATAATAAAAATTAGTCACAATATCAAACTTTACATCGTATAAATTGTCTGCGAGCGTGCGGTTAGATGCAACTCTCCTTCTTTCGATGGGGAAAGTGGTTTTCGCTTTTGGATTTGTTTAGTTTATCTGATTCCACAGTAGAGGAGTCTGAGTTGGTCCTCTTAACACAAATGGCGGCCTGGGAACTTTGCGATTTCATAAGATTCTGTGGGCTGGTTGAAGCTTGAGGCTTTGTGAGATTCTGTTGGGCGATTGAGTTCAAATCAACGAACAGGCTCTGCCTGCATAGAGTGGTTAGCGCACTGTCCTTTGTCGGCTGAGCTGCGTCCTTACTGCCTTTGCGCAATTTCACTCGACGCAATTTGGACGCCAGGGTGGAAAAGCCCAGCTTACTCGTCAGCTTCCCCGAACGAATCACCGATCGTGGTAGCGACTCATAGCCATCGCCGGATTGCTGCTCGGAACAGTCCGAATCTGCGGGAAGCATTCCCACGCTAATGCTCTTTAAAAGAACTCCATCGTCTCTGCCGCCGCCAGTGCTTAGGTCGCTGGCCATGCTCTGATTGCTATGTCGGTTCTCCCAGTTTTCCTTAACTCGCTGAGCGCTGCTAGTGCCATCGTCCTTTCGCATGGTGACCTTTGGCATGGAGCCCCCTTGCAAGAACTCCTCCTTGGCTCTTTGCAAGCGTATGGCCCGTTCGGAAAGGGGGGTTCTGGGTTTTTCTGCATACTCAGCCATAGGGGTTGAGGGCTCCGAGGCAGAAGGTGTTGGAAAAGTTTCTTCGAAATCGAAGGTTGAAATCTTGCTCGTCGGGGTAACAGATTTCTTCTCGAGCTTTCTGGTTATCCTCGGAATTGTGTTGTCAGATTTGTCGGGCGATAGCGGATAACCCGAAGTGTCTGCGGCGTTTGCAGACTTGGCCATTTTGGTTTCGATGCGCTTTCCTGTTCCACTGGTTTTGGTTGTTGGGCTCGCGTTTTTATTCTTCCGAAAGAGGTGCTCCCGCTTCTCGGCTACTATGTTCGTACTTCTGGGCAGGACCGATGAGCTGTTTTTCTTAAGAGTTCTAAAGCTATCGGTTGCCAGGGGAATACGCGTCTTGATGGGATGCGTAGTCTGGTGGGCACTGTGGTGCAGTTCCCAGCCCTGTTTAAGATTTACAAAGCTAAGCGATTTTATGAACAAGCTGCTCTCGGGCTGCTTTCGAATTCCGACAGGAACTCGCGCAAATATGTCTCCAGCGCTTACTGATTTGAAAATCTGGCTGTTCTGATTTCTGAGAGCACTTGACGCGGCAGCCTGTCTTTGGTTGCACTGGGGTGGCGAACTTGCAAGTTTTTCCAAGGGCATGCTCTCGCACAGCTTCGAAATCATGTTTTTGATTCCCGGCGCCATCGCGGGCCTAGTGATGTTGAAAGACGAATTAAGACTTAGAGGCTCTGAATTGTCGCTATCCCTGTCAGCTTTTAAGTTACTTTCCATTCCTTCCAACTCCGTGGCTACTACTGCAAGACCATCTGTGGAGCCTGGTTCCTCAACTGTAGTGAAGACTTTTCGTTTGGTTTTGACGAAAATATTCGACTTGCCTGCAGCCGAAGCCGACTCCGGTTGAGGCCCGTGGATTAATTGGACACACGATTCTGTTGGCGATATTAGGAGTTTCGATCCCTTGTCGTGGGAGATTTCTTGCTGCTCAATTGGTTGGCCTGGCTTCATCTTTAAAACATACACAATATCTTCGCCGGCATTTGCTTCATCTGCTGGCCGGCTTTCTTCTGCCGATTTCCTATCCTCCTCAAATGACCGCTGCTTGATTCGGCTGCTCGCTTTTCGTTTAACTCGCCTTGGGGTTTCTAGAACATTAGCACATTCCCCATCGCTGCTGTCGCTCTCGGTCTTACTGTTCTGCCGCGATCCCATCTTGCGCAGGCGTAGCTTCTTTTTGCCGCTTCCGTTGATATATTGGCGGTTGGAGGCTTTTTTTATTGTGTCGCCGTCGGCGGCGGTTTCGGTAACTGAGGCATTCTGATCATCGGGCACTTCTAGGCTGGTGGACAGGGCTGCTGCTATAGCCACCACGGTGTTAGCAAGCGATGTTGACATGTTGAAGTTGTCGCCTAACACTTCCTCGGATGTGACATTTATTTCTGGGACACCAGAACGAGAGTTGGATTTTTCAGATTCTGTAAAATAAAGGAAACGAATGGACGTCAGCTCAAATGTAAGAAAGGACGGAAATATATTCTTGTCGAAATTGCGGCCTTAAGTCAGTTTTCAATCAAACTTTCCTAATTTTCAAACCGTATTTGATATAGACGTGAAAGACTAAAAAACAAAAAAATGTTCCTGAACTATTAAAATTAAATTCCATACCGATATGCTGCCGGACTTCATTCAGAGTCGTATGAAGATCGTCCAGCTTTTTGCGGAATATCATCTGTCGTTCATCAATCAATTCCCGACAGCACGCTTCTTCCAGTTGTAGTAAATTGTTCTGAAATTACCGTTGACATTTAAAAAAGATTTCCAAAAAGCTCCATCAGTATGTTGCCGGTCTTACAATTTCGTACAAATCATCCACAAACTCCTTGACCTTAACGAAGGACCTTTTCGCAGCAGCGCTGCTTAAGTTTTTTTCGAATTCCGAAAACGAATTTCTCATTGTCGAGAACACGCCCTGGAAATGCTTGAGATTCTCCTCGCTGAATTCGTTTGTGCTCTCCAACTGTAGCCACAGATCGTTTATATAGTTGAGGGTTTTTATTTTATCGCCATCGCTGTTCGGATGCGATTCGAAGCTATGCACGCTACGAGACTTACTAAAGGAAACAGATTTTAGATAAGATTTTTCAGCAGACCGAATTTTTAATCTAAATTGTTACCAAAAATCGCTGCACGTAACTTCTGCATATCTGTAGACAGGTGTCTGATGCTCTGCCAAGGGCAAGACGGCCACTAATGGGGATGCTGTCTCAACTATGTGATCTTCCACTTCAACCATTACAGCTTCTGGTTCGTCTCGCTCGTCGTTGATGTTCTTCAAATCAGAGTCCGCTCTTAGTTCTGCATCGGTGCTTTCAGCTTCATTCAAGTCATTTACATCGTTTAAGGATAAGCTTGACGTTTGGTGAGATATAGCGAGCGCAGTACACGGAGCTACACTGTCAAGAGACAGTGATCTGCTGAGTGTTGGTGAACTTTCGTCTAGGAAATATAGGAAATTTATGGATTCTTTGGACTAAAACAATAACACAACAAATCTTTACTCTTATTGCACTCCTTGGGGATCTTTCCGACATCCAGGGGACAGTAGCCGGGATGCAAAAGTGCAAATGTGGATGACTCTGGGCCAATGCCTCGAGCTTTTTCCCATTCGTACAGCTTGCGTGTGAACTTTCTTGAGATACCTTCAAATTTCATAACTCCAGCGGTCGTCTTGACTTCGATCTCCTTGGCTCGGGGATCCGCAACAATGGATTTCAGCTTGGAGAGTCTGAAAATGAAAAAACCGGAAATATTTTCTAACTGACAAAGTATAATCCTGACCTACCTTTCAAGTTTTTCGCGCTCATGAGCTCTTGGTTTGTCCTTCTCTGATCGGTGCTTTTCGTCGTCATGGAACTTTTTAAGCGGATCTAGTTTTACTGAACGCTTTAAAATGTCATGGGCACTATGGGCTAGTCCGGATGTTTTTATTTTGTTCCATTGTTCTGGAAATAACAAAAGGGGTTTTGGGATAAATAAAAACAAAAAGTGATGAAGTGAACCCGCTCTAAAAATCACATAGGCCACCTAAAAACCCTAACCGGGGGTTTTATCATAAGACTCCATCACCAGACAACACCAGAAGCTGTAAGTCTCAGGGGAGAATTCAAATGTCGTTCAAAATGCGCCCACATCAAAGGCTCATTTTAAACTGAAGCTCATACCTAATTTCTTTTGGAATTCCTCAGGTAAGTCCCTTTGGTCTGGCAGCGGGCTAAGTCCCTGGCCCTCCAGTTTGATTTGGCCTGTTCTCCAGAGATTCCAATCGATTTTCTTCGACTCCGACTCCTTTGTAGGCGAAGCTTGTAGTTCCTTGGGCGATGCGTGCCCATGCAGGGAAATCTGTTTCTTTACACGCCATTTGTGCAATTTCTTCTTAAAGTCCGGAGTCAAGTTCTCTTCCAGCAATTTCGTAGATACCGACTTTGCTTGCTGCTGTGGTGGATCATCCTTTCCAAGGAAATGATAAGCTGCAGAAATATTGATCGAAATTATTAACAAACAAACTCGTAAGATTTGCATAAAAACCAGAAGTTTTGGTGTTGCTGTACATGTTACGAATCTTGTCCCACTCTTGTCGTTTGGCTTCGAATTCCATTTTGAGCCTTTCTCTTAGCGCTGTGTAGCGTTGATTAATCTCCTCCTGTTGCATGTGCAAGCTATTACTTGAAAATAGCTTGTTATGTGGAGTAGTCGGTTCAGAGAAGTCACCACTCGATAGATCTTCACTTTCTACAAACCAAACAAAAATATATAATGGATCTTTCATGACCACTAAAAGTGCACTTACCAAATTCTGGGAAGAACTCAGAGTGTCGTGATGGGCTGCTGGGTACCGAAGAGTTCCCGGGTGATTGAAACTTTCGGTTTTTCGTTTTCTCCCACGGACTTCTGACCATCAAATTGGGTGAATTGAATTCTGGATAATCTACTTCACTGAGGTCCTAAACCAGCATATTTAGTACTTCAATTTGGTAGAAATCCGTTTTTAGTACTTACGTGTTTTAGATTTAAATTCAGTGGACTTGGGAGATTTTTTGTCCGCTTAGGCTTGCTGGTTATGTCTACGATGACATCCTCTGGAAGCGCTTCAAAGTCGGAGACTATTTTACTTTTACGCATTCCCTTTAGGGAGGAGGTTTTGGCAGGCTTCTTAACAGCATCGACAATGCGATCCAGTGAGCCTTGACTTGTGCTTGGGCTGTTTTTATGCTCTGAGCTTTCGCTTAGGTTTCGTTGGTATTTTATTTGAATTGGCGAAGAATCTTTCAATTCCTGGCAGTTAAAATTTAATTGGAATAATTTAAAATTGTTTTTGAATCGGGTCAACAATGCCACTTACTTGTCTTATGTAAAGTGATCCTAGATCTCCGTCAATGGAATGACTACGATGGTTTTCATCTTCTAACGTTATTCGGGAATCACACTTGGAATCGCTTTTTGATGAGTCACGTCCTGAAATTTGATTCGAAATGTAAACTAAATAGCATGCTTCAGACCAAATGAACTAGTAAGTGACGGGACCAATGCTAACTGTGGCTTTATGAAAGAGCTGTGCTTTTAAAAATAACAAATCTTTTCCTTTTAGCTACAATTTTACCATCCACGATCTTTAAATAATTGAAAACTAAACATTATGGTAACAAAGTCTTGACTGTAGTGCTGATATTTTATTTTTAAATAATATTGTCGAGGACCATTAGTTTTTTAGACTGGACAACGAAAACCGGAATAGAAAACCTTTTTGAAAATGTTGATAAACAATTCTCTGTACTCATCGTCGAGGTATTAATTAGAAAAACTCATCCTTGCTTACTTCTCCCATTCTCCGCAATACAAAAACGCAACAAGCTTGAGAAAATGTACAGCCCCATTAAATGGGTACGATAAATTTTGACAGATACGTGAAGTAAATTCTGAAACAAAGGTTTGATTATTTAGCTCGAGGAACATATAACTCAGCTAAATGGGTTCGCTTAAATTTAGCTCGAGCAGCGTACTAAACTTCAGCAATCACTGTTTGTGTTTATAAATAAACTGTCCGTCCCTGTTCTCAAGTATGCCCTTTTATATCCGCTCTGACGCCACCTATTAGAATATTCTAGTATATTCCAATTATTCCGTCTGGTTCTGCAATTAGCTAGAGTGGTTCTAGAATTAAATAGAAAGTTGTTGAGTGTGGGTGGTTACACTTATTTGACAGATCGAGTTTCCAATCGGAACTGGAAGTGGAAATTATTTAGTGACTAGTGGGTTGTTTTCATTTCACTATTTTAGGTTCGACGCTACATTCCACACCACAATACATTTAAATCATTCACAAAATTTGGCGAACGATTTCACTAAAATGTACGCACTACATACCTACATGCAAAAATTTAAAATAATGGTGTAGTTATATATTACACTAGCTGTGCCCGCAACTTCGTACGCGGTATGAGACTGTGTAATTTCCAATAAAAGACATTTGACCGTTTTCTCAACGGCATTTTTGTTTAAAATCAACAGTCTAGCTAAAAAAAAAGCGGTGTCAATGTGAAACAATAAATCAAACAAATCTATTTACCTAAAACACCAATTTAAGAAAATTAAATTCAAACAGCGTAAGTACTAAAGTTTCACTTCCTTACTGTAGGTACAACGTAGGGTATATCAAAACAACCACTAAAACAAAAGCCTTAACGGAAATTTGTATCTACACCAACAATAAATAAATCAAACAACATAATTCACCTATATCGTCTTTACTTCTTGAATTCTTCAATTCTTTACTGTATCAACGTAGGTACTATAACAACCATTAAAACAAAAACCATGAACTCAATTTCTATATATATACACCATCTCCACCATACGTCCATCACCACACCACACGTCATTAGCCATATGCGCATTTCCTCAGAAACACATTGTCACTGTTTTTTTTTTTCATATGAACGTGCTTGTGCGATGTGCGCCACCAAACCACCCCAAAGCAGAACAACGATCAAGAACCGCGGCTGCTGATAATATTCGATTTGAGAAAATAAATTTATTTTTTTCGTATTAGATTTTAGGTTGTAGCTCAGCTTCTGGCTCTCCTAAGTATTTTGTTTTGTTTGCATTGATTAAGAATTATTTGAGTAATGACGAGTTAAAGGCAGTAAAGTCAGAAGAAAAAAACACATTTTGGTCAAAAACGCTCCAAAAAATAGGCATGGCAATAAAGGGGAATAGCCTATGTGTTGCACAAAATCTTAAGGAACATTTCAAAAAAAATTTCATCGAAATCTGTGCAGTAGTTTTCACGCCATTAGGTAACAAAAAAATTGCCTACAGTTTTATTATAAGTACAGATTATATTAACAATGTTACATTTCCCGAATTGGCCTGCACACATGGTAATATCATTTCTGACAGTTCTAGCTGTCAGAACAGTGTTATGAATAGTGTAATGGGCATACGGAGTAACTACGGAGTGCTCTAATGACCAAATTGATACATATATGACCACGCGCCACGCTGACTTTTGACTTTTGTCGTTTTCGATTTGTCAAAAAAGTCTTTTATTTTTTGATCTAGATTGCTTGTCATGTTCGATTTGCCAACAGAAACAATCTTTTTTTTTTATCTTAGGCACTTTTGATAAATCTCGATTTGTTCTCACATACTTTCACTAACACCAATGTTTATGTCACACAGCTGGCGGTTATGATTTTTTTTTCATTGAAGGATTGCTTTTTTAATTGAAGATTTTTTGCGGCCAAACCAATTGAAAACAACTTTAACAGCTGCTCATATGACCGATTTCAGCCAATCAAAACTGAGATACATCTAGTCAGACAGCTATCAGACTTACTAAACTAGGTAGATACTTGAACGTCCAGAATAAATTGCGTCAAATCAGTCTGTTGTGTACGACTATATAAAAACTGTGATCTTCACTACAAAAATTGTGGTGACTGGTGCAAATTTCATTGAAAATTACCTATTCTAAACCGATTTCCTTTTTCTATTAAAACATTCAGGGTCCATCATCTTAAGTTTTACAACTGCTTTTTCTTGCGGAAGCCTGAAAAATTGCCCTGAAGACTAAAACGTACTAGATGAGAAAAAAGTATGAATTAAATAAAAAAAGTTACAATTTATTAATTCATCTCGCCATTGTGAGTTCGTAAATGGACACTAAGAATAATTATTATAACCAACAAAACTCCACAGACAAAACGTTGAAAACATTTTTTTTTTGTGACTACCAACGTACACGTTGACTTGAAGTTGTGTTTCCAAAATAGCTGGTTACAATTAATTACACGTATAAGCATGCACAAGTGCGCAGAAAACGATTAAAAGAATTTCTAAAAATATTCCTTTGGTTATTTGCCCTGTTTACCTAAATAAATTGAGCTCGTTAAAAACAAATTATTCCATGAATTTCGTCTTCCAACGAATATTTACATTCAAAATCACAATGAATTAAGATTTTTGATGATGAAAGCACGAACTCTCGAACAGCACAGCATCGATTAAAGAGTTAAACAATTGAACTTACTTATCGACTGAGAGGCACGTTCGATGTCGTCAACAGAGCTCGCCGAACTTATAGTGCCCGGTGTACCGATCTCGCTGAGGAGATGTCCTGACGAGGAGCTGAGAATACTATCTGCCGAACTGCCGCCACAGGGAATCGATGGAACACGCAAGTATCTGGCAACTTCGTGATTGATTGGTAACAATCCGATGCCGGAATCGGAACTTTTGCACTCATTTAGTGCGGGCACGTTTGCCTTTTCCCATTTGAAGGCCGCCTTTACTTTGGTCCACTTTGACACCTTCGCCTTGCCGTCAGTGAATGCACTCTGCCGTCGGAGAGGCGGTGGTTTTGCGTCCTTATCGGAAGGTTGGTTGGATGCGTCTGCAAAAACCGACTTACTTCGTTCACGAGCTCTGCAATGTTAAATGTTAAAAAAAAATGCATGCAGGTGAGAGGGGTTAGTTCAATTACCTTTGCTTGGAGACCGCTCTTTTCGTGGATGTGGTTTTGGCCGCTTCAAGTATGGAACTCAACAAGGAGATGTTGGTTTCAAGATCAGAATCGGGATCAGAAAGTTCCAAGTCTTCATATTCGCTAAGATCCTGGAAAAGGGATATTATTACTTTGTCAAGGTAGCGCGTCGTTGACCGGCTCGTTAACCTTTTTCTCGATGTTCTTCAATTCGGTGAGGGTTTTCAAGTCTTGCATATAGACCTGCATCTTGAAGTTCTGGTCCAGCATATCACAGATTTTGTCCAATAAATCATGCAACTTGTTTAAATGCGCGAAGGCAGTGTGAGTTTCGATTGCTGAGGCAATCGATAGACCTATTCCTTCGTGCAAAGGTTCTATATATTCGTAGCATTCATTCTTCAAGAGATTGCAGTAGTAAGCGGTTTTCTCTTCGGCTGTGGGAGTCTCACCCTCCTTGGCGGGATACTTGGGCAGATGCTCTGGCACACGATCGTTCTCGATGTCATTTCTGATTCTTGAGTAATCTATAGCCAGGGCTTCCTCCAGAGTCTTATAAAAGGTGGACTTTCGATCTTCAAAGCCCAGCAGCCTTTGCATAGGTTCGGAATTGTCTCTTTGGGATGCTGAGCCACGTTCTTCGCTCTTTTTGTGCTCCTTGTGTGGATCGCCCGGTGGGCTGGGAGGATTGTCGCGTGTAGACGAAGACCTCTGACTGTTCGTTGCAGGATGAGGGGTCCTTTCTTTTTCCATTATCGATGAGTGTTGGATGAAAGCATTGATGTATCCAGGTTATCTGGAAGGAAATAATTTTGTGTTAGTAATTCGATTCGAAAAAATAGATTTTCAATATTTTCAACTGACATAAAGGAATATTGCTTATGGCAGAACTACACTAAAGTAAGTTCTACCCCAAAAACTTGTAAAAGACAAAAGGAATATTTTAGAGCTAAATAAAAACGATAACTATTCAATAATCTATACCTGTATAGATGTTCTGTTGATGTAAATGTCAACTCAACCTATGTTGGGCATTAAAAAATGGTTTGGGTACTTTTTTGTAGACGTAAAATTATTAAAAAAAATTCTAAGAAACTGTGCAAATGCGACCACATATCTACTGAAAAAATTGAGAAAAAAAATGACAGAGAAATCCATTTCACATTTTTTAATTTTTTTCGTAATTTTCTACTCGCCGAATTTCGATTTACTATATAATGTCGTTTTCCATTGGGACCAAAAATCAATCTTTTTTTTCATCTTCCATTGGGCAAAAATATCTAAACATACTACGTACATAATACCACTATACATTGCACAGCTGTTTTACGTCGTTTTGCGAAGTTTGCTTTCAAAACAAATGCGCAAAGATCGGTGAAAACGAAAATAACGAAATACATAAATAGACATGGACATAATTTGGGAGGAATAATTATTATCTTCATTGTCTTCCTTGTCATCGGAAGACTACAAATCACCAAAAATACCCCAATATTTGTATTTAGGGATTAGTATTAGTTTAGTCATAAACTGTCACGTAAGTTTTTAATTGGAACTTATATCGGTATGAGTAGTATCAGCAAACAGGCCTAAAACATTTCCATAAGCGGAGCAATATCGTTGTATGTTCCATGAGCGGCGTAAAATCTGAGATCTGGAAAAGATTTCTGGTGGTCCCAATAGAAAACGACATTAAAAATGAAAACTGACAACTAAGTGACAGCTGACAGCTCAAAAGTTTGACAAGTAAAACTCTATTTATTTTCGTCTTCAACGATGTCGGAATGTCCTCCTAGAACATATCAGCGCATTCAAAATGGTAAGTTTAATAGGAATAGCTTATAAAAAATGCAATTCCAACTTATTTTGCATTTGCCGCATTTAAAGAAAACGTCTTCTTATATTACAATAATGTCAAAATGACATTTCTTAAGCTTTTTTGTAGGTACTTCTCTTTTAATTGAGAGATTTTTCATTTTTTTTTTTTATGCTAAAAGTAGGTACACGAACGATCCTTAAGACTTCCTACGTAATTTTACTAAGGTTTGATCTTGAAGTAAAAGGCAATACGTTTATTGGAGCGTTCATTACCTTTGCATTGACCGTTTTGTTGAAATGTGGCTGAAAGCTCCTAAAGGCTTTGCTGATCGTGAGGTTTTGGCACAGCATTTTTATGAAAATAACAAAGAAAATAGTGGAGTATCTATCTGAATTATGAAATCCAACATTAAATATGTCAGATGGCTTGCACTGTGAAAAACGGAGAGGCTGTTGCCATCTTTACGTCGTTCGGGACATGGCTACAGTAATTCATTTTCGGGCCCAACATATTTCTTAAAACATTAGTTTTAATGCAAATAACTTTACGTTATGTCAAATACGTAGCCGTGTCCCGAAGCCAGACAAAAGTCAGTCAGTATAAAAATAATGTGCGAATAGCCGCTTCGAAACGGAAAACAAGAGATAGAGCAGAACACGCGGTGGCAGTACTCAGTACCATATACAGACGAATCCCTCTTAAGTCGAATTTTCACGTGAGGAACAAAATTAGTTCGATTTAGAGGGATTTCTGGAAAAATTCGTGTTAGAGGGATTTACTTTTTTTTTTTTTTTTGCTTAAGCGAAGTTATTTAAGGTAAAAAATAGGAAAGTAGGTACATTTTGAACAAAATTAGTTATTTTTGATTTCAAATTCGCTACTCAACCAACAACACAAATAATGTTGGGCACCTGCAATTTTTGTCCCATCACTCTACCTAGAACAACAACATAAGTGTTGCGTTATGCAAATGTATGTATCTATGTATGTTCATGTTCATATCTGCATATTACATAGTGTATGTAGAAACACAACGCATCGTCGTGTTGGGAATGCAAAAATTGGGTCGAAAAATTCGAGTTAGAAGGAAATTCGAGTTAAAGCAGGTTCGACATAGAGGGCTTATACTTTAAGAAAATAATTTTACTGGGTGTAATGAAATTTATGTTTATGAATATATTACTACTACTCTACTAGCTCCACCAGGGGGCCAGGAGTGAGGGAGTATCGAAAAAATAGTTAAAAGGATGATACTTCAATATTTGTTTGTTCTGCAAGTGCTTCTACTATTGATTTAAGAAAACAAAAAAACAAAATTTAAAGAAATGGTGGACAGTATATAATAGATAGGTACCTACGAAAATGTAACGTCCCTATTCGCTGAATTTAAATAATTCGCTCCTAAATAGTATCCATTGTAATCTTCATTGTTCATTGCCGATCTGGTATTTCTTTAAGTTTATCTTTTGGTACAAGTCGTACTATTTTCACAACAAGTCTTTTGTCATATTTATTTATATAGCAGTTTTATCTTTAACATATTTCATATTACATATGTATATCCCTCTTTTGCAACTGTTAATAAAGTCCTGTAGGCTCCATATCTCTTTCTTTTTTTCTTGTCGACAAATCCTTCCTAATGCGCGGTCTCCGGCAATCGAATCTAAAATTATTCCTCTGCTCGAGTAAAGTATCCTGCTATATATATATTTTTTTATTTTTTTATTTTTTTTCTAATTTCCATTTTCTGGATACTACGTCTATAAAAATTGTACACTACTGGTAACTTTTAGAAGAGACCTCTCTATAGTTTTTCGTCTTACTCACAAGCCACAGAAGTTTTGGGCACAATGCAACATCATTGTCATATAAAATAAGACTTCTCGTCTCTGAACTTTATTGGAACAATACCTACTTCATATATTTTTGAACTATGCTCATACATTGAGTTGTATCTTTAACTCAACCTTAAATGAATTGAGAAAAAACCCATTCAATGGCGGAAACTTTAAGACCACGATCATTTCTATCAAAAAAAAAAAAAAAATCGATCTACGAAATTAAGCGAATTTTTCCTGCAATGGCCCCTCGCAAAGTTTTTCCAGATCTGTAGGCTTAATTTTCACCAGTTTCCTGGTTGTTTTACAATTTTCTTATGAGTAAGGTTTTTAAACATATTGGGTTTTTTCGCGTACGCGTTTTAAATCGAACTCAATCGATATAAATCGATCGTAATCACACTATACAGGTTCTCATAAAAAATGAAAGAAAAAGAGAAAATTTGCAAAGTAACGAGTAACGAGTAACGACTAACGAGTAGTTCCTCTCTTGGCTCGAAACAGCTCAGACTCAGACCTCAGATTCAACTCATTTTCAACCGGCAAGTACGATTAAATATGTCAAAGTCAAATGCACAAATTTGACAAGGAACACATTCTAAGTCCGTCTGAAAAAACAATTGCGCAGAAAAGCAAATCTATGAAACTTTGTGGTCGAATGTTCTCCTGGAACGTTTTATAAGCTGCAAATAAGTTAAATAAGGTAAGTTATGTATTTATTTGTGACATGGACTAGATGTCAAAGATGAAAGTGGCTCAAAGTAGCATCCACATACTTTGGGGTACCTACCTATTTTGTCAGCTCCCTGAGAGACTTTCGCCCAATTTTTCGAGATGGACAGATTTTTAGGGTTTTGGCTCGGGAAAGTACACGAATGGACCTATTGTTGTCTGCCTTTATTAAGCACTCCTCCTCAATGCAAAGACTTCTCGAAGTCGCAGTTCTGTGTCAACAAAGTAATTTTTAAATGAGAACAGACTCGAAATGGAAGTCGTAATACAAAAACTAAAGGCTTACGCCTTAATACCGTAAGTATAGCGGCATGTTCGTTACGCTTTTAGGAATACTAAAGGCCACTTCCACTGTTTCATACAGATTTTCGTGATGCAACCGAAATATTGCTTTTCCTCTGGATTATAATGAAGGTAAAACAACTTTTAACTTTTAACACTCTGTCAAAAGACCAGAAAAACTCCGAACAAAGTGCGCATTCACCCCAAATGACCATTTCACTGACACTTTCCATGGATATAACCTACTATGCAATTCGCTTTTCGAACGATCACCATGAAGTGGATATAAAGTTTATTGCTTTGGTCGGATGCCATTTGTCTCGGCACGGTTTCGTAAACAGACTTTCGTATATTTATTTTTGACGAATATATAGCCGCACCGCGTGTACTCAATTAACACAACAACTTTCGCTTTCGCACACACACTCTCACAAATTCTGCATCATTACGTGATTTTTTTTGTCTTATTTAACAACCTGACAAACTTGGTAAATAAATAAATACCATACCTGCACTCAATCCAAACTGCAAAATATTTCACAAAACGCAATATCAAACTCGTTGTATACAAAATATACGTGTGGCCATATAGGAATTAATTTAAAAAACAATGACCTAAATTTAAAACAATCCATCAACATTATTCACCGCAACAGTGCGCACCTCTAAACACAAGATCAAACATTATATTCGGCCACTATATACGATAAGTATAAGTATTTCGAAAACAAAAAAAAAAAACATTAAAATATGTTCACTCCTCTCCAAATAGTAGAATTTTCTTTTCAAATATTTTCTTCTTATATTGATCCGCTTTTGCACACACCCAACTGAGAGAACTAATTTTATATAATCATACGCGAGCACTTTCCATTTTCCACTAAAAACTGAAACATTTTTGTCCAAAAGGTATAGACTCAGAAATCAGGAAATGGATTCACAAAACTTTGCAGCTTTTCCCATTTTTTTTTTTTTTTTTTTTTTTTCCAAATTTCTTCCTTTTTCGTACCTACCGAAAATGTTTTTTTATTCAAATTGGACAGAGTGGGTTGCGGGCACTCCTCCAGCGAGTACTTTCTTCACTTCCATTTTATAGAAAAACACACAAACAAGATTGAAAAAAAAAAGTTCAAAAGCGTGTTAATCATTTGACCACTTTCGAAATAAAAAAATAAAACGAAAAGCTTAGCGCATCGTTTTTGATAAAAATAAACTGAAGTGTATAGTTGGTTCGACTTGCGGCGCACCGTACCGTTCTACTCAAGATCGATCGGTACACATGGTTACAAATTAACCGATTCGTTGAGAACCCTCACACCCAATCGCAATTTCTGACAACAAAGATTCGAAATGGAATTTGCACTTCAGAAACGGAAACGAAAACGAAAACGAATAGAGCTTAGATGTAGTAAAAAACACACAAAATTTCGAACAAGTAACGCCGCGCCGGTACGGCACGATCACGGTGTGACGATACGGTCGTTTCTCTTGCACTCGGAAACGGCCTGATGCTGATGCTTCAGAAACGCTTTGTTTATTTTGCGCGATATGAGAGACTATTTTCAGACATTTGGAGGTTGGTATTGGGTGGGAATTTCACTATGCGAGGCGGACAAAAACACTAAACCCGACGAAGTTTCGAAGCAGACTGATGCGTGCGGATGCCAGACAGGCACTCTCCGATCACAAGAGTATTGTCTTGGGTTAGGAATAGAATTTGGAATGAAGCAATGACGCTGGGTGCGATAAACATTCGGACTGAGTATTTAGAATATTAGAGAAACTTTTATCTTAAGGGGTTGGCCAAAACTTTGCGTTCCTTTGCCCGTTTCGGTCTCACAAATGTGTAGGAAATCATCTGCTTTAAGGTTTTAAAATCACACAAAGTCACACGTGACTCAGTAGTGATAATAACGACACAGGGGTCGACAAGGGTCCGCAGCCAAATCTTCAGAAAGTGTACATAATTGGCAGCGAAATTCGTGAGGTGCTTATGAGTTTACTTTACTTAGAAGGGCTTTTATGTATGGCAAAGCTTCATCACCTTGAGGAGATTCATAAAGCATATTACAAGTCGAAGAGAAGTCTTAAAAGCTTGCGAAGAAACGTACAAATTAATGAGGATAAGTGTGAGGGCAAGAAGGATATGTTGAGAATGAATCTTTGCCGATAATTATTGACTGGATAACTTAAGAGCTGCATTAAAAAGTAGAATGTATTTCTTTCTGTACAAAGCCTTAATGGCCTATTCACACCAAACCTAGTTTTCGTCGAAAACTCGTCGATGCATTCACACCGAACACTAACTAGTTTTCGTTTGACGTTTAAATCAGCTGTGGGACACGACTCGTGAAATTTCTGTTCGAACTATATTGGTTAAAAATTTTGATCGCATTAATTAACAAATTAAATTAATTCAGAGCATTTAAAAATAATATTAACCAATCAATTAAGTGTGGAAAATGATTTTAAGTTATGAATTGTGACATTTGATCCAACAACTGGAAGTCGTTTTCGTAGTATTTTCGTAGAAAATCACTTTAAACGACTCATTTTGAAAACTAAAATATGTATGGGAAAACTTCTGTTTTCGATGAAGTTTTCGAGTGTTTTCGCGAAAACCCGGTTTTCGGCTAGGTTTGAATAGGCTATAATATGACTTGTTTCAGTTCGCTGAGCTGAGCTATTAAACGCTTAAATTCTGCAGCATTAACAACTGAACTATACAAATTATTTATTTAGAAACTAGCTAAACTAAACTTCAGACTTTGTTAAACATTTCCCGTTTTAAAATGAGAACACCCTTTTTTAATTCTGACGCACCGATTCATTTTGAATAGTTCTATTGTCTATTGTAGCCGGACAAACGGTTTGGCTTTAGAGTGGGGCATGACACTATTCATGCCGCATCGAAACTGGTCTCCGACGTTCATTCAGTGGAATAAAAGTAAGAACCAATGCAAGGGTGTCTGCCTGCTCGATGCAATAATGGGGTTGAAGCGCCACTTCCGTGAACGAGCTGTACGTTCACCGAATTAAGTTGATTTTACACGTGAAAGCAAAAAACAAATTCCGTCAAGTAATGCTACGCGATTCGACCCCTGGCCCTGATTTCGAGTAAATTTTGGGTTAGTAAGAATATTTTTAGCTGCTTGGCTATTATGTGAATATATCGATGTATGCGCCCTTAATACCTGAGATCCAGATGAGGATTGTGGATTCTATAATGGCATGGAGCTCTTCCCTCATTGGTATCGAGACGGTTTGGTCTGGTCCAAATTTGCCGGCACCGAGCCCTTAATCCATTGTGACACCATCCGTCTCCCACTCTATGCTGTTTTGTAATTTGGTGAGTTTTTGACAACCCATGTACGGGATATCCGTGGAAAATCTTCTGCTAAAGCTTAATGTTTCTTAAAGGCGGTCTGTGACCAAGCAGATCACATCAAGATCTGGGATCTCTGAAAGAAGGGTCATCAAGTCCGTTTGATCACCAATGTCTATCTTTTCTTTTGTATCAAGCTTTTTGAGCTGCGTATTGACTCTTTTTAAATATATAGATGTGAATGGCTTTTGGGCTCCTTTAGTAGACATGGCACAGGTCCGTATATCTCCGGAGACGCAGTAGGTATCGTGTTAAGCTTTAAGATGACGGTTTGAAGCAAAATAAAAAAATCTCCGAATACCTCCTGATATACCTCAGTCAATCGAAGGACACACTCTTTTACGGATATAAAGAATAAACACATGATCTCTGTATGAGTTCTTTTTTCGATGGGACCATTTAAAACAACAACCGTATCCGTAATTCGTAATTAATACTGGGAGTTGTATTATTAAACTTAATCAGTGACCATTCCATACAGATTCTCGTAGCTTGTGCAAAAATGCGTCACGCACACATTTCAATTGAACGCGTGAAATTAATTCCATGATATTTATTTTCTCTGCAGTTGATGAGGCCGAAAATTTGTTGGCCAACCACATGGAAGTTGTGTGAAAATGAGCCACCTCATGTTAGCGGTTGAATTGATGCTATCAAGTTGTAATACTAACAAAACGCATGGCTGTCCTCAGTGGGTGTAGGGCCATGCGTTTTGTTGACATGCTCTGTATCACTTGGTTTCATTAAGGTTGTTGCCTTTAGCCTATTCCGGCCCTTTTGTGATACAGTCTCCCGTTGCCAGAGAATTTTCGAAATGTCGCTTATAAAGTTCTGTTCTCTTACTTTATGGTTCAATATTGGCAATATGTCACATTTCGCTCATTGCGAGGGAATTCGCTCACCGAAATGAAATATAACCAACGAGAAAAGGTATGCGTTGAACAATAAATTTGAACAAAGCCCAAATTTATATTTAAGACCAAGATTTGAATTGCTTTTATTGCAGAAATTTAAAAGTTCAAGCACAGAATATATTTAAATAAAATTTGTCTTCAAGCCAGTCTCTTCCAATAGGCGAAATTTAAAACTATATTTCGTTTTCCCAAAAACATAATAATAGGTATGTAATAAAAAACAAAGTTGGTAATTTTATAGTCAGTAGTTTACGTTCAGGTATCGGAAATGTGACTTTGGCACCACTTATCGTTTATCGTTTTACCGATGCTTATGTCTCTCGTCTGCCTTTTATGTGTTAAAAAGAGAAGAGAATAGGGTCAGTATTGAGTGTCAAAAACGTCCCTTTGACCTTCATTGGTCAATTCAACTGCGCAAGGTTCATGTTTGTTACCCATCCGGATCTATTAGAACTTTAGGCTTCTGCTGCATTTGAGCTTTTCTTGTTGCACTCCGCATTGTGGGAAATTAAAAAGTCACGTTCCGATACCAAATTCGTAAGAAGATAAATTTGTCTCCAGCATTTCTTATTAATGAACTATGTATTTTCCATAGAAATAAAATTGAACTTCTTTTCGTACTGCTGATAAAAAATAATAACCTGTTTCATTCTCCCGATTGGCAGACACAATATTTATGTTTGGACATAGAATAGGTGAACCCCATTTTGCGTTGGAGCAACAAAATCAAATAAAAGTAAGTCGGACTCGCTCATGAAAGGTTCCGAAACAGCAAGTAACATAACATAAAAGTTCTTGTAGTTCGTTGTAACTTTGATCGATATTTTAAAAACTACTCGCTAGATCTCGTTCAACATTTTACCACTTTGGAAGTGTCTCTCGCACAAACTATTTACTTTAGAAAAAAATGATACTAGAAACCTAAATATCATTTTTAAACACATATCCATAGATATCCCACACGTATGGGTTTGATGAAAAAAAATGTTTGAGTTTCAGTTCTATGTATGGGGACCCCCTAAATTTATTGTTTTATTTTGTTATTTTTGTGTAAAATCTTAATGCGGTTCTCAGAATACATCTACTTACCAAGTTTCAACGGTGTGTGGCTGTGACATACGGACGGACAGACAGACATGACGAATCTAATAGGGTTCCGATTTTTGCCATTTGGCTACGGAACCCCAAAAAGCCAGTTACAAATTAGCATTTGAGCGATTTGACAACCTGTCAGCAATAATAGTTGGTTATTGGTTGGCCCAAGAAAATTTCTGGGGACATTTTTTGTTCTCTCTTTTTTGCTCGCTTCTGCCCAACTTTTAAGTAAGGGAACGAAGTTTGACTAAATAATCACCCCTATCGTGGAATACGCCGGGGGGAACGTTTCACCCAAATTCAATACTTGGCATCGTGGAATACATTCGAAGTGAAAGATTCACCAGTCGGTAAAGTGAATGCGTTTAACACGATCATAGAAAACGATCGAAGTGAAACTCCCCATACAAACTTTGACATTTCATATAGGTACGCAGCTAATTCATTGCGTATTCTATCGTTTGTTAAGCGGTTACGTCGTGATTTTCTAAAAAAAATTGTAAGTTCAACACATTAAAAACATGAAAATGTTAATTTATTTAAACGAAAGTACTTAGTAAATCTGAGAGATAAACAAACTTTATAAACAATTTGAATAACAATTGTATTTCAGAAAACTCGCGTCGAATCCGAAAGTTCCATAGGTATATGTCCTTTGCAGTTCCTCTTAATATGCACGCATTTTATTTTCGTTGGATGCTCTTTCCACATTGTTAAATATATTCTACTCAAATATTCTATCCATTTATTTTTTTTTTTTTTTGATTACTGTAAAATAAATTCTAATTTACTTTGCTCTATCTCTGCTGCCATTTATTGCAAAAGAGCTGATTTTCCGATCAACTTTGAACGAAAATGCCTGTCGATAAGACAGTCACACCCGGCGGATTTCACGATGCATATGGAAAGTGAAAGTGAATCGAGTATTTGAAGTGAATCTCAAATACGCCGTATTTCACGATAGGGGAGAATGTCTTCAAATGCATTATCGTCAGGGAACAGACCTTAAAATGGAGACATATGTACATATATTGTAAAAGATGCCTCCGCGATCATTCTGTCTGATTAGCAGACTCTTGCAATTACTCTTTAACCTAAAGCGCTACACCTCTGCCAAACATATTATCTGGACATGCAGTTTAACGATGTTAGTGACACCCACAGTACGTATTCGGCAGCTAGTTAAACAACGTGCTTTAAATGACAACAAAATCAAAAATTGTGTGCGTGAGTTTGTCTTTTTTTTTTTTGTATTGAGTGTTAGCTCCAAAATTTCTGATAAGGTGAGTGTTGTGTTGTGTTTGAAGTGTTTTGTGGGTACAGTTATTGGTATATTTAGTAATTATCATGCGACATTTATATAAGAAAAAATTGTTTCCTAAAATCTGCTAAACATTTTTACTCATATCGGGCAACATGATACCCGACCGTCCAAGACCACAAGCTATGTCTTCTTACCTAAAAGGTGTATCCTTTCATTGCAGTATGCCAAATAACTAAAATAGAACCTCAATCAGGCGTACTTGGTCAAAAGACGTATGCCTAATACTGTTCAAGACGTCAAGAAAAAATAAAAAAATTTGGCCATGGCCTTATGTCAACTATTCCATCTTAAACTTAATTTAAAAATATTTTAAAAATACTTATGAGTTAATTGAATTCACTTTGTTTTCATCAGGTCCTTTAAATTAAAAAAAAGTCACTAACTCGAACCTAAAAATCCACCAGATATGTTAAAATTTAAAAAAAAAGTCACTTAAAAAAATTTTAACTACCTACAAATGGTAGTAAAAAAAAAATAAATTCAGTCTCAAAGTTACAATAAAAAATAAAATAGTTCTTAAAATCAGTGCAAATCAGAAATAATTAGATCGATTTCATCTCACTTTCATTTACCTCAATATCGGATGCATTTTTTAAATTATTTTTTAATAGAACATTTTTAAGAATTTCGTATTCATGACAACTTTTTTTTTTTTGTATTTGTAGTTTATTTCTGATGAGCATTATTGAGTTCAAAGTTTTCGTCGAAATTTTATTTCTCAACTTATTTTTAATTATGTTCATCATACTTAAAAAGCGTTCCACTTTATGCAAAGTTAAAATTCGATACCATTGTCGTACGGAATGAGACCTATTTAAGACGTGTATTTCGTCTTATTCACTCCAAGCAACATCAAATATTCCAAGCCCGCCATGTGATATTTTTCGCTTTGGAAAACGCATTACCTACTCCCATTACAAATCAAAAACAGCTGCGCAGCGTAGAAAGGAATACTGGCCCGTTCCGATTTATCTCGAATTGCTAATTAATGGGTTCTTAAAAGCCCATATGCATCCATAAAAAGGATATGAAACTAATTTTAGCTCGTGTTCGGGTAAACCAATTTATCGTCGACCACAACCCATCTCGCAGTTGCAGTCTTTTGTGGCTGCCAATCCAAGCAACATCAAGAATAGCCCCTCGATCTCGTGTAAGTACTTTAAAACATCAGCATATACGCGACTCGTATTGAGCGATTATTTCCAAAGAAGACTGCAAATATTTGCCTTTCAGCTGTGTTCGCAATTCAATTTGCATACGTGATTTTTTGGGCACATATTCCATATAGCTTTCCCCACAGCAGCGCCCATACAGCACAGCACACAGCAGAAATCATAAATATTCAAGGAAGACCAGATAAATTGCCAAATAACTAACTTTTCTGGATAAACATTTGGGCAAATATATAATTATAGGTATTTCCATTCTTTGGTGTTTATTCGGCACATCCAGCACTGTCCTCTGTGCCCCGATTAAGACGTCCGAGTCCGACATAGGCACTACAGATCACTTATGCGATGTCTGTGTACACATAGCTGCCGAAGAGTATTGTTTATTTAGTGAAAATGAATTATAAACACACACAGGAATAATAAGGGGGAAATACATTATTTTTCATCGTTTTTTTGCCAAAGAGATTCCATTGTCCAGTCCACCAGTTGCCGCAGTTGCTTGCGTGTACCTACTCAGCTATACAGTACATACCAGGCACCACGAGCTGCAGAGAAATGAGACTATGGCAGCGAGAGTGTCAATAAATAGTAGAGCAGAGCTACTGCCTGCGAGCTGCGATTCCTTCTGCTACTTGCTACATCTAGAGCTAGAGACCTAGAGAATTGCTTGCTTCGATTGTTTATTTGGAGGAAAGTATTCGTATTTAAAGTTTTTTCTGTCCAACTTTTTTTTCCTCTCGTGTATACATGTTTTCGAGAAAATTTTTCAAATAAAGTTCAATATAAGCGGAAAAGGTTATATCTTTATGATTTTTGGCGATATTTTTAGCCATCGCGACCATAACTCAGGCGCGAGCAATAAACACACTCACTTGTTCGTCGAAGCATGAATGAACTAACAGCGCACATGCTTAGAAAAGAAGGGCAGCCATAGGGTAGGGATCTTGCGTCTATTGACAGTGCGTGAGTATTAGATTATTTTTATTAGTTTTTAATTGAAAACATATAGCGATGATAAAATTGTTATAAAAATCTTGGCGCGACGTGACTCAATATTACGTACTAACTCAAAGTGGAATGTAAAGAAATGTAGTATTTCACTGGAATTTCGATTTTATTTTGATGTAAATAAATTAGAAGACGAAAAGTGCTTAAGGCAAATAATGAGACATTCACTGCGATTGGAATTTTTGTGCTAAGACTTGTAAAGGGTGGATAGTTCAGGATGTAGACTGACACTGAACCAAAATGCGTCCTGAATATGCCTACTGACTTAGGCTTGTATGGACTGGACAGTGCTTTACGTTTAGTTTCTAATGTAACGTAGGTACATGAAGGTTTCGTAAACTCGGCATTTTTATAAGAAATGTGTAGGCAATAGGCATGCTAAAATCATTCAATTTTAACGATGATAGAAATAAAGAAATGTCCATTGACGTACTGTTTTGAGTAAGGAATTAACACATTCTATGTTTTACCGCTGGACTTATTTATTAAGAACACAGCTGCCCTAACGGCACTTCGTTTGCATCGAGATGCGAAGTGGCACAATCGTAGTACCATTTATGGGCATGGGAAGATCCTGGAACTTGTTAAAAACGAGATTGGATAGCTGAATATGCCTATGGATGGGATAACAAGGGTGCGTATTATGGAAAGGAATCACAAAACTCGTATTGAGAAAGGATTACTTCTAGAAAAAAGGAGTAGTGAAATAGTGATTTTCACAGATGGATCCATGATGGATGGCGGAGCGGGTGCCGGTATCTATTCAGCAGAGCTGGAACTAGACCGTCACGTTAGCCTCGGTGTTATCGACGTCACCGGTCACGACATCTACCTGCAAAGCCTGAACCAACAATGCGTATACACCCTAAACTATTTCTGAAAAGAAACAGATCTACCTATCTGTCACACTCCACGTTTTTTCCTGGGATGCATTTCCTGGGTCATTTTTTTTTTCTTTCGCAAGCTCCAGCCGACCAACAACTTCGCAATTTTTTCATCCGAAAGATACTAGGACATTTACACTGGATAATTATAGTGATAATTAGATAATAAGATTACCTAAGGTAAAAAACAATTAAATTGAATTACAAGAATAAACAAAACTACTCATTTATAGATTTTTTAAGCGAAACATTGTATCTCATACCGAAACAATAAAGTACGCTGTAAGAACTTAGGTTCAACACTCGGGAAACACGCTTCCGTATACCAGGCTGAGATGATTGCATTGCTGCATGCGTTGGACTACTTGCTTGAGAGTCAGGTGGAGGGAAGAAATATCCTTATAGCACTGGACAATCCGGCGGTGATCAGACGCATGGAACAGACAAACATCACAACATCATTGGCATTGGAATATGTACTTAAGCTCAATAAGTGTTCATCTAAAAATTAAGTAACACTGACTTGGGTACGAGGACACATAGGGATCGGAGGCGGACTCCCTTGCAAAACAGGGGTCAACTGAAAAGTTGCTGGGACCTGAACCATTCTCTTCAATTGGCAAAGGAATGGTAGAACAGCTGATTCACAAATGGATCACGGCGGAACACCTGAGAAGGTGGTCAACCGTGGAACAATGTAGACAGGCTAAAATGGCAATTAAGTGGCCGACCTGCTCCACTCAAAGAAGGGTTCTAAGCATGAGTCGAGTAACATTGAAATGGGTGGTGGCTTTGTTAACAGGACATGGTAATTTCGGGTATCACTTAAGGAAGATGGGCCTTAGAGAGGATGATACCTGTAAACTATGCCTGGAGGAACCTGAGACAGTGGCACATATACTGTGTCAATGTCCGGCGTTTGCTGGCAAAAGAATGAGGATCTCGGGACATGATTGGGTCGAGACCCAGTCGATGAAACAGATCTCCCATAAACAGATGCTAGCGTTAACACTAGGAATTGAGCTCAGGGAGAACTCTGGAGAAATCCACAATTTTTTCTTACAAGGTGGACAAATTTCTCGCGGTGACAAGTAGAACAGGTTGACACTGTTTACAAGTTACAATGTGGGTAACTACTGGGGATGACTTTGTACTCAGATTTGAAAAGTTATTGCGTAAAGAACCCTAAAATAAAATAGCATTCAGTATATTATCTAGTACCTTATTTATGTGGTTTTCGATTGGGCTTATCAGAGCACTTTTTAGTATTAATTTTATGATGCATTAACATGGTCACACATTACTGGTATTTTATTCGGCCATCTTGTTTACGTGTTTACGAAAGCTCCGCATGTTGATATTTTTATAGCTTTGGCTGACGAAATTTTGCGTTCCTATAAAACAATACCTATGGCTTCTGGAAGTGATGAACGGACAATTATTTATTTATTTTCTATAACTGAGTTGTTGGTTTAATTTACTGAAACTAATTACCAGCTCTCATTTCACATGTTGTAAATTAGAAATATAAATGTTTTCAAGTAATTGCAGAAAATGTTCTTTTTACGTATACATATATAATTATGGGTAGAACATCAGCTTTGGGCTAGGCGTCTGATTTGTGATCTCATTATAACGCCTTTATTAGCATTGACTGTGGACAAACGGATCTCTCTGTTCCATATCGTGCAAAAATGGGCGTACGTGATAATGTAAATGCAATAATATATAAAATCAACAAAAAAGAAAGCAAATAACTTTTTTATGAATACCACATTAGGTACATGAAGTAACGAATACAACTTAGTTGAGGAATCAAGAAGTCACCGTCTTTCTACTTCCGGTAAATAGCCAACTTCTTTGAAAATGATTTCTTCTTGTTGACTGTTCTGCCCTCTACCAGTCTCTAGCGAATATAAATGGCCGTCAGATGTTTTTAGAAACTGACATTTCCTCGGTGTAAGGTTTAGGTTAGGTTATGTGATTAGTAAAATTTGTTCTCACTAGTAAGTAGAATTCGTGTGTCCCTTGAAAAATTAGTTTTTACTTAAAATTTCCTAAGAGAAACTTTACCAGAAAGAAGGCAAAATGATAACAGTCGTATCCTTGATGCGGTCATTAGCCATACGACCTCAAATATCCGGAAAGATTAGAGAAATCCACTTATCCGCAGTATCCGAGGCAGCTAGGAAGGGCACCCGTGAGAAGGCTCGCAAGAAAAAAGTTAAAGTTGAAGTGAAAAAAGTCGGCTTTATCCCACATAATCAAAGAGACAAAGGGTAATAAATACCTTATTCCACTGAGCTATTTTTTTTTTTAATATTTGTGTTTAGGTTAAATCTGCTTAAGGTCAACAAACATATCGACGACTCTTGGAAGGCGATTCCCAATGACAACTGCTATGTGGGAAAATACTACCGCTGGGCAGTATACACTGTCGCTGAAGCTATTCAATGCCATCGGGAAACTCACCATCCTTCAATGTACAATGTCCCTAATGCACCATTGAATGTCGAGATCGAATTGAATATGCAAGGGGAGAAGGCCAATCGTTTTGTGGACAACTTCAACCGCATGGCTATGATTCCACACAAGTTTGATCACGGTGATGAGCGTAAGATTCTTGTGTTCACCAAGAACAATGTAAGTGCGACGGAAACAATCCATTGAGGCAGTAAATAAATAAACTTTTTACAGGATTTAATCGCAGAATCCCGAGAGGCCGGGGCAAGTCTAGTTGGTGGCGTTGAACTAATCAAAGATATAACCAATGGAGATCTGCTGCTTACTGACTATCAGTACATCATCGCACACACGAACATACTTCCAGAATTGGTCAGCCTGCGAGGATTGTTGAAACGGAAGTTTCCCAATCCGAGAAGCGAAACTCTCGGCACCAACCTTACCGAGATGATCAAGAAATTTTCGGACGGTATCAGTTATGCAGCTACAAAAGATGAACACCAACAGGACTTTGGTCTTATTAAAACTTGCATCGGAACGGTAGGACTTTAGCAGGTCAACCTGTTTTACTGGGCCTAACCGAATTGTTTACAGCTCGATATGGATGCTCAGCACTTGGAGGACAATCTAGCATCCGTGCTTAAGGATGTCAACTCAATGCGTCCCAGGCGCACTGGCAAATTCATTACAAGAGTGTTGTTGAAGTCACCGCCGAGTGGCGAACAACTTAAGATAAACCCCTTCGTATACGTACCAGAAGAAGGTTCCACCAGCAACTCCAGGAGGACTAAGGCCGATCAAATAGAAGAAGAAGACGAAGAAGCCAGTGAAGTGCGAGCTACCAACTAAAACACAAGCCACACGTTGGAACATAGAATTAGAATTACATTTATAAAACTGTTATCTTTGGTGTTAAATCTTTTGTGCTGTCGACGCTTTATTGTGCTGCTGTTCCATTTCCACTTGCTTTACTCGCGCATAGCTCGCGCTGCCAAACAACACGATCATGTTTGAGGTCCACCAGAGGAATGATTTTGTTTCGTTGAACCATTGCGTGGCGATCACAGTCTGTGCACACGCCTTGGCAGTGCCCGAAATGTTGTGCGTTAATGGTGAAGTTACCTGTAAATTGGACGATAAATCTAATCAAGTTAGCATTCGGTAACTACCAGCTAGTTGTTACCTTAATTTGTAGGGCGGTGACAAAGCCGATTGCGAATCCACAGATGCCGCCAACAGTCATCGCCAGAATGAACCACCAAGCAAATAAATGTTGATACGTGATGATTGCACTTAGCTCACCATTAAGAATGATGAGCGGAAGGAACAAAATACTCGAATAGAAGTTGTTGTAATAGCTGAGTAGCCAAATCTCTTGGTTAACATGGGGAAGCGCCTTCTTTGTGTAGATTGAGTACATGGATAAGCTCAGAGATCCTAGGATACCAAATATGGTACCCTTCCACGAAAAAGCATCTGTTGATAAAATGATTGGTTATAGGGTTGCTTCGATTGCTTTAGATCACCCTTTAATGCATAAGCAGATTGTGTATATTGCAAGACTTACCTGTAATACTCTCCTGATCGACTCCCAATAGAAAGCCCAGCACAATGACTGCACAGCAAATAATACTCTTGAAACTAGTCCTCTGTCTCAGTAGGACATACGTCAGCAAAACATTAAACACAGTTGTTAGTGATCTGCCGACGTAGTAAAACGCTACACCCACATATTTCAAACACAAATTATTTGTTGCTATCATGGATGTGAATAGAATAGAGAGCGGCAATATCTATAACGAAAATAACTCATTGAACTCGTTTTCTCTTTGCTTTTAGGCTTAAATAACCTTTCGAAATGTATCTATATCTAGGGGTGTTCCCTCCGGAAAACTTATAACATTTGGGCAAACATGACTTAGTCGGCTCATGCTGAAGCATATCGCTGTTGATACAACACATTGAAACCAGGTCACGAAGAGTGGTGCGTCCAAATTAACGTCTGTGCTACTCAGTAAAGCTTTGTTGACAAAAACTGTTAAAATCGATACTATCCTGTAAGGTGGGAAGACAGCTTTATATCCAAATGTTATAAAATACGAACGAAGCTTAAATGAACTCACCAATATGCGGCCACAACCGAAAAGATTTGGAAGTACTTAAAAGATAATCTATTGTGCTCTCCCAGTGGTTTGTACATCTTGGTCGAATGTATGTTATGTTTGTTTTTTGTCCATCAATTTTTCACAGTGTCACATATCTAATTGTTTAATAGTCGTCCAATTCAAGTAGTTTATCCAAATTTAAATTTAATTTTCGGTCAAAGCACTTAACAAGAAGTGCGTACGTCCGCCATAGTGCCATCTGTCAGATGCGTACAAAGTTCAAAACAGTTCAAAACATCATCTTCGAACGTCTCATCATAAACCGCGCTGCCGAAAGTACTACATTAGGAGTATTATACTCCTTTTTCGTCGGTCGTACTCCCTTAAAAGACAAATTGTATTTCTAGCCTTAAGCCTGGTATGCACCTCTTCACAAACGAAATATCCCATACAAAAGTGACACAACGAAATCATGAACGAAAAATTCCGCTCTCCTTTTCGTTTTGCAGTACGCAGCTGCTGCGAAATGATGGCGGAAAAGTGAGTAGTTGTAGTAGATTGTTTGGTACAATTCTCCACTCTCTTTTCGCACACGTTTATTGTCCGGGACATTCTTTGCTTGCGGAAATTTGGCATTTGTGCTGCAGTGTTGCCAGCTTTCAGAAGAGGGTGGAGTCAAATTGAGAAATTTTGAAGCCGAAAATATTCAAACTCAAATATGAAAATTAACCCTGCATATTTTTTTGTAATATTAATTAATTAAAAAAAAAACAATACAAACTCGTAATTGAGAGACTTTTTTTTTAGTTTCCATTTTGCAATGTTAACAATAATAAAAAAAAAAACAGCGCAAATGTAAACGAGTTTTTATATTAAACTACTTCGAAATGGTTTGGTATAAATCTGTGAAAATCAATTGCAATGAATTTCCGGTGCAAGTGAAAAATATGTTTTTTTTTTTTTGCGGCCAACTCACAAAAGAAACCAAATTCGGATTTAATGTTCCATTTGGCAGAAGAAATCTGAAATATCAGATCAAAATCTGAAATACCCAATAATCGAAAAAGACATATAACTGTTTAGAAAGTTTTAGTTAATCGAAAAGAGTACGTTCGCAATAGAATTATAAATTCCTAAGTATCCAAAAAATTGCCAAACTTTAAATAAAGTGAATAGCGTAAATTACGATAAATCCGAAATGACAATTTTAAGGAGCCAAATTGGAAATAGATAGCCAGTGCTGGTAACACTACTACTTGTGTATCAGCTGATGGAAATCTACAAAAATTATTTTCCGCTGCCTTTTCGCAGACGTTTCGCTGTCCATTTGGAGACCACCGGAAAATTTTGTTTGTGAAGAGGTGCATACCACGCTTTATAATTTATACGCGCAGTAATGCCGAATTCACAATGTCGCGTTGAACGCGTGCGTGCGTCGGTGCGCTTTGACACGCTTTATCGAAATTTTACGATTTTAAGTGCCAAAGCGCGCGAGCAACAATTTTGTAAAACGAAATGCTGCTTTGAAGTGAATGCGCGTTGAGAGAGAAGAGTATGACACATTAAAAGTTCGGTTTGTTTTCTGGCTGAAAAATACAAACTCAGAGCAGAATCAAAATTTCAAGTCTATTCCCTTTTTTCTTGAAGCTGTAATTTTTATGCACGAATTGAAAAACGATTCTCCAAAATACAAGAAAATCATATTTAACAATATATCAAAGCACACAACAACCTTAATACGGATACAAGAGCCTCGATTAATATTTTTCCTCCAAAAAATCTAAAGAAATTAGTAGTTGCCCTACAAAAAAAAATGTTGTTCCTCATTTCCACACACTGAATAAATTAATTATGCTTTGAAAAAACATCATATAGCTTTTTAAAACTTGTGTGTAATAAAAATTAGCGGATCTGTGCTACTCCAACTATAAACGGCACATTCTATGACTTCAAATCGAACAATTCGAAATTCGAAAGTTGTCAAACGCGCGTGATAGTAGAAAGTAGCTCTACTCAGGCGTCGCGTTGAACTTTACGATATTTACGATCTAAAGTCGACTCAACGCGTGAAGCTGTATTTAGTGTAGCAGCATATGAACGCTTTGTTTCTACATAATCTGTCAACGCACGCGCGCGTCAACGCGACATTGTGAATTCGGCATAAATTCTAAAACAAATTTTACTTTCTGGATGTTCCATTAAGTTTTGTGTCGTGCTCGATTTTTGTATATTCCATGCAAACAAAATCTTGTGGATCCTTGAAATTCCCTTTTTACTGTCAAGCTTAGTAAGTTTCTCGAGCTAAATTTTCGCTACCATACAAAATTCACTCCAAAATGTAGCTGAGCTAAATCTTAGCGAACCCATTTAGCTGAGTATTACGCTGCTCGAGCTAAATAATCAAACTTTTGTTTCAGAATGTACTTCATGTATCTGTCAACACATTTGCACATGTGCACATTTAATGGGGAAATACATTTTCTGAAGCTAAATTTTTACAGATCGTTATGTTCTGTTGTCTTGTTGCAATTTGTATTGCGGAGAAGTAAGCAAGAATGACTTTTTTAAATAAATAAAGCGACAAAGAGTAGGTAGGTATCTAGAATCGGAAATGGTTGAAATCCGAGGGTGTTGAATTTTTGAAGTAAATTATTTTGAAAGAACAGCTGTTTTCACTGACAATTATCGGCGGCGTGCTTTATATCAAAATTTAGCAAGGACCTTAGCTGATATTAGGAGAGAAAATTTGGAGACCAGATAAAATTTAGTTTAGCTCGAACAGCGTAGGTACTAAACTTCTGAGAGTACTTTTTATGTTCGTTTGGTACAAAAACAAATTTGACTGCAAATCTGAAGAAGCCCATCCCCAATCGTATAGGTACCTGGCAGTGCTGTACCAACAGATGTGTACATTTTGTACTAATTTCTGAACGGGGCCATACAGTTGTCATGTCTCAGAAATTGTTTTGGAACACGGAAAAAGTGTTATGAAGTGTTTCGAATAAAATTCAATGGCTAATTGGACAAAAAAACCTCCATCTGGCACTACGAACCGCAGAAAATGGAACTTAGAAGGTAAGAATCAGACAGTGATCTCTTCAGCCAGTCATAATTCCCATTTCGCTAAATCCCCCAGACCGAACATCGCTGAATAATCTCAAATACCACTTTGCAGCAGATGGTTGTTCCGATGTCCAGTACGATCTGGCCAGGCAGTTATTAGACAGCAATATAGGTGAGATATTCGATGAGCCTTACAAATAACACGTACAATATGCTGTTTAAACTTTTAGAGCACAATGAAGCGTCTTCGCACTCATTGGGCGTTCACTGGCTGTTATGTGCTGCACAACAAGGTCACGAAGATGCCCTTCGCTTGTTGCAAGAATGTTTTGACACTCGTCGGGGAATAATTGATTCAAACATTGATGACGTAAGAACCTGCTTAGCCATGACTACAGGTGAGCGGGCAGCCCGTAAAGCTGCCCGAGATCTTTTCGCATGCCTTTCCAATGGTGGGGAACACATTACACCCAAGCAGCTGGAGCGTAAAATGCGAGAGATATACAAATTGCAGAAGCGACGAAAGCGACACAATGACTCTACGTCCGAAGAAGAAGAGGAAACCGAACAGTTGGAAGGTGTCAATCATGCAAATGGTGACATCTACCCTTGCCAAGGCCCAGATCTGAATGTGTCGCACTCCGAGAGAATAATCACAGAGGCTAATCTCGTTACAGCAGCGGTGAACTACGCAAATGGTCGTCTGCCAGCAGTTAACGACGAACTGACGCTCTCAGTTCCACATCCCAATTCGCTGGATCATGTTCCTTGCTTCCACAGGATACTTTTTCATCCCATTGTGTTCTGCAAGCTGCTGTATCATCGTCTGATCAATTTGATTTCATCGTTTCCTGGTTTGATATCGCCCAGCATGAAACTAGCGCTCATATTCATCGTGTACATTGCAGTCTCCAGTGATAATCTGACTGTATACCTGCCAATTTGCTTCTATTATCTCTGCATGGTCGTGATGGTATGGTCCACCTGTAAGATGCTAAAGACGAAGCACGACTTTATTGATTTCCGAATCTGGTCGGGTCTGTTCCTCAGCTATGGTGACAACAATGTGGAGGCCGGCACCTCGGAGAACCGCTTCTTGAAGAACAACATGAAACCGTATTTGTATTTCTTCTGCGCCTTTGTCGGAAATCTCATCGTGCGTCCCTTAATAACCTCAGAATGGGTGCCGCATTCAGAAATCACTATTATCTCATTCGCAATGGTGTTCGTGTCAATGGTGGCATTTATGTACACTTCATCGAGGAGGAGGTTTCCAGATGTTTTGGTTCTCTTTTCGTTTGGCATCAATGTCCTGGCAAAGTATCCCTACGAAATGGACGAGGTAGTGAGCACTGGATGGCGGTTCCTGGATCTAAAAGTACCAACTTTCTGCTCTTTTGTTATTGGCAATGGCATTGAATTCTGCTTGAACTGCCGCACGGTGTTGTACTTACTGATTCCAGTGTTTCTCGTGCACCTGGCAAAGCGATCCAATTGGCATGGCACTTACACATACCTTATACCGCACTGCGTAACTCTTAGCTGGCTCCAGTTGTGCATAACAAGCTCTCAGAGTGCCACGATGTTTGGAGTTGTTCGAGCAGCTCTAGGCCTAGCTGGCATTCTGCTTTTCCTACCCCTCTTCGGGATCGTTTCGTTGATGGTGCCGGTCTTCCTGGTTGTTGAATACGTCGGCTTGACTGATCCGCGAATGCGCTTGGTCACAACTATAGTGGCTGGCGCCTTCGCTCTGCTAGGCTCTTGCTGTCTGGCTGTTAACCAAAGCACCCAAAAATACATCACATTCCTTCAGGTTGCAATTAGCGTGCTTGCGGCGGCTGTCCTCACCTTGCCCTATATGACATCCAGCTTCAAGGCAGTGCACACAGAAACGTCTCTCTACTCGAACCTTATCGACGACAAACCGATCATTACCACCACCGACGAGGACGCTGAGCGCCACATACCTTGGGAGAAATTCAACCATCTATGCGGACAGCCTGCATGGGAACAACAAAACAAGATCAAGACTCAGCTCCGGTGCACGTATCTAGCCGGAGCCACGGTATCCTGGGAGACCACTGTAACAACAGTTCAGATCGCCAGGGTGAGGAACACACGTGCTGACATCATAAAGGACTACCTTCCCTTATGGTTGGGAAACATCGTCACATGCCTCTACGGCGAATCCAACCACTTGGAGTGCAAAGACGCTGACATTCTGTGCGAGGAATTGCGCAAGATGACCAAAGGAATTCAGCGCTGCAATCTGAACCGCTGGAATGTATACGAGTACGAAATGCACGTCCGAATGCCAGCCGCCGGGCTGCTGAGCAAACCAACGGATGTACGAGTACACGCCGACGACCGGTTTGGCAACTTCACCACACGAATCCGCAACGGCGATCGGGTGCATATCTACGGGAAGCTGATGAACACTCGGAAGACTGCGAATGCACCCAGGGAAGACTACATAATTGGAGCGGGAAGCCCCTCTGTGCAGTTGACTGGCATTGAGTGTATCCTCTGTAGCGACAGGGACATCCCAGCGCTGAATTTCGGTAAAGTAAAGTCACCGGTTGATGCGAGAATGCGCGATCTGACAAGAGGAATCAAGTATCTACTCAATGTACTGCTTAACCCGTTGATTACCATTAAGTAAGCGGCAGGGGGCGCGGCGGCGTGATGGACACGCACTCAATTAGGACCGGCACCAATGCGAAGTAGAACTAAACCTGACATTAGAATAGATTCATGCACTCAATAGCTACAAGGAAGAAGGACGTGTGTAGAGATAGCTTTGATTGGAGGGACGAACCTTAGTACCTAATGCTTCTATGTATTCCCATGAAAAAAAGAGAATAAATGTGTTTTTCTGTGGACAAGTTAAATAGTTTTTGGCGGGTTTCTTAACTGAACTTATCTTTCATGGGGTACCAGCGATGAAATTTCAATGTCATCATGCAAATCACACCAAAGTTGTATAAGCTTTCTGTAAATGCCACTGCAGGAATGGCCTTGACGGCTCTAGATTTGGACCATTTATCGTCAAACACCATTCAGGCCGCATCTAAAGAGTGCGAAAAAAGCAAACCACCACTTGAACCAACATTTTTTTTCGGTTTAAAACTTTAATAGTAATAAATACACAGTACAAAGGAATGACATTCTCCTGTTTAGGATTAAAGAAACTCTAAAATAGAATAATTTGAAGAAAAAAAAATGATATCCATGTATTTTACTGATGGCGAGTATCGCGTATCCAATGTTTTCTGAATGGGGTGGGCACTTCAAAACAAATTTTCGTAAACCAATTGAATGTTGAGGAAATCGCGTTTTTTACACTTTGTTACACTTTGAACTGTACATTAGAGCTCATCGTGGTGCAACTCATCTGAGGGATCGTTAAGGTTTTCGCAGGCAGCGGGTGTCTCGAAGAGAAAGTGATATTCGCAGCGATTCGGCTCGGATACTCCAGTTAGCTTGTGGTCGAGGCCGCATTCCAACTGAACGAGGGCTGAACGTTGTGGACCATTCCAACATGAAGCGCCGTTGGCGTAGAGCATGTGGCTGTATTTGTTTTCGGTTCCCGACCAACGATCCCAAGTGCCAAGTCTGGAAGAACGGAACGGAATGGAATAACATTTGTCGAACAGATTAGTAGAGTAAAAGTTACCTTGTTTCGGAGCCACCATTTCGGGGTTGCTGCGAGGCTCTGTCGAATGGGCAGAGTTTGTATGTGTATTCGCGGTCGTCAAATGTGTAACATTGGCCCTCGAGTGGTGCAAACTCTTCAGAGGATCCGTAGTCTTTGTTAATCTGGTCTTGAATGTCCTTGATTTCTTGGTCAATCTCACGAATGGAGCGTTCAGCTTCGGAGAATTCATTGCGCGCAGCGTTTGCTTGTTCGATAAGTTTCTGCGTTTCAGGATCGTAATCGGGCTTAACAGTGGCTACCTCTTCCACAGCTCCTTCGCCGAGTTCTTCTTCTTCCTCCTCTTCGGGCTCGTATCCACCATCTGGTTCATCATCTAATTCCGAGTCACTGGGTTGAGTGGGTTCTATGTACGATGATTCCGTTTGTTCGTCTTCTGTGCCCAGGTCCTCCTCATCATGCTCGTCACTATGATCGTCCGGCATTTGGGGTGGCTTGAATAGGCCTGCGTCAATCATGAGGTATGGCTTGATTCTGGACCAGCAAATGGAGACGAAGGTTTCAAGATCAACACGCTCTCGTTCATCGAGGAAGAACTTCGCTTCCTCTTCAGACACAACGCCATTGCGATCTTTGTCGAACGACACCCTAGTTTGTAGTTCAGCAATCTCTACGAAGCCATCTTTGTTTGAGTCGAACTTGGTAAAGGTTTGCTCGGCTTCGCTGGTGTTGTCGGCATTTTCCTGTTGCGCCTTTTCTCGCTTCTCAGTCTCTTGGATATCTTTGTACACCTGCAGAGCTTCGCCCTCAATGTCCTCTGCTTCCTTCTTTATTTTCTCCTTTTCAAGTCGTATTGTTTCGGCCTCTTGGCGACGACTCTGCAACTCAGCCAATCTAGCATCGCGTTCCACTCGTAGGGCCTTACCCTTCGTGCTAAGTTCCGTTTTTAATGCGTTTCCACGCTTGACAAGCTCTTCACGGCTTTTCTTATGCAGACGCTCCTCTCTTCCCAGTTCTAGACACGTGTTGACACATTTACTGTAAGGATACGCATATTCATCGCTGGCGTCGCAACAGTCGCAAACGCCATCGTTCACTCTTGAGCTGGGAATGTTCTTCGTCCGATAGCCAGCGTTTGTGCAATGAAACTTTCCGTCGGGACACGCCGATGTTCCCGGCTCATCGCTGCCATCGGCACAATCACAAAAATCGTCATTTACCTGAAGAACAAAGGAAGTTATTTCTATTAAAAGCAAGTGGATACAAGTTTGGTTACCTGGAGGTAGTTGATGGTTTTCAGTCCATTAAAACAGACAAAGTGCTCGCCTGGTGGATAGAGACTGGCCTTTGAAATAGCAACTCCTCTAGGACGTGGAATTGTTCCAAATGCAACGTTGTTACTTAAGCTTAGAACAATTAAAACGGTAAAAGCAAGCCGCAATAAGCGTTCCATTTTCTATCACACGAAAGTAATTTGATTGGCAAGATAATTTTGTCTTTATTTCGCCTGTCCAGGATTATGAAAAAAATTGAGAAAAAGACAGAGATTATCGTTAAGCCGGCCAAATAACCACTTTTACTTTGGAATCATCACCACTTCGGAAGAGAAATGTCACGAAAATAACTTTTAAGTGGCGATAAAGACAAGAGATGTCGCTGTTGGCGGTAAGTTTGAATAATTATACGTGTACTGTTGCAGATAACATTGTGAATAGGTACATTTTCGTGAACGTTGCCAGCGTTCAATAATTTTAAAAATAAAAATCCTAAGGGCCCGATTCCGGTATAAAATCATATTTGGCAAAAAGATAATTTTTTTTTTTAGAAAAAAATATTTTTTTTCTTGATCGAGATTGTTTTCCATGTTCAATTTGCTTAAAAAATCAATCCTTTTTTTTTATTTATATTTTCTCAGATCTAAACATACTTTCACTAACACTATCAAAAATGAAAAGGGTTATTATGTAAAAGCATCTTTTTTGTTGCATAGTGTGATTATGGTAAAATTCATTAAATTGAAATAACAGATGTAAACCAAATTCTGCTAGGCACATTTAACTTAAAGATTTTTTTCGTCACAATCTAGTCCACTTTATCCACTGGGAGGCCCTTAAAAGTAGAGAATTCAAAATAGAACCTATAGCAAACGATTTTCCTGCAACGGCACGTTTGAAACATTTTTATTCTAGTATGAAATTGAAAATTACAATCACACACGTTTTTTTAATGTCGTTTTCCATTGGGATTTTCAGACTTTTTTCTCAGAACGAGATGTTTCTTTCTTTGCATTTGTGCTGGTGCGTGTTTTAAAAGTCAACAGCTGTTCTCAAATTGTTATTTGTCTTATAAAAATCTATTAAATTTATGTTGATGTCTATTACAGCGGCCAAATGTAATTTTTTCTTTATTTTTCACAGACTTCTCGTCTAAAAACGTAAATAAACATACTGGCGGGGACGTTCGGATTCATAGTTTATGTAAAACGTCAACTAGATTCGTCGTGACTAGGAATCCGAACGCGTTGACTAAGCACTTGAATTGTGTTTGTATGCAATCAGCGTTGCCTTTGTTTGATTTGCCCTTTTTTATTCGGAAAAGACCCCTCATTATTTTTTCAAAAATTGACATTTTCAAATAAGTACATTTAAAATGTAATACGGTTGCCTATCACAACACTTTACACTGTTATGTGAACTTTGAACGGTCGCTGTTTTTTTTTTTTTTTTTTCAATGCAGTGGGTAGTTTTGACTAGATTGAGAAATTTCCCTGAAAGGGATATTTCACAAAAAGTGCTAGACGTCTAGCGCAAATAGTGAAATGTCAATTTTCTTATATGGAGTTTGACATGCCCCTAGTCATCATCTAGCGGGTAGTGGAACGCGGCCACTTTAAAGTTTGAAAAATTACTAATATTTTGGGGTAACTGCAAATAGGTGTAAATCTCGCTCAGATATCGAGATTCACAAAATTGCTCTCGCTCTTAAAAAAAGTGTTTTTTTGCAGATCATGAAATCTGACTACCAGCTGATTTTGAGAGCAGTAAAACTGCTCTGAATCTTAACAAAAATATGTTTTTTCTGTCCCAATAGAAATCCACATAAAATTCAAGAGTCCGAGTAACTTTCTCATAGGTATTGTACATCGAACAGAACCATTTGCATTCTGCAATAAAATGTTGCTGCATTCCAGCAGTTATAGCTAATTGTGAAGTGACGTCAAACGACAGCAAATTGGTGTAAACTTGGAAAATGTCGCCTGTGGCTGAAAATCTACTCAAATAATTGAACGAAAACACTTCAATTTCCGCCGACGAAAATCAAAAAAATTAGGACAACAAAGTGTGTGATAAATGTCTGTATTATGAATAGGTATTCATACAACACAGGTAACTATCGTTCCAACACCACAAGAAGAACTTTAAAGTTCACAAGAAAATTATTCTGATTCCCTAGTGATTTGGGTGTCGCCGCCCTAATGACCAAGCTAAAAACAAGTATTTGTGTAAAATTCTGTCTTTCTTCCTTATGATTCTAGTATTCTATACTTAATTTCCAACTATCTCCCACTGTGCCTGTTTCCGAATGCTATTTTTAGTGGTTCTTATATTTTTAAAGATTCTTCCTACCAGGATCACCATAGTGTCATGGACAGTGAAAACCTAATGGACGAACTAGCATCATTGACTCGTACCGAAATCCCCGATGGCCGTCAGAGCCTGAGGGATAGTTTCACAAATTTGGAAAGAGTCGCTGACTATTGTGAGGACACTTACTATAGGTGGGTAGCGTTGGTGCTTGGTATTGAATAATGAGGCACTCTACAACATATGTTATAATTTAGAGCTGACAACAAGAAGGCGGCCTTGGAGGCGACAAAGAACTACACCACGCAGTCGTTGGCAAGTGTTGCATATCAAATCAATACGCTGGCGTATAGTTACATGCAGTTGCTGGAGCTGCAGGCGACACAGCTCAATGAAATGGAGTCGCAAATGAATCATATTGCTCAAACTGTAATGATTCACAAAGAAAAGGTTGCACGGAGGTAATTAAATTGATTTTACATTTTTGGCACTTGTTACTCTTATGCGTTTTGCAGGGAAATTGGTGTGCTCACTGCCAATAAAGTAAGCTCGAGGCAGTTTAAAATCGTCGCTCCCATCAACCCGGAGAAACCAATCAAGTATGTTCGCAAAGCAATTGATTACTCAATACTCGATGAGATCGGCCATGGTATTAACTCAGCACAACCAAGGCAGAAGCATCGGGGATCGAGTCATGGCTCAATCCAATCGCTTGCTACCAGCAACACAGTTTCAGTGGGTCCACCACCGACCACAAAACCACCCACACCGCCTCAGATGTCACGCGGAAACACGGGCACCCTTGGAAAATCAGCCAGCAACACTGGGACCTTGGGCAAGAGTTCACGGGAATACCGAACTCCACCTGTTGTCAATCCACCACAGGTGCCGTCACATTATGCGCCAAACTATCCGATTGGCCATCCCAAAAGAATTTCCTCGTCATCTGTTGGTGGTGATCGTGCTCCGGGCTATAGTTCGTTGCCAATGCCGCCAAGCCAACAAGTTGCCACGCACGTTAATTTGCCATCAGCTGGAATGATGCAGTCGTTGCCACCACCTCCGCCGACGACCTACGATGATCGCAGTAGTATGCCTCGTAAGTTCAAAGAAGAACTTCATATTTTTTGTGATGTTGAGTGTTTTTAATTTCCGTTTTAAACTAGCTCCACCGTCGCCGCTGACAGTCACCCATGAGATCACAGAACAAAGTCACATTGGCATGCACACTTTGGGAAGGAACATCAATAGGTAAGTACTTGTCTGTTTTGAAAGAAGATTTCTTGCTAATGCATGTGATATTGCAGTTTGAACTTTGCACGGCCAGGTTCACAGTCGCCACCGCTCCCACCACCACCACCACCAGAGGACGAACACCAGGACTTTGGTAGGCCGAGAACGTCTACCACCCAAGGCCAGCTGGCACCCATAGTACCCGATGATCAAAATCTACCAGGATGGGTTCCAAAGAATTACATAGAAAAAGGTAATTTGTTATTGCTAAGTGTATTCTCAGTCTACAGCGATATAAAGACTTGGCTATGTTATTATCATTGCCTTTCCTGCAGGAAGTTTTTGTCTTCCAAATTCAATTCTGTAGCACAACTCATGTACTTTGCTCCATCGAAAGGATTTGAAGCACTCACCAACAGCCAACGTTGTAGCAAAATGGCGCACCAGCGCCAATTATGTCGTATCGATCTACCCAGGCAGCATTCTATTTGTATTTACAACTCTCCTGCCTTAAGTTCCACGTCTTCCTCGATCGTAGTCAGCCCTTGAGTGTCCTATATATTTCTACTTACATCTTTTGTTTTGTGCAGTGATACTTTGCAGCAACAAATAGATTATGTTTGCAAATTGAGGAATTTAACGCCTTAGAACTACCTGAACTTGCGGAAAAATAAGTAATCGTCCAACCAACCTTTTCCTGAAAACAAGTCGTTTGTTTAAATGAATGCTTTAATCCGTCTTTTGCAATTATTTGTTTGTGAAATCGTTTTGTTTATTATCTAGGTGTCCAGAAGCGAAATATTGTTCTTTGATATTTATCACGAGGGAAGAATCCGAAACATTGAACACTGATTGGTGAGGAAACTCAACCAGCTACAACACTCGTAGCAACTTTGAACTACAAATTGCTTTGATCAGCTTATATTATTGACTTCAATTTAACATAACATTCTGTTCGCATGCATCATTCTCATGCCAAAGTGTACCTTTTCAGCTTTCTCTCGACATCTGCACAAAGTGCGTTTCTTCCACCAATTTTCGTCCTCATTTCAGTTCACAAACATATTAAACCAACCTGCACCCAGTACAACATCTCTTGCCGTCTCATCCATGTACTTTTCTCCCTAATTTGTTCTGTATTATTCGCGGCAATGTTTTGATCGCTACAGAGCACAGTCGCTTTATCGGATTGTGCTGAAGCGAGTTTGATATGGCAAATTAACTGCCAGCATGAAATTAGGCACCCCGTTGAGCTTCGCAGCTGATGCAGGGTGTTTTTTGTAGGTATCTACCGTTCCGGTTTTTGTTAAGTTTTGAAGCTAAATCGCAACTTTAAGCAACAGTCGCTGTATTTGTTTTCACGTAAATCTATTGTAATGTGTGAAAAAGTTCATCAAAAGGGTTATTTGAACTTTTGAGGTGAGTTTAAGCTGCACAAATATCCTAAGAGAACGAACGGTCTATTCCCAAACAGCAGCAGAGATGACGATGGAAGAAAACACATTCTGAGAGCGACCGAGAACCAGTGCAGGATACGAATCCATGATCATCGGCAATTTTTATGTAATGCATAAGACCACAGCTGGAGTTTTCAAGCAGATATCATCCACAGCGGTCCCGATAAATTTAATTACATTCAATTTGTATACGTGATAAATGCGTTGTAATCATACGCTGAAGGCCGGTACTGAATAAGCTGTTTCTTCGCATGTTTCTGTCGTCGAATGTGTTAAGGTAATCAAGACTATAAGAAGTACTACCATAATTGGCACGCAAACTTTTTGATGACATGTTCGAGATGTCACTTCACCGAGGTTTGGTTGGTTTAAACGGCTGAAAATTTGATACGTTTGATACCACAACTAAATGGAACCTGTAGATAGAGAGGGAGAAGGATGTAAAAGAAACTTAAAACCAAAACCTGCCTGTGGAGCTAAGAAATTTGATGGCGTCATCATAGAAAGGATTACCTAGTGCACTGTGTCTGGTTTTGGCTAGGGACGGGCACTCTCAAAGAATATGGAACACTGTTTCACTCTTGTTTGTGACAGCGCAGCTACGGCAGTGGATGTTATGGGGATGCCAAGCTTGGCTGAGCGAGTTCCTAACGGCCAATGGCCCGTGCTAATTGCCGTAAGTCTAGCGACATCTACAAGCATCCTGGCTAGGAGGTTCACCATTTCTCAAATAAAAACAAACAAATCGGAACGTTACCTAAAAAAAAAACACCTTGCACCTATTCGAATGGCTTCTCTTACTTATATCAATTCCTCTCGGCAATCATTTTTACTATTCTACCAATCTTTATAAATTCTCTTCTAGTTGTGGCTATTTACGACTACTATGCCGACAAGGACGACGAGCTAAGCTTCCAGGAGAGTTCCGTTCTCTATGTTCTCAAGAAAAATGACGATGGCTGGTGGGAGGGCGTTATGGACGGAGTGACCGGTCTATTTCCAGGAAACTATGTCGAACCATGTGTTTGAATGCTTTCATAATTACACTCACACACATATAAGCGCGTATATATATGTTTTCCAGTATTCCATATAAACTAAAATAGCATTTAGACAATATCAATTTTATACCTTTAAAGTAAAAAGAAAGCCTGCAAACAAGAATATTACAGAAATACATTTTTATAACTAAGTCAAAGGAAAGCAAAATAAACAAAATTAGAACCAATTACAAACCCAATACAAATACCAACTAAACAGTTTAATAATGTTGTTCAAAATCCAAGTACACAAATGTTTGTTTCACGCTAGAAATTTATTTCCTACTTTCTATGTGTAAAATGGTACTTTATGTTTTAAGTGGACAGTGAACACCGCTTCTTTGAAATTGATGAAATGTTGTTTTACGATAATTTATAGGGTAAATGAGGCTTCACACAAACACGCTGATTTATGTTTTTTCTTTTTAAAACACGATTTTCTATGAAGGCGCTTTTTTTCTCCTACAAATGAGAATATTATGTCAAAGCGCATGTTAAGATTTTATTTAGCTACATTAAACAAGAAAACTTATATAATATTACATAATACATATAAAATTATGTTATCTCTCCTTAGTTAGCAAAATACCATTTCGAATAGATTTTTTTTTTTTACAATATTCTTTTGCTATTAACCATAAGATTGATATCGATGTTTTATTTTTCTTCTACTTCTTACAATACAATAGACATGCAGTTAAATTACAAATATTCAAGAAGTTAAATGTTTACAAGTTGCCGCAAAAGGCTTACAACTTTTCTTTTTTAGACAAATACAATAAATAAATCCATTCAATGCAGAGATATACATTTGCAGTTGTTATTTCCTATCTTAATCATCCAACATTTGCAAAAGGAGAAGCCACCACACATTCTGGGGTCGAATCGCCAGTCGCCACTTGAATTAAGTTGATTTTACACGTGAAACAATCTTTTTCCTGTGTACGTCCATATTGCCAAATACAAACCAGCTGTTTTGGCACTGTGCGGGACCCAAGTGGGTGATGAATCTAGTAACTCAGAATTTGATCTGCCTGGTTATCGCTTAGTGCCTTTAAGCTTTACAACTTTAGGAGTTTTAACTGGTCGTTATGCTTCCTCGACAAAGACGTAGATGCTGCTGCTGATATGGTGTCTTAGGTATGAAATTCTTTATTTCCAATAGGTTAAAGAGTATCGTATCAAAAGAAAACGCGTGGTACGACTCGAGCTGCAAAGAGGCTATTAGATTAAGGAGTAAAAACTTTTGGTCATTTGTTAAAAACATAAAGAATTCAGCCTCTTCATCAAAGTGATTGGATGTCCGGCTCACGCGCATTCTGGTCAATCACCCCTATCGAGGTATCCGTTCGGAGCGGAATTTTTTCCGATCTGTACGAAATCGGAGAAATTCCATTCGAGGTATCCGTTCCGATACAACTTTCGGAAAAATTCTCCGATGGCATATAGCGCACCTTGTCGCATTACGTGGAACCGCGTTATACCACTTATTTTTGACAGCCACATGGCAATTTTTTCCGAAGCTCTCCGACAACGAATTGCTGCGGAATATTTTCATGTGAAATAAACGCGTTTGTATGCTTCATTTATTTTATTCCGAAACGGATACTTCGAACGCAATTTGAGTTCCGATCGGATTTTACTTTCGTATCGGAATTTTCTCCGAACGGATACCTCGATAGGGGTGAATGGCAAAGGCAATCAGTAATAACTTTAGTTGCTCTTCTTTTCCAACTCTAGTAAAAGAAGACGGCACGCTAGCAACAACACCTAAAGAAAAGGCAGATCTTTTCGCTAGCATGTATTCAGAGAATTCCACCCTAGATTCTGCACAGCTAGAGTCACCAAATATCCCGAGGATGCAATCATCGATGGCAGAAGTGAAATTTCGGCTGCGAATAATTCAACGCATCCTTAAAGAACTAAATTGCAATAAGGCAACGGGACCCGATGGAATCCCGGCTATAGTACTCAAGAACTGTGCACTAGAACTTGCGCCTGTACTCTGTAAGCTGTTTAGCATGTCGTACTCCCAGAAGACGTTTCCTTCTTGCTGGAAGACCGCTCGCATTCAACCTATTCCAAAGAAAGGGAAGAAATGTCTGCCACAAAACTATCGTCCAATAGTGTTACTTTCAATGCTCTCTAAAGTAATGGAAAGGCAATAAATGTCGAAATAATCAAATATCTAGAAGGCCATCGATTAATAAGCGACAGGCAATACGGATTTCGGAGCCGTCGTTCCACTGGTGACCTGTTAAGCTACGTAACGCACTTATGGACACAATCAATTGAACAACACGGCGAATCCAGAGCCGTAGCCTTGGACATATCAAAGGCATTTGACCGAGTCTGGCATAGAGCCCTATTAGGCAAGTTAACGTCTTACGGATTACCACAACAACTCTGCGGATGGATGCAAAATTTTCTTCTGGGAAGATCGATCCAAGTTGTTGTAGATGGTGTATCATCTAATTTGTTTGCTATAAATGCAGTAGTGCCCCAAGGATCTATTCTTTCTCCAACTCTATTTCTTCTCCACATCAACGATTTGCTTAGATCGACAAATAATAATATCTACAGCTTTGCAGATGACAGCACTCTTATATCCTCCATCACGAACAGTGATCCTGTGAATACGGCTACATCACACAATCAGAGATGTGAACAAATTAATTCTGTAAATGATGATCTGGACAAAATCTTGAAGTGGGGAAAGGATAACTTGGTTGTATTTAATGCAAACAAGACACAGCTCACAACATTTTCCAGAAAAAATGCATCAACAGTTCCTCAGATCCAAATGGATGACCATCCAATCCATCGCAAGGACTCAATGCCACTTCTAGGAGTCACAGTCAATTCAGGAATCATCATATCGCAAAATCGGCGTCCGCAAAGTTGAACTACCTATTTAGAGCAAAGAGGTACTTTAGCCCCAAGCAACTTCTCCTTCTCTACAAAGCACAGGTTAGACCAGGCTCGGAATATTGTTCCCATATATGGCTCGGCCCCAAAACATTCACTTAACCTGCTTGATAGCATATAGAGACGAGCAGTTCGACTCATTGGAGACCCTACACTCACATCGAATCTACAACCGTTGGTGCACAGAAGACTAGTTGCTGACCTATGCTTGTTCTATAGGTACTTCCATGGTAGATGTTCTGAAGAACTCAAAGACATTATCCCTCGAAATGCAACTTTTGGGCGCCAAACAAGACAGGCTGCTAATGCTCATGACCGTACAGTACACTTGACAACCGCGAGGACATCAACTTTCCAAATTCCTTCTGTTCAGGACAAGCAAACTTTGGAACTCGCTTCCTGGGGATATATTTCCAGAAGACTACAATTTGCAGCAATTTAAGTGCAGAGCAAACATGCATCTGCAGGCATCTCGGGGCGCTGTTGAAGCGTTATAGATTCGCCTTTCCCGGGAGAAGTATATAAAAAAAAAAAACGCTCATTTACAATGACACACCAGCCGTCAGCTCTTTAGATAAAGCCAATCTGTTTGCAGCTCTCGTACGGTCGCAAGAGTACTTTATGATCTGAACATAAATAAATCCGCTGGTCCAGATTGTATCTCCCCCTTTGTACTGAAGAGGTGTTCTTCCACGCTGTCAAAACCATTGCGCAAGCTTTTTCATCTGTCCTATTCGTCTGGACTCTTCCCGTGAAGGTGGAAAACAGCATTTGTCCAGCCCGTCCCCAAAAAAAGGCGATTCTTCTTCCCCCACTAATTACCGACCCATAGTACTTACGTCCATTCTTTCTGAGGTCATGGTAACGATGGTAAATCAGCTTATGAAATATCTTGAATCACGGAAGCTCCTTAATGACCGGCAGTGTGGTTTCCGTGGCAATAGATCCACTGGTGATTTGATAGCTTATCTCACCGAGAAGTGGAACCAATCTATACATTACTCCGGCAAAGCGAAGATTGTTGCGCTTGATATTTCAAAGGCATTTGACAGAGTTTGGCATCAAGCTCTTTGTCAAAAATGCGTACTTATGGGATCGATGCGTTTCTTATTCAATGGATTAGAAACTACCTTTCTGACCGTTCAATTCAAGTTGTTTTGGATGGCTTCAAATCTGAAACTCACCATATAAATGCTGGTGCTCTGTTTTGTCTCCGACTCTCTTTCTCATTTTCATAAATGATCTTCTGTCTACAACTTCTAATCCTATTCACTCCTTCGCTGATGACAGTACCCTCAGATCTTCACACTCGTTTCAGGACTCACGTCCCTTCTCTTTGGCCGTAGAAATGGAACGGCAACGTATGTTAAGCTCATTAAATTCTGACCTCGACAGCATTATAAAATGGGGTTTAGCTAATAGAGTGGAATTTAATGCTTCTAAAACACAATGCTGTCCGCTGTCTCTAAAGTGAAACCTGAATCTAAAGCCATTATCCATGAATGTCACTTGCATCACCGAAACCGAAGGACTCCAATCTTGGTATGTGTGTTCTTAACAACCTTCGTTGGAATGACCATGTACATAAGTCGCCAAAAACGCTTCGAAGTGTCTAGGTTTCCTCAATCGGTGCAAGAAATATTTTACCCCTTCTGATCTGGCTACAATATATAAGACATACATCCGCCCAAAACTTGAGTATAACTCCCCTGGTCTGGTGCACCGAAAACCACATTGCACTTACTAGATAGAGTTCAAAATCGTGCGATTAAACTAATTGGAAATACGAATATTGGTCTTTATTTAAATTCGCTTGAACATCGTAGAAATGTCACGTGTTTCTCATTGTTCTATTGTTATTTTAACAGACAGTGCTTAAATTAATTTGCCAGGTGCATTCCTTCACCTCAACAATTCAACCGCAATATTCGTGATGCTAGGAATGCACATCAGTTTACCCTTAAGCCTATTTTCGGTCGTACTACGAAATATAGAGAATCATTCATAAGCCGTACAACACGAATGTGGAATGCTTTACCAAGTTCTGTTTTTCCTCCTTGTTGCAATTTGCAGGCATTTGCGACCAATGTGCATCGACATCTCCTATCTAATCTATTCCCATTTCCCTAATGCCCGCGCCGTCTATTTCACACTACATTATAAGAGTAGTCATAACCTCTTTAGCGTGTGCTTATTATAAAAAACATAATGCTCGTTCGCAGACGACGCAATTCGACGCCTCGTCTTGACTGACAGACAAATAAATTGATAAATTAATTAATTTTGCTGATTGCCCGAACAATAGCAGGTTTCATTACGGGAGACTGCATCATTGGGAGGCATGCCCTCATGTTGGGCCTCGCTTCAAACGATTTGTGTAGCAGCTGCATCTCGGCGATTTCACTAATATGTATATCAGACAAAAATATGGAGCAACCAGGATCCCCATCGTAGAATTTGCAATTGTGAAATTACAGATGAGTTATTTCTTTTTTAGAGGGGGCATTTCAAAACTATGATCACAACTCTCGCCCTAATAGGGGCCATACAAGACACAGACATGTCGTTGCAAATTAATATATTTGTCCCTGTCAGTAGCGTGTGTATCCTATGTCTATCATTTGCAGCGACCGTCTGCGTGAATTCAAAACTTTTTGAATTTTCCTTGGTCTACAATGACATGTCTGTGTCGTGTATGGCCCTTTTAAGGCAATGAACGAATGGTTTAAATCTGGTTTAGACGTCAGTGTTTGTATACGAAGCGCCTTGAGTGAGTCAGTTACTATCTTGCTGTGTCCTTTAACGTCTTGCTTCAGCTCTGTCAATTGTTCAGCTTACCTGAAATCCAATTCCTAAACGACGAACAGTAAATAAAAGAACATAACCCTTGTTAGCCTTGATATTCTATTTCCTCGTCGTTTCTTTTACAAATTCATTACGTAAACTATATCTTAAGTAGTAAAATTTGTGTTTCTTATTATTATTCACCTACCAAACAGTGCTGTCGACGGAATTCGTATTGTTCTATTTAAAATACACTCCGTGCGATGCTGAACGACAGTAACAGCTATTTCTAATAAAACTCATACAACAAGAAAATATCATTAAACACGTACACCACAAGATACTCCAAAGACACTAAGAAGCAATCAGCCATAAGCCTAACAATTTTATAGCATTTGTGCTTAGATATTGGTGCTATTTTGAATAACAAGAAAACTGGAACAGAGAAAACCATAAACAAAGTATCTATTGTGAAACAAAGAGCATCAAAATTCCGCCGACAATTAGTTCGGTTCACACGTCCATGAATCAAATTGGTTCAATGTTTGCCTGTTACAATTCAGCAAAGTATTCCCCCTGGATTGAATTATAATCCAGAGGAACGAAAATTAGGCCACAGGGCTTTGTAAAGGTCAAAAATTGTGTCTACATCTCATTCATTCGGAAGGAATTTGATTGGTAGACTTTGTGCGCTTTCGTGATGTCGAAATCTTTGGTAGTCGAGATTTGACCAGTGGACCCATGAGACGATCGGGATCGTCGTGTCCATTACTCGTTGTAGGAGTGTCTTGTCCAATATCAACCGGCGGCAGGGGTGATGCTGACCAATCTGAACCAGAGCTTGAACTTCCTGGAGATTCAGAACTGTACACAAGTAAATTGATCAAAAGTTTAAGGTTAAAAATTATAAAACTGAGGGCTTACCCTGCTGAATAGATTGGCGGTAGCTTTCCTTCGTACATGGTTCCGGTAGTTGAATTGATGGTGACGGCATGAATTTCCTGTTGGTACAATGCGTAGAGTTCTTTCAGTTCGTCAGGAAGTTCGATATTTCCGTCTTCGATTAAACGTCTCTGAGAGCTGATGATATCCTCACAAAGTCGCCGCTGACGTTCAGCACGTAATAGCTGTAGATCCCGGCGACGAAGTTCTGCCTGACGTGCCAGCCTTTCCGCTTGTAAAGAAACCTTATCAGCCTCTAGTTCATGCACCCGACAAAGAAGAGCTGAAATAGTTTCTAGATGATGTTAAATTCGTTTACATTTATAGAAGGTTATATAAACAGGCTTAATTCCGACTGTAACCCATCAGTGTCTCTATCGAAGACCTTACCTTCCACACACAAACCTCAACCAACTCTAACTGTACAACTCAAAGATGGAAACGCATTTTGGTCGTGGTCTAGATTCTAGATACATCCTGTACTGTACAGCTCCACGTAAGTATGTGCACTGAGCCGTCTCTTTCGACTAGGTTTGAATATCCAAGACCCGCATTCCACTGCCTGATAGATGAATAACGGCATGTCAAACTCAATATAAAAAGAATTTAATTTTCACCATTTACGCTAAACGTCTATCACTTTTTGTGAAATCTCCCTTTTTTTAAATGGAGTTTGACAGGCCGCTGTTCATCTAGCGGGTAGTGGAACGCGGGCATTGCAAATTGCAACTCATTTGCTCCATTCCGGAACAACGGAAAATTCTCCGCAACGCATACTCTTTCGGACGTTCAAATTCCATTCGAGGTGTCCGACTTCGGAAGAGAAATAAACAATTGCGATGGTGCAACGCACCGCATTCCAACTCGTAAAAAAAAAATCCGCAACCAATTTCTGACGGAGGATATTGTAACCTAGCAGTCAAAAATTTAACAAAAAAATGCACTTTATCGCACTTCAACGTCATTTCGTCGATATGCGTTACAAAATGTCAGAACAATTCTCCGAACAGTTGTTCCGAAGAATACCTCGCAGCAAAAATCTTCCGAATCGTATAAAATCGGAGAATTTTCAGCTCCGACGGATACCTCAATAGGACCGAATAACAGTCAAATGTCAATTCAAGAAAAATGTGAGGTTAGTTCTTTTTAGGAAGTTAAAACCGCAGAGCAAATGGAACTTAAAAAGGCTCTTTTCAAAGTATTAATTTAAGCTATTTGAGGTCGCAATGGGTTAAGGTTAAGTAGTAGCAGTGTTCTGTGAGAGAAGTACTATATTTTCAATACTAATGCAAACTTACCCAAAAGTTCCCGTTCTTCATCACTGCTTATACGCTCTGGCAATTCCTGACAAAATAAAAGATTCAAGTTAAAAAATAAAACAACCTCAAATTCACCTTACGTCTTCTAACTGAACGCCTTTTTGACGACACATTTCCAGCTCCTGTTCGGTTCTCTCTCGGATTTCTTTGTACCTTCGCGATTCCTTTTCTATGGCAGCCAGTTCACCCCATGCATTCTTTAAAGCGATCGAGCCCTCAGACTCTCCATCTTGAAATACATCAAAATGTTTTAGAATATAATACGTAAAGTGTGTTTAACTGACTTTTACCATCTTCCACTGGGGAGTCATACAATTTTCCCATTCGCCCTTGCCAATGCGATATAATCATGTGCTGTCGTTCAGCATCTAGTTCTAGGCCCAGCAAATGACTTTCCGCCTCTAAAAGCTTACGCCGCAGCTTCATCTGTTGTTTGAACGTGAGCACAATTTGCTCCCTCAAATATCTCAGTTCTGCCTTGCGCTTTTCATCATCGACAGCGGTACGTGCTAGTGCTGCCCCGCTGCGTGGGCGTTCTGTTAACATCTTCGACCTTAACCGGGTTACCTCCTCCCGCAGTTCGGACACAAGGCTTTGATAGTGTTTCATGGGGAATTCCTTTACCTCGTCTATATAGCCAGTATTTTGCAAACGCGTTGTTATGTTGTTTGCCCTGTCGGCGTAGACCAAAGTGTTCTTGGTTTCATCGCGATGCTTGCCCTCTGGCGCCACATGGGCAATCATAACCGTCTTGCACTTACCACTGAGTGCCTCTTTCAGCAAACGCGTGAGCTTCGAGTCCCGATAATTAACATATCGAGCTCCACCGGACAAGGCGTTTATACAGTTTCCCAGAGCCAAAAGACTTCGGTTTATATGGGCCCCCTCTTGCAACCTTTTGCCGCGGTTCTTCGTCTTTTTAGCTCTCTCCGATCCAGCCAAGTCGGTGAGAAAGAGCCGCCCCTGTTTTGTTCCAAGTGACGTTCTCACTTGCACTGTTATACTCAGGAGGGCGTGACTCCTGGACGAAGTTTGATTTGCAGCCGTAGGCTCCATAGTTCGAGCCTTGTTACCCTTCAGTAGAAGCGAGATAACCTCCTGTCGACTCGAGGCGGTAATCTCCGATAGTCCTGCCACTGTGATGCGCTGACCACGGTTGTCTTCGCGCAGTTCCAACGGACCGCCGGGATTCAAAAGATCGCGAATGAGCTCATTGTATATCTCCAAATAGGATATGCAGACCTTAAATAATAAATTAATTATATACACGTAATTTGAAGAGACAACGTCCAATCATTAAGGAACGCATTAATATAAATTATTTAAGGCCATTAGCCCGCGCTGTGTCGCGTAGGTGGGTAAGCGTTGTAATTATGGGTATGTCACCACAATTCCTATTTGTTTAAAGTGGCAAGTTTACCCTCAATGAACTAAAAGTAACAATAATTCTCATTAAATGTCGACACGCTATTTGATATTAAAAATTTACAACTGGTAACAATACTCGCGCCCCTTTTATTCGTAGTAAAACGTGCGTGGGATTAAACTGAGCCTGTGCACATATGACATGTAGAAATGGGTAGCAATGAGGGGGTGGAAAAAAGTCACGCGTATATCGAAACAGTAGGTGGAGAGTGAAATGATCCCGGCATTTTGTTGATAGTTTATGAATGAGAAGCATAAAACTCACATAAACAAAACGGAAATTACGCGACTGCCCAAACAAATCACAACATTTTGTTTATGTTCTCTATAAAAGGGCGGATGTCCCTCCAACGACCGTTTTGTTTATTTTATTTTTGTTTACCTTAAAAGCACTCGCTTCTTCGGCCATTTCAAAATGTTCGAATATCTCATCTATTGCACGCACCATAAGACCGTTATCTGCGCTGCTGATTTCGCCATCCGTATGTGAATTGCTAGCTGTTCGTGGAGGATGATCAGGGGGAAGCGGTGCTCCTGATGCATTTGTAGCCGATCTCCTCTTATTTGGACCCAACATTGTATGTGTCTTTCCGGATCCGGTTGCTCCGTAGGCGAAAACAGCCGCGTTCAATCCATTGAGAACATCTCTCACCAGTGGAGCGGTTGTTGTTTTGTAAACTGTTTCCTAAAAGAACACAAAAATAACATAATGAAGAGAAATCTAGGTCAATGCGAAAAACAAAAACAGCGACACAACATTGCGTTCGAAGGTGAAATTGTGTCGCAATTTTGTTTCTGTAAATACCTCTGCCAGTCAATTAATGACTATGCCTAGGCAATTTTTGTTTTTGTCATTAACGGCACGGAACTATAAAAGTTTGGCTGCCTATCTCCAAAACGGCTTCATCGATTTTAGCAAAAAAAAAAAAAAAAAAAATGCGTTTCCGCTGGTATAGAAAATTGTCTGGGGAACAACCCAGCATCCACTGCACAATCAGATTGCCAGCTTCTACCATGCGTACGGTGACCATATTCGCCGAAAAAAAATAAAGGACAATAATTATTTTGATTCCAATATTTTTGTATTTATAATTCATTTGTTAAAAAACGTTAATTTCGTTTTCATTGTTGACTTTTCAGATGTTGAGCTGGGATTTCAAAATTCTGCTGCCTAATCGAACAACAAAGTACCTACATTTACACCGCACCTAAATTTAACATTTCTGGAAAAAAATTTCGAAATCCGATTTTGCGTTCCCAATGAAACTTAAATATTTCAAATGAAAGCTAGTTTCAGAATTGATTACTGATCTTTTTTCTGTTTAAAAATCAGAAATGGTTGAACCTAAACAATTCATTTTTTTTAGCAGTATTATTGTTCTGAATTTAAGTGCTAGTTCAGATATATTAAAATATAGAGGTATGCAACCACTTCCTTCTTCTTTGTTATTTAGAGGTGTAACGGATAGTGATTTTGCAAAATACCGGATACTGAATATTCGGCATACACTTTGGCCGGATAGCCGAATATCCGGCGGCCGAATATACTGTCAAGAGCAGAATACATTCATAGCGATGTAAAATTCGCGAAGGTCTATCTTTAATCACTAAGTAGCAGCGTTTACAGCGAGAGACTGTTTTCTGAAGCTGGCTTAATATATGGAAATAAATGCAACCGTCTTTTACCGGTTAATGCAGAAAAACTTATTTTTATTCACCATAATCTGCCTTTAATTAATAACTATAAGTACCTACAAATTTTGTTACTTATTTAAGAACTGTTAATAAAAGAAAAAACTTTTTCAATCGACTTCTTGTTTTTATATTTCATTTTACCTATCCGGTATTCGCCGAATATTCTATCCGAAGTGGCAGGATAGCCGGATAACGGATACTAACCGGATATCCGTTAAATCTCTAGTTATAATAACTTTTTCGTTCCATATTTATAATTTTAATAACTTGAAATAACTGATATCTTTTGTGATCGGTATTGCTTTTTATGTTCGATTTGCCAAAACATTAACATTATCATTTAGGTCTACAGAAAAAAAAAAGTAAACTGTCTTTCTTCATTGAATAAAGAGTGTAAAAGTAAGGCCAGACTGACTTTTCGTAATTTTTAGAAGGGTGGATAGATTTAAAAACATATTCATTTTATTCTTCATTTTACGAAAACCTCTAAATTCTTAGTAGGGTTTTCCGAAACTACATTTATGCAGTAATAAGAATAGGTTTAACCGTATACATTCATTTGTGATTTGTCACTGCTCCAAGCGTTATTCCTGATTGAAAATACTCTTCAGTTGGTGCACTAGAACCCGTTAGGTACAAATTGAAATTTAAGGTATACACACTCTGAAGCACTGAGGGTGTAAACACAATTTCAAGTAATGTATGCACATTATACGTAATATTTTTAACTATCAACTAAATGCAAACAATTTTTAGTCGGTGTTTTAAAGGACAGTTTCAAAAATAAAGGACAAAATCCGTCCTTTATTAAAAAGAAAATAATATAGGACAGGGGTTAAAAATAAAGGACTGTCCTTTTAAATAAAGGACGGATGGTCACCGTAACCATGCGGCTACCATTATTGATCAGTCATCAAATGAAAGCTGTAGTGGAGATGGAGACCCTAAACAATTGAAACTGTCACTGGTTACAAACGCCGAGTTTCCAGTGGAAAATGAATGCAAGAGTGTAACGCCACGAGAGAAAATGTTTCGTTCGCAACAACGGTTAATTGGCTCATTTTGACCGTAAACTGTTCTGTGTGCTTCAATGTACAGTAAGGGTCTATCGCGTAATGATCTCTGTGGAGCATAGACACCAAAATCCTGTAGAAGCTCTGGGCTAATAATTTTATAATTAAGAATATCTCTTACGAAGAGAATTTCGATATTTTTCCGTCTAACTGACAACATTTTTAAATCGATGAGAAGACATCTTTGCTCATAAGAGGGTAAAAATCACCCCCAATGAAATTTACGTAACATAAAGGGTTTTGCAATAAGAGGTGTTATTTTGGTATTCAAAGAAAATGCCATTTTTTGAGATAAATGATCGGATGTTTATTTCATAATATCCTTATTATGCAATATTCATTAACAAAGTCAAAGTCATTAACATAAAGGGTGTTCGCGAAACAATTTTCGAATTTAAAATTAAATAATAAAAGATTCACAGGTTTTTATATAATCGTTTTTATTTTAAAATAAAACATACAAATGCGGATTTATGTTTTGAAAATAATTGAAGTTAAATGTTTACCACGGAGACGAACACACTCATTTAAACGAAACACCATATTTTTTGTGAAAACTTTTTTGCAAGTTTCTTGCGAAATTCCTCTGATTTCGTTGCGAATATCTTTTCAGTTGCAATAAATTTCGCGGTTTGTTAACGTAGACTTTAGATTTAAGAAATCCCCATAAAAAAAAAGTCCGCAGGTGTTAAGTCTGGCGATCTGGGGGGCCATGGGATATCACCATAACGACTTATGACTTTTTCGGGGAAAATGCGCCTTACAATGTTCATTGATGCCTCCATCCTGTTGAAACCATGTCGATCCGTTTACCCATTCATTGTTCTCCAACTCAGGTTCCAAAAAGTTTTCCAACATAGACGAATAGGTTTGGGAATTTTTTTTCTTAGTGAAAGACGTGGATTTGCAATAACATCACGACGAACTGCTTCAATTGTTTCGTCAGTTCTCACAGTTCGCGATACACCTGGCCCGTGTCCCACTACAGGTCCTTGTTCACGAAAACTTCGCACCCACTTGCCAATAAGTTGCGTAGTAGGACAATCCCGTATACGCCGAATATTGAAATGTCTTGCGAATAGCCACGGGAGAATCGTTATTTTTAAAATATGCCTCTACAGCAAACGCACGATGCTCCGCCGACCAACGATCCATGGCTACTAAAATCCGCACGACGCGTAAGTGTAATGAATACGCCTCCCCCCTCCGCCGATACCCCGCTCGCCGTTTATTCAAATTCAAAGTCGAAAATTCTTTGGCGGACACCCTTTACTTACATATAGTAAGAGCATAATTTTGAAAGAAAAATTGAGTTTCAATAGAGCAATTTTTATAAAAGGAAATTTGTTTAAACTTTTTAATTAATGCCTTTTATGCATGTAGGAAAACCTTTGAGAAAAACTGGGGCTTGCAACCGAACATTGTGCACTGGATGTACACCGCAATTGTGAGACCCATTCTTACCTACGGCTCAGTTGTTTGGTGGGAGGCGGTTAAAACCAAATCCCATCTTAAGAACCTGAACAAGGTGCAGAGAATTGCTTGTTTGGGAATAACAGGCGCAATTAAATCCACACCACAATTAGGTCTGGAAACGCTATTGAACCTGCAACCCATTGAGCTATTCACTAAGAACGTGACAGCCAAAGTCGCTCTCAGATTAAGAGAGAACAAAACTTGGAAGCCTGGTTACTGCGGACACTCAAGCATACTTGAAATCTTCGATCGGAAGGGACTCATGTCACTCACCGATTACGAGAATCCCAGATATGACTTCGAGAAACACTTTAGAATCACTATACCCAAAAGGCAGGGCTGGAAATCACCCAGTACCACCATTAAAGGTATAGCCGTCTATACGGATGGTTCAAAAAGAGAAAATGGAACAGGAGCCGGCATATTCTCAGAAAGGCTTGCTATTAGCCAGTCGTTCCGACTAAACGATCGCTGCAGTGTCTTCCAAGCTGAGATCTATGTGGTTAAAAAAGCAGCACAGACTATCTTATTGATGGGACTACCAGCAATGAAAATAACCAGCTATCGGCTGCAATCTTGTTAGTGCGAAATGTGTTACAGATTGCCTCGTGGCGCTCAGGGCTATACGTATAACTCAATTCTACTCTGCTGGGTTCCGGGACACGTTGGGGTGGAAGGGAACGAAAAGGCGAACGAATTGGCCAGATATGACTCTGATATGAACCCTCAACTTGCGGACGGAGAGGTGTTTCAACACTGCTAAGACTTTTATTGAAGGCGTCACCACACAACTGGCTAAGGAACAATGGAGCAACACCATCGGTTGCGTCATAACCCGAAGTCTGTGGCCTGTGGTTGACACCAAAAGATCAAAGTTCCTAATCTCCCTTAATAGAAGCCAAATCCGGATTCTAGTCGGGGTCTTAACCGGACACTGCATCATAGGAAACATGGCTAGAAGCTAGGACTTTTTGCAAATGATTTCTGCAGAAGTTGCAGAGACGAAGAGAAAATAGAGTCCGTGGAACATCTTCTAGGCACTGCCCAGCTTTACAGGAACGCCGCTTATCCTGTATGGGAGCTAGGTTCTTCGAAAGTTTGGACGACTTGGCAGGGGTACCTCTATCAGACATAAAACTATTCCTCAACAGATCGAAGTGGTTTTGTAAGCCACATGTCCTTGCATGTACAAACAGGGTACTCACAATGGGCCTTCACGGCTTCTGGGTGAAATTTGCATCGGTTGCAAAACTGCCCTCCCAACATAACCTACACTTTTTAAGGTTTAGCAGCAACTGATTATTACCGCACCATATGAAAACTGTGTTTGAGTCATTTTAAAATAGGACTGTATCTTTATAACTTAATGTCATCCGCAAAAAGAAGATACTTGCAGAATGATAAGGATGTTACGATGTCATTTATGAGGAACAGAAGTGGTCCAAGGTGGCTTCCTTGGGGAACACCCGACTTGACATCAAAATATCTGGAGTAGATTTCATTTATTGCAACACATTGTTTTCTATTGGAAAATAGGATTCGATTTTAATTTATTTAAGGCCTTTGAGAAGTCAGTGTAGGTAAACCGTATCGACTTGATACCCGGCTTCTATAGTGCAATGCAAAAAGTTAGAAAATTGCATCAAATTAGTAGCAGTTGGGTTTCCTCTTAAAAAGCCATGTTGTTCTGGTAAAATTAGGGCCGTTTTATTCACTCGAAGTTGAACACAACTTGGGGAGTTTGATATATAAAAATCCCCAAGTTGTGTTCAACTTCGAGTGAATAAAACGGCCCTTAGTTCTTTAACAAGAAAAAATAGTTTATCTTGACGATGGACTTAAATGGGATTTTAAGGATCTCTGAGATCCCCCTGTAATTTTCAACGTCGAGCTTGGAACCATTTTTATGAGTTGGTGAAATATATGACATCTTCCATCTATCGAGAAAAATGCCTCCTTTATCTGACATTCAATGTCAAATATATATTAGTTCTGTTCCTTTACTTTTGTAATAAGAATGGAAAAGACTGTCAAAATGGCAGTAGTCGGGATAAATTCTCTCACAGAGAGAGACACCTACGAAAAAGTTAGGGAACGCTTTTGTAGTAATCTATAAAAAATGACAGATATATAATTTAAAAATTAAAAAAAAAGTCGCACGAAAAGTCGTTAAAATATCTGAAAAACTCGAAGAATTGTCTAATTTCGTAACAATATTAGTTTATTCATCTACCACCTGAATGATGATGAAAGTGATCTGTAATTCATCGAACTTCTTTTTGATGAGTCCGAATATGTGAAAAAGTTTCTCCTGATTGAACTCCAAGCATTCGAGAAGATAAAAAAGCGCCTAGAGGTGATTATCCATTCTTACAGCGATGAAGAATTTCGTCGTCACTATTGAAAATAATTTTGAGTAGAGCATTCAATTATTTTATTTTGCCGCCTCTTGATACCATTTTAATTTGAAACAAATCAATACAAATGCACGCATATGCCAAATAGGATAACAAATTTCAAATGTTAATTGTAAGGTGACTGACAGCTTTTCCACTTCTTACACCAAGAAATTTGTTGAGTAAAAATTCGTAAGATTCTCAGTGGAGGGGAAATATCTTGCTCTCTCGGTCTCGATGACGCTCTCTTTTACGAATTTTTCGAGTTAAGGAACGGCACTGAGTAAAAATTCGTAAGAATTCGTAAGAATTAGTAAAATTTCGTAAGATTTAAAAGACCTTTTTACTTTATAAAAATTTGTGAGTCTTGAAATCCTTCCTAAACTTTTCAAATTTGACCCTATTTTCAGGATTTTTCGATTTAATTTAAGTTTTATGAGCCTTATTTCTAGTATTTTTTAAAACTTAGAAGGGATTTATTAAACCACGGAATATGTTTTCTAATCGCTTTCATCAGTGGGACATACAAATTCATGCATTTCATGTATACGCCAACCTTTCCAAACGAATCGTCATTGATGTGGTTTTTTAACACATATCGGGACAGAGTGATCCGTTTGTCCGCAATCAATGTTAATAAAGACGTAAGAATGAGATCAGAAATTTGACGCCTAAGGTGTTCGTAAGCCATCGCTATTAAAAAAGTAGGTAATCAAATTATTTTAAATTTTCCAGAAAAAGAATTTATCCATTTTTCCGTGATGGGAAAAATTTGCTCGTACCGACAAATTTATAAATTTAAATTTAAAAAATTTAAAGATAATTTTCTATTTCTTTTTTTCGATAAACTAACTTTGTAATTCATAAGCAACATTTTAAGGCCAAGATTGAGTTCAACCATTAAGTTTAAGTGGTAAAAAAAGCAAAAGACAATTTTTACGGTTTCGTTTTTCGTGTAGGTATGGCTATAACTGGGGCCTTTTGTATTAATTAAATTTGTTGCAATTATTTTCTTAATGACGTTACTGTGCCCATTAATGAAAGGGACACCTAAGTACATCAATTTGTTTTATAATTTTTGGGCTGCAGCAGTAGGTACTGACGTAACAGGCAAACTAATTGTTAAATGTCGTGGTCGTTAATACTTTGTGAGTAGATATAAAACTAAAGTGACTTCTATGCACCCTTACCTGTGTATCCTCTTCTCGAAAGACATGATCGTACGCATATTTGCGGGGGCGATTTTTGCTGCCGTCATCGAATAGCAACGCTTTGTTTGATATAACCTCGATACATCTATCGGTGATTTCAAGGCTCGGTCGTACACGCACTGCCACCTAAAAGCATTTCACAGAAATTCACTTTCATAAAAGCCATTACAATAAACAATGTAAATTACCACTAAGCGCTCTTCACTTTGCGTCGCATTTGTATTAGATGTATTCGATGACGAGCTGCCACTTCCACTTGACCAATTACCATTCCGACTCATTTTTCTATTTTCTAAAAATAAACCAATTTACATTATTTATTTCGCAGAATGTGTGCGCACTGTTCTTGTTCGAGAAATTCATGAGAAGACGCCGTGCGGATTGTACGCGCCATTTCAGCCCAACAAAGTGACAGTTTATTTTAACGATCCTTTCATAGTCCGTAAAAGTTTAATGTGAGTTGTTGTCAATCGGCGAACTCTTGTGTTGTGGTCACAAAACTATTCCAAACTACAACAAGTCATCAAAATAGTGCCACCCCACAAGGGGACCCTCATTCCATCGCTATATAGGCTCTTAGGGTGCAATGAAGTTATTACCTCAATTCCAATACCCTTCGATGGGATATTTTTTTGTTTTTAAAATTTATCATTCTAACACGAATTCCGTACACCTATAGAGAGGGGTGACTCGAAAAACCATTGATTTGGTCTACTTTCGCATGGGTTATTGAATGCTTCATACGACTTAGCCTTATTCATTTAGATCGAAATCGATTTGGAGGGACACCGGACGACTTATCATTATCTATACATACAAGGTAGAGAACAAAATGCCCAGACTGTAATTACCAATCGACATGAGAACGCTTGGAATCAATAAAGTTGTGGCGGTATATTTTATGGACGTGAAAAGCGTTTTCGTAACGCGTAAGGCGTAAGTGTGGTTTCATTGGAAGGCACGTTCAGCGGTCCTATACGTAAGTGCAGTGGCCAGCGTGCTTCTGTTTTTTGTACAATTATTGATTTTTTTTGCTCGTGTGAGAATAGCCTTCGAGTGAAGGAAAAACGGGGTCTTGGGATCACGGTGGCAGTGGAGAGGGAACAAAACGCAAGGATTTTCCTATTCGTCATGCGAATGTTTTGCAAATGGAAATTTGGTCACATTTTCGGGGAATAGTGTCAGATATTAAGGTCATGAACATGAATATTTCACAAATTTAGGAGGGATTTCTAGATAAATTACACTCCGCACTAGTCACACATGGATGCACTCGAGAAAAGCTTGTATAAGACCGAATCCTTACTTACTTTTAAGTAAAAAAATTACAGTTATTCCGTTTTAAGATACCGATTGGTTCACTGTGTATCGTATACTAACTAGAGCGAGCACGGCATTCGACTAGCTGTGCAGAATATGGGGTCAGTTTTATATTCAAATGGATAAAAAGTTGGTGCCAGGACACTGGCATGTCGATGTGGTCGGTATTGTTGTTGGTATTTAATGGTTTGGTATGGAAATGCGATTAACGATACACTGGTAGCATGTACACACACTCGTAAACACCTGCCGATGGCTATACATTGGGCGGTGGTGTGAATAATCAGTGGTCTGCTGTAGGGGAAGGAACTACCACACAGCGCTACAAATTGCGCGTACCATTGCAAACAATTTTTTGGGCTATAGTTAGCTAAGTCAGAGAAAAAGACTTTTGTGTTCTTTTATGGGACACTTAGTACGACTTCAATGGCGATTAGAAGATACATACACATATTATATCGAACGTAGTCAAATGGATGCTTCTGAGATAGTTGTCACATCTTCACTACTTGGATCATCATAAATACCAGGTGGAAAACAAAATTAAACCTCTGCTTTTTTATATACATGTATTTGAGACTCCATGTTTATGCATTTCAGAAACTCTTGAGGCTCAGTTATATAACCAAATACTCTATAGTTCGTCCTGGGAGTAAATGAAGAGATGATGATGTCCGTTTACTTACCAAAACGGTTGACTATAAATCTCAGCAGGAGTTCGTTTAGATCGACATTCTCCGCAGTTACACCAGTTCATCAAAGAGAAAGTTGCTGAGAAAGTACGATAGCGAACAGATTTTATTTCTTTAATGCCTATATACAGCTTTTGTAATATTAAGTAATTATGCACTAGAGACTAGAGAAATGACTAACTGAATCGTCCTTGAGACTGATTTCATGACTATGTATATATACAGTGGGCCAAAAGATGTCATTCGATGTTGTTCGGCTCTCATTTTTTTTCTAAATGAAAAACTTCGATTCTGTTTTTTGATTATGTTTATTTGAACCTTTAGAATTTTATTGATCAAGAAGATGATATCGGCCATCACAATTGATTGCCATACGGTACGACAGATTCTCGCACTCGTGTCGAATGTTGTCCTTGAGGGCTTCTAGGGTCTCGGGCTTGTTCACGTAAACATGGGACTTCAAAAAAAGCCAAAAAAAAAAGTCTGGAACGGTTAAATAGGGCGATCTTGCGGGCCAGTGCAAATCGCCAAAACGAGAGATGAGGTGACCCGGGAACGCCGCCTTCAGAATATCGGTTGTGGCTCGCGCAGTGTATGCCGTAGCTCCGTCCTGTTGGAACTACATGTCCTCAAGTCCTAATTCGTCCAATTGCGGCAGAAAAAACTCGGTTAACGTGGCCCTATATCGCGCACCGACCACTGTTGAATGCTGTCATATATTTTTAAAAGGCGAATAAATTGATTTGTTTGCTTAATAAAACTATCTAAATGAGTGTAAATATTACGACAAGCATGGTTATGTATTTTCCACTTTTGGATATCATTAGGCCTTTTTTATTATGCCCACATGATCTATAAAGATCATTGATTTCCATGGTTTATAACAAGAGTTGGACCTCGTACTATTATTGTAAACCGTGGAAATCACTGATCTGTGGGCATAATAAAAAAAACCTATTAACTTCGATTTCATGATTAGGTAACTGTTTCTTAAATGACTGCAGAAAAATTGCTCAAAACACTTTCATTTTTCTACAACTACTCTGCAGTGATAATTTTTCTAACTAATAAATAATACTATTCACACGTAAAGAATAATTTGAAATTTAACGGATAAAGTTCAATGAAGGCTGCCAGCAACTTTGAGTTGCGCATATTCGGTAATATTTATACAACTGCATTCTTTGACGTTATACTGCTTTTACACCTTCACGTTAGCGTATTTTTGAACGATACGGACGGAGAGATCCGTTTGTTTCAGTCAATGTTAATAAAGGAAAGAATAAGATCACAATTCAGACGCCTTAAGTGTCATGGATGTTCGACCCATAACCAACCCATAACCAGCCCATAACGATAGATACGTAAAACGGAAGTAAGCACAACTTCCAGCGACCAATATTCCTGCAATCACTTGAAAACATTTCTATTTCTGATTTAAAACATATGAAATGAGAGTGCTAATTAGTTTTAGTAGATTAACCAACAATTCATCAATCAATTATCGAAATAAATAAATTATTTCCGTGTGCATCACTTCCGGAAGCCATTTTGTTCTATATGAAAGCGAAATTTCGCTAACCATCGCTATAAAAATATCCACATGCGGAGATTTCCCATAATTCCTATTTCCCACCCCGTAAACAAGATGGCCGACTAAAATACATATCACGTTTTTTTGCGTGTTAGGTAATGATGCATCGATGCCCCTTTCATGTCACACGGTTGTTTAGTATTCAGAATCCCTTAAATTTTCCGTGTTAGGAATGTTTGATCGTGTAAATGCAGTAGTTGCTGGATTTAATTAAGTGAAACAGCGAGCGAAGCACATTGGGGCAGTAGTACAGCTAAGAACCTGCAATTTTTCAGGACAGCTTCTGAGACCAGTCCTAAAATATTTTGAGACCCGCCCACCTGACACGCCCACTTTTCTGAAATGTGCCTCTTTTTTATATAAAAAACGTAAATAAGACTTATTGAAGATCCAAATTTTGTCAACTATACTTACCTTCCCCTCCCACTTTTAGGCCGCTTTTATCTTGAAGAAAAACAAATTAGTAAAACCATTTTTAAATTGTTCATAGGTATTTATTGGGACTTATAAATGAATAAAACAATTAAATTAAATTTATCCGGCAGCTCTTAAGCTCATTTGGATTTCATAATTGAAGACATTGAGAGGTACCGAATTTCTTAAGTCATGCGTTTTGACCCTTTTTGTTCGTTCGGAAGAAGTCTCAAAACTCACCGAACGACAACGATTATTTGCTGAATCTGGTGCTCTATAGTATGCAATAGAACATTTTAGTCATTTTTCATTAGCCTTAACAAATTTTTCGTCGATTCTGCAAGCTTTGTGCCACATTGTCTTAAAGTTTTGAAATGCGATAGTGTTTTCTTTACAACTTCTATTTGTGTGTTTTTTTGGTGCTTTTTGCAATTTAAATAAGTTCTTCTTAAGGAATTGAACTTTTGTTTATATGATTGTGACGCGGGGGCAGCAGAGGCAAACGAAGTCTAGAGAAATCTATTGTTTGGTATTTTCGACCTCAAGAGAGGCAAAGGAGTGGTTTGGTTTTGTAGAAATCATGATAGTTTTCAGGTACGCGAGAGGTGGCGCAGTGAAAAAAAAACATAAGTCGGAATTTGGGTTTTTGCGGGATTCGAACCTCGACCCCTAGCGTAGTAGTCCAACACACTAACCACTAAGCCACTGCGCCTACAATCTTATCACACATTAGATCTTAGATGTGATTGCTAATTCGTGCGTGAAAACGTGTAAATTAAAAAATAAAATAAATAAAGGGTTTGTGAGGAAAAAACGAAATTTTGGGTTTGTTTGATAAAATTTCTTAAGAAAAAAAAAAAAAAAAAAACTGCCCTAGAACTACAGGGTGTCCGCCGGGAAGGTATACTACTTTTTTTTTGTCGCCATTTTGGTAAACATTACTCTCGACAGTTCATATTTGGCAGTCGTGAAGTAGACACGTGGCAAATTTATTATGGAAAAATATTCGATAAACCAACGTGTTTTAATCGATAAAACATTAAAACAAACATAAAACACGTGAAACAAAACGCACTATTTATCGTGTAGTAAATGATTTCGAAGAAAGAGGGTCTGTAGGTGTAGGCCCAAGCATGGACTACAACATACTGCAAGATCGGCTGAAAACATTACTTCTGCTCAAGGAAGTTTTCCACACCATCCATCAACCTCAATTCGACGCCGTGCTCAGGAGCTTGGTCTTCAAAGAACAACTTTGGCGACAATTTTGCACAAGGATTTGCATTTGTTTCCATTTAAGATTAAGTTGACACAAGAGCTTCTTCCACAAGACCATTTACGCCGCCGTACATATGCCAATAGGATGGTACAGCTAGCCCATGACAACCCCGATTTTCATGAAAAAATCATAATGAGTGACGAGCCACATTTTCATTTGAATGGATATGTGAATAAACAGAATAGTCGGTTCTGGGCAATGCAAAACCCTCAAATTATTCATCAGTCACCTTTGCATCCATTGAGCAACTCAAACAATATATTCGTGATGAAATTAATGAAATACCGCGTGAAATGTGTGAGAATGTAATGAAAAATGTGCTCAAAAGGGCTCGCATTTGTGAGGCTAACAGAGGCGGACATTTACCTGATAGGTATTGTAGTCCATACATAATTGCCGACATTAAATAAAACTTTTATCAATATAAGGTCCATTCTCTTTCATTTAATCAAAAATTATAAACAAACAAAGTAGTATACCTTCCCGGCGGACACCCTGTACTTGTCGAAGTCCATAATATGATTCTACTCATGCTCACTCAGCTTATAGGTACCTAAACCTGTATCCGCCTTCTCCTGTTCCACAAATCTTATCAGTCCAATTCCAATTGGAACTTAAAATCCAGCATTTCAAGCTACGAATACGGATTTTATATAGTTGTGCTCTTTTGACTTTCTTTTACGCTCTACTCTACTACTTCTTTTTCTTCCATTTACTTCGTGTCTATGTATGCGTTCAAACACCACCAAATTTACTTCCAATTTAAATTCCATTTCCAATCCAATGCTGTCATGTCATGTGCGGCTGTGTGTGGGTGTTTTGCTTTAAATTTGGATGCATTCTGCAGTTGGATTGAATTTGGTGTGACGTGTTTTGTTTTTCTTATCCTTTCCTATGTTTATCAACAACGCATTTGAAATTTACCTCATTTGCTTTTCTTCTTTTCGCCCAGTTCCATGAGATAACAAGTGTTTTTTCTTCATTGCGTTGCTGTGTTCCCCCTAAAAAAATGTGTGTATCTAAAACGTAAAAAATAATCAATAGTTGTTTCTTTTTCCAAACAAAATCTAATGAAGGCTGTCAAAAAGGCAATAAATAGTTTATAGTTCACTTCACGGTTTGTCAGTTACCTACCTACCAAGTACCAACTACGACCGATGAATTCTAATTTAAGGCAGGACAGGAAATAAGTGTTGCAAGCCGACAGTTCTCTGACAGTGACAAGTATCTCGAATTGAACATCGCCGGCCGCCAATTCACAAAAAAACTAATTAGATTATTCAATCCATACATGCCTATACTAAATGAGAGTTTCGCATTCAGAAAATACGTGTGCTTAGAAAAAAATTAACTAAATAAAGGTTAAGGTTGACAAATCCCAAATAAAAATATCAATATAACTATGTATTTTAAACGGATATAAAAGTTTAGAAGTGTGCATTCTGTTAGATTAGAATAATGCAGACCCCATTTGTTGTATGCACAGCAAAATCAAGTGAAATCAAAATCCCCCAAATTATTACAGTGAAAAAATAAGTATCTATAGTCTGTTCTCTACCCTACCTAACTAAACTATAATTAGTACAACAAAAGACAGCTGTTTTTATAATTGGAATGGTTTCTAAACAACAAACTCGTGAGTTTATTTTTCATGATTGAAGTGGTTGTGTTGAAATTGTTGGGCACTTTCGGATTGCCATTGCGTTGTTGTTATTTATCTTTCCAATTGGATACTGGAAATGGATTCGGATTCGTGTGAAATTGTAGGGTATGTGCCTCGATGTTCAATGAGATAAACTCTTAAGCTGCTGAATTTTGTGGAATAACTTCAAATTGAGAAATATAAGGTTTGTGTAAATAGCCAATGATTTTTTTACCTATTTAAAAGGAGTTTTTGTAACACTTACCAATATACTAAAGCATCTTACAGTAATTAATATTAAACACAATTAATATTTGGTTAACACATTGTAGGCGCAGTGGCTTAGTGGTTAGTGTGATTTACTAGACTACTAAGCGAGGGGTCCGAGGCTCGAATCCCGCAAAAACATAAATTGAGGACCTTGCATCAAAAGGGGGGCAAGTCCATATTTTTAGCTTAACGGCTTTTTTCACTGACAAATTGAACAAAAAAAAAGCAAACTTTTGGTACATAACCGAGGCAGTTGCGACTAAAAATAAGGGCGTTATAGCAAAATATGTATCTGCCACTCTAGTGCGTTTGGTGCAAAAAAGCGGCAGGTCCGAACCTGTTTCTTTGATTTCCCACAAGAAGTAAAATTTGGACTTGCCCCCCTTTTGAGGCAAGGTCAATTCCAACCTAGGTTTTTTTCCACTGCGCCACCTCTCGCGAACGTCTGACAAACATCCGAGAGGATAACTGTCTTGAAAGAGCTTCTTTATTAGCCGTTTGGAGTCGGCATAAAATTGTAGATCCCTTCCATTTGTAGTTTTTGGTTGCCACTTCATATTTTCTAGGTTTCTCCATTCCGTTTCTAACCTTTGTAGCTTTTCACTATCACGATTAAATAGTTTTGCGAGATCAATAAAAATTTGCGAAAAGGCAAATAGAAGAAAACTTATACCTATATAAAAGGATGGCTGCATTCAAATAAAGATAAAAAGGCGAAGCGGCAGCCTTAAAAAAAAACACTGAACTATTTGTTGCATGGTCATAATAGTCTCTCAGCCAGCAGGGTTGAATTGATATGAGCAGAGAACCAGCTTTGCTTTCGTTGTGTGTTATACTTTAAGTTTTTGCCACTGATTATTGATTAAATGAGCTAAGCTATGGATCTTTAAAATAAATGTTTCCTTCTATTCTACTTTTTAGGTAATTAATTTCATAGCAGATGGTCACACTCAGGGATCTTAGATTAAAAACAAAAAAATCACCCTTTTTAGTACCAAAACTAAATTTCTTTTCCCCCTTTTCAAAAATAAAAATCCATCTTTTTTTCTCCAAAAACAAAAATGCTTATTTAAGTTTTATTTTAACATTTTATGTTATGTTTTTTAAATATCTTAGAGTCAGGTAAACACAAAAATAATAGGAACGCATTAATTCAGTCAGTATTTATTACGAAATACCAATAAAAAAAAATATTTATATATTTTATGTTTAAATCAATAAATAGGTATATTTAAAAATATAAATGTACCTTAAGGATTGTACATTGCACTATTTTAAAGTCTTAAACAGAATTTTTCTATCACAAAGTCATAACAATCGTTTTTTTTTTTTTAAATAATTTGTGTGTGTACAAAATTCCAGCCAAATTGTTTAAATTTAAATTTATTGCTTAACAAATTCTTTCAGCACTGGCCCGCTGTAAGGAAGACAACAAAATTTAAAAATAGTGTAGTCTTTCGAAGACTTTATTTAAAAAAAATTTTAAATGTTTTTTTCCCCTTTTAGATTGTTTTGCCCCACAAAATTCCTTCCCCCTTTTTTCCCCTTTTGTTAGAAAAAATCGGCAAAATTGCCGACTTTCCCCCCAATCTGGGATCACTGGTCACACTAATTACTTAGGTACGCGGAGGAGGGGACTGTTTACATTTGTTTCGTACGTCTATTTACAGGCGTGCTGGAACTAGATTGTCATCAGTTGTTCAATAGCATCAATGCATTTGAAATTGTCGGAAACACCTAATTTGGACATTTGAAAAATAATCACCCCTATTACAGAATCCGATGAATGGCCTGCGGATGGCTTCCGACAACTTTTTTCAGTTTTTGCTATTATAGAATCCGCTGTAAAAAGTGAACGGATGTCGGTTAAGTAGTTTGGTTTTGTTTAGATTATGAAATACGCATCCCATCCGCACTCCATATAACTTTGAACGTTTTAAATCCGCACCAAAATCATTGCGGATGCAACATAAACAAAAAATGAAAAGCACCAATTTAAGTTTTGAATATGATTTTTAGTTTTATGCAGAGTGCAATTTGAGAAGGTGGGTGAGGCAATGAAGAGAGAGAGCCGGTTATTGTGAAAATTTTGAATTTTGAATAAAAAAACGCCGGATTTATTGAATTATTTGAATTCTTTGGGTTTCTTTCCGTTTAAAGAAGTCTCGGAATGGAAAAAAGGAAGTTTAAAAAAAATATTTATAAGTATATCTACTAAAATAAATTGACTTTATAAGTCAATAAAATAATTTAACCAACAAGCGATCGCTTTACGCGACGGGTGGTACAGCCAGCGAAGAGCAATTTTTTAGTCCACTGGAAGAAGATTGGTTGGTTTAAGAGATGCTGTTCATGGAGTTCTCAAACGTTAGATTTCGGAATCGCAAAAAAAAAAAAAGAAAGCGCGAAGCAACAACAATAGCTACCTCTGACTCTTCTGCACCCGCCTGTTCTGGAGATGTGTTAAACGAACATGAAACTATTGAAATGGACATTTTGGATGAATTCGATGCCGAAAATGAAAACCCGAACATTGTCCCATCAGCCGTTCCACCACAAAAATGCTCTCGAGCAACTAAATGAAAGGAAATTGAATCCATTATTTTTCTATTTCTTATTTCGTTTAAAACTGTATTTCCTTTAATACCCTTTTGCTGTATTTTGTTAACAATTCTAAATTGTTTAAATTTTTTTTTGGCATTTTTGGCATTTGGCATTTTTTTTTATCAAGCGCTCTTAAATCCATTATTATGTGGTATTCGATTGGGCGCTCTCAGAGCACTTTTTTTGCTCTCAGAGCAGTTTTTATGTTCGTTTGGTACAAACAAATAAATCTTTTTCAAATTTCAGAGCACTTTTTCGAATCTAGATATTTTCTCAGATTTACCATTAAAAGTGCGCTTGAGTTTGACAACTGGTGGAGGGCGTTTAGGTTTTCGTGAATTTGTTCTAAAGAGAGGCATTGCATCGGGTGAATCTATTTGTGTGAATTATTTATGTATAAATATTTAAAAATCAATCGGGACGCAAATATCGAATGTTTTAATTTAAAATTTAACCAGTGAATACGAAGCTCTTAGTTTAATATTGGTCGACGAATACCGCCCTTAGTTTAATATTGGTCGATGAATACCGCCGAAATGCCAAAAACTAACAGCATCGACAAGATAGTTCGAAAATGATAAGTAAGTGTTACGGATCGGCAATGTTGTTCTTCCGGCGGATTTGATATATATTTATCGCGGATGTGAATAGGCTGTGGATCGAGTCAACTCCCCGGGAATACATTTTTGCGGATTCTGTAATCGACATGAATACTAATATAACAAAAGTCCAAATGAACGAGAATTTAAGCTTTGTGACAGAAGAAGCAGAAACCGATGATATTCAAAATAATGAATCTGTCCACACTCCAGTGGACGGAGCAGATGAGATGAGTTATTGCAGCGAATGAGATTATTGACGTTTTCGTAGAAAGATCAGAACAAAAGGACATAAATCTGGGCAGACGACCCCCTAATTTTATTTACGTTTCTTTGCGTGCATAGAACTAAATACGGGTGTAATGAACCTTTGTCTAGACTCTAGAGCAATCATATCTTTCGATGAGGCGTGTAGAAATATCGACTTTTGTTTATCAAGACATAAATTTAGGGCAATGCTATTGTAACTTATTGCGATGGGTTATTATAAAGCATTGTTTCAGATTTTTGTTCAACGCAAAAAGCAGACACTCGCCCAAATACCAACAATGTTGGTAGACAGCAATTTGATACTGGATTTCATTCTCGTATACATTGCACCTATCCTATACTGCAACTGCTCTCTATGGGTAAGGTTCTTGGGTTTCTTCCATTTACTGCAGCCAACAGACTTTATGGACATTAATTATACGAACTAATCAACTTGAGGGGGTTTATTGTGCAGCAATTGGAAATAGTTATAAGTTTAACATGCAATTATTAGCTAAAACTTGTCATTAAAATATAAATCCCTAATTAAGTACCACCATTCTATTTGATGTTTGCTTTGACTTTTGAATGAAAATAACAAATTCAACTTAACGACCTAATTGCGAGTTAATTACACTTGACCATTTAGCTTAATTAATAAAAGCGAGTAGTTTCGGGTCGGGTCTTTTATTTTATTATTCAAAAATGGTTATCTGCTCCCCTTGAAAAGCTGCATGGCACAAGGGTGCTAGAATCGTTGCCGATCGGGTTTGCTCATGTACCAAACTCAGTTTTAGCTAGATGATCCTTGACGATACTGCCGTCAGCCGTCATTAATGCAGGGACAGATGTTCTGGGTTTCATTCGACCTTGAATAGTAAAATTGTGGAAAAACTACTTCCGCAGGCTCTATACTTCTATAGCAACTGAGTATCCACGTCCGGTAGCTGACTTTCCCGACTTAAGACCGCAGTGATAATGTTCTTTTAGGTCGCATACGATCGGTTTAAGGCGTTCCAGAAATATTTCAGACAGAATTGTGTGTAAGGATACTGCATTTCCATTCATTGAGCACAGTCATCCGACCAATTTTACAGATAAGTTGTGCGTGTTCCCTTTTCCCTACCCAATCAGCACCATTAATGCAGATGCAGTACTTCCCTGCTCGGCTTTGCGAGCATTGCAGTTCCTTTTTGTTTAAAGTTTGAATAGAAGGGGTATTTATTTTAATTACATACCAATGGTAAAAATAGGTAAGAATTGGACTAAGAAAACGACTTCAGCAGAAATCTGTTACAATTTTATCTCTCTCCTATATTTGTATTTATTATATAACACTTAGAGATGAAAGTCTCTGTAGCTAATGTTATTTTTTTGTTTCTATATTAATTATTAGTTTAAGAATTACATAATTATATATTTATGGTAATAAAATAATAATAATAATAATAATAATAATAATAATAATAATAATAATAATAATAATAATAATAATAATAATAATAATAATAATAATCTCTTTTCTTCTCTTCTTCTTCTTCTATATCTTCTCTTCTTCTCTCTATATATAAAATAGAGTTTCAAGAGCGTTGTGTCTTTATAACTCACGAACAGTCAAGCCGAATTCGATCAAACTTTTAGGGTTTGTTTGCATGGTCGTGTAGTTGGTTTATCAAAAGTTTGAACGAAATTAGTCAGCGCGTTCGTGAGTTATGTCAACATCTGATTTTGTCAAATGAAAAAAAAAAGAAAAGAAAAGAAAAGAAACCAATGAATTTGATTCTATGTTAATATGCATGCGTAGCAAAGCAAGCCGGGATCTGCTAGTATTATATAAACTTATAACGTGTAATTTGTAAATGTTCACACATGTCCTTTCCTCTCTTACAGATCTAACACAATGACTGAGTCGTATTACTGCAACCTGCCACCAGAGATTTTAATAAAAATCTTTCACTTTTTGGACTATTACGACATCCAATGTGTACGATTGTGTTGCAAGCAGTGGCTAGCAGTCACCAAGCTACCAGAATTCGACTCGAAGAGTGTCTTCAAAATCATGTCGTGTTTGCTCGACAACAACCACCCTGCGGCAAACATCATTCTTAACAAGAGAATCGAGAAACTGTACTTGAAAAGTATCCAATTCGGTAATGTGGACACGCTATTCAGTCACATAGGCGCTTCGCTTAAAAAGCTAACTCTGAAGTTACTACCCATTAAAGATGCTCTTTGCCTAACCTTCGAATATTTCAAACATCTTGAAGCTCTTAAAGTCTGTCAAATTAAAATATCCACATTCCTAGATGATTTGGAATCACTGCCCTGTCATTCATTTAGTCGACTAAAAGAACTAGAGCTGACAGCGAATGATCCGAGTGTGAACATTTACATTTTGCGCTGTGCGTTGCATAGCAAGACACTGGAGAAATTAAGAGTAGAATTCAAGCACGCGGATAAGGCTGAAGTACTCCAATTAGTAGACAGGCAGTCGCAATGCTTGAAAAGTTTGGATTTGCGGTTTTATGAAAGCTTCTGTTTCGAAAGTGGCCAATGGCTGAGTTCCCTGGCCAAATTGGACTTAGTCGAGCTTAGTCTTCAGGGAAACTTTTGCATGCCGATCTTCAGGACTGCCACAATGCCTCAAAAATTACTTCGATCGTTAGATGTCACTGGATCTACTGTAGTGGATGACGTGTATCTGAGTCTAGTTGCAGAATGCCTGCCTGAGTTAGAAATAATTGTACTTGCCTATTGCGGACGTATAACAAATCAAGGAGTAGGGCAATTGGCAAAGCTTTCGCGGCTGAAGGCCTTAAATATTACCTGCTGTAGTCAAGTTAAGTCTGAAGGCGTACGCGCTTTTATAGGACAATCGTCTAACTCTACATTACTGGAGTTGCATCTGGCCGAGCTGGACTTGGACGAGAGTACTATCTGCTTATGTGCGAATAAACTGCCCAATTTACGTATTTTCAACTTGAACGGATGCTGCCGCTCTGTAACAGATGTGGCGATTCAGGAAATTTTTGACTGCCAAAGGGACTTGCGAGAGCTCACCTTAGATCATTGTTACGCTTTTAGCAGCCGGGGATTTCTGGGCCTAGACAATGGTGCTTCGATACAGAATCTCCAATTACTCAAACGGCTCAGCCTTCGCGGATGCAAATCGCTACTGGATAAGTTTTTGAAACTGGGATTGAGGCTTCCACAATTAAAATTTCTGGACATTTCAAACTGTGATCAAATAACAACTAGTGGCGTCGAAGCTGTGGTGACAAATTGCACAACTATTGAAGAACTTCACATAACACTCAATAAGGGCTTGGACGTTGGGATTTTTAAAGACTTAATTGTTGGACTGAAGAGATTGAGACGGCTGAAGGTGAACAATGTAAAAAATGCCGGGGATATCAGCATGTTCAAAAATGACCAGGTGCGGTTCCTTTCGGCTACAAATGAAATTACCTTTACTAGATATCCAAGGCTACGTTCAACGTTCTGGGAGTTGCGCAAATAAATAGAGTCGCAATGTGTTCAATGATTTGTGTAAGACTACATATAAGGCAGTTTCTATGTAAAACAAATGTGTTCTCACTTAGTGAAATAAAACTTTTCTTCTTTTTTTTTTACCGAATACGAAAAATTATTTCAGCGATTAGGGGTGATTTTATATGACTGTGATTGTGGGTAAGTACATAGTCCATAACAGGGCCGTTGGGACAGTTCGATGGAACAATAGAAATGACACGAAGCATTTAAAAGCATTCAAACAAAACACTTGAACTTGCACTTGAAATTTATACAAATGGATTCAAAATGGCGGAAGGCACGGTAGCGGGATGCGGGAGTCTTCTCTCAATCACCCGAGTTGAATATTGCCTTACGTCTCCCAGACCGCTGTAGCGTCTTTCAGGCTGAAATAATGGCAATACGCGATGTTGGCGATAGACGGTAAAACGATCGCCCTCTACATAGACAGTCAGACAGCTATAGAAGCCCTGAATACACCAACAACCAGATCAAAATTGGTTGGTAAAACAATTTCGGGAATCTCTCAACGAGATTGCGGACAGATGTGCAGTAACCCTGTGCTGGGTTCCATGTCACAGTGACATTCCGGGCAACTGCAAAGCAGATGAACTAGCAAGACAAGGAAGCAGCCTTCACTCAAAAAACAATAGTGAATCGTACGCTCCTATGCAATCTATCAAATTCCTCCTATTCAAAGAGGCAATAAAGGTTGCAAACAATAGGTGGAACAGCATAGATACCTGCGACATACCCATAAGCAAATCTGGCCACAATTAGATGCTAGAAGCACTCTGAGACTTCTCTCTGTAGGTAGAAACAGAATCAGCTCCGTAGTGGGGGCATTAACAGGACACTGTTTGATAGGTAGGCACGCCCGTAGGTTGGGTACACCCTACAATGACTTTTGCAGGAGCTGCATGGATGAGCAGGAGGAAGAAATCTTCTTTATCTTCCTTGCAACTGTCCAGCTCTTGCAATTTGCGCAAAACCAAGTTAGGAGACTACTTCTTCGATGACCTCAGTGACTTGTCTAGCACAGACATACGCTGTATCAGCAAATACATTACAAAGACTAAATGGCTTCAATGATCTTCAGCATATACGGTGTTAGCAGTAGGTCCTATCGACTACTGCTCGCTCCACCCGCACCTCTTAGTCGGGCTGTCTGGTGGATTACAATGTTTCGGTCACTCTTCGTACAACCGAAACAAACCGTCACTCGGTCAAACTAACCTTTTGACCAAGTTGCAACACCAATATGCGTTGTAGGCTGATTGCTACAATCGCCACTAATACTGCGCTTTTGGCTACATCCGCCCTATTTGATAAGTTGCCAGAGGACACAAGCGAGGGTGGAAAAACTACTACCGCAGGTTCTATAGCAACTGAGTATCCACGTCCGGTAGCTGACTTTCCCGACTTAAGACCGCAGCGATAAATGTTCTTTTAGGTCGCATACGATCGGTTTAAGGCGTTCCAGAAATATTTCAGACAGAATTGTGTGTAAGGATACTGAATTTCCATTCATTGAGCACGCTGTGATCCGACCAAATTTTACAGATGAGTTGTGCGTGTTCCCTTTTCCCTACCAAATCAGCACCATTAATGCAGATGCAGTACTTCCCTGGTCGGCTTTGCGAGCATTGCAGTTCCTTTTTGTTCAAAGTTTAAATAGAAGGGGTATTTATTTTAATTACATAACAATTTGTAAAGGTAAAAACAGGTAAGAATTGGACTAAGAAAACGACTTCAGCAGAAATCTGTTACAATTTTGTTGCTCTCCTTATTTGTGTTTATACATAATATTTAGAGCTGAAAGCCTCTGCAGCTTGTGTTAATATTACTTTCTGAATTTATGTTTATGGTAATAGAATAATAATAATAATTATAATAATCTCTTCTCTTCCCTTCCCTATATATATAAAAGAGAGTTGTAAAAGCGTTGTGAGTTTATAACTCACGAACGGTCAAACCGAATTCGATCAAACTTTTAGGGTTTGTTTGCATGGTCGTGTAGTTGGTTTATCGAAAGTTTGAACGAAATTAGTCAGCGCGTTTGTGATATATGACAACATCTGATTTTGTCCAAATAAAAAAATAAAAAATAAAAAAAAACAATGAATTTGATTCTATGTTAATATGCATGCGTAGCGAAGCACGCCGGGATCTGCTAGTATTATATAAACTTTTAAACGTGTAATTTGTAAACGTTCACACATTTCCTTTCCTCTCTTACAGATCTAACACAATGACTGAGTCGTATTACTGCAACCTGCCACCAGAGATTTTAATAAAAATCTTTCACTTTTTGGACTACTACGACATCCAATGTGTACGATTGTGTTGCAAGCAGTGGCTAGCAGTCACCAAGCTACCAGAATTCGACTCGAAGGGTGTCTTCAAAATCATGTCGTGTTTGCTCGACAACAACCACCCTGCGGCAAACATCATTCTTAACAAGAGAATCGAGAAACTGTACTTCAAAAGTATCCAATTCGGTAATGTGGACGCGCTATTCAGTCACATAGGCGCTTCGCTTAAAAAGCTAACTCTGAAGTTACTACCCATTAAAGATGCTCTTTGCCTAACCTTCGAATATTTCAAACATCTTGAAGCTCTAAAAGTCTGTCAAATTAAAATATCCACATTCCTAGAAGATTTGGAATCACTGCCCTGCCATTCATTTAGACGACTAAAAGAACTAGAGCTGACAGCGAATGATCCGAGTGTGAACATTTACATTTTGCGCTGTGCGTTGCATAGCAAGACACTAGAGAAATTAAGAGTAGAATTCAAGCACGCGGATAAGGCTGAAGTACTCGAATTAGTAGACATGCAGTCGCAATGCTTGAAAAGTTTGGATTTGCGGTTTTATGAAAGCGTCTGTTTCGAAAGTGGCCAATGGCTGATTTCCCTGGCCAAATTGGACTTAGTCGAGCTTAGTCTTCAGGGAAACTTTTGCATGCCGATCTTCAGAACTGCTACAATGCCTCAAAAATTACTTCGATCGTTAGATGTCACTGGATCTACTGTAGTGGACGACGTGTATCTGAGTCTAGTTGCAGAATACCTGCCTGAGTTAGAAATAATTGTACTTGCCTATTGCGGACGTATAACAAATCAAGGAGTAGGGCAATTGGCAAAGCTTTCGCGGCTGAATGCCTTAAATATTACCTGCTGTAGTCAAGTTAAGTCTGAAGGCGTACGCGCTTTTATAGAACAATCGTCTAACTCTACATTACTGGAGTTGCATCTGGCCGAGCTGGACTTGGACGAGAGTACTATCTGCTTATGTGCGAATAAACTGCCCAATTTACGTATTCTCAACTTGAGCGGATGCTGCCGCTCTGTAACAGATGTGGCGATTCAGGAAATTTTTGACTGCCAAAGGGACTTGCGAGAGCTCACCTTAGATCACTGTTACGCTTTTAGCAGCCGGGGATTTCTGGGCCTAGACAATGGTGCTTCGATACAGAATCTCCAATTACTCAAACGGCTCAGCCTTCGCGGATGCAAATCGCTACTGGATAAGTTTTTGAAACTGGGACTGAGGCTTCCACAATTAAAATTTCTGGACATTTCAAACTGTGATCAAATAACAACTAGTGGCGTCGAAGCTGTGGTGACAAATTGCACAACTATTGAAGAACTTCACATAACACTCAATAAGGGCTTGGACGTTGGGATTTTTAAAGACTTAATTGTTGGACTGAAGAGATTGAGACGGCTGAAGGTGAACAATGTAAAAAATGCCGGGGATATCAGCATGTTCAAAAATGACCAGGTGCGGTTCCTTTCGGCTACAAATGAAATTACCTTTACTAGATATCCAAGGCTACGTTCAACGTTCTGGGAGTTGCGCAAATAAATAGAGTCGCAATGTGTTCAATGATTTGTGTAAGACTACATATAAGGCAGTTTCTATGTAAAACAAATGTGTTCTCACTTAGTGAAATAAAACTTTTCTTCTTTTTTTTTTACCGAATACGAAAAATTATTTCAGCGATTAGGGGTGATTTTATATGACTGTGATTGCGGGTAAGTACATTGACCATAAGAGGGCCGTTGGGAGTTCGATGGAACAATAGAAATGACACGAAACATTTAAAAGCATTCAAACAAAACACTTGAACTTGCACTTGAAATTTATACAAATGGATTCAAAATGGCGGAAGGCACGGTAGCGGGATGCGGGAGTCTTCTCTCAATCACCCGAGTTGAATATTGCCTTACGTCTCCCAGACCGCTGTAGCGTCTTTCAGGCTGAAATAATGGCAATACGCGATGTTGGCGATAGACGGTAAAACTATCGCCCTCTACATAGACAGTCAGACAGCTATAGAAGCCCTGAATACACCAACAACCAGATCAAAATTGGTTGGTAAAACAATTTCGGGAATCTCTCAACGAGATTGCGGACAGATGTGCAGTAACCCTGTGCTGGGTTCCATGTCACAGTGACATTCCGGGCAACTGCAAAGCAGATGAACTAGCAAGACAAGGAAGCAGCCTTCACTCAAAAAACAATAGTGAACCGTACGCTCCTATGCAATCCATCAAATTCCTCCTATTCAAAGAGGCAATAAAGATCGCAAACAATAGGTGGAACAGCATAGATACCTGCGACATACCCATAAGCAAATCTGGCCACAATTAGATGCTAGAAGCACTCTGAGACTTCTCTCTGTAGGTAGAAACAGAATCAGCTCCGTAGTGGGGGCATTAACAGGACACTGTTTGATAGGTAGGCACGCCCGTAGGTTGGGTACACCCTACAATGACTTTTGCAGGAGCTGCATGGATGAGCAGGAGGAAGAAATCTTCTTTATCTTCCTTGCAACTGTCCAGCTCTTGCAATTTGCGCAAAACCAAGTTAGGAGACTACTTCTTCGATGACCTCAGTGACTTGTCTAGCACAGACATACGCTGTATCAGCAAATACATTACAAAGACTAAATGGCTTCAATGATCTTCAGCATATACGGTGTTAGCAGTAGGTCCTATCGACTACTGCTCGCTCCACCCGCACCTCTTAGTCGGGCTGTCTGGTGGATTACAATGTTTCGGTCACTCTTCGTACAACCGAAACAAACCGTCACTCGGTCAAACTAACCTTTTGACCAAGTTGCAACACCAATATGCGTTGTAGGCTGATTGCTACAATCGCCACTAATACTGCGCTTTTGGCTACATCCGCCCTATTTGATAAGTTGCCAGAGGACACAAGCGAGGGTCTAACCGATACGGTCATCACCCGCCCATCCGAAGGCATAAAGGATTATAAGCAAATGGTACACTGTTTCGGTTACCCGGCGCATATATCCGAAGATATTATCGTCCAATTAGTTATCCCCAGTCTCCTCCCTTCAAGGAGTTGTCTGAGGATTACAGGCGAGGGGAAGACTGTTTCGTTGACCCTTCCCCCATCCGAGGATAAACTTTCCTGATTCTCTACACGAGACGTAGGAAATTTAGAGACAAAGAAGACAAATATAGTAATAAGCACAAAGATGGCAAAATGCGCCCACTAGTATGTCCGGCCTAGAACACTGGCCTTCTCCCCCCCCCGCCCTTCCCCAATTCCTTAACTCATGTGGTATCACAAAGGGCCTAAATTATATACGGTCTAAGTGTGCCTTTCTCGACAGCAACCTAACCTTTTTTTTTTTTTTTATATACTTCTCCCGGGAAAGGCGAACCTATAACGCTTCAACAGCGCCCCGAGATGCCTGCAGATGTATGTTTGTTCTGCACTTAAATTGCTGCAAATTGTAGTCTTCTGGAAATATATCCCCAGGAAGCGAGTTCCAAAGTTTGCTTGTCCTGTAACAGAAGGAGTTTTGGAAAGTTGATGTCCTCGCGGTTGTCAAGTGTACTGTATGGTCACAAGCATTAGCAGTCTGTCTTGTTGGGCGCCCAAAAGTTGCATTTCGAGGGATAATGTCTTTGAGTTCCTCAGAACATCTACCATGGAAGTACCTATAGAACAAGCATAGGTCAGCGACTTGTCTTCTGTGCACCAACGGTTGTAGATTCGATGTGAGTGTAGGGTCTCCAATGAGTCGAACTGCTCGTCTCTGTATGCTATCAAGCAGGTTAAGTGAATGTTTTGGGGCCGAGCTCCATATATGGGAACAATATTCCAAGCCTGGTCTAACCTGTGCTTTGTAGAGAAGGAGAAGTTGGTTGTGGCTAAAGTACCTCTTTGCTCTAAATAGGTAGCTCAACTTTGCGGACGCCGATCTTGCGATATAGGATATGCGGTTCTGCTATGTGATTCCTGAATTGACTGTGACTCCTAGAAGGTGCATTGAGTCCTTGTGATGGATTGGATGGTCATCCATTTGGATCTGAGGAACTGTTGATGCAGTTTTTCTGGAAAATGTTGTGATCTGTGTCTTGTTTGCATTAAATACAACCAAGTTGTCCTTTCCCCACTTCAAGATTTTGTCCAGATCATCATTTACAGAATTAATTTGTTCACATCTCTGATTGTGTGATGTAGCCGTATTCACAGGACCACTGTTCGAGATGGAGGATATAAGAGTGCTGTCATCTGCAAAGCTGTAGATATTATTATTTGTCGATCCAAGCAAATCGTTGATGTGGAGAAGAAATAGAGTTGGAGAAAGAATAGATCCTTGGGGCACTCCTGCATTTATAGCAAACGAATTGGATGATACACCATCTACAACAACTTGGATCGATCTTCCCAGAAGAAAATTTTGCATCCATCCGCAGAGTTGTTGTGGTAATCCGTAAGACGCTAACTTGCCTAATAGGGCTCTATGCCAGACTCGGTCAAATGCCTTTGATATGTCCAAGGCTACGGCTCTGGATTCGCCGTGTTGTTCAATTGATTGTGTCCATAAGTGCGTTACGTAGCTTAACAGGTCACCAGTGGAACGACGGCTCCGAAATCCGTATTGCCTGTCGCTTATTAATCGATGGCCTTCTAGATATTTGATTATTTCGACATTTATTGCCTTTCCATTACTTTAGAGAGCATTGAAAGTAATGCTATTGGACGATAGTTTTGTGGCAGACATTTCTTCCCTTTCTTTGGAATAGGTTGAATGCGAGCGGTCTTCCAGCAAGAAGGAAACGTCTTCTGGGAGTACGACATGCTAAACAGCTTACAGAGTACAGGTGCAAGTTCTGGTGCACAGTTCTTGAGTACTATAGCCGGGATTCCATCGGGTCCCGTTGCCTTATTGCAATCTAGTTCTTTAAGGATGCGTTAAATTATTCGAGGCCGAAATTTCACTTCTGCCATCGATGATTGTATCCTCGGGATATTTGGTGGCTCTAGCTGTGCAGAATCTAGGCTGAAATTCTTTGAAAACATGCTAGCGAAAAGATCTGCCTTTTCTTTAGGTGTTGTTGCTAGCGTGCCGTCTTCTTTTACTAGAGTTGGAAAAGAAGAGCAACTAAAGTTATTACTGATTGCCTTTGCCATGGACCAGAATGCGCGTGAGCCGCTAGGACATCCAATCACTTTGTTAGTGACTCTTTCGCTGTAAGTTGTCTTCGCCGATTCAATAATTAGGTTACATCTATTTCGAAGAACTGTAAATTCAGATCTTTTTAGTTCTGAAGGGTTTGACCGCCATTCACGGAAAGCCTTGTTTTTTGCTGCGGTAGCTCGCTTGCATTCTTCGTTAAACCACGGTTTATTTGAAGCTAATTTTTTGATGCAATGTGGAATATAAAGTTCCATACCGAGTAAAATAATTTCGGTTACGGCTTCTGCGCACATATTGACATCAGTATCTCTAAAGCGCATATCAGCCCATGGCAACGAAGCGAAGAAATTACGCAGCTCGTCCCAGTTAGATTTAGTATAATTCCAAATCGAACGATAACGATCATTTTTCCCTCCTATTGGTATCGGTATAGAGAGGATAGCAGATATTAGAGCATGATCCGAATTCCCTAAGGGAGCAGATACTTTTATTTCATAATTATCTGGCTCTCTTGTGAGAAACAGATCGAGAGTGTTTCCATAATTTGTTGGATTGTCCGGAATTCGCGTGGGCTCATCAACGAGCTGAGTGAAATTGCAGCAAATGGCGAAGTCTTCAGCTTGTTTCCCTGCCTCGTCCGTTCGGTTAGAATATCGTAGCCAATCCATGTTATGGGCATTGAAGTCACCAAGTATAATAACTTCAGCGGTTGGATGATGAATTTGTATCCAGTCTACCTTATCGGATAAATGACGAAATAATTTAGATGGTTCGTTATCGTTTGTTGAGCGGTACAGGTAGCAAACGAATTTGGTACAACTTTGTAGAACGACCTTTAGCCATATTATGTCGAGATCCGTAAGTTCCATCTCTTCTTCTCTTACACACGCCAGATCTTCTCGGGCAAACACACATAGTCCCCCCTTATATCGAAAACGAGGATGTAGTTCGTATTCTGGACATTGAAGATATGTGTAATCAGTTGTTGAGTTTATTTGAGTCTCTGTTAAAACTAGGACGTCTGGCTTTTTTTCTTGTGGATGCTGGTGCACACAGCTGACGTTGACATTGTTGAGTCCTAGACCTCGAATGTTGCAGAAATCTGTTGCTAGCTTTCTTCTGTTAGTGTTTAGTCTCTTTTGTCTTTGTGTTCGTTGATGTCTGACGTCATGCAAGTCTTGTGGGTGATTATTTGCATGTTGAACCCCCTGAGATAGTCCCCCCCGGAGATCCGAATGGGAGACTAGTTTACCTCCGGAATTCTTTATCTCAGGAAGTTGCATCATGGCTTTTGTGTCCCATCCGTGTTGCACCGGCCCATCTGCGATACTCCGAAACGTAGTCAAGACTACTTCACGGAGCCTATAGCATGATGTGGTGGTATCTCACCGGGCGACAGGTGGATGGGTCCCTGTCTACCACCTATTCAAACAAAAATCGTATCCAGCTTAAAAACCAGCCGGCTGGATTGTACAAAATCTTCCAGCTATATGCATGTCAATCCAGTCAGATCTGACTGAAAACAATCAAAATGGCAGGAAAGCACGCGAATTGACCTAAAAGTGTTTATCAAAGTTTATGGTTTTTCAATAATGTCTAGATTTCACCGCTGCTATTTTTGCAATCAATTTAAGTCGGTTATGGAAATTTATGTCATTGCAAATTCGAAAAATTGAACCTGAACACTAAACATGAATTTAAGTAATTTAAGTAGGTAGGTACCACGCAATATCTAATCAAAGTAATTTCATAAAATGCTTAACGTGCTTCATATAATAGTCTATGTATAAACAATAATCTACAGAGAAAGCACAGAAGCACGTGTCTCGTGTTTGTTTACAGTACAGACTACTTACTGAGATCGCGAATAGAGTAAAGGACTATTCACATGAGAACGAATTGCGAACTGCGAACACGCGAATATTCGTGGTTTCTGACACTTCATTCACATGAAAACTTTTTTTGGTCGCAGATACCCGCGTATCAGTTTCATTTTTAAAGGTTAAGTTCGAACGAATTTTTCATTCGTGGGTTTGTGGATCGCGACTGTTTTGTGTGGATTGTGAATAAAGTGTGACAGTTCGCGGAAAGAATTTTCAATTCGCGGGAAAATTGCTTTAATTGTTAATTTAGCTGTTTAAATCAATTGAGAGTAATGTTTTTTTTAGAGTAGATGTTAGGCGGCTCTCCCACTGAAGCAACAAGCAACAAGCAACTGGCAATAGGAAACATGCGATATTATCGCTAACAGTTATTTTACATTGAATCAAATTAGACGTCTCACATTCAAGCAACTCAATATCGGTTGAACGAAAAATGTTGCTGATTGCGGCAACATTATTGCTGGCGATACACAGCGCATGTTGAAAAGCGATATATATCGCGTCGTTGTATCAATATTTTGCGGGTAGTGAGTGCGGTATTAGTACATGTAGGTAAAAATCCCTGCACGTAGGGATTTTCGATCTAAAAATGACGCCGTAGGCAAAAAGGGACAGATTTGTAACGTAGGTATTTTTTTCGGATGGAACATTTTCATCTTATTTGTAAGTAAATTGATTTGCTCAGTCAAAAAATGTTTATTATTTTTGTTTATCTGTTATATTTTGCTCTTACATTCGTCGATATTAGCTAAGGAATGAAATGGGATGACATAACTTGAAGAGTCAACAAATAGGAAAAATTCATTTGTGGTTGAAATTGAGTATGAGAAGTTTGATTCGATTTTATTCATGTATGATAAAATAGTTATGTAGAGAGTTTGTATTGAAAATTATTCGACGGTGTAGGGAAAAGTAGGGACTTTCTTTGTGTACTGTAAGGATTTTTCCTGTGTTTTCTGTACTATCACTGAGTGAGTGACAGATCGCTAGAAATACTGTTGCTTCAATGTGAGAATAGGTTAAAATAAAAGTTGCGTATTGCTTATTGCTTACTGCTAGTTGTTTATTGCTTATTGCTTGTTGCCTCAGTGGGAGAGCCGCCTTAGATTAATTAAATATTATGGTTTTGTGATAGAACAAATACAAATTTTCAATTCATAAATGCAGTTAAATTGATTTCTTCGCAATACGCCTATTCGCAGTTCGCTCTCATGTGAATGGTCCTTAAGTGCTGCAAATATGGCCCACACTTAACATACATTTTTTTAAATAAAACCATAAATTTAAGTCTTACTCATTTATTATTTTTTTAAACAGTCTTACAAATTACTTTTATTTCAGTCTTTAGAAACTTTAATTAAAAAAAAAAAAACATAACTAAAAGTTAAAAACAAAAACTAGGAACTCTATAATTCAGTTTTGAAAAAAGTGCGGCTAATATGGCCCACCTGGTGTTAAATATGGCCCAGAGTGGGCCTCCAAAAATCCCATTATTTTGTTGTTGATTGCCGATATGGCTTTCATCATGTCCTCCTTCCGCTAAGTCTTCCGTGGTCGTGGACTTTGTTTAGACATTTTAGCCTTCAAAAAAACAAAAATTGGTCATTTATTACCAACACGTGACGTGGGCCATATTAAACACACTTTGATTTTTTTACTCATTTTAATATTCAACACACTTTCAATAAACACAATAAACTTTCTTTTAAATTTTAACATCACACAAATAAAAAAAATATTTAACGCAATTAAGAAAACTTACCAAAAAAATACAACGAAAGTATAGAAAACAAAATGCCCCGTATATCTTCCAAACCCGTCGCGCCACACTCACCACAAAAGACTGAGGCTAAACCGAGTTGAACGTGTTCGCAGTGAAACAGTTTTTATTTCGCTATGGGTTATGGTTTGGGAAATATAGTGGTGGGCCATATTACCCACGGCCGTATTTGCCGCACTTACTCTACCTATGGCATTTTTCCGTGAAAGGTATACGCCTCAAATACGCCTCCTAAGTCCTAATAGAAAATCTTGATGCAAATGCAGTCTCCAGACTATGACTGAGTTCAACGGTTCTAAAACAAAAGGGGCTTATATTCCATGCAAATGGAATATCAGTTGTTGATGACTGTCAGAATTCAAAACTATTCAAACAATCACTTCAAAGGAGTCTGATGATGAATTAGTGGTGTAGTTCGAACTTCGAAAGAGCTATCATTTCACGAAAGGCAATAATTTTAAGGATATTGTTAAGTTTAGAGTGCTCGCTAAGAGCCAGTAAGCTAAAATAAGATAAATGTTAGCTTTAAATTAGATTTAATCGTTTTTGTCTAGCACGTAAGTTTATTTAAAGATAAATAAAAAAAAATGAATTTAAAATGAGAGCTATCATTCCTTCCAAAAATGACTGTGTCTGCGAATTGTTGTTAAGAGTTGTTTCTCTCAAACAATTCACAGAAACTGAAATTTCGTTAAAGGTCGGCGTAATGTAATAGAGTAGTTCGCGACAACGTCAGTGTCAAATGAGAAAAAAAAAAACAAAGTGACAGCTGAGCAACTTGTATGAAAACAAACGAAATTTAATATGGCGGAAGATAGGAATAAATTTGAAATCTAATAAAAATTCACGTAAATGCTCTGAAATCGGGAAAAGATTGTTGTTTTTAAGTAGCAATCAAACATTAGAAGTGACCAAGAGCAAAATAAAGTGCTCTAAGAAGTCCATCGAATAGCACATCAGTGTTTATTAAGTGTTAAAAGTAACTTAGATCTCGTATTTTTCTACTTGATCTTCTGGCAATGCGTTGTTTGTGCTTGTAAATATATTAACATACCTGAAATAAAATGCCTGGAACAAACACGAGCTATTTTAGTATTAATTTTCTTTAAATTTTCAGGGTTTCTTCTTAATTGTGGAAATATATAAAAACGTATGTCTTCATTTTTCACTGCGTTGTTCGTACAGTTTTTAATGCAACAATTTGTCGGCATTTTTTCTTATTTTATTGTGTTCATTTCCGCCAACACTTTTAGAAAACACAATATTAATTCCGCGGTGTTTACAGATAGTATTTTGCACTTTATCATAAAAGTTTTATCATACAAAAAACCATTTATTTTATTTTGATATTGCCGCCGCCACAACACGCGCGATAAGTTTTTTTTTTTCTTAACTATAACTCTTCCAAAACTTTTAGCAAACACAATATTAATTCTGCAATGTTTTTAGGTAGTATTTAGCACTTTATTATAAACTTTTAATCTTCAAACGAAACAAATCATATCTCCCGCCATATAAAATTTAGTTTGTTTTCCTACAAGTTGGTTTGACGTTTAAGTGAAAGAGAAAGCAAAGTTTTGAAAGGGATAGCTTCGCGAACTACTCTATAGAAACTTATACGCAATTACATCAACATTCGGACTTGCACACAATAGCGTGCAAAATGCCGTAAGTAGGTACTCAAGTAGGCATGATTTTCCCTATTTTTTTTTATTTCACATTCACACATCACAGGATCACACCACTCTCTAAGCACACCAAGGTGCAGGTCACAAACGCTTATAGTATCTAAAATCGAGTAACAAAAACATAACCACACTCATCAACAGGTAAGCAATTTAAAATCTCCATTCATCTTATTATTTAAGCTTTCTCAATATCAAATGATTTTGCGATTTCTTTTCTACACGTTTATTAAGTTTGTTGTGTAGGTAAAACAACGGCCGACACCGGCATCCACACTTACATGGCATGCGCGCCCATAAACTTACGTTCCACCACGTGCTGGGCTAAGTCCTTTATTCTGTACGCACTAGAAAAAGCTTGAACTGAATTGTTTTGAAATATTTTCGCAAATCCAATGATTCAGTTGAATTCGAACGCGCGTTGGGGAATATCTACTGTCCCATAAACGGAAACAGATTTCGAGTTAGATTTGAATTTTGAATTTAGTCCACGGTACAGATAATAATGTGCTGGAGCGAATTGTCGGGCGAGTGTATCTTTATCTTACTGTTGAGGTTCTTGTGATCAGTTTTAAGTGAATTTTCTGGACTGTTGTTAGAAAGAACAAACACTCAAACCCTTTTGAGTGTAACAAGAAAATATTAAATTTGTATATTTATGCAATCTGAAATAATGGTAATTGCATAGAGGCATACTATATAATTATCTACAAAGTCACGAAAGCGCTGTTTGTTCGTCTTCAGTTTTGGTGCAACTCAAAGAGGTAATTCTGATATGAACGTTATAAAATAAAATGAATCAAAAACCGGGGGAACCACAATACCCTGCGTGGCCTTGAAGAGGCTATGCAAAGCACAATTTTGCAATTATCTATGCTTGCACGAATATTTGATGTGGGAATCGGGACTATACTTTTCTCATTTCAACTTTGGATACCTACTTGGGTTTGCACTGTGCAGTGCAATCATTTAGCTATGCGGTGTGAATACGAAATACAATCAAACAAAACAGCGCGATGTGAAATGCAAAACATCTTCCTTGATTTGGGCTCCAGCTTGATTGGATGCTTGGGGGTAACCTTTCTGTAAAATTATACATAACTAGGGGTCGCCCCGTGGTCGAAATTCGGACAATTTATTCTATAAGTTCATTTTTGAAGGGGAAATATCAGAACGCTCAAAAAATAGGCAATCGAAACCATTTCAGGCTTCCCTTAAATTGCGAATAAAAAGTGTCCAGTAATGCGGGCTGTCTTCTATTTTATATCAGAGGTAGAAAAGGGTGCATAGAATAGATATGCAAAGTTTCATCGTTTGTAGTTCAACAGTTTTAGAGTTACGAGGACCTTGAGTTAGAAGCCAACATTTTGCTTAAATTTCATATAAATCATAAACCGTTAGGCCGATTGGTACGATTTGAATTTTATTAGATTAGTAATGGCGAACACTTTCGAAAATAGATTTCAGAAATTTTATCACTTTGCTTGCTGCGGTTTCAGAGATAAGAGGGTTTTAAGGGATTGCGATTTTTCTTTTATGTGTAAACATCTAAGCGCGCGTTATTGGAATCTGTTGGAGTAATTCCACACATTTAACTTGCGGGGACAGAAATGCGTCACTGTGTATTATCATTACATACATTTTATCATTGCATACGTTTTTATTATTGCATACATTTATGAGCTGGGGCATATTAATTTCAGCTTTTTGTTGATTTGAGAAATTTCAAGAATTCTGCAGGAAGATTATCATCTTTTACCAATGGTCATAAGCGGAGACTTCAATATCTATTTTGCAACTCCAGAAGCTCAACCATTTAGTGATTTTATGCAAGATAAATTTAATCTTGAAATGAACTCCAACCGGAAAATTTCAACAGCACGATATGGAACAACCATCGATGCTGTCTTCCAGCGTAATCTAGACAGATTACAGTCTCGACTGTACATATCTTACTTCAGCTACCACAATCCGATTGTATCTATTCTACTGAAACTAGCACAGAACGAATAAATTATTGTTATTTCATAATATATCAAGAATACGGTTATTACAATTCCCTCTTTTCTCAATGACGTGCATCAAGCCACACACATCCGCACGCAAGGTGTTTACACATACACATATATGGATACAGTTGCACCAATTTTTTTTGAAATGGTTCTATTTTTCTAACAGTTGAACAACAAACGAAAAGAATTTCACTATACAAACAACTACAAACGAATGTCTGTCGAACTGCATTTCACGTTTTTCATTCTAGAAAAAGTGCGAGCTAATTTCACGTAGCTGCAATGTTGTTGTTGTTGTAATTTAATATTTTTTGTATTGTGCACTTCTATGTATTGTCTCCTACCCAAATATATTTATAGTGTTGGCATATTTATGTGACGTATAATATCAAAAATGGTTGAAAACACGTTATAGGCAACTCCGTATTAGATTTAAGCCTTTCAGGTAAAATCAATCCCTGACCCGCATCTCACGTAAAAGTTAATCAATTTAAACGGTAGCCGCGTTTGAAAATTTTGTTCAAATATGTATTTGAATCTGGGATAGGTTTAATGGATGAAACTTAACTTGTGATGTATTTTGGCTAAGTTGGATTTACAGTAACAAAATTTATTAAAATGTAAAACACAAAACTGTTGCAAGAAAACTGAACGAAAAAATGTGAGATTGGAAGCCAACAGGAAGTGGATTAACTGGAGTACGGTACACGTACAATCTTATAGTGGTCAACATTTGAAGAGCTTCTCAATTAATCGTTTTCACTCGGAATAAAATTGTGGATCCTTCCGTTAGTCCAAAAAATGAAAAACTCACACAAAACGAATGGTTGGAGGAATCCAGGTCTAGTGGCCTGTTGTGGCAACTATTTATTTTTTACTTCAGCAAGCATATTTATTTTAAGTCACTTTAAAAATAGTTTCTTAATTGCGCGATAAGAATTTGTTTGTCCATGCTAGATCTTGTGAACTCACAATGGCGAAATTTTCATATAAAATTACCCATTGTGATCTACAAAATATTTATTTGAAGATTTAAAATGATTATAGTAAGGTCCATTGTTTATAAATGAAAATTAAATTCAGGAATTGATGGAGGAAGTGGAGGCCTAGTTCTCATCGCATGATAAGGCCGACAACGTCAGTGTCAAAGTTGTCAGTGAGAAGAGGCAAAATGTAAGTAACATCAAAAACTTTTATAGAAAAACAAAGCAGATTTTGTAAGGCAGACTTTTATTAAAAAAAAAAAAAAAAATGCTGAAAATGTTATAATGAAGAGAAAAATACAGGAAGAAACACTTGCAGAATTTAATTCAATTGAAGAATTGATTAAGAGGAATTCCGTACCTACTTTTAACTATGTAGGAAAATTTACACCGAATTCCGCAAAAATTATTATTATAAATGCGCATACGAAACAATGTTGCACTATCTTGTTCATAAGTTGCAAACGCAATTTTTGGTTTTGTAAAATGCAGAGTAAAGTTAAATAGAATTATATCTTTTTTCAGACCGTATATGTCTTAAAATTGTAAGGTTAAAAGTTGAAAGCTGGTTCGTCGGTCCATAAAAAAACCCATCCCTAATTTCTAAACATGTGAACATGTAAGACTTTTACTCAAGGGACCTGGGATATTTACGCCAAATGCAAATGGCTGACGTGAGAAGCCTTTTCAGAACAGTTCTTAAATCTGAAATTTGATGTTTGTCAGACGTTTGCGAAATGTGGTGCATTGGAAAAAATATCAAGGAATTTCCAATGTCACGGAATGAGAAATTTTCGATTTTAGGCCAAGACCAGACTTGTTCTTTATGGAACGGTTGAGCGGTTAGCCGAATCTTTTTTCTATTAAAAAGGATTGAAAGGATAGTGGTAGACTACATAGAATTGCGAAATTGGTCGCCCCGTGGTCGAAATTCGACCAATTTATTCTATAAGTTCATTTTTGAAGGGGAAATGAAGGGGAAATATCGGAGCGCTTAAAAATAGGCAATCGAAACCATTTCAGGCTTGCCTTAAATTGCGAGTAAAAAGTGTCCAGTAATGCGGACACTCTTCGTCTTCTATTTTATATCACAGGTAGAAAAGGGTGCATAGAATAGATATGCAAAGTTTCATGGTTTTTCGCTTAAATTTACCTGTTATAATTCATAATGTGTGGAAAATTTTTGTATTGTGCACTTCTATGTATTGTCCCCTACCCAAATATATACAGTGTTGGCATATTTATGTGACGTATAATAGCAAAAAATGGGTGGAAACACGTTATAGGCAACTCCGTATTAATATATAGATGATACCTACCTATATTTCCTAACGAAGGAACATTTAATAATATACCTAAATGCAATAACTCCAAACAAAAAACACATATAAATAGCAAAATACCACTCTTGGCAAAAGTAGATATTTGATTCATTATAATGAATACATAAATAAGACTCTGTTTAGCTTCGAAACGAAGTTTTGGTAAAGTAAGTAACAAACTTGCCATACATACACAAAACTGGAAATCCCGCACTGACCTAACATAATTATCATCAGCATCATTATATTAATACGTGAACACCCGAAGTTTCCGTACACTTTTTTAATATTTATTATGAATTTAGCGGAATGAAACTTATATCATTCGAAACTGTACCATAGATGTGCACAAACAAAAAATCGTTGGTATATGTCGCCATTAAGACTGGTAAAATGAAGTTAAGAATTCCTCATACAAAATTCTTATCAGTTAATTAAACCCATTTTGGTAACATTCAATTTATCGCCGCCATATTATTGCCATAGTAACGTATTCAAATTATTATTATCTTATGAATAATTGTTTGAGGGAAACAACTCTTAACAACAACCCGCAGACATCTACTTTTGGTAGGAATGATAGCTATTTCGAACTACACCACTAATTCATCATCAGACTCCTTTGAAGTGATTGTTTGAATAGTTTTGAATTCTGACAGTCAATTCTCCGTAAATAATTCCACTTGCATTAGATGAGATTAGAACCTATCTCCGAAAGAATTCAATTTACCTGCCCCTAAAATCACGCAATTGTGTAATTTTTAATTCAGGGTTGGTTTAAGTACGGTTGGTTTCAATATTCAACGGTGTGCTATGGAAACGAATATTTTTCGACATCAATGAGTAAAACTATTTTCAAAGGGGCATATTTTAACGATATGTAGATGTCGCTTTTTCGCTTACAAAAAAAAAAAAAAAAACCCATAATTCCCGAAAATTGTGGTTTAATATTACATCCTTATAAAAGGTAGGATCGATTTTCGACCACAAGCGAAACTAGTTCTTATAAATGTTCCTAATACTAGTACATATTTCTATCTACCGAATTATATTTACTATATTATAGGAAGTCAAATTGCAACTGGTGCGCTATAATGCGACATACCGCATTAAGCTGTAACCTATAACTAATCAGAAAACAGTTGAAGTCGCAGCATAAAATATAGAAATAAGACCTCTAATCGGATTAGTTTATGTAAAACAACATGAACATCAATTGCGATGCTCTCTTAAAAGTTTAATTAAATTTGAAATTTAAATTACAATTGCCTCAAAATATGGCGACATAAAGTCTCCATGAAAAACAAAATTTTCACGCATCATTGCCAATAAATTACGCGAGCGAAGTTTATTACAGTCCTAAAAATACCTTTATTCGAACAGAACAAAAAGTGTCATCCGATTTCATTGAATATGAACTTAAAAACAAATTCGACTTGACGAATTTAAATAACTGCTTATAATTCGTATTTTGACGGGCAAGTTTTCAAAGCATTTAATCTATTTAATTAAAATAAACTTGGACTAGGCCGTTTTTTGTTCTTTTTCCAAAGAAATTGCTGTCGAATAAGAAAGCGTCAGGTAGGTACCTCCCTGTGGAAAACACGCAAAAGCAGGAGTTGCAATCAAATATTTAGTTCAAAATGGTAAAATGTATAATTTGCATTAAACAAAAACCCTTGAAACTATGCCACTCGTCCTTAATGAAAGTAAGAGCCTTAGTTGATTAATTGGCCAATACCAAATAAACTATAGGTTGGTGGTAATTTAATTAGTAGGTAACCGGTAGATGAATGATATGTAAATGACATTCAATTTGAATTATACCCTTTTCACACTGCAGCGAAAACCGAACAATAACTAGTTTTCGTTTGACGTTTCAATCAGCTACGAGACACTAATCGTGAAACTTTTGTGTAAACTGTTTTGTTTACAAATTTCAATCGCATTGAAATTAATTCAGAGCCTTTAAAAATAATATTAGTCCATCAATCAATTAGTGTGGAAAATGATTTTAAGTTGTGAGTTTTGACATTTGTTCGGTCAGATGCTCTGCTGAATGTTGCTTAAGGTGTGTTTGTTTCAACAACCCAACGATCGGAAGTCGTGTTCGTGGTGTTTTGGTGGAAAACGACTTTAAACAATTTGTTTTGAGAACTGAAAAATGTATAGGAAAACTTATTTGTTCGATGAAGTTTTCAAGTGTTTTCGCGAAAACCCGGTTTTCGGCTCGGTGTGAAAAGGGTATTAGGTAGGTACACTGCCACTGAAGAAAGACAATTGGTTCGGTCTGTAGATGTGTAATTAGTTACAGTTTAAAAATATTAATTTTAATTTGTTTAGTTAAGAATATTAATTATTTGGACTTACGAAACTCGTGAAAATTATTATTAGCAGTTAAACTTGTAAAAAAAAAATAAAATAAAATGTAGATCGCGAAATAAGTTCGTTTACCCTAGACCTTGTTTCTCACAACCACTCCTTTGTGAGTTTTCATTTTTCAGACGAATAGAAGGGAACTACAAATTTACGCCCAGTCCAAACTGCTATTTGAGAAGCTCTTTCATGGCAGTTGTACTCCCGGATGTTCGTCAGACGTTCGCGAGAAGTGCAACAAAACCTTTAGATGTACCTAATTTCGCTCAGTCGTCCAGCACACCAGCCACTGAGCCATTGTGCCAATGCAGGCTTACTTGTGCCCACCTTTATTTCGTTAGTATGTAAAAATGGATTTAAGTTTTGCCAACTTTTATAAATTTACCGGAAAGACTTATCGGCTTATTTTATAAAGCTATAGTCATGGACGTAGTAGTATTCTTTACTAAGTGACTTGACCAGCTCATCTCAATTCTTTTTCTCAATTTTTTTTTCACTTTGTATTTTAAAATTTGTTGGGCCTTTCTAAATAAGCAATTTAAATCAAATATTAATAACCATATTGCTTAAGAAATTCATTACTTTAACTTTAAAGCTTTATCTTGTTAGCTATTACATTTTTAACTGTCAAAGCAACTGCCCAGTCATTTAAATCAAAATCACATTCAAGAGCTAGATTGGTATATATCTGGACTAGCTGTATCCTGAATGCAGAAACTAGATTGGTTGTTAAATTCAATTTCCTAACCTCAGCCACATACCTACGAACCGTCAACTTAGTCCTCTACTCAGTGACGAAATTTTTGACTAGATTCGTCGACTACCGCTCCATATAGACGTCAACATGAAGTCAGCCAGATGACAGTCTTACAAAACTAGATATATGCCAGACTTTTAAGTCGTTTTGCAACTAAGGATAAGAAATCGCACTTCCTTTCCTAAGGTATTAATGCCACAAAGTTGGTTATATTTCGTTATATAAATTTCGAAGCGAAATCAAAAGATAATAATGCATGGTGTTCAACTGACCTTATTATTGACTGCGACGTGCTCCCAAACTCAATGAAATTCGATTCAGCGGCATTGGAGCCCTAGAAGTTTGGAATTTCCAAAGAAAAAAAAAAAAAAAAAAAAAAAACTGAACCAGCTAAAACAAAAGTCCCACAGGTAAGATATAAGTACTCCTAAAAGAACAGCCTTGAATAAACAAACTGAAGGTCAAGTACGCAGTCAGTATTTTACTTTCTTTATTTAATTTCGCAATGGAATCATAAAATGTCGAAAAATCTTTTGGGGATACTTCACAAAAAGAAATGTCTATATGTAGGTAATGTAGGTAAGTTCGTTGATCCATCTTGTATGAGTATTGGGAAAATCTAAAATCGTTTTTCTGGAATCTACCCAAATCAAATAAAATGTTAAAAAAAAAAAAAAAAATTAGGGTGAATTTAAATAACAGAAGAGTAAATCAACTTGGTACCTTCAGATAAAACTAAAAGGAAAAATAATAAATTTCGCTGTCTGCGGGTAAAGTACAAAAAAAAAAAAAAAAGAAAAAAGATTAAGGCCACCAAAGGTCAGGAGCGTTTCGTTGTGTACCCATATAGTTTATATATGTTCATTCCGCGTAATTCGTTTTTTATGTTTTCCTCTGCTTGATGACACAGTACCAATCAGTGAGTTTTAATTCTACTCGTTAAAATTGCATAGTCACTCAATCACCTGGCCGATGATACCCGTACTTTGTGTTCAGCCATAAAAAATCGGATTGCGTGCAGTTCTGTAGAGCTCTCAGTTTTTTTAATTTTACAGCAGGTATAAGTGCCCACTTTTGGTTTTTAAATGAAAAAGATTCGATACGACAATTTGCAAATCCATTTGTGTTTTATTTTTATCAAAATCGCTAACAACCATGACCTCTAGTAGCGAAACAGAGATGGCAGCAAACCAAAGAAATAACCAATGAAACCTAATTTCAGTTCAGTGCAGCGTTGCCAGACAGTTGAAATATTTCCCCCCAGACAAATCTGAAAAACCCCCAGATTTAGTTATTTTCTAAAAAAAAACAACAACTTTTGAACAAAAAGTTGAACGCATTTAAAAAAAAACCCCCAGATTTCCCAAAAAACAATCAAAAAAACCCCTAGATCTGGGGGGAAAACCCCCAAACTGGCAACGCTGGTTCAGTGATACTAGACCTCAGTAGCCTATTCACACCGCACCGAAAACCATGTTTTCGTCGAAAACTTGTCGATGCGTTCACACCAAACTCCAAATTGTTTTCGTTTGACGTTTGAATCAGCTGTGAGACACTAGTCGCGAAACTTCTGTGTAAACTGTTTTGATTACAAATTTCGATCGCATTAATCTATATATATAAAAGAAAGTCGTGTTAGTTACACCACTTATAACTCAAGAACGGCAGAACAGATTTGGGTGAAAATTGGTAGGGAGGTAGCTTAGAGCCAGGAGACGGACATAAGATACTTTTTATCCCGTTCGACAGCGTTCCCGTGTGACTTGACATGAAACGTCTGTCACTATAAAACGTGGTATAACAAAAAAGAATCAGACTTGGAATAACAAAACGCAAATGACAGCTACGTAATTGACGTATAATGACAGCTATGTAATGACGTATAGATGACAATTTGATATTTGTAAGAAATCAATATTTAAACTATTTCTATTAAATAAATAATTAACAATTATAATGTAATGATAGTGCCATTGCCCATTCGTATTGTGGTAAATCAGGCACTTAGTGAATCAGGCACTTAGGAATTGTGGTGAATCGGGCACCTGGTAACAATCTGTTTCCCTCTTCAAGTTCCACTTCCAATTGGAGACTGGAATTGTATTGCAGTTTGTATTAGTTAATTCTAGAACCATCTAGAGAAGATATGGAGTTTACATCTGGAATCTATCTACTTCTGGAACATTCGCCGATAGGTGGCAGCGCGGATATAAAAGGGGCGCGTTGAAAACAGATGGACAGTTGATTTTTAACCAGCGATAGTTGAGTTCGAAAGAGTAATCGGTTGTGAAATAAATAAGTGTGAAGTAATAGAATAAAGCGATTGGATTGAGACGTTTAAGAATTGATTAAGGTGATATTGTTTTGGAGATAAATAAGTGAATATTTGGAAAGTGTAAATAAAGTGATTTTATTGGAACAGTTGAACAGAATAGTGTTTTATCTTTTCGAATCCCAGCCCAAATGTAACAGTATAAACAGTGAAGTGAACTATAAAACTCGGTATGGTTGAAAATTTGAGTTTTGAAATCTTAATATATAAAAATGTTCGTGCGTATGTATGACCGACGATAACGACTGAACCACTGAAGCTATCCCCCTTATATTCACACCATATGTTTGTGTGGTGCTCCGGATGGTTTATGTTTATTTTAGACCCAGTTGGGGGCGCTGGGGTCGCTTTTTTGAAAATTCTTATTTATGGACCGATTTGGCTCAAATTTACACCATATAACACTTAAAAAAATAGAAAGCTTTTGCCAATTTGGACCCGATAGGTGGCGCTGGGAGATATTTACGACAAGTTAGATTTCCCTGCATATCAATTTTGTATCAACAACATTAAATTTAATTTTAATAATATAGTTGGCGTTGGTTGTCTATACTTTTTTGAATTTGACATTTCAGTAATTCATATTTCATTTAGCTGTTGTTGTTCGACGAAAACTCCAAATTAGTTTTTAATCAATTTTAAATAGGTAAATAACATTTCCATTCGATTTCCGGCACAAATAACATAACCAAGGAAACTGCTCATAACCACTGAGCCAATTTTCATGGTTCTTCTTTTGTTTTGTTCGTATTGTTGTATTTCAGGTTTAGGCAGTCTTTAAAGATAGCACTATTTTGGACCCGATCGTCGATCTCCGAAACCGCTCAATCGATTTCAATGAAATTTTGTGGATGTGTATGGTTGGTTCCAGCTTGAAAGATTCGACCCGATAAGTGGCGCTGTTGTCGATTTCCGAAACAGTTTTATTGAGACGATTGTAATTTTTGGGATGGGTACGGTTGCTTCAACTTTGACAGAGAGGATAATTACCCTATTGTTGGTACCTTACAAAAATAGGCGGGATAGAAAACGGGTTGCGGCACTTCTCATTCAAACATAAGACCAAACACTATTTCTAAAGTTGTATAATTAAAAATTTTAATGGACATTATCCAAATAAAGCACTTTGCAAAATCTGAGCAGGACTTAATACGAAAGGTACGAGCAAATCCGAGTGGGTACAACTACATGTAAAAGAGGCTGACGTCCGGATATGCACTCATAACTCGGGAACGGATTGGGCGATTTTTATGATTTTTTGTTTAAATTCGCAAGTGCCCAAGGAAAGACATACTATGCTACTCTTTGTTGTGAAAACAAAACTTTATGGGGATTAGTTGAATTTTTGAATTCTTTGGATGTTCCGGGCAGTTATAATTTTGCTGCGCAACGTTAATACATCGAAACTTTGTAACGGAACGCGTTTGATCTGATGGTGAAAGATCAAATCAAATGTCAATTGAATTGAATTGAATGCCATCCAAGCGACGGTTTCGAGGGGAAAATTTAAAGGCAAACATTCTCATTGATCGGATTCCCCTTATTCAGAATGATTTGCCATTCGTATTTAAGCGTCTTGAATTTTCCGTGCATCTCCCTTTCAATCTCAGAGATGGTAACACCTACCACAAAATTTTTCATATGAGGGAACTCGAGAACGGATCGTCAGGCTTGAGCTATCTTTTCTTTGTTGTGTTTGTCTACGCCTAAGGAAGGTTAATACGACGAAAAAAAATGGAAAATTTGAAAGGGAAATTGGAGAATTGTAGAAATTTATTTTCCATACATTTTGTACGGGGAGTGTTATTTTTTTTTAAAACAATTTTGATTTGATCGTAGTATATACAGTGAGATCGCATTTGTCAAAAGATATTTTGGATCAAAAAAATTAATTTCTGGTGGAATAGTGAATGTTCCAAATTCAAATTATTTTAGTCAAAAAGTCAATATTGGGCGGGACGAAGTTCGCCGGGCACGCTAGTTAACAAATAAAATTAATACAGAGCATTTAAAAATAATATTAACTCATCAATTAATAGAAAAATGTACACAAGCTAGGAAACGTCAGATAGCATACCAAAATTGGACATAACTGCTGAGTAACAAGCTGATAACTTTTACATAGTGTTTATTAATACGGGGGTAAGTGTGGAAAATGATTTTAGTTTGTGAATTATGACATTTGCTCGGTCAGCTATCTGCTTAATCTGCTGAATATTGCAAAAGGTTTGTTTTGTTTCAACAACCCAACATGGGAAGTCATTTTCGTGGTGTTTTTATGGAAAATAACTTTAAACGACTCGTTTTGAAAACTGAAATATGTATGTATGGGAAAACAAACAAACGTGTTTTTGTTTTCGCGAAAACCCGATTTTCGGCTCGGTGTGAGCAGGGTCTAAGTGAGCCTCAAGTGTATGTAGCAATATAGCCATTCATTCATTTGTGCAATGCAGGACACACTTGTGTACAGAAATGCGAAATCACTCACCTCCCAACTAACGAGTATCAAAGGAAAAGACTCTTCTGCAGAAGAATTTCTCAGCCGGGAATATGTATCTTAAAAATGAAATTGAATGGAAATGAAAACGCAAATGACAAAAGCCATGTCAGTGCGAAATACCATTACATTCATAGATAAGGACATTATATTTGAGTTGAGGATGTTTGCTGACTTGATTTCGCAAAGTAATGGACGCAGAGCCGTGTTTGCAGAAGCCAAAATCCATCTTATAAACTCTTTAGCAAAGCGTTTTTTTTTCTTCAGAAGGACGGAATCTGATTGTTGAATGCTGGTCATGGTTAATAAGTTAGGTTCGCCTGGTAAAATAAATGCTGATGCTGTGGTGGGGGCGAGTTATCTAGGATGTTCCAAACCATGATTAGGGCAAATAAATATTGTCTTTGTAGAGAAACGAGAAAAAGAAAAATCCAAATTTAATAAAAAAGAAAGTGAATAATATGGCAATTTAAGGGCTTATCGCAGTGGTGATGGTGATGCGGCCTAGCCGTGTTCAGTGGCAAAGTGATGATGGGATGAAATATATTTTTGGAAAGAATTTCAATTTAAAGGCAGCTAATGGCAGTTGGATTTGAAAGGAAAATGGAATGCGGTGATGTTGTATTTTGTTAGTTTGTGTATACTTTAGCAACACCAAATTGGGCACGATTTATTACTGTCTGCGGTTGGGCGTCGCCAATTTGTTTTGTAATACATTTGTAAACGTGAATCAGTAGTATTTAGCCCATAAACTCTATTTCTTTTCAGTTGCAGTGATTGATTTGGGAATATAGATATTAAATAGCATTTAATTTATAATGATATGAGACAGCACACGCGATCCTTTCAAATTTTATTTCCCGTTATCGTATAATCGTTTCAATGGTCGCGTTCCTTTTTAAGCTCAGACTCATCGAGAAATTTTTTCATTTGCGGATTGTCATCAGACTTTTCGTTTCAGTTTTTCTCTACCAAAAATATTTCACACATTTGCTTAAAGTTTGAGTCTGGAAAACTACCACAAATGACCATATAACGATTTTATAAAAAGTGGCTTAAGCCTGCAGTACGCTACTGCTTGAATGATAAAGGCGAATAACCGAAATACATCGCGGTCGGTAAATATTCTAAATTTTCTGACAGTCGCAATTCGTTGCTGTGGTGTAATTTTCAGAGTAAAAACCGGAGCCGAGGTAGGAAAAGTCCCTAACAACTATCGTGACATTCTGTCCGATTCGTCGATGTTGTGCGAACCTTCTTTTTGACAGCATACATATTTTGTCTTGCCCTCATTCACAACTAAGCCCATTTTTGCAACTTCTGTACTAAAATGCCTTTCATTAGCGACCTTACAACTTCAAACTTTTAGTGCTAATGAACCCTTAAACCGATTACCGAACTGTCAATGTCAAAATATTCAGTAAAATTAACATTTCCATCACGAAGGAACAACATTTAAAAATAATTAAAATTTACTACCGAAATTCCGAGTCGGTGGTCGCAACTGAGCGTTAACGCCAATTTTCAATCTTCAGCGATGAAGCGCATTTTTGGTTAAACGGCTTCGTCAATATGCGAAACAGCACTTCATCCGTAAAAATTCACTCTTTGGTGCGATTTTCATGCCGGTGCCGTCATTGGACCGTTCTTTTTGGTCGAAGAAAATTATGGTATTCGCTACAAAGACATGTTAGGTTAGGTTAGGTTAGGTTGGGTGGGGTTGTAAGATCGTCTCAAAATACCAGGCACCAAAGCGGGCCCATCGTCATCCCCAGGGAACCATTACGGTTAAAAACCTAAACCAAATCGCCAAAACAATCAATTTCCCTACAGAATTTGATTATGGTCCCAATATTATTTGAGGAACCAACCTCCTCTAAGTTATTAAAGAAGAACCTGCCTAGATGCTTCCTTTTACTCCGAGCAATTGCTTGGCACTCACATAGAAGGTGGGAGATGTCTTCCGTAGCTTGTAGGTCCTCACAGTACCTACATGTATCCGTATTAGCTAAGCCTAGTCTCATGGCATGCTTTCTTAGAAGGCAGTGTCCAGAGAGTATTCCTACCGTTAATCTTAACTTTATTCTACTGAGATTGATTAATTCTTCAGATTTCTTCCGATTTAAAGCGGGCCACAGTGCCTTTGAGACCGTGTGCCCCTCTAGTTGTGACCATCTTGTAGCTGCTTTATCGGTAGTTTTCTCAAAGATAACCCTTCTAGCAACGGCCATAGGTGGTCTGTTGCCCTCAATCAATGTATTTACTGGGAGATTCGCTCAATAAATCTTTGGTTTTTCGAACCCCAGATGCGACAATTTTGCTTGTTGACGTAGCCACCGAGTTGGAAATGGGCCTCTTCAGTCAAGATGATTTTTCGATGGAATTCCGGATCATTTTCATGCATTTCAAGGGCCCAATCAGCAAAGACACGACGTTGTTGATGATTGGCCGGCTTGAGTTCTTGTGTTAACTGAACTTTATAAGCCTTATAAGACCCAAGTCTATATACAAAATACTGTGTTATGACGTTTGTGGAATGCCCAATTCCAAAGAACGACGAGGAATGGACAAACCTGGGTTTTCTTCAACACTTTGGGCTACAGCAGCAATATTCTCAGTTGTTCTTGAGCGACGTGCACAGGTTTTATTCTTCACATCACTAACTTGTCCCAACAGCTCGAATTTTTCCACCAATTTCTGTATTGCGGTCCGACAAGGAGCTTCACGACGACCAAAAAATGCTTTAGTTTTGCGAACTGTGACTGCAAGATTTTCACCATTTTTTGTAGTGAATTTTAATAATTTCAATGCGTTGTTGAAGCGTGTATCGTTCCATTTTTAATAATGGCGTAGTTTCTACCTGTCAAATGTCAAAGAATAAAAGCTTCAAAAGTGACAGCTACCGAAATAGCTACTAGAGTGAAAGGGCTTTTTTTTTATATCAATATCATTTGAACATGACCCACCCACATTTGATGCCACTCCCGGGCAGGCATTGTAATGTCTTCTTAATAATATTTACACGCTTTTACCCACTAAGTCCAGTGCGTCCGCAATTAGCCATTGAAGTGAAACGTCGCGTCGATGTCATAAACAATTTTATTTTACGATAATGACTGACTGGTGATATAAAAACTCCTTCGAACAAGTCCACTCTTGCAATAATCTAATATATTTTACCGTTTTACCCTTATTGCAGTCAAGCCTAAAATTAAATTATTTGTTGTAGCCGAAAAAGTTTCTACTTACATTCGGTATATATCACTTGAAAATTTCATTCAGTGCAAAGAGTTTGTTAAATCAAAATCAAAAAGGGACGGCAAAGGAACTGGAGAATTCAATTTCGAGAATCAAACAGAATATTGTTTCGCACCCACTTACGTTCCTAATACGGTGTAGATCCAATAAGGCAATATATGTAATTTAAGCAAAAAGGATACGTTATCACGATTTTTATTTTCCCATTGGATCACTTAACAGAGAAGGAACACAGGACACATTCAAGAATCTAGTTATTTTAAGTCGACTTGATTGATCTGGATAAGATGTAACTTGAACGCAAAATCTAGATTGGCCGGGAACGTCACTTTTTCTACGTCAGCCACATATCCGAACTGTCAATTTAGTGCTCAGTCACGAATTTCTTGACTAGATGCGTCGGCTACCCTTCTATAAACGTCAACTGAAACAGCTGTTCATATGCCCGATTTCAGTCAATCAAAACCGAGGTACATCTAGTCAGACCGCTGTCAGACTTACTAAACTAGATACTTGAACGTCTCCGACTGACATCTGACACTTTAAACGAGCACAGTTGTGGTTGCTATGGCGTAGTGTGTTTATTTTTAAAAAACACGACATAATTTAAATTGGTTTATTTGGCTATACCGCGTGACACGCTTTTTTTTTAAGTTTTTACTCAGATAAACGAGTTGTAAGGTCGATGGTTCAAATAGAAGTAGCACAAGCCACGTGACAGTGTTAATTGTTTCCACCTTTACTTTATGGAGAAGCTAACGACGGATTTCTTTGTTTTATACCTATTCCTTTTGAATTTGTTAGATAAAATTAATTGGATTTGTTGTGTTCGCTTTTTATACGTTTCTGCGTAGTGAAATTCAATCCTAATTAAAAGAAGTATTCATGTGCAATTAAGGCAGCTTAGTTTTGCGAGACTCTAAAAGTTGGGTCTTATGGAAGCAGAATAATGGAAATGGTGCTTTTGGCTTAATTTATTTGTCTATTAAGCATAATCTCTGTCCTAGCGGCCATGAACAGAGAAAGAAAGTGTGTATTCGATTTCACTGATATCGATATGTTACAGAGCACACTGTTTCAAATACATAAATGGGTATCAGCATCAGGATATCCGTCGAAAGCAAGTAGGGGAGTTAATGCTATTCAACCCCATGCGAGTATTAATTTGATTGGATTTAGTTGTTCAATTGGACTTTTTTGATTTATTGCAGATGGAAACGATGACAGATTATTTTGCATGAAGCAATATTTAGAATATTTAATGTGTTTGGTGGATTTATCGAATGTCGATGATTAGGTACGCCCTCCTTAATTTTTGTGCTTAGCAGGTAATCCTTTTGGCTGTAAACCATCCATGTGGCATGACTTTTTCTGGGGTATACCTACCCCTGATTGGTTTGGGGATATAACCTGGCCTGGTCTTGTTGTTAGGAGACGGAAATGTAAGTAATCAATCATTTTTCGGAGGACAGGAATAGGGGAGACTGGGTACGGTTGAAACACAGGACGGTTGAAACAACACGAATATCTCGTGAACCGTACGCGCAGCGTCTATGAGTATTAGGGGTGAATGAAGCAAAATCAAGTCCGTCGACGAATAGTAGTCATGCATCGTTCGTTCGGCTGTTCAGTTTTAAGTGAGAGCTTATGTTCTATTCAGGCTATCAAAAGTAAGTATTTTTGTTTAGTTATTTTTTGTTTTACTGGGGTTTCTATCGATGCGAGATTGCTGTGCCTATTTTTTTTGTATGCAGTAAAGAGTGTAGAATACAGTATGGTGACTAGTTTAAAGGTGTCAGTGTTGTTTTCGTTACTTTATAGATTTTTTTTACTTAAAGGGGGGGTTGGGGACGGTTGAAACAATTTTTCAGGGGACGGTTGAAACAATACGTTTAGTTATTTTTTTATTCTTATATATTATTTTAACGAAATTAGAAGAACCAGAAAGTCTACAATATACACCGATACACCAGAGAAAGAACAAATAGAAAAGGATCATGAAGCAAGACTGTAACAAACCAGCTAAGCAAGCTAGGAAATGGTTGGAAGGTGTAAAAATGAAAATAAAAGTTACGAAAGTAAAAAAAAAAAAAATAAAAATAATAATAATGCAGCATTCCAGTGCTCTATTATTTTTATTTTATTCAGAAGAAGAGGAGTTTTATTGCCTTGTCTGCTTGTCAACGTATTCAGGGAGCAGATCTAGTGAAAGTTGGATACAAATGTGTCACCTGTAAAATGTGGGCTCACAAAGAGTGCACAGAAGGTTGCAATAGTTATGTTTGCCACAAATGTGATTCGGAATTTTCCGACAACTGAATTTTATCGATTGTATTATCGAAATTAAAGTAATGTTCCTTTTGTTTAGTTTCAATTAATTTAATGAATTAAAATTTTATTTCTTTTTTTTTTGATTTTTGTTTTCTTTAATTTTTTGTTGTTTAGAAATACTGTTTATCTTTTTTTAAATTCTGTATAAAACAATGACGTGATGAATATTGTAAAACAAAACTATTATTTTAAATATAGTTAATTAAATATGTAACAATGGAAGATCGTGTTCATGTTTCAACTGACCCCAAGAACTGTTTCAACCGACCCTGGTATGGGTACGGTTGAAACAAATTTTCATTTTTGTTTTAATATGATGTACTACGCAAAATATCACACCGAGTACTCAAAAAACACTTTCCATTTATACATAGAAACATGCTCCTTCATTTCACGTAACTTCATCACCGATTAGCTTATAAACGGCAATGGTATGGAAGGTATAAGCGAAATTGTTTCAACCGTACCCAGTCTCCCCTATTCCAATGTCTTACTTCTGTCATTATGATTATTGCATTATATTTCTGATGGTGACATATATTTAAACACCTTAAATTAGATCCGTTAGGAAATGAGTTAATTTCTGAACGTTGAGTAGATATTATCAGTATATACTATCAACGGGGTGGGATAAATGTCACAAGAGACAGCTATACCTTTGAGGTAGATGGGGACTTTGACTTCCTCGTTGTCCCTATTACCTTTGACAAGGACATAACATCATAAATGACAGTAATACTTGCCCATGGCCGATTTGTATATATATTAGAGTATTGAAGCCTTGTCAGGAGAAACTATCATCAATAAAAAACCATCAGCACCATTATAGTATTAATACCTGATGATAAAAGAGCATGGATGAAGATAGAGTTGTTTTTAACAGACATTATTCGAATGGTTTTTATTTCTGCTTGAGGACTACTGCGATTATTTCCCGATTAAAGAAGTGCACATCAGTTATCTAAGATGTTGAGTAAACTATATAGTTTCGACCCGGAGAGTCTCTAATTAAGTTGAGGTTCTCAGTCCAAATTGACTCTGTCATTCAAATAGCGATCTTTAAAGCTATACGCAGTTCTTTAATCCACTTAATAATTGCGGACCACCCACTATACCTACAAACGATATTGATTAAGTTCAACAAATGGTACATGCTACAGACATTATTTTGAATATAGCTTTCTGCAGTTTCTCACCACTTTCAAAAGCAACAAAAAATGCACTTGACCTCGTTTGATAAATTTAACAAATGACTGCGATTGTATTTTGGTCCATCTAATGTCCGATCAAAACGTACGCACATTCAAGATAAATGTTGACTTCCCTTGCACATATTTTACATCAACAACATGACTGGAGGGACAGTAAATGATGGGATGAAAGTTGTTCAACATCATTTACATATAATTATTGTGTTTCTGTATTGCCTGATATAAATTGGTTCCATTAATAATACATAAGTTCTTGAAACAATCTTAAGAAGTTTCAAACTTTTATTGAGTTTTAAGTTTGAAATTTATTAAAGTTCATAATATTTTCTTTTTCGTGTTTTAATCGAGATATCTCAGCGTAATTTATCGTATACGCTTGACAATTATTTTGGCGGATAATTAATTTTTTTTTAAATCGCCAATGAACAAAATATTTTTCTATTTACAAAGACCTAGAATAATTAAAATTGGACTTTAGAAGTTAAAGTTGCAAAATAAAAAAAACATAGAAAATTCTACCAGAAATTTGACAATATCTTAGGAATGGTAACACCTACCAAAATTTATTTACTTATTTATTTATTTATTTATTTTACAACAAAGTTGGTAGTTTCACATTTCCCCACGGTTGGCTGCGGTTGGCAGCATTAATTTTTAATTTTTGTATGTTTTTGCGTGTCACACGGATTCTTAAATCTGAATTGGCATAACACCGATAGGAAAACGAAGTGTCTGATTTGAAAAAAAAAAACTGAGAGGGCCAGCGGCAAGAGGATTGCGATGCGAGAAAAACAGCCCAATGACGCCATCGGCATGAAAACCGCACCAAACGGTGACTTTTTGTTTCATGAAATACATGAAGGTTCTCACCAGTCCAGTAACGCATATTTTGCTTATTGACAAAGCCGTTTAACCAAAAATGAGCTTCATCGCTGAAGATTGAAAACTGACGTTAACGCTTTAAAGTTGCGACTACCGACTCGGAATTCCGGTATTTAATTTTAATTATTTGTAAATGTTGTTCCTTCAAGTACTTCACCATGAAATGTTGATTTTACTATAATTTTTGACATTGACAGTTCGATAATCGGCTTAAGGGTTCATTCACACTGAAAGTTCGAAGCTGTCAAGCTAATGAAAGACTCTTTATAAACATATGCTACGGACTCCGAAACTACCAAAATAATTGAGCTTAAGCTTGCAGGTATTCTTCGGCATTAACAGTGCCCGCCATTAACGGATGTTAAGTTGTAAAATTTGGAACAATTATTGTTAATTGCCCAAAAAGAAGAAAAAAAAAAAAAACACTTTCCGAAAAATGGAAGAATATGATTGTGGCTCTTAAGCAGCGTTGCCAGACGGTCAAAATATTTCCCCCCAGATTTAGACAAATTTTTGTCATTATTTTGTTTAACAAGTTTTATGTACAACTTCAAAATAAGTAAATAGTTGGCGCAACAGATCCGTAGGAAAACCCCCAAACTGGCAACGCTGCTCTTAAGTATGCAATCTTTTCAGCTTAAAAGGTGGAAGTAAATAAACTGATAAACTTGTGAAAATTAAATGTACAAATGTAGGTAATGCTCCTGCGAAACTATATAACTCTCAGCATTATAATTACTTTCATCAATTAAAGGCTATAAAAATTGACGGACAATAATGCCCGAAACACATGTGCAGAATTCACTGCGTAGCAAGATTAGAATACACTCATGTTTATATTATGGATATAGGCACACGTAAATTCTGCACTCATTGTAGCACTGCAAAAAGTCTCTATTTCTAAATTTGCTGCAAAATAAATTGCAATTTCAAGTATTTGGCATCATCGGCTTTTGATATTTGCTAATCGTGTTTGTTTTTATTTTTGTTGTAAACACATCAGTTGCTTACGGCCGGTCTATTCACAGTTGGTTAAATCCTGGGTTATGTTACCATCGATTTAGGTTAACCCGTGATTGCAAATCAATAATAACCAATGAGTGTTTTTTGACCGTTTTTTTCACTTCGGTCACCATACCCAAGACTTGCGACAAATCGTTTCATTTTTCCAGTTTATTTGCCAATTAAGTGATTAGCCGAATCTATGGTAATATTTTTTTTTTCATAGTCCGTGTGATTTTGTCTATGTAATTTTAAATATATTTTTGATATTTAGTACAAAAATTTTAAAATCGAATGATACTGGAATTGTTTAAAAACAGACGAATACAATCTTGTTTTTGAGAACAAAACTGAACAAACCATTCAAATTTGTTGACCCATTATTGGGACTTATCTCAATTTATTCTCATTCCCTCAATATTTTCTCAAATAATTATAACTGTTAATATAAAAAAATGTTGAAAATAATCTTACTTCATCCGACTGAAGTTGGGAACCTATTTGTATCTTCACCTGACCAGCTTGCAGTGCAGTGCATTCTATAGGCACATCTGTCAGTTGAAAACATTTGTCCTTTTTTTTTTTACGCATAAGGTTGCTCGCAATATTCTACAAAAAGTTGTTGTATAACAGATACGTCAAAGCTAAAACGTATGAAGTCCTTACAAAATCTTGAATAAACGAAATTCCAGAAAACGCTTGGTTAAATTTTGTTAGCAGCTCAAAATCGGCTGGTTATCAAATTCTCTGGTTAACTAACAAAGCCGTAGTTTCCTATAAATGGTAAATATTCTGCTCGAACAAACCGCGCCTCAGTCGGCGAATGACAGTAGCCATATTAGCCAAAGCAATGCACGTCAAATAATTTTCTGCACATCTCTTTAATTTGCAGCACTCTATGCTGCGTCCAGAATCTCTGCACATGTGTTTTGGGCATTAGTTTTGATTGGGGGAATAATGCTGTCGAGTCCTCTAGATATACACATTAATGCCGTTTTCCATTGGGCAAAAAGGAGCGTCCGGGAGAGTCCGGAATCGAAAAATTCGCTTCTGAAACTGTTCCATTGGCACAAAAAATACTCTTCTGCTGATTCTGAGAAGAGTATTTCGCTTCTCGATTTGAAGTCAGAATCCACTCAAAAGCACTCACACAAGTGCAATTTATGTATTTTATACAAGTCAGATGACAGCTGCCGTAGATTATTTTTTGGCATTTCACCAATACTTTTGTGGATTCAACCAGAAGCAGTTTTCTTGTTCCATTGGATTACAGATTGAGTCGATCCCCGAGTGAAACCAATGGAAAACGACATAAAATACCTTCTACCTACTGATATTAGGCCTTGTGGTCTTTAGAAAATTCATGCGACAAGTTCTCTTCTCAATGAATATTTTTTTTTATTTTTTATTTTTTTTTTTAATTCACTTCTAAGCACTTAAGACTCTTATAAACGAAACCACCAAAACAACCAAAATATGAGCAATCTCATTCAAATCCAGAGAAAAGTCATCTCTATTTGTGGAATTTTAAACTTTGAAGTGGTTCGGCGAGCTGCAAACATTCATAAGCTTGTTGACATCGGCCTATAAGCCCTTTAGTAATCGCATCAATAAAAGCAAAACCAATTAGTACCTCATCTCGCTTAAAAGGGAAATTTATAACAAACGCTAACTGCTGCTTCATACACACCTGTACTGAGATTAGTTTTTTTATGGAATCGGATTGTTGTCAACTTTTATTACACTTTTCATTTTAATCACTCTGCCCGGCCTTCTGTGTGTAGGTACGTTCTTTATTACAATACTAAATAATAAAATCTACACAGCCTAGGGCTGTTATTGCGGCTGTTTGTACATAAATACCTACTGACAGCTCACACTCTAACGCTTCTTGTAGTCGTATCTTCGGCGACAACGCGCGGTGCTGATCCGAATCCGAAACGTTTAGAATAGAATGCGTGACCGCACTATATACGAACCGAGCTGATGATGAACTCAAAGTAAATAATACATTTATTTTTTCCTGGTGATTATTGGCGGTGCCCATTTATCCTGAGCAAACAGGCACTGGCCCTGGAATTGAACTATTGGAAGCGAATGATTGCTGTGTACATAAACACAGTAATGTAGGCATAGTGAGGATATAACCTTGAAAACCTTTTGCCTTTTATGCCTTGCAATACTTACTTGGGATTGTAATGGGCCCAGCCGTTAGATGAATCGCTTAACATGTCCATCAAAAGAAAACTCCGAGGGATTAAAGTATCATGTGCGGCTGCGGGTGGATATTCCAATCGAAAATTAAGTCAACCATAAAGGCTTGCGATGGTGCGAACTGCGAACGCGAAGTCGAAGGCTGCCAATCAGTGATGCCATTCTGGCATTTTTAATGCTAGATCTAGCATTTTCGAAGATTTGAAAGCATTTTGTAAAAAAAGAAAAATGCCAGATGCTGTTTGTTTGCATTTTTTTTTTGAATTTTTGTATTTTTCGATATTTGCTCTGGAATTTGTACATTAAGCTGATATACAGTGCATAGAAGTTAAAGATGTTTCCCACCACTTTCCCACGCATATGAAATGTGTTGCGTGTACCTGCAATTACGAATAGATAGGTTAATACAATTCATAACATAATTACCGACAGGGGGTTGGTTCAAGTAACTGCCCAACAGCAGAGACAAGAAACAACCCCAATACAATTAGATTGCACTCACCGGTCTACGCCTGCGCCAATCACTTCGAATTGTTTCCTTTCAATTTGAATTCCTGAAATTTCACAAGAAACAACACCGAATGATTTACACCCGGCTCGCCACCGTATCCATTGGTGGTTGGGTTTTGTCATCAATTCGATGTGTTTCTTGGGTACAAATCCCGAGAAACGAAGCACGATGCATTAGAGGCATAATGTTCACATGCTCCTAGTAAAGTAGACAAATTTAAGATGGGAATTACCTAAAATATATTTAAAATTAAATGAATTACCTGTAGTGTATGTCCAAACGCGTGTTTTTATTTCGGCTTGTCTTTTTGTTTTGACATTTGTTGAGTGCTTCGTATATGTTCTACATGTACCACTCACTGTTGTCCTTGTCTCTCACGTGATTGACAACCATCGTTACCTCTGTCGTTCACTTCACTAGTGTTCGTGACAAATTTTAATGTAGGTCAGGTCACAATATGAACTGGGTTAATTATTTTTTTTATTAATAGAAAACCGATTTAGACCAGTTAGAATTTTAAATTATGTATGTTATTTTATGTCACTTAGGATAAGGATAGAGATTAGGGCTATGTATTTTCGTGGTAATTTTATAAATGACAAAATAAGTTAGTTTGGGTAAGGATTTGACGACTTAAATTTCTGTGTGTGGAAAGATTTGAAATTGTTATAAAGCGATTCAACTGTGATCAGAACCGATCTCACTCATCGAAGTAGGAAAGAGAGAGGCAAGAATGAGAAGAAAATTACCCTACACACACAATGGTCCGTCACCCGTTTCGAACTGTGTTGTGTGGCAGGAAAGGCAGAAGCACTCAAATAAAAGACAGAATCACTCAATAAAAGAAAAGACAAACGAAAGGGCAATGACACTTACGTAACTAGAAATATATGGGTCATTACCAATCGCAACGTCATAAAGCACAGCTGTGTCTATATAGCAGAGTTGCCAAGTAGCGGTGCGACAGTAATTCTAACCAACTGAAAGATTCGATTAATTTGGATCCGATTAGGACAAGTTTTTATTCGTGAAAGAATCCTAAGCGGTGCATTCAAGTGAAGTGAGGTGAGATATAAGAAAAAAAAAAAAAAAAAAAGGAAAAAAAGGTCTAAAGTCAATTTCGTTATTCTCATCGAATAGGAAAGCCTAAGCGACCAATAAATTAGGTAAATTAGAAGGGAGTCCCCCCCCAAGGGAAGCGATAAAACATTATATCACTGAGCAGAGGTATGTGTTCTTTCAGTCAGGGATTTGGACGACTTTATTTAGTTAATTCTCCTACACAGGTACTGGATTGAGGCCACCGGTCGTAGAAACGATCCAGGCCTCTGCGATTTCTTTGTTCCCGCCAAGCGCTGGACTAGCCACCGTCTACGACTCCTATACGGACATCAACGCCGCTGTAAGTCCCTAGCTGGCGACAAGCGGCTCCTCAGAAACCGTGGGAGGTCACGTATTTCGGTGAGCGGGGAAAAGACTTGCGCAACGGTCTCAAAACTGTGCGGGCGGACAAAGCCCCAACGGGTTCTCCAATAGAGGACATCAAAGGTCACCGCTATTGTGTGACAAACAAAAGTGCCAGTAGAAAGAAAAAAAAGTCCCTCACAGAGGGCATATAAAGGACATTAAAATTTTTTTTTGATAGTGAATTGTGAGCGAGTGCGTTTTTTTTTATTTAAATTTGAATTTCGTGATTAAATTTTGATTGAAGATTAGTTAATTAAGTTGCAGTTAAGTTTTTTGGAATTATTTTGAATTATTTTGTGTCATATCAAGCCGAGTTCTATAGTTAAACCAATCGGTCGCGTGAACAGGATTTTAAATTCCATTTTAAGGTGTTCAACAACGACGATTTCTCCGAGTGCTGCGCGCAGGACGACGAGGGATCCTCATCACCTATACCGCCACGTGAGTTTTTATATATATATTTTTGATTGCCTGTTTTTTTTATTATTGAATGAAGTGTAGTTTTAAGGGATTTTTTTTTTTGGTTTAAAGATAGATGGATGCGTAAGCATCTCGGTTGAATAGTTTTTTTGTTCATTTTTTTTTATTTTTAAGTATATTAAGAAAGTAGACGCAACACACTTAAATTAAGCTTTACATGATTAGCCTCGCAAATAAAGATTGGTATGAATTATTTTATCTCAAATTGAAAGTGTTTTAGTGTGACAAATGGAGTAAGTTTCAGAGTGATGTGGTGTGTGGATTGCTGGGAAGGCCGTCCTTCCACGGGTTCTTTTATCGAGGCTTCGTAAGACACAACAGACGCCTACGTACAGATGAACTAACAAACATGGACTGACGACTGACTGGTTCCAGTGTTTCAAGGGGTTATCTCCGATTTCTCGGCCAAGGAGATAACCACGGATATGCCACTCATGGCATGGGGGTGGGAAGGCCGCGTTTGTGCCAACAACATCAGGCACATCTCCGGAATGAGACGAACCTATACGGAGGGGTGACAGTGGAAGGCTGGAAAGATGCTTAGGATACATTAGGTTAGTTATTTTTAAATTGCGTTTTCTTTTTTCTTTTTTTGGTGTCGGGTAGGATTAGGATATACATATTATAGTTTTCTTGAACAGTATCCGAAAGCATCTGACCTTCCACCCTTGCTCCTCGGTATAGGCATAGGTTCTATTGAGCATTTTCTTTTCTTCTTTCCTATCTTCTCTTCTCTTCTCTTTCATCTATAGTTTTTAGTCCGTCCGCCGTCAAGTAAATTTAGATCTTCTGCTATCCCTCTTATTTTGTTTTCATGGCACGATTTTTTTTGTGAAGAGCAGGTGGCTGGTGTGAAGGGAGACAAGAACTACCCCGTCCGACGAGTTTAGCCGTGCAACCGCGAGCGTGCCACCGTCCCCCTCCGCCATGCCAAAGATGCCTCTGTGGCCTAACCTCAGCTCCTAACAATGGCGCCCAACGTTAATTTACAGAAAGTCCAGTTGCGCTTCCAAGGGGACGATTTTTACTTATAAAGGTCGTCGCCTTGGACTTGCAACAGATTTTTTTTTGATTTTTTTTGATTTTTTTTAGTTTTAACTTAAATTTTTTTAGCTTTCGCGAATTTAGAATACATTTCTTATCTTTTTCAATTTTACTTTCCTATCTCTCTCTATTGCTCAATAACCGTAGATGCTCGGAGTGCAGATCATAGACCGAGGACGGCTGTCCTGTCCGTAGGCCATGAGCCAAAGGATAATGTGAGGTAGTCCAAAGTCTATGCTAGCACGAAGAGCGGAACGAGGCGGAAAGATTATTGCTCTAACAGCTGTCCGAAGGGCATGAACTACTAGTTCGGTTCTTCGTGAGGCTGGAGCCTTGATCTGGAAGACTCGTTCGTGTTGGAGATATGTACTGAAAAGCCTTACCAACCTGGTATTTAGTTCAGCTAGATAACAGTAGTGGAGGGATTGGAAGTACATATTCTCAACACTCGTCGAATTCCGGAGAAAAGAACCAGTCAACGACGGACATAAGACACAACGTATTGACTAGTAGGACACACGAACGGGCTCGACGACATGACCGACGATAGATCTCCAGCGGAAGAGTACCGGAAAACCGGAAAAGTGATCCACACACCATCACACAATAATTAACACATCCTACAGATAAACTCAACCTTTTAATTTTTTTAAACAAAACATTTGAACAAATTATTTTCACTCATTTTTTTATATTGAATTTTTTTATATTGAATTTTTTTTTATTATTACTTTTTACCCTATTTCATGAATTTTTATTTACATATATATATTTTTTTTGAAGAAAGTGAATTAATAACTAGTTAGTTAGGTCAGACAGGTAAAGTCCTTAGGCAAACAAAATGCCGAACAAGGATAGCAACAAGGGGGCTATTCCGAAAAACCCCAAGCCTCAGTTAGTAGAGAACCCGCAGAGGCCTATTACCAGGCAGTGGCAACAAAGGCAAAGAGAACTAGAACAAGAGGGGAAAAAGCCAGCAAAAACGCTCCCGATCATATTAGAGCAGGTCGAATTGCCTGCACGGCAAGACTTGGTGGAGCAGGCAGAGCAAACGACGACAACAATTGATATCTCTTCGCAGAAAACAACATCTGCACACGCAGTCCAACCAACGGAGCTGCGACAGAAACAACAGACAGACAGAAATGAACAGACCGACCAGATAGAACAGACCACAACGACCGACCAGGAAGACATAGACGATTACATCGACTTGACAGCAGTTCAGGCCGAAACCGAACTTCAGTTGCGACAATTAAAAGAGCAACAACTACTTCAGGCCAAGCTCTATAAAGAGCAAGAAGAGCAAAGGCAAAAACTGCTCCAGCTTCAAGAACAGCAGAAGCAACAGCAAATGCTGCTGCTACAAAGACAACAAAAACAAAGACTATTAATACAACAAAAACAACAACTACAACAAAAACAACAACTAAGCCGACCTCAGAAACAAGGACAACAACAACAGACCGACGAGATAGGGGACGAAAATGCTCGCAACAAAATAAGTGAGGAGAATAAGCGAATATCGCAATACTTGACGGGATTAGTTTCGACAGAAGTAGGGCGTAGCGAGGAGCGTGTTATGGGGGCGGTAGCAAAAAACCTGAGCGAGATAATGACCCAGTTCAATGAAGGCATGCGAACGATGCAAGATAAGCTGACCGAAATCGATGGTAGGTGGAAAGACCACCAAAAGCCGGCTGAACGCCGAGTAAGGTTGGAAAATAGCGCTCACAGCGCAAACTATAGGGAATCCACCCCAACTCTGAGTGGGGAAGGGATTGGTCGAAGGCCAGAAGTTTGGCGCGAACAATTATCGCCGCGCTTCTCCGGGAAAAATCCAGACATTCACAAGTGGGGAATTAAGTTTGATGGGTCGTCCAAGTCCATGACTGTAGACAGCTTTCTGTTTAGGATAGAATCCCTCCAAAGGAAAAATGGGTTATCAGATGAACAGCTGTTCACAAATTTCCATCACTTAGTGACAGGCCCAGCAGAGCGATGGTATTGGGAGTACATGGAAGAAAAGGGTAATGATGAGACGATGAGTTACTTAGACCTGAAAATGGATTTGATTGACCAATTTAAAGATAAGAAAAGGGACCACGAAATATTGAGGACAATTATGGATAGACGCCAGCTACCCCATGAATCATTTGACGACTATTACAGCGACATACGAACCTTGACTCTTCAAATGCGAATCAGACCGGATGAGCAGGACCTCGTAGCAATCCTCAGACAAAATATTAAAGACAGGGTAGCTAACCTTATATTCGGGTGTCATATCAGGACAATGCAAGAGCTTAGGGAAGAGTGCAGACGTGCCGAACGGCACATGTCGGCAAGAGACATCAGGAGTAGACGCAACATAAGTGAAGTAATTGACGATAAGGATGAAAAGAAAGACGAGGAGGTAGATTGTAAGGATGAAGAGGTAGAGTTAGCTGCGCTTCTACATAAGCGGCTAAATAGGCCAGCCAATCACTCCAACATGGAGAGACAAACAAATGTCAATTACCGAGAGAATAAGCAGCAAGTTAGGCCGCGAGAGACAGTGAACGCCCCAACGATATGTCAGTCTACATTCCACACGCTGACATGTTTTAGTTGTGGGCAAGGTAGTTTAGCGTTTAACTGTGCCAAGTGCCAGGGAAACCTGAAAGTCGACGGTGCGACCGGGACCAGCCAGTCGATGACGAATCCAGTCCCGGGAACATCGAAGGACAAAGAGCAGTCCGAATTCTGAGAAGGGACCCAAACTCCGAGAATCCCATCTCAGTGAAAAAGGTTGCTCCAATAAAGAGCCTACACCGACGACTGCAAGAGTATGATGAAGCTAGACGACGAATTTTCGGAGAAGAATTGACGCAAAATAAAAGAAGTAGAAATTTTTATAAGATAGCTAGGTTAAGGGAAAAATGTGCAATATTTAGACGATGTAGGAATAGAATAGAAGCTACAATTTTAAACACTTCGGACGATAATAGGCCATACGCAAAAGTCACTATATGCGGAGAAGAAGTCCTCGGCTTATTAGACAGCGGTGCTTCTATTAGTTGTTTAGGCAAGGGAGCGCTAGAATTTTTAAAGAAACATGACATAACAATGACAAAAATGGCTACAGATATTAGGACAGCTGACGGTAATAGTCAGCGTATTCAGGGACGATTCAAGACTCATCTTTCATGGGGTAGCAAAGTAAAAGAGTTAGAACTATACGTTGTTCCAAGCTTGCAACAGCAACTTTATCTAGGGGTCGATTTCTGGAGCGCGTTTAGGGTCGCTCCCAACATTATCAACGAACTTGACCTTCCATCACCGACTGTAGAGAGTCCTCCGGTACAGGCACTTACACCAGCCCAAACTCAACGATTGGAGCAGGTAAAGCAGCTGTTCCCATCTTTCGCAGTGCGAGGTCTGGGTAAAACGAGTCTCGAAACTCATATAATTGAGGTGGATGACGACAAAATACCCATTAAACAGAGACATTACCCGATCTCGCCTGCTATACAAAAGCTGCTCTACGAGGAACTTGACCGAATGCTTTCGCTAGGTGTAATCGAAGAAAGCAACAGTGCTTGGAGCTCTCCAGTTGTTCTAGTTAGGAAGCCAGGAAAGAACAGACTGTGCTTAGACTCACGTAAAGTCAACGCGGTGACTAAGAAGGATGCGTACCCGCTTCCCCACATAGAAGGTCTCCTTAGCAGGTTACAGGATACCCGGTTTATCTCAGGTATAGACCTGAAAGATGCATTCTGGCAGATTCCTCTGGAGAGTGAATCAAGGGAGAAGACGGCCTTCACAGTCCCTGGGCGACCGCTGTATCAGTTCACGGTTATGCCATTCGGATTGTGCAACGCCGCCCAGAGAATGTGTAGGCTCATGGACAAAGTCATACCTTCACGGTTGAAAGAACATGTCTTTGTCTACCTCGATGACCTCTTGGTTTGCTCCCCAGACTTTGAATCGCACGCCAGATTGCTTGAAGAGGTAGCTGTATGTTTACGGGAAGCGGGACTAACTATCAACGTGGAGAAGAGCAAATTCTGCTATAAAGAAATTAAATATCTAGGGTACATAGTCGGTGATGGATGCCTACGAACGGACAAGGACAAGGTGTCGGCGGTCGAAAACTTTCCGGTGCCAAAGACCCCCAAGCAACTCCGACGGTTCCTAGGGATGACGGGTTGGTACAGGCGCTTCATTCCCAATTTCGCGTCTTTATCAAGCCCCATGACCGACTGTCTAAAAAAGGGCCAAAATTTCAACATGACGGAGGAAGCCCTAAGAGCTTTCAACCAGCTCAAAATGTCATTGGTGACTGCGCCCATACTGACTAACCCCGACTTTACGAAACATTTTTACATTCAATGCGACGCTTCGACGACAGGTGTTGGCAGTGTTCTCTTCCAGGTGGACGCTGAGAATAATGAGCGGCCGATAGCATTCATGTCCCAGAAGCTTAATTCCGCACAGCGGAATTATAGCGTAACGGAACTTGAGTGCTATGCGGCCGTCCTATCAGTGAAGAAGTTTCGGGCCTACGTCGAGGGGCTACCTTTCACTATAATCACTGATCACGCAAGTCTCAAGTGGTTAATGACCCAAAAGGACCTGTCTGGCCGCTTGGCAAGATGGAGTCTTAAACTCCAAGGGTTTGACTTCGTGATCGAACATAGGAAGGGTACCCAAAACGTGGTCCCGGACACTCTCTCACGTGTCCACATGGAGGAGATCACAGCCGACACTGTTCTCCTTGAAGTCGACCTCGATTCTCCATGCTTTTCTTCGGAAGAGCATGAAGAGTTGAGGAAGACAATCAGGGAGAACCAAGACAGACTACCAGACGTATGCATATCCGACGGGTATGTATACAAACGAACAGAAGTACGGACAGGAGACGAACTCCAAGAAGACAGGGCATGGAAGCTTTGGGTGCCGAAGGAGTTGCGAGAGGGTCTTTTAAAATCCGCGCACAATTCACCAGCAGCAGGTCATGGGGGCATCAACAAGACCCTAGCGAAGCTGCGACAAAAGTATTTCTGGCCAGGAATGGCAACCGAGGTGCAGAACTTTATAAAGTCCTGCGAAATCTGCAAGTGCAGCAAGCCACCTAACGTGGTAACTCGGCCGCCGATGGGACAACAGACGCCGACCGAGCGACCCTTCCAACGCCTCTATATTGACTTCTTGGGTCCATACCCAAGATCAAAAACAGGAAACACACACATTTTTATTGTATTAGACCATCTTAGTAAATATGTATTGTTACGGCCTATCCGTAAAGCAACGGCAGCGGAGGTAGTTAATTATTTAGAGTCTAATGTGTTTCATGTGTTTGGTGTCCCTGAATTTGTCCATTCTGACAACGGCAAACAATTCGTATCCGAATTGTTTACCAGCTTCTTAAATAAATACGGTGTGAAACACGTTAAGACGGCATTCTATTCGCCACAAGCGAACGCTTCAGAAAGGGTCAATCGTTCACTTCTAGGAAAAATCAGATCGTACCTAGACAGTGATCAAAAGAACTGGGACTCTCACGTCAGCAATGCAGCCTTTGCACTGCGAAGTGTGGCTCATGAGTCAACTGGCATGGAGCCGTACTATGCCGTATTCGGAATGCCAATGATTCAGCACGCAAGTGCTTACGCGATCCTCCGAAAACTGGACATGTTAAGAGACACAAGACTGAACATTATTAATAAGACTGATAAATTAGAATTAATTAGGAGTAAGATTTTTGACAATTTGAAGCTAGCACACCAAAGAGCCGAAAAGGTATATAATACAAGGAGTAGAGACGTGAAGTACTCAGTAGGACAAGTCGTATATAGACGCAATTTCAAGCAGAGCAGCTTACCTAATTGCTACAATGCGAAATTGGGACCCAAATTCTTAAAGTCCATTGTCCTCAAGGTAATTGGGAACTCACTCTACGAACTAGGCAACCAAAGAGGAGAGAAAGTAGGAGTCTTCCATGCGAAGGACATCCACGCCTAGTAGTCACTACACTTTGACGCACTCACGCTAGCCGTTGCTATGTTTTATGTATATACTATACATTTACGTACGTTACATGTCCTTACTTATGTATTAACTGACCATGCTTATTTAATTTTTTTGAGATTTATTTATATATTAGTTATTTATTAAAGATTTATTTATTTATTACAGATTTATTTATATATTAGAGTTATTTATTAGAGAGTCTATCTATCAGAGAGTTTATTTATTTATATATCAGAGTTTATTTATTACATAGTTTATTTATATATATTTATTTACTTTAGATTTATTTATTTATTTATTTATTTATTTATTCTTGTATCGTCTATCTATGTTATGTATTTTTTTATCTATCTATGCTCGAATAAGACTGATAAGATCGTTGCCCAGTTTGTTTACCTATACACATACAGAGCCGGGCGCATTCGATATGTTTTCAACCCGAAGAAAGGAAAACAGGTAGATACGATGTCACATATCAAAGTGCTAACGCGATTCTCCAACCAGAAACAAAGATGAACAAATTCCAACAAATATAATTTCGTTAGGAAAGAAATTTTATTCATAAATAAACTAACTTATCTAAGTGAAAATACTAGATAATTTGTGCAATATAAGATAGGCAATAAGTATATATTAATAAGGTCAACATACCAGATCTCATTAAATCCAATATGCCTAACCCACGGGCAAAAACACTGGAACTTCCAGATCGTCCATCCAGATCAAAAAATCCTGTGTCATATGGATACAGTTAAGTGACAACAGAGCATGAGATACAACTCAGGAAGTGGGCCCTTGCCACACGTTCTTTCACTACAGCACAGAGGCACACTCGCAGAAGTAAACTAAACTGCAGGTAGACTTTTCTACGAGGTCGGTGTGCTCACGACCATTCACCCACCGGCGTCGATCCTGTTGCGTGTACCTGCAATTACGAATAGATAGGTTAATACAATTCATAACATAATTACCGACAGGGGGTTGGTTCAAGTAACTGCCCAACAGCAGAGACAAGAAACAACCCCAATACAATTAGATTGCACTCACCGGTCTACGCCTGCGCCAATCACTTCGAATTGTTTCCTTTCAATTTGAATTCCTGAAATTTCACAAGAAACAACACCGAATGATTTACACCCGGCTCGCCACCGTATCCATTGGTGGTTGGGTTTTGTCATCAATTCGATGTGTTTCTTGGGTACAAATCCCGAGAAACGAAGCACGATGCATTAGAGGCATAATGTTCACATGCTCCTAGTAAAGTAGACAAATTTAAGATGGGAATTACCTAAAATATATTTAAAATTAAATGAATTACCTGTAGTGTATGTCCAAACGCGTGTTTTTATTTCGGCTTGTCTTTTTGTTTTGACATTTGTTGAGTGCTTCGTATATGTTCTACATGTACCACTCACTGTTGTCCTTGTCTCTCACGTGATTGACAACCATCGTTACCTCTGTCGTTCACTTCACTAGTGTTCGTGACAAATTTTAATGTAGGTCAGGTCACAATATGAACTGGGTTAATTATTTTTTTTATTAATAGAAAACCGATTTAGACCAGTTAGAATTTTAAATTATGTATGTTATTTTATGTCACTTAGGATAAGGATAGAGATTAGGGCTATGTATTTTCGTGGTAATTTTATAAATGACAAAATAAGTTAGTTTGGGTAAGGATTTGACGACTTAAATTTCTGTGTGTGGAAAGATTTGAAATTGTTATAAAGCGATTCAACTGTGATCAGAACCGATCTCACTCATCGAAGTAGGAAAGAGAGAGGCAAGAATGAGAAGAAAATTACCCTACACACACAATGGTCCGTCACCCGTTTCGAACTGTGTTGTGTGGCAGGAAAGGCAGAAGCACTCAAATAAAAGACAGAATCACTCAATAAAAGAAAAGACAAACGAAAGGGCAATGACACTTACGTAACTAGAAATATATGGGTCATTACCAATCGCAACGTCATAAAGCACAGCTGTGTCTATATAGCAGAGTTGCCAAGTAGCGGTGCGACAGTAATTCTAACCAACTGAAAGATTCGATTAATTTGGATCCGATTAGGACAAGTTTTTATTCGTGAAAGAATCCTAAGCGGTGCATTCAAGTGAAGTGAGGTGAGATATAAGAAAAAAAAAAAAAAAAAAAGGAAAAAAAGGTCTAAAGTCAATTTCGTTATTCTCATCGAATAGGAAAGCCTAAGCGACCAATAAATTAGGTAAATTAGAAGGGAGTCCCCCCCCAAGGGAAGCGATAAAACATTATATCACTGAGCAGAGGTATGTGTTCTTTCAGTCAGGGATTTGGACGACTTTATTTAGTTAATTCTCCTACACAGGTACTGGATTGAGGCCACCGGTCGTAGAAACGATCCAGGCCTCTGCGATTTCTTTGTTCCCGCCAAGCGCTGGACTAGCCACCGTCTACGACTCCTATACGGACATCAACGCCGCTGTAAGTCCCTAGCTGGCGACAAGCGGCTCCTCAGAAACCGTGGGAGGTCACGTATTTCGGTGAGCGGGGAAAAGACTTGCGCAACGGTCTCAAAACTGTGCGGGCGGACAAAGCCCCAACGGGTTCTCCAATAGAGGACATCAAAGGTCACCGCTATTGTGTGACAAACAAAAGTGCCAGTAGAAAGAAAAAAAAGTCCCTCACAGAGGGCATATAAAGGACATTAAAATTTTTTTTTGATAGTGAATTGTGAGCGAGTGCGTTTTTTTTTATTTAAATTTGAATTTCGTGATTAAATTTTGATTGAAGATTAGTTAATTAAGTTGCAGTTAAGTTTTTTGGAATTATTTTGAATTATTTTGTGTCATATCAAGCCGAGTTCTATAGTTAAACCAATCGGTCGCGTGAACAGGATTTTAAATTCCATTTTAAGGTGTTCAACAACGACGATTTCTCCGAGTGCTGCGCGCAGGACGACGAGGGATCCTCATCACCTATACCGCCACGTGAGTTTTTATATATATATTTTTGATTGCCTGTTTTTTTTATTATTGAATGAAGTGTAGTTTTAAGGGATTTTTTTTTTTGGTTTAAAGATAGATGGATGCGTAAGCATCTCGGTTGAATAGTTTTTTTGTTCATTTTTTTTTATTTTTAAGTATATTAAGAAAGTAGACGCAACACACTTAAATTAAGCTTTACATGATTAGCCTCGCAAATAAAGATTGGTATGAATTATTTTATCTCAAATTGAAAGTGTTTTAGTGTGACAAATGGAGTAAGTTTCAGAGTGATGTGGTGTGTGGATTGCTGGGAAGGCCGTCCTTCCACGGGTTCTTTTATCGAGGCTTCGTAAGACACAACAGACGCCTACGTACAGATGACCTAACAAACATGGACTGACGACTGACTGGTTCCAGTGTTTCAAGGGGTTATCTCCGATTTCTCGGCCAAGGAGATAACCACGGATATGCCACTCATGGCATGGGGGTGGGAAGGCCGCGTTTGTGCCAACAACATCAGGCACATCTCCGGAATGAGACGAACCTATACGGAGGGGTGACAGTGGAAGGCTGGAAAGATGCTTAGGATACATTAGGTTAGTTATTTTTAAATTGCGTTTTCTTTTTTCTTTTTTTGGTGTCGGGTAGGATTAGGATATACATATTATAGTTTTCTTGAACAGTATCCGAAAGCATCTGACCTTCCACCCTTGCTCCTCGGTATAGGCATAGGTTCTATTGAGCATTTTCTTTTCTTCTTTCCTATCTTCTCTTCTCTTCTCTTTCATCTATAGTTTTTAGTCCGTCCGCCGTCAAGTAAATTTAGATCTTCTGCTATCCCTCTTATTTTGTTTTCATGGCACGATTTTTTTTGTGAAGAGCAGGTGGCTGGTGTGAAGGGAGACAAGAACTACCCCGTCCGACGAGTTTAGCCGTGCAACCGCGAGCGTGCCACCGTCCCCCTCCGCCATGCCAAAGATGCCTCTGTGGCCTAACCTCAGCTCCTAACAAATGTGAAGCGTGCGAACGGATATTGTGTGAGTACCATTAATCGTGTCTATTGGGTACGTGGAGATAAGTATCAGGCCAAAAACATGAATGTTAAAAAAAGAACCAGAGAGTTCTCCTATAAAAAAAACCTCTATGTAATAAAGTCAGTCGTGGAAAGTACCGACATATAAAAGTACACTAAGTTCTTACTTTATTAAGGTTAAATACGAAATATTTAAAGTAGAACAACACTGAAATAACTACAAATTAAGAGAGACATTTTTTTATTTAATCATTACTGACTAAAATTTGGTGGGTTCACTGATCAAGTTTTTAAAACCTTTCGAATTTGGCGTAATAAAAAGAAAATTTGTCTAGTAAGCCCACCAAATTTATGTCAGCAATAAGTTCTTAGAAAAGTCATGAACTTTTAAGTTGCATGTATACCTACTTCTTAATGACACTGGCAGACACTTCAAATGAAAAATCGTAGATTTTTTAGCTCCAGCGATAAACCCAATTACATTATTCTACAGCCATTGGAAGTCCTCTATATAATTGACAACTATTCTGAGAAAGTGGAACGTCCCGCTATAAAAAAAAACTTCAATTATTCCTTTGATTGCACCACAAGACATACCGCTGTACAAAATTAGAAGATTTCACGATGTCGGGGAGTACTCCATAATTTTGATGATCTGTCGGTCAGTCAGTTACGTTTTGTTTCAGATTTTTGAAGCCCTTTATTTCAGGAACCACTAATGCTAAAAAGTTTGCTGAGGCGCTTGTGCTTGATCAGCTTAGCAAATATTCCGAATTTGAAGTTTCTGACTTCATTGGTACTGAAGATAGAGGGGGGTCGAAAATCGCCTGAGTTTGTTCCTGTAAAGAGGGTGTAATACTAAAACTTCGCTGGGTACTACCATGCCCTTTGATACATGGGCTTATTTATTGAGACATGTGGCGAAGGATTCATTTATCTATGGTGGACTTCAAACACCAAAAAAAAATTTACCCACTGTAGTTACTGTTGATATTTTTTTGTTTTGTTTTTTTTCTGAAGATTAATGCTTTAATGTTTAATCAAAATAAAATTCATTGTTTAAAAAAACATGAATCTTATATTTTGTATTTTCTGAGATATTTTTAGGGTCGAAATTCCTAACTCAATATAAGTTAATGCAGTAGGTTAATATAGAATAATAATTAGTAATAATATACCACCAAATTCCATTCCAGCACTCATTTCCTTTGTACGCTATCTTGCAAACAACAATACTATCTTTTTCATACACCTTTTCTATAAACCTTTTAAATACAACAGCACATTCCATCATATATGTTCGACCTATAATACCCGAGCACATTCACCTTCTTTGCGCTTGCACACTATCTTTGATTACGCTGCACTTTCAGCAGCATATGCTCACGTCACTCACCTTACCTGAATCCCATACTCAGCACTTCCCGCTTCCCTTGGTGGAAAAATATAATTAAGATTTGAGACAAATAAACAGAATTAACGAAAGTGGTCGCACTTTTATTTCACTTATATAGATAAGTAAAAAAATGCATTTAAATTTAAATTCATTTTTTCATTTAATTCTTTCATTAACTTACATACTAGACAAAAACGACTAAATCTGATTTAAAACTAACATTTATCTTATTCTAGCTTACTGGTTCTTAGCGAGCGCTCTAAACTTAACAAATGCATTCATATATTTTTTGTCTCCATACATTCTAGCATATTTTTTTTCCAATCTAGCATTTTCTTTTTTGAAATATCTATATCGGAAACTAACTTTTTCAAATTCATCTCGTACTTTTACTATAATTCCACCGCGAGCTACCACAATCACAACCGAAAGACAATTTTGTGTTTACGCCATTCGCTTATGGAACTCCCTTCCTCTTGGCATAAGAAGACTCTGTTTTATTGATAGTTTTAGTGTTTCTCTGTTCTCATACTTGGCTGGCAGTTATAGGCGTTAGGGCTTTTCAATTTTTGATCTTTTAATTTATTAATTTATTAATTTATCTTTTTGTTAAATGTTGCATTTCATTCATTTTATTTCTTCTTTTATTTGTTCTTTTATTTGTTCTTTGTAATAAATTGATTAGTAATTTTAAATTTAATTTCACTAAATGAATCATAATTATTATAATAAATAAATATATATACTTATGAATTATCATGATCACATTTACGTCATTATAGATACATATTGTAATCTTTGTAAATGTATGTCAATAAATAAATAAATAAATATCAAAATATCAAAATATCAAATTCTGGCAACACTGCTGCCAATATCTTTCCCTTCCGTGAAATTTATTTGTATGTAAATTCCCAGATTCCCACTGACAGGGTGGATTTAGAAATACTTAAAAAAAGAGTTGCGTCTTACTTAGGTAACTTTTGCTTGTTTACAATTGGGGCGAAATTGTGTGCCATGATGGTTTTTATTTTTATGCCTCAATCTTCTTCGATTTTGAGCAAGGTGACAAGAGGCGAGGATTTTTATTTATTTTTATTTTTATCCTGCTGACAATGTTTTTTTACACAGTTAGTTTAATGGGTGCTCTCTTTGGGAAATTACATTCTTTTTCTTGTGTGGGTAAGTACTCAGTTTTCTAATAAATCTGTGTTAAAGAAGGAAATCTGGTCACTTAATAAGTTTGCGGGTCTTTTTGGTGTGCAATAGGTACTCAGATATACATTTTCTTTTGTTCAGGATATTAAAGGAAAAATGGGTTCGAATTTTTCATTTGAAAGCCTTTGTTGTATTTATAAATAGGAAAAAGTTTAGTTCCTTCGAACGTTTTGTTTGAGTTGCTGCGGGGAGCGAGAAATACGTGCCACAAGCCACATACTGTAAAGAAAATGAGGTATAAATCAGAAGAAGGCAACTTATGAACTTATCAAGTAGGGTTTGTCTGGGAATCCTTTCCTTTCATGGAAAATGGAAATGTGATTTGGTGAGTATTACCCGGAACAGATAAAAGGTATATATTATGAGCGACAATGAAATTACAATTTGTGTGTCCAGAGAGGGTGTCCCAATCGAAGGACAGTCAATGCCCATTCAAAAGTTTTCTTGTGTGCTTACCACAGTAACAAGTTCTTTTGAATTTGCAAAATCTCACTTAAATTAGTCCCCTGATAAGTATGTATAGGCTATTTATACGCATTTAAGGGGTTTCCAAATTGTGTTTCAGTGCGAGGGATTTTGGGTCCCAAATTTGTTTAATCTCGACTTCCTTTTTTGGGAGCTTAATAATGTCTTAGGGATATCCCAGTGTGGCTTTGCGTGGGTCGTTTTGCTATTGGTATAGGCATGCGAGAGTGCCAGTGCGTCATTTATCAAGAAAATGTTGAAAAATGAAAGAGGGTTTGCCTCAAAACAGCAGTTGCCTTTAAGGTATTATTACTGCAGGTGTTCTTCAAGTTGGCAATATAATATAACGTAATGCGAAAGTATTTCCAACAAGCAAATACATTTTGAAGTTTGAAAAGTATTTTTTTTTTTTTTGCGATATTTCCCGTCTGCCGGAAGTTTATCCTTTTTTTGTGGGTCGCCTTTGGCGGAAAGGTGCACAGCATAGGGAAATAACTTCACGCTGTTTAACGGATTTTTTCGACTTCAATGCGATAACAAAGGAATTGGATTGTTTTGTGATTCTAATGCAGTAATGGCAGCCAGTGCGGGTTGCAGGGACTTTAAAGAAAACGAAATTTAAAATGTAACATTTTTTTTTATATTCATGACTTTCTGTAAGGATTTGATCTTTTGTATGAAGTCCCTCCCACATTTTACAAACTTTAGCTCCGAGAAATAGCGTTTGGAATCTGTGTTTTTTTTTTTTGTATAAGAGGTGCCACTCTTTTGTTTTATAACTGTCACTGCCACATTGTATAATATTCGTTCATTTACCAAATTTCAAGGCGTTTTAATTGATTTTGTTGTATAGGAGTATTGCCACTACTCGTTTTATTATTTAGCCTATTTTTTGCACAGTGATTTGTTTTAGACGCTGCATATTCAAATTCTGAATTAGCTCCTCATAAGTGTCGAAAAAATAGCGATTGTTATTTCCCACGGAAAATGACCCTAACAACCCTAGACAGGCCCTGAGGCACTGTCTCTTAAACACCCGAATCTTTTCCATATAGGACGGCGCTATATTGAGCCACATGGGACAGCCATAAGCGATGATAGGCCTTATAAGGGCCACGTAGCAAATGACCTTCACCCTGGAGTCAAGTTGACTGCTGCGAAACTGTCTCCTTGTCAGAGCAAAGGCCCTCTTAGCTCCAGCAAGACAAGCATCTATATGTTTGTCAAAATACAGATACTGGTCGAGCCGGATACCGAGATACCTGACCACGTTTTTCACCACCAATGGTCGTCCCTGCTGTCCAATAATTGCTAATTTTCTCCAGTTTTTTCTGGTATCCCTAGAGGCCCCAGCGAATGGAGTCCTGAACAGGATTGTTTCCGATTTTTGGAAATTGATTTTCAACTTCCAATCATCGCAATACCTCTTAATTTGTTCGAAGTCACGCTGCATTACTTTGCTTCCTACTCTGCCATCAATGTTTTTATATTTAAGTTACCCTAGATTTGACGTATAAACGTCTTGCACTGTTGTCAGTGAAAAGCGAAGCCCCCGTCAAAACATAATAGGTCTGTTCCCTCCATAAAAAACCTGCAAATATTAGCCCAAGAAATTTATTCGGGTTAGTTGTTTATTGCTGACAGATGGTTGTCAAATCGTTCAAATTCTAATTTGTAACTGACTTTTTATTTAATTTCATTTATATTTAGTGCTTGTATAGCATTAAAATCGATGTAAGAAACAAAGGCATTGTACTTTTTAGTTTCTGCAATAAAAACAATTCAAATCCTGGTCTTTAATATAAATTTCTGTTTTTTTCTACTGAAATTTGAATATTTCCGCCTAGAAAAAATTCACATTTTTCAAATTTGTGGTTCAACGCGTTCCTTTTCATTTGGGTTATATTTAATTTCAGTGAGCATATTCTCTCACAATGAGAGTGAAATATTGCCAAAAGTGAACCAGAAAGTAAGGGAACAGACCTAATGAATTGCGTCCGGAAGTCACAAGACATTTCCCCTTTCATATCAATAAAAAATTAAATAAAATCCTTCTTCTATAGTTTGTGAAACTCGAATGCCCAAAAGTAAAAGTTCGACATTACCTATCACATAAAAGTTCACAGCCAATAAAATGATGACAAAATTAAATCAACCGGAACTAGACAACACGTCAATTTGAAGACATTACCAACCGTCTGCGAAAGACACGCGATATTTTATCTTATTATTATCGAATCGACAGACGTATGAACGTATAAACGTTCACAATAAACATTTATGGAAAACATTGTGTGGCAATTTTTTCACGATCCAACGGCAAAAGCTGTGCAATGTGAATGTAGGAAAAGTAGTGAATTAGAAACACGTGAGTGGTAAAGGGGATTTTTCTGTCATTATAATTACATATATGCATTTGGGGAGTTGGAATTGTGACAGCGCGTGGTAAGTGATATGTGCAAAAGTTTTACAAGTGCTGGTTACTTCATTTAAATTTTATGGAGAGTCGGAACGCAGGAAAACAACCATCCGCCTATGCTCCGTTAACAAAAAAAAAAAAAAAAAAATCAATCCATCATATGAAAAAGGCATCAAAACGTAAACCATAATCACCCCGAAAAGCAATTTCTTTCTGAGGAAATGTTGAACAAACCAGTGCACCCGCCGGATATTATATTTTCTGCCTGACATAATGTAAAACCAAAATCAAATACTTTCCAATTTCCATACCTACATCAATCAACAAAAGATGTAGGTATTGATGACGATTTTCTTGTTTCAAACTGTAAATGGAGTAGGTAGTCGCTTCGGGACAACGTCAGTGTCAAATGAGAAAAAAAAAAAAAAAAAAAAAAAAATCTAAGTGACATCTGAGAAACTTGAAGGAAAACAAACGAAATTTTATGTGGCGGGAGGTAGGAATGGATTTGAAATTTAATCAAAATTCACATAAATGCTCTGAAATCGGAAATAGATCGTTTTTTTTTTTGTAACAATCCAACATAAAAAGTGGCCTAGAGCAAAAGAAAGTGCTATGAGAAGCCCAATCGAATACCACATTGGTTTGTTTTCCTTCAAGCTGTTTTGACATTTAAGTGAAAGAGAGAAAGCACAGTCGTGAAAGGGAAAGCTTCGCAAAATACTCTATTACAGATTCTTCAAGCGCCAAAAACCAACAATCATTCGTTAGTTATGTTAGTTATTTTGTTTTGCTATTTTGCTCTTTTTCATGTGGAAAAGGCCCTTCGCAAATTTTTTCAAAAATTGTTATTTCCAAATTAGTAGGGGAAAAGTGCTAACAGTGCAAACAGTGAGACAACTCATTTTTCTCTTTTGTTAAAGCATGCACAGATATGCCGGCAGGGCTACCTTCCAAAATTTTCGTAAAGGGTCCAAAAAGGGGTCTATGGCTTTCAGAAAGGGTCCCGTATGAAATTCAGGAGAAACAGCAGTATCGAAACATTATCCCATGGTTTTTATTCATTTGAAATAAATATTATAAAAAAGAATTCAAGTAGATTATATTAAGAGGCATATTTAGAGAATATTAAATAATGGTAAATCCATTTGATAAAAACAAAACAACACAAATATTTTATTTGTAGGTACAATACAAATTAACACATAATTTAAATTCAATTTCTTCACAGTTTGCTATAAATCTAAAAAGACAAAAACAAAAAATCATCACTTTGAAAATGAGGCCCTGTATTTCCGTACTAAGTCGGAGTTAGGAACCCACATTTCCAATTCCTCACCTTCTAATATATTTATTGCAGATAGCATTGATTGACACGTTTTTATTTTTAACCTATTAGCTAGTAAGTTTGTTTTTAAAGAGCGTTCATTTTGAAAACATTCGTTCTTCACATGCGCTACTATAACTATGTGGCAATGTCAAAATCTTAATAAAAAAGTCGTATACATTTTTAAAAAGATAATCGTTAAGATGTTTTTTTAAGTTTCCTACTTTGAACCAAAAGTCCTCTATGTTATCAATTTCAAATAAATGTTTCAACGTCATATCTTTAGCTTTAGTTTCAAGTAATTTGTATTCATTTATTACTTTTTCTGGGTCCGGAAACAGAATGCGCAAATTACATATGATAGTGTATGACTTTCCAAAGGAAACTTGGGATATGGATACAAATAGTACGTCTTGTTCGTACTCGTAGTCGCAAACGTACGTCTTGTATTTTGTATATATGGGATAGTGAGAACGAGATTTTTGTCGATTGATTGTAGTTGCTATAGTATTGTAATATAACTCGATACTCGATTGGTGTGCAAACTGACAAGAGAGAATATAGTGTTTGCTTCTTGTCAATTGCGAATTGCAATGAATAGCCAATTCTGAAAAAGGGTTTATAGGCGTCAAAAAGCGTTTTTTTCGTAAAGGGGTCCGATTTGGACTATTTTGAAAAAGGCGGGTCCTGGGGTCCCAGTGTTAAAGAAAGGTTGAATCGGACCCCAAGGGTTCCAAAATGTAACCCTGCATGCCGGTATTGGTATAAACGTTTATTTCTCCCTCCACGTGTTTTGATTCTGTTGCACATGAGTTTCAGTTGCGCGTTAACGTCCACCGGATAAACATAAAAAAAAAAAATTGCTCAAAGTATTTTTCGAAGTGTATTTAAATTTAGCATAGCAACGGGAAATAATCAGATAAATACACAGCATTTCTTACATATAACATTTATATGTGTTCTGCAATAATAAAACAACAAAATCTTAGAATTCTTTGTCATTTTTGAATTATTTTTTTTTTTGTCTATGAAATGACAAAAAGCAAATAGTGAGACATGTCTCACAGCACAGCAGCATATCTCGGGGAACTTCGTTTAACAGGCACAATGTGAACAAGTTCTATAACAATTTGTTCGACTTCCCATTACCATCTTTCGACGAATTTTTTTCAGGAACTCGCATATATAACCTTGACGAAACCTTAAAAGATTTAATAAAATACTAATTACCTAGATATTTAACGTTGTATTACTTTTTTTCTGTTTTTTTGTTCGTTCGTCTCACTGTTCGCCTTACACTGTCTCATTGATCGCACCGCTCGCAAACAATGAGACATTTTGACTTTTCCTAAGATTCAGTTTATTATGATGCTCTCGTGGGCCCTTCCACTAAAATTTGAATTGGAACATTAAGGTAAAATATGCCTTAAAATATACTCGAAGTTTGGTTAAGATTGCTTGAAAATTTTCAGATATATACCAATTTAAAAGAAAAGTGTCTCACTGTTCGCACCTTTCCCCAACTTTCAAAATGTAATACGGTTGCCTTTCATAACACTATTATAGTGTTATGCGAACTAGTTTTAAAATAGAAATGACACCATCAAAATTGGACTATTCGAAATATCAACGGAGTACGCAGGTAGGATTTTCTTGACTAGATTAGTCGGCTTCCCATCCATAAACGTCAACTGCAAAAACTATACACTGACCACTATGGACCAATAAAAACTGAAATACATCTAGTCAGTCAGCTGTCAGACTTACTTAACTAAGAATCCGAACGTCCCCATTGTATGAGTTTACGCTTTTTTTTTCTTTTTTATTGTAGGTATCCAGTTTAATAAGTCTGACAAATGTCTGACTTGATGTGTCTCAGTTTTGAATGGTTCGCATAGGTATGTGGCTGTCGTAGGAAAAGTGATGTTACTGACAAATCTTGCTCTTCCGTTCAGGTGACATTTAATCCAGACCTATCTAATCGACTTTGGATAACTCGATTGTTTAATGTAACTAAGTAAAAAAAAAATATTTAGTATTAATAATGTCAAGTCGTCAGCTTAAAGTACGATGATAGCATTCAGTAAAAAAAAATCAGTGTTTGATGACAGACTTGCAATAATTCTTTATTCATAAGCGCTACAATTCTACCAGACACGTCTGGACATGCAATTTTATGATGTTATTTACGCCCATAATTATTCGGCAGCTAGTTAAAAAGATGCTTTCAATGACATGAATTGTTATGCAATGTCGTTTTTCATTTGTATATAGAACAAGCATTTTCTTCAGATTCAGAGCAGTTTTTCTGCTCTCGAAATCGTCTATGTGTCAGATTTCATGTTCCATTGGCCACAAAAAAAAAAAAAAAAACTCTTTGTTTTTAGAGTCAGACCAATTCTGCGAATCTCGATTTCTGAACGAGATTCACCCCTACTTACATTAATCCAAAAACATTTGTCATTTGTCAAACTTTAAAAATTAATAACATGAAATGAATTTTTATCAACACAAATTACAATTTAAGAAGTTTCCTCTTGATAAGGCCCCAGTTATAGCAATACCGTAAAATGGGGTGACTAGCAACAGCGGGTTGACTAGCAACAATCTTCAGGAAAAAGCTAAAAGTTACTATATAGGTATATGTTCAACATCATTCCACACTTGCACACAATTATGAGTTACCTATATCGACAAAGGAGGTACCGTAAAATGGGGTGATTAGCAACAGCGGGGTGACTAGCAACAATCTTCAGGAAAAAGTTAAATGTTACTATATGCTCAACATCATTCCACACTTGCAATTATGAGTTATATCGACAATGGAGGTATTGGTGTAGCAAATTGGCAGCACAAGTACCAAGTAGCAAATCTGCTTTCGCGCCAAATTGCCTTCAAGTATCGATGTATTTTGAAGTGTTTTTTATGCATGTTAAAACTCTATGTACTTCAGTGTTAAAAAGTAAAAGTTTTGATATTGGAGTTGCGTTTGTGACAAATCCTTTTTGTTTATGAAAGAAATAAGACCGAAAGTAAGCGATTAACTCTATTAAGCAATGAGTTTTAGTCAATTGTTTTAACTTATATATTTTTCTGATATAAATGGTGTGACAAGCGATGAGAAAGGGGTGACTAGCGACGGCAAGGGGTGAAAAAAAGAAAAAGAAAATTGCAACACCAAATAAAAGACAGTATTGTTCCGAGGTCCATGTGACTACTTGTTTTAATGATATGCCAAAGTTGAAGTACCTATTTAGATTCTTATATGCCTACTTATTCCGTATGGCACCCAAAAAGTTTCTGATAAATGTCTTTTTTAATTTTTTAAACTTTCTTTCATGTTGAAACTTTTAATGTTACACTTGTTGTTTTTCCTTACCCTAGTGTAGTTGCTTGTCACCTCTTTACTGTCGCTGGTCACCCCTTTCTCGTCGCTAGTCACCCCAGTGGCTGGGTGACTCGCAACATGATGTATTTTGCTCGAAATATAATAGAAATGCTTGTTGTACAGCAACGGGGCGACTAGGAATGAAAATAGGAGCCATGACTCGTATTTAGGTCTACTCACATTGAAGCTACAGTAAAAACCTCAGAAAATACAACCAAACCAAAAAAAAAAAAAATGTTGCATGTCACCCCATTTTACGATAACGTAAAACCAAACCGTTAACATTTTCTTTTGCTTTTGTTGACCACTTAAACTTGATGGCTTAACTCAACCTTGGTCTTAAAATGTTGCTTATGGATTATAAAGTTAGATTATTAAAAAAAAAATATATATGCAAATGATCTTTAAGTTTTCTAGAATTATAATTTAGGTATTAATTATTCCGTACGAAACACTTTTTCAACTTCTCATTCAATTCCGCAAAAGAAAACCGAATTATTCCACTGAAATATTTCATTTCTTTACTGTTCCATCTGTCAGGAAATTTTTTTCGTATGAAATCGAATCAGTGGGGGTTGGTTTGTTGTAATTATTTTCGCAGGGAAACATTTTTGTGACAGATTTTTCGCTATGACCGCCCAAACGAAAAAAAAAAAACATTTTCATACTGTTCCAACAATTTGAGAATAATTATCCTGGGTTGCGCCATTCGAATGTTTATAACTTGAATATTTAATTTGCTATGATTACATTTCCGTAAATTTCGTAATGTATTTTCCAATTTTTGAAGTGATATTTTCATATCATAATATTATATATGCATAAAGTGAAATTGTGCAAATATCGGTATTCAAGGAATGGAGATAAATAAAATCCACTTTGCATAATAAGCACACTTTATAAACAGTGCACATCAGCTGAGGCTACCCAACAACGATTAAGGAGAGTATAACAACCTTCAGCCATTAAGAAACACTGTAACTTAAATTTAAGTCCCATAATCTCAAGTGGCCACATAAATTGCACATTTGTGGCCTATTCACTTAGGTAGGTACTGCTGTTACATCTGATGTGTGATGCATATTAAATGGCTTAAAGATGGCTTTCTTGAAACAGAAAATGTTATATGTTTTATACCCTTGAATGGATAGACGTTTTAATGTCCAAACAAAACATTTTAACTAATAGGCAACAACAGAAACAGAGTTTTCTTTTAAAATTTGTATTGTAAATGACAACATTCCTAAGTATGGATGCAATGGACTATTGTGAATGCGATTGGGATGATGTTTGTGTTTACTGTGTTATGAAGTTACTATTTATTTGCTGCGAAATAGGGAAGCCCACCTCAGTCTCTGCACATTTCTACCCCATCATTGAAGTTCCTCCAACTTGCGCTCTTTTTCCTTTAATTGCTTAAATACGTTAATATCTTCAAGGTGCCGAGTGGCGAATCTTTAATAGAGTAAAATAGAGTAAAACAGTAAACAAAAATAAATAAATAAAAGTAATGAGCGTAATGCCTTTATCAATCGATATGCATTTGGTTGCAACTTGATCCAGTTCCTAACACTTTCAATTATCTTAAGACGTCGCCTTTTGTTAATGTTGGAATTTACTTTAACAACAAATACAATTGTGCAAATTTTTCTAGAAAATTTGGTCTACGTAAAATTATTCGTGGCTCTGCTCCTCAACTTCTCTTATTCTTTCACAAGGCCAATGAACCTTACGCAAAACATGGACAGCAAAAATAGTGGCTGCCTTTATTCATTTACTTCATTTAGGAAGCGTCTCAAGCTTATGGTGGTGGACGTTGTTATTCTGCTCAATTGCTCGAAAACACTAATGGCTCAAGCACTCGGTTCTCGGTATCATTATTCGTATTTATGTAGGACCGTAGGTACTGGTACATAGTGAAGCTATCCCCGAATACCAGCAGGGGACCATACACGTTAGATGAAGACGAATAAGTTTTATGGCACATCGTTCGTTTCATATTTAATAATCCTTACCCTTCATTGTAGGCAATAAAAGCAGCATCTAATGCGGTCTGCTTATTGCTTCCTTTCTTTTCCCATTCCGCATTTGAATACATAGCATTTCAGTACTCAACATTTGTTCACGCTCAGGTTCACCTTGGGTGTTTAATTTTAAAACTTTCAATATCCGCTATTGTTTGGATTATTTTTGAAGTCATTATAATTTGGTGTTTGTTCATGGTTTCTTAATGACAGAATTACTTCTTGACGTAAGCACTTGCACCGTTTAATGGTTGTTTCAAGTTGAACCCTTGGTAGAGCCGTATTTTTGAAGACTCTGTTAAGGGACGGAGTTTTATTTTAACTCTTGGGCATAATTATACTTGAATTGGTCGTATTTTAAGTGCATGCTGGCCTGCTGTAGCAAACAATGTTTAAAGAAAAGTTCTAAATGCTTTATTGGTTTTTCAGAATATGAGGCGAAATTTTGAGTTTACATTCAATGACTGTAATATCTTTGCTCTACCCTTATGGGGATTGCAACTGATCGATGTTGGTTGTTGTAGTGTTGGTGAAGGAAGATTCTGAGTTATGGGTGGTACACTTAAGTATACCTAGGGGAGACTGAGTACGGTTGAAACAATTTCGCTTATACCATCCATACCATTGCCGTTTATAAGCTAAGCGGTGATGAAGTTATGTGAAATGTAGGAGCATGTTTCTAATAAATGGAAAGTGTTTTTTTAGGTACTCGGTGTGATATTTTGCATAGTACATCATAGTTAAACAGAAATAACAATTTGTTTCAACCGTACCTATACCAGGGTCGGTTGAAACACGAACACAATCTCCAATTATTCTGAAGATAGATAGATATATTCTTTATTTTCATGTTCTGTGAATGTACATTCATTGTGCCATATAAATTATGTTATACAGCTTGGCTTATTAGCCGTCTGCCGTTTAAACTTTAAATACATTAGCATTTTACAAATAACAAAGAGAGAATACGATTAATACAAATTATTTCAAATCTAAGCTCGTGACATAACAAATTGAGCAAAGTAAAAGTAAAGAGAAAGTTACTACAAGTGTGCTATTACCTTAAATAAAAGGAAAACTAATTTTAAGTTATCAAAATAGAATATACATTTTGTCTATAGAAAGTAAAAGGATTGCAACTAAACAACAAATAGATTGAGAGGAGACAGAAGTCTTGTAAATGTACATAAATAGGCTTTTAGTTTAGCTAAAACAAAAATTTAAAAAGCGAAAACAAAATTTAAATTTGTATGTATATACCTAGGCTTTTAGTTTGGCTAAAACAAAAATAAACCGGGATTTACATTGCTGCAAAAGAATTTCGATAATTCATAGCATGGACAACAAATCGAGTAAGCAATCTCCACGCACTACATCCATTAAGGATTTGAACACTTTCTTCAAACGATAAATAGCTTTTGTCAAAGTATAGTCTACGGATTTCCTGCAGAATTGGACATAATGCAAGGAAGTGAAAGACATCCTCGTCTCGATCAAGGTTACATAGTGAACACCTGGGGCTTAAATCGCTTCTATGCGGTCTGGAGTTCAGCTCTATCATTTCCGTACGAATTTTAAAGATCAAACTCATTTCCAGAACTGATAGCTTATTGCTAAAATAATTGTTTGCTCCCAAGGTATGATTAAGCTGCCTATAAACTGATCTGGTCGATGACTCTTTAGCTCTATCCAAGCAAAGCTTAAAGAGATTGTTGTCAACAGCAGAAATGCAATCGTGGAGAATACTCCTCCACTCCCAAACATTTCTCTCGTTCAGCTGAATAGATATATTGTTTGCTGCGGCTAAATCGTACCAGTCTTTAAACGGCGAGTAGTTATATCTGAAAGCGATAAGGACTTTTTTCTGCAGGTTATTATTAGACCTTAGTATAACTTTGCTGATGTAATCTGCATTTGCCTTTAGGTTCTTTGTAAAAACGTAAGGTAGGCCTGATTCTACATGAATTGCATAGCTAGGTGTAGATTGTGGAAGCCTATAAAGACTTTTTTGAAAAAATACCTCTGTATGCTTTCAATCTCATCGCGCTGTCGATAGCCATAAATTTCATTCGCGTAGCAAAAACAACTATCAATTGTAGCATTGAAAACCCTAAATTTGGAAACAGGATCCACATGTTTATTTGAAAAGAACTTAGACCACATGATGTTAATTGCTGTTTTGGCTGCATGAGTTCTTTCTTTGATGTGAGGCCTTATATTGAGATTGTACGTTAATACAAATCCTAAGTACTTGAACTCATTTACAACCTCGATTCGGGTACCATCTAGTGACCAGACATGTTCTCTGCCACCACGATTTTGTGTTCTGAAGACAAGAATCTTAGATTTATCTGTGTTAATTTTTAAATCCAAATTGTCGCAATAGTTCATTAATTTATTAATTTGAAGCTGGAGAGTATAGGGATTGTCAGAAAGGATAACAAGATCATCTGCGTAAAGTAACACTTTGACATCTACATCTCCGAACTTTATGCCTCCTGGGATACTGTCACACACGTCGTCTATAAAAAGAGAGAAAATAAGAGGGCTCAGAACACACCAGAATCCGTAGGGAAAGTGGATGATTTTATTTTACCATTGCAGACGTATTTGCAAGAAGTTGCTCGTAGATTCTAATTATTTTTGACGATAGGCCTATCGCAGCAAGCTTAAATATCAGTGACTTTCTATTGACGGTGTCAAAAGCAGCTTTGAGGTCCACGAAAAATACGTACAGTTTCTTTTTTTGCTCTATAAACCGTTTTACAATTGTTGTTAGAACAAAAATCTGGTCCACTGTGGACATATTAGCTCGAAAACCGGCCTGGAAGATGCTGAGGACGCTATTCTGTTCCACCCAACTCACTAACCTATGGCAAAGAACTAGAGTGAACAATTTTCTTAGCGAACTGAGCATTGAGATACCTCTATAATTTTCGGGCAGAGAAGGGTCACCTTTTTTGAAGATGGCACATTTGTTACTTATTTAATTAATCTTTATTTTAAACAATAGCTTTGTTTCAACCGTCCTATGTTTCAACCGTACCCAGTCTCCCCTACTATACCCGGGGGGTACATTTGGGCAGTGTTGTTAGCACTCTCTCTTCATTTATCCCACGAAGCGTGGACATTTTTCCCTTTTTTCCCTTTTTAACAGTATTCAAATTCCCTTCTGAAAATCCACGATACTTTTTTGTCTCAAAATCCAGTTTTTAAAAGTAAAATTTGTATTACAAGGAAAGAAAATTACGGTTTATTAGCCTTTAGTATAAAAATCACAGTTTTTGACATTATTACGATTATTTTTTTGGTACTAGAAAATTTTGATAAGAGACAATTTATATGAGCTGTTTTTTATGCACATTCAGTGTGTTAATAATCATGGTGAAATGTAGGAGTTTTCATGAAATTTAAGCAAAAATTTATAGTTTTAATGTTTTTTGTTAGATTCCTCACAATCCCACGATTTGGTACCTCATCCCTTTATCCCACGAAAGGTTTTCGGACATCGAAATTCCCACAAAAAGGGATAAATCCCACGATATAACAACACTGTATTGGGGACGTTCGGATTCCTAGTTTTGTAATGGCGTTTTTCATTGAAGATCCGAGAGAATTGACCCGAAATTCAGAATTGCTCTTTTCAATGAAATTCGTTGGAGCGCTTTTGTAATAGTGGTAGAAAACATATGTGAGATTTGGTATTCTGTCACTACTTTTTATGTTTTCTACAATATGGATGTTTCAATAGGCCAAATCAATATATTTCAATTTAAGTTTACATTTTGCACGTTTACATATTTTCGGAGCACAAACTTAGAAAGAGCACTTCTGGACTAAGGCCCCGGTTATAGCCATACGTAAAACGAAACCGTAACAATTTTCTTTTGCTTTTTTGACCACTTAAACTTGTTTGTTGAACTCAATCTTGGTCTTAAAATGTTGCTTTTGAATTAAAAAGTTATTTTATAAAAGAAAAATTAGCAAATTACCTTTAACTTCTCTAAAATAAGAATTTATGAATTTTTCCGTACGAAAAACTTTTTACGATCACGAAAAAAATAATAAATTCTTTTTCTAGAAAATTTAAAGATATTTTCTCAGTTTTTTTTTGATAATAACTTTATAATTCCTAAGAAATATTTTAAGACCAAGATTGAGTTCAACCAACAAGTTTAAGTGGTCAAAAAAAGCAAAAGAAAAATGTTTACGGTTTCGTTTTACCTATGGCTATAACTGGGGCCTTAGGTACTCTTCTCATAGAACGGGCAATTCTTTTCTTCAATCGAAAACGCCATAAGTCTGACGGCTGACAGACCAGATGTATATCAATTTCCATTGGTCCACAGTGGTTACGTGTATAGTTTTTGCATTGACGTTTATGGAGGGGAAGCCGACAAATAGTGTAATGTTGGTAATGTTGCCTACATACTAGAGTGACCCGTTGCAGAATTCTGAAGAGTCCATAAAAGGGCCAGAGAAAAAAATAAAGAAAGGCAAAATCCAACGAAGGCAACGATGACCGCGAGAATACAAAAACAATTCAAGTTGCCTAGTCAACGGATACGATACGGTCACGATAAATCTAGTTGACATTTTACAAAATGTGCAGCAGCTGAGCTGTGTGGAAGAGACATCAAACTGTAAATAAAAGTATTTAAATTTTCGGGGCAATACTCGTTCAAAGCATTTTTAAGTCAATTTCATGGTTACGATTATGATCATTTGAAAATACATATCAGCATTCTCCACTCCGTCCAACTGAGTGGAAACTATTAATTAAAAGTGATACAGAAATTTCGGAATCCGACAAAACACCTTTTGGAGTTATTATGAATAAATTTCACAAATCATTATTACTGAGATCAAATCTAAGTGGCAGTTGTCTCAAAAGTTATAAATAAAAATTTAAAGCGTTTTGTTTTTACTTCATTTTTATTAAAAGTTAGTCATCTGTCAATAAATTTTCAAATGATGGAAATGAGTTCATTCAGTGATCGTGCACACACACATTAATGCAGCATTTACCTACATCGGACAAAAAGAAAAGCGCTTAATATTGCATAAAGATTAAAGTCGAGCGACCAAATGGAATAAGAAATGACCAAGAGAGAGAAAAATGACCAAATTTGGTCACAAATGACCAATGTGGCAACCGTGACCGCGAATGTATTATTTAATAAACATCTTCGGTTACACCCCTGACATTTGCAAGTCACATAATGAAAATAAATTTCATGACTATGGGACACGAGAAACGTTCTCGACCGCTGTGAGCTTGGATGAGACTCTGTAAGTGTCACAATAGTCTGTATCAACTTATTATATTCTTTCTTTTAAATTTTCCAAAGTTCCTAATGTCCAAGCCAACCAGAATTACCAGTTCTATAGGTATACCCTATTTACACCCCACCGAAAACCGTGTTTTCGTCGAAAACTCGTCGATGAATTTACACCGAACACCAACTAGTTTTCATTTGACATTTCAATCAGCTGTGAGACAATAGTGAAACTTATGTGTAAACTACTTTGTATACAAATTTCAATCGCATTAATTAACAAATAAAATGAATTCAGAGCATTTAAAAATAGTTATTAGCCCATCAATTAAGTGTGGAAAATTATTTTAAGTTGTGAACTATGACAATTGTTCGGTCAGCTGTTCTGCTGAATTTGCTGAATATTGCAAATTGTGTGTTTGTTTCAACAACCCAACGATTGGAAGTCGTTTTCGTAGTGTTTTCGTGGAAAACGACTTTAAATGACTTGAAAACTGAAATATGTATGAGAGGAAAACTTATATTTTCGATGAAGTTTTCGAGTGTTTTTGCGAAAACCCGGTTTTCGGCTGGGTGTGAATAGGATTTAAATAAGCTTAAATTTAAATAAACTTTTACAATCAAACAACAACGCAATTGATTTTGTTCGAAATGAAACCCCAAAATACCACAAAAAGAGGCGTTTTTTCGGCAGCTTCTGACAGTGATCCAATTTGAGAAGGCGAAACTTTTCTTTTGCGTCCAACTTTGATTGGGAGTCTATTATTCCACAGAAAATTGCCATTCCTACTCAACTAATGCTGATTTATCTGTTTTTTTTTTTTTTTTTTTTTTTTTTTTTTGTAAACAGTCTTATCTATTCTTGCAACACACACGTAGGTATGTGTGCTACGAGCCCAACCATCCCTGTATCCTGTAATATCATTGCAGAAGTTCAAATATAAATATGGGCATATCTACCACAGTTCCCACTCACTCTCGCCCAGTATTGTACACACAATCAGTTCAGAGTCTGATAAATGATTCTATAATATCAATATGTCTTTGATGTAATCAATCTTTGTTTGGAAATAAAAACCAAAAGGGAAAAAAAAAACATGAATAATTGTTCTGCTATATTATAAATACAGGCAGCAATATAACAACCATAAATCGTATAATTTGCCGCAGTTTCGGACAATGAAAATCACTTATGCCCTGCACAAAGATGAACAAATCCAAAGGACAATTATTTTAAACCAAATACTTCAGACAATATCTCCGGATCGTATAAAATCCTTAGGGTTTCTGGATACCCCCCATTTATCTTGAGTACTATTCACTTTTATTTTCATTCTGTACAAGTAGATATCTTCTGTCGTCGAAAACTCGTCAAATAGCCTGGCTGGGCAAATCAATTTATCTAGAAGAAAAGTTAAACCAAATCGATTTTGAATACCAAGACCACAGCGGACCATCTGCAAAAAGGAAAATCCCACTCATGATTAATGCTCGGCCCTTGTGTACTGGTCCGCCTCATGTTACGCAAGAGACGAGTTTATGAAAAGGAGGCATTCTTACCCGCACGGTCCATGCAAACAGAAAAATTGAGCTCAAATATTTACATTAGAGTGTCCTGATGGCCCAGCGACTGCCTGCGAACATCCAATATATCAAACTGATGGCGTAACCGATCAAATTGATGGTCAAACATTGTCTGACCGCTTGTGGTGACCTTCGCTTTTGTCTGTTGGTGTAATTATTATCTCCTGCTTGTACATAGGTAGCTTTGCATTATCTATACGTAGCCTTACATTTATTCTGGAATAATTGAATTGCGAATAGGTAATGGGAGGAACAAAAAGTAACATCACTTACAGAATATTTATTTTGTTAAACTTTGAAGTCACATCTTTGTGCTAACGGCAACGGTACGATAATGGGAGAAAGCAAGAGAAAAACAGGTGATTTGGGCAAAATTTATGCGAAAGCCCATTCTAGTATATTCGGCCGCATATTTGATGTTTTTCTATTCGTTCCCAATAATAAATGCAACACGTAAGGTCGTAACCTTTTTCGAATCCTCAATTTGCTCAGGTGTTAGCAGACAAAAAATGTTTTGGCCTACATGCAGCAGCCAGTAGGTTGGGAATATATTTATAGCAGTAATTTATTTTTGGGAAAAGCGGTTTTCAGATCGCAGGAAGAAGATAGAGGGAGAAATCGTAAGATTTATTAAAAACCACTTCTAAGAAATAAAACATATTTCAGGACTCTTTAAAAACAGTAGTATAGGCTATGGCACCATTTTGAAGGAAAAGAAAAGAAAAAAAAGGAAAGAGTTTGTAGAGTTACCTTTGACACACTGTAAGATGTGTTTAGCCCTGACAGAGAGGATTTGTGTACGAAAATTACGTTCAGGCCAAGGAAGGAGCGGTGCTCCCACTTATTGCAAGGATTTTTTTTTTATAATTTTACTCGCGCTCAAGGGGTTACGAATACCCTTATAATGCGGGGCACAGCGCGGCATTCAAGAGGGATAGGAAAGAGTTTGTGGCGCAGTGGATATTCTCCACGAGTGGCGTCCTAATAGCTAGGGGAGAATTGTAGATATTTGTGTTCGCTTATAATTCACTTAAACTTATTCGTAGTTTTTTATTTGTGAAAAATGTTTCGTGGTATTGACTCGGATTTGAACACGTAACCTCCCACTCAACAAGCGAACACTCTATCACTGCGCCACGGCCACCCGCGGTCTTGAGGATAAGACCACCTATGGCCGTGCCTAGATGGATTGTTTTTACAAAATGGTCACAACTAAAATGGCCTAGAGTTTCAAAGGTATTGTGTGGCCTGTTTTAAATCGAAAAACGTCTATGGAGAATTGCTCAATCTCAGCGGAACAAAAGGTGTGGTCTCTGGGTACAGCCTTCTGGGAAAGCATGCCATAGAACTGGGCTTAGCAAATACGGATACATGCAAACTAAGGACGCAAAAATCTTAAGAACATAAATTTTACTCTAAGTTTGCATTTTGGTCAAAATCGTTATTGCCGTTTTCAGGTAAAGTAAGGAAAACTCAATTTTTAAAAAAGGACTTTTTTCAAAAATGGATTTTACGATAATACAGAACAAAAAAACTGAGTTTGCCATTAAGTTAGAAATGACCATATTAACCCAGAAATGCATTTTCGTTACAATCGCATGGACCGTTTTCGAGATATGTCCAAATTTCAAAAGTACCGTTATTCGAATTTTTAGCCAAAAACTGGGTAAGAAGTCATGTTATCCTTACCTACTTGAGCTTAAATATCTATTTTGGCTAAAATCGTTAGACCTGTTTTCGAACAAATAAAACTGGTACAAACATTTTATATGGGGAACAAAAGAAAGAAAAAAAGGACCCGAACTGTAAGCCCACAGACTCCAAATCCGAAGTTTGAACGAAATCCGGGCGGCATTTTAGGCTGTAGGACTGTGGAAGGACAGACAAACGGACAGACAGGACAGAATTTATCTCGAGTTCGAAATTTTGTACGAAAACAATTTCTTTAGCTTACTACGTAACAGATACTCTTACTACCCTTGTCCCCGTACTCAAAAACAAGCGTAGGAGCTATAAAATAGTAGAGTAGGCGCTTATAAATCTCTAACCAGAACTTACGAAAAAATGGTTGTTACTGAGAGCTGCAACATTTAAAAACTCGAATTATTATTTGATATGATTATTTTGATATTTATGTAGGTACTGTCATATCAGATGGATAACCCAGTGAATTTTATTTAACACTACCATTTTCCAATATTTTATGAACAGTCTCTTTTATCTAGCATAAGCAATGCTAGATTTTTACCTACCTACCTAATAAAATAAGAAAACATCAAACGAAACTTTTGACGAAAGAGAAAGTTTCGTTGGACCCAGTCGTGCACTTTATTTACTTCAATTTAATTTTGATTGGGCCGTTCTTCAGTGCGTACCGGCATCTCAATTATGTGATGTGTTTTTTTTTTTTGTCAATTACTGTGATGTTACAGCTGGTAGGAGACGAGGTCTTCCCTAAGAAATACGAACTTTGGATATGGGCATACTGGCCACCAAAGAAAGCATGTTTCAGAATTCAATTGTCCTTCAGTTTTAAAAACCTAATATCCTCACATTAAATTTTTTACGTTTTCACTCCAGTGCACTGTGCTTTTATTATTATTGTTTCTTGAGTGCTTTATGAACATCTTTTCCGTCGTTGTTGTTTTGTTTTGTGTGTACCTACGCAAGTTAGCAAATTATTTTTGTGTGCTTACCTATTTTGCGAAGTCCGTAGAACTCACATTGAGTGCGGCAAAAAGAAATGTTTCGCCAGGTGCAAATTAATGCCATCAATAATAATTGCTCACTGGTTGTTGGCGTCTGCGTGGCGGGGTGACTTTATTGCGACGAAAGGGGATTGCTTTTTTAAAACTATTTTATACGTCTTGGAGATAGTTTTAAAATCTTCCTCCAAATGTGCACCCTGTTGCATTTTCTCAGCGGAAAACGCCAGGTTTTTGTTCTCTACTCGGAGTTGAGTTTAAGGCCGAAACAAGACGGATCGTTTGCATTACCATTAAAAAAAAGAAAAAAATATGTATATACATATATATATAAATAACGTCTCATGTCGTTTTCTATTGGTTGCACTCTGGGATCGACTCAATCTGTAGTCCAATGGAATAAGACATTTGCTTCTGGTAGAATCCACAAAAGTATTGGTGAAATGCCAAATAATAATCTACGGCAGCTGTCATCTGAATTGTATAAAATACCTACATAAATTACACTTGTGTGAGAGCTTCTTGAGTGGATTCTGACTTAAAATCGAGAAGCGAAATTCTCTTCTCAGAATCAGCAGAAGAGTATTTTTTGTGCCAATGGAACAGTTTCAGAAGCGAATTTTTCGATTCCGGACTCTCCCGGACGCTTCTTTTTGTCCAATGGAAAACGACATCAGTGTAATTTTTCGTTTGACTCAACTCCAACTTATCTGACACTTCTCAAACTTAAATCTGCTCAATATCTGTACCTAGATTTAATTCTCACTAATACGTTTCTTTCTTTCTAGGAACACCGAAATATACCCGCCTTTCGATGGATGAATTGGCCAACACCACCTGGGACCTAGAGTTACTATGGAATTCATATGGCCGGCGCAACGAATCTTTCAGTCATTACTTAGACATGATCAATGAGTCGACGGCCGTTCCAAATATAACTGAAATTTTCGGTCCAACCAGAGACTCGCTCAATGTTGTGATACCCTTTACGATAATCTACTCTCTTATTTTTGTAACCGGGGTTGTGGGCAACATAAGCACATGCATTGTGATCAAGAAGCACCGCTCAATGCACACAGCTACCAACTACTATCTCTTCAGCTTGGCCATATCCGATTTTTTGCTGTTAATTTCGGGTGTTCCCCAAGAGGTTTACTTCATTTGGTCCAAGTGGCCATATGTGTTCGGCGAAGTGTTTTGCATTGGTCGGGGAGTACTGGCAGAGACTTCGGCCAATGCCACAGTTCTTACAATAACCGCCTTCACGGTGGAACGTTACGTGGCAATTTGTCATCCATTCCTGGCACACGCAATGTCCAAGTTGAATCGTGCCACGAAAATAATTCTACTGATATGGCTGATATCGCTGATGACTGCTCTGCCTCAGGCGGCACAGTTCGGAGTTAATAGCTTTTTCGGTGTGAAGAAATGCACAGTTGTGCGAATCATAGTGGAGTACTCGTTCCAATTGTCGACGTTTATTTTCTTCTTCGCGCCGATGACTATAATATTGGTTTTGTATCTGCTGATTGGATTGAAATTGCATAAGGCGAGCTCGTTAAAGGCAAATGGGAATATCCTCTATCGATCGGGGAATGGAGTCTGTGTGAGGAGTAAGAATCAGCAGGGGACCAAGCGGGTATTAAAAATGCTGGGTAAGTTTTGTGCTTTATTACAAAGTAATTTATTTCCCATGGAGAACAGTTACAGAAGGCGATTTGCAATTTTGGAAGAAAAAAATCTATAGACACACACATTTCTTCTTCTTGACGAATGTAAACGTAAACGGAATCGAACATTTTGCGAAGAATCTTTCTTTCGACCGAGCCACCGAGCATATCTCCGGAGGGCTTTCATGATCAAGGTCATATAACGAAATTCTTTAGTTCATCGGGATATGCCTTCACTACTCAATTGCCTTCTCAGCCATTTCAGATTTATCCTTCGTTTAATTTCCGACGAGATGTCTTTTTAAGATGTTATAGCAGTGACGTTCTGTCCAATTTGTCGTTGTGGACCCGATAGGTAGCGCTGTTGGCCATCTCCTAAACCACTCAACCGATTTCAATGTAATTTTGTGGGTGTGGATGGTTGGTTGCAACTTGAAAGATAGCATGCTTTTTAAACCGATTGGTGGCGCTGTTGTCGATCTCCGATACTACTCAAATGATTTAATGAAATTTTGTGGATGGATTGGATATGGTTGGTTGCAGTTTGAAAGATAGGATAGTCTTGGACCCGATAGGTGGCACACGAGATACATATAACCATTTTTTCAATTCTTCCAACTTAATTCTTAAAGTGAATACTTATAGGGGCACGCTGGACCTGGGGAGTGAACTGATTAAGCTAGGTTTTGGAGGACAAATCGCATTGCGACAAGAAGCAAAGTGTCGTTTTCTACTTGCTACTACAGATACAGTATAATGGGTGGCATTTTGTATGGAGAATTCTAAACATCATTTTACCAGTGCCTCCGGTGTTGATTTGTGACGTTTTCAGAAACCTTTCAAGTATGAAATAACATCACAGCGCGCTCCCTTGTCTGAATCCTTTTTGACCTCAGCGAGAGATCGCTACCGACCTTGATGCTCTCAGTTTCGCATTTCTCTTTGTATCTCTGATATTGCTAATTGTTTAGTGAACAAACATTTTGTATAGGTATACACAAAAATATAGATCCATAATTTAAATATCCTGTTCGACAAGAATCCAAATTGAAGTACGCACTCGGGCGTATTACGTCGAAGAATGTACACTTCTTTCTTTCTTTCGTTCTTTTCCGATTACTTACTTACTTAGGTGGCGCTACAGTCCGGGGTGGACCTGGGCCTCAACCAATAAGCCTCTCCAGTTAGCCCGATCTTTGGCTAACTGCCTCCAGTTGCGCACTCCAAGTTGGTTGAGGTCCCCTTCCACAATCGAAGACTCTTCGGGCCGGAGCGTTGGTGTCCATTCGCTCTACATGTCCCAGCCATCTTAGACGACTGATGCGTACTTTTCTGACTAGGTCGATGTCGCTGTACAGCTCGTAGAGTTCGCTGTTAAATCTTCTCCTCCAAAGCCCGTCAACGCAAACGGGACCAAAAATCACTCGAAGAATTTTGTGTTCGAAACGACCAAGGAGATCTTCATCCGCCTTTGATAGCGCCCATGCTTCTGCACCATAAAGCAGGACTGGAATGATGAGGGTCTTATACAGAGTTTCCTTAGTATTTCTCGACAAGGCCTTACTTATCAGTTGCCGTCTTAGGCCAAAGAAACAGCGGTTGGCAAGTGTGATTCTTCGTTTGATTTCTGATGTGATGTCGTTATCAGAGTTTATAGCGGATCCGAGGTAGACAAAGTCCCTAACTACCTCAAAGTTATAGCTGTCTATCGTGACGTTCTGCCCAATTCGTCGATGTCGTGTGTCCCTTCTTGTTGACAGCATATATTTTGTTTTACCCTCATTCACCACTAAACCCATTTTTGCCGCTTCTGTACTAATACTTGCAAACGCACCAGTGACAGCTCGCTGTGTTGTACCAACAATGTCAATGTCGTCAGCGTATGCAAGCAGTTGCACAGACTTATAGAAAATTGTGCCTCTGGTGTTGGCTTGTGAGTTTCGCAAAATCTTCTCAAGAATGATGTTGAAGAAGTCACATGACAGCGCATCACCTTGTCTAAATCCTTTTTTGACATCAAAGGTCTCGGTGAGATTGTTTCCGACCTTTACGGAGCAGCGAGCGTTCTCCATCGTCATTCTGCACAATCTGACAAGTTTGGCAGGGATGCCAAAACTAGACATGGCTCTGTATAGCTCGTCTCTATAAACGCTGTCATATGCGGCCTTAAAATCGACAAAAAGATGGTGAGTATCGATCTGGTATTCTTGGGTTTTTTCCAGGATCTGCCGTAGTGTGAATATTTGATCGGTCGTGGACTTACCGGGCCTAAAACCGCACTGATAGGGACCTATCAGATCGTTGACGAATGGTTTCAGGCGTTCACACAATACAGCAGACATGATCTTATACGCAGTGCTCAGGAGACTGATGCCTCTGTAGTTGGCGCAGTTTAGAGGGTCTCCTTTCTTGTGGATCGGGCAAACAATGCTGAGGTTCCATTCATCAGGCATACTTTCCTCTAACCAAATCTTGGAGATGAGTTGGTGTATGCACTCTACCAAGTCATCTCCGGCTGCCTTGAAGAGCTCGGCAGGTAAGCCGTCTGGACCAGCAGCCTTGTTGGATTTAAGCTTAGATATTGCTATCCTCACTTCATTTTGGTCAGGTGGACGGAAATCTTGGCTGTCATCGTTCAGGTTGAATGGTTCGTTCTGCCTAACAGCGGAACTTGTGTCGTCTTCGCCGTTTAACAGTCTGCAGAAACGGTTTTTCCATGTCCTCAGCACCGACTGTGACTCTACTACAAGGTTTCCTTGTTCGTCTCTACAGTTCTCCGTTCGGGTCTTGTTGGCATGACACGTTCTTTTTACCTTTTGGTAAAACTTCCGAACATTGTTCCTGGAGTAACACCTCTCTATATCCTCGATCGCGCGCTTCTCATGCTCTCTCTTTTTTTTCCGGAGAAGCCGATGTTCTTCCCTCCTTTTTTGCTCGTAGAGCTGACGAGCTGCTCTCGTCCTTCTATGCAGCGACGCTTCGTATGTACTTTGTTTTGCTGCATGTGCTTGCCGGCACTCTTCGTCAAACCAGGGGTTTCGAGGCGGTGGGCTGGTGAAACCGAGCACATCAGTTGCGGCGGTTTTGATGGCTTCTTGGAATCGGCGCTACTGGTCTTCGGCACTTGATGCTGGCAGTATAGGACTTCTCAAAAGTTTGAGGGATACGCGATCGGCAAAGGTTCTGGCGGTTTGTTGCGTTTGTAGCCGTCCAACGTTAAATCTCCTCACAGTATTTTCTCGCTGTTGTGGCGTCTGGGATATCCGCATCCGTACCTTGGCTACAACAAGGTAGTGGTCCGAGTCTATGTTGGCCGCTCGGAAAGTTCGGACATCTAGAATACTGAATACCAATCTTTTCCGATTGGGGACCGGTAAAAAAAACTGCATAATTTTTAAGCAAAAGATTTATTTGATTTTATGGACATACCCATGACACAACAAAAGATTATGCGTGCTATATAATATTTGCAGATATACTTATATTATAATATGATGTATAGGGCCCGTATTTTCAAGCTCTAAAAAACACAAAATATGCCCCTAAAATGTGCACTTAAAATGACTAAATATGGCATAACAAATATTCAAAGACTGAATGAAAAAACATTGGAATAAATTCAGTAAGTGTATTCACCTAATCTCATAATTTTATGCAGCTCATAAATTCTGTGGCAATAAGTTGAAGTCGACATAAGCCAAATTCGAGTTTTCCTTTTTCTAAGCTTTCTTTTGGTCCAGGTCCTGTTACTCTACGACCATTGAAACCGGATAAATTTGAAGAAAACTGAACAGCATAAATTTATTTGGACTACGTAATACAATAGATTTAAAAACTATAAGATAAATTAGTTTCTCTCACCCTGAAATATTACCAAAATTGACATAAGCTACTTTAACTTATTGCCACAGAATTCATAAATTTCTGCGGTGCTTTAAGTGAACACCCCTCGGAAATGTCATTGCGTAATTCGCGTAAATCGACCGTCAAGTCTCTTGTCAAACTCAGCTGTTCCTAGACTTCTAAAAATTATCGATATGCCGAAAGTAAGTGAAAAGAAACAACTGATTAAATACTTGAAGAAATTGGCAGTAAACGAGTAACTTATATTAGAAGTTTTTGGCGAAAACAAAGGCAAATACATATTTCCATCAAGTGTGATTTTATAATAAACAACAAAAAGAGAACAAGATTTTGGACGAGTTAATTTATTCACTGGGAATCGCTCAACATTTCCGATATGCCGCCAGAATTCTTATTGATTCTGTGCCAAAATCCAAACATTTTGTAAACAACATTTTACCGAACTTGGATGAAGGAAGATTTAGAGCGACAGTAGGATTTACAATAACTGCGATTTGTCAACAAAAGCAACCGAATTCTTTAAGACACCACAATGGTTGGTAGGCGATAGTGCCTACAAGTTGACATCATCTGTTATCACACCGTACCGATCAAATTCAACTGAAGGGACCCTAGAAGAACGAACGAATTTTGAGCTAATATCTGATTCAAGTATGGAACAAGGAGATGAAAGCGATGAACCTGAAAACACAGTCGAAGGTTTTTCTGTTGTTGAAGGAGAAGTCAAACGTCGCGCACTTTTAGAAATATTAAAGGATTGTATATTATCAAATCAGACTTCATTCATCATTATATTTTATTTTCATAGTTCTTATGTACATCTACATGAAAAAAATAAACAAACAGTAAATAAGTCCTACAAGCAATCATTTTCACTTGTATTTATTTTAACTGAAGTTCAAACTTCTTAATACGCTCCTGTGACTGAGCTTCAAGTTTCATTTTAGCCATTGTTTCAGTATCATTCAGAGGAAAGCTTGTTGAAGCTTGCGTTTCATGGTCTTGTGTTTGAGATTCTGGCACACTAGCACCAGTCTCATAAAAGACCTCATATAAAGGTGGATTCCGCAACAAATCTCCATCTAAATCTTCTTCATCGGATAAAATATAATTAATATCATCTATAGTTGTCTCGAAAACTACATTGGGGTTAACACTTTTCCTTTGGCCAAATATTTGTTCCAGTATGTTGTAATAAGGGCAAAGTCTTGCAATATGCTCTGCAATAGATATATATGAATATGTTTATAAAATGTATTATATATGTATTCACAAAAATAAAACACCACACGTAAGATGTTTTTTTCTTCTCCGTTGGCTAAGAGTCCAGCGCCTGTTTGGCCTTTCCAAGAGTTTGCTGCAATAAATCTTCACTTTAAGTATCGAATCTTGCTTTTCATTGATATCCAATTAAATTCTTTAAGTGAAATTGCTTTCACAAATATTTTGTTATAAAATATTTGCGCTGTTGGTTTCTTCATCATATGTACAAATAAAACGAATTGTGGTTATTGTTGGATACCGCCATAAAGCACAACTTATACAAATTATTTACCTCAAATGATTCAGTATTGTCTTTGACTTGACCCACAACCGCTTCCAAAAGATCTCGCGTTTCTGCTTCCGACCAACGGTGAGTGGAGTTCAAGCGATTTCGTTTCAATTTATAGTTTTGCTGCAAATAACGATAAAGCAATAAATGAACTACCTATATATTTAAATAAATTCTTACCGTCATTGCTGCAACTTTAAAATCAATAAAATATTCCACACGACCGCTTGTCGTGTCACCGTTTGACATTTGCAAATTTGCGTAATTTCCCGCATTGATTTCCGAGTCAAATTGGTCGCGGAAAATTATGAGGAATGCGTAAACTATTTTCCATACAAAATCTGACAGTTTATTTACGAGGTGGTAAATTTCTGCAGTTTACGCAGTTTATGAGGGTTCTACGCGTTTAAGTGAATACCCTTAGTAGTTTATTCAGCTTTTATTGACAATTTCATTGGTATATCCGATCTGCCTGCCTAGTGACTATAGCAGGGTGACCAATTCAATATTTGAAACCGTGCTAAGTTCATCAATATAACATTTTTTTTTGTATACATAAGTGATAAAAACAACGCTATTTTTTTTTTTTTAATCAAAACCTGCAAAACCTCAAAAAAATAACAAATAAACTAGATACCTATATTTCACAAAAATAACTTTACAACATAGATAAAGTGTGCGTTTGGAAAGTTGATAAGGGACGTTCAAGTATCTAGTTTAGTAAGTCTGACAGCTGTCTGACTAGATGTATCTCGGTTTTGATTGGCTGAAATATGTCAGACGAACACCCGTTTCAGTTGACGTTTATGGAGGGGTAGCCGACGAATCTAGTCAAGAAATTCGTGACTGAGTTCTAAATTGACAGTTCGCATATTTGGCTGACGTAGGAAAAGTGACGTTCCCGACCAATCTAGTTTTAGCGCTCAGGTAAAATCTTATCCAAACCAATCTAGTCGACTTAAGGTAACTAGATTCTTGAATGTGCCCATTGCAATTGAAAGTTTGCTGAATTCCTTGAATGGCCTTGTTCACTGTCAAATGAGAATTGTAATGGCTTGTTCAAACTAAGATTCGTATGCTTTGATTTTTTTTTATTATTTTAATTCATAATTTGGCTAAACTAAAATCCTGCTAAAAATAAATATAAAATAATCCTGCTAAATTTAGCAGGAAATATGCTAAGTTGGTCACACTTTACAATTTGAATTTTGAAATTTCTTAATTCGAAAATCTATCTGATTGATTTGCTTCTAAGAATATAAGAAAAAAAAAAAAAAAATGCATTTGCATAGAAATCCGGGCCCTGCGATATGTGTAATGCATTCCCAATCGGATTTTACTTTGTCTTAATTTCGTTATTTGTGTGGCCTTTCGGCGCGCTACTATAATTTTGATTAATGTTTCTCGTTTGTTTTGGCCAAATTTCAAACTTTATCCAACCTGTATAACGAAAAATATTTGTTTTTCCACAAATGCAGGGGATTTCATTTAAATTTCGTTTATAGTTTGTGTAGGCGCGATATGATATTATTTCGTATATATCACTTAAATAATAATAATTAATAAATCTAATGCGTGCGTGTTATATTTCTGTATTGCAGTTGCTGTGGTGATTGCGTTTTTCTTATGCTGGGCCCCGTTTCACGCCCAGCGATTGATTGCTGTCTACGGTGGTGCAGTCGATCAAGATTCGATTGTAATTAGCCTCTATAATATAATGACATATATATCGGGGGTTCTGTACTATCTGTCAACATGCATCAATCCACTGTTGTACAACATCATGAGCAATAAGTTCAGGGAGGCATTTAAGGTTTGTTATAAATTTCATTATTTAAACTGCATATGTGTGTGTTTCTCTAAATAATCAACTTTGACCATAATTAGCAAATTTTTGTGTGTGTGTGCCAAATAGATTGAAAGTTTATTTCATTTACTTGCAGTCTTTTTTATTTAGGAAACGTTCCGTTGTTTCAGTGGGCGGGTCATCACATCGTCGTCGTTCGACGACGACCAAAGTCATCAGAAACACGACGTTACAAGGACCCAGCGACTGCGAACTTCATTCCACGAATCTGACTATACAAGTACGTAAAAAAAAAATTGAAAGAAATATGTATGTCATCAAATAGCTCTCTTGCAGGCTGTTCTCAACGAGAAGGAAGTCACAAGTCAACTAATTCCTGGTATAGCTACCCCCTAGCGCTGTATGCACTCAACGAAGAGCAGCCTCTAACTGTGTTGCCACATTTAGATGGAAATGCCGTATGTACTGGCTTAAAGGATTTCGATGCAGTAGATGACAATGTCTATGAAATTGATCTCAAGTCAAATTTGGATGCACTTGACAGCGAATTGAGACTCATAAAATATAAGACATCTACCGGTAAGCCTTTGCGGATAGTCTTGCCCAGAGCTGCGACCATTTTTAAGCCGACTTCGGAAAGATCATCAGCATCAGCTTGAGTCCGGTGATGTAACCGGATAAGCTTTTCGCAAAAGTAGTTCCTGTCGAGGTGCTGTCTTTGCGTGGTACGTACTTTAGACTTATATTCAAAGATAGTTGTTTCATGTTCTTATGTCTGTTTTGTATGGATTCCCTTTTCCTTTCGCACACTCAGTTTCCAACTCCCTTTTATATTTGCTTTTGTAATATATTTTACTCAGAACCACTCAAATAAAATGAAACCACGTCCTTTTACAATTGTACCGAGTTTTATTGGGAACGTTCGGATTCATAGTTTATGTAAAACGTCAGCTAGATTCGTCGTGACTAGGAATCCGAACGCGTTGACTGAGCAACTTGAATTATTTTTGTATTCTCGCGGTCAGCGTTGCTTTTGTTTGATTTGCCCTTTTTTATTCGGAAAAGACCCCTCATAATTTTTTCAAAAATTTATATTTTCAAATAAGTACATTTAAAATGTAACACGGTTGCCTATCACAACTGTTATGCGAACTAATGGTTATTAAATATCGTGCGAAAATTCGAAATTTGCAGAGTAGCTTTAGAAAGGGCACCCTTTTCTCTCACTGGCTCTTTTTTCGACTCTTCAGAATTCTGCCACAGCCACTCTGCTTATTTAAAATCTGACTCTTCGAAATGTCAACTGAGTATGCAGGCAAGATTTTCTTGACTAGATTTGTCGGCTTCCCCTCCATAAACGTCAACTGCAAAAACTAATCACGTGACTACTCTGGGCCAATCAAAACTGAAATACATCTAGTCAGACAGCCTGTCAACTTACTAAACTATGAATCCGAACGTCCCCATTATAACCAAAAATTGGACATTAAATGTCATTAAAAGTGACATAAAAACATTTGTTTGACACATTTCATTAAAAGGCATTTGCATGGGCAAAAAAAAATACAGTTAAGGTTGAATCAAGTTGAACAATAAATTATTTAAACAATATTATTAATTTACTCCAACAATGTCACTTAGCGTTAAAAAGTCTTGAGTTCTTGGGTGGTACTCTGTTCTTGCAGCATTGATTGATCATTGATACCCACTTCAAAGACTCAGTTGTTACCAGTTTTATTTAATCAATAAACACTTTGGGACAAGTGGCTAAAAATCTGGCTTTAACAAATTTTGCAACCATTTAACGAATGTTAAATTACGTTTTCTGAAGAATCGACATTTTTAAACTCGTTATAACACTATGGATATGGCGCTATATTTTTCTAGTTTTGTTTTTAAATGCCCGGCGCCATTCTATCAATATTATTTGAAAAGACTTTTCTCACACAAGGTCAACTTGACTCAATCGTTATTTGTTGGGGTTTATTAGCCAGACAACTGAATAAATTGACGCATACAAGGTAACACCAATCCAATTAGGTTAGAAATAGGTAAACAGAAAAAAATGCAGAAGTTGGAATTTGAATACACAGCTCCATGCAAATCTGTCTGCAAATTTGAATATAATGGAAAAACACTTTTATGCGCATCCATAACTCGAAATGGGCAATTCTATGGAAGCGTAAATTTTATGATGGTAAACACCCCGTCTTTCTTAAAGAGGCAATAAATATAACAAAAGATTATTCAGCCAAAAAGTATGACTGCACTTAAATATACTTTTGCAGTTAACTGCACCTAAAGGGAAAATATTTTTTGGGTTCGTTGGCACCTTCCCGTTGACGTCATTGAAGTTAACAGCATACGAGTAGTCTGTCATATCTTCTTTGACCCTTTAATGAATTCTTTATAACCCTCGTTTTTACGTCTGGTTTTATTAACACATTTAAGCTTCCAATTAGTCTGGATTACGGACGTTTAACAAGATTGTATCTCAAACTGGATTTCTCTGTCTTGCTTAACATTTTACACCATGTAGCTCTCGAACAAAATTTAATTTATAACTATAATATCTTTGGTAAATGAGGTTATGAGACGTCCCATAACTGCACAGTTGAATAACTAACAACGACCTGAAAATTAGTATGAAGAAGTTGCGAACCATCGCTTAAGCTCTTTAAACACAAAAATAAAAATGATTTTCAAGGGAAAAGAATATTTAATGCCAGAATTTAAACGTTCCAACTTAAAACTGTCTTTGATTTATGATGATGATGAGTAATGAATTATAAAGGGTTACCATCAGATAAGAACGTTAGGAATTAAATAAACCAACACAGCTGACAGGTGCTGAAACATATTAGGTATTCGAAAAGATAAAACACTGTTCTGTTGAACTTTTCTAATAAAAAGTTTTTAATTTATACGCTTTTATGGATTATTTTAATACTTATTAAGAACCAAAACCACTCTTTAACGATTCAAACCAATCGGCCCTAACGAGATATCCGTTGGAACGGAAAATTCTCCGATTTTATACGATTCGATATCCTCCGACAGAAATTGGTTGCGGAACTTGTTTAAAATTTGGAGTTCTCTTCCGAAGTCGGACACCTCGATTTGAATTTGAGCTTCCAAAAGAGTATGCGTTGCGGAGAATTTTCCGTTCTGACGGATGGATACCTTGTTAGGGCCGAATCGCACCTAATTCACTGTATTACTTTTTACTTAACACTTATTTATCTTCATAACCGATTACTAAGTATTTCGAGCTTCACTGTTTAAACATCAACTATATATCCCTGTTCTTTTATATCCGCTCCGCTATCTATCGAGAAGTTTCTAGTTTATTTCGGTTGTTTCGGCTGGTTCTGGAATTGTAGCTCTCTTAACGACTTAACTCTCCACTTATTTGACAGATTCGAGTCTCTAATTGGAAGTGGAACTTGTTTGGTGACTATTGTTTAAGACTAGTATCCTGCTCGCGCTAAATTTTAGCGCGCATAGTCTCCACTTCGTTTCTCCACACCAAAGATAAATGGTCGCTAAATTATTACTAAACATGATATAGATGGGACAAAACCCATATGCTTATGAACCATGAGTACCATGACAGATATCAGTAAACGTAATTTTAATAGAATTTTCGAATTTCAAACTTGAAAGACGTAAGAAATCTAGAAATTATAAGAAGAACTTCGACATATTGTGTCCTCAAACTTTCCACAATCTCCTTACCATAGTGGAACACTTGTCATTACCCAAAAGACGAGGCCAAATGAAAGCATAAGCCTCCCTGAAATGCGATTCGCTTTATTTATGTTTATATCTCTGTTTTGGCTCTGTTGTTTGGCTTTGCGTTTTCTTTTATTTATTACACAAACATTATCTGCGTTTTCCGCCAAAAAAATCATAGCAAACACAAGTCAAACTCTTTCCTAAGTTTTGTATGTCAGAATTTATCTTCGATTTAATGTACCGGACATTTATTTCGCGAGCTAAATGAGTGGAGACTTTTCATCGGCCCATCTATATGAAGTTAAGGATTTAGCGTGCGAACAGGATACTGCTTCGCTAAACTGCCTCGCTAAATTTTATCTTTGTAGACATTTTTGTATATAATAAATGTTTGTATAGATAAAATTTAGCGCGAGCAGGATACTAGGCTTTATACTTCACCATTTCAGGCTCCACGCTACATTCCAAACCAGAATATAATAACAAATGGAAAGGGTATCATTGCTTTCTGGTCACCCTTTATTAGTAGGGTTGTTCGAAATTGTAGTTTTAAACCTTACCAAAGTGAAAAGAATTCAGTAAAATTTTAAGCGAGAATCTTCTTTTTCCTTGCCATCGACGTTACCAGAGCAGCCATCTCCACAAAACCGCCATATTGGGCACATTTTTTATTTTGAAAATAAGTTAAAAGGACCAAAAATTATCGTGATTCATTGTGCTCCAATTGAATATGTGTAAGCATTTGTATTTTACTAATGCTTACGCTTTCCAAATGCAAATATATATGTAGGTATGTATGTGTTTTCACTAGCGGGAAAGATTCCAATCCGTGTGTCATTCTTCGACTTCCTTTGAATGGTAACGACAACATTGCTCAAAGGTTGAACACCTCATATTAGATTTCTTTTTCATGAACTGAAGTGTTTTTAACACTACTTGCAGTGCCACTGTGTACTTATATTTCCTACCCGACGTTATGACGGGTGGATATAAATAACCACACAGTAAAATTGTGAAATTTGTTCCCACATTAGCGCAGTTTATATTTCCTCAGATTCTGTCCATGACAACTACAGTAATCAATGCACACACTAACTATGACATGAATTTGAATACGATTAATGAACAAAATCAACCGATGGATGTTCAAAATAAACAAAATGCAAAGATAAAATTGTAAATGTAAACAACACCAGGCTTTGTCTTCGCCTGACAACGTCTAAATTCTGCCAACTGTAGCGTTTAACTAAAAATCAATCTTTCACACCTGCTGAATCTGATGATGAGTTTCATTGACCCATAAATCCACAAGTTTATTTATTCGAGATATATTCCACCAGAGCGGTGTGTTTCAAACTCATACACTCCTAGTATTTGTTCAAAAATGTGAGAATTTTGGAAAATACGTTTAGCCAATGCATTGGTTTTAAATTGCTATGGAAGCCATTTTAAATTTCGCTTTCAACACAATTATTTATTTTTTTTTGATTTTGTTTACATGTTTGCAGAATTGGATTCCGAATAATTTACAGCAAAACAATTGCTCGGATCTTGTGAGATGTGTTTATCTGATATTTTTTTTTTTTACTGTGTCGTTTCTCGTTGCGTACAGGACCTCACTCTATTACGGTTTTAAATATTCATAAAATAATAATAAACTCCTCGTAGCAACAACAGCCCACAGAGGTTGGTCTTCCCTTTCGTCCTAATAACCAGTTGTCGGGCTTGTACTCGTCGCTCAGTTGGAGCAAGTGGTATCTAGTCACTTGGTAAATTGGAGACAAATCGAAATGCAAGTTCATTTCCAGGCAGGGGAAAAACAGAAATGTCTTCGCAAGTGGAATTATACACGGAGAATTGACTGTAAGAATTCAAAAACTATTCAAACCATAGGTACTGAGACCCCCAACTCGCAATCCTCTGGCCCCCTCAATTTTTTGTTTTTTTTCAAATTTCCCATTTTGCTTATCTATCGGTGTTCTGTCAATTTAGTATGCGTGTGATATGCAAAAACATACAAAAATTATAAAATCAATGCTGCGAACCGCTACCAACCATGGGGGATTGTGATAGAGTTCGAGAATACCACATTTTAAGATAACTGAATGCTATTGGTTGGTTATTATAAATTACAAAAAGACGATTACCTAATGTAATTTGTTTGGTTAATAATTCTATCTAAATAAGTTGTTTTATATACAAGAAACATATTAGGACAAACATGGTTGTGTATTTTCCGCTTTTGAATATCATTTACTTCGATTTCATGAGTAAATTTTTCTTAAATAACTGAAGCAAAATTACTCAAAATGTTTTCATTTTCCTACAACCATTCTGCAGTAATCATTTTTCATAAATGTTGTCAGCAAAAGTGCAATTATTCCTAAAATAAAATACTATTTACACGTAACGAATAATTTCAAATTTAACGGACAAAATTCTATGAACGCTGGCAGCAACTTTGCCGACAGCGGAGGTGGGACATGCAAGGTGCGAGTATGTTGGTGAGTGAAGTTACGTGACATTTGTCAATACGAATTTCTATAAAACAATAGCATTTACCGCCCAATAAAAATATAGCAAGTAACGGAAAAGCGGCCGAAGATGGGGGTCTCAGTATTGGGTCGTATGAATAAAAACAAGCATTTGCTTTGAGTAAAAGGTTTTAGCAAAGTAAAAGCCCTTAGCAATTGCTTTGAATCGGTATGAATAAAAACCTAGTTTGCTAAAGTAAGTTCGAAAATTCGAACATAGCTTTTATTTAGTGCACGCGTACTTGCCTTGCAATTTCTGTGGAACCTGACAAGGTAAATTTGAATTTTTTGAATTTTCCTTGAGATTCTAACGAGTTTTGTGGAAATTGAAATTAAAAAATATGATTGCAATCTATAGCTCCAATTGCACCTGGAAATATGATTTTTGTTTGCCAAATAGGTTGTTGATGTTTTATTTCTTCTTCAGGTGATCATGACAAGAAATAATTGATTTTTTCACAGGTATTTTGATAATTTTCCTGCACGAACAAAACTTAATTTAACTATTTATAGACAAGCTATCGAAAATTCACATTGCTTACTTTTTTTTTTTTTGTGTAAAAAATCGTGCGTAGAAAATATTTAACAAAAGGTCTGAGTCAACTAAATAGCAGACTCAGAATTTGCATAGCATTTGCTTTGCTTATTCATATCGATCTGAGTAAAAGGTCAGTGCCGCCGTTTTTCGAACATGTCAAAAGTTGGAACTAACTCAAATTAGTCTTTATTCATACGAAACGTAGCAAATGCTTCGACTTTGACACTATTTCTCTTGAGTAAAAGCAATTGCTACGCTTTATTCATACGACTCATTGTCTCTGATTAAGACCTTTGAAAAGGTTGAGAGATATTTTCGAACTCTAAATACCACATTATAAATAAGTAAAATGTAAACAAATTGTGGGTGCTGTCTGGGATTTTTGGCAAGCGTTTGTTGGAATGGTTTTTCTGTACAACTGATCGCGGTATACAATTATTTTTTTTAATTTTAAGAATCAAGGGTATTTTATAATAGTGCGCCAAATTGCATAGGTATACAACAGCAGCGTCGCGTGAAATATTTAGATGGGTGTGCAAATTCTTTAAAATCATATATTTTTTTAGAAATAGGTATCAATTAATTGCCTGAAAACACGTTCCATTTATTGTTTTCTCAAGTATTGTTCTGCTGCTTTTGATATCTTATTTTGTTTTACCACAATAAAATATAGAAAAATAAAACGTTCGCATACAAAGTCAAAAACACCGCACGAAACTGCAACCCCAATCCCACTTAAACGAAAAGCAAAGTTCAACCATTTATTCGTCGGCTTTCGTGCACAGCTTTTGTTTGCACGAGTATCGATGTAATACATTGTATATTTGACTTATGACGCTTTACGGAAATAGAACAGAACAGATGCAAAAGAAGAAAAAATGAATACAGCCCGTGCACAGAAAACCTTCGCACGAGTTCACTACAAGTTCATCAAAGTAAAGCGATTTATGTACGGCGGCGTGCTGGTGACGAATGACGATGGGGATGAATACTGGAGAAATCTTGTAGGGATAGGGAGGGATATAGTTTGGAGTTGGATGAATTTATTTGATGAAATCAACAGAATGGTGCACAGCGAGTTTTTGTACGAGTTCATTTTTTTTTTTTTTTTTTTCTCAGCGATGAAGGAATTTTGAAAGAAGAATTATGAAGGATCAATATGACTAGGTATGGTATGGAGTATGGTGTAGGCTGTAGCTGTTGGCTGTGTTATGGAGGTTTCATGGATTATGGAATTGTGCATATCATTATTTGTGTGTGTTATTATTATTACACAGTGTTTGATGAGGGATTTATTTCCGTTAGATCAGGGTGTGCAAGGTGTGACGCCACTGGTATACAATATATTTAAGAAAACAATTATTTGTTTCTTTATTTTCAGATATTCTTTGATGGGAGCCACCAGCTACAAACCAAAATGTGCTCCAGGTAATACTAACGACCCAAAATGTACGGCCAGCTACCTACAGTACAACGAACATTTCATTTATAAACAAAACGCCAGTACATGTCTTAATATGGTATCTTTTAAAATGCATATATTATACATGTTGTACCTATACAATTTGTATAAATTTCCAAAAAATTATACCCACACGTTTGTACAAGAAAATTATATACCCATATACATTTCATTCATATTCATTTTTTATTTCATCCCACGTTAAATAAAGTCAATAAAAATTCTTGTTCTCCTTAGGGAATATTGTTAAAACAAAGCTTTCAATAACGAATTTTAACATTATGTGATCTTCACGAATTATTTATGTAGTTTTAGATTTTAAAAATAATGTTTAAAGTATTCATAAGATATAAAAGACGTAGATTCATAAATAAATCCCTACTACAGTATGTTATTTGAATTTCATTTTACATTTTCTAATTTATAGATCAATGGAGTTCGTTGGAAAAGATCCGCGAACTTTGTATTGGATTTTACAGGTTTCAGAAACTAAAAACATGATCCCACTAGAAACACAGGAGACATCATTTCTGTATTATAATGCTGACATTTCTAAATTAATAAGAAAATAGTAAAAAGTGTCCGGAAAGTATCTATTAATCCCACAGACAGAAGGGTAAATTTTCCGCGGAAAGCATAAGTGAACAAAAAGTAGGGACCAAACCACAATTCGAGTCATTCAATTTAAATTGCTCAACTTCTAAAAACAAACTTCAGAATAATCATCGCAAAACCAAGCTTATGTTTCGAAGAATTCCAACCATTATTAATTATGGATCATTGCGTTGGTGACAGGTCACCCATAACCCTCTTCCCCATCTGAAAACTTTAACTATTAACGCAAATAGTACTCACCATATATAATTCATTCTGTCGTCAGTTTGCTTTCGTTTAATGGGCATGGTTAGGGCCACAAATGTAAATATGTTCCCTGTTGTTCGACCAAAACTATTCTCCGTATGGACATTTATGGAAAACATATCCTTCGTCCTCTCTCGCAATTGTAAAACGACAATTTATTTACTCCTTTTCCATGATGAATTGTTTTGCCTGCTTATCCCCAATCCACATCCCTTTATATATTATTGTAGTAGTTTCTTGGAAACGGAAAATTAGCATTTTATTTTCATTGTTTGTGATAACAAATAGCAGTGTGCTTCATGGATTTCAGGATCCATTTGTAGAAATTGAGTTCTAGTTGGATTTTCAAAAGCAATGACATTCAGGGCATTCGTTCTTGTGAGACAGAGATATAAAGGTTTAATGTTTGCGAAAAGGGTTAAGGTATTAAGAGCGTCCATAGGGTCCACTTAGAAAAATAATTTAGCAATATGATGATAATAAATTCCATCAAATTGTATAACTGTGAAATCTGGAAAATTCAATTACTCATTCCAAAGGACGTCCTTTGAGTATAATTCCGTTTGGCTCATTACAGTCCATACGACATCACATCCTAAGTGTCAATTGAAAATTTCCCCGTATCACGGCTCTTTAAGTTTGCTTCAAGATTATTTGGGTGAATAATTTATCATCGAAGTGAAAGACTTAGGTAAAATGATGGTGCAATTATCACTCAATAACAGGTGCGTATGTGTTTATAATCTTGATGGACATTATGGAAATAGGAGCAGGACAATGGGCTTTGTTGTTTGTTTCGTTATTAGGAATTAGTGTTGGGGTTTGGGGCCTTTATTAAGCCCTACGTCTGGTCGTACAGATTTTTTTTTATGAGGGTAATCGAGGCGAGACACTGAATATACTTGTGAAGAAAGAGTACTGGTAGTTATCTGCATATAGCTCCCATCCCAATATAATGTTCGTTTCTTTAGAATCGACCGGCCTCTATTAGAAAGGGAGTGGCCTCAATTTATATAGGATTTATGACAGGCAGACCTATTGTTAAAAAGATACATCACTCTGACTTAACGGCAATCTATGCACGGTGTTGCTTGGAATAGAGGTATGGAACGTTTTGATAAATAGACCTTTTTTATACTTTGCGACAATATTAAGCCACTTTGATGGTATATAATAGCAACGTAAGATGAGCAATGGCGATGTCTAAAAAGTGTCCCTGTCTATAGCTGAGTATCAGTGAGGAAAGAAAATATCCAAATCAGTGTCAGCTCAGTGATGTGACATTCCACATAATTCTTCTTCAGAAAAACATTTTCAAAGATTACACCTTCAACTTTTGGGGCATCCATAGTCACTCTCTCAGTTCCCTTTGTAAGAAGATTTTTATATTTTTGACAAGCAGTTTAAAAGTAGATTTGGAGCAGAAAATGGGGCCGTTTTACATCTTTTGGATCTAGAGTTGGCAATTTTACATCTCTCGGATCCAGAGTCAGCAATTTTACTCAAAACGGTTTGAAACATTTCGCTTTGTTTACTAGTTTTAGTATAATATACGCAGCTTTAAGCAAGGTTCTTCTCACTTGCCTGAATATTTTTATTCTGGTTTCTTATGTTAACTTTAAAGCACTGAAAAAACTATCTTCAGCTTTTACTTTATAAGTACTTTTTTAAGTACAGGGTGGGCCAAATAGAAGTTTTTTTTTAATAATGCAATAAAATGAACAAAAGAAAATTTTTCCATGAATTATGGCTTTGTTAGTAAGAGCAAACACTCCCATTAATTATGGAACACAACGTCGTGCAATCGGCTGCCTCGGCTGGCTTCGCAGTAGCACATTGTGCCACTCCAATTTCCCAAGACCTTGTTGATGGTTTCGGGCTGTAGCTCACGGATTGCTTGGATGATATTGGCCTTAAGTTTCCGGCATAACATCGGTCCTTCACGGTTCCCAACAAAAAAAAATACCATATGGGTCAAATCGCATCTCCGAGGCGGCTAATTGACATCGCAAAGGCGGCTTATAACACGATTTGGGAACTTGGTGCGAAAAAGGTTGATTTTGTCATGGGCTGTGTGGTATGCCGCTTCATCCTGCATGAACCAGAGGTCGCCCAAATCCATGTCTTCAATTTCAGTAAAAAATAAGTCGGCTAACATGGGTCTGTAACGCCCACCGTTGCCCGAAACGTTGTGGCTTCTCCTAGCCGCCGAAACGAAAATGCACCTCGTCATTTCATTTCGGCCAAAACTTTTTTTTTAATAAACGCACTGTTTGGGCTACACAGCACTCAATAAGTTTTCAATATTTCCCAACGTTGCTCAAGCGTAAAGCGACTCATTGCGTTGCGAGCATTACTCCCCTACTGACTTTCTGTCAAGATTTCGAGCGGGAAGCTTTCAGTGTCAAAACTACCTATGATTTAAAAAGAAAGCATTAGATGGCCCACCAGAATCATCTAATAAAATACTTGTAATGATTCAATTCGAAATAGACTTAAATGGCTCTAACTTCATTTACAATTTGCAGAGAAAATATATAGATTCTTACAAGTACCTATCTATTTTTGATAATTGAGTCCCGCTTTGGAAATAGGCTACGTTTTAGGTTAGGTTCATTTGGCTGCCAGCTAAACACCAACACACTTGGACCAGTGATACTCGTAGCTCGTAGGTTCATTGTGATACCGTCTGGATCAAAAATCCCATATCCTCATTCGCAAAGCAAATTTGAGCATCTTATGGAGTGAAGTAGAGTTCTAACCAGCGTTGCCACTTAAATCTTAAGCAAATGTAGTACGTTAGAGAAAAAAAGTAGGTAGCATTTTCAAACAAAATGTAGTACCTACCCGTTTTTTTTTTGTATTGAAATTAAATAGTTATACATAATATAATATTTATTTAGATAGTTCCTCAAATATTAAGTTTCCTAAACTATTTTTTTGTTTGTTTAATTCCATCCATATTGCCACAATGTCGCTATTTTGAGGTCCACATTTCAAAATAAGATCGAAAGCCCCAATCAACAAACGCCACTGCTCATTTAAAATTTCCAAGCTTGCTTTCTTACAAGTAGTTTTCTTGTTAAATAAATTTAAAATGGTTGGCTCTTAAGAAATGTAGTACTTTGGGTAACAATGTAGTATGTAGTACGGCGTTAAACAATCCAGCAAATAATATATAGCACAGTACTGAATATGTAGTACAAGTGGTAACGCTGCTCGCTAGTATCGTTAAAGTAGACAGCTTTCATGTGTATTTTGCAGTGCAGATGCCGGAAGGTGTCCTCCTCCTCCTACTCCTTCTTCTCCTCCTCCTACTCATCTCTACAGCTTCTACATTAATCGTTTGAAGGTATACACCGAGCCTATTTGCGTGCCTTTTTATCAGTCAGTATCCAATTATGACACCATTTACAGTGAAAATGTTCACTCTGTTAAGAGAGACCAAAATCTTAGAGCGTTTGGTCAAATCTGTTTTGTCTTATACTCTGGCCCACAATAGAGGTGAATGTTAAACTGCTTCGCTAGTTCTGAAAAAGAAGATCAACTGTTCAGATATATCTTTGAATTTCAGACGGACTCCAACGGCTTGATAGCTGCTTGGCTATCTGAATGGATTCGATATCTTTAGCGGATATCAAGTTTTTCCTAAGCCAAGATAGAAACCCTTTCATGATGAAAGCATACAATTCGGAAGTAAAGCTGCAGACTATTGTATGCTCTCATGACAAAAAAGTTTTTGGTATCTTTTTGTCTGGTTACGTGGATTTTGTTAGATTAATCCAACGTTTTATAATCCAACGTTTACACATTGGCAACTTCAAATTAAATACACCCATTTACATATTGTCCTTGAGTTCTCTTTTCTAGAACCTCTAATGGCAGGTCTATTCCCTTACCTTTTGGTTCAATATTGGCAATACCTATATTACATTACTCTCATTGCGAGAGAATTCGCTCACCGAAATGAAATATACATAACCAAAAAGAAAAGGGACGCGTTGAAACACAAATTTAGAAAAAAAAAAAACAGAATTAATATTCAAATATTAGTAGAACAAAGCACAAATCTATATTTAAGACCAAGACTTGAATTGCCTTTATTGCAGAACTTAAAAAGTTGAATTCTTTTGCTTCTTACGTCTATTTTAATGCAATACAAGCACAAAATATAACTGAAATCAAATAAAAAGTCAGTTAAAAATTAGCATTTGAACGATATGACAATTATTGACAACCATCTGTCAGCAATAACCAACTAGATACTAGACCAAAGAAATTTCGAAACAAACTTTTGCAGGTTTTTTATGGAGCGAAAACGTTTTGTTTTCTCTTTTTGGCTCTCTTCTGCCCAAGGGAACGAAGTTTGACTAATGTGGTTTTCCATTGGGACAAAAAATCAATCTTTTTTTTGATCTAAATCACTTTTTGCGTTCCATTGGGACGAAAAATCAATCTTTTTTTCGATTCGGATCACTTTTCGCAGATCTCGATATTTTTTCAGATTTACGCATACCAATATACTTTGTACAGCTGTTTAACGTCAGTTTAAGAAGTTTCATTTCGAGGCAAATGCGCAAAGTTTCGTGAAAACCAAAATAACAAAATACATAAATAGCTATGGATACGATTTCGGAGGAATTATTATCTTCATTATCTCCCTCGTCATCTGAAGACTACAAACCACCAATAATACTTCATTTGTATCCACAAGAAGGAAAACATTTTTGAGGGCGATATCCATTTGTGATTTAGCCAAAAACGAATGCCATTTGAACAGCTGATATTGTTGTCAATTAACGCACTAATCCATTTACAAAAGCAGATCAATCTCGTTGCGCGTTCCATGAGCACAGTAAAATCTGAGATCAGAAAAAGATTTCTCGTGGTCCCAATGGAAAACGGCATTAGAATCTTGGAATCATACAGATTTTACACGCAAAATAATAACAAACTCAGCCACGTAGACAGTACTCCATCATACGGATCATGTAATGCGGCCTCTGTTCTTTTCTGTCCATTCCGGTTCGTGCACCTTTTATAACCTTCAACTTAAACATAAGCGCACCCTCAAGTTCAGTCCGTAGATTACAAAATATATTGATGATGTGTGTATGTAAATTTAATTATATGTATTGAAAAATGAAATTTCCAACACCATGCGCGCCATTATAAAAGTTGAACGAACTTAATTGCATGCACTCCAACGCCCCGATGAAAAGTAATTAAACACCGCAATCAGTGATCTCAGTACCCGGTTGCTGACAACTGACAACTAATTAAACAGAGTCTACTGAGTGGCCATGGCCATCAGCTAATGAGAGCCATTCCCAGTTGTCGAACTTAAAATCGTCAACTTGAATTATTGGTTTATACTTTTTACAGATGTGTAACTTGGCGCACAATATTGGCCAACCAATGCGATTTTACCGACCGCAGTCATAATGTGGTTAAAGCGTCGATACCGAAAAGGATAATATTTGTGGCGGAATCATGAATGAATTGCTATAGGCATGCTCCCATATCCTTTATGAGTCTTTCACTGAAACATTGTATTGACCGGTTGGTTGTGGTTTGAAATTGCGTTCGTGTACGCTTATACGAAAATACGACCGGAAAGCCATTAAAAATCTTTCCTTTGATATGTCAAAAATGACGTCTAGTAATTACTTCAAAATTATAAGAGTTCCGTAAATAAACAAACCACAAAAATAAATTAAAGTGTTTCCATGGAACTCCAACTCGAACCTTCATCCGTCAGCGTGTTTCCTTAGAATAATAACAGTTTACGATGGAATTTATGGGCATTATGCGTAGGTAGTAGAATAGGTAGCGGGTTTATGTAGGGCTGCATTTTGATTCCTTTTAATTAACCGTGGAAGTTGGAAATTGGTATTACCCTAAGCATTTAGTGAAAGCACGAAACGTTCAGGATGTGAAACATATTTTTGTTTTCATTTTCATTTAAGCACACGAACATGAATGAAGTTGTTATTCACAAAAAAGCTGTTATTATGAAGGATAACCTATCCGTTATTTTCATGTTAGATTTTAGAATTGTAAACAACCCCGGATATGTGAATCATAGCCTCCCAGATGCTGCGTTCTATATCCTTCAAGTAAACACAATAATCTGCTGTTTTCGCGTATGGATTTGTGAATCCCTGGAACGCTTACTGATGACTTTATCAACAGAAAATGTTCCCACCATAGTGACTTCGTATCCCCTTTTGGGTTGATTGCCTTGTGTGATGATTATTTTGGTCGGATTTAGTCGGTTAGACGAAGCTGTTGAAAGATGGAAACTCAATCACGAAAAGCCATTAAAAGAGTAGATGTTCGAGGGTCGGTGATCCTATGTCAATCTATTAGTCTGTATAATGGCAACTATGGCAAAACTATGGAAGTATAATTAAATGGTGATTGGAAGGGATAAGGACTAAACAAGCGTGAATGTCATTAGTGGGATTACTGGGTGACAATTCATGCAGACAGTTTAATGATGTATGATTTGCATGCGCGCAGGGTGTAGCTATCTGAACTCTGAAAAAGGCGAAATCCGTTCATTGGCCACAATGAAGATAAAGTCGAATGTGGTTAGGGTGGCCTGCATACAAATACGGCAGGACCATTATGGAACCACAGGAGATTAGAAGGGTTTCCTTTCCTGTTCTGAGAGTTTTCCCCTTTTGTGCATAGACGATTGTGGCGACTATATGAACTGCATGAGATGAAGAGTGCCAAGGCAAGAGTTTCTGTGTGATGATATCTTTGGCAATTTTCGGCGTGCTACGCAATCTGCAGAGTTGTCATACCTAAAGATGTTTTTTTAAATAGAATCTGGAGAAGGACATAAATAATCTGATTACATCCTTGGCAGGAACAGAAACTTCTGTGCTTTCAGACTGGCATTTCGTGATAAATGACTCGATCAACTTTTGTTTAAAATGCTTCTTAGGTCAGTTTTTGCTTTCAACTTTATACTTGTGTGCGGTTTATAAATATTACAGTTCGGTAATTATTTAAATTGATGGTTAGTTGATGAAACCACATGACATTTTATATCCGCTTAAGAAAACAGAATGCGATTCCTTCGAATAAGGCCAAAGTCGACTACAGTATCTCTGGGTTGTTTTACGTCGTAGTGGTAGTTTTTTTTTCCATTAACTTATGTCGTTTTTAATTGGGACAGAAAAAAACACTTTTTTCAGATTCAGAACAGTTTTTCTGCTCTCGAAATAAGCTGGCTGTCAAATTTCATTTTCCATTGGCCGCAAAAAAGCGAATCTCGATTTCTGAGCGAGATTTACACCTACTTGTACTTACGCCAAAACAGTCGTCGTTTGTCAAACTTTAAAGTGCGTTATACTTGTGTTTTTAGACGACAAGTCTGTGAAAAAGAGAGAAAAAAATACATTTTGCCGTTGCAATAGATATCAACATAAATTTAATGAATGTTTACAAATGCAAATAAAGAAAAACCTCGATTTATGTTCCATTGGGCACGAAAAATATGAAATCTGAGATCAAAATCTGAAAATCCAATTGGAAAACTACATAAAGGATTGTGACTCCACTCCAAGGTAGGTATTCTTTGGTCAGAAAAGTAAGCAAGCGACTAGGTATTTGAAATCGTAAGCAGCATGTATATTCCGCATCGACATGGTCGACATTTTGGCAAAATGAAGATGTGAGTTGCCCGATCACACCCTCCTGTGTATATACAAATCTGCTGCAAAAATGTAATAGAATTTAATGCGCTCTCTTCCCCTACCGAGTGGGTCGCATGTTTTTGTAAGAAATGGAAATTCCCAATTTAACTGAGTTCCATCTTGGCCTTTATTCCGTAATGACATTTGTGCTGTAAGTATTCTATTTAAATTCCCAGACAGCATTACAAGCGTAACACTTCCGATTTCCGACGGTTCGGTTCGGATTCGGATGTCAATATTTGAGTTCAGACGCCACTGGGATTGGCCTAACATGACCTCACCGAAAGCTTGTCCTATAGTCTATTTTCTTCCAAGTCATGTTTGCCCCAATTACGTAAGAACCCGCAGAATTTCGTCAAACGGTCCATGACCTTATTTTATAAAATTTCATAAGCTACGTACCACCCCTTCCACACATAACGACACCCGGCTTACATGAATATTGCTATTATTTATGAGACGGTTATGTCCAAACACCCTTTTTATTGTTTGCAGCAGCTTATGTATGGCGTATACACGACTTCATGCACAAGGTCGTTCGGCTGGAATCGTTGTTTGAAATGTCACAATGTGCCTTCTTTCGTGTATCATATTTGGTTTAATTACGAAACGAAATCAACCCTGTTAACCGGGTCCAGCACCTCAATAAAGCGATAATATCGTTCCGCTCGAACACACGTATTTATTTCATATTTTCATTATTACACATACTACATGGCATAATAGCGAACTAAATAATTTCGTATGGCTAAAAGTCATCCTTACAAAGACAACCTGCTCGCTCCTCCGATCCGGCTGCCCATTTGCATGGAAAGCAAATTGCCTTCGACATAAGGATACAAATTGGCACCGAAACATTCTAAGAAATTTATGTCATGCTAATCGGCACTAGGCTCTAATTTGGTACATATGTGCTAAAAGACCAAAACAATGTTCACATGAACACAAATTACTATTCTTATTGAAATACACGACGAGACGTAAACGCCTCTGCCAAGTTCCAATAAAAATAAACCAAATAGATAATATTTGCACTTTATAATAATGTCCCAAACGTTTATGTTTTGGATGATTGGGGGATGCGCTGGGTGCGACACGGGAAGAGAAGACTTGTACGCAGCAGCCAATATCTTTGCTCAGCTGTAGGGCAATGACACCGATGCTTAACGAACTCCAAGATTGATGAGTTCGGATACAATGTGCTTTATCCTATGAGTCGTTGGAGAAAGAATTCGTAGTTGTCAAATTGGTATTCTACACGCTTGGACTGTACGTGCTTCGGCACCATCGATTTCAGAACGATATTTGAATTTCAAAGTCTAGCCCGTTTTTTGAATACTACGCAAATTCAAAACATGCTCTCGCGGAAGCATCATTTGACAAATATGCATTCAAACCGTACCGCTTTCGTAGCATAGTGCTAAAAGAAGGTTGAAGGTAACGCATAGTAAGTACCGACGTACTTAAACGAAAATATACACTTTTAACGGTTTTAATGGATATTTTAAAAGTGGATTTTCGATTATGACATGATAAATTAACTAATGGTACACATGAAAATGACTGCCGAAAGTTGAAGACTGGTCAAAATTATGAAGATTGGAGCGTCCAGCGCGTGGCTGTCAACCGCAAGGCTATAGTACACCGCAAAATGCAGTTCATGAAGATTTGGGAATATGACCACCTCTGATTCATTTGATCCGTTTAAAGCTCCTGGTAAAGATGGAATATTTCGCATAACGGTCTATATGTCCAAGGATACGCGGATGAGCGCAATGCTCCTAATCAGAGGAAATTTCGAAGACACAATCTAGGAACTCCTACAGAGTGCACTTAACCTAGTTGCTGACTGGTGCAAAGAAGTTGGTCTAACTATAAACCCAAAAAAAGATACCATAGTTGCGTTCATTAAAAGGCGGAATCGGGAAAAGTTAAAAAAAAACCTACTCTGCTTGGTGAAACAATATGGTCTACTCTGGACGAAAAACTCACTTGGAACTCTCACCTCGTAAAAAACATTGACAAAGCCAAAGACTAGCTTGTGTATGCACTAAGAGCGCAATCAGAAACACTCCCACTGCAGCGCTGGAAGTTATCCTAAGCCTTGCACCACTCCATCTTCAGATACAGAGAGAAGCTATGACAAATGCCTTCATGCTCATATCTGAAAACACCGAAAACTCCAAGCTAATCCATACAAACATCGTTATGGAACTGAGAAAATATGAAATACTTGAAATTACCATAACAGACAACTGTCTACAGAAATTCAACTTCCACCGAAACTTCAAAGTTACATTCCCAAATCGGCAGAACTGGGAACAGAATAAACCCACATTTGCCAACGATTCTCATGTATGGTACACAGACGGATCGAAAGCAAATGAAGGTCAAATATTACTGGACCAACACTGAAGGTAACAGACAAGTAAAAATGTTCATGCCAATTATCTCTCTCACAAGAACAAAACAACTTCTAACTCTAACTAGGAGTCAGATTCGTAGAGGCACGGGCTTCCTCACTGAACATTGTCAAGTCAAAAAAAAAACACTTCATGACTATGGAAATAATGTCACTGTGAATGTCTAGTCAGACTACGTCAACACCAACTCACGTTGAGGAAGAGTACATATCTCACAGCCCACTCAAAGATATACTAGGATTTATTACCAGGTCTGGTATCATGAGCTAGCGTTAATGGAGGGAATCACAATAAGCCCATTTGCGGCCGCAGTGATATGGCAACTTGTTTCCACCTCCCCCAAGCAATCTAATCTAATCTAATCTTACCACCTCTGACCTTCTACAGTATTTGAATCGTTCGAGGTTCTTTCGACATCAACTGCAATGTTACTAATCCTGAACGTGATATTATGATTACATAATCACGCACAGCAGCAATGTTCTCGGCTGAAATTTGCTCACTAGGATCGGAACTATTTGCTCAGTACATAGGACGATTGGTTATGATTTTCCGGTAAACTAAGGTGAACAGTTACAGGTACTGTGAGGACCAATAAGTTACGGAAGACATCTCCCACCTTCTATGCGAGTGTCAAGCAATTCCTCGGAGTAGAAGGAAGCAAGTAGGAAGGTATGTACTTCTTTAATAACTTAGTGGAGGTTTCTTCCTCAAATAATATTGAGACCATAGTAAAACTCTGTTGGGAAATTAATAGTTTGGGCGATTTGGTTTAGGTTTTTAACCCATATGGTTCCCTGGGGATGGCGATGGGCCCGCTCTGGTGCCTGATTTTTGTGACAATCTCACAACCCCGCTCAACCTAACCTCACCTAACCTAAGGTGAACAGTGCTACCGTTTCAACACCTAATTGAGTTTCTTCCACCCAACCAACAGGCTCAAAAAAATATACCATCCCAACATTTGTCAAAAAAGAGACTCTGAATTCGTTTGCCAGCAAATTGTTTTATTGCGTCTTCTCCCTTAAGGCTAAAATACAAACATTTTCTAATGTTACATCCTTGTCGACATAAAAATTCAGCGAAGCACTGAAACCGTTCTTTTTCATGTACTCTACTCGGGAATAGTCTAGGATCCGTTTGCACTGCAAGCCAACATCTTCCCGCTGTTTCACCGAAACATTCACCACATTTGAATCATCTATTCCCGATTCTACGTCCATTTGTTTTCGTCGTTCTCTGCTAAAGCCAGTGCCACATATTGCCCAACTCGCCATCTTTGTAATTAACGCAAACTCCTTCTTACCCAAGTCATTGTCAAGAAAGAATTCTTTGCCGACAAATGGCTTCCAATCGCATCGATGGTGACAGCACAATGCTATTAAAACAGCGTCAGTTCTATTCGCGGTATCCCGCAGTACGCATCGTATAGTCAAATCCGTAGCTGCGCCACACAAATGTTTGCTGACCGCAACTATACTCTTCGAATCATTTAATAAATCCAATTTGGACAAATTCAAGTCAGCAATATCTGCTCGTATCCTGTGCACAACGTTCCTGTCTTCGATTTTGTTGTCCTTCTTGTGACGATGGGACATTCTGTCGATAAGGATCACCTTGGAACTTTCACTTCCAGTTAGGACTTGTGCCAACCAATAGGACAAATGACCCTTGCCAGCGCCAAATTCTATAAAACATGTTGATCCCTTGAAGAGAGCACAATTGTCTAGACATCCTAGCAACGATGACGCCTGTATCAAATGCTTTCTTGTTTCAAAACCATATTCCTCGTTGGCGAGTTCATCTTTCAGCACAATGTGCGAATGATCCATTGTCCTTATTTGTCCATAGATGTATTTCAGGTACAGCTCCTTCACTTTGTCGATTATTGCCTTTAGTTCACTCGCTGGTACTTCACTCAGTTTCGGACAGTCGAAGCATGGCTCCTCACAATCGTCTCCACAGTTTATTCCGGGAACGATGTACGCAGGCAGATCCTTTGGCCGGGCATTGCAAATTTTCAGATGTTTGCGTAGGTTCTTTTTGTAAACTGAATGTTTAGAATCCAGTGGACATGGAATCCTGCCTTCATCTGCAACGTTAACTCCATCAACAAGTTCTAGTTGTGGCTCGTGCTCACCGCAATATTCCTTGCCCTTGGCCACTGTCATTTTGCAAAAACGTTTCTTCCGCTTTACGAAATGTTTACATGTTGGCTCTTCTGTTTGTGAGGACTCGTTTTCAATGGTAGTTTTCGCTTTTTTGGTTTTTGGTTCCATAATTTACTTGTGGATAGGAAACTTGGCTTCGCATGGATTTTATTTCCTTTACAAAAACACTTTTTGACATTTTTGTTTTGATATCAACATAACTGGACAGCTGTATGGGCGGAACCAGTTCAGTTTATTTAGAACAGTTTTCACAGAAAATATGGAATGTACAACTTAAGTAGGTATAACTTCATTATTTCATTTTTATAAGTTAAAATTGATTTTTCATGGTTCATAATATCAATAGGAGTTGCTGCTGTTGTTTTAAATTATTCAAATCAGTCTTTGGGAACGAAAAAACAGTACGAGCTGCCACTGATATAATAATATAACTGTTATAATCCATGGAATTTAATGAGCTTTAAGTATAGTCAGATGAAAATAAGTAAACGCCTAGTAGACAACAGAGAATACAGTACCTAAGTACTCAAACAACACGTAATGGTAAATCAGTCCATGGAAAACTAGATTCCTACCATAGGCGTTTTCAGAGCATGATCAGAGCGCGCTCTATAGGCGTTTTTCTTTTTTAGTTCAGAGCACAACCTGAACTGTTATACAAAAAGTTTGTGTTTCTTTTTTAGCTCAGATACATCAGAGCTCGAATTTGTGTTTCTTTTTTCGTTCAGAGCATGATCAGAGCGCGCTCTATGAGCTCAGAATTAATTGACTGAGCAGGCTGAGTAAAATGCTGACTACCCTAATACATTCACACTTCCAGTCATATTTGAGAGAAAAGAAAAACAGGAAAAACAGAAAATCATCACAACGATCTGAGCACGCTCAGTTCAGAGCGCGCTCATATAGCTCGAGCTCAGTTCAGTGCTCAGCTCTGAACTAAAAAAGAAAAACGCCTTATGAGCTCAGAATTAGTTGACTGAGCAGGCTGAGTAAAATGCTGATTACACATATACATTCACACTTCCAGTCATATTTGAGAGAAAAAAAAAAACAGGAAAAACAGAAAATCATCAGAACGATCTGAGCATGCTCGGTTCAGAGCGCGCTCATATAGCTCGAGCTCAGTTCAGTGCTCAGCTCTGAACTAAAAAAGAAAAACGCCTCATAACTATACAATTTGCAGACTAGAGAATTTGTTTTTGAACGCACCCATCAATAATCTACTACGATTATAGGTATAACACATAAAATGACAGCTGACACATGCAAGCCGCCGAAGGCCACTGAAGGCCGAATTGTCAAATTGGTAAAAATTGGCGTGCATACTCCATAGTAAACGTTTCGTATTTTTATATTGAGAAAATCCATCGTTTCCATTAAATAATCAGCCAACAATGTAATTTATATTTTCTGTGAAGTTCTACCTCCATCTTACTGATTTATCTTTTCCCTATTAGGGCTCTCGTGAAACCAAAATCTGAACTCACCCCAGAGGAATTGGCTCGTCAAGAGGAGGAAGAATTCAACACCGGCCCACTATCCGTCCTTACACAGTCTGTAAAGAACAATACACAGGTTTTAATAAACTGCCGAAACAACAAGAAACTACTAGGTCGTGTAAAGGCCTTCGATCGTCACTGCAACATGGTATTGGAGAACGTGAAAGAGATGTGGACTGAGTTGCCGCGCACTGGCAAAGGCAAAAAGAAGGTTAAGCCGGTAAACAAGGATCGTTTTATTTCAAAGATGTTCTTGCGTGGAGATTCCGTTATCTTGGTTCTTCGCAATCCTCTTGCAACTGCTGCGGGAAAATAAATCACAAACTCGCATAACTTCTAAGACTTAAAAATAGTTTCCTCTTTTGTATGTACCAATAATAAATAGAATATAATCAAAAGGTAACTTGGGCTCTTACTGAAAATACTCACAATTGGATGAACTTTGCTTCTAGTTTTTGCAGTTTTTCGAGGGTATTTATGTTAGTAAGAGTTTCAGAAAGGTTCCCACAATTGCGAACCTCGGTGGTTAGTATAGGACAAATAGATACTAGACAATGGGTTTTATGTAGAAGTAAATTCCAACTGACGGCGAACATAAGAGAGAATTCACCTGTAAATGTGAATTTTTAATATGCATAATTGGACAAAAACAACAGTAAGAAGATTTAAATGAGATACAATAAAAGATGGAAAAGGACTAGCAGGACAAGTTGTCACAATCTACAACAACTTCGCAATGACCACAATATTCACCTGACTTAAACATAATGGAACACGTTGGGGATGATAGTTTAAGCTCAAGGAATACATAAATAACGTTACACATTCTTGGACGTTGAACCATTTGCATTCAGAAGGTTTTATAACGAAACACAAATTTTAACATAATTAGGCCTAATCTGTGGCCACAAGGAAAAACAGCATAAGTCACTTTTTGCAATTTTTCAGGAGAGCGGTTTGAATGTTTACCTTTCCTTGTGCGTTGTATGGCGCATGTGGTTTTCTTTCTTCTATAATTCAAAAACCGTAATAGATAAAAATACAAAAAAAATATGGCAAAAAGAATGGAATATTTCGCATACGATGGTGTAAAAAACTCAATTTCGACATAAGTCGACTTATGTTGTTTTTCCTTGTGGCCACAGCTATGAGTTTATTAAAGTGAGATTCAAAACTCGATATAAGTATAGCTTACCAGCACATACCATTCGCTTTCGTCTTTGACTGTAGTCTTTCGTTTTTAGAACCAGCTTTGAAAAATGGACATCCACAGAAAAAAACAAATGAATTTTGGTACCTACTACTTGCACCAAACGAATCTTTATCACGAACGGAAATAACCGAAAAGCTCGGAAACGGTGCATTTCGTAGGGCGGGAAAATGGATGTGTCAGCAAAACAAAGTGAAAATATACAGCTATTTAACAGTTTTGAAATTTTGTATCCCGGCAAGCGGCAGCATGCATGAATAGACTCAAGTCAGTTGCTAGTTAAAATATGGAACGTTCGGAAGTGTTGGAATGTATGAACTATCATCATGAAATATGTAAAGAAATTGAGAAAAAGTGTTGAAAAAATTAACTTTTCAGGCTTTCTACCTAGTCGACATAATAGAGGTTTTGAGTTTTGAAACATATAGACGACGTTCACGATGTCAGCAAGTATACATAACCCTAAAACTATTAAATAGTAAAGCGGATTGAAAAGCCATGGAGTCTGTCGTGGTGAAGTCAAGAGCAGTAAGTCACTAGTCAACGCGGTGACCCTATGCTGGACACCAGGGCATATGGATGTTCTGGGTAATGAACAGGCGGATGAGCTTGCAAGAAACGGGTCGAAAATACATGCATCTATGGCCCTTAAATCAGTAAGAATTCCGCTAAGTACGCTTGCAAGGAAGATTGCCATTGAATCCTGGAGTAGAACTAACATACAATGGACCAAAATCATAACCTGCAGGCATACTAAAGAACTATGGCCAGAGGTGAGCAACAAGAGATCTAAATATATGATCGGACTAAGCTGCAAAGATATTCGCATACTCACGGGGGTCATTACTGGACACTGTGCGATAGGCATACCTGCGGAACGGCTGGGGATGCAAAATGATTTTTGCAGAAGCTGTAGGGACGTTGAATAAATAGAATCTGTTCGACACCTTCTTTGGGAATACTCAAAACTTAACAACAGCAGAAGGAGAATTCTCAACAGTTACTTCTTCGATGACCTAGGGGATCTGAAGAATGTTGATCTCAAAGTACTCCTTAGATTCATACTTAAATCTGGGTGGTTCTAGTAGATAAACATACTTCATATCAGTAGCTACTAACTCGTAGGACGAACTAGAGGATCAGGTTACAATGGAGCTTTAAGAACCCATGAGATTCATACTAAATCTATGTGACTCCAACATGAAAAGCGGTATATTTCTTGTTTCTCAACAGGCTGCAGTGGATGGTTCCCGTAACTGGACACAATTGACCCAACTGATGGTCTAAGTGAAGCTGTGGCAACTGCCAGAAAAGCACCCATTTACCTACCTACCTACCTAGAGCCGATTGAGTATTGGGAAAGGATTATCCGATTTCCGAAAGATTCAATCGCTTACTCGAGTTAGAAAAAAATTCAAATGTTTATTTATACCTTAAGACTGTTGTTAGTAAAAACGTCGCTGTCTAACAGGTAATCCCCCCTACATTTCGTGAATTTTGAATACTTCATGACTAACAATATAAGCTTGCTTGTAATTCCCGCAGGATAAAACGAGAAACGCACCAACATCACAGCAACTTTGACAACAAAATAAACTTTAGCAGCAGTTAGGTTAGCTAAAGGTCCTTTTACCAACTTAAATTACAGAATGGCAACTTTCAAGGCCATTTAAATAAGTTAAATCAGTTTAAGTACCATCTACCATCAGCATAGCATGATTCTTGGGCTTTACAAAAATTGATCCACCATTTTTTTAAACTTTAGGGATCTTGTAAAACTTGGCAGAGCGTATGCTGGTATTATTAGAAAATCGTTAAATGAACTTACAAGATAAAGAGAATAGTAACTTTCTAACTGACTTGTTGAACACCAGAGATGGCCAAGGAGGAGTCTGATAAGAAAGATCCTTTTCTAAATTCTAAATTCCTTCCAAATGATCTGAAGCTACCCAAACCTTGAGCTTTGCGCCATATCCCTTAACAGTTCTTGATGTAGGAACGCACATACTCATAAATAAATATTAACCTGCATTAAAACTAAACTTAGTCACAAAGGCTCAGTTCACAGAAATTTGCAAAATATTTTTATAGCGGGCAAGATTCAAGTGCCACATCAATACATAAATACATATTTTCCTACACCTGCATATTGAAACAATAAATAAATAATGAATGCAAATGCATTCCAAATATTCAGTTTAAGAACCAGTTGGATAACTATAATCCGTTTCGTACGGTAATCTACTATGTGGTTTTCCATTGGGACCACCAGAAGTCTTTTTCAGATCTCAGATTTTACGGTGCTCATGGAACGCGCAACGAAATTGATCTGCTTTTGTAAATGGATTAGTGCGTTAATTGACAACAATATCAGCTGTTCAAATGGCATTCGTTTTTGGCTAAATCACAAATGGATATTGCCCTCAAAAATGTTTTCCTTCTTGCAGATACAAATGAAGTATTATTGGTGGTTTGTAGTCTTCAGATGACGAGGGAGATAATGAAGATAATAATTCCTCCGAGATCATGTTCATAGCTATTTGTGTATTTTGCTATTTTGGTTTTCACGAAACTTTGCGCATTTCTCTCGGCTTAACTCGCCAGAATGTTGTGGGCTCTTGTTCTCACACACCAGCAATACCTATATACAAAACATATATCGAGCCAAAATTAAATTGTTTTTTTATTATAATTACAGACGCAGACGGACATTTCCACAAAGAGAGGGCGCTGTCGATGGTATTCAGCGCGGCCATTAATTTTCCCATCTACCTGGAAGTTCGGCGGCAAGATGTGAACTTCCCCAACGAAGACGGCATCTTAACCAGATCAAGCCATTGACCGAAAGCAGTTACTCACCCTTCCACACCCCATGAAATTGCAAATTAATAACCCATCAAGCGTCTGGGCGCTTGAATAAAACTTATGGCTTTCATTTTGGGGGTGGATAAACACATTTATTATGTTTAAGATTAAATTTAAGCAATAAAATTACTTTTAATTGAATATTTAATGGCAGAAGAGATAAAAATTACACAATAAAATGACTTTACTATTAACTAAAAAGGAAAAATCTCTTTAATTAAATTCCCGAAGGTCATGGTCACAAATAAACTACCTATTTCACTACTAATCAACTATACAGAGTGAGCTCAGTTGTGGAGGGGTGGGGGAGATTACAAAAAAAAAAAAAAACTTTAAAACCAAAAAAGACAAAACGGACCACGGAAGTCGAATTATTGCCGAAAATTTTAAAATTAACACAAAAGTTGATAAATTAAAATAAATTAAAAACCATAAAACAAACTTAAAACCTTACTCACGCCACTTAAAACTAAAACGTGACGTTAATTTTCGTTTACTTTAGTTAAGCGATAACTGTGCTGTGCAGTCGTCAAAGGATATGAGTATTCATTCAGAAAAAAAAACAATGGCCCTTACTAAATATCATATTCAACCTTCGCCTTAAACATTTTGTGGGTGACATAAAAGATCATTTTTCGATATCATAACAACTTTAAAGATGTCATACTCCGTTATCGATCTCAAAATCAGGTGCACACAAAACATCTGTAAGTTTTGAGGTCAAAATAGAATTAGCATTTTGAGTGTCTAGTTTGAGTGGCGTGCACGTAATTACCTACCGCCACCAGCCACCACCCACAATTCACGCCACAGTGCGGAGACCGCATTAACGATCCAAAGCCGGTTATGTTTGACGTCTCAAATACTCACAATAGCAACTTTATAATTGACTAGTTTATCGGAGAAAATCTGAAAATGCCCATAGTCATAAGCTTAACCGTGTTTGAAAACGCAGAAACACACCACCCCCACCAACTCACCCAGGTGCATCGATCGACGATAGTGTGAGAAGCGCGACTGTGTAAGTGTGTAATGCGGTACCTATCTGAAAGTTAACCTGATCACACTTCACACGTCGTCTTGCTGCCGTTGAATCATTTCTCTTTCAGCACTGATCTCAGACGGATCGTCCAACTGCGTCCAACAGCCGAAGGCACCAATTGTTGTTCTGTTGTATTTTGATCAAAATGAAAATTTTCGTTTTTGTTGGATTAATTGCGGCTGCAAGTCTTGGTGCGGCCCGGGCGGTTGATTCCGACGTCACTAAGTTCTTAAAGCATTTGGAGGTCATACCGGACGTTATTACCGAAGGTCCACCGCATTTCTTAAAGGTTAGCGCCGTACTAAATTCAAATTTTCCCCACCTAATGATGTCGGTATTCTAGATCGCCTATGACAGTGGAGTCTTTGCCGACAAGGGAGTGGAACTGACGCCTACCCAAGTGAAGAACCAACCGACCGTGGAATGGAAGGCCAACAGAAAGGCTTTCTATACACTGATCTTGACCGATCCGGATGCACCCAGTCGAGAAGAGCCCACACTGCGTGAATTCAATCACTGGCTGGTGGTGAACATTCCTGGCAAAAATATCAGCTCGGGTGAAGTTCTCACTGAATACGTCGGTTCCGGTCCGCCAAAGGATACCGGACTTCACCGTTACGTTTTCTTACTTTACAAGCAACCAAAGAAACTGGTCTTTGATGAGAAGCGCATAAGCAAGACATCAGCCGAGGGACGAACCAAGTTCTCGGCGAAGAATTTTGCAGCCAAGTACAAAATGGCCAAACCAGTGGCGGCCAACTTTTACCAGGCCCAGTATGATGACTACGTGCCAGTGGTTCATGCACAGCTCGGACTCTAGTTGCGGACTTGTTTGATTCGGTTGTATAGTTTTTTTTTTTTTTTTTTTTTTTAAGATTTAGTATTTGGCGATTAAATGAACAAATTTGCAAATTGATTTGAGTAATCTTTTGATATATAAAATTTGGTTCGTGTTGTGCAGTTGATTTGCATTTTATCGTCGAACCGGATTACGGTTATGTAAGGTGACATATTAGTTTCGGTGATATGGACATAACAACTGGTTTTACTAAGGCTAACCGATTTCGGATTGATTTATGGTCGGCTTTAATTAAACAACATAAAAGTGATATATACTCGTACATGGGCTGGATTAGTGGTTTTCTCTGTATGGTTACAATCTTCTGAACGCGATTTTATGTGGTTAATCCAGAGACACTAGTTTTATCTTATTACGCTCTCTTAAGTACTATGCTGTTGGTTGTGGGAAAGCCTACCCATACGATTTGACCTTGGCAGCTTGGCACGATTCGATACATAGAAGTTACTTTTATTTATTCTAGTGGGGTGCCTACACTCAGAAGTACCTACCTACTTGTAATAACCTGATTCGCTGTATAGAGTTGAAAGTGGCATGGTCAAATAGAACAGTTGAATGTTTACACTCCACCAAGTATTTATTTTTCCAAGACTTGATTTTTTTATGACTATGAGCGTCAGGCCACGGGCAAATAAGTCCTTCACAAGTTAGTGGCTCACTTTCACTTTGTAATTGTGATTCCATAACTCTCGATATGTAAGTACCGAGTGGGTAAATAAAGCGTCTCTCATTAGCGACTTGACAATTTCAAACTTTCAATGTGAACGCATCCTTAAACCGATTACGGAGCTGTGAATGTGAAAATATTCAGTAAAATCAACATTTACATCATGTTGAACATGGAGGAACAACACTTACAAATAATTAAAATTTAATTTGGTGGTCGCAATTTTAAGAGCGTTCACGTAAATTTTCAATTTTCAGCGATGAAGCGCATTCTTGGTTAAACGAATTCGTCAAAAAGCATAATATGCGTTACTAAACACGTGAGAAACTCTCATGTGCTTCATGAAACAGCACTTCATCCGCAAAAAATCACTCTCTGGTGCGGTTTTCACGCTGGTGGCGTCATTGGACCGCTCTTTTTCGTCGATGAAAATGATGGTATTCGCTACAGAGACATGTTGGAACGATATTTCTTTGAGCAATTGCATGACAGCAGTGATATGTGGTTCCAACATGACGGTGCCACAAGCCACGCAGCGGGTACAACAATCGAGTTATTGAAGTCTCAGTTCGTTGAACGTGCTATCTCGATAAACGGACCCGTCGATTGGCCGCCGATATAGTGTGATTTGACGCCTCTAGACTTTTTTTTTATGGAGCTACATTAAATCACTGGTATATGCCAACAAGCCTGCGACGTAAGCCAGAATTGAACGAGAAATAGCGGCCGTATCGGTCGAAATGTGCGGCCGAGTCATCGAAAATTGGATTCAACGTATCGACCGCTGAATACGTTCCCGTTGTGGATATATGAACGAAGACGAATTAAGCTCATAAATGTTTTGATATAGTAATTTTTTTTTTAATATCTCAACTAGTTTGCATTATTGAAAAATGAAGTTGTCTTAATGAAAGGCCCTTTAGTATTTGTCTAAAGAGATGCGGTGATGGTTCGTCTACCTAAACTGCTAAATTTAGGAATTATTCTCTACGCGAGTCAGTAACTTTTCTCAGGGGTCAGTGTTAATCCCAATGATACTGTCAGAAACTAAAGGACACTTTTCTGACAGTCGGTAGCCATTTCTATCACAAGTCGGTCGTCTATTAAAAATCTACTATCTGAATACTTATAATCCAAGGTAATTATAGACAGGGTTAATATGGGTAAGGGACAACCTTTTCACCCGATGGGCATTACAATGGGTCAAAATTGACTTGAGTGTGGGAAGGAGTAGGTACTTCACGCCCACCCACATACCTAACCTAACCTAAGCAGTCATTTGAATACTGTATTCGACACAAAACTAAGAGGTTTTGTAGTCTTGGTACTATTTGCTACTGCAGAAGTATTTTCCTTTACTTTCGATCAGAAATTGGACAGAATTTTCTTATAATTTCTCAATAACTCGCCGAACGGCGATATGGCCCTCTCCCTAATGGCCTTTCAAAAGCGGATGTAGATATCCTTTGTCGTTTCAAGCTAAAATTTGTTTGTAATAAATTTGGTTCCGTTTGGTTTTGGAGGAGACGAATCGATGAAGAACTTTTAAACGAACTCTACCGCAACATAGACCTTTAGTCAAAAACTATGCAGTTGGCTATTGAGACTTGAGAGTGAGACATCAAATAAAGTGGATCCTAATGGCGTTTTTCATTAAAGATCCGAAATAATTGCCCGAAATTCAGAATTGCTATTTTCAATGAAATACGTTGGAGCACTTTTGTAATAGTGTTGGACACCATAATATGTGACATTTTTGGTATTCTCTCACTACTTTTCTGTTTTCGACATTTACGACACTTCTGTCGTGTTAAGAATTAACCTGGAAGGTGGAAGTGCACTTTTTGTTTTCAATGAAAAATATAAAACATAGAAAGAAAGGTTGCCCGAGATGCACATTTCAAGTCGGTCTTTCTCTCGGAGAAGTTGCGAACAAAAACGGAAATATCCATTTACATGGTCTACCCATCTCAAAGTCTTACCCACGAGCCACGACACTAGAGGTATGTTCCATTACTTTTAATTCTTACGAATTTTTACTCAATGCCGTCCCTTAACTCGTTAAATTCGTAAAAGAGAGTGTCTTCGAGAGAGTTAGGTAAGGCCTCAGTTATAGCCATACGTAAAATGCAACTGAAAAAGTTGGAACAGTATGAAAATGAGTATTTTATTTTTTCGTTTAGGTGGTCGTAGCGAAAAATCTGTCAGAAAAATGTTTCCCTACGAAAACAATTATAACAAACCAACCCCCACTGATTGGATTCCATCAGAAAAAAATGTTCTAACATATGGAACAGTAAGGAAATTAAATATTTCAGTGGAATTATTCGGTTTTCTTTTGTGAAATTGACTGAGAAGTTGATCAGAAAAAGTTTTTCGTACGAAAAAATGAATAAATTATTTTTGCAGAAAATTAAAAAATCATTTGCATATTCTTTCTTTGATAATCTAACTTTACAATTTTAAGACCAAGATTGAGTTCGACCATCATATTTAAGTGGTAAAAAAAAGCAAAATAAAATTTGTACGGTTTGGTTTTACGTATTGCTATAACTAGGGCCTTACAATTAACAGCTCTTTTAAAATTCGTTGCTCCATTTGGCATATGCGTGCATTTGTGATTCCTTGCGTATTAAAATGGCATCAATAGGCGGTAAAATAAAATTGAATGTTCTCCTCAAGATTCTTTTCGGAAGTAGCGTAGAAATTCTTTCTCGCTGTAAGAAGGGACACTCACCTCCACTTAATTTGAATGCAGTGTCACTTTTTCAAATTCGAGTTTATCAGATATCTTATCGACTTTTCGTACCACTTTTTTTTTTTTAAATATTTGAATCATATATCTGTCATCTTTCATAGATTACTACAAAAGCGTTCCCTAAATTTTTCGTGAGTGTCTCTCTCTGTGAGAGAATTTCAACACTGCCAATTTGACAGGCTTTTCCATTCTTACTAAAAAAGTAAAGGAACAAACCTATAATGATACTGTTCCTATTTCGGTGGAAAAGCAATTTTAATAAAATGTGGTTTCCAAATAGCTTTTTCAACCATTAAATATCAAAACCATAAAAATATAAAGGAGGCTTATGTCCCGACATAATCTTTCCATTCTTTTTTGACAGCGTATCACACGATTTTTTTCAAATGAAAACAAGCCCAACTCATTCGTTGCGTCTTGCTTTTCTTTTGCTATACTTATTTTTCTGACGACAAGCAAGTACCTAACCAATCTTTGTTTAGCTAAAGCTCTTACTCATACTTTAACAGATTGTAGTTTATAGAAGGAATAATTTAATTATGTCAATCTCAAAGCTCAAGTGAGTTGAAATATTAGAACAGCACCGCAGTTCGTTATCTTCGTTCATACCTAGATAACGATGATTTTCCATACCGCGTTACTTAGCTTTGTTCTTTTTACCTGTGTTCTTGCTGGAAGTGATAGCAGTTTAGTTAAATCGAATATGGAAGAAAGTCGAATTGTTCCGGATGTAATTGACGTTGCGCCAACTGGCATTGTACAGGTAAATAATCGCAACAAATTGTACATCTACAGCATTCGTGCACCAGTCATGAAAACTTGTTTCTTCAACATTAATCTGAAGTTGCTGTTGTTTTTAATTTGCGTTACTACTGAAAGTATTTTATGTTAAAAAAAGGAAATATGGCTTAGTGTAAGCCGGAGGTTGTTGTCGATTTTACGAAAAACTATTTATAAACACTCGGCATTAATTTAATTAAGGCCTTAAGGCGCGGCCATGTAGCTTGATCGTGTCAAGATTACAGGTGCACAGATGTTAGGCATTGTTAAGCTTATAGCTGTGGTGTAAACTAAGGTTATATCGTTTCAAAAGGTCTCAGTTAATAGCTTTTTGAGATGGGGAATGATTGATTAATAAAATGCTTTCACCACTCAAATAATTAATGTTACCTCTCATGCGTGAATGCTTGTTTTAGTCAACTTGTTTTTACCAAATTCCCAAATAATTATATCGATTGAACGTAGGCTAGAGAGTCTATTATTTTAAAAACTGTTACCTAACCATATTTTTTTCTCAAAAGGTTACCTACTCAAGTGGAGTAAAAGTTGAACTAGGAAACGAACTTACTCCCACTCAAGTCAAGGATCAACCGACACTACAATGGGATGCAGATGCAAGTTCTTTATATACCGTGCTAATGACTGATCCAGATGCACCAGCCCAAATTAGAGAAGTTCGCCACTGGCTGGTTGTAAATATTCCAGGAAATCAAATATCAGAGGGACAGTCTGTTGTGGATTACGTAGGCTCTGGACCTCCGCTTGGAACCGGGCTACATCGATATATTTTCCTTGTGTTCAAACAGCCAAATGTGATTAAGACAGATGTTTACATTTCCAATACGTAAATATGATTGAAACTAAAGGGTGTAGGTATGTTCCGTAACGATAAAGCTTTGGTCAAACTGTGTTCCCTTACGCAAAAGTTGGGTAGAAGAAAACAAAGTTTGATTAAACTTGACTTATGTGCTTGAATGCCTTATCGTTATGGAATAGACCTAAGTAAGCGTTAGAAAACTAATATAAATTCTTGAATTTAGAACAAGAGAAGGACGCACCCAAACTAAGGCCCGTGATCTCATTAAGGAATACAACTTGGGCGTTCCGGTAGCTGGGAATTTCTACAGAGCACAGTACGATGACTACGTTCCAATTGTGCATGCTAAATTTAGTGCACCGAAACCGAAAGTGAATTAGTGATTGGACTATTAAAATATTTTTTTGACATATTTTCCATGAATAAATAAATATTATATTCGTTCACCGATTTAATTTATAATCTATGCATAAGATTTTATAGCTTCATAGGCTTAGCATAGCAAAAGTAAATCTCACAAAGGGTAAAGTAAAATTTAGGAAACCGCGTTTGACTATTAGGAGCACAGCGGTCTTTTTTGTTCTTCCACCAAATCATTAGAGATTTACCTACGTTCTTAAATTTTCATTTTCAGTTTGGTGAGGCTTAATACAAGCTATAAAAATGACTTAAAGCTATGAATACTTAAATAAATTCTTGAACTTATAACTTGAAGCAAAGGCTGCTTAAGGAGATCGTTTATTTTTGAGGGAGTGCTGTAGCTTGAGTCGAAAACTGTCAGGTTTAATTAAACCTTTCGCAGTATACGAGAAATTGGCCATTGGTTGGTAATATTTAGGGCTGTTGCAATTTTAATTTGAAAGTGCAGTATTGAGTTTAAAAATGAACACAGATCGGCTTTGGGTAGCTAGTAGTTTTTAAGAAATAATTAAAAAACTGATTTATTCGAACTTTTTGAGAAAAACTAAGTACGGAACCTTATTTAGAATACTGATATTATCTTTGATATATATTTTGATGGATATTATTCATCGACTCCAAAGCATTCATCGTCAGGAGTTTTATGTGGCGATGACCGAATTCGGGATCCCGGCAAAACTGATCCAGTTGTGTCGCATGACACTGGAAAATACGCGCTGCAACGTGTAATTTGTAGTTCCTCCGTAGTAGTTCCTCCGAAATATTCCAAACATGCACAGGATTTCGGCAAGGAGACGTACTATCTTGTGACTTCCTTAATATCCTTTTAGAGCAAGACACTATCTTCAACAGATCCGTCCAGCTACAAGGGGTATGCAGACGACATTGACATCGTCGGTGCCGTAACAGAGGCTTTCACGGCGATTGAAGAACAGGCGAAATTTGTTGGCCTTGTAGTAAATGAGGACAAGAATAAGTACCTACATGCTTTCAACAAACAAGAAAGCATCTGTCCACTACCTAGGACAGAACGTCACTATTGATAGCAACAATTTTGAGGTAGTTGAGGAGTTTATCTACCTTGGAGTAAACACGAACTCCACAAACCACAAATGACATCCTAGTGGAGATCCGCCGACGAAGAATTACCCTAGGAAACCGCTGCTTCTTCGGTTAGGCAAAACAATTGGGTTCAAAACTCCTAACTCGAAGGACGAAATGTATGCTTTGCAGAACCCTTATCCTGGCAGTTCTGCTTTATGACGCCGAGTGCTGGACGATAAGCAGAAAGGGAGAGCAGATACTGGGCTCCTTCGAAAGAAAAATTCTTCGGCGGATTTTTGGTCCTGTGTGCTAGGAGCGCGATTGGAGGAGAAGATACAACCGCGAACTCTATGATCTATGATCTGTACCAAAATGTGGATGTAGTCCAAAAGGCCAAAATACGTCGACTACATTGGCTCGGCCGGGCAAATAATACTCCAGCTAAGAGGATCTTCGAATCTCAGCCACTAGGTTCGAGACGACAAGGAAGACCAAACCTCCGTTTCAAACATCAAGCCATCGCGGATGCCAGTGCGCTTAGTCTGGATAACTATAAGCAGCGTGCCCTGGATCGCCGAGGATGTAAGGCTACAGTGTCTCAGGGCGAGACTCTTCACGGGTCGGGAGTCCGTTAAGTAGTATGTAAAGGGTTTTCCAATAAGAGGTGTTATTGTGAAAGCTTATGGTCCTGTATGCGTGCTCGTGGTGACCATTTGGCTGACGCTGTTTTTGGTTATTAACGGCATACCTTCCTCTTTATTATGAAATAAACATCCGATCATTTATCTTAAAAAATGGCATTTTTCTTTAAATACCAAAATAACACCTTTTATTGGAAAACCCTGTATTTTGATCAAAATTGTTAGAGCGGTTTTTGTAAAATTTGGCAGAAAAAACAGTACCAAATGTTAAGCAGTGTTTAGTTTGAATAATTGGTATGTTATTATTCAGGATGGAAGCATTACTTGGTTTATAAGGTTTTATCGAAATCGAAATTTAAGTTTTCAGCGTTTCCGGTGATTCAAATTGAAAATATATATTTTACTCTACTTTTACATTTTGGTCAAAATCTTAATTTTCGTTTTTAGGTAAAGCTTAGAACGCTGCTCGAGCTTAATTTTCGTTACCATACAAACTTCTCTCCACGCACCCATTTAGCTGAGTGGTACGCTGCTCGAGCTAAATAATCAAACTTTTGTTTCAGAATGTACTTCATGTATCTGTCAAAATTTAGCGTGCCCATTTAATGAGTCGGTACATTTTCTTAGGTAAATTTTGACAGATCGTTATGTTCTGTTGTTTTGTTGCAATTTTGTATTGCGGAGAATGGGAGAAGTAAGTGTAAGAAGAGTACATAGAATCGGAAATTGTTGAAATCAGAGAGTGTTGAATTTACGAAATAAATTATTTTGAAAGAACAGCTCTTTTCTATGACACTTATCCGCGGCGTGCTTTATGTCAAAATTTAGCTACGACCTTAGCTGATGTTTTGAGAGAAAAGTTGGAGACCAGATAAAATTTAGTCTAGCTCGAGCAGCGTACTAAGCTTAAACTAAAGAAAACTAAATTAAAAAAAAAAAAACTTTTTTCAAAAATCAATTGTACGATAATACAGAGAAAAACTGAGTATGCTATTCAGTTAGAAATGGCCATATTACTTTAGAAATTATTTTTTTCTATAATCGTTTTTGAGATATGTCCAAATTTCAAAAGCACCGTTATTCGATTTTATAGCGAAAAACTGAGTATGCAGTCATGTTAATCTCACCTAATATCAATTTTGGTTCAAACATTTTCGAACAAATATAACTGATATGAACTTTTTTTTTATCAGAAGTACCATTAATATTGAGGTTACCTTGCAAAAACAAAATGTCTCCGAACTGTAAGCCCCCAAAGTCCAAATCCGAAGTCGAAGTTTGAACGAAATGCGGGCAGCCGTTAAGGCTGTAGGCTTCGGCATATATGGACAGAATTTTGCGTACAACTTTTTTGAGCCATCGTAATGTCAGAATTGATTTACATTCCGATATTTAGATTTTTTACGAATACAATAAATTTCTCTTACTACGTAATGGAGAAAGTTTAAAAAATAACGGATGTCTGCAATATTCCCCTTAATATTTGAAATTTCCAGTGTACCAATCTGTCGGGTATAACCAGTTTTGTTAGCACTCTCTCTTCATTTATCCCACGAAGCGGGGTAATTTTTCCCTTTTCAATGTACTCAAATTCCCTTTTAAAATCACACGATACTTTTTTGCCTCAAAATCCAGTTTTTGAAAGTAAAATTTCTATTACATGGAAAGAAAATCACGGTTAAATAACCATTAGTATAAAAATCTTAGTTTGTAACATTAGACGATTTATACGAGCAGTTTTTTTTCTGGACATTCAGTGTGTTGATATTCATGTGAATGTTTTCTGTTAGATTAATCAAATTTCACGATTTGGTGCTTTTTCCCTTTATCCCAGTAAAGGCTTTTCGGACATCGAAGTCCCTGTTTGACGGTGTTTTACCCAACTGAACATCGGCATTGGAATTGGGAACTAGGTATATATTTTGCCGGAATCGAAAGTTGATACTCTGTGTCCGATCACTTCGGTACGGTTACGATGGGCGTTGTTAATAATTTTATTTTATTTTCCCTATTAATTGGTTTTGCGTATACCTTTGAAGTTTCGGTGAAAGAAAAAATTGAAGAGTTCGGTATTGTGCCTGATGTAATTGACGTCGCCCCAGAAGACACATTGCAGGTAGTAATGATAGCTTAGACGTGCCAATAGTAGTTGTTTCACACAGAAAAAAAACATGTAAAATCAAAAAAAATAAACATAATTTAACATTTTTTACAAATGATTTTGCTTCATAGCTGTTTCTTGTTATTTTAAAAGGGTTTTTCTGTATCTCAGGCGTAAAGAATTATCATTTCAAAATAACATGTAATGTATTTAAATTAAACATATCCTCATTTTAAAACAACATGGCGATTCCCGTTAAATCATATCGATCTTCATGTTAAAACAGCATGACGAATACTGTTGAATTAAAATGATTTTCATGTCAAAAGAGCACGACGATTCCTTTTAAATCATAATGATGCACATGTTAAAACAGCACGACCATTCCTGTTGAATTGAAATGATCCGCATGTTAAAACAGCACGACGGTTCCTGTTAAATCATAATGAAGCACATGTTAAAACAGCACGACCATTCCTGTTGAATCAAAATGATCCTCATGTTAAAAAAGCACGACGGTTCCTGTTAAATCATAATGATGCACATGTTAATATTACATGAAAATCTATTTTAATAAAAACTTCAGTTTTGTTTTACAAAATTTTATTTTATTTTTCATATAGCTGTTTATTTAAAAGAATAAACTATACCCAGTTTCATTACTATAAAAAAAAATATTATTAAAAAGGTTAATATTGTGCTTAAATAAGTGATTTACAAAAATTTGTTTCTTAAATATATTTTTCCATTATTATTTGGGAACAGATGCAAAGGTGGGCTTGTAAATTCTTGGAGTTCTTTCAATTCAATTTGCTCATTTAATTTACCCACTTCATACGATTGAAAATGATTGTCAAAATAAGGAAGTTCAACTTCACAACATAAAACATATACTTTAGTACATACTTTAGAAAAATAACAAATTTTGTACAATTTTAAAATTTCGTTATCTATAGTTATATAACTGTCTTTTTTATATAATTTTCCACAAAAATTGATTTCGTCATAAAATAAAATGCTATCAAAATTTATTTTTAGGTGAGCAAACATTTTATTAAAATTATTGTTTGGTATTACAATATTTTCAGTATTAATTTCAAGAGCATCCGGAATTCCATTTTTATAATCGACTAAAAATTTTGCAAAACTCAATCCTGCTTTTGTACAAAGCGTTAATGGCACATTAACTCTAGAGTTAATATTACTACAATATTTTTTTGTATCTTTATGCTTCGCTTCAAATCTTAAACTCCATAAGTACTTAGGTGGGCCACATTTTTTTATGAAGTTGGCATAATGCAGTAAAAAATGAGCCTTAGGTTTAAGTGGTCCATAAAGCTGGACATAAATTTCGTTATGTTCACTAACAAACAATTCTAACATTTCCAAGTCTTTGTCAGTGTATTTACTTTTTAAAAGACTGTCTAATATTTTCACAAGGACAATTAATAATTTCCAATGTGGATTCGATTTTGGAACTAAATCTCCAATTATAAGAAGGATAAAATCTGTTAAAGTCCAAAGTTCTCGAGCAGTCATTTTTAGATTAAATTTCTGAAGCCTCTGTTTTGATACATCAGGTCCAATGTTACCTACCTCATCTTTACCATATGGAAACAATCTTCTACGACTGTTAAATATATCTAAAGGGAATATACGTTCGGTAGTTAAGGACATTAACGTATTGCAAATGTCATAAATGCAAACCCCTTCAAAAAGGTCATGCATTAGATCTAACGATATATTTTGAGTGACATGAAAAGCTAAGAGTTCATTGAAAATGCAAATTTCTTTTACACCAGTTTCTTTGAAATCTTCCAATGAAACATCAACAGTATAGTTTTCTTTATTTCTTAATGAAACATTAACCTCAGTGTTGTCTAATTGCATTTCACAACGCTTACGACGACAAACTCTACAAAATCTTTTTGAATTAAATGATTTAATAAAGCCCAAGATGGAATTTAATCCTAAGTTGTCACCTAAAGTTGATGCTACAGTAAAATATATCCGTTTCGTTCCTAAAGATTTTGAGATTATTTCGATTCCTTCATCTTCTAAAGATTTTAATTCTTGTAATAAATAATAAAATACTGATGAATTTCCAAAAGTTTTGATGTCACTACTGTTAATATATCCTAAATGAAAAATAAAATCTAATTTTGATAGTATATGTTGAGGTAAGGTAGGTAAACTATAATATCCTGCTGAAACCGATTTTGAATGAGAACCTAAGGGATTATTTATTCCAAAATCATCAAAATAAATTAACAATGGTATTATTACTTTATTTGGAAAAAGAGCTTTCTGAGATTTGAAAATATCTCCGTTTACAAAGTTTTTCATTGCATTTTGTGATTGCAATGCATCCATATTTTCTAATGTTATATCTAAAATGCCAGGTATTTGAAAAATTTGTTTTAATTGGAACTCAAGTGGCATATAGTGGCAACTGAATGTTTTGGTGTCAAGAACAGGATTTCCATGCTTTACACGTTCAGCAATTTTATTTGTGAAAGTTGAACGTATAGGCTCCGAAAAAAGATTCTTTTTTGTTAACGTTTTAAAAAAATTGTGTTCTGTCGAAATTTCCGTAAACGGGTTTTTACAAAATTCTAAGATGTTATTCATTTGTGTACTTAAATCCTGTCCATTTAAGACTTTACGAATGCATTCTTCAAGATTAGAAAATATATTTAACATTAATTTTTGTATGGTCTGAATTTCTTTTCTAGGCATCATTGGCTCTGAATATAAAAATAAAGAAAAATTAAATGCTTGTTCTTTTAAATTATCAATCTTTGAATTTAGTTCAGAGTCATTGATAGTAGAAGTTATTGAAATCGTTTCATTCTCATCAGAAACATTATTTGCTTTAGCGTGGCGCGAAGTTATTGATGATGGAATAATTATTTTTTGATTTGAACTTTGTTTCGAATGGTCAGGATGTTTACGATTTATATGGGCCTTAAAAGTTTTGAAACTTGAAAATTTTTGTGTACAATTTTCCTGTTTGCATTGAATTGTACTAGTTGAATTTAAAAAGTGAGTGTTTGATAATGCTGTATTAAACATGTTAAGTTTGGTATTTCCTGATTACATACAAAGCAAGACAACATTTTAAATAATTGTAGGTACTATTAAGTTTTCAAAAAGTTAATCAAGGAACAAATACTTGGTGATTTGTTATCGTTAGGAAGCGTTATTTCATAAAAATATTCTTGAATAAAAAGCCAGGGTCCGCGGCAGCCTTTTGGATATTCCAAGGATAATGTTTGTATTAGTTTGAAGCAAACATCCAGGCTTGTCAAAAATGAATCAAATTTTAAAAGTGTTCTATCGAAATAAACGTAAAATTCTTTAAGTTGGTAGATACTTAATCCAACAATAATTAAAAATGGTTGTACTGTCAAACCTTTGTTGTAGTACTTTTCTCGGAGGTCCGATATAACTTTTTCATAATTACTTATTGTGGTAAGATGAACAATAAAACTCTCGTTGGCATCTGGAATCGATATTTTTTTTGAAAGCTTTGCTGATCTATCCAAAAAGCGTGCCGTTGGTAAGATGACCGCATTTAAGAGAACCGTATTGATGTAATCTAAGGAGCCTGGCGAACAAAATAAAATGTTGAGTCGGCCGGCGTGAGTATATCAAAAGTGGAAAATAACTTACTTGTATCAGTGATGTCCTTTGAATTTAAAAAAATTTCCTTAGACCTTTTATCGTTGATGTGTAAGGAGTAATAGTTACGAATTTTTGTCCTGAACTCATCCCACTTACTGAGAAGCAGATGACTCTTGTTGGGATACAGCAATTCAAAATCAATATTAATCTAAAAAATAAATTAATTTTAAATAGCTGTGAAAATGTGTGCTTCAATACATAATTGATGCATGAATTGTTTGCAATATTTTTGAAAGAAAAAGAGAAATTATTTTATGATGCCTCATGTTTATCGTTTTAATTCCTATTAGAATTTGTATAGCTAAAATGTTATACATACTTAGCATGCAAACAGACAGACAAGAGCTAATTTAAACTATGTAAAAAGCGTAGTTAAACTTACAAGTTCATGAGCTTTTGCATTTGAATATAGTGGCCAGTTACTCAGAAACTCGTCGTTTGTTAACGATGTTTTCAACTCCTTTTGCCTTAACGAAAATGTGCGTTGCCATTTGTCTTTGACATCGTCCCAATTCGAAAAATCCCGCGAGAGAGAAACTTTCAAAGCAATCAATATAGTTTCATCTATTTCTATATTGATTGGCGTTTTAGCAATTGGATCGGGCACTTCCAAATTTGTATTTAACTTTATTGTTGACCTCGTACGCTTTGCTCTTTGGTTGGCGTATCTGTCCCAAAGCTTACCACCTGGGTTCTTTTTTCTACCACGTGGAATAAAATAATATTCCTGGAATTTAAAATACAAATAGTTTAATAATTATACACACAAAATATATATCGTTAAGTTAGCAAGAGAAAAAAGTACTTACTTTCGATTCATTGGGGAATTGCTGAAGAATTTCTTCAATAATTGGTGGAAAATCTTTTGGTGAGAGCTTTGTGTTGTTGAAAAAAATGTCTTCCAAAATAATATTAATAAGATCTGCCCGAAATGAATCAATTAAACGACCGTTACTCATATAAAAATCGATTATGGCTTTTCCTTTTAAGCTCTCTTGCAAGACATGTTTAAGATTCTAGAAATAAAACAATATAAAAAGAAATGCTTAAAGTGCCTATTCATAAAAATTCTAAGAAAATTTTACAAAATACAGGTATTTTTGCCAAAAACTATACAACAAGAATATTTCAGATAACTCACATTTAAAGGCATCAGAAGTTATACAGATTATATTATTATAAAATTCTTTTAGAATCGGGTATAGAAGTCTAATAAAAAATTTTGCTAAAACACAATTTTTTTCTGTACATACCTTAGATAGGTGAGAGCCTCCAACTGATGTCGAACAAGAAGATGTGGGCATTGATGTTAGGTCAAAACTAGATTGACTTTGCAGCCAAGAAGTAACTTTCTTTGCAATTGAGTCAGACAAAGTTTCGTCATCAATCCCGAACTGTTTCGCAAGAGAATGTTATAAATAATCATAAAATAAAAACTCACGAACATTTTGTACACACATACTTCACTTTTTCTCCAAATAAATAATTTTTCACGAAAACTCGCACGAAGACCAATAGGTGGTATGGCTTCTCGAATATCTTCCTTCGACAAAAAATTTTAAACTTTCAAAAGTTATAGCAGCCTCTAGAAGAAAAATACAATTCCCTTTATATTAGACAGATATAGATAGAAAGATATGACAAAAGAAAATGATTTTCCAGGAGCATATTCTAAATAACTCAAATAGGTCTGTATACCACAAATACAGATGGATACGGATGAATAAGAGAAAGATACGAATTTAGAGTGCTTACTTGTTAGATAAAATTTTGCTTCCATTAAATCAAACTTTTGTAAAAGTTTATCTAAATCACTGTCATTGCTTGCAATAACTGGAATGTTCAATATAATGTTTCCGTCTTCGTCACTTTCAAAGTTTATACAGTCACTTGTTGAAGGCTGTTCTTGCATCGCACTTAAAATATCAGCGTTGTAATTGCTCTGCTCTTCCATTGTTTTGAAATATCTATAATTTAATGCACACTTCTTTTTTCACTTTGCACTTCTAACTTTTTCGACTTTGTTCTACTCGTACCGATCGATGCGACGAAATGAAGAAATAAAATTATCGGAGGAGTAATACCTACCCACTTAAATGTATCTTACAGGAATCAATGTTGCTTTTACTCTAAATAAATGTAAACACACACACTTAAAGTGAGAATTCGGAAAATAACGGTAGAACGAAGTATATTTTTATTGAATTTACAATGTCCAGTTTCATTTTAACACGTTTTAATGTTGAATTTAAAGGAGACAGTTTTGTTTTCAACCGTGTATGCACGTTCGTCTGGTATGCAGGTTGCCAATTTGGTAACATTTGACAAAATTTGGTACCTACATCTTTTTTTGCCTGGTACGAATTTTGGTAAATTATATCGGCTTAGGTAATTTTTTGAGCAGAAACACCAGAAATACGAAACAAATATAACATAAAAATAAGATTACGAACATTATTTCTTGGGCAGAATTTTATTAATAGGACAAACCCTATTTTTTACCAAATCAAGATCATGTGTGATAGTGATTGTGCTCAAAAATTTCTCAATAAATGTGACATATCAAAATTTAATAAATATGAAATAAAAAAAAATAAAATTAAATTATGTGTTACTTAAAACTTTTAAATCAAATGTTACTCAAAATTGATCTAAATAACACTGATTTAAATGACTTCGGTTTCCGAAGTATCCATTTTACCCTTAATAAATGCTTTTGAAAAATACGTAGACGCGATTCTGAAAATGTAGTAATAGGTTGGAAGGTATAATGATATTCAAATAATAATTCAAACGATGAGATGGATTTAGGAAAATAATATTGCAGCTGCTGACTGCACATTTTTTGAGTTGAGTTTAATTAAAACTAAGTTGATAAATAAACTTTAATTCGAAAGTATAAAGAATATCATGTTGGCGAAAGAACTTAACAATGAGAAAAATTAAAACCATTCCGTTTGGTCGGCAATTGCATTGTTTAAAGAATCAAGTTTATTTTTGTTTAGTACAAGTGAAATAAGTTAGATGTTGTTTAAATTATAAAAAAAACTGTCTAAGTTCTTACTTGCATAACGTTCCTCATTGAATTTGGAAAACTCACGTTTTGAAATGTATTATAAAAAAAACTGTCTAAGTTCTTACTTGCATAACGTTCCTCATTGAATTTGGAAAACTCACGTTTTGAAATGTATTTTGTAAACAAAAATAAAGTGATACACTTTTCTTTAACATTGAAACATTGAAGACTAAGCAAATGGACATTTTTTCACTACCGTGCAGTTTTTTTTATATTAAATTTGTATATCAGAATAAAGTCTAAGGATATTTGTAAGGCAAATCATATTGGCTCATGAGTGTGTGTAATTTTTTCTCTTTGTGGTTATCAACGTTTCCATGTTTTGAAATTTGATTCGGTGTCTTTTTTTTTCAATATTGCTCACTAATTGTTTTGGCAAGTGGCAACCGTGGTGGTGTATGGTTCCTGGTGACAGACTGCTGTCGCCTGGGTGTACAGTTTAACACCTGGAGTAAATGTATGGATGATGTATTTATAGATTTCACCAGACAAAAATTGTATCTCTGGCGTCAAATAGGTACTCAATACAAGACAAATGAATTCGTACAGAGGGTTGATGCATACGATTTAGTGTTGATTTTACAATGGTCAATTTTGTTTTAAATCGATTCAATGTTAATTCACGCAAAAGACTGTTGTTATAAAAATCAATGTTATTTCAAAATTATTGAATGTTATTTTAACAATAACTCAATTGCGACTTATTCCATCTGTTCGTCATTGTTGAATTAACCTTTTATCTTTTAAAGTCAACATTGTAAAACTTTAATTCAAAACGAAAATCATTTAAAATTATAATGGAATAAGAGAACTAAGATCAAATCGCATTATTTAGAATCAACAATTCTTCATTTCAATTTTACATTGGTAAATTTTTCTGTGTGTTGTGCCTCTTGTGCAAGTAAATAATAACTACTTGGACGTGCTGTAACTAAATTGCAACTTTAAATGTACTACGTGCACACTATTGTGAATTTCCATGATTTATGATACCTCTCATTTAAATTATCGATAAGTATTAGACCCATTCTAATACAAGTTTATTTTTCATATCAAGATCACCTTTCCAAGTGACGCAAAGGCAAACCTAGGAAATGAACTGACACCAACAGAGGTCAAAGACGTTCCATCTCTGAACTGGAATGCTGAAGATAGTGCCCTCTATACAGTGCTTCTTACAGACCCCGATGCACCAGCACACATAAAAGAATTTCGACACTGGTTGATAGTTAACATTCCAGGAAATGATATTTCGAAAGGCAAAGTTGTTTACGACTATGTTGGTGCCGGTCCACCAAAGGGAACTGGATTGCATCGCTATATCTTCTTGGTGTTTAAACAGCCAAATTCGATTGAAACAGACACTTACGTTCCAAATAAGTAGGTATTCGTTCAATCAAAAGATGCAATTGATAATCGCTAACATATTTCAGTACAAGAGAAGGACGCACTCAAACTAAGGCACGCGATCTCATTAAGGAATACAACTTAGGGGAACCAGTTGCTGGAAATTTCTATCGAGCACAATATGATGACTACGTTCCCAGTGTTCATGCTCAATTGGGTGGATCACCAAAAGCTAATTAGTTATTTAAGCACCGCACCTACGCCGAAGCTGGACTTAGAGCAGGATACTTCAAGGTGTAGACTGTAGATCAATGTGGCAATAGATTTAAAAAGGGTATTAGAATGTGAAAATAAAGACAAACCGCGATACTAAAAATCATTTTTAGTGTCCAGTCCAAATTTTTCGATCTCACAATGGCGAAATTTTCCATACACAATTTCATATTAAGACCTGCGAGATATTTAGTGTGAAGGTTAGAAATGATTATTAGTAAGGCCCAATGAGCCTTGTGCATGGAAAGTTAAATGTGTCAATTAAAGGAAGAGTTTCTTTTTTTGAAAGTCGTATGTTATTCAAATCTGTAGGTTGCAGCATGTGTGTTTAAGCTCAAGAAGGTATATATATTTATTTGTCGGGAAGTATGACATTTTTCGTTCTACATTTCGAAGCCAACTAAAATTAAGTACCTACAACGTTTAAAAAATACAGAGTGGCCGCTGAAGAATTCTGAAGATTCAAAAAAAGGGCCAATGAGAGAAAAATGTGTTTTTATTCTGCAAAATCAAACAAAGGTAATGCTTACCGCGAGGATAAAAAAAAACATTTCAAGTTGCCTAGTCAACGCGTTCGGAAACCTATAGTCCCGACAAATCTAGTTGACAATTGATAGTAACGTCACTTTTCCTATATGTCAGCTAGATATGCGAACTGTTCCTCCATCTGAGACATTTTGTGCAGCTTTAGACGTCTAGCGGGCAGTGAAACGCGGCCCTTTAAAAAGGAAATACGTTTTTAAGTTCTAACACAAACATCGTAAATTTGGGTAGCTTCCTGAATATTTTTACAGTCGTATTCAAAATGACGTTAATCGTAGCGTCATAGGTCGATTTGTCACTGAACCGGTATCATTCCAATATATCATTCAACAAAATTATTTCAAATATAAATTTCCACCTGGCAACGCTGTTTGATTATACTTTCAAATAGATTTTTTATATTTCAATCTATATATATAAAAATAACTTACTAAATGTTGTGTGGCAGTCGTTGATCCGGATGTACCATCACGCGAAAAGCCAACACTCAGAGAAATCGCATAGTGGCTTGTAAATAATATTCCCGGTAATCAATTGGCTAACGGGCAGAGAAATACGTGCTAAGTTGTAGCAGGTTGCCGCTGAACAATTTCAAAAAGGCAGATAAAAAGGGGCCCGACAAAAAAAAAAAAAAAAAACAGCAAATAAACCTACAAACAAACAAATGTTTTCATTGTAAAAAACATTTCTTTAATGATTTGCATTCCTTCTCGGGCAATCAAAAATAAAATCCTATACTTAAACTAAAAAGAGGCCATTTTGATCATTTTAAAAAAGTGGGTTTTGTTTACTTGGTTCTATTAGAACTGTTGAGTTGGTAAGCAAGTACCTATTCTAATAATATGGATAATATAAGCAATTATTAAAATCTTTTCCACTTTTGTGGAATTATTCCAATTCAGATTCAGAGAAAAATACTTTAATTTTAATATGAATTCCTATTCTTTCAACGTGGTTTTGCTATTAAAATTAGTCAATGTGATTTTTCCTTTTATTAGCATAGTTCAAAAACTATTGAATATATAGGTCTTTTAGATATTTATTTAAATTATTTTATAACATTAAACCAATAGTGCATACGGTTAAAAAGTAATAAGATGTCCTATTATTTTAATAGGCTCCCTTTAATGTGAATAAAACATTAAAAATATTGTTATGCCACATTAATTTTATAGGAGAAGTACTATTTACTCGTATGATGCAGCTTTAATTAGTTTTTATTATAAAAGCAATAGTTCATATAGGTAATTGAATCAAATACCCAAATCGATACATACATTTGTTAACCTGTAATTTTGGTACAGCTTCATTGAACAGGGAAATCCCTCCTGCTCAAAGGTATGATAGTATCAGTATAGGACTGCACAATGCAGCTCGTCAAGTGGGTCAGACGTATTGAGTTAAGATCGCAGTTCGTATCTGACTTTGACGAGTTCGCGCAGTGCACACTATAAATCCTGTTTATATTTTCAGAAGTGGGATATGATTCCCGAGTGTGTGTTAAGCGCCTGGTATTGGTATCTAGTGCATTAGATACAAATTTTGATACTTTGATTTTGGAAGTCCGCACATAGGTAAATTGTTAATATCTGAGTGAGCTATACCTCAGATTGGGTAAGTGATGTGCAATAAAAACATTAAAGGCAACCGATGGGAAAGATAATTTCATAATTTGTTTTCGTGAAGGGCTGGGTCGGTGCGATTTCTTTCACAACGAGGATTTTATTCTAGGGGGAAGGAATGCATGAATTGCAGTTGAATTTGCCCAACGGATATCTTTACAATGCTTTATGAGGCCTATTGTGGGCAGGGAACAAGACACAATGTGGGGGATCCACGGGGTATCCGCTGATCTGTCGGGTATCATATGCGGGTCAGTGGTGCTCTGTCGCTCGTTCGGGAACAATTTTCGGTACTTTATATAGTGCTATTTCCTCTGATTTCTAATGCTTCATGACTGATTTATGAGTGCATTTGTGTCGTGGTAGAATCCTTTCAAGTTGTCCAATGGCGGAACATTGTTTATTGGAACGCTTTGATGCAAGTCGAGCCTTATTGGTGGTTTAAGATCACAATTTTTCAAGTAGAAATGATTTTTTTTTTTGCAAATTGAAGTAATGGCCTGCTGGTTCCTTTCGGAAATATCACGTGGCGTTTTGGAAGCGTATCGCTCCCTTTGTTGAATTTCAGTGTGCAGCGGGACAGTGCTTGCGAAAGTATAATGGAGGTTAGAAAATAAATATACTTTGATCTTTTGAAAGAATGTATGGATTAGGCTACTTTTTGGGAAACTTAGAAGCCGACAGAATTTTGGGTGCTCGCAGAAAAATATAATGCTGTGGGGCACATTTGTATGAACTAAGGCTGTCATTTTTCCCCCTACATGAGTTCACACATACTACCGGTTGTTCCTACAGAGGTTCCTATTATTTTTTTTTTGTATTTTGCTGAGCGCGGACAATTCTTTACTTATATCTGTATTTCGCGTGAGGTCGGCCCTTTCACGTCAGTCATTGTTTTATCTGAGATCTTTATTCTCGGTGAACGAGATCATTTTGTAAGCAGTTTAATAAGGGTTTCGTTTTAGTCAAATATGTACCTGAGTCCTAGGCGACTCTGGGAATTGTTGAAAGGAGGATGTATTCAGGTATGAGCCGTTCCAAGCTTGAGTAATAAGATGTTTTATTCTGTTTGCGACGACTGTCAGGAAAGTTTTCTAAGACCCAAAGCCAAACTTATAGGAAATTGCTTTTGTGGCGGGCATCCGTTCGCTGCTTCCAAACTATTAGGTAAAAAAAAGGAAAGTCAACCAAAAAAAAAAAAAAAAAAACAGGAACTAGCAGTTAGACGGGATAGAACGTAGAGAGACAAAGAGTGTATGCTTCAAGTATTTGGAAGTTAAACAGGGGTGCAACATTTTAAAATTATTTGCATATATTTGTGCGAATTTGTGTTTGTTGGACTTGGAAACCATTTGCATTTTTGTGTTGCAACGAGAAGGGTTGGAGATCCCTTACAATTTGTTTTATAATTGTAACCGCTCGGGCTGAGCAACAGCGTGTTTGAATTCGCTCCTGTTGCGAAATTTGATGCCGTGATTTTGGACGGTTGGGCGGCGCTCGTCTTCAGAATGACATTGGGGGAGGCTTTATTTAGGTAGGTAATGCCCAAGATGAGAATGTCTTTCTCGCCATTAACATTTGGCGCTGAAGTTGGCTAGTGCTGTCAACTGTGTTTTTTATTGGTGGAGCGATTTTGGAAAGTGTGGAGTTAATTGCGAAAACTGCCAGACATTGATTAAGGTTGATTATTGGTGGGCCGTCTGAATAGCTGCCTCCAATGCTTATGCGATAAACGAGGAATGAGTTGAAATGGTCTTTAAGTAGTGAAGACAAGAATTGAAAAGGTGACGTAAAAGGTATTGACCCTGAATCAACCGCCGAATAATGATGAACTTTTTGGTTCTGACTCTTCCTTGAGTGATTCTGAGGATCTCTAAACCCAAAAGTATTGGTCTATTGGCTGAACAATGGAGTTCTGACAATTTTCCGATTAACTCTGAGGCAAGGTATTGACATTAAATCTACCGCCGAATAAGGATGAACTTTTTGGTTCTGGCTGTTCCTTGAGTAATTTTGAGGATCTTTAAACCCAAGGCTGAGTGCTACGGTGGATTGCGATAAAGGGCTGAGTGCGATAAAGGGCTGAGTGCCACGGCTGAGTGCGATTAAGGGCTGAGAGCCACGGCTGAGTGCGATAAAGGGCTGAGTGCCACGGCTGAGTGCGATTAAGAGCTGAGTGCCACGGCTGAGTGCGATAAAGGGCTGAGTGCCAAGGCTGAGTGCTATAAAGGGCTGAGTGCTTAAACAGAATAGTGTAGCTAGGTGCACTGAGGACAGTGCAATACAGGATGGCCGAGTTGTTAACCTGTAATTTTGGTACAGCTTCATTGAACATGGAAATCCCTCCTGCTCAAAGGTATGATAGTATTAGTATAGGACTGCACAATGCAGCTCGTCAAGTGGGTCAGACCTCAGACGTATTGAGTTAAGATCGCAGTTCGTATCTGACTTTCAAGGGCGCTTGACGAGTTCGCGCAGTGCACACTATAAATCCTGTTTATACATTTGAAAAATATAAAGACCAATACCTTGCTAAAAATAAAATTACTAGGCCTTTTTAAAAATGAATAAGTAAAAACATTTTTTTTTTCCTTTTTAGCTTTATTATAAACATATTAAATTAAATTCAATATTTTTACAAAAAAAAAAACTTTGTTCTTGTTTACTTCATTCTGGGCTGGAATCGAAAAATAAAATCAATCATATTCTGCCAATAATATTAATATTCTAAAATAAAGATATTATACCAAAGAATGTAATAATAACACAGAACACAACACAATAATAATAACAACAATTTAGCTGTTTACACTTAGGTTAGGTTAGGTTAGGTAAAAAAGGGGTATGAGATAATTAGATCCCATACGGCACTAGGCACCATAAGGGCCCATCGCGATCCCTGGGGAACCAATTGCAGTAAGCAACAGTGAACAAAACCTAAACAATTTCCCTTGAAAAACAATTAATCTCCTTATAGAAATTGAGTAGCCCCTTGAAATTTGTGTGGTCAATCTCCTCCAGCTGTTGGAAAAAGTACCTACCCAAAAACTTCCTTCGGTTGCGAGAAACTGCTTCACATTCACACAGTATGTGCTTGATATCCTCATCGGCTTGCAAGTCATCGCAGAATCTACAAGTGTCCGTGTCTGTCAGTCTAAGTCTTTTTGCATGTTTTCTTAGAAGACAGTGCCCTGACAGGATTCCAACCAACGTTCTGAGTTGTTCCCTACCTAATTTTAGAATTTCCCTAGACTTTTTGATGTTGAGTTGTGGCCAGAGTGCCTTGGACACCTTATGTCCGGTGATGTTTGACCACCTTAGATCAGCCTTCATTTCGGTTTGGTTTTTGATTTTACCTTTTAGTATACCCAGAGGTGGCTTGGGCCATACTTCCACCTCTGTACCTAGTTCCCCTCCTTTTCTCGCAAGCTCGTCAGCTTCCTCATTTCCTACTATACCGCAATGTCCTGGCATCCAACACAGTCTTACTTGGTTCTGACTGCATAATGCCTTGAGCATTGTGCGACAGTCCCTGACTATTTCGGAATTGATGTTAGGGGATTCCAGTGCCTTGAGTGCAGCCTGGCTATCGATGTAGATGGCAATATCCCTTCCAGATATAGATCTCATCTGCAAAAGCTCTACCGCCTTCAGAACGGCTAAGACTTCTGATTGAAAGACACTGCTAGTATCCGGTAGCCGTATAGACACTTTTAGTTGTGGGTCTATAGAGTAGACGCCAGAACCAGTGCCTTCCCCTGTTTTCGAGCCGTCTGTGTAAATTGCTATTTCACAGTGTTTGGTGACCTTGTCTAAATGCCACTCATCCCTTTCTGGATAAGATACTTCGTAGGGAATATCGAGATCAACCAAGGGGAAGATTTCGTCCGTTTGTATCTGATTACCGGGCAACAGTTCTGATAATATGGAACAGTTTACACTTCCTATTTCACAAATTAATTTAAACTACAAATTACACCGATCTCCACACTAAAACGGATACTGATAGAATGCAATCCCTTCAAAAAATGTTAGCGAATAGTAAAACACGGATTCAATAGCAAATCACGTGAAAAACAATAGTATGTCTATTGTCTACTATAAATCAGGGATTCAATAGTATACCACATGTTGTAAAAAAACAATAACATATCAAACTATTTCATTAATATTATAAAACTTATTGTTTTTTTTTGTACTAAAATGGGTTTTACTATTGACTCAATATTTCGAATACCATTAGTTCCAGTTAAGCTGAAAATCTAAAGTATTATACCATTCGAGCTATATGATCGTAGATTATTATTAATAACATTGACAATATTGAACACTTATGGTATTTTACTATTGCCGCTAATAGGGTAATACTTTAATATCAAAGTGAATTTACTATTACATTAAAAGTATACCTATTTAATTGAATAGTATCTCTTTTGCTGGGTTAGGGTCGAAATTCTGGCGAGGGCAAAATTCTTTTTTCAAAATTCTGCTTTCAAAATTCTGTTTTAGAAAATTCAGCTTTTTTTGGAAATGTTAAAAAGCGCGCGCTTTTTAAAATTTTCCAAACCTTTTTTTTATTATTTATGCAAAACATTCTACCTACCTACCTACTCACTTGTTATAGAAGAAGAGGTAAAAGGAGTTTTTTTATTGGTCTTAAATTTGATTTCTTGGTTTAGATAAATATTCTGTTAGTATGCCCTTGCGTGAAGACCGCTACCTTCTGGTGGACCAGAGCCAATTTATTCTGCAACAGTCTGTCCATCTACCACCTTGTTTCCGGGAATATTGATAACAAGCCAGTGGGCAACTTCACGAGCTACTGGATTTTCCCGTGATGGAGCATCTGTCCACCATGAACAAAGTGTATTGGGCGCAACTTTCTGCATCCCAAGTGACTTCAGGCTGATCCTTCACCTGGGTAGGTGTCAGCTCTTTGCCCAAGTCAACCGAAACACCCGATGGATAGGTTACCTATCTAAAATGGGAAATCCTTTTCAGTGGAGGTCAACGGTGTATGTCTTTGTCTACGTACCTTGGCAAGTGCTGTTGGAGCCACATAGATAATATCCGGTATAATTCCGTTAGTATTCATTTTGCGGCAAATTTTAGTCTGTAGAGTTTTACAGACGATTAAATAATTTTGGCAAACTTCAATTATACAATCCAAAGGTGATGACATTTAGATAAGAAGTATAGCTACATGGAAAATGCATGCACAAAATAAATGTTGGCCCTTATACAAGTAATCAGTAGACTTGTTAATCATGGTGGACTTGATAAGATAATACATTTTGTTACGAAAATTTGCGAAATTGATATAGTCAAAAGTTTGCTCATGTGTACTATTTTTAGTTACGAGTGATTCAACCATTATTTTGTTTAGCAGTCAGGCTCACATTTAGAATACCATTCCCTTAATACGCTTGACGAGTAGCTCGACCGGAGTGCCAGAGTAGGTACGCTAAACCAAGCAAAATGTTTCACCAACATTTTACCACTTTGGAAGTGTCTCTCGCGCAAACTATTTACTTTAGAAAAAAATGATTAGAGAAACCTAAATATCATTTTTGAAGACCTATCCATAGATACCCCACACGTATGGGTTTGATGAAAAAAAAAAAATGTTTGAGTTTCAGTTCTATGTATGGGGACCCCCAAAATTTACTGTTTTTTTTTTTTTTTTTTTGTGTAAAATCTTAATGCGGTTCACAGAATACATATACTTACCAAGTTTCAACGGTATAGCTCTTATAGTTTCGGAGAAAAGTGGCTGTGACATACGGATGGACAGACAGACAGACAGACAGACATGACGAATCTAATAGGGTTCCGATTTGTGCCATTTGGCAACGGAACCCTTAAAACACATTCCGCCGTCCGCCATCTTTGTCGCCACACGTCGTGGTAATTATACTGAAACTCCAAAGTTTACTTTTATCAAATAACATTTAACTTTACCTACTTATTTTTGTTTTTATGTTTCTTATAATAAAAAATACAGTTGAATAAATAAAAAGGCTACAAGTATAAATTCATAGACGGCCTTATAAATCCACAATCTCCAAACGCATTTTAACATAATCTAACATAATTTTACTTAGCGGTGAACAATCTAATACCCTTTTTGCATCGCAGCGAAAACTGTGTTTTCGTCGAAAACTCGAAATTGAATTCACACCGAACAATAACTAGTTTTCGTTTGACGTTTCAATCAGCTGTGAGACACTAGTCATGAAACTTCTGTGTAAACTATTTTGTTTACAAATTTTGATCGCATTAATTAACAAATTAAATTAGTTCAGAGGATTTAAGAATAATATTAGCCCATCATTTAAGTGTGGAAAATGATTTTAAGTTGCGAATTATGACATTTGCTCGGTAAGCTGTCTGCTGAATGTTGGTGTGTTTGTTTCAACAACGCAACGATTGGAACTTGGAAGTCGTTTCCATAGTGTTTTCGTGGAAAACGACTCGTTTTGAAAACTAAAATATGTATGGGAAAACTTTGTTTTCGATGAATGTTTTCGCGAAAACCAGGTTTTCGGCTCGATATGAATAGCGTACAAGAATCTGTATGAACAGTTGCCGAGGTGTTTTAGACTTTCAAACATTACGGCAGGTTCAGTCTTTTCCAGAACAGGGAGACTGATGACAACGAAAACTTTCTTTTGCTTAATAAAAGTCGTTTAGTACATTTTTTTTTTTTTCATTTCTTATATCAAACTGAAAGTGTTTGAAACCTACTACAAAATGGTGGCGTGAAATATTTCACAGGCAGGAATAATAAAGGTATGATAATTCATAAGAATAGTTGGACTGAAGAGAAAAGCTGCTGCATATTCTGACAGATAATTGTTTTCTCTCGGGCAGTGATGTAGCATTTTACACCTCATATACTCAGTGCTCAGCTTGCATTCGCTCATACACAGCTGAGACATTTCGCCTCGCTAAGAGTTTAATTCTGAAAAGAAAAACATTAACTTTTAAAGCTAAAGTAGAAACAAAATGTACCTGTCATCAACGATACCAAGTGGCTGCCGGGGAACGAGATGACAAGTTGACTGTCTGAAAAATGATAAAAAAATCAGTTTTAGAATTTCATTTAAATAAGGCTCTGCAAATTGTTACCTATAAATTATTTTCTCCCTATCAGCCCATGGCCAGGCGCGTTCCAACTTTTCTATCTGAAAAAGGCAAATATTTAAAAAAATTAAATTACCATTATTCGTTACATTTAACACACGTAGGGAAAATATGTATAAATTATGAAAAGTGTGCAAAGCAAAGTAAAGGGACCGTCCAACAGAGCGCTTTTCACCGGCTCGTTCCACCGTCGCGTTTGACAGATGCAATGTAATATACTGCAATACTCATATTATCTCCTGCCGCACAGAGGGCGTTTTTAACGTCGCGTCAAATTCTTCATTTCTCTTTTTGTTAATTTAATGCACCAAAATTCTCTACTTTTTCGCGAATTACTTAGTGCGCCCGCGGCAATTATAAATATTAATTCTTCTTCCGAGCTGCTTGACATTTTGCAAAAAGTTATGACAGCTACAACTCTGTTTGACGTCCTCTAACGCGGCGGTGGGAACTTCGCGTTCAAATAATCATACCGCCGCGTAAAGTATTGTCAACGCGGCGGTAAAAACGCGTTCAATTTGACGCTTTAAATCGCACCATAAAAAATCTATTGCAACTAAAATACCGGGATCAATGAGCCTGCCATGCAAGCATTTATGACAGAAATGACTATAAACTGGTACAAATTCGGTGTTTTACACACTTTCTTTTTAGAAAAATAGTATGTTGGCTTGGCTGTAGGAAATAAGGCACCAATGAAATAAGGCCCCAAAAGAGAAAATTAAATAAGGCCCCAAATTTGGGGTGTTATTTCATAATGAAATGACACCCCAATTTCAAATATGAAATAAGGCCCCACTGCGATGAAATAAGGCCCAAAAATAAAAAGAAATAAGCCCCAAGTGCCTACCGACTGCCACACACATCCGATTTTGATTTAGTTTTTTTTGTTGGTTAATAGACCATGCAGAGAAGGTTAATATATTAGTATGATACATTTTTGAAAGAAGGCGCAACCGCCATTCCAATAAACTCATTTTTGTACACTTTGAAAAAAAAAAAAAAAAAAAACTGGATAGAAATCGAGTACTGACACTTCAAATACAAAAACAAAAATATTTTAAATTTTAAAAGCAATTGTTGTTCTCAATTATTTTAATTATTTTCCAACCAAATTGTTGTTGTCAACAATTTTGAAAGTTTTTTTTTTAAATACCTAAAGGTACCTAAAAAGTTTGTTCTAATAAATTATGTTTACTATGTTACATTAAGTAACTTTTTGAAATGAAGTAGATACTTTGATTATACAAAGATGATATGGCTGGATAATGAACTGGAGATGTCAGATGGAATGCGCAACAAAGCTTTGATTTCGATCGAGGATATGTGTCTGCTCATGAGTGGCAATTTGTTGTGCAAATTGGGGATGCCACAGCCAAATCGTTCAATGCAAGACGCATTTAATCCAGAATTGGAGCGAGAAATGGACTTCGGTCGAATCGCATTGAGTCAAGCTTTTCGAACAAATGTGCCAATGTTGAATCAAGAATAAAAGAAAGTGTACGATGAATTGATGCAAGCAGTCGATAATGAAAATTGCGGAACTGGAATTACATTCATGATTTCACTTATTTTGGCTACAATTCGTTCGAGATCTGAGATCGCTTTGGCCCTAGCCTCTTCTGGGTTAGCGGCTACTTTGTTAGAAGGCGGTCGAACAGCTCATCCTGCATTGAAATTGCCATTGAATCTGCAAGTGGAAGAAGAACCTACATGCAACATTTCAAAGAACACTGCGATGGCGAAAGTACTGCAGCAATGTAAGATTATTATATGGGACGAATGCACAATGGCTTACAAATCCACATTGGAGGCCCTGAATCGTTTACGTAATGACCTCTCGGTGGAGCAATGATCACCGGCCTGATTGAGTTTCCACAAAATTTTTGCAACCTTACAACGACACCGGAAGAACTAATCATGAATGTTTTCCCGAATATCGCTCAGAATAATATTGACCATGATTGGCTGAGTGTAAAAGAAGAGTGATTTTGGCTGCGAAAAACAAGAACGTCGAACATTTGAATTTCGCCATTCAAAACCAAATCGATGGTGAGTTGCATTCATACAAATCAGTCGACTCCGTGATGGATGAAAACGAAGCCACCAACTATCCCACGGAATTTTAAAATTCTTTGAATGTTTCGGGCTTGCCTCCACACAATTTGAAACTAAAAATCGTCTCAGTAATAATTTTGTTGCGCAACCTAAATGAACCAAAACTTTGTTGCGGTACGCGTTTAATTGTGAAGAATTTAATATCAAATATAATTCAAGCAACGATTTTTATTGGAAAATTCATAGGCGAAGGTGTTGTTATTTCGCGGATTCCACTTATTCAGAACGATTTGCCGTTCGTATTTAAGCGTCTTCAATTTCCCGTACGTCTCGCTTTTGCTATGACAATTAATAAGTCGCAAGGACAATCGCTGAAGGTGTGTGGCATAAATCTTGAATTTCACGTGTCGGCAAAGCTCTCGCCTTGTACGTGTACACACCCGATGAAATAGAACAAAAAATGTTGTGTACCAAAAAGCATTTCAGTGAAAAAGCGGTATAGGTTGGCCGACATGTATTTGATTTTAATTATTGAATAAAAAATTTGAATTGACCGAATTACATGAACCAGAATGAAGCGAAAGCTCGGAATTATTAATTTCATTACCTACATTAATAAATTTGGGCGGAACGAAGTTCGCCGGGTCAGAAATAAGGCCCCAAAAAAGGAATTACCACCCCAAATTCTATTAAAAATCGTTGTTGTTGTTTCCTGTATAATTTTTTGGGGTCTTATTTCATTTTTCTTTTGGGGCCTTATTTCATTGGGGCCTTATTTCGCAGAGCCTCTTGGCTTGCGAATGAAACGTGCAGCCGACTTATTTTCTGCGTAGTTTAAAACGACAAATTTTCTTAAATTTTACATACATCATACAAAATACAAAGCAAAGGCACCGGAGGATAAATACACACCTTCTCTTGTTTTTCTTGTTTGAACACATCCTCGACTGTAGGCTGTGCTTCTTCCTCAGTCTCTTCTATCGTAACCTCAGGCACGTTACTTGAGTTCCAAGTATACTGCTGATCATCACCACTCTCACCAGCACTCTCACTCTCGTCTTCGGTTTTGTCCACTTGCTCTAAATCATCGTCATCGTCCTCTTCATTGGTCTCAGACACATAATCCGACTCTGGGGTTAGGTCCTTGCACAGTAGTGTCCGCTTATAACGAACTCGAAGGGACTGACCAAATTGGTTCGTTATAACCGAAGTTCGTTATAAGTGATACGCTAAGAAAATCATAGAGTTTTGTTTTGAAAATCAATACAAAAAAAAGAGAAAGGGTTCAAAACACATAAAAAATAAGTAAATATTTCAGTATAAAAGCATTTTATTTTTATTAAATTTTTTATTTAAAAAAGTCATGAATTTTAGATTGTTTTGTTTGAGAAGATTCAATTCGCTTAAAAACAACTCGACGTCTGCAAGTCCATATATCGCTTTGTTTTACGCCTTGTTCTAAATGCTTTGTTAAGTCGTATTTGTCTTTTAATGTGAAACATTTTCTTTTATTTGTTTATAAATCTCCCATTTTACTTAAATGATTTTTAAGCGCGTCACTTCAATCAACCTTTCGGTTGTAAACATAGGGTTACTCGGGGAAGTACCGAGCAAATTATATTGAAGGACAAAATTTTGACTTTTGAGAATGTTGGTTCGTACGCAGCTATACAGTTCTCGGGGAAGTACCGAAAAGTTGGGAAAATCTGGATGACAATGTAAAGCGACAGATTTTTGGTTCGTTATAACCGGACATTTTCTTTATTTTACGCGCAGAATGGGTTCGTTATATGCGAAAGTTCGCTTTAGGCGGGTTCGCTATATGCGAAATTAAAATACATAATTCTAATGGGGCATTGATTGGGACTTCATGAAATGGTTCGTTATAACCGAAAGTTCGCTTTAACCGGGTTCGCTTTAAACGGTTACTACTGTATTTGCTTGCGTACTCCAAACTATCAGGTTCGGTTAGAATCTCATCGTTGTCATCGCTGACCGAATCCAAATCATCGCTCTCATATGTTTGGGTTTTGCCAAAATCCGCTTGCGGCGGAAGGAACTTGTCAAATGTCTGTGACACAGTTTTAAGTGTAGAAGATAGGATTTTTGGAATCTCAGCAATCTATGACAGAAGGGAGAGCTGATACTGGGCTCCTTCGGAAAAAAAATTCTTCGGCGGATTTTTGGTCCTGTGTTCTAGGAGCGCAAATGGAGGAGAAGATACAATCGCGAAGTCTATGAGCTGTACCAAGATGTGGATGCATTCCATAAGGCCAAAGTACGTCGACTACATTGTCTCGGTCACATCGAGCGAATGGGCAATAATACTCCAGCTAAAAGGATCTGCGAATCCCACCCGCCAGGTTCGAGACGACAAGGAGGACTGAACCTCCGTTTAAAAGATCAAGCCATCGCGGATGCCAGAGCACTTGGTCTGGATAACTGGAAGCAGTGAGGATGTTGGTTTTTTTTGTAAAATTTGGCAGAAAAAACAGTACCAAATGTTGCAATGTTTAGTTTAGAAAATACTATTGTTTAACTATTTAGCTGAAACCGAGTATAAGTTATTGGTCGAGATGGAAGCATTACTTGGTTTTTAAAGTTTTATCGAAATCGAAATTTAAGTTTTCCAGATATGTGCAGTTTTTAAAATTAGATTTTTCGGTGATTCAAATTGAAAATTAAGGACGCAATAATTTTGAAAATATATATTTTACTCTACGTTTGTATTTTGGTTAAAATCCTGATTGTCGTTTTCGGGTAAACTAAAGAAAACTAAATTTAAAAAATGATTTTTTTCAAAAATTAGTTGCACGACAATACAGAGAAAAGCTATTCAGTTAGATATGACCATATTACTTTAGATTTTTTTTGCTATATTCGTATGGACTGTTTTTGAGATACATATGTCCAAATTTCAAAAGCACAGTTATTCGATTTTATAGCGAAAAACTGAGTATGCAGTCATGTTAACTTCACCCAATATCAATTTTGGTTCAAATCTTTAGAGCCGTTTTCGAACAAATATAACCGAAATGAACTGTAAGCCCCCAAACTGCAAATCCGTAATTTGAATTTTGCGACCCACTTCTTGAGTCATCGTAATGTCAGAATTGATTTACATTTCGAGTTTGAAATTTTGTACGAATAGAATATCTTTCTCTTACTACGTAATCGAGAGAATTAAAAAAAAAAAAAACGGATGTCTGCAAAATTTCCCTAAATATTTGAAATTTCCAGCGTACCAATCTGTCGGGTATAACCAGTTTTGTTAGCACTCTCTCTTCATTTATCCCACGAAGCGGGGTCATTTTTCCCTTTTCAATGTACTCAAATTGCCTTTTAAAATCACACGATACTTTTTTGCCTCAAAATCCAGTTTTTGAAAGTAAAATTTTTATTACATGGAAAGAAAATCGCGGTTAATTAACATTTAGTATAAAAATCTTATAAATTCCAACTTATGATTTTTTTTCCACTGCGCTACCTCTCGCGAACGTCTGACAAACATCCGAGAGTATTGGAGTCGGCATAAAATTGTAGATCCCTTCCATTCGTTCCAAAAATGAAAAACTCGCACAAAACGTATGGTTGTGAGAAGCTAGGCCTAGGGTCCTTCCGGACCTGTTGCGCCAACTATTACGATTATCTTTTGGTACTAGAAAATTTTGATAAAAGACGATTTATATGAGCAGTTTTTTTTTTATCGACATTCAGTGTGTTGATATTCATGTGAATGTTTTTTGTTAGATTTATCAAATTCTGCTTTTTCCCTTTATCCCACTAAAGATAAGTTCTCGGACATCGAAATTCCTACAAAAAGGGATAAATCCCACGATATAATAACACTGGATATAGCAGACTTAAGACTATCTGGATTTTCTGGACCTTTGGTTCTTTTTGGGATTGCGACTAGGTGTACAGTTTATTTTCTAGATATATGGTTAAATCAGATGTCGATGAAACCGGTCTGTGACAACAATTTAAGTTGTTTTGTTATATTTACGATATAGTTTTCTATTCCCTGTAAGGCAACTGAACTAGAATATTAAGAGCCGAATAACTGGCCCAACTTACCTGCATTCGGAGGCTTCTGAAGTGATATTTGAAATCAATTGAAAAACTCCAACAAATGCGCACTTTGAAGCACTCCAACGATGAATCTACAAACTACTTACCAATTATACCATCTATCCGAGCCAACACCGATTACTAAGCTTAGCTCAGAAACCTGTTTGACGGTGTTTTACCCAACTGAACATCGGCATTGGAATTGGGAACTAGGTATATATATTTTGCCGGAATCGAAAGTTGATACTCTGTGTCCGATCACTTCGGTACGATTACGATGTGCGTTGTTAATAATTTTATTTTATTTTCCCTATTATTTAGTTTTGCGTATACCTTTGAAGTTTCGGTGAAAGAAAAAATTGAAGAGTTCGGTATTGTGCCTGATGTAATTGACGTCGCCCCAGAAGACACATTGCAGGTAGTAATGATAGCTTGGACGTGCCAATAGTAGTTGTTTGTGCCTCTTGTGCAAGTAAATAATAACTACTTGGACGTGCTGTAACTAAATTGCAACTTTAAGTGTACTACGTGCACACTATTGTGAATTTCCATGATTTATGATACCTCTCATTTAAATTATCGATAAGTATTAGACCCATTCTAATAAAAGTTTATTTTTCATATCAAGATCACCTTTCCAAGTGACGCAAAGGCAAACCTAGGAAATGAACTGACACCAACAGAGGTCAAAGACGTTCCATCTCTGAACTGGAATGCTGAAGATAGTGCCCTCTATACAGTGCTTCTTACAGACCCCGATGCACCAGCACACATAAAAGAATTTCGACACTGGTTGATAGTTAACATTCCAGGAAATGATATTTCGAAAGGCAAAGTTGTTTACGACTATGTTGGTGCCGGTCCACCAAAGGGAACTGGATTGCATCGCTATATCTTCTTGGTGTTTAAACAGCCAAATTCGATTGAAACAGACATTTACGTTCCAAATAAGTAGGTATTCGTTCAATCAAAAGATGCAATTGATAATCGCTAACATATTTCAGTACAAGAGAAGGACGCACTCAAACTAAGGCACGCGATCTCATTAAGGAATACAACTTAGGGGAACCAGTTGCTGGAAATTTCTATCGAGCACAATACGATGACTACGTTCCCAGTGTTCATGTTCAATTGGGTGGATCACCAAAAGCTAATTAGTTATTTAAGCACCGCACCTACGCCGAAGCTGGACTTAGAGCAGGATACTTCAAGGTGTAGACTGTAGATCAATGTGGCAATAGATTTAAAAAGGGTATTAGAATGTGAAAATAAAGACAAACCGCGATACTAAAAATCATTTTTAGTGTCCAGTCCAAATTTTTCGATCTCACAATGGCGAAATGTGACGAGTTATTTATAGAAATCATTATTAGTAAGGCCAAAAGAGCTTTGTGCAGTTAAAGTTAAATGCGTCAACTAAAGGAAGAGTTAATTTTTTTGAAAGTCGTATGTTATTCAAATCTATCGGTTGCAGCATGTGTGCTTAAGCTCAGGAAGGCATATATTCATTTGTCGGGAAGTATGACATGTTTCGTTCAACATTTCGCAGCGAACTAAAATTAAGTTTATACAACATGTTCAACATTAATAGAATTGGGCGTGAAAATTTAAATGTTCTGGAATTCTTTAGTTCATAACTCCGCAGTGACTTGCATTTGAACAATAAAGTACATAATCTATTTGCACTAAACAAGTTAATGGGAATGGGTGGTATGAATAAAACATAGCAATTGCTTTAACTCAAACGAAGTGTCAAAATCGAAGCATTTGCTACAATTCGTATGAATAAAAACTGAACTGAAAGCTGTGCAACTTACCTTTTACTCAGATCCTTATGAATAAAACGTAGCAATTACTACGAAATTCCAAGTCTGCTATTTGCCTTACTCAGGCCTATCTACGCATTGTACATTTTCGATGTTTTGTTTATAAATAGATAAGTTAAATTGTGTTTGTATAGAAAACAAAAAAATACATTATGAAAAAAACAGCAATAATTATTGTTTTTTGTCACGCAAAGTATGGACAGGACAGTGGACTATTGGGCTAATATTTCTTTGTTTAAACAGAATCACTTCTAAGGTGTATATGGAGATCTGGGCTTTTAGGTTGACATTTAAAAATTCTCCCGGCGATTCATAGTTCCTCTTTAACTAATTGGCTAGTGGGTTATGAAATATTTTCAACGAGTCTATGATCTGGTACAATTCCCAGCACATGAAGAAGAAATAAAACATCAACAAGCTTTTTGGCAAAGAAAAATCATATTTCCAGGTACCTACAATTTAGTTTTCACAAAAGTCGTTAGAGTCTCAAGGGAAATTCAAAAATTTAATTTTACTAGTCAGGTTTGACAGAATTTTCGAACTTACTTCAGAAGAGTAGGTTTTTATTCATACCGATTGAAAGCAATTGCTAAGGGCTTTTACTTTGCTATACATCCTTTTGCTCAAAGCAAATGCTACTTTTTATGCATACGACATAAATTGTCTTATATATCTATATTGCAGAATTCATTATGTTGAGCACCAGGTGATGCCAACTAAGGCGTAATTCCAATGCTTTAGGCATTGAGGAATAATTTTAAGAAAAAGGCATAATTTTTTAGTGCATTGTTTTTTACAATCAATTCATACAAATACAATTTGAATTTAGTAAATCTGGTACAATCTTTGGGCAAAGTCGCTTATTTTTATTTACAACTGTGCGCCATGCTTATTGTCCAATTCTCTACTTAACTTGTGTTACTCAGCAAACACAAGCCTTAGTAAAATATGCAATTTTCGTCATTTTTATCGAAGAGGCATTATTTTTTTTCGAGTTTATCATAAATTTTTTTATCCGGGTTGGCATCCCTGGCATTACCAATGTTTTTATGTAGGTAACTGAAAACCACGATTCCATGATCCAGAATTAAGTCCTGCCGGCCTGCCGCATACCTATTCTGTTGACATTTTGAAGAGTCAAATTTAAAATAAACAGAGTGGCCACTGCAGAGTTCTGAAGAGTAAAAAAAAGGGCCACTAAGAGAAAAAGGTGTTTTTTCTAAAGCTACCTACTCTGCAAATTTTGAATTTTTGCACGATATTTAACAACTATTAGCTCGCATGACACTGTAAAGTTTTATGATACGCAACCTTACTTAAGGTGGCACAACAGTCCCAGCCTCAACCAACAAGCGTCTCCAGCCAGCGCGATCTTTAGCTAGCTGTGTCCAGTTTCGTATGCTAAGTTGGTTAAGGTCCCCTTCCACCTGAGTCGCGGCCTTCCTCTACTGCTCCTTCCCTCGGGAGTGGATTCGAAGATCTTCCGGGCCGGAGCGTTCGTGTCTATACGCTCTACATGACCCAGCCACCTCAGTCGTTGGACCTTCACTCTTCAGACGGGACCAAAAATCACTCGAAGAATTTTCCTCTCGAAACAACCTAGAGATACCTCATCCGCTTTTGATTTGATGAGTCCATGCCTCCGCACCATATAGCAGGACTGGGACGATTAGGGTCTTATAAAGGGTCACTTTAGTTGTTCGAGAGAGGGCTTTGCTACTCAATTGCTTTCTTAGCCCAAAGAAACAGCGGTTGGCAAGAGTTATTCTTCGTTTAATTTGCCCGCTGGTGTCATTGTCTGAGTTCATAGCGGAGCCTAGGTAGACAAAGACCTTTACCACCTCAAAGTTATATCTGTCTATTGTGACGTTCTGTCCGAGCCGTCGGTGTTGGGTGTCCCTTTTAGCTGACAGCATATACTTCGTCTTGTCCTCATAAACCGCCAAACCCATCTTCGCTGCCTCAGTCTCAATACTCACAAACGCGCCATTTATATCACGCCGCGTTATGCCAATAATATCAATGTCATCGGCTTACGCAAGTAAGTTATATCTTTCAAATAGATTTTTTATCTTTCAACAGCTTCATAAAAAATACTAGGCGATATGATTATCTACTGTCAATACTAATCACTTTTTGTTGTTACTCTCTGACATCACATTGCTGTATAGAAATATTATCTTGCTTCAGAATGGAAAAATAACGAAATAGTGCCCGATGTAATTGATGTTGCGGTATAAGGATTAACTAAGAGTTTAAGAGTCACTATAATATTTCTTTTAATAGGTAGCCTATACGCGTCAGTAGTGCTAGTTGACCTCGGGAAAGAACTGCCACCATTTCAGGTGAAAGATCAATCCAAAGTCACATGGGAAGCAGCAAATGGTTGCCCGTACACTGTTTTAATGATTGATCCGGATGCTCCATCACGCGAAAAGCCAACACTCAGAGAAATCGCACACTGGCTTGTTAATATTCCTGGCAATCAATTGGTTAACGGGAAGACTTTTATTGAATACCTATACATTGGGCCCGGTCCGCCAGAAGTGACAGGCCTGCACAGATATGTAATTTTAGTCTTCAAGCAGAAACATACAATTACTACCGATCTATTCATTCAAAATCGTACTAGTGTTGCGAATTTATATATAGAACAGTGTGTGGTAAAAAAAATGTTAAACCTTTGCGTAGGATTCGTACTGGAAGGCTTAACGTAAAGACCAGTGATACAATAGCAAGTATCAATTATTGGGAAACCCAATTGCTGGAAACTGTTTCCTGGCACAATGCGATAATGTTATGTTAGAGAAATAAGTGCTAAGTTGTAGCAGGGTTGCTGCTGAACAATTTCAAAAAGGCCAATACATAGGTGCCCGACAAAAAAAACAGCAAATAAACCTACAAACAAACAAATGTTTTCATTATAAAAAACATTTCTTTTATGATTTGCATTCTTTCTCGGACAATCAAAAATAAAATCCTACACTTTTAAACTATAAGGAGGCCATTTTGATCATTTTAAAAAAGTGGGTTTTGTTTACGTGGTTCTATTAGAACTGTTAAGTTGGTAAGCAAGTACCTATTCTTATAATATGGATAATATTAGCAACTATTAAAATCCTTTCCACTTTTGTTAATATACCTATTTTGACAACTGAAAGTTATTAAGGATAAGTTTCACTTTGCGCATTTCGAATGTTCTAAAATAATTTCCAGTGAATTAACTTGCACTGTCATCGTCATTATTTTCCATAAATCAAATTACTATCTTATCATGAAATGACTGGCTTTATGCGCACAGCAGATAAACTTATTGCTTATTTAAAGCTAATGTTTCGCTCCAACCTTCAAGTCAATTCGATTCGGCATTCGGCAGCGACACATTGTCAGAGCGGTATTCTTAAAAATGGACTTGGACGGAATTGTTCCCGATGTTATTGATGTTGCGCCTAAGGCAGTCGCAACGGTTACATATCCATCTGGGGTGAAAGTTGATTTTGGAAACGAATTAACACCAACTCAAGTGAAAGACCAACCTGATGTCACCTGGGACGCAGAAGATGACGGTCTATACATACTTGCGATGATTGACCCGGATGCACCGTCCCGTGAAAACCCCATATACAGGGCGTTCTTGCATTGGGTTGTCATCAACATTCCCGGTAATCAGTTGGCAAAAGGACAGACTACTGTGGAATACGTTGGTTCTGGTCCACCAAAAGATGGTGGCCTTCACAGGAATGCCTTTCTAGTGTTCAAGCAAAAAGAAAAAATCACCACGAACTTTTTTCTTACCAAAACGTAAGTAATCCAATTGTTGTAATTTGAAAGAAGTTGTAAGATTGTGTATTTTTTCCACAGAACTCGTGCTGGACGAGAGAATGTGAAGACTAGTGAATTGCTCATCAAATATAGGTCGAAAGATCCAGTCGCTGGAAACTACTTCAAGGTGCAATATGATGACTACGTGCCAATTATTTATAAGCAACTTAAGTGAACAGTAAACAGTTTGCCTTGTAAATTTGTATAGCAATAAAATCAGTTTTATCTGCATTTGTTATTATTGCGGTTAGAAAAAGTTTTTGTTTTCCTTCCATTTAGTGAAACATTTTGCTTGGTTTAGCGTACCTACTCTGGCACTCCGGTCGAGCTACTCGTCAAGCGTATTAAGGGAATGGTATTCTAAATGTGAGTCTGACTGCTAAACAAAATAATGGTTGAATCACTCGTAACTAAAAATAGTAGGTACACATGAGCAAACTTTTGACTATATCAATTTCGCCAATTTCGCCAATTTTCGTAACAAAATGTATTATCTTATCAAGTCCACCATGATTAACAAGTCTACTGATTACTTGTATAAGGGCCAACATTTATTTTGTGCATGCATTTTCCATGTAGCTATACTTCTAATCTAAATGTCATCACCTTTGGATTGCTTAAATTGAAGTTTGCCAAAATTATTTAATCGTCTGTAAAACTCTACAGACTAAAATTTGCCGCAAAATGAATAGTAACGGAATTATACCGGATATTATCTATGTGGCTCCAACAGCACTTGCCAAGGTACGTAGACAAAGACATACACCGTTGACCTCCACTGAAAAGGATTTCCCATTTTAGATAACCTATCCATCGGGTGTTTCGGTTGACTTGGGCAAAGAGCTGACACCTACCCAGGTGAAGGATCAGCCTGAAGTTGAAGTCACTTGGGATGCAGAAGGTTGCGCCCAATACACTTTGTTCATGGTGGACAGATGCTCCATCACGGGAAAATCCAGTAGCTCGTGAAGTTGCCCACTGGCTTGTTATCAATATTCCCGGAAACAAGGTGGTAGATGGACAGACTGTTGCAGAATAAATTGGCTCTGGTCCCACGGTTGCCACATTGGTCATTTTTTTCTATCTTGGTCACATGGTCATTTCTTATTCCATTTGGTCATTTTCTACGAAATGAAAAAAGAAACTCGACTTTAATATTTATGCAATGCGCTTCTTTTTTTTTGTCTTATGTAAATGCTGCATTAATGTGTGCATGTACGATCACTGAATGAATTCAATTCCTTCATTTGACAATTTATTGGCAGAAATGCGAAACAACTTCTACTTAGATTTGATCTCAGTAATAATGATTTGTGAAACTTATCCATAACTAGCGGAACTGACAAACTTCGTCGCGCCGAAAACAGATTTTTTGATTTAAATAATTTCGAGCATCTAACCTTTGCGATCGATTACAGTTGCATTTTAATTGATGATTGATTAAATGACACACACTGAAACTTCAAAAACCTATCGATGGATTGATCATTACTTTTTTTGTAAGTGATATTCATCCTCTTCATTGCAGAGCATGAGTGGATTGCAATGCGTCGTATGAGCAATGGTGCACGAATCCCTACGCAGGTGCTCGAAGTTGTTTTCGATAATCTCACCGGAATCACTGAAACTATGCTGACGACTAAAAAAATGACCAATACAGCACTGAATGACGAAGCATGAAAGACTTAAATATATATCTTCACGAGTTCGATGAAAACAAAAAAAAAAAACCGTAACATAATAACTCACTGACAGCTGTATGCATGTATGCGCATGTTTGACATCAGCACACAGTAAACATACAGCACACGCTCATAGGCGTCTCTCTTTTTTTTATATGGACAAAATCAGATGTTGACATAACTTACGAACGCGTTGACTAATTTTGATCAAACTTTAGATAAACCAATTACACGGCCATGCAAACAAACCCCTAAAATTTGGTCGAATTCGGTTTGACCGTTCGTGAGTTATAAAGTCACAACGCTTTTGAAACTCTCCTTTATATATAGAGAAAAGAGAAGAGAAGAGAAGAGATAACTCCAAAAGGTGTTTTGTTGGATTCCGAAATTTCACCTTTAATTAATAGTTTTCCTAACTTGTTTCAGGGTAATCAGGAAGATGTAGTGACGGAGTGGAGAATGCTAAGATTTTCCAAAGATCATAATCTTAACGATAAAATTGACACATGCGAATTTTGGTAAAAAGTCGGTTTTCTTAAAAATGCTTTGTATTGCTTCGAAAATTTTGCGGAGCAACGTTCGACATCAAGACTTACCGTCACCGATGAAGTATCTGAACGAATTGGTAAGCTTGAAAAACTAATAGACCCCCAAATGTATCCGCAAAAAGTGGGTTACAAAAATTGATCAGCTTTCATCTATTAACTGCTGGGATGATAAAGCTACCATATACCACATGAAAAACCGTCTTGTTGGGTTGGCTATGGTATTCAAATTTACCAGATTACGATTTATCTTGGGAAGATTGGAAAATAGTTTTAATAAAATCTTTCCCAAATCACATCGACTTTTCGTTTACATTAAGAAATCTGGTCAATAGATATAAGCAGCGCAATGAAATAATAAGGTACTTTGTGAATTTATTTGTACCTGTTTTTTTTTTTTTTGTTTATTATTAATAGGTAGGTAATTAAAAAAAAATGTTGGTCATTTTTAGGTACAGTTGGTCATTTTTATTTACAATTTTGGACACAAAATTTATTTTCAAGTGGCAACCGTGTCTGGTCCACCAAAAGGTAGCGGTACCGTTACATTTTAGTAGTTTTGAAACACGCTGGCAAAATCGAGACTGACAAATACATCTCGAATACGTAAGTGAATGGGGTTTTTATTTGCGCACTTATTTGCTAATATCCGAGGATATTGATAATTGCAGAAGCAGAGAGGGAAGGATCGGCGTTAAGACTCGCGATTACATCAGCAAGTATCAACTGGGAAACGCAATCGCTGGGAACTATTACCAGGCTAAGTATGATGATTATGTTCCCATTCTTAGGGAGAAGATCTCGAAATGAATGAAATGTGATTTAAGCTTAAAAGTTGTAATATTGAACTGTGTCGACAAAGAGGGAACTGCATTGTTGCGTCTAATAATTTAAATAATTTACTTAAAAGACCCCAGGAACTACAAATCGCTTTTTAGTTTTTTGTGGGAGATTATTTAGGTCTGTTTTTCATTGGCTGTTGCAGATACTGGCCCCTTTGCAGCATCCTGCCATATGCGATCTTATTATCTCATATCGCTTTTTTACTCAATCTAACATATTTTTTACTGAGCGGTGAACAATCTCAGGATCTTATTATCTTGTGACAACATATTTTCATATTGCTGGCAAAGCTACTTTTAGAGTGTGTCCATCGCTTTCGATTCATATATCTGCAATTGCAGCTGCAATAAAAAACACATTCCGCCGTCCGCCATCTTTGTCGCCACACGTCGTGGTAATTATACTGAAGCTCCAAAGTTTACTTTTATCAAATAACATTTAACTTTACCTACTTATTTTTGTTTTTATGTTTTTTATAATAAAAAATACAGTTGAATAAATAAAAAGGCTATAAGTATAAATTCATAGACGGCCTTATAAATCCACAATCTCCAAACGCATTTTAACATAATCTAACATAATTTTACTTAGCGGTGAACAATCTAATACCCTTTTTGCATCGCAGCGAAAACTGTGTTTTCGTCGAAAACTCGAAATTGAATTCACACCGAACAATAACTAGTTTTCGTTTGACGTTTCAATCAGCTGTAAGACACTAGTCATGAAACTTCTGTGTAAACTATTTTGTTTACAAATTTTGATCGCATTAATTAACAAATTAAATTAGTTCAGAGGATTTAAGAATAATATAAGCCCATCATTTAAGTGTGGAAAATGATTTTAAGTTGCGAATTATGACATTTGCTCGGTAAGCTGTCTGCTGAATGTTGGTGTGTTTGTTTCAACAACGCAACGATTGGAACTTGGAAGTCGTTTCCATAGTGTTTTCGTGGAAAACGACTCGTTTTGAAAACTAAAATATGTATGGGAAAACTTTGTTTTCGATGAATGTTTTCGCGAAAACCAGGTTTTCGGCTCGATATGAATAGCGTACAAGAATCTGTATGAACAGTTGCCGAGGTGTTTTAGACTTTCAAACATTACGGCAGGTTCAGTCTTTTCCAGAACAGGGAGACTGATGACTACGAAAACTTTCTTTTGCTTAATAAAAGTCGTTTAGTACATTTTTTTTTTTTCATTTCTTATATCAAACTGAAAGTGTTTGAAACCTACTACAAAATGGTGGCGTGAAATATTTCACAGGCAGGAATAATAAAGGTATGATAATTCATAAGAATAGTTGGACTGAAGAGAAAAGCTGCTGCATATTCTGGCAGATAATTGTTTTCTCTCGGGCAGTGATGTAGCATTTTACACCTCATATACTCAGTGCTCAGCTTGCATTCGCTCATACACAGCTGAGACATTTCGCCTAGCTAAGAGTTTAATTCTGGAAAGAAACACATTAACTTTTAAAGCTGAAGTAGAAGCAAAATGTACCTGTCATCAACGATACCAAGTGGCTGCCGGGGAACGAGATGACAAGTTGACTGTTAACGATAAAATTGACACATGCGAATTTTGGTAAAAAGTCGGTTTTCTTAAAAATGCTTTGTATTGCTTCGAAAATTTTGCGGAGCAACGTTCGACATCAAGACTTACCGTCACCGATGAAGTATCTGAACGAATTGGTAAGCTTGAAAAACTAATAGACCCCCAAATGTATCCGCAAAAAGTGGGTTACAAAAATTGATCAGCTTTCATCTATTAACTGCTGGGATGATAAAGCTACCATATACCACATGAAAAACCGTCTTGTTGGGTTGGCTATGGTATTCAAATTTACCAGATTACGATTTATCTTGGGAAGATTGGAAAATAGTTTTAATAAAATCTTTCCCAAATCACATCGACTTTTCGTTTACATTAAGAAATCTGGTCAATAGATATAAGCAGCGCAATGAAATAATAAGGTACTTTGTGAATTTATTTGTACCTGTTTTTTTTTTTTTTGTTTATTATTAATAGGTAGGTAATTAAAAAAAAATGTTGGTCATTTTTAGGTACAGTTGGTCATTTTTATTTACAATTTTGGACACAAAATTTATTTTCAAGTGGCAACCGTGTCTGGTCCACCAAAAGGTAGCGGTACCGTTACATTTTAGTAGTTTTGAAACACGCTGGCAAAATCGAGACTGACAAATACATCTCGAATACGTAAGTGAATGGGGTTTTTATTTGCGCACTTATTTGCTAATATCCGAGGATATTGATAATTGCAGAAGCAGAGAGGGAAGGATCGGCGTTAAGACTCGCGATTACATCAGCAAGTATCAACTGGGAAACGCAATCGCTGGGAACTATTACCAGGCTAAGTATGATGATTATGTTCCCATTCTTAGGGAGAAGATCTCGAAATGAATGAAATGTGATTTAAGCTTAAAAGTTGTAATATTGAACTGTGTCGACAAAGAGGGAACTGCATTGTTGCGTCTAATAATTTAAATAATTTACTTAAAAGACCCCAGGAACTACAAATCGCTTTTTAGTTTTTTGTGGGAGATTATTTAGGTCTGTTTTTCATTGGCTGTTGCAGATACTGGCCCCTTTGCAGCGTCCTGCCATATGCGATCTTATTATCTCATATCGGTTTTTTACTCAATCTAACATATTTTTTACTGAGCGGTGAACAATTTCAGGATCTTATTATCTTGTGACAACATATTTTCATATTGCTGGCAAAGCTACTTTTAGAGTGTGTCCATCGCTTTCGATTCATATATCTGCAATTGCAGCTGCAATAAAAAACACATTCCGCCGTCCGCCATCTTTGTCGCCACACGTCGTGGTAATTATACTGAAGCTCCAAAGTTTACTTTTATCAAATAACATTTAACTTTACCTACTTATTTTTGTTTTTATGTTTTTTATAATAAAAAATACAGTTGAATAAATAAAAAGGCTATAAGTATAAATTCATAGACGGCCTTATAAATCCACAATCTCCAAACGCATTTTAACATAATCTAACATAATTTTACTTAGCGGTGAACAATCTAATACCCTTTTTGCATCGCAGCGAAAACTGTGTTTTCGTCGAAAACTCGAAATTGAATTCACACCGAACAATAACTAGTTTTCGTTTGACGTTTCAATCAGCTGTAAGACACTAGTCATGAAACTTCTGTGTAAACTATTTTGTTTACAAATTTTGATCGCATTAATTAACAAATTAAATTAGTTCAGAGGATTTAAGAATAATATAAGCCCATCATTTAAGTGTGGAAAATGATTTTAAGTTGCGAATTATGACATTTGCTCGGTAAGCTGTCTGCTGAATGTTGGTGTGTTTGTTTCAACAACGCAACGATTGGAACTTGGAAGTCGTTTCCATAGTGTTTTCGTGGAAAACGACTCGTTTTGAAAACTAAAATATGTATGGGAAAACTTTGTTTTCGATGAATGTTTTCGCGAAAACCAGGTTTTCGGCTCGATATGAATAGCGTACAAGAATCTGTATGAACAGTTGCCGAGGTGTTTTAGACTTTCAAACATTACGGCAGGTTTAGTCTTTTCCAGAACAGGGAGACTGATGACTACGAAAACTTTCTTTTGCTTAATAAAAGTCGTTTAGTACATTTTTTTTTTTTCATTTCTTATATCAAACTGAAAGTGTTTGAAACCTACTACAAAATGGTGGCGTGAAATATTTCACAGGCAGGAATAATAAAGGTATGATAATTCATAAGAATAGTTGGACTGAAGAGAAAAGCTGCTGCATATTCTGGCAGATAATTGTTTTCTCTCGGGCAGTGATGTAGCATTTTACACCTCATATACTCAGTGCTCAGCTTGCATTCGCTCATACACAGCTGAGACATTTCGCCTAGCTAAGAGTTTAATTCTGGAAAGAAACACATTAACTTTTAAAGCTGAAGTAGAAGCAAAATGTACCTGTCATCAACGATACCAAGTGGCTGCCGGGGAACGAGATGACAAGTTGACTGTCTGAAAAATGATAAAAAAATCAGTTTTAGAATTTCATTTAAATAAGGCTCTGCATATTGTTACCCATAAATTATTTTCTCCCTATCAGCCCATGGCCAGGCGCGTTCCAACTTTTCTATCTGAAAAAGGCAAATATTTAAAAAAATTAAATTACCATTATTCGTTACATTTAACACACGTAGGGAAAATATGTATAAATTATGAAAAGTGTGCAAAGCAAAGTAAAGGGACCGTCCAACAGAGCGCTTTTCACCGGCTCGTTCCACCGTCGCGTTTGACAGATGCAATGTAATATACTGCAATACTCATATTATCTCCTGCCGCACAGAGGGCGTTTTTAACGTCGCGTCAAATTCTTCATTTCTCTTTTTGTTAATTTAATGCACCAAAATTCTCTACTTTTTCGCGAATTACTTAGTGCGCCCGCGGCAATTATAAATATTAATTCTTCTTCCGAGCTGCTTGACATTTTGCAAAAAGTTATGACAGCTACAACTCTGTTTGACGTCCTCTAACGCGGCGGTGGGAACTTCGCGTTCAAATAATCATACCGCCGCGTAAAGTATTGTCAACGCGTTCAATTTGACGCCCTAAATCGCACCATAAAAAATCGATTGCAAACTAATATACCGGGATCAATGAGCCTAAAAGGCTGCATAGAAATGACTATACAAGTATAAACTGGTACAAATTCGGCGTCTTCCACATTTTCTTTTTAGAGAAAGATAATGTTGGCATGCGAATAAAACGTGCAGCCGAGTTATTTCTGCGTAGTTTTTAACGAAAATGTTCTTAAATTTTACATACATCATACAATATACAAATTACAAAGCAAAGGCACCAGAGTATAAATACACACCTTCTCTTGCTTTTCTTGTTTAAAGACATCCTCGACTGTTGGCTGTGCTTCTTCCTCAGTCTCTTCTATGGTTACCTCAGGCACGTTACTTGAATTCCAAGTATATTGCTGATCATCACCACTCTCACCCGCACTTTCACTCTCGTCTTCGGTTTTGTCCACTTGCTCTAAATCATCATCATCGTCCTCGTCATTGGTCTCAGACACATAATCCGACTCTGGGGTTAGGTCCTTGTATTTGCTTGCGTACTCCAAACTATCAGGTTCGGTTAGAATCTCATCGTTGTCATCGCTGACCGAATCCAAATCATCGCTCTCATATGTTTGGGTTTTGCCAAAATCCGTTTGCGGCGGAAGGAACTTGTCAAATGTCTGTGACACAGTTTCAAGCGTAGAAGAGAGGATTTTTGGAATCTCAGCAATCTCTGACAATTTTCGCTGCATCTCGCGTAGACGCTCCTCAATGCTGACTTTAATTACAATATACAATTTTAGGTTAAAAAAAAATTGAAACCACCGACCTTTCGGTAGACTGCAGTTAGAACACCCAGCATTGAAGAATGCATACAGCGGAGCGTTATCCTAGTTTCGGCTTAATGTATCTACAAATTTAAATTCAATTAACAAGCAGAGAGTGGATCTTCTTCATCGCGATGTTAGCCAATATAGCAATCAGCAAGACGTTTGACTGTTCTCCTGTGTTACGTAACCACCAAATATTCTACATGCTTAGTGAAAATAAAAGGCCAACAGCCATGTGTGCACAGTTTATGCAAGAATGGTTTAAAAGCAAAGCAATTATCTCAATGGGTTTCTAAAGAAGCGGAGGTCCACGGATGTAGACCATCTAAAAATTACCTCTGCTATGAGTTACGTCAAAAGATGGAAACATATATATGTAGAAAACTGAAGAAGACTTCTATTGGTGGGTCATATAAGACGCCGCCCGACGTTCTCGGAAGAACTTAGATCTACACACAGATTTAATCATGCTTCTAGCCAATTCAGTCAATTCTAACCCCTTCTTGGAGGTAACTCCATCACTGGGGAGCGACTTTTAGCCATAAAAAAAGTGGGTTTTGTTTACTTGGTTCCATTAGAACTGTTGAGTTGGTAAGCAAGTACCTATTCTAATAATATGGATAATATAAGCAACTATTAAAATCTTTTCCACTTTTGTTATTATACCTATTTTGACAACTGAAAGTTATTAAGATTTACTGCATTTAGTTTCACTTTGCGCATTTCGAATGTTCTAAAATAATTTCCAGTGAATTAACTTGCACTGTCATTGTCATAATTTTACATAAATCTGATGATGGCACTTTATGTTCATTCCTGCAAATATTTAGTTAACAATTTCAGCAGACTACAAATTACTATCTTATCATGAGATGACTGCCTTTATGCGTACAGCAGATAAACTTATTGCTTATTTAAAGCTAATGTTTCGCTCCAACCTTCAAGTCAATTCGATTCGGCATTCGGCAGCGACACATTGTCAGAGCGGTATTCTTAAAAATGGACTTGGACGGAATTGTTCCCGATGTTATTGATGTTGCGCCTAAGGCAGTCGCAACGGTTACATATCCATCTGGGGTGAAAGTTGATTTTGGAAACGAATTAACACCAACTCAAGTGAAAGACCAACCTAATGTCACCTGGGACGCAGAAGATGACGGTCTATACATACTTGCGATGATTGACCCGGATGCACCGTCCCGTGAAAACCCCATATACAGGGCGTTCTTGCATTGGGTTGTCATCAACATTCCCGGTAATCAGTTGGCAAAAGGACAGACTACTGTGGAATACGTTGGTTCTGGTCCACCAAAAGATGGTGGCCTTCACAGGAATGCCTTTCTAGTGTTCAAGCAAAAAGAAAAAATCACCACGAATTTTTTTCTTACCAAAACGTAAGTAATCCAATTGTTGTAATTTGAAAGAAGTTGTAAGATTGTGTATTTTTTCCACAGAACTCGTGCTGGACGAGAGAATGTGAAGACTAGTGAATTTCTCATCAAATATAGGTTGAAAGACCCAGTCGCTGGAAACTACTTCAAGGTGAAATATGATGACTACGTGCCAATTATTTATGAGCAACTTAAGTGAACAGTAAACAGTTTGCCTTGTAAATTTGTATAGCAATAAAATCAGTTTTGTCTGCATTTGTTATTATTGCGGTTAGAAAAAGTTTTTATTTTCCTTCCATTTAGTGAAACATTTTGCTTGGTTTAGCGTACCTACTCTGGCACTCCGGTCGAGCTACTCGTCAAGCGTATTAAGGGAATGGTATTCTGACTGCTAAACAAAATAATGGTTGAATCACTCGTAACTAAAAATAGTACACATGAGCAAACTTTTGACTATATCAATTTCGCCAATTTCGCCAATTTTCGTAACAAAATGTATTATCTTATCAAGTCCACCATGATTAACAAGTCTACTGATTACTTGTATAAGGGCCAACATTTATTTTGTGCATGCATTTTCCATGTAGCTATACTTCTTATCTAAATGTCATCACCTTTGGATTGCTTAAATTGAAGTTTGCCAAAATTATTTAATCGTCTGTAAAACTCTACAGACTAAAATTTGCCGCAAAATGAATAGTAACGGAATTATACCGGATATTATCTATGTGGCTCCAACAGCACTTGCCAAGGTACGTAGACAAAGACATACACCGTTGACCTCCACTGAAAAGGATTTCCCATTTTAGATAACCTATCCATCGGGTGTTTCGGTTGACTTGGGCAAAGAGCTGACACCTACCCAGGTGAAGGATCAGCCTGAAGTCACTTGGGATGCAGAAAGTTGCGCCCAATACACTTTGTTCATGGTGGACAGATGCTCCATCACGGGAAAATCCAGTAGCTCGTGAAGTTGCCCACTGGCTTGTTATCAATATTCCCGGAAACAATGTGGTAGATGGACAGACTGTTGCAGAATAAATTGGCTCTGGTCCACCAGAAGGTAGCGGTACCGTTACATTTTCTTAGTTTTGAAACAAGCTGGCAAAATCGAGACTGACAAATACATCTCGAATACGTAAGTGAATGTGGTTTTTATTTGCGCACTTATTTGCTAATATCCGAGGATATTGATAATTGCAGAAGCAGAGAGGGAAGGATCGGCGTTAAGACTCGCGATTACATCAGCAAGTATCAACTGGGAAACGCAATCGCTGGGAACTGTTACCAGGCTCAGTATGATGATTACGTTCTCATTCTTAGGGAGAAGATCTCAAAATGAATGAAATGTGATTTACGCTTAAAAGTTGTAATATTGAACTGTGTCGACAAAGAGGGAACTGCATTGTTGCGTCTAATAATTTAAATAATTTACTTAAAAGACCCCAGGAACTACAAATCGCTTTTTAGTTTTTTGTGGGAGATTATTTAGGTCTGTTTTTCATTGGCTGTTGCAGATACTGGCCCTTTTGCCGCATCCTGCCATATGCGATCTTATTATCTCATATCGCTTTTTTACTCAATCTAACATATTTTTTACTGAGCGGTGAACAATTTCAGGATCTTATTATCTTGTGACAACATATTTTCATATTGCTGGCAATGCTACTTTTAGAGTGTGTCCATCGCTTTCGATTCATATATCTGCAATTACAGCTGCAATAAAAAAGTAAGACAAGTAGTGCGAGTCGGACTCGCTCATGAAGGGTTCCGAAACAGCAAGTAACATAACATAAAAGTTCTTGTAGTTCGTTGTAATTTTGATCGATTAAATTTTTTTTTTTTTTGAGTTGATTGTATTATTGCGATTAAGAAAGGAATATGATTTTTAAAGAAATTTGTTTATATGCAATACGTTTCATCAATGGAAACCAATATCAAACGCGATGATAAAGCCTTTTGGGCTTTCATTAACACTAAGCGGAAATCAATTGGTGTACCATTATTATGAGTTATAACGGAGTTAATAGTGATAACCTGAATGAAATCTGTAACATGTTTGCATCATATTTTCAATCAAATTTTGTAAGCGACGTAACTGATTGCAATTCATTACCTAATTGTGAACGAGTTACTGATTAAGGATCTCTTTTTCTAACAGAAGATGAAATTCTACTTGAATTATCATCGCTTGATTCGAGCTCGAGCATTGCTCCTGACAACCTTCCCCCTTTGTTTTTTAAAGCATGCAAAAGTAGTTTAGTTTTCCCGCTTACGATTATATTTAACAAGTCTCTTAAGCTAGGTGAATTTCTTGATTGCTGGAAGTATTCTAATATTACTCCAATTCATAAATCTGGATCCAAGAGACTTGTTGAAAATTACAGACCTCTAGCTAAGTTGCAAATGTTTCCGAAAATATTTGAAGCTGTTGTAAAGAAGCGGCTGTGTGCAAACAAATATCTCAAAACCAGCATGGTTTCGTAACAGGTAGATCATCTACTACCAACTTAGTAATTTTCACAAATTATTGTCTTCATAAAATTGAAAATCGTCTTCAGGTTGATTGTGTTTACACTGATTTTTCGAAGGCCTTTGACAGGGTGCAACACAATGTTTTGCTAAAGAAACTTGAAATGTTTGGTTTCCACTCTAATATTTTAATTTGGATCGGAAGTTATCTGAACAATCGTAAACAGTTTGTAAAGTAAGAATCCGTTAGAATCTGTCTAACGAAATTTTAAATTACTCAGGTGCCCCCCAGGGAAGCCATATTGGTCCGCTCCTATTCCTTCTATTTATTAATGACCTACCATCTTTTATATTATATCATCCATCCTTACTATAATAAAACTGTAACTTTTTTTCCGGCTGTAAGCTGTGACAGGGATGAAAAATGAACTTTCTGGACTGTAACTAAATCTTAGTTACGATTGTATTTTTTTGTATTTTTTCAATTCTCGTATACAAGTATGTATAGGAGAAAGATATCGATTTCGGACAAAATTTTAGATGTTTTTAAATTCAATGTAAATAATATAATATTCTACAAGCTGACCAGGCGAACTACGTTCCGCCCAAATTCGTTAAAGTAATGAAAATAGTAATTCCGAACATGCACAATGCATGCTACTTAAATTCTTTCGTGTCAGTCAAATACGAATGGCAAATCGATCTGAATGAGCAGAATCCGCGGAATTATAATGTTTGTCTTCGAATTTTCCACTCAAAATCGTCGCTTATTGCATGATATTTGATTTGAGATTCTTCACAATCAAATCAAATGCGATCAGTTACAAAATTTCGGTGGATTGAGGTTGCGTAACAAAATTATAACTGAGCTGATTTCCAATTTCAAACTGTGTAGCGGTAAGCCCGGTACGTCAAAATAGTTTAAAAATTTAACATTTTAAATAATTTTTGTTGTATTGGAATTTTCTATTTTTTTTTTAAGTGCGGTTCTCCGTACAAAGTTCTATTCTCAATCCCACCCCCGAGTTATGAGTGCACATACGGACATCAGTCACTTTTATATATAGCGGTACCCACCCGGTTTTGCCCGTGCCCTTCGTATAAAATCCCGCCCAGATTTCGCAGAGTTTCAAATGTTCAATAATAATTTCAATTATATAATTTTAGATACCTATAACTAGCGTTTGAAATTTCTGTTTTTGATGTGTAAACATCTAAGCGCACGTTATTGGAATCTGGTGGAGTAATTCCACACATTTAACTTGCGATGACGGAAATGCGTCAATGTGATTGCATACATTTCTTGGAATCTAGTGGAGTGATTCCACACATTTAACTTCCGGGGACAGGGAATGCGTCACTGTGTTTTATCATTGCATACGTTTTTATCATTGCATACATTTATGAGCTGGGGCATATTAATTTCATCTTTTTGTTGATGTGAAATCAAATTTTTGCATTTCGTCCTTGCACCGTACTCAGAAGAAATTTCAAGAATTCTGCAGGGAGATTATCATCTTTTACCAATGATCATAAGCGGAGACTTCAATATCAATTTTGCAACTCCAGAAGCTCAACCATTTGTTGATTTTATGCAAGACAAATTTAATCTTCAAATGAACTCCGACCGGAAAATTTCAACAACACGATATGGAACAACCATCGATGCTGTCTTCCAGCGTAATCTAGAAAGATTACAGTCTCGAATGTACATATCTTACTTCAGCTACCACAATCCGATTGCATCTATTCTACCGAAACTAGCACAGAACGAATAAATTATTGTTATTTCATAATATTTCAACAATACGGTTATTACAATTCCCTCTTTTCTCAATGACGTGTATCAAGCCACACACATACCGCACGCACGGTGTTTACACATACACATATTTCGGGACTGTTGGTCACAGTTGCACCAATTTTTTTTTTTTTTTTGAATAGGAGTTGCTACAACCCGTTTTCCTATTCCGCTTATCTTTTACAAAGTGCCACCTATCGGGGCCAAAACTATCGAACTAACCATCCAACTGTAAGGAACCATACAGAGCCACAAAATTTCATTAAAATCGGTTGAGTGGTTTAGGGGATAGACAACCGCGCCAACGGAAAAATCCCAAAATTTACTGAAATTCATGTGTTTTTCACACAAGCATAACACACATATACCTGTGTAGTAATAATATTGATAAACGAATACAAAAAAATTGTAACAGGTCATTGTATTAAATATGCATTGAGTGTAACTATGTATTTTTTCAAAATAAAAAAATACTCTTTGAGGGTAACTTTTTCGGGGCGATTGTATTTTGTATTTTTTCAAAGTTAATTGTAACTTAAAAGTTACGATCGTAACGCGTTTTTCAACCCTGAGCTGTGAGCAAAGAATAGATTCAAAAAGTACTGCACGAATTTGATTTCGGTTTTCACAGTTGCATAGGAAATTGTTCAGATTTGAACATAGGATATGTTTTACCATTATTCGCTGTCCGGAAGTGGAAATCGAAGCTGATATCTAAGAAAAGTTGTAATTCTCGAATGCCTTCTAGCTCCTAGCTTCGGAATCACTCATCCAAATGAAATGGGATTTTTTTTAATACAAAGTTCAATAATGTACAAAGATTTTAAGATATAAATCATCTTTGTACGTTATCCTGAAGTCGAACAATAAGCAATAAACTATAAATTTAATACAATTGAAAAAAGCAAAATGTTCGATTGAAGCTAGATCGTTGGATTTTTCCAGCGTTGAGTGGAGGAAATTTTGTGTGTGTGTGTGCGGCAAAACCTGTTTCTCTCTCTGTACACTTTTTGCGGTGTGCTTTTTCTTTCTCTTTTTTTATGCACCTTTTGGGTTTTGGGCTTTGTGTTGTTCTTTTTTTTGTTCACGTTTTTAAATTGAACTGGAGTTGGAGTATTATGCGAGAAACAGATTAACACAGCGACAGCAACAACAGCAACAGCGAATTTAGGATTGGCTCTAACGTTGATGTCCCTAACTATAACTAACTAACTAACTTCTAAAAAAGCAAAATGTTCGATTGAAGCTAGATCGTTGGATTTTTCCAGCGTTGAGTGGAGGAAATTTTGTGTGTGTGTGCGGCAAAACCTGTTTCTCTCTCTGTGCACTTTCTGCGGTGTAGTAGCGGAGTAGAAGAGTAAATGAGATTTATTTATTTAGATTTTTGTAAAAAAAAGGCATTTTTTCAAGTAGCCGACCAGCTGGTGCTCCATATTCGGCCACCCATTAAATAAAGGGCTTTAATTATTATTAATTTTTTAATTTTAATGTTTTACTATAAAAAAGTTAAAAAAAAAGTAATTTGTATCAATAAAAAAAAAATAATAAAAAAATTGGTTTATTCCTCTTTTGAGGGTTAAGCTATAAAAAAAAAAAAAAAAAAACAGAAAATCCTTAAATTTAATTCAGGTAAGATTTTTTTGTTGTTAAAGCTAATGGGAATTATAATAATCATTTAATACCTATATAAATATTACTTTTTTAGTACACTGTAACACTGTATCTAATAATAAACAAATGTTTATAATTGAAAAAAAAAAAAAAAAAAAAAATTTATCACAGTTTAGACAAATAAAGTCTTCCAGCTCGGCATCTGCAAAAGACATGGTTGAAAGATTTGTACATTGGAGATGAAACCAGTTTTCGTAGTTATCACAGTCGATATTCTTAAATACTTCTTGTTCCACGTCCGTAAGGACATTTTGGGACAGCTTCCTTTTTTCAACTGCGGCAGTTTTCATTTTTTTTATCTTCTTCGTCTTTTTGGAACATTTTCCAAGGCTGAGATGAAATTGACCTGCTTTCAGATATTGAAGAAAAGTTTCTCCTCGCATCATTCCGCTCTCCGTCTTGCCAAAAACCCATTCAGGCTACTTACTTTGGACTGATTTCAGCCAGTAGGGAGATTAAATATTCTATAAAAATCCTCTAAAGCATCTTCTTGGGAAAATAATTCTTTGAGCTTTGTAAATCATTTTCTTATTCCATCCTCTGTTATTTGAGCGCGGCTTTTAGATACAGTTTCAGGGGTTTGTAGGCTTAGATCGGAATGGCGCCACAGAAGACCGTAGTACCATTTCTTACCGGATTTGCTGTCCTTGAAAGGAGTTTTGGGGCCTTCTTCTTGAAGAATATCCTGCACCGTTTTCAAGACGTTTAAGGAAAGTCGAATTTCAATAGATTTATAAGTCAGTTTTTAAGCTTATTTTCTTATGCAGAGAGCACAGGGCAGGGTTTAAATTTCCCAAGGTTATTTAAGGTTCTTTTGTGAGTTCGGTCCTGAAGAGTCATCCTTAAAATCGTAAACCTTCTTGCCGCTGTCCTGATTGTACGTTTATTTTCACGGATTTCAAATAAAGCTTGTTCTTAATCGGTTCCTTTTAGGGTACAGAATAACGCGGTTTTTGTGTTCCTTAGCATGCTTCTCATTTGCCCGGGTCATATTTAAGTCGCTTAAGACAAGAATTTGAATATTTTAGGATCAAAAAGTTAATGGGAACCTTATAAACATTTGTTTTAGACCTAAGATAAAAGATGGGGCCGGAGTTAGGATACGTGTGTCCTTTCGAGTTGCCTATATCCGGCCGGGGCTGGCCGACAACAGGCAACCGCGTTTATTTTGGTGTCCTATCCCCGGCCCCTTTAAAAACAGCAATTTTTGCATTTAAAAGCTAATTTTAATTAAAAAAAATATATTTTATTAGAAAAACAACATTTGAAAACACTTACCCACACAGTTTCCACACAAAACACTAATTCCCGACAGCAATTTCAATATCGCTTGTAACAGTAAATTCACGCAAAACCTTCACCAATGCAAAACGAGGTAAAAGAGTTCATTTCTTGACAGCGACAGAAAAAACGCAACAAGACTTATGACAGATTCAGAGAGAAGTTTAAGAGAACAATATAAGACAAAAACTCGGAAAGAGAAATATCTACGAATTCACTAGTTATAACGACTTTTTTGAGAGGTGGCCGAAAACTGGAGGCGGCCGCAATTAGGCGACTCTACCCTACTTTTTGAATCTATTCTTAGCACACAGATTACAGCCGGAAAAAAAGTTACAGTTTTATTATAGTAAGGATTAATGCGATCGAAATTTGTAAACAAAATAGTTTACACAGAAGTTTCATGACTAGTGTCTCACAGCTGATTGAAACGTCAAACGAAAACTAGTTATTGTTCGGTGTGAATTCAATTTCGAGTTTTCGACGAAAACACAGTTTTCGTTGCGATGCAAAAAGGGTATTAGATTGTTCACCGCTAAGTAAAATTATGTTAGATTATGTTAAAATGCGTTTGGAGATTGTGGATTTATAAGGCCGTCTATGAATTTATACTTATAGCCTTTTTATTTATTCAACTGTATTTTTTATTATAAAAAACATAAAAACAAAAATAAGTAGGTAAAGTTAAATGTTATTTGATAAAAGTAAACTTTGGAGTTTCAGTATAATTACCACGACGTGTGGCGACAAAGATGGCGGACGGCGGAATGTGTTTTAAGGGTTCCGTAGCCAAATGGCACAAATCGGAACCCTATTAGATTCGTCATGTCTGTCTGTCTGTCTGTCTGTCCATCCGTATGTCACAGCCACTTTTCTCCGAAACTATAAGAGCTATACCGTTGAAACTTGGTAAGTATATGTATTCTGTGAACCGCATTAAGATTTTACACAAAAAAAAAAAAAAAAAACAGTAAATTTTGGGGGTCCCCATACATAGAACTGAAACTCAAACATTTTTTTTTTTTCATCAAACCCATACGTGTGGGGTATCTATGGATAGGTCTTCAAAAATGATATTTAGGTTTCTCTAATCATTTTTTTCTAAAGTGAATAGTTTGCGCGAGAGACACTTCCAAAGTGGTAAAATGTTGCTACCCCCCCCCCCCCCCCCTAACTTCTAAAATAAGAGAACGATAAAATATGATTTACGTTACCATGTAAACTTCAAACGAAAAATTTTTGAACGAGATCTGACAACTGACAGTTATTAAGATTTTCTGCATTTAGTTTCACTTTGCGCGTTTCCAATGTTCTAAAATAATTTCCAGTGAATTAACTTGCACTGTCATTGTCATAATTTTACATAAATCTGATGATGGCACTTTATGTTCATTCCTGCAAATATTTAGTTAACAATTTCAGCAGACTACAAATTACTATCTTATCATGAGATGACTGCCTTTATGCGTACAGCAGATAAACTTATTGCTTATTTAAAGCTAATGTTTCGCTCCAACCTTCAAGTCAATTCGATTCGGCATTCGGCAGCGACACATTGTCAGAGCGGTATTCTTAAAAATGGACTTGGACGGAATTGTTCCCGATGTTATTGATGTTGCGCCTAAGGCAGTCGCAACGGTTACATATCCATCTGGGGTGAAAGTTGATTTTGGAAACGAATTAACACCAACTCAAGTGAAAGACCAACCTAATGTCACCTGGGACGCAGAAGATGACGGTCTATACATACTTGCGATGATTGACCCGGATGCACCGTCCCGTGAAAACCCCATATACAGGGCGTTCTTGCATTGGGTTGTCATCAACATTCCCGGTAATCAGTTGGCAAAAGGACAGACTACTGTGGAATACGTTGGTTCTGGTCCACCAAAAGATGGTGGCCTTCACAGGAATGCCTTTCTAGTGTTCAAGCAAAAAGAAAAAATCACCACGAATTTTTTTCTTACCAAAACGTAAGTAATCCAATTGTTGTAATTTGAAAGAAGTTGTAAGATTGTGTATTTTTTCCACAGAACTCGTGCTGGACGAGAGAATGTGAAGACTAGTGAATTTCTCATCAAATATAGGTTGAAAGACCCAGTCGCTGGAAACTACTTCAAGGTGAAATATGATGACTACGTGCCAATTATTTATGAGCAACTTAAGTGAACAGTAAACAGTTTGCCTTGTAAATTTGTATAGCAATAAAATCAGTTTTGTCTGCATTTGTTATTATTGCGGTTAGAAAAAGTTTTTATTTTCCTTCCATTTAGTGAAACATTTTGCTTGGTTTAGCGTACCTACTCTGGCACTCCGGTCGAGCTACTCGTCAAGCGTATTAAGGGAATGGTATTCTGACTGCTAAACAAAATAATGGTTGAATCACTCGTAACTAAAAATAGTAGGTACACATGAGCAAACTTTTGACTATATCAATTTCGCCAATTTCGCCAATTTTCGTAACAAAATGTATTATCTTATCAAGTCCACCATGATTAACAAGTCTACTGATTACTTGTATAAGGGCCAACATTTATTTTGTGCATGCATTTTCCATGTAGCTATACTTCTTATCTAAATGTCATCACCTTTGGATTGCTTAAATTGAAGTTTGCCAAAATTATTTAATCGTCTGTAAAACTCTACAGACTAAAATTTGCCGCAAAATGAATAGTAACGGAATTATACCGGATATTATCTATGTGGCTCCAACAGCACTTGCCAAGGTACGTAGACAAAGACATACACCGTTGACCTCCACTGAAAAGGATTTCCCATTTTAGATAACCTATCCATCGGGTGTTTCGGTTGACTTGGGCAAAGAGCTGACACCTACCCAGGTGAAGGATCAGCCTGAAGTTGAAGTCACTTGGGATGCAGAAGGTTGCGCCCAATACACTTTGTTCATGGTGGACAGATGCTCCATCACGGGAAAATCCAGTAGCTCGTGAAGTTGCCCACTGGCTTGTTATCAATATTCCCGGAAACAAGGTGGTAGATGGACAGACTGTTGCAGAATAAATTGGCTCTGGTCCCACGGTTGCCACATTGGTAATTTTTTTCTATCTTGGTCACATGGTCATTTCTTATTCCATTTGGTCATTTTCTACGAAATGAAAAAAGAAACTCGACTTTAAAATTTATGCAATGCGCTTCTTTTTTTTTGTCTTATGTAAATGCTGCATTAATGTGTGCATGTACGATCACTGAATGAATTCAATTCCTTCATTTGACAATTTATTGGCAGAAATGCGAAACAACTTCTACTTAGATTTGATCTCAGTAATAATGATTTGTGAAACTTATCCATAACTAGCGGAACTGACAAACTTCGTCGCGCCGAAAACAGATTTTTTGATTTAAATAATTTCGAGCATCTAACCTTTGCGATCGATTACAGTTGCATTTTAATTGATGATTGATTAAATGACACACACTGAAACTTCAAAAACCTATCGATGGATTGATCATTACTTTTTTTGTAAGTGATATTCATCCTCTTCATTGCAGAGCATGAGTGGATTGCAATGCGTCGTATGAGCAATGGTGCACGAATCCCTACGCAGGTGCTCGAAGTTGTTTTCGATAATCTCACCGGAATCACTGAAACTATGCTGACGACTAAAAAAATGACCAATACAGCACTGAATGACGAAGCATGAAAGACTTAAATATATATCTTCACGAGTTCGATGAAAACAAAAAAAAAAAACCGTAACATAATAACTCACTGACAGCTGTATGCATGTATGCGCATGTTTGACATCAGCACACAGTAAACATACAGCACACGCTCATAGGCGTCTCTCTTTTTTTTATATGGACAAAATCAGATGTTGACATAACTTACGAACGCGTTGACTAATTTTGATCAAACTTTAGATAAACCAATTACACGGCCATGCAAACAAACCCCTAAAATTTGGTCGAATTCGGTTTGACCGTTCGTGAGTTATAAAGTCACAACGCTTTTGAAACTCTCCTTTATATATAGAGAAAAGAGAAGAGAAGAGAAGAGATAACTCCAAAAGGTGTTTTTTTGGATTCCGAAATTTCACCTTTAATTAATAGTTTTCCTAACTTGTTTCAGGGTAATCAGGAAGATGTAGTGACGGAGTGGAGAATGCTAAGATTTTCCAAAGATCATAATCTTAACGATAAAATTGACACATGCGAATTTTGGTAAAAAGTCGGTTTTCTTAAAAATGCTTTGTATTGCTTCGAAAATTTTGCGGAGCAACGTTCGACATCAAGACTTACCGTCACCGATGAAGTATCTGAACGAATTGGTAAGCTTGAAAAACTAATAGACCCCCAAATGTATCCGCAAAAAGTGGGTTACAAAAATTGATCAGCTTTCATCTATTAACTGCTGGGATGATAAAGCTACCATATACCACATGAAAAACCGTCTTGTTGGGTTGGCTATGGTATTCAAATTTACCAGATTACGATTTATCTTGGGAAGATTGGAAAATAGTTTTAATAAAATCTTTCCCAAATCACATCGACTTTTCGTTTACATTAAGAAATCTGGTCAATAGATATAAGCAGCGCAATGAAATAATAAGGTACTTTGTGAATTTATTTGTACCTGTTTTTTTTTTTTGTTTATTATTAATAGGTAGGTAATTAAAAAAAAATGTTGGTCATTTTTAGGTACAGTTGGTCATTTTTATTTACAATTTTGGACACAAAATTTATTTTCAAGTGGCAACCGTGTCTGGTCCACCAAAAGGTAGCGGTACCGTTACATTTTAGTAGTTTTGAAACACGCTGGCAAAATCGAGACTGACAAATACATCTCGAATACGTAAGTGAATGGGGTTTTTATTTGCGCACTTATTTGCTAATATCCGAGGATATTGATAATTGCAGAAGCAGAGAGGGAAGGATCGGCGTTAAGACTCGCGATTACATCAGCAAGTATCAACTGGGAAACGCAATCGCTGGGAACTATTACCAGGCTAAGTATGATGATTATGTTCCCATTCTTAGGGAGAAGATCTCGAAATGAATGAAATGTGATTTAAGCTTAAAAGTTGTAATATTGAACTGTGTCGACAAAGAGGGAACTGCATTGTTGCGTCTAATAATTTAAATAATTTACTTAAAAGACCCCAGGAACTACAAATCGCTTTTTAGTTTTTTGTGGGAGATTATTTAGGTCTGTTTTTCATTGGCTGTTGCAGATACTGGCCCCTTTGCAGCGTCCTGCCATATGCGATCTTATTATCTCATATCGCTTTTTTACTCAATCTAACATATTTTTTACTGAGCGGTGAACAATTTCAGGATCTTATTATCTTGTGACAACATATTTTCATATTGCTGGCAAAGCTACTTTTAGAGTGTGTCCATCGCTTTCGATTCATATATCTGCAATTGCAGCTGCAATAAAAAACACATTCCGCCGTCCGCCATCTTTGTCGCCACACGTCGTGGTAATTATACTGAAGCTCCAAAGTTTACTTTTATCAAATAACATTTAACTTTACCTACTTATTTTTGTTTTTATGTTTTTTATAATAAAAAATACAGTTGAATAAATAAAAAGGCTATAAGTATAAATTCATAGACGGCCTTATAAATCCACAATCTCCAAACGCATTTTAATATAATCTAACATAATTTTACTTAGCGGTGAACAATCTAATACCCTTTTTGCATCGCAGCGAAAACTGTGTTTTCGTCGAAAACTCGAAATTGAATTCACACCGAACAATAACTAGTTTTCGTTTGACGTTTCAATCAGCTGTAAGACACTAGTCATGAAACTTCTGTGTAAACTATTTTGTTTACAAATTTTGATCGCATTAATTAACAAATTAAATTAGTTCAGAGGATTTAAGAATAATATTAGCCCATCATTTAAGTGTGGAAAATGATTTTAAGTTGCGAATTATGACATTTGCTCGGTAAGCTGTCTGCTGAATGTTGGTGTGTTTGTTTCAACAACGCAACGATTGGAACTTGGAAGTCGTTTCCATAGTGTTTTCGTGGAAAACGACTCGTTTTGAAAACTAAAATATGTATGGGAAAACTTTGTTTTCGATGAATGTTTTCGCGAAAACCAGGTTTTCGGCTCGATATGAATAGCGTACAAGAATCTGTATGAACAGTTGCCGAGGTGTTTTAGACTTTCAAACATTACGGCAGGTTCAGTCTTTTCCAGAACAGGGAGACTGATGACTACGAAAACTTTCTTTTGCTTAATAAAAGTCGTTTAGTACATTTTTTTTTTCATTTCTTTATCAAACTGAAAGTGTTTGAAACCTACTACAAAATGGTGGCGTGAAATATTTCACAGGCAGGAATAATAAAGGTATGATAATTCATAAGAATAGTTGGACTGAAGAGAAAAGCTGCTGCATATTCTGACAGATAATTGTTTTCTCTCGGGCAGTGATGTAGCATTTTACACCTCATATACTCAGTGCTCAGCTTGCATTCGCTCATACACAGCTGAGACATTTCGCCTCGCTAAGAGTTTAATTCTGAAAAGAAAAACATTAACTTTTAAAGCTAAAGTAGAAACAAAATGTACCTGTCATCAACGATACCAAGTGGCTGCCGGGGAACGAGATGACAAGTTGACTGTCTGAAAAATGATAAAAAAATCAGTTTTAGAATTTCATTTAAATAAGGCTCTGCAAATTGTTACCTATAAATTATTTTCTCCCTATCAGCCCATGGCCAGGCGCGTTCCAACTTTTCTATCTGAAAAAGGTAAATATATAAAAAATGAAGTTACCATTATTTGTTACATTTAACACACGTAGGGAAAATGTGTATAAATCATGAAAAGTTTGCAAAGCAAAGTAAAGGTTCCGTCCAACAGAGCGCTTTTCACCGGCTCGTTTCACCGTCACGTTTGACAGTTGCAATGTAATATAGGTACCTACTGCAATACTCATATTATCCCCTGCCGCACAGAGGGCGTTTTTAACTTCGCGTTAAATTCTCCGACTTCATTTCTCTTTTTGTTAATTTAATGTACCCAAAATTCTCTACTTTTTCGCGAATTACTTAGTGCGTCCGCGGCAATTATAAACAATAATACTTCTTACGAGAAGCTTGACATTTTGCAAAAAGTTATGACAGCTACAATTCTGTTTGACGTCCTCTAACGCGGCGGTGGGAACTTCGCGTTCAAATAATCATACCGCCGCGTAAAGTATTGTCAACGCGTTCAATTTGACGCCCTAAATCGCACCATAAAAAATCGATTGCAAACTAATATACCGGGATCAATGAGCCTAAAAGGCTGCATAGAAATGACTATACAAGTATAAACTGGTACAAATTCGGCGTCTTCCACATTTTCTTTTTAGAGAAAGATAATGTTGGCATGCGAATAAAACGTGCAGCCGAGTTATTTCTGCGTAGTTTTAAACGAAAATGTTCTTAAATTTTACATACATCATACAATATACAAATTACAAAGCAAAGGCACCAGAGTATAAATACACACCTTCTCTTGCTTTTCTTGTTTAAAGACATCCTCGACTGTTGGCTGTGCTTCTTCCTCAGTCTCTTCTATGGTAAGCTCAGGCACGTTACTTGAATTCCAAGTATATTGCTGATCATCACCACTCTCACCCGCACTTTCACTCTCGTCTTCGGTTTTGTCCACTTGCTCTAAATCATCATCATCGTCCTCGTCATTGGTCTCAGACACATAATCCGACTCTGGGGTTAGGTCCTTGTATTTGCTTGCGTACTCCAAACTATCAGGTTCGGTTAGAATCTCATCGTTGTCATCGCTGACCGAATCCAAATCATCGCTCTCATATGTTTGGGTTTTGCCAAAATCCGTTTGCGGCGGAAGGAACTTGTCAAATGTCTGTGACACAGTTTCAAGTGTAGAAGAGAGGATTTTTGGAATCTCAGCAATCTCTGACAATTTTCGCTGCATCTCGCGTAGACGCTCCTCAATGCTGACTTTAATTACAATATACAATTTTAGGTTAAAAAAAAAGTGAAACCACCGACCTTTCGGTAGACTGCAGTTAGAACACCCAGCATTGAAGAATGCATACAGCGGAGCGTTATCCTAGTTTCGGCTTAATGTATCTACAAATTTAAATTCAATTAACAAGCAGACAGTGGATCTTCTTCATCGCGATGTTAGCCAATATAGCAATCAGCAAGACGTTTGACTGTTCTCCTGTGTTACGTAACCACCAAATATTCTACATGCTTAGTGAAAATAAAAGGCCAACAGCCATGTGTGCACAGTTTATGCAAGAATGGTTTAAAAGCAAAGCAATTATCTCAATGGGTTTCTAAAGAAGCGGAGGTCCACGGATGTAGACCATCTAAAAATTACCTCTGCTATGAGTGACGTCAAAAGATGGAAACATATATATGTAGGAAACTGAAGAAGACTTCTATTGGTGGGTCATATAAGACGCCGCCCGACGTTCTCGGAAGAACTTAGATCTACGCACAGATTTAATCATGCTTCTAGCAAATTCAGTCAATTCTAACCCCTTCTTGGAGGTAACTCCATCACTGGGGAGCGACTTTTAGCTATAAAAAAAGTGGGTTTTGTTTACTTGGTTCCATTAGAACTGTTGAGTTGGTAAGCAAGTACCTATTCTAATAATATGGATAATATAAGCAACTATTAAAATCTTTTCCACTTTTGTTATTATACCTATTTTGACAACTGAAAGTTATTAAGATTTACTGCATTTAGTTTCACTTTGCGCATTTCGAATGTTCTAAAATAATTTCCAGTGAATTAACTTGCACTGTCATTGTCATAATTTTACATAAATCTGATGATGGCACTTTATGTTCATTCCTGCAAATATTTAGTTAACAATTTCAGCAGACTACAAATTACTATCTTATCATGAGATGACTGCCTTTATGCGTACAGCAGATAAACTTATTGCTTATTTAAAGCTAATGTTTCGCTCCAACCTTCAAGTCAATTCGATTCGGCATTCGGCAGCGACACATTGTCAGAGCGGTATTCGTAAAAATGGACTTGGACGGAATTGTTCCCGATGTTATTGATGTTGCGCCTAAGGCAGTCGCAACGGTTACATATCCATCTGGGGTGAAAGTTGATTTTGGAAACGAATTAACACCAACTCAAGTGAAAGACCAACCTAATGTCACCTGGGACGCAGAAGATGACGGTCTATACATACTTGCGATGATTGACCCGGATGCACCGTCCCGTGAAAACCCCATATACAGGGCGTTCTTGCATTGGGTTGTCATCAACATTCCCGGTAATCAGTTGGCAAAAGGACAGACTACTGTGGAATACGTTGGTTCTGGTCCACCAAAAGATGGTGGCCTTCACAGGAATGCCTTTCTAGTGTTCAAGCAAAAAGAAAAAATCACCACGAATTTTTTTCTTACCAAAACGTAAGTAATCCAATTGTTGTAATTTGAAAGAAGTTGTAAGATTGTGTATTTTTTCCACAGAACTCGTGCTGGACGAGAGAATGTGAAGACTAGTGAATTTCTCATCAAATATAGGTTGAAAGACCCAGTCGCTGGAAACTACTTCAAGGTGAAATATGATGACTACGTGCCAATTATTTATGAGCAACTTAAGTGAACAGTAAACAGTTTGCCTTGTAAATTTGTATAGCAATAAAATCAGTTTTGTCTGCATTTGTTATTATTGCGGTTAGAAAAAGTTTTTATTTTCCTTCCATTTAGTGAAACATTTTGCTTGGTTTAGCGTACCTACTCTGGCACTCCGGTCGAGCTACTCGTCAAGCGTATTAAGGGAATGGTATTCTAAATGTGAGCCTGACTGCTAAACAAAATAATGGTTGAATCACTCGTAACTAAAAATAGTACACATGAGCAAACTTTTGACTATATCAATTTCGCCAATTTCGCCAATTTTCGTAACAAAATGTATTATCTTATCAAGTCCACCATGATTAACAAGTCTACTGATTACTTGTATAAGGGCCAACATTTATTTTGTGCATGCATTTTCCATGTAGCTATACTTCTTATCTAAATGTCATCACCTTTGGATTGCTTAAATTGAAGTTTGCCAAAATTATTTAATCGTCTGTAAAACTCTACAGACTAAAATTTGCCGCAAAATGAATAGTAACGGAATTATACCGGATATTATCTATGTGGCTCCAACAGCACTTGCCAAGGTACGTAGACAAAGACATACACCGTTGACCTCCACTGAAAAGGATTTCCCATTTTAGATAACCTATCCATCGGGTGTTTCGGTTGACTTGGGCAAAGAGCTGACACCTACCCAGGTGAAGGATCAGCCTGAAGTTGAAGTCACTTGGGATGCAGAAGGTTGCGCCCAATACACTTTGTTCATGGTGGACAGATGCTCCATCACGGGAAAATCCAGTAGCTCGTGAAGTTGCCCACTGGCTTGTTATCAATATTCCCGGAAACAAGGTGGTAGATGGACAGACTGTTGCAGAATAAATTGGCTCTGGTCCCACGGTTGCCACATTGGTCATTTTTTTCTATCTTGGTCACATGGTCATTTCTTATTCCATTTGGTCATTTTCTACGAAATGAAAAAAGAAACTCGACTTTAATATTTATGCAATGCGCTTCTTTTTTTTTGTCTTATGTAAATGCTGCATTAATGTGTGCATGTACGATCACTGAATGAATTCAATTCCTTCATTTGACAATTTATTGGCAGAAATGCGAAACAACTTCTACTTAGATTTGATCTCAGTAATAATGATTTGTGAAACTTATCCATAACTAGCGGAACTGACAAACTTCGTCGCGCCGAAAACAGATTTTTTGATTTAAATAATTTCGAGCATCTAACCTTTGCGATCGATTACAGTTGCATTTTAATTGATGATTGATTAAATGACACACACTGAAACTTCAAAAACCTATCGATGGATTGATCATAACTTTTTTTGTAAGTGATATTCATCCTCTTCATTGCAGAGCATGAGTGGATTGCAATGCGTCGTATGAGCAATGGTGCACGAATCCCTACGCAGGTGCTCGAAGTTGTTTTCGATAATCTCACCGGAATCACTGAAACTATGCTGACGACTAAAAAAATGACCAATACAGCACTGAATGACGAAGCATGAAAGACTTAAATATATATCTTCACGAGTTCGATGAAAACAAAAAAAAAAAAACCGTAACATAATAACTCACTGACAGCTGTATGCATGTATGCGCATGTTTGACATCAGCACACAGTAAACATACAGCACACGCTCATAGGCGTCTCTCTTTTTTTTATATGGACAAAATCAGATGTTGACATAACTTACGAACGCGTTGACTAATTTTGATCAAACTTTAGATAAACCAATTACACGGCCATGCAAACAAACCCCTAAAATTTGGTCGAATTCGGTTTGACCGTTCGTGAGTTATAAAGTCACAACGCTTTTGAAACTCTCCTTTATATATAGAGAAAAGAGAAGAGAAGAGAAGAGATAACTCCAAAAGGTGTTTTGTTGGATTCCGAAATTTCACCTTTAATTAATAGTTTTCCTAACTTGTTTCAGGGTAATCAGGAAGATGTAGTGACGGAGTGGAGAATGCTAAGATTTTCCAAAGATCATAATCTTAACGATAAAATTGACACATGCGAATTTTGGTAAAAAGTCGGTTTTCTTAAAAATGCTTTGTATTGCTTCGAAAATTTAGCGGAGCAACGTTCGACATCAAGACTTACCGTCACCGATGAAGTATCTGAACGAATTGGTAAGCTTGAAAAACTAATAGACCCCCAAATGTATCCGCAAAAAGTGGGTTACAAAAATTGATCAGCTTTCATCTATTAACTGCTGGGATGATAAAGCTACCATATACCACATGAAAAACCGTCTTGTTGGGTTGGCTATGGTATTCAAATTTACCAGATTACGATTTATCTTGGGAAGATTGGAAAATAGTTTTAATAAAATCTTTCCCAAATCACATCGACTTTTCGTTTACATTAAGAAATCTGGTCAATAGATTTTAATTTACTTAAAATACCCCAGGAACTACAAATCGCTTATTAGTTTTTTGAGGGAGAGTATTTAGGTCTGTTTTTCAATTGCTGTTGCAGATATTGGCCCTTTTGCAGCTTGCTGCCATGTGCGATCTTATTATCTCATACGGCTTTTTAACTTAATCTAATCTATTTTTAACTGAGGGGTGAACAATCTCAGGATCTTATTATCTTGTGACAACATATTTTTATATTGCTAGCAATGATCCTTTTAGAATGTGTCCACCGCTTTCGATTCATATATCTGCAATTGCAGCTGCAATAAAAAACACATTCCGCCGTCCGCCATCTTTGTTCAAAGTTTACTTTTATCAAATAACATTTAACTTTTACCTATGTACTTATTTTTGTTTTTCGGTTTTTTATAATAAAAAATACAGTTGAATAAATAAAAAGTCTATAAGTATTAACTCATAGACGGCCTTATAAATCCACAATTTCAAAACGCATTTCAACATAATCTAACATAATTTTACTTAACGGTGAACAGTCTTATACCCTTTTCGCACCGCAGCGAAAACCGTGTTTTCGTCGAAAACTCGAAATTGAATTCACACCGAACAATAACTATTTTTCGTTTGACGTTTCAATCAGCTGTGAGTGTCGTGAAACTTCTGTGCAAACTATTTTGTTTACAAATTTCGATCGCATTAATTAACAAATAAAATTAGTTCAGAGGATTTGAAAATAATATAGCCCATCATTTAAGTGTGGAAAATGATTTTAAGTTGTGAATTATGACATTTGCTTGGTAAGCTGTCTGCTGAATTTGCTGTATGTTGGTGTGTTTGTTTCAACAACGCAACGATTGGAAGTCGTTTCCATGGTGTTTTCGTGGAAAACGACTCGTTTTGAAAAGTGAAATATGTATGGGAAAACTTCTGTTTTCAATGAAGTTTTCGAGTGTTTTCGCGAAAACCAGGTTTTCGGCTCGATGTGAATAGCGTACAAGAATCTGTATGAACAGTTGCCGAGGTGTTTTAGACTTTCAAACATTACGGTTACGGCAGGTTCAGTCTTTTCCAGGACAGGGAGACTGATGGCTACGAAAAATTTCTTTTGCTTAATAAAAGTCGTTTAGTAAATTTTTTTCATTTTTTATATCAAACTCAAAGTGTTTGAAAACTACTAAAAAATGGTGGCGTGAAATATTTCACAGGCAGGAATAATAAAGGTATGATAATTCATAAAAATAGTTGGACTGAATAGAAGGGCTGCTGATGCATATTCTGGCAGATAATCGTTTTCTCTCGGGCAGTGATGTAGCATTTTACACCTCAGTTACTCAGTGCTCAGCTTGCATTCGCTCATACACAGCTGAGACGTTTCGCCTCGCTAAGAGTTTAATTCTGAAAAGAAAAACATTAACTTTTAAAGCTAAAGTAGAAACAAAATGTACCTGTCATCAACGATACCAAGTGGCTGCCGGGGAACGAGATGACAAGTTGACTGTCTGAAAAATGATAAAAAAAATATGTTTTAGAATTTCATTTAAATAACTCTCTGCAAATTGTTACCTATAAATAATTTTCTCCCTATCAGCCCATGGCCAGGCGCGTTCCAACTTTTCTATCTGAAAAAGGCAAATATATAAAAAATGGAACTACCATTATTTGTTACATTTAACACACGTAGGGAAAATGGGTATAAATTATGAAAAGTGTGCAAAGCAAAGTAAAGGTTCCGTCTAACAGAGCGCTTTTCACCGGCTCGTTTCACCGTCGCGTTTGACAGATGCAATGTAATATACTGCAATACTCATATTATCCCCTGCCGCACAGAGGGCGTTTTTAACGTCGCGTTAAATTCTTCATTCCTCTTTTTGTTAATTTAATGCACCAGAATTCTCTACTTTTTCGCGAATTGCTTAGTGCGCCCGCGGCAATCATAAATATTAATTCTTCTTCCGAGCTGCTTGACATTTTGCAAAAAGTTATGACAGCTACAATTCTGTTTAACGTCCTCTAACGCGGCGGTGGGAACTTCGCGTTCAAATAATCATACCGCCGCGTAAACAATTGTCAACGCGGCGTTAAAAACGCGTTCAATTTGACGCCCTAAATCGCACCATAAAAAATCGATTGCAAACTAAAATACCGGGATCAATGAGCCTAAAAGGCTGCAAGCATTTATGATATAAATGACTATAAACTGGTACAAATTCGGTGTCTTTCACATTTTCTTTTTAGAAAAATAGTATGTTGGCTTGCGAATAAAACGTGCAGCCGAGTTATTTCTGCGTAGTTTTAAACGAAAATGGTCTTAAATTTTACATACATCATACAATATACAAATTACAAAGCAAAGGCACCATAGTATAAATACACACCTTCTCTTGCTTTTCTTGTTTGAAGACATCCTCGACTGTTGGCTGTGCTTCTTCCTCAGTCTCTTCTATGGTTACCTCAGGCACGTTACTTGAATTCCAAGTATATTGCTGATCATCACCACTCTCACCAGCACTCTCACTCTCGTCTTCGGTTTTGTCCACTTGCTCTAAATCATCGTCATCGTCCTCGTCATTGGTCTCAGACACATAATCCGACTCTGGGGTTAGGTCCTTGTATTTGCTTGCGTACTCCAAACTATCAGGTTCGGTTAGAATCTCATCGTTGTCATCGCTGACCGAATCCAAATCATCGCTCTCATATGTTTGGGTTTTGCCAAAATCCGCTTGCGGCGGAAGGAACTTGTCAAATGTCTGTGACACAGTTTCAAGCGTAGAAGATAGGATTTTTGGAATCTCAGCAATCTCTGACAATTTTCGCTGCATCTCACGTAGACGCTCCTCAATGCTGGCTTTAAATACAATAAACAATAAGTGAAATAACCATTTCATTGGTTTACACAAAATTTTATTAGTATGTATTGGTTACATTAATAAAAGCGAATACAAAAAGAAAATCAAAAACAGCTGTTAAACTGGCGAAAATTTATTTAATTTTCGAAGCACCCGGCAGGATTAAGAGCATATCCTCAATAGTGCGGCTTCTCAGATCTTCGTTATCTTTATTTTCAGTAAAGAAACGTCTTATGTTTCGGATAATTCTGTGATGCGGAAGCTCCTGTTTAAGTGGGGCAAACGAAAAAATAATTCAATTCGATTGTTAATTTAGTGAACAGGAACAAAAAAAAAAAAAAAAACAAAAGGATCAAATGACAATCACCTCCTCCTCTTCGTCGGAACTCTCCTCTTCGCTTAGTTCAATTACGACCTCTTCGCCATCGACGATTTCGACTTTGGTCTTGTGTTTCTTCTCCTTTGGGGGTGGTGGAGGTTCTTGCCACATTATGGGATGCCACACTCGAGTGCCAAGCAATGGGGTAGGGGTAAATTCTAAAAATCAAAACAAATAAAAACGAGAAAGCATTATTTACGGGGTTAGGTGGCCTTAATGTTGCGTGACTTATTTTTGTTATTTTATTAGTGTTGTTTTTTTATTTTAAAATCGATTAATTTGGTTAACTTATAAGAACAAAACCAAAAAAATGCTCATGACGGCATAGCAGGTTAATTTCTTTGTTTATGCTATAATGGCTATTATATTAAGTACCATTAATCAAGCATGAGATAGCCAGAAACGATGTTTAATGCCACCAACCTTTCGGTAGACTGCAGTTAAGAGTACACCCAGAATTGAAGAATGCATACAGCGGAGCGTTATCCTAGTTTCGGCTTAATGTATCTACAAATTTAAATTCAATTAACAAGCAGACAGTGGATCTTCTTCATCGCGATGTTAGCCAATATAGCAATCAGCAAGACGTTTGACTGTTCTCCTGTGTTACGTAACCACCAAATATTCTACATGCTTAGTGAAAATAAAAGGCCAACAGCCATGTGTGCACAGTTTATGCAAGAATGGTTTAAAAGCAAAGCAATTATCTCAATGGGTTTCTAAAGAAGCGGAGGTCCACGGATGTAGACCATCTAAAAATTACCTCTGCTATGAGTGACGTCAAAAGATGGAAACATATATATGTAGGAAACTGAAGAAGACTTCTATTGGTGGGTCATATAAGACGCCGCCCGACGTTCTCGGAAGAACTTAGATCTACGCACAGATTTAATCATGCTTCTAGCAAATTCAGTCAATTCTAACCCCTTCTTGGAGGTAACTCCATCACTGGGGAGCGACTTTTAGCTATAAAAAAAGTGGGTTTTGTTTACTTGGTTCCATTAGAACTGTTGAGTTGGTAAGCAAGTACCTATTCTAATAATATGGATAATATAAGCAACTATTAAAATCTTTTCCACTTTTGTTATTATACCTATTTTGACAACTGAAAGTTATTAAGATTTACTGCATTTAGTTTCACTTTGCGCATTTCGAATGTTCTAAAATAATTTCCAGTGAATTAACTTGCACTGTCATTGTCATAATTTTCCATAAATCTGATGATGGCACTTTATGTTCATTCCTGCAAATATTTAGTTAACAATTTCAGCAGACTACAAATTACTATCTTATCATGAGATGACTGGCTTTATGCGTACAGCAGATAAACTTATTGCTTATTTAAAGCTAATGTTTCGCTCCAACCTTCAAGTCAATTCGATTCGGCATTCGGCAGCGACACATTGTCAGAGCGGTATTCTTAAAAATGGACTTGGACGGAATTGTTCCCGATGTTATTGATGTTGCGCCTAAGGCAGTCGCAACGGTTACATATCCATCTGGGGTGAAAGTTGATTTTGGAAACGAATTAACACCAACTCAAGTGAAAGACCAACCTGATGTCACCTGGGACGCAGAAGATGACGGTCTATACATACTTGCGATGATTGACCCGGATGCACCGTCCCGTGAAAACCCCATATACAGGGCGTTCTTGCATTGGGTTGTCATCAACATTCCCGGTAATCAGTTGGCAAAAGGACAGACTACTGTGGAATACGTTGGTTCTGGTCCACCAAAAGATGGTGGCCTTCACAGGAATGCCTTTCTAGTGTTCAAGCAAAAAGAAAAAATCACCACGAACTTTTTTCTTACCAAAACGTAAGTAATCCAATTGTTGTAATTTGAAAGAAGTTGTAAGATTGTGTATTTTTTCCACAGAACTCGTGCTGGACGAGAGAATGTGAAGACTAGTGAATTTCTCATCAAATATAGGTTGAAAGACCCAGTCGCTGGAAACTACTTCAAGGTGCAATATGATGACTACGTGCCAATTATTTATAAGCAACTTAAGTGAACAGTAAACAGTTTGCCTTGTAAATTTGTATAGCAATAAAATCAGTTTTGTCTGCATTTGTTATTATTGCGGTTAGAAAAAGTTTTTATTTTCCTTCCATTTAGTGAAACATTTTGCTTGGTTTAGCGTACCTACTCTGGCACTCCGGTCGAGCTACTCGTCAAGCGTATTAAGGGAATGGTATTCTGACTGCTAAACAAAATAATGGTTGAATCACTCGTAACTAAAAATAGTACACATGAGCAAACTTTTGACTATATCAATTTCGCCAATTTCGCCAATTTTCGTAACAAAATGTATTATCTTATCAAGTCCACCATGATTAACAAGTCTACTGATTACTTGTATAAGGGCCAACATTTATTTTGTGCATGCATTTTCCATGTAGCTATACTTCTTATCTAAATGTCATCACCTTTGGATTGTATAAATTGAAGTTTGCCAAAACTATTTAGTTGTCTGTGAAACTCTACAGACTAAAATTGCCGCAATATGAATAGTAACGGAATTATACCGGATATTATCGATGTGGCTCCAACAGCACTTGCCAAGGTACGTAGACAAAGACATACAACGTTGACCTCCACTGAAAAGGATTTCCCATTTTAGATAACCTATCCATCGGGTGTTTCGGTTGACTTGGGAAAAGAGCTGACACCTACTCAGGTGAAGGATCAGCCTGAAGTCACTTGGGATGCAGAAGAGGGCGCCCAATACACTTTGTTGATGGTGGACCCAGATGCTCCATCACGGGAAAATCCAGGAGCTCGTGAAGTTGCCCACTGGCTTATTATCAATATTCCCGGAAACAAGGTGGTAGATGGACAAACTGTTGCAGAATATATTGGCTCCGGTCCACCAGAAGGTAGCGGTCTTCACCGTTATATTTTCTTAGTTTTCAAACAAGCTGGCAAAATCGAGACTGACATATACATCCCTAATACGTAAGTGAATGGGTTTTTTATTTGCGCACTTATTCGCTAATATCCGAGGATATTGATAAATGCAGAAGCAGAGAGGGAAGGATCGGCGTTAAGACTCGCGATTACATCAGCAAGTATCAACTGGGAAACGCAATCGCTGGGAACTATTACCAGGCTCAGTATGATGATTACGTTCTCATTCTTAGGGAGAAGATCTCAAAATGAATGAAATGTGATTTACGCTTAAAAGTTGTAATATTTAACTGTGTCGACAAAGAGGGAAATGCTTTGTTGCGTCTTATAATTTAAATAATTTACTTAAAAGACCCCAGGAATTACAAATCGCTTATTAGTTTTTTGAGGGAGAGTATTTAGGTCTGTTTTTCAATTGCTGTTGCAGATATTGGCCCTTTTGCAGCTTGCTGCCATGTGCGATCTTATTATCTCATACGGCTTTTTAACTTAATCTAATCTATTTTTAACTGAGGGGTGAACAATCTCAGGATCTTATTATCTTGTGACAGCATCTATATATATAAAAGAAAGTCGTGTTAGTTACACCACTTATAACTCAAGAACGGCAGAACAGATTTGGGTGAAAATTGGTAGGAAGGTAGCTTAGAGCCAGGAGACGGACATAAGATACTTTTTATCCCGTTCGACAGCGTTCCCGTGTGACTTGACATGAAACGTCAGTCACTATAAAACGTGGTATAACAAAAAAGAATCAGACTTGGAATAACAAAACGCAAATGACAGCTACGTAATTGACGTATAATGACAATGACAGCTATGTAATGACGTATAGATGACAATTTGATATTTGTAAGAAATCAATATTTAAACTATTTCTATTAAATAAATTATTAACTATTATAATGTAATGATAGTGCCATTGCCCATTCGTATTGTGGTAAATCAGGCACTTAGTGAATCAGGCACCTAGGAATTGTGGTGAATCGGGCACCTGGTAACAATCTGTTTCCCTCTTCAAGTTCCACTTCCAATTGGAGACTGGAATTGTATTGCAGTTTGTATTAGTTAATTCTAGAACCATCTAGAGAAGATATGGAGTTTACATCTGGAATCTATCTACTTCTGGAACATTCGCCGATAGGTGGCAGCGCGGATATAAAAGGGGCGCGTTGACAACAGATGGACAGTTGATTTTTAACCAGCGATAGTTGAGTTCGAAAGAGTAATCGGTTGTGATAGGTGGCGCTGGGAGATATTTACGAAAAGTTAGATTTCCCTGCATATCAATATTGTATCAACAACATTAAATTTAATTGTAATAATATAGTTGGCGTTGGTTGTCTATACTTTTTTGAATTTGACATTTCAGTAATTCATATTTCATTTAGCTGTTGTTGTTCGACGAAAACTCCAAATTAGTTTTTAATCAATTTTAAATAGGTAAATAACATTTCCATTCGATTTCCGGCACAAATAACATAACCAAGGAAACTGCTCATAACCACTGAGCCAATTTTCATGGTTCTTCTTTTGTTTTGTTCGTATTGTTGTATTTCAGGTTTAGGCAGTCTTTAAAGATAGCACTATTTTGGACCCGATCGTCGATCTCCGAAACCGCTCAATCGATTTCAATGAAATTTTGTGGATGTGTATGGTTGGTTCCAGCTTGAAAGATTCGACCCGATAAGTGGCGCTGTTGTCGATTTCCGAAACAGTTTTATTGAGACGATTGTAATTTTTGGGATGGGTACGGTTGCTTCAACTTTGACAGAGAGGATAATTACCCTATTGTTGGTACCTTACAAAAATAGGCGGGATAGGAAAACGGGTTGCGGCACTTCTCATTCAAACATAAAACCAAACGCTATTTCTAAAGTTGTATAATTAAAAATTTTAATGAACATTGTCCAAATAAAGCACTTTGTAAAATCTGAGCAGGACTTAATACGAAAGGTACGAGCAAATCCGAGTGGGTACAACTACATGTAAAAGAAGTTGACGTCCGGATATGCACTCATAACTCGGGAACGGATTGGGATATGCTACTCTTTGTCGTGAAAACAAAAATTTATGGGGATTAGTTGAATTTTTGAATTCTTTGGATGTTCCGGGCAGTTATAATTTTGCTGCGCAACGTTAATACACCGAAACTTTGTAACGGAACGCGTTTGATCTGATGGTGAAAGATCAAATCAAATGTCAATTGAATTGAATTGAATGCCATCCAAGCGACGGTTTCGAGGGGAAAATTTAAAGGCAAACATTCTCATTGATCGGATTCCCCTTATTCAGAATGATTTGCCATTCGTATTTAAGCGTCTTGAATTTTCCGTGCATCTCCCTTTCAATCTCAGAGATGGTAACACCTACCACAAAATTTTTCATATGAGGGAACTCGAGAACGGATCGTCAGGCTTGAGCTATCTTTTCTTTGTTGTGTTTGTCTACGCCTAAGGAAGGTTAATATGACGAAAAAAAATGGAAAATTTGAAAGGGAAATTGGAGAATTGTAGAAATTTATTTTCCATACATTTTGTACGGGGAGTGTTATTTTTTTTTTAAAACAATTTTGATTTGATCGTAGTATATAAAGTGAGATCGCATTTGTCAAAAGATATTTTGGATCAAAAAAATTAATTTCTGGTGGAATAGTGAATGTTCCAAATTCAAATTATTTTAGTCAAAAAGTCAATATTGGGCGGGACGAAGTTCGCCGGGCACGCTAGTATTTTTATATTGCTAGCAATGCTCCTTTTAGAATGTGTCCACCGCTTTCGATTCATATATCTGCAATTGCAGCTGCAATAAAAAACACATTCCGCCGTCCGCCATCTTTGTCGCCACACTTCGTGGTAATTATACTGAAACTTCAAAGTTTACTTTTATCAAATAACATTTAACTTTTACCTATGTACTTATTTTTGTTTTTCGGTTTTTTATAATAAAAAATACAGTTGAATAAATAAAAAGTCTATAAGTATTAACTCATAGACGGCCTTATAAATCCACAATTTCAAAACGCATTTTAACATAATCTAACATAATTTTCTTAGCGGTGAACAATCTAATACCCTTTTCGCACCGCAGCGAAAACCGTGTTTTCGTCGAAAACTCGAAATTGAATTCACACCGAACAATAACTATTTTTCGTTTGACGTTTCAATCAGCTGTGAGATACTAGTCGTGAAACTTCTGTGCAAACTATTTTGTTTACAAATTTCCATCGCATTAATTAACAAATAAAATTAGTTCAGAGGATTTGAAAATAATATTAGCCCATCATTTAAGTGTGGAAAATGATTTTAAGTTCTGAATTATGACATTTGCTTGGTAAGCTGTCTGCTGAATTTGCTGTATGTTGTGTTTGTTTCAACAACGCAACGATTGGAAGTCGTCTCCATGGTGTTTTCGTGGAAAACGACTCGTTTTGAAAAGTGAAATATGTATGCGAAAACTTCTGTTTTCGATGAAGTTTTCGAATGTTTTCGGCTCGATGTGAATAGCGTACAAGAATCTGTATGAACAGTTGCCGAGGTGTTTTAGACTTTCAAACATTACGGTTACGGCAGGTTCAGTCTTTTCCAGGACAGGGAGACTGATGGCTACGAAAACTTTCTTTTGCTTAATAAAAGTCGTTTAGTACATTTTTTTCATTTTTTATATCAAACTCAAAGTGTTTGAAAACTACTAAAAAATGGTGGCGTGAAATATTTCACAGGCAGGAATAATAAAGGTCTGATAATTCATAAAAATAGTTGGACTGAATAGAAGGGCTGCTGATGCATATTCTGGCAGATAATCGTTTTCTCTCGGGCAGTGATGTAGCATTTTACACCTCAGTTACTCAGTGCTCAGCTTGCATTCGCTCATACACAGCTGAGACATTTCGCCGCGCTAAGAGTTTAATTCTGAAAAGAAACACATTAACTTTTAAAGCTAAAGTAGAAACAAAATGTACCTGTCATCAACGATACCAAGTGGCTGCCGGGGAACGAGATGACAAGTTGACTGTCTGAAAAATAATAAAAAAAAATATGTTTTAGAATTTCATTTAAATAACTCTCTGCAAATTGTTACCTATAAATAATTTTCTCCCTATCAGCCCATGGCCAGGCGCGTTCCAACTTTTCTATCTGAAAAAGGCAAATATATAAAAAATGGAACTACCATTATTTGTTACATTTAACACACGTAGGGAAAATGGGTATAAATTATGAAAAGTGTGCAAAGCAAAGTAAAGGTTCCGTCTAACAGAGCGCTTTTCACCGGCTCGTTTCACCGTCGCGTTTGACAGATGCAATGTAATATACTGCAATACTCATATTATCCCCTGCCGCACAGAGGGCGTTTTTAACGTCGCGTTAAATTCTTCATTCCTCTTTTTGTTAATTTAATGCACCAGAATTCTCTACTTTTTCGCGAATTGCTTAGTGCGCCCGCGGCAATCATAAATATTAATTCTTCTTCCGAGCTGCTTGACATTTTGCAAAAAGTTATGACAGCTACAATTCTGTTTAACGTCCTCTAACGCGGCGGTGGGAACTTCGCGTTCAAATAATCATACCGCCGCGTAAACAATTGTCAACGCGGCGTTAAAAACGCGTTCAATTTGACGCCCTAAATCGCACCATAAAAAATCGATTGCAAACTAAAATACCGGGATCAATGAGCCTAAAAGGCTGCAAGCATTTATGATATAAATGACTATAAACTGGTACAAATTCGGTGTCTTTCACATTTTCTTTTTAGAAAAATAGTATGTTGGCTTGCGAATAAAACGTGCAGCCGAGTTATTTCTGCGTAGTTTTAAACGAAAATGGTCTTAAATTTTACATACATCATACAATATACAAATTACAAAGCAAAGGCACCATAGTATAAATACACACCTTCTCTTGCTTTTCTTGTTTGAAGACATCCTCGACTGTTGGCTGTGCTTCTTCCTCAGTCTCTTCTATGGTTACCTCAGGCACGTTACTTGAATTCCAAGTATATTGCTGATCATCACCACTCTCACCAGCACTCTCACTCTCGTCTTCGGTTTTGTCCACTTGCTCTAAATCATCGTCATCGTCCTCGTCATTGGTCTCAGACACATAATCCGACTCTGGGGTTAGGTCCTTGTATTTGCTTGCGTACTCCAAACTATCAGGTTCGGTTAGAATCTCATCGTTGTCATCGCTGACCGAATCCAAATCATCGCTCTCATATGTTTGGGTTTTGCCAAAATCCGCTTGCGGCGGAAGGAACTTGTCAAATGTCTGTGACACAGTTTCAAGCGTAGAAGATAGGATTTTTGGAATCTCAGCAATCTCTGACAATTTTCGCTGCATCTCACGTAGACGCTCCTCAATGCTGGCTTTAAATACAATAAACAATAAGTGAAATAACCATTTCATTGGTTTACACAAAATTTTATTAGTATGTATTGGTTACATTAATAAAAGCGAATACAAAAAGAAAATCAAAAACAGCTGTTAAACTGGCGAAAATTTATTTAATTTTCGAAGCACCCGGCAGGATTAAGAGCATATCCTCAATAGTGCGGCTTCTCAGATCTTCGTTATCTTTATTTTCAGTAAAGAAACGTCTTATGTTTCGGATAATTCTGTGATGCGGAAGCTCCTGTTTAAGTGGGGCAAACGAAAAAATAATTCAATTCGATTGTTAATTTAGTGAACAGGAACAAAAAAAAAAAAAAAAACAAAAGGATCAAATGACAATCACCTCCTCCTCTTCGTCGGAACTCTCCTCTTCGCTTAGTTCAATTACGACCTCTTCGCCATCGACGATTTCGACTTTGGTCTTGTGTTTCTTCTCCTTTGGGGGCGGTGGAGGTTCTTGCCACATTATGGGATGCCACACTCGAGTGCCAAGCAATGGGGTAGGGGTAAATTCTAAAAATCAAAACAAATAAAAACGATAAAGCATTATTTACGGGGTTAGGTGGCCTTAATGTTGCGAACTTATTTTTGTTATTTTATTAGTGTTGTTTTTATTTTAAAATCGTTTAATTTGGTTGACTTATTAGAACAAAACCAAAAAATGCTCATGACGGCATAGCAGGTTAATTCCTCGTTTATGCTATAATGGCTATTATAGCGAGTACCATTAATCTACGAGCCAAATTGAAAAATCCGATTTCGCCTCGTATGCAAGCATGAGGTAGCCAGAAACGACGTTTAATGCCCCAACCTTTCGGTAGACTGCAGTTAAGAGTACACCCAGCATTGAAGAATGCATACAGCGGAGCGTTGTCCTAGTTTCGGCTAAAGGTATCTAAAAATTTAAATTCAATTAAAAAGCAGACAGTGGAACTTCTTCATCGCGATATTAGCCAATATACCAATCAGCAAGACGTTTGACTGTTCTCCTGTGTTACGTAACCACCAAATGTTCTACATGCTTAGTGAAAATAAAAGGCCAACAGCCATGTGTGCACAGTTTATGCAAGAATGGTTTAAAAGTAAAGCAATTATCTCAATGGGTCTCTAAAGAAGCGGAGGTCCACGGATGAAGAACATCTAAAAATTACCTCTGCTATGAGTGACGTCAAAAGATGGAGACATATATGTAGAAAACTGAAGAAGACTTCCATTGGTGGGTCATATAAGACACTGATCGACGTTCTCGGAAGAACTTAGATCTACACACAGATTTAGTCATGCTTCTAGCAAATTCAGTCAATTCTAACCCCTTCTTGGAGGTAACTTCATCACTGGGGAGCGACTTTTAGCTATAATTCGCTTTCATGACGACCGATGATTGTGACTTGCAGAAAGATCAGAACAATTTGGAAAAGGATTCACTTATTCCTCCCTGATGTGACAAATTGTAAGGTAGGTACATTTTTCAAGCACACTCCAAGGACAAACAAAACTCCTATCGGTTTAAACTATTATTGTGTTAATCTTGAAGGAATCACGCGGTTACAAAATAAAAGCTGTCATCTTTCACTTACCCTTTGGAGGTGGTAGGGGTTTCGGCACCCTCAGAGTAATTGCCTTCTCTTCCTCCTGTGGATCTTCATTCATTTCGTCGTCCTCCATTCTAGAAGAGATTTTTTAATTAATTTCGACTCACCATCCACTGGAGCTAAGGCTTACCCTCGAGCAATTATAAAGATTTTCTTAGCAGAAGCGTCTATGATTTCCTGCACCTTAGCCAGGGGCAAGTTTGTAACGTCTGTATCGTTGATGTCGACAATAATATCGCCCAGTCGAATTCCTCCCTTGTCAGCCAAGCCACCGTCTGTTACCTAAAAGAGAGAACGGATAATGTTTTGAAATCGTTTCGCCAAAAATAGACTCTTTCTGATGTTCATAAATCACAATATCTCAATTATTTATTATTTTACCAACCAGAAAACGAATCTTAATGTTATTTCGTTTCGCTTTCTTGTTCAATTAGTCTTCGAGAGTATGAACTGGCTTCGTCCGCTCGACACCGAATAATGCGCGTTGAAAGACTTTTCGCCCGAAGATTCCCCAACAGAAATGATGAGCGTCATAACCTACTTTTATGAGGCTGCTGGGTGTGTAGTATTTTTTTTTTTGGTCAATTATTTTAGTGGTTATTTTTATTTATTCCGAATGGCTCTAATCCTAGACGTGTCGATGAATTGGGGTATTAAGGTTGCCCGCTGCAGTAGGCTACTTAATGTGCAGTTCACCTTGTTAGTTTCCTGTTGGCGAACAGGTGGAAGCTATCTAAGTAGCGGCTGTTGAACTTATTGTTCAATTGTTTATTTAGAAAAACTAGCACTAGTAAGAAAAAGAAAAAAAAAAAAAAAAAAAACGAATATTGTATTTTATGACAGGCTGTGTGCTTTTTTTTTTTTAAATAGATCGGTGCATTTGTTCGGTGTATATAAGAAACATTTTTATAGTTTTGGTCGGAAAGATTTATGGTGCATGCTTGCCGGTTACGACTTTAGTTTCGTACGAGAATTTTGTGTATTTCGATTTTTTGAATGCTCTCAGTGGAATAATTTACAGACGCGTGCCGTTTGTTCGATATGTGAGTAAATATAATATAACTTTGATGTGAGATTTTTTTTTAAATATTCCATTTTGCCAAGTTTTTATACGTCGCGTATGTCCGGTGGGATAAACATTTTCTGGTTCATAATAAAATTTTGGCAGTTCATTTGTTTAGGAGGGGAGTTGTGATTTGAATTTTGTTTGATTTTTGTTGGTATTCAATGGGATTTCAATTTCCCAACTAAATAAACTCTGGTTCATATAGAACTTTTTGTTTTTTGCTATCCTCCCGGATCACAAGCAAATCCACTGCTGTCAACTTATTTTGTTTGATTAGGTCCTGCACTTTCATGTTTGTCAAGGATTTCTGTGGCCAAAAAAGTGAAAAATGAGGAGAACAAGAAACTTAGATCTTAAGCCCCAGTTATAGCCACATGCGTAAAACGGAACCATAACAAGTTTTTTTTTTTTTTTTTACCACTTTGGTTGAACTCAATCATGGTCTTAAAATTTTGCTTATGAGTTATAAAGTAGGTTTATCAGAAAAAAAAAAAAAAACTAACAAATTATCTTTAAATTTTCTAGAAAAAGAATTTACTACTTTTTCCTGATCGGAAAAAGTTTTTAGTACGGAAAAATTTATAAATTCTTATTTTAGAAAAGTTAAGGGTTATTTGCTATTTTTTTTTGTTTGTTTTGATAAACCAACTTTTTAATTCATAAGCAACATTTTGGGACCAAGATTGAGTTCAACCATAAGGTTTGAGAGGTTAAAAAAATATTTGCTATTTCATTTTTGTTTATTTAATCTAAATCAACAGATTTTGAAATATATACGGATATTACGAGCCCAAACGCAAAATAGTTGGTCTATGCTATTTGATTACGAATACACTCTGTTTAGAAATTCAAACTTGTTTTGTTTCTTAAAATAAAAAGTTTTGTTTACGAAAATAAATTTTTATTTATATTTTTGTTACAAATAAAACAAAAGTTTAATCAACAAGTTGTTACACTTGAAGTTATTACTGAATAAACATAAGTAATATTTTTTTCATCTTTTGTTTGAGTGCAAAATAGTTGGTCTAAGAATTAAAAATGTGATTTTAACACTGCGTTACATCACCTTTCTTTGCTATCACTGCTTGAATTCGTTGTGGCATTGTGTTCACAAGTTTTTGGCAATCATCGGTTGTAAATGATTGCCAAATATTATTGATAGTCTATCGTTGATCTGTGCGGGTCCTTGCTGGTTGCTGTCTTAACTTTTGTTTCATTTTGTGCCATAGAGTTTCGATTGGCGAAAGATCAGGGCTGCTGAATGGCCATTCGATTAAAGGAATGGCTTCCGTAGATAACCAGGCTTTAGTTGCCTTTGCCGTATGGCAAGATGCACCGTCTTGCTGAAATACGTAGACTCCCTCGGTTGACGGAAGTTGTGTTATTGATGGAAGCAGATGATCTTCCAAGATGTTGCGATATTTCACAGAATTCACAAGGCCGTCAACAAACCGTAATCTACCAACACCACGCCCAGACATGCACCCCCATATCATTTGCGATGCTGGAAACTTTATCGTTCGTTTCAGACAGTCTTTATGGAAAGCTTCTTTGGAGGTGCGAAGTACACGCTTTCGCTCATCGCCAACACAAACCTCAAATCTGGATTCATCGCTCCAAATTACTTCCCGCCACTGATGTAAGGTCCGATTTGTGTGCTCTTTAGCTCATTCAAGTCGCCTTTTCTTTTGCCTTGGCGTAAGAAGAGGCTTTTCTTTTGCCTATTAATATAGGTTGAAAAAATCACAATGCAAAATAAACAAAAGATTTTTAAACAAACCTTGTAAAATTTATATCCCATTTTCTTCATGTTGCGCTTACAAGTGTCGACAGATATTTCTTTTTCGATGCGGCTTTTCCACTCTACAGTTACCCCAGCAGCAGTTTGGCGACGATTTTCCTTAATTATTTTTTTCAATACCCTACAATCGCGGGCTGTAGCTATCGGTGGCCGCCCAGTTTTCTTTCGGTTTTTAATGTTACCCATCTTAGTAAAGAGCGAAATAATATTCTGTACTGATGAACGAGGGAGATTGAAATTTTTTGAAATTTTGTAGCTTGAAAAGCCATTTTCAAAAGCTTTTATAATTGATTCCCTAAGATCTTTAGATAAGGGAACACCACGCGCCATGATAACCCAACAAAAGAATTCCAACTTATTGCACAAGTACACTTATAACCTGTCAAAGCAAGAGCACACTTGTTTTTACTTAATTTTTCCTAACGGTTAACTTAATCATAGGATGATGTGGAGTAGACCAACTCTTTTGCATCGCGAAAGACGTAGACCAACTATTTTGCACTCATTACCAAATCAGAAAGCACCCAGTTTTAACGGTATTTTTTGTGATATTGCTTATTTGTGTCGGTAATTCAATCAAAGAGTATAATTTTCTATGAAAAGTTTTTTATTTTTTTAAAAATTAAATATGTATGTATGTTAAACTAATAATAAAGAAGTTTCCAAGTGCAAGAAAGTGGGTGGACCAACTATTTTGCGTTTGGGTCGTATAATACATTAAAATTAATATAAATTTCTAAATTCCTAAACCTACTGAACGGGTTTTTTTTTTCACAATAGATACAAATGTAAAAAAATAAATGTTACTAAGGAATCGAGTTCATTTTGACAGAATTTCGCTCTTTTCTTCGCATATCCACTGTAAAATAGAAGTGCATGTGTAGCTTAACGCATTTTTTTTCATTTAAAATTTGTAGCCCTAAAGCAGTGTTTTTTTTTATAGAATTTAATTTAAAGTTCAAGCAATTTCACAATGTAATCATCAAATCATAGTTTTGGTAAATTTTTACAGTCAATAAAGGTTTACTTTGTCGGTTCGAATGTCGAAATAGTTCACAAGTCATTGTGAACCCTGATCCGTTAGGTATCCAAAAGCTTCGCGCAATGGTATGCCCTTATACTCATGAGATAAATATTAAAAATAAATAGTTGGCGCAACAGGTCCTTTAGGACCCTAGGTCTAGCTTCTCACAACGGTACCGTGAAATAACGCCGAGTCGGCCTTATTTCGCTTTTAAATACATTCCGATGATATGCACAAGTATAGCTTTTATTTTAACTATTAACTATTTGAGCTTTGAGAAAATTCGCTCGTATTTTGAACTACTACTTTCACAAACTTCCCCTCTACTTATTTAAGCATTTAAAATTTAGTTATATCTGAAACAAAAGTAACATCTTTTTCTGCAGAAATAAAAATATACTTAAAGTTCTCGGCCGTTCTGAAAACATTTGCTTCGGCTTTATTTCTTAAGCACAAAGTGAAATAACGCCGAGTTTTTTAATTCGGCGTAATTTCGCTCGGCGTTATTTCACGGCACCTCTCATAACCATTCGTTTTGTGTGAGTTAGAACGAATGGAACAATTTTAAGCAGATTCCAAACGGCTAATTGAGAAGCTCTTTCAAGATAGTTATACTCTTGGATGTTTGTCAGACGTTCGGGAGAGGTGGCGAAGTGAAAAAAAACCTGAGGTTGGAATTTGTTTTTTTTTTCGGGATTCGAATCTGGGCCCCTAGCTGCGCAGTCCAAATATTTTTTTTGTATTACCCAATTTTAATCAGACATTAAAAACTGACTTCAAACGCTCAATTTGTGAGTATGTATAATTGAAAAATGCTGCCAACTTGAAAATGTAAAACAAAAAACGATAAATAAAGCGTATTTCTTTTTCACAAGTCTTATTACAGAGCATTGTAATCCTCGATGACATTAAATAGTGAGAGTGTGCTTGTTGGCAAAATTCATTTGGCACCAATGCGAAAATACTGTTTTTTTTTGCTTAGTTGCTCTTGGTCTTGGCGGCTTGCCTAAAACATTTCTCATCACATAATCGCGTTTCTTTTCAATATGTCCATAAGTATACATAGAGCTACTTGAATGTAGTTCCTGAAAACATTTTGAATACTCGATCGATTGTTGTGTATGTGCTGTTTATTGAAAAAAGAGGGAACTCACTTTGTTTAAAATAGCGCCTTCATTTTTGTACAGGGATAATGTACGAAAATAAACTCCAAAGGAGGAAATGTAGTAATTATCAAGTAGACTTTGTACAATTAGACATTAATTGCTGCATGCAGGAAAATGGAGATATATGGTTATCCCCAAATGCCACTATCGATTGGTATGTATCTGTCAAAATCAAGTGCATTTTATTATTCTACATATTGAGCACATTCAAGACTAGATTGGTCTCGATGGGATGTAACCTGAACGCAAAAACTAGATTGGCCGGGAATGCCATTTTTGCTACGTCAGCCACACATGTCAACTGTCAACTTAGTAGTACTCAGTCATGAATTTCTTGACTAGATTCATCGGCTACCTTTCCATAAACGTAAACTGGAACGGCTGTTCATAAGTTCATATGATCGACTTCAGCAAATCAAATTCGATTAACATCTAGTCAGACAGCTGTCAGACTTACTAACTAGATACTTGAACCTCAAGCTAAATTTTAACAGATCGTTGCGTTCTGTTGTGTTTTTGTGTTGCGAAAAAGTAAGCAAAAATGTTTTTTAATGAGTACTTCTATCGACGAGGAGTACGTAGAAGAAGGTTTCTTTTGTCTCATTGCAGATATTAAAATAACTTGCACATCTATACAAATATATATGTTTTCCTTAAATCCTTTTCCGTCCATTTTTTTTTACAATGAATTTAAAATCTTTCCTTGAGTTTTTAAACGAAACTATTTTTAGCTGTCGCTGACATTTATCTACAGCTCACTCTATGTCAAAGTTTAGCGAGAATTTTATCTAATGTGTGGAGAGGGAAGTTTAGCTGGAGCAGTGTACTAAGCTTAATATGAAAAATCGCACGAAAATGGTGGAAAATTTTCGATATTCCACAAAAAAGCAAAATTCGATTATTCATTATTTCCTCGGAAAAGCCTACAATTATTTTCATAAAAAAAAAAACTTTTTCCACAATAAAGGTACCTAAACTGAGGTTACCTTGTGCCAGATTTTGATATTTTTGTAAAAAAAAGCTTTTATTTTTGTATGAAAGAAACAAAATAAGATAGACCATTTTGATCTTAAGCACGAATTCCTTTGCTAATGTTGTCAAAATGTAAGTTTAGTTGAATTTTACCCCACATACCTACCATTAAAACACATGATAACAACAAATTTTAAAGAAACAAGTGAAGGAAGTGAAGCGTTAAAAATAAATTTTTTAAATATTTCGGGGACGCTATAAGGACTGTGAAGCTTTGTAAAAAGGTACGCATAGCACAAAGTAACCGCAGCTCGGTGTGCTGGAAAAGGCCCCTGTACAGCCGAGACAAACCGTTCTTTGAAGTTTGGCAAAAGAGGCAGTTACACGTTTCCGTGAAAGCCTGTTCCACCATACAACCGATGCATATGAGAGAAGTGGTATTATCATTGCCGTATAGATCCAAAGGACCCTTTTAGGAGACAAGCCCCATGTCTTGCCAAAAACGCCGTTACACTTCCAGAAAGTTGACACCATGCTTGGACCAAAGAAGCTTTCTATCGAGGATTACTCCCAGATATTTGACTTCATCGGAGATCGGAATAGTGACACCTTTTAACACAAGTTGAGTCAGACAAGTGGCCTTCCTCCTTTTAGTGAAGAGAACAACCGTAGTTTTAAGAGGATTCAATGAAGACCCATTTTTACATCTACAGTATAGCAACTACACATTCTAAATGGACACAAAAGGATTCTAAAGTTAAATGGTATCGTGCCAATAATCTATAAGCATTGATTTTTTCAGAGTATTTTTTTTTTAATGTTCTTCTTATGTCTGCATTTACTTACTTTCGACAGTAGAATTCTCCAAACAGAGCCTCACTATTGTCGCTAAGATTAAATGAAAATAAAAAAGAACACGAAATTTTACCTAGAGTCCTTGTGGATTGATTGAGCCGATAAATGCATACATAGTTTTTCAAACGGCGTTTCAATCACGGGTAAGAATTGCTTAACATTTTTAAATACAACTCGTGGAATGAAAGGCACTCACACTGATAGAAAAAGTTTCGTGCGACCCAGTGGTGTACATTTCTTTCAAAGTATGTCTTCAGTGTACACATTTTTATGTCAAATCCGTTGAGCTCAATCAGTTAGTTTTTTTTTCTGCTCGAAACTGAACAAGATGTTTATTAAAGAAAATTAGATAATGAATGGTAAAAACAGAGTTGCGGAAAGTTCTCACACAACAAAATGTGTTATAGTTCCTAACATTTGATGCATATATTGATTTTGTTTACAATTAACATAGCATAATTCGATCTTCAAATTATTTGGTCATATTATATGCCGCATATAGTTACAATCTGGGTCAAAACTTAACCAACCCAATCACTAAGGCCAAAATTACATAAAAAAAACTATATACCAACCTGAAAGACTGTGATTGGCATGTGGAATTCGGCACCTCCAGTTATTCGGAAGCCCCACTTCGGATCATCGGGTGCCGCATAGGTGTCCGACTCTACGTCGAATGCTGGAAACCCATCCGTATCCCCAATGCCGCACGAAACTTTTATTATTGGCGGACGCTTGGGTGCTTCCACTACCGGGTAGGACAGGGCAAATTTCGCTTCCGGCATTATTTCTTGTTTTCTATTTCACTCAACACGATCACTTGTACGAGTATTGTTGCACAATACGCAAATAGTTTTACACACGCTAAATTTAGAACACTTATTCCCGTTAAGATTATGCCAATAGTTGGATGGCGACTCGAGCTTTTTATTTTTTTTAAATAATATTTCACTTATTTAAAATGCTGTCAGTAATTTCTTGTGACAACTGTGTGCAGTGGGATATGTAACGTTATATAACAATTTGTATAAAATTTTGTATTTATGTTTACACAGAATTGTGACAATTTGTTGTTAGATCGGGCACAGTGTTTATGAATATCACACACGGTTTTAAGAAATTATATTTGTATATTCGATTTTATTTATGAAAGCATAAAAAATGCTCTTAAAAAACTATTTCGTTCACATAGAAAAGTATTTTCGTTTTGGCACTGGCAGATGCATTCGCGCGACTAGCACTAGCAAAACCCTCAGATACTTCCAACTGCAATCAGTGAGGATCTGATCTTAAATTAGTTACACTTGTTACAAGTCTTTCAACAAAAAAATAACACACAAAAAAAAAAAAAAAAAAAAACACAATAAAAGACGGGGAATAAAAAACACAGCATAACAAGATGTGCCGCTGTTTCTTTAGTTAAAGAGAATTCAATAAAATATATGGAGCACAGCCAGAGGCATAGAAATATAGAATTCGAACGCACGGTGTTTATCGCTCTTTTATGTTGTGTACGCATTTAGAGTTCCTATATTTTCGAAAGAAAATAAAACTGATGAAGCAATCAGAATGTTTGCAGGGAGATAGCACACGAAGTTAGTGTCTTGGGAAAATTATTGCAATTTTATACACGAACCACGGAATTGGCACTGGTTTGCAGTTTTGTAGTCACTACCCGTGTACAGGGACTCAAACTATTTTTGGAGGGAGATTTCAAGTTAACTTATATAAAAGTTTGGGATAATTCCAAGACTTTCTTGACATTCCTGGCAAACAGAATAAAATATCTTTTTACTTAAGTTTGGACGGCAAATATCTTTTTCCAACAATTTTCAGTACCTTAGGACTCAGGCAGATATTTGGCTGCTACCAAACCCTTATCAAGCTCTTTGCAAAAGCAGTTTGTGTGAAAAGGTTGACTTCACGGAAAATATAGATATAGTAAGTATAGAATTGTCAGCAATTAACAAATTTAGAAACTTCTGGAGGAATAACAGGTAGTTTGTGTGATTTCATGGACAGTTTTCGTCCATAAAAATGTACGCCACTGTGCCACGGCTTTATATCTTTCTGCGAGAATTTAAAATTTGTCGGTTTCTAAGTTTCCGGAATTAAGTAAAATAATCTATACAATTTTCAAAAGATCCAAATGAAATTATTTTAATACTTCTATATAATTGGGAAATTCAAAACGGAAATTCAAAAACTGGAGCGATAGGTTGCTAGAACGCTTATGACCTCCTACGTGATATTTTTGAAATGAATTAGGAAGCTATTAAGGACTATTCACATGAGAGCGAATTGCGAACTGCGAACACGCGAATGTTCGTTGTTTCTGACACTTCATTTACATGAAATTTTTTTTTGGTCGCAGAAACCCGCGTGTCAGTTTTATTTTTGAAGGTTAAGTTCGAACGAATTTTTCATTCGTGGGCTTGTGGATCGCGACTGTTTTGTGTGGATTGTGAATAAAGTGTGACAGTTCGCGGAAAGAATTTTCAATTCGCGGGAAAATTGTTTTAATTGTTAATTTAGCTGTTTAAATCAATTGAGAATAATGTTTTTTTTAGACTAAATGGTAGATTAATTGAATACAATGGTTTTGTTGTAACGAAACGCCAGCGTTCGTCACACTTTCACATATCAATCCCGTATGTGGCATAGAATTTTACACTCGGCTCATAGAATTCACACTGTGTTTTTGAAGGAAAAACAATTAGTAGCCGAGTGAGAAAAGCATGAGTCGAGACCTGTCTGCCAGTGAACTGTACCAATCTCGTGTACCAGATAAGGCTCCAATTATAGAAGGCGACTTAGGTCAAATTCTGAACTTTTGGTGGCTGGATTCCCATTTGGGAGACCGGCCTTAAATCAAGCAGGTCAGCCATCCCAGCTGGCTTGCTATTCCTTTCCCCTGGAACCACGCTGTAGTCGGGCCGCTAAGGAACCACGCAGTAGTCGGGCCATTAGGATCCACGTAGTAGTCGGGCCGCTAAGGAACCACGCTGCAGTCGGGCCTCTCCCCCTCCTTTCCCCTGGAACCACGCTGTAGTCGGGCCGCTAAGGAACCACGCAGTAGTCGGGCCATTAGGATCCACGTAGCAGTCGGGCCGCTAAGGAACCACGCTACAGTCGGGCCTCTCCCCCTCCTTTCCCCTGGAACCACGCTGTAGTCGGGCCGCTAAGGAACCACGCAGTAGTCGGGCCATTAGGATCCACGTAGCAGTCGGGCCGCTAAGGAACCACGCTACAGTCGGGCCTCTCCCCCTCCTTTCCCCTGGAACCACGCTGAAGTCGGGCCGCTAAGGAACCACGCAGTAGTCGGGCCACGTAGTTAGAAACGTAGTATAGACGTTATTATTATGATATGAGTAGTTTGTATAGAGACATATCGAAATATTGTTAGGAAGTAGTTTGTATAGAGTTATACAAAGAACATTGTACACTTTATCCGAATATTGTCAAGAAGTAGTTTGTATAGTGAACACAAAGAACCTTGTACACCTTATTCAAATATTGTCAGGCAGTAGTTTGTATAGAGTTGTAAGGCAACATTGTAATTAGTATTAAGAAAACACACTGCGAATAAAGTGTACCTCTAAACCAAAGTTTTGGTGTTTCTTTGGTAAACCCTGGATCCGGCGAGCAAAACCCCGGCCGGAGAAAAAGCACATCACAAATGGCGCCCGAGCAGGGACTTCAATAGAGGTGCCCTAAGCAGTTACCCCGTCCACGAAGGAGATCAACCAGTAGATTCCCGTAAAACCCGTCAGCGAAGAAGAATCTCGCTGAATCAACCCGTAGACCTCACCAGGAGGAACGGACCCCAACCCGTAAACCCATCGGCGAAGGAGATACCGCCGAGTAGACCCGTAAACCGGAAAAGAAGGATCACGACCTCACTAGGAGGAACAGATCGCAACCCGTAAACCCGTCAGCGAAGGAGAATTCCGCTGAATCAACCCGTAGACCTCACCAGGAGGAACGGACCCCAACCCGTAAACCCATCGGCGAAGGAGATACCGCCAAGTAGACCCGTAAACCGGAAAAGAAGGATCACGACCTCACTAGGAGGAACAGATCGCAACCCGTAAACCCGTCAGCGAAGGAGAATTCCGCTGTATCAACCCGTAGACCTCACTAGGAGGAAGACACCCCAACCCGTAAGCCCGTTAGCGAGGAAAAGTCCCGCTGAATCAAACCGTAGACCTCACTAGGAGGAACAGACCCCAACCCGTAAATCCGTCGAAGAAGGAGATACCGTCGAGTAGACTCGTAAACCTCACCAGGAGGAACAGATCCCAACCTGTAAACCCGTCGGCGAAGGAAAGATACCGCCGAATAGACCCGAATTGTTTAAGCTAATTATCGTAGTTATAAAGAAAACTTTTGTAATACCTTAAGTATATAAAAAAAAAAAAAAAAAAAACAAAAAAAAAAAAAACAAAATTTTAAAGTTTACTAATTGTTGCTTTGGTTTTCATTGGTACAGGTCAAAACTGCCAACTGCCAACTGCCCAAGAAGGAACCGTACTTCCTCTGCCGATCCGATACTCATATGACCTCGAGCAACAGCCGAAAACCAGAGCCCCAGAGCAAATCCAACGCTACCAGGCGCAACTAGCATAAGCAAATATAGAGTATGGTTAAGCAAAATTTGTAAATAGATGTAAGAAATATAAATAAACTAATAGACGAGAAGGTTCTCGTCTGACGAAAAGGGAGGGGAATGTAACGAAACGCCAGCGTTCGTCACACTTTCACATATCAATCCCGTATGTGGCATAGAATTTTACACTCGGCTCATAGAATTCACACTGTGTTTTTGAAGGAAAAACAATTAGTAGCCGAGTGAGAAAAGCATGAGTCGAGACCTGTCTGCCAGTGAACTGTACCAATCTCGTGTACCAGATAAGGCTCCAATTATAGAAGGCGACTTAGGTCAAATTCTGAACTTTTGGTGGCTGGATTCCCATTTGGGAGACCGGCCTTAAATCAAGCAGGTCAGCCATCCCAGCTGGCTTGCTATTCCTTTCCCCTGGAACCACGCTGTAGTCGGGCCGCTAAGGAACCACGCAGTAGTCGGGCCATTAGGATCCACGTAGTAGTCGGGCCGCTAAGGAACCACGCTGCAGTCGGGCCTCTCCCCCTCCTTTCCCCTGGAACCACGCTGTAGTCGGGCCGCTAAGGAACCACGCAGTAGTCGGGCCATTAGGATCCACGTAGCAGTCGGGCCGCTAAGGAACCACGCTACAGTCGGGCCTCTCCCCCTCCTTTCCCCTGGAACCACGCTGTAGTCGGGCCGCTAAGGAACCACGCAGTAGTCGGGCCATTAGGATCCACGTAGCAGTCGGGCCGCTAAGGAACCACGCTACAGTCGGGCCTCTCCCCCTCCTTTCCCCTGGAACCACGCTGTAGTCGGGCCGCTAAGGAACCACGCAGTAGTCGGGCCACGTAGTTAGAAACGTAGTATAGACGTTATTATTATGATATGAGTAGTTTGTATAGAGACATATCGAAATATTGTTAGGAAGTAGTTTGTATAGAGTTATACAAAGAACATTGTACACTTTATCCGAATATTGTCAAGAAGTAGTTTGTATAGTGAATACAGAGAACATTGTACACCTTATCCGAATATTGTCAAGAAGTAGTTTGTATAGTGAACACAAAGAACCTTGTACAACTTATTCAAATATTGTCAGGCAGTAGTTTGTATAGAGTTGTAAGGCAACATTGTAATTAGTATTAAGAAAACACACTGCGAATAAAGTGTACCTCTAAACCAAAGTTTTGGTGTTTCTTTGGTAAACCCTGGATCCGGCGAGCAAAACCCCGGCCGGAGAAAAAGCACATCACATTGTTATAGAACAAATACCAATTTTCAATTCATAAATACAGTTAAATATATTTGTTCGCAGTTCGCTCTCATGTGAATGGTCCTTTAGGTTACGATAATGCATTCGAACACATTTGCCAAATTTATTCAAACTTCGTTTCCTTACGCAGCCCTCTGCCCTAGTGCCCTCTTGCGAAAGGTGAGCAGAAGAGAGCCAAAAAGAGAGAGCAAAATACAAATTCACATTTTTTAAAATTTCAACGCGTTCCTTATCTTTTTAGCTATATTTCATTTCGGTAAGCGAATTCTTTCGCAATGAGAAAAATGTGACATATTAGCAAAATAGAACCAGAAAGTAAGGGAACGTAGCCATTATTTCTATATGCAAAAATAATAACTTACGATCAAATAATTTGTCTTTGATCTTCACACCACCACTATATTCCGTTTATTGAATAATTTGAAAGGAATCTTATTACTACACAAAAGCACTCATCAATAAAAGGATGGCTTTGGCCACTACTCGATTGGCATTTAGTTAAAGGAATAGTTTGTTTGCAAGTTAATTTTTATTTTGCATTTAAAGCGCTTCATTAACAGTTTGCTCTAAGTTAAAGCTGTTTGGTAATATTTGAAAAGTAGCTTATCATTACTTTCGCAATTGAGGATTACTAAGACGTCTGCTTCAGATAACACGTCGTTGCTAAGAAAGACCCTAAATATTTCCCTTAGAATAGGACATTTTCCAATAAAGTGGATGACATCTTCTCTTTCGGAAAGGTTGCAAATGCTGCAATATGTAGTAGGTCAGTCCGATGCGGAATATAGTTCAGCCTTGCCAGCTCGCCTCTCATTTTGAATATCGAAGAAATTTATGTTCTTGGCTGTTGATAATTTGAAAGTAATTCCGTTCAAACAAATTATGTTTAAGGACGCTATTTACGATCTGTGTAGGTACTGAAGATGTAGTCACATTTATATAGTCTTCTCTAAGTTTGTCGTCAACTGCTGACAAGACAACAAGATTATAAAGGGCATCTTTTGAAAAACTGCCAGTTTTAATCCACCAAATGCCAATTCATTCGACAAGTTCCTCAAGTTTTCCATACTACAGGTTTCCCTTTTGGAATGTATCAATTCACAGGCTCATTTTGAAAGTCAAGTCAAGTTCTTAATTTATAAACAATACATCTTTGGTCTTCCTTTGGTTAGGGGTTCTATTAATAATAAGGTGAGTTCAGTTTATTTTTCTCAATGAATTCGACAATTTTATTTATTTAAATACCCATTATAAAAAAAAAATGATCCACTTCCAGCCGGTGATGTTCGCTGTCCTATGTTACTACTCCATTTGCATCACATTGGTCTCTAGACTGCTTACAAAAGGACCGGAACCGATGAGTTTATTTTCCTTCGCAGCATTAACACTAGATAAGGTGTAGAGTTAAATTGAACACTTTCGCGTAACCGAGTTCTGAAATAAGTTTCCACGCTTTAATAGGTTCGCTGCAGTATAAGACCTCTGTTCATCACCCATCAAACAGTACGTATATTGGAACTTGTTCCCATAGAAAAAGAAAGACTGACGTGTATAAGAATCACTGAAATATGATATGCAATCGAATTAATGAAGAAAATAGTACGTATACGCCATACGCTGCTTAAGAGCAAAAAAAAAAAAAAAAAAGAAAAAGAAAAAATTACATTAAAGGAAAATGGAAAAAAAAATAAATATATATTTTGGAAAAAACACTAGAAAAGTTGTTGGTCTTTTCCGAATAAAAAGGGAAAAAATGCCAATTTTTTTTTTGAAAGAAAAAGCACCTCAGCCGAATGACGCAAAGGGCCTCATTTCCGTCTCATTCGAGTCGATTTTACTCCCAAGTCAATAGATGTTTCACATCAAAATTCACTTGTCCTTCCGTTTTAAGCGACATCTCGGAGAATTTTATCAATTAATCACTTCCGAAATACATAGTTGCAACCATTCCGCTAATGAAATGTGGGTTCAACCTTTATAGATGTAGGGGAAAACAAAAAAAATCTCAACCCCAGCAACTACAGTTGCTGCGGATCTATTTAAAAATCACATCAAGGACATGTCACTATTCGAATGCGATAAGAAAATAGTTTAATTTCAGTACGATTGACTAATTGCGTCTATGTTTAGAACGCCAATCGACACAATGCGAAGATAACATTGAAAATTAAGAAGCAACCTCGCATTTTGTTTTCTATTCATTTATTTATTTCGTAATTACACAACTAAGAGCAGTCATTGTCGATACTTAAACCTAATGGAATCGAACTTACATAACTATCACTAAAATCTGATACAGAAAGTAGTCTTCACGGAGATTAGAACGCCAATTTTCCTGGCTACTCGCTTGGAGGTAATCTGGGCTTCAGCACAGTATTAAGCAGGTTCTCTCCAGGTTGGTTGGCAGGTCGTGGAGTGGGTGTTAGCGATCTTGTGTGCGGAGCGACTGGTTCTTTGTTCTTCACAGCCGATGTGGCAGCACGTCGGGCTCTGATTTTCTCCTCAACTTTGCTGGGCACCATGAAGCAATTGGATTCCTTGTAGACGGGCTTTTTCCTGTCATTCCATGGGAACACCCACAGGATGGGTGTGAAATCACGCTTCCACGGTTTGCGTGGCTTGAACCAAAAGTCGACTGTAAACTCGTCATCGCTATCGGCGTCATCATCACTGAAATAAATACGATCCTATTAAAATTTGTTCCTTAGACAATACAACACAACCCGAACTCACCCTCTCACATATATCCGCACATATTTGCCTGATTTTCGGATCAGGGCCTGCGCCTCGTTGAATGTTAGATTCTCAGCAGGAGTATCGTTGATTTGCGTAATTACATCACCAAGGCGAATACCGGCTCGGCGAGCAAGCCCTGTTCTGGTCACATTAATCACTGTGAGTGGCTCGAATTGATCAATGCCGCCTGTTATCTCAAAGCCCCATAGGGTATCGACAAAGCTCATAATCCTTCGATCTGTTTCGAGCGTATAGGTGATTTGTAACTCGTACTCAACATTATCGAAGGCATCGGATGTATATTTCGGTATGTTTATTTTTGAACCAATCATTCTGGAAACAAGTAAAATTGTTTTATGAAAATTTCATAAGAAAAGTTGCGTAACACACGTACTTGCTGCTTTGTTAGGAAAAAATCGGTTGGAATCTTAGATAGATCTATGTACGGTTCAACAAAAACTTTCACGAAATTGAAATCACTTAGAGACGTATACACCCGAATGTAAACTTTATTGCTGATAATCGCTTGTCTCACAACTCGATTAAAATTCAATTAAACTGATATCGGTCCTTTCGGGGTATTTATAATGTGGATAGTGAGGGTCACTTGACGCGACTTCGTCATCAAAGTCAATGTGAAAATGCATTCTTGCCAGTGACAATGATGAAGGTGTTTAGTAATTATAGTAAAGCAGCGACAGTGGTGCAAAACCTATGGCTGCGAGTGCTTTTAGTTTGCCAGCAAATTGGGGTTTTGTATATGTCTGAACTACTGATTAATTTCCGTATCCGCTTTCCTTGAGATTTTTAACTCTCTATTACGCAGTTAGAGAAAGACATTGTATTCGTGCAAAATTTCGATCTTGAGGTTTTAATCAATTCTGACATTCTGACTGAAAAACGTTGGTCGAAAAATGCTGTCCCTCTGCCCGTCTGTGTGTCTGTCCGTATGCTCCCGCGGCCTACAGCCTAAACGGCTGCCCTAATAAGGTTCAAACTTCGGATTTGGAGTTTGTGGGCTTACAGTTCGATAACCTCAATATTAATACAAAATTTTAATAATAGTTTGATTTGCTTGAAAACGGCTCTAAAGATTTCAACCAAAGTTAAATTTAAGCTTAAGTAGGTGAGGTTAACATGACTGCGTACTCAGTTTTTCACTAAAAATCGAATAACGGTACTTTTAAAATTTGGACACATCTCGAAAACGGTCCTTACGATGGTAACAAAAATTCATTTCTAATTATTAAATATTATTATCGGATAATGAATTTCTGAAAAATGGATTTGTTAGTGGATGGATGGATTTTTTTGTTTTTCTTAATTTACGTGACAGTGGCACTACTGATTTTGACCAAAATACATACTTAGAGGAAAGTTGTTATTTTCAAAATGATTGCGTCCTTAATTTTAAATTTGAGTCACCGAAAACGCTAATTTTAAGAACTTTTCATTCTCTAAAACCCCATTTTTTATTTTGATTTCGATAAAACTTGAAAAACCAAGTAATGCTTACATCCCGAACAATAACTTATAGTAATTAGTTAACCAATAGTATTTTTTAAGTCGGCGAAGACCTTGTTAACAGAAAAAGGAGCCAAAAACATCATTTTCTCTAAGATCTCTATAGTTATATTTCTTAAATCACAGCTCTGTATGTTTAAAAAGGCTCTGCGAAGAACGCAGGAACTAGATTGGCCGGTATCACTTTTCTACGTCAGCCATATACAGTAGTAACCGTTTAAAGCGAACCCGGTTAAAGCGAACATTCGGTTATAACGAACCATTTCATGAAGTCCCAATCAATGCCCCATGAGAATTATGATTTTTAATTTCGCATATAGCGAACCCGCCTAAAGCGAACTTTCGCATATAACGAACCCATTCTGTGCGTGGAATAAAGAAAATGTCCGGTTACAACGAACCAAAAATCTGTCACTTTACATTGTCATTCAGATTTTCCCAACTTTTCGGGACTTCCCCGAAAACTGGATAGCTGCGTACGAACCAACATTCTCAAACGTCAACATTTTTTCCTTCAATATAATTTGTTCGGTACTTCCCCGAGTAACCTTATGTTTACAAATGAAAGGTTGAGTGAAGTGACGCGCTTAAAAATCATTTAAGTAAAATGGGAGATTTGGAAACAAATAAAAGAAAATGTTTCACATTAAAAGACAAATACGACTTAATAAAGCGTTTAGAAGAAGGCGTAAAACAAAGCGATTTATGCAAGGAAATGAAGCTAAGTAAATCGACTGTTGGCACAATTTGGAAGAAAAGAGAGGAGATCCTGGACCACTTCAATCGAACAAATTCAAAGGTAAAAAAAGTGAAAAAACCTACAAACGAGAGGGTGGATAGGGGATTGTTGAAATGGTTTAGCCAACAAAGGGCCAACAATGTGACCGTGAGTAGTGCAATTCTACAAAAAAAAGCCGAAGACTTTGGTCGAAAATTTACAAATCAGGAATGCACTCTTAGCAAGAGTTGGTTAAATAGATTTAAAAAACGGCATGATATTAGGACCGCAAAAATTGTTGGCGAAGCGGCAGCAGTTGACATGGGTATTGTTGATGATTGGTTGCAAAACAAATGGCCAAGTATTAAGGGAAACACTAAGGATGAGGACATATTCAACGGCGACGAGACTGGTTTATTTTATAAGCTTACGCCTAATAGAACATTGCATTTTAAAGGAGAGACATGCATTGGTGGAAAACTATCAAAAGAACGCATAACCGTATTGGTCGTGGCAAATTTTTTGGGAACTGAAAAAAGAAGACTGCTGGTCATAGGAAAACCAAAAAATCCCAGGTGCTTTAAGAACATCAAACAATTGCCGGTGAACTACAAAAATAATCAGAGGGCTTGGATGACTTCCGAAATTCTTTTAAATGAGTTAAGGCAGTGGGACAATGAACTACGTCGCAAAGATAGAAAAATTATATTACTAGTGGATAATTGCCCGGCACATCCTGAGGTAAAGGATTTGAAGTCAATTAAGTTAGTGTTCATGCCTCCTAACACAAGCTCCAGGCTGCAACCCATGGACCAAGGTGTCATTCACAGTTTAAAGAGCAATTATCGGCATTTGCTTCTCATGAAAGTGATAAATTCAATTGAAAAAAATGAAGGCATCTTTACACCTAACCTACTAGATGCCATAAATTTAATTCATATGGCATGGCAAAAAGTTTCACAAAAAACCATTTTTAATTGTTTTCGACATGGTGGATTCGTCAGAAGTGAGGACAATTTCGATTTGGAGGACGACATACCCTTAATTGACTGGTGCAGACTTAACCACGATGAAGACATAGGTTCTCAAAATGCATTAACAACAGTTATCGATAGCGACGCTTTTGAAGAATATGTGCACTTTGATGACAACCTTATAAGTGTAGAACTTCTGGATGATGATGCAATTGTGGATTCTGTTAGTGGTAGTGGAGATGTTGACGAGAATGAAGATGACGAAGTTAGTGAGAATGACGATTTTGTAGCAGCTCCAGTACCTATATCGGACGCGTTACGCTTTGCTGAGGGCCTTCGTGCTTTTCTTCAATCACAAAACACTCCCCAAAGAATTTTCAATGGACTTGCAGACGTCGAATTGTTTTTAAGCGAATTGAAATCTTCTCAAACAAAACAATCTAAAATTCATGACTTTTTTAAATAAAAAATTTAATAAAAATATGTACATACATACTTATTTTTTGTGTTTTGAACACTTTTTCTTTTCTTTTTTTGATTTTCAGAACAAAACTTGATGATTTTTTTAGCGTATCACTTATAACGAACTTCGGTTATAACGAACCAATTTGGTCAGTCCCTTCGAGTTCGTTATAAGCGGACACTACTGTATACAAACTTTAAACTTAGTACTTATTCCCAATTAAAAATGTCGCATTGATACGCGTGTGCGTTGACAGATAATGTACAAACAAAGCGTTCGTATGCTGCCACATAAAATACAACGGACGTTCAAGTATCATCTTTAGTAAGTCTGACAGCTGTCTGACTAGATTTGACTTGGTTTTGAATGGTTGAAATCGGTCATATGAGCAGCTGTTTCAGTTGACATTTATGACGGTGGAAGCCGAAGAATCTAATCAAGGAATTCGTGAATAAGTACTAAGTTAACAGTTCGCATATGTGGGCGACGTAGAAAAAGTGACGTTCCCGACCAGTCTAGTTTTTGCATTCAGGTAACATCTTATCTAGACCAATCTACTAGACTTAAGGTGACTAGATTATTGAATGTGCCCAATTTCAGGCAATCAATCGATTTTGGATCGTAAATATCGTAAAGCTCAATGCGACGCCTGAGTAAACCTACTTTCTACTATCATGCGCGTTTGACAACTTTAGAATTTCGAATTGTTCGATTTGAGGTCATAGAGTGTGCCATTTATAGTTGGAGTGGTACAGATCCACTAATGTTTATCACACACAAATTTTAAGGAGATATAAAGGGTTATTCAATAAGAGGTGTTATTGCGAAAGGATATGGTCCTGTATGCGTGCTCGTGTCAGCCATTTGGCTGAGGTTGTTTTTTATTATTGACGGCATACCTTTCTCTTTATTATGAAATAAACATCTGATCATTTATCTCAAAAAATGAAATTTTTCTTTGAAAACCAATATAACAACTCTTATTGGAAAACCCTTTTTTTTTCAGTGCAAATTAATAAATTCAGTGTGTGGAAAGGACGATAAACTGTTTTTTTTTTTTTTTTTTTGTAAAACCACTGTAGGTACTGATTTCTTTAGATTTTTTGTTTATTAATCAAGGGTCTTGTATCCGTATAGAATTTGTTTTTTGCTTTGATATAATGTTTATTATGTCATTATTACTTCCTATAATAATCTATTACCATATTCATCCAATCATTTTGCGATTTTTAACCATGAACTGTCGAATTAGTTTTTTCTATATAACCCTTTCCGGGTGTCAAAAATTGTTCTTCTTCTTAAAAAGGCCAGGCTTTAACGCTGTTGTAAAATAAAATAAAATTATATCTTTCAAATCATAAAGGCTAATATTTTATTTTGAGTTGCGAAACATGGAGAAAAAAAAAACTCTTGCTTTTCACCCAACAATGTTATTGTTACATTCGGACTGGGATTCAAAAAAATAAAACACTATTCTGCTGGATTTTTCTAATAAAATTACTTTTATTACACTTTTATGGATTAATCTAGTAAGACAATTCTTAAACGATTCAAACCAATCACTTAATTCACTGTATTACTTACCACTTATTTATCTTCACAACCGTTTATTATTTCGAACTTTACCCATTACTGTTTCAAAATCAACTGTCCATCCCTATTCTCAAACTTGCCTTATCATTGACATACTATATATGTACTGCTAGTGAAATGTCATTATCATAGACTTCTGCGAGAAAATATGTTCCAAAACAGCACAAGCGCTACTGTTTTAAAGCGGATTAGCAACGAAACACATACCGCCGTCAAGTTTGAATTTCCATAGTAGCGTAAACAAAACAGCTGCATTTTTTTCAAAAAATGTTCGTTTTCATAGAAACATGTAAACAAAAGAGCGACATCTTGTGCGAAGGGATCCATTTCCATAGTAAAGTGTAGACAAAAGAGCGTCATCTATTTAAAAGATGCAAAGCTTCAAAGAGTGATTTGAAATTAATTCTTTAATGTTTATTATTTTGAAATATACAACGAAAATAACAATACATTTGTTACCTTACTGTCCCATGAACTGAACAAGTTTTATAATTTATTTTCCAAAAATAACCATAAGCAGATTTGGTTCAAAATGTTTAGCAAAAATTACTGCCTTTTTGCCATTGTCCTCCAACTTCCTCAATCTTTATAATAATATTTCCTCTACGAAATAATCTGAAGTACGTATTCATAAACATAATATATTTTCATTTTGCATAAACCGACCTTACTTAGGCCCCAGCCATACGTAAAACGAAACCGTACAATTTTTCTTTTGCCTTTTTGACCACTTAATGTCAAAAACTAAGTTGAATTCAATCTTGGATTTATCTATTAAATTAGTTTATCAAAAAAAAAAAAAAAGAAGCTAATTATCATTAAATTTTCTACAAGTAGAATTTATTCATTTAAATTCTTAGTTTGGAAAATTTCAAGATAATTTGCTTATTGTTTTTTGATTAACTAACTCTATAATTTGTAAGCAACATTTTAAGACCAAGATTGGGTTTAACTATCAATTTTAAGTGGTCAAAAAAGCAAACGAAAATTTGCACTGTTTCGTTTTACGTATGGCTATAACTATCTATTACTTACTTGTGAAATGAGAGTATTTCTTTTGATGTGCCTAGTTGCCTATAATGGAAATCACAACCCACAATACAACACTTCATTTTAAAATATTTTAATGTATTTTTGTTTAACTTTATAAACCACTGAATATTTGCACTGCCGAATAGCGAATAATTTTAGAGTGACAGTTAACTTGGTCATATTACGCTTACTTTGTGTTCCGTTGTAAAACAGTGGCGCGTCGAGCGCCTCAGCATTTTTGGAACATGCGTGAAGTTGGCTACTAGCAGTCCATATTATAATAAGTCAATGTGCCTTATATATCCGCTCCGCCATCTATCGAAAAGTTTCAAGTTTATGTTGGTTGTTTCGGCTCGTTCGTTCTACAATAAGCTCACTTAACTCTCCACTCATTCGACAGATTCAAATCTCCAATTGGTAGTGGAACTTGTTTGGTGACTAATGAGTTGTTTACACTTCACCATTATAAGTTCTACGCTACATTCCAAACCACATTATATATTATGATTTTCTTGTATTTTGGAGAATCGTTTTCCAATTCGTGCATGAAAATTACAGCTATATCAAAAAGGGAGTAGACTTGAAATTTTAATTCTGCTCTGAATTCGTATTTTTCATCTAAGGACAAACCGAACTTTTACTTTGTCATACTCTACCCTCAACGCGTATTCTCTTCAAAGAAGTATTTCGTTTCACAAAATTGTTGCTCGCGCGCTTTGGCAGTTAAAATCATTATGTTTCGATAAATCGAACAGACCTAGAGTAAAACATCAAATAAGCCAGCTGTAAGACTTGCTAAACTAGAAAGGTACTTGAACGATCCCATTGTGTTTTTTGTTGGTTTATGCATTTTTGCATGATCTTCACAAAAGATCCATTTAAATCTAACTCAAGTCTAAAAGCTAAGACTATTAAAATCATGCGGCAATGTAAGGATAGAAATGTCTCTTCAAGAGAAATATATACGAAACGACTTTCCGAATTTAAATGAATAAACAACCACTCAAAGGAGCCTGATGATCATTTGGTGGTGTAGCTCCAAATCGCTACAATTCGTTTTGCACAATTGTACAAGTCACGTCCACTGGCAATACTTAGTTAAACCTGGGCCAGAGAACCTGCTTATAAACTGAAACATGAAACATATTCAAATCGAATACCTCTTGAGCCATGAGCTGCCTGATGGGCAGACGAAGAAAATCTTTGCAGGATGAATAACATCTTTTGCACGATGCCATTCAGGCAAGGTTCTTTTTCGTTTGATTTTATTTAAAATGTTTAATCGTACATGACACGTGTAATGAAGTATGTTTTTAAGAAAAATCCCAATTTATGTTTTATGACTCGATCCCTCTCCTGACATCAGCTTCGGCAACTACAACAGGAGGACGCACCTCAATGCCCCGAATCGGTGACTTGTCCAAGTGGTGAATAACTTTGTAGACTTCGCTCTTATCCAAATCGATCTTCTTCTCAGGCTTTTGGTATTTCATAAAGTTGACTCTGTGAAGACAGAAGCAAAAGTTATCCGTTTTATTGAATAGTTGGTTACAAATTGTTTAGAGGAAAAACAGCAGGACACTTGGAGAAACATAAACTTTACCTTTTTTCCTGCTGTGTGGCAGAAGAACAGTTGTTTTCCCTAAAAGTTATACGCAAAACATGCAATGAAACGAGGACAGGATGATAGCAAAAGGATGTTACCTGAAAAACGTTCGTGTCAAGTGTCCGTCATTGAATTTTCGGTTCCAGTGTTCAATCTAAAACCAAACAACAGAAAAATGTCAAGTGTTAGTCACGCATGAAAATGAGTATATGAAACTGAACAAGGGTTGAGTTGAGTTATAGAATGAAATGGACAAAAAAAAAAAAAAAAAATCAAAAATCAAACTTTAGACTACCTGTCGTCATAGCCCAGTAGGGGGCTTTCGTATTTGCAGCTGTGTGGAGCGTGCGTAATTATGATGATACAAGTGAGAATGAAATTAAAAAGAATGAACGATATAGAATGAATGCAATAGTGGTTACATCATGAGCCATAAACTTTGACATTTACCCGACGGCTGTGCCAGCAATAAGTTCGGCCTGGGCTGTTAACGTCTCTGCAATGAACTCATCATTGTACGCATCCTTGGGGCGATACCATCGCCTGCCACCTGGCAAAACCAGTGGTCGTTCCTGGGGTACGAGGGGCCCGAACATTCGTTTCGAACGCTTACGTTTTTGAGTCTCTTTGTGCTCAATTTGCTTCTGAAGCTCTTCGATGACACCGTGTTCCTGCGGAGAGTTTTAAAGTCAAAAAGCAAAACAACAGAGACGGTGTGTAATTTTTTTGGGACAAGATGCGTTAAGTATAACTTTTATTGCAGAGAAGAAGGAAGGTTTAGAATTACAGTTTATGAATGAAGTTCGTCTACGAGTGCCTATGAATTTTGCTAAGCATTTCAAGAAAATTTCATACATTAAAGCGAACCGAATGATGCTGAAAGAAAAGCAAAATGATGTCTTTCAAAAGATTGGCTACGAAATTTTTGATGTATGTGTGAGTTTTTTTTTTTTTTTCTTATGGATTGAAGATTTTATATGGAAACATTGAAAAACCTAGTTAGATGTCTGGAGGCCCTAAGGCAACAAAGGAGTGGAGGCTCCCTTGGTCCTACTTATTTTACAAAAAAAAATTGTTCAATAAATAATTTATTGCGAAACCAAGTAAATTCTTTCAACGAACATAATATGAATATATTCAAAAACAAGAATTATGCTTTCCGAACTTTTTTAGACGAAAAATCGTTCTTGGAGTAAATATTAAAGGAAAGTTGTTTACTGTTCATGTATCGACGTAGGCCATTCAAAACTGACAAGTGAGACACATCAAGTCAGCCAGCTGACAGACTTACTAAACTAGATACTTGAACAGCCATAAAAGAAACTGGAAACAATGTCAATAAAGATTTTCTTTTCCACGGACGTTTTTTGATTCTAATCCTAAGATATTTAAATAATGCAGCTGTTGGATTTTAGAAAGGGAATTAGATTTCAAAATCATAGTTTTCATAGCGTTTGTAATAATTCCTTCACGTATTTGACTAAACTTTTTCAGAGCAGACAGACAAAGGGACCAAAACCAATTGAATTGAATTGAATTGATTTTATTGAGACTCTTATAAAACAGATTACAAAGATGACAATTCTTAAACGATTATAATAGGAATATACGCGGCTGTAAAGTATTGCCTGCACATTAGATTACGTTATTTAATTTTTATGCCACATGGCTGTCATTAATATTATTGAAAGAATAGCTCTTGCTCACGGAGCTGTCAAATTGGATTTGACTTATGTCATAATAACCTAACTTAAAAACTATTTGTACAAAAGGGGACCAAAACCAAGTGTATTATCTCTTTGACAGAAAATTAAAAGGAAAACAATAATAAACGTCAGAAAATTTTAATAAATTTTGTGTTCAACGTGAAGTTTGATGTATAATTTAATCACTTGAATTGGCAGTTTGTGCTAACACGAATGATTGTTATGCTACGTTTCCACCGGACATAAATCCCGAGATTAAGTAGGTACCAGAGATTTAAAATTAATCCTGAAGTGTTTCCACCAAATAAAATAAGATTAACTTGACGTATTCTCTCTGGCTCTGTCCATTCGAGAGAGGATGACGTTTCACGAGAGAGGGAAAGAGAGACATTTTTCCATTTTTGACATCTAATTTTTCTTTTCTGTCAAATGCCCTCTTTTTGCTTTGTATTTCTGACATCTCGAGCTGTGGAAAGTGTGTTCACAAATCGGAATGTACCTACATGCAAACTTGGTTATGATAAATTCCGAGATTTGGATTTACGTACATTTTTCTAAATCTCACAGTTAATCTTCGGTGGAAACGTAGCATAAATCATTTTTAAATAGGTAATTTTTTTGAAGTACCTAGCTTTAAGTTTTTTTTTTAATTAAAATTGAAGCCGATTAAATAAAGTAAAGAATTTAACTTTACTGCGAAGTGGGGAGTGCATTTTAATTTTTTTTTTTCAAAAATTGAAGTAAATCTGCTTGAATTGAAATAAAATAGTATCGCTATGGCCCACCGATAAAGCTGAAAGTTGACAGTTTGAGCTGCTCTTTGATCTCAGATTGGAAAACTCTGCAGCATTGGCTTCAACTTTTGGGGGTGCCTAGTCAGCATTTGATAAATCTTACATAGCTTTCCTGGGCTTTAATTGCAAGAAAAACATCCCAGTTCTCAGGAACTATCACGGAAAACTGAGCGCTTGTTATGAATAACTGGAAGCAACGGAATCGCAGAGAACAAATGGCCAAAGTGTCTGCGGCAGATACTGTTCATAAGCTAGTACACTCTATTATATCAAAAGTCACCGGGGCTCCTAGCAAAAAGACAGACACTTTACATATTTAATAAAACAATGTGCCTCACACAATAAATTTTTTTTTTTTTTTTCATATTTTAATGCTTTATTCATTCACGGCAGTGGGTACTAATGTACTTCTTTGAACCTATACCTAGGCGAGACATTACTTTTAAATATATTTTGTCTTCGAAATGGCAGTAGGAAATTTATCTGCTTGGTGGTGGATACTCTAAATGCATCCAGAACCACTTTCCAATTCTGGGGGCAATATTTTCCGTGGAGGTGGAACGTTATCCTCAAAATTCACCAATGGAATCGGCCACTTAGGTCTTGGACTACTCAGGTTCATGTGAACAGCCTGTAGATACTGCCAGACCTAAGGAACGATAGTTTTGATGATAAATACGGATATTGCCAGATATGCGATATGAAAGCGGTTATAAAAATCTTTATAACATTCAAAAATTTGCCATCTTGCTGAAGGAGACTCAAAAACTAGCTGACTTATGCCGAATGCGGTTAGGGGTATGCAAGATAATAAATTTCAAGTGTTAGGTTCTATTGCTTTTGGTGGGACCTACCTTCTTCCTTTTTAGGTTCTGTTCCTCTTCCATTAGTTCTTCTTCGACGTTCCTTTCGCTCTTCTCAATAACTTCAAGTTTCTCCTCAACGACCTGCTTGCTTTCAATATGCGATTCGACTTGAATTGTTTCGTGATGCTCGGTGTGTGTAATCTCCGTTTCGAGAGTAGTCTCCATTGCTAAAGTAGCTTCACTGTCGACAGCCTCAATTTGCTCCTCAGTCGCAGTTTCCTCGACTGTTGCCTCGACCCCTGTAAACAAATCGACACAGTTGAGTGGCCATATTCCTTAGCTGTTTACTTACGTTCTTCCTGCTTTTCTTGAACTCGCACATCGGGAGTAGCTGGCCGTACAATATTGGTTTGCAACTTGAACGTTGGCAAGAGCTCACTCAACTGCTTGGTCACAGCGTCAAGTGTGCTTTGAATGGTTGACGGAAGATTAGCCAAAGCTAAGAGCTGCCTTTGCACATCGGCAAGCTGCTGCTCCAGTTGCAGTTCTTCCTCGGTCTTTTCGCGCAAGGAACCACTCTCAGATGGAGCTTTTTCTTCACGATCCATTGATTCGACGGCCCTGTCGTCAATAGAGTCCTCCTTGGCTGGCTCATTTTCGTCGACGTTCGCTACACCTTCCTCCGTGTCATTCTGTGCAGCTGTTGCTTCTTCTGTGGCATCACCAGTTTGCTCCAAATTCGGAACTTCACTATCAGCTGGCGGCTCCTCTTCTACTTCAGGTGGAGGAGTTTTCTCCTTCGGTGGTTCCTCTGGTTCTGGAATAGGCTCGGGCTATGTGGGAAAAGTTTTAAGAGCCATTCAATTATGACTTGATACACGACTTACAACAGGCGTCGGTGGACGTACAGGTTCCGGTTTTTGATAGTTCTTAACAATTTTAACTTTGTAGGAGTTAGCTGCCCTAGCCTCGGCTTCTAGTTGCTGCTTGCTCTTCGGAATCGGTCTGTTCGGCTTTTGCATAAACGTTGTCCACTTCTTTTTATCCTTCTCCATTTCGACCTTGGTCTTGATTGCTTCTTCGTTTAGTTGGCGAAGTACCTCACTGCTCTGACAAACTCCAGGCTTGGGAAATATTCTGTTAAAGTTAACGCTAAAAGTTAGAATTTAAGGCGGTTGTTTGTAATTGTAATTGCATGCGCATCTACCCGAGGACATTGTGCTCCTGAAGGACTTCAGCTTCTGCAGACAGCAAGGTTGCGATCTCCTCATCTTCGGGCTTGTTGTCGGGCAAATCAACACGAACTGCTTCATCTTCTTGAACAGGCTGATCTTCGCATGCTAGTAGCTCGTCTATTTGAGCTTGAATGGAGGATTCGACCAATGAGTCGGGTGTACAAGAGAGTTTCGGCTCTATACTGTCAATGATGGGGAAGAAGTGTTCCTTCTCTTCCTCTTCGCTTTCCCTGTACAAAAAGAAAATTATTTCAGAGCCATATTGGAAATGTGTTGACCAGCCTACCTATAAACCCCTAAATAGAAGACGTTTCCGCAATGGGAAATGACTTTGTGAGCTTCATCATGCGTCATTGGGCTCGTTGCGTCGTCATTGATTCGAACTATAACATCGTCGACCCGCAGTCCAGCTTCCTCTGCAAGACTCCCTTCAGATACCTGAAATGCAGCATTTGATTGAGATGGACTAAGGTCGCCTTTAGCACTAGACTGGGAGCCTCAAACACAAACTAAACCTACCAGAGGTAACGGGTCATACGGGAAAATAGAATGAAGTGGATACCTTTTGGAACTCATTGAGAGGCCAACGATGTCGTGAGGTAAGACAAAGTTTTTAGGGGATTGGCGTTTTGAGCTCTCTTGAGGCACATGTGTAGTTTTCGAAGAAGAATTTGGTTGCGTCTACCATATTTAATTATTTTCTAATGATCTGTGTAACACCTACCCTCAGAATGCATCTGCCCAGAGGTAGTTCTCGATTTTTTGGTGACTTAAAACGTGTAAGGTCGATCAAAAATGCGTGACAACTGCCTGCTTTGTCTGAATATAAAATTTAGTTAACTTATGTGTCCTTCAAGGCAAAATTAGACTGCATTTTTAAGCTAGTTCCTCGAAACTACTCCTTCATGATGGTTTTATTTTTGAGACGAATAAAAGACGCCTACTGTCGTATGTCTAGTCTGAACTACAATAATGAGAATAAACCTTCGGAAGACAGTTATATTTCAGAATGCTTGTCAGACACTTTGGGGGTCGAACCATAGAGTCGCTCAGTAGTTCAACACACTAATCACTGAGCAACTAGGGTCTTTACATTTTGGTTCATTCTCGACAGTGACTCCTTTCAAAATAAAAATAAAATACACTGCGCATTTATTCCTTCATATTATATGGTTTAGTGACCGTTTTGATCAAATTGCCACTAATTCAAATATATAAGCTGGATAGCACTAATCCTTTAGTCGTTTGACAGACAATCTGATGACAGGTGTTTATAATATGGATTTTTTAAAATTGGCATATAATTTTGCTTAATTCGCAATTACTTACAAACCTGGGCAATAGGGACGTTCAGATTCATAGTTTAGTAAGTCTGACAGCTGTCTGACTAGATGTATTTCAGTTTTCATTGGCCCAGAGTGGTCACGTGATAAGTTTTTGCAGTTGACTTTATGAAGGGGAAGCCGACAAATCTAGTCAAGAAAAACCTGCCTGAGGGGACGTTCTGATACCTAGTTTATGTAAAACGTCAAATAGATTCGTCGTGAATAGGAATCTGAACGCGTTGACTTAGCAACTTGAATTGTTTTTGTATTCTCGCGGTCAGCGTTACCTTTGTCTGATTTTGGCCTTTATTATTCAGAAAAGACCCCTCATAATTTTTTCAAAAATTGTTATTTTCAAATAAGTACATTTAAAATGTAACACGGTTGCCTATCACAACACTATTACACTGTTATGCGAACTATTGGTTGTTAAATATCGTGCGAAAATTCGAAATTTGCAGAGTAGTCTTAGAAATGGCGCCTTTTTCTCTCATTGGCCCTTTTTTCGACTCTTCAGAATTCTGCCACGACACTCTGTTTATTTTGAATCTGATTCTTCGAAATGTCAACTGAGTAGCCAAATGGAAGCAAAATTTAAATTTTCAACGAATCAGTTCAACTTTAACAATATGAATTGTCATAATCAGGTCTATTGTACTAATCGGTTAACTGGCAAGCTCTCAATTCGATCCCTAATCTGGCCACATTCCAGTTCCAGAAAAATTCTTGACTAATTTCGTCGGTCACTCCTTCATTGACGAAACGAAAAAAAAAAAAAAACGTTTATGTCACCGACCAAGGCCAATTAAAATTGATTTTCCCATGGAACAGAAAAAGCTCTTGAAATGAACTGGCTGTTAGATTTCATATTCCATTGGCCGCAAAAAAAAACACTTTTTTCAGACTCAGGGCAATTTTTGCAAATCTCGATTTCTGAGCGAGATTTACAACTACTTACTTATAATAACACCAAAACATTTGTCATTCGTCAAACTTTAAAGTTTGTTATTACATACGATTTTATACAACAAAGCTGTGAAAAATAGGCAAAAACTTAACTGGATATCAACATAAATTGAATGGATTTTGATAAACATAAATTACAATTTAAGAACAGCTGACTTATAAAACACGTCTCAGAGCAAAATCGGAAAATCCCAATGGAAAACGACATGAGACACATCAAGTAAGCAAGCTGTCAGACTTACTAAAGATAATAAGTCTGTTCCTTTACGTTTGTAGTAAGAATGGAAAAGAATGTCAAAATGGCAGTGGTAGGGATAAATTCTCGCATTTAACTTACGAAAGAGTAAGGGAACGCTTTGGTAGTAAGGCCCATAATTACATATGGGGCTCTTGTCTGGTGGAAAGCCGCGAACAAGAAGTATGTACGGGATATGTTAACCAGGGTACAAAGAACAGCCTGCATCGCCGTCACGGGTGCTTTACGTACCACACCAACGGCTGCACTGGAAGCGTTTATGCATCTTTTACCACTGGATTTACAATTACAATCAATAGCAGGTAATAGTGCGCTACGGCTCACTAATGCAGGGCTTTTTAAAAACAGTAGGATAGGACACAGTACTATCTTAAAGGAAGCATTCTCCGAAATCCCGGGAAAAGCTGATGAAAGTCTCGGTACACTTGATTTTGACACACCGTTCGATGTGTCGTACCCTGACCGACAGGAGTGGCATAGGAACTTAGTTTCGAGGGGAAATGAGATCTCAGTATATACTGACGGATCTAAAACCAGTGAGGGCACGGGATCAGGTATATACTCCAACGAGTTGGACCTACATATGGCCCTGAGACTACCGGACACATGCAGTGTGTTCCAGGCAGAGATTCTGGCAGTACTCAAAGCTGCGGAGGTACTTGAGATGAGATCGATATCCAATAAGAATATCGCCATCTACATTGATAGTCAGGCTGCGCTTAAAGCGCTAGAGTCACATACCATTAAATCTGAACTAGTCAGGAATTGCCGCGCAATGCTTAAGGCATTATGTTCGCAGAACCGTGTCAGATTATGTTGGGTACCTGGGCATTGTGATATTGAGGGCAACGAAAGGGCCGACGTTTTGGCTAAGGAAGGAGCGGAACTCCCAGTAAATACAATGATTGAGGGCATCAGACCACCTATGGCCGTTGCTAGAAGGATTATCGTTGAGGAAATTACCAATAAAGCAGCTACAAGATGGTCACAGCTAGAGGGGCACAGGGTCTCAAAGGCACTGTGGCCCGCTTTAAATCGGAAGAAATCTGAAGAATTAATCAATCTCAGTAGAACAAAGTTAAGATTAACGGTAGGAATACTCTCTGGACACTGCCTTTTAAGGAAGCATGCCATGAGACTAGGCTTAGCTAATACGGATACATGTAGGTACTGTGAGGACCTACAAGCTACGGAGGACATCTCCCACCTTCTATGCGAGTGCCAGGCAGTTGCTCGGAGTAGAAGGAAGCACCTAGGCAGGTTCTTCTTTAATAACTTAGAGGAGGTTGGTTCCTCAAATAATACTGGGACCATAACCAAATTCTGTAGGGAAATTGATTGTTTGGGCGAATTGGTTTAGGTTTTTTGACCGTAATGGTTCCCTGGGGATGGCGATGGGCCCGCTTTGGTGCCTGGTCTTTTGTGACGATCTCACAACCCCACCCAACCTAACCTAACCTAACCTAAGGGAACGCTTTTGTAGTACCTAAACTATGAAAAATGACAGATACATAATTCTAAAATTCAAAAAAGTGGTAGGAAAAGTCTTTGAAATGTCTGATAAACTCGAAGAGTTGGCTATTTTTACCCGACTGGATACAGGGAGGGTTATGAATTTCGCTCGTATCCTATGTACGCTCCTACGTGACGCCCTGTAGCCCAAACGGTTTGACCGATTAAAGAGTGAGGTGTTATTAAATTGGTATTCTTTCTTATTTCAAATCCACTGTTACTTGTAAGGTGACTAACAGCTTTTCCATTTTCTACACCAATAAATTTATTGAGTAAAAATTCGCAAGATTCTCAGTGGAGGGGTAATATCTTGCCCCCTCGATGACGCTCTCGAATTAAGGAACGGCATTGAGTAATAAGCTATTCACACCGAGCCGAAAACCTGGTATTCGCGAAAAACTCGAAAACTTCACCGAAAACAGAAGTTTTCAATACATATTTCAGTTTCAATACGAGTCGTTTCATCGTCTTCCACGAAAATGACTTCTAATCGTTGCGTTGTTGAAACAAACACACCTTTTGCAACATTCAGCAGAGCAGCTGACCGAACAATAATGCACAACTTAAAATCATTTTCCACACTAATTGAAGGGCTAATATTATTTTGAAATACTGTGAATTCATTTTATTTGTAAACTAATGCCATCGAAATTGGTAAACAAAATAGTTTACACAGAAGATTCACGACTAGTGGCTCACAGCTGATTGAAACGTCAAACTGGTTATTGTACGGTGTGAATGAAATTTCGAGTTGAAAAGGTGTGAAAAGGTTATAACAATTCGTAAGAATTAGTAAAAATTCGTAAGATTTAAAAATAAAGGAACAGACCTAATATCGTACTAGAATGATAACAAAAATACAACAGTCACGTTGATTTCGTTATCGACTGCAGTTTTTCGTTGTCAAAGTCAAAGTCAGCTGCACATAGAACGAATTTGCATAAATGGATAACTAAATTGCAAAATCAAAACAAACAAATAAACGGAGTCCATAATACAGGCCTTAGTAAAAAACAAGTCTCTTTTTTGAGGTTAGTAAGAAATGTGCAAATAAATCTAGGCAACATTGCCAGCAATCATTAAGTCGATAGATACACTTGCTCATTTCAAAAGTTGACAAGGTCTGAATAATTCAACTTAGAAATCGGGACAAAAGTCGGTCTCCAAGTTTACAACACATCTTATTTGACAGGCGTTTGGTATTTCCACTGAATGGGTCAAAAATTAAGTAAAATTTATTGCACTATCGATAGATTCTCTAAATATTTACTTTTAAGAGAACCATTCACTTAAGAGTACGCAAATGCTTGTCTTGTTTGTTTTTGTTTTTGTCGTCTATTGACCGACATTTATAAACAAATGCCCACCGCCTGTCTGCAAGCTGATTTCTTTATCTGGGACAAGAGTTCACTAAGTTGGTCGATATCTTTAGATTGGCGAGTTCAGTTGATAAATTGATTGTTGCGAATTGGATTATTTTTTTCTTAATTTTGAGCAAGTGCCAACAAAAACGTAAAGGACCTGATATTGCTGGTACGTGGATGACCCAGAGACTTTGGAATATATTTATAATGATAAAATGTATTGTTTGTAGATTTCGCAGCATAATTAAAAGGAATACTCAGTTACATCGTTGCACAGAAATTATGGACAGAAAACTGCTAAAGTCAAATGACGAAAATTATTTGTAAATTCAGGTGCAGGCAGGTGCAAGTATAGATAGAGATCATGCTTCCAAAGATATTGCTTTTGTCGATTAGTTGGTATCCACTTCATAAGAATTTCCCATTTTTCTTTTCATGAACCATTACGTAACACACTCCGTTTTTCAATTTTCGTTTCGTCGGTTTGACGTTAAACTATCGAATTTCCATTTGTCAAAAATATCACTTTCGAAAGCTTAGCTCTCAATTTGAACACAGCTACATATATTTACTAATTTTGAATCACAACTTTTATACCTTGACGACCGTTAAAGGTATTTCAAAGTCCGATCCGCCAACCAACCGAAATCCCCACGGGACGTTATCAAAACGACACATTTTTATGTCGACAACCATTTTCGGAACGATTAAGTACTATTTCAAAAATCGTAAATATTAAAAATTATACTTTTTTCTATTCCTCCGTGATGTTCGCGTAATCCAAGTGGTGCGACTGAATTTTTTAAATCAATTGATTCCTGATCGATTGCAGTTATCGTTTATAGATTCACATAAGTTGGGAGAGAATAAGAGAACAATTGCATTTTTATTTTTATTTTCCTTGGCAAGCATCAGCACCAGCATGCGATGTGAAAGAGCACGTTACCGGCGAAACGTCGAAATCGAAATTCAAAACACTATCATATGGCGTGAAAAACATTTTCATAGCGTAGGCGCACGATCACTTCAGCGACACACGTGCTTTCCGAGACAGGTGGAAATTGTAAACACAAGATTGAAGAGCGAAGTGAAATAAATTCATTTTCTCAGGTGCGAATATGAGTGAGGGTGTGGGAGCTGGGAGATAACAATATGAAAGCGAAAGTGACTGACGAGGGAGATGTGTGAACATTTAATTTACATGTGTACATGTAATCGCATTTGATATAAGAGGAATAACATGTGCGCTTTCTCATTTATTTATAAAATGATTATCCTACTGGTTTTAGTTCAATGTGTCAATTTTATCAAACCATAGGTCTTTTTTTTTAGCTTCGATATCAGCAAAGCAAAGTATAGTAGGAATTTCAGAATTTCTTTAAGGTCTCTTACGATTTTTTACTAACTCTTAGGAATTCTTACGAATTTTTACTTAAGTGCCGTTTCTCAAATCCAAAAATTCGTAAAAGAGAGCGTCCTCGAGAGAGCAATATATTACCCCTCCACTGAGAATCTTACGAATTTGTACTCAACAAATTTCTTGGTGTAAGAAGTGGAAAAGCTGTCAGCCACCTTACAAATAACAGCTGATTTGAAATTCGTTGTCCCATTTGGAATATGCATGGATTATTTTTTTATTTCTTGCGTATTAAAATGGTTTCAACAGGCGGCAAAATAGAATTGAATGTTCTCCTTAAGATTCTTTCGAAAGTGGCGATGTAATTCTTCCTCGCTGGAACAAGGAACAGTCTCCTCCATGTAATTCTTCATGCAGTGTCGCTTTTTCCTTTTTTTCGAATGCTTGTAGTTCAATCAGTTTAAAATTTCACATACTCGGGTTCATCAAAATGAAGTAAGCTAGATCATATAACTAATTTTCTTAGTAAATTAACAAATTCCTCCGGTTTATCAAACATTTTAACGAGATTTAGTACAATTTTTTTTAATATTTAGATTACCTATGCATTTCTGTCATTTTTCATAAATTACTGCAAAGTCGTTCCCTAACTTTTTCGTAAGCGTCTCTCTCTGTGAGCGAATCTATCCCCACCACTGCTATTTTGAAAGTCTTTTCCATTCTTACTACAAAAGTAAAGGAACAGACCTAACTGCGCTCTACTTGACACTTCGAGCACTCACAGTAGTTAATTTTGACAATACAAAATTGCACTCGACAACAAATAAATAATTTAGTGTCATGAATTGCTTCGGATTGTTTGTTTTCTCAAGATGTTTAAGAAGTAGGTACTCGTACTTATTTAGATATACATTGTCGCTAAATTCAAAAAAAGAAAGGAAAAATCTTTAAAATTTGTTATTTCGGTCGGTTGTTGAAACTTGAAAAAAGGGAAAAAACCGGGTTGTTAATAATGTGGTGAATCAGGCACTTAGGAATTGTGGTGAAACGGGCACTTATTCACCCTCCAAGTTCCACTTCCAATTGGAGAATAGGTATGTCAAGTTAGCTAATTCTAGAACCATCTAGGGGCGCGCGCGTTGAGAATAGAGATGTACAGTTGGTTTTTAACCAGTGATTGTTAAAGTTCGAAAGAGTAATCGGTTGTGAGATAAATAAGTGTAAAGGAATACAGTGAATAAAGCGATTGGATTGAAACGTTTAAGAATTGATTTAAGTGATATTGTTTTGGTACTTAATAAGTGAATAATTAGAAATTGTGAATGAAGTGATTTTATTAGAAAAGTTGAACAGAATAGTGTTTTATCTTTTCGAATCGTAATCTTTGACGTGAATCTTTTGCGGACTCATAGAGAAAGCCTTCCTAATAAAAATAGGACATTTTTATTATGCTCGCATGATCTGTATATATAAATCATTGATTTCCATTTTTTTGAACAGCAGTTGGATCTCGTACTATTGTTGTAAACGGTGGAAATCAATGATCCTTATCAATTCTGCTTACAAGGAAAATCAACAATGACTGCTATAATAATTATAGTAACATTTTAATAATGTTTAAGTAGAAGTATACAAAAAAGACAGAAAATAAAATTAGTCATCAGGATAGCGCCACCTGCGCTAGTTTCATTTTTTTATTTTATTTATTTTTGAGCAACGTTAGGGTGTATTTACATTTTAATTTTGTATTTTTAATATTTATTAGCAAAATAAATAAAGTGTGGTCCCGCCTTTGTTAACAATGACTTCGTAGATACGGTTGGGAATGGAATCATAAAGGTTTTTAATGTAATTTAAAGAAATGCTCGACCAATAGCGTTATTTATGCGTTCGATTAACTACGTTTTTGTGTTGTACTGTTTTCCGGACTCATACACTTTTCTAGCTAACAACCCCCCACACGTTCTCGATGATATTAAGATCAGACCAGTAAGGTGGCCAGTCAAGAACATCAACTTTTTGGCAGTGAATCCACGATTTTACACTTCGGGCAGTGTGAATTGGCGCGTTATAGTGCTGGAAATGCCAATTTGATTTTCAAATAAATTTTAAAAGTGGGGAAATGTAGTTTTTAAAACTCTTTTGTACTCTGCATTCATTTTTGGCGTTAAAATCTTAAAAAAAAAAAAAAACACACCATAACACCCCCCACCCGGCTGTGCTCCTCCTTAGGGATATCATGAAAATAAAAGTTATAGCCATCGGGCCCTTCTTTTTTCCATACTTTTCCTTATTTCGAAAAAAACTGACAATTGTTTTTCTATGTCTGTCCGTTTTTTTCTAATACCTAATCTGATGACGCGCAGTGTATTACTACTTCAGTCGGATTGGAATCTTAATTTTTGCAGGGACCATAGTGGAAAAAACCTCGGCGTCCAAAAAAACAAAAATTCAACTCCGAATTGAAAATTCTTACCGCGAACTGTCACACTTTATTCACAATCCACACAAAACAGTCGCGATCAACAAACCCACGAATGAAAAATCTGTTCGGACTTAACCTTTAAAAATGAAACTGATACGCGGGTATCTGCGACCAAAAAAAGTTTTCATGTGAATGAAGTGTCAGAAACCACGAATATTCGCGTGTTCGCAGTTCGCAATTCGCTCTCATGTGAATAGTCCTTAAAGAAAATTTGTATTTGTTCTATCACAAAACCATTATATTTAATTAATCTAACATCTAGTCTAAAAAAAACATTACTCTCAATTGATTTAAACAGCTAAATTAACAATTAAAGCAATTTTCCCGCGAATTGAAAATTCTTGCCGCGAACTGTCACACTTTATTCACAATCCACACAAAACAGTCGCGATCCACAAACCCACGAATGACCGGTTTCATTGACCGGAAATAACAAATAAGACCTAATCGCACTAGCTTACCGATGTGGAATCCATCGGAGTTCCTTCCCTGAACACACTCTTCGAAAAGTGTATAGCACACTTTCTCGCATGCGACCACTACTGTGGCTATAGCTGTCAAAATTTCTTATCAAAATTCATTCCGAATTTAATTTCCATCTGCACCGGGTCTGTTTCGTTGTTTACATGCTGCTGTCATTGTCGTTTTCGTTACTTTAAAAAATAAAACTGTCCACTAGATTAAGGTTCAAAGTCTATTTTTAATTTTTTAATTGAAAAACTCTCCCAATTAGCCGGCTTACTGCAGCACAAGGTGAGTGTGAAATTGCATCGATCGATATCGCTTGACATCCACTAGTTTGTCTAATTTTAGAACCACAACAATGCTTCCAATCTTCCGCAAATGTGCTAATCGTGCTCTGTATCAGAGGGTAATATCAACGAGATTCAAATCTCAAATTCAGCATCCTTATCATCAAGTTTTTATTTAGATAAATGCAGTGCCAGTTCGGTATCTTAACCTCTTGGAGTACCAAAGCAAGGATCTTTTACAGAAGTATGGAGTGTCAATACAGGAATTTAGGGTGCTTGAAGAGAAAATCGACGGTGGAGTGCTGAAGGAATTCGGTAGGTCAAAATGAAACATTATTTCGATTCTTGCCCTTATCTCTCTGAACAATAGATGCTGCACAAACAAGTTTGCTCGTATGCTTCTATTTTTGTATATTGATTGCATAATTCTATTGATTGCTGACCCGAAATACAAGCAGAATGTTCCATATGGGTAGTTATTTTTATGTTCGAATCAAGTAATGGAATCACATAGATTACATTACATAAGGCTTGCTGCAGCAGTCGTCACACAAAGATGCTTAATCACACTGTAAGTGTACATCTTTATGATGCTACTCTTTGCTCCCATTCAATAAAGATTGAGTGACGACAACGTGCGATAAATAAGCGCTCTTCACTATCTTAATCAATTGTAGTTCATTAAGCGGCTTCTATAGAGTTTCTTATAATAAAGGGGAACGTTATCAACAAAAGTGGCGAGTTAAAATATAATCCAGTCTAAAGAGCGCATCATACAGTTTGCATGGATACGATTTTTTCGATAAAAGAAAATTATATTTAGATAAACAATTGCCTCGTACGCTTTCTCTTTCAGAGTGCCCAGAGTATGTAGTCAAGGCGCAAATTTTGGCTGGCGGACGCGGCAAAGGACACTTTGACAATGGCTTTAAAGGCGGAGTTCACATAACAACAAAGTAAGTACATCCGTTCATAGATTACATAGCATAAATCGTTCGCGCCGCCTTTAATTGAAGGCAGTTAGCGGCAGCACAGAAACGAATTTGTTGTTCCACAACAATGAACGATAAGAACCTGCCCGATAGATATACTTACTTACTTAGGTGGCGCTACAGTCCGGGGTGGACCTGGGCCTCAACCAATACGCCTCTCCAGTTAGCGCGATCTTTGGCTAACTGCCTCCAGTTGCGCACTCCAAGTTGGTTGAGGTCCCCTTCCACTTGCGCGCGCCACCTAAGGCGAGGTCTTCCTCTACTGCGTTGTCCCTCCGGGTTAGAATCGAAGACTCTTCGGGCCGGAGCGTTGGTGTCCATTCGCTCTACATGTCCCAGCCATCTTAGACGACTGATGCGTACTTTTCTGACTAGGTCAATGTCGCTGTACAGCTCGTAGAGTTCGCTGTTAAATCTTCTCCTCCAAAACCCGTCAACGCAAACGGGACCAAAAATCACTCGAAGAATTTTGCGTTCGAAACGACCAAGGAGATCTTCATCCGCCTTTGATAGCGCCCATGCTTCTGCACCATAAAGCAGGACTGGGATGATGAGGGTCTTATACAGAGTTTCCTTAGTATTTCTCGACAAGGCCTTACTTATCAGTTGCCGTCTTAGGCCAAAGAAACAGCGGTTGGCAAGTGTGATTCTTCGTTTGATTTCTGATGTGATGTCGTTATCAGAGTTTATAGCGGAGCCGAGGTAGACAAAGTCCCTAACTACCTCAAAGTTATAGCTGTCTATCGTGACGTTCTGCCCGATTCGTCGATGTCGTGTGTCCCTTCTTGTTGACAGCATATATTTTGTTTTACCCTCATTCACCACTAAACCCATTTTTGCCGCTTCTGTACTAATAACGCACCAGTGACAGCTCGCTGTCTTGTACCAACAATGTCAATGTCGTCAGCGTATGCAAGCAGTTGCACAGACTTATAGAAAATTGTGCCTCTGGTGTTGGCTTGTGAGTTTCGCACAATCTTCTCAAGAATGATGTTGAAGAAGTCACATGACAGCGCATCACCTTGTCTAAATCCTTTTTTGACATCAAAGGTCTCGGTGAGATTGTTTCCGACCTTTACGGAGCAGCGAGCGTTCTCCATCGTCATTCTGCACAATCTGACAAGTTTGGCAGGGATGCCAAAACTAGACATGGCTCTGTATAGCTCGTCTCTATAAACGCTGTCATATGCGGCCTTAAAATCGATAAAAAGATGGTGAGTATCGATCTGGTATTCTTGGGTTTTTTCCAGGATCTGCCGTAGTGTGAATATTTGATCGGCCCGATAGATATGTTTGCCCTTATTTTTTGTAACAAGTGATTCGCAAACTAATCGTTATCATGTACCCAAGCTTTTTTTGCAACTGGCCATTCTTCGCATGTAGACGCGAAAACATTTCGAACTGTGAATATCTACTTTACTCTTTTCCATTTAATGTTTCATCGACTAAGAACGCCCGTATTTTCCTTTCAGAAAAGACGAAGTCCTTGATCTAACCAAGAAAATGATCGGCCATCGTCTCATCACGAAGCAGACCCCCAAAGACGGTATCCAAGTGAAGAAGGTGATGGTTGCTCGAAGTGTTAACATCATCCGCGAAACGTACCTTTGTATTCTTATGGACCGCGAGCACAACGGCCCAGTGCTAATAGCATCCCCAGCAGGTGGTGTTGACATCGAAGCGGTTGCCCAGGAAACACCCGAGAAAATACTCACCATTCCCATTGCCATCGAAGAAGGTCTATCGCTAGAGCAAAGTCTCCGAATTGCAAACTTTCTGGAATTCAAGGGACCATTAGTCGAGAAGTGTGTGAAGGAGATCGAGAAACTCTGGGAACTCTTCAAAAATGTCGACGCTGTTCAGATTGAAATCAACCCTCTAGCGGAGACGGACGCCGGAGAAGTAATTTCAGTGGATGCTAAGTTGAACTTTGATGACAATGCTCAGTTTCGTCAGAAGAAAATTTTCGAAATGGAAGATACTAGTGAATCTGATCCCAGAGAAGTGGAAGCCGCGACCCATAACCTTAACTACGTGGCCATGGATGGTAATATTGGTTGTTTGGTGAATGGCGCTGGTCTCGCTATGGCTACAATGGATATCATCAAATTGAATGGTGGAAGTCCGGCGAATTTTCTTGATGTCGGCGGTGGAGTGAAAGAGAGTCAGGTTCTCGAGGCTTTCCGAATTTTGGCATCTGATCCAAATGTGAAGGCGATTATGGTTAATGTGTTTGGAGGTATTGTGAACTGTGCCACCATCGCTAATGGTATTGTGGCAGCGTCAAAAACGCTCGACTTGAAAGTACCCTTGGTGGTTCGCCTGGAGGGAACAAATGTAACCGAGGCAAGAAACATCCTTAAGAACTCTGGTCTTCCGATTAAGACAGCATCGGATCTGGATGATGCGGCACAAAAGGCAGTGCAGGCATTGAACTGATAAATACTGCTACTGCTATCGTGGTTCACCAGAAACTGCTTTTATAGTTTGTTTTCTTATAGTTTTCCCCCCTTTTGAAATTCGCTCCATCGGAACCTGTTAGACATTTCCATTTTGTGTTAAAGTAAGCCGCAAAACCGTTATGTACTTGGACTTTTTTTTAATCGTAGAGAAAAATAAATAATGTACTAAGATTGTTATTAGTCAAGTGGTTTCTTTTACGTTTTGTTCTCGAAAAGTGTAATTAGTATTGAATCGATTTTGTTGTTTCAGGTTAAATCTGGCAATGGCACATATACCCGTTTAAAATTTTCACTGTGCCCAAGAATATATTCAAACCAGCAAGCCAAAAGAATGCGTTTAGTTAATTTTACGGTTTTAGCACTTGCCGAAAACTAAGTTCAAAATTACTACATACATATTTCGTTAGCAGGCTGTGTGATTTATTGTTGCTTTTCTCAATTTGAATTCCGAATGAATTTCAAATCAATTTTTCTGTAAACTCTCAAGTTTCTAGTTTTACGTGTGACGTGCCACGTTCAGGCTCACGTCCAGGGCGCCGTTTCATCATTATTTCGTTGCGGAGTATAATATATAATACATTTTTTTTTTGCGGCGAAATGGGAGTAGAAAATTAGAAATTTAAAATTATATAAGATGCCAAATCAAAAAGTTACATTTGATGTCGGACCTTCAAAGTCGACTCTAACGTTTGTGTCCATAAATTTGAACGATGTTATATGGCCAAACAAAGAATTTCGTTCATGCCTCACACACGGCTTGTTTTCATCTACTTTAACATCGACCCGTCGTTATTGGAAATAAGACCCGCAAGAGTAGGTATGTTAACAAAAAATTTAAAAAAGAAATTATGTAATTAATTACATAATTATGCAATTTACTATTCAGAGAAATATAAATGAAAGTACAAATAGTTAAATTCGAAATTAAAAATAGGAGTACTACCTATTTGTTTTGGGGAGTACCGGAGTACCTACGGCTGACGAAAAAGGTATTCAATACTCTGTATTACTTTCGGCAGCGTTGGTCACGTCTCAGGCGTCAGGCCGGGCAAATTTTTTGTGGTGATTGGTGAATCCAAATCCGCATCAATACATTTTCGTATAAATGAAAAAGAAATGGAACGCATCTAGGAGCGCGCTGAAATCTTTTACACATCCGCATCATAATTCAAAAACAAAATTCTTTACAAATTGAATTCAATTGAACTCTGCGTTCAGACTTTTCAGAGTTCAGAGAACATACTTTTACACAGCGTTAAGGTGATTTTTTTTTTTTTCAAATTGTCTGTTACTAGGTATTGTAAATATTTTTGTTTTCTCTATTGCTGTTGTATTTAAGTGGACATCTTTATTTATTAACACGTCATGCTAGCGACGTGCATCGTATTGCAACCTATTTGAAATTTTAATACCTAAACGCTTCGCAATTTCCAACTCCAAAAAACTTGGCCGGTTTTTTTTTAGTTGGAGAAGGGGCTTCAAACATTTTCAAATATGTACTGTTATACCAACACTTTTGTATGTCGCTTTCCATTGGGCAAAAAGAAGCGTTCAGGAGAGTCCGAAAGAAGAAGAATTCGTTTCTGAAAACGTTCCATTGGCACACAAAATACTTTGATACTGTGACTGTGATTCTGAGAAGTGAATTTCGCTTCTCGATTTGAAGTCAGAACCCACTCAAAAGTTACTCACCCAACTGTAATTTATGTATTTTATACAAGTCAGATGACAGCTGCCGTAGATTATTTTTTGGCATTTCACCAGTCCTTTTGTGGATTCAATCAGAAGCAAATTTCTTGTTCCATTAGATTACAGAATGAGTGAATCCCCGAGTGAATTCAATGGAAAACGACAATAGTGTTTACTAAACTTGCAGAATAGCCTCAGAAATGGCTCTTTATTTTCTGGCCCTTTTACAGAATTCTGCAGCGGTCACACTGCCTACTTGGTTCAATTCATTAAACAAGAAGAGTTATGCGAAAAACAGATTAACACAGCGACAGCAACAGCAACAGCGAACTTAGGTTAGAACCAATGTATTGTTGCATTCTGGCTGGGATTCGAAAAGATAAAACACTATTCTGTGCAACTGTTCCAATAAAATCACTTTATTTACACTTTCCAAATATTCACTTATTTATCTCCAAAACAATATCACTTTAATCAATTCTTAAACGTTTCAATCCAATCGCTTTATTCTATTACTTCACACTTATTTATCTCACAACCGATTACTCTTTCGAACTCAACTATCGCTGGTTAAAAATCAACTGCACTGCCTGTTGTCAACGCGCCCCCTTTTATATCCGCGCTGCCACCTATCGGCGAATTTTCCAGAAGTAGATAGATCCCAGATGTATACTCCATATCTTCTCTAGATGGTTCTAGAATGAACTAATACAAACTGCAATACAATTCCAGTCTCCAATTGGAAGTGGAACTTGAAGAGGGAAACAGATTGCCCGATTGTCGTTGTGTTAATCTGTTTTTCGCATTATGTAGTTTTCCTTTGGGACCAAAAATGATAATCCATTTACAAAAGTAGATAAATCTCGTGTTGCATGTTCCATGAGCAGCGTAAAATCTGAGGTCTGAAAAAGATTTTTGGCGTTCCCAATGGAAAACGACATAAGTTTTGTGACATTTGTCAACACGAATTTCTATGTATCAATACTAGCGCACCAATACGTGGACACGCCGTGAAAATATAGCTTGTAGGCAAAGTAACGGGAAATCGGCCGAAGTTGGTGGTCTCGGTCAGCGCTGCCAACCAATTTTGACGAAAAAAAGCCTAACTTGAAAAAAAAAGATGCCTTTTTCAATAAAATAATGCCTAAAATATTTTTTTTATGTAAATTGGAACAATAAATCAAAATATAAACACAAATATAAAAAAATTAACAAAAACAATTTTTATTTCAAAAAAGTCTTAAATTATGTATAAATTACAGAAGAAATAGGAACAAAATTCATGATCATGACTTTTTTTGCCAAGATTTCTTAAGAATGTTTAAAAAAATAAAAAGTCAGTATACGTTGAATCAAAAAAATTATATATGTTTGAAATTAAAAAAAAGATGCCTTTTTGGGAAAAAAAAGCCTTAAAGCCTTAGCTAATGAAATAATGCCTAAAAGGTATGAAAAAGCCTAGGTTGGCAGCGCTGGTCTCGGTATTGCTTGTACACTGCCGCATACTCGATGCTACCGCGGCTTTGTGCTTAGGCAGTAAAACGGAACGTCTTTTGGTGGAATCAAATGAGGTTAAGTTTTAAGATTAGGGTCCATTGCGTGGTTCTTACACGTCTTCTAGTCCCAGATTAACTGATTCCTTGAGACCGTCAACACCCAAACAAAGCGTGCAGACTGCAGATAGTTCTTCAAATGATAAAAAAAACAACCCCCAATCTATTGTACTAAATACGTTCATGTTCTAATTTAATTTATTTATGATTTCATTACAGCAATTTCATCAATTTACAGAAATCTTGTATAGTCTCTCTATGTGTTGAAGTTACAATAGTATCTAATTTAATTTAGTAACTAATAAATATACAAATTTGATTCGCTAACTGCTTACTTTAGTTTATTCATATTTACTTCAATAACTCAACTTGACTTGTTTAGTCTGATTACCAGTTATATTGACAGTAGTTAATGGAATAACAAAAACACAAGTACGCAAGTGAAAAGAAAGCGCAGATACTTCCATTATTCAATTTGAACACATTTCTGTCAATATTGACGTTTCCAAGTAGATAATCAATAATAATGATAATACAAAAGTAATTGTTACTCGTCTCCTTCTGCTCTGGGGCTCAGTCAAAGCAGAAGCAGCACTCTTGACTCTTGTGAAATAAAAAATGATTTACACCTTCTATACTTAACAAATAATATCACAAATATATAGTTACATGATAATATATATATATTTCTTTATTTTTATGCAAACAAGTATACTCAATTTATTTGTTTATTTTTCTTTGCTGTTTGAAGTGCAAATAACCATTAACGTGTTCTAAATTAAGAGTTACTTCACTATTTTGTAGAAAATACTTGGCTGCTTCATTTGTTTTGTTTCTAATTTTAATTTATATTTATTTAAAAACGTTTTTAAATATTTTTATTGTCTAGTTTTGTTTTTAATTTGTTAATTAGTATTGCTAAAATATTTATTTTACAATATGCTGAAAACGATTTTTTTTGTTTTATTTTTTAGTTTATTCTTAGAAAATTTAATCAATGCAAAGTTTTCTTCATTTCAAATTGACAATTGACTTTTGATTATGTTTAAATGATATTACAAAATGTCGAAAAATAAATAAATAGGATAAACAGCAACAGCCTAAGGGTGGTGTTGGTTGAGAAAATAAGCTTTTCGTATCAGATATGTGTTGCAGGTGTGTCGGTGTGCAGATCGGTTGTGTTTACGTCATGTGAAGGTCGCCCTTGAGGATGCGGGTAAAGGTTTTTTTGAATTGCTGGTTGGCGAGGGCGTAGCAGAACGGGTTCATCGGGCTATTCGCGTAGCATAGAAAGTACGAGAACATGTAAAGGTGCTCATTGGTGCATGGCGGGTTGGAGCAAAAGCCCTCAACCAGAGCCAGTACGTGATATGGTGTCCAGCAGGCCACGAATGCGCCGAGGATGAATGAGATTGTACGAAAGGCTTTGCGCGCTCGATTCTCCGACTTGGACTTTTGCCTTCGGATGCTGAGGGGGATTTTCTTTTTACCCTTCAGATGGCGCCCGATGGAACGGATGAAATCGCGTTTACTCGCCGTTCGGCTTGACTGGATACCGATGGCGTGCGAGTCATCGGTGCGTGATTGCTTGCCCGCCATAGATGTCGAACCGGAACTCGTGCTGGGCGCGGTCTTCGAGGCTTCCTTGTCGGTGTTGCAGTCTGTGTTGGCTGCCGATGTGGCCTGTCTCGCTTTCGTTTCGGATGGCGTCTGGGAAACGGGTGTCGTGGCTGCTACGTTGTCGAACAAGTTGACATCCGTGTCCTTGCTGGAGCCTGGATGAGAAGACAAATCGGTATTTTTATTAGAGTCTCCTTCATTTTGGGAATGTGCTTTGGGATTCTGGTGGGTTGCATGCTGGCTTTTGGCAGCCGCTCGAATGAGTGCCTTTTGCAAGAGTGTCGGATTGGTGACTGTTTGATTGGCTTGGGCCGCGGCTGTGACCACAGTGATCTTATGTGGAGGGAAGCTGTAGGATGTCGATAGGCTCTCTTGGTTTGGTGATGGAAGGATTATTGAACTTTCGTCCATGTAGCGCAGGTCGGCGCCGTCCATGCTCTTCATGACGTCGTAGTAGGTGGCGGTATGGTCGCTGGTAATGCTGCCTAGCTGCTTGTCAGAACCTTCCGATACTGGTGAGTTGCACTGGAAGCCTTCGGGCGGGGGTAGGATAGCTTGGATGAGGTAAGGAATTACCTGATCCTTGGGCACTTCAATGGGATCGATATTGACGGGAGACAGTGGAGACCCTTTATTGTCATCAACGGGCGCGTTCTCAGGGATGTAAGATAAGTGGTCTGCATCTGATTGCAGCCGGATCTCTTCGGGCAGAGGGTTTGGGATAACATTACCTTTACTTCGGGTGGCCATCAGAGCTGCCTGGGCCCCAAATACCAGTCCGATTGAAGAGCGTTTACGCAGCATCGCTAACTGTTGCTGCTGCGTTTGATTCGATGCCTGCAGCTGGTTCACAGAGCTTTCTTCGTCCGAGTCAAAGGCTGGGCTACTAGAACGTTCGCTCTTCTCCGCATCGGTTACATCACGCTTCGTTCCATCATCGGGCTTTTTACCCACCTCCTGTGGGGGTTGTCTATCCGCGTGACACGACTCCTTTCGCTCAGGCGCGGGAGCCTCTTTTGGGTCAGATGAAGTCGACGAGGTCAGGTTCGAGGCTGGAATGGTGGTACTATTTGCCACAGCTAAGTCGCTGGACTTTTGGCCACCACAGTTGTCTGTGATACCGATGCCCGCTGCACGACCGGCCATTCCGGTCATGGCCCCAGCACTCAGGGCCACCATTGACTGCATCTTTCGTTGCTTCGCCTCGCTGCGTTTCTGCATTTCGTAGGCAGTCTTATAGATGCCACCGTACAAGATGAATAGCACCACCAGCGTGGTCCAGTAGTAGCCAATTATAAGGGCAGTGTTGAAGATAGGATCTTTCAAAAACTGTACCGCACACTGGCCTGGCAGTAGGTCACGTTTCCCCGTAAAGTGTTCCCACCCAAATATCGATATGAAGAACAACAGTGCTGGGATTATCCACGTTATCGTGACCATATAGATAACCCGCTTTTTAGTTCGCCAGCTGCGGTATTTCGCCGCAATTTTCACAGAACAAAATCGGTCGATTGTTATCAACAGCACCGTGTACTGTGACACCAGGCATACGGTGTAATCAACAGACAACCACAGGTCGCACAGCAGCGGCCCGAGGTCCCAGTAGCCCATCAGAACGTAGACCGTATAAAACGGCATCGATACAGTGCCTACAGGGAAAAAGTTCGCATTAGTTTGGAATTGCTGAAAACATTCCCTTACCTATGAGCATGTCCGTTGCTGCCAACGAAGCAATAAAATAGTTGCTCGGCTGTCGTATACTTCGGTCGACAATAAATGCCAACAGCACCAAAATATTTCCGCCCACCGTCAGGATTATGCATATCGCCAAGCAAACAGCGATGGCTATCGTCTGCCACAAATCGAACGGTGGCAATACCAATGCAGGACCATCCCCATCTAATGAATCATTTTTGCCTGTCACCGTACCATTTGTTGATTTATTGTCATAGTGTATATTGTCTTCTTCACTGCTCCAACCCGGAAGTTCATCGCCGTTATCGAACAGTGTCCGGTATAGTGGACTCGTCAGATAGTTTTGACATTCGGTATGTTTCAGTATTCGCTGGTACAGAGATTTGCATAGATTTTCACGTTCCTTTTGCAGTCGCCTGGAAAATATAATTCAGAATAAAAATTTTGGTTTTGGAAATTCTACAAAAAAATTTAAAGTCGTGGCGTATAATTTGCCACGTTTTTTCTAAGCCCTGCAACCACCCCCATAAATTTGCGCATATCTATCCCCAGTTGGCATAGTATTCGTATAGATTTGCATTTTATTCTTTTGTGTGGATATTGGAGAATCGCTTGCGATTCTTCTATCCGTATTTACGGCGTCACGTTAATCGTTTCATACGAAAGATGTTTTTTCTAATGGCGTTTGTCATTGACGATCCGAGAGAATTGCCCCGAAATTCAGAATTGCTCTTTTCAATGAAATTGAGCACTTGGAACACTTTTGTGTAATAGTGGTCAGTAAATATGATTGGTTTAATAGGCCAGATAAATTTAGGTAGATATTTTAATTCAAGTTTACATTGCACGTCTAGTTGTATATTTTCGGATCATATAGCAAAAAATTAGTTTGCAATGAAAAATAGAAAACATAGAAAGATCCAGTGCGGATTTGCTCTTTTCATAGAATGGGCAATTATTTTTTTCAATCGAAAACGCCATAAGATTCCAATTCGTAGGCGAACGAAATCTTCTTCTGGGGTAACCAAGGGGTATGAAATACGAGTTTTTTTGTCCACTACATATCTATCAGAAAAAGTTATTTATTTGTTTTAAGTTTTGTTCTATTCGCAGTTTCTTTTATTTTTGTTGTGTTTTGCATGTCTAAGATTCTAAAGAGAAAGAAATCAGTCACCTCAGTATTTCGAATACTTCTTTTCCAAAATTCTGAAATCTATTCAAACTCCATTCTGACTATTTTTTGTTTTAACTCTATTGACTTAATAACAGAGCTCGAAAGGAAATAGCAATAAAATTTGATTTGCACTATTTCGATTGCAAAATTTCATTAAAAGTAACAAAAATAACCGCGTTCAGCCTCCAATTTAATTTCGGCTATTCGAAGCAGGTTAAAAGATATATCTGTCAAAGTGAAGCTCATCTCAAAGAAATTTTGTGTTTAAATTTTCCATATAGACAGATATTAGAGATTGGATTGATAAAATATTTCTGTACTGTAATAAAATGTAGTACTAAATAAAATAAAATAAATAAAATAAACAGGGTAATGAATGGTTTAATCGACTAAATCCGCAGGCAAAAGTTGTTGCCTAACTTAAGTTTAATGGATTACCAAACATAGTAAACCGGCCTACATTTACAGTTAGTCGAATTAGAGATTGGATTGATAAAATATTTCTGTACTGTAATAAAATGTGGTACTAAATAAAATAAAATAAATAAAATAAACAGGGTAATGAATGGTTTAATCGACTAAATCCGCAGGCAAAAGTTGTTGCCTAACTTTAGTTTAATGGATTACCAAACATAGTAAACCGGGCTACATTTACAGTTAATCGAATGATCAGTCAATGTTTACTTTGTAATGCCCAATGCATCGAAAGGGGAAATTTTGTTTGCTTTTAATTCAAAAAATTGCTTACTACCTCAAGTAAGACTCTATCCCCTGTAGTAATAAGCCCTGTGTAAAAGTTATCAACTGTGGCAAGTGTTCGGTTGCATGTTACGACTTTGACGGTTCGGTGTAAAAATGATCTGGTAATTATGACGACACCTAGTCTAAGAGAGAAGAATTTCAAGCTAGTAAGGGTGGATTTAACAATTTGTGGCACCGAGTGGTTTTGGCTCCTGATTTCCTGATACTTTATTATTGCTGAATGACATAAAATTATTGTAGGTCTATTCGCGTACTTTCCCGATTTACTATCGGTGTTCTGTCAATTTGGAATCCGTGTGACATGCAAAAACATACAAAAAATATAAAATCAATGCTGTAAACCGTGGGGGGAATGTGATAGAATTCGGGAATACCACATTTTAACATAACTAAATGCTATTGGTTGGTTATTAAATATTTTTGAAAGGTAATTAATGTAATTTATTGGGTTACTAAAACTATATAAATGAGATGTTTTATAAACTACAAATATATTCGGAAAAACATGGTTGAATATTTTCCGCCTTTGAATATCATTAACTTCGATTTCATGAGTAAATTTTACCTAAACAACTGAAGAAAAATTGCTCAAAATGTTTTCATTTTCCAGTGATCATTTTTCATAAATATTTAAAGCAAAAGTGTTTTATTTCTAAAAAAGTACTATCCGCACGTAACGAATAATTTAAAATTTAATGGATAAAATAAAAAGTCTATGAACGCTGGCAGCAACTTTGCCACAGCGAAAGTTTTTCATACTTTTTGAGCGTGTGTTTGTGAGTGAGTCGGAATTTGTGAAGTTTCGTGACATTTGTCAATTCTATGTATCAATGCTAGCGCACAAAACCAGTGTTGCCGCTAAAAGAAAACAAATTCCGCTAGACCACAATGTAAAATCCGCTAGAAATGTTAGTTTTTGCATCGCAAAAATCCGCTAGACTTCGTTAAAATATTAAGCTGAAAGTATAAGTTCAAAAATACATACATAATATTTAAAAATAAATTATTATTAAATAAAATTATTAAAAAATCAAAACAATCAATCAATCATCAAAAACAAGATAACAGAAAACAAATTCAACAAAAATGGCAGTATCTCCTGTGGTGTCCCATTTATTAAAGTTTATGTTGTGCCATTGGTGAAAAATCTTGTCTATAGTGTCATCGTCAAATCCAAGTTCTTTGGCCAGTTCAATAATAGAATTATTGTCTTTGCCCTGTTTAAGTGTCTTCTCTTCACTTAAAACCGTCATTTGAACATGGTTTGCAGTACCAGGGTTTGGTAGTAAAAAATCGTTAGAATTCACTAGATTTGTGCACAAAACAAGGACACTCCGTAAAAATATAGCTTGTTACGTTACGACTTTACGGCAAAGCAATGGGAAATCGGTTGAAGTTGGTGGTCTCAGTATTGCCAAGAGTCCTGAAGTGTCAATTAGAGCGTAGTTGTTGTGCTAAAAATCCTACTTTACTTTTCTTTGCTGAGTTCGAAGCTCAAAAAAACAGACTTTACATTGCACAGCCTTGATGCAAATAAATAGTTTATCTATTAACTGATTTTTTTTTTCAAATAAACTAAATATAAAAAATAAATAAATAGCGTTCGCTGTGCCTTCTAGTTCGTTATAACATGTTGCCACTTTAAAAGTGGAATGTACCTTTTTTTTGTTGCCAGAATTCACCTCTGATTCAATTTCATTTATGTCTCATTTACTTTTGACATTTCATTTTGAACAAGCCATTTGATAAGTGTAAATAATGTATCAAATTCTATTTGTTCAACCAAATGTTAATTAAAATGCATTTAACTTACCACTGCGTTATAAAGTCAGGTTTTATTGAAAAAATCGGATTTGTGCGATTATTTGCATCCAAAGTCACATTAACAAATCCCTCGGAGCTACCATCACCTCCAGCATCTGTGTATCGATGATCCATGGCTTGGCAGCAGGACTGTTGATATCTCTCCTCTTCGGTGTGAAATTTCAACTCTGCATCCGCCAAACAAAATTCCAAATACTTCGCTACATCATATCATCCGGACGTCACCTAAATTGATTCTGAATTATGAAAACCAAATCTGAAATTCGTTCGCACCCCGCCAGATACGAGTGGGTTATCCATTTGAATTGTAGTGACTACGGTGTTGGTTTGACGATACATATATAAAGATACAACAGCGGATATGGTAGAAGCGCTCTGAAACGAAATGCAAACATAATTCATTTTACTTTTGCGTTGCAAAATATGAGATGACACAAAATGAATACGAAACAGTATTCCTTTTCGAAAAGGACGATTTTTCAGTTCAAACACAACGAATGGCATAATCAATCAACCTTCAACTTCGTTCGTGCAAATGCCACAAGAAACCACCTCAACGCCAAAACCGCACTGTTCATACAATAAGAACTTGCGAATTACAGTAGTCGGTGCTCGGTGGTAATGGTAATGGTAAGGGCAACGTGTTTCTTGTTTATGATGCCATTGAAGAGGAAGACGGTGCCCTTCGTGCTTCGTGCGGGCATGGACATTTCACAATCCATATCCACATCCACAGTGCACAATAATAAAATCGATTTGCACTGTGCTGATGCGAACACAGCGACGACAGCGCGCCGCTTAAAATACCCATTTTCGCTTGTGTCCTTTTGTTCGGCAGGAAATACATCGAAAAGTGTATAAACGTCAATTATTTAAAAATAAATATCGCACCGCAAAAGTATGTGTGCTCCCGCTCTGAGATAGGCATGTAAAGGTGATCGTGGGGCATGGCGACGGCATATATACCAAGGACGACCGATGACGGCGGGGAGGAGAGCGCACAGAACACAATCGATACGAAAACTCACTCAGGTGTGAAATCAAAGGCACGTATAGATAGTACCTGTAGCTGTGGAGCAATTTACGCGAACCTACCTATGAACAAGATACTTACTAGTTACTGGTGCGGCAGAAAAGCAGAACGGTATAAGCCTTGTAATCTACACACCGGTGGCTGTAAAGGTCCTTGTTCACAGAGAGCACCGACTGTATGGTAGAGTGCCCCGTTACTCTGCCGTACGATATATTAAACAGGTGTATTGAATGTTGATGGGAACGGGTGCTTGAAGTGAGCCCATTGTTTGGCTCTTCTAAATCGAAGGAAGCAACAAACCCAAAAGCAATCATAAGAAATGTTGTCGCCTTTATGTGTTGTCGCCGAGATGTTTTAAACGAAAAACAATAGAAATTTAGGTCGAATTCCTATGTTGCATCATTAAGTAAATGCTGCGGTACAGAGAATGGATCTGTCAGCTATCACAGGTGTTTGAGAAATCAACCCGCGAGTTACCTATACCTACTCGTACATCAGGAATCTACAGTCGTCGTGACGTGATAACATGAAGGTAAACGGAATATGCTGATGCTCCCCGCAGATTGATGGAAATTGTCTTGCATTCTCTTGTTTTGCATTGACAATGTGTGGAATTTATTGTCTCAGTGTATTCTTTGTTTTGATAGATACCTACCTCCATGCAAAAAGAAAGAAATTTCGCACTACTGCCACAATGTAATTGGAGTTTCAATACACAATGTGGCTATATGTAAGTACTTTGTATCGTAAGGGATGTATTATGCTACCATTACGCTTCAAACGACAGCTACAATGTCTCATTGCTTCTGTAAAACAAATATTGCATTTGCTGCGAGTCTGATTGTATTGAACGGTAGGGACGCTAACGGTTCAGTATTTGAAATTCTGCAAAGGAGAGAAGAAGCATCTGCTTGCTGTCTGTTTTATTTTTAACTTTCTCCATTGCGTTGTAAGAGAAAGATATTGTTTTCGTACAAAATTTCGAACGCGAGATGTTTGTCAATTCTGACATCACGATGATAAAGGAACTCAAAAAGTGAGGCGCAAAATGCTGTCCCTCTGCCCGAATGCTCCCGAGGCCTACAGCTTAAACGGCGCGCATTAACGGCGGTTAAACTTCGGATTTGGAGTATGTGGCCCTACAGTTCGGGGCGGTTTTTTTTTTTGTTGACGCTATCTTCGATATGAATGGTTAGGTGAGGTTAGGTTAGGTAGCCGGGTTGGCGTGGAGTACTCCGCGCCACACTCAGGTCAATATTGACCCATTGTGATGCCCATTGGGGAAACGAATGTCCCTTACCCATGATAACCCTGTCTATAAATACCTTTGATTAAGTACTCACTGTGTTGTTGCATACAAACCATCCTGTGGATTTGATAAAGCTCATTATTTTGTCTATGTGTGTGCTGGAAAGCTCGTCTAGGTCGTGGAAGAAGTGCCTCCCTAGGAATCTGTGCCTAATGTGTTGGAGACCTGGGCAGTGACATAGGAAGTGGGTTGTGTCCTCAACAACTTCCTCATCACCGCAACCTTTACAAAGTTCTTCTTCCGTCAAGCGTAACTTCTTCATGTGATACCGCAGAGTGTTGTGCACCGTTAGGATTCCTACGAGGGTGGAAAGAGATTTTCTACCATTTCGTAGGAGGCTCTCGGTTCTGGCTTCATTGAAGGTTGGCCATGCATTCTTGTGGTATGACAGGTTTCTAGTGCGGTCCATCTTGCGTTCGCCTCTCTTCTGGCCCTTTTCCCTGCTTCAAGCTTGAGTGAGCAAGGCGGGATATGCACAGAGAGATCATCTTGTTCTGATACAGCTGTCGAACCTTGTCTAGCTAATTCGTCCGCTTTCTCGTTGCCAGGAATGCCTTCGTGTCCCGGAACCCAGCAGAGTAATATCTTTTACTGAGTGGCAAGAACCCTCAGTTCTTCGCGACAGCATTTCACAAGCTTTGATTTTATATCTACTGCAGTTAAAGCTTTTATTGCGACCTGGCTGTCGATAAAGAAGGTAATACCTTCAGGTGATATTGGCCTCACCACAGACTCACGGGCTGCTGTTGTCACTGCCAGGACCTCTGCTTGGAAGACACTGCTGTGGTCAGGGAGACGTACCGATTTTGATATATCCAGCAACTCAGAGAAGACGCCTTACCCTTCCCAATTCATAGATCACGGATTATGAACTGTTCTAACTCTTTACCGTTTTTTAAGTCAGGGTAAATTGGGTTACATGCGACTGCTCATACCAAGTCATAAAACTCTAAAGCTTAGAAAAATATGTTTTGAAAGGTGTCGCCTGTGAACCCTCCTCAAGGGTTCATTCAACCATGGCACGTCCTTTTACACAAACTCCTACTGGTTTCTTACAGATTCCGTGGCCAAAAAAAAGCCAACCCGAACTCCAATAAAAATTTCATACAGGAGAAACCCCACAAGCCAAAGATTTACCGTCATTTGACTCCCAAGTCCCAACCGCAACCACCGACGCGACGCCTTTATGCGTAAACACTTCCGTATCTTCCCAATTATGTTGTCACGGTACCTACATATCTCCTAATCATACTTTATAGAAAGTTATTCTACTGCGACATCGGCCCACACTTTACTATTCCATTAATGTATTATATTACCTACGCCGCCATCACCCTCTGGTTTGCTTTCTGAATAATTGCAACAAAAGAGCGTCGTGGAGAGCAAGTAATGAATTTTCAAGATAAATATTGGATACTGGCATGTCCTGCGGCGATGCCATCGAACCATCCCCCATTTTGGTTGGGTCCCCAGAGCAACATGTCACAAAGTTATGCATCATAACAAATTTTCACCAACGTCACACACACATAGCGGAAGTATTCCTTTGGGCTTTTTTAATAAGAAGTGTCGCCAGCATTCCTACTGTGCATCGCATTTTGTGGGCGAGTCAATGCACGGTCCTCTAGGCGAAAAAATTCTTTACAACCAGCAAGTCAATATCAGGACTGTTATTGTTGCAAAATAGCAATGGCAAACGTTTGTACTATTCCAACACATATCACAGCAGCCTAAAGGCATGACAGTTAGTTGAACGGCTTGGAAAATATTATGGCAATTTCTGCCACGTTAACAGATCTCATGAGTCATGACCGATGGAACCTTGCGGGCAGAGTTTATTGCTTTGACAGGTCTGTTCCGACTGTGCGGGAAGCCAAATTTGGTTAGTGCGTAAATATTCGAAATTCCACTCCGAAAAAAAACTTGCATCAAGGGAAGTTGCGAAGTTGCACGAAAACAATAAGGCAGATTTTACATTTCTTTAAATTCAGAAATGCTCGTCGAACTTCAGAGCCACGTGACAAACGTGTTCTGTATTCCTTTGCCGGTAATAGTTTTCTTATTCCACGTAAGCAAAGTTTGCGATATAACCCACGTAGCATATAATTTGCAACAGCAAGAAGGAGGTTATAGTTAAGGAGTTAAAAATTCGTTTTGCCGGGTTCCAAAAGGAGAATCACGTGAATAAAATACCAAGCGGGTTCAAGACTTTGTTTTTATTGCCGCAAGCGGAGGTGCAGAAAGAATTCTTTAAATATTTACAGCAACATGTGCTTACGAACTTACACCTTAATACTCACAGAACCAGCGTATATAGGGATTGCTCAGCTACACAGAGGTTTGGTTAGACCGGGAAATATGTTGCCATCTTGAATATTCCCAGGTCTATCTGGGTCATGAAGTAGGCATTCCCAAAGTTGCTGTATGTATAGTTGTAAAAGAAGTAAATTTATGCACAGCTCTGTATTGCCTGTCATACATGTACTCCATACATTTTTATTACTGAGTAGAAATAGTAGCTCCTTCTAGCTGGATATGGAGAATAGTTTACGTCATTTAAATGGAACAAACTCTTTGATGTTCTTTTCTTCTATTGGCTTTGGTAGGATTAAAGAAATGTGTAAAATTGCATTTTACCAATCGAAAAAAGATGAGCTCGAGCTAGGTAGGTATAAAAATCCGTCTTTCGAGCGCTTATTTAGTTCCATCCTAGGAACAACGCACACGCTGTCGTTGGGCGGCTAAGGAAACACGCCACCGTAGGGCCATTAGGAACCACGTTGTCGTTGTGCGATTAACGTCCTCCCTTGCACAGGAACCGCACTGTCGTTGGGCCACTCCCACTCTTCCCCAGGAACCAGGCTATCGTTGGGCCGTCATTTTCAAAAAAATACGGACCAATGACGCCGTCGGCCTATATCCGCACCAAACAGCAATTTTTTGTGGATGCACTGGCACCGGGTGTGCTTCGTGTGGATTAAATATATAAACGGAAATTTTGCTTACTAAGCCATTCATATAAAAATTCACTTTCGATCCGCACGTCCAAATGATAAAACTTTAGTACCAACAGTTTGTCAGTGCAAGAGGAAGACGGGGTGGATCTGGACCTTCAAAATCGACTGTCCAACGTTTGGTGGCCGAATTCGAGATAACCGGTTAGTTAGGCAATCGGTCAACACACGTGAGTCATGGGGACGCCAGTGTAACTTGCCATGGTGATTTTGATTTGGACAAACGCCAGCAAAACAACAACCAAAACAACATGGCTGTCACAGGTAACCAACATCGACCCGTCCCAATTGGAAAACACTCACCTAAAAATGAATTACTTGATTTTTGTTCTGTAGTAGGTAGTACTCCCCGGTACTCCTCAAAAAGATTCTATAGCTCTCCACACCGAGATTATGAAACGGTAGCCCTGCCCCTGTTTGGGACTGCAGAGATCAAAAGCACATTTCAAATGCATGCTCTCTTCGGTGTACGATCGCAGTGGTTGTTGTAATTGGTGTCCTTTTTTTTATTGCTGTTACAAAATCGACCACCAAAAATCCTCGGTGTGGATATTTGCGCATGAAAATCGCCCAGTCAACGCTCCTACCATCACACCGACTGAAAAATCCCAGTGTACACTTTATTCCCCCGAAAATCTAAATCCAAACCATTAGCCAAAATTTAATTTTAAAGTACCAAACGGGTACCCATCCTAATGCCCACTTAATCTCAAAACAAAACATCATAAACTTGCAGGAACTTATCCTTTGCGCTCAGAACAACTACAGGACATGGTGCTATTCTCCATCTACGCCCCCAAGACAAAACGGAATGTCTAAGTGCAAAAAGTTGCTGACTCTCAATATCATCAAATCTATCTGGGCTAATATTTATTCCCAAAATTACTTACTCACACTGACACTCGGCCATTTGAGCGTCATGTAGGTTCTCGTATATGAACTAACATAACACTCTGGCCAATTCCGAAATGGAACAACTTTGCAAAAGGATTAAAGTCCTTGCCTTTTGGGGTCAGTACACTCGTTGGGCCATTCAAATCAGAGCTTTCCAGATACAAAAAAAAAAAGAACACAAATACCGCCCATCTCTGGTTGAATGCATTCACTTCATCACTTCGTCCTTTTATCCTTTAATCTTTACGTTTATGATACCCAAAAGCACACAGCTACCCATATATGCTCGCATCAGCCCGGCCGGGCTCAAACACCACAGAGCCAGGCCTCTGCACATTAAGCGGTTTTACAAATTGTACACAAACACACACTAACACAGATATTGCCCACTCAAGTCGGCGTGCTGGTGTGTGGATTTTTATTTAATATTGTTTCAAAAACAAACAATACAGTGTTCCGTGTCAAAAGTAAAGCAAAGCCCACCACAGCAGGGTGATTTTGACTTTATTTTATTTTTTTTTTTGTTTACAGAAAGAAGATGCATTAACCCATTGACACTCCCACTTGTCATGGTCGTCGTATTAGTGGTAGCGCCCTGAGAGCGGTGGTTTCCAGGAAAGGAGTATAGGACGCTGCTTCGGTGGCTACCTACTGCCTAGTAGACAAAGTCGTTTCGTTTTCATCCCATATGAGCCCGTGTCTCATGTTCTATGGGCAAATATTCATTTCCATACAACCACTACCACGCCTTTCGAGCCTGCCAGCCTTGCAATAAACACCACGACCAGCAACCGAAGCCCAACTCTCATCATCATCTTGCAAACAAATGTGCTGCTCGGGTTATTGTTTGTAACGTGGTGGTCGCCTTTATAGCTATTGAAGTATTCATAATGGCATTCATTTAAATGGGGACACACCACCCATTTGCCCGCCCCACTGTATGGTGTAGTGGAAAATTGTCAACGTATTACGGTAATGTGCTCGTATACTCATCCATCTGCTGAGGAGAGAAAGGTTATTTGCACAACACACAACAACTGGGTGGAAATAAAAACAAGTCCTGCTGTGTTGGGTATATGTTGTGGGCAATGAAATGGGGTGGGGGGTGGTCGGGAGAGCCGCACACAATGGATGCGGGGGAATCTTCGGAATCCATCCGGACCATCAACAGTTGAGTTTTCATCGGGTTAATGCGAGAAACAACACAAGGTGCACAACAGTTCTACACGGCTAAGCACTTTACAGCGTACACAGGACACAACGCAAAAGCAGCGCAGCACACAGCACCAGCAGTAGCAGCAGCAACATCAGCATCAGCAACGTGCTAAATCACAATGAAGTGCTTCGTGGCGTGTGCATTGAAATATCGCTGCGATTGTTGTTTGCAATTGTTATGCTTTTTTAAAGAAACTGCTTTGAAAGAAAAATCCTCCTGGAGATGCCCATTCAACTGGAGCACGTTTAGAGCTCAAATAGTGAACGGTTAGCACAACAGATGGAGCAGGATATTCTGCTTTGCATGGTTTGTGCCGCGTACATATAGACATAGATTGGCAATGTCGTCCTTAATGTGTATGTATAAGGGAGCTCATAATAGGACTGAGTTATATTGACGGATGCGAAAGATTAGTAGCCATGAAAGGAGGAGATTTAAGTTAATCCGCCGCAGAGGTTGCCCGTCTCATGCCTGATGATTCAATGGAGCTTGTACCCTGCTGGTTCGATTTCCTTGTTTCCCAGTTAATCCACTTAAAATCGATATTCAGGTAGCTGGTTTGTTATAGATCTATTGTGCACTCGTAGTTTTGCACATTCAATGAAAAATTAGATTGACAAGTTGTCCGTTTTCCTTTGCCGTCTCTCTTGTGTGTATCCTTGTTCTGTTCATTGCCGAGACATTGGCAGTGCATACGATTTTTACTGAAAGAACCTTTCAAGTGAGGACTTTATTAAATGGATATGGGGTATGTTGTATGTATCAGGCTTTATTCAGGGGGCACGCTTTTTTCTCCCCCTGTCTGAGTGTTATTGATGGCTAGTGGGAGACTTGTGAAGATGGTTTGTATATATATTTGCAACTGCGAAGTACGTGAAGGATAGTGAATAGGTAGTTCAGGGGATTAATTATTTTTCTCTTTTGAAATTTATTTCCAGTGAGTCCACTTCAATGGGAGAACTAACCAGGCTCTTAACAGGCAGCATGACCGTTGTGTGCGACTAAAGTTACAAATTTCACTTTTTTTTGAAAGCCTGCCACAAATTTTTTGCTATTTTGGCCCTTATTTTAGTTGGAGAAGGCGCTTCACTATTAAAGTGTCACAGTTTTAGTGTTTATACTCCTCCGAAACGGCTCGGGCGATTTTGATGAAATTTTACATGTATATTAAGTAGGTCGAAGAATAGGTTTGTAATACATTTGTATACCCTTAAGTGTTAAGGGTGGCTCACCCCCAAAAACTTTATTTTTTATTTTTTGGACAAATTTTGCTGTGGCATTAAAAAATACATTCACCCCTTAATTTTCACCCTCATACCACTAACCCATACTTTCAATAGCATTTTATATTTTTTATTCCCGGTCGATAGCTGATCAATCCTGTTCTCTTGCAATAAGCTGTATCTCACATCTTACACAGTTCTCGGGAAAATTTGGGTCATTATTATTGTTTGTTAATCGATCGACGTTTAAAACTATCATTTTATCATTTCCGTGTAATTCTCAACTAAATTTATTATAAATTTTGCAGGGCTGTTAAAAAATTAATGAACAACGTTATCGAAGCCATTATTTTAAATGGCTAATTCCTCGGTGAAATTATTTAACTTCCACGAATCCCTATTATACCCACAGATGTGCCAATTCAATTTAAACGCATTCAGTTCCCCATTAAATTGGCATTTGCAATGACTATTAATAAGTCTCAAGGCCAAACAATGTCTGTTTGTGGCTTAGATTTGAGCACACCATGTTTTTCACACGGACAATATTATACGTGACATGCTAAAGATGGAATGGCAAAAAATATTTTACACTCCATTGCACCAAGAAATTAATATTGTTGACTAATATTTTCAGAATTCGTTGTATATATATGTTATTTAAAAGAAAGTTAAGATAAATTTAAAAAAAATAGTATTTGGTTTGTGGTTATTTTCACATTCCTTTAACGTTCACAGCGCTCCATGCCTCTTACACTCATATACCACATACGCACACACTTACAAAAAATAAGATATATTTTCAGACTCTTGAAATAATTCATATGGAAAAACAACGTTTGCCGGGTCAGCAGTCTATATATCTATTATATTATGATGATTTACTTATAATATTAAAATTGAGCCTTAAAATTGTGTTCGTTTGTCGCCGATTCACGCCTTAACGCATTTACCGATTTTAACAAGACTTTCAAACATCTTTGGTATTGGTCTATATATGGGTTTTGTGAAGTTTGGTTGAAATCGGAAAACGTATGTGTGTGTTATGCGTGTAAATTTTGTTTTTTTTCCGGTGGCGCTGTTGACCATCTAAGTCACTCAACTGATTTTAATGAAATTTTGTGGGTGTGTATGGTTGGTTACAGTTTGAAAGATGGGACTATTTTAGACCCGATAGGTGGCGCTGTTGTCGATCTCCTAGACCACTCAACCGATTTCAATGAAATTTTGTGGCTCTGTATGGTTCGTTACAGTTGGATAGATAGGACACTATTTTGGTATGGTTAGTTCCAGTTTTAAAAATAGGATAGTTTTGGACTCGATAGGTGGCACATAGTAAAAGATAAGCGGGATAGGAAAACGGGTTGTAGCAACTCCCATTAAAATTGGATAGAAAAAAATTGGTGCGACTGTATCAAACAGTCCCGAAATATGTGTATGTGTAAACACCATGCGTGTGGTATGTGTGTGGCTTGATACACGTCATTGAGAAAAGAGGGAATTGTAATAACCGTATTCTTGATATCTGTAATCTGTGGCAATAAGTTGAAATAGCTTTATGTCGACATAACCCAAATTCGAGTTTTTTGAAGTGATAACTTCTTTAGGCGCGTTGGGCACTATTTGGATGGGCAAAAACTAGCAAACTCGCGACACCGACACCGACACCGACACCGACACCGACACCGACTCCGACACCGACACCGACACCGACACCGACACCGACACCGACACCGACACCGACACCGACACCGACACCGACACCGACTCCGACACCGACACCGACACCGACACCGATTGCATACTTCTTTAGGCGCGTTGGGCACTATTTGGATGGGCAAAAACTAGCAAACTCGCGACACCGACACCGACACCGACACCGACACCGACACCGACACCGATTGCATACTTTTAGTTGCAAACTTTTGTACTATTGCTTACTTTTAGGGGTAGGTAATTTATAGCTTAATCTACGATGATTTTTATTTGAATACGTTACTATGGTAATTTATGGTAGCGACAAATTGATTGTCACCAAAATTATTTCAATTACCTGTTTTGTATGGGGAATTCATAACTTAATTTAACCAGGCTTAATTCCAACATATTATATCCACGATTTTGGGTTTGTGCACATTTACGGCACAGTAGCTTGTGTTATAATTACCGAAACAAGAAATAGAAAACTGTGGTAAACTTGCCACCCTAAGATAAATAATTGAAATATTCATGTCGCCTTAGTGTATACTGTAAAATATGATTAGTAATTTTTGTGTAAAATAATGAATATAAAACTACAATTGATGCCGTACCACGAGATCTAGAGCATTATCAATGGAGATGCGGCAAGACAGAAAAATATTGTTGTCTTTTCTCGTTCTTTTTCTTTTAAAAGTAAAATTTGTATTTTTCGAAAAGAAATTCATATTCAATTAAGCTTCAGGATAATTATTATTAATTTATTCGTTCTGTGCTAGTTTCGGTAGAATACAAGTAGATACAATCGGATTGTGGTAGCTGAAGTAAGATATGTACATTCGAGACTGTAATCTATCTAGATTACGCTGGAAGACAGCATCGATGAAATTTACTTATATATGCTAAAGATAATTCTGAATTACTTCAAGATAAAGTTGGGAAGAGATTTGATGATATTCCAATCATTTTGAGTGGGGATTTCAACATCAACTTTGCAGATGATAAAAATCTACCATTAATTGAATTTTTAAATAGCAAATTTGATTTAACGATGAGCAATGATCGCAATCTTAGCACGACTAGACATAAAACTACAATTGATGCCATGTTTACAAGATACCTATTTAAATAGATTCGAATCAAAATTGTTTGTTTCCTATTTAAGTTACCTACCATAAACCTATAGTATCCGTTTTCAAATATAATGATAATAATGATGATGATGATGGAAGAGTTTGAAGTTGTTGATGAAATTTCATAAGTGTCATTGGTATTCATTTCAAAGAATACCCATTAATTTTTAAATTTAATATTTCATGTATCTGTAAATTTATACATTTTAAGCAATAGATTGCAATTTTGTATGTTAAATAATATGTATTACTTTTGATGTAAAATACCGCATTAAATGAAAATGAAAAATGTAACATAATTTTTGTAGTAGTAGTAGTTTATAATAATGAATAAAAAAACACTTTATATAAAAGTAGTTTTTCCTACACAATAATATATTTTCTGACGATTCGAAAAATACACACGTAATTGTTCAAGTTATCACTTCAGTCGGCACTCCCGGAGTGCCTTTTTTTTTTTTTATACAAGGTTCTCCTTTTTCTAAGCTTTCTTTTGGTCCAGGTCCTGTTACTCTACAACCATTGAAACCGGTTAAATTTAAAGAAAACTGAACAGCATAAATTTATTTGGTCTACGTAATACAATAGATTTAAGAACTATAAGATAAATTAGTTTCTCTCACCCTGAAAAATTACCAAAATTGACATAAGCTACTTTAACTTATTGCCACAGATATATTATGAAATAACAAATACCCGTTTGCATTTCCATCCCCGCAAGTTAAATGACATCAACTGTTACACAGTAAGTGAAAGTGTAATTGGAATTTCTGAAATTAATATGCCCCAGCTCATAAATGTATGCAATGCTAAAGACGTATGCAATGATAAAATGTTTGCAATGATAAAACACAGTGACGCATTTTCTGTCCCCGCAAGTTAAATGTGTGGAATTACTCCACCAGATTCAAAAAAATGTTAGCAATGATAAAACACAGTGGCGCATTTCCGTGATGCATTTCCGTCCCCGCAAGTTAATAAGAATTACTCCACCAGAATCCAATAACGCGCGCTTAGATGTTTACACATCAAAAACGGGAAGTGTCACTTCCAATACAACAAAAATTATTTAAAATGTTTAATTTTTAAATTATTTTGAAGTGCCGGGGTTACCAATAGACAATTTGAAATTAAAAGTCGGCTCAGTTATAACTTTGTTGCATAACCTCAATCCACCGAATTTTTGTGAAGAATTTCAAATGTGATACATAAGCGACGATTTTAAGGGGTAAATTCAAAGGTTTCAAACATTCTACCTCCGCAGATTCCGCTTATTCAGAACGATTTGCCATTCGTATTTAAGCGTACCAATTTCCCGTTTTGCTATGACAATTAAAAAGTCGTAACTACAGTCGCTGGACTTTTGTGGAATCAATCTTGAATTTCCATGTTTCTCTAAATTCAATTATATGTGGCGTAGCCTTCTATTTTATAGATTGTGTACCGTAAAGGACTTTAGTGAAAAAGCGGAAGGTGGACATGCCTCGGAATTATTATATTCATTACATTAATGAATTTGGGCGGAAAGAAGTTCGCCGCCGGGTAAAGGGTCTTTCATTAAGGATTTGACAACTTTTTTTTTTCTTTAAATAAAATTTGATTGGCCTTTCTTACTATCAAAACATTTATAAATGTATTTTGACCTCGTTCATTTGTCCACCACGGGAACGTATGCAGCGGTCGATACGTTGAACCAAATTTTCGATGACGCGGCCGCATATTTCGACCGCTATTTCTCTTTCAATATTGGCTGTGAGCTCCACTAACTTGGCATAGACCAATGATTTAATGTAGCCCAATATAAAATAAGGTTAGAGGCGTTAAATCAGACAATCTCGGTGGCCAATCGACGGGTCCGTTTCTCGAGATAAAACGTTTACCAAACTGAGACTTCAATTACTCGATTGTTGCACCTGCTGCAAATTTATGCAATTTATCAAAGAAATAACGTACAGAAATCCATTAACCATAACGTGACGGACATTTTCATCGATGAAAAAAAAAAAAAAAAACCGCCCAATGACGCCACCGACATGAAGACCGCACCAAACAGTGACTTTTGTGGATGAAGTGCTGTTTCATGAAGCACATGAGGGTCCTCAGTCCAGTGTCTAGTAATTCATATTTTGATTATTGAGGAAGTCGTTTAACAAAAAATGCGCTTCATCGCTGAATATCGAAAATTGACGTTAACGCTTTTAAATTTGCGACCACCGACTTGGAATTTCGGTAGTAAATTTTAATTATTTATCAACGTTCGTCTTTGGTGTACTTCACCATGATGAAAATGTTGAATTTACTGAATATTCTGATATTGACAGTTTGGTAATCGGTTTAAGGGGGCGTCCACACTGAAAGGTTGAAGTTGTCAAGTCGCTAATGATAGACTTTTTAGAATAAGAGTCATAACGTTTGATAATAAATTCAGTATTGCACACTCTTGACTCTCATTAACAACTGCGGAAAACCTAAGTTTCTTGATTAATATTAATCAAACAGTTTTATTAAGTTGTCTCGGTTATTTTTCATTCTTTAGCCTCTAACCGAAAGTCTTAAATAATTGATTTTTCTGCTTTAGTTAATTCGAAGACAGCTCTCACAATACACGTTCTAAAAATCGTTGAATAGGGTGCTTACTGCTTAGATCTTGAAAATGCATTCCAAAATGCAAAAGCTAAAGGTGTTTTTTTTTTCTTTAACGATTTTAAACGAAATATACTTCGGCCATCATCGGCAAAATGGAAAATTAAATAATTCCACAGCTATAAGTGTAATTTAATTCCACTGTGAATTAGCCAATTAAGTCGCCAAAAGCACAAGTGAAATAAATCCCCAGATGGGGGTGTAAAATAACTCCCAGATAAATAAATGAAATTAGTGTCGGTTGCCATGGTTTATTTCATCAGATTCCATTGCCCTGCGTGTCATCGCTTCACTGCATCCCCTCCATCGAATTTATATACACCCAGTGAATGAGATTGCTGGAGTGAAATGCTAGGATTCTTATGCATTAACACTCCGGCATTTCATTTCATTTTCGTTTGGCAGATGAAATACATGAATTGGGTAGGAGTTTCCAGAATCCTTTCAGGTGAGATTTCTATCCAAAATAATAATCACATAGCCTGGGAGAACCACACCAGTGTCGGTCTATGTATGCGGACGGGGTGTAAGGTGTGTGCATATGCAGTTTTGTGTTTGCCATTTGGAGTGTTTAGAAAGGTTATTCTGAAACATTTCTTTCCGACTAATCAGGAGGAAAGTGCTTGCCATGAGGGCAGGTATAATGTCGTCATATTTGCTTCACTTTCATGCCGTTTTAACAAGTTGAATAAAGAAGAGGAACACATAAGGCAGCACTAGACAGGTATGTGTGTAAGTTGATCCTCTTGCATGTACATTGTACATTTGCAATTGCAATCAGAGTGAGCTTTGTTCGAGGTAATAATAAAGGGGTTGAGAAGATGTCGGTTTCACCTTTCACAATATCCTGAACAGCTGTCGGAAAATTATTTCAATGAAATTTCTATTATTAAATTCCTAGTTGGTTGAAATGGTAGTCAATGCCAAGTAGTTTGTGAAGCTTTATTACTGCAGTGCATTTGTTTGATGTAGGTGTTTATTTAAGGAACACCGTTCTCTTGATTGTTTTCATCGTCAGTGGCATATTTGGTAATGAGAAGACTGTGGGAAACTCTAGTTTTATAAAAAAAACAGTTTTAGGGTAAATCACATAATGTGGAATCAGATGCTATCAATGATTTTTAAGCTTTTAAGAAATAAATGGAGCTGATTGGAAAAATTCGTCGTTTCCAGGTCGCATCAGACTTTGTAGACAATTGTCCCCACTTTATGTTTAGCTGCTCGAATACTGTTAAAGATCCGTATATTCCACGTGCACGTGCATCATTGTTCTCATTGCTCTTGTTGGTGGCAACATATTTCAATCGGCCCTATCGAGGTATCCGATCTGATTTTCTTCGAATTGTACGAAATTGGAGAAATTCCATTCGAGATATCCTCTCCGATATAACTTTCGGAAAAATTCTCCGATGGTATACAGCGCAAGCGCACCTTGCCGCATTGCGTTGTACGGCGTTATGTCACTTACTACTTTTGACACCTACACGAAACATTTTTGCCGAAGCTCTCCGGTCTCCGACATCCAATTGCCGCGGAATATTTTAATGTCAAATGAACGCGTCTTTATGCTTAATTTATTTTGTTAAAAAAGGAAGCTTTGAGCGCAGTCTGAGTTTCGTTTCGGATTTTTTTGCCAATAGGAGTGAATAACTCATATGATCGTTGTAAGCAGACATCTGTAATCTTTTCCCAATATTCCACAAAAAACCGTCTAATTGCTCTCAGCTATACGTAGTAGAACAGCTTCCAATCACATTTCACGTATACCTCCCAAATTTAATTTGTGTAATTGTCGCACATAAAACTAATCCAATCGTCGCTCAGTGTAACTAATCAACTTACACTCTCAATTAAAGTGTGGATAATTGAACTATGTGTGCAAACCTCTACAGATTTCATAGAGTGTTCTATTTTTTGTTTTGCAAATAATTAAATTTCCCTCTCGCTGGTAATTAGCTGCAATAATTATATCAAACTATGTACGTAATTGAGTTTGAAGTGCAAATGCATCAGTTATTGCGTAAAAGTAATTGCTTGCTAATTTTCTTCTTGGGGAAAAAAAAAAACATCCATTCGTTGAGTTTGCACCCGGCTGGTAAGGACTATTTTTCCTGGAAACAATTCTGCGGAAGTTTTGAATCTTCATTATAATAAAAAGCAAAACGTGGTACTGCGTTAGGAATTTATGTCATATTGCAAAGCAAGGTGAACGCGAACGGCGCTGCCAGATTATAAACAGAGCTATACTCACTCATGAAAAGCCGCAAACGACATTTGATGGTTAATAACTCACACACAGGATGTTTTATTAAATTCCAACATCGACCCGTCCTTATTGAAAATGCCTTGGTAACAATATTTTTTAACTTTCTCGATTACGTAGGGTAAGGTCCCAGTTATAGTCATATATAAAACGAAACCGTACAAATTTTCTTTTGAATTTTTTGCCCACTTAAACTTGATTGTTCTTGTACTTTTTCCGATATCGAAAATACTAATAAATTCTTTTTCTGCCTGCCCGTATGCTCCCCAAACCTACAGCCTAAATGGCTGCCCGGATTTCGTTTAAACTTCGGATTTGGAGTTTGAGAGCTTACATTCGGGGCGTTTTTTTGCAGTATGAAATAAGACCCCAAAAGAAGAAATGAAATAAGTCCCCAAAATTATTTTTTTATTTTTAATTGTTACCCTTCCGATATCGAATACGTATTGGGGGGCATGCTGCCCCCTGCAACCCCCTGCTTGGGTTTACTGTCAGATTACGGGGTAGGTGCTAGGTTGAGTATATAAAAAGTTCCTTTAATCTAAATCAGTTTAACCAATATCAACAAAAATTAATAAAAAGTAGTTTTTATTATTTTTACTTTCATTATGAAACAAACCCCAAATTTGGGGCCGTGTTTATTTTTTTTTTTGGGCCTTATTTCATCGCAGTGGGGCTTTATTTCATATTTAAAATATGGGGCTTTATTTCATTTTCTCTTTTGGGGCTTTTTTTCATTGGGGCTTTATTTCCTACAGCCATCGAACTCAGTTTTTCTCTATATAATCGTACAATGGATTTTTGAAAAAAAAAAAAAAAAAATTGTTTACCTGAAAGTGGCAGTAACGATTGTGACCAAAATGTGTACTTAGAGTAAAACTGCTATTTCCAAAATTAATGCGTCCTTAATTTTCAATTCGAATAACCGTTAATTTTAAAAACTGCTCATATCTCGAAAACCCCTTTTTCGATATCGATATAACTTTAAAAACCAATTAATGCTTCTATCCCGAACAATATCTTTTACTCAGTTTTCAGCTAAATAGTTAAGCAATAGATAAATAGATGAGATTTATTGTTCTTTTTAGAAAATGTTAGTAAAATCAGTTTAAAAAAATTCATTAATCATGGTTATGCATATTTTGTTCATTTTAATTTTTAATTTTAAATCAGATGGTACTTATAAAAAAAAGTGGTACTTAAATGTGCCGTACAGATACTCTATAAACAGTATTAAAAGGCTTCGCTCAAGGTTTGAATAGATATATATAGATACGTATATGTAGGTAGTATAGTCTTTTTTTGTGAATACTGTTTTGTGACTTTAATACATATTTAGAGTAGGTAACGTCATGTGAACTCGAAATAGCACGTATAAGTGCAATAAATGTGCACTTACGGATAAGTGCACACACAATTCAAGTCCCGACGTTGTGCACTTATCCGGATCTCAAAAATTCGGCCTCCGACTTCGAATCACTGCCGAGAAAAGCTCTTCTTATCTCTTTCAGAATCGGGCATTTCCCGATCTAAGATGTAAGACAACTTCCCATTCAGAAAAGTTACAAAGACGGCAATAGATTGGTAAATCCTCTCGATGCGGAGTAAACTTAAGTCCTACCAGTTCTTCCCTCATTCTGAATATAGCAGAAATTATCTTCTGACTATTTTCATTATGAAAAGAGTTTCGTTCACATGTATTATGTTGTAGTTGGCTATAAATGCACAGAGGACTTAGCTTCGTTTGTGCAATCTATCCTATACCTCTCATTTAATTTTGAGACAAGATCATAGAGCATATCTCTAACATTCTGACGATTAAGGTTGAAAAACATTGCAATATAACGGGTGGTTAAATTTTAAGGGCCGATGTTGAATGTGAACCACACCTAAACGTCAAGTTTTTTCCGCACTTCATTTGACATTTCTCAATTTCAGACTGACTCAATATGAACCATTGAAAGGTACACAATCGATCAACGCGTTAAAGATATTCAAGCTTAATATGAAAATGGGCGTTCAAATCAAAATGCATATAGTGCACTTCGTGATTTTTTCGGTCAATTTAATCGTCCAAATGTGCGTACAATCGGAAAAATCGTGCATTTGAGCAAACCGGGTCTTTAGGAGATGTGAAAACACCAGTGCATGCTCGTACAGTTCATAACTGAGTGTGAGAGTGACTGTTTGGTGTGGTTTATGGGCTGGCGGCTTCATCGGGCCGTATTTTTTCCAAAATGAGGACGGTCAGGCGGTTACTGTGAGTGGTGTTCGCTATCGTGAGATGATAACGAACTTTTTATGGCCCGAATTGGAAGATATGGATGTGGACGATATGTAGCTTAAACAGGACGGTGCCACTTGCCACACAGCTAACGAAACAATGGCTCTTTTGCGCGACAAATTCAATGGCCGTCTTATCTCACGTGGTGGCGATGTCAATTGGCCGCCAAGATCATGTGATTTGACACCGTTGGACTTCTTTCTTTGGGGTTATTTGAAAGAAAAGGTGTACGTCGACAAGGCAGCAACAATTCAAGAGCTAAAGGATGAGATAATTCGGCACATTAACGGCATAGAACCTCAATTATGCCTCAGCGTCATCGAAAATTTGGACCTTCGGATGGAGGTGTGCCCACGAGGTCGCGGCGGCCATTTGGCTGATATTTTGTTCCATACATAATTGAACCATACCAATATTATCATAATAATACGAAATGATAATAATTTTCTAAATAATTTGTAATTTATTCAAATTCAACACCGGCCCTTAAAACTTAACCACCCTTTATTATTTAACACTACCTACCTATTCATCCATTTTATGTACGGTTGCTGCTGAACTTTTTACCTACCTGTACCAATTGACTCAACCAAACTTTTTATGAACGAGAAAGTTTCGTGCGACCCAGTAGTACACATTATTTTTAGCTACTTTGAGATCTAGACCCCCGGTGAACATCAACTATTAAGCAAACATTTTAACCAGACGACCACCCGAGTCAGTGCCCTTAAGCAAGTTAATTGAACTTTAAGTGACTTTCGAATGGGCAGGTATATTAATACCTGCATCCAATGTCTCTTATACATATTTAAATAACTTATAACAAATGAAGCAATGCAGGGAAGTCGCCTTCAGAAATTTGAAGCCCCAAGGCATCTGATAATCTAAATGTCTTACATTCGGAGTACGACCACTAACCTTGTGCAACAAAACTAAAGAGCGCACACGCTTGCATCCTGTTATCCAATCAGCAAATATCCACAGCACCCTTAAAGCTCATTAGTAAAAAACAGCAGTCTCAGATGCCATGCCGAAAATGTAAATTCATCACCCGTAGGCGGAAACATCCGCTCATCACAATATTCCATATGATAATTGAAAACACAGCCTCATGGGAATACCTGACCCGATTTTACCAATCGTCCCATGCATCATAACTTGCTCATTTCAATTCATTTCCACCCACACCCTGCCTACGCCCAATAAACCAATAATCTCCGATAGAAAATCATAACTTCCCAATCAACATTAAAGTCAATTTCAATTTACGGACTGCCTGGCTCTGCTAAGGAAGTTCCTTTCCTTAATCTAAACTCGATAATAATTGATTTATTGATTTTAATGTCTCTCAACGTTTCCCAATTACCGTGCAGCACACTGCCGTCTGTAGAAGGAGGTCTCATGGGCCCTAATAATCCGAAGCCAAGTTCGAATAGGTGTGAACATTAACACGAACACACCACAGTCCTGCAGTCGCTCGGAGGACGCAGTTATAAATATATACTGGCCTCCTTGGTGCACCTGCACACACACCTGAAGATCGAAACAGGAAAATCCGCTTCCAGCGAAATAGAGTTAAATATCGTAACAACCCTTAACACCATTTTCCAATTGACTTGCCGGCAAACATTGTTATTTCCTCAATTTCGAGGTCATTTTATAAATAGTACCACTGCCACGCTGCAAAACATCTATACCTTGTGCATCCAGCTCTAGCACGATACCAATCGCAACTGCAACAGGCCCTGCTGTTGGATGAACCACCCCATCCAACTATGCAGAGTATATCCAATGCCATGTTATCAGGGACGAATGCGACGTCATTGTTGCCCACCGACTGAGGAGGACCGACTTTCGACTTATCCATCCATCTTCCTGTGTGTTTTAACTTGTTCCATGGGAAATGGGGACCGACAGATTTATTTAGCGCACAAATTCCCAGCACTCGGATTTTTGTAGAGCAGCGTGTGCCTATCGCACGTTATACCCATCCCATCACTGTGCTGTGAAGGCGATACCAGTATACTGTACAGCAACAGCATATGCTAGAGAACTATAGCACGTCATCCTTGTAGCTTGTTATTAGTTGTTTGTATGTTCGCAAGCAAAACAGATCCCTGGTAATGAGGACGAATTGTACGCTCTTTTTTCTATTTTGTCGTTTTTGCCGCTTTCATCTCGTTCTTCATCGGAGTTGGTCTAATTACAGCCCTTTTTAGACGGATCCGGCTGATAGATTTACACGAATTTGACACTTGTTGGATGGTCGACTTGTGTTGTGCCAGCGCTTCGATGGTATTCGCAATTAGTGGCTGTACAAATAGGTCGATAACAATTTAATGCATTTGTAGCTAATTAGATGATTGAATTGGAACTGCGTGTTCGACAGGTTATTGAGTTCGGTTTCGCTGTGTTTATCATCCAATTCATCAATTTGCAAGTGGCATCACTGCTTCCTAGCTGTTTCCGATCTTCTAGATCTGGACCTATGTATGACTCTGCCTTCACGCTCTAACTGGCGGCAACTTTTAGTCCTATAGTTTAGCCACTTTAAGTCCAGGTTGAATTAGGTTAGGTGGCCATTATCCGATAATTCACTTTATCCCGGCCCGACTTGTCCTTTGTCATGTTTGCTGCGCATGCGGGTACAGCTACCTAAATTAAGTCATCTGTTGTTAGCCTTTTGCAGAGCTAATGAAGAGATATTGTAATTTGCCATTTTTTTGTTTTTGAATATGGGGCTCAGCTTCATCAGTTGAAAGTTTCGCCGTTCCTTGAATAGCCATCTAAAGAGTACTGCAGTTGTTTGGAAGTGTAAAAGGAAGGTTGAAACTGACCCGTCCACTAGGAGTAGGTAAGTTATATCTAATGTCCCGTGCCGCTTTGAAGAAGCGCGTTATTTTCCATCTGATGACCCAGGCTCAAGATCCTTTAGCAAGAGTCGAGCTTGCTTCCTATCTAGAACTAGATATATAGGGGCTGTTAGAGAAGCTGCGAAGTATCCCTTTTAGTTTTGGCAGATCAATTTGAGAAACTCGGTTCTTTTCCGTTGTAAGCAGGTTTTTGATAAGGCCGCCATTTAGCAGTCCACAGTGGCAGCAGGATTGTAAGATTTATCGCCAAATGGGTGATATCAAGTCTCATTTGGCGATGCGAAAATCAGTTTGGCGACACAGCCAAAAACGGGCGATTTTTAATCTTCCAATTACAGTCCTACATATTTCTTTTTCCCACTAATTAAAAAAAAACAAAAAGTCTGGGCTTCGATCGCTTATCGATTTCCGATTTTCAAATTAGAAATTGAATTAATCGAAGTAAATTGCACATCCCTAAAATTAATGACATGCGTCAAACTGATGTGGTATTCGATTGCGCACTCTAAGAACAGTTTTGTTTGCTCTAGATCACTTTTTATATTTTTGTTTTGTACAAAAAAAAAAAAAACAGATTCACCAACACAAGTGAATTTGAGTTTGACAACTGTGGCAGTCGATCAACATTGCAAGGTTCGATTCCATCATGCGTCATAAGGTTGTGGGGAGTTTGTGACAACTTTGAAACTTTGACTTGAAATAAAGTCCATAAACCATTAATCTATTCCAATACAGGAAGGACCTGAGAAAATAAAATGCCACAAAACTTTACATAGGACTACCAGCTCTTTAGAGGGATTCAACAGCATACTTCCTACGAAGCTTGCTAAGCGAGGTAATTTTTTCAAATTTCTACATATACTGTTGGATCAGGACTTCAGCAAAACTAATAATTTCCTAAAATCTGTTGACGGCTGTGTTCAAATGTACGAACCGAGGAAGAAAAAAACATGCGATCGTTTTGTTGTCATACAAAAAACTGTACAAAACTTAGATGACCACAGAATTTCACTGGTCGACTTTTTCAACCAGCTAACGAAAAAGAAAACTTCATAATACCCGATAATGATTACGTTCAATAATAAAATGCTGTAAATTTGTTGTTCGCTTCTTTGCAAGATAAAGAAGAAATTTATTAAATTAATTAAGAACATTCCATATATTTTTGTGATTAAGATATAGTAAAAGTTTATGTTAAATTTATATATGTATACGAATATTTATGAATTTATTTGGAAATAAAATATAAATTTGTTTGAAATTCAAATGTGAATGAGTTTTAAATTGGGAAAAATTGGAAAATGGAAATGATCTTATTGAAGTGATCGACATTATTTACATATTTTTATATATATTTTTTTGAAAATAACGTGGAACACAAAAATTTTTGGAATTCGACATTATTTCCAATCTGAAATGGAAATAAACACTCGAACACGATTCGACCCTATTACCTTCGACTTTATTTTACGGCACCCTTTGAAGCTACTTTTCGATAGTCACCAGTATTTCATTCACTGTGGATCACCAGAAATGTGGCCAAAAGCTCTCCACCCTGCGGAATTGTGTGGTCCACTTACCTGTTAAGCTTGTAGCAGCCAAGCTAAGCCAACTTTGTTCTATCCACTGACTAACTTTGCCTTAGGTCATACAATCGTCAGAGCTTCTCTCAGTTATTTTTTTAGTAGTACTAGGTACTTTTAAGCTTCTATGGGTTTTAACCAGACAGCTTACAGGAATAAACTGAATTATTTCTTTGACATCTGAAAGTCGTACTGAGCATCCCCACCAGCACAAAGGAAATGCAAAAAAAAAAAAAAAACAATCAAATAAGAAATTTGCACATGGCTTTGTTTTTTAGTCAGATGTTCAATTTTACATTTACATTTCTCAAAATGTATCACCCATTTTAATTTTCAGAAATATACAAAATCAGAGGGCCCAAACAGTGAAATAGCAAAATTATCTGTTGGTAATATGAAGTTACCCTTAAATTTGGTAAAAATAGTTGTGAGTTTGTGATAGCTCCAATTATTCACAATTTATTTTCAAACACTTAATTTCGTAATTTTTCCTTCCATTATTGTCAAGTCTCTAGCTGGTGAAGGTCATTTTTGATTTGATTTGATGTCCAATTTGTTTAATAGCTTTACCCGACTTGAACCTCCGCTTTAAGATATTAGCTATTCATAATCAGAGGCAAATTCGACAAAAGTCGTGGCACAAATGAACTAGGCCAGTGCGTGTTTCTTTTACTAAAGGAGCACGTGCCGTAAACATAACCACACCTGCGTTCCTTGCACATACATGCAGAGCTAATACTATGAATAAGCAAGTGATTAATTTTACCTTTTACACTTTATACAACTAAGGCAAAATTTAATAATGCAACATTCGTGTATGGTGTCCCTGTCATCAGTTCCTTGCGACGACCATTGTATCCATATTTGAAAAGCTGCTAGATATGTATTGCTTTCTGAGTTCATTTCAAGAACATTTCCATATCTCAACAGACAAGAACACACTTTAAATGTAAAGCACGAACCGTAATTTGCTCCACAGCTATGGTTACCTGGCACGCACATTATATTATTTAAATCCGCCAACAAATTGAAAAGTATATACAGTTGCGCCCATCTTCCTGAAACTCCCAAAGATCTTATCAATCGCAAAACAAGTACAAATGAGAGAACACCCTTTAAAATCACCATACCAACTTAAAGCCCAAAAACAAGCCATAAAGTTCAATCGTAAATTCGTAAGGACACAGCGACAGTGGCGACGTGGAATATTTAAAAGCACACCATCCAAGGGTACAAATTAAATTGCACGCAACTGTAATTTGCGAAGAGGAGAACTACAAACTACTCCACTACAAGTGATACTACGTGTTAAGTGGAGTGCGACTAGGTAGTCCTCGAAACTACTACAATTATGAACCAATTAATGTCATTCTAAACATTTAATGGCAGAAACAAATACCACACAAACACAAGACTTTTGAAATAGTACGTATACGCACGAGTGTCTATATTTCAAATGAAAAAAAAAAAAAAAAAAAAAACAGCATCAGGATGGGGGAAACGCAACAAGAAAACACCACTAATAGCACTCTGCACAGGAAATTGAAAGCATTCTTAGCGAGCGAGGACAATTGCATGGAAAAGTAAAATAAACAACAAACTAGAAAATCCATCCATGCCAGGACACTTAACAAATTAATCTTTAACAATCCATTGCCCGGATTCCACTCATGCAAGCAGAGAATTTCGTTTAAATCTTCTGTCTATCTGGCGACCTGGATTTATGGGCAATCTCATGTTCAGGGGGTGATTCTTCATCACATATACACTCGTTGTGGCTCGGGGAGAATAGAGAAAGCCCTTAGCTCGGATATCCTTGAAAGTCAAATTTCGTGCAGGCTCGTAATTTTGCTCTTCCATACGGAATGAATGACACGAGAAAGTGATGAAGGACATAGCACAAAGGTATCCTTGCTGTGAGGAGTGAATCCGTATTTGGGACGACGCGACAACGCAAATGACAATGACGATGGATTCAGCAGGACTACGGTTGCTGTTTGGATGAATTTGCAATTAACTGATGGAAGTTCCCATGTGATAATTGAAGGAAGATTACTCGAGTACCTATGCACTCTACAAAGGATATTCACGAAGTTTAAAAGCTATTGTCAGAAAGATCCGATTGCTTTTTGTCGGTTGGATTTTTATTCGCAAAAGTCTTGGGAAATTTATTTTTAATTACGAAGGAGAGATATTATCTGCATTAGACGAGGACTATTTTATGAGTTGTAGCATCAGTTTGTCTTTAACAGTATAATGGAATAGACCTAAAGGATTGCGAGGAGCCACTTCAACTTTTTTTCGTAAGTTTACGACACTGATAGTCTTGCAACTTAGTCAGTATATAGCACATGTTAATGGGTGCTTTACAGCTACAGTTGTAACAGTTAATGCTTTTCAGTTCTTGCCTTGGAACTATAGTCCTTCGAGAGGACAAAAATGCCAGTTGATAATCATGGTCACCTCATTATAAATAATGGCGTTTTGATTCCGAAATTGATGTTGAGTTTGTCGGAGGCGTGACAAGTCCAATCGATGTTGAAACGGCATTGACTTTATCGAGTAGGATTCCCCGACAGATTGTCCTAGTATTGCAATAAAATCTCAAACAAATTTTTCAAATAAATAAAGCTACCAGTAAAGGAATCAGTTCGCATGAGGCTGGGAAACTGGAAATAAGAAGGACGTATTTTCTGGGCTCGAAGCAAAAAAGGGACGATGATGCACTTAAATGTAACAAGTGAAGTGAGCTACAGTTAAACTTATTTATATTTTCTGTCGGTGGTGAATTAATTCATAAGTACTCTTACTATACAAAAGGAAAACGACGCGACGTTTTAGTCTTCATGAGGAGTTTTCGTACGTTGAACAAACCAAAAATGATTACAATCGGTTGGCACACAACAAAGTGGTTCTAAGTATATGAAGAAAGCTCCTTTGCGAGCAAGCTCTCTAAACCGTTCGGTGGTCTTCGATCTCTCGTGACATGGAAGGCAAAAGAGAGTGACTTTGATGTCATTCGATGAGAGAAACACTTAGGCCGTTAATCGGCCCATTGTGCGTACCACTGTTGTTTAGGGGTTCCTTATCTGGTTACTCATGTGAACCATTTGCTTCCGTTGATAAAGCTAAGTATCAGTGATTACTAATTTACAAATTGTTGTTACGAGTACTTTTTTTTTTTAACAAATTTGTGGAAAAATCGATTTTTTTCTGTTTCAAAGGGTTATTTGTAAAAATTTAATCATTTCCGTTTCACCAAAAGTTAATTTTCTTTGTTACTTTACAAGTACAATTTGTTAAAATTCATATTTTTGTTCTTTATTTTGTTTTAACAAATAAAGAATTTTTAAAATTTATTCAATTGCTGAACAATTTTGTAGGCGCAGTGGCTTAGTGGTTAGTGTGTCGGACTACTACGCTAGGGGTCGAGGCTCGAATACCGTAAAAACCCAAATTCCAACTTATGGTTTTTTTTCACTGCGCTACCTCTCGCGAACGTCTGACAAACATCCGAGAGTATAAATGTCTTGTAAGAGCTTCTCAATTAGCCGTTTGGAGTCGGCATAAAATTGTAGATCCCTTCCATTCATTCCAACAATAAAAACTCACACAAAACGAATGGTTGTGAAAAGCTAGGCCTAGGGTCCCTCCGGACCTGTTGCGCCAACTATTTTAATTACTGAAAATTGCTTACAATAGAAAAATCGTCTTTCGCAAAGGAGTCGGCATAATCTATTTGTTTCTCTTTTATTGAACGAATTTTGGGTTGTTATTAGGAGGGACCCTGAACGCCTGAACTTGCCAAACAGGCTATATTAAACCTGCTCCCTTTCAGCTTATTCTTACACAAAGACTAAATACGCATCGAGATTGGACGCTGCCCTAGATATGCGAATACTTTCGGGTAGATAGAAGTCAATTTTTAAAAATATATGTATCAAACAATCAAACAATTTCCTTCTTCACACTAACCTTGAAAAAAATATCTTAAATAAAAAAAATGATTTTGAAATGTGTTGTTTTTCATTTTTTATATCGTATCTAATATGCTATTCAGACCGCACTGAAAACCGTGTTTTCGTCGAACGCTCGTCGATGCATTCACACCGAACACCAACTAGTTTTCGTTTGACGTTTCAATCATCTGTGAGACACTAGTTACAAATGAGCCCATCAATTAATTGTGAAAAATGATTTTAAGTTGTGAGCTATGACATTTGTTAGGTAAGCTGTTTTGCTGAATTTACTGATTATAAACTATTATTGGATGTCGTTTTCGGGGGTGTTTTCGTGGAAAAAGACTTTACAGTACCTACACTAAAACCGCACCTAAATTTAAAATTTCGGAAACAAATTTCGAAATCAAATTTTGCGTTCCCACTGAAACTTCAACATTTCAAATGACAGCTAGTGTCAGAATTAATTATTGATCCTTCTTTTTCTGTTTAGAAATCAGACTCAGAAGTGGTTGAACCTATGGCATTTTTTTTTAAATGCTAATAATTCAAACGTATTAAATATATTGCTGACTCATTTTAGTTGATTTATTGGGTCATTAAATGACGTGCGGAATTTGTAACAAGGTTCGATTTGACAAACTTACAAATGCAGCGACAAAATTCAACATTTATAAGTGTTGAAAGTATATGGCGAAATGATGGACAATTGGCCTGAAATGTTGAATTTAGCCGAAACGATGAATTAAACGAATCGTTTTGAAAAATTAAATATGTATGGGAAAACTTATGTTTTCGATGAAGTTTTCGGCTCGGTGTGAATAGGGTATTAAGAGTTGGGGTTCCAAAATATATTTGGGCCTTGTTTAGGGTTCCACAGCTTCACAAGTTTGAGAGCCACTGATCTAGAGGACTTACAAAACTATGAGAAACAGTTGTTGCTTACAACTCTGACAAATAAATGGTGAAATGGTTTTCTTTTGTATTTTTAAATAACAAATACAATTCCCCTTAATTTTTTTCTTTTTTTTTAAACAAATTTGTTGCAAATAAGTTTGAAGTTTTCAAAAGAGAAACAACAAATTTGTAAATGTAATCAACAAATACAAATTTTTAAATACAATTGTTGTGAAGAAATCACTGTCGGAATTTAATACTTTACTTAAAAGCAATATTTATAAACTAACTTAGCAACAAAATATTTATTTATTTCCACAAAATTCTAATTTTCAATTCATTCGTAAAAAAACAAGCAACCTGAAGTCACTAAAAGTTTTGAGTTATATTTTCTTATAATAAATTTCAACAATTGTAATTTGGTGAAAGGAGCCACAGTATGTTGATTTTAGGAAAACGGGTTGCAGCACCTCACATTCAAACAAACGGTATTTCTTAAGTTGTATAATTAAAATTAAGAATGGACATTTTCCAAATACAGCACTTTGCGAAATGTGAGCAGGACTTAATACGAAAGATACGGGCAAAGCTGCATATAAAAGAGACTGACATCCGTATGTGCACTCATAACAACTCGGGAATGAGTCGTTCGATTTTTATGATTTTTGGTTCAAATTCGCATGGGCCCAAGAAAGGACATACACTACTTTTTTTTCGTGAAAACAATGTTAGTTGTTCCGGGCTTGCATCTGTCTACACAGTTTGAAATTGAAAGTCGGCTCAGTTCAGTAATTTTGTTGCGCAACATCAATGCACTGAAACTTTGTAATGGATCGCGTTTGATTTGAAGTGAAGGATCTGAAATCAAATGTCATGCAAACGACGGCTTTGAGGGGTAGCTTCAAAGGCAAACATGCTCGGAATTATTGTTTTTATTTCATAATTGATTTTGGGTGGAACGAAGTTCGCCGGGTCAGCTAGTATCTAATATTATAAAGATTAGGTTTTTAAATTTAATTTCATAACACAATTCAACTACAGCACAATACAATTTAACATGCCCATTTAGCGAGAGAAGTTTCACAAATGGTGTGTGGTCACAAGCACACTCAGTTTATTCAGACTAGGTGAAGATTAAAAGCACTGACTTCTTAAGTCGTATTTATGATGGAAAGAGGTTAAGGAGTTCTTCAAATGCAACAGTTGATCAAAGACTACCAGTCTTTGTACTCTTCGAAGTGCTGTTTTAGTTAAGGCCTAAATCGTCCCTGATTGACATGACGAGGGTGATCTAGGGCCCACCTTAAAAAAACACTCAGACTGACTAGGGCCTGAATTATCTCTGATTGACATGACGAGGGTGATCTAGGGTCCACCTTAAAAGACTGCCATTTAAACTTTAAAGTTGGGTTAACTACTGTAATTATTGTGGGTTCTTGAAAAGCTTACCCTTCTCGTCTTGCAACCGCGATATTGTCCACAAACAAATTCTAAGACGGATTCTCTGATTTTGTCATTGACAGGCGAGACACCACCTTGCCCAGCAGTCATTAACCAATATGTCCCAGCAATTTGATAGTCTATTTATGGGGATTCTTCCTAGTAGTAGTTGCAAAGAGACCACACGAGGTCCATGGCAACCACATACCCTTGGCAACAAACGGCGTAGCTCCGCCATTGACTGAATAAATTATTTCAACGGTCAGTAGTTATCCGTCCATCGTCCAATCGCCCTCTCCATAATTAGAATTGCGAAAACATTTCCAATACTCGCTGCCCTTTGTCGTTTGTTTCACGTTTCCAATTTCGCCCAATTATAAAAAAAATGTCATATATAACGAAATTCCCTTTTTCGAAATCAAATTACTTATACCCACCGCACTTTTGTGATTCATTTATTTTTTTTAATGGCTAACGGATTTTTATTTGTAAACCATCCTCTCGTTGTGAAAAAAGTCATCTAAAAATATAAAAACGTGGTCATAATCAGTACCATTGTTATAGTGGATGACCTTTTCCTTTTTCCTCCGCTTTCGATAAAAGAAAACGATCTATCCAACGAAGGGTTGTAAATAATTGTAATTAACCCGCAACACCGCCTTCATATCTTCGAGTTTTAGAAATGCAAATTACTTAATTTGAGATGTTGTCGACAATAATCTTCTCACACCCGACGCCGACAGTCAGTTTAGTGGTTTCCCTCGGCAAATCAAATTTTGTCATCTTCCATTTTAGTGATTCCATCCGAGCTTCCATGTCTTGATGAGAGCGTGAGAGGGAAAAAAATTGCCACAGCCTTTTCAAATAAAAAGAAATTACAAATTTAAAGCAGGCGAAGGCTTAAAAGGTTCTTTCACAAACATTTTATTTAAAAAATAAAATGCCACACAAAAGGACAGTTTTAATGTGGGGCATACATAAAACGGAATCTCATACAATGGAAGGGATTCTCGTCCTGTTGGTGCTGGCGGTTATGGCACGTAATTAAGATATTCAGGAGGGCGCGCGGGAATTGCCACTAATGTAACTTTCTGCTGCTGACGGTGGAGACTTAACCGATTCCGGAGTTCTCGTGTCGCCTGGACCTTTGACTTTTGACAGTTGGCAAGACAAATCAAACTGAAGTATGAAACTTTTCTGTTTATTTTGATTTAATTTAAATAGGAGAAATCTATTAGCATAGTCAACGGCTGCGACCGTGGGGCACTCGAGTAAAAGATTTACATGGCTCAATTTTAGAGGCAGTCATCCTCATCATCCGGCCAACCCCGCCAGCACCGAACAGTAATACGCACCCACCCCCGGGGCAATAATGCATTGTTATCGACGAGCCATCCCTTTTTCTTTTCGCCAATGTTCGTCCTCGACGGCCGGCCGGCATGTGGTCGTTGGTCGACGGACGGTGAAGACGCAGTAGCCCACTGGTACTGATAAATATCTTTGCAATATAGGCAAAGTTTTTATAGTCAATTTGGGGTTTGTTCGAAATTTATTCTGGCATAAGGGAAGGGAAGAGGGTCGCAAATGGAATACAGTGGTGTTTATTTTTTTTCCGCCTTTCCGCCTGGTTGAGATCTATCTTTGGCCGTGCCAGTGCCACATTCATTCAAGTTTCCCGTTTGTGTGCGAGATTTTTTCCCTTACTTGCCTTTCGTTTCTGGCTCTTATCAACTATCTGTTTGTGTTTTGGGCTTGGGTGGGGATGGAATGGCTGCAGGAATGACTATAGTTAACCCGATGCAAGTACTCAGATGGGGGTGGTTGGATAAAAAAGAAGACGATGCTTGTGCCTTTTCCTATATCTAGAGTTGATTGTAAAGGAAATTTTAACTTTCATCACGGAAATAAACAAGTACGGTGGTGGCGCTGTTAAGTGCGTCGTCGCTGGATTGATGCGGACATTTGTAAGTTTTTCAAGAAATGAGGCACTATCAGGATGTTTTTCGTTTTTTTCTTTCCTCATCTCCTTATTATGTGCTTGTTTTCGCTCTTGTTAACGTATCTTCTGTATGTGTGAGTGGGTTGTTTTTTGTTGCCTTCGTTTTGTTTCGGTTGAACCCGCTTTACGGACAATTTCCGGACACTGAGATTTGCGGGTGGTAGTGGTAGGTATGTATTTGTATTCGCAGGGCGGAGGTTGGCTGTGTGAAGGCTTAAGTTCTTAAATTGAATGAGCGCAATCTAATTGATGACGGCAGCGTTTGGCGAGTTGATTCTTGAATTATCAACGGATGAGGTGAGATGTTCGCTTCGGTTGGTTTGTCCGTAGACCGATGGCGATCTCAAGAGAAAAGGGTTAAATTGGTTATAATTCATTCAGAAGGCGACTTGTACAAAGTCGGACGTTTGCCTTATACGATTTGGGGAAAGATAGCGCAATTTAAATTGATAAAGTATTTAAGCAAATAGTCTGTGAAATTAGGAGGATTTATTTTCATACTTAGATTGGATGAGGTGAAACACAAGCGGGAATTGCTATATGACGCAGTGCTGCCTATATATCACTGTATATACTGAGGTGCATCCGAAGCTGTGGAGTTGGAATGAAATCAAAAAATTAATTGAGAGTATACAATGAGTATACAATTTCGTTTTGTTATAAAACATTCCAATATAGCATTTATAAAAACCATTATATTTTTTACTTGTTTTACTAACGTTAGAATTATAAATTACACTTCCGTTCTTCTTGCAATGTGTGTCTAAACACGTAGTTCAACTGTCGTGTTCTTCTTTTCAATTTATTTTTATGTATAAAATATAAAAACAATTTTTTTTAACGATTTTTTAATGTACTGTACATTTTCGTTTTTCGGAGACATTTTAAGGGAGAGTTTAAATTGCTAAAGTAAAAGTATATTTTCACTCCGACTTTTTTGTTTGTTAATATAGTTTGACTTCTTGTGTATACCTAAACATTTGAAAAAAAAAAACTGGTGCTCATATGTTCCTTTTTCTTAATTCATTTTTTTCCCAATTGACTAGTTCAACAAATGTTTTTTTTTTTTATAATTCACTAGTGCTCAAGGGGTTTTCGTTCCCTTATAATGCTAATGCACAGCACGAGTGGAAGGGTTGATAGGGAGGATAGAGAAGAGGTACTGGTGCAATTTTTCTACACGGAAAGAAAATGTACTGCTTAACCTCATGAAGGAATCGGGATCTCAAATATTAGATGAACATTTTTAGAAATAAACAATTTGTAAAAGAAGTTTTCGAATCAATCATTGCACCAAATATAGGGTTTTCCAATAAGAGGTGTTATTTTGGTATTTATAGAAAAATCTCATTTTTTGAGATAAATGATCGGATGAAGGTATGCCGTTAATAATGAAAAACAACATCAAACAAATGGCCACCACGAGCACGCATACAGGACCATATCCTTTTCATGAAATTTTCCATAACTAAATCGCAAAGTGGCTGCCCTATGTCCTCGATAGCCTCACGAATTTTATCTTTGAGGTCTTGAATCGACGCTGGGCTGTTGGCGTAGACCTTATCTTTCACGTGGCCCCAAAGGAAGAAGTCGCAAGGTGTTAAATCACAAGATCTCGGTGGCCAATTTTGATCACCTCTTCGAGAGATAACACGGTCCGGAAACTTTTCCCGTAAAAGATCAATGGTTTCGTTGCTTGTGTGGCACGTAGCGCCATCTTGTTGAAAGTAAACGTTGTCCAGATCAATACCATCCAACTCCGATCAATCATCATCTCATTAATCATCTCTCGATTCACCGTAACTGTTGATCCAACCTCATTTTCGAAAAAGTAAGGTCCAATGACCCCGCCGGACCATAAACCGCACCAAACAGTCACACGTTGAGGATGGAGAGGCATCTCAACAATAACTCTTGGGTTTTTCGAGCCCCAGATGCGACAATTTTGCTTGTTGACGTAGCCACCGAGGTGGAAATGGGCCTCATCAGTCAAGATGATTTTTCGATGGAATTCCGGATCATTTTCATGCATTTCAAGGACCCAATCAGCAAAGACACGACGTTTTTGATGATTGGCCAGCTTGAGTTCTTGAGTAATGACGTTTGTGGAATGCCCAATTCCAAAGAACGACGAGGAATTGACAAAACTGGGTTTTCCACATAACTAACATGTCCCAACAGCTCAAATTTTTCCACCAATTTTTGTATTGCGGTCCGACAAGGTGCTTCACGACGACCAAAAAATGCTTTAGTTTTGCGAACTGTGACTGCAAGATTTTCACCATTTTTGTAGTGAATTTGAATAATTTCAATGCGTTGTTGAAGCGTGTATCGTTTCATTATTAGTAATTGCGTAGTTTCTACTTGTCAAATGTCAAAGAATAAAAGCTTCAAAAGTGACATCTACCGAAATAGCGGGTCATTCACAATAACACCTTTCATTGGAAAACCATTTTAAATTATGAGATCTAAAACTCCAATATTAGCTACGAGAGTGAGCATAAATGTTTATCAGATCAATCTGATTTGTATTATTTATTTATATTAAACATATATCTACAACAAAATGCGAAACTATTTTATTTATTGTTTTTTATTTTTTTATTTTTTAAGTTTAAAAAAAATCATGAATTTAAGAATAAAAAATAACTTTAAAAGTCAAATTTGGTCTTTTTATATACTTATAAGTGATTCTCATATAAAAAAAGTTATTTTAATTATAATATGATTGATTCCAGATTTTATTCCCACTTGTCCCGCGGTGCGTCATCATAGTCACGGTTTTACTGGACCTGCTCAACAGAGAATGACACAACTTCTTATTTATTTTTACTTAAACGATGGAACAAACACTTTATAAAATACATAACCTAACCTTAGCTAACCAATTAGACAAATGCATTTCATAATAGAACACTTTACCCGTAAAGCAATGGCCTAGCTGTAAGGGTAAACGCAGCAATCGAAGCTTTTTGCCACATACGAGTACGTTTATCGTGTGCGATCTTTCCACTTTGTGCGAATATCTATACCCAATTTCTACAAAAAATGTATTCAGTTCAGAAAGACTGGAATTTCAATCAATTGGACGTTCTGCTGCGGTAGAGCCAACTCCGACTGACATGGAATTAAAAAAAATGCTTCCTCCCTTTGTAAACCATATCAAAGTTGTAGAAGCACTGTTGAGTTGGGAGCAAAATCAAAAAATGGAAAACATAGCATTCAGTGATCAAAGCGGTCTTCTGATGGTAGTCCCATATTCATCTGCAAAACTGATTTAAATGCGACGAGGAAAACCTTTTACCATAATAGTGTTCCAACTTCAGAGCAACCTGTTTTAAAAAGTTTGCTCTTTTTATGAATTTACTTTTCTCCCGTAAAATCCAAACAACATCATGAGGTCCACAATATTCCATTCTAACCCAGTTGTATAAGACGAAAGGAGGTCACCTGACGTATTCATAATGACGATGGATGTGATGGAAAGCATGGACTTTTTTGTGCACAGATAACAGGTAGAACGGAGGTATCCTCCTCCAACTGAATAAAGGCACATCCATCCTGAAAACTAAAATAATATTTATGGAGTTTTCTGCTTCATAAACAAGCGCACCTCGAGTTCACCACCGCTAGGTAAATGTATGCTTCGAACTTGAAAACTCTCCAAAACAACTTGTCCTCCCCCAAAGGACTATTGGTTGCCAAAGGAAAATTACCTACACTTTTATTCGGAGTTGGTGTACACAAGACGCCACTTTTTCATTCATAAAAATCGAGTCTTACTGTCAAATTCAAATCATTCTAGAAAATAGAAGGAATAACAATACAGCTCTCTTTTTACAAAGATACCTTCTGCGCGACGAAAGGCAAAGCGACGGTCTTTATCAGATCAAGAAAGGACATACTCACACGGAAATCTTTTGTTTTACAGCTGGATTCTGCTAAACATACAGCCAGCAGCAAAGAGCTTGTAAGTCTTTCCGAGAAGAGACAGACCGCAGCTGGCAATAATCAATACTTTTTTGTGACAGGCGTTACTAGACTACTTATACATTTTCCACAAATTTGTGGTTATGGTTGCGGTAAAGCATGCTTAATATTACACACTGGCCATACGAAGGACATGTTATAAAATCACAATTTAAAGGTACACAGATGCAAATCAACAGACACTTTTCATTTCGAACAAGGCATGTAAATTGATGGTTGCCTCTCAAACAGATTACGTGACATAACGGACTCAGTTTAGACTTGGGGATATGACAACGTATTCTGTATAATAATATCTATATGACTGAAGTGGTCAAAGGGGGGAATAGTACCTTGGGTAGACAGGACATGACAACTTGTTCGTGTGACACGTCTCGAGTTCCATCTGTGGTATGGCTTACCCGCTTACCGTTTGACTATATATTCCATGAAAAATATAGATTGCGTTAAAATGTCATAATCATAAGGATATGCAAATATGCTTTTCTTATTCGAGTCTTTTAAGTTACCTGCGGCACATTTGAATTTTTAGTGTGTACTAGCTGACCCGGCGAACTTCGTTCCGCCCAAATCTATATATATAAAAATTGAGCCTTAAAATTGTGTTCGTTTGTCGCCAATACACGTCTTAACGCATTAACCGATTTTAACCAAACTTCCATACATCTTTTGTATTGGTCTTTATATGATTTTTGTGAAGTTTGGTTTCAAATGGTAAACGTATGTTTGTGTAATTTGTTTACAAAAAGCGGTGGAAAAAAAATATATTTGTGGCGCTGTTGTCGATCACCTAAACCACTTAACCAGTTTCAATGGAATTTTGTGGCTGTGTTTGGTTGGTTACAGTTTGAAAAAGAGGATACTCTTTTGGTATGGTGGGTACGGCTATATGTAAAAGAGACTGAAGTCCGTATGTGCACTCATAACTCGGTAATGGATCGTGGTTCGGTGAAGATTTGGTGTTAAACACAATTTTTGATGCCAAATCTAAAAAAACTAAACAAAAAAATGTTCCGTTAAAAATTTAAAGCAAAAATGTTGTGGACAACTTAATCACTATGTATGTGTTTTTTTAACTATCGCGGAGCCTTTTCATAAACTACATTTTTTGTTTTGAGTAGTAGTATAAATAAACAGAACTGATGGCTTTCCTACACGTGAACATGATGCATATAATTGTCCGTGGGAGAAGCATTGATACTCTTGGTCGATTCCACACAATTCCAACGATTGTCCTTGCGCCTTATTTATTGTCATAGCGAACGCAAGACGTGCCGGAAATTGCAATCTTTTGAATTCAAAAGCTTCAATAAGATTGTTCATAACCTTTCTAACTCCTAATCTTGTTACGTTGCACAATCGAGGCTGATTTATATTCCGAAGAAGAATAATTGGTGCACCAACTTTCAATTGTAAACGATGAGGCGGCAATCCAGGTAAATCCAACGAATTCAGAAATTCCGTCGGATAATTGACAGCGTCATCTTGATTTGTGACCGTGTCTACTGATTGATACGTTACAATCTCACCAGGCACATCAGTTAAACTATGCGCATTCAATTGGCCGACGTCCTTATTTTTGGCAGCCAATATTGCTCTTTCAGCTAACCAATTGTGATTTTTATAATTTTGCGCAATGTTTGGAAAAACACTTGAAACCAATTGTTGTTTTGTTTGTGCGAAATTACAAAAATTATCTGGCAAAGTAATTAATCCAGTGTTATCAATAGGAATTTGTCCATTTCCTATCGACAGTATTTGCCTAGAAAATTCTTCAGCCGATTAGTCATTTTGTATTTGTACTCTCACATTTATTGTTAAAGTGAGTGTTTGTACATTTCTCCATAAGTTGCACGGGGTATCACTGGCAGTGTTTGACGGAAATCACCAACCAATAATATTAAAGCGCCACCAAATATTTCTTGATTATTACGTAAATCTTTCAAAGTCCTATCCAAAGCTTCCACCGATCTCTTATTTGACATTGTACATTCATTTGCATTGTTGCAAAACTCTTCCCATTCCAGAATTTTTAGAAATAATACACGTTGGATTTTCATTAATTTGCATATTCAATGGTGAGTACCTAATTTAAGTGCGGAGTGCGCTGTACGACCACCATCCAATGTAGCAGCTATTCCAGACGATGCAAGTGCTAATGCTATATTCTTCGATGATCTTATAGTAGCTAGTAGCATGGAAATCAAAAACGTTTTTCCGGTACCACCTGGCGCGTATAAAAAAAAACATTTCTTTGTTCTCGGTTCAATTTCGGCAGATTCAAATTTATATATATTTGTTCAGTTAATTTATATCGTATTGTTGTTCACGTTGCATTTCTTGATTAAATACTGGCAAACCTAATTGTGACAATGTTTTATTTGCAATTGCTAAGCACATACCTTCAATTATAACTAATGCCTTATTATAAATTTCGAGTGTTGTTGTATTGTCAAAATCTTCAAACTCGTAGTTTTTAACTTCTCGAACGACATCTTGAGACGTCAAATCACTTGATGAACGCCAAAACCATCTATATTTCCTGAAAATATCTTTGTGTCATCATTTTAAACCAAAAATTGTCACACATGAGCAGACACATATCCTTGATCAAAATCAAAGCTTTGTTGCGCTTTTCATCTCACATCAGATGATTATCCGATCCGATCAGTTCATTATCCGATGTCACAGTGCGAATTCGATGCAAAATATCATCGGCCATAGCACACAACACACCGTCACCAGTCCGCAGCGCTTCGAACGAAGTAGGGCCACAAAAGCATGACCAAAAGCATTCTCAAATAGAAGCATTCGTTGTTTTTCGGGTGAAGTCTGTATATTCAACCAATTGCATCACTTGCATAAACACCACGAAATGCGGGAACTACTTCACCTTGTTTCGGCCGCTTGAACTTCTTCGACAACGCATTCCAATATCGGGGCATTTCGCAATAAGAAAGTGTTCGTGCAAACTCGTGGCTTCGGCAAGTGTCAACAAATTGGTTAATGTTGTTGCAGGTGCCATAACCCTACTCACGAATGAGCAGAATACCAAGCTTGTTACTCGCTCATTTTACGTAACAACCCCTACGTGAAAACTCAAAACGCTGAACAACATCATTGTCCACGCATCTCAATCACCCCTACATTTCAACTTACTCACTCGTACTAATGCAAGGATCCTGAAAATAATGGATTCATCAAACAAATATCAAAGTATCTACTCCACTTTAAAATGTTACTTAATGTAACATAGTAAACACAATTTAATAGAACAAACTTATTAGGTAGGTACCTATATTTAAAAACAAATCAAGATTGTTCACAATAACAATTTGCTCGGAAAATAATTGAAATCATTGACAACAACAATTGCTTTTAAAATTTAATTTTTTTTTTTTTTTGTATTTGAAATGTCACTACTCGATTTCTATCCATTTTTTTGTTGTTTTTAAGTGCATTTCCCCATACAAACTTTCATAGCCTTTTTCATCCCCACAAAGTTTTGTTTTCGCGACAAAACTTCACACAAATGATATACAGACACCAATAGCAAATATGTGTGAAAGTTTGGTTCAAATCGATGGATGCGTTAAGGCGTGAATCGACGACAAACGAACACAATTTTAAGGTTTTTTTTCTTTTTATACATATAGATAGATTTGAACACTCATCAGCAGAAGTATTTTGAAAAAAACTATAAGTTAAATTTGTTGAATTCTAGGAAGATATGAAAAAGAAAGTGCACGACTGGGCCGCACTCAAAAGTTTGGTTGAGTCTAGTGGCAGGTATGTAGAAAGTTCAGAAGCAACCCTACATAAAATATAAGAGTAGGTTAGGTAAAATTAGATAAAATTCACTTTTAGATTATTCATACGATATGGCAGTATAGGTATCAAAAATAACAAAGTAAGTTTTTAGAAGTCTTAGCTCTCGGTAACATTTCATTTTTGCAAATTCTAGTTAAGCAGTTATAAGCGCCTACTATAGATACCTATGTAGATACTATTTTATAAGATTTTACACTAAGATTTTTGAGTACAAGGACACACATAGGAGGAGATTCTGTTTTCTGATCTGTTGGTTTAAGATGCGTGTGGAATTTGAATTGAAAGTAGAATTCGCCATAAATTGACATCTTCTTATGTAAGAATGCAGGCATTTGTTTTTGAATTTTCACCAGTTATAAACTAAATATCCCGATGGACGTGTGTAGGGGTGAAAATGAAGTAGGATTTTCTGATAAACACCAAGTGGTTGGAACTATTTTAAGGTGTATATTGAATATGGTTAAACAAAAAGAACTGGGTAATATTTGCTAAAAATCAGTTTTGCGTTCGCATTTTTAATGGCTGTTGCAACTTCAATTTTAAAGTGCGGTATTGCGTTTTAAAAAAATCTACCTATATAATGAACACCGTTCGGCTTTTGGGTACTAGTTTTTGAGAAATATTTAAAAAACTGATCTATTCGAATTATATGAGAAAAACTAAGTACGGAATCTTATTTAGAATACTGATATTATCTTTAATATGTTTTGTGATCAAAATCCTTGGAGCGGTTCTTGGAAATTTTGGCAGACAATACGGTAGTAAATAATTCAATTTAGTTTAGTTTGAAAAATACTATTAAAATTTAGCTGAAAACCGAGTATAAGTTATTATCGAAAATGGGGTTTTCGAGATATGAGCAGTTTTTCAAATCAGCGTTTTTTGTTATTGGAATTGAAAATTAAGGACGCAATAATTTTGAAAACATCAATTTTAGTCTAATGTTGCAGTTTGGTCAAAATCGTTTTTAATGAAAAAGTACAAATTTTTGAAAATGATTTTTTTTTAATCCATTGCACGATAATGTATAGAAAAACTGAGTTTGCTATTAAGAAGTGAATTTTTGCTACACTTGTATGGACCGTTTTCGAGATATGTTCGAATTTCAAAAGTACCTACCGTTATTCGTTTTTTTTTTTTTTTTTTTTTTCACGAAAAACTGAGTATGCAGCCATGTTAACCTCACCTATATAAGCTTAAATATGAATTTTGATTGAAATCGTTAGAGCCGTTTTCGAACAAAAAGTGGTATGAGCATTTTATATAGGAAGTACCTACCATTAATATTGAGTTAACCGTGCCAAAAAGAAAAAAAAAAAAAAAAAAAAAACAAAAAAAAAAAAAACGGCCCCGAACTGTAGGCCCATAAACTCTAAATCCGAAGTTCAAACCAAATAAGGGCCGCCGTTTAGGCTATAGTCCTCGGGAGCATTCGTACAGACGGACAGCATTTTGCGACCCACTCTTTTGAGTTCCTATATTATCGTAATGTCAGAATCGTTTAAGACCTCGCGTTCGATATTTTGTACGAATACAATATTATTATATCTTTCTCTTACTACATAATCGAGAAAGTTAAAAATACAATTGAGCTAAAAAAAAAAAAAAAAAAAATACAATCGGAACCAGGATGTTCTTACACAAGGACAGTTCATTTTGCATCCCTGCACTATAATGACAGAATTTCTACCACTGGGTGAACTCCAGTCTCTATAAAAATACAGAAATACTCTTGTGTCAGATATTTTCAAAATAATTTGTAAATATTTTCAGGAAGCGGAATACCGCATCACGAAGCTATCTAGTCGAACTACCCAGATCATGAACAGTTAATGCGCAACCACAGTCTGCGTGCACAGTTGTGAGCATACCCTCCTAAATGCAGGACAAACAAATAACACGATTATTTCTTGCTACTTTGCATCCTTTTCTCGATGCAATAACCCCCTAATTACCACAATGGTGTGCAGTTGATGTTTCCAAAGTCCGCAACCGCAATGAAAATGTTTTCGCGCCAACGACTCCGCTGTGGTTATTCGGTGAATCTAATGGCGTCATTCGTGAATTCGGGCAGCAGTCTGTAAAATTAAAAAAAAAACTCCCACTTCCGCAAAATTCTGGGTAAATTAAGACTTAAATTACCTACCAAAAAAGGAACTAAAATCAATTTCCGAAGAAATTAAACAACGTCCCGGAAAACCTATTTCAGTGCTTAATCTGTCAAGACCCACCCGCCCACCAATCACCAAAAATAACCCTCATTGCTATTTTTTAGGCAATCATTTAATTTTAATTAATTGTCCTTTGCCATTTAGATTTTTGAAACTCCTCACAATCCTGACCGAATTTATCATTTCTTGGGAAAAACCTGATGAAAGAGGCACACCAACTCGAAACCCTTAATTAATATCCTTCACCTTTTGGCATACAATGTACCTTCCACTGACTAGGTGTATGTAAGGTGCCTTTGCCCGTCAGAGAAAAATAAGAGGCGAGTAATGAAGTAACTATGTAGCGGTACAGCATCCTGCTCCCGCATCCTGCTCCCGCATCCACGAAACAAAGTTAAACCGTTTTGCGGTGGTAAACAAGCGTACGCGCCAAAACGTCGACACGGCGCATACAACTTTCGAAACAATCTTCAGCACTTCACTACATTACCTCGAGGTAATTAAACTGTAGCACACCTGTACACACTGTAACTTTTAACTGAAACGAAAGTAAAGGTGGCTGACAAACTGTTCTTCAATTTTTCATTGCGAACAAAAGTAAAAAAAAAAAAACAAACAACAAAAAATACACAACCGAAAATGTTTTGTCAAAGAACCAGCCGTGAGAATTAATTCGCATTGAGTATTTTAATTTCGGATTTCAATGGTTATTTTGTTTTCTGTCATTAATCAATAGACTATTGATTGGCGCCGATGCGAAATTAATCTATCTGGAATTTATTAACAAAATAGGTTCGATTATCGGATGCCCATTGAATCAAAAAACGGAAAAAAGAATGTGTGTGCGTTCGGAATTAATTTCGGATTACGATTCATAGTGCGATGCCACTTGTTGTTTAAAATCCCATTAAAAAGCTATACATTTTGTTTGCTTTTCCTGCTAGGCAGATGTTGCAAAAGGAACTTTCTATCGAAAATGTATTTATATGGGGTGGGATATCGGATATACCACATGCTGTTTTCAGGCAATTTCTTATGAACCAGTGACCAAATTGAATTTGGATTGCTGCGGCTTACAAACATGTTTGAATGCTATTATGACTCATTGTTATTGAATTTACAAATTTCCGGTTGGTCAGATACAGACCACAACATGTGTTATTTCGGATAATAATTTGCTTTATTTGGTCAAAGTTAAATTTGGAATTGACAGTTTTTTTCTTTTAAAGTCTCTAAACAGTTTACAAAAATGCATTCTGAAACTTTTGTTTCATAGGTACAGTTTAGGCCGGCTTCCGAAATAACGAATATCGCTCGACAACCTTCCCAAGTAGACCGAAAAAATGAAAACCAAATTCTTTATAAGCCCGATTTGGCAAGATTGCTCTTTTGGAAATGGAGTACATACAAATTACTGTGCATACCTACATACAGCCAGTCCATCCAAATCTTACATCACAGTCTGCAATTGCAATGAATGAATAGGTGCAGGGAAATAACTTCACGGGCAATAACTTCACATGGGAAACAACTTCATCTCGAGTGGGAAATAAATTCACTTATTTTTTGTGAAGTTAGGTTAAGAACTTATATTTTCTAATTTTTTATATGTATTACTCTGCCTCAGTTAAAAATGAATTTCTCTTCTCTATATCTATATCTGTCTTCTTCTTTGCATATAATAAAACTGTAGGCATTTTCTTTGTTACCTAATGGCGTGAAAACTACTGCACAGATTTTGATGAAGCTTTTTTTTAAATGTTCCTTAAGACTTTGAGAAACACATAGGCTATTCCTTTTATTGCCATGCCTATTTTTTGGAGCGTTTTTTACCAAAATGTTTTTTTTTTCTGCCTTTTACTCGTCATTACTCAAACAATTCTTAATCAATGCAAACAAAATAAAATACTAAGGAGAGCCAACACTTTTATAGTTATTTCAAGCCATCAATCAGCTTTCTATGTCCTCTAGAAGCTGAGCCACAACCTTAAATCTAACATGAACAAAATAAATTTATTTTCTCAAATCGGACATTATCAGCAGCCGCGGTTCTTGATCGTTGTTCTGCTTTGGGGTGGTTGGGTGGCGCACAAGCACGTTCATATGAAAAAAAAAACTGTGTGGTGTTTTCTCCAAATTAAGTGAAACGAAAGAGAAGTATGCGACGTGAATGTGTATGTAATCAACAGCGACAATGTGTTTCTGAGGAAATGCGTAGATAGCTGATGACGTGCGTTGATGGACGTATGGTGGTTTATATAGAAATTGAATTCAAGGTTTTCGTTTTAATGGTTGTTATACGTTATAGTACCTTCGTTGATACCTACAGTAAGGAACTGGAACTTTAGTACTTACGCTGTTGAACTTAATTTTCTTACATTTGTGTTTTAGGTAAATAGATTTGTTTGATTTATTGTTTCACATTGACAATGTTCACCGCTTTGTTTTAGCTAGACTGTTGATTTTAAACAAATACTATGCCGTTGAGAAAACGGCCAAATCTCTTTTATTGGAAATTACACAGTCTCACGACGCGTATGAAGTTGCGGGCACAGCTAGTAAGTATATAAACAGTTAATAAAAATTGCGAACTTGAATTTAATTTTACTTTGTTCTTAGTCGACAGTGAGAATTTACTTCACATTAAAAGGGAAATAAAACCACTCAGAGTTTTCGGAATTTATTTCCCACCTTACATGGGAACTAGGTCCACTTCACAAAAGTGGTTTTATTTCCCATTAGGTAGGAAATAAGTCCCTCAGTGGAATTAGTTCCCGGACTCTTATTTCCCTGCACCCATTTATATTCCGCTTACTTCTTACATGGTAGCATGTCATACCCTACCTCTCAATCCCATATGCCCCTCACTCGCTCACGACTCAACCATACTCCAGATCAAATGAAAAAAGAACAAAAAAACAAAGCAGAAAAGGTATTTAAAAAAGAAAGAAAAAGCACATACATAATAGGCATAAAACTTACAATAAAATAACTTGAAATCATATTTCTTGGCAATTATAGCAGCTTTGTTTGCCAAATTTCATGCATCGATACAAACGCTGTTTGTTCAAAATTTGCAAAAAAATTTGCCGGATTTGGAAAACGAAGCGTGGCACTTTCTACGAAAAGTGATTAAAAACGCTGTTTTCTTATACGCTTGGAAAATTGTAGAGCCACGATAGCCCTATAAAATGCGCCACTTCTATTTTATGAAGTATAAGCTTCGGTTGCATGGTTAAAGCATATACAAAATATTTTAAGAAATCCAAGTTACCTATTGGAACCGCACACAAAGCTACTAAGACCTCTTCAGAGAGCTAATGTACGTCGAGACTATCACAGCCCACCAAAAGATTGGTAGTTTCCAACCTTCCCAAGTAGTACAGAGCTGTTAGAACCTCATAAAAAGGTTATGAACCCAAATGGGAAGCTGACATAGCCTAGTAAAATGAATGTTATACTCTCATAGAAAGGGCCTACACCTACACTAATGTTATACCCTCTTTGAAGCTTTATGAGACCCTTATATTACATTACAATCACTTTAAAGATCAAGGAAGCTAACAGCTGCCTTAAGTCGGTTAATATCTACCTCTCCTTCGCTGTTACATGTAGTATATATACTCTACAGCTATCTAGGGATCTTCCAAAATTTGCAGATTTACAACATTTTGAAACTGGTAGAAAAAAAAATTAAAACAAGAAAAAATTAAAAAAAAAACCTTACCTGACGTCTGGAAGGAACGATTTCTTCAATATCAATAAGGGTCGTGAATACATCAAAAACAGTCAAACAGGAAAAGCATCTTTTAGCCTTGATTCTCACAGAAATCCTAAACTGCTGCCTATTTCTCTAGACTATCTGTTGTGACTTCCACCACGCTTAAAAAAAAAACAAAAACAAGGATACCTCCATAAAAGGACAAAGTAGTTTCTTGGATAGAGTGCACTATAGCTCATAAGAAGAAGCCTTTGTACACCATTCCATAAAGAACCCTCGCTTGAGCTTCTCACAACCATTTGTGTGTTTCAGTTTTTGCTTATATCAATACCTGTTTTGCAAGACTCTTGAATGTTTGTTAGACTTTCGCGGCGCAATACAAAAATATCATTGTGTTCATAATACATATTATGTTGTTGTACTTGATAAATAATCCTTGCTGAAAAATAATTCCTCAGTCCATTTAAAAAGACTGACACAACATGTGCGCTTGTACTTCCTCCTTTACCCGAATCTCACAACTTTATCATACATTTATCCTTCTCACTATATAAATTCCAGTCTTACTACTTCTTACATTTGTTATTACTGCCAATCATAGGTCCCAACAACATACCCCAACTATCATCACGTTGACTGACATTCTACGCTTGCGGGTACTTTCAAACCCATCGCTGCACCCACATCAAACCCCCTTCGAATACCAAGAATAGTTGCTTAATCCCTTTTCCCAAAAAAAAAAAAAAAAGTGGAACGCTTGCGGTCACATTGATTTCGGATTAAGAGAAAATATCTTCGAAAATACACATCATTCAGTTGAGTCGGGCGCTTTCCCTCTACACCCTTGTATCCCACCCCTTCCCACATAAAACTTATTTCCCTCTCATTTGTGGTCACTTAAATTCAAGTCTCATCTTATAGTCTCACCGCATCTAAACAACCTCGACATCGACCACTTAGCAAAGCTGAACGTTGCTTTAAGTGTTAAGTCGAACCACAGAGTACTTATAAATCTGCATGGGAAAATTTCATTACGCTACCCGTCCTTTTGTTCGTCCTTGCAGTGAACCTCGCTGAAACTGAGTTCGTATTTCTGAAAACAAAAGCTCATAAAATAAACATATCACGCTACTCCACTCTCCCTGTCGCTCCCGCACACCCGTCTAAAATATAATTTAGATCCGGGAACCGACTAATGAAGCCAATAAAGGTATGTATTACGGAATATCAATATATTATTGCTGTAATATATTTACTTGGGGTTGAACCATTTATTGCGCTTGAGTGTGGTAACACTGGAGACTACAATCATTTGATGGGTTTTCGAGATTGAGGCGATTGCGGAATTAGTGGTGCCTACTCCGGCGCTACTAGCTGTTTTATCCATTTTGGAAATTATATTTAATTTATGTCTTGGAGTCCACCTAGCGGGAGTTTATTTCTGCTATTGGGGAGGAGAGTTAATTATTATGGGCACGAGGATTATCATATTATGAATATGCAAATAATGAAGTTGAGTATATCGGCAATCGCTTTAACTGTTTTCTCTTTTCTTTAGAGACTATAATCACCGTCACATTGAGTGTAATGAATCATTAATTAGATTTGGAAGTATGCTCATAAATGTTAGTAGCTTTTAGGTGCTGAAATGAGTTTCAGTCACGCCAATGCTTACAGTCGTTGACTGTATGTATGGTATATGGTAGTTTGTTTGAAAATTTCGATATTCCAGCTGGCTTGTTGATTTACCGAATATCGACTATTGACGTTTTTAGGCCGTAGGTATATTAAATTGTTCGTTTAGTTGCATTGAAGGGCGGAATGTAACTATCCGACTATATCACGAAGAGGCTTGCGCCTGACCTTTAAAGACCACAGTTACACAATTACGAACCATATTTTGAGCTGAAAGATGTAATCTTAGCCTCAACCCAAGAAAAAAACAAACTGAACTAAAGGTCTTCATCTTACCCTTACTCTGGATGGCGCTAAAGTCCATGACTGTCCTGAATATTTATTTTTATCTTTATCCTTCGTTGGCATATTTTGATAGGTCATTCTTGGTAATATACTTAAGTCGAAGTCTAAGCTAAACAATGGAATTCGGTTAACCAGCGGCCCACAACCATCGAAAAGTGGTCCAAAAAGTCGACACAGGTTTGCATGGCTGTGGTAAAACTGAAAAAAGTAAAGGACTTTACCTATAAATAGTTTTCTGGGCGTTATATATCACACTTGTGTATACCAGGCTGAGATGATTGCATTGCTGCATGCGTTGGACTACTTGCTTGAGAGTCAGGTGGAGGGAAGAAATATCCTTATAGCACTGGACAATCAGGCGGTGATCAGATGTATGGAACAAACAAACATAACAACATCATTGGCATTGGAATGTGTACTTAAGCTCAATAAGTGTTCATCTAAAAATGAAGTAACACTGACTTGGGTACGAGGACACATAGAGATCGAAGGCAACGAAAAGGCGGACTCCCTTGCAAAACAGGGGTCAACTGAAAAGTTGCTTGGACCAGAACCATTCTCTTCAATTGGCAACGGAATGGTAGAACAGCTGATTCACAAATAGATCACGGCAGAACACCTGAGAAGGTGGTCAACCGTGGAACAATGTAGACAGGCTAAAATGGCAATTAAGTGGCCGACCTGCTCCACTCAAAGAAGGGTTCTAAGCATGAGTCGAGGAACATTGAAATGGGTGGTGGTTTTCTTAACAGGACATGGTAATTTCGGGCATCACTTAAGGATGGGCCTTAGAGAGGATGATACCTGTGAACTATGCCTGGAGGAACCTGAGACAGCGGCACATATACTGTGTCAATGTCCGGCGTTGGCTGGCAAACGAATGAGGATCTTGGGACATCATTGGGTCGAGATCCAATCGATGAAACAGATCTCCCATAAACAGATGCTAGCGTTAACACTAGGAATTGAGCTCAGGGAAGAACTCTGGAGAAATCCAGAAAGTCTCTCTGGGTAAGATTTAAAGTGGTAGAGAGACGAAAAGAGACCCGATAATGGTGGTCTGATTCGAATATCTCTCGAAATCTATATATATATATCCCATCCACATTACACGGGGCCCTGATGATGGCCTACCTAAAGAAAAGTCTACAACCGGCCCACGCCTTCCAGTTGTAAACAGAAAAATAAGAAGAAACTGGGCGCGGATCCAAAAGGTCTTTAGGTACAGAAATGTCTTTTATTCCCCGTCACAATGCAAGTCCAACTGTTTAGCCAAAACTAGACCACACGACGTAGACTAGTCGCTCTTTATTCGGACAACCAAAGTTTCAATTTCAATGTCATCAATTACCTCAACTTCATAGGTTATTTTTGAGCTTCACTCCACAACTTATCCATTCATTTTTCGGTCCCTTCCGTTCGCTGCAAATATGAAAACCCACACAAGCCGATGCTGGTGAAAGCTAGAACGAATTTTCTTAAGGGTTTTTCATCGACCCGATGTTGAAACGACAGATCAGTTGAAAACATTACCGCGTGCTTCGAAAGTATACAGGAGAACCCGAGGTAGTCATTGCTTTGCTGCGCAAAAGATGTCGGCCTTTCTCACACTTACACTTGGCGACTTTTGCATCGGGACTCGGGGCGTACAAGTTCCAACTGATCGAGTTTGGGATCTTTTGGAAGAGGAACCCAATTTTGTTTGAAAAATCATCTTTAACACTGAGGTGCACTTTTGGATGAAAGGCTATGTTAACAAGTAAAATTGCCGTATAAAAGACAAAGCCAGCCCACACGGGGTTCGCCAGTTGGCGCAATACAGCCAGAAAAAAGTACTGTTTGGTGTGAATTTTAAGCTGGCGTCCATACATTTTCTTAAATGACGTTGGTGATGTCATCACCATCAGGACGGGGCTACGTGCCACACATCGTACGCTACGTGGGTGGGCCAAATACAAGTTTCTTTTTAAAAGTGCAATAAAATGAACAAAATTACATTTTTTCCATGTATTATGGCTTTATTGGTAAGAGCAAACATTCCCATGAATTATGGAACACAACGCCGTTCAAGTGGCTGCTTCGGCTGGCTTCGCAGTAGCGCATTCTGTCACTCCAATTTCCCAAGATCTTGTTGGTGGTTTCGGACTCACGGATTGCTTGGATGATAAAAGCCTTCCGTATTGTTGGCATAACAAAAGGAGTCAATTCGCAGCTCCGTAGCGGCCAATTGACATCGCCAAGACGGCTAATACAATGATTTGGGTAAAATCAATTGTGGCATGGGCTGTGTGGCATGGCGCACCATCCTGCATGAACCAGAGGTCGCCCCAATCCATGTCTTCAATTTTATAAAAAAAAAAAGTCGATTAACGTGGCTCTGTATAGCCACGTGGGTACTGCCCCTTCCACTTGTACATCACAACGCTGCCACTTCATCCGGCAGGCATAAACCAAATATCATATCCAGCCGACTGCACAATCCTAGCATTAGGTCCCGTCCCAACATCCTTGACCTTGCTGCATCGATCACCGCGTACCTAGGAACGGTAGACACTTTCTTCAAGGACCGCAATCTTAAACTCTATCCAGAAAAATCAACTGCAACACTGTGTACGTCTTGGACAAAGGAAGTGAGACTAGAGCTGGCCATATCAATTGCCGACGCATTCCTACCACCGCGCACCCCAAACTCCTGGGAGTCACTGTCGATAGACATTCTGCATGAATTGCTGAATTGCTGACTTAATCGTCCAAACCGTTGCATATTTTTTAACCCTGGTGCATCGTTGTAAAAATATTGCCCAAATTCACCCTAACCTTAAATTCAAAGCTGACTTTCAAAAACTATCAGCAAATACTCGTTCGCCTGACTCTTTTTCAATATACCTACAAGAAATCAGTTATAATTACTCTTCGATAATAAACTGAAATTGCATTAAGGCTTCCAAAAGAAATAAAAACATCAAATTCCCGTACATATGTATATTTAAGTTGACAAGAAAAATAAAATCGAATCTGTACTGATATCCGAACCAGCTCATTGTTTACACGTACATATACCTACCACCTAGATCTGGAGAATGTCCTTGGTAATAAAATAGAAACCATTAAATTGATTCCCAGGAATTTCCCATCCGGGAGAATGAATTTGTGTCATTATTCATAATGCATGAGAAAACAAGCCTCCCGTCGGCGTTATTATGTTACGTACCTTCTTCGGTCGAGACCTTTTTGTCTGCATAACAAGGTCGTGTTCAATAGGAAGACACAATAATTCACTTGCCCTATTTGCAGGAATATTAGAAAAGTTTCTTTTTCTAGGAACTGATTTCAAGTAGACATTGATTCACATAGCGTGTTTTTTTTTTGTCTTTTTATGAGCGTTGACATGTATTTGCTTACAAAATACAAATTGAAACTGTTTCAAACAGAAACAGAAAGTTAGTCGTCCTCGTCACAGGGGTTCGAATGCCGACAGTTGTTAATTCTTCGTCTTCTCACCTATTCTCTTTAAAACGTTTCTTCTTTGAAGCATACACTTTTGCCTACTGACACTATTACGCCAATTTGTTGTTGATTTGCCAAAGTTCCGGCAATGCTTCTTTATTTACTTCTTTAAAAGGAGATCTATTTTTTTTTCTTGCCTTTTGTTACGTTGGCAGTTTATTGTTTTTAACTTTTGATAGCTAAACTGTTTGAAAGTGGCCTGGTTCAACTTTTGTGTTCGTTAAGTAAATAACAGAAACAGGTTCGACAATGTAACCGTAAAAAAATAAAGTAAACGACTGGGTCGAACGAAACTTTGTCGTTGAACAAAAGTTTGATTAGTTGTTTTCTTATTTTATTAGGTAGGTAGGTAAAAATCTGAGAAGCAATGCTAGATAAAAGAAACGGGTTATGAAATATAGAAAAAGGAATGGTGTAAAATAAAATTCACTCTTGGGTTATTCATCTGATATGGCAGTACAAATAATATCAATGTGCGTTTTTAAAAGTTAAATCTCTTAACAGGCAATAGTCGCAAGTTCTGGTTAGAGAGTTAGGGCGCTTTGCCTACTGTATTTTTTGTATGGCTCTTACACTATACAAGTTTTCGACGACAAGCGTAGTAGGAACTTCTGTATTTTGATCTGTTAGGGCTTGATTTTATCTTCGACTGGCATGGCATTGTTCGTGATCGATATCTTTACAAATATATAATATTTATGTAAAGGGTGGTTAAGTTTTAAGGGCCGATGTTGATTTTGAATAGAATACAAATTATTTAGGAAATTATTGTCATTTCTTTTTATTATGATAATATTGGAATGGTTCAATTATGTATGGAACAAAATATTGGCCAAATGGCTGCCTCCACCTCGGCGGCCCACCTCCATCCGATGGTCCAAATTTTCGATGACGCTGAGGCATAATTGAGGTTCTATGCCGTTAATGTGCCGAATTTTCTCATCCTTTAGCTCTTGAATTGTTGCTGGCTTACACGTAAACCTTTTCTTTCAAATAACCCCAAAGAAGAAGTCCAACGGTGTCAAACCACATGATCTTGGCGGCCAATTGACATCGCCACCACGTGAGATAAGACGGCCACTGAATTTGTCGCGCAAAAGAGCCATTGTTTCGTTAGCTGTGTGGCAAGTGGCACCGTCCTGTTTAAACTACATATCATCCACATCCATATCTTCCAATTCGGGCCATAAAAAGTTCGTTATCATCTCACGATAGCGAACACCATTCGCAGTAACTGCCTGACCGGCCTTATTTTGGAAAAAATACGGCCCGATGATGCCGCCAGCCCATAAACCGCACCAAACAGTCACTCTTTGTGAGTGCATTGGTTTTTCGACAATCACTCTTGGATTATCATTCGCCCAAATGCGGCAATTCTGCTTATTGACGAATCCACTGAGGTGAAAATTGACGATTAAATTGACCGAAAAAATCACGAAGTGCACGATATGCGTTTTGATTTGAACGCCCATTTTTATAATAAGCCTGAATAACTTTAACGCGTTGCTCGATTGTGTATCTTTCCATGGTTTAAATTAAGTTAGTCTGAAATTGAGAAATGTCAAATGAAATGCAGAAAAAAACTTGACGTTTAGGTGTGGTTCACATCGGCCCTTAAAATTTAACCACCCTTTATATTAATAAGTCAGAGATTTTTCTTTGAATTTGCAATAGTAGTTATAATCTGAATATGACGATGGGCATAGGGGTGTAAATGGAGTGGGATTTTCTTATTGTGTAAACTCCAAGTGGTTGGAATTATTTTAAACTGCTTATTCAAAATGGTTGGAAAAAACTAGAATTGGATAATATTTGCTAAAAATAAGTTGTGCGTTGCTGTTATTGCATTTTTAATATCTAGCTGTTGCAATTTGAGTTTTAAATAAGATAAGACCTTATCTTATCGAGAAACATAATTGCATCTTTTACAGTAGGTAGTTGTTATAGATAAAAAAACAAATGAAAGTATGTACCTCGCAATTTGTTTGCGTTCGTTTTCGTAAGCAATACACAAGCGATTGTTTATGGTGTCGAATCTTTAATCTCCTTAAATTGACAACAGGAAAACAAGGCTACTCATATTTTGCAGCCGACATAAGTCACAGTCATGCCAATTATTGTGCGACGCTGTTTTCATGTCGGCCAATAAAAAAAGTTCTCTGACCAATTGGCACAATTCACAAAGTTTTCGAAGAGTTTGTCCAGGACTTGATTCGCTTCGCGTTCGCAGTATAAGAATTTTATTGCCTCCACTTAGTTTATTTCCAAGTATTTTTTTTTTTATTTTGCAGTCGGGTCTGCACAACGTTGTGACATACTGCAATTTAGGAGTAATTAGTCCCGCTGCTAGTGCTTGGGCATGTCAGTCTGAACATTGAAAAACTCACGCACACGTATCTACGTGCACATTTGTGGCGTTTACAAGTCAAAGCGAACTCATTAGTATGGCGAACCGGCTATACCTCTGTAAAGAACTTTACTTCCACAAGTATAGGACGTGACCAATAGAACACATCCTGTGTTATTAGTTTTTGTCGCTTGTCGCCACTCGAAAGTTCCTCATGCGGTATCTGACTTAATGGGTAAACACTTGCAATCTTACTTAAATAGTTTCTAGGATCTTCTTCTGTTATCATGTCTTTTTTGTGTGTATATCGTTGCATGGATTTAATTGCGTCCCTTTTCCGTTAGCAGCGCAATCTGTTGATTTTAATTAACTAACGCTCAAGGGGTTTTCTAGTAACCTTTCTCATGCAGTGGGAAATCGTTAGGAGAAACAAAAGGACCCTCGGTTAGATATAATTACATCCGTCTTGAGCACTTGCGAACTGCAATGGAAGGGGAAAACAAAACACTTGGCTCTCCAAATGTATAAGACTGCGTTGTGCAGCTAAGTGAATAGGGTATGAGTCCGTTTATAATTTCTAAGTATTAGACTAGCTATATGGGGAATGATTGAATTGAAATTTAAAATCCTTAGTGCCTTGCCTACCTACCGAATTTTTTTTATCAACATCGGTTCAGTGGTTCAGAAAACAACAACGTACATGCTTCCAGTCTATATACCTATCTGCGAGCTCCTTTTACAACAGGTGAATGGATAAATACCTAACCCGCCACAAAAAAAGTACGGATGCACCACCACCGGTCCCGGTGCCCGATTTGTGGAAGTGATTCTTGTACACTGAACCGATTTTACTGGAATATTTATTAGCTTTCACAGGACTTTAGTGACATGAATACTATTTTCTGGTTATTACCCGATTTTTTCCGATATTCCGCCTCTCAATGTGTGTTAGAGACGTCATTAAAAACTCCGCCCAAGGCGATACAACTATATTTTATAGAACAAACTCTGCCTTGAAATTGTAATTTTATCGACAGAGATTTCGTCGTTACACAAACCGTTCTCAAGAACACTACTGATGAATGCGTGCCGAAATCGACCTTTCACTTGATCGCCCATTGCTTGAATTCCATTTGGCCTTATCGCCAATGGGTATAATAAATTACTTGTGGCAAATCGCATGAGGAAGTTTTTATTCTTGTCGGTTTTTACATACTATCCGCTTTGTCTATAAACACGGAAAATCCCTTCCGGGAAATGGTTTTATAGATGTAGCTAATAGCTCTACGAGGATAGGAGGTGGGGACCGCTTTTTGATTTTGACAAAGTTGCATACATATCTCCTCTAATGCAAATAGTTTAAGAGGTTGTTGATGGATGCTTTTTCGAATACTAAGGCCTAATGCAAAGCTACAAGCTCTTGTAACTATGCCACGACCAATGCAGATATCAGATAGCTCGCCTGAAATTTACCTTTTGAGAGTCACATGCCAAATTCCGAGAAACATTGTGCAATTACCTTGGACAAAATCAAGTTTTCACTTCCGTGTTCCGAGTATTGTTTGTAGTTTTTAACGAAGTTCTTTTCAAAGATGGCGACAGCTAACGAATTGCAGTTTGATAAAGTAGTTTATATTGAGTGCAGAATGACGTCTTTTACTTTACGTACAGCGGCTCTTTAATATAATTCAAAGACTCTTCTGATATGATATTTACTCAGCGTAGGTATCTTTGGAAAAAGCAGTTCAAAAGCCGAGTGTCATCAACATCAAAACTCTAAACTAAAAGTCCGTCGATATGCACTTAGAGCATACCGGGCAATTCTCTGTTAAGATTAAGAGCATAGATAGATACAAGATTGAGTCGATTACGACTTGAATAAATAAATTTGTTACTCACTCAAACTCAACTTAACATTAAAGGCGTCCACGTCCATTTATCTTCCGACAGTCAAACAGCTATAGCGCAGTTTCAATTTTTGCTGTTTTCCTTTAGATTTTTAAATTATGTAAAAACTCTTTTAAAATTTGGTAACTTAAAGTTTTTATAAGGATGGGAGCAAAGATTTTTAAATTAATGATCTTAAAATTCTTTTTTCACTGGTTATGTCAATAAAAATACATATTAAAACAGAATCTGTTCCGTATCTCGAAAATGCCATTTTCGAAAACAATTTTGGTGCAAGGTCTCTTATTCTCAATAACACAGGATTCATATAAACGGTTGAAGATCTCTTCTTAGGAAATATGGCAACATATGTTACAATTTTGTTTGCATAGTTTTGTAAAATAGGAGGTAGAAATGCTTTTAATTAAAATACATATTTTACAAGCTGTCCCGAAATCCACACAGGATTTGAATTTGCCGCCAATTGTGAAGTAAGAGTTGGCAAAAAACAAGAAAGAAGTTTTACAACTTTTTCCGGCGGTCGAACTTGAGACCGTCTGACCACATTGGCTGGCCCACATAGAGCGAATGGAAAGTAATGCTGCAGCTATGATGAAATTTGAATACCAGCCCCAGGTACGAGAGAACCGGGAAAAATGAATCTCCATTTTGACCCTTTGTTGTCCGACGGTACTTGTAAGGACCAAGTAGTTAAGTTACTTCCAATAAAAACTCTATATGAATAAAAACTTATTTTTTTTTAAATTTTTAATAGCTTGGTCAACAAAGGGTTGAAAACCATGCCATCGCGAATGCCAGAGCACTTGGTCTGGGTAACTGGAATCAGCCCGCAATGGCAGGGTCTCTGCAGTTTATAAAGAAGTTTATAAATAATACATAATTATAACAAAAGGCTACCCATTTTTTTTCCGCACCGATAACAAAGTTAATTGTACATTTTTGAAATCTGATCCCAGTAGGAGAACCGACTGAGTAAAGGCTTGAAGGTGAAGATTAGATGGCCATTTTTTTCGATTCGTTTAAATGACGCTGTGACATCAGGAAAAAATGTCGCATTAGAGCAACATTCAAGCTACGATTCGTCATTGGTCATCTGCGAAAAAATGGCGATCACAGGAAATGATCATCATCGTCATTTTTGTCTCAAATTGAAATGACGGATACTGCGCGTCATTTAGAATTTTTTTTAAATGACGAGCGAAAAATGGCGATCAAATAAAACGACATTAAAATGATGGCTTTCAGACCCCACTTTGACGTCAAAGCGCCATTTAAATGATGCAAAAAATGGCCATGTAATCGTAGCTTTAATCCTAAGGTATAAAAAAGAGGGATGGGTGAAAAAAAGCTTGTTCATAGAACTAAGCAAAACGGGAAAGGTTGCAGAATATTTTCACCCAGGGACTGAAATATTATGCATCTGCTGTAGTTTTTTTTTTTTTAGATTAGGATAAAGTAGTCATTCGCAAAAGGACATTAAATAAAACCTGAAGACATTGGGTTGGCAGCCTGTCACAAACACACGCCAACCCTTTTTGAAAAATCAAGTTTTCTTTTCATTGAGCCTTACGAAATGATCATTTTTAGCCTTCACACTAATAATTTTGTATGAAAAATGTCTCCATTGTAAATTCGTAAAATCTAGGATTGAATTACCGCATTCGTGATCCGTGAATTTTTTAATTGTTTTGCTTGTAGAATCCACAAAATTCAGTGACGTATGGCTCGCTCACGAATGCGGTAAAGGGCAAAGTAAATGTGGCTCCAGGAATAAAGTCTAAGCCAGGTATCTTAATATCTGTTAACTTTTGAATAAAACGCGGTTAAATTTGGACCGCTAGGCTTGGCTTATTTTAATAAACTTGTTATAGTTTTATGAGTTATATCTTATATTCTAGTGAGAAATTAATGACTGTGTGTCACTTATTAATTTGGTTTTCCTATTTTTTTGTTTTTTTATAACTTTTGATTTATTTTTATTTTATAAATAATACGTAGTTACTAAAACAGTTCTTTTTTTTTTAATAAGCTACCTTGTTTTATATCCAATCGTAAAGAATCAAAGAATCATGTCCAAAATTGAAACAGGATTTTCAGCCTTTATTCCAAGGTGGAAGAGCCAAGCTAAATCTTTTAAATTAAAGTTAAGTTAAGTAAATAAATAAACAGTTGGCGCAACAGTTAAGTAAGGACCCAAGGCCTAACTTCTCACAACCATTCGTTTTGGGCGAGTTTTTAATTGTAGAAAAATAAAAGGGATCTAACAATTTTATGCTGAGTCCAAATAGCTAATTGGGAAGCTCTTTTAAGACATTCATGCTCTCGGATGTTTGTCAGATGTTCGCGAGTATGGTGGCACAGTGGGAAGAAATCTTAAGTTGGATTTCTTTTTCGGGATTCGAACCTGGGACCCTTCGTTTAGTAGTCCAACACACTCACCACTCAACCACGGCGCCGACAAAAATTTCAGGTTACTTAGCTTATAATTACTTTCATAACAAATATGAAGTATAGGTAATTTTTGTTGTTATGAGGATCTTTATAAATTTCACTTAAGGATTAATGGAATAAGGATTAATCTCAAAAGTTTTGTTTTTTAAGCTCAAAAGTTTTAATTAAAAAAAAAGAAGGTATTTATCCATCAATTTGTTGCATAAATATTAGGGTTTGTAAAAGCTTGAAACTTATAAGGGAAAGGGTGTACTGGACTAGAGCTGTACTGGACTAGATCTGCTAAAATTTGGCAGTCAATATTTCTCAAACATATCTCGGTCCCTCTGGCAATACGCTACTTACGGATTACTTGAAGGCAGAAAATACAACAAATGATAATACGAAACACAGTTTTCACCGTAACGTGCTTGAAAAATATTCGTCTAATTGCATTTTAGACAAATCAGAAAAACCTGAAGGTGGTCACTACCCAACAAAGGAGGGGCCTCAGTATTTACTTTATTTTATTTATTTTTCAATATTCTTAGACATAATATATACACAATTTTTTGTTTTAACAAAGATTAAGTTTATATAGGTAAATAAGAAGAAAATATAGTCAGAGACAAAATATTTCCAAACAGACACAGAAGTGGGGTGAGCCTTTTTTTCCAGTAGATCCCACTCCAGATTTTAGCAGAAAGCTTCCTTCGCAAATGTAACTTATTGATAACTCAGCATAAACATGCATTCAATTGCACTGCCTATCCACTTTAGGGAATCTCACTTTTTCAAGAATCACAGGTTCTGCGGAACCCATATAAACAATGCGCTTGTAGTATAGCATTTAGAAGAGTACCGTAAATAAATGTTTTACCATAGTATGAGCTAAAATTTGACAGAACATAGATCTCCCCTTCTTGATGCTTTGCTACTCAATTGTTATTCCATGTGCTCACAGACAGTGACTCGTGTTTTCATCAAGGACAAACACACGCCACTCAGGCTCACATACGATCATATTTGCTTAAATCGACCAAGAGGTCATATTCAAAACCCCGCACTGACGAGCAACCACTACCTTTACAAGGAACCCTCAGTGAACTTGTTCCTCTTCTATAACAACATCAATAATCGACCGAAAAACTAATCAAAACTTCAGATTCGCCGTCCAGCGAAATGATGTCTTTCTGCTGAATAATTAATTTGCTGAATGTCATTACCGTGCAAAACTAGCGTATATTCTGAAAACAAGAAAAACGAAAAACAAAAAACCCGCAAACAAAAAATCTACATAAGCAAACATAATTAGTATTCTAATTTTACCTCAACACTGCTGCATTGATAGAGTTGGTTCAGGTGTACTCGCACTCGTACCTACATGCACATGCAGCCGTGTCTGCATTAACAGGTGAAAAGGTCGCGCGATTCCAAGTCAAAACCGAAAAACCGAAGCCCGAGCCCGCCAGGCAGTCTGCTGCATTAATAAATATTAAATGTGTTATTGCAGGACTCGCTCAATGCACTGTTTGAATTCACGCAACATCAATAGAAGAGAAACAAAAAACTGCAAGTATCCTGGCGAGCACACATCACACAGAGATACAAATCTATTACTACACACTGCACTAAATTTTAACCACTATCCGTATCCACTAATATATATTTTGATGATAAAGAAGGCAAACAGAGAGACAGCTAAGTTAATACTGGGTATCCTGCCAGTCAGTAGAATATTCACAGGATTGCCACACAACCGAATGCAACGCAGCGATCGCCTCAACGCACGACATTCAACTGAGTCGAGCCCCACAACAACTGCTGGCGTAGACATGGCATGGTATGGCACAAGGCAGGCACATCCAAGCCCAAGGAGCAGGTAAATGTGCTGTAGCCCCACACTTTGTGGGCGGCAGCAGGGTCTGCAACTTCGTCAAGGAGCTGCCGTGCCGCAGTGATTTTCGTATTGGAATTTCGTAGCAAAAGGATACTTCCCCTGAGTGTGATTTGGACGAGGGCGCATGACCGAGCGTTCCCGTTCTCACATTAAAAATAGAATACATATGTTTCCCTTCGCTGAAATATTCTCTGAGATAACGCAAAGAACACCCGAGCAGCACACTGAATTGCTAGGCATTTCGCGTTAAGTAAGTTGTTCCTGTCATATCCCACAGCCACCCTAGCACCCAACCACCCATCATCGGGGCGGTTTTTTTTTTGTTGTCCTCGATGCCATTCGAATGCAGAGCGACGAAAAAAGAAAAACGTTGCTTGGTGCAGAAAAAATCCACGAAGGACATGGAAACAGGCGTTGAGCGAGTTATTGAAACTTTTCTCATGTAAACATGTAAAGTTACGCTGTTGCATGCTGCACAGTGGCACGGTGTACGGCTATTGGATTCTGAATCGGATTCTGATACATTAATTGGCGATTTTAAGCAAGTGAGAGAGAGTCCTTTGAATGGTGCTTGTGTATCCGGTATCCGGCAGCCGCCACACCATCGCCCCACCACCATCATCGTCATCGTCGTCATCGTCGCACCATCATCGCAGCACACACCGTACACCGACACCATACTGGGTGTTGTATATGCAATCGGATAGAATGTAGGACAGATTTTTAATCAATTATCCTGCGTGGCCTAGGGCGAGATTTTCTTTTGTGCGACGCGATGAGAAAAAGGAGCGCACGAGGAAATAAATGGTGATATCGCTTGAAAAGCTGGCGGCCGTTAGCTTTTTTATTTGTGGTGTTTTGTTTTTTGCCTTTTCGCCGCTCTGCCACTAATCTGAAATTCATATGCAGCTAGTCGTCGTCCTTCAAGGACGCAGTAATGCTTGCGTGTTCGATAATTAAATGAGCCTATGGCGCTGAGGGATGCGTGTCTGCTGATCGGATAACGACTGTGTACACACCTGTAAAATCGAATATACTCAAGAGTGATTGAGATGGTGATAACAGCGAAAAAAAAACTAACACCTTAAGAAATTTAATAGGATTTTTCGCGTTGTCGTGTGATTTGTAGCGCATAGAATTGCTGAAAGTGGATTCGTAATCTAAATCCCGGAATTGTGGTAATCTCTTACATCATCCAGACGGATTACGTGGACTGAGAATTTCCATATTCGACAGAGGATTGATATTCCCGTATATCCTTTTTTGTCTGTTGTAGTGCTGCTCCACAGAAGGATTACTAAATGAGGAATCCAGCAGGAAATCTAAACTTGATGAATAGCGATTTGGAAATTATATTCTTGCGCTGAGTCGTGCAGGGTAATCGATGTTTTGGATAGCAATGTGTGCGATGAATAGTTAATGCTGCATGCAATCGATGTGATGTACGTCAGTAAACCACCTGGTGCAGGGAGTGAATTTATCAGAGGCACTGTCTGTCGAACGTCGACGAGCTATGATTAATGCTATACAGGCGAGATATGGCTATTTGCCGGCTTCGATTGGGAATTTGTGGTTACAACTGACTTTCGCAAAATGTGTTCTAAATCAGCTATTGCATGTTGGCATGTTCCTACCGACAGGTATTCAATATTCATCTTCATAGCACTCTTCGGTGAAAGCAGAATCAGAAATACTCTGGTGAGCGTCATTTCATTACCAGTTTTCTTGGCTTTCAGCAAAAACATCCCCCCAAAGGACTTTGGATTGGATTTGTGTATGCGCGGCTTAGATGCACTCCATAAAGGGCGATGTCATAAGGTCAAGGATTTCACATTTTACAAGGTAAAAAAAGTGTCACAGGGAAATTCTACAAACTGAATGAATTTGATTAAAAATTAATGAACGAGATATTTCTTCAAAGCCAAGCGGAGACTGGCTTTAAATTTTAAACAAACGTATATTTTAGTGAGTGTGGAGGATCAAACTACGTTTCGGAGTTTGGCAGATGGGCCGGTGCAACACGGATGGGACACAAAAGCCATGATGCAACTTCCTGAGATAAAGAATTCCGGAGGTAAACTAGTCTCCCATTCGGATCTCCGGCGGGGAATATCTCAGGGGGTTCAGCATGCAAATAATCACCCACAAGACTTGCATGACGTCAGACATCAACGAACACAAAGACAAAAGAGACTAAACACTAACAGAAGAAAGCTAGCAACAGATTTCTGCAACATTCGAGGTCTAGGACTCAACAATGTCAACGTCAGCTGTGTGCACCAGCATCTGCAAGAAAAAAAGCCAGACGTCCTAGTTTTAACAGAGACTCAAATAAACTCAACGAGGAACTACATCCTCGTTTTCGATATAAGGGGGGACTATGTGTGTTTGCCCGAGAAGATCTTGCGTGTGTAAGAGAAGAAGAGATGGAACCTACGGATCTCGACATAATATGGCTAAAGGTCGTTCTACAAAGTTGTACCAAATTCGTTTGCTGCCTGTACCGCTCACCAAACGATAACGAACCATCTAAATTATTTCGTCATTTATCCGATAAGGTAGACTGGATACAATTTCATCATCCAACCGCTGAAGTTATTATACTTGGTGACTTCAATGCCCTTAACATGGATTGGCTACGATATTCTTAACGAATGGACGAGGCAGGGAAACAAGCTGAAGACTTTGCCATTTGCTGCAATTTCACTAAGCTCGTTGATGAGCCCACGCGAATTCCAGACAATCCAACAAATTACGGAAAAGTGTCTGCTCCCTTAGGGAATTCGGATCATGCTCTAATATTTGCTATCCTCTCTATACCGATACCAATAGGAGCGAAAAAGGATCGTTATCGTTCGATTTGGAATTATAGTAAATCTAACTGGGACGAGCTGCGTAATTTCTTCGCTTCGTTGCCATGGGCTGATATGTGCTTTAGAGATACTGATGTCAATATGTGCGCAGAAGCCGTTACCGAAAATATTTGACTCGGTATGGAACTTTATATTCCACATTGCATCAAAAAACTAGCTTCAAATAAACCGTGGTTTAACAAAGAATGCAAGCGCGCTACCGCAGCGAAAAAACGGCAACTAAATTGGGAGGATGAACTGAATTGCATAAAAAGCAAATCGAACACAGACTTTTGGGTGACATATTCTATCGCTCATGGGTGTGGACACCTCGTCTCTATAAAAGATAGGAAAACGTTCTTAGAAGACATTTTATGAGGAATTCCTGGGCCGATTTGAAGGATTTTGCTGTCATAAAACCACTTTACTATCAGTTACCATTAACGTTAAACAACTCAAACAGGGTTCTCTAATTACCGCTGTGTAGGTGTACCTACTTCTGCACGTGACTTTCCGTATGTAATTATTCGACAATTTGCTGATGATATATTTTTAGGTTAAGCCCCGCTTTCTACATTTTTTTTTCTTTTTCACGGATAAAGTCGCACTCGCATTGTTACATTTAGGGACACGATTTTGTAATTAGCACCCTAAGTAATTTGTGTAGGTAACTATAAAGCGTAAATGGGTAGAAACCAAAGTTCTAATACAGAACAGGATTTTGAGAGCCTTATCTGACTTAAGTATCAACATTAGGTAATGTTTCTGCGACCTTGGAAGTGTATACCGTGATGGTAAAAAAAAACTCTCGTAGGTATATCGTTGGCGAGAATCTAGACCATTTAGCAAGCATTATGGGCCATTCCCCAATCTAAGAAATCGTACCGAAACCCATCATCTTATCTTCGTTTCTTTTCATTTTTAGGGGGTGTTGGAACTGGAATATGTATCAGCTTTTTAAACATATTTTCTTAAATGAGAGAAACTGTGAAATGTAACAAGGGTCAGTGACACCTTTCAGAAACACTTAGGGGATGAACGAAGCAATAAAGTAATACCTAAAGGGCTTTAACCCTAAGAAGCTATTTCTCGAGTGGCCTAAAATAGAAACCTAATTCATTCCAGTAGTCGCAGTGGCTTAGTGTTAGCTTTTTGGACTACTAAGCGAGGGGTCTCAGCTTCGAGTCCCGCAAAAACACAAATTCCAACTTATGGTTTTTTTCCACTGTGCTACCTCTCGCTAACGTCTGACAGTCATCCGAGAGTATAAATGTCTTGAAAGAGCTTCTCAATTAGCCGTTTGGAGTCGGCATAAAACTGTAGATCCCTTCCATTCGTTGCAAAAAAAATGAAAAACTCACACAAAACGAATGGTTCTGATGAATGGCCTAGGGTCCCTCCGGACCTGTTGCACCAACTATTTATTTTTATTTATTTTATTCTAGTTGTTTTATATATGGATATTCAATTTTTAGCTTGAGTAGAGCTTTAAAAATATTCTTGCGAGTTTAATTTAATTCCTTTCTCCGTTAATTACTTGTTCAAAGAAATTCTTACTTCATCCTAAGATTTAGAAACACCCTTTATTTTTTCCTCCGTAAACAGAATTTGATCATATAATGAGCTTCCTTTTCTTACTTGCTTTATAATTCACTCCTTAAATTTTTGTACTTTGTTGAGCCGAAAGCCTCTGCAGCTAGTGCTCTTTTTTTTACCTTTGTATTAGTTAAAAAATTTATTTTTTTATGCTAATAAATAATAATAATAATAATAATAGAAACACCCTTTGAAGCAAACTTCTTAAAAATCACTATTTTAATAGGCTTCGAAATTTACTTTAAAAAAAAAAGAAGAATTGTAGCGAAATCTTCGTATGCATTCTAAAGTTATGATTTTTTTCAACCAAAAAAGTAATTTTGGACCACACATTTTGCGCCGGAATACAAAGTAAAAGTGCTCAGGGCACTCCTTTTTAAAGGCGCCACTCTCATACCTAACCAAGCGATTGAATGTAAAACTCCGTAGGCCGTAACCTGATCCTGAACTAGAGTTGGATAATTCGTCTTTTTCTTTTCCGAAGGACTGTTTTCGGGAATTTCGGTAGAACTGAGGAATTTGATCAAAAACCGCAGCCAATTCCAAAAAATAGATTTGGAAAAAGTTTCACTAAGAGTTGATTGGAGGGAAATGAAGGTGCGCCAGAATTGGAGGTATTTCCCTTAGCCAGGTCCCACTTAGACAGGTTCAACTGTATTTATAAAGAAGGTTGCTCAGCTCATGTCCTCATTGTTGCGGCTGACACATTTAAGTAATCAATAATCATACTATGACAATGATTAGAATCATCGTGTGAAGTCGCTGAAGTATGAAAAGCCTCTATTTCAACCCTTCTATTCTGGTACCAAAAACCCAGCCTGTCACCGACAACTACCAATAAGAAGCGGGGTGAGTGAAAACCCCTGTGTTATCGTGTATGCATAGATTCCAATCTCTGAGCAGAGAGTCTAGGACAGCCCCAAATATCCAACAGTAAAATTTCACTGAACGACTTAAATTCATCCGCTCCAGTGTTTACCCGACTTTCCCATGGTGGGTATTTTAAAACTATGAAAACCTTAAACCACCCATGGGACTAAGTTGAGTTGGCATTTATCTACCGAAAACGAATATTTCCATCAGAACTCCCCCTGTCGTAAATTTGGCACCGACCAAATCAATAGCAATCACTATTATGCAAACTAAAATACATATCACGAATCGAGGAAGGATATCCTTCACTTTGTTGAAGGTTGACTGCGCCTAAAATACATCTTCGGCAGGAAGAAATATTTCGCCTTAAATGGGATCGCTTACGTCTATACTACGTAACTGTATGGATTGAGGACTTTTTTATTAGATAAAAATAACACGACCTTCCTTTGCGGTTTTGACGACGGCTGGGTCAAGTGTGGGTGCGTTAATCGAATCCACCTTGAATGGATTTAGGAATGGAAACATCGGCCAACAAGTGGGCACGCATGGGCAATGTATTTCCAAAGATATAAGTACCGCATCTTTCTTCAAAATATTGATCCCCCAATTAAGTTGACTCGAAATCCTTGTTCTTCGCGGTGGTCTCATGAATCTAGTAAGTAGCAACACTCCACTAATGGGTTGGCAAGCAAAATGTTTTTCGAGAGCTGTCTAAGTTATTTATGAAGTCAAAGAAATACTACGGCTGAGGAGGATCATAATAAACGCCTGAGATGATACGTGATGCCATTACATATTCACAGCCACCTTGAGGGTTTTTTGGAGAGCGATTTGGAAACGGTGGGAATTCGCCCCAAACACCCCCTACCCAACGCCGGCTCTCTGTTTCATTATTTAGCTCTTGTACAGTGAGACTAGCGTTTCGTCTGTGAGCGACGCTAGAGTCGTTGTGTCATGATTGCTTCTTATCACATTTCCATAATTAACAGAATGACATTAGGTGAAAGTTATGTGAGTCACGAGCGGCAGTGTGTTTCAGAGGAGGTGGATGATGGCAGTGTTTTGACAATGCATCTGGTAATCTTTGCGAAACTGTGGCAGAAATCTGTGGTATTAGCTGAGGATGTGCACACAACGTTGTTGGATTAAATTTCAAGGATCTACTATGTGATGTATATTTGAGTGAGTAATTTGATTACATTCTTGATTGTAGGTATAATGAAACCCAAACTTGGTGAATTTACGATCTAGATACTGTATATACATGTGGTGACAATTATAGGCAAGGATATGTCATCAACTGTGGTGCAGGAGAGCAGTGTAAATTCGGATTGTTTACGTGTTTTTAATCTTGCCATTGGAGAGTTTTTTGGATACTGTAACTTGAAGTGCATTTAACAGTCTACCCAAATGACAAATATTTTATTTATAACAAGCTCTCTTCAAAGGGAGGCTTTCTTTTCGGAGATTTTGCAATTCGCTTTTTGGGAATAAATCAAATCAAAATTCAAAAGGTCTAGGCTAAATTCAGTAAAAGTTGCCCCTAGTAATGCCATCCGAAGAGAATATACAAACAGTGCTCACCATCTTATACCACCTCTCCATCTCTTCCTATTGATTTCGCTTAAACCAACTATAGGCAAGTGGAAGAAAAGCAGTAAATGTTTGCCATAAGCAAAAATGAGCGCACTGTGAAAGCTTCTGAAACCCTTCAAAGCATGCACTACATCTATAAAACGAAATGGATAGCTATATCCATATGAATGAACATTCCTAAAGACGAACATGGAGTAGGGGATAGGGGTCCATAGAGGACTACGGTCCAAAAAGGATAAAACCAATTTTTGACTTACTTTTTAGGTCAATCTCATTTTTAAAGGTCAAAGCTAATTAAAAGTCTAATTTGCCCTAGTCCCTTAGATTCAAAGACAGAGTTAAGTTGGTTTCAGTTTAATTCGTAAAATCATGGAAGCGTTCAATTCCGTATAAAAACCACAGTTTTTTAAAGACATCCAGCCAGCTGCGTTTATTCCTGGAGGAAATTATTTTTTACTATGTGAATTGATTTTATAGGTATTATATTCATTGGATTTATCAAGAGGCAAAATAAACTTGTTTGCTTAAAAGTCCCTTGCATGGCAGATAGGAACAGAACGTCAGGGTTCTGTTTTCGATTTAGGTAGTCTTCGTTGATACTTGCTTTGTTAAAAGGCTGTCCTAACATACGTTCGTAAAAGTTTAAGAGCCGCCACATGGACAAAGGACGAACAGCTATCGACTCCATAAACAGTAATATCATTAACATGGGTCGTATCAAAGCAAGTAATAGATTTAACATTCCAAAAACTGCCCTCATTTGAAGAGTGAAAAATGACAAAGCTAAAAAAAAAAAGGTTATTAAGGCAGCCTTCAATACTCAATAGAAAATTGACCTTTTGAACATTTGCTCGAGTTTAGCAAGAGATTATTAGGGATGTCATCTCGAGACAGCAATATACCTTATGAGCTGGCTTAGATACAAAAATGCTAAAAAAATATGTCTGTATCATTTCCTAAAAAGATGTCCTAAACTTGTGATTAGAAACCCGGACAAAAATGTATATTTACGTAAAGCTAGAGCACAAGTTCTTAGTAAGCAATTCGTTTCAGCTTACTTTGAGCTTTTTACAGAAATATTCGACGAATATCGCTATTCGCCTACAAAAGTATTGAATGTCGAGGAAACTGGTGTGACAACAGCACGTAGCAAATCGAAACTATAAAACTATAACCGAAAAAGTATAAATGGTATAAATGGTTACTTTATTCCGTTAAAAAAAAAAGACTTTTCCATTTGCCTTCCTTCTTGAAATATTACGACGTTTTACGTTGACAACGTAAAGGGATTATGTTATAATTTGCAAAAAGTTTTGTTCAAATCTTTTGAATATTTAAGAAGTTATGAATGTATAAAGTATAAGATGTACTTATTGCCCCCCTCTCCCCTACAAACCAATTCAGGGGTAGAAATGGCTAAGGAGTAAAAAATACTGCAAGTAGTCGCAAGGAAAACGGCCAATGAGAAAAAAAATGGTCGTTTCTGAAGCTGTTTTTTAAATTCAGAATTTCGTAAACGTCTTAAATAAGGCAGAGAAGCTAATCCTCAATGCTGTAGATGATTTATCATGTAGATGGGTTCTGGTACTATAAGTTTATTGCTAGCTGTCTATCTACCAGGTGAAGAGTGGTTTTAGGTGATCCTGATATGTCTATTCCAAAAATAGCGTAAAACCTGTTACTAGGCAGATTAGATATTACATATATCTTAAAATTGATTGACTATTTTTCTATTTCACTTTTCCGACGAGTCGTTTCTTTAAACATCGAAACTCCCTCAATGTAGATTCCTTAAACTGATTTGAGATACTATAATTCGAAGTTTATTCCATCTATTAAAAATGTCGACAAAAGGGATTCGTGGGACTCGTGGGCGTTTTTTCAACATTTGCTTTTTTTGGGCCGTATTTAGACTAATATTTTCAACAACTCTTAACGCTTTTGTTGTTCTTTTCGAGGAGAAGGGATTTTTGAAAATAATCAAACTAGCTAGCTAACTGGCGATAGAATATTCTAAAGCTTTTGAGCCTTACCAATATACATTTTTAGTTTCGACTTTAAATTTTCGTAGATAGTTCAAAATAGGTACAGGGTGTCCGCCGGGAAGGTATACTACATTGTTTGTTTATAATTTTTGATTAAATGAAAGAGAATGGATCTTGTATTGATAAATGTTTTGTTTAATGTCAGCAATTATGTATGGATTACAATACATATCAGGTAAATGTCCGCCTCTGTTAGTCTCACAAATGCCGGTCCGGAGCAGTCAAATCAGGCGACCGTGGAGGCCAATCAACATCACCATTTCTTGAAATAACTTGTTGTGGAAAGAGGTCTCACAGTAATTCCATTGTAATCCTAGCTGTATGCGATGTGGCACCGTCTTGTTGATACCACATGTTAACCAAGCCCAAAGTATTGTGGCGTTAAAAAGCTTTCAATCATATCACGATATCGCTCCCCATTCCCAGTTACTGTTACGCCGTTTTCGTTTTCAAAGTAGTAAGGTCCAATAATTCCTCCTGACCAAATTGCGCACCAGACTGTAACTTTAAATGGATGCAAAGGTGACTGATGAATAATTTGAGGGTTTTCCATTGCCCAGAACCGACTATTCATTCACTAAACGATAAATAGTGCGTTTTGTTGGCACGTTGTGTTCCCGGCGGACACCCTGTATAATATGAATAAAAAATATCCAAATAATTTTCGCAATTGCGAGCTTCCGTAAATTTAAAGTCGAGACTAAAATTTGTTTTTAATACAGCGCAATATCTCTTAACGGGAGATTATTCAGAACAGGTCATGCAAGCAAAGCCACCAAGTTATTCCTTTTGCAAAAAATATTAAATTTGATGTCCCCTCGAAATCAGTATTAAACTTGAGTTCTTACCAACTCTCTACTCCTACCATGAAGTAAAATCCACCTCCAAGTACTATACAGAATGAATCCTTTTAAAAATAATATGGCTTAAGAGTATTTTCAATTATACTATGTCCTACGGCTTCTTTCAAAGGACAATTTAAATAATGCTCTCACGTAAAAGAAATTTCGAGCATAATTGAAGGCTTTTAAGCAGCAGCCGCGTATGAAGTGGCTGCAGTGGAGTAGCTGAAAAAATTCTCCTTTTTGTTGATGCAATGAAATGAAATGAAAGCCAATTGGTCAGTCAACATTTTTGTCATGCCATGGGAAAACAAAGTGCTTTACATTATCTTTAAAAAAAAAACTGAGAAATATAAATGTTAAATACAATATACTCGAACTCGTACCTATATGTCCTAGGAGACAAAGTCATACCTAAAAGCCACCTTTCGACTCTTTCTTGGTATAGTAGTTATCGGTTAATGCACCTATATACTCCCTTTCCACAGAACAAACTATAAAAATGATCATATCACTATGTGTTGCGTAAATTGTAATAAATTCAAAAACTTAATTGATTTTAATAAAAGTAGGGAACATTGTAAATCTATAATTTTAAATGAACTATAAAAGCTACCACATTTTTGTATTAACTATTGTAAGGTAGCCCAAAATGAGTTAAGCTTATAAGATGAAAATAAATAAATAAATTTATAGACCATGGCTCAGATCGCTGTCCTTGGGATTATCTTTTGAAAGTAAAACTGCATTTGCAACTTACAAGTCAGTCTTCAATGGTGACATTGGTGTATGTTTTTATATACAGATGTTCATTGTTCACCCTATATAACTCGACAACTACTGGGTTCGTGCTTGCAAGCAGTGCTGCTACAACGGAAAAAATTTGCGTAGCAAATTTGTGTAGTATGTAAAAACTTAATTTGCGTAGCAAAACTCAGAAGCCCAAAATATCATTTTTAATTCCAGTCAAATTCAAACACTAAAACATCCGAAGAAATGGATACTTGTTTGGTATGGTAGAAAAAAATATAAGTTGGTGAATATGAATAAGATTGAATATTCTTTCGTTTATTTTATTTTATTTATTTTTTTTTTTTTTTTTTCAAGAAAAATTCCAAGATTTATGTTGACATTTCGTGCTTTAAAAAAAAAGTAGCAAAAAAGAAATTAGAAATCGCGTAGCAGTTTTGCTACGATCGTAGCAAAGCGGCAGCGCTGCTTGCAATACGCTGAGGATCTTTTCTGGTTTCATCCGCATTCATGAGACACATCATTCCTTTGCAGTCCGCTTAGGCGCTTACGTGTCGTTTATTTCTCGCATTCTTTTGGTTGCTTTTGTTTTTTTTTTTTTTTGTGTTGCAACTTTTCTAAATTTTCGCTCCACCATGCAAAATTGGAAAAACAGGTCTCTATATACGGAAGTAGAACTGGGGGTCGATTCTGGTTCTATGAAAAAGTGAAACGAAAATGTTTTCACCCTTTCACGCGCAATTTTGATTCTCGTTCTATGAAAATGTGAAACCAAACGTAAAAATTGTTCATATGAATACTTTTTAGTGAAAGTTTGAAAATAGATAACCCTCTTTCATACAACACAGTGTGCGATATTTTCACTTATTGAACGAGAATCGCATTTTAGTACAAAGTGAATCGAGAAAAGCGAATGTGAAAACGATTTATTCGATTCACTCTTACACAGAACCAGAATCGACCCCCTGGACACCTGCACATCTACGCATATATAGATAAGTTCTTTCTTTTAGCGTAGACAACATTTCATTCATGGACGCGGTTGGTCCCACCACCAGAATAATTAGCCTAAGCATTTATCGCTCTTCAATCACACAGGCGACCCTGTCCCCATCGTAGCCTGTAAAGTCAATATAAAAAAAAAAAAAACATTTTCTACTTTGCAGGCTCCCACCACCGCCAGATTGCACCTCTTCAATCTTCACCGGAAGCTGATACAAAAACCACTTGCACTTAACCTTGTATAGGTACCGTAAGTCCCACAGCAATAGCACAGATAAATTGCATTCTGTTCGACTATTAATATACACAAACAGATAGAAACGGAGAAAAAAGAAAAAAAGAAGGAAAATCTCGATATATAAAGTGATTTATTTTTGCAAACGGAAATTTCCCAGCTCAATGCATGCAATCTTTCAGAAGCAGCATCCTCTGTTGCGCGACTCTCTCGACTCTGGCACAGTTCCAACTTGTTGACAATACAATCAGAGCAGAGTCACTATCCGTATCCCCTCCGCCTAGCAAGCAACAGTATCGCATATTGAAAGAGCCATTAAGTCCTTTTCAGCAATTTCAAATTGCTCCCCATTACCATCTATTATTGTTGTACACAGTGTCTCTCTAAATAACTCGTTACCTGTCATTGTGGTTCCTGATTCACAATGATACCCCCAGGAGATGATCGATCGAATAATTGCCAAAAGCATGTCAACAAAATGGGAAAAATCTGCCGAATTTATTTCGGTTAGACAACGAATTGGATTGTCATCATCAGCATGTTAATATAATCTGGAAGCGGGAAATTGAATGCTGCCATCGCCAGAAAAGACGCTAATCCGAATCCCATCTACCTGGTTCGGCTTGCCGCATGACTGAAGTGCAGGCGATGGCAAGTGATTGGATTCTTGCTCAATTGTCAACAGGCGAAACGCAAACAATTGGAAAATCGATAGCATGCAAATGATTTGTCGAGGAGCAGATACGGTCTCCATCCAGCATGCGAAACTCCAATTCCGACGAAGGATTAATTGGGCCAGATGCAAATGGCGATCCAACTAATCGCGTTGATGAGGATGATGGTTTTTTTAATTGCTTTGGGAAAAGAAATCGACGGGAGCAGAAGAAAATGCATTCTTACATTAGACAAGAGATTTATTTTTCTAATATGCACAACGATTACGGTAGCTGGAACACCTGAGGGAGCAGCACTCGTCACTTATTTTGCAGGGGTCTCCAACGTTCCTGCAGTTTTGATTGGGTACCTGGCATTAGAAGAATGATTAGTAATTGCGAAGAAATTATGAATTCATAACCTACCGCCTTGACGAGGGGCACCACGGCTTCAACAGGACCATCGGTAGTCTCATCCACTGGCGTGGCCTGTAGGGCATGGAGTTCGTTTAAAATAACAACAACTTCTTCTTCCTCTTCGGGAAATTAGAATTCAAATTGAGTTACTTACCATGGCCAGCATCAGGCAGGCAATCAAAGCGAAGGTGAAAATGAAGGTCTTCATATTGTTGGTGAACAGGTGTGTTGGTTGTTGGTTGAGGTTGGCTTGGAGACAAATGACTTGATGCTGGAAAAGTGGGCAAGTTTTCTTTTATAAAGAAGTTTGCACATCGATATCACTAGAACGTACCTGTTGGCATTTTTGTTGCTCGTCGTATCTTATCATTTTGGGTGAAGTTGTGATATGCGGGTGTGTCATTTTGAAACTATGGCAGTGGAACAGTGGAGCAGTGGGTGACAATGCTATCAGTAAAGGCAAACATTTCAAGGTTCATGCTGCGAACCTTGTTTGCAATTCAAGCGGTGGGCACGCTAACCCCATTTGTGGAATGGGGATTTTTGCGGGCGTGGAGCTGTAGAAGTGCAATGTGAACTATTGTAGTGGGGCTTTCCTCAAACAAACAGATTGTATTTAAACACAGTTGACATCAGGCGGCTATATGAATGCTCTCGATGTGTAAATAGGATGTCATGGTCATATTAATTTGTTCTCATCATACCTTTTGCTATAGATTGGGATGGCAGAAGCGGGGACGATGAATGTGTGTCTAGTGCATTTGCAGAAGGATAGCCGTATGTTGTTGGTGTAAGGCTTATTCAAAATTGCTCATGTCCTAGAAGATAACTATTTGAAAGGGTATTCCGTTTTGGAAACCCATCTGATCTATGACAGATGCCAATCGCTGTCGAAAGCTATTTTACATTCTTGATCGCAGTTATATTTAGGTGAAAAATAAAACTCTCTGCCAAATTTAAGTAATCAAACTGAAACACTAAATAGGTCAGGAAAATTGAAGAGGTCACTGTTGGGCTAGTTTTGGCAGAATTCCGAACGCAGCAATCGGTTCAGAATTCTCCCAAATCTTAGTGATCAATGGGAGTGAGTGTCGACTTGAAATCGGTAGACATTTTGCCAGACTTGACTCAGTGTGATGGTCTAAGTCCTACTCTTCTTGAGGTACCTGCGTACCTCTACTTGATGCCGGTTTAGATGGAAATACAAAGTGACAGACAAACATAAATTTGTAACGAAACGCCCTCGTTCGTCACACTTTTGTGGCCGTTACTGTACACTTTCTATGGTCACTACTGTCCTTACAGTGCACAGCCAGCCGCAGACACTCCACTGGCGGCTTTTGCACCACCAATCTCTTGTGTGACATTGAAAATTTGCATTAGCCAATTAGAAGTCACACTTTCTTAGTGGTGGGATTACCATGAATACCCGAATGAGAATAGCATTCAGTGAGGTTTGTCTACGTGTGATTTGTACCAATCTTGTCTCTTGTGATACTATAACTAGATAAGGCTCCTGCATATAAAGTGACTACCAAGTCCCTGTTCTAACTTTTTGGCGGCTGAATTCCCTTTTTGGGAAAACGACTTTTCTGTTGTGTTAACTCCAAGGTTTATAATTATTCAAAATAGTTGAAAAAGAAAAGTAAAACTGGGTTATATTTGCTAAAAATAAGTTTTGCGTTTTTTGTTTTATCGGAAGTGCGGTCTTGAGTTTTAAAAAGAATATATGAAAACAGATCAGCTTTTGAGTAGTAATTTTGGAGAATTAATGAAAAAAAACTGATTTAATCGAAATTACTGAGAAAAACTAAGTACAGGATCTTATTTAGAATACTGATATTATCTTTTATATGCATCTTGTTCGAAACAGTTACAGCGTTTTTTGTAAAATTTGGCAGACAAAACAGCACCAAATATTGCAATGTTTTGTTTAAACAATACTTTTAGTTTAGTACTATTCAGCTGAAAATCGAGTACTAGTTATTGATTATTATTGCATTACTTGTTTTTCTTTTTTTTTTAAGTTTTATCGAAATTCTTACTTTAGAAGTACATTTTTGCTACAATCGTGTTCGATTTTTAAGCTAAAAACTGGGTATGCATGTAGTCATGAAAATTTTGTCGAAAATTTGTACGAAAACAATATCTTTCTCTTACTACTTAATGGGGAGAGCTAAAAATGGTAAAGATTCATATTTTAAGTAAGTAAATGTGGCGAACTTCCAAACGAGGGATCTTAGGCCCGCCCTATGAAAACTCGCAAATTAATTTACACGAAAAAGTTCTAGTCCAAATTGATAAAATATCGTAGGCATTACCGTATACGGTATTCGTGAATGTTTCCGAAATAGTAGGTAAATTTTGTTCTTTTTTCTAGCACTCCCATTTGCAATGCTAAGATTTTCGAAAATAATCAGCCACTCGCATTAAATTCAAAAGGTTTATGTACACACAATAAGATTTAAGTGCTGATTTACAACTATTTTTTTTCATTTTAAATTCATTTTTATTTGTATCTTTCTTTAACTTATATACTAGACAAAAACGCTTAAATCTAATTAAAAACTAACATTTATCTTATACTAGCTTACTGGCTCTAAGCGAGCGCTCTAAACTTAACAATATGCTTAAAATTAATGCCTTTCGGCATTATCTATCTATATCTATGATTTGTTTTATTTTTTCATTTCCAAGAAACTTTAGAAAACTTGGATTCTTTATTATTTGTTTTATTAAAACTACTTAAATCTACCTAAGCTACTTAGCCTACATTACCTATAATCAGGGTGGTGAGCAATCTTATCGATTGGTCACCATCCTGATCGCGTCCCTGGTTGCCTGTCGGCCGCCAACAAGGGTTCATCCGCGCCGCCGAGCCTCAGTCGACGACATAAGCGTCGGTCAAGTCTCGGAAGCACTCTTTCATGTTGGCTAGCCCGGCGCCTCCCAAAAACCTCCTACTCTAACCCTAAACCTACCAACTTAAATCTAGCTTAAAACTAAGGAGGATGCTACGTAAGTAGCGCACCGGCCCGGGAGAGCGTATCCACCCTCACTTCTTCCTCAAGCCACCAAAATTCGGTGAACTGCTTTACAGTATCGACCCTGTCCTGTTCCGCAATTGCGGTGATAAATGGAGGAGCCTCTGAGCATTGGCGGCGTACCCGTCGTGGATGAGCCGCTTATCCCTCGCGCCGCGGTGGCTGTGGTACAATACCGGCACACCATCTTTTGTCTGGACTAACCCTTTCATGTCTACATGAAGAAATGCCTCAGGCGGGACAGAGCCAGACCGAAGCGTACTCTCGTGGTACATTAAATTGGGGTAGTAAGCCCCTGAGATCAAGTTATTATCACTGGCCATCGCCCTTGCAACATGCCTCCGAATCACCTTAATAAGGAAATTGTCAATCCTATTCAGTCGAGCCCCATTGTATAAGGTCCGGTTGGGATAGTATTTTAAGTACTGAGATTCAGGAGTTCTAAACAACCCTAGACAGGCCCTGAGGCATTGCCTCTTTAACACCCGAATTTTTTCCATGTAGGACAGCGCTATATTGAACCACATGGGACAGCCATAAGCGATGATAGGCCTTATAAGGGCCACGTAGCAAATGACCTTCACCCTGGAGTCAAGTTGACTGCTGCGAAACAGTCTCCTTGTCAGAGCGTAGGCCCTCTTAGCCCCGGCAAGACAAGCATCTATATGTTTGTCAAAATACAGATACTGGACGAGCCGGATGCCGAGATACCTGACCACGGTTTTCACCACCAATGGTCGTCCCTGCTGTCCAATAATTGTTAATTTTCTCCAGTTTTTTCTGGTATCACTAGAGGCCCCAGCCAATGGAGTCCTGAACAGGACTGTTTCTGATTTTTGGAAATTGCTTTTCAACTTCCAATCATCGCAATACCTCTTAATTTGTTCGAAGTCACGCTGCAGAAGGATGTTGATGACCTCGATTTTTGGTCCTGACCTGTACGCCACTAAATCGTCTGCGTACGCTATAGCGTGTCTGAGGGAAACCACCAGATCACTTGTGTAAATATTAAACAGGAGCGGAGAATTCACTGCTCCCTGTTGTAAGCCGTTTTTAATTTCAAAAACCCTGCTCGAAGTTACGTTGACAGTTTTGACAACGAACTTCTTTCCGATAAGCATGTCATAAATCATATACAACTAATTCAACCATCGGTTACCCAAATCAAGTAAGTTTTAAAATCCCGGACTTTGAAGGACATCGTCTACCTTAAAAAGAGGACAAGAAGAGAACAAAATAAAAGCAAAAACTAGGTCTATCAACTAAAACGAAAATATATTTGATTTTTAAAATAGCATAAATTAAATAAATAAAAAGGAACATTTTTTAAATTATTTCTTTTTATACTTATCTTCTGATTGAATTTATTTCAAGATTTCATTATTGCTATTAAATATTTTATTGTAATTAAATTTAGTTATTATTATTATTATTATAATTAATAAGACATAAATTAAAATTGAATATCTTAATTTTAAAAGAGCTCTTAAATTTAGTTAAAATTATAGGTACCCTTAAAAGTTTCGGGTAAAAGTCTATTTACTCCTCCAAAAGAGAACACATGGCAACTCTACCTCTCAAAACCGAAATCTAAAAATGAATACGTTCTCCTTTATTCTTAGAACATCTACCGTGATTCCGTGTTGATGATTGATTTGTACAATTCGGTAATCTTTGGTTATTACCAGTTCTAGCGGAATGAACGAATATAAGTCTAAAAATAAACAAATGTGGGTACAGACGGTTTCACTGTTTGTATTCCCTTTTCAACTCTGGTGAGTGTCAGAACATTCAAAGAAGATGCAAATGCCCCATCAAAATAATCCGGAATTAATTAAAGAAAGATATTCAAGTTTACCTTTGAAGTAGAATTCATTCGCAGTATTTTTAACTTGTTTTAAGGCGTTCGTACATTCAAATCTGCCCACGTGTTACCATTACCAAATAATCGTGATTATCATCAGATCCAAGGTTGAGCTGAAACTGGTTATATCCTCGTAAAGCTAAGCACAATCTTAAAAGTGTTTACGAACAAAACTGACCTTTTTATTTTTGTTTACTCAACTTTGTTATTGAAAATTTGGTTTTCTTGAAGTCACCTTTGCGAGATGTTCTGAAGTCAACATTTGGGTCTAGCTTAGGAAGGTACATCCGCGGCCTTTTGTAATGGATAGACGAGATGTCAAAACCTGTGATGATGATGTAAGGCAATAGTGTGACCTTAAAGAGTCAATCAGGGAAGTGTTTTAGAGATGAGATGGTAAGGAACCAAGTTCCAAGCTGTCCAGTGGTCATTATGTCGAGCAAATCTCATCTGTACAAGACGGGGCTTCTTTGTAGATCCAAGCAGGATCTTAGTTACGATTAGCAGTGCACTTTGATAATTCTTTCCGACTGCAGCTCGAGAAATGTTCCTTGTTCCTAGCTAAATACAAAAATGGGACACTGTGACAGCAGATATTTTTATAAACCTAAGAAAAAACGGGAAATCCATCTAATATTTTATAACCTATAAAAATGAATATCCCGGGATTCAATGACACCACAAATCGGCACACTTTGAAAAATGAGCAACAATTTACGCAAATTTTGTTTGCTTTACATGAAAGAAGGCAAGTTTGGGCGACCCAGTCATGCTCTGTACTTTAGTTGTGCATCGCAAATGTAACTGAATTCGCCGTAGTTATTTTAGATGATACATAGCTCTTCAGTTCGAAGTTTCTCATATTACCCTCTGAAGTTATAAATAAATAGTTGGAGCAACAGGTCCGTAGGGTCCCTAGGCTCTTTCAAGACAGTTATACTTTTGGACGTTCGCGGGAGGTGGCACGGTGAAAAAAACCTGAACTGGAATTTGGGTTTTTGCGGGATTTCAACCTGGGACCCCTCGCTTAGAAGTCCAACACACTAACCACTTAGCCACTGCGCCGACCCTCTGAAGTTGCTGATGTTAAGAGTCTTTTGTTTTAAATTCTGCAATATTTTACTTACAACACCTCGAAGACGTCCATCATTAACCTCAGTTTATCTGTATTAAAAAATCATAAATGCAACAAATCAATAAGCATTGAAAATAAAATAAAACACACAAACTAAGTCAGGTTTTTTTTTGTTAAATGATTTTCAATTTTAATTAAATCCTGTCCAATGGTCCCTGCAAATGCAATGACAGCAGAGTCAAGTATCAATTCAACTAGCCACATATTGCGTCCGTGCAGTTGCAATTTACTCAAAAATGTAGGTATATGTTCCAACGAATACACTCTCACTATAAAGGGATTGTTATCGGTATGTATGGATAAACGAGCGATTAATTGATCCCGCGCAAATAAATGCGCCACAGTGGACAATATTCTATGTGAGAGAGGGTGCACGACTCACGAGTGGCATGGTAAAGCGACGACTTGTTGAATTTTTCGAATAATGGAAACTTATTTCGCAAATTATATTATCCTGCAGGCTGCAGGTGCGCCTACATACACTCGTATGTCGTATGTATGATAGCTTTCTCTATTGTTGGTATAACATGTTGTTCATCTCTTTTTCCCAGTGGTTCCGTGAATAAATATGTCTATGTGTCTGTTTTTGATTCTTTCATCACCACTGGCTCTTGAAAGTAGCAGCATAAAGTATTTTAATTTCAACCAACAAAAAGAGAGTTTTCCAATTTTCAGATCTACATATCCGACAGGGAAATGCCGAACAATGGGCACGAACGTTGGTGGAGGATATCTAAAAGAGTAAAGCCGCTTATGAATTAAGATTAAGTTGATGCTAACGGTTTTGCTTTTTCGCTCTCCCATCGGATAGGGTTTGGGTGGGTACTGTATTTGACGACTACATAGCTGGGGAAAATCAATGTGTCATCAATTTGCACACAAAGTCGCCATTGTGTAGAAAAAAGTTTAAAGTAGGTATTAGGATTTGAACGTTGGTAGTAATGGAAAATAAGGAATGAAAAAAGTTGCGGTTGTTGAAGTTCGGATCTTTTCTCGAGCAGCAACGGATTTCGTTTGGAAAGGGGGTATATTTAACCTTTTGCTGACAGGGGAGGATGCTTATAGTTGTGTTTATTGTTGTTATTCTTTCTCATTGTAGCATTAAATTGGTTAATTGTTGTATTTATTTTTAGGGAACAAATGGTTAAAAAAGCATTATGTTAAAAAATAGCTTGCTGTAGGTCCCTAAATGCCATCGAACATGGATATGACTATGGGTATCGAATTCGAATCATATCGTATCCAAAGTGGTGTCTGTATGTGACAGCAGTCAAAGGCTGCCCCACCCAAAGTGGTGTGCTTTACCCCTTATTGTGGTCACTCGTCATAGACAGCCTTTTAGTCAGTCTACATTATCTAGTTCTAGCTTATGAAGCCATAGGTTATGTCGACGATTTGGGAATCATCATTAGTGGTAGGCATTGTGCTACAGAACTATTACACCAATAAGAGGTGTTATTTTGGTATTCTAAGAAAAATACAATTTTTTGAGATAAATTATCGGATGTTTATTTTATAATAAAGAAGAAGGTATGCCGTCAATAATAATGAAAAACAACATCAGCCAAATGGCCACCACGAGCACGCATACAGGACCATATCCTTTCACAATAACACCTCTTATTGAATAACCCTATAGTATTCCATCTACCAGAAGTACAATCAGCTTTCTTCTGAAGACGCATAGAGTTGGTAAGTCCTAGGTTCTCAATTTCATGGGTGCTTTGGCGCTCGTTAATTTTTGCATGAATCTGTTAATTCCTTCCCTTGCATTTTCCCAGCCTTCCCTCGTCAATTTTTATTTACAATGTGCCTATAAAATTTAATACGCTTTAGCTGTTGGATCCAATATTCTTTGAAAGTCAATCCAAGATTTTTTGTTTACAATCTTCTTAATTGAAAAAGACTCGTATGAATGTCGTGCCACTAACATAGACACTGGGAAGAATTTATTTTTAACCTATTGTCTTCCGAGACAGGTTATTTGCGTTTGTAAGATTTCCGCGCATAATGAGAAACCATCGATTGAATTGAGTGGGTAGATGAGATCCGTTCCAGTATTTTGCCATTAAAAAGCCTGTTGCCTCTCTATTACACAAAGTACCTAACGAGGTGAATGTTTATAAATTTTGGAAGGACATATTTACTCTCCCCAAACATCGTTCAAACCATTGACATGGAAGTTTTTGTCACGCAATTCGTTAAAATCTTCAACTCCACAGAAGTTATATCGATAATCAGGTGCTACCGCAGTACTTAATTGTATAGTTTCTGTATATATAGTAAATTTAGGTTAAACGTCCAAGGCTGATTTTAACGCTCCGCATGTTTATCGGGCACATTCACGGAGTTAATTTGCATTTGAAGCTTCGTTTTACAACCCAAAATCACTTGAACTTTTGTCGATGGAGCTAGTCAGACAATCCAACCCAACCAAGGGGTGCTATCTAATTTTCTCAAATGTTACTTTTGAGGTCTGTAGAAGAAGACATCCAAACGTAAAGTTATTCTAAGCTTCCCCTTTTTTGAGGACTCAAATTTGTATACCAAAATGACGGGCTAGGGACAAAATTCCGAATGGATCAAAGTTATTTTTACGAAATTCTGCTATCAAAATTCTGTTTTCAAAAATCTGCTTTTCAAATTTTTGCTTTTCAAAATTCTGCTTTACAAAATTCTGCAAACAATAAAAAAAAGGTTCGGAAAGTGTGTGATAGTGTTGTATTCATAATGAATGTTTCAATCGTTAAAGATAAGTTGGTCGTGGATGGATGGGGATGGGGAGAAATTGAAAATTATTTTTAAAAACAAAGATATAAGAATTCTAAAAAAAAGAGCAGAACTTAGCCATATTGTTTTCTTAAACGAATATCAAAAAATATAGCTCCTTTTAGCTTTGTTTAGTTTCTTAATTTTTTGGTAATATAAATGTGAAATAATTTGCTTCTTCTGGATTTTTGTCTTGTAATTTATTTACCTGTAATATGTTATTAAAAAAAAATATTAATTAAACTATTCATGCTCATTATATTTTTTTTTTCAAAACAGAATAAGCAGAATTTTATTGCTTACAATTTGAAAAGCTGAATTTTTGCGCCGTGAGGAGACAGAATTTTGCAAAGCAGAATTTCGACCGGATCCCCAAAATGACATCACCCCAAAGTTGCCAAACTAACAACTCAAATCTATTCATCGATTCTCATTTATCAGACTCATAAAACGTTCTGTCGAAAGCGATTCATTTTATGTATCTTGTCTCATCTGTCACGTTCCGAATTGACACACAATTAATTTTCCTCAAACGCGTGATCCGTACCAGCACAATGCTTAGACATGCTCGTCATTGAAAAACCCTGCTGTATATACTCAAAAGTGAGACTTTTCCAATCGCCATTCGATTTATTTGCATCAGACCGAGTTCAGTTCCATAGTGCTTGCAGTGTCGCACTGTGCGAAATTTTGTTTACAGCAACCCCACGCACTATAAACGAAACCTTATTACGAATGTTTAACAAACGAAAAAGGTGTCATGACACCTTTAGCCAACCTTGTTTCGGGTATAGGTTTTAATTACCCACACTCATTTGATAACAATGTGGGCCGCCATTGTTTCCCACAAAAAAAAAAGTTGCCAAAATTTACTTCCCCGAATGAGAGCGTAATTAAAATATTACACAGCGCATTCATTTTAATTTAAGTGCTTTTTTACAAAGCGTGCTTGTATGATGCGCAGTATTTCCCCCCGAGAGAAAACAATTTTTGTTTTCCTCCAAAAAAGAAACTCTATGCGCTCCTTCGTTTCTATGCGAGTGTGCTGTGTCTTTTGGGGCGGGACGACAGTGCGCGGAGTGTGGAGTGGAGCGGCGCTCCATTTGCACTTTGCTGACTCTCGCTGATAAAGTTCTGATTAAATGCGGCGGATCAGCCAAATGGACCGCGAATAATCAACCGAAATCCGAGAGAAAACAAGAATCCACAATACGACTGTGGGATTAATCAAAACAAACAAAACCAGTTGAGATTCAGTTCGATTCCACATTACAGTCACACTCGCAGTGGTAGTGGGAGAGTGGGCGAGGAGGGAGTGTTTACAGTGGAAGTGAAAAGTCTGTAACAAGCATGAGGCGCTGTTTCACTGTTGCTTTTGCTAGTTTAATTTACGACCCCAGTGTAGAGCTGCCAGTGCCAGTGTATATCTGGCCAAAACAAAACTCTGCTTCATAAACAGGAATTGCAGTGTGGTTTTGATTCATTCCCAAGCCAGCAGCAGTCGTGTGAGGAGATCGAGACATTCAAGCACAACTCAATTAGAAGATATCTTGCCACTCAAGTTCAAAGCAACGATGCGAAAGGTCATACTATTTCTGGCGCTTGTCTGCTGCGCCACAGCGGCCATCGACAATTGCAAACAGGGTGGAGACTACGTAAGTCCATTGCCTTACAGAAGAGGATCTAGTGATTAAATTTAATTTCCTTGCAGTGCCTTAATCACTGGGATTGTTGTTCCAATACCTGCCTGTCGTACCTGTACAAATGCTCGAGAATTCAGAAGGAGCCACCGCCGGCTGGCCTAGAGGCTGCGCAAATGTCACCGCCATTGTTTGCTGCGCCAGCCATACCCAACATTAACCATAACTTGGAGTCAATTAATTCCTTAATCGAAATCGTGTTTCGTCCTTTGAAAGAGGGCCCAGTGCCAACCAGTGGACGAGATGTGAATGCAATTTTGTCTCGTTTGGGGAGAGATGAGACCGAACAAGAGCTAGTGGAAACCAGTACATTCGACCCAATCTACACTTCTCCAATCGACACAGTTTACGCTACTAAAATAGAGCCCAGTACAGACGCACCTTGCAAGGAGATCGGTTCAAAGGTGAGTGAGATACAAGTGTTTTCGTGTTGCGGTGATTAATTGGAAATTGTTTATTGCAGTGCTACACCAACGACGAGTGTTGTACTGCGCGCTGTCATGGATTCCTTCACCAGTGTGTGACATGAAGTTCGATTGAAATTTGAAACGAATATTTGAATAAAAAATTATTGTGACGCCAGCGACCAAGTCAGAGACTATTATTTATCAAATCGGTATTGTAACTGTGTGTCACTTTCACTTTCTGTTGGCCGTTTCGCCTTTTGCTTGTTTTGTGGGTGGTCTGGTGGATACTTTCGCTTTGGTGAATCATTCTTCTGTGCTGTTTAGTTATCGCTTGCGAATTCGTCACTTGTAGATATCGTACATGCGTCAATCATGGATGATATTTTGTTATCTCGCAAACAAAAATATACTGCAGCAGAATTTATTTCATTATTTGGTGCACACTTTAAGAAATAACAACGTTTTCAGCAAACGCATTTTGCATTTTAATTGTAAATTTGTGGATATTGAAACAGATTGCTCTGCAAACGGTTTGCACATGTCGGCTGTCAACTTCAACATTCATTGGTGGAAATTTATTTGTTGAAACGATCTTTTGCTAAAAGAAACTTCTTTTTTTTAACCTACCTATTTGGTGTAAGGGAAAGTTCGGTGGTTTTGTTATTGCTAAGTTTCTTTTATATTTAACAGTTTTTTCGGAGTATAAGCTTATAAACTTGATCATTTAGAATAAATTAAATGAGAAGACTTCGGTTTTGCAGACTTGATGCGATCGAAAACTAACTAAATAAGCTGAAGTCCTTGAATCTAGAAATGACGTCTAAGTAGTGTTACCAAACGTCAGGATTTAAGGTGTCTGTCAGGCTCAGGCCAGGCCTCACGCTTTGTCAGGGGGCAGATTTCGTAAAACAATAATCGCCTCGCAGCGCTGCCAGATATTTTCGCCAGAAATCGTAATTACTAGCTTTCAAAATCGTCGAAATACGATTTTGTTGGAAATAAAAACGAAAAACAAAACAAAAACACAAAAGAACGTTATAATACCTAGTTCAAATTATTACAACATAAATTATTTTGGATAACATTAACATTTTTGAAACATAACATTTTTAATTTATTAAAAAAGAAAAAAAAAACTTATATTATGTATACACGTTTTAACTACTGCAATCTACTACATTCTACTTCATTACACATACATACTTGAATTAAATTGACCCCAAATGCTACTATTTTCATTCAAATTGTAACAAGAAACCTCGTGCATTCTTAGCAAATCTTTCGTACGCAAAATTCCTTGCAAGGTTCCTGTGGCCAACGAATTTCTTATTTTCGTTTTAGTTAGGTTAACCACCGAAAATATACGTTCAACAGTAGCAGATGAATTCGGAAGTGATAAGACTTCAAAAATGAACTTTTTCACTAACGGAAATGCTAAACTTTCATTACCATACTTTGTTTGTAAAACGTTTTTCCAAAAAAACTATTCATCTATTGAAGATCGAGGTTCAGAAAGAAGATTTTCAAATTAAGGTTTCTTAATTTGAAAAATCTTGGAATTTTAAGCTCTTTTATGTCAAAAATCGTGGAATAAGTTTTAAGCCCTGAAATCGTAAAAATACGATATGTCGTGGAATCTGACACCACTGATCGCCTGTACGACAACATTTTTTAAATTTTGATGACCATAATAAGTTATTATCTGGCCGAATATTTTTATCTTAACTGTCATTTAATTTGTGGAAAGTTAACTGCATTAAGCTCTGAACCTAATAATTTTTCCACTTATGTAGTTGCTAGTTTTGGACGTCTATCGTTTCGACGATAATCGTCTGAAAATGTATGGAATGAGTGCCCCAGGCTTTCCCTATTTTTTTTATATATATTTTTAACAATTCAATTTTAACGAAAATAAATCATCATTCTAAATGCTTTTATTTATCTTCGTTCAGTGTAACAATGCACTATGCAGCCATTCAATTCTTAATTTATTAACACAACCTTTCGTTCAATACGCCGTGTTGGTTACCTAACGTAAGTAACAAAATAAGCATATTTTTTAATAATAAATCAATACTAAATACTACCAATTCATTTATAAAATGCTTGGAAAGAAAAAACAATGTCTGGCTTTTAGCTTCATAATCGAGCTTTTCTCTCCTAACTTTCCATTTCCCTTTATCACACGAAAGGCTTTTCGGACATCGAAGTTCCCAAAAAAATGGATAAATCCCACGGTATAACAACACTGTTCTCAGGAGTATGGTTCAATGCTCAATGCTGTTGTTTGTACTACAGTATTAGTACTACCCACCAGTCATACGTACTACCTGGGTTAGTAAAACTACATGATTTTCAGTTAGCCGATGTAATCTACAAAAACGATGCAGATTAACGATGTAGTAGACTACATGTACTCTACATGTATGTAGAATACCATAGTAATGTACTTTTGCAAATGCACGTGCTCGTGCAGCAGTGTTGCCAGTTTGGGAGTTTTCCCTCCAGATTTTGGGGTTTTTGGTCGACGGGGGGAAATCTGGGGGTAGAAATTGTTTAGGGGGAAGTCTGTTTTTTTTTTCTTTTAATTTTTGAGTTACTTATACCTAAGAATGAGGAAGCTTGGAGATTCTTTCATCTGTTCTGTCGACAGCCAAATGATTCAAAATTGAGTATGACAATCAAGGATGAAATAAATGTGTGTGTTGTTTTAAAATAGGGATGCCAGACGTCCCCCGTTTTCATACAAAAATGCTGTTTGTCCCCTGACACAAGCCACTGTCCCCCTTATTTAGTAAAAATTCAATAAAAGAAAACATTCAATTGAAAATCCCGAAAATACTTTCTTTTGATTATTTTAACAAGATTCTCTGTGAACACATCCATTTGAAAAGCAAGAAAACTTTCAAAGCTGAATGCATTCAATCTCTAACTACATTTCACTTCATGTGCTAAATTTGTTCGCCTCTACGTTTTTGTTTTGTACTGTCATCTTTCTCTCTTTCAGTTTTTGTTTTGAAACCAAAATTTAATTTGGTAAAAAGTCCGATCCCAAAGAAAAAAAACAACGAAAATAAGTGTTCATACCAGTGTTGGGAAAAAATATGAAACTTATTTTTATTTTTTACTCGGGTACTAAAAAAAAAAAAAAATTGTTGTCCCCCTTAGAAAACTTACGATTTCGTATTTTTTAATCTAGCAACCCTATTTTAGAATCTTGTTAAATAATAAAACGATCCTCGAAAGCTATATTTGCAGTGAAAATTAATTGTTTTTCCAAAGATATTGGACCACTTTTGTTTACAAAACAAGTTTTTAAAAAATAGCTAATGCCAGTTTCATTACGAAAAAAATATAGTTTTTTTTGTAATAGTTCCTTAAATATTTTTTCCGCATTTAAGCAGCAATTCCATCTGTAAGTTTTATAAACAACAATTTCAACAAAGTTGCGTAAGAACTGTGTAAATTCTTTGTGGATGGTTTCAAACTGCAACATTTGCGTTTTATTTAGGTATTTCCCGCACAATGTTGCTTTCGGAAAACCAAACCTACACGTTGGCGTTTCAAATTAAAATTGTGTTCTTTTAAAAAAAATACTGCAAAAAGTTGGGTTTTTTTTTTTTAAATAACCAAATCTGGGCTTTTTTCAGAATTATCAGGTAACTATATTTTGACCGTCTGGCAGCGCTGTCGTGCAGGTCTACACAAGTACTTAAGTCTGCAGTCGACGTGCATACTCAGACTCACTGCAGACTGTAACGCTTACTTCGTGTGGATGTAAAATTGCCGCCAATAGTATGCTGGATTTACAACATCACGCACACGTATTTTTCCACGAGATAAGACAGAGAGATACGTTTGTCGGCAGTTTAAGCTAATAAAGGCGTAAGAATGAGATCAAAAATCAGGCGCCTAAAGTATCATAGATGCTCTACCCATAATTAAAAATACGTAAAACGAAACTAAACATAAGTTACGGCGACCAATATTTCTGCAATGACTTGAAAAGTTTCCGTTACTGATTTAAAATGTGTCAAATAAGAGTGTTAGGTAACAAGTTTAAGTAAATTTGACCACCAATTCATCAATCCATTATAAAAAAATAAATAGTTGGCGCAACAGGTCCGGAGAGACGCTAGGCCTAGCTTCTCACAACTATTCGTTTTGTGTGAGTTTTTCATTTTTGGAACGAATGGAAGGGATCTACAATTTTTTGCCGACTCCAAACGGCTATTGAGAAGCTCTTTTAAGACATTTATACTCTCGGATGTTTGTCAGACGTTCGCGAGAGGTAGCGCAGTGGAAAAAACCATAAGTTGGAATTTGAGTTTTTGCAGGATTCGAACTTAGAACACTCGCTTAGTAGTCCAACACACTAACCACTAAGCCGCTGCGCCTACTATCAATCCATAATACGAATAATAAATAATTTCCTATTCATCACTTTCGAAAGCCATTTTGTTTTGTAGGAAAACGAAATTTCCTTAGCCACTGCTATAATATAAAATCAATATCAATATGCTAAGCTTTGACATAATTTCTACATTACCTAAACAAAATGGCTGAGAAAAAAAATACGTGTGTCAGTGTCAGATAACTGCCTTTCTGGCTGTAGATTTTGAAAAGAATTGATTTAAGTATTTTCAAATACTCTCCAACATTTCTGCCTGCCATCGCCTTTTTAAAGGATGAGTATCAACAGGTGGTGAAGGTGGAGATGCTAGACAGAATTGTATTCAATTCCACTACATAGGGTGATAGCCCCTAAGTTCAGCCCCCTCCAGTAGTCAGCCTCTGGAATACAAAATGCAGCGCAATAGTTAATCCTTTGGTCTTTCTTTCAAGCAAAAAATATTATTCCCTTGGCTAACATTTCTTCTATCTGCGTCCAAAAACTTGCAACAATCCTGGTGCTGCTTCGCGCGTAAAAAATATTATACTTGAGTACAGTTTTTATAAACGCAGAAAACGAGTGGTATTCCAAAAAAAATAAATAGTGGAAGTGGTTTTGGAAAAGTGATACAAATACTAATCCATTTAAGATATTTGTATCTTGTGATTATTGTTATGTTATTGACAGTTTATTTTAACTATCTCTTAACTTAAAATGTTAAAAATATGTCTTACAATTAAGAGGGGGGGCGACCTTATGAGACATTATTTGTACGATTATCCTAGGCTCAGCCCCTCCGGCTGACTACTTGAGACTACGTTAATTTTTTTTGTTTAATAATAACTGAGTATTCAAAATGAATGGAAACTCCAATCTGTCTTGATTCGCACCAAAACTTCGATCAATTTTCTTTGTTTTCCAGTAGTCAGCCCCTGTACATTTACTAGAGAAATGGGGGCGGACTATAAAAGACACGGTTCTTTTAAACGTTCTCCAGTTGTCAGCCCCCCCCCCCCCCTTTTTTTATGAAAATGTGTAAATTAAATTGGTGCTGACTACTGAGTACTTGCGTGGCCGACTACTGGAGCTGAAGGGGCTGACTACTGGCAAATTATACCCTTTTCACTTATTTTCTAAATAGTTTGCATTAGGTAGCCCATACACTTAATAAGCTTAGTATTTACGAATCTACACTCAGAGAAAAAAATTCTATAAAAAAATCAAAACTACGCCCATTGATTTTATAGTACGTCCCATTAACGTAATAGTTCTCATAGTATGGCCTAGTAATTTTATTTTTAGCAAGGTATTGGTCTTAATATTTTTCAAATATAAGTATTGATTTGGGTATTTGATTCAATTACCTATATGAACTATTTATTTTATAATAGAAACTAACTAAAGCTGCATCACACGAGTTAATAGTATCTACTTCTCCTTTAAAATTAATGTGGAACAATAATAATAATCGTTTTAATATTGTATTCACATTAAAGGGAACCTATTAAAATAATGGGACATCTTATTAATTTTAAGTTGGATGCACCATTGATTTAATATTGAAAGCTAATTAAAACTATAGTATGCGGAGAATTGATTTAATAACATTATCACATTAAGTTAATAGTACTTCTCCTATAAAATTAATGTGGAATAACAATATTTTAAATATTGTATTCACATTAAAGGGGAGCCTATTAAAATAATAGGACATCTTATTACTTTTTAATCGTATGCACTATTGGTTTAATGTTATAAAATAATTAAAATAAATATCTAAAAGAACTATAGATTCAATAGTTTTTGAACTTTGCTAATAATAGGAAAAATCACATTGACTAATTTTAATAGCAAAAACACATTGAAAGAATAGGAATTCATATTAAAATTATAGTATTTTTCTCTTAGTGTACAGACTTCAAACATTCAGAAGAACCAAATACTTGAAGAATGGATTTTTAAGGACCAATCAAACTCAAAAAAAAAGTTAAGGGGCCGACTAATGGTGCCATTACCCTTCGTTGACTGGTTGTGAAAAATAGACTGATATAGTTGGTATCTGTATCTGAGGCCGAGTCAGTCAGAGTCAAAAGACCATTTAAGCCCATTAATTAGCCTTTTTGGGTTTAAATGACTTCTTGCGAGCTACATAATCTGCTGGGAAGATTACGAAACTGTTTTTATGACAGTAAAAAGGCGCCAAATACTGTCGAACTCCAAATAGCCCATAAAAAAGTCATGAACATTTCCATTAATAATTAATTTAATTAAAAGTGATAAATTCATTTAACAATTATGCACTCCATAGCATTGTCACCCTCTCAGCGAGTAATTTCGATCTAAATAAGTTGGAAATTCATCCCTTTCAGTTCCAATGGCCAAATTCCCAACCACCCCTCTGTACGCAAACAGAATCATTAATTTAGGCATCCTTTGCCATCCATTTCCCTCAGTATGCAAAGTCACCTTTTTCCTGCAAAGCAAACACAAAACTTTGCCAAAATAATTGGTTTAGTACTGTGAAATCAATTAAATTTATTTCATACACTCAAATCATGTTACACAAAGGAAAACAACCATCTACCCGGAGATGTGTTTTCCGAACGTTTGTTGTGTGCGCACATAGTGCAGGCCCTAATAAGCTTCTAACATAACCAAAAGGGCGAGTCCAAAAGCAACCTGTATGCGTAGAGGCTGGAATGCTGCATATATCCATAGACGCCGTTGGTACGTAGATACAAGTCATCCGCATCCCTGTTGACACAGGTAGAAGAGTCTGAGGACATACATTTGTTTATACATTTTCTAATCACGGCTACATGACAAAGGTGGATCACGTTGACAGGAGCATTACAGTGCCAGAGTCATATACGGGTACGTACTCCAACGGTGGCGGTGCGGCGGCGATGTCGACAATGGCAACGACACCGCTGCACAACGAAGATGATACTGTGTTGGATGAAATTCCTTTCTGATAAATTTTTGATGAAATTGCGATGATACGTTGCACAGCCCCTCTTTTTATATGTATATAATTATGTAGAATGAAATTCCCATAGTGTTGGGGCTCTTTGGTGCACAAGTTTTGGCTAAAATGTTTGCATTAGACGGTAAATAGTTCCATTAGAACGTGTCCACCCTGGGAGGATACTCTGTATACCTGCCAACGGTTGCGAATAGTTTCTGTTTTTAAAGAACTTTGACATTAGGGACTGGGACTGTTGACTTAGCGGGACTCGAGGGTTCGGGATGTTGGCTTTAAAGCTGAACAGAGATACTGTTGTCTCAAATTTGACATCAATGGTGACTGACTTCTTTGAGTAGCATATATTATATGTAGTTCAAATGCGCTGACCCGTTTTCTATGCGCACAATGTTATCAGGCATCAAAGAGAAATCTGTATTGATTTGGTAAGCACAATGGGTAGGTGTACCTTATCGTATTTGCATGCATTGCTAAAGAGTTCTATGCAGCTCAAGGTCCTCTCATGCAGCAAAGTGAATATTCGCAATTATCTGTTTATCCCCACTGAGTTGGAGCTCTACGAATTACTGAAAGTATGTATGACGATATATGTAAAAGAGGGTGTTAAATGGTGTGCAAGTCTATAAATACGCTTTGCATACACAGAATCGGCTTAGTCGTCTTTTGTTGAAATATAAAGGTGGGTAGACAGCGATGTCAAAAGTTTAATCATTCTTTTCCTTTTATAACCACCCAGGAAAACAGAAAGAGTACCTATAACTGTCATGAAAAAGCTTCTTAATTAGCCGAAAAATGATTGGTTGTGATAAGTTATGGTTCCTGCGGATTTGTTGAGACAAATATTTATTTATTTATGGACCCAGTTTGTCCTACAACCACGAGGAGTTGAGTTCCGTTTTAATTGCATCGAGAGCTTTACAATTTTTAACATTCTATAGTAAACAGAATTAAGTAACCCACCTTTTAGCGCTCTTTTATTATCATAATGTCATTTACACCTCGAGGTCGAAATAGACTACACACGTGAAAGTTAAAAATATTACTACTATTATTTTATAATTATTTTAACTATTAACTAATAATAAATTACAAGTTGATATTAAGAACGTATAGCGTACATTTTATATAACATTTTTTTGGTTTGAAACTGAAATATTTTATTTCGTCTTACGAGCCATAACAATTATCCAATCGAGTTCAACTCAATCTCACTCCAATAAGGACTAGAATCATGATCTCGAACGTTTTTTTAAATTGGAGGTCTCGGAAGGGACTTTAATTGTTATAAATATTTAAACGGAAATTATATTACCTAAATCTATTAAGTTGTTGGTCAGTAATATATTGGGTAATTGTAAATTAAGTCACTGCAAAAAGTTCGTTAAATTATTAAACATAAGTTCACGAGTTGACTATAAATTTACGACTTTATGTTTTACGGTAGGCTGGGGCAGATTCAAATTCAAAAAAAAAAATTTTCGCAGATTTAAAATAATTTTTTTCGCACATTTTTGTATTGAAAGTTATGATTATTTTACTACAAAAATGAATAATTTCTGAAAGTTAACTTCACGCTGATAATTAAAAAAAATAAAATAAAACTGCCCTAAAATGTGAATCTGCCATACGGTGGGGCGTACTCGTCATTCAGGTGGGGCACTTTCGACTTGAATTTAGATGACGCAATTTATTAAGAATCAATACTGTTTTTATTTGAATAGTTACAACAAATATTAAATCTATAAACGCAAATTTAAATGAGACCAGAAATTAATTTTAAACTAAATTAAAACATTCGAGTTTTGAGATCAAAGAAACAAAATAGTTAAGTAAAGGTTAAATCTAAAGTAAAAGGATTAAAAAAAATCATTGCACATTTTAACGACCCATATAAACGTCCTTAAAAAAGATTAGGTTTGAATAGAAGCTTTGATTTAGTAAACCTCATTGTTTTTCACAAAACTTATAAAAAACATTCACTTAAATGTTATAAATAACTTAAATATGGTATGAACTATAATGTTTGAAGCTCATCAAACATTTCATTTTAAAATTAACTGCCTTTCCGTAGTAACGAAAGTCAAAAGTACCTCATCGTCGAAACGTACCCTACACCCTACCTTACTATAATAATATTTTTATTTTTCATTTTCTCCAAAAATATTTGTATACTACCTATCAGAATAAATATTTTTTGCTCGAAAATTTTGTCACCATTAGGTGTAATTGAAGGCACATTTCTAACCGCTCCGAAGTCGTTCAATAAACGAACGACCTGGATATTTTTGGGTCTATTTTTTAATTAAAATCATTTTATTTTGTATTACCAAACATTTTTTTTTTTAAAATAAATAGATGGCGCAACGGGTCCATAGGGACCCTAGGTCTAGCTTCCCTCACAACTATTCGATTTGTGTGAGTTTTTCATTTTTGAAACAAATGGAAGGGCTCTACAATTTTATGCCGAGTCCAAACGGCTATTTGAGAAGCTCGTTCAAGACATTTGTACTCTCGGTGTTTATCAGACGTTAGCGAGAGATGGCGCAGCTGAAAAAAACCTTACCAAGATATTTCCTGACAAGCAAAATAAGCTACAAAACAGCCACAAGCCGCCAACTTACCACCAACTGTATGTAAGTGATCTCAGCGACTGAAAATATTAAGCTTTATTAACACAACGTAAATATTTAATATATTTAAATACCTAGCTGTAGTTCTGTCACTATAAAAGTTGATATCATCTCGGCAGCATCAGCATGATGCCAAATTAAATTCTAACTACGCACTGACTACATCCAGTTTCCATCTACTCATATACCTACCTATATCTACTTTTGCAAACGAGAGTTGAAACAACTAGTTTGCGCATCATAAACTAACTACTGGCAATTTGCCTAATAGATATACATAATTGTTTCCGATGATAGAAGACTCTTGAAATATTATGTTTTATTTTTAAACGATTTATTGATAATTTTATTAATTTATTAATCCCATATCTCTTATTAAAAACAGATAAGGCACCATAAGGGAACAGGTACAAGTACCTAATACCAGTGTGCTCTTCCAAGCGAGGAGCTTTAACCATTAAGGGGAGTAGGAGTAGTGATAGTCTACGGATACGTTATATCGTATATTTGGAATAAGATTAAGGAGAGGATGACGCCGGCAGACTACGATATGAATATATGAATACAGCGGCACATATTCTCTGACCTATTGCCTGCACTTGCCAGTGGAAAAGAAAATGGCCTAATAATGCCTGGGTCAGGTATCCGCCCCTCATTTATGTCGTCTTCCATTGGGACAGAAAACAACACTTTTTTACAGATTCAGAGCAGTTTTTTCTGCTCTCGAAATCAGCTGGCTGTCAGATTTCGTGTTCCATTGGCCGCAAGAAAAAACAATTTTGCGAATCTCGATTTCTGAAATCTACACTTATTTGCGCTAAAACAAAAAAACATTTGTCATTTGTCTAACTTTAAAGTGTGTTATTAATTACGATTTTAGACGACAAGTCAGTGAAAAGTAGAGAAAAATTTACATTTGGCCGCTTCAATGGATATATCAACATAAATTGAACGGGTTTTTATAAACGCAAGTTACAATTTGAGAATAGCTGACTTTTAAAACACGCACCGCCACAAATGCAAAGAGAGAAAAATCTGAACAGTTGGCGCAACAGGACCGTTAGGGACCCTAGGCCTAGCTTCTCAAAACCATTCGTTTTGAGTGGGTTTTTAATTTTTTGGAACGAATGGAAGGGATCTACAATTTTATGCCGACTTTAAACGGATAATTGAGAAGCTCTTTCAAGACAGTAATACTCTCGGATTTGTCAGATGTTCGCGAGAGGTGGCACAGTGGAGAAAAACCCTTAGTTAGACTTTGGGTTTTTGCGGGATTCGAACTTGAGACTCCTCGCTTAGTATTCCAACACACAAACCACTAACCCATGTTTCCTTGGCCACGAAAAATCTGAAATCCGAGAGCAAAATATGAAAATCCCCAATGGAAAACGACATTAGATACCTAAGTAATTATACCCCCGAAGATCACTTTTTGGGAAAACCTTATAGAGCACTGGAGAACAAAAAAATCACACTCATAACATAAACCAAAACTTATAATTTTCTGTTAATTCGTAAGAATTACTGCTGTTTTTTTCTAAAGTTCCCCGAAAAATAACTCACTGATCCGTAACAACTTCCAAAAAAAAAAAAAAAAACTTTTCAAAATACCTTCCCGGATATTTGAAAACTCCCCCACGTTTGCTATAAATCAAAACAAACACCAAACAGAATTATTCAGCGGCCTTATCGGGTATTTGCAAAACATGCTTACCCAACGACAAGCCGAGTATGAACACTTTTCCACAATATCCGCTATTGGAGTGTACATACAAACTAACTGCTATCTCATTCTGGGTCAAGATTCAGTGTTCGCCTCGCCGAACAATGACAAACGATCTGTTTCCTTCGCCCCAGCCTTTGGCTATCACATCTACAATCATTAGAAAAGCCCTAACCGGAACAAAATGCGTTTACGTTCAAGCTCATTGCGAATGCTTATAGCTATGGAGTGGACTTGAAATCGATCATTATAACGAATAACCGCACTTGATAGTTGCAACAACCTACAACAACCACAATGAAATGGCGGCTCGCTATAGCTGTCCCGTATACCCCGTTTAGTTGCAACGTGTTCGTCGTTTACTCTCAAACGAATGAGAAACCTCTCCGACCACGTCCGATATTGGCGAGTAATCATAAAAGTTCGAGTAAAAATAAGTACCCTTATCGCAGATAGATAGCCACTACACTGGTAGCGCAAATTGATTAAATAATAACAAAAACTACGGTATAAAGTATGAACCTTATCGGCTTTTCAGATATGGTGACTGCGGCGCTGAATTACCGAATAGAACAGCCACAGTCTGTAGTTTGTCATCCGCGCGTGAACATGTTAACTCGAAGAAAAAACCTCCTCCTATCGATAGTCGTATGGTGCGCGTTCTTTTGCAGTCGTGTCTCCACGTCAACACTGGACGCGAACAATACCAAGCCAGAGACTCTTCCTCCATTACGCTTACCAAATGCGGTGCTGCCAGTGATGTACTATTTGCACATCACCACCCGAATCCATGAAGACATCCTGGTTTACAGCGGCAACGTTACCATTGACCTTGCAGTAACTAGGCCCACGGATGATATCGTGCTCCATGCCAAACTCTTGCGCGACTATGTTGTGACGCTGACAGACGTTAACAACGACCGTTTATGTGAAAATATCGACTTCTCGCACGATAATCGGACCGATTTTCTAAGGATATACTCGGCGACGGAACCACTCAATCTGCAAATGGGCGAACGATATCGCCTGGCGATTCTCTTCAGCGGCGACATTCAGATGCAGCACTTTGGATTCTACAAGACCATTTACAAGGACGACCTGAACAATACCATGTAGGTAAACTGGCAAATGCACTGCGGTGGCCATGATCGGTATCGGTAGTCAATTCGTGCACTATCTCGACACGTTGTGGCTGTGTGAGTGTATATTTAATTAATAAATTTCAAAGTTGGAATATACGTAGACCTAATCAATTCTGTGTTAGAGCGAGGCAAATAATTTCCACTTGCTCGCTATCTATCAATGAGTTTAAAGGTTTCGGTGATGACACGTTTTTCCGCGTTTTTTTAAGCGTTCTGAGTTGGTTCTGGACGCATTTCAAGCGATTAGCGTTTTAAAATTATGGACTAACCCGTACTCTGTCTTCAGTCGAACAGCGAAAGCGAGATCCCCTGATGTTCGCCAAAGTGACCTTGGTATTCCGTCAAGATAACATTTGTTTACACTTTAGAATTGTTTGCTTTATTCAAAAAGGAAGTACCTTACATTTTCGGTTACCTAACGAAATTATCTCGAAAAACCAAATACCGGGAATTTCGTGACTCTGCACTTTCTTTCAAATGTCAATGGCTTAAATAACCTGCTCGATAAATCATTTCCGGAGGGCCCAGCATAAATATCGCTCAGCATGTACTACAATCTTGACATGAGATACGAGAATTTATAATTTCCAACAAGCTTTACGTGCACACCTGTCGCAGTGATCTTTGTAATTAGTATCTACTTAACACTTAGCTGGTAATGAATTTGAAATTCGGAGAATGATAAATGTAATCAGCTGACGTCACGTGACAGCCTGCAAAGGCCTTGGTGCTGCTTTTGAAGCATGTCTACATGGACTTATTTCATTATCTGCGCCAGTTGCTGATTGTTAAGTGGATACCAAATAGCAGTACGTATTTGATGATGAGCTGTATTACACCCCGTTTTAACTGATATATTGAGCCGTACCCAGAAATATTCCTATGCCTGTAGACATTTACGTATCTGCTGGCTTCTGACATTTATAATACGTTTGCACTTGTTTTATACCGCTGGTGCTGCATCGTCCGGTGAGAGATTGTACTGAATTGACAAGCTCCTTTGGTAGCCCGATATAATATTCAATTTGATCCAAACGATTAAGAATACATTCAAAGTTTTGGGTTATTGAACAGCGTTGCCAGTTTGGGGGAATTTCCCCCAGATGTAGGGTTGTTTTTTTTTTTTTTTGATCGACAGGGGAAAATGATTCTGAACTTTTTACCTACCTAAACCTACCTTAAGTACTTTTTATTTAGTTTATTTATTTTTTCGAATGGAATTGACCTACCTTTTTGTACGAAACGGCTAACTGAGAAACTCTTGACAGGTGTACTCCTGGATGTTTGTCAGACGTACACGAATGGTGGTGCAGTGAAAAAGATACCTTTGTTTGTGTTTTTTCGGGGATCGAACCTGAGGCACATCGATTAGAAGCCCTGCAAAAAAATTAATTGTCTTTCATTTTAAAATTGTTTTTAATAATTATTTATCTCACGTACCAAAGAAAGACGATTAAATCTAATTTAAAACTAACATTCATTTTCTCATACCTACTGGCAATCTAAACTTAACATTTTCCCTCAAATTATTGCCTTTCGGCCTTAAATCTGCTTATATTTATATATTTATTATATATATATATATTTTTTTTTTTTTAATCTTCAGGACCCTTTTAGAAAACCACCACACTTACCCCTGGCTGGACAAGGTCGAGTAATTAGAAGGAACTAACAACATCGCCAACAACATCGGCTACCCCCCAACAAGGGCATCACAATGGGTCCACATGGACCTAAGTGGGGTACTGCAGGGTTTACCCTGCCGTATCCACCCGTTAACCTAACCTAACCTAACCTACCCCTGGGCAGCTGCGCCCACATTTAGAAGCTTATAAATCGTAAAATGCATTTTTTTGCTAATAGGCTGCTATGAAAACTAATTAGTTTTGCCTACATATACTTCCTATTAATTTGTTGTGTTGTATGAGAGGCCTCACCTAACCTTAACCTAACTCCTAACCTCGACCAAAACTAGTGTCAACTGTTTCAACGGTTCCTTCCTTCCACTGCCGAAATGCCTTTTATAACAAACTAGCTGACCCTGCGAACTTCGTTCCGCCCAAATTCATTAATGTAGGTAATGAAATTAATAATTCCGAGCTTTCGCTTCATTCTGCTTCATGTAATTCGGTCAATTCAATTTTTTTATTCAAAAGGTACCTATATTAAAGTTAAATAAATAAATAAAATCAAATACTTGTCGGCCAACCTACCGCTTTTTCACTGAAATGCTTTATGGTACACAACATTTTTTTCTAATTCTATTATCGGGTGTGTACAGTGTACACGTACAAAGCGAGAGCTTGCCGACACGTGAAATTCAAGATTTATGCCACACACATCCAGTGATTGTCCTTGCGACTTATCAATTGTCATAGCAAAAGCGAGACGTACGGGAAATTGAAGACGCTTAAATACGAACGGCAAATCGTTCTGAATCAGTGGAATCCGCGAAATAAAAACACCTTCGCCTATGAATTTTCCAATAAAAATCGTTGCTTGCATTATATTTGATATTAAATTCTTCACAATCAAACGCGTACCGCTACAAAGTTTTGGTTCATTTAGGTTGCGCAACAAAATTATTACTGAGACGATTTTAAGTTTCAAATTGTGTGGAGGCAAGCCCGAAACATCCAAATAATTTAAAATTCCATGGGATAGTTGGTGGCTTCGTTTTCATCCATCACGGAGTCGACTGATTTGTATGAATGCAACTCACCAGCGATTTGGTTTTGAATGGCGAAATTCAAATGTTTGACGTTCTTGTTTTTCGCAGCCAAAATCACTCTTCTATTACACTCAGCCAATGGTCAATATTATTCTGAGCGATATTCTGGAAAACATTTATGATTAGTTCTTCCGGTGTCGTTGTAAGGTTGCAAAAATGTTGTGGAAACTCAATCAGCCCGGTGATCATTGCTCCACCGAAAGGTCATTACGTAAACGATTCAGGGCCTCCAATGCGCGTTTGTAAGCCATTGTGCATTCGTCCAATATGATAATCTTACATTGCTGCAGTACTTTCGCCATCGCAGTGTTCTTTGAAATGTTGCATGTAGGTTCTTCTTCCACTTGCAGATTCAATGGCAATTTCAATGCAGGATGAGCTGTTCGACCGCCTTCTAACAAAGTAGCCGCTATCCCAGAAGAGGCTAGGGCCAAAGCGATCTCAGATCTCGAACGAATTGTAGCCAAAATAAGTGAAATCATGAATGTATTTCCAGTTCCGCAATTTTCGTTATCGACTGCTTGCATCAATTCATCGTACACTTTCTTTTGTTCTTGATTCAACATTGGCATATTTGTTCGAACAGCTTGACTCAATGCGATTCGTTCGAAGTCCATTTCTCGCTCCAATTCTCGATTAAATGCGTCTTGCATTGAACGATTTTGCTGTGGCATCCCCAATTTGCACAACAAATTGCCACTCATGAGCAGACACATATCCTCGATCAAAATCAAAGCTTTGTTGCGCATTCCATCTGACATCTCCAGTTCATTATCCAGCCATATCATCTTTGTATAATCAAAGTATCTACTTCATTTCAAAAAGTTACTTAATGTAACATAGAAAACATAATTTGTTATAAAAAACTTTTTAGGTACCTATAGGTATTTAAAAAAAAACTTTCAAAATTGTTGACAACAACAATTTGGTTGGAAAATAATTAAAATAATTGACAACAACAATTGCCTTAAAATTTAAAATATTTTTTTTTGTATTTGAAGTGTCACTACTCGATTTCTATCCAGTTTCTTTTTTTTTAAAGTGTACAAAAATGAATTTATTGGAATGGCGGTTGCACCTTCTTTCAAAAAGTTATCATACTAATATATTAACTTTCTCTGCATGGTTTATTAACCAACAAAAAAAACTAAATCAAAATCGGATGTGTATGGCAGTCGGTAGGCTGTCACACACACATTTATCAAGTTATTTTTATATATAACAAATAAGTCTTGGCTTGAATACACTCTTGTCGTTGATGTTCCATGGCTAGTCTATCAGTCAGTCGTCGTTGTGGGTCCCTACTAACGAAAGTTCCGAATTTAAATTTCAAGTAGGTTACCTTTTTCGATTATAAACAAACATACCCTTATTTGAAGCTCGTTATCTAAGACAGCAGGTATTGATTTACTAGTTAGGTAGGAAAGTACCTATAACTAATATTTATAGCTTTTGGAATTTTATAAGACAGTGCTTAAATGTGCTGAACTACTAAAGGAAATGACTGTTTCAAAGTTGGTCAAAGATTTATGAACTTTTTAGCTACTTGAGCTCGAACAACATTTCCTCCACCTTTGGCGGTAGACAATTTCATATTTGCTTGACTTTGTTTCTCTTTTTTGTGTGGAAACTTAAGAAGTCAGCCAATCTAAATCTAATCTCTGAATTACGTTAGACAATAAAAGGCATGCTTATAAACTTCGATATTACTGACGGAGACTTTACAATGCGCGCAACTTTTACCACACTTTTATCAACTTAATCAAGATATCTTGGCTTGACGTAGGTATGAGTTGTCACTCACATGTTATGTTTGGTAAACTGACGTGAGTAAGACAATATATTTTACAATAAATGAGATACCAATCCAAACTCAAACAGAAATGATTATCTTCAGATAAAATAATGGTAAAACAATAACAATAATAGGCGCAGGGATATAAGTCCACCAGGAGTTTTTTATTATGCCCACATGACCTGTATAGATCATTGATTTGCATGCCTTACAACAATAATACCAGATCTAACTACTGTTGGACATACTGCGGACATAATAAAAAACAAATCCAATATATTATGATTCTCTTGTATTTTGGAGAATCCTTTTCCAATTCGTGCATACAAATTACAGCTAAAAGAAATAAAAAAGGGAGTAGACTTGAAATTTTAATTTTGCTCTGAATTTTTGTTTTTTAGCCAAAAATTAAGTCGAACTATTAGTCTGTCATACTCTACCCTCTCAACGCGTATTCTCTTCAAAGCAGCACAGTTTACAAAATTATTGTTTGCGCGCTTTGGCATTTAAAATCGTAAAGTTTCGATAAAGCGTGTCAAAGCACGCCGACGCAAGCACGCGTTCAACGCCAAATTGTGAATTGGGCATGAACTATTTCTCGAATTTTATATATGGGCTATTTTTCATAGATATTGAATAATCGCCCAAATTGTTTAAAATGGAAAGCAAAATATTATTTGGAGCGATCTTTATTTTCTCAAATTTTCTAAAGCTAAAACAAAAAGTTCAGAATATATTTTTTTTCCTTTTCGTTAAAATTGACATCAAATTGGTATACAGTAGACGTTCGGTATAGTGAGCCTCTGTATAGTGAACTATCCAAAATAGTGAACCACCAGAATGTTAGACTGACTAGGACTACGCTAAATAGTAGGGTTTCCATATTTTATTCCAATCTCGACATCGGACAAATAGCAAAAATATGAAAAAAAAAAAAAAAGTGGGATTTTCGAATTTCTGCCGGAACAAAATAAAAACTAATTTGTATTCATTTGACTGACAGCTCTCAATTGGCAAAAAATACATTCTTATATGATATGATGTGCTTGATTGAAAATTTTAACAGGAAATTGTTAAGCCCGTACATTTTTCTCTCATTTTTTTCCTTATTTTTTGTTTACATTAAATCATACTAAAAACACTACTGCGTGTAGAAGAGACTAAAGTGTAATACCACAAATTTTCAAAAGAATTAATTTTTAAATACCTAATTTTGAAATGTAAAAATCAAAAATCTGCCAGCATTCACTCCTATCGGGATTTTTTCGTTGAAATTAATTAAAAAAAAAAAATAATTTTTAAATTCTGAAAAATGCAAAATAAAATCTACGGACTTAAGGTCAATTAAGAATGCAGTGAGTGTTTGCAGTAGTTTTTTTGTTTATGAATTTTAGTCGCAAGCCGGGACAAAAGCTGCCCCGACGGGACAACCGAAATTCTATCTCAAATTCGGGACGTCGGGCAACGCTATTAAATAGTTTAATTAATTATTTTTCAAAAATATAATTATTTCATTATTAAAAAAAAGTACTTACTTATATGTAATGTACATATTATTTATCTTTGTATTCCTCAAAAAATGTCTTTATGGTTTTGTTTTTTAACGATTGATTACATTTTTAATTTTTTTTATTTTAGTGTTTTAAAATAAAAAAATTGATATAAATTTTTTTTTTTTATGGTTTTAACTGTTAAATTAATAAAAAAAAAATATTTGAAAAAAAAGTAATTTTATATATCTCAAGTAGGTAAAGCTTTGGTAAGCGTTTAGCAACTCCCGCCCGATATACAGTAAGACCCGGATAAGTGCCTCTCGCTTAAGTACCCAACCCACAAGTACCTTTTTTTCCGAGAACCAAAATTCTGAGGATTTTTTCATATAAAACTGATCTTATAAGTACCTTTCGCTTAAATACCTTTCCCGCTTAGTTGCCTTTTATTTTGTATACATCATACTATTTGTTAAATAAAATTAAATGTTTTTTTTGTTATAAAAAAAAAAAAAAAATTGTTTTTATAAATTTAGAGATGCCTAATCCGCATAAGTGCCTATCAAAGCGGGGCATTTAAGGTGAGTCACTAATCGGGGTTTTACTGCGGTGGTGAACAATTTCGATATAGTGAACAGGCGTGGTTTTCATTATAGTTCACAATATCGAGCGTCTACTGCATATGACTCTATAATGGGTTAAGAATGTGGGTGATATTTTTATGGTTATTTTGTATTTTTAATGTTCATGTACTTATAGTTATAGGAACTTTCTTATCACTAGATTCTAAGTGCTAACTTCCTTCAGTCTCTGATATATACGATTGTAATTAAAAAACCTGTTCTTTTCAGCCCGCTTGGAACGACACAATTCGAGCCAACGAGTGCCCGATTAGCCTTCCCATGTTTCGACGAGCCAGCGTTCAAGTCCAAGTTTATAATTAGCATAACCCATGGCAGCAACTACTCAGCTCTGTCTAACATGCCAGTGTATGCTAAGATTCCCTCGGGGTAATTAAATGATTATTTTTTTCTGAATTATAAGACTCATACCATACTTCTTTCACACAGTATCAATGGAGAGTTGACAACCACCACCTTCATAGAGACACCCATCATGCCGACCTATCTTCTCGCCTTCGTCGTATCCAACTACGATCATATTAGCGAGTTTGAGAACGGCATCGAGCAACGTGTCTACTTCCCGCCCAACTCCAGAGACAACGGCCATCGAGCTTTAAAAAACGCCATCAAGTCGTTGACTGCCCTCGAAAACTATCTGGGAATTAAGTACCCCTTGCCGAAACTAGACCACATACGACTAGATAAAACCTATGGGTCTGCGATGGAGAACTGGGGCCTCATCACTTACAATAAGAAAAACTTTATCCCAAACGTCGATGGACCCCCGCAGCACACAGTTCTGAAGCAGATAATCGTACAAAACCATGAGATCTCCCATCAATGGTTTGGCAACTTGGTCTCGCCCAAATGGTGGACATATTCCTGGCTTAACGAGGGCTTCGCCACATACTTCTCCTACATTGTGACAGAGTTGGTAACAAAATGAATACTAAATTACTTCCAACCTTAATATAAATTCATATATCGTGCCATTGTGGTGGATTTTTTTAGTGTACAGTTTGCAATCGATGATTTCAGGTGTATCCCGATTGGAGGATCCCAGAGAAGTTCATAGACTCCGAAGTGGAGGTCGCCTACAGTTGGCCAATTACCCGCGCCATGACGCACTACGTGGAGAAGGAATCTGACATCAAGTCTGCATTCGATGTGGTTATCTATCAAAAAGGTGAATTGTGACTATGAAACAAATCTGTGTGAATGGGGCAACACAAACAATCGATAGAGTTCAAGGCATTCCATTTCATAATTTGAATTCTCGTAAATTTTTGCCTTTGTCGATTTGGAAAGATTGTGATGGTGCAGATTAAGGCGTGGGCATGGGAAGCATAACCTAGAGATTTGCGACTTTTTATTGTTTCAGTTTACAAGTAGATCCCCGAGTGTGAAAGTCAATAAGCTTTGTAAATATGCGGGATAACAATGAAAAGGGGCCAGGTCAGACAAGTCAATGAAGATGATACTGTTGTTGGCGTAGGGACTTTATGAACAGTTTGTTATCAGAATGGGGGTGCACCCATCTACATGTGTGTGGATGGACAGACAAAGAGATAGAAGGAAAATATATGCGGAGGTTTAATTAAGACGTATGTCAAACTGTCTCAAATATTATAGCTTATATCGGATTAGCTGCAATCGTTGTTGGAGCAGTGCTTTAAAAATGCAGTCTGAACACGTTTTCCCTTTAATCACATAGATACCTACACGATAGGGCTATTTGACGAAAATGTCCCAACCTAGGTCACCAGAAATTGTACCCTTTTCAATGGACCGATGGTATACGTTCTGTCAAAAATCCAGCTGAGTGTATAAGAAGCACACCCTTATCTTCTAATGCACATGAAGCTTCGATGTTGATTCGGTAGGTCGTCGCTCTTTGTCTAGCACTTTTCATCTTCAGTAAGCAGGCGGTTCAAAGGGGTTTAGTTCTGAGTTCTGACACAAGTGCAAGGTTTTAAATGAGATACTAGTTCCAAAACAGTATGATCAATAGTAAACTTGATGAACTTGAACCTCGATTTGAGCTTCGATTCCGAATGAAATTTAACCAAATTTCTATCTCCAGCCATAGGTTAGGTTAGGTTAGGTTAACGGGTGGATACGGCAGAGTAAACCCTGCAGTACCCCACTTAGGTCCATGTGGACCCATTGTGATGCCCTTGTTGGGGGGTAGCCGATGTTGTTGGCGATGGTTTTAGTTCCTTCTAATTACTCGACCTTGTCCAGCCATCCTGATGTATTTATGAACCTGTAAAGATTAGATAAATTAACATCTGAAAGTTCTTGTATGTCATGGAAGTGGTATCTTCCAAGTGTTCTGTTCCTCAAGTGACACAGACTTGGGCAGTGACAGAGGAAGTGAGGTGTGTCCTCATGCACTTCCTCGTCTTCGCAGCCCCTGCATATATCGTCATTCTTGAGTTTTAATTTCATTGTGTGGTTTCTCAGGAAGTTGTGCCCTGTTAGGGCACCTACCAGTTTATGCAGCGACATTCTATCAAACCGCATAAGCTTGCTAGTCCGACCTGCATTATACTCCGGCCATAGCTTCCGTGAAATTTCGCAGGTAGTTAATTCCTTCCACCTGTTGTTGGCTTTCATTCGAATCTTGTTTTCCACTCTCTCTCTGAGATTACAGAGCGGTGGATTGATCGATTTAATCGCCCGATCTTGATCCATAGCAGATCCATTTCTTGCCAGTTTATCAGCCATCTCATTGCCGGCTTTGTCCCTGTGTCCAGGGACCCAGCAGAGGCGCGTAGTATGCTGCGAGCAGAGAACCTTAAGCTCTTCACGGCAGCGGCGAACTAGCTTCGATTTTATTTCAATAGCAGACACTGCTTTTATAGCCGCCTGGCTGTCAATAAATATGGTAATATCATCATTTGGTATTGCCATCATTGACACCATATGGGCAGCTTCGGCGATTGCCAGAACCTCCGCCTGAAAAACACTACTGTGATCAGGCAGTCTGATCGAGTGGTGTATATTTAGCTCTTCGGAGAAAATTCCAGCACCTGTACCACAGTCCATCTTAGATCCATCTGTGTAGATGGATATCGATTTCCTATTTGTGGGTTCGTCTGTGTTCCATTCCTCCCTGCTGGGGAAATAGCAAGAGAATGGTTTGTCAAAGTCAAGGTTGGGAGACAAATAGTCAGAAGTGACAGAGTCTCCCACGTATTTGTTCAGAATCTGTGAATGTCCCATTCTGTAGGGTTTCCAGCTTTTGGTTTGGCTGATCCTGAGGGCACTTTTGGCTGCAGATTCTTGCATGTGTAGGTCTAGGGGTACCAGGTTGAGGATTGCCTCCATTCCAGCAGTAGGTGTTGTCCTTATTGCGCCGGTTGTACCTATACATGCTAGTCTTTGTATTTTGGTCATTAGTTTTAAGTTCGATGCTTTGTTTGTGGCTTGCCACCAGACTAAGCTTCCGTATGTGAGTATTGGACGCACAACAGCCGTATACATCCACAGAATTATTTTAGGGTTTGGTCCCCACCTTTTTCCGAAGATTCGGTTGCAGGCGTAAAAAGCATTTGCAGCCTTTTTTACTCTCTCATCGACATTTAGTTTCCAATTGAGCTTCCTATCCAAGATCGTACCCAGATATTTAGCACTCTCCGCTACCCTGAGAGGTATACCCTCAATAGTTGGAGGATCGAAGTTTGGAATCACTCTTTTGTTACTGAACAAGACTAGCTCAGTTTTTTGTGGATTGACTCCAAGACCGCATTGTTTTGTCCACGTATTAAGTGTTCGTAATGCGTTTTCTAGTAGTTCGCTTATGGTAGGTAGGAATTTGCCTGTAGCAAGTATTACTACGTCATCTGCATAAGCAGTTACTTTGACCCCTCTGTTTTCGAATTTTAGTAGTATTTCGTTTATGACAAGGACCCAGAGTAAGGGGGAGATGACTCCTCCTTGTGGTGTACCTCTTGAGGCTGTCACTCTAAGTTGAATGTCACCTAGTTTTGCATTAATATTTCTTTCATTGAGCAAACTTTCAATCACATTGGTAAGCTTTTGGTTTACGTTGTTATTGAGTAGTGCTCTCTTCACTGCACACGTCCTAACATTATTGAATGCTCCTTCAATGTCGAGGAACGCGGCCAGTGTGTATTCTTTGTCTTGTAAGGACTTTTCTATGATGCTAGTGACCTCGTGCAGCGCGGTCTCAACTCCTTTACCTTTAATGTATGCGTGCTGAGCCGTTGAGATCATTTTTTCGTCCAGTCGACTGCGGATAAAAACGTTTAAAAGTTTTTCCAAGGTCTTCAGGATAAATGATGTTAAACTTATAGGCCTGAAGTCTTTAGCAGTCGTGTGGCTGGACTTGCCTGCCTTCGGAATGAAGACAACCTTTACTTCTCGCCATGCCTTGGGAATGTGTCCACATTCTAGGCAGCGCGTGAAGAGTCTCATCAGAATTGGTACAATAATTGACCTGGCTTTCTGGAGCATGATTGGGAAAATCCCATCCAACCCAGGAGATTTGAATGGAGAAAAAGTCTCAATCGCCCAGTTAAGTTTTTCCTCGGTTATTATACCATCTGGAATTGCAACGGTAGTTGCGGTGCTTGGTGCAGACTGGATGGTTGTATTGGGGATACAACCCGGAAAGTGTGTGAGGAGAAGGAGACTTAGAGTCTCTTCCGAAGACTGTGTCCAGTTGCCATTATTGTCTTTGAGATATCCCGGAACCGCAGGTTCTTTTGATAGGATTTTTCTAAGTCTAGCTGATTCCCTAGTATCTTCTATTTCATTACAGAAGGTATGCCAGGCAGTGCGTTTAGCACTAGTGACAGCGCTTTTAAATTTCCTCTGACCGGCTTTGTATAGATCCCAGTCTGACTGGGAGTTGGTACGCTTGGCCAGATTGAATAAAGATCTGGCTTTCCTCCTGATTTCAAGGAGGTCCTTAGACCACCACGATGGAGAGTTTCTTTTCTTGATTGTCCGTAGAGGACAGGCTTTATCGTATGCATTACTTAGAATTTTGTTTAAACTCTCTGTAAATGCATCGATTTCGTCTGGTGTCCCTATTGCTTTATCTTTCAGGTTTTGACCATTTTCCACGGTCTCTGAGACGAATACGTCCCAGTTGGTGAGCCTTGGATTTCTGAATTTACCTATAACTATTGCTTTTTCTTCTACTAGAAATTCTATAATTCTATGATCCGAAAAGGATGGCTCAGAGGAGACCCTCCATTCCTTCACAGTTAGAGTTTGTGAGTTACTGTAGAGTGTTACGTCTAGCACCTCACGTCTATTCCTAGTTATAAAGGTCGGCTCACTGCCGATATTGGCTATCAGGAGATTATTTTTAATAATGAATTCTAAGAGGGACTCACCGCGTACATTGATGTCCGTACTGCCCCAGAGCGAGTGATGGGAGTTGGCATCGCAGCCAGCAATCAGGTCCCATTTTTCCTTTTCAACTGTTCTGGCTAGTGAACAGGATAGCTCTGAGGGTGGGTTGTCCGACTCGTAAGGCATATATATTGATGCCAGTATCAAAGCGCCTTTTCTTGCCCTGTCCCACTTGACAACTGTTTGGTCCGAATCGCTGAGACTAGGTAAAAGAAAAAGTTTAAGCTGTTTTCTGGCTACAATACAAGTTCGAGACTTACCATTATTCGGTGTATGGTAAATTATCAGGTCTTTGGAACTCAGCCCTCTTATCTTTCCCCGGAGAATCCAGGGTTCTTGTATGAGGGCGACATCTATATGTTTCGTTTCCATGAGGAGAACGAGATTGGCACTAGCCGCCTTACTGTGATGAAGATTTAGTTGTATTATCTTCATCACGAGTTGTCGGTTGCTCTCCCTTGTCTTTGACCGCTAACAGCCGGAGTTTGCATCGCGTTATGCCTACGCGGACTTTAAACTCTTGCTTTCGGAGTAGCGGCAACGATTTGTGACTTAGTTGTATCGTCACATCCATACCGTTCTGGGTATATTCACCCGTTTCCAGGACTTTCCATTCCCTGCTTTGTAATTCCGGGTTAAGGAATTGCAGGTTCCGTTCTATTCTTTCCACGGGTAAATAAGGCCCTCTCATGTGGATAATTCCCCTCGGTCTGGTCATTTCCAGGACTTCTTTTCTGTCAACAACGCGCAGGTCAGCATTTGACCAAGGTGCGTTCATGTTGGCGATGAAGCCCTTCAACCAGTCTAGTGTGTCTTTATTATCACACTCTATCGTCTTGAAGCCTTTGAAGGTAGACAGCTGGCCAAACAATGGAAGCCTGCTTTCCGCCTTCACGATAGCATCGTTGACACCATCAAGGATTCGTTGTTCTACAAGCTCCCATTGGTTAGATGAGAGCTTCCGTTCTGTGTTGCCATAGTCGACAATAGCGACGCGTAGACTTTCTTTCACCTTTTCGGCGAATTTCAGCCTTTTTGCCTGCCTGCCTACTACCGGGGAGATGGTGTCGTCGTTGCGACCTCTTTTGGAGACTACCGGTGCGTTCCCAGGTTTGGACGAATCCTTACCTGAGACAGCCCCAGAACACTTTGGATCAGTCGCAGACGGGGTGAAAGGCAATTGGCATTTCGCCCCCGCTACGGCCAATCTCATGTCGGCTCCTCCAGAAGTCCGCTGTCTACCTAACTTCCTGCCAGGCAGAACCTTTTTTGAGCAACCGGGTGTCTGCTCAGCCTTAGACGGATCTTTAGCCAGGCCGGCACCCGATTTTCCGGGTTTTGACCTTTCCAAGGCGGAAGGCAATTGGCATTCCTCCCCTGGTCCAGACAACTTCCCTTTGTCAGTCGGGTTCTGCCTCCTATCTATTAGGCTGCTGCGCCACACATCTTCGGTCGACTTAATCGTCTCCCGGGCCCTAGCTAGCTGCGCCGCTTCCCTTTCCGTGAAGGAATTAGGGTTACGGTTTTTAAACCGTTTTAATATGCGGCGCGCGTTTTTCCTCTTTTTGAGCGGATCCACCTGCTGTACTGTCCTGACCAGCTTGTTGTCTTTCGTCATTTTCGCCGCGGAGACAAATGAGGCTTCGGTTATATCCAATCTTTCATTGTCCTTTGGCTTTAACTTGTCAACAACAGTCACTGCGCTGTTCAGAGTCGAGTCCGCCTCTCCCGGTGAAACGATGTCCTCTCTGTCAACTTCTTTAGCGGGGTCAGATGCAGCCGACCCATGCCCCGATAGGCTATGGCATATCACAGGCATTGGTGGCCGCATAAGAGCTCCCTCGCTCAGGATTTTTGCAGGGTCAGCCTTAGGTGGAGTGGTAGCAAGAAGCTCGCCACTATCCTTCAGCTGCCCCTCCAGAAACTCAAGGGCGTTTTGAAGCCTTTGTTTTTCCTTGTCCTCTAGTTGGTGCTTCTTCTTTAGTTTCTTGATCGTCATCTTACAGTTCAGCACTTTTTTCCTAATCGAAGCTGTAGACGATATAGAGAATTTGGATGAGCTGGCGATTGATCGATTGTCATCATCCTCGAGAAATAAATTCCCGAGTCCGAAGTCAACCGTTCTAACGCTTCCCTCAACCGAAGCGGCCCTACTAGTTGACGGTTCTTGGAGTAAGATATTCTCTTCCTCCTCCGTCATATTCGTATGAGAATCGGTGTTGCCGAAGTTCTTGGTGCCCGATTCAAGTACACCAGTCCCTTTGTTTTGTGTTTTTGTGTTTAATTGTTCTATTTTGGACCCACGAGTAAGGGGGAAGAAAATGTCGTTCTGTACTCACCCCCTGTATACAGAAAAGGGGAATTAAATTGAAACTAGAGGTCCCCAGGTATCTAGAGTTCCCGTTAGAAGACACCATAACATTGTGCCATACATCCCATGGGCACGGTTGTTATACCCGGGATTACGGGTTTTTATCGAGCTATTCCGCTCTAGATCCGTCATATTTAGTCGAAAGCAGTGGCACCTCGTGCAGGATGTGATTCTTCACCACGTATGACGATCTTGGGAAATATTCCCCTGATTTCCTTCCGGAACCCAGTGCATACTCAGCTTGGAACGTATTCCTGGCTGGGTCTGCACCGAATCTCCTGGGATGTGACCAACTCAAGGCGAGCGGCAGTGGCATCTCTCCCTTGGTCAGTCAACTTCCTTTCAGAAACCTTAGCCACCATCTCCAGCCATTCAACGCACACGTTTTTTTATACAAAAAACCGCATAGGTAGATACCTATCAATAAAGCTCTTTTAGATTTTTTTTTTTTAAGTACTTCTGCAGCTCTATATCCCTATTCAAGTACATAAGCAGGTTGAAACTAGAAAAAAAAAACTAGAACTAGGTTTCTAGAGCGAATGTTTGAAAAAGTATGCTTCCAAGTCAAACTGAGAAAAATAGAGTGTTTTTTTTTTTTGCACGGTATGTGACCTCAATATTAATCGTAACTTCCCATATAAAATTTGCATATCAGTGTGATTTGTTCGAAAACGGCAGTAACGATTTTAACCAAAATTGATATTTAAGCTTAAGTAGGTGAGTTTACCATGATTGCATACCCAGTTTTTGACTAAAATTTCGAATAACGGTACATACTTTTGAAATTTGGACATATCTCGAAAACGTTACAAAAATGAACTTCAAAGGTAATATGGTTATTTGTAACTTACTACCAAACTCAGTTTTTCTCTATAGCATATCGTACAATAGATTTTTAAAAAATGGCATTTTTTTAAAATTTAGTTTTCTTTAGTTAACCTGAAAACGGTAATAACGATTTCAAACAAAATGTAAACTGAGAGTAAAATTTATATTCTCAAAATTATTGCGTCCTTTATTTTCAATTCGAATCACCGAAAACGCTAATTTTAAAAACTGCTCATGTAATATCTCGAAAAAAGCATTTTCGATAAAAAAAACAAAAACATAAAAACCAAACCAAGCTTACATCCAATAAAAACCGATTGTAAGGGCGGCTTTCAGTTAACCAAAAGTATTTTCCAAACTAAAAATTGCAATATTTGGTGCTGTTATAAAAATCGCTCAACGATTTTGATCAAAATGCATACTAAAGATAATATCAGTACTCTAAATAAGATCCCTACCTAGTTTTTGTCATAAAATTCGAATAAATCAGCTTTTTTTAATTATTTCTCAAAAATGACTACCCAAAAGCCGATCTGTGTATATATATTTTTTTTAAAACTCAACACCAAATCTGTTAAAGAATAAAAGCTTATAAAGTAGTACAGTAGGCTAATAATTCTCTAATCGGAAGATGCGACAAATGCCTATTTCTATACTCTGTTCAATTTATTTATTCAATTTCCAGTACAGGCCTTATGGGAAGCTCTTTTTTCTACCAGTGGTGCCTGTAGCTACTCTCACGGCACTCAAACACAAGATTTGCCACTTAAATAAAAGCGAAACCAATGGCATTCCAAAGAATTTTTTTGTTGTAATTTTCCTGAAATTCGCATACATCCCACCACAACCAGTCTGCCACACAGCCGCGGCCAAAATGAGCACGATCGTCTTGCGTTCGCTTGCTATTATCATCAACCAAAATAAGCAGTGTGACTGTGAGTGACTGAAGCACATCAGAGAAGTGTTACCATATATCAATGTTAGCATATCATTAAGGGTTTTTCTTTGAATTTTGTCAAAGAACTTTCGGTTTCGATGCTTTTTAAAGCTTTTGAGGGCGAATAAATGAATTTGATTATGTGGGATGTTGCCATACAGTTTTTAGGTACTCCTTTAATTATTTCGTATTTCTGAAGGATCTGTTAATATGCAGTTAAACCATTTTTTCTTAATAAAGAGTTGGTATTTGGTAGCCCTACCGATATTTGTGAGAGAATTATGCCAATTTATAGTGCTCACTATGGCAACCATGTGAGAGCTTTAAAATGGAGACAGATTATTAAAATCCATAATAGTAAGGGTGAAAGGCAAATAGCCTATCTTCCCTGTACTGAAAATATAAATTGAACAGAGTATAGAGCTTTAACTTATAAGTGCCCACATTGTTATTTGATATTTATACTGCCATCATCAGATGAATAACTTAAAAATGGAAATGGATTTTGTTTAACACTATTCCTAGCATTCCTTCTCAGATTCTTACCTACCTACCTAATAAAATAAGAAAACAACTTATCAAGCATTTCGTCGTTCCAAACACAAAGTCGCGTATCTGCAAAAATTGGCATTTTGAGATATTTCGCGTATATTATCTACCGATCGTTATTTATCATCACACGAAGTGGCGTATCTGTATCTCAAACCGTTTTAATTTTATTAATAATTTCTGTTTTATCTACTTATTTTTCTCTTGGAATTTACTCAAAAATGGTAAATGTTTATGAAGAAGCGTTTTTAACACATTATAATAACCACTTCCACGAAATAATGGTAAGCTTCGTTGAAAGTTTTCAGCTAAAGAAAAAAAAAATTTCGTAAATATTTGTTTTGGCTCTACTGTAAAATTAAGATTTTGCACATACGCAACTTCGTGTTTGGAACGACGATTTGATCAACGAGAAAGTTTCGTTCGACCCAGTCGTGCACTTTATTTTCCATTGAGTCGAGAAAATGCTATAAATAGACGAAGAGTGGCCGCCGCCAGCAATGGGGACCATTCGGGCCCAACTTATGGCATTTTGCATCGCTCTTGCCAGAACATCGCATTCTTGACGAATATTCTCTTTGAGGGCTTCAAAAATCTGAGGCTTGTTGACATAGACTCGTAAATTGTGACTCGTGAAAACCAGACGAAAATAACTCTGGAATGGGTAAGTCGGGCGATCTCGCCGACCAGTGCCAATTGACAAAATGAGAGGTAAGGCTTGAGCGTTAGAAGGCCAAAACATAGACCTTCGAACGTTATTCACAGAAGCATTAAAGTGCGAGCGGGCTGGTAAATACATGATTATTTTTCCAATGAATTTTGGATTCCGGTAGCACAGTAAATGGCTAGAACTATACGGTTTCGAAAACCCTGCACCCTTTAAGTTGTCTTATTGCTGTGAGATTATGAGAAAGATATATCATTTGAGGCTTTAAGGGGAGTACTAACTCCATCTTTTTCCCGCCCTATTTCTACCCAGCTGTCTGAAACATGTAGGTACGCCTAATATCGCAGGTCCCTCCTCCTCCTCAAAGAAACCCACACCAAGGACTGTTTGGTAGCAAATTTACAGCTTTATATATGTATACTAGCGTGCCCGGCGAACTTCGTCCCGCCCAAAATTGACTTTTTGACTAAAATAATTTTCACTCCCACCTGAAATTAATTTTATTGATCCCAACTTTAGCTTTTGACAAATACGTTCTCACCGTATACTACGATCAAAATTAAAAAAAAACAAAAAAACTCTCCATAGAAAATGAATGGAAAATCAATTTTCACAAACTTTCCAATTTCCCGTTCAAATTTTCCAATTTTTGCCTTATGAACCTTCCTTAGGCGTAGACAAACGCAAAAAGGAAGATTAACGTGTCGGCCAACCTTCCGCTTTTTGACTAAAATGGTTTACAGTACACGACGTACCAATTCGTTCTCAATAAGCGGATTCCGTGGAATGAGAATGTTTGTCTTTGAATTTTTTCCTTAAAACTGTCGCTTGCATGACATTTGATTTGGGGTCCTTCACCACCAAATCAAACGCGTTCTGTTACAAAGTCTCGGTGCATTGAGGTTGCACAACAAAATTATAAATGAGCCGACTTTCAATTGTATAGATGTAAGTCCGGAACATCCAAAGAATTCAAAAATTCAACTAATCCCCATAAAGTTTTGTTTTTACGACAAAAAGTAGCATATGTCCTTCCTTGGGCCCATGCGAATTTAAACCAAAAATCATAAAAATTGAAGGATTTGTTCCCGAGTTATGAGTGAGCACATACGGACGTCAGTCTTTTTTATATGTAGCTGTACCCACCCGGCTTTGCTCATACCTTTCGTATTAAGTCCTGCTCACATTTAGCAAAGTCCTTTATTTGGACAATGTCTATTTCATTTTAATGCTTCCACAACCCGTTCTCCTATCCCGCTTATGTTTTGCAAATCACCATCTATAGGGTCCGAAACTATAGTATATTTCGGTAGAGCTGTTTCGGAGATCGGCAACAGCGCCACCTATCAGGTCCAAAAGTATCCTATGCTTCAAGTGGGAACGAAGAATATACATCCACGAAATTTCATTGAAATCGGTTGAGCTGTTTCGGAGGTCGACAACAACGCCACCTATCGGGTCCAAAATTTTATCTTTTAAGACTGCCTAAGCCTGAAATACACCAATACGAACAAAACAAAAGAAGAATCATAAAATTTGGCCCAGTAAGAACATTTTCCTTGGTTTTGTTGAAGTGAAACTTCTTATGCGACTTCCAACTCAAGGTCGCGTTAAACGTTTAACGCTAATAATTGGATACTCAAAGGCGTGAGCGAGGGTGAGGGTAGCGCACATTGCACAGCACAAGCACGTTCATATGAAAAAGAAAAGAAAAGTGGTGGTTGTTTCTGAGGAAATGCGCACATGGCTGTTGACGTGCGCTGATGGACTTATGGTGGTGTATATAGAAATTGAGTTCAAGGGTTTTGTTTCAATGGTTGTTATAGTACATACCTACATACGTTGATACCTACAGTATAGAATTGAAGAATTCAAGAAGTAAAGACGATATAGGTGAATTATGTATGTTGTTTGATTTATTGAAGTGAAACTTCTTAAATGCTTAATGCTACTATAAGCATTGCATACTCAAAGGTGTGAGGGTACCGCTCACGCTTCAGAGTATGCAATGGTGAGTGAGTTTATTGGCACCAAATGCTGGGAGAAGAATATTCTGTGGTGAAGATTAATTTCCAAAAATAATGACTAAATTGGAAATTAATGTTTTATTGAAGTGAAACTTCTAATGCGACTTCCAACAAGGTTGCGTTAAACGTTCAACGCTCCTGGGGAGGGGGAATAGAAGGAGACAGAGCGAGAGTGAATGCGTGGCACTCGAACGCATGCGCGTAGTATTCCTGTTACAGGCCAGCGCGAGCGTTAGCAACGAGTAGCGTCCTCATTATTTCATTTACTTGTTTTAGTTTGATTTGATACACATACCTATAATCTAATGCGACTTACAACATATCGTATCTTACTTAAGTTGTCATTATCCCATTGTAAATGTTATGGATTTGGATATTTCTCCACTCGAAAATGATAATTAAAAGATGCGATCAATTGTGAATTGTAAGCAATGTTAATAAAGTTTGTCTTAAAGCCTAGTATCCTGCTCGCGCTAAATTTTATCTCCCATACAAAAATGTCTACAAAGATAAAATTGAGCGAGGCAGTTTAGCAAAGCATCAGTATCCTGTTCGCACGCCAAATCCTTAACTTCATATAGATGGGCCGATGAAAAGTCTCCACTCATTTAGCTCGCGAAATAAATGTCCGGTGCATTAAATCGAAGCTAAATTTTGACATAAAAAAACGGAGAAAAGTGTTTGTGTTGTGTTTGCAAAGAATTTTTTGTGGCGGAAAACGCGGATAATGTTTGCGTGATAAATAAAAGAAAACGCAAAGCCAAATAACAGCTCCAAAACAGAGATACGTATACATATAAATAAAGCGAATCAATTTTCAGGGGGACTTATGCTCTCATTTGGCTTCATCTTTTGGGTAATAACAAGTGTTCCACTATGGTAAGGAGATTGTGGAAAGTTTGAGGACACATGTTGAACTTCTTCTTATAATTTCTAGGTTTCTTACGTCTTTCAAGTTTGAAATTCGAAAATTCTATTAAAATTTCGTTTACTGATATCAGTCATGGTACTCATGGTTCATAAGCATATGGGTTTTGTCCCATCTATATCATGTTTAATAATAATTTAGCGACCATTTATCTTTGGTGTGGAGAAACGAAGTGGAGACTAGGGGCGCTAAAATTTAGCGCGAGCAGGACTCTAGGCTTAAAGAAACAATATGATTTCACTAAAAATCAATTTCTACCCCTTCCTATTTTCATTTCCACATTACGAAGTTTCACTTCTTCCGCGCGGAGGGACTCCACGCACTATTTTTTTATTTGTGCCGGAAATCGAATGCAAATGCTATTTACCTATTTAAAATTGATTAAAAACTAATTTGGAGTTTTCATCGAACAATTGTACAGCTAAATGAAATATGAATTACTGAAATGTCAAATTCAAAAAAGTATAGACAACCAACGCCAACTATATTACTACAATTAAATTTAATGCTGTTGATACAAAATTGATGTGCAGGGAAATCTAACTTGTCGTAAATATCTCCCAGCGCCACCTATTGGGTCCAATTTTGGCAAAAGCATTCTATTTTTTTGAGTGTTATATGGTGTTAATTTGAGCCAAATCGGTCCATAAATAAGAATTTTCAAAAAGCGACCCCAGCGCCCCCTATAGGGTCTAAAATAAACATAAACCATCCGGAGCACCACACAAACATATGGTGTGAATATAAGGGGGATAGCTTCAGTGGTTCAGCCGTTATCGTCGGTCATACATACGCACGAACGTTTTTATATTATTAAGAATATATATATATTTTTTTAATTTGTACAACCATTGCCACACATACTCATAAATCATTTTCCGATTTTGTTATCAACTGAAAACTAATTCTACCAATCATTGCAGCTGCAGTTTTCATAAAGATGTTCCACCACGCAATGGGACAGAAGACATTCATAAAAGGCGTTGCCCTGTACCTAACCAAGTTGTAAGTATTCACGCTAACACTGGTGCCCAGTCGCACCCGTACTAACCAAACGTTGCATACGAAATTAAATAAAACTTAAGTGCGATTTACTTCTTAAAGTAAATATTCCGTAGCAGATGAGGATGATCTGTTCGAGGCGCTTCAAGAAGCCGTGGACGAGGACGAGGTTCATCTCTTCCAGGGAAAGCATAAAGTCGCTGAAATAATGCACACATGGACCCACAATCAGGGAATACCCATTGTCACAGTCAAAAGAAACTACGACGAAGGAACGGTGACCATCCGCCAGAGATCCAACAGCAAGCAACGTGACGAAACATGGTGGATTCCCCTTAACTTCGCCACTGCTACGAATCCCAACTTTGACACAACCACCGCCGACTACATATTGCCTCCGCTGCACGAGGTGACAATCAACTTGAATGACATCAACATCAATATCTCCAGCAGCGACTGGCTGATTGTCAACAAGCAACAAACTGGGCTGCAGCATGTGGTTTACGATGACCACAACATGAAGCTGATTGCAGACGCCCTTCAGGCCGATCACACCCAGATTCACAAGCTCAACCGGGCGCTGCTGTTCCGTGATCTGTCCTCAGCCATTGATAGAGAGCTCGGCGCAATAGAACCCGTCTTCGATATCCTGGAATATCTGAAATCTGAGGACGAGCTAATGCCCTGGAACACAGCTGCAGACTTGATCTTGGACCTGGGTGCGAATTTGTTTGGCAGCAAGGCGCACGATATGTTCAAGGCTTTCATTCGTGATATTATCGGCTCAAGCTTCAACAAATACTATCACCTTTCTAAGTCGGAGATTGAGATGATCGATGTATTTGCGCGTGCAAAGATCATTGATGTGGCATGCCAAGTGGACCTCGGGGATTGTCTGAACTTTACAAAAACCCTGGCCAACCGGTATTTCTACGAAGAGGTGCAAATAACAGATGCGCTCCGTGACATTTGCCTGTGCCAGGGTCTGAAGTACGCCACGCCCGAGGAGTTTCAGAGGCTGATGCATAAGTTGGTCAACTCAAGTCCAGATTCCGAGATGTTCGATGACATCATATTCTCCATACGATGCGTCCAAGAGCCCGCGAATCTCAAGTACTTCCTCCATATCCTCTTCAGCGAGAACTCCACGCATCATCTCATGGACGACTTAGAGTCGATGCAGTACCTGGCATTCGTATACGTGTCCAACTACGCCTCCCGGTCGGTGCTTATGGAATTTATGAAGGACAACTATATGACGCTGTGTAGGAAAAAATCGAATGCGGTGACAGTGGCTTTGGACAGGATATCTTATTATGTGTCCGAGGATGATGACCAGAAGAACGACGTAAGTTAGCTGGGTTATATCCCTTGTTGCAAGCCAATCGTTTACATGAACTTTCTTTCGAATATTTAGTTTGTCCATTTGCTTAACAATGTGAAGGAAGTCCTGCAGGACTCGAAGGACATTCCAGTTCACAAAATTGGATCAAGAATCAAGAAACGAGAACACTTTAAGCAGAAGTATGAGAACGACATATACGCACGGCTTAAAAGTCACGAAAAGGAAAGAACTGCGAGGAGCGGCGACACTCATAGAAGAACAAGATTCGCTTCTGCCCGGTACGTTGTGGCAGCTGGCTTTATAAGTAATTTAATCAGCTTCGTGTAGATATTACTGTTGTTGTTTTTTTTTTTCCTAAATAAATGTTTTTGTTTTTATATTGACTTGAAATTTGCTGTTGAGGAGGTAGTTATTAGCGAGGTTCCATTTATATAGTTGATGAATTTTTTTTGAAAGATGACGGTAGTAGATTACAAGTCGGTGCTTTGGAGTCGCAGATATAACTCGAAACGGAAAAAATAGTACTGCACACTAGTACTGCACATTTTTTGGTAGGTATCTAATATTAAATTAAAAAAAAAAAAAAACAACACAAACTCCTATTGACAGACTTTTTTTAGTTTCCATTTTGCAATGTTAATAAACAAAAACAAAAAAAAAACGCAAATGTAAATGAGTTTTTATATTAGACTACCTACTTCGAAATGAGTTGGTATAAATTTATGAAAATCAATTGCAATGGATTTCCAGTGCAAGTGAAAAATATGTTTTTTCTTTGGCGGCCAACATACAATAGAAACCGAATTCTGATTTGATGTTCCGTTTGGCAGCAGAAATTTGAAATCATATCAAAATCTGAAATGCCCAATAATCGAAAAAGGCATATCTACCTGTTTTGAAAGTTTAAGTTATACGAAAAGAGTAAGTTCGCAATAGAATTATAAATTCCTAGGATCCTAAGAATCGCAAGACTTTAAATAAAGTGAAGTAAGGAGCCAAATTGGAAATAAATAGCCAGTGCTGGTAACACTGCTACTTGTGAATCAGCTGATGAAAATCTACACAAATTGTTTTTCGCAGACGTTTCGCTGTCCATTTGGAGACCACCGGAACATTTCGTTTCAGAAGAGGTCCGTAGGGTAAAGGTGTCAACAGTGGATCAGAGTACACAGTGAATAACTTGCTCTCATAATGTCGCTTTTTATTTTAAAATGTATCTTGAAATTAGAAAATAACACATTTTGACTTCCCCTCGCAACAGACTATCAGTCTGCGCGATCACTTTTCCGAAGGTGGTTATTCTCATGACTTTGTGTTTTCTGCATATGTAAGTACTTTTTTTTTTCTGTTTTATTTTTGATCTTTTTAAAAATTTGAGTATAGTAACTTCATTTGAGTTAAATATTTGTACTTTTACTTATATATAAGGGTGATTTTTTAAGAGGCTTAGAACTTTAAAAAAAAAAAAAAAAACACAAAAAATTCGAAAAAATGAATGAAATATTTATTTGAATCGATAGTTTGAAACTTGCAATTTAATGTTTAAAGATAATTTCATGCAAATGTTGACCGCGGCTGCGTCTCAGGTAGTCCATCCGCTGAGTCCAATTTTGGCATACTCTTTCACACATATCGGCCGGTATCTCACGAATGAATGCATGGATGTTGGCTTCCAGTGCGTCAATCGAAGCGGGCTTGTCCCTATACACATTAGCCTTGACATACCCCCACAAAAAATAATCTAATGGTGTCAAATCGCACGATCTAGGCGGCCAATTGACCGGCCCGAAACGTGAAATTAACTGTTCACCAAACTCGCCTCGCAATTGCGCCATTGTTTCGCGTGCTGTGTGGCATGTGGCACCGTCTTGTTGAAACCACATATCATGCAAGTCAAGAACTTCTATTTCGGGCAAAAAAAAAGTTTGTTATCATCGCTCGGTAGCGTTCACCATTGACAGTAACCCTGCGATTCGCATCATCTTTGAAGAAATATGGCCCAATAATGCCGCCGGCCCATAAACCGCACCAAACAGTGGCTTTTTCGGGATGCATTGGTAGCTGTTGCAATGCTTCTGGCTGATCTTCACTCCAAATGCGGCAATTTTGCTTATTTACGTACGTAGGTCGCCTGGCTTTAGTTCTTGCACAAGCTGTATCTTAAAAGGCTTTACGCACAAATCCTTCCGCAAAATTTTCCACGTAGTGCTGTAACAAAGGCCTAACTGCTGGGAACGGCGCCGAATCGACATTTCGCGGTCTTCTGTCACACTAGCTGATACGGCCGCAATATTTTCTTCACTACACACAGTACGTAAACGTGTTGGTGGTTTAATGTCCAACAAAGTAAATTTGGTGCGAAATTTGGTCACAATCTTCCGAATAGACTGCTCAGAAGGTCGAGAATGCCGATCATAAAATGGAAGCAGCGCGCGATGAACATTTCGAACCGAGCACAAATTTTGATAGTAAAATTCAATAATTTGCAAGCGTTGTTCATTTGTAAGATTGCAAACCAAACTGAAGCTGTTTGACAGTGACACAAGGTACGAAACACACGTCAGCTGTCAAAACCAGTGCTGCCAAAACCAAACCAGCTAAAAAATCACCCATTACTTAATATTTTTTATCGATTTGTTTACTTTGGTGAGATGTGTTATAAATTATTAGAGATGCCACGAATAGTAATTTGGCCGAATACCGAATACCGGCGAGGCTCGTGGCCGAAGCGCCGAATATTCGGCGACACTTTATAGTAATTTCCACTTACGAGTTTAAACTTGTATCGCTGAAGTTGTACGTATGTAGGCGCGATCGTGTCATAACACTTATTATTTGTTGTTATTTGTATGTATGTTGGTGCTTCTTTACGTACTGAGTGTTAACTAAGTATATATCAATCGTCTGCTATCGACTAATGCTGAAAAAATTGTTTTCATCCATCATAACCTAGATTTTAAATATTAATACCTATTTTTTCTGGTTAAATAAACATCTTTGTGAATAATATTTGGAGTTCTTTTTTTTTTCATGATTTTCTATTTATTTTTCACTATTCGGTATTCGGCCGAATGTTGCCAACTATTCGGCCGAATACCGATTACCGAATAGTGAAAAATGTGGCCGAATGGTCGAATACCGAATAGTTGCCGAATATTCGTGGCATCTCTAAATTATATACATACATGTTTTTGTAAATTGAGGACAGTGTACACAGTGAATCAGTTGAATATCGTACACAGTACACAGTACAAAAGTAACATTTTGTGACAGTTTTACTGACTAGAAGTGAAAAGTTTTTTATTTTCGTTTTTCCCTAAATAATAAAATGAGTTAATAAATATATATGTGTTATGAAAAAAAACGTATGTTTTTACTAAATAAACTGATTTTAAGTCCCTGTTCCACTGTGAAGCATGCATTGATTCACTGTGTACACCCATTGTACACAGTGGATCATATGGGAAGGTTTCTTTCCAAAAAAAATTTCGCTATCTCAACATTAATAAAGCTTTAAGATTTTGTGCTTAAAATGAAGACAAAACATTGAAAAGGCTGTGAAAAAAATGTCATGGCTATACTATTATAAATGCGTGCTCCACGGCCCAAAAAGTAAAAAATGATCCACTATTGACACCTTTACCCTACAACGCTTTACAGATTGCTGTTTTCAAGTCTCGAATTATTTCTTATTAGATCTGTCAAGTCTCGAATTATTTCTCAGGAAATCTGTCAAATCAAGATATAAAAACAAATAAAAAACAAGCCGGATAAGAACAAATTACGATTTTTAAAGACAAAAATAAAACAAAAGAAAATGGATTCGGTTGCACTTTGGATGAATGCAGAAAATGATGAAGAACGAATTGAACAAAAAATTATACTGAACAAGTTAAAAATATTATGGAAATGTTTGACAAAAGGTAAGACTGTATTGGGGGGCAAAACTAATTTCACTATTTAGCTATTGTTTATTATTTTAGTTTTGTACAGATCTTTGACCTTTCGAAGAACGCTTTTTTGTATGTATTAAATGCCATACAAGATTAACTCTCTGCTCCTTTAATAGGGGCCATACACGACACAGACATAGGATACACACGATATTGATAGAGACAAATATATCAATTTCCAACGACATGTCTGTGTCGTATATGGCCCCTATAAGATCAACAGCAGTACCAGCCATCTTATAACTAGCTGTTACCTTGAAGTTTTTAGGGCAAGGAGGCTATCACGACTTTTCCCTTGGCATGGCACAAGGTTAGGTTGGGTTAGAGTGGCAGGCCGCCTCAATTGCAGCCACACTTGGGCCAAATTAGGCCCATTGTGTTACCACAGGATCGATAACGACTCCTTATCTACCCGTTGAACCAGCCGGAGCTGAGAATGAAGCGATGGAGGCAGTTGATACCTATGTTTGCGAGTTCGCTAAGATTGTCGAAGAAATATTCTCCCAGGTATAGTTTTCTACGGAGTGACAGTGCTGGACACGTACAGAGAAGGTGAAGAATAGTCTCCTCCTCTTCCTCGTCCATATAGCTTCTGCAGAAATCGTTTAAAGGGAGGCCTAATCTGAGAGCATGTCTCCCTATGATGCAGTGTCCCATGATGACACCTACTAGAGTGCTTATTATGGGTCTTTTCAGTGTAATGAGACTTTTTGATTGCTAGGAATCCAGCTGAGGCCAAATCTGTTTCGAGGTGTGGCACGTTACACAGCTAGACCACCTGCGATTAGTAGCGCTTAATGCGTTTTGTTTAATTAGGAGCTTGCAAGTAGCAAGAGGCATATAGAGACTCTCCTTTTCTGGTAGAATCGACATGGAAACGAAAATAATACATCCAGTATTTTCAAAATCCGAAGAGAAAAGCACAAATTCCTATCTTCCAGTGAACAATTTGCATCGCATACTTTTTCATTGTGTGCTGAAATTCGTCATTAATCCTTCCGTAAGCCTCAAGAGAATTTGTTTCCTCATTCGTCCAGTTTCTTGGGTTTAAGAGAAAATATTTTGTAGAAAAAAAAATAATTAAATTATTCAAAAAAGACTTAAGCCGCATCTGCGGTTCTCTCCAGTGCTTATTGTTCTTTATTTTTGTTTACGAAATTGTTATCTCATTTTAACATTTCAAGTGTATCGGGGGTGTAACCATTTCAAATTCGCATAATGTTTCTTTTCAATATTTTTTTTTTTTTTTTATAGAAACTAATGTCGTTTTCAATTGACAGAAAAAATAGCAGTTTTTCTGCTCTCGAAATCAACTGGCTGTCAGATTTCAAGTTCCATTGGCCGCAAAAAAAAAAAACCGTCAGAGCAATTTTGCGAATCTCGGTTTCTAAGCGAGACTTACACCTACTTTCACTAAAACCAAAACCTTTGTTATTTGTTAAACTTTAAGGCAGTGGTCCTAGGTTGAGGAAAAGCTGAGAGAAAACAGCCCATCGAACGTCTATTTTGGACTTTGTGTGCATCTGAATGCATTCACTTGTTGAGCTGTTGGAGGTAGCTTCATCATATTGGAATCAGTACCTTTTAGCGTACTCTTCGTAGTCTTTCTCTGGCGTGATAAAATTCCTGCAACATCCTTTCAATATTCAATTAGATTAATTCAAATTTGCTTATACCTACTCACTACTTTTGCATGCCATCAAAAGCAAGGTATATCTATTCCTTTATTACGCTGTCCTTCTGGTTTGAAGTCAAGGTCTCTTGGGCCGCAGCATTTAAGAAGACTGATTTACACTTTTCTGACCACTGGAATATTCGTAGAGGTCGCTGTTAAGGAATGCCTTTCATGGATCGCAACATGATCAATGATCGATTTGATGATGGCCATCTTTCTTTAAAAATGTTAAAGTTATGGTTATTCAAAAAAAAAAAGTATAAAGACAAAATATTGAATGTATAAAGGCTTGGGTTTTATAGATCAACGAATGAGTTATCGATACACAGTTAAACTTATAATCTCGAACCTTCGAAACGATTTGAAGTATCCCAATAAAGTTTAAATTTGACATTAAATAGTAAATAACATTTTCGTAAACTACTAAAGGTGATACCAACAAACATCTATAAAGATTATATCTTGGCAAGGTATTGGTGAGCGATTTATTAACTTTTAGTTTATTTTTTCTTTAAACGGTTTTGTGGTTATAAAAGAAATAAATCGATTAGATCAAACTTTGGTCAATCATTTGCGATAACCCTGACACCAAGTTTTAACTTTTTACGTTGGGAGACAAGTGAATGAAAAATAAGTGCACGACAAAGTCGCACGAAACGTTCTCCTTCGTTGCATGTCTGAGTTCGATTTTTTATTGACACACATTTTTATTTTTTGAAATAAGAGGATGATTTTAAAAGAAAAACCTACCTATCTAATGATTTTATAATCTCTGTAAGGTATTTCGCATTAAGGACACAATTTGCCACATAAAACAAAAGAGAGATCAGTCAACTATGAACGCCTTATTTGGACTAACTCAACTCTTAAGAATCATCAATTAACGTTAAGCATTTCAAACAGTGTCGCAGATTATACGATCATACAGTTCTAGTGTATGTATTTCCAAAGAATGCTGAATTATCAGACAATAATATATACGAAATAAAAGTGTAGGTGCATAGATTAGCGTAGACAGGGTGACCATAAATAAAAATATAAAATAATGCGATTGCACATTTCAATTAAAATATAAATCTCTTACAGTGCAAAGTTTGAAGCTCGTGCTTTCAACAATTATGAAAAGTCGCAAAAACTAATGTGCAGTATTCGAAACGCATCAATTTCTTATTCAATGAAGGCAGCTATTAAATTAGATGTCCGAGGCCAGTGTTCGAAAGTCGAAGAAAATTAGTATTTTTGCTGGGAAATTTTGATAAGTCTAGAGTTTTAATCTAATGTTCTAGGAAATGTACTAGATTTATCCTGATTTTTTGATCTTATTTAATACAAGCTGACCCGTGCTCGCCTTGCTTAGCCAGAGTTCCACTTCTCAAATTTAAAACAAAATAATTAGCGCTAGGTATACAAAAAGTAGCTTACCCGAAAAAAGAGAAGAAAAACTGCCAGTAAAACAATCCAAACAAATACCTTGGTTTGGTACCTAGGCTAACTTCTATTATTCTCTCTCAATCTCATTTACATTCCACTTGTAAGTTGTTACATTTTATACCCCATCTCAATCCCATAACAACTCGCTCACTTACTACTCAAACACAAATATCCTCAAGTTCAAATTAAAAAAAAATAGTGCGTGGAGTCCCTCCGCGCGGAAGAAGTGAAACTTCGTAATGTGGAAATGAAAATAGGAAGGGGTAGAAATTGATTTTTAGTGAAATCATATTGTTTCTTTAAGCCTAGTATAGTAGTATCCTGCTCGCGCTAAATTTTAGCGCCCCTAGTCTCCACTTCGTTTCTCCACACCAAAGATAAATGGTCGCTAAATTATTATTAAACATTATGTAGATGGGACAAAACCCATATGTTTATGAAGCATGAGTACCATGACAGATATCAGTAAACTTAATTTTAATAGAATTTTCGAATTTCTAGCTTGAAGGACGTAAGAAACCTAGAAATTATAAGAAGAACTTCGACATATCGTGTCCTCAAACTTTACACAATCTCCTTACCATAGTGGAACACTTGTTTTTACCCAAAAGACGAGGCCAAATGAAAGCATAAGCCCCCCTGAAATGCGATTCGCTATCTCTGTTTTGGCTCTGTGGTTTAGCTTTGCGTTTTGTTTTATTTACCACGAGAAACATTGTCTGCGTTTTCCGCCAAAAAGAAAAAAAAAATCATTGCAAACACAACACAAACACTTTCCTCCGTTTTTTCATGTCAAAATTTATCTTCGATTTAATGCACCGGACATTTATTTCGCGAGTTAAATGAGTGGAGTTTTTTCATCGATTTAGCGTGTGAACAGGATACTGATGCTTTGCTTAACTGCCTCGCTCAATTTTATCTTTGTAGACATTTTTGTATGGGAGATAAAATTTAGCGCGAGCAGGATACTAGGCTTTAAGACACACTTTATTAACATTGCTTACAATTCACAATTGATCGCATCTTTTAATTATCATTTTCGAGTGGAGAAATATCCAAATCCATAACATTTACAATGGGATAATGACAACTAAAGTGAGATACGATATGTTGGAAGTCGCATTAGAAGTTTCACTTCAAAAATACTACCCTATTAAATAATATGTGTATCAAATCAAGCTAAAACAAGTAAATGAAATAATGAGGACGCTACTCGTTGCTAACGCTCGCGCTGGCCTGTAACAGGTATACTACGCGCATGCGTTCGAGTGCCACGCATTCATTCTCGCTCTGTCTCCTTCTATTCCCCCTCCCCAGGAGCATTGAACGTTTAACGCAACCTTGTTGGAAGTCGCATTAGAAGTTTCACTTCAATAAGACATTGCCAATTTAGTCATTACTTTTGGAAATTGATCTTCACCACAGAATATTCTTCTCCCAGCATTTGGTGCCAATAAACTCACTCACCATTGCATACTCTGAAGCGTAAGCGGTACCCTCACACCTTTGAGTAGGTATGCAATGCTTATACCTAGTAGCATTAAGCATTTAAGAAGTTTCACTTCAATAAATCAAACAACATAATTCACCTATATCGTCTTTACTTCTTGAATTCTTCAATTCTTTACTGTAGGTATCAACGTATGTAGGTATGTACTATAACAACCATTCAAACAAAAACCTTGAACTCAATTTCGCACGTCAACAGCTATCTGCGCATTTCCTCAGAAAAACATCGTAGCTGTTGATTATACACATTCACCTCGCATACTTCTCTTTCGTTTCACTTTTTTTTTTTTGGAGAAAACACCACTCAGTTTTTTTTTTTTCATATGAACGTGCTTGTGCTGTGCAATGTGCGCCACCCTCACCCTCGCTCACACCTTTGAGTATCCAATTATTAGCGTTAAACGTTTAACGCGACCTTGAGTTGGAAGCAGTGTTGCCGCAAGCTTTTTTAAAAGTGTAACAATTTTGTTTAAAAAGTGTAGTCGCAGTAGCTTAGTGGTTAGTGTGTTGGACTGCTATGCGGGGGTCCAAGGTTCGAATCCCGCAAAAACCCAATTCCGACTTAGGGTTTTTTCCGCTGCGCTACCTCTCGCGAACGTCTGACAAACATCCGAGAGTATAACTGTCTTGAAAAAGCTTCTCAATTGGCCGTTTGGAGTCGGCATAAAATTGTAGATCCCTTCCATTCGTTCCAAAAATGAGAAATTCACACAAAACGAATGGTTGTGAGAAGCTAGGCCTAGGGTCTCTCCGGACCTGTTGCGCCAACTATAAATAAAATAAATAAACAAATGGATAAAAAATGTAACAAACTGGAAAAAATTGTAATTATAAAATCATCGTTTTTCAACTCAAAAAAATCTTTATCAGGCACTCTTTATCACATTTCAAAAAAAAACTCTTTTTTTTTTTAACCTACCTGTCCATTTTGTGTTTAACAAATATAAAAAACAAAATAAGAAACAAAATTACTGACCATCGTAGTAGATTTCAATTTTTATTTCACAAACTTTATTTACCACGAGATGTAGAACATTGTCAACGGCGACGCGGCGTGACAGAAAAATATTGTTGTCTTTTCTTGTGACCTCCCATTCCCATTCCCACTTGAAGTTTAACGTTTTGCACAACTTTTGAACTGTGTAAACAAACAAATACATTGACAGAAATTGGTAGAAGTTTGCTCAAAAGAAAAAAGTGGTGCCAGTTCAACTTTTCAACATTTTTAATGAGAAAAACAAAAAAGGATTTTAGTGGGAAAAAATGTAACAAAGCGAAAAAGAAAGTAACACTGTAACAAAATTATAAAATATGTAGTTAAAAAGTGTAACACTTTTGTTACACTTGTAACATTGTGGCAACGCTGGTTGGAAGTCGCATAAGAAGTTTCACTTCAAAAAGAGAAGCACACGGCAGAAAATGTATAGAGAGAGAAACAGGTTTTGCTGCACACACACACAAAATGTCCTCCACTCAACGCTGGAAAAATCCAACGATCTAGCTTCAATCGAACATTTTGCTTTTTTCAATTGTATTAAATTTATAGTTTACTGCTTATTTTTCGACTTCAGGATAACGTACAAAGATGATTTATATCTTAAAATCTTTGTACATAATTGAACTTTGTATTAAAAAAAATCCCATTTCATTTGGATGAGTGTTTCCGAAGCTAGGAGCTAGAAGGCATCCGAGAATTACAACTTTTCTTAGATATCAGCTTAGATTTCCACTTCCGGACAGCGAATAATGGTAAAACATATCCTATTACCTAATCTGAACAATTTCCTATGCAACAGTGAAAACCGAAATCAAATTCGTGCAGTACTTTTTGAATCTATTCTTTGCACACAGATTACAGCCGGAAAAAAGCTACAGTTTTATTATAGTAAGGATAAGGATGTAGGTAAATATCACATATCTACCTTTCCTATTTAATTCAGAGTATTTTACAAAGTGTTAGATCAGCAAAAGGTTTTGTTTTAAAAAAGGACGGGTCGATGTTGAAATTGAATAGAACAATCAAGGTTTTAAAGAAATTGCTTTTTTATTTGAATGGCCCATAGTTCAAAATCACGCCGCGGTTTCTCACGGTAGCACGGATCGGAGTGGTCCAATTTAAGTGATTGATTGTTTTAATTTTTAGTTACTGCCAATTCCGATCTTCGTGGCAAATTCATGTCATCTCTGCGAGGGAGAGCAGAGCTTCCACTTGGCAATATCTGCGGCATTCAGCGAATGAATTTTATCGTGTTGACAAAAATACCCCAGACTGCCGATAACTTATCAAATGGTTCGCTAGATATATCAGAACAAATCCTTAGGCCGATCATGGTTATCTTTCCAATGACATACACGCGTGTCACATGGACAAGCCTTTGCCAAGTTCTTATCTATCTCGAGTTATAAGTTCGAATGTAATGTCTGAAACGAATTTGGCGCCCAGTACAAATACATGGCAAAATAGACGACAGCAGGAGTATGCGTCTAGTTGGCTTGCGTATCACAAAGGTTACAAACTGATCGACGGACAAGCTAAAATTGAACATTTAATGGCTGTTATGGCAACAGGAACTCACGTCTACCTGCGTATAAAGTTATTTATGAAAGCCGTAAAGATTAGCAACTGCTTTATCGATTTTCGGCAAAGATAACTCTGGTTCTAATTTGAAGTATAAAAAAATGCAGCGCGACCAGAAACGTCTCTATAGTAATTTAGTGCTTCGTCTGTTAACATGGGTCGTCTGCAGCTAGCCGCTGTCGCTGTATTGCTGTTTGTAGGAGGACTAGTTCAAGGATCAACAGTGAATATTTATCCACCGCGTTTCGAGGATCGGTCCCTCTTTTTTGAGAAACCTAATTCAAGGGCTACCGAAACCCGAGCAGACGAAATAGACTATCGCCTGCCAAACAACACTAGTCCAAGCCACTACGACGTAACTCTTACCACAAACGTGCATACAGGCGAGTTAAGCTTTAAGGGTGTAGTTAAGATCACTATAAGAGCGGACAAGGAGCTCACCAAGAATATCGTTCTTCATGCCCGACAACTGGCAAACTTCACTTCCACAATCGTTGATGCTACCACTGGCATCAGCAAGAAGCTTAACCCATCTTATGAGGAGAAAAGGGAGTTTCTGACACTGACGCCAGAGGATAACTCAGAATTAGTGCAGGGACGATTTTACACACTTACCATTGCGTACGATGGATTACTGCGTCGGGACAATGGCGGTTTCTACTTATCCACCTACAAAAATTCGAATGGCGAAACTGTGTAAGTATAACACCAACTTAGAGCTCGACACGTTGAGCTGATTTATATATTTTTTCAATTTCATGTAGCAACTTGGCGACCACTCAGTTCGAAAGCACCGACGCCCGCCATGGGTTCCCATGCTACGATGAACCTGCCAAGAGGGCCACATTCACTATCACCATAAACCACAGTCCTAGTTACACGGCAATCTCGAATATGCCAGTCGACACTGCCAAGTCTAGCAGTGGCAAAACTGTCTTCTTGCAAACTCCCAAAATGCCAACCTATTTGATTGCGTATATTGTGTCGGACTTTGAGTACACATCGGGCAGTCTGAACGGTCTGACACAGAGAATCTTTTCGCGACCTGGTACAAAGGGCCAACAGGAGTTTGCACTCTTCACCGGAATTCAAACTACCGCGCGTTTGGCTGATATCTTTAATGTCCCATTCACTCTGCCCAAACTGGATCAAGCTGCTGTGCCAGATTTTTCTTCTGGGGCTATGGAGAATTGGGGTCTTGCCACTTACCGTGAGCAATACATGCTCTATAACCCGAAAACCTCAACCACCAATAGCCAGACGAATATTGCCAATATTATTGCCCACGAGTACACACACATGTGGTTCGGAGACTTGGTTACAGTGAAATGGTGGACCTATCTCTGGCTGAAGGAGGGCTTTGCCACACTGTTCTCGTACATTGCCGCTGATAAGGTGAGAATTATAGTTTTACAATTGCAGGAACGAGTTCTTTTAACCTGATTTTAGGATAGTCTTATGTCAAACACATTATTGTATTTGCGCAAAGTTTGGGATTATGACCATTTTATTACTTCACAAATTTAAAAAGAAGTTATAGGCTTTGACATTTTGATTTTCACTCATAAAATTAAATCCCTGAAACCTTTAGAAAATTTTACTTTTGATATTAACTTATCACTCTGCAAAGTAATCTCTTTTTGAGAATACCGTACAGTACAAAGTACAATCTTTCGTTTTATTAGGTACCTAGCAATATCCAACTGGGATTATCTGTCTTTGTGTAACACACTTCAACGATAAGCGATAGGTCTTTATAAATTTTATGATTGCCTAGATTACATAAGTCCGCAAGTACCGAAGGTAACCGCAAAAGGCGAACATAATGAGTATTTGTGCCTTTTACTTTTTGTTCTTGGTCGGAAATTTTGAAATTTTGAAATCTAGCTCCAAACTTTAATCTTGGACCCGATGGTATTCCAGCAGGCTTTTTATAAATGTGTGCACTTCCTTTCCTATACATATTCCATACTTTGCCACATATATTCAATGTATCATTGAAGACTGGTATCTGTCCTTCCCTACGGACATTTTTTTTATATAAATTTTTTTTATAATACTAATATTTAAATCCGGAAGGAATTTAATAGAAAATAATATCGAAAACTACAGACGGATCTATCCTATCTATTCAATGTAAACAATCGTCCATCCCTAAACTATTTGGTGAGTTGGTGACAGATAAAAATTTAATTTGGAACATGGTTTTGTAAAAAACAGATCCACTGTTACTACTTACTAATCTTCCCATTTTTACAAATTTTGTTATTAGTGAGATATCTAAGAGGAAATAGTTCGATGCCATTTACACTGATTTCAGTAAGGCGTTTGACCCCATTGACCTCAGCTTCTTCCTTCCAAACTTGAACGTTTAGGGATTCCTATAGAGTTTTTCTTAGATGGATTTCATCCTATTTGGGAAACAAATACCAATTTGCAAGGTTTCGAGGACACCTTTCCAAAGAAATCATGGTAGCATCCGGTGTCCCTCAAGGAAGTCACATAGACCCACTCTTATTTATTTTATTTGTTAAAATATGTTGTCAAATTTGTTCCACTTTGCAATACCCTGATGTTTGCCGATGATTTTAAAAAGCGCTCTTCGTGCAATGATCCTGAGTAGTTTTGATAGATCGAATACACATCTCCAAAACCTCGTTTTGTGGTGCACTAAAAACTGCTTGTCCCTTAATGTTGGTCAATTTTCGGTTACTACTTTATCCCGTAGCCTTTCATTCAAGCTTAAAAATCGCGTATCCCATCGACAGTAATGTTATTCCGCGTCTATCCTTGATAAAAGATTTAGGTGTTGTTCTATATTATGAAGAGGGAGCTACTCTACAGACGCATGGCAGCGACAACACACACGCACACCCATATCAAGGCAGACCATTTTTATCGCTGGAAATGGAATATAACATCAGCTGTTTCCTTTTTTGCCTTTTTTCTGTTCTCACACGTGTGCCCTCTTTTATTTTATTCTCTTACGAACCCAATTAAATTATTACATACGAGCTTACCCGCACACACAATCAAATACACACACAAAATTTCCTCACCTTAACGCTGGCGCTGGGAAAATCCAACGATCTACCGCTTCAATCGAACATTTTACTTTTTTAAATTGTATAAAATTTAGAGTTTGTTGCTTTATTGTTCGACCTCAGGATAACTTACAAAGATGATTTATTACATACTACAATACTCATGTTGTAAGAATCGAAACAATTAAAAAAAGATTTCTTATGTTTGCCCTCGGACGTCTTCCTTGGTGTGATTTTAATAACTTACCCCTTTATTCAGCACGATTACAATTTATTGGACTCAAGCCTCTTGAGGTCAGGAGAAAGCTTTCAAGGGTTGTTCTTCTCCTCAGAATACTTATTCGGGAGGTTCACTGTTCTAAAATTTTAAGTTTTTTTAGATTAAAACCTATCCATCGCTTAATTTGCGTAATAACATGTTCTTCTTTATATTCCTCGTTCTCGTACTAATTATACGGTAGATCCTCCTCTTTAAACGGTTTAATGTTATTGTACAAAGACTTTGCGCCTTTAATTAATGCCAATTATATATGACAATACCATTAATAAAATCCATCTTCTTTAATTATTTCCAGTTGTAATTGTATTGCTCAAAGTTAATTAGTTTTTTAATTGTTTTTTTTTTTTTTTTGCATTATCTTTATTTATTTAATTGTTCTTCAATTTTTGTCTGTTATTTCATTTTTATTATGCTATTATACTCTGTTCAATTCGTATTTTCAGTACAGGCCTTATGGGAAGCTCTTTTTTCTACCAGTGGTGCCTGTAGCTACTCTCACGGCACTCAACACAAGATTTGCCACTGAAATAAAAGCGAAACCACTGGCATTCCAAAGAATTTTGTTGTTGTAATTTTCCTGAAATTCGCATACATCCCACCAGAACCAGTCTGCCCCACAGCCACGGCGAGAATGAGCACGATCGTCTTGCGTTCGCTTGCTATTATCATCCACCAAAATAAGCAGTGTGTGTGACTGAAGCACATCAGAGAAATGTTACCATATGTCAATTTTAGCATATCATTAAGGGTTTTTCTTTGAATTTTGCCAAAGAAATTTCGGTTTTGGTGCTTTTTAAAGCTTTTGAGAGCGAATAAATGAATTTGATTATGTGGGATGTTGCCATACAGTTTTTAGGTACTCCTTTAATTATTTTGTATTGCTGAAGGATCTGTTAATATGCAGTTAAACCATTTTTTCTTAATAAAGGGTTGGTATTTGGTAACCCTACCGATATTTGTGAGAGAATTATGCCAATTTATAGTGCTCACTATGGCAACCATGTGAGAGCTTTAAAATGGAGACAGCTTATTAAAATCCATAATAGTAAGGGTGAAAGGCAAATAGCCTATCTTCCCTGTACTGAAAATATAAATTGAACAGAGTATAGAAAAGGACTAGTATTTTTTTTGACAAACAAGCCAAATAAATAAAAATAAATAAGAAAAACTGTGATTTGGAGCTACAGTCATTTGAATAGACGCAGCAGAGCGTTAGATATTATTTTGTTCGGATATGATGGGTATAGAAAGCTTTAGGAAAAAGTTCTGAAAATAGAAAAAAACTCTACAGCCAGTGATTTGTTTGATGGGCTTATTTGTTAATGGAAATCGATAGAATGGAACATCTGCCTCAGAATAAAAACACTGGTCGTTATATAAAGTTTTTACTTACCTGTATGGACAGAGATTTTGGGTGTATCAATTTGGTGAAAAATGATTGTGCGCCTTGAAATTTCCTAGATTTTCAAGGTGTGCTCAGGGGAAACAGTTTTCTAATCATAGTTCAAGTGGGCTTATTCCCTTCTAAATACGTCCCTATTTTTCTATGATGTACTTGAACTTAGAAATTAATCAACTTATTTATTTGGATAACCTTTTTATTGAACGCTTTTTGACAGGTCTATCCCGATTGGGGCATCATGCAACTATTTATCGTCGGAGAATACCAATATGCTCTTGCATACGATGGTGGTGCTCAGCCACGTCCCATGACCCATTATGTCCAAACACCACGTGAAATCACCGCACTTTACGACTCCGTTTCGTACGAGAAAGCAGGAGCTGTACTTTTAATGTGGCAACACGCGCTCACAGAATCCATCTTCAATGCTGGTCTTAACAAGTATCTCACTCTTAAGTAAGTCTCCTTGCGATAACGACCCATATTTGCAAAAGCTAATCTCTGGAAATGTATGTTATTAGCGGATTTACAGGCGCTGAAGAGGATGACCTATTCAACGCTATTAGCAGTGCTGCAACAGATGAGGGTGTCAAGCTGCCAGACACAGTCAGTTTTATGATGAAAACCTGGACCAACAAGGGTGGCGCTCCACTTCTGACCGTCGTAAGGGACTATGAAAAGGGAACTTTTACGATTACGCAGAAGTCCTTCCACAATAATCCAAATATCACTGACGACCGTTTATGGTATGTGCCGGTGAATTACGCTACAAGTAGGTACTCTGACTTCCGCAACACCGCCGCCGATTATTACCTCAAAAACACCCGTTCAATTGAAATTGAGGGCAAGGATCTTGGCGCCGACGATTGGCTGATTTTGAACAAACAGTCAACCGGCTATTACCGAGTTCAATACGACGAAAAGAATTGGGGCCTGATCAGCGCTGGCCTTATTGCCAAGCCAAACAGGATTCATCCCCATAATAGAGCTGCTCTCTTGTTTGACGCCTACCGTTTAAGTAGAAATAATCTCCTTAAGCACAGTATTTTCTTGAATCTGATGATATACCTAAAAAATGAGGATCAATATGCACCTTGGTCGACAGCCAGTACGATCTTGACAGCATACAACAGGTACCTCAGTGGAGACCCCAAGTACGCCCTATTGAAGTCATACATCGGCGACCTTGTTACAAATATCTACGAGCGACTGGGTGCGTACGACGATAAGGGTGAACAGCACTTCCAAAAGAACGTACGAACATTCGCCATCAATCTGGCCTGCCTGGTCGGTGTCGAAAGCTGCTTAAGCGACACCAATGAAAGACTTAAGGTACTTGCAGCCTTTGGCACAGAGATTGAGCCAAACCTACAGTCGATGATCTATTGCAACGGGTTGAGGGCATCTGGCGACACAGAGTTCAACTATATGTACAAACGTCTGATGGACTCTGCTGACCAGGCTGCAAGGCGTGTTCTAATTACCTCACTGGGTTGTTCTCAAAACCCGGACCAGGTTAAGAAATTCATTGAGAGCTCCATTAGTAAATCGGCTGAGGTAACTTTGACAACCCAGGAGAAGACGACGATTCTCAACTCGGCCTACTCTCGTGGAGAGGTTGGTCTTCTGGCGTCCATCGACTTTTTGGATGCAAACCATGTGGCATATGCTGGTCTTAGTACCGCTGTCGGCGCATCTAATCCGCTCCATACTGATATCGTTGGCATGGCCAACTACGTAGTCAACAATAACCAAGCAGCTAAGGTTTGTTCGATTTTGTGATATAAATACCGCTTCCAATTTTACACTAATTCTTGATATTTTTCTTTTGCAGCTGCGAGCCCTTGTGGAAAAGGTTAAGGGGCAGCCCGGTGTGTCGGCCGATCTCGGGAAAAGCGTGGAGTCCAACATCGACACCAACTTCAAATGGCTGGAAGATAATCGTGATCCCATCATGAATTGGGTCACCAATGACTACAAGTCGTCGGCTAGCAGTGTGTTTGGTAGCATTGTTCCGGCCGTCATTGCTGCCTGCTATGTCGTAGTTAGGTTCCTCTAGAACACTATTGTTACGTCATTGATATCTGTATTGTTTCGACTAATAAAGTACATTAGGATTAATTGCTAAGCTTTGCACTGGAAGCAATTTATTGACCATTTTCTAAATAGGCAACATCGTGACAATTTGAAGGTTGATTAGATTGCGATCGTCTGTGCACCTTTATTGGTGCAATCAAGTTTTAATCACAAGGTGTAATATTAGCAGATTTCTAAGGAATAAATCACTTGTTGCCCTAATCTAAGGCAGTTTGTACAAAAACACATGTCAATTATTGACATGTAGTTATATATCTACAAAAAAGCTACCCAAAGACTATTGCAATAAAGTTTATTGCCAGGAATCCTTATCTCAGCTAACAGCAAAAGTCCATAGCCGGCGATAAGCTACAAACACTTGAAGGCAATAAACAAAATGCGCGTACCTGAGCTTTTGCCTGTCATTGACGGACACCATTGATATGTCGAATTTTTGAATTATTATTGTTTATTTTCATTTGAGGGACAGATCTCATACTAGAGGAAATTGTGCGAAGCAGTCTAGCCAGCAGCAGGAGTTATCTAAAATGTTTAATGCTGGGAACGTAAAACTTTGTGTAGAACGTTTTTCATAGCGATTTGCGGAGAATTTGTTTGGCATTGTTTGACCCGTTTTTCTGACAGCTTTTGGGGTTGTTTTTGGCGGTAATTTTTAGGTGGTTTGAATAAATATTTAGCGCAATAACTTTACCCGAAACCCTAGGGCCAGCTTATTAAAACCATTCGGCTGTTGATTGTGTGGTCGGAAAGAACGGAAGGGACTCACAGTTTAATGCCAAGTTCGAAAGGCTGAATTGTTTTTCCAGCAGTGACGACCTTATAGTATTTTTTTCGATGCAATTTTTTGGGACTCTTTTAGTTTTTTTCATTGAGGTGTTTTTTGACAAGTTTTTTGGAACAATCGTTTTGAATGTGTTAAATATAATTCTAGGCAGTTTTTCAGTAGATTTCCGGGACATTTTTCGTACTTTTTTCAAACCGATTTTGAATAGTTTTTCACGGCAGTTTTTCGGGTAGATTTTAGAAGCAATTTTTGAAATGAATTTTTAAGATATTTTTTAGTGCGTCTTCTGTGCATTTTTGGAGCAATTTTTGGACGTTTTCGGTGGCATTTTTAGTGTGTTCTTCGGAGTGTTTTTTAAATGGCTTTCGAGGTTTTCGAATTTAATGGCATTCTTGGGAGGTTTTGATAATGGTCTGTTGATGCGCAGTTGCTTAGTGGTTAGTGTGTTGGACTACTAAGCGAGGGGTCCCACGTTCGAATCCCGCAAAAACCCAAATTCCAACTTAGAGCTTTTTTTCCACTGCGCCACCTCTCGCGAACGTCTGACAAACATCCGAGAGTATAATTTTAGATCCCTTCCATTCGTTCCGCAAATGAAAAACTTACACAAAACGAATGGTTGTGAGAAGCTAGGGTCCCAACGGACCTGTTGCGCCAACTATTTTTTTTTTTTTTTTTATTAATTATTAATATTAGGAGAGTGATTCGTAGAACAAATTTCAGAGCTTTTATTGGACGATTTCTCGAACGTTCTCCGCGGCAATTTTTGGGGATTTTTTGATGCGATACGTTTACCTAACTCCGGCCGATCAAAAACGGAGTGGCTCTCAAGCCGCCTACCTCAGACCTCACCCGTCGGCAGGAGAGATGTTTCTGCTCTATATGAGTACTGACCATTTTAGACTAACAGAAGTATATACTTTATACTCTTCCACTTCTAACGAAGCAATGAAAATCCTTATTCGCCTCCCCTTATTGGGCGAACTTCGTTCCGCCCAAATTCGTTAATGTAATATTAATTCCGAGCATGCACAATGCACATGCTACTCAATTTCTTTCGTATCAGTCAGCCTTTCGCTTTTTCAATAAAGTCCTTTAAATGAATTTCATAATTTACATAAATTCTTATGTCACCCACAACTCAGCATTAGCTGTCACGGAAATAAATTTGAACTCAATCGATTCGGTGACTTTCAAAATACAAGATTTTTAATTTTCTTTTTCGGGACGTTAATCAGCAGTCAGATCCTTCACACTGAGTTCACTGAAAAAAAATGAATAAAAATATTTATCTCAATTAATTTAACTCACAATAAAATGCACAAAACTATTCGAAAAACAAAAATATTGTCTATTCAATGTGAGCCGGAAATGAATTTCACAATTTACATAAATTCTTATGTCACCCACAGCTCACCATTAACTGTCACGGTAATAAATTTGAACTCAATCAATTCGGTGAATTTCAAAATGTAAGATTTTTTTTTTTATGGGTGGTGCCACGCCCCTTTGTCCGATTTTGATCAATCTTCACAGGTATACTCCTGGGCTAATACGTAAGATTGTGTGTAAATTTGAACTCAATTGATGGCGGCTTTTGAAATAAAATATTTAAGAAAGGAAATCGGGAGGATCCTGCAAACTACCGGGGAATTTCATTTCTCAATGCAACACTTAAAATATTCACATCTATACTATATGAAAGACTCAACAGCTGGGTGCAAGGGGAAAAGAAGCTAAGCGAGTTTCAAAGCGGATTCCGTAAAGGCTATTCAACCATCGACAACATTTTTGTGCTTCAGTCACTGACCCAATGGAAGATTAATCAAAATAAAAAACTTTACGCTTTTTTCGTAGATTTCAAGGCTGCCTTCGACACCATCAACAGAAAATCACTGTTCTACAAGCTCTATAATTTAGGAATCTCAACGACATTTGTCCGTGTGATGGAGAAAATGTACCAGCAAACATCAGCATGTATCTACGACGGTATAGAAAGATCCGAAAAGATAGATATTGAGCAAGGAGTAAGGCAGGGAAGTAATCTAAGCCCACTCCTTTTTTCTCTATACTTAGATGATCTGGTTGACTGGTTGCCAGGTGGAGTGGAATTCTGTAACATAAGGATAAAAGTTATTATGTATGCTGATGACATAGTTTAGTTATACTAGCGGAATCTCCTAGTACCCTACAGCTAATGATTAATAGACTATACTCTGTTCAATTTATATTTTCAGTACAGGGAAGATAGGCTATTTGCCTTTCACGCTTACTATTATTGATTTTAATAAGCTTTCTCCATTTTAAAGCTCTCACATGGTTGCCATAGTGAGCACTATAAATTGGCATAATTCTCTCACAAATATCGGTAGGGCTACCGAATACCAACCCTTTATTAAGAAAAAATGGTTTAACTGCATTTTAACAGATCCTTCAGAAATACAAAATAATTAAAGGAGTACCTAAAAACTGTATGGCAACATCCCATATAATCAAATTCATTTATTCGCTCTCAAAAGCTTTTAAAAGCACCAAAACCGAAAGTTCTTTGACAAAATTCAAAGAAAAACCCTTAATGATATGCTAACATTGATATATGGTAACATTTCTCTGATGTGCTTCAGTCACTCACACCACACTGCTTATTTTGGCTGATGATAATAGCAAGCGAACGCAAGACGATCGTGCTCATTCTGCCCGTGGCTATGGGGCAGACTGGTTATGGTGGGATGTTACGAATTTCAGGAAAATTACAACAACAAAATTCTTTGGAATGCCAGTGGTTTCGTTTTTATTTCAGTGGCAAATCTTGTATTTGAGTGCCGTGAGAATAGCTACAGGCACCATTGGTAGATAAAAGAGCTTCCCATAAGGCCTGTACTGAAAGTATAAATTGAACAGAGTATAGCCGAATACTGTAAGACTTGGAACCTAGTGGTCAACACAGAAAAATCGAAAGTTATGGTTTTTAAAAACGGCTCCGGAAGAAAGACAAGAGAAGAAAATTGGAAATACGAGGGAAGGGTACTTGAAGTGGTTAAATCATATTCGTATCTGGGAGTTGAATTCACATTCAATGAAGCTGGAAAAACATTTGAAAACAAAATTAAATAAAGCCAAATCTGCAATTTGTGCAAATTGGAAAAAATCTTTAACAACAATCTCATATCACTCAAAACAAAGCAAAGGGTATTCAATGCAACGGCAAAATTTATTTTGTTCTACGCAGCTCAGGTATGGGGAATTCAGAAATACGAGCTGGTGGAATATCTGCTTCGTTTTTTTTTTTTTTGAGAAAAATCTTCTTTCTGCCCATCAACTCACCAAAATATATGTATTATTTGGAAACAGGGCTTCCAACGATGTTTATTTCAACTTTAAAACTCAACGCAGATTACCTACATCAAGGGTGTTGAATATGGATAAAAACAGACTCCCGTACAAGATATTGCAATTTGCAGAGAAGCGAAAAACTCTCTTCGTAAAGGATTGGATACTCTTAGCAGCAAACTGTGGTAGGTATTGTTCTAAATTTATCACTGAATAATGCAGACGAATGGAAAAAGTCGCTGTACGAAGTAATTACTTTAACGGATGAGAATGAGAGATATACATAAAAATAAAAAATAAATAGTTGGCGCAAAAGGCCCGGAGGGACCCTAGGCCTAGCTTCTCACAACCATTCGTTTTGTGTGAGTTTTTCATTTTTGGAACGAATGGAAGGGATCTACAATTTTATGCCGACTCCAAACGGCTAATTGAGAAGCTTTTTCAAGACATTTATACTCTCGGATGTTTGTCAGACGTTCGCGAGAGGTGGCGCAGTGAAAAAAAACCTAAGTCGGAATTTGGGTTTTTGCGGGATTCGAACCTCGACCCCTCGCATAGCAGTCCAACACACTAACCGCTATGAATGAGAGATATACGTTCATAGAAAAAGCAAGGGCATCTTCTGAAAGGCTTTTTTATCCAAGGTGTAACCTGAATCTCAACGAAAGAAATTATTTCAATAGTATATACAACAGAAACTTAATTGGAACAATTTTTAAAATTAGAGGAGAAATGGTACGGTTGAACTACAGGCCTCATCAACGGGTATCTGCACACTCTGTAATCTACAGAAGAGGGAAGATATAAAACACTTTATAGGAAATAGGAGTATGTCCAGTCCTGATGGAGATAAGACGCGTTTACTTTGGAAAAAATACTTTACAAAACGAAGATATAACTGCCTATCTCAATGGTCTAGATTGGATGGTCTTATACGAATATTGTAAGGAAGCGCTGTCATATAGGGCGAGAATCATCAATGAACATTTTTAATCAACTGCAGTTATCTGTTTTGGCATTGCTTTTTTTGAGGTGTTTGAACCATAATTTTTGTTTTAACTAAACTAAAAGTCACGAATCCTAATTTCTGTTTTAACTAAACTAAAAGTCAAAAGATTTCAAATTGTATTTTAACTTGTCTTAAAGTCATAAGAGTACAAAATTTGTTTTAACTAAACTAAAAGTCTATAAAATGTAAGTTTTGCTTCATCATTCTCACCCTGCACTCTAAAACCAAAAAAAAATAAAGGTTAATGTAAAACGTAATTAATTTGCCTCTCGGGCAGACGACATTAATATATCATGTCTAAATAATTGTTTATTATTAGCAAAAAAAAAAATATTATTAGCAAATAAAATATTTTTTTTTTGTATGGGCGATACCACGCCCCTTTTTCCAATTTTGACCAATCTTCACAAGTATACTCCTGGGCCAATACCTAAGATTGTGTGTAAATTTGAACTCAATCGATTTTGTGGCTTTCGAAATTTAAGGTTTTTAATGATTTTTTTTTTTTTTTTGTATGGGCGGTGCCACGCCCCTTTGTCCAAAATTGGTCGTATCTGTAGGATTAAAGTGTCTTGGCAACTATAATTCAGTTGTACATACATATTTACATTTCACATTATTAACTACACTTAAACATCATTGTAACATTTTTCTTGGAGTTAAATATAAGCATTCGTTATATGAAGACGTGTCTTCTTTTTCTTTGGGTGTTTACTCGGTTTTTCACTTTTGCGATTTGCTTCCCAACAGTATCAACTCAGAAACCTTCGCGGACTCATGCACAAGAACTTTGCTAGGGATCATCACATGATCAAATGCATAGTTTAGGATTCCATAAAGGACATACAAACAGACATTCATTTTTATATAAGAGAGAAGATTATAAGCTTAAAATATTTATTGACCATTCAAGTTATCAACGATAAAATGAAAAGCTGTAGGCTTCCTTACGAGTGATCACTTTATGACCTGATACTGCACTTAGAAGTTCACAATGCAGACACAACATTACAGTAGTCGACCATTTCTTCTATTAACATGAGTCGTCTGCAGCTAGCCGCTGTCGCTTTAGTGCTTCTTGGGGGGGATCTAGTTCAAGGATCATCAGTTAAACGATTCCCAGCTCGTTTTGAGAATCACTCTTCTTCATTGAACGGCTCAGGGATCGCTGAAGACACCGAACCCGAACCTTACTACAGACTCCCAAACAACACTAGCCCGTCGCACTACGACATAACCCTAAGCACGAAGGTGCACACCGGAGACTTGAGCTTCAAGGGCGTGGTCGTGATCACACTGAATGTGGACGAAGATCTGACAAAAAATATTGTCGCTCATGCGCGACAACTAAAACACTCTAAATGTCAACATATTTGGTTGCATTTATAGTCTCGGACTTTGAGTACGCTACCAGCAGTTTGAATGGCCTCTCCCAAAGAATCTTCTATCGACCTGGAATGCGCACCGACCAAGACTTCGCCGCGTTCGAATTGCTACGCATTTGGCTGATTACCTTGACGTTCCTTTCGCTCTTCCCAAACTCGATCAAGTTGCAGTGCCACAATTTTATGCATCCGGTATGGAGAACTGGGGTGTAATAACCTATAATGAGGACAATGTGAACTACAATACGAAGTACTCGACCACCGTAAAGCAGGCAGAAGTCGCTGCTTTGATTGCTCACGAATGCGCACATATGTGGTTTGGAAATCTGGTCACATTCAAATGGTGGACATATTTGTGGCTAAAGGAGGGCTTTGCTACCGTGTTCGAGTACAAGGCTGTCAATGAGGTAATTGTTTGTTGTTGTGATCGACGGTATGGATTTGACAAGTGGGAGGGGGCGCCTTTAAGTTTCTTTTTTGAATGGTCCCTGAAATTATACAAAATCATTTTGTTCCTTTTTATTAGATCCTTTATTCGCAGTGTTATAAAAAGCATTGAATCAGAGGAAAGTTGTGCGACTGGAGCCAAAGCACTACTGAGACCGATGCACCCGAAAAAAAAAATCTGTAAAAAAACTCCGCACACTCCATGATGACTGACCATTGCATTGACTTATTATCTGCCGGAGATCCGAGATTATAACTGTCTTGGAAGAGCTCCGCAATTCAGGCGTTCGGACACGGCAATACAACAATACGAACATAACAAAAGAAGAATCATAAAAATTGACCCAGTGGCTATCGAGTTATATCATCATCATCGAGTTTCGTCCCGAAAGAATTATATGTATAAATTAAGATGATTAGGTATTATTAAAGAAAATTTAACTAAACTGAAAAACGACATATACGCCTACAACGCCACATGTTTCAGTTTTTGTTAGAAATAATAAATTAATTATTTTATATGTATTTTATCAATATTATAACTCCGATCGAAGCATCTGTTTTAAACCATATTCATTTTTTTACATCCTCCTTGACGATATTTGCAGCACGCATTATGTCAATGTTATGCCAAGCGCCATAAGGTTACATCAAAAAAGTTTGAATTGTAAAAGCTCTATGGTTACATTAGATATAATTTGGTGGTTAAGTATTCTTAAATTTTCTAATTTTCCGCGCAAAGTTTCTTAATTTTTTCTGTCATAAGATTTTTCTCCTGGCAATAACAAACACAACAAAAAAAGAATTAGTGAAATCGGTCAAGCCGTTCACGCGTGATGCCGTGACCAAGGGAAATATGGATTCGTTTTTAGGCCACTTCCTCAAGATGATAGCGGAAGGAATTGAGGGCGAAAAATCGGGAATAGGTAGGAAGGTGGAAAGGTGGGAGACAAACACTTCCTTTTCTTTTTGTGCGTTACCTGAACGCAACAACAGCTTGACTCAATGCGATTCGGTCGAAGTCCATTTCTCTTTGTATATTCAAAGTATCTACTTCATTTCAAAACGTTACTTAATGTAATGTAGTAAACATAATTTATTAGAACAAACTTTTTAGGTACATATAGATTTAAAAAAAAAAAAATCAAAATTGTTGACAACAACAATTTGCTTGGAAAACAATTAAAATAATTGACAACAACAATTGCTTTTAAAATTCAAAATATATTTTTTTTTTGTATTTGAAGTATTTTTTTTCAAAGTGTATTTCCCCATGAAAAAAATAAAAAATTTAGTGGTGGACCACCCTTAACATTTAGGGATATGAAAAATAGATGTTGTCCGATTCTCAACCCTAGCCCATATGCACACTAAGTTTCACGAAAATCGGTGGAGCCGTTTCGGAGGAGTTCAATTACGCACCCCGTGACACGATAATTTTATATATTAGAAGATACATTTTGTGTATTGTTTGCAATCTTTTGTGTTAAAAAAATAATTTTTCGTTGTTCGTGCATTTTTCTTTTGCCCCTAAAGAATGGATTATCTTGAACAAACAATCGACAGGATACTACCGAGTTCAGTATGACGCACGGAATTGGAATCTTATAAGCGACACCCTGATTTCGAAGCCACACCGGATCCACCCCCTCAACAGGGCTGCTCTCTTGGATGACGCATACCACCTAAGCAAATCCAAAAAGTTTAAATGTAGTATTTTGTTGGATCTCATGACATACCTCCAGAACGAAGATCAATACGCCCCTTGGGCAACAGCCAGATCGATAATCCTAACACTGGACGGTGCTCTCTACGGAGACTTGCGCTATGACGACTTAAAAAGCTTCGTCTTCCACCTTGTTAGCAATATCTACGAGAGGCTTGGATTTGAGGAACAGACTGGCGAAAACAATTTACAAAAGGAGGTGCGCAAGATCGCCATCGAGCTCGCTTGCATCGCAGGAATTGAAAGTTGCTTCACAAAGACCCGGGAGAAGCTCAAGTCGAGCCAAACCTGAGAGAGGTCGTCCTTTGCAAGGGTCTGACGCAGGCTGATGACTCGGAGTTTCATTTCGTCTACAACCGCCTGATGCGCTCCAACAGCCCGGTTGAGAGGAGTATGCTCATCTCCTCGCTGGGTTGCTCTAGAAATACAGATCATGTTAAGAAATTTATCGAGAGCTCAATTAGCAAATCGCCCGATGTGGCTTTGAATTTAGAGGAGAGATTGGCGGTTCCGAAATCAGCGTACAGCGTACACCCGCGGAGAGGTTGGCCTCATCACAGCCATCGAGTTTTTTGGCGTCCATTATGCTGCATATGCGAAACTCACCAGCGAAAACGACACTAGGAATCCTCTTTATACTGCTCTCACGGAAATTGCTTTCTACATTTCGAACGAGTCCCATGTAGATAAGATATGATTGGGACTGGTCTTAGGAGCAGATTTAAAAAGGGCGCCATAAATACAGCTATTGGTTTTTTTTTTTTTTCACAGGTGCGAGCTCTGGTCAAAAAGCTAAAAAGTCAGCCTGAGTCTGATGTGTCCAACATTTTCAAAACCAAAACCGACGTCGAGTATTATATCAAACTGAGCTATGACTGGCTGGAAACAAACGGTGACCCAATAATGAACTGGATCGTCCAATATAACAGACCCGCAGTTGACAAATTACTTGCCAACATCATTCCTTTCGTTACTGATGTCTATAAAGACGTGCTGTCGTACTTAAAATTCGTAGCGCAATTGTTCTTCATTTCCTTTTAGTGCAGCTACTTAAGTACATTTTACATAAATCCAGGCGAAGAAGAAGACGGAAAGTCAAATTCTGTAAATGACAACTCGAGAACTACTCATAAAAGAAACTTTCAAATGTAATTTTTGTTGGCAGTCATTCATAAGTGGTTACATTTGGAAAGGGACAAATTTCATAAGTTTGTTAAACAACCTAGACGTGAAAGCAGCATTTTTAAAAAAATTGGCAACTGAAAAACTGTCTGACTGTCTGCTTAGTAAAGATATTTGTTTTCCTGCTCACGATCACTTATTAATTTTAACTTCTTCTTCAAACTTCGTGTCTAAAATGACAGACTAAGCTGCAATCATTTTGAGAAAAATGGCAGAGAATACGCCATTTTTACAGACCAAATTGTCTTTGCTTGCTAGTTTGGCAACATGTTTCAGGCAAATGAAACTATTTAAACATGAAGTGCACGACTGGGTCGCAAGAAACTTTTTGGTTCATAAAATGTTTGGTTGAGTCGATTGGTAGGTAGGTAAAAAGCTCAGAAGCAACCGTTCATAAAATGTAAGAATAGGCAGAGTTAACTAAAATTCACTTTTTGGTTATTCATTCTGAGTTATAACTCTCTAAGAAGAATTTGAAACAGTTGTCTGTTTCTAGAGCTTCAACGTCTAAAAACTAAAATTGATTTTATTTAACACTATGTATTCCTTTTTCTATATTTCATGAACCGTTCCTTTTACCTAGCATTGCTTCTCAGATCTTTACCTACCAATCTAATAAAATAAGAAAAAAACCAACAAAACTTTTGACGAACGAGAAAGTTTTGTTGGATCCAGTCGTGCAATTTATTTAAGTTTTGCATCTGCGCCATTTGGTTCATTCACACTAATTTACACTAGAAATTCACTTCAGTAAACTCCCAATCGAATATAATAATATTATATAAAAAAAAAAAGATTTTCTCGGGTGTTAAACCTAAGACCATTCACTCAGAAGCTCAACGCTCTTACCACAAATCCATTGCTCATTTAAGGGTTGCCATAAGGCGGACATATTTTCTATCTCGTGTCGCCTTAAACTATAGGTAGTAACATTTGGACTATGTGTCTTCCATTGGCCTTTCTAATCACTAAATTTCTGCGATGACAGCATAGCGTTTATTTGATCTTTGTAACTGCGATACCTCATATCTTTATGAGGCAGTTTCTAGTACAATGATTGTTCTTTATTGGCTCTTTTGATTAAAGGGTAATAAAGAGTGAATCATTTTATTTGGTACCCCTTCCAAACTGAAGATTTATTTGAACATTGTGATATCACGAGCATGTCCAGTAAAGTAAATATGAGCATTTTTAATACCTATTTGCTGATTTATAGTCATAATGCCCTAATCCCCCAATTTATAGGTAAGCACTAAGCGACTGTAAATATATCACCGCTTTATTGAGATTTATTGACAAGTACTGTAGCCTACACGTGATGAACTAAATGGTAACTCTCAGCTTAAATTTCGATCTCACCTTGATGACGTTGAAATAATTTATTAGGCCTCTCTAAAATTGAAGGTTGACCATTTACCATGACCAGGCTAAGGTTGATAGGAAAGCCATGGCAACAGTACTAATTATTATAAACTAGCACGGAGCAGAAACTCGAAGGTTTTTTCTTAGTTAAAATAAATATACATATATATATATGTGGATGACAGAATCGCTCGAAACTTTCTGGTTAACACAGAATTTGTCTAAAGCGCTATCATAAGATTAACTTGGATTATGGAAGTTACCCTAATTTCTTTGGAAATATTGATAATGATATCGAAGACTTCGCTGGAGTTATCTTCGTCGACATAGAGGGCGCTTTATGCAATAGCTTATTACATCACAGCGCCTTAGCCCTTATGTAATATAACCCATTTTTGGTAAAGATGTCTTAAATAAGTACTAATACACGAGCATTTAGCTTATTGATGTGCGCTTCTTGGCATTCACGGATTTACAGGCTTGAGGAAATCGCCATAGGCTTAAGACCTATAGCTCAGCTAGATAAAAATAACTATGTCAAGAGGTGGCGAGAAAAATGATGCAAACATTAAATTTAAGACTGCCAGATATATGTCTACGCATCACTTTCAACTTAACCACTTAAGGTATTGCAGTCACATGTCTTGAGAGGTTATTAAAGTAAGACCTAAAGCCTTTCTGCCGTTTGTTTGCTGATATCAGTAACCAGCTATCATCTAATAAAACAATTGAGACCGATTTGATGAACAAATAAGATATTTGTTATAGCTACCATGTGTACGTCTTGTAACTGTCATACATTGTGTATCTATATTTATTGCTAATCTAAAAGCTAAAGTTTAGTTTCTAATCTTAACTTTCCGGTGACAATAATTGTTGCAAGAACGTCCACCTTGACTTGGTGGAAGTGATTTACAAAAGGTTACCTGGTTTTCATGGATTATATTTGAAGTGATACGTGACACATGATGAATGTAATTTTCTACTTATTTCCAAAAGCCCTATCGTCCGCCTTCTTTCAAAACTTCGTAAGTCACAATTTTATGAAAAATTACATTTAATGTAATCCCACTAAATTTAAATATTAACACCTCGTAGATCCATCATGATTTCTTTTGCCTCTGTCAACCGGTTTTAAAACCTTCCAAGTCTATCGGCCTTCAAATTTCCATTTAAAAACTTATGTCCCTCTTACATCTTACTTTAACAGTTTCCTTTTTTTATTTTTTAAATCGGTTTTCTGCGCCTCCTCAAAAATTGCCCATTTTCGAATGACGAGCTTTTGAAAGAAAGCCGACTCTATGATTTGAATAAAAATATGATTTCATTCGAATATTCTCACTTCGACTTTAAACTTTCGGACATATTTAGCCAAGAAAGGATTACACAAAATGTGTTTACTTTGTTGCTGATGGTAACCAGTTGCAGACCTTAATAATTTATGCGCAAAAATACAACCTCTAATGAAAACTACTGAAAAGCACTTTCAAAACTGCCCTCAAATTGTTAAGCTGCCCAACCCAGACTTTTACTACCACGATGATGCACTGAATTAGGAAATCACAGGCCGAAAAGGTCTCCTTGACACATTTTACCCTTTCAACATTCATAGTCCCCATTCAGAGTGACTACGTGCCCCAAAAAAGAGTTGTGAAAACATTTTCCTCCTATTTGTTTACATCTTAAACTTTCTCATCTGGGAAAGTTTTCATGTACTACTACTTAAACTATTTCAACTTGTGTTTTTCCTGTGTATTCCTGTATATTAAAATCTCAAGTATTACACTGAGAAATTCGTTTTCGGCAACGACTGACGACGGCTGCAAAGCAATATAGACGAAGACGAACAAGACCCGCAACCATAGACACACAGCAGCTTTGATCGATGAGGTAGCACACAGAAGTTTGTAACTTTACAAAAATGAATGATTTATGGTTGTCCCTTTATGCAAAAGTATGTTGTCCCGTAACCATAACCAGGTATAAGCAGGCAGTACTCTTGAAAGGATTTTTTGTGCTCTGCAATGTATGCTCTTTATCTGAACAACTTTACCTCGTTGCTGGTTAATAAATATGAAATCAGCAATTTTTCGAGACATTTGACATTTGCATATCTCTCTAGCAGATACCACATTTGTTGACGTCATTGGGTATATGATTTGGTCTCAGAATCAAAAATATCGTTATATCTTATCAGGGAATTATTTTAAATGTTATCAGGCTGTTATGTTGTCACTGCGTCGAATTGTTATCCAAACGAATTTATTGGCATTTATTGGACCGGTAAATAAGGCGCTTTATCTGTACAATTGATTGTGCACATTTCCTGTTCCTCGGCTCACTTTAATTGAGTTTCTTGCAAAACAGATTATATTTTACCAGAATGTACTTTAACCTAGGCCCGGGTCCGTCCCGGACTGTAGAGCCATCAAAAGTAAAGTACTTTAACCTAGATAGGCATCTCTCAAGTAGATTAGTGTAGGTACCGTACAACATGCTTGAATGCTAGTAGCCAAACACCTGTCCGGAATCCGGATAGCATCTAAGATAAACGTAATAGCAACCATAATAGCAACCAGGTTTCTGAACTGTTCCACGGAATCAGTATCGGATAACATTAATTGATCAAAAGTTTTAACATGCACGATTGGTTATGAATTTATGATTTATATATTAATCACGTGTTTTTTTTTTTTTTTTTTTTGTATAGCCTCCGACTGCAAAATAGTTAGGTATACTTGAATGTGTCTTGTTCATATCTTCTTTTTTTTACAGTCAGTCTTATTGTTTTATTTGTATATTTCAGTCTTTGACACTCCGGGGAAGAATACGAATCTAGTGACACCTCACTCTTTAAAATCGGTCAATCCGTTTAGGCTACAGGGCGTCACGTAGGAATGTACATAGGAAACTCGTGAAACACATAACCCTCCCTGTGTCCAGTCGGGTAAAAAGGGCACTTTATTAAAAAACTTTGCAGCCGTATAAGTATAAAAATAAAAAAAAAAAACGAAACGAAAGTGTTTTGTCTGCAAATGGTCAAGACTAAGCTCATATTATTTATACTAAGGTTATACATTTGAGAATTTCTACTCGGTATGTTACCGCTTTATTTAAAAAAAACTCTCTTAAGACTTTAAAAACGTATAAATGTCTCATTCGTAAAATTTGCAAATGCCAACTTTCAGCAAATAGTATTTGTACTTATAATTTGAAATAAATGTTTCTGGGCTATTAGTAAATGCTTAAACGCGTTAGCATATAAACCACCCCAGCTAGTGTAGTGATGCCATATTGTAACTTTAAGTGGGCCAGTCCATAGTAAACCTTGTCGGAGCAAAACGGCTTTAATATATACATTTTACGCATGACCAGCATCATGTACAATTTTAACGCTTGGTTATGAGTTTTCCAATTTAGATTGAAATCAATTGAAGGTAAAATGTGGTACTGATTCAATGTTTCAACAATTTTCGGTGCATTGCCTATTAGTTGCATAGTTACTTCTACCACACTTATAAACAGGTAGATAAAACAGTTTACAGTCGCTAGCGTGAAACCAGAGGTAAACGCATACTCTTTCGGAGGCTCAAATACCATTCGTGGTGTCCTACTTCGGAAGAGAAATAAACAATTGCGATGGCGCCCCGCATCGCACTCCAAATCGCAAACGAATTCCGCAACCTAATTTCTGTCGGAGGATATCGGAGTCTAGCGGTTAAAAAATAAAACTAAAAAATTGCACTTCAACGTAATTCACCGATATGCGTTGTAAAGAGAAGAAGAATACCTCGCAGCTTTCCTGGATCCTAATACTTTCAAATACAGTTTTGAACTCATAAGTTAACGCTATAACGTCAGCAAATGCAGTGGAAATACCATTTACCTTGAGTTTGAAAAGGGAGTTTATACAAATTAGAAAAAATAAAAGGCCAATCACGGAACCCTGAGAACAAGCGCTTTTTAAAAATCGACACTCACTCAAGACACCATTGACATTAACTCTCTGTTTCCTACATTTTAAGAACGATTGCAGCCAATTAAAAGTATTACCTCGAAAACCAGTATTTTAAAGTATGCTGAGGAACAAACCATATCGAATGCTTTTGTCATGTCTATAAACAAGCACATGGTAGATTTATTACAGTTCAAACCACCATACAGTTAAATACAAATTCTGAAAATCGCATCCTTAGTTGACATTTAAGTCTGCCCTTAACCAGAATTGGTTGCTACAATAAAATTAAACTTGTCTAAAAATGAAAAATGCGAGCTTTATAGTAAATGTAGAAAGACGAGAAATGGGCCTTTAGTCCGAAACATTTTTTCTGTTACCTTTGTTTGAAAACATGTACAACTTCAGCACATTTCAGATGTTCTAGAAAACAGCCTTTTCAACACCACGATACTCAATACATCAACGAGATACAACCAATAAAAACCGTGTACATTTTTCTAGAAGTTATCGGCTCAAAAAAAAAAAAAAGCTATTGGGTTGTATATCTTCGCAGGTTTCGTAGGTTTTAATTCTTCAGAAACTTCAGTGAAATAATCGTTGAACTTGCTAGAGACAGGCCCTGATTAACCCTTAGGCTAATTAGGCTGCAGCCTAGGGCGCGAGGATCGGACGGGTCGCGCTAAAATCATGTCTTCGCATGTACTAATCTAGCATCTACCCTACATGTTTCAACTAGACCGAGACAAAACACTAAAACTAAATGTGCTTGAGAGTCCCTGATTTTAACAATAAATTTTGAAATTTTAAAAAGCGCTCGATGGTCGAGAGAGTGGATGAGCTGGCAACAGAGTGCCTAGTGCAAGTTTTGTATCATCCGCTTCGCAATTACGGATGTAAATTTTAACTTCATTTTGTATGGGAAATTCGGAATTTAAACAGTGCAACCTAGTTCTCGCGTTTGCCGCTAGATGACTCTGTATCATATCCTATTCTTTATCGTCTAGATTGCACTGTTTACATTCCCATACAAAATAATCTTCACGTATACGCGCGTTTCTGTGAGGCGAATTAAACAAAACTCTCACTATACTCTGTCCAAGAAAAATTGTCAGTACAGGACTTATGGGAAGCTCTTTTTTCTACCAGTGGTGCCTGTAGTACTCTCACGGCACTCAAACACAAGATTTGCCACTGAAATAAAAACGAAACCACTGACATTCCAAAGAATTTTGTTGTTGTAATTTTCCTGAAACTCGCATACATTCCTCCACAACCAGTCTGCCACACAGTCGCGGCAGAATGAGCACGATCGCTTGTGTTCGCTTGCTATTATCATCAACCAAAATAAGCAGTGTGAGCACTGTTGCCACTTTAGCGATTTTTTCGCTATTTCTAGCGTATTTTTAAAGCTCTCGGCGATTTTTAATAAAATTTTGTCGCTAAAAAAAAATTTGGCGATTTCTAGCTACTTTTCATTACTACACCACCACGTACAAGAATCCCGTACAAGTAGCATCTCCGACCCATTCGAATATAATTTTTCAAGTACAAAAATGCTGCAGGTGTAAATAATTTGCAAAAACTAGCTGCTTCGGCTATCACTGTCCTATCTCTTCCCCACTTAAATGCTGAAGTTTAACGAATTTTTAGTGGAATGAACATTGTAAAAAAACAAACTTCGGAAACAACTTTCAACCCTGACGTTGAATTCTATAATATTGATTAGAAATCAATTAAAAGTGATGAACAGGAGTTGCTGTAACTACGACCTGCCAGACGAGGTTATAAGAAAAATAGGAGAAACAAAAATCTAAAACTGAAGAAAATATAGCCGAAGCCTCTACTTCAAACTTGGAAGAAATGGACAGCCAAGAATTAGATGACTCCATTTTTGAACTGGAATTTGATTTGTAAATTTCAATTTATCTATTTTTTTTTAAAGCGTTTTTTTTTTACTTCACATTATTTTTTTGTTATCTTTATTATTTATTTATTGGTTGTTGTTTTTTTAATTCAGTATTTAATTTGATTAATATTTTAATAATTAACAATTTATTTTAAAAATAAATACATATTTTTATGAACTTATATTCAAATTAGTATTTTAGCGATTTCTAGCGGATTTTTCAGAAACTAACATTTCTAGCGGATTTTAGGTTATGGTCTAGCGACAATTTTTTTTCCTCAGCGGCAACACTGAGTGTGAGTGACTGAAGTACATCAGAGAAGTGTTACCATATGGCAATGTTAGCATATCAATAAGGGTTTTTCTTTGAATTTTGTCAAAGAACTTTCGGTTTTGGTGCTTTTTGGAGCTTTTATGAGCTTTTGGGAGCGGCATATTATGTGGGGTGCTGCCATTCGGTTTTAATTTGTTTGTAATTCTGAAAGATTCAATAATATTCAGTTAAAACATATTTTTGAATGTTGTCTTTTAGAAATAAGTAATGTTTATTCGTGAGGTGTTTTAATGCATTCATTTCACTAACGCAACAAGTGATCATATGTGCGTTGTAGAGATATTGCAATAAATTAATAGTGATTACTAGGGCAACTCAACCGGATTCATGCAAAAGCATGTTATTTTAAGGGATAAAATTTGATTAAATATTTTATTATAGAAAACTAAGTACAAATTTTCAGCCTTATTCGTAAGGGCATATTTCTGCATGTTTTGGTAGGTATAAATGCATATTTCACTTTGTAGAGCATATTTTTCACACTGAAATATCAAAATGATGAAGCAGGTAGACCTATACTGTTTATTTTCGGTCGTTGGGTTTTACCACACCCGGTCATTCCTCTCCAGTAAAGTAAATGCCTTGAACGGATTTTATGATCCTTTTTTTTGCTACTGTTTCCGCGAAGTTCTGTTCAGTCAGTCATATGACATATATGACATTGCGTCGTGGTTATATAATTTTTTTCTAATTGCCTGTTCGTGTATATAAGGCGGAAACAATGGTTGTTATCTCAATAGCGGATAGTGCATCTAAGCAAGTGGTTAACTTTATTGTGCATATGAATAAACAGAAACATGGCTACAAAGTCTGAAAAATTCTATGACCTTTTCAAAAGTAAATCGAAAGCCGTATGAAATGCGGCTACTGTTTTTTCTGTTACGGAACGAACTGTATATATACAGGCTTTTAAGGGAAAAAGCAAACAAAGGCCACAATTCACCACCAAAGAAGAAAAATAATTCTGGTATCAAGAGCAAGGTGAATGATTTTGACAAATGTGCGATTGGGCGGATAATCCATCAGTTTTTTATGGATAATGACCTTCCAACGCTAGACAAGATATTATGGGAAATATAAAAAAGTGAAAATATAACAAAACTAAGTAGATCAACTTTGCATACAATATTGCAAAAAGATCTCGGACTTAAATTCGTCAAACGTCAGCGAAAGAATTTGTTGTTGGAAAGAAGTGACATTATTACTTGGAGACGAATATATCTACGCGAATTAAAAAAAATTAGAGAAGAGAAAAGAAAGATTTATTTTACTGATGAGACCTGGCTAAGTTGGAAGATGGTAACCCTAACAGTATTGCTCTCTGAGTTATGGCGAATTATCATACACACTATGGCAGCCCTGTGAGAGCTTTAAAAAGGGACCGATTTATGTAAGTCATTGCAACCAGACTGAGAGACAAACATCCTATCTTCCCTGCACTGACAATTTTTCTTGGACAGAGTATAGGCACTAAGCGCAGCTTGCCTCGCGCAATGAATTTTCCACTACTACTCTACCCATTTACTACTTTTTAGACCGCCCGTAACATACCTGACAGGGGCGCGTCCTCAGAATTAGCCTAGGACGGTCAGAACTCTTGATCAGGCCCTGGCTAGAGATGCTGCATAAGTAATAGTTTCAATAATTCCTTCAACTTAACACTATCAATTACAACACCATTTCTATTCTCTCCCAAAATGTTGTCAACCACTCTCCAATTCTTCGCGAATATTTTCATTGGCTCTTGCGAATATATCAGTGTAGTAGTTGTTACGAGTTTGTTCTATATTTGTATGAATTTTTTTTGCATTTATAGTAATTTTTTCTTTTAAGTTTTAAATTATTGGGATGTTTTTTTTTTTTTTTTTGTATTCTTTCTAATCTGATTTAGACGATTTCTTGGAATTCAATTTTTGTTCTAAAAAGAAAGTTCGAAACTTAATGTGTCTTTGCAAAACGTAAATTTATCAGTTTCCCGATCTTTTCTTAAGCTGTCAAATTGCGAACATTTTTAGTTTAGGAAACTATGACATCGGAAATGCAGCAGATTGTAACAAGCAAGACAAAGCCGGGAAACGGGTCTGCTCGCTGGAGAATATTTTGAGATGATTACGGGTTAGAAACTGAGCGTGTTGCTGTACTAGAAGAGAAAACTGCTTACACGCCTGCCTCTGAATTTCGTGGTTTAAGTTGAATCTCAACTCACGTGCTGTAGGAACTAATAGGTGGTGGTTTTCTGATAAAGTTTTTTTTTATCACGCTTTGTGGTTTGGCGTATTCTCCATTGTCCCAGTTAGTATGTTCGCCATCGATTAGGTAGGGGCATTCAAATTTAGGCGTAGTACGTACAGCTCCACTTGGCCATCGTTATATTGAAAAATAATTCGCTTTCGCCTTGATGATAGGCCCAAGACTGACACAAATTTATCGCCTCGAATCAAAACCGACTAAATGATTGATTCCTTATCGTACAAGGTACAGATAATTATAAATAGCGGAAGAAGTCATTAATCTCCAGACATAATACCACTCGAAAGTCAGATTAAAGCGCACTCTGCAAAATAAGCCCAAGTAAATATTATTGTCTCTGATCTTCTCGATGCCTTATCTGCTCGTCATGGTTTGTTTAGTATACATACCGGTTCGTGTAACTGGATAGGCATCAGGCACCTACAACGAACCTCTTAGTTCTTCTAATATTACAAGGTAAACAATGGTGTCGTCAATATTGCGTAGGTTCGTGGACTTTGCCAACGTAGAGTGGTGGTGTCAACGGTCTTTCCGTGTCTCCGAGAAGAAAAGTGATAGTAATTATCTCTGTTAAGAAAACGAGGATACGTAATTTAAATACAACTGGCGCAGAAGGCCATGATGATGCATCATCCCCTCAATAAACGATCGACACATGTGATCTAGTCGCAATTCTTTTGCTTGATGATTACCAGGTACGATCTTTTTACCAAACTGTGAACTTTAAAACATTTTCATTTGTAAAAAATCTCCAAATTTGTTCGATCTTTTCCATTTAAAACACTTTCGAAATTTGTTTTCAAAAACAACTGCCACTATGACACTGATTCTGTGCAATTAGTCTGATTTCTCTTATATCCATTCACTTAATTAAATTTGCCCTTATCTGTCAGAATCAGTTAGTGGAGGTGGGAACTTACATAGATCAACACTATTCGTAGATAGATCTTTCGTGTGTAAAATAAATGCCGGAATTTCGGCAGATGAAATAGTAGGTAGGTATACCGCGATAATGATAAAACAATGACACGTTTTTAGCATTAGGTGAATTTACAAAACAGAAAAACAATTCTCGGTAGTTGTAGTTAACAGTTGCAGCTCACTGATTCAGTATCACTGAATAGGTCTACTGTTATTGTTCTTATTTTCTGATAAAATAAAAATAAAATTTGTGTGACTAATAGGTCGATCTGACATTTGGGGTGTAGCTTTTTATGTCTAATATTTTTGTAACAATACATCTTTCGGTGAGTACAAAAATTCCGATCGCTTTAATTATATACCTATGGCTATAACTAAAAATCCCATTCGCATTTGAAATTGTCAGTGCTAAGTGGAAAAATTGACAAAACGTAACACAAACTTCAACTGGAATCGTATTTTAAACTCCATACCGCATGTAGTTTATTTTTTAAATTAAGTATTAATTTCTAGTTTTGCTTTTTAATGCATCACCCTGTGACAAAATACCTTTGAGTCAAGTTTGTTAGCTTCTCTAGCTTTTGTAGCAATCTTTTTTGGAGACCAAAGTAGTTACAATTCGAAGTTTATTTTATTAAAACTGAGAGATGTATTTATTTTCAAAAAAGTTTCGCCTTGAAGGAAAATAGGACAAAGTACTAAAAAAACACACAACCATCTGGCCACTGTCTAGGACGAAACGACAAACAGCAACCTTGAACATGGAGGTAATCACGAAGTCCTTTTTAATATAAATAAAAATATGGCGCAACAGGTCCCTATAAAAGACCTAAGCTTCCCGCGAAAATTTGTTTGTGCAAATTATATATTTTTGTGACAAATTGTGGGGATCTACCCTTTATGTGGGTCCAAACGTCCGAATTCGGAAGCTTGAACAGACAGTTTACCCTCAGCAGGGCTGTCGTTGGACTGCAAAAACAGTATTTTTACTGCTTTCTGCATCTTTGTACTGCTGCGCTGCACAGCTACTTAAAATACAATTTTTTTGTTAAAATACGCAGTTGGTTCTTAAAATGTTCCAGGACATTATTATGAAATTTAAGCATCTGAAATACAGACACACCCTTAAAGTATATTCTTGCATTTGCTTTACAAACATACCCAGAGAAAGCGACATTCGAGACAACAGGAACAAACGGAAATGACAATTGAATTGTCTTATATTATATTTTTTTTAAACATAGAGTACAAGCAATTTACATAAGTGTGTTAAGTGTATTAATTTCAACGTTGATTAATAGCTCCATACATAGCTATATTATCGTATACGCTATAGGTACTGGTTTGTACTGCTTTTTGTCGACTGGTCGTGCTGCTGCTTTTTGCCTTCAAACGAAAGCCCTGACCCTCAGGTTTCAGTTGAAATTCAGCAAACTTACTGACCTAATGCACTAACAAATAGTTAATTTACGGAGCGATGCCAGATTATAAGATATATATATATTCTTATTTTTTTCGCTCCAAAATATGTCCTAGACTTCTTACGTAAAATTCGTCAAATTTAACGATTTTTGAAATTAATCATTTTCTAAATCTAATAAATTAACACAACTTTTTCTATTGAAAAAAAAAAAAAAAAAAAATAGTGCGTGGAGTCCCTCCGCGCGGAAGAAGTGAAACTTCGTAATGTGGAAATGAAAATAGGAAGGGGTAGAAATTGATTTTTAGTGAAATCATATTGTTTCTCCTGCTCGCGCTAAATTTTAGCGCCCCTAGTCTCCACTTCGTTTCTCCACACCAAAGATAAATGGTCGCTAAATTATTACTAAACATGATATAGATGGGACAAAACCCATATGCTTATGAACCATGAGTACCATGACAGATATCAGTAAACGTTATTTTAATAGAATTTTCAAATTTCAAAGTTGAAAGACGTAAGAAACCTAAAAACTATAAGAAGAAGTTCGACATGTGTCCTCAAACTTTCCACAATCTCCTTACCATAGTGGAACAACTGTTATTACCCAAAAGACGACGCCAAATGAGAGCATAAGTCCCCCTGAAAATCGATTCGCTTTATTTATATTTATACGTGTCTCTGTTTTGGCTCTGTTGTTTAACTTTGCGTTTTCTTTTATTTACCACGCAAACATTGTCTGCGTTTTCCGCCAAAAAAAAAAAATAATTGTAAACACAACACAAACACCTTCCTCCGTTTTTTTTATGTCAAAATTTATCTTCGATTTAATGCACCGGATATTTATTTCGCGAGCTAAATGAGTGGAGACTTTTCATCGGCCCATCTATATGAAGTTAAGGATTTGGCGTGCGAACAGGATACTGATGCTTTGCTAAACTGCCTCGCTCAATTTTATCTTTGTAGACATGTAGACGAGCAGGATACTAGGCTTTAAGACAAACTTTATTAACATTGCTTACAATTCACAATTGATCGCATCTTTTAATTATCACTTCCGAGTGGAGAAATATCCAAATCCATAACATTTACAATGGGATAATGACAACTAAAGTAAGATTCGATATGTTGGAAGTCGCATTAGAAGTTTCACTTCAAAATTACTACCCTATTTAATTATAGGTATGTGTATCAAATCAAACTAAAACAAGTAAATGAAATAATGAGGACGCTACGCTACTCGTCGCTAACGCTCGCGCTGGCCTGTAACAGGTATACTACGCGCATGCGTTGGAGTGCCACGCATTCACTCTCGCTCTGTCTCCTTCTATTCCCCCTCCCCAGGAGCGTTGAACGTTTAACGCAACCTTGTTGGAAGTCGCAAAGTCGCATTAGAAGTTTCACTTCAATAAGACGTTAATTGCCAATTTAGCCATTATTTTTGGAAATTAATCTTCACCGCAGAATATTCTTCTCCCAGCATTTAGTGCCAATAAACTCACTCACCATTGCATACTCTGAAGCGTGAGTGGTACCCTCACACCTTTGAGTATGCAATGCTTATAGTAGCATTAAGCATTTAAGAAGTTTCCCTTCAATAAATCAAACAACATAATTCACCTATATCGTCTTTACTTCTTGAAGTCTTCAATTCTTTACTGTAGGTATCAACGTATGTAGGTATGTACTATAACAACCATTAAAACAAAAACCTTGAACTCAATTTCTATAAACACCACCATAACTCCATCAGCGCACGTCAACAGCCATCTGCGCATTTCCTCGTAAACATATTGTGGCTGTTGATTATACACATTCACCTCGCATACTTCTCTTTCGTTTTACTTTTGTTGGAGAAAACACCACTCATTTTTTTTTTCATATGAACGTGCTTGTGCTGTGCAATGTGCGCCACCCTCACCCTCGCTCACACCTTTGAGTATCCAAATATTAGCGTTAAACGTTTAACGCGACCTTGAGTTGGAAGTCGCATAAGAAGTTTCACTTCAAAAAAAAAAACATTTTCTGTAATTCCATTACAGTCCCGTATTTGTCCCGTATGTTCATATATTTTTTGCACATTAATATTACAAAATGAATGAAAGACTGATTGTTTTTTTTTTTTTGTACTTTTATTATTCACTAGCTGACCCGTGCTCGCCTTGCTTCGCCAGAATTCCACTTCTCAGATTTAAAACAAAATAATTAGCGTTATACAAAAAGATGCTTACCCGAAAAAAGAGAAGAAAAACTGTCAGTAATGCGAGAAACAGATTAACACAGCGACTCTATCAGCAACAGCAACAGCGAATTTAGGATTAGTTCCAACGTTGATGTCCCTAACTATCACTAACTAACTAACTTCTATTATTCCCTTTTAATCTCATTTCCATTCCACTTGTTATTGTTAGGTAGTTGTTACAATTTATACCCCATCCCTCTCAATCCCATAACCCATAGGTATGCGCCACACTCGCTCACTTACTACTCAAACACAAACATCCTCAAGTTCAAATTAAAAAAAAAAAAAACAGAAAGCAAAACATAAAGCAAATAATTAATTTAAAAACCAAAAAACCCGACTGACTGTACAAAAGATCTCGCTGACATTTGTGTGACAATTGATTTTTTTTTTTTTAATTTCTATTTTTATATTTATTTGTTTAGCCTATGACACTCCGGGGAAGAATACGAATCTAGTGACACCTCACTCTTTAAAATCGGTCAAGCCGCTTAGGCTACAGGGCGACACGTAGGAACGTACATAGGATACGCGCGAAACACATAACCCTCTCTGTGTACAGTCGGGTAAAAAGGTGCAATTGCACAAACAGGTTTTGGCATGCACATGAATCACTATAAAATCAGAATCACTATAACGCATTTTAAATCACAATTACAACTGAGTGTGACTCCCTCTCAATCTCAATTACAGACGTATCTCTCTCAATCCCATGCTCCATGCATCTCATTTACTCTACTACTCAACTCATTATTCATTAATACGAGAAACAGATTAACTGCCTAAATACAATGAGGCCGCGGTTGCAGTGGTATGCGGCGGTAGTAGGACCTCTCAGAATATGTGGCGCTGCACACACAAAAAGTGTATACAATGCAGTAGCGCGAAAACGTCAAAAGTCAAATTTTCAAATAATTGTTTTGTATGATTTCATTCAATTTTCGCAATATTCCGTCTACATATTTTCAAAGAACCTATAACCGCGCCGCCTGCTTTAAATTTGAAGTAGGTACATTCAAAAATATTTCAAATTATCGCCGCACTGAACAAACAAAACTGCCTACACCGAAAATTATTTCGATGTAGCGCGACAAAAGTTAAAAGTTGGCCAATATGTACTACAGCCGCTACTACACGATACAGCGGCTCCACCCATTATCAGAGAGTATCCAAACTAGAGAGCCAACTCCCGTGCACCTACCCGATTTTCCCCGCAAATTTTGAATGACAGCCCTCTCTCGCGCGCTCTTATTTTTCCTGTCGGTGAATACGTGTAATTAATGGCCGCCCGGTGGTACTTTTTCAATTAAAAATAATTTGTAAATGCATTTATAACAATAAATGTAGCACAAATAAATGTTGAGTATGGTTTTTCATATAGCTTTACTTGTTTTCTATCCAAATTCGGTTCTAAAAAATGTTCATCCATTCACATTTCAGGTCTTTTTAATTTTGTTTGTATGAATTACATTTTTGACAGCAGAATTCATGCAGCTGAACCTTGGGGGTTGTTCCATAAATAGGTTAACAACATGCAAGTTAAGCCCAAGGTTCCACTAGGGCAAAAGTAAACTTTATGTGGTATTCGATTGGGCGCTCTCAGAGCACTTTTTTTGCTCTCAGAGTTTTTATGTTCGTTTGGTACAAAAAAGCATTCTTTTTCAGATTTCAGAGCACTTTTGCGAATCCAGATATTTTCTCAGATTTACCAATATAAGCGCGTTTGACAACTGGTGGAGGGCGTTTAGGTATTTGTGAATTTTTTCTAAAGCAAAGAAAGGCATTGCATCGGGTGATTCTATTTCTGTAAATTATTTATGTATAAATATTTAAAAATCAGTCGGGACGCAAATTTCGAATGTTTTAATTTAAAATTTAACCAGTCAATGAAAAACGCTTTGAAAAGTGTTGAAGGCTACACATATTCGAGTCCCACGAATATTATCACAAAAAAGAGCAAGTGACGTTTTTATGTTCGATTAGCCACACGAATACCACATTAGAAAATGTATTCCCGAAAATAAATTTCCATTTGGCTTGGTTGTTTTCAAATTCGTTTATTTAGCACCATATTTGTACACAATCAAAGTGCGATTGGAAATTGTAGTTGAATAACACTGAACAGTGTTAAATGATGTTACATAGGAACAAAGCTTTTCATATTTGAAAAAAAAAGACGTATTAATATCGTAAAAATACAAGTAGCTATGTCTTTAAACTCCTAACAAAAATACAATAGGCTTGTGTTTTTGAGCTTCGATCTCAGCAAAGCAACGTAGGATTTTCAGTACAACCACTACGCTCTATTTGACACTATGAGGACTCTTAGTAGTTGTTGGAATTGCGTGCTGAAAATCCTACTTACTTTGGTTTGCTGAGATCGAAGCTCAAAAAAACACGCCTAATAATGTGGTATTTAATTGGATTTTGCGATATAATTTCCGATTTCGGATTTGGCGTATTCAATCGTGAGAATCCAAATAATTTTGTTTATTGTAGGTATTCTCATGTTCTATTTCGTGTTTTGTAGATATAGCGTAGTACTTTTAACAAATTTCAGTCTCGACATTAAATTTATGGTAGCTCATTATTGCAAAAAAAAATTTTTTTTTGAAAAATAGAGTTTATTTTGAATTACTAATTACAGACCTGTCGTCTGTAAAAACGTAAAATAACACACTTTCGATTAATTTGAGAGCAATAGTACCTATAAACGAAAAAAAAATATTGAATTAATTTTTTGAATTTAACAAATTCATGCTTGCACATATTTATATTGTGTATGCATTTTACGCATCAATTAGAGATTGTAAAATATGTTGAAACTGAAATATGTTTTTCCCACGGCATAGGTACAAACTGTTTCCCCTACATTGTGTTTAAATATTGAAGTAAGAGATTAAAATCCACAAAAATAAGCAAAAGTGCAAAAAACCGTGAGATGGATTTCTGATATTGACAAATGATTGATTATTAAAAGGTATTTGACATTGCGATGAAATTATATAAGGTACCTATATTATATTCGAAATTCGATTTTCCAACAAATTCATAAACTTTAAAAATGTTTAACTTGAACTGCGATGTGAACGCCGTGTAACTAATCGGCACCAAAAATGACGAACACAGTCGCCCCCACTTAAATCCAACTTAGTAATGGCCGCCCGATTGACAGTCCATTTCCTGCCTAGGAATTGTCTCAGTATGCGTGCGGCAGCAATGGCGCTCCTTAAATTTGTACAGGCACTAATACTTAGGAAATTCCTAGGCTGTACAAGGTCATAGGAAGTTTGTGGGCAAATGTACCGTTTCTGCTCTCAGTTGGCTCTCTAGTTTGGTTCCTCTATGCCCATTATGTTCACGATATATGTAATCTGTGTATCTTAACTTTGACAGCGCTTCATACCGCTACTACCGCGGCTTCATTGTGTTTAGGCAGTAACACAGCAACAGCAACAGCAACTTTTACAGAACTTTAGAACCAATGTATTTAAATTACTTTGAACACATTAGCACAGCTACATCGACAGCGACATCAACGTTACAGCCAATCCTAAATTCACTGTTGCTGTTGTTGCTGTCGCTGTGTTAATCTGTTTCTCGCATAATACTCCAACTCCAATTCAATTTAAAAACGTGAACAAAAAAAAGAACAACACGTAGCCCAAAACCCAAAAGTTGCATAAAAAAAGAGAAAGAAAAAGCGCACCGCAGAAAGTGTACAGAGAGAGAAACAGGTTTTGCCGCACACACACACACAAAATTTCCTCCACTCAACGCTGGAAAAATCCAACGATCTAGCTTCAATCGAACATTTTGCTTTTTTCAATTGTATTAAATTTATAGTTTATTGCTTATTGTTCGACTTCAGGATAACGTACAAAGATGATTTATATCTTAAAATCTTTGTACATAATTGAACTTTGTATTAAAAAAAAATCCCATTTCATTTGGATGAGTGATTCCGAAGCTAGGAGCTAGAAGGCATCCGAGAATTATAACTTTTCTTAGATATCAGCTTAGATTTTCACTTCCGGACAGCGAATAATGGTAAAACATATCCTATGTTCAAATCTGAACAATTTCCTATGCAACTGTGAAAACCGAAATCAAATTCGTGCAGTACTTTTTGAATCTATTCTTTGCTCACAGCTTACAGCCGGAAAAAAAGTTACAGTTTTATTATAGTAAGGATTAATAATGTTATTATTTAATGTGTTGTCTTTGTTGCTTTTTTGTTGTTATTGAGGGCTGATTTATTTTCGTTACCTAATAAGAACTTTAAATTCGCTTTGACTTTGTTACGAATCTGAAGACTTTAATATTATTTATTGTTCTTTCTTAGGCAATTGTTTTCTTTTTGGTTGTTAGTAAGTAATTTGTAAAAAATAGTTCAATACGATTTTTTTTTTTTTAATTTTTGGTCATTATTTGTGCGGTGTTATATATTTTTCCTTTTTTTTTTTGTCCCTGGTTTCGCTCATAAAAATATGCCCACCGTAATTATAATGTATAATGTGAGTCGAGCAGAGCCCATGCACAATTTCTGTTTTTCTGACATTTTTTGACAGAAAGTTCGCATATTCAATTTTAAAATAAATATGTTCCAAAATTAAAAAAAAAAAAAAAAAAAACGATAACATTAACCTATCAGAAATCATTTTTTATCGATATTTATGTAAAGTATATATTTTACCTACTATAATTTTGTCAAAAAAATAAATATAATTTTCTTTTAAAGCACTTCAAAATTGTGTTTTATATTTTGAAAAAATCTTGAAAACAAAATTTTTTTATTTCGGAAAACCAAGATTTTCAGATTTCTCATCTGGGATGGGAACACTGTGATCTACGCACCTCAAAGTATACATCACCTGCGTAAATGACACTGAAGTGCCGATCAACCGATTCTTCGATGTGCTTCGGATGATATACAGGAGAAGAGAGCTAGTACTGGCCTCATAAGTAAAAAACTTTGAAGGATTTCCGTACCAGAGAATAGCCAAGCGATCTCTATGAGTTTTATTTACCCCTATTGCGAAGATCAACTATCAATAATTGATAGTTGATACGTAGGTATCAATATAAAAATAAATAAATAAATGAAAACAAATTAAATTAAAACAAAAATAAATTTCTTTAAATGGTATTGCGACGATCAATTATCAATTAAGTGTTGATCGCCGTCGGTAAGTTCATCTACCTTTATCCGAAGACCTTGTCGTGGTGGGGCGGCTTAAGTAGAGGAAGAGGACGTTAGATCAGGGTAGTGACCCAACTCCTCTGGTAGAACTGAATGTGAATTGAAAAACCGAAATCCAATCCGATCAATCAACCCTTAAACTCCAAGATGACTAGTCTGCAATGTCGAGGGAGCTGTGATAAGGTTGGTAAAACTACTGGTTCACAGGGTTCAGGGGTAATTGAACCGCTAATGGAGACTCCTCAGGGGCAGCTCAATCCTCTGTTGTAATTCAGTTGAGTAGGATAGGTATTGGGGATCTCTGCCTATTCGGTCTGTATAAACCTCCCCTACTCGTGGGTACATTTATATGAACCAAAATAATAAAAATAAAAATAAAATTCCATCGGAAAACGAGGCGGAAGGCTTGGAAGGGGTCGAGAAGGTGTTGGAAGGCGCTGGAACGAACCCGAATAAGCTCGATGGGTCAGTGGACTCTGATGGGAAACCAAAAGATTTGGCTGATCAATCGTCAGTGGAGGTGGACAATGCGGAGCAGAAATGTGACAAGAGGTCAACCGAAACTGCGGAAGCCGAATCGGAAGAGGAAGGACAACTCGACTCCGCGCGGAAGTTGCACAAATAACTGAAGCAAAGGATGAAGAGGGTCAGAAGGAAACAGAGATTGGCCTTGACCAAATCTGTCTCCGTGGAAGGCACAAACAGATCGGTCGATGAGTTGACCGAAATGGTTGCCAATATGATGTTGACCGAAACTTCTAAAGAGGACGGTGGATCGAGGAAACGGTCTAAATGTTCCGGGACCATGAATCCACCCGAAACTGAGAAGAAGGGGACGGAAGGCGGAGAGGAGGACGGACAGTCTGCTCAACATGGGGTCAGTCTACAGGTACCACACTGCAGTGGTTCTGTCGATAGACAACATGTACAGCGGACTGTCAGTCCGCTCAGGGTGATTCAATTGAACCTTCATCACAGCAAAGCAGCATCAGCAATGATGACTAAATGCTTTGATGAGGATTCGTTTGATATAGCCCTCATACAGGAGCCTTGGATCTTTAGAGGAAAGATTAGAGGACTCCCAAAAAGCATGGCTGAATTGCATTATGCGCAAACCAGCGAAAAAATTAGGTCCTGTATCCTGTTGAGGCGCGGAGTTCAAGCATATAAATTGCCGGATCTGTGTGCCCCAGACCTTGCAGCAGTACGAGTAGGTTCAGGTGCGGGAACTTTTGTTGTAGCATCTGCATACCTGCCGTATGATTCTCCGGATCCTCCTCCGACAAGAGAGTTTTTGGTGAATGCATGCAGGAACAGGAATGAGGACTTAATAATTGGTTGTGATGCCAATGCACATAACACAGTGTGGGGCAGCACCAACGATAATTACAGAGGAGAAGCATTATTCGAATTTGTATCATGCAAGGATCTGGCTATATTAAACAGGGGAACAGAGCCAACCTTCGTGGATGTGAGGCGGAAGGAAGTGATCGATGTTACCCTGTGCAGTAGCCAGATAATTGAAAGAATATCAAATTGGAGGGTACGGGATCAGGCTACTTCGTCGGATCACAGAGCCATTTCATTTGATGTTCGCAAAGAAAAAAAAGATCGGAAATACATCAGAATTCCGAAGAATACGGATAGGACTAAATACCTTGAAGTATTGGAGGAAAAACTGAATGTAACAGGATTCGGAATACCGAAAAACACTTGGCATGTAGAATCACAGCTGAAGCATCTGCAATCAGTTGTTGAAGATGCGTATCGAGTGGCTTGCATACCTACCTCAGTGGAAAAACAAGATCTAGCGCCTTGGTGGTGTAGGGAACTTGAAAAGCTAAAGAAGGATGTGAGGAAGACCTTTGAATCACGCCATGAGGAGGGGAGAACCCGAAGCATGGGATGAGTATAAGGCGAAAAAGAAAGAGATGAATGTTACTCTGCGACGACGTAAAAGGGAGTCATGGAGGGACTTTTGCTCGAGTATGAGGAGTACGTCTGAAGTCAGTAGACTACAAAAGATTGTCTCCAGGGATCCAGTTTCCAAGATCGGATTCATTCGTAATAGAGATGGGGAGATGTGGGAAATACTGGATCAGACAAATGAGGTCCTAATGGAGGTACACTTTCCAGGAAGCTATAAGTCAGATCAGCCCTGGGCTCCAAAGAAACAAGGAGCGAACAGGATGGATAGGACGGAAGCAGAACGGATCGTAACACCAGAAGCGGTCAAGGGTGCGATAGCAACATTTTCACCCTTCAAAACCGGATGGTATATTTCCAGGTCTAATGCAATGGGGAGTAGACGTAATTGCACCAAGGCTCAGGAATATATACGTTGCATGCCTAGCAAAAGGCTATATCCCGAGGGAGACAAATGTGGTCTTCCTTCCAAAGCCGGGGAAAGAGGATTACACCGAGGCAAAGGCTTTCAGGCCAATTAGCCTTACATCCTTTCTGTTGAAAACAATGGAAAGGGTGGTGGTGGACTATATGGAGAGTACTGCGCTTAAGATGTATCCTTTAAATAGTAGACAGCATGCCTACAGGACTAGGTCAGCATACTGGATGTATACCATGATAACTATAGACGCATTATTACCTACGCCTCGGTTGTATGGTGGGCGAAAGCCACCCAGAAAACTGTGAGGAAGCACCTGGATAGGGTCCAACGTTTAGCATGTATAGGAGTTACAGGTGCAATAAGGACAACACCAACATGCGCATTGGAAGTGATCCTAGGGATCTTACCGCTAGACTTATTTATTAAGAAAACAGCGGCCCTAGCGGCACTTCGTTTTCATCGAGATGCGAAATGGCACAATCGTGGTACCATCTATGGACATAGGAAGATCCTGGAACTTGTCAAAAACGAGATTAGGGAGCTGAACATGCCCATGGATGGGATAACAAGGGTGCGTATTATGGAAAGGAATCACAAAACTCGTATTGAGAACGGATTAAAATAAAAAAATAAATAAATAGTTGGCGCAACAGGTCCGGAGAGACCCTAGGCCTAGCTTCTCACAACCATTCGTTTTGTGTGAGTTTCTCATTTTTGGAACGAATGGAAGGGATCTACAATTTTAGGCCGACTCCAAACGGCTAGTTGAGAAGCTCTTTCAAGACATTTATACTCTCGGATGTTTGTCAGACGTTCGCGAGAGGTAGCGCAGCGGAAAAAACCCTAAGTCGGAATTGGGTTTTTGCGGGATTCGAACCTGGGACCCCAGCATAGCAGTCCAACACACTAACCACTAAGCTACTGCGACTACGGAGAGAGAACGGATTACTTCCAGAAAAAAGGAGTGGTGAAATAGTGATTTTCACAGATGGATCCATGATGGATGACGGAGCGGGTGCCGGTATCTATTCAGCAGAGCTGGAACTAGCCCGTCACGTTAGCCTCGGGAATTACACTTCTGTATACCAGGCTGAGATGATTGCATTGCTGCATGCGTTGGACTACTTGCTTGAGGGTCCGGTGGGGGGAAGAAATATCCTTATAGCACTGGACAATCAGGCGGTGATCAGATGCATGGAACAAACAAACATAACAACTTCATTGGCATTGGAATATGTACTTAAGCTCAATAAGTGTTTATATAAAAATGAAGTAACACTGACTTGGGTACGAGGACACATAGGGATCGAAGGCAACGAAAAGGCGGACTCCCTTGCAAAACAGGGGTCAACTGAAAAGTTGCTGGGACCAGAACCATTCTCTTCAATTGGCAAAGGAATGGTAGAACAGCTGATTAACAAATGGATCGCGGCGGAACACCTGAGAAGGTGGTCAACCGTGGAACAATGTAGACAGGCTAAAATGGCAATTAAGTGGCCGACCTGCTCCACTCAAAGAAGGGTTCTAAGCATGAGTCGAGGAACATTGAAATGGGTGGTGGCTTTGTTAACAGGACATGGTAATTTCGGGTATCACTTAAGGAAGATGGGCCTTAGAGAGGATGATACCTGGAGGAACCTGAGACAGCGGCACATATACTGTGTCAATGTCCGGCGTTGGCTGGCAAAAGAATGAGGATCTTGGGACATCATCAAACAACTTTTGCTTCACCGAACTCTATTTAGAGACTAAATTACTCATTTAATAAGTTTATGCTTAAAAACCTTGACGTCCTTGATTGCTTGTGGATAATTTAAACCTCAGAGCGCAACTAATTAGTGCAATGACCGACGGGAATATTTTTTTAAACTTTTTATGACCCCCTCGGGTTTTTTTTTTTTTTTTTTTTGTTCAAATTTTCTCTGGCTGCTTCGCAATATCTGGAATTCTGAGCCTCCGCCATTTTGTTTATATGCCAAGGGAAACTACTTTTGTTTATAAAAAATAAAATGTATAAATTTAATTGATGTCAGAGGTATAATATTTTATTTAAAGGTGAACTAAGAACTAGATTAACTTGGGTGCGGATTCAGTTCTATCATATCTACTGAATGACCCTTTACTTCCGTGAGCATTTCGACAGTTTTCTACGCGTTTCACCTGCCTAACAACAAGCTAAGTTCATAGGGAACACTTTCAAATTTATGTTACCTACCTATTTTTTTTATTTTCTCACCACCACCACCTCCTTTTATGACTGCAAGTCATTTACTCCTTTCGTTGTAAAATGAAAAAGTTTTATTTGTGATCTATTCATTGAAGAAAGATGAATTTTTAATATAATAAAAATCTGTTTTCTTTTTATTGAAGAGTTATGTGAATTTAAAACATAAAAAGCTAGTTCACTATAAGTTAATATACACTGGACTTTAAGCCATAGATTCAGTGAATAAATTTTTCGATTTGAAGGTGATAGCAGTTTCTTACTAAACTAACCTCTTTATCTCAACTTACCAAATTTTTTTTTTTTTTTTTTTATAATTCACTAGTGCTCAAGGGGTTTTTGTTCCCTTATAATGCTAATGCACAGCACGAGTGGAAGGGTTAATAGGGAGGATAGAGAAGAGGTACTGGTGCACATTGGTCTTAAACAATTGTGGGCTGTAATGAGAGGGGAAAACCGTGTGAGGCAATGCATTCCACATGCGTGTTGTTCGGCTCACAAAAGAATCTCTATATTTTACAGTACGTCCGAAGGTAGGCTTAAGGGTGAACTGATGTGCATTCGACGTGTGACGGGTGTTGCGAGAGAATTGTTTAAGGGGCGGAATGCAGTAAGCTATTTCATCAGAGCATCGGTGGTGAAAATAGCGATAAAATAAGGAAAGGCAAGAAACATTTCTGCGATGTTCAAGCGGGTCAATAGACTCCGCTATATTTCTATCACCTATAAGTTTTATCGCGCGCTTTTGAATTCTGTCTAGTAGGTGCAATGAAGTTTTTGGTGCACCTGACCAGATATGAGCGTTGTACTCCAGCTTAGGCCGAATAAAGGCCTCGTATATTGTAGCTAAGTCAGAGGGTGTAAAGTACTTCTTACATCGATAAGAAACCTAGACATTTCGCTGCGTTTTTGGCGACTTCGTATATGTGGTCATTCCAACGGAGATTGTCGTTGACACATATACCAAGTATGGAAAGTCGTTCGGTTTCGTCGATGCAAGTCCCATTCATGGATAATGGGTTAGGGTTCAGGTTTCGCTTTAATGATAGAAGGCAGCATTGTGTTTTGGAAGCATTAAATTCCACTCTATTGATTGTACCCCATTTTATAATGCTGTCAAGATCGGAATTTAATGTGTTTAGCATACGTCGCCGTTCCAGATCCACGGCCGAAGAGCAGGGACGTGAGTCAGGGAACGAATATGAAAAACTGAGGGTGCTATTATCAGCGAAAGAATGTATTGGATTAGAAGTAACAGACAAGAGATCATTGATGAATATGAGAAAGAGTGTCGGAGACAAAACAGAGCCTTGGGGAACACCAGCATTTATATGGTGAATTGCAGACTTGAAACCGTCCAACACAACTTGAATTGAACGGCCAGAAAGGTAGTTTCTAATCCATTGAAGAAGAGACGCGTCGATCCCATAGGCACGCATTTTCGACAAAAGAGCTTGGTGCCAAACTCTGTCAAATGCTTTCGAAATATCAAGCGCAACAATCTTCGTTTCACCAAAGTGGTGGAGAGATTGGTTCCACTTTTCGGTGAGATAAGTCATCAAATCACCAGTGGACCTGCTGCTACGAAAACCGTATTGCCGGTAATTGAGAAGTTTTCGTGATTCAAGATATTTCATAAGCTGACGGTTTATCAGCGTTTCCATGACCTTGAAAAGAATGGACGTAAGTGCAATGGGTCGGTAGTTGGTGGGTGAAGAAGAATCGCCTTTTTTTGGAACGGGCTGGACAAATGCAGTTTTCCATCTACTCGGAAGGAGTCCAGAAGAGTAGGACAAGTGGAAAAGCTTACGCAGTGGTTTTGCCAGCGTGGAAGAACACCTCTTCAGAATTATGGGGGATATACCATCTGGACCAGCGGATTTGTGAATGTTAAGATCTTTTAATACTCTTGCTACTGTGCGAGTGCGGAAATGTATTTGTCCCATGAAATATTCGACGCTCTCGAGCACAGGTGGAGACATGATGCAATCTGGAATGTTGGAGCTTGCGGCGAATTGCGCAGCCAGCAGATTTGCTTTGTCCAAAGAGCTGACAGCTGGAATGTCATTGTAAACGAGTGTGGGGATTGACGACGTGGTGGAGTTCTTAATATTTTTCACGAAAGACCAAAACTGTTTACTACCACTGGGACAGTGAAGTATTTTTTGTCGTAAGTTTTGGTCATGAGAAAATTTTGCACGTCATATCACGGAGTTGCAGTCGTTTCGGACTCGTCGAAACTTTTTTCGGTTTTCCTCGCTTGGGTTTGCTTTGTAAGCCCGAAAGCTCAACTCTCTCAACCTGATAGCCTCTTTGCAGCTCGATTCGCACCAAGCATTCTCCTTAGGTATAATACCTTTTCTTCTGTTGGGAATAAGGATTTCATACCCAGGATAATGGTGTTTGTTATCATTTCAGCGGCGGCATCCACGTCACTATCGAGGAAGCATAGTGACCAGTTAAAGCTCCCAAAAAAGAAGTTAAGGCCGTCCCAATTGGCTTTCTCATAATGCCATACCGTTTTTTTGGGAGCTTGTTCTTTAACTGTATGGTTTGTGTATGAGAATTTAGCTGAAATGACACAATGGTCCGAAGAACCTAGAGGTGACGTTACGTCAATAGAGTATTTATCTGGATGAGAGGTGAGGAACAAGCCCAATGTATTAGCGGCATGATCTGCAGCATCCGGAATCCGTGTACGTTCGTTTACAAGCTGAGTTAAGCTGTTAATCTCAGCGAAAATCCTAACATACCTTCCTTCGGGTGTTGTCTGTCCAGAATGGCGAAGCTAATCGGAATTGTGTATATTCAAATCGCCCGCAATGACAATTTCAGTATGAGGATACTGGGAAACAATTCCTAAGTTAGGAGTTAGACAGCTCATAAAACTCGTAAAAAGTAGATGAACAGTCAATGTTTGGACTTCTATAAATAAAACAAGAATGTATTATTTGCTTACGGACATTGAATTTTAACCATATGTAATTAAATTCCGCATTGGAGCAATGGTTATATTGTGGTGGAAATTCGTAAGCAATATCATCACGGACGTAAACGGCGAGTCCGCGATGTATAAAGAATAATGGCACTAACTGATATCCCGGTAAATCAAAATTCGAGGGAATCGACTTTTTATCCACCTGTGTCTCACAAAGTGCCAAAACAGCTGGTCTGAATTGAAATACATGGACATATGCAGCAAAGAGATTCCTTTTCAAGCCTCGAATGTTGCAAAAATCAACACGGAACTCACCCCTCATAAGATACACAAAAATTTAAAACACAACTCCAACGCAACTAAGCAGAGTTTCAACGTGTATATCCGTCACCAGACTATTTTGGGACTAAAAACCTATAAATAACTTAAATTTGACGCCCCGAATAACTTTTGCGGGATCAGCAAGTATACAAAATAAGCCCGATGTAAGACTACATTCGTCTTACATCGGGCATCGGCGATTTCAGAAGGTATTTCTCAATATTTTGCTAGGAAACAGAATAGGTATAGGTATCCTTATTCCATTTCAAGAACCTATTTCGAGCTCAATAAATTTTATTGATAACATACGTCTTCAAACGGCACAATCGGTTCTACTATCATCGGAAAAACCAAATCGCATGCGCCTTACCATGAGGGTGCAATAAATTGTTGCTATTTCCAGCTCGAATGGTCTACAAAAGATTTACGATCCTCGGCACATGGTTGAGAATCGTGATTATTCTAAATACTAAATCGCAATCGCCTACAGACATCATTATCATGATATCAAGAGAAATTTATTTTAATACTATTGCGATAAGACCGTTGACGTAACTGGAATCGGATAAGTAAATTGCCCGACAAAATGTGTCGACGGAAAAATTCCCGTTCATCCGACCGGACCGATGGCGAGTTGCCAGCTCGATAAGATTATTTGGCTTTGGAACAGCTAAATGTCTATATAGAGTTCCGCTGGTAAAATGCGAATGGAAAACTTGTAAAATAATTCCTTTGCGTCTATGCAAAGGCTTATAGGTATCTGATGCGATTGGCGCGGTCAAATGATTAGGGGATAATCAGACTGCAAACATTTCCATTTATCTTGAATTGTTATCGTGGCTTTAACATTATTACCCTGATAATAAGAAGAACTTTCATAAAAAGGGGTTTCAGTGGTCATAGAAGTTAGTATTCCAAAGTTTTTGGCTTAAACTAGAAGCTTTTCAATAAGAGAGGACTATCCGGCAGGTGTTTTCAATTAAATATATTTTAAGGTACCTACGCATTTGATATATTAACGGTTTCAAGTGATGATGCTGTTTTTTTTTTTTTTCTTATAAAATATATGTCGATGTGATTTTGTACAAAAAAAAAAATTAAATAAAAAGTGTACATGTTATAATAAAGTGTAAAGTTTTAATACACAATGATACACACCTGTAGAAAATTTCAAAAATAAATAAAAGTGAACAGTAATTGAGAAAAACCAATTTGTAAGGATTACATTGCAAAATGTGGCGTTACGTTTTTTTTTACTATTCAATTCAGTAGTATAGGCAAACACATTAAATCTATAAAGTTGCAAACAGATTGCCTTTTATAGACATCTTAAGTACCGCATTTGATGAACTTAATTTGGTTATCATTAGTGAAATTGTTATCAGAATAAACGGTCGTACATTTCTATCGGCGTAAAATTTATGTTAGTTATTGAAGCGTTGGCCTACTTGTCTGGATTAACTTTAGTGGACAAAACAAAAAAATACTAAATACTAAATCAACTGAGGGACTAAGTTCCCACCTAGGGAAGTAAAACCACTTTCTAATGGGAACGTAGTACACATTTAAGAATTGGATTTTTTGATTTTGTTTGTCAAAATACTCCATTCGAAATTCAGTTTGCAAGACTCTAGAAGTAATCAAAGAAACGAGACTAAATTCGCCCGATTTTTTTACTTTTATTTTCTCAAATTTTCGACACCGTCCAATATGTCTATTTAGCAAATATCAGTTACCGTAACGTGACGCTCATTCTCATCGACGAAAAAAAAAACGGCCCAATGACGCAAACAGAAACAGTGACTTTTTGCGGATGAAGTGCTGTTGCATGAAGCACATGAGGGTTCTCACCTGTCCAGTAATGCATAATTTGCTGGTTTGCCGTTCAACCAAAAATGCACTTCATCGCTGAAGATTGCAAATTGGCGTTAATGCTCTTAAAGTTGCGACCACAGACTCGGAATTTCGGTATTAAATTAATATTTGTAAACGTTCTTCCTTCGTGTACTTCACCATGATGAAAGTGTTGATTTTACTGAATGTTTTGACATTGACAGTGCGGTAATCGATAAAAGGTTGAAGTTGTCAAATCGCTAGTGAAAGACCCCTTATATGCATCTTTAATTCTGACAGAATGTAAAAGAATTAAAAAAAAAACATCTCATGACTTCAAATACCTCATATTAAATCGTAGATAGTCCATGCGTTTTTATTTAGATTAAAAAAAAAAAAAGTTATGTAACTAGATACATAGATACAGCAAACCTTTGAAGTCGGCTAACTTGACAATAAATAACCGCCAATACTGTATAGATACAACAATTTATATGACTGCCAACTATTGGTGCTTATCTGATGGAATCAAAGCTAATTAAACGCAGCTCGATAGTATTTAATTATAATCTTCATATTTGTTTTTTTGGATTTCAGTACACGTTAAATTTGTCTTATCTTTGGCTCTATATATTTATCGTATTCTTCGGTGGATAAAATTGGTTAATGGTTCGACAAAAATTCTTATAGTACTAGCGCTTTCCTCAGAAAACTTTAACTATGTACTTCCAGTCATTGCGCCGTACTAATAACAAATTTTAGTCTCGACTTTATATATAGGGAAGCTTACAATTGCAAAATTTGTATGGAGAATATAGCCACTTTGAGCTACTAAAATATAAAGTCGAAACGAATCGAAATGTTTATTGGTAAGGCCCATTGCAAAACTATAAGTCTTCACCAAGCAATAGATTCGATTCGATACATTTTTTAAAGGTTTCCGCCTATTTGACAATTTTTCTTTTATTTTTTAAATGCGCTTTGTTCTCGATGGACAGCATCTACCAACATTTTATATTTTTCGTACAGTTCCGTATAGAACTAGGATGTACAACACACAGAACTTTATTCTGAATTAATAAAGTTAAATTTTAATTTCTTTATTTTTCAGATGAAACTGTGTTTATTCAGTTCGGCATGCCTTATGCTAGCCACTCTAGCATTCGGTGTCCCACTCAAAGAACTGGATATTAATCCTCGTGCTGACGTCGATTACCGCTTACCAGCGAATATCTTTCCTTCGAATTATAATATAACCCTTCGACCATATCTTCTTGCTGACGATGGTGCGAAAAAATTCACATTCGATGGTGAGACATTCATCACCTTCCAGACCAGCGTAGCTAATCTAAAGGCTATTGTACTACATTCGAAGAGATTGACATACTCGGTCCAAGAGCTATATAGAACTGCTACGCCATTGGTCAAGTTAACAATAAGCAGTTTTAGTACTGATAATGTCACCGACAAGTATACGCTAAATTTGGCCGATGCTTTGGCAGTTAACACACCGTATACGTTGCGATTTGTTTATACCGGTCTAATGGAAGACGATATGCTTGGTTTCTACAGGAGTTCATATGTCGACGATAAGAACAATACCAAGTGAGTTTTACAAAAACAAAAAAAAAAATATTTCTATTATATAATCATTTCATATTCATTTCTCAATTTGAAATTTCATTTTTTAGATGGTTGGGATCCACACAGTTCCAAACAAACAATGCCCGTCGTGCCTTCCCGAGTTTCGATGAGCCAAAATACAAGGCCACTTTTGATGTGACTCTAGTTCGTCACAAGAGCTTTAAAACTATTAGCAATACCCGTATTGCTCGTAGTGAACAAATCGAGTAAGTATGTAAATAGTTTCGGAAATAGTTATAATCATGAAAAGTTTGTAGGACAGCAGGCATCGAATAGTATAACCCTGGCAGACAATACCAAGAAGTGTCTGTACGAAATAGCATGTGAAGATATGCAGTTTTCATAATTTGAAAAAGCAATGGATTTGTATGCCTAATTGATTCTAACTACAAAAAAACTTAGAAGCTTGACCTGTACTCTGACAGATTTTGTTGTTATTGGAATTTATTTAAATAAGCTTGTTTCTGAGAAACAACATTTTTCAAGGGAATATCATTGCTATATAAGAAAATCTATTATTGAATAGAATTACAGATTTAAAAAAAAGGTATTTTTAACTCCTTCTACAAAAGATGCAAAAACAGTAAGGGGCCGTTTTTTTTTTTTTAAGGTAACCTCAATATTTTTTTCACTTTCCATATAAAATGTTCAACGTTCAATTGGTTCATTACTGTCGTAGATTGTTCTATGAAATTGAACATAAAAATGAAATCGCATACGCAGGATTCTCGTGGGAAAATAAAAGTTTATCCGACTAAGTAAATAAGGGCATTTAATGTGGTAATTTATTATATCTCTTATAAACATTATACTAAAATACTTGCGTCTTTTTTCAAGAGTTAGCATATTAAAAAGAAGGCATCTTGTTAAATAGGGTGGAGTTTCAATATTCCACCTTAGTTTTTTTTAAAACAAACCTGGTAAAACATTTTTGCACCCTTTCTATCCTATTGGAGGGGTTTTGGTAATACGGATTCCAGATTATACTACAATAATCTAAAACCGATCTTACCAATGCAAAATAAAGCGCCTTCAGCGCATAAGGATCAGAAAATTATTTTGTATTACGCCTAATAAAGCCTAGCATTCTAAATGCTTTATTGACAACGTAGTCAATATGACATTTAAAAGTGAGCCGTGTATCCAATATTACTCCAAGGTCCTTTTTTACAAGCACATTTTCTAACTCTACATTATATATTTTATAATTAAAAGATATTAAATTAAAGCATCTTTCACAAGTAGGGCTTTGGCATTTTGCAACATTTAAGTCTAGAAGGTTTTGTTGACACAATCTAGCTAAACTGTTAAGATCTTCTTGAAGAAGCAGGCAATCTTCCGCACTTTGAATAGAGTGAACGATTTTCAAGTCATCAGCGAATAAGAGACAAGTCGAATTTCGAATAAAATTTGGAATATCATTCACAAAAAGGACAAAAAGTAGGGGACCAATGTGGCTTCCTTGCGGAACACCTGATGTTACATAAATAGGCTCTGAGAGACATTCACCGATTTTAACGTGTTGAATTCGGTCTCGTAGGTACGTCGATATCCAGTCTAACATAGGGGAGTCGAAACCAATACATTGTAGTTTATGGATCAACACAGCATGATTTACTCTATCAAACGCTTTAGCAAAATCAGTAAAAATGATATCGGTCTGTTCTGTCCTCTTTTTGTTCTTTTTTTTTAATATATGTATATATATATATGTGTGTGTATAAATTTCAAAATAAAAATAAAAACAATTCCCTCGTTTTAAGACTTTTCAGTACGCCCATAAAAACTAGCAGTGGTAGCACTTTTCTGATGTAATTTATTTCTTCTCTATTTCACATCACACACATCTGTAGTCAGCGTTGCCAGTTTGGTTTTTTTTTTCCCAGATTAAAGGTTTTTTTTTTTGGCCAACGGGGGGAAATCTGAGGGGAGATATTGTTTAGGTTTTTTTAAATTCTGTGTTATTTGTATTTTGTTATAATATCCATTTTGGTAGCCTTAAAATGAGCTTCCACTGAAAAATTAAATTTATAGGCATTCTGTGAACGTAAGAAACGCGTAGAGATTCTTTTGCGTAAAGGCTGTGTATTTTTTTGCTTCAAACTTTAGCGTATTTGGAAAACCAAATGAACGTTCGCGTTTCAAATTCGAAATCCATACTTTTAAGCCGTGGATGAGTCTCAGGTTCGATTCCGTCTTAAGTTTTTTTCTTCCATCTGCGCCACCTCTTGCGAACGTCTGGAAAGAATCCGAGAGTAGATATAACTGTCATGAAAAAAAAAGGGGTGGGGGATCGTTAAGTATGTCCTCTTTTTTGTGTGAGGTCCTATGGAAACCCTATCGTACAATGGTTTTTTGAAAAAAATATTTTTTTTTTATTTTGGTTTTCTTTAGTTTACCTGCAAACGGTAATAACGATTTTGACCAAAATGCATACTTAGAGTAAAATTGATTTTTCTAAAATTATTCACCCCTATTACAGAATCCGATGAATGTTCTGCGGATGGCTTCCGACAACTTTTTTCGGTTTTTGCTATTATAGAATCCGCTGTAAAAAGTGAACGGATGTCGGTTACGTAGTTTGGTTTTGTTTAGATTATGACGCAGCCCATCCGCACTCCATGTAACATTGAACGTTTTAAATCCGCACCAAAATCATTGCGGATGCAACACAAACAGAAAATGAAAAGCACCAAAAAGTACGTCAATTCACATACATTCAAGTTTTTGAATATAGTTTTTAGTTTTATGCAGAGTGCAATTTGAGAAGGTGGGTGAGGCAATGAAGAGAGAGCCGGTTATTGTGAAAATTTTGAAAAAGGAAGTTTAAAAAAAATATTTATAAATATACAAAAATAAATTAAAGAAATTGAATCCATTATTTTTCTATTTCTTATTTCGTTTAAAATTGTATTTACTTTAATACCCTTTTGCTGTATTTTGTTAGCAATTCTAAATTGTTTAATTTTTTTTTTTGCATTAAGGGCGGTATTTATCAAGCGCTCCTAAATCGATTATTATGTGGTATTCGATTGGGCGCTCTCAGAGCACTTTTTTTGGCTCTCAGAGCAGTTTTTATGTTCGTTTGGTACAAAAAAGAAAAGCAATATTTTTCAGATTTCAGAACACTTTTGCGAATCTAGATATTTTCTCAGATTTACCAATACAAGCGCGCTTGAGTTTGACAACTGATGGAGGGCGTTTAGTTTTCGTGAATTTGTTCTAAAGCAAAGAGAGCCATTGCATCGGGTGAATCTATTTGTGTGAATTATTTATGTATACATATTTAAAAATCAATCGGGACGCAAATATCGAATGTTTTAATTTAAAATTTGATTTGATGAATTTATCGCGGATGTGAATAGGAGACTGTAAGCCAGTGAAGCCAGTTTTTTTTTTGCCAACCTGGTATAAAACTGAAAAATACTACCGCTGGTAGAGACACTGACCTTAGACCAGTGTAAGTTGCAATATAAGCCTCTCTTTATTCTAAACGACCCAAAATTTAGGAAAAATGTGGTTCCATGCCTTCTTTTCCATAAATGTCACTGCGACTTTTGAACTCAGATTGCAAAATCTGTACAGCATTTTCGAGACACCTGTGACCACAAGTCTTGACTGCAAGCTGACATGACATGCTTCTAAAAGAACCTTAAATTTTTAACCAGAATAAACGGCCTTTTAGTTAGTTGTAGTTTCACAAATAATTCACAAGTTCAGCTCAGATTCTAATCAAGCTGTCGCTTTTTGCTTAATAATCTTTAATATTCGCTCATTCTAGTAAAAACTACTGGAGGGACGTTTACGGCGGAACGCCGATCATGTCAACCTATCTGCTGGCATTCCTTGTTTCCGAATTCAACGAGCGCGGAGATGGTGAATTCTATGTAGTGGCCCGCCCAGAATACTACGACCAAACCGAGTACGGTTTCGACGTAGGCCGTAAACTGTTGGCCGAATTTGATAAATTCACCGCTCTACCTTATTACACGCTCGGTGTTGACAAGATGCACTTGGCGGCTATTCCTGATTTCTCGGCCGGAGCTATGGAAAACTGGGGGCTTGTCACCTACAGGTAAATATACTTGAATTGCTTGTGAACGTGTGAGGAAATAAAAAACATATTGAATTTGTTGCTCCTCAGGGAACGTTCTCTGCTTTATGAAAAAGGCTCAACCACCTTATCAGCTCAACAGTCAATTGCTTCTGTAATCGCTCACGAACAAGCCCATATGTGGTTTGGTGATTTGGTAACCTGCGACTGGTGGAGCTACACTTGGCTGAACGAAGGCTTTGCCCGTTACTTCCAATACTATATGACTGCTCCTGTAAGTAGCTTTATCGATGAGTCCAGAGTGGGAGTATAGATTGTCTTTATTTTATATGTAGGTTCACCCAGAGTGGGAATTGGAGAAGCAGTTTGTCGTCGATCAAATCCAGGTCGTTTTCACAAAGGACTCCACCAACGATACGAATCCAGTGAGTGATCTAACTGCAGCTTCCCCAAGTGATCTATCGCGAATGTTCAATACTATTTCGTACAACAAAGGCGGCTCAGTTATTCGTATGGTGAGGTTCGCAATAGGAGAGGATGCCTTCCAGAAATCCCTGCGGAGCTACCTTAAGGAGTTGTAAGTTATTCGATCTTTGTTGTTGCAAATTTGCGTATTGAAAAAATTAACTCTTTTCTAGCCAAGGCAAGAACACTCTTCCAAAAAACATCTTCGACCACTGGAAAAACAACTGGCCGGCAGCAACAAAGCAATACGCTGATGGAGTCCTAACAAGCTTCACAGAGAAGGTCGGCTACCCACTTATTCAGATTAATGTGGCCTCCGACTTCAAGAGTATGACGATCAAACAGAAGCGTTTCCTGCTCAAGCCCAACGATGGCAGTGACCCATCACTTCTGTACACCGTTCCCTTAACCTACACCACAAATATTGAGAAGGACTTTACCGCAACCACCCCAAAGTTGTACCTCGAAGCCAAAACCGACGAGGTGAAAGTGACATTCCCACGAGAGATCGACTGGATAATTGGCAATGTCCAAGAAACGGGGTACTATCGCGTCAATTACAGCGAAGCGGCTTGGCATAGAATTCATCATGCCCTACATGAGGACAATTGGGGTGGCATTCACGAGCTAAACCGTGCTCAGTTTGTCGACGATTTGCTCGCCTTCGCCCGTGCAGGAGAAGTCACGTACAATCATGCCCTAAGCTGTCTGGACTACCTGGAAACCGAAGTTAACTACCTACCTTGGACAGCCGCCATCAACGGATTGAACTATTTGGCTACTCGTCTTGGCGTTGAAAACGAGAATTTCGGCTACTACATCCTCTCCCAAACAAGGAAGGTCTACGCAGCTCTGGGCTTTGAAGAGCGCTCCAATGACACCAGTCTCGATATCTACACCCGCAGCAAAGTCATCTCATGGGTCTGCAAATACGGCAACAAAAACTGCATCTCCAAAGCTTTGAATCTGTTCAGAGCCATGGACGATAAGCCCGTACCGGTAAACATTCGTGGAGCCGTATACTGCACAGCCATGCGTGACGGTAACGAAGACGATTTCGACAAGCTGTACAAAAAAATGAAAACTGAAAAAGTTCCAACGGAACAAGTCCTTATTATCAACAACTTGGGTTGTGTGCGCGACAGAAAGCTGGTGGATCGGTACTTCGATATCATTATTAGCGATGATATCCGTCGTCAAGACAAGTCTTCAGCTCTGAGTTCGCTTTACTCTGACAATGCTGAGAACGTTTCTCCTGTCTTCGAGCTGGCTACCAAGAAAGTTGATGCTTTGGCTGAATCGTAAGTTATTCAATCAAACTATTGAGTCACAAGTCTCTACTAATAAAATATTTCATTTTTCAAGATTGGGATCGTACTCAGCTGTGGCGACTGTGATTTCAAACATTGCCTCGCGTTTCACAACAGAAGCACAACAAAAGGAACTAGAAAACTTTATCGCCAAGGATGGTAATAAGTTTGGCGCTTCTGTGAGCACTTTGAACAATGCCGTGTCGACAGTTCAGGACAACCTACGCTGGGCTAACGATAAGTTGGGCCCTGTCCGAACATTCTTGGCGGGCTTCACAAAGAGTGGTGCTACATCCGCCAGTATAAGTGTATTTACCGTTGCTTTAGTAGCGATTGTATCGTTTATGATGAAGTAACATCGCGGATTATAGGCGGTAATTACAAAGACTTTTAGCTTTTATAAAATGTAATTTAAATTAAAATAGAAATAGAAAAATTCGGTCCTAGAAAATAAACAACAACAAAACAATTTTCCAATGATTTGAGACTATTATTTTATTCATCGGTCGCAAAAATAAACGCTGAACTTTTAAGAGTCCGCCCCTGTGACTCCAGTCAGCTTAAGTCAACGATCTAACCCTCGGCCTAGTACTGGTTGACTTTAGAAATGGAACTGCTTAAAAATACGTTAATGCCCTTGACAGTTGATGCGCGCAGTAGCCGAACTACAAAAAAAATCTGTTATGTGTCGTCCTAACTGCTCTTTTCAGGAGCTTGATGGGCAATGAGCTTCTAACAGGCTTATTTTCAATGAAAGCACATTAACACTTCAAAGGCACTCGTGCAACACGTCTTTAATGAGCTTATAAGATAGCCGAATCTTTGTGTGTAAACCGTCCTTGTCGTCTTCTCTAGGAAAAACGAAGTTCGTCACCTTTACCCGCCATCCATGAATAGCACAAGCTTGATATTATCCAATGAAGGTTAATGTTGCAAGTTGCAACGCAAGGAAGCACTCCAACATGAAACCACACCAGCCTGTAGTCTTATCAAAAAGCCGACGGCAAATAACCTTGCATGCATCCCAAATCATTACTAAAATTGGGAATTTAGGAAGTAGAGGTAGAGCAATACCCACTTCCCAACGCAGCTAATGACATTCGCAGTCGCAGTCAAAGAAAGTGCATACAAAAAATGCTATGTTTCTCTCTTTGGTGACGCCCACTGATCGCACTCTCGCTTCTTGCATGTAGTGGTATATATGCTCCCGCACTGTCGCTAGGCTCGCGCAGTGCAGGAGGAGGTGGTAAAGCGGTGAACGTGGCTAATTGTTCACGACAAATGAAAAAAAAAAAAAAAAAACACCAAACGCAATCACAATGGGTCAATGAACTGGAGGAATGGAAATGGCAAATCACCTGCGGATGCTAAGTTTTCATCTTAGCTACGAAGAAAGCGAGAATTCATTTCCAATTGTATTATCGTGTCGGCAGCAATAAAAGACGATCACAGTCAAGCTGAAAGTTATAAGTCGCTTTTTATTTGTTACTTTTTTGCTTTTTGATTTTTTTGTTTTTGGTCCTTCGAGCCGGATATAAACCAGCCACACCTATGGTTGTCGATCCAGCGGGCAATCTCGATGTGACCTTAATTATTCAGCTTACTTCTTAGTTAATTCCAAGTCGAGCTAATCGAGATGGAAGTTCGTTATCCCATGACTATTGCTCCTTCCAGATATCTTGCATTACAATTTTCCCAACGATGACGCCAGGAGAAATCCATTCCATTGGATCATACAATCTGGCGATATCTGAGAGGATGGCTCGTTTGGTCGTCCTTTTCACGTCCTGCAAACTGATCCTAATTTTAAAGATGTCCTTGGCGGGATGCCACTGTATACCCAACGTTTTGACTTCATTTCCATTATCGAAAGAGAGAGGTAGTTGTATTTCTCTGTCCACGTCTGAAACTGCTGACAACAAACACTCGCTGTTACTAGCCTATTTGCGTAATGGGAACCCACCATGATTTAACATTATGATGAGTTGGCGCTGCATTTCGGCAATTTCCTCTTCTGAGTCTGCACCATTTATAAGATCATCGACGTGAAAATTCTTCCTAGCGATTTCAGATGCAACTGGATAGTCCTCTCATTCGTCTAAAGCCAGTTGTTGAAAAGTTCGAAGAGCTAAATACGGGCCCGCAGCGGTACCAAACGAGACAGTTTTAAGACAATCTGTCTTTATTTCTCCTCCTTCAATATCTCTTCACAAAATGAGTTGATAGACCGAGTCATCCAAAGATACCCAGATCTGCCGATACATTTTATTTGTATCTGTCACAAATACAATTTTATGTTTCCTGAACTTTGCAATGTGGTCGAAGATTTCATCTTGTAATCGTGGTCACATAAGGAGATGGTCATTGAGTGATGTGCCATCGGAAGTTTTACAGGAGGCATTAAAAACAATGCGCAGTTTTGTGGTTGAACTAGACTGCTTTATCACCGCATGTTGAGGAACAAAATAGTGAGCATGTTTCAGTGACGTGGGATCGACCTCAGTCATATGCTCCAGTTCCTTGTACTTATTAACTACATTACTATATTCCTTGTAGAATGATGGATTTGCTCTAAACATTCTTTCAGAATGAAAAGCCCAATCGAGGACGCGATCCTTCCTTAAATGGAAGTTGAACGGTATATTTTCCATCTGCTTGGAGCTGGTGAGTTCTGAGAAAATGGCTCTTATTTTATACAGAAATTTCGAAGCTCCTATATAAGGCAAGAGTTAAACAAGCTATTGCTGGAATTTTCCTTTGCAAGACAAAAAGATCCATAGAAAGTATAAGGGGCACTCATACCTATGTCACGGTCTCTCCGAATCGAATCGAAAACTCTCGCACGGAGTACTCTGTTCTCAGCGTGATCGCTGCAGAATTCTGAAAAGCGAAAAAAGTGCCATTTCTGAAGCTGCATTTATGTAGTATTTTTGAACGATATTTAACAAGCATTGGATAGCTAAATACTATTATAGTGTTGCTCTACATTTTAAAGGTTTTTATTTGGAAATAACAGCAATTGCAAATTTTTTGAAGCGCCTTCTTCAAAAAAAAAGGACAAAATAGCAAAATATTTTGGCAGGCTCTCAAAAAAAGTGCCAAATTGCAACTTTAGGCGCACAACGGTCACGCTTTCTGTTAAGGAGTGTCGAATTTTTTTTCAAGTTCGCTTCAATCAAGCATCTTATGACGTTTTTCTTTTTTAGTTACCTAACGTAAGGTGGCTGTCTACAAAGACACACTTAAACCGTATACATTTGGGTCGTTTGTGATACCACATGAGTTAGGAAAATGGGGGGGAGAAGGCCAGAGTGTTCTAGGACGTACATACTAGTGGGCGCATTGCTATCTTTGTGCTTATGACTATTTGTCTTCCTTATCTGTAAATTTCCTACGTCTCGTGTAGAGAATCGCGGCAGTTTATCCTCGGATAATGGAAGGGTGACCGAAACAGTCTTCCCCTCGCCTGTAATCTTCAGACAACTCTTTGAAGGGAGGAGACTGGGGATAACTAATTGGACGATATGTCTTCGGATATATGCGCCGGGTAACCGAAACAGTGTGCCTTTCGTTTATAATCTTCTAACGTCTCATAAATGGCGTAAACCGTATGCGCCACCTTTTTTAGTTATGAGTGCGCTCTGAGCCGAGAGGGCGCAGATCGTTTTTCTGTTTTTTTTTTTTTTTTTTTCTGTCAAATATGACTGGAAGTGTGTATTCATTTATGTATAATCATCTTTTTACTCAGCCTGCTTGTTCAATTTATTCTGAGCTCATAGAGCGCGCTCTGATCATGCTCTGAACGAAACAAGAAACACAAATTCGAGCTCTGATGTGTCTGAGTTGAAAAAGAAACACGAACTTTTTGTATAACAGTTCAGGTTCTGCATCTGCTCTGAACTAAACAAGAAAAACGCCCTAAAAATAGAGCAAATTCCAGCTTATCGGCTTGTTTTATGCAAGTACCTAGCTCTCGGATGTTTTTCATCACTTTAAAGGTCTGGAAAGATTTCTTAAAATTACCAAGTTTATGCTGAATTTTCCGATTCGTATTGGCATTGCCCTAAAACACAAACAGGGCTGCGGTTTTCGAATGATTGACTAAAATCTAAGTCTGATGCCCACCCTCATTAAGCAATTAATGACAAGACCCACCAGCGACTAATTGCATCGAAATACAGCTTTGGGAATTAGTTACTCTAACGTTATTCGCACTGTCGCATATATACCTAGATCCACGTATGTACATGCTATGTTTTGACTAAAAAACAACATTAAAGCACATATAAGTAACCACTAACTTGTTAGTTGATTTTTATCCCATTCCATAGCGCTGGGTCGAAGGCAAGTGCAAAGAGCTATAAATTCCAACATGATTAAGACAAAATCCAACAGGATGCGGGTGGTCTCGCCCCTTGACTAATGTGATTTCGTTGTACGCAATTATGGTGTACTTTTTCTGAGAACATTAGTCCGCACAAATCAGACGGGCTTGAGAAATTTTCATAGAAATTACGCTACAGAATTATGATATATAAATGCTGGGACTTGTCCGCATATCCTTACAAGTTTTTTGGTGTTCTCCTGAGTCGCGTGCAGGCGCCCGAAGGTACAAGTGGAATATGAATACGTGTCAAGTGATAAGTGGGGCCTCACAATATTCCGTCAAGGTTATCTTGTTGGTTTTTGTGTACTTTTGCGGGAGTTCCATAATTGAGTTGGTCGATGCAGATTCGACTATTACTTCGGATAATGGTAAGGCTGGGGATAATTCAAAAAAATTGTAACAAATGTAAATAAATGTTGTCATTGTGAAGAGTATTTTTAGCTTCAAACTTCAAATGTGATTTAAAAATAATTTATACAAGTTCACACTTTAAAGAATTGGAGCTTGTGTAACTCCAAAATAAAATTAGGTAGGACGTGTTGAGGGACATAAAGTTTGATAAAATGTTTGTTTCATGTGTGAAAGAGAGATCAACAATTAGAAAACATTTTAACAACCAAAGTAACCCAAACAAACATTTGCTAAGAGTTGTAAAAATTAATAAAAAATGCCTAAGTCGATTTCCTTAACTTTTCCCAAGAGTCTGCCTGCATTTTATTTTTCCAAGAACTGCAATTATTGGTGGCAAATTTAATGAGTAAAAAGCTCGTTAATTCGGAATGGTTGGTGGGAAGGTCAGGTCGAATAAACGAATTTTTCGAATTAATGAGAGATTTTTTTTATGCACTAAAACGCATTCCTATTAATGAAAAAATGCAAGAACTTAAGACAAAAAAATATTTTATTAACACAAACGATTGCAAATATTACATAAAATTTATTATAATTCATTTTTGTAACTAAAAACTAAATTAAAAAAAAATATAGATAAACGTATCAAAAAGTGTATTTAGTACAACATACAAAATAGTACACTTTTTTGTATAGTTTTTCCCGATTTTTATATGTGAATTGCAAGGACTCCCCCAAAAGACATTTTGATGATTTTTTCCGACTTCTTGAGGTCTATTTGCTACCTATACGTGTTCAGTCATTGCGTTATTTTTCAATGTTTGCTAATTTAATAATAATTTGCTAAATCGTGGGCGCAGTAGCTTAGTGGTTAGTGTGTTGGACTACTATGCGAGGGGTCGGGGTTCGAATCCCGCAAAAACCCAAATTCCAACTTAGGGTTTTTTTCACTGCGCCAACTCTCGCGAACGTCTGACAAACATCCGAGAGTATAACTGTCTTGAAAAAGCTTCTCAATTAGCCGTTTGGAGTCGGCATAAAATTGTAGATCCCTTCCATTCGTTTCAAAAATGAAAAACTCACACAAAACGAATGGTTGTGAGAAGCTAGCTCAGGGTCCCTCCGGACCTGTTGCGCCAACTATTTATTTTTTTATTTTTTTTAATATAATTTAATTCTTAAAACATTTTTGAATTGAAGAATTCCGAATTAAAGGGCTTTTACTGCATTTGTACTTTTTTTCCGTAGATTATTTGTTTCCTAATTGCACAGCATTGACTATAATGATTTGGAAATGAAATGAGTCTATTACTTGAGTTTAAACAGTTAAACTATTTTCCGCTTGCTATTGTTCTGCCAACTTATCAAGAGCAAACTCGTTATAACAACCCAAGAAAAAAATGTGTTTTCTTAATGTACCACTTTAATAGTAACCTGACATAAACTCTTCAGCTGCTGAATTGGCTTTTGGAACCAAATTGAACCTCTCCGGAGATTTAGAATTCATTTCATTGAAAGGCAAAATCACTGTTGAAAAAAGGCTTAGGGTAAAACTGGGTAATACAAAAACTCAAATAAAACGAAATTCGTTATTTAAATAATACCTTTACTTCACTTTTTATTAAATTCATATGTTTTTGTATTATTATAAACATAAAAATGAACAAAACGGAAAAAATTTATACAAAAAACAAAAAAGGACAAAAATGACCGGTATTAGACGCATGGTCGGTTAATTCCGGTCAGCAATTCTGGTAATGGCGGTCATTAATATTTATTTAAAATATACTTACATTAATTTTTAGTTTTCACATAAATCGCGAAATGTTTGATCTGTGTTGCAAGTTCATTTTCCTGGTCTTTGTTAAAAACCGTGTGTCACCCCAGAGATGGGTCATAGAAGATTTTCTTTTTTAGACGCTCTGGCAGTGTCGAAAATGCTATTTTAGTAGACCTGGCCGCGGCGCGAATGGAAATTTCCCTTTCAATAAGTTGTTTGCCGTTGTTAATAGGCACCTCTGACCACGAACCTCTGGAAGTGGTTCTTGACTTAGGCTTACCCATGAATAGGTAATGCCGATCAGTTGACCGGGACTACCCACACGGGAGCGCCAAGGAGAAAAAAAATGCAAAATGAAATTTTAAGTTAAGAAAAACAAAGTAAAGCCATTGCAGATTAATAACAAAAAACAACATAAAGTATGCAAAATCTCACTGTATTTATAACATATAAGGAAAAATACTTACTCTCTATTTTCTGATCACCTTTTCTTATAATTAATTGACCGAAAACACCAATAGATCTGAAACTTCCAAAGGACACAGACAAGCTTAACAAACAACAGTCTGGTATGAAAACAATCTTTGGGAGCACTAATCCATGCAAAGAGTTGGTGATTCAATGTTCCCATTCTCGAGATACAAGGGTGACCGGTATTACCGACTGACCGGCATTACCAAGTTTTACCCTACTATTGTACTGATTTCAGTACTTTCTTTCTCGAGTACGCAAGTACCTATACCACGTCTGAATTTTGAGTACTAGGTATTTGTGCCATTTTTAATTTTTGAAATTATCGAATTTGTAGGAAGTAATTTTACTAACGGCCGTATTAGGTATCACTCCAAAATTTTAACCCAAGTCTATAGTAGGTATTCCTTCGTTAAACGCGAACATAGACAACGTTTCTTAATCTTGTCGGCGTTTAATCCGATTGAATTTAAACTGCACTCCGGAAAGCTGTGTAAGTATTTTAACTCGGGTTAAAACGCAATTTCATAATAAAATGACATTTTTTCGTACGCAATAGACAGGAAATAAGTAAAAGTGAGAAAGAACCTATAAAAAGTAGCGATAAGCTAAAAAAAAATAAATGGATTTCATTTGGGAAGTCGATGACATTTTGAGCTGATGGAACAGCAGATTGTAAATCAACTTCGTTCGTCCTCGTCTTCGACTACATCGAATGCACTGAATGCGTGAATGATAACGATTTCGTAGATTTTTGTTAATATTTCCGTCTAAATAAAGAGGTATTTAGGAGGATTAGTTCATAATTAATACAATAGAAATGAAACTCAGCACACAGCAAATCAAATCAATTTCCAAGTGCCAAACGACAAAAAGTAAATGTCAACTTATGTGAAATTTGACGTTGCGCAGGCTTAAATCGGGCTAAAATTGGTTTACCCTCGGCATTTGAATGCATATTTATCCAGCGGCTTTACTACATGTTTTTCAGGGATTATTATAAATATAGTTTTAATTTTTAAGCCCGATGATTGGGTTTAAAAAATGCAGATTAATTGGTCGGGTGTAAAATTAACTTAAACTTAATTTACACTCGGAGTGAATAATATTGCCATTAGATTCAATAAAATATTGAATAATTTAAAATTTAATAAATTTAGTTTTAAGTACAGTCAGCGTTGACAGTGCAGTGCAGATTTGTCTGCATATTGCAGATTTTTAACCTAGCTGCAGACTTTTAAAAACCAGAAATCTGCGCTTCAGATTTTGTCTGCTTGGGTAGAATACAGAATAAATATCTTTCTATTGATAGAATGTGCTCTAATTGTTTCGAAACTGGATGAACGTTCAGCTCACCATATCAGTGTGAAACATTTGTACCTATCGCTAAATTTATTTGACATCGAAACTGTCAAAAGAAAAATACATGTCGAGTCAGATAGGTGCACTACAACTGTGCTTAAACGAAATGTGAGAGAAAAAAGTGTGGCAACTGATTTCCAAATAAAACGTGAACAGTTCGACGGTGTGAATTCCTAAACCTAGTTAAATTTTCCTTCTATCCAACAGATGTCTCTCACATTGCTGACGATTGCCAGGTTACGCCCGTAATACATGTACTACAGTATCCAGGCTGTGTACCGAAACCCATTCCATCATTTGCATGTGTTGGCCGTTGTGCGAGTTACCTCCAGGTAAACATTATCCAACGCTTTTCAGCTTAAAATCCGAAAAGCAAATCGATTTATTTTTATTTAAGGTATCTGGAAGTAAAATTTGGCAAATGGAGCGCTCATGTATGTGCTGTCAGGAATCTGGCGAACGTGAAGCAGCAGTCTCGCTATTTTGCCCTAAAGCAAAGAACGGCGAACGAAAATTCAAAAAGGTGACTCTTACATTTCACTTATGGCAATTCACTTTTTATATCACGTTTAAGGTCCTTACCAAGGCACCGCTGGAGTGCATGTGCCGCCCCTGTTCGTCTGTGGAAGAATCTGGTATTGTCCCACAAGAAATAGCTGGGTATTCGGATGAAGGACCTCTTAACAATCACTTTCGGCGAATAGCTCTTCAATAAACTGCATTGTAGGAACAACCACAACCCATTTTTAGTTGAATAATTTATAAGTCGTATATAAATACACCCGAAAATATTACAACTACTATGTTTTAAGTGTTTTTCTTTTCTTTCAAAATAATTTTGATTCAGTATTTTATTTAGTAACTGGAATTGTTTGAAAAATAACGAACATTGTGGTGTCTGACGTCGGTAGGTCAGTTTAAACGCACTACCTTACCGCAATACTGCATAGCTACAGTGGAGCCATCTATGATGGATTTTCCTTTCTTTAGGCATGCCCGTTTGACGTTTCTCTTTGTTGTCGAACTTGACGTCTACGCTACGTACGCATTGATGAAAGCACTTTTCTCAAAAAGAAACAAGCACACACACAAACCCACAATTCAAATAAGAAACACAAAATGGTAGGGTGAGGGTGACAACAAAACCAAGCGCATCATAAGCGGCGAAAATATAAATGGGTACAGTGACACTCCCATGGAAATCAAATTCGATTAATGCCGCTAGCTACTCGTTTGTTTTAAAATTTCTTGATTTCCTTATTGTTTATGGCAATAAACTGCATTTGAATGAAATAGTATTGCAATCGTTTAACTGAAACTTTTGGCGACAGCGCCATCAGTTATTAGTTATTTCTTCGAAAACAAACAAAAAAATAAGAAATGACGTCGACATCGGTATTAACTCGGTACAACTCTAAGTACCGAATACGGCATTAGATTGACAAAACTCTTACTAGGTACATAGAATTTTGATTAAACTACCATTGAAAGCAGAACATAAAAATTGTTATTAATTTCGAACAAAAAATTATGGAAGTAGGTACACGTGTCAAAAATATGATGTTTAGTTATTGCTACATGACAATGGGGACGTTCAAGTATCTAGTTTAGTAAGTCTGACAGCTATCTGACTAGACGTATCTCCGTTTTGATTGGCTGAAATCGGTCATATGAACAGCTGTTTCAGTTGACGTTTATGGAGGGGTGCCCGAAGAATCTAGTCATGGCATTCGTTACTGAGTACTAAGTTGACATTTCGTAGGTATATGAGGCTGACTTAGAAAAAGTGACGTTCCCGACCAATCTTTTTGCGTTCAAGTTACATCGAATCCAGACCAATCTAGTCAACTTAAGATAACTAGATTCTTGAATACGCCCAATGTAGATGTTGACTCCTTAAATTTTAAGTCAGAACTTAAAACGGCAGGCACATTAAACCTAAAAAACGACAGATGTGTTAAATAATTTGTGATAAGGTAGTATTAACTGATAGTATATTTTGTTGTGTGTCCCGACATTTTGTTTACTTCAACGTTCTGCTAGTTTCCGGTTGCTGAAACCAAAGTTTAGTAAGTCTGACAGCTGGCTGACTTGATATATCTCAGTTTTGGTTGGCCTGGATCCGTCACAGAAAAAGTGCCAAATAATCGTACCGCCACGTAAAATAAACTCAACGCAGCGTTCGAAACGCGTTCTGTTTGACGGAGCCTTCTTTAAAGTACCTACTATTCACATGAGAGCAAATTTTGAACTGCGAACACGCGAATATTCGTAGTTTCTGACACTTCATTCACATGAAAACTTTTTTTGGTCGCAAATACCCGCGTATCAGTTTCATTTTTAGAGGTTAAGTTCGAACGAATTTTTCATTCGCGGGTTTGGGGATCGCAACTGTTTTATGTGGATTTTGAATAAAGTGTAACAAGTTGCGGCAAGAATTTACAATTCGCGGGAAAATTGCTTTAATTGTTAATTTAGCTGTTTAAATTAATTGCGAGTCATGTTTTTTTTTGGCTAGATGTTAAATAAATATAATGGTTTTGTGATAGAACAAATATCAATTTTCAATTCATAGGTAAATACAGTTAAAATGATTTGTTCGCAATTCGCTCTCATGTGAATAGTCCTTAATAGTTCAATGGCCTAACCCCTTTCAAAACTCTTTTCGCTGGTACACGACTCCACTGGTTGTCGGTTTCGGTCTGGCTCTCGTCTCAGCGTCTCAGTCATCTGTCAACTCAACATCAACAATAGCATTGCGTTTGCGATTCTCTCTCCACACCCATTTTCATTCTGTATTCATTCAACCAGCTGACGTAAGAATACACTCGCACTGACAAGGCAAATGCGGCTGGGCTGTGGCTCTGTGGTGTGTGTGACCAGTGTTATTAGAACTCTATCTTTATTTATCCCACGAAGCGTGGTTATTTTTCCCATTTTTCCCTTTTCACTGTACTCAAAATCCCTTTTAAATCCCACGACACTTTTCGCCTCAAAATCCAGTTTTTAGAAGTAAAATTTGTCATACAAGGAAAGAAAATCACGTTTAATTAACTTTTAGTATAAAAATCACAGTTTTTAACATTTTTACGATTATTTTTTGGTACTAGAAATATTTGATAAGAGACAATTAATATAAGCAGTTTTTTATGCACATTCAGTGTATTAATAATCATCGTGAAATGTAGGAGTTTTCATGAAATTTCAGAAAAAAATTATAGTTTTAATGTTTTTTGTTAGATTCTTCAAAATCCCACGATTTGGTGCTTTTTCCCTTTATCCCACGAAAGGCTTTTCTCTTCGAAAAGGGGTAAATCCCATGATATAATAGCACTGTGTGTGACTTTCGCTGTCAGTGTAGTCGAGTTTGAGTGGCATCGATTCCATTTTCCACATCCATTCCACACGACCAAAGCGGCAAAGCACAGAAACTCGACATCATCATCATCGCAGATGTAGTTCAGTCAGTCGAATCGCAACGCTTCAAAAAAACAGAATTACTTCGTTCGCTTCACTTATCACTTCCAGTTCGGGATATTTTGTTCGCTTTTGGTTCCCGTCTAGGCGTCTACCATCTGACATTTGAAAATGTAAACCTTGCACCTTTCGTTCCACCGAGCTGTACCTTCGATTTTTCGTTTATCATTTTTTTTATTCATTTACATATTTTTCTCCACCGTGTTATACAAATATTTATGTGAATGATGATGTGAATTAGTGAAACCGAAAGTTATTCCCCAAAATAAAATTGTTCATCTGGTTACGAGTCAAGTTTGTGGTTTGTTTTGTGTTCGGTGCGGTTCGCAGAGCAAAATGTATAGTGTGCCAGCAGTGGCAAGTTTACGCGACTCCATTATTTACAACCAAACGTCATCTGTGCTTCGATTTGTTTTGTAAACGGCATAAATTAATAAATAAATAAAAGTCACAAATCGCAATATCTATTGTTCAGTGCGCGCCTGCATGCATCTGAGTGGCAGCAGCGACGACGACGACGAAGGCGGTTAATTCTGGTTTGGCGGCGCTGCAAGTTGCTGTTCGGTACAACTTCCCCAGCCGTTGATGTGTGTTCTATGCAAAATGCAGCAACCGAAAGTTCACTCCTGGTGCTCCACCCGCAGAATAGCGACTCTGCTTGGAGTTTGCATTGTAGTCGTTGGCTCGTTTGGCTACCTGGATGCATCTGATCACAATTGTAACCACCAACATCCCAGGGCACATGAGGTGAGTGTTGCATTTCAAATATATATGTACATAAGAACGTGTAACATGAAGTCACGATGCGACGATTGGGTCAGGCTCAGGTCATTGGCCAGTGGCATTGATGAGTAAGTTAGTTATGGTGGGGTATAGTTTTTGTTGAGTTCCTTGATGCCTCGAGAAAAATGCAAAACGGCAGAAGCTGTTGGCCGCAGTTGCTACTATAAAAACTCGGTTGCATAATTACTTGCAGCAGGCACCTTTCAAGGTACTAGTGAGACCATTAATCGTGATTATAGTTAATTGCCTTCAGTGTAAATAAACTGGATGTACAGTTAGTCAAACGATGCTACGTTAAAAATGGTTTAAAAATGTTGGCAGTTGCGAGGACCGTTGGAAATGCTGTTTGAGTCGGCGAAGTAATTCAATTGACAGTGTACATCAGCATTGTACCCTATTCATACCGCGTTTTCGTCGAAAACTCGAGATTCCATTAGGGACGTATCTAGTATCTTGTATCTATTATCTAGTTTAGTAAGTCTGACTAGATATATTTCGGTTTTGATTGGGTCATAGTGAGCAGCTGTTTCAGTTGACGTTTATGGATGGTTAGCCGACGAATCTAGTCGAGAAATGAGTACGAAGTTGACAGTTGGGATACGTGGCTGATGTTGAGAAAGTGACGTTGCCGACGAATCTAGTTTTTGTGTTAAGGTTTCATCTTATACGGACCAATCTAGTCGACTTAAGATAAAAAAAGATTCTTGAATGTGCCCATTCACACCGAACAATTATTCTTTGTTTGACGTTTCAATCAGCTGTGCGAGACTAGTCGTGAAACTTCTGTGTAAAGTACATACCTATTTTGTTTAACAAACATACCTAAAATGAATTCAGAGCATTTAAAACCGCATTTACACTATCACGCACGCGCATTTTTGCACGAGACGGGACAGAGAGATCCGTTTGTCCGCAGTCAATGCTAATAAAGGCGAAGGAATGAGATCACAAATCAGACGCCTAAGGTGTCATGGATGTTCTACCCATAATTATAGATACGTAAAGCGGAAGTTCCGGCGACCAACATTTCTGCAATCACATGAAAACATTTCTATTTCCGATTTAAAATATGTGAAATGAGAGTGTTAATTAGTTTCAGTAAATTAAACCAACAATTCATCAATCATTTATACGAAATTAATAAATAAATGTACCTTCATCCCTTCCGGAAGCCATTTTGTTTTATAGGAAAACGAAATTTCGTAAGCCATCGCTATAAAAATATGAACATGCATAGCTTTCCCATAATTCCTACCACGCAAACAAGATGGCCGACCAAAAAACGTATCACGTTTTTTTGCGTGTTAGGTAATGCTGTCCCTTTCAGTCAGACGGCTGTTTAGTATTGGGCATCCCTTTAATTTTCCGTGATAGGAATGTGTGACCGTGTAAATGCCCCATAAAAATAATTAAAGCGCATCAATTATGTCGTTTTCCATTGGGCAAAAATAAGTGACATTTCTGAACAGTGTTGCCATTCTCAACGGAATCCGGTCTAACCGAAATTTTAAACCAAACAACTTTGTTGACCGGAAAAGTTATTAAAGTAATATTGTTCTATGACGTAGGGGAGGATAGTGTATCTTGGACCAAATTTGAAAGGTATAAGTATTTTTTTCTTTTTGTTTGATTGCTTTATCAGTTTAAAAAGGCTACGCACCAAAATGATTAAATGCAGTTTAAGAAAAATGCATCCCGATGTTCCAAGGTACACGTAGTAAGTGTACCATGAACCAAGCCAGTGTGAACTTTGGATTGCTCACAGTAAATATGCAATCTTAAGCAAAATCTAACAAAACTTTAAACAAACCAAACTAGAAAACAATTTAACAGGCTACAATAAATAAAACGTATTGAATGGTCTTAATGTTTCGCTTTGGCCAGCCTAAAAATTTCGTCAATGGTCATGTCATCTTCTCCACTAAAGTCTGCCTCGCTGCTGTCATCATTTCGTTCCACAGGTTTTTTTATTTGGTTCACTTTTCGTGGTTTTGGTGTTCGGGGCTTTAATAACAGCTCAATGGTATCGTCACTCAGATGATTCATCTAACACTTTCTTCTTCACGGCCTTTCGAGCCCTTGAACCGGACCAAGGTACACCACACACTCTTCTTTTTTTTTTTTTACAAAAGTGGCTCTAATTTATTTAGATACATTAAATGTAACTCACCGACCTCACAGCTATACAAAAAATATCAATTGTAAGGTAAAAAAAAAAACAACAGTCTCGCATTCCAGTTGCTCTTACACGAGTAACAGACTTCCTAAAATTCCAGTTCTTAAGAATTTCTGTCCAACTTCTGCGAAGAGAAGGCGGCGAATAACTGAGCTGACATGAAATAACAATATATTAACCTTATTCTATTTTTGAGCGGACTTCTGGTCAAATGTGTAATTCACTATTTTTTATTTTGGTCGTAGCTTTAACAAAAATTAAACAAGTTCAATACTAAACACAAAACAATTGAACAGCGCGAAGCCTATAAAGGCAAAAGGAATGGTGGCCGATCATTAGCAACATGTTTTTTTTTAAGTGAAACTTCTTATGCGACTTCCAACTCAAGGTCACGTTAAACGTTTAACGCTAATAATTGGATACTCAAAGGTGTGAGCGAGGGTGAGGGTGGCGCACATTGCACAGCACAAGCACGTTCATATGAAAAAAAAAAAATGAGTGGTGTTTTCTCCAACAAAAGTGAAACGAAAGAGAAGTATGCGAGGTGAATGTGTGTAATCAACAGCCACAATGTATTTCTGAGGAAATGCGCAGATGGCTGTTGACGTGCGCTGATGGACTTATGGTGGTGTATATAGAAATTGAGTTCAAGGTTTTTGTTTTAATGGTTGTTATAGTACATACCTACATACGTTGATACCTACAGTAAAGAATTGAAGAATTCAAGAAGTAAAGACGATATAGGTGAATTATGTTGTTTGATCTATTGAAGTGAAACTTCTTAAATGCTTAATGCTACTATAAGCATTGCATTCTCAAAGGTGTGAGGGTACCGCTCACGCTTCAGAGTATGCAATGGTGAATGAGTTTATTGGCACCAAATGCTGGGAGAAGAATATTCTGTGGTGAAGATTAATTTCCAAAAATAATGACTAAATTGGCAATTAATGTCAAGTGAAACTTCTAATGCGACTTCCAACAAGGTTGCCTTAAACGCGAGCGTTAGCAACGAGTAGCTCCCTCATTATTTCATTTACTTGTTTTAGTTTGATTTGATACACCCACATACCTATAGTTTAATAGAGTAGTATTTTTGAAGTGAAACTTCTAATGCGACTTCCAACATATCGTATCTTACTTTAGTTGTCATTATCCCATTGTAAATGTTATGGATTTGGATATTTCTCCACTCGCAAATGATAATTAAAACATGCGATCAATTGTGAATTGTAAGCAATGTTAATAAAGTTTGTCTTGAAGCCTAGTATCCTGCTCGCGCTAAGTTTTATCTCCCATACAAAAATGTCTACAAAGATAAAATTTAGCGAGGCAGTTTAGCAAAGCATCAGTATCCTGTTCGCACGCTAAATCCTTAACTTCATATAGATGGGCCGATAAAAAGTCTCCACTCATTTAGCTAGCGAAATAAATGTCCGGTACATTAAATCGAAGATAAATTCTGACATACAAAACTTAGGAAAGAGTTTGACTTGTGTTTGCTATGATTTTTTTGGCGGAAAACGCAGATAATGTTTGTGTAATAAATAAAAGCAAACGCAAACCCAAACAACAGAGCCAAAACAGAGATATAAACATAAATAAAGCGAATCGCATTTCAGGGAGGCTTATGCTTTCATTTGGCCTCGTCTTTTGGATAATAACAAGTGTTCCACTATGGTAAGGAGATTGTGGAAAGTTTGAGGACACAATATGTCGAAGTTCTTCTTATAATTTCTAGATTTCTTACGTCTTTCAAGTTTGAAATTCGAAATATCTATTAAAATTACGTTTACTGATATCTGTCATGGTACTCATGGTTCATAAGCATATGGGTTTTGTCCCATCTATATCATGTTTAATAATAATTTAGCGACCATTTATCTTTGGTGTGGAGAAACGAAGTGGAGACTAGGGGCACTAAAATTTAGCGCGAGCAGGATACTAGGCTTAAAGAAACAATATGATTCCACTAAAAATCAATTTCTACCCCTTCCTATTTTCATTTCCACATTACGAAGTTTCACTTCTTCCGAGCGGAGGGACTCCACGCACTATTTTTTTTTTTTTTTTTTGTAATTCTCACGTAGGTATTCACCGACAGGGTTTGAAATTACAAAACCAACAATGTAAACAAATGAGTTTTTGGGGGGATAGATATACGAAAGATATATCTTTTAATCATTCATCTCTGGATGAGGGCGTTGTTGCACTTCTGGTTAATTATGGCTGATACATAGTAGGTACTTGGAAGGAGTTATAAAGGAACAATGAAATTATTGAAATATGTCTTGTATACTATCCGATTACACTTTTCATAAAGGTTTATTACCGGGAATTTAGGAAAACTGTTTTAAAGGTTCTCAAGATTGCTGATAAAGTTTTTTTTATATAGGTAGATACCTATTGACTCTTGAGTTCTTGCAGGTTATCGGCGTTTAGTTCAGATTTTTGTAAACTCGTCTTTTAATAACTAACTGATGTTGATGTCGTGAATGTAATCAGTTAACGAAGAGAATGAGCACTTCTGTTGGCAACGCTACCAGACGATACTCGAACAGCAGAAAAGCGCCGCCATTTAATCAAATTGAATGAGGCGGACAAAATTAATAGGCAGGCACGCAATAAGCAGGCACTCAAAAAGGAGAAACACTAAAAATGTTCCTTATATTCGTTATACCTATATTCATGAATTATATTCCTTCTTTTGCAGGAGATCTATAATTCTTTCTACCCTTATTTGAAACTTCAAAAATAAATATATTTGTAAAATTAACAAATTAAAATACACTTTTTTGAGAGCGATTTATGTTGCATAGAAGCAACAACTTCTTCATTTTGATCATGAAGGGAATATTGCAAATGTTACCTCATGAATTTCAACTCAACGGATTGAACGGATCAGTGACTTTAAACTTGTTTAGAAAAAAAAAAAAAAAATACACGCTCAGATCAATGGTTTAGTAAGTGTACGATATATAGGTTTAGTTTACACTTCGTCGCTCTATAGGCACTACACAGTATTCGTCGCCATACGATCTTATAACATAACAATCTCACAAGTCTCGTAATCAATTTCACGCTCTGGCAGTTTGAAATAAATTTGTTACAACAAGCGATCAACCCAGTTGATTACGGATAATGAAGCAGAGGCAAACTATAGTGCCTACTGCACTATTGGATATTTTGCAAAAAGGGATACAAATCCAGCATTGCCCTCAAACATTGATACTGTCGGCCATTGAGAGCACTGCACACCAGCAAGACCATTGATTTGATAGCCCAAGGTAAACATACCTACCGAAATCATCGCTATTGCCGGCCGAAATGCTCGAAAATGTGGGCGCAAAAAGGGTACTATTTGCTTTTGTCGATATATTGATGTTGTATTTGAAAACTAGTCCAAATAAACTGTACCAAATTAAAAAAAGTAACTATCATCAGTGTATTATGTACAATGGAAATGTTTTTTTTAAGTTATAAATTATTCACATTTCGAAATAAAAGATGGCGCACCCGTTACATAACTGACATTTTGAAAAAAAAAACCCTTCGTAGATAGTGACAAAGGTCATAAAAGCGCATGTACATATTGCTTAGAAAAAAAAATTGGATGCAATCGCTAACATAAACAAATTATAAAATGCAATAATATAAATGAACCGTCGCTTCCATTAACAGTGGTGCCAGTGTCATTAGCGCAAAAACAAGAAAATGTTTTTTTGTTTTTTTTGCGCGAATACTAAAAACATTTAAAATAAAGTCCATTAACATAATCATAGTCTTTGTAATGTCATTGTTCAAATTATGATGATTCATGATATATTACACCACAGGTCGATGGCGTAACAGTGCACGCAACAGTTGACTAATGTCAATTTAGGAGACATTCATGTTGCTCAGAATTGTTAAACCAAGTTAGAGCTATTTGCAACCGGCCTGCTTACACTTTTGCTTGTTCACGAACCCATTGGGTCAACCAAGCCTTGCTCGAAACTAAAAAATAGTAATAATACTATCAGCTATCAAATCAATATTGGAAACAAAATAAACTGAAAACAATTTCGGAAAACTGATTAATGCGACCCAGTGTTCGGATCTACTAGATCTACTCAGATTTTAGAAAAATGTTAAAATCTACTACGCTGCTCCGCTTGACTAGCAATCTACTGCTCGCACAGCCACAGACACAATCAGCTTCGGATAAAAATGAGCATGCCACCTCTTTGGCAATTACTAGCCTGGCTGCTGTTATATCGTGGTATTTATCCCTTTTTCTGGGAATTTCGATGTCCGAAAAATCTGTAAAGGGAAAAAGCAGCAAAATCGTGGGAATTTCAGGAATCTAACAAAAACATTCAAACTACAAATGTTTGCTGAAATTTCATCAAAACACCTACACCTTGCCATGATTTTCAACATACTGAATTGCTCATAAAAATCAGCTCATGTAAATCGTATTTTATCAAAATTTTCTAGTACATACCAACAAAAATAATCATAGTACGATATTATTTAAAAAAAAAAAAGTGATTTTTGTACTAAAGGTTAATTTAACATGATTTTCTTTCGTGTAAATACAAATTTGACTTTTAAAAATCGTTGAAAACTTAATGTTTGCTAAATTTCTAATAGAAAAAAGAGTCGAAATTTACAACTTGATAGGTAGTGATACTTTTTTCATAATTACAAAAATCTACCGCAAAATTCGGATTTACTTTGGATTGTTGTTGAAGTCCGAATCATGGACCGACCATAGAGTAAAGAAACTTAAACTTCAGAAATCGCAATGGTCAACAAAAGTGTCAAAGAACTTTAAAGGAAATACAACACTATTTGAAAGACTGAAAAATGTTCACCAGTCGAAAAGTCGCCCATTTTCATTGTATTTATGTTATAGCCGTTTTAGCGGATTCCACTTTATATTGGGAACGGACCGGTTATCCTACAATCATGGGAAGAGCATTTTTGTCCCCACAAAATTGTTTCACTTTGACTCCGGACTCTAAACGACTTTAAGTAAGTGATTCCAACTTCCATTCGAATGAAAACTGTACGTAACAAGGTATACGACCAACATAAAATTTTCTTAAGTGATAGTTTCATTTGGAAAGTAATGCGATGACTTTACAAACTTCAACTTACGTCAGCTATTTTCAGACTATTATCGAATCCTATAAAGTTCAATCTCCCTTTCGAAATACCAATATTCTTCTAAGGATATGGATTCTTTTACTGGCGCGAATGATCGTTCTGCATTGAGTCCAATTGTTATTTATGGGCAATCAAATATCTAAGATTTTCTTTTGAATAGGTACCTGGATTTTCGTTTGCCTATATATCTCGAATTGCTGCTTAGTAAAGATTGCTTTCGGGATATTACTTTTACCTGACATGGTTTGTAAGTTTTCATCAAATATGTCTTAGAAAACATAAAATCTAAGCTGAAAATTCGAAAATGAAGCTCTTGGAATTCACGACGCTTTGTATTCGTTCAATAACTACATTTTCTAATATCAATTTTCATATGAGTATGTGCCTATTCCCTATTCGGATGTCATAGAAATGTATTTGTAATCTTTTAAATGCACCTTGATTGCCGCCTTGATCTTCATCATCTGCTTTAAGGAATGTTTAAGGGAGTCGATTCAAAACGTTCGTATATTAAGCCACTAATCACTTTATCTGCATACCAACATATATTTTAGTAAGTGCTTCAAAAAAATAAGCCGTCGTGAATCGATTCGGCCTTTAGCGTGACCAACCACTCCAACTCTACCGAGTACGTATACATTTTCTGAATGATATTAAACACTGTGTATGAAAATATTGACGAGAAACTCCAAGCAATTTTCAAAGCAGTTTCGTAAAGAGTGTCGTCATGCCTTCTTGACTGACGTATGTACATCGCCGCCTCGAAATACGTCTTAATTTTTATATCAAGTCCTGTCTAATATCTATTATATTTGGACTGAAAAATCTGAGTACAAGTGTGCTTGAATTTATAACAACAAAAGTCTATAAATACTTTTTCCCCCCTTAGGATTCGAATCCTGAATTCAATTCTAGGAAATATTTGTCGAAAGACATAATATGTCGTTGCGATTGATGTAAATATATGGCAACAATAATGATAAATTTATATCGAGATGAAATCGTACTGTAATTGATTTTTCATTTGACCGAAATCAAATTTTGCAAATCGCAAATAGGAATTTAAAAGATTTGACAACGCAACTTTAGAGTTTGAGCGTGGTTTACACACATTGACATCTCAGATGCTCTTATAGTTTGGATCAATTATAAACGATGGAGATGCCTGTGTAGACACAGGAGCGAGAAAACGTGAGGCTCGACGATGGCGCTATATGGTTCCAATTCAAACATCACAGAGAATCAACGAAATGACTTGTGAGCTCATAGTCGCATGCACAAAGCACAATTGAAACGTGAACAATCTCTTCCGCGCGCTTTCTTGGTAAATACTGCGTACATGTGGTCACAGAATTATTCGTGGAGAAATTAATACTGAATAATGGTAAGGGTGGTTGTTGATTGTTTGTGCCCTTTATTACTGTAAGAGAAACATTTGTCGCATTTGATCGTAGAATTGGTAGTAATAAAGAGTTTTCTTTTGAAACAAAGGCTTGTTGTCAACTAAAGTCAATTTTCGATTTTCAATTTCAATTTTCAATTTTATTTGGCAAGGTACAAATAAGGACAAAAGTCTTTTATAGTGCAAGAAAGTTCACAAGAATATGCACATTAAATTAATTTTGGAAAATTAGGAGCACAATTAAATGAAGGTTTAAATTAAATTTATAGTTTAAATTAAATCTTAAATTAAATTAAAATATATTAGAGATACAGAGGAAGGAGTTAAATAGATGGAAAAGTGGGAGATGAAGGGGGAAAGAGAAAGCTGAAATGAAAGATGAAATAAAAAGAAAACAAACGGGTGATTTTCTAGCTGGTTTGGTTTTGGCAACACTGGTTTTGACAGCTGACGTGTGTTTAGTACCTTGTGTCACTGTCAAACAGCTTCAGTTTGGTTTGCAAATTAACCATGGATCGTCTTACAAATGAACAACGCTTGCAAATTATTGAATTTTACTATCAAAATTCGTGCTCGGTTCGAAATGTTCATCGCGCGCTGCTTCCATTTTATGATCGGCATTCTCGACCTTCTGAGCAGTCTATTCGGAAGATTGTGACCAAATTTCGCACCAAATTTACTTTGTTGGACATTAAACCACCAACACGTTTACGTACTGTGCGTAGTGAAGAAAATATTGCGGCCGTATCAGCTAGTGTGACAGAAGACCGCGAAATGTCGATTCGGCGCCGTTCCCAGCAGTTAGGCCTTTGTTACAGCACTACGTGGAAAATTTTGCGGAAGGATTTGTGCGTAAAGCCTTTTAAGATACAGCTTGTGCAAGAACTAAAGCCAGGCGACCTACCACAACGCCGAATTTTGGTGAATGGGGTCTTGGAAAGCTGGCCGAGGATCCGCTTTTTTATCGAAAAATTGTGTTCAGCGATGAGGCTCATTTTTGGTTGAATGGGTACGTAAATAAGCAAAATTGCCGCATTTGGAGTGAAGATCAGCCAGAAGCATTGCAACAGCTACCAATGCATCCCGAAAAAGCCACTGTTTGGTGCGGTTTATGGGCCGGCGGCATTATTGGGCCATATTTCTTCAAAGATGATGCGAATCGCAGCGTTACTGTCAATGGTGAACGCTACCGAGCGATGATAACAAACTTTTTTTTGCCCGAAATGGAAGTTCTTGACTTGCATGATATGTGGTTTCAACAAGACGGTGCCACATGCCACACAGCACGCGAAACAATGGCGCAATTGCGAGGCGAGTTTGGTGAACAGTTAATTTCACGTTTCGGGCCGGTCAATTGGCCGCCTAGATCGTGCGATTTGACACCATTAGATTATTTTTTGTGGGGGTATGTCAAGGCTAATGTGTATAGGGACAAGCCCGCTTCGATTGACGCACTGGAAGCCAACATCCATGCATTCATTCGTGAGATACCGGCCGATATGTGTGAAAGAGTATGCCAAAATTGGACTCAGCGGATGGACTACCTGAGACGCAGCCGCGGTCAACATTTGCATGAAATTATCTTTAAACATTAAATTGCAAGGTTCAAACTATCGATTCAAATAAATATTTCATTCATTTTTTCGAATTTTTTGTGTTTTTTTTTTTAAAGTTCTAAACCTCTTAAAAAATCTCCCTTTATAAGAACAGATTACAATGACGAGAAATGTGCAAATAAAGCACTTTTAAATTTATTGGCTCCTATTACTTGCTTGATGGTTGTAGGCAGTGAATTCCACAGTCTGGACACATGAACAAGAAAGAGGCGGGACGAATTCAAATATTTAGATCGCATAATAAGATTAAAAGTTCTTGGCGACTGAACAAATTTTAATTTTTCAAATAGATATGCGGGGGTGGTCGATCACGTATTAATTTGTGTAAAAATACGCAGCATCTAATTTCCCAAAAATTTGCAAATGAACATCCAAGGACATACATATGGTAATGAGATATACGGTCGTATCTTCTAACTCCAAAGGCATATCGAACCATATCGTTAAAAGCTACAGGTAATTTGTGCTGGAAAACGGAATCTAGTTTACAATAGATAAGTATAGTGTAATCAAAGATCGGCAAAAGAAGCGATTTAATGAATTTTACTTAAGTGTTAAAAGGTGTAAAACTAGATAACACCCACAGCTTTCGCAATCCTCCATAAACACGCGCTATAATACAGTTGACATGATCAGCGGCGCAGAGGGACCGATTTAATTTATATCCAAGACTTACAACGGTGTCAGATAAGGTAAGCCTCGTGGAATTGAGGAAAATGGCCGGCAATTCTTCAACATTATATAGTTTCTTTGAGATCAAAATTAACTGACTCAACTTGACGTGTGTAACTGATGGAGGCAGCTACCTAGGGACGGAGCTGGCTGGAGGGGCTTGTTGTTTTAGTCCATGGTTCTGGACTGTAAGCGCCACTAAAAGTAAAGTAATCTCTTCTCTCTATATATAAACAAAGTGGAAAAAAGTGTATGTTTCCCTCTGTCGCCCGTAACTTTTAACCAATTTCGTTGATTTATTTTTGCAAATGTCGGTAATTACGGTGATGAATTGATAGGCGAAAAAAAAAAAATAATAATAATAATAATAAAACCGAAAAAGAAACCACTTAATTTCTATCAAGCCAGAGGGGTTCAGCTAGTTAAGTATAATATCGTCACAGCTGAACTTGTCTCCTTCGTGCACCACTAAGGTCTCTATACAAAAGACAAATAAGTCAGAAAATTTTTTTCAGACGAAATGCTCTTGAGGCTTCCAAGTTTGTGGATTTGTTTTACTTGCTTCTACTGAAAAATCGTGGTTTGTCACTTACGACTTTAATGCTTTAATGTTCTCAACGTGCGATTTGCATTTATAAATAAATTCTGTTGTTAGACTTTGGTAATCGTTTTTAAATATTTTTTTTTTTAGTGTGCGTGTGTGTTTTTTTTTTTTTTTTTGTATTTCTAGCGAGAACAGTAGATGTACTCATTTGGTTGAAAAATAAATTTGTTATAAATCGTACAACATTTTGTAACTCCCTGTTCAATCAACTAATCTTAAGTTGTGCTTCGCCAACCGACAACAGGATGTTGCAAACTTAATCCCAGATGAGGTAGTATTTTGTGTGAGAATTTATAGAACTGGTTTTGGGAATGGTACAAAACAAGTGAAAATAAATTACGACAACAAAAAAAAAAAAAAAAAACACAGTAATTGCCAGAATCAGAACAATAAAAATACCATCAAAAAAGTAATAAGTTAAAATTAATCGTGAGATTAAACCGGTTTTTGAGGAAGTACAAGACGTGCGTCGTATTCAAATTGCTCCATCCGTCAATAGCAGTTTGTAGTTTAACAAATTATTTGACCCATCGCCTGTCGACTTTTTTCGGAACAATTTACCGAAAAATCTGTAAATGTAGGTGCGGACGTGCTCTTGACGCCTTTTCTGTTAATTTTGTTAACTTATTCCAACGATGTTACTTCCTCTACTGCTCGTGCATATGTACACAAGAAAATGACCAGTGGCTATCAGTGTTTTTTGCTTTCTCTCTACACAGTCCGACTGATCATATCCGTGGGCCACTAGCTAGGTAATGACTGATGTTGACTAATGTTTGGATGCAACAAACTTGTTAGGTACTAATTAAAACTTACGCAAGGTCGTAGGCAACAAGAATATGTTCCACCAGGCAGAACGAATTTATAAATTCGAAAGTAAAGTCAATACGTGATTCAATCGGCTTGTCTGTGTAACTGTTACTACGAAAAACCAGCTAAAGAGAACGACTGGCATAGCGCTTGAGCGACGCGACGGCGACAACGTCAGTTGTTCCAAATGTGGCACGAATAATGCGATACGGATGTTCGAACAAATTCAGTTTTACCGCATTCAATGCGGTTATGTATGGCTCGTATAACATTCCATCGGTTTTGGTTGTCCTTCATGAATAACAATTAATTTGCTGGCATTGAACTACACTAACGGTCAGGGCGATTTTGATAATAATCGTATTTTCCATCGATTTTGATAATAATCGTATTTTCCAAAATGCAGTGTCAGACGTTCATAATGCGGATGTTACCTACAACTGTGGTTGTAACAGATCAGAAGGCTTATCAGCGGTTTCATTGGTGTATTGGTTATCAGCTTCTTCAAACTGGTAGACTGCTTATGTTATAATTCTACAAGATCATGATGGATGTCTGATTCAAATGACAAACGTAATGATAAGGCAAACTACTTGCAATTAATGCCACATAACGTGAGCTATATTCCGAGAAATCATAGGAAATTCCAGAGAGAAAGCTAGTCTGTTAATTGCATTTGTCGGTAAAAATCGTACACTTTGTTGGGTTGAGCTAGAAATTGTCCCCTAGATAGCAGTCGGTTTATGACGTCTTTTCGCATAATTATTCGTGCGAAAAAAGAATTATCGGTACTCTGTTTCACTCTCGGATGGACCCAAACAAATTTGGGAAAGAATGGAAGTAGGATCTGCAGTATCATTACTTTGGATCAATAATAGCCGTGTTTTTATTATCAGTCATTATCAGTGTTGCCATAAAAATAATCTGCAATTATGATAAAAATAAATCTGCATTGCAGATTTTAAGAGAAACATCTTACTTCGCAAGGTTTTTTTTATTTATGTACCTAACAATAACAAAAAAAAAAAAAAATTAATACGAAAATGACAGCATACAGTACATCAATCGGATGCAGACAAAATCTGAAGCGCAGATTTCTGTTTTTTTAAAGGCAACGCTGGTCATTATCCATATAGATCATCGATTAACATGCACTTACAACTAGAGACAATACTGAGACTCTCAACTCACAATCCTCTTGCCGCTGGCCCCCTCAATTTGTTTTCAAATTCGCCATTTTGTTTTCCTATCGGTATTCTGTCAATTTGGAATCCGTGTGACATGCAAAAACATACACAAAATATAAAATCAATGCTGCCAAGCGCTGCCAACCGTGGGGAATGTGATAGAGTTCGGCAATACCACATTTTAACATAACTGAATGCTATTGGTTCTTTATCATATATTTTTAAAAGGCGATTGATATAATTTGTTCGGTTTTTAAAACTATCTAAATGAGTTGTTTTATATACTCGAAACATATTAGGACACACATGGTTGTGCGTATTTCCCGCTTTTGAATATTAACTTCGATTTCATGCGTGTACATTTTTCTTAAATAACTGATGAAAGTTTGCTGAAAATGTTTTTATTTTCTTACAACCAATCTACAGTGTTAATTTTTCATAAATATTTTAAGCAAAAGTACACTTATTCCCAACAAAAAAAAATACTGTCTACACTTGACGAATAATTTAAAATTTAACGGATAAAATTCAATGAACGCTGACAGCAACTTTTCCTGCAGCGGAAGTGTTCATATTTTTTGAGGGTGTGTTGAAGTTTAGACATTTGTCAATATGAATTTCTGTACCAATACTAGCGCACAAAAACGAGGACACTGCGTAAAAATATAGCTTGTAGGCAAAGTAACGGGAAATCGGCCGAAGTTGGTGGTCTCAGTATTGTCTCTGGTTATAAGCGCCTACTAGCTCTTTTATTTTTGATCTGTTAGGCCATGATTTTATATTTGACTGGAATAGATTAATAAATCTGATATATTATGTTGTCAATGATTTAAAGTATAGTGTTCGTGATAGATCGATATCTTTACATATAATTATATACAGTGGACGTCCAGTATAACGAATGATATAATGTTTGATGTCATTCACTATATCGAGCGCGTTCATTATATCGGTAGATTTTTTATTGTATTTTAAGGTGCATATTTAAAATTGGCGTTTTCGCTGATTCGAATTGAAAATTAAGGACGCAGTCATTTTAAGAATATCAATTTTACTCTAAGTTTGTATTTTGGTCAAAATCGTTACAGCCATTTTCAGGTAAACTAAAGAAAACTAATTTTTTTTAAAAATGACTTTTTTCAAAAGTCCATTTTACGATAAACAGAAAAACTGAGTTTGCCATTAAGTTAGAAATGTCCCTATTACCTTAGATATGCATTTTTGTTACAGTCGTATATACCTATACCGTTTTTGAGATATGTACCTACATATGTTCAAATTTCAAAAGTACCGTTATTCAAATTATTAGCGAAAAACTAGGTATGTAGTCATGGTAACCTTACCTACTTAAGCTTAAATATCAATTTTGGTTGAAATCATTAGAACCGTTTTCGAACAAATCAGTCTGGTACGAGAATTGAACATTGGATGTACCATTAATATTGAGGTTACCTTGCAAAAAAAAAAAAAAAACGGCCCACTATACCTACTCTGTTCAATTTATATTTTCAGTACAGGGAAGATAGGCTATTTGCCTTTCACCCTTACTGTTATGGATTTTAATAAGCTGTCTCCATTTTAAAGCTCATGTAAGAGCTGCCATAGTGAGCACTATAAATTGGCATAATTCTCTCACAAAAAATATCGGTAGGTTTACCAAATACCAACTCTTTATTAAGAAAAAATGGTTTAACATATTAACAGATCCTTCAGAAATACAAAATAATTAAAGGAGTACCTAAAAACTGTATGGCAACATCCCACATAATCAAATTCATTTATTCGCTCTCAAAAGCTTTAAGAAGCGAAGCGCTAAAACCGAAAGTTCTGTGAGAATGTCCATAGAAAAACCCGTAATGATATTTTAGCAAATAGATATGGTAACACTCTTCCGAGGTGCTTAAAACACACACATGTTTATTTTCTGCGATAAAATAGCAACCGCACACGAGAATATCACCCTCGTCGTCATCCTCATTCTGACAGCAGTTGTGTGTCAGACTGGTCATGGTGGGATGTATGCGCCTTTGAGGAAAATTGGGTGGGTTTTTCGTAAATGACAACAACAAATTCTTTGGAATGCCAGTGATTTCGTTTTTATTTCAGTGGAAACTCTTGTGTTTGAGTGCCGTGAGAGTAGCTACAGGCACCACTGGTAGAAAAAAAGAGCTTCCCATAAGGCCTGTACTGAAAATATAAATTGAACAGAGTATAACTCCAAATCCGAATTTTCAGACAGACAGACAGAATTTTGCGACCCACTTTTTTGAGTTCCTCTATCATCGTTAATGTCAGCATTGATAAAAATCTTCGAAATATTGTAAGAATTTATATATAACACCCGGTGCTTAATATTGTGGTTCACAGCACTCGAAATTAACCTTTGAACCTTTCCCCCCTACTGCATGCAACACATTCACAAACAACATGGTGACATTATTAGTGTGGTATGCATTGTTATGGGTAGTGTTGTAGTGCGGTTTCAGATTCCATTGGTTCGAAGCCACCAACTGTTTTGTGGTCATTATATTTCGAGTTAACTTATAACAAAATCACCTAATTCAATACATATTTACGTTAATTGAATTTTGCGTTTACATGCATTTAACAAACAGGACAATAAATACAAATGCCATTGTATGTAATTGAATCAAGACCATTCAGAATTGCGGCCAGTAATCTATTTCATTAGCAATTATTATACAATCAGCGAAAACAATAAGGCAAACTGCCAACTGAATTTTGTTTATTTTGTGCTTTGTGGGAAAATTGATTTAATAAAAAAAAACTGAAAGAAAAAGAAATAAATTCCACAGTTGGGTTATTTCACTTATACATAATTATATTTTATTTATCAGTCAGATATTTTAAATATATGTTCACTGTGCGCTTAAAAAAACAAACCAGAGCAATTAATTTATCTCACACAACAGCAATAAAAAGTGAATTAATTTTGTTTCTTTTGGGGCCATTTAAGCAATGCAAACTATTTTTCGAATCAGGCGCAAAAAAAAATGTTACAAGGCATAGCCGAAGCCGATTAAAAGTTTGACAGCAATGGTATGAGTAAAAATTTGTTTTTCAGCATATTTTTTTTTTTAAATTAACTTGTGCTCCTTTTAGGGATTAGTTTTGGTACTTGGGAAATGTATTAAAATATAGGATCATTTTCACCCCACTGAATATTTTGTTACGTTTTCAGTGTTAGTGGACTTTTTGACTGACTTTTTACATGGACGTATTATTCAATCGCATAAATCAATTTATAAAAAAAGTTAAGTGCTTGGCTTTGAAAAGCACATACAACTTACAACCTTTGCCCGCTATTGATCTGTTAAATAAAAGTATTTAAAGCAAAATAAAAAGAAACACAAAAAACAAAAAAAATAATAATAATCCAGCAACACCTTCTTTATGAGAAACTTTACGTGTTATTTTGGTTTTTTTTTTTCGGGATTTAAATGACAGATGAAAACACATCCGCATACCCTCCCTAAAACATTCTGCAATTTCGAAACTCTGTCGTATTTTACAATCTACTACAATATGTTTTTTTACAATTTGCCATTTTGACAGTCTTTTCAGTTCTTGCTTCAGAAGAAGCGAATCAAACATAATGACCACTCATAGCGATTTAAGTTCCACTTAAAATCTTATGATACAGTTAATGACATAGAAAAAGTAGCCCATAAGGTATTTAAGTAGACCTTAAATAGCTATAGTAGTATCAGCAATCGAACCTTAATCTTTCGAAAAATCCAGATTTAGAAAAATTGATCTAGATCCGAAAATAATAATTTTGTTTTCAATGGAAACGGAAAAACGAAATTAGGTTGCTTCGCAAACTCTTAAGCAAACGTTAAAGTACACAAGCTCAACTAAGAAAAAGTGCGGAGGCGTACACGGATTTCATCAATTCATTCACATGACAGAAGTGTCATTTGAGTGGAATAAACTAATAAAAAAATTATTACAATACATAACAATAAATACAAAGCAAAATAAGAATAAGAAGTGAGTCGATTTATCTCTTCGTGATTTTCTTTGAAAATTTCTACGTTAAAGCCTAGTATCCTGCTCGCGCTAAATTTTATCTCCCATACAAAAATGTTTACAAAGATAAAATTTAGCGAGGGAGTTTAGCAAAGCAGTATCCTGTTCGCACGCTAAATCCTTAACTTCATATAGATGGGCCGATGAAAAGTCTCCACTCATTTGGCTCGCGAAATAAATGTCCGGTACATTAAATCGAAGATAAATTCTGACATACAAAACGGACTTGTGTTTGCTATGATTTTGTTGGCGGAAAACGCAGATAATGTTTGTGTAATAAATAAAAGAAAACGCAAAGCCAAACAACAGAGCCAAAACAGAGATATAAACATAAATAAAGCGAATCGCATTTCAGGGAGGCTTATGCTTTCATTTGGCTTCGTCTTTTGGGTAATAACAAGTGTTCCACTATGGTAAGGAGATTGTGGGAAGTTTGAGGACACAATATGTCGAAGTTCATCATGTTTAAAATATCATGTTTAATAATAATTTAGCGACCATTTATCTTTGGTCTGGAGAAACGAAGTGGAGACTATGCGCGCTAAAATTTAGCGCGAACAGGATACTAGGCTTAAGGATAAAAACTATTTTAAATGAAAGTTAAAGTTTTTGGCTATAGGTACTTTGTGGATAGGATCTCAAATCCCACAAACAGTTTGTATAGTATTTGGCATCAGCCTGCGTTTTATTGTAGCAATGTTGGCTCATTTAAGATTTCTTTGAGCTTCTGGGAAAATTCTCCACTTCTTATGTGTGCTCGGCTTAAAGATCCAGCTTCAATTACTCAAAACATTTGTTATTTACTACTGCGATGATGTACGCAATAATCAGGCAAAATGAATCGAATGAACATATTGAAAAGGGAACTTTTGGTAAACTAACTTTGAAAATGTACATATTCTTTTATAGGAAATTACTTTCAAGTTGCATTTAGGTTAGATTGGGTAAACCGATAGATAGTGCAGGGTGTTGGACTTGAAATAGAGTCAAACGAAAGAAGGCCGTTATCAAAGTTTTGCTTTAGCACATGAAATAATGTGAAAATTTTAGAAAATTTGGCCTCATTTCGTTTGGTTTTAGTTAACGTCACTTTGTCTCCGTGGACCCATTGTGATGCCCTTCTACGAGAGTAACCGTTGCAGTTGCATTTAGAAGCAATACTTTTAAAGAATGAATAATTCTCTTATTCAGAAACCACTGTCGACATCCATGTTAATTACACGACATACTAAAATACCTCATCAGAAAATTCCTCAACGGCATCGTCATCCCAACAAATCTTTTTACGTACAATTCCAATTTTTAACTATAAATAAATATTATGATATGTACTTTTCTCCGCAGTCACAACTAGATTTTTTAGGAAGTGCATTAAATGTAAATTAATTAATTAATTAGTACAAGAAAGTTATAATGAACGCTAAACTATATTCAGTTACACCTTCTTTGTCTCTGTGTACTACATACAATCGACAAGGTCGTAACAGATTTACGTTACGTTGAAAACGTGACATTACACTACTCTTCCCCGTGCAGCAGGTTTACTTTGCCACAACTTCATGGGCTTTGTATCCACATCTGTCTCTACTGTACTGAAAGAGATGTTGCAGTTGCACTCGTAAATGTCGAATGGTTCTTTTGGCATTGTTTTTAAATCTATCCCATAGATGTGTGTATCTATTTCTCATACAAAATCTCTTGGTTCCCACAATGGAAAATGTCTTCTCGCAGTGTGTCATTTAAAATTAGCTTCTATTGGGTGTGTACACTATGATGTATGCGTTTTTATAAGTATAATTCTGCAACTTACCCTCAGCAAGATGCGTGCTCAGTGCTTACCCAACTCAACTCAGGCTATAATTATTTTTGCTTGAAGAATTGTGTTTTATTGTTTATTCAGCAGTTGATTGCATCTACGAACTATTTTAATTGTGAAATATTATGCTTTTCTCTTGAATTGCAATTGGAATACATTTTTTGATTAGCTTATGTAACGTGTGGTAAATAAAAGTTCGCAATTTTTTTAATGACAAATGAACTGGTAACAAAATTGTAATTGAATTTACTTTAAAATGATTTTTAAATCAGCCGCTTGCTTCGATTGAAAATGTTGTATAGACGTAGTTTCCAGTCAGTGATAGTACATTAGATACCCACTTGGGTTTCTATTCTACCTAAGTTTAATATTAGGCCTGTTTTTTTGAGCTTCGAACTCAGCAAAGCAAAGCAAAGTAGGATTTTCAGCACGCAATTACAACAACTACTGTGATTCCTCGAAGTGTCAAGTAGGGCGTAGTTGTTGTAATCGCATGCTGAAAATCCTACTTTGCTTTGCTTTGCTGAGATCGAAGCTCAAAAAAACACGCCTATTGTAGGTAAATTTCAGACAGCGGCGCATTGTTTGTGTTGTGACAGTTGTGATCTAAGATTAGGCCCGTGTACATTGGCGACGTTCGGATTCATATTTTAGTTAGTCTGATGGCTGTCTGACTAGATGTATTTCAGGTTCTATTGGCCCAGATTGGTTAGGGTCACGTGGTTGGTTATTGCAGTTTATGGAGGGGAAGCCGACAAATCTAGTCAAGAAAATCCTGCCTGCATATTCAGTTGACATTTCGAAGACTCTAATTGAAAATAAACTGACTGGCTATGGCAGAATTCTGAAGAGTCGAAAAAAGGGCTGGTGAGAGAAAAAGATGCCATTTCTAAAGCAACTCTGCAAATTTCGAATTTTTGCACGATATTTAACAACCATTAGTTCGCATAACAGTATAACAATGCTGTGATAGGCACATTACATTTTAAATGTATTTATTTGAAATAACAATTTTTGAAAAATGTATGAAGGGCCTTTTCCGAATAAAATAGGGTAAAAGCAAACACACTCAACGCTGACGGCGAGAATACAAAAACAATTCAGGGTTTGTGTGTACGCATAGGGTTGCCAGATTTTGCTCGCAGCTATAGCCAACATATGAAAAAAAAAACCGGGATTTACAAATTTCTCGCGGGGCAAAATAAAAAATATTTTGTATTAATTTGCAAAAAGTACATTCTTATATGCTAGGTGTGCTTGATTAAAAATTTTAACAAGAATTTGTTAAGCCCGTATGATACTACATTTTTCTCTCTTTTTTTTTTAACATTAAATCATGCTGAAAAGACAGCTGCGGGCAAACCGGTGACGTCTGGCAACGCTAGTACGGGCTGAGTTCATAAAAGTAAAAATGCGGCAGCACTGCAATTTTTGCGTTCATTAATGTAAAAATACTGCATTATCTTTGCATGAGGCAAATAAGCAGTGCGTTCATATAAGCCAAATGACAGTCAAACTGCGATCAACTCTGCATTGAATTTTGTTTTGTTGCCGAGTTGCAGGAAGATGGCAGGAAAAAATATGTTAGTAAAATAAATGAAAATTAAATATATTTATCCAAAATAAATGAAGGATTTTTTTGGTTAAAAAGTTCAAATACATTATCTGGTGTTTTATAGGAATGAAAGTGAAAACAAAAATGTACTGCATATTATGAACTCTTTTTCGGAAACGCAAAACTATTATATATATAGTATTTCTGTTCATAATTGCATTGAATCAATATTTTTTGCATGGCATGTGCAACAATGTTGCAATTATTAACTCACCCACGCACTCACTCCAATGGGCAATTTTCGTTTGAATTTCTTACTGCTCTTGCTTCATTTTAAGAGTATAAAAAATGCAAATAAAATTTAGTATCATACGGACTTTAGCATCCATGAATGACCCGCAAATTCGATAATTTTCCATTCAAAGAATCACATGGTTGATAGAGATTAAACCAAACTTTGAGGCCTATTAATTAAATTGAACTGAACTTACGAATTTAGAAAGCTACCTACCGACAGCAGATCCCTTCAAGACAATTACAAGGAAGAATATAGAAAAAAAAAAAAGAAGAACGCAGCGTAGAACGCGACTTTTAATTTAGGTAACCCTTAACTTTATTACCGATTTTGTTTCTTGTTCTGGCTGAGAGCTCAATCCAAATGAACGAGAACGAGAGTGTAGAAGCAAATACCATGTTAATTGCAACAGCAACACAAACTATTGCTATCTCTTATGCGAGAAACAGATTAACACAGCGACATCAACAGCAACTTTTACAACTTTTTAGAACCACTATAGATTAATTACTTTGAACACATTAGCACAGCAACATCAACGTTAGAGCTAATCCTTAATTCTCTGTTGCTGTTGCTGTCAAAGTCGATGTGTTAATCTGTTTCTCGCATTAGACTTAGAGCATAAGTCATTCACTGAACAAATACAGTGAGTTACAGAATTCAAGGAACAACATCTGAACGATAATATAACAATAAATTAATGAACAATATAAACAGTTAGAACAATTTAAAACAAATAGTATTCCTAAACAGGCTTTAAAATTCCAAATATCAGGCATTGGTAAATGGCGTGAATATTTAAAAAAGCAGCACAGTTGACCTGTAAGGTTCAGGTAAATCCATTATGGTGATCCATTTTATTAACAACATACTCTTATTTTTAATATTTTAAGCAAATCAATATTAATAACAGAGATTAAATTCCCTTCACTACAAAGACTTTGCATTTACCTTGTTTTAATGGTTCTCTTCATCTCACTTATGTCAGCTAATGTCAGCTATTTTAATGTACCTACTTCTGGAACAACCATATACCAAAGGAACCATATCCCAATGACTCCTTCTGTGACTACTTTTGTTCTACTCTACATAATTTAAAAATAAGATAATAAGTGTTATTCTATTACGATTTGTCTGTCATAATGCCTGTTTTTTTTATCTTTGATCTCAGCAAAGTGAAGTAGGATATTTAGCATGCAATTACAACAACTACGCTCTACTTGACACTTCGAGGAATTACAGTAGTTGTTGTAATTACGTGCTGAAAATCCGGCTTTACTTTTCTTTGCTCAAAAAAACACACACCCCTACTAACGCACTAAAACGAAAAAAACTCGAAATGTATTCGATTCCTTAAACGTTAAGGAGCAATATATGCCCTATATGAGCGGTTATTGTGATTATACATAAATATACAGAGTTCAGAAAATAAAATCTTATGGATTCATGAAAAGCTCTTCAGCCGGAAAAATTTGCAAAACTTTTCATTTAAGTAGCATTTTACTTAACTTTCATCAGGAAGTAAAATGCGACCTTCGCAAAATGTCATCTTTTTTAGAATTTGGGGGAAAATTTGTGCTTATAACATAAGCTTTCATTTTTAACTTGAGCGTAATTTATTGCAGCTTATTATTGTTTATTGTTATGTTATTATTTAACTTAATGAAATTTAACTTTTGAAGTAGCAAGCAAGATAATTGAAAATCCCCCTTTCTTGTTGTTCTCTTTCACAAAAGTCATACAAAAAAGCAGTTAATCAAACTGGTCTTAAAGTTTCGCAGTTATGTATCCACAGATGTACCTAACCTAGGTATTCATAGAATTTCTAAATGGTTATTATTAGCTTCGTGTAATATTCAAAATTGAATGTCGATAATAATAGCAATGCAGCAACATTCAAACCCCACAAATGTGTTCCCTGAACTAATCGAAGGACTAACGCACATAAAGGACAAACAACTACGGGGGAGTTAAGCTACATTCAAAGTAATAGGTTTTGGCCGTAAGCTATTGAATCTTCCATCGGTGTCTGAGGTGAAATGGGTAGAGACACACATACAACTTACTCTGGTGTTCTATGCATTCATCCTTAGAGGAAATTCATACCTTTACGATTTGAATGAGGATTTAATACGCCATGACACTAATATAATCCATTTGTGTTTCGGGTAAATTAAGTAATCAGTGGGTAGTTATACAAATATGAATCTCATTTGCGTAGATAAGGTTATTCAGGCGGTGAATTTCCCTAACAGTTGGAACTTCACTTTTAGAAATTCCTAACATGATTGATAAGTGATGCTTACCTGTGATCTACTGTTTCATTTATAGTGGTTAATGGATGGAATTTTATGTATACGTGTAACTGCTGAAGTGAAAAGGTTTTATGGGATAACGGAAGCAGCATATCTAGAGCCTTCTAATAAGGCGTGCTATAGTCAAAGAAAAAGGCTTGACAAAAATTAGTATAGATGATAAATTCAAGACAAAGCTTTTCAGAAGATGATCATCGCAAAAGATCGACCTCCAGATCCAATTTGAACTGCTAAAATTCTAGAGCCTAAAATAAAAGAAGGGTAAAAACCCGATTATCGAAAGGATAAATGAGAAGAGCCTTGCTAAACTTGATTAGGATACATATTTTGTAAGAAAGGTACCGTATATATTACAATTCATTATTAAAAATAAACCCATAAGGTGTGGAACCGGATTTTATGAACGGAAGAGAGTTAATTTGAGCCTCATGGATCACCGTAAAAAAGATGTGTTCGGAGATTTTTTATAAAATAATTTTATTTTGCTCCTTTCTCAATTTCAAAATATATATTTTTTTAACTAAACCTTATATGTCGAAATAATTATGCCAAAGTAAGAAGTTAGTTTTATTCATTTTAATAAATTTAAATAAATGTATTTAAAAATAAAAATTGCCTATGTTCGTTCACTTGTTAACTAACTAAGCAAACTGTGTGTTAATTTGTTTTAATTTTTTCCTAGAATTCATAAAATTTAACTCTTAGTTTTGTTAAAATACGTTTGCCGTTTGCTAAGTACCAAATAAAGTCGAATTTGCGAAAAAATTCTGCCAAGCGATCGCCAAAAATCAACAGCGAACTGTGGTAAATAAAACCCAAATCCACTTTTTACATGATTCTGATGGTTCTATGTCGCTTGTAGTTTTTGTTGAAGCCATTAAAAAAAGCCAAGTTAGTCAAAATGCTGTTCGCATTATTAAAACAATCATAAGCCGTTGAGTACCTGCAGAAGTAAGAAAATCCTTTTTTATTATAAACACTCCGTTTTTGAAATGTCTCACAATAAATGAGTTTCCAAACCGTGGTGTTGCGTTTACCAACTAATAATTCAATTAATTATGGTACATTTCTGGTAGCGTTCCATTTAAAGTGTTTCACAGCGTTTACAACGCATAAACCCAGCAAAAGGAGTAATTCAGTTGCGTATCTTGTTGTAGTACAATAATCGCATTTCCGCCGGCCAATCAGTGACACTTTCGAATTTTGATTTCGTGTGAGCATTTTAAACATGTAACGAAATGTATTAAAAAGTTAAACGCAGTAGTCAGAAAAAAACATTTTGGTGCAAAACACTTCCAAAAATTAGGCGTTGCACCGCCAACACAGCCTATATAGCAGTCCATACCCATACGGCCCTCTAGATTAAATCCAGACTAGGGGTCGCCCCGTGGTCGAAATTCGACCAATTTATTCTATAAGTTAATTTTTGAAGGGGAAGTGAAGGGGAAATATCGGAGGGCTTATAAATAGGGAATCGAAACCATTTTAGGTTTTCCTTAAATTGCGAATAAAAAGTGTCCAGTAATGCGGGCTGTCTTCTATTTTACATTACAGGTAGAAAAGGGTGCATAGAATAGATATGCAAAGTTTCATCGTTTGTTGTTCAACAGTTTTAGAGTTATGGGGACCTTAAGTTAGAAGCCAACATTTTGCTTAAATTTCATATAAATCATAAACCGTTAGGCCGATTGGTACGATTTGAATTTTATTAGATTAGTATTGTCGAACACTTTCGAAAATAGATTTTAGAAATTTTATCACTTTGCTAGCTGCGGTTTCAGAAATAACACGGTTTTAAGGTATTGGGATTTTGTTTTTTCAAATGGTTCTAACTTTCAAACGGTTGAACTACAAACGAAAAGAATTTCACTACAAACAGCTACAAACGATTGTCTATCGAACTGCATTTCACGTTTTTCATTCTAGAAAAAGTGCGAATTAACTTCACGCGGGTGCCATGTTGTTGTTGTTGTAATTTCATGCAATTCGCTTAAATTTACCTGCTTTAATTCATAATTTGTGGATAATTTTTGTATTGTGCACTTCTATGTATTGTCCCCTACCCAAATATATATAGTGTTGGCATATTTATGTGACTTATAATAGGAAAAAAGGGGGGAAACACGTTTTAGGCAACTCCGTATTATAATAAATCCAGATAAGCGAAGTCTAATAAATGAGGCTGTTCAGGTACATAGATGTGTTATCAGAAGAAAATTAAATTTGTATGACTTTCAAAGAGTGTCATATGCAGCTATCGTAGCAAAGCTGCAGTAGTGCGGCTATTTAAAAATTTTCATTTTTATCGTAATATCGGATTTGTTGTAATAAATATAACATAATGGAAGGGAATTCAGTTTACTCTAGCGAACTCACGAAACCATTAAAGGCATTATATACATTGAAAACTTGTTTACGCTTATCGGTTGCACTCTTCTACAAAATGCTGCTGCTGAAATTGGTGATAAATTTCCAAAAGTACATAACGCGTTATTGATAAGCTTTTTTTTTTAAATCCACTTTATGTTCAAAAGCTCACGATAGGTAGCCGCACAGCCTGCTGTTAATACTGGGCTATTATGTTTAATTTCCGACAAAGGACTTGGCAACATCATGTCGCGATGAATATCCCAACATGACCGGCGGCAAATAAACCGCCTTATAGGTGTCCTGCGTCCTGCCCATTATTATCTTCTAATGGAAATGCAACCCGAAGTAAAATAGTGGAGTTGCCGCAGTAAAATAACCCTTCGGAACATATGGCTCGACGGAAGGGATAACACGAACTGCTAATTAGGTTGATATTTTATTTTTCCGAGTTTTGTAGCCAACAATTTTTGTAATATTAATTAAAGGGGACATGCATTTTTATGGTCGTTATGATTAATTTTTTTTATTTTACCAATGAATGCCAGTGCCAAATGAATCGAAAGCATATAAATTTCACTTCTCAAACAGGATATATCGCTGCCTTATTTATTTCAACTTTTTTCTTTATTTCTCGTTTCAGGTAAATTGAATGGAAAAAGTGGATAGTAAAAATATAGCTGCTTTCAGTCGACCTGGTAAAGTTTTTACAGGGTGGTTCAAGTCAAAAGCATCGACGACGTATACAGAAATCGATCCTTGCTCTAATGGCAGAGCTGTATTTTTACCCGACTGGACACAGGGAGGGTTATGTGTTTCGCGCGTATTCTATGTACCTACGTGACGCCCTGTAGCCCAAACGCCTCGACCGATTTTTAAGAGTGAGGTGTTATTAAATTGGTATTCTTTTCCGGAGTATCATGGGCTCAATAAATAAATACATATATAAATATTAATTTAAAAAAATACCCAAAATAAAAAAGTTAATTTAAAAAAACCCAAAAACCCGACTGACTGTAAACAAGATTTAAAAAGATTAGAACCAGACACTTTCAAGTATAACTAATTGACAATCGGAGTGACAAAAATATGGCAGCCTCCAAATGCCAATTAGTTAGACTTGACTGTGTCTTGTTTTAATCAGGCGTTAACGCGGAATTTTCTTTGCTCATTTACACAACTTAAAAGTGTTGTTGCGGTCTTGGTAAAACAAAATTAATATTGGCTCACATTTTAAAGCTGTTATATATTTTTAAAATTAATAGAAATATTTCCAACAATTTCTATTAACTTTTAAAAATGAATATTTTAAAATTTACGGCAAATAATATTCTTCGTCAGTTTTCACTTAACGAACATTCCTGCGGTTGCTTTGTTTCTTGTGATTTGATTGGTTATTTTGTACGTAAAAGATTCCAAAAAGTAAAAAAATAGGACAGGCTGCCAACATTCCAGCGAGAAAACCAGCTTCTGAACAGCTGCTGATAAACGTTTATTTGGACATTTTCTTACTTTGCTTTGCTGAGATCGAAGCTAAAAAAACACACATTATGTGTAATAATAAATCATTAACAATTTCCATTAATTTGTTCATCAGCACTACATATACGGGCTCCTGCTCGCATATTTCTTCTGTGGCTGTATATGAAACAAACATATTCATTTCAACGTTTGTGATGAATTTTCCTCTCAGGTAGGTAAGTGCTCACTTTAAACGTCAGTTGGGTCCACTGTGTCATTCATTTTGATGAAGCATTCCATGTGTAATGTGTAAACACTGCACATCCCATTGGCGTGGTTTATGTATACCTTTCCAAATGAAATGCTAAGTACCACATTTGAATGTAAATTTTAAGCCATAAACTCCAGATTTAAATGACAAACCCTGCTATCTGTAGTGCGAAAGAATTAATATTATTTCCCAGTTAAAAACTGCTTGTGCATTAAGATATAGGGAGAGAATTAAGTGGTGGAGAGATTTCTATGGAGAACGTTTTGCTTAAGTAGGTGCATTCAATGCAGAAAATATAACAATGAACAGAATCTGCAGTCTGTTTCTTTATTTAAAAGGGTACCTCAACATGTCTAAGGCGCTGTTAAATTTTTGGCAGACGGTGTGTTGATTTTGATTTTCGTTTTATATTACTTGCATACACATATACGAGTACCTGATGCGTTCATATAATAGGTACATATAATTAAAATTGTAAAGCTAGTCAGTTTGGATGTGGAATCTTTCACACATCAAGTTAAAACTGCTCATGGGGATTATGGGTATGGGGTATTCCAGATGTACCTATGTACATAGGGTGTCCCGTAAAATTTTTTTTTGTTGTATCTTAACAAAAGGCCCCGCAAAAGTTGCGTATTGCTGAGCTCATTACAGGAAAAATAACATAAAAAATATTCAAGGGTACTTTTGGGCCTCTACCGGCCGTTGAAGTTTTGGAAAAAAAATTTTTGTTTTCCCTACATTTTTCTTTTTCAATATTTTTTAATAATGCTTACATTTGTAAAGTTATAGCATATTCTCTCAAATCAAATGTGTTTTTGGTAGCATTTGAGCACTTGAGAGGTTATTTTGATATCTCTTAAATGCTGGAATCAAAAAATACATTTGTTTTGTCTTAACCACAAAATTCTATATGTTCACAAAAATGAGTAAACTCGATTTTTTTAATTTTAATATTAAAACATGTAAGCAAAATGAGTTCCGGACTCCATCTCCGAGAGCTATTCTGTCCTCTTTTCGATCCCTTTATAGTGAATTAAAAAAAATCATTTACCGTCTGCAAGAGATGTAAAAAAGTATACCTATGCTTTTGATCCAAAGAAATCTTAAAACAGAATACGGTGAAAAATCCCTCTAATTCCGAATTGTTTATTATAGTGAGTGCATGCAGATATCGAACAGATTTTGAAGAGGGCTTCAATTCCAATTATGTGCCACATTCAAATACTAGAACTTATTAAAATTAACTTCCATAAATACATGACTCTAAAAAGATACCCAAGTGTGAAAAAATGCAAACTATCACAATAGAGTACAAGATTTCATAACATTTTCTAGTACAATATTGTTTGACATTGCCTCATGTAAATTTGATAACTGCCACTGTACAAAGAAAAAAAGTGCCTAGTAATGAAAGGGTATTTTTAGAGGATAAGTGTTGATAAGCTAGAGACAATTAAAATGCAAAAGCATCTAGATCGAAAAGAACGTAGTGCATTGAATAATCTTGCCCCTCCAAGTTTACTCCAGAGAGTAGATCCAAACGAAAGAGACGAAAGAATGGAGCCAGTCAAGATAGTAAGGTCACTACTTTGTTCAAAGACTTCTTCAGATCCTTCCACGTTTTTAGATAAGCTCAATTTGCTGGTCCAACCATCTGTAGCAAGAGTTTTTGATCGATATGGAGTATCGGAACCATCTGCCCCAACAGTCGCTTCAGCGGTTTTGCACGATGCTGGACGCACAAATAACACTGACACAAGGCTTGTAATCGACAAAAATAAAATATAGATACCGAGCTTTGTCAAAATCAAGAGAGCATCTTAGAAGCCAAAACATCAATGCCATTCCTAAGAATATTTATTTTGACGGACAGGAAGACAAAACCCTTGTTTCAGATCAAAAATATAAACGTCATTTTAGCAAGGAGCTCCTAGAAGAACATAACAATATTTCTCCGATATATTATTATACAGGGGAAGAAATTTGCAATTCAAAGATTCGTTTTATAAATTTTAAGGGCTAAATACCGGGATACTAATAATCATTTTTAGTGTCCAGGCTATATTATTTAACTCACAATAGTGAAATTTTCGACATACAAAATTGCACATTGTGACCTACAAAATATTCAATCTCAATGTTAAAAATGATTATTAGTAAGGTCCATACCATAGACATTATTTTTTAAAATGAACGTCAGACAACTCCTCCACCTATCTTAAAAGATCTGCCGGATGATGAACTTTCATTGCTTGCAAATGCAACAGAGCTCAGAATACCAGATATAAAACAAAATTGAATCTAGAAATCGGATGCCATCTCTTAATTTCGAAAGCCAATTTTCAATGTAAAATTTGTATTTATTCCTTAATAGCTTCTTTTAAATTAAATTTAAAATTGTTGATTATACGCAAATGAATATTTATTATTTTAATTTAGTACCAAGTTATATTTGTGTATATATTTTTGAAATAGTAATAATATTTTGAACAAATAGAAAAATTGAAAGATATTAGCGCCTTAGTTACTTTTCCCTGTCCTTCAATCGTCGGTAGAGGCCCAAAAGTTATGCCGTAATCAGAAAGTAGGTACACATTCGGAATCTTCTCGTCAATACGCAACTTTTGATACCCCTTTCGATGAGATTTTCCACGAAATTTTTTTCTTCATACAACGACGGGACACCCTAGTACAATGTGCATTTTGGAGTTTCTTAGTATATCTCATATATAGCTATGGATAAATCAGCTTGCTACTATAATGATTTGCAACAATTGTTTGCAATTTGTTTCTGATGCCGGCGCGACTTTACATGTTTGAAATGTTTGTGAAGCTTAATTTAGCTTAAACCCCCACTCAAGTGAGTGCAATAATATAGATTCTATATTATTCTTTAACATAACCCTCTTTTAAGCTGCATAAATCCGAATTCGAATCGAGCATATAAAGCTCCATCGAATGATATCCTCTGCATGCTCATGCTCAACCAGCTGCGAAGCGAAAGGTATCCCATCTAATCTAACCCCATATAATATCCTACAAGAATGAACAAACCTCCTCTTTAAAAAGAAAAGAAATTCTATCGATATCAAAATTGACAGACAAAACGGATAAAGACCACCCTCAGGTGGTGTTATATAAATACAAAAAACATCAACTGTTTAGTTATTTATGAAATTTCCAAAAGAAAATGATTAATAACTTCTTTTGGCATCAAATCTTATAATGTGTCGCCTTCAATCACAATTGAATATTGTGTTAGGTAGACAGGTTCACACAACAAATACATAGTTAATCGCATATATTTGATGTATCTCTAGCTCTGTCCTGTTTGTGCTTTCACCAATGAGTGAGTAGGTTATTTTCTGTTGGTAGCTTAGCAACGCTAAAACATAAGACTCAATCGAAAGATAATCCATCATTTAGGCAAAAGAAAATACAGCTGAATTTCGAAAAGGTTTGACATTTTTTGACTGCTGACTGTTGAAGCAAATGGAAGTACGAGTACATGTCTTGTATAACTTTTCGTCTTAGAAAAAACTTTGCCAATTCAAGACGAACCTCTCAGAGTAATAAATAATTGAGTTGTATTCTTCTGTGAGCCTTGCAAATGGACAATAATTGCAAACAAAAACTTTGCACCAAGTTAGTAGTCTGGAAATAAGTTTCACTTATGTGGGCATTTTGAAAGTAATTTTACGGTGTTTGCTTTACTTAGCGTCTAAGATAGATATGAAATGAAGATCGAATGGGCGAATCAAGGCTACGGCCCGAAGCTAACTGGAGGGCGCAGTTGAGGCAGCTCTCGCCTTAGGTCGAAACCAACAGGAATATTCAAGAATATTACGATCGATAGTAATAGGGATAGCTGATATTTCATGCAGGAAGAATCGCTGGGGATTCGTCAAATATATAATATAATATATATATATATATATATATTATATATTTATATTTATATATATATATAAATATATAATAACTTAATGATACGATAATAGTTAATAACAAAAAAAAGAAAATAAATTTAATATGTTGGTAACGAAAATAATTTTAACACAAAGTTTATTGGCAACAAAAAAAAATGTATGATGGCAATGCTGCAGCGGATACGAGGGCTGGCAACACCTCACTGAATGTGTACCCACGGCAGTAATTATGTGTAGGTACTTTTTTGCAAATGGGCACAAAAATTAGATACCCTGGGTTATTCGGATGCTTAGTATGCGTGTGTAGCAAATTATATTCTCTGCGCGCTTCTTTGGACTCTGGTATTTCTTTTGCAGGTTTTATGAGCTCTCACTTTACTGCGGCGGTTTTCCTTCAAGGAAGCTCAGCCTGTAGTCCAGTCGCTTGGAAGGCTATACCCTTGAATTCGTTTGACGGCCAGGGCCTTTTAAATCTCGCCTGACCGCCGAATTCGCAGTTATCCCTTTCCACACAACGCGGCCCCTTTTTTTATTTATCTGCTTTCAAATAAATTCTCGCTTTTTTTTTTTTTTATTTTGTTAGGTCGGCACTTTGAGAATACTGATTAACACCTTTTTTTTTTTTTTTTTTTTTTGTAATCTAATTCACGTGGGGACTTGCTATGTCCGTGACGACTTGGACTTGAATGCCTCTACGCGAAGAATTCCATTTCAACGTTGCATACACCCACCAATCCAGAATACGATCCATCGTCCGATCTCCCGGCCGTTATTTGAATTTCTATTCTCTCCGTCAAGAGACATCTATTTTCCCTTTCCTTTATCCGGAAAGCTCAGACCCAACGCACTGGTTTCTGCCTAAGATTTCAAAAACAACCAATTCATATCTAAGACACGGACGCTTTGGGACAGACCTTTGGGACATGGCGAAATTAAAATAAACACCAACAGAACCATCTGCTTAAATCGCTAGCTGTCAGACGAGGTTTGTTCACTAAGTGCACAGCAAAATAACTTTTCCCAGGTGGCCGCAACAAGCCACACGGAAGAACTAATCGATACGAAGTATAATATGCAAATCCGTAGATACAAATTATGCAATCTTCCTCTGGATCGACATGTAAAGTTTTTGGGGTCAATAATGCGTGCTCATACATCAGGAAAGGAGAACTTGAAAGTTTTTCTATCAAATACCAAAGTTGAAACAGTCCTTTAAGGGTCAATTGGTTGACGTCAATCACTTAAATATGACTTTCATTTCACATGTATTCGATGTCATCTGGTTGATATTTAGATTTTTCACATCAGTCACAATGATTGATGAGCTAGCTGGCTTTACACATTTTGATCATCTTTGCTGCTGTTGCTAAAGGCAAAGGGTAACCATGACACTGGCAATCATTCCTATGAAAGTAAAAAAAATAGAACGAAGCTAGAGCTTTTTTAGTCAATGTGTTTATAAATCCACCGGTTTGATACCATTGGCTACACGTTAACAATAAGACGCCATTTATCGAATCAAAAAAAAAAAAAAAAATTCAACTATACCTACTTCCAAATTAAGCGGACCTATTCGTCCCGCTTGTTGTTGCTACCGAATGTATTATCTCGATCATATCTAAGAACACTTGATCGGCGAAGGGTTCGAGAGATACCCTTCAACATTCAAGTGTTGGTTGGTTGTTTCGGGCAGACATCAAAGCGCCCAAACGGGTGATAATCAGAGTCGATGGGTCAAGAGTGTTCAAAATCATTCAAGTTGGCTGTTTTTTATTGTTCGATAGGAGAGCTCCAGGCCATTATCTGGAATTCGAACACACAGTGGAGGGCATAACATCAGCCATCACAAGTGCGTTTGAAACTAGCTGCCCAATAAGCAGAAATGGAGAGAAGAATAAGGTTCCATGGTGGAGCAACAATCTGTCAAGACTTCAACGGTCAACGACGCGTAAACTGTTTAACACAGCTAAGCGCACTGGAGATTGGCAGAGCTACAGAATGGCACTGACTTCATACACCAAAGAAATAAAGAAAGCAAAGCAAGAAAGCTTTAGACAATTCTGTAAGACAATTGTGAACACTCCTATTGCGGCCAGAGTGCATAAAGCACTAGCAAAAACAGAAGGAATATCAATGTCTCTCAGAAAACCGGATGGCAGCTTTACAGAAAATGAGCAACAGAGGGCACGACTTCTATTACGGACAATAGGAGCACAACCAATATTCAAAGACCTCGGAAAGAGTATTGGAAAATATCAACCGAAATCTTCTCGAGAGGGCGACTACAATGGGCAATTGACTCTTTTCAACCTTTTAACTTACCGAGGGTGGGTGGAATTACGCCAGTCCTACTACAAAAAGGCCAAGGTAAATTGCTTCCACATTTGGCAAGAATTTTCAAAAGCAGTCTCGCACTGGGGCTACATACCAAACCAGTGGAGACGAGCGAAGGTAGTGTTCATTCCGAAAGTGGGAAAAAAGGACCCTAGTCTACCGAAGTCCTATAGACCAATCAGCCTTACTTCGTTCCTTCTCAAAACGATGGAAAAGGCTGTGGACAACTACCTAAGAGAAGATATACTGAGTATATCGCCTCTTCATCATCGCCAGCACGCCTACAGAGCGGGCAGATCTACGGAGACTGCTATGGAAAGCGCTCTCGAAGCGAAAGAAATAGTACTGTGTGCCTTATTGGACATCGAAGGAGCATTTGATAATACATCGCATGATGCAATTCTACGATAGAAAAGGAGTAAATAACACAGTATCGAGGTGGATGTATGTACTCCTGAGCACAATATCAGCAGAGACTCGCACATCAGACGGTATTATCAAGGTTAACACAGCAAGAGGCTGTCCGCAAGGAGGAGTTCTAGCTCCCCTAATGTGGAGTCTTGTAGTGGACGATTTAATTGAGAAATTTACAAACCAGGGCATCAACAATCAGGCATATGCTGATGGCATAGTTATTATTGCCAGGGTAAATTTGAGGGAACCCTTTGTGACATTATACAAGTGGGACTCGAAATAACTCGTGATTGGTGCGAAACGGCTGGGCTAAACCTAAATCCAGCAAAAACAACAATAGTACCATTCACGAGGAAAAGAAAACTTGAACGGCTGAGGCCGATAAGGCTATCGGGTACATTACTGACATCAGTCAATGAAGTTAAATATCTGGGACTAAACCTGGACAGCAAACTCCTCTGGAAAAAACACACAGAGGAGATAACCAGGAAAGCAACGCGGGCTTTAATGATCTGCCGAAGCCTAGCTGGCAAATCCTGGGGATGCAGCCCGACCATCCTGAGATGGATGTATATTGCTATTGTGAGACCAATGATCACGTATTGCGCAATTGCATGGGCAAAAAGAACCAGTCTATCCACCACAAGGAAGACCACAAGTGCAAAGGCTGGCATGCCTATGTATTACAGGGGCCATGCGAACTTGCCCAACCGCAGCTATGGAAGTGCTATTGGAACTAACTCCACTGCACCTCGTGGTTGAGGAATGTGCAAGTAAAACGGTTCTAAGAATGGCCAAAGAAGGAGTAGGAAGAGAAAAGTGCATCACTTTGAGACAGCATGACGCACTACTCAAGAAACATCCATTATTGGCCTTTCCTAGAGACGATATCATCAAAAGATTTGATTTTCAGAAGAACTTTGTTGCTAAGCTCAGCAATAAGAAGAAATGGAGCAACGAATCCACAATTCACAGACTGAGCAATCACACAACGAAGTGGTACACAAATGGATCGAGAACTAATGAGGGAACTGGAGCGGGAGTATTTGGGCCTGGAACCAAATATTCTGAACCAATGGGCAAAAATACCAGCATCTTCCAGGCTGAAATCTATGCCATAGACAGATGTGTCCAAATCAACCTCGACAGAAACAAAGTCAACTGTGATATAGCTATAATGTCAGACAGCCAGGCTGCTATTATGGCACTTAATTCCTACATCATAAAATTCAAACTTGTGTGGGAATGCCTACAAACTTAATGAACTGGGTAGGAGAAACAAAATTACCCTCTGCTGGGTGCCTGGCCACTTAGGAATAGAGGGTAATGAAATAGCCGACTCCCTAGCAAGAAAGGGAGCATCAGAAACTTTCATAGGTCCTGAACTATTCTGTGGAATAGGGGATCACACCCTCAAAGAAGAATTTAGGAAACTGGAGAACGAAAACAGGGCAAGAACCTGGTATAACACTCAGGGCATGAGGCAGGCCAAGAAACTTCTGGGGCAATACAACCGGAAAAGATTCCAAGCTTGCATCGGCATGAGCAGAAACAACCTCCGTATCCTAACGGGGTTCCTAACGGGGCACTGTAGGCTCAAGGACCACCTCAGGAAACTGGGTGTATCTGAAGAAGGTCTCTGCAGATTCTGCGATGAGTCCAGTAAAATACCAGAACACTTGCTGGGATCATGTTGGTCACTGACCCACAAAAGATTGAAATACTTGGGCAAGTACCAACTATCTGATGAGGAAATACTGTCACTAGCGCCAGCTTTCATCCTTAGTTTCTTAAAGGAAACTGGACTGGAGAGAGTGCTATAGGACGGATGTCTTCCGCCAAGAAGAAAGAAGAGTACAAGAACCTCTAAAATGATTCCGAAAGGAATTATATTATGAGGGAAACTATTATGAGGGATTATACCTCTCTGAGGCGTAAGCAGGGGGTACAATAGACCAACAGGTCGCAGTACAACAAACCCTTTCACATAATAATAATATTGTTCGATAATGAGCGGCACACGAACTTAAGTAGGTTGTGTTCCACTGAAAAGTCAATGGGATTGACACGTTTAGTGGATCTTGGTTTTGCACTGAAATTTGTCGGAACAGTCTTGTCCACCCTACTATTTTCGAAGTGGCTATTCGCACGTTATATTTGTACTTACTGACGTTTGTCTAACTGTTTGGCCTAATAACGTACAGGATCGTGGCCGAAAATGAACTACTGGAGTTTAGAGTCCTTTTTTCTTGCAACCCCTATTTTACGCGATTAAACTTTGACATTTCGTTACGAAGCCGTGCGAATAGCAACAGCCTACAATTATAAATCCGCTATGGGTAACTCGTTACGTTATTTGTTCTCTTCCATCGAAATATGTAAAAATAATAATAATAATAAAGCTGATGATATTCAATTTCACTTATGACGGTGTTCGCTATTTGAACAATGAAAAGAAAAACTTTTTTAATTCCGCGAGAGGAACACTGCTTCCAACGTTATAAAAAGTAATAAAAAAAAAAAATATAGATCCAGTTTGACAGTTAACATTTTTGTTCTGAAAAAAAAAAAAACGCTTTTGAAACTGAAAAATTTGCTTCTATGCGAGAAACAGATTAACACAGCGACTTTGACAGCAACAGCAACAGCGAATTTAGGATTAGCTCTGACGTTGATGTCGCTGTCGATGTTGCTGTGCTTATGTGTTCAAAGTAATGAAAATACAGTGGTTCTAAAATGTTGTCAAAGTTGCTGTTGATGTCACTGTGTAAATCTGTTCCTCGCATTAATTATTTATTATGCCGAGAAAAAACGAAGAAAAAAAACTTCAATATTTATTGGAAGATAAAAAAAATAAATAGTTGGCGCAACAGGCCTAGCTTCTCACAACCATTCGTTTTGTGTGAGTTTTTCATTTTTGAACGAATGGAAGGGATCTACAGTTGTATGCCGACTCCAAACGGCTAATTGAGAAGCTCTTTCAACGCATTTATACTCTCGGATGTTTTTCAAACGTTCGCGAGAGGTAGCGCAGTGGAAAAGAAAACATAAGTTGGAATTTGGGTTTTTGCGGGATTCGAACCTGAGACCCCTCGCTTAGCAGTCCAACACACTAACACTAAGCCACTGCGACTACTATTTATTGGAAGATGATACAGATTGAAGGTATGAAGATACAAACGACGAAAAAGAATATTGACATGTTTTGTTTTAGATAATGGAGAGAGGAGTAAAGCCAGCCGAAGATGATATCGATAAAATCCTTTCTGCTCTTGACGAGGATATACACAGAAACTAACAATTTGGCTAAGTTTTAACCATAAACAAATCATACCGAGACCCCCAACTCACAATCCTCTTGCCGCTGGCCCCCTCAATTTTTGCCAGGAATCCGCCATTTTGTTGTCCTATCCGTGTACGCCAATTCGTATCCGTTTTGCTCTGCCCACAGTGAAATGTAAAAAGATTAGGTGTGAACGTGTTGGTTGAGAGGATTTTTGACATTTGTCAATACGAATTTCTATGCAACAATACTAGCGCACCTAAACTTTTTGGGAGCGTAAAATTTAGCTTGTAGGCAAATAACTGTTAATCGGTCGAAGTTGGGGGTCTCAGTATTGTCTCTGGTTTTAACTTGACAATGCTACACTTTGCTCTGTTGTATTTTGTGGATGAGGGTCAGGGTATAGATAAAGTGCAGAAGTTTAGCGAAATTAAAAAAAAACAAGAGGCACTCCGGGAGTGCCGACAGAAGTGATAACTTGAACAATTACGTGTGTATTTTTCAAATCGTCAGAAGATATATTACTGTGTAGGAAGTACTTTTAAATAAAGTGTTTTTTTATTCATTATTATAAACTACTACTACAAAAATGATACTACAATTATCATTTTCATTTATTGCGGTATTGTACATGAAAAATAATGCATATTATTTTATATACAAAATTGACAAATTTTTTGCTTAACCTTAACCAGTTTCGGATGGAACAGCTCATTTACATATTTTTTCGATATCCAGATGTCGCTCCTTTCGTTGGAGAGATTCATTTACCCATAAAGGTATGCAAACATTTTTCTTTCGAATAAACTTCTACCAATTTCTGTCAATGTATTTGTTTGTTTACACAGAGAAAAGTTGTGCAAAACTTCAAACTGCGAGTGGGAATGGGAATGGGAGGGAACGAGAAAAGACAACAATATTTTTCTGTCTGTCTCGCCGCGTCGCCGTTGACATTAATGTGTTACATCTCGTGGTAAATAAAATTCGTGAAATAGAAATTGAAATCTACTTCGATGGTCAATTGTTTTTTTTTATTTATTAAACACAAAATAGACAGCTAGGTCAATGATTTTATTATTACAATTTTTTTCCAGTTTATTACACTTTTTTTCCATTTGTTACACTTTTTGAAAAAAAATGTTACACTTTTAAAAAAAGAAGCTCCGGCAACACTGACAACTAGGCGTTACCTGGACAAGAACCTTTCGGAGATTTAGTGTTATACATGTCGGTGTCGCTGTTATACATGTCGGTGTCACTGTTATACATGTCGGTGTCGCGAGTTTGCTAGTTTTTGCCCATCCAAATAGTGCTCAACGCGCCTAAAGAAGTTATCACTTCAAAAAATCGCAATGATACAAGACCAGTTGCATTGGATCGTGAATACCCCTAATATTTTTTAATACTGACTTTCTGTACTCATATAGATAAATTAATTCTTTTGTTTACGTTCGATGACAAATACGACACAATTTCACAGAATTTACCTTTAGGGAAATTTCGATTAGGGTGGGTGTGTTTCGTCACTGATTGACGTTTTCGTCGTCAACAGACGGGCTATTAAGGGCTACTCGTTAGTATGGGTCACAAAACTAAAATTTGTTGAAAAAGTTTTTCTCTATAACCACAATTTCGTATCGAAACAGTTTCATATGAATCTTCTTCTTTGTTATGGTACCAAGGGGACAGCCGGTTCGGTTCATAGTTTTTTTGTAGTGATGCACCGTAAAATGTATTGGTAGTCCTTGGTGCGTATTTGCGTAGTAGTCAATCCAGTTGGATTCGCCCTTTCTTTCAACTCATGACGATCCCCGTCATGGTTGTCAAGTGAAGCGTACGCATAGTTTATTTTACATCTCCACAGTCGATTCTCCTGCGGTTGTCGGTGCGGGGTGATTACCAACTTTTCACCTTCCTATACTTTCAAAGAAATAGATATATATGTACATTCAAGTTAATTTGTACCTTATTGTGTGCGACTGTGTGGGGGGAATTTTAAATGACAACTGATGTTTAAATTCATCTGGCTTCATAATTTAGCCGCATACTCTTGCTGAACACGTATCCCCTTTGTGGGAGATGTTTGCGACCCACTGCCTCCCTGAAATGACTAGTTCAACACGCTTCACGCTCGCCTTGAAATTCTTCAACTCCTGTCACAGGTTGTCAAGCCGATTCAGTAAATTAATTTAAACATCCGAATGCGTATAAATAGCAACAAGTGTTTTTTTTTTTTTTTTTTTCGCTTTTTCCGCTCTGGTAGATTGATGGTTTCTGATGCAGTCGACACCCGTATCGAATGACTTACACCCCGTCATGCATGCAATTTATCTCAGCTTGCCTTGCCACTATGGCCATGTCCATGTCTACAAATGTACGCAGTAGTTTGTCATCTGTCCTGACATCTGCAGCAGAGTTTAACAATTCCTATAAAAAACTTTGTGCATTCCATCTCGTTCCATTTAATTGGTAATTGTGTGTATCGCCGAAGAGAACCAAAACAGAACAGGAAATAAATTCAGAGTATCTACCACAACTTGACGATAAAACAAGGCAATAAAACAGCGGCAACTAGAAACGTTTTACTCGCGAACTTGAGTACCTTGACTTGTTGGCACGAAAGAAAAGTAAACACGAGTGCGACTTCCGGTCTATTTGTTTTAAATTCAAATAACTTTTGAACCAAAAGTGTGTTAAATTTATATGTATGCAAGTGCTGGCATTTGAAGAATACATATAGCACAAGTCAAAGAAGTAGCGTGGGCCACAAATGGCTACGCACTTGGTATCTGCGCAAATGTTATAGCGGTACCATTAGCCCACATACAGCTGCCAACAGAACTCTTCTGTTGTTTTCGTATAGTGGTGTAAAATTCAATGCAAATTTTATGTAAATTTGTGTAGACATTAATTCTACGGATATTAATATTCCAATCGCAATTACGCCTTATTACACTTTTACCGCGTATTTTGTTCGATGGATCGAATTTGAATTTTCAAATCTACATTTTCCGACTGAGGTTAATCTGCCAAACATGATGTATCGATCCACATATTTATGCGTCGCTATAAATACCCAGCAATTTTAACAACCACTTAACTGACGGTAAATGGTTATTAGTACCTAGCAATTATTCACATTCAAGGCAATGTAAATAAGAGACTTACAATGAACCATTGTGTTGGAAAATGTAAATTGTGTAATGCTAATCCACCTGTCAAAAATGAATCCCATAACGAAATATGTACGGCGAAATTAATCGGCAAGCCAAATGGCATTCCTCCACTTAAACGCTTCTCTTAATTGCGACGTTTACTTCCCGATTGAAATGGAGTATAAAGGCCTTTTATCCTTATGATCGCATGAAAATTCAGTGCGCAATTATGTTTTACTTTTAGTTTACATTTAGGGCCGAAATAAAATAATATATGTATGGCGGGAATTCTTCCTTCTCGCAATCGAATATGTGGTGTTTGTTGGTAATGATGTATTTTAATTCCTACTTTGAAGATCTGTCGGACGTGTCGATTCTGCATTGCGTGTCCGTCTTCTAAATAGTAGGGGCTGTTGAATTGGTTGATAAATGGTGTTCACAAACAGCGGACGAAATTTTGTATGCAATGTTAGGAGACTGATGCGTCGATAGTTTGAGGAGTTTAAAAGGGGTTCCTTCGTATGCGGAATGCGCAAAGGCGACCAAGGTATGTGTATGTTCCACACCAAGTCGACTTCCGCTGTCAGCAGCAGGTTCGGTGGACCTTGGACTTGAGCTTCACGATGCCGTTCTGATTTAATTGTGTCCGAGTGGCTTGGCTTTAATCGTTTAACAGTTTTACAAGAGGTCTTTTTTAAACCGAGTACAAATAGGTACCATTATCTTGCCAATCTCTATACGTCTCTCACGCACTTATCCCGTAAACCCAAGCAGAAGGGTTGCAAATTTCATAATACAATGGTAGAAATTCTCGTGCGCCCATTTTGAGGTACCCATATTCATTAAAAAATAATGTGCACGACTGGGTCGCACAAAACTTTCTCGTTCATCGAAAGTTTGGTTAAGTCATTTGGTAGGTAGTTCAGAAGCGAACGTACATAAAGTATTAGAATGGGTAGTGTTAAATGATATGACAGTACATATATCAAATAACAATGTGAGTTTTTATAATTTTTAGCTCTCAGAGAGTTGTAATCACGTGATATTTATTACCTTCTACACTTTACAAGACTTTAGGGCAATCATAGTAGGGGTTGCATGTTTAATATGGTTGAAAAAAAAAATTAAGAACAGTGGGTTATATTTGCTCAAACGCCAAACCATTTGCACAAATTACACATAACCATAAAAAATTGGTCAAGAACTTTATCTACAAAAAGAAGTTTTGCGTAGTATAGAAAGTGGGACATTGAGATTATTACAAAAATATACCCTACGTGAAATAGATCAATTATAGTCATTTTAGAGAAATCATTTTAAAACGGATTTTTTCGAATTTGTTAGAATTTGTTTGAAAAATTTAGTACAGGATCTTATTTAGAACATTTCTTTATACTTTTGCTTAACTATTTAGCTGAAAACTGAGTAAAAGTTAATGCTCGGGTTATAAGCATTACTTGGTTTTCAAAGCTTTAATTAAATCGAAAATGGGGTTTTCGAGATATGAGTGGTTCATAAAATTCGCGCTTTCGGTGATCCGAATTGAAAATCAAGTACACAATAATTTTGGAAAATCAATTATCCTCTAAGAATGCATTTCGGTGAAAAACTTTTTCAAAAATATATTGTACGATAATTTAGAGACAAATGAGTTGGCTATTCAGTTCAAAATGACCATATTACCTCAGAAATTAATTTTGATTACATTCGTATGGACCGTTTTCGAGATATGTATGTCCAAATTTCAAAAGTACCTACCGTTCGATTGGATTTTTTATTTTTTTATTTTTTTTTTGCGAAAAAAATTAATACGCAGTCATTTTAACCACACCTACTTTAGCTGAAATATCATTTTTAGTTCAAATTGTTTGAGCCATTTTCGAACAAATCATACTATGGTATGAACATTTTATATTGAAGGTAGCATTGTTAGTGATTGAAAAACGGCCCCGAACTGCAGGTCCACAAACTCCAAAGTTTAAATAAAATCAGGGCAGGACAGAAGGACCGAATTTCGCGACCGGGATCGAACCTGGGACCCTTGGCTAAGTAGTCCAAAACACTAACCACCAAGCCACTGCACCTACGTGGGTACATCTATACTTCTATAAAAAGTGTGAAGTTTGTCTTTTGTATTGAGGATTTGTTCACGCATCGCCTCAAAGCTATTGAATCAAGCTGTTGAGTCCCTCAGTAAACCTCAGATTAACAGGGAGTAACATTTAGTTTTTATAGCATCGTAATCGTAATCTCAACTCATAGCTGTCCATCATAGGGAAATATCTGCGCATGGACCGATGGTCATGTTGCTCTCTGAAATTTACCGCCCCTACTGCTTACAGCACGAATATTGCATACTCATACTATAGTCCTAGCGTCTCCTGTTTGCACTTCAGTAATTCCTACACAAAACCTTATGAAACAGTAATCCACCTGCCAGTTGTTTATTCATTCGATCTTCTTCCTCCCTCTTCATATTTGCTCAAACAATTTGACGAAATCCAAAGCTGTAAGGCACGTATCAAATATATTTTAATATTTAATCTTTAGCTTCATCCCTCGAATTTCTATTGATGCCTCTCATTCGGAAGGAGAAGATATAATTAAGGCATCGCTCCAATAGAGCAGTAGGTGCCTTCGTTACAACTCGTCCAATCTTCTCAGTAAATGGAATTAAGAAAAAAAAACCAAACAGGAATTTTATCAGATACCTAATTGTATATATTTTATGCATCAGCACTTTTCTGTTTCTCCCTCTCTGCATTTCATTTGCTTAATTATTAATGAAAAAAAAAAAGAAAGCGCTCTTATACAGAACATCTCGTGCTTGTAGTTATTCATCGAAAAGGAAACAGTGAATTGTTGGATGCGGGCTGTTTGAGCTTAGCATAGTTCAATGTCGTATTTAAACTCCTGATTATGGCCTTAACTGGGTGTAGTAAATTTTAAATTTAACAGACCATGAAGCATCTCAAACTAATCATATATATTGAATGGAGCGGAAGGCGTGCGCAAACGGGCTCTTCAAACTAAAGTCGATTGAGGAGATTTTTGTTATCCTCAGCCTGAGATGTGGCAGTGGAATGTTCATTATGTCCCGCACTGTACCTAAGTGGAAGTGGAAGTGAACAGTGAACTATTGTAATATCCCTTGGTTTTCGAATTTCTTTTTGACATCTAAATTCTAAACACTAAAGATATCTGATCAATGAAAGAACTATAGTTCCCGAAGTGACCAACTATCACGTCCTTATTTTGATACACAAGATTTACAAATTTTAGATATCAGTTAACAGGGGTCTCTCAATGTAAAATGTTACGCATATTGTAGAGAAGTGAAAGAAATACCAAACGAACTTGAGACCCAATTCATTGCTTTGACATCAAGTTGGGTTCAAGTTATAATATTGCTTGCTTGGTGGTCTCAAAGTTGACCTTTATATGCTTTTTTTCGATTACGTAGTAAGAGTAAGAGCTTGTCTTAGTGCCCTCAGGCTCCCTGATATATCAAATTTTAAAGCAGGAAACCTCACAGGACACCTTCGAGTATTACAAATACTACAAGATGATCCCGTGATCAAGGTATCAGACACCATGCTTAAAAGGCTTCGCCTCTCCACAACATTTAATATAGTCCATATCTGACAGGAATACCTGGAGACCCAACCAATTCGTAATAGCATCAGGATCACAAATCTGGTACACCGACGGTTCAAAGATGGAAGATGATTCCACCGGTGCTGGAGTCTATGGGCCTAGGTTCCAAAGAGCTATATCACTGGGAAAATCACCAGACATCTTTCAAGCGGAGGTACACGCCATAGAGATATGTATCCGTGAATGTTTACAAAGGCGAACTAAAGGTGCCCGCATCTACATTCTCTCTGACAGCCAAGCAGCGATTAAGGCCCTAAGATAGTATTCGATCAGATCAAAGATGTTTTGGGAATGTTTCAATCTTCTTGAAGATCTGGCCAAAGACAGCACAGTCACCGTTGCTTGGATACCAGGTCATGAGGGATTTGAGGGCAATGAACGGGCGGATTGTCTAGCAAGAAGAGGCATCACGCCTGTTCACTGGTCCTGAGCCCTACTTCGGGGTACCTTTGAGTTACGTACACTCAAAATTCAGGAAATGGGAAGATGATCACCTTGCCGTATACTGGACGGAATCCAAAGGACATCAGAGGCAGGCAAGAAGATTCAAAGGCCCAGCTCGTAGTAAATCAAGAAAATTACTTGAGCTAAGCAAGGAAGATCTAAGGATCTTAACGGGTGACCAGTAAGTCACTGGCCATTAAGATATCATCTCAAGAAAATGTGACTTTCCGACTCCTGTCGACTGTGCGGAGAAGAGGAGGAGACAACGGAACACGTACTCTGCGAATGCCCTGCTGTAGCAAGGGGCAGAGCGATCCATATGCAAGGGGCATGAGAAACATGGAACCAAGAAGAGTACTGAGGTTTATAAAGAGCCTCAACAGCTCACTGGGTTAAATAATAGAGGCCACCACAATAGATCTTTTCTGGTCGCAGTGTACAGGGCCTATTACTTACAATACAATACAAGAGAAATTTATTGAATTCGTACAAAATTTCGAACTCGAGAGGAACTGAAAGAGGAACTCAAAAAATTGGGTCTCAAAATTCTGTCCGTATGCTCCCGATTCCTACAGCCTAAACGGCTGCCCGGATTTGGTTTTAACTTCAGATTTGGAGTTTGGGAAACCATTTTTTTTTTTTTTGCAAGGGACCTTACCTCAATATGAATGGTAGGTACTTCCCATATATGTTTATACCAGTTAGATTTGTGCGAAAACGGCTCTAACGATTTCAACCAAAATTGATATTTGAGCTTAAGAAGTTGGTGAGGTGAACATGACTGCATACTCAGTTTTTGACTAAAACATCGAATAACGGTACTTTTGAAATTTTGATATACATATCTCGAAAACGCTCCATACGATTGTAAAAAAAAAATTAATTTCTAAGGTATTATGGTTATTTCAGAACTCTATGCATGGATTTTTGAAAAATCTAGTTTTCTTCAGTTTACCTAAAAACGGTAAGACTGCTTTTGGTCAAAATGTATACTTAGAGTAAAATTGATGCTTCAAAAATGACTGCATCCTTCATTTGCAATTCGAATCACCGAAAACAGAAATCAACAAAAAATAGAAGCAGCTCATATCTTGAAAACACCATTTTCGATTTGGATAAAACCAAGTGATGCTTACATCCCAAAAAGTAAGTTATACTCAGTTTTTAGCTAAATTTGTTGTTCCCTTATAATGCTAATGCACAGCACGAGTGGAAGGGTTAATAGGGAGGATAGAGAAGAGGTACTGGTGCACATTGGTCTTAAACAATTGTGGGCTGTAATGAGAGGGGAAAACCGTGTGAGGCAATGTATTCCACATGTGTGTTGTTCGACTCACAAAAGAATCTCTATATTTTACAGTACGTCCGAAGGTAGGCTTAAGGGTGAACTGATGTGCATTCGATGTGTGACGGGTGTTGCGAGAGAATTGTTAAAGGGGCGGAATGCAGTTAGCTATTTCATCAGAGCATCGGTGGTGAAATTAATGGTAAAGCAATAATATTTTTCAAACTAAACATTGTAATATTTGGTACTGTTTTGTCTGCATAATTTTACAAAAACCACTTGAACGATTTTGATAAAAATACATGTTAAGGATGATGAAATAATTCTTATTCAGATCCCATAATAAGTTTTTCTCCAAAAATTCAAATAAATCTTCTTTTTTTTAAGTATTTCTCAAAAATGATTACCCAAATCTCGAGCTGTCTTCGTGTATTTTTTTAAAACTCAATACCGTACCAGTAAAAATGGAATTACTGAAAAACTCATTTATAGCAAATGTTTTCCCCTTCATCTTTTTTTCAATCATATTAAACATGCATCTTAGAAGAATTCCAACATTGAAGTTTGAAGAAATTACAGAACTTCATTTACACACACGTCCATTGGCATATTCAGTTTAGAACTACAAAAGCAAATTAAAAAAAAAAATCCCTGAATTCTTACATACATATATACCTATTTGTATAAATATATCGGTCCATCACGAACTCTACTTCTAATCATAGACACCTTAAACCTGCGTCACTAATCTATTCCACTCAAAAATATAAACATGCCCCACAGATCAGAAAACATAAACTCCTGCTAGGCCTTTCCATGTACTCAAAAGTAAAGTGTAAGAGCTAATAAAATAGTACAATAGGCGCTTTTAACTTCCTAACCAGAGCTCGCGGAAATTGCCTGTTATTGAGAGCTAAAACTAAAAACTTACATTGTAATTTGATATACGTACCAAGTGCCATATCGAATGAATAATCTAAAAGTGGATTTTATTTAACTCTACCTATTCTTACATTTTACGTGCGGTTGCTTCTGAACTTTTGACATACCTACCAATTGAGTCAACCAAACTTTTGATTAACGAGAAAGTTTCGTTTGACCCAGTCGTGCACTTTGTTTCCAACCGCCCCTTAGCGTTTGTAGTTGTCCCACTCAATGAATTCACCGGTAAAATATTATGGTGTGCTTCCGTGTATAAGACCATACCGATACCAGAGAGAGTGAACCCTACGTGTGAGTGACTTGACAATTTACTACATCCACTTTATAAAATATCGAAGGTACGGAGGCACCTAATACGAAAGTTCATAAATACTTACTTATATTATACCTCGGAATGTACTTCCACTAAGTTCGCGTATGATTCCCCATGTGGCTGGTTTGAAAGTTTAAAAAATTAATCTAAGCACAGTAAATAAAAAGGGCACGAAAATACTTAGGAAATTAAAAGGGTAAACCAGCAAACTTTTAATGGATGTTTAAAATCCACTGAGTTCGGGGTTTACATGTACACTTTGACGGCATCTGTTTTTAGGAAAAACTTTCTGGGTGAAGACAAATTTACTTTATGTTTTTAACATCTTTGAATTGCATAAAGTTGAACGCTTAGACGTTGCGGCATTTTTAGGTTTAAATTTCTTTAACTTTATGGAGTCTTTCTTTAGTTCAACAACTTTGTATTCGCAGCCAAAGAGATAGTTTCAGATACTGTTTCTATATTGGTATTCCCAAATCAATTTTGATATCCGATTGGCTTGTGTCCCAAAAGTATGCCCGTCGCATAAATTATGGAGAACACGTATAGGTGCATGGCATAAAAACAAAGTCGCATTTAGTAACCCACAATAATTTGATTGACTGTCATAAACACCACCCTTTTCAAGAGTCATCCAATTGGAAAATGCACTCGGCTAAGACATCTCTGTTAACGAACCGTATTTGAGTACAGGAATGTCTATCCATACGAATAAGGGAATTATGTAGATTATCTTAAATATATACAAAACAATCAGGTGAGCCTTGTTATCGTTCAAATAAATGCACAGAGCAATGCAATAGATACGATTCCAGATGGCAGAGCCTTTACAACTGTTAGTTTGCATTCCATGTGAGTTCGTGACTTTGGTAAACATTTTGTCCAGAGTTCTAATGCATGACTGCTGAAGTGGAACAATGCAACAGTAATTCGATATAAAATGAATGCTTCTATGAATCAAACGGTCACTTGAACTACGTCTATGCGGTGTACGCACGTGATCCACATACAAAAGCAGCTGTTCAAATTGTAAAAGTGCATTATGAATAGACGGTCAGTTTAGTACCTCCTCAGCATACGAGAGGTGCTGAGCTACGACTAAACCCTTAATTTATCTATATAACGGTACCGGTGGTAGTAGAGCCTCATTGTAGGCCCAAGCACGTGCTTTTCGTGAGTTTAATTGAAAAACAACAAAATCGACAACACTTGTACGAATGGGAATATTCTCGCTTGAGGGGAATATGAATGAGTGCATCAAAAATATTGTGTAATGCAATTAGCTGGCAGCTGAAGCTCTGAACATGCGGTCGTTACAAGTGCAAACAAAAACACACACTCACTTATATTTATGGGTCTTCATTAGCACCCAGTTTTGCAGAGTTATTTAGGTCTTTTAAACCAGAGGGTTTGGTTGATTGGAGTTTTTGTTACCGCTGTCATTTTCATTTCATACTTTGTCATTCAATTTGTTTACTTTGAATGGTTGCATCAGCTGATTCAATTTTTCTCGATACCAACTTTTTTGTTTGCAGTCGTTTAAATTCAGGGTATCATTTTCGCAACTTTACTTTAAATGAAATAGGGTGTGCCTATGTTAAATAAATACAAGGTGGGCCAAAAGAAGTCATCTGATGTTGTTTGGCTCTCATTAATTTTCTAAATGGAAAACTTCGATTCTGTTTTTTGATTATGTTTATTTGAACCTTTAGAATTTTATTGGTCAAGTCGAGAAGAAGATATCGGCCGTCACAATTGATTGCCATACGGGCTCGTTTTATGGCATTTTTCATCACTTCGGCGAGAACTTCGGGCGACAGATTCTCGCACTCGTGTCGAATGTTGTCATTGAGGGCTTCTAGGGTCTCGGGCTTGTTCGCGTAAACACGGGACTTCAAAAAACCACACAAACAAAAAGTCTGGAACGGTTAAATCGGGCGATCTTGCGGGCCGTTGCAAATCGCCAAAACGAGACCGGGAACGTCGCCTTCAGAATATCGGCTGTGGCTCGCGCAGTGTGTGCCGTAGCTCCGTCTTGTTGGAACCACAAGTCCTCCAGTCCTAACTCGTGCAATTGCGGCAGAAAAAACTCGGTTAACATGGCCTTATAGTGCGCACCGTCCATTGTTGTCGTTTGACCAGCGGCGTTCTCGAACAAAAATGACCAGATGACTCCTCCAGCGTGAACAGCGCACCATGCAGTAACGAGTGTAATGGCTCCTCGTGCATTAATCGTGGATTTTCGGTGCCCCAGAAGCGATAGTTTTGCTTGTTCACGTACCCGCTGCGGTAGAAATGAGCCTCATCGCTCATTATGATTTTGGTCGAAAAATCGAAAATTCGAAACTATTCCGCGTTCTTGGGGAGTGTATCACTCCATGGCTTGTTCACTTGTATTCTACATCTGTCTAGTCCACAAATGTCAAAACAGATTTGACATTGGCGGCCATTTGCAAAAATAAGAGCATCTTTCAATAGGGTGATCTCTTTTGGCCCACCTAGTACTTTAAAAAACTAAATTTTTAAAAACTTAATTTTTTTAAAAATTCATTGTACGATAATATAGAGAAAAACGTTTGCGTTTGCTTTTAAGTTAGAAATGACCGTTTCACCTTAAAAGTGAATTTTTGTTACAATCGTATGGACCGTTTTCGAGATACATACAAATTTGAAAAGTACCGTTATTCGATTTGTAAGCAAAAAACTGAGTATGCAGCAGTGGCGTGGCGTGAACATTTTCAAATGGGAAGTCGAAGCAAAATTAATCCCATACAAATGTAAAAAACATTTTTATGGGACACATCTGTGTACCCTGAAACAAAATCATACATTGAGCATTTGCAAATATGGCTCACAATACTAAACTCACTTTAAGTCACGCACTGCAATCTGCCAGCCAACTGAATTTTTAAACCAAAACACACCCTTACCTACCTCAACAACTACCTGTAATTATTCACACAAGAGGCAATAAGAAAAGAAGAAGTAAAAGAAAATCGAATAACTCGAAGAAAAGCGCGTTATTTTGTTCATATCATAACCAAACAAACACATACGACATACCCAAAACACAACCCAGTGGCCATGGCCAGTACCAGTAACAAGCTCTGGCTCTGGGAAGAAAAAAAGAGATACAAACAAATGTTCACTCAGTACTCAGCAGTCAAAATGAACTTTGTGAGAACCGCGAATAACTCGAAGAAAAGCGGGTTATTTTCTACAATGGGTGTTGAACAAAGAGGTGTCAGAGTCAGACAAAGTACTCAGGGAAGAAAAAAAGAGATAACAAGCAATTTTTCTCTCAAAATGAACTATAAAGTGAGAACTTTAATAACCCGGCTTATTTTGGGTTACCTTCGCTTTGTCGCCACGAGACGATGATGACGTTTTATGAAAATGGATACACACACGATTTTTATATGAGTGCTTTTGTGTGTGTACCATTTGGTGAGTATTCACATTCATTTGGTAGTGTTTCATGTATATTCGGTTTTTGGTAGATAGATAGTGTTGCCTGGTGGAGATTTCAAAAGGTAACTCGGTAGGAATCGAGTTATATGGACGCCACGCCACTGGTATGCAGTCATGTTAACCTCACCTAATTGGGCTCGAAAGTTACAAAAAATTTCTCGATCCGAAATATACAGTGTAAGGTTTCCCTTTCAAGGGTCTTTTCGGAATCGCGTCATCTTTGTTCTTCAGTCGTCCCTTAACTTTCAGCTTCAATGCTGCGCGAACTGTTGCTTACTCTACTTCTAAATCTGTTGCGTTGCCTGCGTCGAATATGTCGAACTGCTTATTTCGGGCTCTGCGGAGTTGCGTTTTACTTTGCGTATCTAATACTCTTTTTGAGATGAATTCGTGGGAGTCTCGAAAGTGTCATACTAGTCCTTTTTGATTTGGAACATCTATAGGCGCGGCTTGGGAGTAAAATCGACTAGTCCGAGACGGAAATTCGGTGGCAGTTACCACCTCTAGTGTAAAACGATAAAATAGTTTTGACTTGTAAAGTTTATCTGAGAGAGGTTTAAAAACAAGAAAAAGAAGTCCTCAAACCATGTAATTCAGTTAACGGAGCATACACACAGGCGCAGTTTCGAAATTTTTCGAAATCTGAAACAACAAACTACAAGCACTTGAACCAACAACTGATCACCTTCATATACCTAATGCGAATACCCTATACGAATGCGAATCCTTAATTAGTGAAGTAACTTCGAAAATTCCTACAACCCAACCCATACAAACTTTCATTCTATACAGAATGAGCCCTTAATTTGTCTGTCGTACCACATGTGGCGTCCCACTCCCACTCGCATTTACCTTAATCCATCGGGATTTAGTGAAATCGTGCGCTATTCCTATTGTGTTACCTTACATAACTCTATGGTAACCGCTCAAATGACGTTAGCTGGATTACATATTCAGAAGAAATCTTTTTATAATTGGCCCTCTTGAGTGCCTAAAACCATCTCGAATTACGTCAAGTAGTGATTGCGTTTACGCAATTGATTATGGTCTTAAGTAGTCAACCGTTTTAAGGGGATATACTCTATTTTCTAAGCAAATTCAACGTAGTGCACTTCAAGTTCACTCGTCCAATTACATTTATTTTAATGCCAATAATTCACTTTCCAAAGTTTCCGCTGAAGAGCAAACCTTTTGACAAACTGAAGAAAGTTACAAGTTCGTGCGGGAGAGATATAGCGATTGCGATACCTTTGCGGGATATTTGTGGATGTTTTCACTGCAAAGCGACAGGTTATTTCCTAAAGTTTGTGTCTTTTGTGAAAAAAATAGACGAAATACAAACAAATCCAATCATAACAAGATCTGAAGTGGCAGTAAACTTTGACAATTAACTCGAAAGGTCGTATAACATTCTCGTAGCTACTCCTAGCTGCACGGCTATAAGAGTTGGCTCATAGCAACTGTCCTAGCAGTAAAAAAGATTAATAACTGTATACCTGGTATCGGAATCGACTCGCAAAGATCGAATATGTCCACAAATTATTAAAGCACCCTCGATCCAATGGATGCGATGCGAAAGAAGTTTGGGCGGGTGTTTCCCTGACCACACAGGCTACAATATACACCATATAAAGATAATGGATAAGAGGGCGGTTTGTCTTCACAATGAGTTAATTTTTTTTTTCTGCAGCCACAAGTGCTATTACCCACGCACTCGTACGAGTAATGTTGCTCTAGAAATAGGTACCCCAGCCAATTATTTAATTGTTTTCATTTACAGCGGAGGAAGGGAACCCCACGGAATCTTGCATTCAATTAAAGCGCTCGCTTACAGTTACAAGTGCAAAACAAAATCAAAGCCATTTCACACTCTGATAAGTTGTGTTTACGAGTGTAAGCCACTGCACGAACACACAGATACGAAGAACGCCATTTCCAGATAAGTGCCATTAGCAAACCATCTCGCCTGCCACAATAGATGGAGCATCCGGATTAAGATAATTAGATAGATACGAACGAGTACACTTTGTTCATGATGTTTATGCCTTTTCTCTTTATCTCTCGAATGGGTAATAAGTTAATTGGAAGTACATAATTAGCCTGTGGCACAGAAAGTGTATGCATCTAAAGTTGGAAGTATAGATGCACACCCTTTGGATGCAAATATGCGGTTACTCACTCAAATTGAACAAGCTCTCAAGGTCGTTCTAGTTGCGCAGACACGCGCTGCGTGTTATGAAGAAATACTCCTGCTGTGCAAGACGCATTTGATACGCCTGGCGAAAGTGTTTACATATGATCCGATTTGCATTCCATGGTCTGCTGCCTGCTGGTGTGGTTGTCTTTCGTTTTAATTACTGTCCAGTCAATGGATATGAAGACTTGGATTAATAACAGATATCCGTTTCAGTTTTAGCTTTCAGTTTTCTAACCAGGCCAGAGTTCACGTGTACACAACTTGGCGCAGTAATTTCTTTGCAAAGGTCAACACAGTGACAATTACTTTGATTCACTTCGCATTTATTTCCTCTTGACAGGCACGTAGTAGATGTTGCAGTACCGGTAGCTCAAGTAGGTATGGCCTTAAAGCACGGCAGGAATGAAATTGAGTAGGGAAACACCAGTGTACCTATAATTGTAATTAGTTTCTTAACAGACACCCGTCTCTGTGTGTATAATTAGTGTCAAACGAAATCAAGTACTAAACCTGAACCTACGGATGCTATTTTACAGACTTTCCATTGTACTGTGGGTGGAGTAGGGGGCGTAGTTCGCAATAGAGCCAAGAATCGACATAATGCACATACTTAGGTGTGTGTTACCATTTTATATAGAGACTAGTCTATATATACAATGGTGTTACACTGCTTGTGTCGAATTCGACTACAAATTGGATAACTTTTCACTATTTTTCATGCGACAATGTGAGTGAAAGTTGTGGGCACACATGCTCTTTGTCGGTTGACGTGTGAATTGGGAAGTAGAAAAAAGCCGCACAAATGTTACTCTACGCATATTGTTGTTTGTGTAGTCACGACACGCGACACGTGAATTTTATTGTTTGTTGTATTTTTTTTTTTTTTTTTTTTTGGCAGATACCTATGTCTAATTTTCTTAACGAAATTTTGTATTCATGGCATACCCGTCGTGATAATCGTTGTGAATCTTATTTTCGATGGCTGTTTTTGGACATCGTCTCTATCGTTCCGTCCGCCTCATCGGACATCGTACTATACATAAGGGAAGCGGTAACAAAATTATCGCAAGGACGAGTTATAAATATTTTTTATTTGCCGAACAATGTGAATGAGTGGGTCGTATAGAAACACATGAAATAAATTAGGGTAGCAGGAGGTAGTAAAATGTTTTCACAGTAAATCCAAGTACGAAATACCGTTACAAACGTGTTCTTAATTGACTAGAATTTAACTAACACAAGAATTGTTTTTGTGTAGTATTTGCTTCGCACTCGTCTAAACCATTCTTGTCGAGAGATTTAAATAATGATACCCACACAAAGTAGTGCAGTAAGTTCGACTATAAACTAGTGCTTTAGAAATTGCATTCAAAAGTTATACTAGTGGTTCCAGCTGTGGCAGCACTTGATCCCAGGGCAACATCAAGTTCGAAAAATAACGTCATGACTCATAACTTGTAAACATAGCTTATAACATAAATGATAACTCATACATAACAAATCGTTTGTTCAAATATGTTGATGGTTTTCAATACTGTATTATACTGAACGGACGATCTGTTCTCGATTTGTGGACGGTTCCACGGATGCAGCTTTGTTTTATAGATTTTACAATTGCAATGATCAAGAAAGTTCCCATTTGTTCAGTATTTTAAGTAGGGGAGAGGGGGGCAGTTTAGGACGGGGCCAATTCAGCACAACTTAAGAAAAAGTACTACAAAAAAAACTTTGTAATACTTTAATAACATTTTACCGTGGCAGCTCCACTTACAACAAACATCTGATGGATATTGAAACGATACCAACTCTAAAAAATAAAAAAATAAAAACAAAACTGTGTTTCCAGACGACGGTTGTAATTTTTTTTATTCGTAGGCGTAGGCATATTATTCTGAAATTATGCTCAATTTACAAATTAAAAGTGTTCAATTATAGTGTTTATATATGTAGCGATGTTATTCAACCAAAATATTAACAATTTACATTGTTTCTAAAAAAATATGAAGTTTTTAGGTTTTTATCCCTCTCGGGGCACTTTTGGACAATGCGCGAGGGGAACTTTTGGATATGTCCTAATCTGCCCCCTCTTATCTATTTGAACAATCTATTTCATTGTGATTGTTTTTGGTTTTATTTGTTTAGGTTTATCTCTGCACTAATGGTCAGAAATTAGAAGGAAAAGAAGGAAACCGCTCCTAATGAGCATTTTTTTAGACATGTCCAAAACTGCCCCATGGTTGTCCTAAGGTGCCCCATCAGAGGGGCAGAATGGGACACTTTAAAGAGATTATTAAAATAAATAAAAAATATATAAATCATAACTATACACATTAATTTGGATTTAAGATTCAAAGATAAAACAACATGTAATAATAATTTTCAAGATCCGAAGAGATACTCCGCTTTTTAATGGATCTAGAGCGATTTTTGTAAAAAGTGTCCTAAGGCTACCTCTCCCCTAACCGAAAAATACAACAGACTAAAGTGTAGCATTATCAAGTTGACAGCTCGAAAATAATTTCACCGGTATCATTTTCGCCTTTAACTCCCTCCATTATATGAAAGCAAATTTTTCAGTTCCAAAAAAGTTTTTTTTTTTAGAACAAATATCAATTGCCAAACTGGATCTGTCATTTGTTTCAGTTTCGCTAGAGATGAGAAAATCCGTGTTCACGATCTGATAAAAAAAAATAAAAGTTCGCAATTTTACTAGGTATCCTGTTTATAGTTTGATAAGCCGTATGGTTGCGAATAATTAAAGTTGAACTTATTTCGCTTTGCAAAAGAGAAATAAGGCCAAATTGGTCTTAATTTTCCAACATTATTTTGCGTTATTTGACTTTGTCAAAGTGAAAAAAAAACCAACTGTTTAAAGTTGGCTTTATTACACTCTTTAAAAGCGAAGTAAGACCAATTTTTGTAAAACTGGTCTTATTTCACTTGGCCTTATTTCACGACACCAGTATAAGTATTTGCCTGACTGTAGTCATATTATTATTACGAGCTTAAGTGCCCCACTTGAAGAACACCCACTGTTTGAGACTAAGACCACAATCAACAATCAACATAACATCTTACTTACTTATTTCATTCATTTTGTTCGTTAATTATTCTACATTTCCTTTCAACTTTTCAACTTCTCAACTGATTATTCTATTTGTTAATTCGTGGCTTAAATCCTAATTCATTTTGTTGTAATGAGATGCATATTATATTAGTTTGTTTATTCACTTCTTCGACTTGACTTGCCTTCAGTGTTATCAATCACTTTGATCTATGCTATGTATATGAAATTGTCATAATGTTCTCTTAAACTCTCTTAAACTCAATAATCATTGTTATTCTAATCGTCTAAATTATACCAACAACATTGTATTGCCTGTGCGAAGCTTGTGGGTGGACGAGAGTGTGCTGTTGCATCAAATTATTGATCTTGGTTGCTCTCGGTCACTTGGATTTCGACCACAGCAGACACCACAACTCCAACCACAAAGCTAAGTACCTACCATCACATCAGCTACAAACAATTTGGTAACGATATAAAATACAAGAAAACCATTTACTTTCTATTGTGCATTTTTTCATTTATATCATTATTCGGTGCGTCGGTGCAATAGAAGCAAACCCCTCGTTTAATCCAACACATATTTCTGGTCCTTCTGAAGCCGAATAAATTCTTGTGAACATTGACAATCATTTCAATTTATATACACGCATGTCCATGGTGTGATTTTGTGTGCATGTACCTACTGATTAGAACAAAGTACATAGAAAAACCTCGTGTTCGAATTGTTGCGTGCTGTGCTTAAACGGAAATTAAAATATAACTTATATTGAAGAAATTTTATGAACAATTCGTTTAATTCCCTCGTGGCAGTCTCGTTTTGGAATTATAGTGCGTTTTTCTATAATTCATTAAGGTGATTCTGTGCAATTAAGCAAGCACTTAACCTTGGTTTTTTTTTTGTCTCATTGAACTCTACTTCTTTTCGGTAAATCGGTAAATATGAATGCTTTGAAACAAAAACGTGGCACTGCTAAAGGCTGCTTGACTCGTGCGGTGGATTTTATTGCATCTATCGATGACTCTTGCACTATCGAGATGTTAGAGATTCGTTTAAGCAGGTTAGTCGAATCGTGGGCAGAATTTTGCTCGCTTCACAATGAATGCTTGCAGCATATAGTTGAAGAAACCGAACTTGGTGATTTTGAAAAGGATTTCGGCATATATGAAGATAAATATTTCGTGGCACATGCGGGTTTGAAAAAAGCCATTCGTAATAGACAATCTCCGGTTCAAGCTAATCCAGAAGAATCAGTTCTTAACCAGCTCGCGAATCAGCAATCTATTTTTTTAAAGAAACTAGATTCGTCTGCTAGCACGTGTTCGACCGTCAATTTGCCTCCAATTGTAGTGCCTCACTTTTCGGGTAATTATAAAGATTGGCCATCTTTCAAAGACTTGTTTCTGGGTTCGGTGGACACAAAATCTAATCTCACCGGAACGCAGAAATTTCATTACTTGAAATCTTTCTTGCGCGATGATGCGGCCAATCTTGTGAAGCATATCTCCATCTCGGATGCCAATTATATCGAGGCTTGGGATAGGCTCGAAAAACGGTATGATCGGGTAAATTTAATAGTTCAGTCGTTCGTTCAAACGTTTCTTTCGCTTCCGTCTTTAAGTATGTCAAATGTCCAGATACTGCGTAAAATTACTGATGGTGCAGACGAAGTGATTCGTGGTCTAAACGCGCTGGATAGAAATGGTCGTGATCCTTGGTTAATTTACCTTTTGCTAACCAAACTCGATAACGAAACAAAGCATGCTTGGGCAGAAGAAGTGGGTTCTCGCGAGGACAGTACGATTTACGAATTTATCGAGTTTCTTGCCCTAAGGTGTGACGCACTCGAATCGTGTCAAACTCTTAATCGCTCCGTCACATCGCGCGGTAAACAGACGGTGCAGATAAAAGCCCACTTAGCTAAATCTTCTGAAAACAATTCGCAGTGTCCTATGTGCAAAAACGATCATTCGCTATCCCAGTGTTCTCAATTCATCGCATCAGACATTCTATCGCGTAGAACTTTCGTCAAAAATAGTTCGGTGTGTTTCAACTGCCTTCGAAAAGGCCATTCGTCAAATAAATGTCGGTCATCGTTTCGTTGTCGCGTTTGTAAAGCTCGTCACCATTCTTTAGTCCACCAGGAGGACAATAGAAACCCTCAATCGTCACTGCCCTCACATACAAATTCCGTTCCTACTACTAACTCTACGTCAACGTCGTCGCCTGTTTCGCCCCAGCATCTTAATTCGGAAATGCCCTCCACTTCTAATACTGCATACCCACTGGTTAGTAACCATTCGCTGGAGTTTAGCGTTCGCAAGCAAACTATATTGCCAACAATTCTTGCTAAACTTCGAGACAACCGGGGGCAGTTTGTTAATTGTCGCGTCCTTCTGGATACGGGTTCGCAATCATCGTTTATGTCAGAATCGTTCGCACAAAGACTAGGGATTCCGCGAAAACACTCTCGTATCCCTGTGATGGGATTATCCTCTCGGGAAGCTGGGTACACTAGAGGTTGTGTGTCAATTCAACTCTGTTCTCGTTTTAATTCAACGTGTTTATCTGTCGAGGCCTTCGTTCTTGGAAAACTAACGTCGAATTTACCCTCAAAATCCTTTGACGCTTCAACCTGGGAACATATTCGGAAGTTGGATCTGGCCGATCCAAACTTCAACGTCTCCAGTCCTATTGATGTTCTCTTAGGCGCTGAAAAGGTGTGGTCTATTCTTAAGGCAGAGCGAATTGATGGACCACAAGGCATACCAATAGCTCAAAATACCTCATTTGGATGGGTCATTTCAGGAGAGCTGTTCGACTCAAACATTCCTGAATTTGAATTGTCTTCGTTTCACTCAACTATTGATGTAGATGTTCTCTTGCAGCGGTTTTGGGAGTTGGAGGAAGTTCCTCCTCACCAAAATCATCGTGTTTTCAATGATCCAGCTGAAGATCATTTTCAAAAGACCTTCTCTCGCTATTCCGATGGAAAATATGTCGTCGCTCTTCCATTTAAATCCCCTTCGCCAATTTTCGGTGATACGCTGCAGTCGGCGGTTTCGCGTTTGCATTCGATGGAACGTCGGTTTCGAAATAATCCCGAATTGCACCGCCAGTACTCCAAATTTATGCAGGAGTATCTTGAACTTGGTCATATGAAACCGATCCCTCGCGATAAAATACATACCGAACGTGGTAGACAATTTTACCTTCCTCATCATGCGGTTCTAAAACCCGAAAGTTCGTCTACAAAACTACGCGTCGTGTTTGATGGCTCTGTAAAGGATTCGAATGGACAATCGCTAAACAGCCAACTATTAATCGGTCCTCCAATTCAGCGTGATTTAATAGGCGTATGTTTGCGTTTCCGGCAACATCGGTTTGTTTTTACGGCCGATATCGTTAAAATGTTCCGCCAAATATGGATCCGCGAACAAGACATTGATTTCCAACGCATCGTTTGGCGTCAAAATCCCAGTGATGAGATCGAACACTATCGTTTACTGACCGTTACGTATGGTACATCGTCGGCTCCGTTTTTGTCAGTTCGCGTATTGCAGCAGATCGCAGATGACTACCAATCGAAATACCCTAATGCTGCAAGAATTCTCCAAAACGACGTCTACGTTGATGACGTTATGACGGGAGCAAACTCTATTCAAACCCTTCTGGAAATTCAATCAGAACTAGTCGCGTTATTGTCGGAAGCAAAACTTCAGCTTCGAAAATGGAGCTCCAACTGTTGGGCTCTTCTTGCTAAGCAACCACCTGAAGATTGTGAGTATTCCTTCGTCGACTCTGAACGTTCCCAATCTCTCGTGAAAGTACTGGGAATGTTTTGGAACCCTGCGGGTGATGTGTTCTCCTATCGAATGACTCAAACTCATCCGTGTCCCTCGATAACCAGACGAACTCTGCTATCCGAGATAGCTCAAATCTTCGACCCACTAGGACTTCTTGCTCCTTCAGTAATTCTGTTTAAAATTATGTTTCAGGAGCTCTGGTCCTCAGATCTGAAATTGGGTTGGGATGACCCGCTACCTCCTGAGCTCTCTGAAAGATGGATGGCGTACCGTCAACAGCTTCCATCGTTCGAACAGATTCGGGTTCCGCGGCATGTTTTTCAATTCGAAGAAGCTGTTGAACTACATGGCTTCTCTGATGCTTCGTCGTTAGCATACGCCGCCGTCGTTTATGCTCGTACCAAATCCTCTGCTGGAGATATCCATATTACCATCGTTGCGGCTAAAACAAAGGTAGCTCCAATCAAACCTGTCTCTATTCCACGCCTTGAACTCTGTGGTGCATTGTTGCTTGCTCGGTTGTTGAATCTTGTGAAATCGTCGGTAAATTTCAAAATTATAAAAACATTCGCGTGGTGTGACTCCGAAATTGTGCTCCATTGGCTATCCTCACCCCCTCGCCGTTGGACAACCTTCGTCGCCAATCGTGCAGCAGCCATTTTGGAGACAACACCTAGACATTCTTGGTATTATGTTCCATCGCAATCCAACCCAGCAGATTGCGCCTCGCGTGGAGTACTTCCTCTCGATCTTTATCACCATCATCTCTGGTGGACGGGTCCATCGTGGCTGCTGTCATCTGAGGAACATTGGCCTAAATCAACCCTTTCATCCCATCTAGCTGACTCTGAGTCAGTGAAAAGGGAAGAAAAACTAGTTTTACGGCACTCGCTTGTCACGTCGTTTGACGGCAATGTCTTTCACGAACTAGTTCGGAACATATCTTCTTGGTATCGCCTACAACGGATAGTTTCACATTGTTTGCGATTTGCGTCTGACTGCCGTACTCCAAAATCAGCTCGTGTTCATCATGGTTTGCAGTATGCAGAAATCTCCGCAGCTAGGATTCTCATCTTAAAATTCGTCCAATCCACCTCGTTCGAAGATGATATCCAATGTTTGCAAGCGAATAGGCAGCTTCCGGCGAAATCAAATCTTCTGAGGTACTCTGCGTTCTTGGACAACGATGGACTACTTCGTGTCGGTGGACGAATACGGCATGCAAACGTGTCATTCAACATTAAGCATCCTATAATTCTGCCGAAAACTAATATTGTCTCTTCCCTTATAATCACAGATATCCACCAGCGCTATCTACATGCAGGAATATCGGAAACCTTCGCCTTCGTTCGACAGCAGTTCTGGATATTGGGCAGCAGAAACCTCATTCGAAAGATCATCCATAAATGCAAGCCGTGCTTCATGCAGCGGAAACTAACCAGCCAGCAGATTATGGGTGATCTACCATTGCATCGAATCCAGCCTAGTCGACCATTTGCAAATACTGGATGTGATTACGCTGGCCCGCTGACTATCAAATTGTCTCGTTGTCGCAAACCGAAGTTGTCAAAAGCATACATCGCCTTGTTCGTGTGCATGTCTACGAAAGCTATTCATCTGGAGCTGGTGAGCGACCTCACCACTGACGCTTTCATCGCAGCCTTACGTAGATTCGTAGCTCGCCGCGGCAAGTGCACCAACATCTACAGCAGCGATGCCATATCTGACGATTTATCGTCATTTTGACGTTTTTCTGTCTCAATGACGATTTGACGTTTTCGGCTTGCCAAAAGACGATTTTCAGGTCTCAAGCAAATGCACAACGACAATTTGACGATTTTTCACTAACTCATGTCAAAGTAAACGACACACTTCTTAAGAAGTTCAATTCCAATATGTATTTGAAATAAATAAAAAGTAATATACATTTTTTGTGATTATTTATTATATTTATTTGTTTCTATAAGTACCTACAATGCAATGAATTTAACATTTGAAACATCACAAGACTGAAAAATGTGTTACCTTTTTTGTACTTAGCAGATGGCTAAGTTAGTTTTTGTCGGAAAATTGTCGCCTAAGAATAGTTTTATCCCATACGCTATTTTGATGTTTTTTTTTAGTTAGAAATTGATTCTATGCTAAAATGATCTTTGCAAATCTGCAATCCGTTTTTCACTGAGCCTTACCTATGCTTAGATATCCAGCATTGACTTTGTCCCATATTCATTCAATTCAACGGTTTATAAAATTGGGTTGTACCATAAACCATCTTTTGGGGTTTGTATGTTTCCACAAAATCTTATTAAACATTTCAAAATCCGTCCTTTATTAAAAAGAAAAAAAATTAGGACGGGGTTAAAAAAGAAAGGAGTGCCCTTTTAAATAAAGGACGGAGGGTCACCGTAGGTATACTCCAGAAATATGTGTTCGAAACATTATTCCTTAATCAGATGCTAAGAAGTATATAATATGATTATGACTAATTCATCAGGTATGATATTTTTCAGTCTACAAAGGTATTAGGACGTCGATAAACCAGAAATCTGGCTTATACCTACACAAAATATTGGAAAACAAATTACACAGAGCGATGCATCTCTGCACAATCTTCAAAAAAAAGAAAAGAGAAAGTGGTTCTTAGCTATTTGCATTCGCCTATTAATATTATGTATAAGATAACAAGTTAAAACTCGAAAACGAAATTGATTATTAATTATTATTACAATTTCTTGCTTTTATGGTAATTACGATTTTTTGACGATTTTTTAAGCAGAAAATGCAGATTTTCGAAAATTTTATCTGGCACCACTGATCTACAGTGACAACGGGACGAATTTTCAAGGAGCTCGTCGGTGCCTAACCGAGATGCACAGATTGATTATGGCAGAAACTCACAACGCCACAATCGCTGCCGCTCTTGCCAAGGATGGTATTGCGTGGCACTTCATCCCCCCATCGGCACCACATTTCGGTGGTTTGTGGGAGGCTGGCGTCAAGTCAGTCAAACTGCACTTGCGTCGTGTTATAGGGAGTTCCGTCTTAACGTTTGAAGATCTGTGTACTGTCCTCACCCAAATTGAAGCTATTGTCAATTCTCGTCCTCTCTGTTCTATGTCTGATTGTGATCTAAACCCATTAACTCCAGCTCACTTTCTTGTAGGTGAACCTCTAACAGCCGTTCCTGAGCCCAGCCTTATCGACACTCCGCCAAGTCGTCTGACGCATTGGAACCATCTTCAGAGCATGACGCAAGGGTTCTGGAAGAGATGGCACACGGAGTACCTTACAACTCTGCAGGAGCGACCCAAATGGAGACGAAGCGCTATTAATATCAAACCAGGAGATCTTGTGGTAATCAAGGAACCCAACCTACCGCCTTCTAAGTGGCTACTGGGACGCATCGAACATGTTAATCCAGGGTCAGATCAACGTGTACGAGTTGCCACAGTGAGAACTGCTGCCGGAATATTTGTACGCCCTATCACCAAGCTGGCTCTTTTACCTGTGTCCTGAAACTCGTTCCAGGGGGGCCGGGATGTTTGAGACTAAGACCACAATCAACAATCAACATAACATCTTACTTACTTATTTCATTCATTTTGTTCGTTAATTATTCTACATTTCCTTTCAACTTTTCAACTTCTCAACTGATTATTCTATTTGTTAATTCGTGGCTTAAATCCTAATTCATTTTGTTGTAATGAGATGCATATTATATTAGTTTGTTTATTCACTTCTTCGACTTGACTTGCCTTCAGTGTTATCAATCACTTTGATCTATGCTATGTATATGAAATTGTCATAATGTTCTCTTAAACTCTCTTAAACTCAATAATCATTGTTATTCTAATCGTCTAAATTATACCAACAACATTGTATTGCCTGTGCGAAGCTTGTGGGTGGACGAGAGTGTGCTGTTGCATCAAATTATTGATCTTGGTTGCTCTCGGTCACTTGGATTTCGACCACAGCAGACACCACAACTCCAACCACAAAGCTAAGTACCTACCATCACATCAGCTACAAACAATTTGGTAACGATATAAAATACAAGAAAACCATTTACTTTCTATTGTGCATTTTTTCATTTATATCATTATTCGGTGCGTCGGTGCAATAGAAGCAAACCCCTCGTTTAATCCAACACACCCACAAAGATCAATTCAAGAGGAGTACCGGTATTGAAAATATATAAAATCCGTTGACCTGTCAATTGATAAAAGTCACATAAAAACGTCTATAAAAGACAGAATATTTTTATGACTTGAAGCTATAATAACCACTCAAGTGTACTTCTCAGCTTTATGAGTAAGGCTACAACAATGAAGAACCAGCTTTCACAGCGGATAAAGTGACAGCATCACGTAACCTTTTATGTTTTCCCTTACAGTATATAATGTAGAGTTGTGTGTATGTTGTATATAAAATTGTGTTTTAGAGGTGTACTATACGAAATCCTGCTATCACTTCACCAGGCATTCTAAATTGAAAAGAAAATATAAAGTATAACTATAGCCGACGCGACAAACTTCGTTCCGCCCAAATTCGTAATGTAATGAAAATAATAATTCCGAACATGCACAGTGAACATGCTGCTCTATGTACCTAATTCGGTGAATTCAAATTCTTTCTGTTCAAAAGTTGTATTATATACCTACAATAGAAATAATTGAAGAGCAATGGCGATCTGTTTTCATCAAACCGCAATGATTGGCGTGTCGCGTAGACAAACATAACAAAGAAAAGATAGCTCAAATCGGATGTGTAATAAAATTAGCCGTAATCTAATATTCGTTATTAACCTATTGTCATATAGATTTAAATTTTCTCCATCCGAAACAAAAAATATATATATATAAAAATTGCGTCAAAAATTAAAAGCAAAAATGTTGTGGACACTACGACCACAAACACTGGACACAATATTTTCATATACCAGTGGCGTCTCGTCAGGGTGTGCAAGGTGTGCATTGCACACCCTGACCTAACGGAAATAAGTCCCTCATCAAACACTGTGTAATAATAATAGCACACAAATAATGATATGCACAATTCCATAACCCATAAAACCTCCATAACACAGCCAACAGCTACAGCCTACACCATACCTATTCATATTCATCCTTTATAAATTATAATTCTTCTTTCAAAATTCCTTCACCGCTGAGAAAAAAAAAAATAATAATAATAACTCGTACAAAAACTCGCTGTGCACCATTCTGTTGATTTCATCAAATAAATTCATCCAACTCCAAACTATATCCCTCTACATGATTTCTCCAGTATTCATCCCCATCGTCATTCGTCACCCGCACGACGCCGTACTTAAATCGCTTTACTTTGATGAACTTGTAGTGAACTCGTGCGAAGGCTTTCTGTGCACGGGCTGTATTCATTTTCTCTTCTTTTGCATCTGTTCTGTTCTGTTTCCGTAAAGCGTCATATAAGTCAAATGTGCAATGTATTACATCGATACTCGTGCAAATAAAAGCTGTGCACGAAAGCCGATGAATGAATGGTTGAACTTAGCTTTTCGTTTAAGTGGTTGGGGATTGGGGTTGCAGTTTCGTGCGGTGCTTTTGATTTTATATGCGAAAGTTTTATTTTTCTATATTTTATTTTGAAAACAAAATAAGATATCAAAAACAGCAAAACAATGATTGAGAAAACAATGAATGGGACGTGTTTTCAGGCAATTAATTGATATTTCTAAAAAATGTATAATTTTAAAGAATTTGCACACCCATCTAAATAATTCACGCGACGCTGCTGTCATATACCTATATTAGATAGAAGATAATTGAACTGAACGGAAAAAAAAAACGAAATGTCCGCCTAGAGCGCAACCTCTTGAGAATTTTCCGACTTTTCTTCTTTTTTCCTAAACGTTCGCATTCACGTTGCAAATAAGTACCTATTCAATTTAGTCCAGTCGTATTCAAGTTTAGATCGTAAAAATAATTATTTGTAAACTAAATACCTTTCATTAATAAAAAGACCCATGGAAAAAATTTTAAATAGGCAGTATCTATATTACAAAAAAAAGCATAGAATCTACTTAGCTTAATACTGCATTTCAAATTAAAATCAGAAATGGTTAGTAAATTATTGCTTTTTTAAAAATGAAAAAAAAAAACAAAATGGTTTGGGAACAAAGGCCACTTTAAAGTCAAAAAAAAAAAAAAAATGCCTTCTTAGTGCACTTCTCTACGTCAAATACAACTTTTAACTTCCATCACTCCATGATAAGTGATGTGGGCTGTTCTGAGATGACCCAGTTAGTCAGCCAGAAAAAAAACTCTTATAGGTTAAAATTTCGGCAGCACTTAAGCGATCAACGCTGCTTATTGCAACTGTTTTGAATATACGGTGGACGTCCATCATAACGAAGCCCGATATAGCGAATTTGCGATATAACGAACCCTTTTCAGATATACCTACACTAGCATCTCTGTATAGCGAATTGTGCCCACGATTTGCTATCCGATATAAGGAACGTATATATAAGTTGGTTCAAAAACCCTGAAAGTATTTAAATCGCAGGAACATCATCTGTTGAATTTAACATTAAACAAAACCTTTTAAATAAACATATTTGTCAATGACTTTTTTTTTTAAATGGTATAAAAAATCTATCGATATAATACACGTCATAGTAAATCATCGAACGTTATATCCACTGTATAAGCATTTAAGCAACATATATGGGGAAGTGTCCTGCTATCGCAGCCGTGAAATAAAATAGATGGAAAGAAATCTTATTTCCAATTATATAAAAGACTAGCTGACCCGGCGAACTTCGTTCCGCCCAAATCCATATATATAAAAATTGAGCCTTAAAATTGTATTCGTTTGTCGCCAATACACGTCCTAACGCATTTACCGATTTTAACCAAACTTCCATACATCTTTGGTATTGGTCTTTATATGATTTTTGTGAAGTTTGGTTGCAAATTGTAAACGTATGTTTGTGTAATTTGTTTACAAAAAAACGGTGCAACAAAAATATATTTGTGGCGCTGTTGTCGATCTCCTAAAACACTCAACCAATTTCAATGGAATTTTGTGGCTGTGTTTGGTTGGTTACAGTTTGAAAGATAGGATACTATTTTGGTATGGTGGGTACAGCTATATGTAAAAGAGACTGACGTCCGAATGTCCACTCATAACTCGGGAATGGATCGTGGTTCGGTGAAGATTTGGTATTAAATATATTTTTTGATGCCAAATCTAAAAAACTAAAAAAAAAAATGTTTCGCCAAAAATAAAAAGCAAAAATGTTGTGGACAACTTAATCACTATTATTTTTATTTAAAGTATGTGTTTTTTTAACTATCGCAGAGCCTTTTCATAAACTACATTTTTTGTTTTGCCCTGAATAGTAGTATAAATAAACAGAACTGATGGCTTTCCTACACGTGAACATGATACATATAATTGTCCGTGGGAGAAGCATGGATACTCTAGGTCGATTCCACACAATTCCAACGATTGTCCTTGCGCCTTATTTATTGTCATAGCGAACGCAAGACGTGTCGGAAATTGCAATCTTTTGAATTCAAAAGTTAAATCTGGTGGAATCATTGGAATACGCGGAATCAATACATCTTCACCTTTAAATTTTCTTTTTAAATTCGTTGCTTGCTAATCTTGTTTCGTTGCACAATCGAGGATGATTTATATTCCGAAGAAGAATAATTGGTGCACCAATTTTCAATTGTAAACGATGAGGCGGTAATCCAGGTAAATCCAACGAATTAAAAAATTCCGTCGGATAATTGACAGCATCATCTTGATTTGTGACCGTGTCTACTGATTGATACGTTACAATCTCGCCAGGCACTTCAGTTAAAATATCTGCATTCAATCGGCCGACGTCCTTATTTTTGGCAGCCAATATTGCTCTTCAGCTAACCAATTGTGATTTTTATAATTTTGCGCAATGTTTGGAAAAACACTTGAAACCAATTGTTGTTTTGTTTGTGCGAAATTACAAAAATTATCTGGCAAAGTGATTAATCCAGTGTTATCAATAGGAATTTGTCCATTTCCTATCGACAGTATTTGCCTAGAAAATTCTTCAGCCGATGAGTCATTTTGTATTTGTACTCCCACATTTGTTGTTAAAGTGAGTGTTTGTACATTTCTCCATAAATTTGATGACTTTAAATATGCCTTTAATTCATCTGCTGGAGTTGCACGGGGTATCACTGGCAGTGTTTGACGGAAATCACCAACCAATAATATTAAAGCGCCACCAAATATTTCTTGATTATTACGTAAATCTTTCAAAGTCCTATCCACAGCTTCCACCGATCTCTTATGTGACATTGTACATTCACCCCATACTATTAATTTGCATTGTTGCAAAACTCTTCCCATTCCAGAATTTTAAGAAATATTACACGTTGGATTTTCATTGATTTGCATATTCAATGGTAGGTAATTAAAGTGCGGAGTGCGCTGTACGACCACCATCCAATGTAGCAGCTATTCCAGACGATGCAAGTGCTAATGCTATATTCTTCGGTGATCTTATAGTAGCTAGTAGCATGGAAATCAAAAACGTTTTTCCGGTACCACCTGGCGCGTATAGCTTTCGTTTTGTATAGCTTGAATTAGTGTAGGTATCATACATTTCTTTGTTCTCGGTTCAATTTCGGCAGATTCAAATTTATAAATGTGTTCAGTTCATTTATATCGTATTGTTGTTCACGTTGCATTTCTTGATTAAATACGTCATGCAATAGTCAATTAGGAGCTGGAAAACCTAATTGTGACAATGTTTTATTTGCAATTGCTAAGCACATATCTTCAATTATAACTAATGCCTCATTATAAATTTCGAGTGTTGTTATATTGTCAAAATCTTCTAACTCCTAGTTTTTAACTTCTCGAACGACATCTTGAGACGTCAAATCACTATGAAAGGCCATATAATCTTGATGAACGCCAAAACCATCTAGATTTCCTGAAAATATCTTTGTGTCATCATTTTAAACCAAAAATTGCCACTCATGAGCAGACACATATCCTCGATCAAAATCAAAGCTTTGTTGCGCTTTTCATCTCACATCAGATGATTATCCGATCCGATCAGTTCATTATCCGATGTCACAGTGCGAATTCGAAGCAAAATATCGTCGGCCATAGCACACAACACACCGTCACCAGTTCGCAACGCTTCGAGCGAAGTAGGGCCACAAACATTGACCAAAATCATTCTCAAATAGAAGCATTCGTTGTTTTTCGGGTGAACTGTGTATATTCTACCAATTGCATCACTTGCATAAACACCACGAAATGCGGGAACTACTTCACCTTGTTTCCGCCGCTTGAACTTCTTCGACGACGCATTCCAATATCGGAGCATTTCGCAATAAGTAAGTGTTCGTGCAAACTCGTGGCTGCGGCAAGTGTCAAAAAATTGGTTAATGTTGTTGCAGGTGCCATAACCCTACTCACGAATGAGCAGAGTACCAAGATTGTTACTCGCTCATTTTTCGTAACAACCGCTACGTGAAAACTCAAAACGATGAACAACATCATTGTCCACGCATCGCAATCACCCCTACATTTCAACTTACTCACTCGTACTAATGCAAGGATCCTGAAAATAATTGATTCAAACACCATCAAATATCAAATATCAAAGTATCTACTCCACTTTAAAATGTTACTTAATGTAACATAGTAAACATAATTTAATAGCACAAACTTATTAGGTATTCAAAATTGTTTACAATAACAATTTGCTTGGAAAATAATTGAAATCATTGACAACAACAATTGCTTTTAAAATATTTTTTTTTTTTTTTTTTTGTATTTGAAATGTCACTACTCGATTTCTATCCATTTTTTTGTTGTTTCAAAGTGCATTTCCCCATACAAACTTTCATAGCCTTTTTCATCCCCTCAAAGTTTTGTTTTCGCGACAAAACTTCACACAAATGATATACAGACCAATAGCAAATATGTGTGAAAGTTTGGTTCAAATCGGTAAATGCGTTAAGGCGTGAATCGACGACTAACGAACACAATTTTAAGGTTTTCTTTTTATATATATAGATTAAAAACTACGACCGGTTTAGTTTTAATTTTAATGAATTGAAGCTATATTTCAGTAATCGACTTTATTTCCCAGCTTAAAAATGAATTTTTCGACTTTATTGCCAGCAATATTCCACTTTATTTCCAAATACAAAAACGTTAACACCAAGATTTTCGTAACGGTAAATGCAGCCAAACTTTGATAAGTTCTGAGCGAACAACGTTATTTACAAAGAGAAAGATATTTTTCTCCTACTTTGGGTGCATGGTTTTCATCATTTGCATTAGACTGAATTTCGATTTCATTTCCAAACATTTTTCTACGGTATTACCTATCTGATTTCAGCGGATCCAGGAAATAACCCCCTCAACGAAATAAGAAGGTGAAATAAATCCCCAAAATGCTATGAAATAACCCCTCCAACATAGTTCGTTATATTTAAATAAAACAAATTAACACTTTGAAAATTAAACAAGAAATACTAGTAAAAAACCGCGAACTCACCCCGTAATCCAACAATAAATCCAATCCGGGGGGTTGCAGGCAGGGGGGCAGCATGTCTCTCCATATATATTTCATAATACAATGATAGAAATTCGTGTGCGCCCAATTTGAAGTATGAAATAAGTCCCCAAAAATCCATGAAATAAGTCCCCAGTTTTGGGAAATAAATTCCTACCTCCATACAAATTTTGGGGAGTTATTTAATTTTTCATTGGGGGGTTATTTCCTGGAGCTGATTACAGCTTTCGCATTTATTTCCAAAAGCAATTCTAATTTATTGCCAAACATAAATTGTTAATTTATGTTAATTTATAAATGTTCAATTTATTTTGAAACGGCAATAGAGTTCTCATTTTCGACATAATTACTCTTTCATTAAGGAAACAAAGTAGAACCTAGAAACTGACGAAATTCGACATTACATCCAATATTTTATGAAAACAAAGTCGATTGACATTATTTCCACCTACCTTATTTCACGGCACCGTCCTGCTCAATTTGGTTGTTTGTTTACCTAAATTTAATAGAGTGGAAGTTATAATGATTCGATTAAACACCTTAGTGGTAGGGTACCTTATTTTTAATGTTACCAGAACATAAACATCTAATGATACATTCATGATACATTACGAAGGTGTATAACATGCGTTAGTTATTTTATTTCCGTAATTTCCCTTCATCATCAAACATGTATGGACTTATTTCAGCTTTCTAATGTTACCTCGAGCGTTAGCTATGATTTCAATGCCGTGACAAATACAACTTTAAAAATTTAAACAGAAAGTATCTGTTGGTTTATAGCAAAATGCAAGTCAGAAGTTACGTCTTCTCCTTTCTGAAAAGCAAACCGTAAAAATATCAAAAAACCATCTGTCTCCGAAGCTCATTAAACTAGTCGATTAACAGAGCTGCCTTGTATCTGATAACGACCATAATAGTTTGTGCATAACTGAATGTAACTTTACTCTCCGCGCTGAACTAATTATAAGATTTTAATGAAATTATTATTATTATTATTTTTGTTGCAAATATCCCATTCACTCGTCTCATCTTCTCCATTCACTGATTCCTTTATTAGTTACGAGTATCATATGTCAGTTGCATAATACTGATGACAGTGAGTAGAAAATGCTAACGGTAGCTGGCTCATTGGAGCATCAATGAAATGATTTAACTATACAGATCACGTGAGCGTGTTCCATTCATTCATCAATTGCTGAATTAGTTTTTTTTTTTTTTTAATTACAAACACGACACTGTCAGTATAAATAGGAGCTGCTCTCGTGTAGCATTTATTTATTTTTATCTTTATTGCCCTAATGATGAAGACACTTAAAAAGATTATTGAGAGGTCTATGCATACAGAGTCTGTTGTTCGTAATCTACGAAGAGTTACATGGTGCACTAGTTGATTAACCTTACGCACCGGTGGGGCATAGTTACAATCAGCGTTGCCACAAAGTGTCCGATCGGGCCATTTGGCCCCCTGCTTTTTATTTTGGCCCTTTTCCCTGCCAATTAGAAATGGCCCCCAAATATTAATTTTAGAAGGTTCAACACCTAGTTCTTAATAATATTTAAAAAGATTTTCAAAATGAAATCGCCAACACAATGTGTTTCCACCCCAAGCAAATAATCATAATTATACTGGATTTATTAATTTTTCTCGTTTAATAATTCGACTTTTCTCACGACAATCTCTTCCAGTGTTTTGACTTTTTTGAAAGGTGAACACTTAAAAACTTTAAGTAATATTAATGAAGTCGAATTCAAACCGTTCTGTTTAAAACCTCTTGATGTATTACGGGCTTGAATTTGATGAACTGTTTGAAAATTTAAATAAAAACGAGAAAGAAAGTATCCTAAAGTCAGTTCAAAGCTATTATATAGAACTTTGTAAACAGTTAAATAAATACAATAAAGTACAAAGACTGGTATGGCATGCCTATGTATTACAGGGGCCATGAGAACTTGCCCAACCGCACCTGTGGAAGTACTATTGGAACTAACTCCACTGCACCTCGTGGTTGAGGAATGTGCAAGTAAAACGGTTCTAAGAATGGCCAAAGAAGGAGTAGGAAGAGAAAAATGCATCACACTGAGACAGCTTGACGCACTACTCAAGAAACATCCATTATTGGCCTTTCCTAGAGACGATATCATCAAAAGATTTGATTTTCACCAGATATATGTTGCTAATCTCAGCAATAAGAAGAACTGGAGCAACGAATCCACAATTCGCAGACTAAGCAATCACACAACGAAGTGGTACACAGATGGATCGAGAATTGATGAGGGAACTGGAGCGGGAGTACTTGGGCCTGGAACCAAATATTCTGAACCAATTGGCAAAAATACCAGCATCTTCCAGGCCGAATCCTATGCCATAGACGGATGTGTCCAAATCAACCTCGACAGAAACAAAGTCAACTGTGATATAGCTGTCAGACAGCCAGGCTGCTATTATGGCACTTAATTCCTACATCATTAAATTCAAACTTGTGTGGGAATGCCTACAAACTTAATGAACTGGGTAGGAGAAACAAAATTACCCTCTGCTGGGTGCCTGGCCACTTAGGAATAGAGGGTAATGAAATAGCCGACTCCCTAGCAAGAAAGGGAGCATCAGAAACTTTCATAGGTCCTGAACTATTCTGTGGAATAGGGGATCACACCCTCAAAGAAGAATTTAGGAAACTGGAGAACGAAAACAGGGCAAGAACCTGGTATAACACTCAGGGCATGAGGCAGGCCAAGAAATACAACCGGAAAAGATTCCAAGATTCCTCCGTATCCTAACGGGGTTCCTAACGGGGCACTGTAGACTCAAGGAACACCTCAGGAAACTGGGTATATCTGAAGAAGGTCTCTGCAGATTCTGCGATGAGTCCAGTAAAATCCCAGAACACTTGCTGGGATCTTGTCGGGCACTTACCCATAAAAGATTGAAATACTTGGGCAAGTACCAACTATCTGATGAGGAAATACTGTCCCTGGAGCCAGCTCTCATCCTTAGATTCTTAAAGGAAGCTGGACTGGAGAGAGTGCTATAGGACGGATCTCTTCCGCCAAGGAGAAAGAATAGTGCATGAACCTCTAAAATGATTCCGAAAGGAATTATATTGTGAGGGAAACTCTTATGAGGGATTATACCTCTCTGAGGCGTAAGCAGGGGGAACAATAGACCAACAGATCGCAGTACAACAAACCCTTTCACATAATAATAATAATAACAGTAAACAGTTAAAAAGGAGATTGAATTTGTGTAACAATTTGTTAACAGCTTTTCAAAATTTATATGTTAATTATTTGAAGCAAAAAAGTGATAATTTTAGATTGATTTCTGATCATTTGACAACTCTGTTAAAAAAATGTCCAAACTTATTCAATTGCCCCGAAAATATGATGACTGAAGAGGTTCAAAACTGTTTAGAAGAAATAAATAAAGAAGATCATGATATTGACGCTGTTAAATGGTGGGTTCAGTTGAACGAAATGAAAAATTTTGTTGGTGATCCTCTATTCAGGGCTGACAGGCTGAAAGTTGCATTTTACCCCTTTTTTTCTCTCTATACCCAATGAAACCACTTTTCCAAAATTGTCCGGATTTGCCCCTTTTCTGCAGTCTGCAAAATAATAACACATTTTGTATGAAAAACGAAATTTTGCATTATAAATACTTCACGAAACTAGTTCACAATTAATTGGGATCTGAAACGGTCCATATTCTATTAGCTATTTTCAAAAGTTTAGCAATTTAGCCATAGCTTCCATGTTCAATGCAACAATTTGCGGTTTTTGTTTTTGTGCCATTGTGGAAAAATTAGTAGGTATTGCCCCTTTTTGTGTGCATATTCCCCTTTTTGCGACTTTTTCAAAATCTTCGAAGCCAACCCTACCTCTATTTAAAAATATTTCTTCTATTGCAATTAACTTATTAAGTCTTTTACGTACAGCAGCGCATCTGCTGAGTTTTTTCGTCTTATTCACTGTTAATGAGCCTTAAGGATTTTCTGCATGGCAACTTGAGTAACTGTGATCATTTTATTCCTAAACCAGATCTTGTAAAACGAATTAAGACATAATATGTCTGAATTATTAAAAAAAGTAATACATCTGCGGTTTTTTTTTCTTTTCTTTTTTAATCTAAATGTAAGAATCTTAATGCATTAAATAAATAATAAGAATAAAAAGAAACATTAATAAATTCTAGTTTAATTTTTTAGGGAATGATTTTTATGTAAAATATTTGTCGCCAGCTTTTGACAAATGCCCTCAAAAAATGTCGAAATGGCTGTAACCGTTTTTTTTTTTCGCGGCAACGCTGAGTTACATCCTAAAAGTGGGAACAAATTTCAGTTCCTGAAAGAAGAGTGTGAACAAAAACGTCCCTGGGAATATAAATGTTTCCAAATTATCAGAGTCCTATAAACTTAAACTTTCATTACCTACCAATTCTTCTTCAATTATTTACCATGAACTTCACCAAATCAGCAAGGTTTTTATGCAACGACACACAGTTAGTAGCTAGGTTATAACAAGGGTTACAGAATAGGTTACTACGCCGGGTAATCGGATAAACCTTTTCCCCCGACGGGTATCCCAATTAGTCAACACTGAACTGAGTGTATTCCTCGCCGGCCCACACACCTATACTAACCTACCATCAAGTAAGCACCTTACAATTGAACCGGTTCCTTGACAGTTATAAATTAATTTCGGTGTGGGTTGTCACGCAGCAAAACACTGCTAATTCCTCCTGAAAACACATGTTGTCTGAAAGCAATTAACTCATAAAATATCTATTACCTAACTCATTGTTAATAGATATTTATTTATCTGTCGACAAAGTATAATGTGGCTTTATTGTGTAATACACATCTTAGAAGGAGAATTTACATATTAAGCCATCAATTGGTGGTTATTCAGAGTACTTAGGACAAATTCGTGATGAGGCGAAGTGATATTCATGCCCCTCTAATTGGATGTTGTGTAACGCAATAACTATAATTACTCGAGCCTAATTGTCATGAATAGGCGTAAAACAGCCGTGGTTACAATAGTACATGTACGTTTCATTTAATGTCTATCCCAATCAAATTCAGTGTACGTAATTTGATTTTATTGATGTTATTTCAGAAAAATAGGTATGTTTCAGGTTTTATTTGAAATTCCAAGCCTGAAGTTATAGCCATAGTTGAGGCGAGGTATGTGTAGCTATTTATGAATCTGTGAATTGTGTCCGTCTTCTGTAAGTAACGCAGCAGCCAATTTCGTAAACATATACCTATTTATATCTCTGTAGTGACACCTAACCATTAATAATGATGAATGAAATTCATTGTTGTTGCAAATATAGTAAAACTCATCGGTCGAAAAATTGCGGAGGATTCAGCGATACGTTATTTTCTCTGTGTCCTTTCCATTCAATACGTTTAGTAAAATTGTAGGAATACTTTTTCACACATTTCAAGTTAAAACACATTGAACATTTATACTGACAGAGAGATCCGTTTATCCGCAGTCAATGCTAATTAAGGCGTATGAATGAGATCATAAATCAGATGCCTAAAGTCTCATGGATGTTCTACCCATCTTATATATAAAAAGGCGAAGGCAAATAGTTAAGAACCATTTTTATTGCATATGTTTTTATGTTGGGAAAGTTGTTCAGAGATTAAAATGCTGTTTGCAATGTGTTTTCCAATAAGTTGTGTATAAAGCAGGGCTCAGATTCTGTAAGGCGAAACGTTCAAACGTTTTCGTGTGAACGAAAAAATTTGCTTGTGTATCATAGGGCAAATCATTCGTGAGCAAGAAAACGTTTGATCTTTTCGCCTTATAAAATCTTACCCCTAATGGTAGAATTTCTACAAATGGGATACGCAAAACGGAAATAAACACAAGTTCCGACGACCAACATTTTAGCAATCACTTGAAAACATTTCTATTACTGATTTATGATTTATCAGAAATGAGAGTGGTAATTAGTTTCAGTACATTAAACTAACAATTCATTAATCAGTTCTACGAAATAAATAAATAATTATGCGTTCATCACTTCCGGAAACCATTTGGTTTTATGGGAAAGCGAAATATCGTAAACCATCGCTATAAAATTACATATCAATATGCTGAACTTTTCCATAATTCCTAACACGTACCTAAACAGGATGGCCGACCAAAATACGTGTCACGTTTTCTCGCGTGTTAGGTAATGCTGTCCCTATCAGTGTTGCCATTCTGACCGGTCACATCTGTCCGAAATGTCTTCACTCTGACCGGAAAACATTTTGAAATCCGGTCCAACCGATTTTTAATCGAAATGAATTTTTTTTTTTTTTTTACGCTGGGAGGTGGTAATCTTCCAAAGACGAAACCGAGCCCGTACTCAGTAACAGTGTGGTGATTTCTACCCACTTACCCCTTCTCCCGTCTTCCCGTTTCCCTGCGATACAACCTTCTTGGTATTTCATTGTCGCAGGGCGGGGATTAGCCAGCTTTCCAATTATTGCACCTAGTAGTTAAACCAATCAGCAATTTGTCTTTCATATTTTAAAATTCATATTCTTAGTATTTGTCCATAGAGGATTTAATACTGTTTTTGTTTTATTATTCGAGCTATGTAGCTAGTTCAAAAGGTTTTATGCTTCTTAACCTCCTAGTCATATTGCTAGTATTTAATAGTTCCTTCATTTCTGAGCTGACGTGATTGAGAAGCCTAAGTTTATGTCTGTTAGCTACTTTTTTGACTTCATCTTCAATCATTTCTATTTCTAGATCTCTATGCAGATCAGCGTTTCTTATGTACCATGGTATTCACTATATTCCGTAGAACTTTGTTTTTAAATGTTTGAATTTTCTGTAAATTTGTTTTGCATGTGCATGCCCACAGCTGGAGCCCGTAGGCCCATACTGGTTTAAGAATTTGCTTATAAAGCAGTAATTTATTGTAATTTGACAAACAAGAGTATTTTCCTATAAGTCAATACATTTTGCTGTAACGCATATTTAGTTCTTCTCTTTTTTTCTTTACATGTGCTTTCCAGCGCAGTTTTGCGTCTAGTGTCATGCCTAGATATTTGGCTGTGTTTGCGTAATCTACTTCTTTATCATTTATGAATACAGGTATGTGCTGAACATTTTTATTTATAAAATTTATATGGACCGATTTTAGGTCATTTTGTTTAATTTGCCAATTTTTTGTCCATTTTGTTATATTGTTCACTGCCTTCTGTAGTTTTTTTGTCGCTACTTCGACAGTTTCTCCCACAGCAAGTACAGCAGTATCATCTGCAAATGTTGCCACAGTTGTTTCATCACTGTTCGGCAAGTCGCAAAATTTCTCTAACCGGAAAAAACTTTTTTGACCGGAAAAATAATATTGTTCTATAACTTGACATATAAAGATAAATTTCTATAATTTTGACGAAACTTTCAAGAATACGCTCATAATTTCATACAGAATCTAATTTATTTTGAATGAAGGGGCTCCACGACCACGCGGCATCATTTGAATGCCTCCCAACAAAACTGTTACTGGAGGATGCATTCAAACAAACAAAACTGAAAAAAGCAAAAAGTTATTTGAAGTCGTTTTCGTGGTGTTTTCTTCTGTTCTTCTGTTTTCGAGTGTTTTCCCGAAAACCCAGTTTTGGACCTAATTGGTCATTCGTTCAGACTTGACCGGATTCACTTTTTTTTAGTGGCAACACTGGTCCCTATTAGTCACACGGCTATTTAGTATTTGGCATCCCTTTAATATTCCGTGTTAGGAATGTGTGATGGTGTAAATGCAGTATAAGTTTTTATTTCATCGCAAACGGCCAACTGATTGGCATTTTTCATTCAAGATCCGACAGAATTGCCCCGAAATTCAGAATTGCTCTTTTCAATGAAATTCGTTGGAGCACTTTTCTAATAGTGGTAGTAATTCTTTTAAAATATTCCGGACACTTCTGTCATGTTAAGAATTGACCTAGAAGTGCACTACTTTTTTTTTCAATGAAAAATTCAAAACATAGAAAGGGCACTTCTGGATTTGCTATTTTCATAGAAAGGGCAATTCTTTTCTTCAACCGAAAACGTAAATCTTTTAAATTATTTTCCATGTCAGTTGAATTAAAAAAAAAGGAAAATAAAAGAAAAATCTCCATCGGTGTATATTGAATATGTCTTGTCTCTAAACTCAGGTCTCAGTTTGGTTTCATGAAGGCGAAGTGTACCGAAGATGCTATTCTAGCTCTCTTAAGTAAAAACCATCATGGTTTGGACTTAAATTAGAAAGCAGCTGCTTTGTTTCTGGATCTGACCAAGGCTTTCGATTTAGTGAATCACTCGATCCTACTTGACAAACTTAGTGCTGCTGTCACCTACCTCTAAGTAGTATTCTGGATTGGTTTGCATCCTTTTTACTTAATACGAGGCAGCGTACGAAGACAAATGGAGTTTTAAATAAAGAAGAGATATGCCCTAATGTAGGTGTACCTCAGGGCTCCGTCCTTGGACCGATTCTCTTCGTTGTTTACATTAACTGCATCCTATGCAACGAGTTCATTGGACGTTTTAAGATCACTAATGATGCAGGATTTAAATTTGCTCAGCTAATGGTTTGACTTGCATTAGATGTATGTATTTCTCGCTAGCCTCGAATAATGTAATTATAGACCTTAATTACCACCGTTCTACTTGTACCATTATAAACTGCTCAAATGTTTATTGTTTCAACTGCAATTTGTAAAAGAATTTAGATATTTAGGAGTTTTACTGGATTCAAATATTAACTGGAAAGCACATATAAAAAGCATTAAACGTTTAAAAGTAAACTCTATTATCTACGTGAATTGGTTCCACGCAATCTACTATTAACAATTTACTATGCATTAGTTCAATCAAGACTTAACTATGGACTCGCATGTTGGGGTAGTGGTTTTGTGACTAGTCTGAAACCGATTATTGTCGCGCATAAAAAGGTTATTAGAGTGATATCAAATAGGAGTAGGTACGAACCATCACTTACGTTGTTTCAATCTTTAAAAATATTACCTCTGAGATATATATTTACTAAGGTTTAACATTTTTATTTTTAAAAGTGGACATTTTAACTTAAGAATAAATGAAGTGTATTCACTTAGAAACATGACCACTGCTGCAGACCCCTTTGTAAGAAAAGAACACTGTAGATGTTTTCTCTCAAATATTGCACCATTTATTTTTAATAAACAGTTTTTTAAAGCACTAAAAGAATGGCTTCTTTCCAGATCCGAAGTAGAATCTTTACTTAATGTTTTGTCCTGATATATACATTTTTCTTTCTCTGAATGTTTTGATTTTTTCATTGTTTTCTATAAACTGTTGTCCCATAACTTTCCCTTATTTTTTTCCTTGCCTTTCTGGTAGTTATGTTTTCACCACTCCCGGTTCAATTTCAATTTCAATTTTTTTTAAATTTTAATATTAATTTTCTTAACCTTCTAGTCGCGTTGCTCTATTTGACTTAGCTGGTAGTCTTTCGAAAAAGTATATTTACTGCACACTTATCACTGGTCCTTTAATGGCCACAAAGTATTTGCTTCAATTTGAAAATATTTCAATTTATTTAATGATTTCATTGAATGCCCAAATTTTTGACTTTCTTTTTTCTAATAGGGATATAATGTACTCATTAAAATGTTTGTTTATTTTTTCCTTCTTTATTTTGTTTCATTAATTTTTATTATTTTATGGTACCTATTTAAATTTGTAAAAGAAGAATGAATCTAATATTTGTAGTACAATTGAATTACTTTGAATAAATGTTACTCTCATTACTTATTACTAGAGACCGGATTATATGCAACGTAAAAAGCATGAATTATGCATGCAAATATGCATGAAAAATGCTATAAATATGCATAAAAAGGTACAAAATATGCAACATTAGCTGTATGATGAAATAACAGCAACAGTTTTTTTATTTCAAATTCAATATAAAATATACCTAGTTGAATAAAATTTATAATTAAGAATTTGTTTAACATTTTGTTTATTTAAAATTGGAAATGTGAGCAACCATGTACTGTTCCAAATGCTCGGTGGTAAGATTATGTCTACGATCACTTAAAATAATTCTATATAAGAAAAAGTACAGTTCCACACCCACTGAGGTGACTGGGAGGTATTCAAATTTGGTTTCAATGTTAGCACTTATTGTTGTTGGCAAAAGTTCACCTAAAAAAAAACTAATAATTTGACAAAACACTTCAAGGCCTGAGTTGTCGTTCAAAAGTTTCTTAAACGTTTACTTTGGAATTCGTATATCATTTGGCGGTTTTTAATTATTAGGTAAATTGTTGGTTCGTAGTTTTTGCGCAATGTTGATTCGTCTGGTATATTTTGGGTCAAGCAATATTTTCGCAGGAAAACTTTAAAGGTATGATTTGTCGCAGTAGGCGATTCTGACACAAAACAACTATATATACATATTTTGCCTCGAGTGAATTTTTATTTCACTAGGGTTTTAACGAAAATATGCATTATCACAAGATTTTAAGTAAAATATGCCATAACATGTGAGAATAGGCAAAATATGCGAATGCATATGCAATTATGCAAATGCATATAATCCGGTCTCTACTTATTACTAAACATGTCCAGTGAACCTTTGTTATGCGTTCAACCATATCTAGTACGTCATCAACTAATACGGCACAACATTCACTTATTGCAATCATATTTCAATTATTGTTTTTAGTTTTCATGCATAACTTACAACTATTAAAAACAATCAGCTGATGGCATGTAGCGCAAGCAATTACACTCCCCTGTTCTGTCTACGAACGTCTTGCAATTAATTTAACATTTGAATTCAAAAGTGAAATTGTTGAAATTCTTCGTGTACCATTTGCTGATTATGCATTCAGTAGATAAAACGAAAATTTGGTTGATTGGAGCTGAACGGAAGCTTTTCACGTGGAAGCTACTGCAGATGTTGTTGTTTTTTTTTCTCATTTATCTCAGTATTGTATAAAAATGGTTAACAGATTGGTTTTATCCGTATATTGTTGTTTTTCTCCTCCCTCGTGGAATTATGTTGTTTGGCTTAGTGAGCGCCTATACACACGCGAATTACGTAAGTTAATTATACACCTACCACCGTGGAACTGAACACAGATGTTTTTGGTTGGATTTTACCCATTAAATATTTATAACATTACAATGAAATATTACAATAAGTAAACGTTGCGGATTTAATTTGCTTTTCTTCTTTGTTGTTGATTTTGTGTAAGATTAGAATGTCGTAGCGGATTTAATTATTTATAAATTAAAAAGAGAGCGATACCTTAGCTCTTAAATCTAAATTTATGATTCTTGGAAAAGTTTTAAAGAATAAGTTTCCTCTTTTAAAATGCGGATATGTCATGGGGTGAATCTGAAAAAAATTACTAAATCTGTCTACTTACTGATAGGCACTTTCCTGCCTATCCACCTTATTCACTGCATTCACTGTACCACAGATCTTTCCTTCCAGGAAGCACATCGAACCTACGCAACCATTTTACTGCAAATAACGCCATCCTCTCCTACTCCCCCAACTCGATTCCTTTGTATATATTTTTCTCGGCACCGAGTTACTTTCATAATTTAAATTAAGTAGGGGAGAAAAATACAGAATCAGTCTTCGAGCTAGAAACACAATTTAGGAGTGGAACAAATCGGTCTCGAAGTCGAAGTCGAAGAGGACTTGACAGTCAACGAATATTATAAATCTAAGTTTTGCTGCGAATGAAAACATTGAAGATGAGTTCTAATTTTGGCATTTTACGGCAACTTTATTAAGAAAAAAAACACTCAAAGTTGTAGGCCATTACCATCTCTCCCTTTTTAAATCATTCACCTGCACATGTCATAAAGGGAATGCATACCGTTGGTAATTATCCGCATAAGCACATCGTGAATATTGTTTCTTTCATTCCATTTACTGAAATGTAAAATAAATACACTCGACAGTCGAAAATCTGCCTTGGACACTTCCAAAAGCATCCGCTAATGAAATGCACACTTTTCCCATCCTGACAATCGGAAAAATGCATATTCAGGTTTTTAGTCTCATCTGCTCCAGACCATTATCCCTTCACATTCGAAATCGTTCGTATTGCGCCACAAACAGGAAGCACATCTTTTTATTTTCCCAATCACTGTTCGTTATTGAAAATACTCTGACGAGCAATCGACTGGGAATTCAATATACAAGGATGCGGATACTTTTTTGTAACATGAACACAGGTCATAGCACGTTAATTTTCATCCCATAACAGACTTTTCGTAACACAAGACTTCACATCATTATTTCATTTGTCTCTTGCAGGTTATCCATGGAGTGCACATAGAGCCCGCCCACGTGATACGAAAACGAAGCATCGATCAGCCCTTGAGGATACTATTGTTCTACGACGAATCGGTGTACAGGTAGGTACAATCACAAATCTACGGAGCTCTTCAAATTTTCATATCATAAGAGACTGGACATGTTTGACTTCACTTCCGAAGAAATTCCGGCGAAATATTTGGTAACTTTCGACTGTCACTGGGATTTCCGAAGGATTTTCCATAATTTCTAGAGGGCAATTTTCATTCAAATTTATGTCGTTTTCCGTTGGGATTCTAAAATTTTGCTTTAAAATTGCAATTTTTTTACCGGCCTAATTTTTTGCATTTCTGTTGGTGCGTGATTTAAAAGATAGCTCTTCTTAAATTATTGTTATTTGTGTATATAAAAATCCATTCAATCGTCATCTAAAAACGCATATAATAAGCACAATTTAAAGTTGGCAAATGTTTTGTTGGTATTGAAAGTAGGTGTACATTTCGCTAAAAAAAAAAACGACACCAGCAAAGTTCCTCTGACTTGTTTTTTGGCCAATGGAACATGAAAATCGGCAACTGCTCTGAATCAGAAAAAAGTGTTTTTTCTTCCCCAATGGAAAATGGCATTAGTCTAGTTCTTAAGTCAAAGTTACAAGCTGTCATTCATATATTCAAATGCCGATAATAATTGCGACGATGTAATAATCCTCACATTTTATTAAGCGTGTATGATTGAGGTATGTTTTTTTGTTTTTTGTTTTTTGTAATCCCCTCTCAAATTGCGTTCAATCTTTTACAATATTAAGAGTTGTCAAAAGTCATTTACGTACCTAATCAGCTTTGTTCAGAATATTTAATAATATTTAATGCCTCTTAATGAGAGATATTGAAGAAGGATTCCATATGTAGAATTATTGATAGACGCTGATGCATATGTCACATGATTCTATCTGTTTTCTCTGATTTCTTTCAACGTCAAACGTGAAAGTCTGCGGCTTACGAAGAGAAGAAAACTCCTTGTTCTGAATACTGAATGCCCCCAGGCAATTATTCACAGTTGCGATTTCTTTGTCGTATAAAATCATTTTCTTTATGGATTAGTCTGCATTTCGTTCCTTGTTTTCAGTAGCAGACTTGTTCACAAAATGTAATATTAAATTAAGGTCAGCAGGATATCTAAGGATTATTTGTACGAACTGTTTACTGTGATTGATTTATTAAGTGCTTTTAGTAGCGGTGGACTTGACATGGAACTCCCCTATTCGAAATCAGTGTCCGATCCATTGATTAATTGGTAATATGCGCAAGGTGTTGTAGATTTAGCAGCAAATCGCTGAACTGTTAATAGTACATAAGGTAGGAAGATACATCTGTGCTATATAAGAACGGTTGACTCGTGATGAGTGTGCTATATGCAATATTGCGATACGCTACGAAATAGGGCTGACAGTGAGCCTCTGACTGAGTGTTGCCATTCATCTTCTCGACTCTGCCATGTTTGTCTCAAACAGGTTGTGCGGACTGTCATACATAACTTACTAACACCATCATGATCCACGTCAAAGGGAAGACATTAATCTATTTTTAAGAATCAATTCCGCTAGTACTTGATCCCCACTGAATCCTTTTTAAGATTTTTGTAAATCGATTTATTCGATTGTTCGGCCGATTTCCCGTTACATTGCCTACAATCAGTCTATATATTTACGGAGTGGCCACGAATTGGAGCACTAGTATTGTTGCATAGAAATTCGTATTGAAAGATGTCGGCTCACTGACACACTCGCAAAAAATATGAGCCACTTCCGCTTACGGCAAAGTTGCTGTCAAATCGAAGCAAATGATATCCGAAAGCGGAAAATACACAACCATGTTTGTCCTAATATGTTTCTAGTCTATAAAACATCTCACTTAGACGGTTTTATTAACCAAGCAAGTCAATTTATTCGCCTTTTATAAATAAATATTAAAATAAACTATAACTCACCAATGGCATTCAGTAATGTGAAAATGTGGTATTCCCGCACTTTTATCACATTTTCCCACGATTGGCTGCGGTTGGCAGCATTTATTTTTATTTCTTGTATGTTTTTGCATGTCACACGGATTCTAAATTGACATAAAATTGATAGGAAAGCAAAATGGCGAACTTGAATTTGAAGAACAATAAAAAAAACAAAAATTGAGGGCGCCATTCGCAAGAGGATTGTGACTTGTGATATGGGGCAACGTTGCCAGATTTTTTTTTTTTTTTAAACTGTATTCTTCTGAACTGTAAGCTTCAACGCAGTGACTTAGTGTTAGTGTGTTGGACTACTAAGCGAGGGGTCTCAGGTTCGAATCCCGCAAAAACCCAAATTCCAACTTATGGTTTTTTTCCACTGCGCTACCTCTCGCGAACGTCTGACAAAATCCGAGAGTATAAATGTCTTGAAAGAGCTTCTCGATTAGCCGTTTGGAGTCGGCATAAAACTGTAGATCCCTTCCATTCGTTCCAAAAATGAAAAACTCACACAAAACGAATGATTGTGAGAAGCTAGGCCTAGGGTCCCTCCGGACCTGTTGCGCCAACTATTTATTTTTTTAAACAAAAATAACGAAAAACAACTCATTTTAAATAAAATAATTAACTTTTTTTTGTAATTAAAGAAAAAACCGAAAACAGTTTACTTTATTCTATTAAATCTGAAATTAAAAAAAAAAACTGTAATTTGCACTAGGAGGAAATTTTAAAAACTGTAAGCCTGCCTAAAAAACTGTAATTTACATTTTAAACTGTGAACATGGCAATGTTGGTTGGGGGTCTTATTATGGTTTGTCTCTGGTTCACTGAAAGAAACCTTTGGATTTTGCAATTTCACATCCAGTTCCAATCCAAAGGGTATTTTGGGCGCACTGGTTAGTTGGCTGAATATTCAGGGCTATCGGCAGTTTTGAGGGAAACAAATTGTCCCCAAACATTTTTTGTTCCCTGGAAAATATTCCTCCTTTCGCGAATCTCCATTGGAATTTTTTGAAAATATATGTTCGACTGCATTGACAGCAGAGTTGTAAAAGAATGCAATACTTTAGTATTGAAGTCAAAAGATTGCATTACTTTTTGATTGCTTGAATTCTTTGAAGTCTTTTTGAAGTCTTTTCCATTCTTTGCATTCTTTTAGTCATTTGAATGCATTCAATGTATGCAGTCTTTTGAACGCTTGAAGTCTTTTGATTGATTTGAATTATTTTTTCTTGTAGTTTCGTGCACCTCTACATTTTTAAACTTATATTTTATATCTGAAATGTGAATTTTAAAAACTCAAATCAATAATAGGTTATGTCAAGAAAAAATAATTCAAATCAATCAAAAGACTTCAAGCGTTCAAAAGACTGCATACATTGAATGCATTCAAATGACTAAAAGAATGCAAAGAATGGAAAAGACTTCAAAAAGACTTCAAAGAATTCAAGCAATCAAAAAGTAATGCAATCTTTTGACTTCAAGTCGTTTGACTGCATCAACTGATTTCTTCACTTAAGACTTCAAAAATTCTTCAAAGTTAATTGAAGTAAAAAGATTTCAAAATAAGTCTTTTTAATCAAATGACTGCAGTACTGTAAAGATTTCATTTTTTTACAACTCTGATTGACAGTAGTTGTCAGTTGTGTTTTATTCAATTGTCACTTAAGCTCATATTTGGGGATATTTTGCAAATATTTGTTTAAAACCAAATAATTTCGTTACTTTGACCAATTTCAAAGACGCGAACTGGTTTTATTTGTATTTTAGTAAAGAAAGTGTTCGATTCCGTAGAATTGAACACAAAATATAAGAAGCATAAAAAATCCATCATCATCCATCGAATACATTGACCATCATTTCCAATTGTTTTTGATTAGTTGAGCTAAGCTACACCTATTAATTTGTTTTAGTACATTTTGATAAAATAACTCTAAACAAAATACTTGCTTGATTAAAAATTGTTGCTCTCTGTTGTTTGAAGTATACCAATTCTATGCCACTTCTATTTTCACGGTTTAAATCAACCAAATTAAAAATAAAGCAAAACACTTCAAACTCCCATAGAAACTGCGTTGGTTTTGAATTTCCACCTACAAATCTACGAAGGGGGAATCCGATCAAGCTATGTGGGGAATTTTTGTTCACGATACCAATTTATTCCGGGGGGAATTGTTTCCCTTTTTCGAAATTCATTGCCGATAGCTATTTTTGAGAAATGGGAAATACTTCGGCGGGAACTTTGTTCACAATAGCCCTGATTGCCGGTACCTACCTATTTTTTAAAAAATGGGAAATATTTTGGTGGAATTTTGTTCACGATAGCCCTGACTAAGCGAGTGGTCTGTCCCGAAAAACAGGAATCACATCGCCACTTGCCACGAACGTCTGCCAAATATCGGTGGGTATATTATTTGCCCAGAGAAAGCTTCTCAATCCTGTCGTTCAGGTTCGCCAAGCAAGATATGCGTTTTTATTTTCAAGCAAACGGATAAGACCTACAATTTGTCGCTTGCCGTTGTCGAATTTGTAATCTTTTTATTGACAGTTTGTCTGACTTTTGTGTCAGTGGAAAAAGCGTTCAGATCCAATTTTTGGACGTTGAATCTGAGATCTCTCGCTCTAGCCCAGTAAGCCACTACTAATTGATATTTAAATCCATTAATGCGTATACAAGTCGACAGATTCGTTCGCATTATATACCCGTAGGCTAAATAACACTCACAATAATTCTCACAGGATTTTAAAAAGCGAACGTAATTGCTGTCGTAACTGCTAGCTAATTAGAACTAAGTTTTCCATTTTTGCCTTTCAGCTTAATCGACAACCTACGTCTATTTTAAGTTGATTTTCTAAAAATTCTGCTACATGTCCAAGTTCTGAAAGCCAGTTCAAAAGTTTTGCTACTCTTTCCAGTACACGATTTCCCTGTCATAAATATTTTCTTTAATTTTTTCCAGAAAGTATAACCGAGCTCAATAAAAAATCTGCTGCCGTCTTTACTTTGGCATGTTATTATTAAAGTCACTTTGTCGTCACTCTATTCGCTTATACTTTTTAAAGTTTCTTTAACAATTTTGTGCCAGAAGGTCACTCTTCCAGTGGTGCTGCGATGGAAGCAGCAATTTATAAGATATAAGTTATTTCTTTATGCGACTTTGGTGCACCTTCACTTTTGCCTGTAGTTTCTAAATGATTTATAATTTCATTCTTTGTGAATATATAAACATGAATTCCAGAGGGAATTTATGGATACCTCGGAATTTTTTTTTCTTTTCTCTTTCTTTCGAAATCGTTAAATATTCCGCTACTTCTTTTAAATGCAATACAGTGTACAGACTTTAGATTCATTTGACTTAGAAAGGATGATTAAAAAAAAATGATAGTGGAAAAATTTAAATGAAACAACAAAATGGATTTTATATTTATTTTTAAGCTACATTCATGCCCGCCTCGGTTTTGATGGGCAGCGCTTCAAGTGGTCGGTCCAATTTTGCCTCGATGCCTCGGTTCAATATGTACGGCTTTATTTCGGTAATAGCGTCTCGAATGTTGGCTTCGAGCTCATCTTGGTTGGCGTATAAGCTAAAAAATGATGGTTGGTCGAACACTTGTGGATTGTGTCACTCCAATAACGCCAATTTTGCCTGTTGTTTGCCTGGTGCAAAGATGATTTTTAGGCCGAAATCCTTATATCCGGCCAACAAGTTAAGCGCCCAATTAGCGCACGGCGTTGTATATAGTCGCCCAGCTTTAGTTCTTGCGTCTGCACAAGCTCATGTAGTCGGAATTTCGATAATCGGGCCTAGCGGGGTATCCGTCGGAACGGAAAATTCTGCGCAGAGCATACTCTGTCGGAGGCTTAAATTCCATTCAATTCAAGACACGATTGCGATGGCTTACCGCACGCTGTGGGGATTTCATACCGCACTCCAAATCGTAAACAAATTCCGCAACCAAATGCTGTCAAAAATTTAGCAAAAAATGCACTTCATCGCACTACAACGTATATCGCCGATATGCGTTACAAAATGTCGGAACAATTCTTCAAACAGTGTTGTTCCGAAGAATACTGAATACCTCGCAGCAAAAATCCTCCGAATCGTATAAAATCGGAAAATTTTCTGTTCCGATAACTCGCTAGGGCCGATTGTGTTTCCTTTTTATTGCTCGAAATTATTAAGACTTCACTACAAATCATAAATAAATTCCGCGACTGATTGTTGTCGGAGGATATCAGTAACATTTTGTATGAAACTGTCAAAAATTTCGATTAAAAAAAAAAACATAATCGCACTGCATCGCGAAACGCTGAAGTGCGTGACATTTGTATCGGAACAGTTTTCCAAACATCTGTTTGAATGAATACGTCGCAGCAAAAATCCACCGAATCGTGTAAAATCGGTCTTAATCGGTCAGCAATTACGCGTTCAACTTGAAAATATTTTTAATTTTTAAACGCTCCATTTGCAGTTTTATTTTTCAAAAATACTCCTCTCAATATTGTGAATATGCGAGTTAAACATTATTCGGAATCGTTGCGAAAACTTAAATTAGCCCATTTGGATTTTGAACAGTCCAACTGTAATATGACAAATTCAATGGTCATATTTTTAGACAACGTGTATGGCCCAAAGTCAATTCAGATCGAAATTATTTGCACAAATCTGATTTATTTTAGGGGAATAAATTTTAAATTAATATTTTATTGTTATATTACTATAATTTATGCTTATAGGAAGGAATTACTAAAATTTAATTATGTTAAAAAATATGAAATTATTATTATGCCAACAAATACTCTACCTTACTATACGACTAGCCATTCGAAATGAAAAGAATATCTGTCCTTCCCATATGATTGGAAGTGACAACCAGTTCACTCCTGCCACTCAAGTTAATTTTTTACTGTCAGTTTATTGCTTGGTTGGCATGCCGACAGGAAATGTGATGACTTCTCGCAGAGATACCTTCTGCGTATGTGCTTTTCATTAACTGTACCAAGGTGGTGGAAGAGGAAGTAGTTTTAAGACTTTTACGAGCCATTGAATTGTTTAAGTCGAAAACTCGCCAAAGAAATAGTTGTGGTCCTACCTAAGCGCTCTGTTTTCTAATCGAATTCATTTCTTCAAAAGTTCAACTTCTCGTATTCAACACTAAAGTTCGAACTAAAGTGTTCGAAATTTGGTAGCAGAATTTGGTGCATTACGATTTCGATTGATTTATTTTAAAACAATATACACTTGAATTCGGGTTACACAACTTTTGAAACAAATTTTAAGTTTTCCATTGAATTTAGAGGAAGAGTGGCAGTTGTTGTTTTCGTCTGTATAAGAGAAGACGGCGGATTTGTCAGTTTTCTCCTGAGAGCCATTAATCTCTTTTCACAAACCGTAGAAGTAGAACCATGTTCGCTTGAATGGAAACAAATTTATACCTAGGCCTTGGACTTCGTGAGAGTTGCGTTTTGTATGTTTTCAATATTTATGCGGACTATAAAAATAAATAAATAGTTGGCGCAACAGGTCCGGAGGGACCCTAGGTATAGCTTCTCACAACCATTCGTTTTGTGTGAGTTTCTCATTTTTGGAACGAATGGAAGGGATCTACAGTTTTATGCCGACTCCAAGCAGCTAATTGAGAAGCTCTTACAAGACATTTATACTTTCGGATGTTTGTCAGACGTTCGCGAAAGGTAGCGCAGTGGAGACCCCTCGCTTAGTAGTCCAACACACTAACACTAAGCCACTGCGACTACATGCGGACTATATGTTAGATGTTTTAGTTGGAAAAATCATAACTTTTGAACGCATGAACATAACACTACAATTTTTTTCTTTTTTTCTTTTAAAAGAAATGTTCTAAGCCTATAAAAATAGTGATTTTTAAGAAAATTGCTTCACAGGGTGTTTCTAAATCTTAGGCTGAAGTACAGAGAAAGTAATTAAAGAAAAACTTTAAGAACTGGTAACATTTTACGAATCTTGTAAAAAAAGGTCTGTGGCTATTTAATTGATCACAGGGTGATCCAAAATATGTTGTTTGCAACAGTGGATGCATAAAATTAACGGACCAATTTTTAATGATTTTAGGAAGTTTAAACAGTATTTTTCATTTTGTGGCGCATCAGTATATCCTATAAACTTTATTATAGGATAAACTATTTATATAATTTATATGAAACAGTGTAGGAAAAAAGTAAACGGACGAAAATCAAATCAAATGGGATACAACATATATATTTATTTACTAAAATCGAATAGATAGTGCATACTTTTTTACAATTACTATAGATCTTAATTTGCAGAAAAAATGTGTTGCCATCGTCGTCATCATTTTCAACATTATTTTTTAATACTTATATTAAAAATAAATAGCCCGGAGGGACCCTTGGCCTAGCTTTCTTAAGTAATTTTCACACGAGAGCGAATTGCGAACTGCGAACACTCGAATATTCGTAGTTTCTGACACTTCATTCACATGAAAACTTGTTTCGGTCGCAGATACCCGCGAATCAGTTTCATTTTTAGAGGTTAAGTTCGAACGAATTTTTCATTCGTGGGTTTGTGGATCGCGACTGTTTTGTGTGGATTGTGAATAAAGTGTGACAGTTCGCGGCAAGAATTTTCAATTCGCGGGAAAATTTCTTTAATTGTTAATTTAAGGCGGCTCTCCCACTGAAGCAACTGGCAATAGGAAACATGCGATATTATAGCTAACAGTTATTTTACATTGAATCAAATTAGACGTCTCACATTAAAGCAACTCAATATCGGTTGAATGAAAAATGTTGCTGATTGCGGCAACATTATTGCTGGCGATACACAGTGCATGTTGAAAAGCGATATATTATATCGCGTCGTTGTATCAATATTTGTGAGTCGTGAGTGAGAGCTGAGAGGTCGCTAGAAACACTGTTGCTTCAACGTGAGAATATGTAGGTTAAAATAAAAGTTGTTTATTGCTTATTGCTTGTTGCCTCAATGGGAGAGCCGCCTAACTGTTTAAATCAATTGAGAGTCATGTTTTGTTAGACTAGATGTTAGATTAATTAAATATAATGGTTTTGTGATAGAAAAAACACTAATTTTCAATTCATAAATACAGTTAAATTAATTTGTTCGCAATTCGCCTATTCGCAGTTCGCTTTCATGTGAATAGTAATTTACTTATATTACTTATTTTTATTAAGTATTACTTATTAGTACTGGGCAATAACTTTTCTTTCTCTTTATGGGATCTGACGCGTCTTAAAGATAAATTAAGTGGATCTGATGATATAGCTAGCATATTGAATAAATCCCCCTTTTTGTCGTTTTCGTGAAACCTTGCATGTTTTTGTATCGTATCGATTACATTGTAGTCTTTATTCCTTGATTTCTGTGCTTCTGTTTAGGCAATAAATCAATTAATCCCATTCTGTTAATCCATGTTTATATATATTTTGAGAATAAGAAAAGTAAAGATTTAAAATAGCTTAAGTAATTCGAAGAAAATCAGTTACAGCATACCTCAAAAAACCCTAGTTGCAGCTACAATTTTGCATATGGTGTAACAAATACTTCGGAACAACTATCGTGGTCAATTTTCCGCGGGAACTCGCGAGCATTTTTTTGTAGCTCTACTCAAACCAAAAAAATGTGAAAAAAAAGGTTTTTTATTTATTCTATAATAAAATTGACCAACTTTAAAAAGTTCTATAAGTCAAACATGTTAGTCAAATTTTTTTGTTTTCTGTTTTTGAAAAAAAAAAAAAAAAAAAAAACAATTAAAATAAAACATCGAATTTAGTATTTTTGCCAAGAGATTTGCCTTTTTGGACCACAGTGCGCGGTTGCGAAAAGAGCTTCGAATTAGGAGTTGCACTTTCCTGATGACTTGGCCATTCTTGGCTTGAAGTTCCAATCATAAAAGCAGGTAATTCGCGCGAAGTGAAAACGTAAATTAGAAACTGCCAGTCTGACGTCAATGAAAGATTTTTCTTTCCTTTTTTTTCGGACAGTAACCTGTGTCCTGTCTGTCTTTCTATAAAAAGACCGGCAATTAAGCCAATTTAATTGACAAACAATTTAAGTCTGAGTTTCGCAATTTGCGTTTAATTCGAAACGGTGCATACCTAATCCCCATCCTTAATGGTCCAGATCACGAAGAGGATCATCCCTCAATTGGTACATAATAAGAAGCATTATGGCTGCTAGTTCATTGGCCAACATTTAATTATTCCATTACCGACACAAAGAAAAAGAAAAACACGCGACATCTCCTGGCAAATTCGAATTAAATCCGTCTCATTAAGAGATTAACCTTTCAGAGGTGAACAAATTAAGATTATTTTTATTCTTAAAAAAAAAAAACATTGTAATTGATATCACCTCACTGAGTTATCCTACGTGTTTCTCAACTCTCTGTCGTGCATGTTAACTTTGATCTTTCAAATATGAATGGGGAGGGGGTGGGGGTATGTATTCACTTTCGTATGGTAATCCTAATATGAGTATATTCGTTTGCTTAACAGCAGCACAATCAATTTCGTTGTCTGTTGTATTAACAGACTAAAATAAATTGTACACTCCCACTCCAGAGGTTACCGTGGAACACATTCCATCTGCAAAGAACATTTTTTACATATTCAGAATAAATTCATTTACCGGAGTTAACAAGTGTCGTATCTTTTTTTTTTCACTTTCAGGTTGGATGAGGACAAGTTCGAATTAATTAATGTGAGTTGTAAAGGTTTTTTACCATATTTGTTTATATTTAAATGTCATCCCTTCTTCAGAATACCGTTCTACCTGAAGCAGTACAATTTTGGGAACAAGCACTGATGGTTCGAGAGACTAAGGGTATAATACGTTTGAATAGGTAAGTTTGCTTTAGTGACGTTTCAATGCTTGGATTGTCATTTTGTTTCCATAATTGAGTCTTTTAACATGCTTTGTTGGACTTCAGTTTCAAACCCCCAAAAAAGGACAAAAAAAAAAACTTAAGAAAATCCGCTATCACTCGCGAATATCTGAATAATAATTCTATCCGGACAAAACTTTTCAAATCAAAGAAACGAAAGCACCGTACAATTGCATTCCCTTCAGTTGTTTGGTTGGTTTATGCGACTATCCGGTTTCCTGTCAAGGGAGCTCGTACAATTACCGCTTGACCGCAGGGTTGCCAGATTGTGCGCTTTGTCGTATTTTGGGCTATCTTTTTTTCTTAAAAAACGATAGAAATGAAAAAAAGAGTTTTATTCCATCGCAAAACTAAAAAAGAAATATTTCCGAACGAACTCGCACTTTCAAAACTTGGCAGCACTTTGCGGTCAAGTGTAATCGAACGGTGGTTCAACTTGCACGCATACCAATTTATTTTGCAGACCTTTCGACACAAGCCACAGAAGATTGAATTTAAATAAAATTCGCGGCGCGCATAAGTGAGATACCAAAGTTTTCAACGATTTTTGGGCAACGATTTAGGGCTGCGCCCGTTGAGCCCCGTTTGTGAGCCACAACTTACGGGACATTTCTTTTCCATGTGCCCAAAATTTAAAAACTCACACAACCGAATAAACCTGCTGAGGCACACAAAATTGTTTCTAAGTGTGCTATTTCGTACAAAAAGGACATGCAACGAATAGCCAGCATCTGACCGCATGCCTTCTTCTACTAAAACCAAGATCATGTAGACCAGTTCAGGTCGTTAAAACTCCATTGCTAAATCTCTCCGTTACTTAATTAAAATAACGTATCCATTTAGCAGATGTTGAAAAAAAAAAAAAAAAAAAAAAAAAAAAAAAAAAACTTCCCATTGAAAATCTTATAACAATCGACACCCCATACTCCATACATTTTAAAAATGAACTAGGATTACACTTTCACCTAGAAATTGGTTCCCCATTTCAAGAGATTTTCGATATCCCATCGAATCATAACTTTCAAACGTATAATTGCAACTGCCAACCAACGAGTATTTGGTTGTTTTGATTCAAGATAATCCTTGAGTTTTAGTGATGTATGAATCTACCCGCAACGGGATTTATTGGATGATTCATTCCGGTTGGTTTGTATGTACACTTGAAAGAGCTTAGTTCGTTCGATGTACGATTAAAAAAAAAAAAAAACAAATGTACGAGTGGTTTTTAGAGCTCAGAGCTATCTCCTGAATTTAGCAACCTTCCCAATGAAGATAAACATTTGTACGACTACTAAGCGGAAAGTCGGACAGGGGGCTGGGGCTTTATTTGAAAATATTAGCTATTTGTTGTAGATAGTTTTGGAAAGTTCAATTGCATCAATTAAATGCGCATTATAGGAAAGGAATCCTTTTACCTGAACCATTGATAACAAATTTGAGTGAAAGCTTTCAAAGTCTAGATCTCTGAATAGCATCAAACTTATTCTTTCATTTAGTATACCTTGCTGATGAAATGCCCATGGCGATAACTTATTTGACATTCGGATCTTCAGATTATGTGTCTCTAAATTGGCTTTTGCAAAACAGTAATTCCATCGCCAGCCCCTTCCCCGCGAAGATAGCAGCCATATATATTTTGCTAACTACCTCCAGTTGCCCTCTCCAAGTTGGTAGAGATCCCATTCCACTTTTGGAATCGAAGACACTTCGTCCCAGCCATTTAAGACGACTGATGCGTACTTTTCTGTTCAGGTTGCTGAACAGTATATCTCGTAGAGTGCGCTGTTAAGTCTCCTCCTCCAAATCGCGTCAACGCAATATAGAAGCTCCTACGGAAATGCAATTACTTGGTTAGTAAAAATGATATAAAGAGCGAAGTTGCATGCGGTCCAGGCGGACATGTACTTGTAGGTATTTTTTTTGTACTTCCCTTTTACTCCCACTTTTAGAACCGCTAAGGTGCCTGGTCTTTTGTGACGGTCTCTAAAGTCTAAACCCCACTCAACCTTATTCAATCATTACATTTTTATAATGTTTAAAGTTTCAAACTGTTCTTAAAATTCGATGACAGTTTGTAGTATCCTTGCGTCATGAATTCATTGTAATATCCATCATTCTGAGTCGAGAATGCCAAGGATTAAAAAAACAACTAGCAAATTTGAACACAGTTTGTATAGCTACACAGAAGTAACCGCATCGTCAGATTTGTTCCTTACGATGGCTCTTAATTAATCATGATTTACATCCAGTTCTCGTGTACCCTGGTCGCCTTTGGTTATACAAAAAGAATGTTTCATTAGGTACTTACAATACGGTCGTCTCCTGTCCTGTCGTTTCGTTGTGTCCTATAATTATAACTTGGGGCATGTTGTCTAGTAACCATTACCGCAAGACGAACAACCTTCAACTTGTGAGCTATAATTGAATCGAATATATATAACTGAATGGTTGTTAATGGCTAGCCCATTATGATGCCACCTGTTTGATGTGCGTTGCTCAATGTTCCTTTCGGTTTTAGTTTCTAACAATTCAGGCAAACGACGTTCTTGTTCTTGTTCGCTCTACAAGCAGCCTACGTGTTGAGAGGTAGAACGAGCTAGAAGTGTTAAAATGAATTATTCAAACCACTCAGTTTCAGTCCCCCATTATAATAAATTGAAAAAAAAAAAAATTATTCAAATCAAATTTGTATGCATTGTAAAAGATACTTTATTTCAAAGGGATAAAAGAAAAATATCAAGCCTTTTACTTTACACATTTTCTTTCTTTTTTTTTTTCTTTTTAGAAAATGCGACAGCACGCAGGTGTTTGTAAAGGACTCTCTCACCCACTGCATAGACCACTGCAAAACTATAACAATGTGCGGAGAAGTACAAGTTCCTGAGGAGCACCTTGATGTAAGTTTCGTCAGTCATGTCAACATTGCACTAAATTATGTTCTATCAACAGGTGTGCCGGATATGTAACGCCACTGGGCAGGACTGCCGACCTGATCCCAGCACACAGCGAGGACCAGGCATTGAAAATGCCGACTTTGTGTTCTACGTCTCGGCGAGACAAACAGAACGTTGCCATAAAGGGCTGACAGTGGCATATGCCGCCCATTGTCAGCAAGAATCAGCACTAGATAGACCAATAGCGGGCCATGCCAATCTCTGTCCAGACAGTATCAGTACAAAACCACAAGAACTACAAACGTTGCTATCAACAGTGAAACACGAAATTCTACACGCCCTCGGTTTTTCGGTCAGCCTGTATGCATTTTTTCGTGATGAACATGGCGAGCCACGAACTACACGGAAGTCCGACACCGGCAAGCCCTATCTCAATGAAAAGTATATCTGCAACCGAATACAGAATGATATGTAAATTCCTTTAAATTGTTTTTTGCTTATCCTGCAGGTTACAAATCCATCAGTGGAGTAACACAACCATCCGGAAAGTGGTTCGAGAGAAATGGTCGGTCAGGGGTGGAGCGATACGAAAGGTGGTCGATATGATGGTGACACCACGTGTTGCGGAAGAAGCTCGCAAACATTTTAACTGTCCAGAGTTGGAGGGTGCCGAACTGGAGGACCAAGGCGGAGAGGGTACCGCTCTGACGCACTGGGAGAAAAGGATTTTGGAGGTGAGTGTCTAACTGGATATGAAAACAGAAATTCAAATTGCTTATCTGAGAATGGTTTTGAATGATTTTTTGCTGTCACTTTGAATTGAGAACAAAAAGGTTTTTTTTTTTTTTATATGGAAGAAAATATATCCTGAAAGCTGTCATACATAATAAAAACGCATGCCTAATGGGTAACGAGTTAGATATTCGCTATATACGACTAGTAAAGGTTATCAATCTATTGCCAGTTTTTTTTTTATGGAAGATCCCGATTCTTGTTATACTAGGCTGAAGAGTGAAAACATATTATGTTCGCGTTCCACCCCATTTCCTTCGGTGATGAAGAAATGTCACGGTACCCGTACCCATCCCCTCCTGTACATGCGTGTCATGCAACCTGTAGGTCTGCTCCTTTACTTTTGTAGTAAGAATGGAAAATACTGTCAAAATGGCTGTGGTGGTGATAAGTTTTCTCACAGATAGAGACACTTGCGAAAAAGTTGGGAACGATTTTGTAGTAATCTATGAAAAATGACAGTTACATAATTCAAACATTCAAAAAAGTGGTACGAAAAGTCGTTAAAGTCTGATAAACTCGAGAAATAAGAATTACATGAAGGAGATTGTTCCTTGTTACAGCGAAGAAGAATTTGTCGCCACTTTCAAACAGAATCTTGTGGAGAAGATGCAATTTCATTTCGCTTCCTGTTGATGCCATTTTAATACGCAAGAAATCGAAAAATAATCCACGCATTTGCCAAATGGGGCAACAAATTTCAAGACTGTTAATTGTAAGGTGACTGACAGCTTTACCACATCTTATACGCCAAGGAATTTGTTGAGTAAAAATTCGTAAGATCCGCAGTGGAGGGGTAATAAATATTGCTCTCTGGAGGACGCTCGTTTTAATGAATTTTTCGAAAAATTCGTAAGAATTCGTAGGAATTAGTACACTCTGCTTCTAAGGACTTATTGACCTTCATTAGGGAGGTCGCACGCCTCTTAGATTAAACTTTCCCCATTGATACAATAGATCTTTCAGGTCGCAGTGTCGGCCAAGGGACATGGGACTAAAAAAAAAGGAAGCTAATAGGAAAAGTAAAATGGTGTTGTTTTTTTAATGTTGTTAAATAATATGCTAGTATTTAATCAACAAAGCAGAGGCAAATTTGCTCCATTCGGATGTGGATAATCCTCTACAACCACCCACCAGCAACTTATGCAAATATCTGTTCCAAAATTAGAATCCGCAAAATACGCATCGTACACCCACTTTACAGAGGGTAATTTTCCCAAACCAAATCTTTTTTAATAAAACTTGTAACGAAACCCAATTTCGGAAAGACTTTCTGTTACTTGGAAAAGGGATCGTTATCCTGAAGTATTTCTCTGACTGAGAAACTTTGCGTTCATCGTGACTGTTAATCAAAATTTGATGGAGAAATTGTTGACAATAAACCGAGTTAATTGTGGAAGGAAAGAAAATTCCTTTGCACTTGGTAGGGGGTGGAATTTTATAAGCGGGTATCTTTATTCACTGTGTATTTATAAGTCGTTTTAATTAAAATCTTGCTAATGGCCATTATTGTTCGTATTTTTCCTTAAGGGGCACCAGTTATACTGAATTTATTTGTAGCGTTTCCTTAGTCAATAAAGACTTTAAAATATTGTCAAACTCGGCCGATAGGTTTGAGAAAATACAATAAATGAATAGGTGTCGAAGGAGATCCAAGACAGGGCTTCTCACAACCTTTTGTGAGTGTTTTTTTTTTTTTTTTGTTATTATTTGTGGGGCGAATGTAAACTCCGGCTGCTCTATGGATGCTTAACACACGTTCACAAGAAGTTGAAAGTAGGAAAAACCTCAGGACTGTATTTTGTTTCGTTCCTAGGGGTTGAGCATTAGACCTTATTTTATGTTATATTTAGCAGCTTCTCGAGTCTGGGTTTTGTAGGTTAAAAGGCGAGCAATAGGTCTCCTAACGAAAATGCGGTCAAACCCTTTCAGCATTGCTTATTCGATCAACTTTTTGTCACTCGTTAATGCTATGTATAAAAGCTGTGGGGTCCATTAGGAACTTCTACTTATTGGAAAATTATCTATCTCTGTATTCCATTATCTTAGGTTTCAGCTATCCATCGACTGCAATGAATCCTCGATCCAATCACCCGTCCATCAAGTGAATGATAATGGGGTACTCAGAAAGAAAGTTATAGAGATTAATCGCTTGGGCATTCACATTTTATTTTTCATTTCGGCATACCTATACCTACTCAATTATTTAAATCTGCTTATACCATCAGTAAAAGAGACTACGAACAAGATTTCAAAGTGGAGAACAATACAATTTCAAATGAAAAATATTCTTTGTAATTTCTGTTGTTTAGGTATTCGAAATTAAAACTCCTGAAGTCTAAGTCCTTTTGTATCCTATGTCGAGCAAAATAATTCATAAGCACTTAAGTAGAAAAGTAGATCAATAAGAAAAACATATTTTTTAATGGACCTAAAGTCCTAGAATATCAACTTTGAAATAATAAAACTCATAAGGCCTTCAGAACTCATACATGGCCGGCATATTTATTCCCTGGGCGACAGGCGACACCATCTGTTAGCATTAACAAAGTGAATTTATTCCCTTAGCGACCCACTGTGATGGGCACACGTAGGTATTCCGCCGCGCTGAAATGGTGAGATGCTTTTCTTCAATTATTATTATAGTACCTACGATTTCAACTTACCTTCGAGTGCAATGTCTTTCGTTTAATGGCAAGGTTCACTTTTTTTTTTTTTGTTAAAGACTCATCTTGGAGTTACCTATTGCATGACACCGAGATTAATTTCATTTAATAAATTGTTCTACCCATTTCGAGTTCAGCCATCTTAATTAAACGATGATGGGGATACAGAAGTCCGTCCTCCATCAAATCATTACAAGGCATTACCCTGGTGAAGGTGCCTGCACTAAATTTAAGGATGAGATGTAAATGGTTTGTGGCATGAACTATTTACTCTGTTGATATAAATAAAATGTTCAACGTACTGAGTGGTTAATGCCCAATTCACAATGTCGCGTTGACGCGCGCGTGCGTTGACAAATTATGTAGAAACAAAGCGTTCATATGGTGCCACACAAAATGCAGCTTCAGGCGTTGAGTCGACTTTAGACCGTAAATATCGTAAAGTTCAACGCGACGCGTGAGTAGAGCTACTTTCTACTATCACGCGCGTTTGACAACTTTAGAATTTCGAATTGTTCGATTTGAAGTCATAGAATGTATCGTTTATAGATGGAGTGGCACAGATTCGCTAATGTTTATTATACACAACTTTTAAAAAGCTATATGATGGTTTTTTAAAGCATAATTAATTAATTCAGTGTGTGGAAATGAGGAATAACTTTTTTTTGTAGGGCAACTACAAATTTCTTTAGATTTTTGTAGGACAAATATTAATCAAGGGTCTTGTATCCGTATTAAGGTTGTTGTGTGCTTTGATATATTGTTAAATATGATTTTCTTGTATTTTGGAGAATCGTTTTTCAATTTGTGCATAAAAATTACAGCTTCAAAAAAAAAAAAGGAGTAGGCTTGAAATTTTAATTCTGCTCTGAATTTGTATTTTTCAGCCAAAAAACAAACAGAACTTTTAGTTTGTCAAAGTTTTCCCTGTTAACGCGTATTCGCTTCAAAGCAGCATTTTGTTTTACAAAATTGTTGCTCGCGCGCTTTGGCATTTAAAATCGTAGAATTTCGATAAAGCGTGTCAAAGCGCGCCGACGCACGCACGCGTGTAACGCCGAATTGTGAATTGGGCATAAGTTTGAAGTTACACTTCGTATAAGTATAAATTTGCTTTCGTAGGATTGACTTTTCCCCACAATAGGTGGATCCTAGTTTTTGAGTGACTCAATTCTTGAAAGAAAGAGCTTCCTAACATGTATTTTGAATGCAGCATAGTAATCTCATCGTAAATTGCACAAGCACTCTTATTAAAATTTTAATCGCCACATAAAATAAAAACAAAGGAAACATACTCATTCTGAATGTGACCATTGATGCAGTGCATTACAGGTGTATTCATAGCCCCTTGAGGGGGTCTAAAGTGTGAAAAGCAATCGTGTTTAAATATATTGAGATGATCATCGAAATTCTGTTTACCGTTCGCTAGTTTTACACATGAATTTATTATTAATTGTGTGGTATCTGTAGATCCGGAGAAAAAAGAGAGCATGAGAAGCGCGCGATCGAGGATATAGAGAGGTGTTACTCCAGGAACAATGTTCGGAAGTTTTACCAAAAGGTAAAAAGAACGTGTCATGCCAACAAGACCCGAACGGAGACCTGTAGAGACGAACAAGGAAACCTTGTAGTAGAGTCACAGTCGGTGCTGAGGACATGGAAAAACCATTTCTGCAGACTGTTAAACGGCGAAGACGACACAATTTCCGAACCATTCAACCTGGACGATGACAGCCAAGATTTCCGTCCACCTGAACAAAATGAAGTGAGGATAGCAATATCTAAGCTTAAATCCAACAAGGCTGCTGGTCCAGACGGCTTACCTGCCGAGCTCTTCAAGGCAGCCGGAGATGACTTGGTAGAGTGCATACACCAACTCATCTCCAAGATTTGGTTAGAGGAAAGTATGCCTGATGAATGGAACCTCAGCATTGTTTGCCCGATCCACAAGAAAGGAGACCCTCTAAACTGCGCCAACTACAGAGGCATCAGTCTCCTTAACATCGCATATAAGATCCTATCTTCCGTACTGTGCGAACGCCTAAAACCATATGTCAACGAACTGATTGGACCCTATCAGTGCGGTTTTAGGCCCGGTAAGTCCACAACAGACCAAATATTCACACTACGGCAGATCCTGGAAAAAACCCAAGAAGTCCAGATCGATACTCACTATCTTTTTATCGATTTTAAGGCCGCATATGACAGAATTTATAGAGACGAGCTATACAGAGCCATGTCTAGTTTTGGCATCCCTGCCAAACTTGTCAGATTGTGCAGAATGACGATGGAGAACGCTCGCTGCTCCATAAAGGTCGGAAACAAACTCACTGAGACCTTTGATGTCAAAAAAGGATTTAGACAAGGTGACGCGCTGTCATGTAACTTTTTCAACATCATTCTTGAGAAGATTGTGCGAAACTCACAAGCCAACACCAGAGGCACAATTTTCTACAAGTCTGTGCAACTACTTGCATACGCTGACGACATCGACATCATTGGCAGAACACAGCGAGCTGTCACTGGTGCGTTTGCAAGTATCAGTACAGAAGCGGCAAAAATGGGTTTGATGGTGAATGAGGCAAAACAAAATATATGCTGTCAACAAGAAGGGACACACAACATCGACGAATCGGGCAGAACGTCACGATAGACAGCTATAACTTTGAGGTAGTTAGGGACTTTGTCTACCTCGGCTCCGCTATAAACTCTGATAACGACATCACAGCAGAAATCAAACGAAGAATCACACTTGCCAACCGCTGTTTCTTTGGCCTAAGACGGCAACTGATAAGTAAGGCCTTGTCGAGAAATACTAAGGAAACTCTGTATAAGACCCTCATCATCCCAGTCCTGCTTTATGGTGCAGAAGCATGGGCACTATCAAGATTTAGATTTAGATTGTTTGAGGGAGGTGGAATAAAGTTGCCATATCACTGCGGCCACGAGTGGGCCTATTGTGATTTCCTCCACTTAGAGCTCGCTCATGATACTGGACTTGGTTATGAATCCTAGTAGATCTTTGAGCGCGCTGTCAGAAATGTCCTCTGCCCCAAGGTAAGGTTTACCTAGGTGGTGTTGACGTAATCTGACTAGACATTCACAGTGACACAGTATGTGGTCTGCTGATTCTTCGTCCTCGTTGCATAGTCTGCAAGTGTTGTTCTGTGTTATTCCCATAGTCATGAGGTGTTTTTTGACTTGGCAGTGCCCCGTAAGGAACCCTGTGACTGTTCTGATCTGACTCCTTGTTAGGTTAAGGAGTTGTTTTGTTCTTGAACGGGAAGTAGTTGGCATGAACATTTTAGCTTGTCTGTTACCTTCAGTGTTTGTCCAGTAATGATTTGCTTTGTTTTCCAGCCAGGTTTTAATGCGGAATTTAGCGGTGCTAAGGGGTAATCCACAGAATGGTCTTGGCATCATAAAGGTGGATGCTGATCCTTTTCTGGCTAGTATGTCTGCTATTTCATTGCCCACATGTCCGCTGTGTCCTGGCACCCAAATGAGATGTACTCTGTTTGTGCTGGCTAGCGATGTGAGTAATTGTAGGCAATCCCATACTAGCTTTGATGTGATTTCATAGCTATTGATAGCCGGTAGTGCAGCTTTGCTATCAGAGAGAATATATATGTTCTTGTTTGTTATGGATTTTTTTAGATTTTCTCTGAGACATAGTTCTACTGCAAAGATTTCTGCTTGGAATACGGAGTTGCATTTGTCCATGCTTTTATGGATGAACGTTTTTGTATCGACCCCGTATACTCCAGCTCCAACTCCTTCATCTGTTTTCGATCCATCTGTGTACCATACATGAGAATCTTTGGCAAATGTGGGTTAATTCTGTTCCCAGTTCTGTCGATTTGGGAATGTAACTTTGAAGTTTCGGCTGAAGTTGAATTTCGGTAGACAGTTGTCTATTATGGTAATTCCAAGTATTTCATCTTTTTTCAGTTCCATAACGATGTCTGGAAGGATGAGCTTGGAGTTTTCGGTGTTTTCAGATATGAGCATGAAGGCATTTGTCATGGCTTCTTTCTGTATCTGAAGATGGAGGGGTGGAAGATTTAGGATAACTTCCAACGCTGCAGTGGGAGTTGTTCTCATTGCGCTCGTAGTGCATACACAAGCTAGTCTTTGGAGTTTATTGAGCCTGACTTGTGTTGACTTTTGTTTGGTTTTTTGCCACCATACTGGAGCTGCATAAGTGACAATTGGTCTTGTTATGGCTGTGTAAAGCCATAGCATGTTTTTGGGGTTTATACCCCAGCTTTTACCAATCAGACTTCTGCTGGTCCACAGAGAGATCCTGGCTTTGTCTATGGTTTTCATGAGATGAGAGTTCCAGGTGAGTTTTTCGTCCAGGGTTACACCTAGGTATTTGACTTCTTTTGAGAACTCTATTGTTTCACCAAGCAGAGTAGGTTTTCTTAGCTTACCTCGGTTTCTTCTTTTTGTGAAAGCAACTATGGTGCTTTTTTTGGGGTTTACAGTTAGACCAACTTTTTTGCACCAGTCAGTAACTAGGTTAAGTGCCCTCTGCAGGAGTTCCGAGATTGTGTCTTCGAAATTTCCTCTGATTAGGATCGCAATGTCATCTGCATATCCTTGGACATAGAAACCATTGTTACTGAGTAAGTTTAGCAGTTCGTTCACTACGATGGACCATAGCAGGGGGGATAGAACACCGCCCTGGGGGCAACCTTTCGCAGCCGTGACTCTGATATTGTCATTGCCTAATGTAGCGTTTATGTTTCTACTGTTAAGCATGTTCTTTATCCAGTTACATGTAGTATTATCTACTCCTGTGTTATGGATGCATCTGTGTATTTGGGCATGTTCGGTGTTGTCAAAGGCTCCTTCGATGTCAAGGAAGCAGCCCACAGCAATCTCTTTGCTCTTGAGTGAGTTCTCAATTCTGGTTGTGAGTTCCTGAAGAGCATTTGTTGTAGATTTGCCTGGTTGATAGGCATATTGGTTTTTATGTAATGGATTTATGTGAAGTGGACAATCCCTTATATGCCTATCAATAATTTTTTCCATCGTTTTAAGGAAAAAGGAGGTGAGGCTAATGGGTCGGTAAGATTTCGGAAGATCGTTTGGTCTACGACCTGCCTTCGGTATAAACTTCACCGTTACCTCCCTCCAACTTTTTGGTATGTAACCCCATGCGTAGCTTACTCTAAAGATATTTATGAGAAGCGGAGTTATTTGTGCGCTACCTTTTTGGAGGAGTGCTGGAAATATTCCATCTTTTCCCGGGGATTTAAATGGACTAAATGAATTGATGGCCCATTTTATTTTGTCTTCATTAAAGATTTCTTTTGACCTTTTCCAGTCCAATCTTGTTGGTCTGTTGTATCTTACATGAAGAATATGATTGGGTGAATCTGGTGTCGTGGTGGAGTTTGGGAAATGGGTTTCGGCCAAGAGCTTTAGCGTCTGTGTGCCGTTTTCCGTATATGTCCCATTCTGATTTTTCATCAGTCCAATTTGATTAGTGTGCTCTTTTGATAGAATTCTGTGGATACGAGCACTGCTTCGAGTATCAGATAGATCTTGGCACTATCAAAGGCGGATGAAGATCTCCTTGGTCGTTTCGAACGCAAAATTCTTCGAGTGATTTTTGGTCCCGTTTGCGTTGACGGGCTTTGGAGGAGAAGATTTAACAGCGAACTCTACGAGCTGTACAGCGACATCGACCTAGTCAGAAAAGTACGCATCAGTCGTCTAAGATGGCTGGGACATGTAGAGCGAATGGACACCAACGCTCCGGCCCGAAGAGTCTTCGATTCTAACCCGGAGGGACAACGCAGTAGAGGAAGACCTCGCCTTAGGTGGCGCGCGCAAGTGGAAGGGGACCTCAACCAACTTGGAGTGCGCAACTGGAGGCAGTTAGCCAAAGATCGCGCTAACTGGAGAGGCGTATTGGTTGAGGCCCAGGTCCACCCCGGACTGTAGCGCCACCTAAAGTAAGTAAGTAAGTAAAGTGGTATCTGTAGTTTCTGGAAATATTGTATCAAATGTTAGAAATGTGTTGTCTCGAAACACTATAATAAAATGTCAAAAAGTATTTGCTATAATAAATAAAAAGGCACTTCATACGTGACTACGGCACAGAATAGTCTGTAATATTTAAGTCCCCAAGTTTGGGGGTTTATTTCATAATGAAATTAAAAATAATGAAAACTACTTTTTATTTAATACTAGGGGTCGCCCCGTGGTCGAATTTCGACCAATTTATTCTATAAGTTCATTTTTGAAGGGGAAATATCGGAGCGCTTAAAAATAGGCAATCGAAACCATTTCAGACTTCCTTTAAGTTGCGAATAAAAAGTGTCCAGTAGTGCGGGCTGTCTTCTATTTTATATTACAGGTAGAAAAGGGTGCATAGAATAGATATGCAAAGTTTCATCGTTTGTTGTTCAACAGTTTTAGAGTTATGGGGACCTTAAGTTAGAAGCCAACATTTTGCTTAAATTTCATATAAATCATAAACCGTTAGGCGGATTTGTACGATTTGAATTTTATTAGATTAGTATTGTCGAACACTTTCGAAAATAGATTTTAGAAATTTTATCACTTTGCTAGCTGCGGTTTCAGAACTAACACGGTTTTAAGGGATTGGGATTTTGTTTTTTCAAATGGTTCTAACTTTCAAACGGTTGAACTACAAACGAAAAGAATTTCACTACAAACAGCTACAAACGATTGTCTGTCGAACTGCATTTCACGTTTTTCATTCTAGAAAAAGTGCGAATTAACTTCACGCGGGTGCCATGTTGTTGTTGTTGTAATTTCATGCAATTCGCTTAAATTTACCTGCTTTAATTCATAATTTGTGGATAATTTTTGTATTGTGCACTTCTATGTATTGTCCCCTACCCAAATATATATAGTGTTGGCATATTTATGTGACTTATAATAGGAAAAAAGGGGGGAAACACGTTTTAGGCAACTCCGTATTAATATATAGATTGTTGATATTGGATAGACTAATTTAGATTAAAGGAACTTTGTATATACTCAACCTCGCATCCACCCCGTAATCTAACTGTAAACCCAAGCAGGGGAGTATTCCATGTCGAAAGGGTAACAATTAATAATAATAAAATAGTTTAAGGGACTTACTTCTTTTCTTCTATAGGAAATTTTCCTAATATTTTCCAATTTTCATTAGGAAATAAGGCCCCAAATAAGGAAAGAACACCCCAAATTTTATTAAAAATCGTTGTTGTTGTATCCTATATAATTTTTAGAGGACTTTTTTTCATTTTTATTTTGGGGCCTTATAATTATTGTGGCCTTATTTCGCAGAGCCATGCCGATTCCCGCATGTATGTATGTATGTATGTAATGTTAAGTACGTACATTTGATTTTTGATATGCTTCTTGATATCTTTCTAAAACGACACCATCGACGAAAATATTTTTAGCCGACGAACCAAAAACAAACGCAAATCATCTATTGTTAATCTGTTAACAATATATCATCCTGACCTTCAATTGTTTTCGCCCGTTTGTAGCAATTTAAATTTTTAATGATTTATGTCATCACACCAATTTGTTCTGAAACAGGATACGACAAGGCGAACGTAAATATGAAGATCCAATACGTTTAAAGGTCTTTATAAGGCCTTATCGAACGAAATTTGAATATTGACAAAGGACCAATTAAAAATAATTGGTCTACCTTACCATTAATTCTCATTTTTCAACTTCAAGCAAAACCTTACAGATTGCCTCTTCGTTTCTACACATATAAGATAATTTCAAACCTTCAATTCAATAATCTCGGTCTGCACTGAGAGATAGATCTTAGGAACCTGTTGCGCCAACTATTTATTTATTTACTTTAATGCCCGTCAAGGAGAATCGTGAGACTTGTCGAATCGGACTCCTTTTTGAAAATCTCTCATCCACGCTGATGAATCCGCCTATGCCCTATTGACGCAACAATTGTGCCACAACAGGTCCGCAGAGATCCTAGGCCTAGCTTCTCATAGCCATTCGTTTTGTGTGAGTTTTATCGTTTTTGGGACAAATGGAAGGGATCTACAATTTTATGCCGAGTCCAAACGGCTAATTGAGTAGCTCTTGCATCTCAGTTATGTCGTTTTCCATTGGACAATGAAGCGTCCGGGAGAATCCGGAGTCCAGAATTGAAAAAATCACTATTGAAACCGTTCCATTGGCACAAAAAATACGTTTCTGGTGATTCTGAGAACAGAATTTCGCTTCTCGATTGGAAGTCAGAATCCACTCAAGATGTTTTTTTTAATTATTTTATACAAGTCCGCTGACAGCTGCCGTAGATTATTTTTTGGCATTTAATTAATCCTTTAGTGGATTCAATCAGAAGAAGTTATCTTTTTCCATTGGATTACAGAATGAGTTGATCCCCGATAGAAACCAATGGAAAACGATATAATAGGGGAGACCGGGGCTAGTTGACCTCAGGGGCATGTTGCCATTTATTTTAAAGAGAAGAAATGAATTGCATTTCCATTCCTGTTTTTACATTCAATGCCGATATCCGATACCTGTTTAGTCTCTCTTTGCGTCTCGTCGCGAGTACATGTCATTCAAGAAATATTAAGGAAAAACTATTTTTTGCTAACGTAAGTAACTTTTTTTTTTCCTCTTATTTTCCTCTTTCCGGCCGTTTTTGAGCGTCTGGCGCAGATTTTTTTTGCAGTACAGTGTATCGATGTGTTAGTTGTCCATGCATGTCTTTTATTTTTTGTTATCTGAAAAATCTTGTTATCTGCCAGATGGTCGGGTGGGGTTAGTTGACTCATTTTCTTCGGGACTAGTTGACTCAATAATTTTTTCGGGATTTACATGAAATGAGGACTTATAAAAGGAAAACAGCAATAGGAGATACTCAGCAAAGCGTGATGGAACGAGCCTGTACACTTGTTCTGATGGAAGGCCTCAGTATAAGGTCAGTTTCAAAAGAAGAGGCAATTCCGTACAAAACCCTACAAAGGTATGTACGAAAGATCCAAAAGAAAAAGGACGAAAATCCTAGTAGTGAATTAAGTGAAGATGAAGTATGCCTCGTTTGCGGGGAGTCATACTTAGCAAGCGTTCCAGGGGGTCGATTCTGGTTCTGTGAAAGAGTGAATCGAATAAATCGTTTTCACATTCGCTTTTACGCATTGCTTTCATTTTTTCGATTCACTTTGTACTAAAGTGCGATTCTGGTTCTAACGGGTGATTTTTTAAGAGGTTTAGAACTTTAAAAAAAAAAAAACACAAAAAATTCGAAAAAATGAATGAAATATTTATTTGAATCGATAGTTTGAACCTTGCAATAAAGATAATTTCATGCAAATGTTGACCGCGGCTGCGTCTCAGGTAGTCCATCCGCTGAGTCCAATTTTGGCATACTCTTTCACACATATCGGCCGGTATCTCACGAATGAATGCATGGATGTTGTCTTCCAGTACGTCAATCGAAGCGTGCTTGTCCCTATACACATTAGCCTTGACATACCCCCACAAAAAATAATCTAATGGTGTCAAATCGCACGATCTAGGCGGCCAATTGACCGGCCCGAAACGTGAAATTAACTGTTCACCAAACTCGCCTCGCAATTGCGCCATTGTTTCGCGTGCTGTGTGGCATGTGGCACCGTCTTGTTGAAACCACATATCATGCAAGTCAAGAACTTCCATTTCGGGCAAAAAAAAGTTTGTTATCATCGCTCGGTAGCGTTCACCATTGACAGTAACGCTGCGATTCGCATCATCTTTGAAGAAATATGGCCCAATAATGCCGCCGGCCCATAAACCGCACCACAGTGGCTTTTTCGGGATGCATTGGTAGCTGTTGCAATGCATCTGGCTGATCTTCACTCCAAATGCGGCAATTTTGCTTATTTACGTACCCATTCAACCAAAAATGAGCCTCATCGCTGAACACAATTTTTCGATAAAAAAGCGGATCCTCGGCCAGCTTTCCAAGAGCCCATTCACCAAAAATTCGGCGTTGTGGTAGGTCGGCTGGCTTTAGTTCTTGCACAAGCTGTATCTTAAAAGGCTTTACGCACAAATCCTTCCGCAAAATTTTCCACGTAGTGCTGTAACAAAGGCCTAACTGCTGGGAACGGCGTCGAATCGACATTTCGCGGTCTTCTGTCACACTAGCTGATACGGCCGCAATATTTTCTTCACTACGCACAGTACGTAAACGTGTTGGTGGTTTAATGTCCAACAAAGTAAATTTGGTGCGAAATTTGGTCACAATCTTAAAATGGAAGCAGCGCGCGATGAACATTTCGGACCGAGCACGAATTTTGATAGTAAAATTCAATAATTTGCAAGCGTTGTTCATTTGTAAGACGATCCATGGTTAAATTGCAAACCAAACTGAAGCTGTTTGACAGTGACACAAGGTACTAAACACACGTCAGCTGTCAAAACCAGTGTTGCCAAAACCAAACCAGCTAAAAAATCACCCGTTATAAGTGAAAATATCGTGGTGAATTCAATACCGCACACTGTGTTGTATGAAAGAGGGTTGTCAATTTCAAACTTTCACTAAAAACATTCACTTGCAACTGGGGCCGTGAAAAGAAATTATTCATATGAAAAATTTTGAAGTTTGGTTTCACATTTTCATAGAACGAGAATCAAAATTGCGCGTGAAAGGGTGAAAACATTTTCGTTTCACTCTTTCACAGAACCAGAATAGACCCCCAGGAGATTATTGGATTCAATGCATTCGCTGTCACAAATGGACACACTCGAAATGTTCACGAGGAAACTTGTTTTTTTATAGCTGTCAAAATTGTAATTCGGATGACGATTTAGACAGTGACTAAGTAATATTTGTTTTACCACAAGAAGTGGGTTTTAATTTATTTATTTTGTTTAATATTAAGTCATTTAGTGCATTTATTATTTTACTTTTTCTATGCACTGAAAGTGCCTCTATAATTTTTATTTTGCTTAATTAGTGACTGAGAATATAAGTGATATTTTTGTTTTTTGTTTTACCACAGGAAGTGGCTTTTAATTTATATATTTTTCCTAAGCACTAGAAGTATGTACCTCTTTAATTTATTTATTTTGCCTTATTTTAGTTAATGGCCATTAAGTGCCTTTTCGTTTCCACCACGATAAGCGGTTTTGTTTTTTGTTAACATAGCCTACATAAGTGCCTAATATTGAAAATATTGTTCCTATCTGGTGATGATTGTTCGTTAAGTAGATACAGAATTCATTTATGTTATTACAAAAAAATAAAAAAATAAATAAATCTTAATCTTTAAATTTTTTGTAAGAATTCAGTGGGTCAACTTACCCCATAACAGTCAACTTACCCCGGTACCGGGGTTAGTTGACACAATCGAGGTGCTCTACTAAAGTTAAGAAAATATTGTCCTCATGTTGTTTTTTTTTAATTGAATAACTTTGTTTAGAAAGAACAAAGGATGCTTTTTTCAATGATATCTGAACTATCTTTATATCAGCCTTAGTTCAAGAGAAAAACAAAAAAATGTAAATTTGAGTCAACTAGCCCCGGTCTCCCCTACTCTTGGCTGTTTGTCAGACGTTTGCGAGAAGTGGCGCTGTAGAAAAAAACCTTCATGTGACATTTGTGATTTTTCGGGGCTCGAACCTTGGTCCCCTCGTTTAGTAATCCAACACATTAGACAGTATGCCACTGCTCCCACTGTGATTAAATCTACTTAAAATTATTTAGCCGTCACTGGTGTTAACGTCTGTTGGAAAATCCATTAAAAATGCCTACGAAACTTTTTTGTATTCTATTTATATTCTAAATGTGTGGGCGAACTTGATACGAAAAACGCCTCTTCAGATATAAGGACATATGTAGGTTCTTTAAAATCCACATATTCTCCAGAGTTTCCGCTCTGCAAAATCACTTCCAATTTGCCAAACAAATCCCTAACGGCAATCGTGCCATAATTCATATATTGAGCACTAAATGCGTTTGCTTCTTTTATAGAGCAATTAAGTTGACTCAATGTGGGATACTCCACCTTCTCAGAATATATATTTAGACGCAACAAATAACAATACAAAGATGTTTCATATTTTTAGATGAATTTGAAAAGCTGCTTTCACCGACAACAACTGTCTGACACTGTCACATTGTTAACACAATCCTCACCTTAGCTATCTGTTTTGAAATGTTTTCCTTGTTGGCAAATGGCAAAGTGTATCCCCATCCCCTGTGGTTCCATTGTCACATCCGCTCAAGGTCTCTGATTGTTGTGCAAATATTCCTCGGGTGAATTTTTATTTGACTTTTATTGGAAAGTAGCTAAGTAAGTAATGTTCTCGAAACTCTCTCGGGATCAACTTTCTCATCGAAGGTGAGTGGTAACTGGTGAGTCCCTCGACTCAAAGACTTTCTTCTCAGGCTACGCAAAAGAGGTAATCGACGTGCCTTCAAAAGGGAAGCAGCCCATTCCAGTTTTATCCGCAATTTAACACCTAATAGGGGTGAAATTGCGCGGAATATGCTCGAGAAGAGTTTAACTGCCGACACTGGTGTATACGAAAATGATATCTGAGGTAGTTGCCGCTAACCAAGAGTGGCGGTCTATATTTAATCGAATCAGAAAGTCAGCGTGTAGCTGGAATTGACTAAAGCCATACTAATGGTATTACTTGAATTGATTGTTTTTTTGTTGTTAAATTTCAGAACGAAGCCATGACTGGGACACACACACAAAGTCCCGTCTTCTCAAGAATCACTCTTGCTCTAATGGAGGACTCGGGTTGGTACAAAGCGAATTTTACAATGGCATCCCCATTATCGTGGGGCAAAGGACTGGGTTGTAATTTTGCTATGCGAAGCTGCAAGGATTGGATTCAATTGAATAATGGCAGGTTAGTTAGTGTTTAAAAATGATTTCTTTGACAGATAAAAAAAATTTACAAAATTTGCAACATTTTTGTCTTCGCAATGGAAAAGTCTTGCAAAAGGAGAAGATAAAGCTAATAATTTGCGGTATGCTATATTTATCTACTTTTATTTTGAGTTAGTTTTTCATTTTAAGTTTTATATTTGTCAGAGAAGTTTTTTGCTGTAGCAAACTTTCGAAGCAGCTGTGCTCTTTTTCTATTAAACTTTCTGTTAACATAAAAATAAATATGTAGTTGGCGCAACAGGTTCGTATAGGTTAGGTACGGTATTAAGCATGATAATATGACATTTATATAGGTATTGCCTTCCCGTTTTCTGTCATTGAGACAATACGTCATGCGGTGAACAAAATTAATTGGATTCGATTGTGGATTGTACTTTTCCTTAGGGTGTTTTTGTATTTTTGATTAATATAATTTTAAAATGGTGTGTTGTGCAGTATTTGGTTGTAATAACCATGATAGAACAAAAAAACTATTCTGCCGAAGAAAATGTAGGTAATTCACTACTACAGATTTCCAGCCGAAGAGCTTATTAAACAAATATGGATTAACAAATGTGGGAGGAAGGACAAATTTAATATCAAAAATACACGAATTTGCTCTATACATTTCCTTCAAAGTTGTTTTTTATTGAGCCTACAAGAACAACTTCTTGGGTATGAGCGTTGCAATGGTCGAAAGTTGAAGTCGGATGCTATTCCCACAGAGAATATTAAAAACAATAAGCCAGTATTGTCTAGTATAGTGAAAGCGAAAGCTAGAGTCGCGTGAATGCAAAAGAGATGCAATCAAAATATGGTAAATGAACTATTGTAAGTATTTAAATGTCATTAATAATCAAAGGACCTATATATTTTGTTTTATTAAGGGAAACTTTAATGAATAACAGTTGCGACGCAGGAAATGAAACTATGGATACAGGAACCGAATCAAGTTCGGTGATGAAAGAATACTCTCCCAGAAACAAATTAATGCATTCAAAACTAAACAAGCTGGAAGCAGAAATACAAAGTTTAAGGCAGGAAATTGCTGTGCTGAAAGGTGAAAAAACAACCAAAGAGTGCCATCTGGAAACCGAGGTCGAAATTTTAAAGAAGGAGAACTTATCTCTGCAAACATTAAAGCATTCGATAGAACAAATCTTCACAAAAAAAAACAAATAAGGAAACTAGAAATACCTAGTAAGAGAACATGTTGGGACGTAGAAGATATTTCCAAGGCAATATCGCTGCACGCTGGAGGGCCAAGGGCATATAAAATACTAAATAAAGCATTACACTTTAGCAAATAAAAAATAAAACCTTTCATTTGTTATCTTTTTTATATAATTATACATCATACATTTAAAAAAATGTCTGATGAACATGCAAGCGCTAAGATTTACAGGCATTTAGTAATGCTAAACAATATATTTGTTCACCGCATGACGTCACAATCTATGAAAAGAGACAGATATATATATGGGAATACAATACCTTTAGATGTCATATTATCATGGGTATTAAGGGACCTAAGGACATTTTAATGACGAGTCCGAACGGCTGAACTAAGAAGCTCTTTCATGACAGTTCCACTCTCAGGAATAAACTTTAAGATGTAATTTATGTATAACTAGGCGACCTGGCGAACTTTGATCCACCCAAATTATCTTTAATGTGGAAATATTAATTTCGGGTATGCACAATGCACAGGCTGCTTTTGTGTAATTCGGTCATTTCAAATTCGTTATTCAAAAGTTATAAAATAGAAATAACCAGGGGCGAACGCAGGTAGGGATTTTGGGGGTTGAAACCCCCCTCCTTTCTCCGAAATATGTGTAATTAATAAATAAGGAATGTCTATTTTCCTTAAAAGTAGGTAGGTTATAAAAAAAAAGTTTTCTTACATTTTTTTGCAGTTGATGAAAAGACAGTGGGTCGACATGAAATTAGTTCGTCTTTTCCAGGATTTGCTTCAGTGTAAAAATTCGGTCTACAGTCGAGCTGCCGGACCACACTTATGAGGCTGACCACACCGCATATGGAAAAGCTTGACACACTTTTTTCAAAATAAATCGTTCTGAATAAACGGAATCCACGGAATGAAAATGTTTGCCCCAAATTTCCCCTTCAAAATCGTCGCTTAAATATCATTTGATTTGAGATTCTTCAAATTAAATCAAACGCGTTTTATGGCAAACTTTCGGTGCATTGAGGTTTCACAACAAAATTATAACTAAGTCGACTTTCAATTTCAAATTGTGTAGAGGTAAGCCCGGAACATCCGAAGAATTCAAATATTCAAATAAAGTTTTGTTTTCAGGACAAGAAGTAGCATAAATGTCCTATTGTCCTTCATTGGGTCCCTGCGAATCTAAACCAAAAATCATAAAAATCAAACGATCCATTCCCGAGCTTTGGGTGCACATACGGACGTCAGTCTCTTTTGTTATGTAGCTTTACCCACCCGGCTTTACCCGTAGTACTCGAAGTCCTGCTCACATTTCGCAAAGTGCTTTACTTGGACAATGTCATTAGTAATTTTAAATATACAACTTTAGAAAAAGCGTTTCATTTTATTTTTGAATGGGAAAAGCCACCACCCATTTTTCTATCCCGCTTATGTTTTGCAAAGTACCACCTATAGGGTCGGTCCAAAACTATCCTATTTTTCAAACTTAAAGCAACCATACCCATCCACAAAATTTCATTGAAATCGATTAAGTGGTTTTAGAGATCGACAACCGGGCCTCCTATCGGGTCCAAAAGTATCCTATCTTTTGAGATTTCCTAAACCTGAAATACAACAACACGAACAAAACAAAAGAAGAATCTTGAAATTTGGCCCAGTGGTTATCGAGTTATATCGTCATCGAGTCCCGAAAGAATTATATATACATACAGAAGATATGCAATTCTATAGTTTTAGGTAGAATATAAAAAAAAAAAAATATGTCGCAATTCTGACCATCCATCCTTTCCTTACCGTCATTCAAGACTTGTAAGCATGTTGATTACACATTTAGAATTTTTAATTGCCCTTGCCCACTACAGACTTTAACTAAGTATAGGTTTAGGTACACAAATGAAGTCATCATATCTCTTTCAAACTCTATTCGTTTACTGGATAAATCTGACACTTTTGTATAAGAGAGAAGCAGTAGCAATAGTGTGGGTTTCTTTTAAAGTGATATGTTATTTTGACACTAAAAAAGTTGATTGCGCTTACGAAAGTAACAGGCATACTTGTTCAAAACGTTGGTCCCTTGTCGGCATAAGTCGCCTGGTCTATATTTCCCCGGATCTTTAATGTGGTATTCGATTGGGCCCTCTACGATCACTTTTTCCGTTCGTGTCGTACAAAAAGAAAACAATCCTTTTGAAATGTCAGAGAACTTTTGCGAATCTGGGTTTTTTCTCAGATTTACTTCAGATTTACCAATAGAAGTGCGTTTGAGTTTGACAAGAAGTGGCTGCCTCGTCTGGCTTCGCAGTAGCGCATTCTGTCACTCTAATTTTCCAAGACCTTGTTGTTAGGCTGTAGCTCACGGATTGCTTGGATGATATTGGCCTTAAGTGCTTGAATCGTTTCCGGATTGTTGGCATAACATCGGTCCTTTACGATTCCACACAAAAAAAAGTCCAACGGGTCAAATCGCAGGTCCAAGACGACCAATTGACATCGCCGAAACGTAGTTTGAACGGCTGATAAATAATGTCAAATAGTGTTCCATGAGCACCCTAAAATCTGAGATCTGAAAAAGATATATCTGGTAGTCGCAATGGAAAACGACATTAAAGGACTGTTCACGTGTTTAATATATGCCAATACAAATTCAGACATAGAATATCCGACTGTCCGACTTATTAAAATAAAATTCGGAACATCTTTTGCTGTGCTGTGCAGCTTTAGGCGTTAAAAGAAGAATAACAGAAAATGGCCTACACAGATAATTGTCAGTTCTTTAAACATTTAGATTTGTTGTCACTGTAAATGTTTGCACTCGTTATTGTTTAAATGTCGCCATTATTTATTTGCAGTAGATTATTTTAATGTTTATCTTTATTACAGAGGCCGGTCCATACATCCCTTCTGCTCAAAAGTGAAACGCGATCCCCTCCAAACCGAGTGCACTGATGATAGGAATTCGGTTGCACTCTGCAACCTCATAAGACACGATTACGAATTGCCAAAAGAATACCAAGTAAGTGTTTAAATTTGTTGAACTGACCCTTTCTCAAATGATTTTTGTTTACAGAACTTTGACAGCATCAATCACGTAAAAGACGGCGAAGAAGGATTTTACGGTGGCTCTGTATCTCTAGCAGACCACTGCCCCTACATCCAGGAGTTTACATGGAGAAGCAAAAACATCATCGTGCGGGGATCACACTGCAAATTCGAAGAGAACAATCCAAGTAAGTCATATAAATACCCATTCTCAGAAAAAAAAAATCGAACTTATTCCCTTCTTAGAGCCGGAGAAAAACTTTGCTCTGGAGAGCTACGGCAAGGGATCAAAGTGCTTTGATCACAGCGAAAGCATGTGGGAGGAACGTTCCTGTCGACAAACTCGAGAATGGCAGCACTGGGGATCTGGTTGCTATAAATACAAATGCGAGAACGGCCGGCTTCACATCTTGGTGGCCAACTACTCCTACGAATGTTACTACCCCGGTCAGCAGTTGTCCATCCGCATTCATGCCAACGGATGGCTGCATAAAGGTGCCATTATTTGTCCACCGTGCCATGAGCTCTGCGGCGATGTTTTTCAACGTCAAGGCGACTATTGTAAGCTACGCGAGGAAGCGCCGCCATCCAACAAGTACCCACGTGATAATCTTACTTGTGCGGCAGCATCAGTCGGACCACAAACCCTACTGGCTCAAATTAGTGTGATAGTATGCACCTACCTATCCATCATATACCTAAGGACGAGTTAGAATTCAGTAAAACACTCGTAGAAACCATCCCATCTTGTGATACTTTCGCCCCCAAACCGGAGATCGCACAATAATAGGCTGCGTGTGACACTGATCCTTCGAACATCGATTCAATACCTTGTTTGTTTCGAGTCATACAAAATTAATTTTGAAAATTTCTTTCATATAAACGATTTTATTTTATTTATTTTATTCAAATCAAAACCTTGTACTATACAATATGTAGGACATTTTTGAATGCGTTTCGAAAGCACATTCCAAGCATAACGAGGAGCACAAGCTATGCATTTCTTATTAATTTCCATGTATTTATGTGTATGTTTTGTTCGTTGAAGTATTTAATTGTAGCATAGTGAAAGTGTTTACAAACATTAGGTTAACTTAATATAATTGAAATAATTACGTTTATGTATGTATAGTGGTCGTGGCGTGTAAAATTAGAAAATCAAAAGGAAACTCCATCTTAGTAGATTGAGATATTATTTTGTAAAATAATAATACATAAGTCTAAATTTAGAGTGAACAACAAACACATTTAAATAAATTGTATGTCTTTTTAATAAACTAAATATGCAGACAGTCCACATGGACTGGGATTTTAAAATTGACTAAGTCTTTTGATTTACAAGTTAAACAGTAAGGAGGCTTTACTGCAAATTTCATGGACGCAGCGCAAGATTATCTTAAGACTCAAGGAATGATTTGTGATTTGTGAATATTATTTCTCATTCAAAGGTGCGGAGTGCAAAACACAATCTTCCATTCCCCCCTATCGAGGTATCCGTTCGGAGAAAATTCCGATACGAAAATGATATCCGATCGGAACTCAAATTGTGTTCGAAGTATCCATTTCGGAATAAAGTAAATGAAGCATACAAACGCGTTAATTTCACATGAAAATATTCCGCAGCAATTCGTTGTCGAAGAGCTTCGGAAAAAATGTGCCGTCTGGCTGTCAAAAGTAACTGGTATAACGCGGTTCCACGCAATCCGACAAGGTGCGCTATATGTCATTGGTGAATTTTTCCGAAAGTTGTATCGGACCGGATACCTCGAATGGAATTTCTACGATTTCGTACAGATCGGAGAAAGTTCCTTTCCGAACGGATAGCTCGAAAGGGTTGATTGTCCACAGCAACTAATGAGGAAAGCGGAATTATTTCCCATATTTTCTCAAAGACAAGTTTCACATACTAGGTAGTGCTTTGTCGGTTGTCGTTCGCACCTAGTCTATGTAGATCAATCAATATCAGCACGCAAGGTTTGTCTTATTTATTTTTATTTATTATGTGAGAGGGGTTGTTTTTCTGCGATATATTTGTCTATTATACCCCCTTATGACTTAGAGAAGTATATTCCCTCTTGAATGTTCCCCTCGCTGTATAACTCCTTTCGGAATCATTTTAGAGGTTCTTATACTCTTGTTTGCCCTTGGCGGAAGAAATCCGTCCTATAGCACCTCTCTAGCACAGTTTCCTTTAAGAATCTTACGATGAAAGCTGGCTTCAGTGACATTACTTTCTCATCAGATAGCTAATACCTGCCGAAATATTCCAATCTTTTGTGGGTCACTGCCCCACATGATCCCAGCACGTGTTCTGGGATTTCACTGGACTCATCGCAGATTCTGCAGAGACATTCTTCAGATATAACCAGTTTCCTAAGGTGTTCCTTGAGTCTATGCCCCGTTAGGATACGGAAGTTATTTTTGCTCATGCCATGCAGAAGTTTCTTGGCCTGCCTCATGCCCTATGTGCTATGCCAAGTTCTTGACCAGTTTACTTTCTCTAAATTCTTCTTTGAGGGTGTGATCCCCTATTCCGCAGAATGGTTCAGGACCTATGAAAGCTCCCTTTCTTGCTGGGGAGTCGGCCATTTCATTACCCTCTATTTTTTCTTTGTTTCTCCTTCCCAATTCCTTAAGTTTTTGTAGGCATTTACTGACGTCTTATGAGACAGTGGAAATGAAAAATTCAATTCGAATATGACGTCGTAGGCTCGTGGCAAATTGTGAGAAATCGTTTGTCGACAGCCTTTCTAAACCAAGGAAACATACAATTTCTATGGGTTCCTGGCCATGTGGGAATAAAAGGAAACGAAGACGCAGATCCCGAAGCAAGGATTGCGGGTAACGAGCCTTTACGCACCCACTTTGTCTTCCAGAAATGAGATGATAAAATACACATCCAATCCTACTCAGAAAGAAAACAAAAAGAGGACTGGTCCACCTATGCCCACTATTACAAATCCTTTAACCCGGACGGAATAGCAGTTCTTTACCCATAGCCTCGGATCTGGCTAAGCCCCTTAAAATGCCATTCTTCGGAGTCAGGACGGAAGGGCAGATTGCGAGAATCCGGGTTGTTACGCTCGGCAACCTTGGACACCGTTTAACTAGAAATGAATACGAATTTCGAAACTTTGGACCCGAGATAAAATGGTTTCTATATTTAAAAACCCAGTCCTATATTCATTTATGTGTGTAGCACAAATCAGAGCTTAGTGCGCATGCCTAAAACACGTGTTTTAATTATCAGTGACAGCTCGGTCCCGTATCGAATGCTGTAGGACTAACCCAGTGCTCCCTGGGGTCCGCGTTTAGCAAGTAGAATGGTTGGATACCTTTATTCCATCTTCGAACGTCTGCGTTAAAAACAACTTTCTCGATTGTGAACTTCAATGTCATTGACGCACTTTGCCGAAGAAAAACTCCGGTTATATTTACCTTTGATGTCCTTCTTAACAAAGTGGGTCCTAATCTGTTTAATAAAACTTTCGCCTATTACACTCGCAATAGACAATTTTTTCGACGCAGTACTGTTAGTAAATTTGCAACAAATTTGTTTAACTAAAACAGAAATAAAAAAATGCAAAAATGTATGCTTTTAAAAAGTTCGATGTGGTTTTTATTATTTTTGATCGCAACAAGTTTTGTTTTCGTTTGGATTTGTTTATCATTTGTATATCAATCATAAACAAATACTATACTCTTACAAAAAATAAGTATATTTTTATTATCTGCTCCTTAAGGCTATGCAATTAATTTAAATCAAAACTTATACGAATAATCGTTTAATATTTACACGCATATATTATTTAAAAAATACAACAGGGTCCACATTTCAATACCTCAACAATACAATCAGTCGTTAACTCATTCAGTCATATCTCCTTTTCGTTTCTCTTTCATGTTCAGATATCTCTCAAATTTTGTTTGTTTGCTGCTTGTTTAATTGTAAATTCTTTAATGACAATTGGAAATATTTTATCTCTAAGCTATAACTGCCGCACCCAAAATGCGAGAATACACATAAAATAATGATATATTAAAGCGTTACCTACTTATGGAACAAAACAAATTAAAAAATTAAATTAATTACATATATCACTGTTATTTTTTTTCTGCATCTATTTATTTACAAGAATACGATTTGTTTACAAATTTTCATAATAATTAACTGCTATACAATAATTTAATAATAATATTAAAAAAAAGATTCAATTAAATAAAACAGTTCCGTAGAGAAAAAAAATAATAATAATAGAATAAACTAAATTATATTCTTTATTAACTACATTTTATACAGTTTATTTTTTAGCTTACACATTTAACAAATATTTTTTTTTATATTTTTGTTTTTTTGTTTTTCGTTCTCCAATCCAAACTATATAAGGAATAAAATCAACTGATCTATACAACACTGGCCAGGGATTATTTTGCATTTAATTTCTTCTCTCTTTTGCTTTGTTAATAATTTAATAATTTTGTGGTATTTAACAATTCTTTTGGTTAACTACTCCATAGAAGTGAGACCAGTTAAGAGCGTCAATCGACTAGTCTCGAAAAGTTTTAAATACATGCACTGCAGTCTGCATAATTTATCCCCAAAGTGCAAAGAAATAAAATTAGTAAATAAAATATCATTAAATAATAAATAATTTATGTATAATATGTGCATGATGGTGGAATTTTTGTTTAAAAGAAACCTAAATACGTCAGTGATATATCCAACTACTGGGCAACACTGAATCCTTGACCGAATACAACGCTCTCGCATACCAATGCACTCCGTCTTGCACTGAACTCGTTTCGCTGAACCAGTGCCGCAGCGACGCCAGCAATCTGTATGGCAACAGACCCAAATGCGCTATCGATTGACTGTTGATGACAGCGTAACAAGACGCCGCCACAGAATCCACAATAATGGTACCCTCTCGAGTGAGGGGCGCCACAATGCCTTTCGCTAAAACCGCCGACAAATCCACCACCTTTTGCGGTTCCAAATTGCCGAATCGGTTCACCAACACAAAGTCACCTTCTTCGATTTTGTCAGCAAATACATAGTCCATTAGCTGCTTAGTTGGATTCCAAACCATTACCAAATGTGCGGGTGTTACTGTAAGCGTAGCACCGCCATCTGTACGGATTCGGACGAACTCCTGTGTTCGCTGAATGTCTCTATCCAAGAACAGAATCACTTCGCTGTACACTGTATTACCGTCATTGGTCATGCTGAGCACTTGGTCGCCCAGTTGAAGTTCGCTCATTCGTTTGCTTTCGCCCGTGGATGTTACCACCGTACTTTCGCCGGTGAAGCAGCCATTGATGTGAGACATTTGCGTTGAATCTGAAAAAAAATTATGAAAGAATGCGGTTAGTTTCAGCGGTTTTTCGGAGGATACAGGATAATAACTCAAAATTTTAAAGGTTCACACTTCACAATGACAGCAGGAAACATTTTAATAATGGGTACCAAATGCGTTGTTGGGTTTATGCAGGTAGACGAAGGCTATGGACTGGATGCCCAGCCAATAGTTTCAGAAGTTGTTTGGAAACAGTTGGGGAGCAGTTCGAACTTAGTTTGGAGTTTAAAAAAATTGTCCAGAGATCTTCTTTCATTGGTTTCACTCGGGGATCCGCACTCATTCTGCAATCTAATGGAACAACAAAACTGCTTTTGATTGAATCCGAAAAGGTGTTGGTGAAATGCCAAGAAATAATCTACGGCTGCTGTCAGTTGACTTGTAAGTATAAAATACATAAATTACACTTTTGTCTGTGTGAGTGCTTCTCGAGTGGATTCTGACATCAAATCGGGAAGCGAGAAGACTCTTCTTAGAATCACGAGAAGAGTGTATTTTTGGTGCCAATGGAACGGTTTCAGAACTGATTTTTTCGGTTCCGGACTCTCGTGGATGCTTTTTTTTGCCCAATGAAAAACGACATTACAGTATGTTCGAGAAGAATGTTATCGATCAGACGTCAAAGTCACATTTTCTATGTCCAAAGCACAATCGAAATGTCAAGCGAAATAACGTTCATACATTTTTGTTCAACTACGAGGTATTTGATTGTTTTTTTCTGAATAACGTTCCAATTCACTGATCAGCTAAACTATGTTATATTATGTTATGTTATGTTATGTTAAAGTGGCTCTCGATGAGAGAAACACTTAGGCCGTTAACCGGCCCATTGTGCACACCACTGGTGTTTAGGGGTTCCTTAACTGGTTACTCATGGGAACCATTTGCTTCTGTTAATAAAGCTAAGAATGTTAGCAGCGCATAGCATAGATCAGTAAAATCATTAAGGAAGTAGTTTCCTAAGTACGCCATCCTTAGATTGGCTAGGGCAGGATAGCTGCAGAGAAGGTGGGTGACGGACTCATCCTCTTCCTCATCCCCGGAGCTTCTGCAAAAGTCATTGTATAGCAGTCCAAGTCTTTGCGCGTGTCTGCCCAAAATACAATGAACGATAATGACATTAGCAACCAACGAGATACTAGGTCTGTTTAGTCGCAGAAGCTCCTTGGATCTTTTAGTATCCATAGTGTCGGCCAAGTAAGCTTGGCAACGTCGCAATAACCCACATGTTTCCATCTATGGTTTGCCATTTTTGTCGTGTCCGCATTAATGATTTGTTTAGTGTAAGACAGCGGTGCATGCACGTTACACAGACTAACGCTATCAACACCGGAGAAGCCTAATCTTGCAAGTTCGTCAGCTGCACAGTTCCCTGGGATGTCAGCACAGTGTCCCGGAACCCAGCAAAGGGTAAGGTTGTACTGTCCAGCTTTCTTGTTAAGAGATACGCGGCAATCTTCCATCGCCTTGGATCTTATTCCGCAGCTAAACTAACTTCGAAGCCTACTTTTGAGTGGGACAAACTCTATATACATGCTTCCATCTGTCTTCAACGGGTCTTCAACTGTTAGTCAGGTAACCTTCGAAAAAAAAAAAAAACATGACACAAAAGACAACTGAAATCACGACTTATCCTCGACGTGATCACCCCTTCACATGCCCGATCCCTGATCGCATGTAACGTCATAAGCCACATCTCCCAGCGTATTCCTCAAGAGCTTATCATCGCAAATCTCATTTAACCGTGACACCGATAACTAGTTTCCAATCAAAAAGATCAAAGAGCAAACATTTGTAAACACTATACCCATCCATCGTTCAGGTAACAGCCGTAATCGCTCTCTCATTCAATTAAAATTTGCAAAAAAGAAAAAAAGGATTGGGTGCAAAAATGATAATGCCTTTGACGTTTGTGGCTGGCAAATCCTTGCCGCATCCATTGTCTCGCTATTTCTAATCTAATTTGGCCAATTTCGTAGCCCATTGCTCTGAATATGTACCTATATAGGTACGTTGTACGCTGACCCTCGCTCTCGTGTCCATTTGCATAAAAACCAAAAACCAAACCAAGGTACGAAGGATACGGATTAGGATTTCTTATTCTCTCATCGCTCACCGCTTTCTCATCGTATATATGTAGCTGGCTAAGTCAAAAGGATAAGACGAAGAGGGATCAACTTTTCCAGATCTCAGATTATCCTGATTGGATCAAGACAAACAACAGGCGACCCTACAAAATTCCCCACACAAACAGCGAACACGTGTGCGCATGCGCATATTATTACAGGTGAGCGAGCACCATGTCAACGCGATGACTTTCACATCAGAGGAATGCGTTTAAGATTGTCTCTCGAAAATCGTTTCCGAGCAACAAATTTTTCATTGATGATTCGAATAATTTAGCGCAACAGTAGGTACACCATCAGGGAAGGACAACGCCAACGACAACGACGACGACGATGATGATGGTCATGAGATGACGACGAGACAAGCATGTAAGAATTCGAATCAAAAACAGAACAGAATTCTTGAAGGGTCATAAATTAATAAACCATTAAAGTGGTTAAATTATCTTTTATCTTGCCTTCTCACAGATAAATTATTACAAAACCGAAAGACACAAGATACACTACCGCATGTAGTATACCATATCGGCGGCGGAAGGTTGGTCTTGGCTTGCACCGTGTGCGCGCGGAGGTATTAAAAAATTAGTGTCGACAAAAAGGTTAACTGTCATTTATCTTGTGGCTCTTTGTGTGTTGTGAGAAGTGTTCTTCTCGCTCTGTGTGATTCGTTCTCATGTTATACTTCTTTGGTTGTCGTTCTGTCCTTCCGTCTATCTGTCTGTCTGTCTGTCTGGGGGACTACCGCGCGCTGTGTGCTTTTGTCCAGCTAAATGATATTAAAACTAGATGACACTGATATACCGTGGATGATTTCTGGAAATGTATGGCCACTGTCCGCCGATGTTCGCTGTATAGGTTTAGGTTAGGTGTATATATGTATGGATTTCGTCTTCAAATTGGTCATGGTCTAGCCTCGTGTGGTGGTGGTATAACTTATGCCTACCTACTTGTCTCTGGTCAGAGAGTGTGAGAATTTTAATTGAAATTCTTCACAGAGAAGGTGTTTGTTGTTGTAAATTAGGTAGGTATATAAAATAAAATAAAAAGAAAAGTCCAGCGGTGACGACTAAAGAGGAAGACAATGATACCGCCGTTCTCATATCGCCATTTGGTTATGTCAGCGGCACAGCACATTTAATGCGCACTTGCGGTGCAATTACAAAGTCCACACATACCTATATATATACAGCACCCCACTGAGGAGACAGATCCTTTTGATCTCGTGCGAGAGACCACACACGCAAGTGTAAACCGAAGAAAGCAGGACACTAAACAACACTAAACACAAATAATAGCCTGCTATTGAGCTGCTGCACTATCCGCATGTCCACATAATGGTCCTTCTTATTATTTTCTTTTGTGGGTCAAAGGCATCAGATAAAAGATAGCGGAAGCGGTTTTCTTCGTCTTCTTTTTCTTCTCCTTGGTCGTCTTGTATAGCAATATGACCCCGGGGTTATTTATCGATTGTCCTTCGGTCGGACAATAAATTCGTGGTTTTTATTTCTCATCACCAGCAGCAGGCGCCCTCTCCTCACTATGACATGACATTCCACAGAATTAAAAATCAATTTCCATCTAGTATCTGTAGCTCTGCTGAATGCAGCCCGAGTCATCAATGAGTGTGACTCTCTGCCTAATAGCAGCTGTTTTACTTTTACTCCTCCAATCTTTCATTGGCGATCTCGAGGCAGCAGCAGCAGCAGCATCTTTTGCTGGAGTAGAGAGCCCATGAGAACCACGTTGGGTGTCGTATCATCAATTCGTTTAATTTGACAGGCGCAACCTAAACATGTCAAAACACACTGCATGCGGTTGCCTTTTTAGTTTTGTGCCTTGGCTTGCCTCTCCTCCTTCTTTTTGTTAACAATTTTTTTCTTTTTATTTTTTCTTTTTTTTTCTCATTTTCTTTTCTTTTGCTTGTGTTTATCTTGTTTTTTTTTTTTTTTTTTACTTAATTCCTTATTATTATAAATTATTTTTTCGTTGTTGGGCTTCTGATGTGGCTGGCTGCCGCTCTCTAGTCTCTACCTGTGTTTATATACCTGGTGGTGGACTGGTGGTGCTGTGGCTGGGCTGTGGCTGGTTTGTGGTGTACGGTGTACCCCCGCCTTCTTCAGACTCCATTTCGATTGTGGCTGCTGTGCGTTTATTCTTCTTATTCTTTGGAGCGAACAACATAACGAGAGACATACAGACAAAACGGGAAAAAAGACTTCAATTCAATAATATTTGCTGTACGCTTTTTGTATCTGAGAGATCGGATGATGATGGTAGTTGTAAGGTGCTCCTTTGGAGCATGGCTGTGTCTTTTAATAAAGGAAACACGAAAATCGCATTTTTTTTTCCTCTGCGCCAGATCGTGTTTTACCTTTCGTTGGGTTCTTAATTTTTCGTTCATATCAACAAGATGTCTGCTTATGCTTATGGGTGCAAAAAGTTGCCCCGGGCCTCTTTCTGGCGTATATAGTATGAACACCGGTATGCTGTTTGATGTCGTTTGGACCCCTTCGTTTTCTCGTAATTGAAAAGCTTAATTGGATTTTTAACCATTTTTATTCGACTTAATTCATTCGGTGAGCTTTCATCGGTTGATCGGTGCTGTGCGGGAAGTAGTTAAATGGTTTATTTCCCCTCTCAGGCAGGCGTTTATCATGGGATTTTTATCTACAATTAGTGTATCCACCTTCGAGATCAGTTAATGTAACGCTCCGCACAGTGAATGGTATTTTTACGATCGCGTTACTGGGAAGCGACTTAGTGTATGCACATAGTTGCTGACGGGGAAGTGGGCTTGAATGATTTATTGCTAACAAATTAAAACACTCCTAGGCGGAAGAGACTAGAATGCTCTTAGATTGATTTCCTTATTCTTGGGAACGATATGGTTTCCGTTCTGGTAATTTGGCGCTATATTTTGAATGGGCCTATGACGACGCTCTTTATTATTCAAACCTTGGAAAGAATCGTGTCATGAGCTGGCGATGTTTTCCGAATCAAATTATCTCAAGGTCTACCCCCGCCACAATTGAATAGGTACTTATAGTTAAATAAATCTGAGCGTTCCTTTAACTGTGGCAGGCAAGTTGTACTTAATTCCGAAAGTGTTTCCGAGGAATTCGAATTATACATAATATTTGTGCTCTAAACTAGGGTTACAAATGGCTTTGGACATAAGCCAGCGACACAAACAAAACTGGGAATAGCCATTGAAAATGGAAATGAAAGCCTCACCTGTCACTGAAGAAGTTGGCATCACTTTAAATAAATTTTAAATCTTTGTTTTTAGCGAATTCGATTTTAAACGAGCCGTCGAGCTATTTGTGGGAAACTCTGTAACTCATTTGTTATTTCTAGGTAACTTGGCATCACTTTTTAGAGCGGTTTAAATCGAACGCAATCGATATAAATCGATCGCAATCGCACAAAATCTACATAGGTACACGTTCTTATCAAAAATGACAGAGAAAAAGAAAATTAGCAAAGTGACGAGCAACGAGTAGTTTCTCTCTTGGCTCGAAACGGCTCAGAGAACTTCAACCGACAAGGGCAACTACTGATAAATATGACAAATGCATAGATTTGACAAAAAGAGAAATTCCAAGTCCTTCTCAAAAGTCAATTGCACCAGAAAAATAAAATCTCTGAAAATAAGGAAAATTCGGTGGTGGTCGAATGTTCTCCTAGAACGTTTCATATGTTGCAAAAAGTTAACTTTAATATTTATTTGTGATATGGAGTAGATGTCAAAGATGAAAGCGGCTCAAAGGAGCTCGAAGTCGATCTACGTATTTTGACGTATATTTTTAGCTCTCCGAGAGAGTTTCGCTCAATATTTTGAGTTTGACAACATTTAAGTGTTTGGCTCGGGAAAGTATACGCGAATAGACCTTTAGGTTTACGTGAAGATTCAAATGACCATAATAAAATTAACTTTCGATACACCTACATACCTACTTTGTGTAGTTTCAATAACAATTACTCAACGAAAAGGCGTTCGAAAAAGTCTCACAATTCAATGTAAGAAGTGGCAAACGTCATTTAAAAAGCGCTTTGTCGAAACCCGTAGCGGTCTTGTCCACTTACTTCAGTTTTGACATAAATAAATATCCTGCTCGCACAATTTTTACGAAACTTGTCGGACTAAGATTTATTTTACCAATATTTCCCAACGATTCGATGCACTCTAATTCGGAAAACGATGTTAACAGGCTATACGTGCCAAATAAAAGTAAATTAATGAAAATTTGGCAGCTCTTTTTAACCGAAATGTTGATGTCAAATTTTATTTCATATGACAGCCGTAGCCTTCTTACTAAACGATTCCCAACAACTGAGAGATAATACATCATTGGCAGCACTTATTTCAAATATTTTACTGTCAAAAATGTTTTTTACAACAAAATAATGACATAGGTAAGTGACTTTGTGAAGTTTAATCACTGACATTTTGAGAAAATATTTTTTGGTAGACAATGACCCCACAAATGTTAACAACTTCAGTTTAGCATTACTCTTTTCGTAGCTGACAAATTGCTTGGTAATCGGCATCACAATTTTCCAAAATTCAATTCTTCTATCTGAGTTAGAATAAAATTTACTCCAGAAAAATTGGTAGCGAAATAAAAGACTCCCCTGAATAAACAAATTTGCACAGGCACCTATACCTACACGTATAATGTAACTTCGTTAGCAAACGTCAGATAACAACAACATACCTAAACGATACACAAATTCGACGTAGTCCCTGTGGAACAGGTCGATAACTTTTACACACTGCTAGGGGCCCGTTCACAAACTCAGAAAAGTTGAAATTTTATTGTTAATAAAAGTTCTACTGCAGGCAGCCATTTAGAAACATCTGGCGGCTCTACCTATTGGTCAGCAATCGTTTATTTATTACTGTGGAGGAATGTACTAAAAACGGTTCTGCCTTTCGATCGTTAAATTATTGAAAACAACAGACAGATGGCCCATCAGTGATGCTGATGCAACAGTTCCTTAGTTCCTAAGCAGTTAATACCAAAAATCTCCCCGCATCTTCTTCTGCGAATGTTGGTTGATTTCAGTTTGTTTGTTATGCACTCAAAAGTAATTACACCGCTGTCAATATCTTTTTGAAAGGAATTTCTGCAAATAAAATTTGTTTGCAATTCACATCATCTCCAGGGCCGTTTTATATTTCGCACGCATGAAATAAAATCATCACCTGTCACGTAATAAACGAGCGCCGAAAATAAAATATATTCATTTAAAAAATTATTGTACGGTTTGAAATTGTTTCTTTGACACATAACTACATCTTTCTAAATTGTTTTACGGAGTGTTTTAAATAGGTAATATAGTTTCGAACATGTCAAGACGATTTGAAATAGAATTTCAAAAGTTCGATGATCGACATTTTCATGAGCAGTCTGTTTGTTCTTGTTGTTAAGAGAGTGCATATTCCATTTCTGTATTTACTTGAACAGACATCACCAACTTTTCTGTCATAATCACTAGCGAACTAGCGGCATGTCAGACTCTATCCAAACATAAGACTTAGATATAGCAATGTGGTCTAAAGCTTTTGATAATTTTCTTGTATACGGACATTTTTTCTATCTCGCATGCAATTAACCGCTGGAAAAAGAAAATGGACACTAGGAATCCGAACGCGTTGACTGAGCGGTCAGCGTTGCCTTTTTTTGATTTGCCCTTTTTTATTCGGAAAAGACCCCTCATAATTTTTTCAAAAATTGATATTTTCAAATAAGTACATTTAAAATGTAACACGGTTGCCTGTCACAACTATATTACACTGTTATGCGAACTAATGGTTGTTAAATATGGTGCGAAAATTCGAAATTTGCAGAGTACCTCTAGAAATGACACCCTTTTCTCTCACTGGCCCTTTTTTCGACACCTCAGAATCCTGCCACGGCCACTCTGTTTATTTTAAATCTAACTCTTCGAAATGTCAACTGAGTATGCAGGCAGGATTTTCTTGACTAGATTTGTCGGCTTCCCCTTCATAAACGTCAACTGCAAAAACTAATCACGTGACCACTCTGGGCCAATCAAAACTGAAATACATCTAGTCAGACAGCTTGTCAACTTACTAAACTATGGTTCCAAACGTCCCCAATGCTGATCGATTAAAAGCAAACAAATTTTGACGGAATATCGTCACCAAAAATTCAAAATAAAGTGAAATAAGGGTTGAAATATATATTCCTAAATGCAAAAAGTTTCGAGTCTGTATTTTCAAAACTTGTTTAGGTGTCAAGTCTGACAGTTGGGCGATGCCATTTTTTCGAGTGTTATTTCTTGGTGTAGATTACGCGTGAGGGCAGTTCTTTTTAGTTCACGTACATGGAAGCTTATCGGACATATCTAGTCAAGATTACTTTGACTTATTGGCCAATTAATATAAAGCCATCTGTCAAACCAGATCAAACGAACTTTTTTGATAGTTCGAAAAGCCTCTTTCAACTGATTATTAGTTTCTGCTAAGAAATTGCGAACAAATTTGATTCAGTTTATTTTAAAAACCCAAAACTCTAAATTAGTGACTGTCAAAAATGGTAACTGTGTGGAAATATGAGCAGTCGTGTTCAGTCGATCCTTAGTTTCGAAAATTAGACTGTTAATTGAGCTTAGTAAATGGGGACTTCCAAAAATCTAGTTTAATAAGTTTGACAGCTGTTTGGCTTGATGAGCCTCATTAACAATTTTTTTTTAATTGACGTCTATGGAAGGGTAGCCGAGCAGTCAAGAATTTCGTGACTGAATACTAAGTTGACAGTTCGTATTATGTAGCTAGCGTACAGGAAAAGTGACTTTACCGACCAGAGCAATCGCGAGTTGACTTAGGGATTAGGGAGCTTCCACACCGGATGGAATTTTGAAACGAAATGTGGATGCGCTTAGGACGTCGGAAGCAGCGTACCACTTAAGCAAAAAAAAAAAAAGAGTAGATTTGACCCAAAAAGTGAAGTACATTCAAGACTCAAAAGAGAAGCAGATTTCAAAATCATATTTCTTATAGGGTTTGTACAAACTCTTTCACTTATTTAGCTAAACTTTTCAAAACAGACAGACAGGAACCAAAACCAAATGTAGTACCTACCCGTTTGACAGAAAATTAAAAGGAAAATAATAATAAACGTCAGAAAATTGTAATAAATTTTGTGTTCAAAGTGAAGTTTGATGCAATTTATTTTTTTGAAACGTTCATCTGGGCTTATGAGTGTATATACCTATATATTTTTTTTAGTTGATTTAAGTTTTTTTTTATTAAATTTGAAGCGGATTAAATAAAGGGTTTCTAAAGTGAAGTAGATATAACAAATTAAACAATAGTGCGAAGTAGGGAGCAGATTTTATTTTATCTGCCAAAATTTAAGTAATTCTACTTCAATTGTACTAAAGTGGGATCGCTGGTCGGAAGTCCCACGAATAGGGGAAAGGCCAAATATGAAATACACTGATTATGTGTCTGGATTTTAAAAAAGAGCTTTCAAATTAAATGGATATTTGAGACACAGCTCGAGCTGTCTTCCGTGTTCGTTTAATCGTTAAGAGTTTTTTTTTTAATTTTGTAAGGAGAACTCAGAACTCTCTTCAGCTTTTAGACAAAATCTCTTTCAGGACAGCTACCAAAATTCGACACCATTTCCCATCCCAATTGTCAACATGCACGACAACCTTCCTAGAATCTCTTACCCTCCCAAGGCGAGAGTATAGACACTCAACACAGGAACCTTCAGCTAAAAAGGAACCAAAAACTTACTGTGTGCAGAATAAAGGGCAGAAAAAAAAAAAAAAAACGATAAAAAAATGGCTATTCTAAAAGCCGCAGGTTAAGCATTCGTTGAACTTTAAGACGACCATCGCCATCATCATCATCAATATTAGACTCATGCATGGAATTCAATTCGATCCGCATGTATCGATCGGTTTCACCGCGCGATCACTACTTACTTATATACTTCAACGTCAGCGCGTACCGGTATGTGTACGATGTACGTTCGAGTATATTCCCAAAGGTTTCGGTTTTCTTCGATGCTTTTTTTTTTTTTTTTTTTTTCCTTTTTTGTTGCGCTGTGGTTTACAGAGTCGTTTTCTTTTGTATCTTCGAGAGTCTAAGTATATAAAAACATGTATAATGTGGAATAAAATACACAATTTCTTTCGAAGATATTTTTATAGGCATGATTTTCCTCTTACACAACGCGCGCGCTCGCGCTCAAGTCCGTTGCATTGGCGCTGCTATACGACGCGCTTCAATGGAGTCTATACTGGGGATGCTGGAGGCGCAGAGCGGGAGAGCAGCACGAAAAAAAGGAAAAAAAGGCAAAAAAAAACCCATCCAACCGTGGAGAGGAAGAAGCTTAGAAGAAGCGCATCTTGATGATGTCTTCTGAAACAAAAGGAAACCTGATTTAAAATCGTTTCAATGGAATTTAAAATGGCACCAGAGCGCACCACTGTACACGGCAGACAGACAGAGAGAGAGGGCGACCAACAACACCAGTCTGGTTGGTATAGGCATGCCTCACCTGAAGGTAGTCAATGGAGGCAACGCCAACGATATGTATGAATTAATTTTTGGTGAGAAAATCCGATACAAACACATAATATTCCTGGAAATTACTGTTAATCTTAATTAAAGCACGTCGTCAATGGAGAAATGTGGACCATGGCACAGCCGAAGAAGTGCCAACAGATGTATTGCAAGATTTCCAGTTCCCAATGCAACTCTTTTGTATTTCGCATATACGAATAGGAATACTAACGATCGCTTCCCAAGGACTGAGAACAGATCTTGTTGGCTGATTGCCACCATTTTGAGGACGCGCGCTTATATTCCTGCTGTGGTTATGTGTGTGAATATGATTTAATGTTAAAAATGCACCTACCCGACTTCACTGAGCAATGAATATGCGCTCGACTCTCATAGTAGACCCAATCGAAGCCAGCCTCCACGGCCAACCTCGCCAGCATGCCATACTTTGTTCGGTCACGATCTGATGTTGTGATATCGACAGCACGTCCTTCATAGTGCAACGATTCGCCACCATGCATATTATCCTCATCCCAGCTTTCGGTTACCCGCAATCGTATCATCGGCCACTGATTCATCACAGACACGGCGAGTGTGTTTAGTTTCTCCTTGCAGCGCTGTAAAAATAGAAACGGAAACAGAAAACAATGTAAAACACAAACGTATAGCCATATAGGTAGGTATAATTAATCAACGAAGAGCAAATAGCAATGAGTTAGTCTCTCATTAGCGGGAGCATTACTCCTAGTCGTCTCGTAATTTCTTGTACAGAGGCTTAGGTCTAATTTGAATTCAATGAGTTTCGTTTGGGGCAAACTCCACCTCCCTCTCGTGGCTACACACACGCACACCACACACTTGTAGGCGTGGCTCTTATATAATTTATAATCTCCAAACAAACTGGTTTCGTTGCTATACCCAAAAAAAAAAAAAAAAAAAAAAAGAAAAGCATCCCAAAAGAGCATCATCGCCGAGAGATGGAGGCAGAGAAATAGTTCCATCGCGTCTTCATAATTGAATTTTGATTTTGCACATTTCGCTCGATTTGTTCTCAGGACCTCACATCGAACCGAAGGGCAATATATGCAGGAAACCAAAAGCCAGCAAAAAAAAAAAAAAAAAAACGACTCAAAACTGCTGTCCAAATGTTTTGTGAAAATTTAAGGTAATCAATTTTACGGTAGGCGGGTTCCCTCCACATCATACAACAATTGTTGCGGTGGTATCTTTTGGGAAAACATATAGATTTCCATCAGGGGTCAGGGATTTTGTTCTTTATTTTCGCAACAAGAATACGAGTACCTACAAAAAAAAAGGAGTCGTATTCGTTACATCAAATTGGCAGCCGTGAAAATCAGATTTGCCTGCCTCTGCCATCAGTGGTTAAGTGAAAACGTACATCGATCTCCGTAGATAATTGGTATCGTTTTGCGCCCAAATGCTGTTATTTTGCCATCGCCTACTTTTTTTTTGGTTTGTCCGTCTCTGCTGTATACTGTTTGTCCTAGAGAGGTAGTCGAGATTGGTCCTGGTGCGGCACTTATCCTTTGGTACCTATTTATTTATTTTTTGTTTCCCCGATTTCCACTATGCTGATTGAATGGGAAAGGACAACAATATAACACACAGTGGAATTCTTACATTGTTATCCAAGGATTAATATTTGTTTACTCCTTTCGGCGTGTGTGGTTGGTGGCTGATTGCGAGAGCAAACTAATCTAGCCAGTGCACAGATTCTTCGCTCGACTCTATGCAAATAGTAGACGCAATGAAAACAACATCAATTGATTCTGTTAAAAGGCGCAACAAGTGATCTGGGATGATGATGATAATGGTGGTCGGTTGGTCGGGGTGGACGGTGATAATCACACGATAATGATGCCGCCTTCTGGACCTTACTCTTTTCATTCGAGAGGTGTATATTTAATAAGAGAAAAGAGTAAAACTAAAACAAACGTATCCATCGTGCCCATAGGTATACATCGATATTGTGTGTGCGCTGATGGGTATTATATTTTTGGGGTATTTTCTTTTTTGTATTTATTCGGAGCAAATATTTGTCATATTTACGTTTGCATGGTGTGCGCGCAATGCACTGACAGAGTGTCGGAATGCCGCCTTCATTGTTTGACCATTTCCAGAGAAATTTGTATTTCTTCTGTGGGGCAGGGGAGCTCAAACGTTTCGCAGGGCAGGATGAGTAGGTAGGTATTAAATGTGGCAGATAATTCTAGTAGAAGGATTTTTTTTTTTTGCGAATTTGAATTTGCCAAAGAGTCGCCACAGCGAATGCTAGCGAATCCAAGAAATAATATCCAGTTCGGAGGTGAACTCTTTTGTTTTGCTGAAGGAGGGCTGTGGAAATTGTATGGCGCTGCTGACTGATTCAGTACGTTAGAGTAGTATATGTTTAAAAACGAGCTGATATATACCGCAGGCGAACACACCCACTAATGCGTATGCGTAACCAAATACAAGTTGCGCAATCGTGAAAGACTATAACCGCGCTTAGCCACTGGTAGATTTAAATAAGAATAACAGAATTATGTAGGACAGCTGATAATTCAACAGACCCTTAACCAAAAGTTGTCAGAGTTTATCAAAAAAGTTCAGTCTAACAGGGAAACTCCGCAGCAATATTTTAAGAGACCAAAATTGAGTTTACCCATTAGGTTTAAGTGGTCAAAAAAATCAAAAGAAAATTCGTACGGTTTCCTTTTACGTATGGCTTTAACAAGGGCCTTAGGCAACTCTACACAGTTCGGGTGGAACAGGGCTTGTTTTGGTGGCTAGCTTGGTTGTTAATTACTATTGTTATATGAGCACATCCAAATGCACATACTTTTAAGCTATGTCTGAAGCAAAAAAGAAAATGAGCTGCCACAAGGTTTAGTGCTTACCCCATTACTATTTTATATCATACAATCTCTTGCAGAAATTGGGGGCGTTTGGGAAAAAAAAAGTGTGTATAGAAGCTTCTGCCGATGTGAGGAAATAATAATCACAAACTGACCGACAACATGCGCAGCATATCTAAAAAAACTTAGTGAATATGGGCTGCCACAGTGGTGAGTGCTGGCACCATTGCTATTCAATGTAACCAAAAGGGATTATATGCGAGAAAATTCAGTTGAATTAACGACTTTCTTTTGCCTCACATTAAAATACGATCAGCATTATTCAATGAGCACTTGCTAAGGACCGCTGCAATCTTTAAATAAGAACTAAATACAATTCAGGGCCATAAAAGTATGTTTTGCATTTCGGGGAATAATTCTTATTCGTTTCTTGGAATATTTGCCATGGTAGCACGCTAGCACCTATATGCACAAATCGGCGACAAGTCTTCTGAGTGACACTTTCCGAAATATGCACCTCTGATTTTTATAAGTATACCAAAAGGCTACGGGCAAATGTATATTTGTACGACTTTTGGCCAAAAATGAACTAAAGAAAAATTAAACAAAGCATTAAAGATCACTTTAAGTTAGGAAATCGTTAGAAGAAATAGCTGACTAAGTCAAATCTAAAGTGGCATTTGCCAAATAAAACAAATCACAAGCGTTTTTACTTTTTCGATTTTTCCCTTGCTTTATCTGATGGGCACCCATTTCTGTAACTCTGAGAACGACAATCGTCCACACGATAGTAGTCAACGATATCGGCATTAATTTGCTTCACGTAACTCTACTACCATCGTGTCGTCTAACGTTTATTTGACACAAAGTTTGAGAACTTTCGGTATCTCTCAGAAGCTCACAAACTGTAGATAGTAGTAAAAAGGACAATACAGCGTAGGAATTGCCATTAATGACATTTGTTAAACCAGTTCGGTTTTTGTTAGTCAAATCATAGTCGCCTAAATTAATGCCACCCACAAAATCTACTCATTTATAAGAAAAAAACAAAAAAATTATGATTTATAATGTCGGGTGTATCACATAAAACATGGGGCTTACCAATAACCATTTTTAGTTTCGGCTCTAAATTTAAGTAGTTAACAGTGGATATATTTTCCATAAAAATTTGGCTAAGTGAGCTTCCGCAAATTTAAAGCCGAGGCTGAAATTTTTTATTAGTAGGGCGCTATGTATTTGGAATCAATATAAAAATACGAAGTCAATTCAATATTCACAATAAAATTCATGGACAAATTTATAATTCACAAATCAAAACGAATTAGTCTCGCTTAATTTTAAATATTATAGTAAAAAACGTACCACAATTTTCGATATTTACGTTGTTTTTTTCACAAATGACAAAGCGACATCTAGATTTATATTCAAAAAATACGTCCTGTGAAAATAAGTTTTACTCATAATTTACATTTTAATACGTCACTATGAAAATTTAGAGCAAAATATTTATTTCGAAAAATATTTTCCATAGGAGGTACGAGGTACCTACCTGCCAAACATCTTTAAAAGAAATGAATACAGTTGCCTACTTTAAGGGGTTTGTAAATGTCATTCATTCGAAAATAGGTTCTAGTCTAAGATGATTTTCATCCGAATACGTTACTATGGTAACATGGCGGCGAAAAATTGAATGTCAATTGAATGGCGACATAATACCAACAATTTTTTAATTGTGCACAATGCACATCAGTGGTGGAATAAGGAGTTAAACTCCAAAAGAAGGCAAGTTAGACATTTCTATAATAGGGCTAAAGTTGTAGGGGACGACATTACATGGGATCTGTACATAGAGAGCAAGAAAGAGTTTAAATACTTGATCAGGCAATCTAAGAGGAAATCTTGGAAGCTATTCTGTGAAGCGATCGCAGATACTAACGAGGCTTCCAGACTCCGTAAAATGCTAGCCAAAGACGCGGCAGTCCCTAGCTTCATTAAGAAATCGGACGGTTCGTGGGCTGAAAGCAGCGAGGAGGTTCTGGAAGCACTAGTTGAAGCCCATTTTCCAGGAAGCAGTGCACCAATGGCTTCGGTACCTTATGGACCTAACATTGGCGCACGAATAGATGAGAGGGTTAATAATATCATTAATGGGAAGAAACTGTGTTGGGCTATCAAGTCCTTCGCTCCGTTCAAAGCACCTGGCCCTGATGGCATTCTGCCGGCTATGCTTCAACGGGCTCCAGGCACAGTTATGAACATGATAGGAAATATTTTTATACACTGCCTGCGATTAGGCTATGTACCTAGGGCATGGAGAGAAGTACGAGTGGTATTTATCCCCAAAGCGGGTAAACCAAGTCATACTTCAGCGAAAGACTTCAGACCTATCAGTCTTTCGTCATTTCTCCTAAAGACACTTGAAAGGCTTATTGACATTTATATAAGAAGTAAGTGTTGCAACGGAAACTTATGTAATGCTCAGCATGCATATTTAAAAGGTAAATCAGTAGAGACGGCTCTACACGAAGTAGTAGGCAAAATAGAGGGCAGCCTTCACCAGAAAGAATTTGCACTAGTTGCCTTTTTGGATATTGAGGGAGCTTTTAATAATGTCAGGAGAGAGGCAATCAAGAGCGCCTTGGAAAAGATAAATGTCGAGCAACGCATTACAAGGTGGATATGCGAAATGCTCTCGACGAGAAATATTAATTCCACTCTCGGCAACAGTTCTATAAGAAAATCTGTTACTAGAGGCACCCCCCAAGGAGGGGTCATCTCCCCCCTCCTCTGGGTGTTGGTCATAGATGAGATACTTAAGGAACTAAATAGTGCAGGATTCAAGGTCATCGCTTACGCGGATGACGTAGTTATCATTGTTCAAGGAAAATTCCTAAACACGATTAGTGAACTTATGGAAACAGCCCTTAATAGGCTCAGAATATGGGCCGAAGGGTGTGGACTAAGAGTCAACCCGGAGAAAACAGAACTAGTGCTATTTAGTACAAAATACAAGATACCACCCTTCAAGCTGCCCAGGCTGGCTGGAGTGGAACTTGCTCTTTCAGAAAGCGCAAAATATCTTGGTACGGTATTAGATAGGAAACTAAATTGGAAACTTAACGTCCAGGAAAGAGTCCGCAAGGCTCACAATGCTCTCTTCATCTGTAAGAGAACAGCAGGTAAGAAATGGGGCATGAGGCCTTCAATGTGGCGTTGGCTATACGTAATGGTAGTAAGGCCCATAATTACATATGGGGCTCTTGTCTGGTGGAAAGCCGCGAACAAGAAGTATGTACGGGATATGTTGGCCAGGGTACAAAGAACAGCCTGCATTGCCGTTACGGGTGCTTTACGTACCACACCAACGGCTGCACTGGAAGCATTTATGCATCTTTTACCACTGGATTTACAATTACAATCAATAGCAGGTAATAGTGCGCTACGGCTCACTAATGCAGGGCTTTTTAAAAATAGTAGGATAGGACACAGTACTATTTTAAAGGAAACATTCTCCGAAATCCCGGGAAAAGCAGATGAAAGTCTCGGTACACTTGATTTTGACACACCGTTCGATGTGTCGTACCCTGACCGACAGGAGTGGCATAGGAACTTAGTTTCGAGGGGAAATGAGATCTCAGTATATACTGACGGATCCAAAACCAGTGAGGGTACGGGGTCAGGTATATACTCCAACGAGTTGGACCTACATATGGCCCTGAGACTACCGGACACATGCAGTGTGTTCCAGGCAGAGATTCTGGCCGTACTCAAAGCTGCGGAGGTACTTGAGATGAGATCGATATCCAATAAGAATATCGCCATCTACATTGATAGTCAGGCTGCGCTTAAAGCGCTAGAGTCACATACCACTAAATCTGAACTAGTCAGGAATTGCCGCGCAATGCTTAAGGCATTATGTTCGCAGAACCGTGTTAGATTATGTTGGGTACCTGGGCATTGTGATATTGAGGGCAACGAAAGGGCCGACGTTTTGGCTAAGGAAGGAGCGGAACTCCCAGTAAATACAATGATTGAGGGCATCAGACCACCTATGGCCGTTGCTAGAAGGGTTATCGTTGAGAAAACTACCAATAGAGCGGCTACAAGATGGTCACAGCTAGAGGGGCACAGGGTCTCAAAGGCACTGTGGCCCACTCTAAATCGGAAGAGGTCTGAAGAATTAATCAATCTCAGTAGAACAAAGTTAAGATTAACGGTAGGAATACTCTCTGGACACTGCCTTTTGAGGAAGCATGCCATGAGACTAGGTTTGACTAATACGGATACATGTAGGTACTGTGAGGACCTACAAGCTACGGAGGACATCTCCCACCTTCTATGCGAGTGTCAAGCAATTGCTCGGAGTAGAAGGAAGCACCTAGGCAGGTTCTTCTTTAATAACTTAGAGGAGGTTGGTTCCTCAAATAATATTGGGACCATAACCAAATTCTGTAGGGAAATTGATTGTTTGGGCGAATTGGTTTAGGTTTTTAACCGTAATGGTTCCCTGGGGATGGCGATGGGCCCACTTTGGTGCCTGGTCTTTTGTGACGATCTCACAACCCCACCCAACCTAACCTAACCTAACCTATAAAAACCAAATGTATTTTAAATTCAGAAAGAAAACATAACACAAGAATGTTTTCGTTTAACAATTTAAAAATAATTAATAGGTAGGCATAGTACCTGAATTTGTTTATTTTAAAATAAATATGAAACTGTTTGTTCCATTCAACTCAATTCAATTCAAGTGAATTCTCGTCCAAGACAAGAAGTTTGACAGTTTGGAAAACTGAAGCAAATTGTAGTAGATTTTTGCAATGAGTGCATTCAGATCAAGCAAATAATGACATTTTTGATTAGCAACAATGAATCAATTCAACACAAATATTGATTGAAATTTTGATCGTTATATAGATATGAGTCAAACGAAATAGAAATAAGTTGCTACGTAGCAGATGCATACAAAACAATAAATGAAGTATATCCAATATTATATTATGTATATTCGTAGCCCTGGGCTACATGTCACTTTGGATCTCAATAAAACATACTTACACCCTCAGGCAGTTTGTGCCAGTTTGGGCTATACCACACAAGTATAACATTGTCAAAGTGATGCGTGTGGGTTTGTTACAAATTTCAGTGACTTAACCTTGATTACTCTTACTATACTGTTGAAATGCGCTCAATGGAAGTAAATTGAGTTGTTCCCAATCGAAACAGAAAGCGGTATAATACCAGCGTATAAACAACAAATTGTTAGTTTGTGCAGGAAATAATTAAAAAATCCCCACGTATGCTTCATTAAGCTCCATGGTCAGCTCTTGGTATGGCAACTATTTCCTGCTTGGTATTCGAATCTGCGTGCGATATATGATGGATCTGCGATCATTTTTGATTTTCTACTCATCCCACCAGCTTCAAAAGTGGAAATAAAGCAATATCCGCAGGCAAACTTGAAAAACTTTCGTTTTTTTTTTCGAGTGTGCCGTGTGCTCCATAAACTGATTGGCCTTATCAGGCCATTTATTGCTACATAGCTAAAGTCATAATTGATAGTAATTATGTGCTGTGTATTATGTCCACATGACAAGGCTAATTAAGCAACCTGCCAAGTGCTTGCGTTGTTTAGTGATTAATCACAACGACTTATCGTTCGTTCAAGTGCAACAGTTACAAATAGCCAAATTGGTTGACAAATGTCACCCGCCCTATCAGACAGTAGGTTGTTCACCACCGACTTTGACACCTTGAAATGTAGTAATCTCCCGCCTGAAGACCGCACCCTAAACTGGTGCCAGTATATTACACTCATCATTTGGCGATCGGCGCACAGCCGACCATTGCGGTGTTGTTCCTTCATTATGGTCATATGGATCTCGACAAGAGTGTTAAATTGTTTAATTTTCTGTCTGCTAAAACAGAGGAACACATCGGCCGCCGGCCAAAAAGAACGACCAAATCGAAGCCATCACAAGCGAGAGGAAAACATTAATGTATCAATATTGACCAAAGAACGGGCATCGAGAATTCTCAAAATTAACATGCGCTCACTTATAGTCACTTGCAAATGCATTACCAATATTGATATTGGTCACTCGTCATCAACATCATCATCATCACCAGTCAGAAGCACATCAACAGCAGCAGTAGTACATGACTGGCATCGGCATCGGCATCGGCATCCCCATCATCAGAGCGAGAGGAGAGTGCTCGCACGCACGTCGGGGTACATTAGTATTTAATTTCATATTTGTACAAACTGTTTTAATGGACACCTTGGCTGTGTATGGTCTGGTCTGGACATATGGACACGGACGGCATACTGTTTGCATATCTGTGTATGCGGCACGGTTCTACTTGAATAATTAAACTCTGGCTAAGTGCAATCATTCTCGTCGTATAGACGTCTTAAAGGATCCATATAAAATCGCGCGTTGTAATTGCGCACTTTATTCTCTACTCATCACCATTAGCATCATCATCATCAGGCATAAGTACCCGCACAGGATCACGAGATCAATGTGTGTTTTTTTTTTACGTATTTCTACTGCGCGCTGTAACAATTATGCAGTTTATTTTAATCGCATTTATTTAAACGAATTACGGTTCAATTATTGCTGTAAAGCGCTTCACTTGATGCACTGATGGATCCAGATGGAAAGTGGTTTTGCCTGGTGATTATGCATGAGATTGAGAAGCCTTCAATTCATTAATCATTTTCATCATTCGCAGGAAGAATGCAAAAAATAAATAAGAATACCGATGCGAGGGATAGTTTCCCTGGAAACTGGTCAAACAATGGAAATCGAAATGTTGGCATTTTTATTTTGACTTTTGCCCGCAAATATTGTGGCTGGTTGTATGGCTAACCCTTTGGGAAGAATCTCAAACCGTACAATTGCGGACAATGGAAGGACGGACTACTGTTTGCGTTTGCAGAGAATTCCCCAGACAAGCCCTGTGCGGATAATTTGAATGGAACTGTCTGAGATTTGTGTGAGCATTGTTATGATGCAGAATGGAGAGCGGGGTGATTTTTACATTGGAACCCTGTGAACTTGCAGATGGCTGCGAAAAATTGGACTCCATTGGAAGGTCATTCACCAAGAAAAGATGAACGGGAATGCGTTATTTTGAATTGGATATGGATTACTCATAGGAATCGCATCAAAGCTGCCTTCATATGCCGATGAATCGCTTAACCATATATCCCGGGCGGAAGAGTGATAAAAAATGCATGCTCTGCAACTAGAATTTTAAAGGAGAGGACGACATCTTTGGGCTGCTTAGCAGAAAACAACAGCAGAGGACTTCTTTCGGCTGGTGAGTGGAACGAAGATCACACAGTTAAGGATCCATGTATAGCAAGATGGATCGCTGCAGGCGGTCAAACCTGCTGTACTATCGAGGGTGCCAATGCCAACCGCGTGTTTTTATTTACGTTTATCTAACATCCTGCACATGGACACACTTCGAGGGAAAAACGTCCAGTTAGACTCTGTCTGACTGGCAAATAGCCCAGACGAAGAAATAATCCAACTTTGGCTGCCTTAGTATAGCGAGGTTTCCAAAAGACTTATTCACAAATATAACCAGCAGTACCGCAATATAATTCGAAAAGTACCCGAAGAAGAACAGCGGCTACCCCAAAAAAAGAGCCGTGGCAGTGATGCGCACACAAATTTGGTCTACATATCCGCGTAGTTACTGGAAAAATGTGACAGAAGATGCACACGTTGAGACTTTGCAGCTCAAAGTAATGGCAGCGAAACCTGAGACTGGAACGCTTTACTCACTGTTGAATAAACCTACTCAATAGAAAGCATGGAGCATTAGAAACTTTTAAGCAGTTGCATTATTGACATTTCAACGGCTTTAAAGATTCAAATGAAAGCCAGGGATCGAATTGCCACTTCCGTGAACGAGCTTTACGTTGATTTTACACGAGAAACAACAACAAATTCCGTCACGAAATTCTCGTTCACTTGGTAGGCGCAGTGGCTTAGTGGTTAGTGTGTTGGACTACTAAGAGGGTCGAGATTCGAATCCCGCAAAAGCCCAAATTTCAACTTAGGGTTTTTTCCACTGCGCCACCTCTCGCGAACAAACATCCGAGAGTTTAACGTTTCTCAATTAGAAATTTGGAATCGGCATAAAATTGTAGATCCCTTCCATTCGTTCAAAAAAAAAACTCATACAAAACGAATGGTTGTGAGAAGCTAGGCCTAGGGTCCCTCCGGACCTGTTGCACCAACTGTTTATTTATTTATCTATTTACTTTAATTTTCGTTCACGGACGACGCAATTCGATACCAGTCTTTATCAGAATATGGCGAACTGCTGTTAGCGCTCTTGATTCATGACAATGTGATAATTAGCGTATCTGCAACGCTTATCAGCTGTTGTACACTAAAAACTTGAATGATTTCTGCGAAAATCAACATCTAGCGTTCAAAGAAATCCCCTGTTTGTGAGCAAACATCTAATGCAAGTACAAGTCACGTGCGGTTATTAAATTAAATAAACATTGCAGGGAGTTTTTTTTCACACGACAATAGTATTGAGAATCGCTACAAACACAACATGGTCGGCGGATGTAGGTTCATATCTTGCTGGCCCAATAAATATTTGAATGAATCACTTTCAGTGCGCAAAATAAAACCAAAGGCAACAAATCACACGACGTGAGTCAGAGTCAGAGTCAAAGATGGTGTACCGTGTATGCGGCGACACACGACAGTATAGATAACCGATACATCAAAACGAGAAATGAAAACAATTTATAATCTTTATCTTGGATAGGATTGATGATGGGGATCATCATCATCCCACGCGCAAACGTTCCAAAAGCGGATGCAAAATAGGACACGATTCTACTGCCCTATAAAGCTCCAATCGATCAATGACATTGCGCGGTGAATGAGTTTTTTCTTCTGTTCTGTTCTCGTTTCTTATTTTGCTTCAGTTCGTCGTCTTCGTTCGATGGTTTTAAGTTCCTTCCAAACGATCATCTTACACGCAAAACGACGGAACCGACATTTAGTGTTAATGTACTATGTACGGTTTTTTTTTATGCATTACCGCTCAATGGGTGTTATAGACTTTTTTTTTTTTTTTTTGTGGTCGGTATATCATCGTGTCGGTCGTCGGTCGAATAGGCCACTTCCTCAGTTGTAAGATTTCCCTTTTCGATAAAAATCACTGCGCGCCACAAAGGATATGAGATATCGATTTCGCTATTGTCTTCATCGACATCGTTGTCACTTGTTTAGTCAGTCGATTAAATCGATTCGGTAAAAAGTGCGCAAAAAAAAAACAAAAAACTAAAGTGGCCCTGGTTGCAGAAATGTAGAATTTAATCGCAATCCTAACGTCGGGCGGTCTACTTCACTTCTGCTGCGGATACTATTATCAAGAACAACCGACGTCGCTCAGGCACATATACGAGCATAGTATGGAGAGGGGCGAATTCGAAATCGATATCTTTTTATCCTTGTGATTCCCAATTATGAATGAATTACACCGTGTAATTACCGATCGACGAAAGAGAGTGAGAGAGTGGCTGCGATGGTATTTAGTGCGTTCCTCGTGTACGGAGTACGGTGGACGGTGGTGATTGATGGTTAGGGGTTGTTATTTCGTAATAACACAAGGATAACAGGTGCAAGATATCGGATTACTACACCGAGATAGAGCGCAGGCAACGCGCAATCATTTCCCGAGGGTGGTTGTTGTTTGACTGTGTGGTTGCACAACAATTAGAGTCGCAAAGTGGTATCCGGTGGGTTTTTGGACTTAGGGCGATGGTGGTGATGGTGAGTGCGCCGAGGAAGAACAATGCATTGGCCTTGCAACAGATCAATTTTTTTTTTTTTTATTGGAATTTGATTGTATTTTATAGTAAATACCGGCCTTAGGAGGACTATTTTGGATAGAAAGGCAGAGTTTGATCTAATCCACGTACGCTCAAGTGCGCATAAAAGCAGGAGTTGTATATCCAATAGATCTGTAGGACCCTAGGTCCATTAGCCTCTCAACCAAAACAAAAGTTCAACGCACACTTTTGTCTGTTTTGAACTGACATAATCTCTGCTTCATATGAAATATTATTGTCTCTAACTATAGTCTCTTCTTATTTTTATAGACTTAATCTTAGTTAAAACAAAATTGTGTATATTTTATGCCTGAGAATATTGAAAAATAAAATAAAAATAAGTGTATTTTCTTAACATTTTTTCAGTCCATAGGATAGAGCGTTGTTCAACATATGACAAGTCTTTTCTGCTAAAATCCCGAATAGCACAGATTATGATTTGCAACAAAACCTCGATTGTATTTCTGTTTTATTTAAGTAATCTGTAAGAAAATCTGTTCTATAGCAGTTGTAGTCTATTTAAATATTGATCGTATAACTCTGTCAATCAGAGTGTTGTAGCAAAATAACGAGTAACAAGAAGTTCCTCTCCTAACTCGAAGCTCGAAACATTTCAACGGGCAACTACCAAGTACCAACTACTGATAAATATTTCAAATGCACAGATTTGACAAGAAACAAAATCCTTCTTAAAAAGCAATTGCACAGGAAAATAAAATTTGTACGCCTTACAAATAAACATTTTTGTTTGGACTCTAAATCTTAATTGGCTATATTTTCGATATAAATTTCGCAATTGTGAGTTTCCGTAAATTTAAAGTCGAGACTAATATTTATTATTAGTACGGTGCTGTGAAAATAAGGAAAATTCGCTTGTGGTAGAATGGTTTCAAAAAATTAAGTAAAATATTTATTTGTGATATGGATTAGATGTCAAAGATGACAGTGGCTTGAAGTAGCTCCAAATCTATTCACGTATTTGAAAGATTTTTTGTGTTCAGCTCGGAAAAGTATGCGAATAGACCTAATGTGGATAAGAAAATCGAAATGTCAGTGTCAAGTTCCATGGCGTTATTATACGATCATTATAACTTAACAATTTACATACTTCACTACAGCAAGTAGTCTTAACAGCATTGCCAAATCAGCTTCCCGCAATGATTGCAGAAAATGTTACTTCAATAAGGTACAGGCGAATAACTTCATGGGCAATAACTTCACATGGGAAACAACTTCATCTCTGGTGGGAAATAAATTCACTTATTTATGTGAAGTTATTTCCCAATGAAAGTGGGAAATAATTTCTCTTAACATGCGACGACATATGGAAGCCTACAATTTATAAATAGTGGAAAATGTATGGGGAGGCATGCTGCCTCTGCAACCCCCCCGCATTGAAATCTCTGTTTAGGGGTGGGAGTATTTGCGCAAAAGAAGAATATAACCCCGGATGTAATATCGGCGTTCCATTTGCGATTACAAAATATATATTGTAAGTGAGATCATGATTTTTATCGTAGAAAATGAAAAATAGCAAAGATTTGTAGTTTTAACATGTTAAAACTCACAATGTAAGTCAGCAATCAAATCTAACTCAGATTCTTGAGAAAAATATTTTTTACATTCCTTGACAAACGACAATGACAGGTTCGACCAAACCAAAGTTAGTTATAAAGAAGTTATAATGGTATTGAAGCTTCTTTTCAATTACAATGATGTTATAATAATGTTGATTTATAATATTTTGAAGAAAATTAAAATGCCAGATAAATACTTAACTCAGGTATTCAGTTTCAACACGATATTGCAATTCTTTGCATTTTTGAGTGAAATTATTTCTCACTTTGGGTGAGAACTAAGTACACGTTTGTTGATTAGACTTATTCCCCAATCAATATGGCTTAAATTTCCATGTAGAGTTAATTCCCGTAGATTTATTTCCCTGCACCCTTGCCGTTTTAGGAAAATTGAAATACAGGAATTCTTGTTGCTCTTCAGGGCTGCCGATTTACTAAAACATTGGTTCAATTAAATGCAACATGTTTTCGTTAAAATAACGTAATGGAAACTATAAAAACTATATAAAATAATGAAAACTATGGTTTAACAAAAATTAACCCAAGTAAAACACAAATGCTAAAAACTTGTTGCGAAAGATTAGGGAAAATGCGGCTATTTTTGGTGAAAATGTGGGATGTGACAATTTGCCTGCAATACTTAGGAAATAACTTTATAGTTTTATAAGTCTTTTAAAACCCAAGTGTTCTATTCAGGAAGGCACATAGAATGTCGGAATAAAATCTTTCACACATCGCAGCTTCATCCCAACTTCGCTTTTTGTTCAACAACCCAAATATTGTGACACAGTAGTTTCACTATTGACCTTGCTCCATTCCACGGAGAAAGAAAATCGTTTTTCGACTATATAAAGGCACACGCCACCAGCACTCCAGCAACCAATATTTACCTATGCGAACGTCCTTGCTACCGAGTAATAAATGTAAAATTCGAAAGTAGCAACATGTCCCCATGACCTTGCTTCCGCATCAGCAATATCAATAAAAACTTACAGAATCTCTTGCCTCAATGGACCCAGTCAAGGACACCGAACGACGAAAAAACATATTCACCTTGTTTCCACGAACCCCCTACCAACCATATAGTATGTCAGTCAACATCGATACGCCTTATTACTACTAAGTAGTAGCAACAAACTCTCTGTCGCAAAATAATAATTGTTTGTTGCCCAAGACAATAGGGTTCGTCCTTGCGGCACGGTATGCTACCGCTTTTTCTATTCAGCTGTCAATTGCAGCGATAAAGTTGAGGCGTTCTATTCAAAGCCAGTCTGAAATTGATGGGCACTAGCCATAAATTTGTAAACAAGGACATTGCGGCGCAATAATATTCCACCCTCCCATGGAGTGTGTTTTGCAAAGATTTACCAACATCCGTGCATCGAATAGTGCGTCGTCATGCGGAGAGCGCACCTAACCGATTACACCTCTGCGCTCTGTCTAATGGGGAAGCCTATCGAAATGGTTTATAGTGTGACGATGACGACACAGCGATAGCCCAAACATTCAATAGTTTAACATCTTCACGGATAAATTTCATTATCAGGACGATGCAAACAAAGCACGGCACCAACAGCATGCATTTACCTGATGAACAGAATTCCGCGCAATTAACAGATGGCTCCGTTCGTCGATATGTGTAGTATTCTGATTGTGCGGGTATGCCATATACACAGCAATCCATAACCAAATCGTAAACGAAAGGATTAAAATAAAAATAACGGAAAGAAAATCCTCAATAAAACGATTATCTTGAGTAGATGGTGTGTTTAACATTCCAAACTCGGTCATATAACCGTGATGGGTTTTTAAAGGAACACAATGCTATAACACTGGCGCGGTCGGTTTGTTGGCATAATTTATTGTAGAATCCATTTCGCACTAATTTGAGATTTAATGATTGTTTATACCGGTTCGCTGGTTGTTATGACAGATAAAGGAATATAATGTGTACCCAAAAGATTGCCCGGTGATTAATAGTCACGGTGGGGTCGCGCAGCAACAAAAACAACAACAACACATATTTGTGGGTGTAGTTTGTGGCACTGGCACGCCATCCATCGCCAGGCTGGCTTGTAGTCAATTACTCACCTTTTCACATTTCGTGATTAATTACTACACCAATCGGAGAGGACACTATGCGCGCGGACCTAAGTTGAGCTTTTTGACGCGCGCGCGAGCGCTCACACAACCATTCGAACGCTACCCAGCTTGAACTGATCATGCAAGATGCATGAGACCTTACGTCCACTTACTGTCAGTCTAGATTAATTCGTGTAATTAATTAGAACATAATACAGTACAGGCAGGCGATCAGGTAAATTCCTTCTTAATCCAGTCGCACCAGTCGTTCGGGTTGCGGCTGCGGGTCTGTCTTTCTTTGACGTCGCGTTTTGTTCGTGTTGTGCGTCTGGTTATTCGCTGGTAGACACATGACGGCGTTGAAGACGAACCAGAATATCACGTTGATGATGATGCCACTTGACACTTGATGAAATTTCTAGGTTTATTGTGTACGCGATGTGATAGCGCCGGTTGTTGTCCGTTCGCTCGGCACAATCTGCCTATATTTTTGACAGTTTGTTGTGGCAGCAGTCACTCTGGCATAGGGTGTGAGGTGTTTTGTTTGACACATGTGTAGAGTATGACAGAGGGTCATGTTGAAATTGATGCTATCACTGTCAGACGAATGACTGTGTGGTAGCATCTGTTTGATCGGAGTCGGGCAATTGCTGCGAAGTCAGAATTAATTTATTATTGGCTAAGACACACTGTTAAATAATTGCCACTGCTTTCTGCATATTCACCATTTTGATTTGCAAACAGGGTATAAAGGTATAGGATGTAGGTACAGTGTATATCTTCTATTTAAAGCCGATTTATTTAAGCCCTGAAAGGTCATATTTTCATATAAGTATAGTAAGTTTTTTAAACTTTAACGTCGACTTGGTATTCCCCCAGTCGCATTCCAAAAGCACAATAGTTATTGTGGCGCCCGAAGCGTTCTCACTTAAAAATTACTGCAATTTCTGCAGCATTAACTTCTTCGGTTACTACGACACACGTGCCGTAGCATAAGAAATTCGCAAGTGCGAGTGGCGTAATTTTTCATACAAAACTACGTTTTGTAGTAGCTTATTTGACTTTTCATTTGACACTATCGATACCCACATGCAGAGACAGGGAAAAAATGTCTAGCATAATGGTTTTCCCAATCAATTTAACACTAATCCTAACTACGATGGCCTACTGCCGCATTTCGTATATACGTCTCCATAACCTGGTAAGTGCAACAAGCGCAAATTACCAGCCTTAACCAGGTACCTTTTCAGGTATAAAGGGGACTTATTTTCCCGCACCTAAAATTAACTGTCGGATAACAATTAGCATGCAATTACTGAACCCGAGTGATTATCAGATAGATATGGAGGCCATGCAAGTATAGCTTTTCTGTGTGTTTCGAAAGCTCCTTTTGGGGCTAACAATACATAGTAACCCGATCCATTTGCGCTAATTTTTCACCACAAACTATTGCTGAAAAATGTGTGCCCGCCAAACCGTGGCACTAAGCTGCGCGAGAAAAGGATTCATTTACAAAACCGTGCGTATGTATCAATATCACACGCGGAATGTCCGAATTCGATATCTCTAGGTTTTTGCGCAAAAATCAATCTCTTCCAGTGTGTGTCTCATCTTTTAATCGAAATGTGATAGACGTGATAGTTTTGCGCAAAGATATTATGTGCGCTGTTCCCACGGCCCCTTGCATTTCTAGTAAATCAAAACGAAACCACAAATCCAACATGACATCATTCACAACTGCGCCGCCGCCGCCGCCGTCGAACAAGTCGATCAGTGTGATGGTGATGGAGAGATGATGACGACCAAAGAGACGACGACGACAAAGGCGATGATGATCTTCTGGCTGCTCCTCATACTGATGGGTGAATGTGAAGTGAAGAAAATCCTCCTCGCCCGAATTAATTCCTTCTTCCCTAATAGGATCCCTCCGTGTGTATGTATTTATGTGCGTATACAGTGCACAGATCGAATTACAATTGATGAAATGTTTTGTGCGATGTTTAACATGATAATACTACTGGAGTGGAGATGGTCAGTAATCATCATCATCATCCTCGTCGTCGTCGTCGTCGTCATCATCCCCGCACATCAAAAACCAACATCACTTAGAGCTAAAGCAGAAACAAACAAACCGGAGGATTATCTTCTCGCATTCGGGTTTACCGTCCGAGATAAGGGATCCATTAAAAAGCTGAGCTCTCCAATAATCTCTAGCGCTCGCCTCCACCTTGATGACGGTTCCTCTTTTGGCTTATATCAAATTATTAATAAGAAATTCATTATGGAAGTGAACAAACACCAGTGTCACGACACCATGGTATAAAGATGAAGGCGCTTAAATATCACAGCTTTTATAGATAAGATTCGGAATGCCTTGAGGGGTATTTTTGCCTCGTACATATAGCCATGGTCCAAGTGTTGTTTTGTCGGAACGATATCAAAGAGGATTGGACATTCGAAATTTAGTCAACGGTATGTGTGCGATTTTCGCAGCAGATATGTGTGCTAACAGTTGCATGGGAGCAGTACTACGTTATCAGTCTGTTAGATCCGAATTTATGAGGGCATTCCTTGGCTATCGCTGTCAGCTAAAACTGGTATATGTATACGCGTGGTATATAATTCTAGTGAATGATATATGGTCAGAGGTATAAAAGGGTGACGAAGAAACGGATTGACGGCCGTACAGGCATTCGGTACTGTCTTAGCCTTGCTGTTGCTTGGCAACGGATATTGGATTTTATTTTACCAATCAATAGATCATGGAAGTGATTGTGAATATCAAAGAGCATGATTGTTTAAGTCGTGTCAAGTGGCTGTAGATTGCCCAATCAGATAACAAGCGAACTTTGGTAGAACTATATTTAAAAAATAGCAAGTACCTTATAATTAAAGATTAAAATATAGGTAGCCAAAGATTTTACTCTTAGTTTTGAAAAAGTTGACAATCAGGAGATATATTTAGCACGATAGTCTTCAAAACTTAAGAAGCTAGGCCTAGGGACCTGTTGTGCGAACTATTTATTGTTTACTGGATGGGGAAGCGAGGAGTAACAACGATTCTCGCTTGTTTGGGTGTTACCCTGACAATTTCTGTTGGGAAATTTTATTTTTTTATTTATTTGTTTAGTCTTAAAAACTTATATATCTATTGTAATATAAATTTTTTCAATCAGTAAAAAGAACAGAGAGTTTGCTTGTGACCACACGCCAGTTGTGAAACCTCTCTCGCTTAATGTGGATATTAAATTGAATAAGTGTTTTAATTGAACTGTATTAAGAAATTTAATTTAAAAAACAAATTTTTATAATATTATAATCTTAATAGAGCGCAGTAGATACATAAGTGTATGCATTGATTTAAAATGTTTTCATAACGCAATCCAATCCAACGTTTTCTTTTTTTAGAGGTTTTGTTTGTATTTTGTTTCTATATCGTTACAACTAAGATTTAATTTAATCAACTGCTTCAGAAGTCTAGTGTCTGTGTAAAATCTAGCTTTATCAGTCCACTAACAAGGTCCAGGGTGTCCATATAAGTATTCATTTTAAGAATTATTAAGTTAAATTGAAAAAAAAAAAAAAAAATGTATATTTCGACAACAGCGCCACCTATTGGGTTCAGGACTATCCTCTCCGTCAAAATGCAACCAACCATATACCTACATTCACAAAATTTCACTGAAATCAGGCCATACATAGAAATACCCACAAAATTTCATTAAAATCGGTTGAGTGGTTTAGAAGATCGACAACAGCGCCACCTATTGGGTCCAAAACTATGCTATCTTTCAAAGTGTAACCAAGCAAATACACCCATAAAATTTAATTGAAATCGGTTGAGTGGTTTAGGAGTCGAGAGCGGCGGCATAGTGACGGCGACAGGCCAATTTCCGCTGTCGCCCCGCAATTTCCGTCGATTTTACTCCCAAGTCACGCCAAAAGATATTTTACACAACAAAAACAAGTGAGCAATCAACTACCATATATTTGAATGATGTTCTAACTTATAAATACACAAACGCACACAATGTGTGCGCAATTCCATAAAGTTGTGCGATAAGCAAATTGCACCTGGATGTTTATATTTTTTATATTTATTAAAGGTATTATGTAAGCTTGAAAGCCATAAACTCATATTTTATCTTCATTTTGAATTTATTGTTTATGAATGAATAAGACGTAATCGATAATCGACTCTTTTCGATACACAGTAGCCACTGTCAAACTTTTGCCAATTCTATAATATTTTTTGTTACCATACAATGTGAGTTTGCCCAAAAACAGGCGACCTTTTAATTCTGTATTGAATCATTTATTTCCAGAGATCTTTCACAAGGCCCATAGTGGCAAGTCGACAGGTATTACGATAACAGCCTGTTGGATAATTCTGTGATTAGATCTTCACTAACCTTGTAATGCTATATTACAGCAATGTGTTACACTTAAGTGGCAGTTCGCTTGTGATACAAGTCGTGTTGTAAATTAGGTAGGCACTTGAAGTCAATTTTCAATAATGTAACACATTTTCCTAGTAAACAAGTCCAAAGTAGTTGTTCTTATCACAACTTGAAATTTTTAAGATTTGTGATGAAACTCTCTGAACATTGGCCACGCACAAATGTCTGTTATCGGTTTGCATTTTTATTATTTATGAATTGGTGATACATTAACTTAATCGGCGGTCAGGAAACCATAAACTGCTACACATGACTGTTGTTGATATACGTGCAGAGAATTGGTAACAGAGTCGCAAAAATACTACCCTATAAGGTCCGGGAATGTTAAAACTATTGCTCACTTTTCAACAAAAATCGACTTTAATTGCTCTAGTTGCTGTTTCAAATCCTACTAAATCCAATAAAAAACCACAGCCACTTCTCATAAGCAAACACGTAAGCGTAATCACTCATGGGCGTGACTTTGAACTAAATTTATATCAATCTATACTCTGTCCAAGAAAAATTGTCAGTACAGGCCTTATGGGAAGCTCTTTTTTCTACCAGTGGTGCCTGTAGTACTCTCACGGCACTCAAACACAAGATTTGCCACTGAAATAAAAACGAAACCACTGGCATTCCAAAGAATTTTGTTGTTGTAATTTTCCTGAAATTCGCATACGTCCCTCCACAACCAGTCTGCCACACAGTTGCGGGCAGAATGAGCACGATCGATTGTGTTCGCTTGCTGTTATCATCAACCAAAATAAGCAGTGTGAGTGACTGAAGCACATCAGAGAAGTGTTACCATATGACAATGTTAGCATATCATTAAGGGTTTTTCTTTGAATTTTGTCAAAGAACTTTCGGTTTTGGTGCTTTTTGGAGCTTTTTGGAGCTTTTGAGAGCGGCATATTATTTGGGGTGCTGCCATTCGGTTTTAATTTGTTTGTATTTCTGAAAGATCCAATAATATTCAGTTAAAACATATTTTTGAATACCTATTGTCTTTTAGAAATAATGTTTATTCGTGAGGTGTTTTAATGCATTCATTTCACTAACGCTACTGTTTCCGCGAAGTTCTGCATTGACGGGTAATAATTTTGTAACAAATATGTAATCTAAGTATATATGTCTATATTAAAAAAATGTATGTAGAGCTGCACAAGTGCAGTCCTTTTACCATCTGTTTAGGTATATGATATTGCGTCGTGGTTATATAATTTTTTCTAATTGCCTGTTTGTGTATATAAGGCGGAAACAATGGTTGTTATCTCAATAGCGGATAGTGCATCTAAGCAAGTGGTAAACTTTATTGTGCATATGAATAAACAGAAACATGGCTACAAAGTCTTCATTCAAAGGATCTAAGAAAAGAAACAACAAATTGTTGATGGAAATGAAAAATTCTATGGCCTTTTTAAAAGTAAATCGGAAGCCGTAGGAAATGCGGCTACTGTTTTTTTTTTGTTACGGAACGAACTGTATACAGGCTTTTAAGGGAAAAAGCAATCAAAGGCCACAATTCACCACCAAAGAAGAAAAATAATTCCGGTATCAAGAGCAAGGTGGATGATTTGGACAAATGTGCGATTAGGCGGATAGTCCATCAGTTTTTAATGGATAATGACATTCCAACGCTAGACAAGATATTTTTGGAAGTACAAAAAAGTGAAAATATAACAAAACTAAGCAGATCAACTTTGCATGCAATATTGCAAAAAAATCTCGGACTTAAATTCGTCAAACGTCAGCGAAAATTTTTTGTTGTTGTTTATTTATTTCGTTCAGCAATATTTTTATTTTAAATTGGAAGTTGGTAACCCTAACAGTATTGCTCTCTGAGTTATGGCGAATTATCATACACACTACGGCAACCCTGTGAGAGCTTTAAAAAGGGACCGATTTATGTAAGTCATTGCAACCAGACTGAGAGACAAACATCCTATCTTCCCTGTACTGACAATTTTTCTTGGACAGAGTATAGTGATAACCACTATCGAATGAATGCTGAAATCCGACAAAAAATACACATTTTCTATAAATAAAAATTAATAAAAATTAAAATTAAAAGTCGCAAAATAAATATTTTAGAAATGAACAGAAGACATAGTTCCACAAAAAACAAAACACTAAAACCGAAAATCATTTATTCGATACATTGAATGAAAATTAATCATTCAGACAGTGTAACTAACAAAAATAGTAGTTGAACGAGTGAAATCATTCAAACCTACTATCGAAAGAAAATATTAGTTGAACGAAAAACTGAATGAATGAAACTTACTTTCGAGTGACAAAAAGTAGTTACTAACTTTTCGTTCAGTTACTATGTTTTCATTCGATAGCAGCATGAATGATCTTTCAGCTACTATTGAATGAATGAATTTTCAACTACTATCGAATAAGTCGATAGGTTTTATTCGATATAGCCCATCACTATAATCAATCACGATAACTTAACACCCCACCGCCCTTAGTTTTGACGTCTTTCGCTGCTGCAGGAAACACGTAATTCTTATCGCTGTGCACAATCAATCGGATTAGTAATAAAACTTTTCAAGGGAATTACATTTCTTTTCTGTTTTTATTAATGTCAAGTCAGCTATTTATCAATGGGCCGAAATCGGCAGCAGCAAAGATTATTAAGGTATGCCTACATTTTTAGTTGTTTTGCACATCGATTTGAGGCTTATCGATCTAGCCGATCGATAACGCACGTGATATACCATATCCAACCCAATAAAATATCGTTTCGAAATTTATTTTTATTGTCTTGATTATTATTGCTCCCCACACCAATAAACAAAAAAGAAAAACAAATTCTCCTGAATGGTTATCGATCGGGGGTATAAAACCCCACTGCTTACTATCGAAAGAAAACATTATTTGAACGAAAAACTGAATGAATGAAACTTACTATCGAGTGAAAAATGTAGTTACTAACTTTTCGTTCAATTACCTACTATATTTTCATTCGATAGCAGTATGAATGATCTTTCAGCTACTATTGAATGTATGAATTTTCAACTACTATCGAATAAGTCGATAGGTTTTATTGGATATAGTCCATCACTATAATCAATCACAATAACTTAACACCCCACCGTCCTTAGTTTCGACGTCTTTCGCTGCTGCTGGAAACACGTAATTCTTATCTGTAATTCGCTGTGCACAATCGATCGGATTAGTAATAAAACTTTTCTAAAGAATTACATTTCTTTTGTGTTTTTTATTAATGTCAAGTCAACTATTTATCAATGGGCCGAAATCGGCAGCAGCAAAGATTATTAAGGTATGCCTACATTTATAGTTGTTTTACACATCGATTTGCGGCTTATCGATCTAGCCGATCGATAACGCACGTGATATACCATATCCAACCCATTAAAATATTTTTATTGTCTTGATTTGAAAAAAAGGTGTGCCAACTATTATTGCTCCCCACACCGATAAGAAAAAAAGGAAAAACAAATTCTCCTGAATGGTTATCAATTGGGGGTATAAAACCCCACTTCTTACTATCGAAAGAAACCATTAGTTGAACGAAAAACTGAATGAATGAAACTTACTATCGAGTGAAAAATGTAGTTACTAACTTTTCGTTCACTTACTATATTTTCATTCGATAGCAATATGAATGATCTTTCAGCTACTATCGACTGATAGAATTTTCAACTACTATCGAATAAGTCGATAGGTTTTATTCGATAGTACCAATCACTATAATCAATCACGATAACTTAACACCCCACCGTCCTTAGTTTTGACGTCTTTCGCTGCTGCTGGAAACACGTAATTCTTATCGCTACGCACAATCGATCGGATTAGTAATAAAACTTTTCAAAAGAATTACATTTGTTTTCTGCTTTTATTAATGCCAAGTCAACTATTTATCAATCGGCCGAAATCGGCAGCAGCAAACATTATTACGATAAGCCTACATTTATACTTGTTTTGCACATCGATTTGCGGCTTATCGATCTAGCCGATCGATAACGCACGTGATATACCATATCCAACCCATTAAAATATCATTTCGAGTTTTTTTTTTATCGTCTTGATTTGAAAAAAAAGGTGTGCTAACTATTATTGCTCCCCACACCGATAAACAAAAAAGAAAAACAAATTCTCCTGAATGGTTATCGGTCGGGGGTAAAACCCGTACGAAATCAAGTTAGAAATTAGTTACCTATATCTTTGGCCCAAAGGGGTTCAGACGACGAAGACGAAATGAACGCAGTCGTCGTGTTAGCCGCGAGTTGCATGCATTCCATCGGAGATTATTGATAAACACGGTCGCGGTTGATTGAACGTTGTGTTTTTCTACAGCTCTGCGTCTTATCATATATCGATGCAGCGATAAGGCGTGCGTTCCATCCTTCGTATGTACAAGTGGTGGCATTATAGCTCTGCGTCTGCAAGTAAAGGTGGACTCCCGACCAAGGGGCTGGCTAAAGGGGGCGGCCAATATATTATAGAGGGACAGACTGTTGTTGTTTTTTGGTTCAAATATTTACTTTGATGCGATAATAATGTTAACGATTGCGGACAGCGTGTTACCATTATTAATAGCATTTAGTGTGTTTTTCATTCGATAACGAGCAGCGTGTCAATTGGAATGAAGAGGCTAAGTTTGGAATGTCTGTTGATCGTAGATAGCAATAGGTTGTTAGTTGGTAATCAATAAACATAAAAACTATTGTAAAGGTATTTCATAAAAGCTTTATAAGCGAGTGGTTCATTTGTTCAAAATTAACTTCCGTCGTTTCGATGGTTCGCCCTCTAGTGGAGCTATTAGTGGCGAAATTGAGTTAATCTTTTTTCAAACCAGTAATTCCCCGATTAGATTGGCGTGAAAAGTGCGCCCGACTGTCATGAACATGGTCATAGGTTTCGTGTTTATGGCCTCAACTTAACTCGTAATAAATTGCTATAAATATATATTTGACAAATAAAAAAAAAATACGTATGAGTTGATAAATGAGTGCAAAATGCGAGCCTTTTTTTTGCGCCTGAATAGGTATAATAATCTTGTTTTCGATATTATAGAGAATATTTTGATCACTTTATTAAGTTTATCTTCTTTGAGTACGGAATTAGTAGCATGATTCGGCGGTTTTTTAATCAGATGGCATACTTGAGATATAATACGTTTTATTATTTGGTAGCACTTGAATATGTGTGTAGATTTTAACGCGGTCTTTGACCTCCGTCAGGTGATACATGCGTATAAATACGAAGCGGCTGAATATGAAGTTAACTGCTGTTGTGATTGGTATTATAATTTGGCAGAACTTGTATTAATATAAATACAAAATTACGCTCAAAATGATATTATTTATAAGTAGGTATGTATATAAGAAACACTTGAGTTGGCCAAGGCGGCCGGCAAAAAAAATGTCGCTTTGGCATGTGTCAATTAGGTATAAATATAGTTGCGGAATTTGCAAGCAAATTGTTAGGTCTCTTCCCCAAGTCAAACTTCGTTCCCTTACGCAATAGTTGGGCAGCAGAGACCGAAAAAGAGAGAACAAAACATTTCCCCTCCATTAAAAACATGTGCAAATATTAGCCCAAGAAATTTGTTTTGGGCTAGTTGGTTATTGCTGACAAATGGTTGTCAAATCGTTCAAATGCTAGTTTGTAGCTGGCTTTTTATTTGATTTCATTTATATTTTCTGCTTGTATATAGCATTAAAATTGAGCTTTTTAATTTCTGCAATAAAAGCATTTCAAATCTTGGTCTTAAATATAAATTTGTGCTTTGTTCTACTGATATTCGAATATTCCCGCCTAGAAAAAATTTACATTTTTCAAATTTGTAGTTCTTCTTTTTTTTTTTTTTACATATATATGTATTTCATTTCGGTGAGCGAATTCTCTCGCAAGAAGATACATGTGACGTTTTGCCAATATTGAACCAGAAAGCAAGGCAACAGACCCAGGCTTTCCAGCTTGTGCGATATCGCAAAACGCGCGATATTTTTTTCTATTTTGCGGTGTAAAATTCGAATTTGGTTATCTCTTATTTTTTCGCGATCTTTGCGATATTTTGTTTCATTAATTATTAAAACAAAACAAAATTTTAATTCAATAAAATTCTTCTCATTTGAAAGCACTAAATACAACTATTATTGTTTCATCAAAATTATGCGCTAAACGCACTCATTTTCATATTTCTTCTTTTTTGACATTGCCTTTTATTTGTTTAGTTTATTTTAGAATTTGTTAAGTAATACTTATGATTGTTATTTAAAGGATAATTGCAAAAGTCAAAGAATGTATCCAAGGCATTTTGAAAGATATGCGAATGCGATTTGCGCGGAAGAAAAGAAAGAAAATGCCGAGAGAGGAATGTATCAACACTCAACATAAATTGATTTTGCTGCAATAGGTACTAATACTAATTTGTTAATTTTTATTTATTATTGTTTTCTGTTATCTAACCAAAATATTAAAAATGAAGTTAAAATCAATTTTGATACGTTATTTTATATTTTTAAGCATTTTGCGATAATTTTATTGTAATTTTGCGGTTTTTTCGCGAAAAAATAACTAAAAATTGCGATATAGGCTTCTAAAAATCTTGCAAGCCTGAAAGACCTATTAATAGCTTACAGCGGGCAAAAGATAATATCATGCAGGAAAATGTCGCTTAAGCGAGTAAAAGAGACTAAAAGTGAATTACAAAAGAGGTGGAACCTGTTTTCAAAGCAACTGCAACTTTTTAAATGAATTAATTTTCAAATATTCTCTAAATGTCAAAAAAAAATAAAGTTGCCACAATTTTAGTGCATTTTTTTACATTTCTAATATTCAATACGGTTTGGTGTGTGCGCACTCAATCCAATCGGAAATTTTCGTTCTAATTTTTCGTACTGCTCTTTTTGTTTCATTTTAAAAGTGTAAAAAATGCAAAACAAAATTTAGTGTTATGCAAATTTATTTATCAGTTTCAAATAAATTTTTCGTGGAAAAAAATAATAATTTAAAGTTAGCTGTAAAGTTTAAAAGCCAACATTCTTTCTTTCTTTCGTTTTTTGTTATCTGTCTTTAGGAATTTATAAATGTGTAGTAATATTTATCTAACAATTCTTTGAAATATTATGTTTTTGAATTTAAATCTATATTTTTTATAAATAAATGATCTTTCAGCTACTATTGAATGAATGAATTTTCAACTACTACCGAATAGGTCGATGAACTAAATAAGATATTGTATCTTACTGTGTAAGGATATTAAATAAAGACTTGAATTTGAATTTAAATTTAAAAATTGGGATGAATACAGCACTTAAATAGTTGGCTATTTAAAACCGAGTAGTTTTTGGATAAGTCCTTTTTTATCCTTATTAAAAAATATGTTAGATCGATTCTTTTTAGACATTCAAATCTGTAAGAGAGTCAGTCTGTTGTTTTTAACATCGCAGTGATGTAGCTACCTAGCATACCTCATAAATTTAAATATATTTAATCATATCAACTTAGGAAACCAAAGGATAAAGTTTAAGTCAAATTATCTGGCGCAAAATCTGGCCGATATCGATACAGTAGTTAAATAAACATTTTGAAGTTTGCAAAAACGAGATTTAATATCTACTTATTTAATATTTTTTTTTACTGTGTTTGGGGGTTTATGTCAAATTTGTTATTTTTAGATCAGTGGTCAAAATTGATACCAATCAAAAACAGTATATATTGTGGCCGTCTTAACTTCTTACCGCCATTCGTTTGTGCAAATTTTTATTTTGGGGCGAATAGAAGGGACCTATAATAATTGTAGGTAGGTATATGTGGTATCTATAAACGGCCTTGCTATAAGAAGCTTCTTCCGGGGTTGAATATGAATTAGCCACCACTTATTCCTCAGTAAAAAAATTTGCGCAGCACTTTGTGACATTTAAGAAAATACGAAGCCATCAGATCAGTCATTTTCAATGAAATATTCGAAAACAGAACTAAACAAATATGGTCATCTTTTGGCTATTCGAGTCAACAGCGGGAACAAATAAATTCCATGATTTACAATGTACCTATCAAAATAGGACCTATATAGGTCTAAATATGTCGGCTTTTGCTGGTAGCAGCTACTAGTCTAAATCTTAATCTAGGTAGAAATTGATAGCTTTCGCACCAGGCTCAAATAACCAAATGTCAAACATTTAACCAGCTAAATGGTTAATATTTATCCAGATCGCTCCAGCAACTTTATTTTCCAACAATGACTCAACACAAAAGTGAATAAATTATTTATAGCGACTGTCGTTCGGTCGTGCTTGGGAATTGGCTTATCTATTACTAGAAAAAATGGGGATGTACCTACACATAAAGAACCTAACTTCAGCGGTGACTAAACTGAGACAATTTACCTTCTGCTCGTATAGGTATAGATATACCTAGGTAAAGGTCGATATTATCTACTAAATTCATTGGTTAAACAGTTGAAACGCAGCAAAACCCGGCGTATTTTTAGCACATTTGTATTTATTTCTATATAGGTATACCTGCCTATACTCTACTCAAAGGCAATTATAAATTCGTTTACATTGCCAATATGATGGCGATAATTTGTTTATCAACACTTGTCATTATTACTATTATATCTATACGTCTACCAACAATATTTACTTTTTTAATTTATTAAACAACAAAATAACAGAGCTTAGGAAACGTGCAAAAAAAAGTATGCTAATTAACACCCGCTTTCTCACGATTGCGCACAGACACAAAACTCACCACACTCGCTCTTTGCTAATTGGAGCAAAACAAAGAAGACAACAAACTAGGTACACGTAGGTAGGTAAATATTTTATTAAAAATCGCGGGACTCACCTGTGTCATGACGCGATCGGCGCCTGTACCCTCCTCATCCTTAAAGATAATATCCTTATTGTAATTTGGTATTAAATCCTTGAATTTGGAATGATCCCGTTCGATGCGACCCTCCAATAGGCCCGACGCTCCTAACGTATTCTCGGACATGTTTGGCACATGCTGCTTGAAAACGAGCGGCGTTAGCTTGCGATTCTTGCGCGGACCACCAATACCCCGACCCGGTCCGCACGAATGCACCGATGTTGAGAATACTGTCACTAGGATTAGAATGGCAAGAATTTGTTTACTAGATGGCAGCAGCAGTAGTGTGCTGGATTTGTGTGAAATTTGACTCATTTGATGCATTTTTTTAAGAAATAAATTAAAATAATTTTTCTTTTTTTTTTTATTCAGATAAAAACTTTGCACACACACTTTGTGAGAATTGCAAAAAAAAAAAAAACGAAAAAAAAAAGCACCGTTATATGCACATATTACTTCCTTCTTTGCTTTCGCGGCACTTTTACGCTTGAGTTTGAATTTTTATTTTTGAATTTAGACACCTGTTAGCGGGGATTTTTTTTTTTTTTAATTAACGAGTAAAATTTGAATTTAATTGTAGGTATATCCTTTTTGTGGAGAAAGTGGAGAAAACGGCGACGAACCGTTACCTAATAGGAAACTACGACAACAACGAACTAACAAATTAACCCTCGTCCGTACGGAAGAATAATGTCCTGCGTGTCACTCGTGGTGTGGTGAAATTTTGCGTGTGTTTAAACCTCGCTCGCGCCCAGCATTACAACTGATTGACAAATGACATATCGTCGTTCATATTGAGTCTGCAAGGGTGCCAATCTTCGCTATATAAAGTCTTCGACGGGGTATACGTCCGTCCGACAACGGTGTGTGTAGAATGCGCATACGATTCCGATAACGACGATATACCTTTCTTTCTTTCCGCTTTGCCCACCTTATCTGTTGCCTCTCTTCCACTCGCATTTGCTTCGTAGATTACCTGAGCGCACCACCGCTGCACACGGCCAGCAGGAACGATCGGAGAGACAGAGAACGATCTCTGTGACGCAGCCTGTGATTATGTGTGTTACTGCTCCCTCTCAGAGGCTCACTTAACGAAATTCACGGATTCGTTTAGTTCCTCCATTCATATTGGGATGGAATTTGAGAGTGTTGGTGGCCTGGAGGCGTGGCGTTAGCCGTGGAATGGTTGGTGGTTGTGAATGAAATGTTGTATATATAGCTAAGTGGATGCAATAAGCGACTGGAAGCTGGAAGCCTTATTCTGGTTCTGGATATCAGAAGAGTGGAGTACCATTCTTTGCGGATGCGTTTGGTGTTTTTTTTTTTTTAATATCAACACATAGGTAACTAGGACGGTTTTGCACGCGGCCATATGCATGGGAACGTGAGCTGCCTGTTGCAAATGTGTGCTGGATAATGAGGCTTATTACTGTGCCATTCGAAGTTAATTGGTTTATTGGTCTCTCTTACTCGCTGGCGATAGCGATGGCGATGGCGATGATGATGATGACGATGTCCATAAGTGATTTGGATTTTTTTCTTTTCGTTTCGTCTCAGATATCAGATGCCGGCTTCTTAAGTCCATTCATGCAAATGCCAAATGGAGTGCGATTCCATCAAACAAATTCTTACCACCTCTGGTGGCTGCTTCATCGACACCAGAGTCAGAGATATCGGAATGAAAAGAGGTAAATACCTACCTATATGTATCGATGAACAAGGAACATGTTAATGTGTTCATCACTGAATCCCACGATGGCTATGTGTCGGTGGTTTAGGTGGAAAAGATGAAAGGTACCTACTACCATAACTACCATACAAATGGAAAGAAAGACTTAAAAATGTAAAGCGCTGGAATGCCGGTTTTGAAGTGTCCGGAAGTCGTAAGATTCCACAGATACCTATAGGCATACCAGATGAATTAAAACACATAAAATCAAAACACTCGATCAATTGATGCGAGTTGTTAAATTGTCAATCGCTAGTTAAACATTCAAATTTCTTACCAAATTAGTTAAAAATGTAAAAGGTGTGGGTTCGCTTTCGCACTTTTAATAGGTAGGTAGGTACCTACCGCCTACGTTGGACAAGGAATGTTAAAAGAAATGGGGGCTCGTCGACCACAGATTTAGAATGAACTAAGAAAAACAGGTCAGGCCTTTTTGGGGGCTCAACCACGTTGTTTGACATGAAACTGATTGAGACTTGGACATTATTAGCATATGGTGAAGGCCCAGAGTTGCTCGTGAGTTTTTTTTTGTTCCCATGACGTGTATATTATGTCTTTAATGTAATGTACCTAGCTTTTTCCAAAAAAAAAAGAAGATTATTTTCTGTTAGCACTGGGTTGAGGCGTATCCTGTTTTTCGGCACACCAAATCACACGTGCTGTAGCTTCGGTGGTGGCCCTTCAAAGTCTACCCTCCAAAGTTTGGTGGTCAAAATCAGTCAGAACCTGTAGGTACGCGAAATGAAAGTCAGATCGGCCAAGAACATTGCCGTGGTCCGTGAAAGTGTAGATACAGCAGGAGAAGGCGAGGCAGTCAATTCCTTCTTTTGCGTTGGGACCAGTGTTGCTAGTGGATTCTTACGACTCCCGACGATTTTTAATAAAATTCTGTCGCTAAAATAAAATCTAGTGAATTCTATCGATTTTTACTACAAAACTCTGGTGCAACAAACCATGCTCAAATGACGGTCTTAAGTGAAGAGAAGACTTTTGAACAGGGCAAAGACAATAATTCTATTATTGAACTGGCCAAACAACTTGGATTTGACTATGACACAACAGACAAGATTTTACACCAATGCCACAACATGAACTTTATTAAAGGGGACACCACATTAGAAACTGCCATGTTTTGGAAACAAGTTGTGAAATACAGAAAATGCCGCAGGTATACAAATTTTTCAAGAATTAGCTGATTTGGCAATCACTGGGCTATCGCTTCCCCACTTTGAAGTCGAAAGAATATTTAGTCCTATATCGTTAAGAACAAATTACGAAACCAACATTCAACACTGACGTTGAACTAATAAAGGGTTTTTTTTTTCAAATTTAAATTAAATTTTAAGGGCCGATGTTAATTTTGAATAAAACACAAATTGTTTAGGAAATTATTGTCATTTATTTTTATTATGATAATATTGGTATGGTTCAATTGTGTATGGAACAAAATATCGGCCAAATGGCCGCCGCGAACTCGGCGGCACACCTCCATCCGATGGTCCAAATTTTCGATGACGCTGAGGCATAATTTAGGTTCTATGCCGTTAATGTGCCGAATTATCTCATCCTTTAGCTTTTGAATCCAAGTGTTGCTGGCTTATCGACGTACACTTTTTTCCTTCAAATAACCCCAAAGAAAGAAGTCCAACGGTGTCAAATCACATGATCTCAGTGCCTCATCACTGAAGATGATTTTCTTCGAAAATTGATCATCCACTGTTGCCATTTCTTGCCACCATTCTGACCATTGACGACGCTTGAAATGGTCAAGAGGCTTTAGTTCTTGAGTCAATTGCACCTTGTAAGCGCGTAAATGGAAGTCTTTATGCATAACTAGGGGTCGCCCCGTGGTCCAAATTCGACCAATTTATTCTAAGGGTGAATTTTTGGTTGGTTTGGTTTTGGCAACACTGGTTTTGACAGCTGACGTGTGTTTAGTACCTTGTGTCACTGTCAAACAGCTTCAGTTTGGTTTGCAATTTAACCATGGATCGTCTTACAAATGAACAACGCTTGCAAATTATTGAATTTTACTATCAAAATTCGTGCTCGGTTCGAAATGTTCATCGCGCGAGTTAAGTATCCATAGCAAAACATATTGAGAAAAAAGATAACATTATTTGTATTCAATGATATCTTTAGTCTCTAGTACAGTCTTGCACACAACGCTACAATGATAACATATGTAAAAGAGATAATATCGTTTGTATACAATGTTGGAATATTATCTCTTCTTCATTATCAAGCAAGACGATTGTACGCTTGGGTCTCCTTGTAGATAGATAAGAAAAGTATATAAATACGACTGTATGATGAATTTATCAACAGTCTTATTGTAACTACATAGTAGCCTTAAGCTCCTTTTAGAATTAGTAAAAAGTATTTCAATAATAAAGGACATAGTTCCAAATAAATATTGTTTAATTTTAAAAGTAAGAAACAAGTGTTTTAATTGGCGATCCTGCCAGGAGGTTAAATATACTTTTTAACTTCAATCGAGCGGACCTCGGGAACAAGTAGTGAAATCTAGTATAAACAGAACACTCGCGTTACCGGTTACAAGAATTACCTAGCATAGCAGGTACAAATATAGCTTCTTCGTACGAAGCAGCAAAGCAATTCAGTGAAAGTGTATATGTGGAGAAAAAAAACACACAAATTCGACGACAACAGACACGAGTTCAAAATGGAACAACTCGCAGTATTAATGGCAAGATTAGAAGCTTTAGAAACCAGGAGCAACACAGTAACACAAACCCTAGAGCACACACGCACAGAGAATGCAAGGTTAGCAGCAATAATAACTAACCAAAATCAAATAAACACTAATTTAGAAACAAAACTAAATGAAGTAAAATCTGGATTAGGCATAGTACCAAACATACCTGTGCTAGAGGAAATAAGAACCACATATACAGATGGTAGTGAAATACAGTTAGACGCATTTAAAAGCCTACCTATTTTCAACGGCGATCAATCAAATTATCGGTCGTGGCGCGAAGAAGCATCCAGATTAATGGACAGCATTAAAAACTTCAAAACACACAGTAAGTACGCAGCAGCATTGACTATAGTGAAAAGTAAAATACAGGGTGCAGCCGCGAATGTGTTAACTAATTATAACACAATTTTTAATTTTGAGGCGATACGTAACAGATTAGATTATACGTACTCTAATCAAGAACCTCTATACGTGCTACAAGACATGATGAAAGCCATCACGCAAAAAAGAAGCACACTGTCTGAATACCACGACGAGATAAATAAAAATCTCAATTTAATAATATCAAAAATCACTATGTCAGGTGATCCGCCGAATATAATCGACAGACTAATTAAAAATGCTAACGACGACGCAGTTCGTATATTCATTGATGGTATGAGTGACAACTTTACAAGAGGATCATTATATTCAGCTACAATAAATGATCTAGAACACGCATTCGCAATTGCTCGCAGAATAGAACATGATAATGTGCACAGGCATTTACATCTCACTCAGGATAAGCACCACAAAAATATGCCACATGAACGCAGAAACGAAAGAAGACCAAATTATTCGAGCCAAACAACGAATTATCAACCCCAGAAGCAATACGATAATATGCAGCAACACAATCAAGGACCACAGCCGATGGAGATAAACTCGAGACAAATTGTACATGCACAGCGACAAAATTGGAATCAATACAAACCCGATGTATATAATCCACCAGCGAAACGTGAACACAGCGGGAGTTTCAACACACACAACAGACCGCAACGATCTTATCAGCAGAACTTCAAGCAGCAGAGAGTAAATAACTCCCGACAACAACGCAGAGACGATGTCAGCAGTACATATGCAGAAGCAGATGAAACGGAATGTATGGTAAATAATAACATAAGAATAGATCATTTAAACTAGTAGACGGGTTGCCCTGCTTAAATTTAACTAGTACTATTTCTAAGAAAATTTATAAAATTCTTATTGATACTGGTGCAACCCATAATTACATTAATAGAAAATGCGATTCTAGCAAAAAAATTAAAATTAAACCTATAAAAATAAAAACAATGCATGGTTATTCTATGGTAGATACAAAGAAAGTAGTTAGGATATTAAAGAAAAATATAACATTTTTTGAATTAGAGGATATTCAGTCTTTTGATATGATATTAGGATATGAAGGACTTAAAGTTCTAAACGCGGAAATAAATTTCAGTAATATGACTCTAACTACCATAAGCAGTGTCGAATCTATTCAGAAAATTAATTACATAATTGGGGAAAATAATATTTATAAAGCAGACATAGATAGACTGATGAAGATTAATAACAGCATAGGACCGTTACCCTTTACAGATACTATAGAAGCAAGCATTAGGACGACCAATGATAATCCGGTTTATGTTAAACAATATCCATATCCCATAGCAGATAACGAATTCGTAAACAAAGAAATACAGAAACTCTTACATGACGATATAATAGAAAAAAGCCATAGTCCTTATAACAGTCCCATATGGACAGTACCTAAAAAAGGTTTGGACGAAAAAGGAAAACCAAAACGGCGCATGGTTGTTGATTTCCAAAAACTTAACGCTCACACTGTAACAGACAGATACCCCATTCCGGATGTCAACATGACAATTCAAAATTTAGGTAAAGCCAAGTACTTTACAACATTAGATTTGGAGTCAGGTTTCCACCAAATTAAAATCAAAACAGATGATAAAGAAAAAACAGCTTTTGCTATAAATGGCGCAAAATATCATTTTAAACGAATGCCTTTCGGGCTCAAAAATGCACCAAGCATATTTCAGAGATGCGTGGACGACATTTTGAGAGACTTTGTAGGTAAATTCGTACACGTTTACATTGATGACGTATTGATATATTCTTCATCTGAGGAAGAACATATACAGCACATAAGTCAAGTATTCGACGTACTCAATAAAGCCACATTAAAAATATCTGATGAGAAAAGTAAGTTTTTTCAAGAAGAAGTAGAATACTTAGGTCACATAATCAGACATGGTAGAATCACTACGAACCCTGAGAAAATAGCAGCTATAGAAAATTTTCCAGTCCCACAAACGGTAAAGGATTTGAGAGGATTTTTAGGTCTTACAGGTTACTATCGTAAGTTTATAAAAGGATACGCAAGCATAGCCAAGCCCCTGACATTATATTTACGAGGAGATAACGGTAAAGTAAACAAAAAACAAAGTAAAAATATTAAGTTAAATCTGAATGATTCAGCATTAGAAGCGATTAGAATTTTAAAAAATTATTTGAAAGAACAAGTCGAACTTTTTCAACCGGATTATAGTAAACCATTTGAGCTTACTACTGATGCATCCAACATAGCTATTGGAGCCGTACTAAGTCAGAATAAGCAACCTATACACTTCTTGTCAAGAACACTGAGTAAGACAGAAGAGAACTATAGCACAAACGAGAAAGAGCTATTAGCGATCATATGGTCCTTACAAAAACTCAGAAACTACATATATGGTATAGCAGACTTAACCATATATACCGATCACCAGAGCCTTATATATTCTGTATCAGAAAAAAATCCCAACACAAAGCTGAAACGTTGGAAGGGAATCATTGAAGACTTTGGAGCAAAATTAGTTTATAAACCAGGAAACCTAAATCTTGTAGCTGACGCATTATCACGTCAACGCATAAATACTTCTACCATAGAAACAGCACATTCAGCTGAAAGTTCTTCTAATGATATAATAAAAACTGTGAATCAGCCTTTTAATGCATACACTGCACAGTTCGAACTTATTGAAGATATAACAAATAATATCGAAACACAAATCTATTTTAGTAACAAAACAAGACTCATAATAAAGTTTAAGGACAAAGACTCTTTACTAAGGCAGATGAAAGAAGTTATACAACCCCAAAAGATTGTAGCTTTGCATACGAAATTTGAAAACATATACAAATATGGTGAAAACATAAAAAAAGAATTCCCACTAGTAAGATTTATATTCACACCAAGAAAACTTCAAGACGTGACAAATTTGGAGGAACAACTAAAACTTGTAAGGGTAACTCACGAAAGAGCACACCGAGGGTTACGTAACAATATACAAGAAATCTCAGAGAAATATTACTGGCCCGATCTAAATAAACAAGCAAAGAGTTTCAACAGAAAATGCATAGCATGTCTATTTGGAAAATATGAAAGAAAACCTATCAGAGAACCTCTGAATAATTCAGAAATACCAACACATGTGGGAACACACATTCATATGGACATATACTTCAACGACAAGTATACTTTCCTTGTAACAGTAGATAAGTATTCTAAATATACAATCCTTCGGGAAATCGAAACTCGAAACAGACTGTACGACGTTATGGAAGAGGTCTTATCTAATTATTTCCCAAAATGTGAACGACTCATGACAGATAACGAGAAGGGATTCAAAACAGAAATGGTGAACCAAATGTGTTTGAAATACAACATAACTAAAGTAGAAACTCCAGTATACAGATCGACAGCGAACGGTCAGGTAGAACGTGTAAACGGTACAATAACTGAACTGTCTAGAATATTCACAATTCAGAATAAAACAAGACTTATCGAAGAAATATTTAGAACAGTGCGTGAATTAAATAATTCTATACACTCAGTTACCGGTTTGAAACCTAGAGACATTTTCTTTAATCAAAATAAATATAGCAATAGTGAAATTATAATAAATAAACTAAACTCAGCATCCAAAAAAGTGATCGAACGTCTAAATAAAGGAACTCGACACAGAGAGTATAAAAAAGGAGATAAGATAATGGTAAGAATCACAGGTCTTAGAAAGAAATCTAACGCCAGATACATAACAAGAATAGTAGAAGAAGATAAAGGAGACACTGTAATCTCTAAAGAAGGAATAAAAATTCACAAGGATAACATAAAGAATTATCATTTTTCAGATGACGAAAATATTAATATTCCTAACATTACTAGGAATTGTACAGAGTCAAGAAGGGCAAGGAAACGTTCAAATAACTGAGTTACTAAACAAGAAGTTTATACTTACGCAAACAGATGACGTGTATTTATTCAAAGAACAAACTTATTTGTTACATGCCACCAACCTGACTTCGATATTTCAACCTTACGTAAATATCGTAACTAGTAAATATCAACCTACACAAGAAGAAAAAATTTGGTTAAGTAAAATTAAGAATTTAGCAGACCAATTACAAGAACATACTAGGCATACTAGATCAATTAACTTTTTAGGAACAGCTTTCAAATATGTGTTTGGTAATCCTGACCATTATGACTTAGTTAACATAGAAACGAGTATAAATAATCTCATAGAAAACAATAATAAACAAAAAACTATAAATTCTAGATTTGAACAAATTTTGCAACAATTCGAAGGTCAGAGCCTTAAAGAACATTTAGTAATAGAACAAGTGTACGAACAATTATTATTATTGACCAGAACAATTAATGCAGCAAAAAATAATGAATATTTATCAGAAAGCCTAGACTTAGATGACATTAAAAATATTATTCAACATGAAATAATTCAAGTACCCATAATAAATATACTTGAGTACTCTAAAATATTATTAGCTAGAACTGATGAATTCTTCATCACAATATATAAATATCCAGTTCTAATTAAATCATGTAAATTGTATAAAGTAACACCTTTAAATTCAAAACATGGAAAAATCATTACAGATAAAACAATTGCCTTATGTAACCAAACTTATTTAAGAACAAGAAATTGTCAAAATCATCTAAGTAAAAACATTTGTGAAATTAACTTTGAAGAAGAAAATTGTCTTATTCCACTTTTAAAGAATATAACTTCAAAATGCAACATTAAACAAGAATACGATTACGACTTAGAAATTGAATCCGGTGTTATGTTATTAAGCGGTAAGCATAAGTTAAATAATCAAACAATTAATGGTATAAACTTAGTTACTTATGAAAATACTATAAATCTAGACGATAAAATATACAAAAACATGCATAAGCAAATTAAAGAAGTTATATTAAGAAATCATAATTCAGAGTCTTACATCGACCAAATAATTAAAGAAGATACAATGTACAAATTCGATAACATAGATACTTTAAAAAAACTAATTATTCCTTTTGAAGAAAAACCGATATTATCAACTATATACACAATTGTAACACTGATTGTTATTCTAGCATTTACGTACGTAATGATAAAAACTATACAATGTATAACAGATCGTCAAAAACAAAAAAAGATTGACGCATATAACAAAACTTATGAAAGAGAAATGTTAAAAATAGCGTCGAAAAATCGGGACGATTTCGTTTAACAAGGGGGGGAGTTAAGTATCCATAGCAAAACATATTGAGAAAAAAGATAACATTATTTGTATTCAATGATATCTTTAGTCTCTAGTACAGTCTTGCACACAACGCTACAATGATAACATATGTAAAAGAGATAATATCGTTTGTATACAATGTTGGAATATTATCTCTTCTTCATTATCAAGCAAGACGATTGTACGCTTGGGTCTCCTTGTAGATAGATAAGAAAAGTATATAAATACGACTGTATGATGAATTTATCAACAGTCTTATTGTAACTACATAGTAGCCTTAAGCTCCTTTTAGAATTAGTAAAAAGTATTTCAATAATAAAGGACATAGTTCCAAATAAATATTGTTTAATTTTAAAAGTAAGAAACAAGTGTTTTAATTAGCGCTGCTTCCATTTTATGATCGGCATTCTCGACCTTCTGAGCAGTCTATTCGGAAGATTGTGACCAAATTTCGCACCAAATTTACTTTGCTGGACATTAAACCACCAACACGTTTACGTACTGTGCGTAGTGAAGAAAATATTGCGGCCGTATCAGCTAGTGTGACAGAAGACCGCGAAATGTCGATTCGGCGCCGTTCCCAGCAGTTAGGCCTTTGTTACAGCACTACGTGGAAAATTTTGCGGAAGGATTTGTGCGCAAAGCCTTTTAAGATACAGCTTGTGCAAGAACTAAAGCCAGCCGACCTACCACAACGCCGAATTTTTGGTGAATGGGCTCTGGGAAGGCTGGCCGAGGATCCGCTTTTTTATCGAAAAATTGTGTTCAGCGATGAGGCTCATTTTTGGTTGAATGGGTACGTAAATAAGCAAAATTGCCGCATTTGGAGTGAAGATCAGCCAGAAGCATTGCAACAGCTACCAATGCATCCCGAAAAAGCCACTGTTTGGTGCGGTTTATGGGCCGGCGGCATTATTGGGCCATATTTCTTCAAAGATGATGCGAATCGCAGCGTTACTGTCAATGGTGAACGCTACCGAGCGATGATAACAAACTTTTTTTTGTCCGAAATGGAAGTTCTTGACTTGCATGATATGTGGTTTCAACAAGACGGTGCCACATGCCACACAGCACGCGAAACAATGGCGCAATTGCGAGGCGAGTTTGGTGAACAGTTAATTTCACGCTTCGGGCCGGTCAATTGGCCGCCTAGATCGTGCGATTTGACACCATTAGATTATTTTTTGTGGGGGTATGTCAAGGCTAATGTGTATAGGGACAAGCCCTCTTCGATTGACGCACTGGAAGCCAACATCCATGCATTCATTCGTGAGATACCGGCCGATATGTGTGAAAGAGTATGCCAAAATTGGACTCAGCGGATGGACTACCTGAGACGCAGCCGCGGTCAACATTTGCATGAAATTATCTTTAAACATTAAATTGCAAGGTTCAAACTATCGATTCAAATAAATATTTCATTCATTTTTTCGAATTTTTTGTGTTTTTTTTTTTTTAAAAAAGTTCTAAATCTCTTAAAAAATCACCCGTTTTTGAAGGGGAAGTGAAGGGGAAATATCGGAGGGCTTATAAATAGGCAATCGAAACCATTTTAGGTTTTCCTTAAATTGCGAATAAAAAGTGTCCAGTAATGCGGGCTGTCTTCTATTTTATAATACAGGTAGAAAAGGGTGCATAGAATAGATATGCAAAGTTTCATCGTTTGTTGTTCAACAGTTTTAGAGTTATGGGGACTTTAAGTTAGAAGCCAACATTTTGCTTAAATTTCATATAAATCATAAACCGTTAGGCCGATTGGTACGATTTGAATTTTATTAGATTAGTATTGTCGAACACTTTCGAAAATAGATTTTAGAAATTTTATCACTTTACTTGCTGCGGTTTCAGAAATAACACGGTTTTAAGGGATTGGGATTTTGTTTTTTCAAATGGTTCTAACTTTCAAACGGTTGAACTACAAACGAAAAGAATTTCACTACAAACAGCCACAAACGATTGTCTATCGAACTGCATTTCACGTTTTTCATTCTAGAAAAAGTGCGAATTAACTTCACGCGGGTGCCATGTTGTTGTTGTTGTTGTAATTTCATGCAATTCGCTTAAATTTACCTGCTTTAATTCATAATTTGTGGATAATTTTTGTATTGTGCACTTCAATGTATTGTCCCCTACCCAAATGTATATAGTGTTGGCATATTTATGTGACTTATAATAGGAAAAAAGGGGGGAAACACGTTTTAGGCAACTCCGTATTAATATATAGATGTTCATCAGCGACGAGCGTGAGAGGTGCAATTATTGGGCACGACGACGAGTTGAGGTGGACGGCTCTTCAGCCACACTATCGCGAACAGCAGCAATATTTTCTGCAGTACGAGCTGTACGAGCATACACTGGTGTTTTCATATCTCCTACAGGCCCGGTTTGCTCAAATTTTTGCACGATTTTTCCGATTGTATACACATTTGGACGAATAAATTGACCGAAAAAATCTAGAAGTGCACGACATGCATTTTGATTTGAACGACCATTTTCATAATAATCCTGAATAACTTTAACGCGTTGCTCGATTGTGTATCTTTCCATCGTTCGGATTGAGATAGTCTGAAATATCAAATGTAATGCAGAAAAAAACTTGACGTGTCGGTGTGGTTCACATTCAACATCGGCCCTTAAAATTTAACCAGTGTCGATGTCAATGTAAAAGTCTTTAATTTACTTTAAACAATTTTACTATAACCCTTAACTTATTTAAAATACAAAAACAGAAACTCTATTTCATTAAAAACTAACAGCCGCAGATTCCCTTACGAAGTCTACGATGCTGTTTGGTTGAACATCGCGTAAGCATTTACGCAGCCTCTATGTGGTTCTCCTAAAATTGTTATTTATAAACATTTTTCCTCTCTAACCTTACCTTACCTACTAAACGAGGTTTGTGTCTAAAAAGGTAAGAATTTCGATAAACTATTACAGAAAACCAACATCAGCTGTGATTAGCTTCGTACGTAAAATCATTTGACACACACAAAAAAAAAGAGAAACTATCTGGCGCAATCCCGAAATGTCATCGAAGGGACTGATTAAATATGAACCTGCTATCATGTATCTATGTGCCTTCCTATGCACCTTGTGCAATTCCATCAACCACCACCAAATCGAATGCCTGGCCATAGGTAGACATTATTCACACTCATCCTGAAACATTCACTACAAGCAACAAAACTGAAGTAGAAGAAATTATCACAAACGCGAAATTTGATTTGATATTTTTGTATTTAGTAAGTCTAATTTCTATTTTATAATCGCATTTGCAAACGAAATTCGTTTGGCGCAAATTAACAAAACTGCGGAATGAGTGCACAAACAAAAATTAGTTCCACTTTTGGGTTTGTTTACAATTCGACCACAACCAAAGACATTTGATGCAAAAAAATATTTACGTAAGCTCTAAGCAGGCTCTAAACGCAAATTTTCGCGTTTAACTTACGCAGCTCTAAAGCAACGTTGCTTAAGTTCGAAAAATTTGTATAAATCACATTTTCCTGCGTAAGGGCATTTTAGAGGGTTCGTAAAGATTGTAATTGTAACAATGCATTCGTTACATCATATTTTCGCTTCGATCTATACTCCAGTGTGTGATACAGGGCCGGACCAACCATATGTGTTAGATGTGCAAATGCACAAGGCGCCAAGTTCTGGGGGCGCATTGCTAGGAAAGAAAAATTCATTTTATCAAGACTTATTCAAATAAGCCCAAAATAGCAACATCCATCACACCCGTGTTGAATTATTTCTTGCGCATTAACTCACACATCAAGTTATCAACGAAAATGATCCATTGACAAGGTAGTTCCGATGAATCAATAAAAAAAGAAATTGGCAGTCTACCTCCTGAATTATGTGGACTTATGCATGTGTGAAAATATGAAAAAAGGTGCGCTTTTTGTAAATCTTGCACAGGGCGCTAGTTTGGCTGGAGCCGGTACTGTGTGATATACGCACTGTATATTCTCGTCCAGTCCCCAACACACCCCTCTTCCGCTTCCCACATTGGACCAGTATTCATATTCGTACATCACCACACCAGTTAAACAACTACTCCGCCCCCCACACCGATACACACAAGCAACCCCGCGTTTGTCCAGTGGAGGCAAGCTGTTGTCACTGGCACATAATAGAAAAGTATTCGCTATCGACAAACTACGCCCAACAACAATTTCTATTACGCAGATTTGCGTACGCAATAGACTTCACACCCATTCGATGTCTTAAATTACATGAAACCACCCGCGAATTCGCAAATAATCGAGCAAACTCAAAAGTGGAAAAGTACCAATCTAGTGTACTACTGAATTTGTTCCTCAGAGGTCTTTTGACACTTGAAACTTTTTGCTGCTGGTAGTGGTAAGCCTTCGGGTAACTAGCAAATTGCCGAGTCTGCCGCAAGGAAGACTTGAGGACCGCCGGGACCGTCGAAAGACGGACCTGAAGACCGCCGGGGCTGTCGAAAGACGGACCTGAAGACTGCCGGGACTGTCGAAAGACGGACCTGAGGGCTGAGGACCGCCGGGACTGTCGAAAGACGGACCTGAAGACTGCCGGGAGTGTCGAAAGACGGACCTGAAGACCGCCGGGGCTGTCGAAAGACGGACCTGAAGACTGCCGGGACTGTCGAAAGACGGACCTGAGGACCGCCGGGACTGTCGAAAGACGGACCTGAGGACCGCCGAGACTGTCGAAAGACGGACCTGAAGACCGCCGGGACTGTCGAGTGTCGAAAGACGGACCTGAGGACCGCCGGGACTGTCGAAAGACGGACCTGAAGACCGCCGGGACTGTCGAAAGCAGCGTTGTTAGCACTCAGTCTCTTCATTTATCCCACGAAGCGTGGTCATTTTTCCCTTTTTTACCTTTTCACTACATTCAAAATCCCTTTTAAAATCCTACGATACTTTTTGCCTCAAAATCCAGTTTTTAAAAGCAAAATTTGTATTACAAGGAAAGAAAATAACGGTTAAATTAAACTTTAGTATAAAAATCAAAGTTAACAACATTATCACGATTATTTTTTGGTACTAGAAAATTTTGGTAAAAGACGATTTATATGAGCAGTTTCTTATGCACATTCAGTGTCTTGATAATCATGGTGAAATGAAGGCGTTTTCATTAAATTTATATTTTGAATGTTTTTTGTTGGATTCTTCAAAATCCCACGATTTGGTGCTTTTTCCCTTTATCCCACGAAACGCTTTTCGAACATCGAAATTCCCACAAAAAGGGATAAATCCCACGATATAACAATAATAACACTGGTCGAAAGACGGACCCGTGAACCACCGGGGCTGCCCCACGCCCACCCGAAGACCGTACCATTAACCGAGGATCCAGGACATTTGAAGCCGTACCTGCTGCCGTTATTATAAGATAGTAGCATACTTAAGTCATTTAAATTGTAATTTATTGAATTAAAGAATCGAGTTGTAATATCCGATTAAAGTAATTTTCTTATATTGTATAATTGTTTAGTTTTGAAATATACACATTTTAACCGATTGAAAAGTAGACCGTAGATAATAAAGAAACTCCTTCGATAACCCAAAGTTCGTGTTTCTTTGGTGAAGAACCTTGGCGATCCGGCGAGCAAACCTCAGCCCAGGTAAAAAGCACATCACAAGATAAGCAGACTCTACGGTGAGTTTATAAATAAGGCTGTTAGTGGACAAAACTAAAGCCCATTTTAGAATTCATATATAAAAAGTATATATATTTTCTACTAATATTTGGTAGCTTATCGATTATTTCGTATTGAAGCACATCGTCGAGGCATGGAGCGCATAAGGTTGTGCGTATAGGGATGTTACTCCAGGCAGTTTGAGCCTGTTTGAGCAGCAAGTTCATATTGCATAGCATTTCGTACGATCAATTATCTGATCTACAATTTCCCTTATTTTCTACGGGACTGAGATCAGGTGATTAAGTTGGTCATAATTTTGTTTTTATTAAGCCAATCCTTTACAAGATTTGCGATATGTTTAGGATAGTTGTCATGTTGGAAGATCCATCGCAAAGGCATATTTTCCTCAGCATAAGGAAGCAAGAAACTTTGTAGGATCTCCCGGTACACGAAACGATACTTTATTCCACTAATCTTATGAATTGGACCGACTCCTTCACTGGAAAACCTCCCCAGACAATAATATTCCCTTCTCCGTGCTTTAATGTGGACTTTATGAAACGTGGAATTAGTCGCTATGCCTTTGGTCTCCGTACCGTCCAAAATCCGTCAGATCCCTTTAAATTAAAATTCCACAAGCTCAAACTTACAAGTTCACAACATATTTGGACCTGTGTATTATGTTGTCATTGAACTTGTAACTCTGGTGTCACTACTCACTACTATACTGTTCGTGTTGCGTTGTAAGCACCTCGCACTTAGTTAAACTTGATGAAACCCAAAACCGACAAACTATATACACATTTGTCTCTAATGTTTAATTACAACTAAAACCTGCTAATTTGAAAATCAAAATCTTCACACATCTGTCATATAGCTGACGAAAAGCCATAAATCACGCGAATTCGTTCAAATCTGTCGGTCTGTGTTGCGTAACGTACCCATAACACAAAGCCCTATTGTACTCGAGCTCATAAAACGTCCTCGTACTGTCAGTGTGCGACTGACTGATCGAACACAACATTTTGATTGATTCACAATTAAGTCATAAAGCACAGTTTTCGAATGAGAAAATCCAATGTTTAAGGCGCGGAATGCGGTAAATTATCCCACTCCCACGCGCAGCATATAAACAAAAACATTTGCATAACCTCTCATCTTGCAGATTTTCAAACGCACAGTTCTTCTTGAAGCCCGAGTCCGACTTTATTGCCTACACACACTCTCATACACCAGATGTGAGATGACGAACATCAAAAACCGCTTAGCAATATTTCATAAATCAAACAAATTGCCTAAGAAATAACAACAAATCATTTGTCTGTGCGCGCATGTGAGCGAGTGTGAGCGTGTGGAATTCAAACTTCGAATCATAAACCATCCAAATTACTAGGAAAAAACAATTAGTAATCGAATGGCCATTTAATGCCATATTGTTTGCATAAACAAATTCCGAATGTGAGCGGCTATGCCCTCGGATCTCTGCCAAAACGACCGACTTAAAAGTTTTTAATCAATTCTTTATGGCTGCTATATCAATAAATAGACGACGACCACAACGACGAAGGAGCGACGAAAAAAAGAAAACAATTAACATAAACAAAGTCGCACAGGCCGGCGCGGGAATGGGCGATAAAATCGCTAGACTCATCATCGATCATCATCGGTCAGTCGAGGTATCGGAATGAATGCAGTGCATTGAGAAGAGATTCAGCATCACCCCGCCGGGACCATCACCGATGTCACATAAACATAAGCGCGGCGTAATAAAATTTGATTTCCGTCTTTGGCGATCGATTAGGCCAGCACACGGTGTGTTGCGGCCAAAAAGAAATGAAAATAAACGCGACCGTGCGCAATCAAAGTGACAGTAAACAAAATTATAAATCTACGAGAGCGAATTTTTCATAGTCGTTGTGTCAGTTCCAGATTCCAGTTGCATCGGCGATTGCTGCTGCTGCCTGGGGGAGTTACATTATTACGCCTGCGGTGATTTGAGTCGCTCACTTGTTGTGGGGGGAACTTTTCACTACTCCACACAAGTGGGTAATTAAAGTAATGGCGCACTAACAAAAGTTATTTGTCAAAAGTAAGTACTTGCAATAATGAGTTGAGCGTTTGTGGTAGCTGAAGCTATTAAACATTCATGGGAAAGCTGTGTAATTGATTTGAAATGAAGTCAGATTTGGTTACATTGAAAGAGAACAGCTCATTTTAATGGTTCAGGCTAATAACCTTTTCACACCATCACGAAAACACTTGAAAACTTCATCGAAAACAGATGTTTTCCCATCCAGAACTTTATTTTTTAAAAACCAAATTTTGTTCATATTTTTTCAATTTGTTTTTTGTTTTTACAATTATATTATATATTAATAAAATTTACATTATTTTTGAATATGAAAAATATTTACCTATCTGTTTATTTTTCGAATAATTTAACAAAAAAATAACAAAAACTTTTGGAGTTCTGTTTTCGGCTTGGACATAAAAATAGGTGTGTTCCTAAATAATCATTAATTACCTAGGTATAGATTTTATTATTATTATTTTTTTTTTAACTGACTCTAATAACCTGAATATCGTCCATTATCTTACAACAATTTTCTACCAATTTCTGGCAAGTTTCGGGGGGAATGGAATACCATTCCTTTTGCACTGCTTCCCACAGTTGATTCCCATTAGTGAAGAACTGACCCCTCAATTTTCTTTTCAGGTTCATCCCACAAGTTCTCAATGGGATTGAGATCTGGAGATTGAGTTGGCCATGAAACTATACAGAGATGTTTTGATCCCGAGACCAATCTTTCACAATAACGGCTGTATGTTTTGGATCATAGTCCTGTTGAAAATGCCATCGGGGGGGGCATGTTTTCCTCGGAAAACGGAAGCATGAAATTTTCCAAGATGTCCCTATATCCATATTTTGTCATGATCATGATGTTATTGACACGGAATATAGGACTAACAACATACCAGGAAAAACAGCCCCAAACCATTATAGATAGAGAGAGATAGAGATAGAGATAGAGATAGATAATTTATTTCTTATGAATTCATAATAAAATAACAATAGTTCTTAAAAACTTAAATAAAATTATTACTTTAAGTATATCAATAAGAAATATAAAGACATTCTATATTTTTTGTATACTAAGTGTAAAAAATAGTGTTGAATGCCACTTCAATTGGCTCTAAACAAATTAAAATATTATTTTTGGGTGGGCTAGCCCTATTTAAAACAATTGCCATTATCAAAATATTAAATTAAGCAAAACTGTACTAGAACAACAAATTTGACTGAACAATTTACGTTGTTTCAAAAAAATTAAAAATAATTATTATACAATTAAAAAGTTTTACTGATATAAAAGTTAAATTTAAAAATTAAAAATTAAACCAGAATATCGGAAAGAAATGCTTCTATATTAGCATGATTTAAATTTAAAAGCCATGGTTTTGTACGTTTTAAAGCCATTCCTGGCATTGTTATAGTCCTGATCGAATGAGGAAGTTTATTATATAAACGACATGAAGAAACTGTATAAAAATTACGAAATGCAGTAGTGCGAAATATTGGTACAGATACTAAGTGAGAAAAATGTCCACGTAAAGTATAATTTGAAATAAATCGATAGTTACAATTGCCAGATTTCATAAAGAATGTCTTTAAATCTTTAAAGCAGTATAATTGTCGGACTAGCAGAATTTTCAGGTCGCAGAATAATGGAAAACTCGGATGTCTACTAGGTTTGCGACATATTTTTCGTAAGATATATTTCTGCAGAACTAAAAGTGATTTAATTTTGTTGTTGTTCACATAAACGCCTCCCCAGCAAACAATTGCATATTGCAGTCTGGAATGGAAGATTCCGTAATAAATGTTCTTCAAGATCATTGTCGAGCATATATTTCGCAAATAGAAAAAATGTCTTAGCGTGCAACGAAAATACTTCCGCAGAGTTTCTATGTGGTTCGAAAAGCTCATTCTAGAATCAATTGTAAGTCCCACATATTTAAATTCAGTTACTTCCTGAATCAAAAAAAAATTATCACTGCAACTTAAACTTTCAGAGAATGTGGGAGAAAACGTACAATTGCATTCAGAAAGCTTGTATTTTAGGCATTCAGGTGCGTGATAAAAAACATTCGTTTCAAAATTATTTAGTGACGAGAAACTGAAAAACATTATTTTAGTTTTGGAGCTCATGATCAAATTGTGCTCAGAAAACCAGCTTCTCAGTAAATGAAGATCCCAATTAATGTCGGAAACTAGATCCAAAGGACTGTTCAACCCATACGAAAAACCAATATCATCCGGAAAGGCAGTAGGTGAACCTTTAAAATTGACTGCAAGTAGTGAATTGATATAAATGAGAAACAGAATTGGTCCCAAAACAGAGCCTTGGGGTACTCCCAAATTGAAAATTGTATTATCGCTTCTAATTTCATCTATCTTCACCCTTTGCGACCTATCTTTTAAGTAAGACCTAAACCAGTCTAGTACGAAACCTCGAAATCCAGCGTTTTCCAATTTCCCTAACAAAATATTGTGGGTCACCATATCAAAAGCTTTTGTAATATCAATAAATAAACCAGCCGTGCACTTTTTGCTTTTAAAAATAACAGCCGCCAAACACTTTGACATTAAAAAGGGTATAAGACCGGATGATGCGCTACCATGCAACTAATTCCACAAGACTCACACGCCCAAATCAGAGGAACAAGTTTACAACAGAAGTAAAAAAAAAAACTTCATTCAAATAAACAGTCTGAAAATATGAGGCAAACAGTTCGCAAGATGATTGAACATCATCTGAGCGAACTCCTTCATATTCAATACCAATAGGAATTTCAGTATGTTGAACTTTAGCCACCTATCCAGGAACCAAGTTGGCTGGAGCAGCTTCCTGATGATCCATCCTATACAGTTAAGACCCATTCAGACTTTATTTTGACCAATCTTTTGTTATAAATACATAAACGATTGTCCTTGATTCCTTGAAAAAACATTGGTCGTGATCATGTCGGATAGTGAATGAATTTGTGTTTCGATTCTGACTAGGATATATATCTGTGATAGACTGACACATATACCTAGCTTACTTAAATCGAACAATTCAAATTTTCAGTCACACAAACCCCATTTGAAACGTCCCCTGTCGTTCAACTCTCTGACAACAAACGTCAAATCTGCGTACAAAGAAAAATCACACGCATTTTGACCTTCATTGCATAAAATGTAAACATACCTGTGTCGCTGTCAACAACGACAACTCTGACTTTTTGACTCTCCCTCTCTATATTTGGTCCATTGATACAATCAAAATCTGTTTGTCATTGTGTGCCCATTGCCCTGGTGGTCCCCACGTGTGTTACGGACAAATCTGTTCAAAGAGTATATTCAACTTTTGTCCGAATGCTCTTATAAAACCTGGAGAGGGTTAATATTTGCTTTATAGTTTTGACTTGACAGTCAAGTGGCGCTTGGCCTGGAGGGTACCCCGATTTACCAGCCTCATCAACGCATCGCCGTCAGCTTGATGTAGATGTATAGATGCATCCGCGAGGGTCTTATGTTTACAAATCTGTATAAAGAGGAGTAAACCTTATCCCATTGGAATTTGTTACCGATTTCAAACTCAGAAGATTTGTCAGGTCCACTGGTCAATTCTATCGAAATTCATCGAAACCGGAATTTCACTGTCCATACTTTTCAATGGGAAACTCTTGAAAGTGACTATACCTAGAGGAACCAAGTCAGTATGACATTCTGCAAACAGCGGGTGGATACGTTTTACTAAACATCCTTTGCCTAATAAAGGTTAGTACAAAACTGAGGTTGATTTAGGTATCGCATCCGTGATCGAGTAATACGTGATTGAATTTATTATTGTTTTGCTTGTAAGATCCACAAATTTCAGGGAAGTATGGCTCGCTCAAGGATGCGGCAATTCGGCCCCAGGTCGTCTCTAACTAACTCGAATAAATGAGAAAATTTACACAAGATCGAAGAGAAAGACAACTTTAGAGCTGAATATTTCTATCCCACATTCAGCTCAGATATCGGTTCTAATAGCACCTACCTATATACTCGTCCATGCCTAATTTATGTTCCCTGATATCCTTCACATAGAGAAAAAAATACAAAAAAAATGCACATCACTCCCCTTGCGGAACAAATGCACTTCAGAGAAAACTCAGCATAATATCAGCCACCCAATTCCAACATAATGAGCCATGAATGTCACTGCGATTTACCACACCCATGTGAATAGGACCAATTAGTTACTGGTCATTCGTGCCGAAACTGTCAGCCCTCTGCTACCACCTTGGGTAGCACATTCACCACCACCAGTCAAATTTTATTAATGTCGAAGAGAAATTTTCATTTTTGCGGTCAAAGCAAACAAACGAAAACAAGGTCCCAGTGTTTGCTAATACTCGGCATGAGGTCCTTCCCCTTCTTTCTATATATATATATATATATATATATATATGTGAGACGCAGGACAATTTACAGGAGATACACGAACAAAGACCCGAAACGCATATGCATTTGACTTTGAAAGGGCCGAACTTGTTGGGTCCTTAAGCGAACGCCGACAAAGATCTTCTTTTGACTTTCGAGCGAATCGCTTCAATGACATTTCGAACCTTTGTACCTATACCTATTGCAAAAGGAAAAGGTATGGATTTTTGTTTTTGTGTAAAGCCAGAAAGGAAGTGTTTTGATGTGTTGACCAATTATTTTTTGTATTTATTGATTCAAGGTTGATTGCGGATGAGGATGAGGAAGCGGGCGAGGTTCTCTCTAGAGAGAAAATGTGGTTTTAGATTTTGAAGATGCGTGTTTGGGCAGAACTTGTGATGCGTCGATTTGGAAGGGGGCCTGCCTCTGTATCAGTTGTAAAATTGTCATTTTCTTCGATCTTGTGGCTGGTTAGATTTCAGCTACATCTATCTGCCCTATTAGCTAAATATGCCTTCAATTTCTGCTTGGCTTTACTTCCCCTTCAAAAGGCTCTTTTTTTTAAATGGGATATACGTGGGTGCTACTGGTCACTAAATATAGCTTCCTGTTGTCGACTGTTCGGAGCTAGAAACATTTGCCTTATTATTATCGATATTATTATAGCGATCTTCGTTCAAAGACATTCGGGGTGGCACTGCAGTTTAAGGTTATGTATAGAAAAGGATGTCGGTTAAATGACCTTCACGGTTTTGCTGGCACACACGCACTCTTTAATATCGACCTTCGAGATGTTTTTGATCGTGGACTTAAAACAAGCCTCCAGCCATATAAAAAAATCCAGAGACGTCAAATCGCTTTTTTGAAGCTGCCAGGTGGGATCAACATTCAACACTTGTGCTTGTTCCTTCATTTATACAATGAGTTTTCTAAGCTTTGCGTGGTCAGTAGACTTCTGGTCAACTGCAGTAAGCTTTCATGTATCTTTCGTGCGAAGACACTGCAAGGAGCTTGTTAAAATAACCACGGTGCCGTATTGACTTTCCTGGACTCCCAGCAATACTCTTACGAACTGTTATTCGTTTTTCTGGTTTCGAAGGACTGTCAGAATGTCTAAGATCAGTAATCGGTCCTGCATTTCTAAATTTTTAAATCAATCTCTTCGCAGTTGACGATTTTCAATCTGTTCCGACATATTTTGTACGAAATTTGACAACTTCAACTTCGTTATTCTTCAAATAATGCTCGGCAACCTAAATGCGTTGTGCTTTCGCCTGCTGATACGTTTTTAACCCCCATATACAAAACCAAAATCGATTTACTAGTTTTTGAAGGTTACTCCCTTGGCAAAACGACCTTTTGGTCTATTGAACCCCCTGCTTACGGCTCAGAAAGTTATATACCCTCATGAGAGTTCGCCTCACATTATACATAATTCCTTTCGGAATCATTTTGAAGGTTCTTGTACTCGTGTTTCTCCTTGGCGGAAGTAATCCGTTCTATAACACTCTCTCTAGTCCAGTTTCCTTTAGGAATCTAAAAATGAGAGCTTGCTCCAGTGACATTACTTCCTCACCAGATAGTTGATATTTGCCCAAGTCTTTCTTTTGTGGGTCAGTGCCCCACATGATACCACCAAGTTTTCTGGAATTTCACTGGACTCATTGCAGAATCTGCAGAGAAAGTCTGTACCCAGTTTCCTAAGGTGTTCCTTGAGTCTACAGTGCCCCGATAGGCTACGGAGGCTATTTTTACTCATGCCGATGCAAGCTTGGAATTTTTCCGGTTGTATTACACTAGACGTTTTTTGGCCTGCCTCGTCCTGAGTGTTACGCCAGGTTCTTGCCCTGTTTTCTTTCTCTAGCTTCCTAAATTCTTCTTTGAGGGTGTGATCCCCTATTCCCCAGAATGCGGTTCAGGACCTATAAAAGTTTCTGATGCACCCTTTCTTCGTTCTGTCCTTGTCCTTACTTCTTTTCTGTCGAGTGAGTTCTTTTGGTGTTGTGTTTCAGAGTTCGTCGGTGTGGTGGCGTGGTCGGTTACTTCGTCCTGCCGCCACCAGCTCACTGAAAACTGACTAAATGCCTCTTATACCTTCAGGTCGTCCACCAGCCATACCGACTTCGGTATTCTTTTCTACTGTTTTGAGATGTTGGCTAACGGGTACGTGAAAAATTCGCCCACTCTGCCATTTGTGTGCCCAGTCCCCAGTCCAACTTTCGCCTATACAAGCCTTATGACGTTTCATTGACAGCGTGTCGTCGCTAACACCAAAATTACCTAAATTACAAGTCTCAGTACACGCTTACAGCTGTCAAATTATTATCACCATAAACATGTCACACGTACCGCATAAACCGAAATATCTAAAGAGGCTGGCGATTTTGTTAAACTTCTCGCTTGCGTATATTTCATAAATTAACTGAAAATCCGGCTTAAGCGCGGTCAGCCTAGCAGTCAGCTGATGCATAACTTGCAAGACTCTCCATTCAACCGCTTCCGTAGCGATGAAAAATACCGTTCTGTAGAACCCTTTCCGCGAATTATCATCCCCTCTTCCCCAGCCATATATACACAACACCGATCATATGTACACACAAAACCGCCCAACAAGAGCACAGGAAAATCAAATGTCCAACTGTTGGCCATCGAAGAGCTCTTATCTAAATTTATTGCAAATTCCATTACTCATGTTGCCAACGAGAACATCTAACATCGCGACATGTCTATGTCCATCGTCCGCATGTCCCCATATAACCCAAAACTAACACAGGCGAACGCGTCGCGAGTAGTGATTCCGGCTTTTAGCTGCGTTGGCCATTTCTCATCATTGGTGGCGGAGCGCGCATTACAACACGCAGCATCACGGCATGTGCAATGTGGCTATGCAGCAACGGCTCATGGGACAAAACAAACAGGCAGCCTGCTCCTGCTGGCTCTTTCTATCGCATGAACGGCAGCCCCAGCAGCCACTAGCGAAGATAAATGGGCGAGCCATACATTAAGGTGACGTAAAACTCCTTGTTTAATGTCACCGCAGTCAAAACGATAAAAACACAAAAGGCAAATCCCCGAGACCCGACAGCATCCGACAACAACACCGACAGCCACAGCATATACACATACAAACCGGCGCAGGCACACCGGCAGCATCAGCCGCCGGCCGGCCGGTCGGCCGGGACCTGGGACGACTGACGGCACAGCGACGAAAAAGGCAAAGGTAACAACAACACGGGACATTAGCAGAAAATTGCGAAACGACCCTTGCAATTCGCCTGTATGATGTCCTCAGCGCTGTCTTGAAATAGTGCGCCGAGCCAGGTAGGAGGAGAGACGCAGAACACTCAGGATTCCTGTTTTCACAGGCGGACCGGTGCTAGTGCTGTGGTGCAGTTCGCTAATATGCCATGTGTCCAATGTCCATGTATGTCCGGCGATAGGTACATGCATGGTGCACCACCAGCAGCTACGGCAGCGCATCATCACTGGGAATAGTGGAAATGATAATGGCAGAGTATCGCTTACAATCCGCTGGTGTTGGCTCGTAAATAAGAAGACTAGAAGCGGGGGACACTTACACGCCAGAGTTCCAGATTGGTTCCACCACACCGGCTACGACTTGTGCGGAATGCTTGTTTCATTGTGGTTGGCCTTAGGAAGATCGAACGACAGCAAGACTAATGTGTGTGTACGTATTGAAATTGAATTTGGTTTGCAACTCGAGACGAGCTGCAGTAGTGGCCTAGAGCCAGACATTTTGTCCGACTGTAATTTATTAGAGACCAACGAGAACGACACTAATAAGCGAGCGATGAGATCGCTCGGAGCAAATGGCAAATATAGTGTTGTCCGGACTATGCGGTAAGCGGATTGCTTAAATTGATTGATTGACAGGCTGGCGTAAATTGGGAATACTAAGTTCGTCTAACACGGTATATTACCAGTCGAGTTCGTTGCCTTCGGAATATTTCAAGTATATGGTTACGATTGGAGGATGCGTTTTGGAAACTTCTCTTCTGGGTCTTGGTGACCGGTTGTTGACGAAAGGGACTTTGATCATGAGTGTCAACACACCCAATGACGTGGTGGTTGATGTGGGCAAGGTTATGTTTAGCCGAGCAAGAAGCAATGTTATAAATTAAAAAAAAAAAACAAGAAAAAAACAGTTGAAAATAGCTGTTTACTACTTTATTATAATAAAGACAATGGGTTGTATGAATAAAACTTAGCAATTGCTACGAAATTCCAAGTCTACTATTTGCCTGACTTTTGGCCGGTCTGTTCACAGCTGGTTAAAGCATTGGTTAAGTTACCACAGATTTAGGTTAACCCATGATTATAAATCTAAATAAAATGAATCATTATAGTGATAACCAATGAGTGTCTGTTGACCGTTTTTTCACTTCGGTCACCAAACCATAGCAACAAATCGTTCCATTTTTCCACTTTATTTGTCATTTAGTGATTGACCGAATTGTAGTGATTCAATGCAGTAACACTGAACACGAAGAACCATTACGTAACATTGTATCGCCCTTAATAGCATAGAGTGTCAAGTGGCATTCGATCGGTATCAGACAGTGATTCATGATACGTGGAGGTTCATACGAGTTCATGTGTTTGTTATTGTTTACCCTTTGTCCATCGCTCCCAAAACAAAATATATAGAACAAAGGGATCAAATTAATTGTAGTATGTATTATGATTTGGAAATTCTATGTTTAGAATGAGTATGATTCTATATTGAGCATTTTGTATAAATAGACATGAAAATTATTAATAAAGACAGTCAGACAGATTGTTCCATCTCTTGACTCATTAATACACTTCGGCAACTTTTTGCCATATAATTTAAGCGAGCTGCGCTTTGTACAGCAATTTAGCGTGCTACGCTTTTATAGCTTAGGGCTAGTAATATACGAACACCACAGAATCCATGGTTATATTTGCTTTTCGGGTCCGTTTGTTTTCCATGAGTAATTTATTTAGTTAGGTATTTTATTAATGTATTTATTTTTAGTAAACTTAATAAACACAAAAATGAATATCATAACCAAATAGTACAGGAATCTTTGAAGAACTAAAGAATTAAACTTTATATTTGTGATTCAACAAGCAATTTTTTTGAGAACAAAACCGAAATAAAGCCAAAACCAATTACAAATACACAGCGGTTAATTTATTCAAAGACAATCGCAATTTTCTCATTCTCTCAATATTTTTCCTAACGCGTGTGCTTTTCTCAATTTATGAGAACTGTCATCAGCCAAAAAATGTTGAAAATAATTTTACTTCATACTTTGCATCCATTATTTTGGCGAGTTGTGTACCTATTTTAGATATTATGTCAGTTGAAAACGTCAACGAAATACAATATTGTACAAAAAGTTTTTGCGTATCAACTACGTCAAAATGAATACCTACCTACGTAGGTGAAATTGAACATCGAAATTACAGAAAATCAGTGGTCAAATCCACTAACCGCTCAAAATCGGCTGGTTATCGATTTCTCTGGCAGCTGGAATAACTGATGACTAAGGATAACCAAGATTGAGCAAACCGGGCCTTAGGCATTTTGCTAAATATTTTGTACACACCTTTTTAACATAAAACAATTTTCAATATTTTTTTATACTTTTATAAATAGTTAAGTTAAATTAAATTGTGGTCGCAGTAGCTTAGTGGTTAGTGTGTTGGACTGCTATGCGGGGGTCCCAGGTTCGAATCCCGCAAAAACCCAATTCCGACTTAGGGTTTTTTCCGCTGCGCTACCTCTCGTGAACGTCTGACAAACATCCGAGAGTATAAATGTCTTGAAAGAGCTTCTCAACTAGCCGTTTGGAGTCGGCATAAAATTGTAGATCCCTTCCATTCGTTCCAAAAATGAGAAACTCACACAAAACGAATGGTTGTGTGAAGCTAGGCCTAGGGTCTCTCCGGACCTGTTGCGCCAACTATTTATTTTTTTATTTATTTAAGTTAAATTCTGTTTGTACATGAAAACCAACAAAATACCTACAAAAAAAAAAACAGCAATTATTTTGTGTCACGCGAAGTATGGAGTTTCATTTTCATCTGAACGAAATATTAGCAATTCGGCTTATATTTCGTTCCGATGAAAATGTTTAGAAATTCTTTCTTTCGGTTGAAAGTCCGAAACCTCTCGGTATTTTATAATTCTTCTTTATCCAATTGGTTGGCATGTCAACAAATATTTCCAAGAAGCCTATGATCTCATACAGTTCCCGGCACCTGAAAAAGAAATAAAACATCAACAACCTACACATGTTGCAAACAAAAGTTATATTTTCAAGTGCAATTGGAGCTATTCATATTTCTGAATTTCCACAAAAGTCGTTAGAATCTCGAGGATAATTCAAAAATTCAAATTTACAGGTCAGGTTTGACAGGAACTGTAGGGCAAGTACACGTACAACGAAGTAAATGCTATGTTCGAATTTTCGAACTTACTTTAGCAAAGTAGACCTTTATTCATACAGATTCAAAGCAATTGCTAAGGTCTTTTACTTTGCTACAACCTTTTGCTCAAAGCAAATGCAATTTTTATTCATAGACTAACATAAATGTGGTGTTCGATTGGGCGCTCTCAGAGCAGTTTTTATGTTCGTTTGGTACAAAAAAAAAGAAATCTTTTTCAGATTTCAGAGCGCTTTTGCGAATCTAGATATTTTCTCAGATTTACCAATACAAGTGCGTTTGAGTTTGACAACTGGTGAAGGGGGAAGGCATTGCATCGGGTGAATCTATTTTTGTAAACTATTTATGTATAAATTTATTTATTTATAAATATTTAAAAATCAATCGGGACGCAAATTTCGAATGTTTTAATTTAAAATTTAGCCAGTGAATGGAAATCGTTTTGAAAACTGTTGAAGGCTACACATATTCGAATCGCACGAACATTATCACAAAAAAGAGCAAATGACGTTTTTATGTTCGATTAGCCACACGAAATTTGAAATCTGAAAGCGAATCTGAAGAAGCCCAAACGAATACCACATAAAGAAACAGAAATTTCCTGCTTTTAGCCTCCTTTATGATTCTTACGTATTAAAGACTAGATACTATGTGTGTTTCAATTGATAAAACTGCCAAAGCTGAAAGTCTTTCCAGACCTATTGTACTTCTCAAATATTTTTTTACAAGTTTTAATTTTGAAAAATTCTATATAAGTACACGTTCTTATCAAAAATTACAGAGAAAGAGAGAATTAGCAAAATAACGGGTAACGAGTAGTTCCTCTCTTGGCTCGAAACGGCTCAGAGAATTTCAACCGGCAAGGGCAACTACTGATAAAATACCAAATGCATACATTTGACAAGAAACAAATTCAAATGCCTTCTTAAAAATCAATTGCATTATAAAGTAAAATCTGTTAAAATAAGAAAAATTCAATGGTGGTCGAATGTTCTCCTAGAACGTTTCATATGCTGCAAAAAGTTAAGTTATATATTTATTTGTGATATGGATTAGATGTCAAAGATGAAAGTGGCTCAAAGCAGTTCGAAGTCTATCCACGTACTTTCGGGTACTTTTGTCAGCTCTCTGAGAGAGTTTCGCTCAATTTTTTGAGTTTGACAGATTTTTAGTGTTTGGCTCGGGAATGTACGCGAATAGACTCAATCTGCCGTGTGGAAAATATAGCCACTGTGAACTGCTAAAATTTAGAGTCGAAACTAAAAATGTTTATTGGTTAGGCGCAATGCAAATATTTGGGTAGATTTCTTCCAAGTTATTTTCTATTATTGTATTGAAGTAGTTCTTTCACATCTTTATTGATATCTGGCAAATTTTGGCCCTACCTATAGACATACGTAAAATGCAACCGACAAATTTGGAACAGTGTGAAAATGATTTTTTTTTACGTTTAGGTGGTCATTGCAAAAAAATCTGTCAGAAAAAATGTTCCCTACGAAAACAGTTACAACAGAAAAAAAAATCCTGACAGATGGAACAGTAAAGAAAGGAAATATTTCAGTGGAATTATTATTATTATTATTTTTTTTTTTTTTTTTGTGAAATTGACTGAGAAGTTGATCGGAAAAAATGAATAAATTAGTTTTCTAGAAAATTGAAAGATCATTTGCTTATTTGTTGAACTTACTTTATAATTCACAAGTAACATTTTAAGACCAAGATTGAGTCAAAAAAGCAAAAGAAAATTTGTACGGTTTATATTTACGTATGGCTATAACTAGCTCCTAAAAGGTTTAGAGGATACTTCCCTAATTTGCTTGTTCAAGTCAAAGTGGACCTCACCTAAATTCAGATCCGAGATGGACAAATTTATCTTTACTGCCGCAAAGTTATGGCCCTCTATTGTCGCAGTCTTAAAGTTTTAAATTTGAACTGTGACATCTGAAAGATCGAGTTTTTAGATGTTGTCGTAGCTTTAAAATCGATGAAAGATGGTGAGTATCCATTTGCATTTTTGGGCTTTTTTTCGGCGATTTTTCGAAGTGTGGACATGTTATCGACGGTGGTCTTCCTGGCCTAAGACTTCACTGAAAGGAACCAATCTAGTAAAGGGCGATATGGGGACGATTTTTAATTTGAATATATTATTCCTCTACTTTCGAACACTTTATGGTATTGTAACTTTAAAATTATTTAACTTAAAAAACGTTTTCAAATAACTTTGCGAAGCAACGTGGAAATGGGTCTGCTTTAATGTTTTATGCTTTTATAGTTCTACATTGCGGTATAGCACCAACGGCCTCAGGTCAAACTCATCCGTTTTATTGATATAATATTTGCGGACAACTTTCCAGTTCGGTGGTGAACTCTTTTGTTTTAAGTTATTCACGAAATAATGACCCCGGCTGGTTTCGGTATTTGCACACAGTTTATCCATATTGTGATGCAAACGTTTTCTTACTATGTAAAAGTACGTTTTAGTTGCTATCTTCGAAATAGCAAATATGACCTGACAGCTAGCGTTCGGCGAGTATAACCAACGTCAGCTCTTTTACGAAACTCATTCTTCGTGTATCAGCTTTATGCTTGCACAAAAGTATTTCTCCTATTACCTACACTTCCTGATTTTCTGCTGTACCTACATAAAGGAAGCAATTAAATAAAGCTAAACGTCTAACTAGCCCACGCAACTGTCAACAGCCGTCAGGCATTGCATCTGCGCAGGCAAAAAGCAAAAGAATATATATTCAACTTCTCTCAACCTCACACAAGCAAGTAGACTTTGCGTCAGCGCTGAGACAACACTAGGCGTCATTACACTCCGTAAGTACTGTTAATGCCATCCAGATGAGGATGATAATTCCATAAATAAGAAGTCCTCACAGCTCTGCGCACACCGACCGGTGAGCGGTGAGCCGCGTACGTGGTGGTGGTGCATGCACAAGCATACAACACTGCACAGCGCGCTGGAGATATACGCCACTTAAGGAGGCGGCTATGACTGCTGAGTGCACCCTCGATTTGATGCTACGTAGTCAGTATCTCAACCACTTCTCGCGCTCGATTTGAATTTTATATCTTTTGGGCACATTGTTGTTCAAAGTTGGTTGTCTCTTCAGGTGGCTAAGTGATGGGATTCCAGTTTACGGATGCCCGAGACCGAGACTAACTTGTACTCGTTTCTTCGCGTTCCATCAACGCGACGCGACGTGTCTTCGTATGCGAGGAGAGATGAGTAAACATGCGCTTTAGCTTTATGCAATGGAGACTTGTCGAGTTCAGGAATTTATACGTGTGAGATGCGTGTATGTGGATCGCAGGTACTCGTAAGTAGATGTGATTAATTTGAAGTAGATAGGCTTAGCTCAATCATTCAACAAGAAGTGCGCGTTTAAGTTTTAGAGATAATGCTATGGCGATGTGGATATGATGACTTGGTCCGACAATCTAGTGGGATTTTGAAAGGATATCGCCTTGCAAAAGGAACTTTGTCAGTCATTTACCTAAATAGAGTTTTTGTGGTATCTATTGAACTTTGAGACGAATGACAACTTTGTACTTATTTAATTTATGTAATTTATGGGTCGGAATTTAAAAAAAAAGTTCTTGTTTAGTGAGATGATATGATAATGAAAAATTTTACAACTCTAAGGGTCTTGGCTACAATGTTTCATTACAATTCTCAGCTTTATAAAATGTGTGACTGACAGAAATGCCAATGGAACTTTTGCTGAGTTCTGTGTTTTTTTTTTTTTAAGAATTTCCTTGCATAAATGGAAGTCGATGGGCCTTACCACTAAACATTTTTAGTTTCGACTTTAGTAATTCAAAATAGGTAGCTATATTTTCATAACAAATTTTGCGATTGTGAGCTTCCGAAAACTTGAAGTCAAGACTTAAATTTGTTATTATTATTAGAGGGTTATAGTCATTATCCGACACATAGGTTTGACAAATTTGGAAATAACAGAGACTGTTGGAGAGCAGACAGACATTTTTCTGGTAGATATATCGGTATACCCATTCTGCTAATTTTTTCTTTTAGTTGGCTTTTAAAAACTATCGTTTTTTTCAATCTGTTTTCTCCAAAGTTGCTCTAGAAGTGGGGGCAAATCACGATAATCTTCCAGACGAATTTTTTGAAGGTTTAAAGACGAAATATTCCACTATATTTCTGATTATTGAACTGAAGGATATACTCTTAAGCTTTTCCGTTTTAACCTACTTTTAGAAGTCTGTCGTTTCTGCAGCGACTGTCTAAAAAGTTAAGTCCTTTTCAAAACAAAACTTTTCGACAAGGATTGGTCGTCAAGAAAGCATTTTGTTATACGCAATAAATGATGCAAGTCGTATTTAAATCATTTCGTCTCTTGTAACATATTGACGGGCGTATGAAAAAAACTATTGGACAAGCAAATTTTCCTTGCTATTCTACAGAATAAGAAAAATTAGAATCAATACTTAGGCCCGTTGCCTTATAATTCTTATAGCGATTTAAATTCCACTTAAATATTATATGGGCTATTTTTTCTATGTCATAAACTGACACATAAGATCTTGAGTGGAACTTAAATCGCTGTGAGTAGTATCAGCAAACGGGCCTTAAACCCTTAAACAGTCCTGCTTAGGAAATTCACTGCAGCATAAACTGTAACTGAAAACTTGGTTATAGATTTTGAGTTTCACTAAGCTTTCTAGCCATATTATCTGACTTAATAATTACCTTGTTCTTTGTAAGCGATTCTTTGTCACATTAAACTCACAGAGGACAGTAGAGTTTATTAATATATAGAGACTTTTATGGAGAAGAAGTTATAGTAAGGTGTGTGTCCACCATTTTTGAATTAACCTCAAAAATGTTGTCTTTTAAGCCTAGTCGTATAAAAAAATAAATAGTTGGCGCAACATGTCCGGAGAGACCCTAGGCCTAGCTTCTCACAACCATTCGTTTTGTGGGAGTTTCTCATTTTTGGAACGAATGGAAGGGATCTGCAATTTTATGCCGACTCCAAACGGCAAATTGAGAAGCTCTTTCAAGACATTTATACTCTCGGATGTTTGTCAGACGTTCGCGAGAGGTAGCGCAGCGGAAAAAAACCCTAAATCGGAATTGGGTTTTTGCGGGATTCGAACCTGGGACCCCGCATAGCAGTCCAACACCATAACCACTAAGCTACTGCGCCTAGTCGTATAACGATTTTAAATAATTTAGTACAATTACGATCCAAGCGAAGTTTAAAGCCCTGAATAGTGGTTCATCTCTGGATTGCATTACGCATTTGTAGACTTTTTAAAATTCAAAAAGTTAACTTAGAAATGGAATTGTGAATTCAGGGTAAGAGGCATGTAGCAAGATCTCGAATCTAGTTCCAAAGGGAAATGCAAGTTCTCGCTTATCATGCTTTTATTTAATTATTAAAAATAAATACGTTTATACCAGTGGCGTCTCGTTAGGGTGTGCAAGATGTGGATTTCGCACCCTAATGAACAAAAATCACTCAGCGAACACTGTGTAATAAATAATAATAACACACACAAACATGATATGCACACATCCACAACCCATACAACCTCCCAGCAAACATTTTATTCAGTAAAACTGAAGAATCACTTTATATTCAGTAAAAATGAAGAACATACATTCATATAACATTCATTTATGTGAACCAAATCTGGTTTTCGATTAAAACGAATACTGACATTCGATTTTCATTCACATAAATGAACAAAAATGATTATGAGCTAGCTACCTCAAAAAAAAAAAAAAATATCTTGCACTAAGTTCAGAATTCGAATTTATAACGACATTTAAATTTCCTTCACTTAAATGAATAAAAGTGACTGTGCACAAGCAATCGTAAAGAATAAGTTCGGGGGTTATTTTTGTGCAAGAATAAACTTGTTTTTGCCGCAAATGGATAGTGATAGCGATAACGGGACCTGAAAATGAAACCAAAAACAAAACGAAAGTTCGATGCGTCAGTTCGATTAATTTTCTGCAACGAACGGTGGTCTCGAGTGTTAAGGAAATAAAAGGACTAAAATAAATAGTGACTATGGTGAAAAGTGAAAGAGAAAAATTAAACGAGAGTGATTCAAAAGATCTGCACGGGCTCTTACAACCGTAGTTGCCCTACGAAGTAAGTTTAAACAAAAAAAATTATAAGCTGACATTATCTAATTTTATTTAATTTTTTCAATAAGATGCATTTCACGCAAACAACAACCTTCCGGAAGATTTTTTCGATCAAACGGCGATGAGACACTTTCAATACGCCAAGGAGCGACTTAAACCAAAAAAAACATAAAATATTTAAAAGGAACTTTTGTATTAACGAAGAAGATAAAATGCGTTCAGGGCTTCTAATAAATATTTATTTTGAAACTAAATACTTTTTGTTAATGTTTTGAATCTAATTCTGATATGCGAATGATTAATAATGTGCCAGATCCACCAACTGAGATCTCATCGATATTATTATGTTTTTAAAGAATTGAGTTAAACATATTTTAATTCTTGTTTCAGAGATTTCAGAAAATGGAAAGTTTCGCTTAAAAGAATTTCACGATACATTTTTATTTCCCAGCAAACATTTGTCTTCAAAAATGAATCATAAATGATTCAGTAAAATGAAGATATCCTTCAGATATGAATTCATTTACGATTCAATTTGAATCCAATTTCCTGAGAATTCTGTCTTCATTTCTGAATCATTTAAATGATTCATAAATGATTGGAGAAACATTCACTAAAATGAATATAAGTAAGCATTCATGCATCAATTTTAGTGAATGTTTCTCCAATCATTTCTGAATCATTTAAATGAATCATAAATGATTGGAGAAACATTCACTAAAATGAATATATAAGCATGCATGTATTCATTTTAGTGAATGTTTCTCCAATCATTTATGAATCATTTAAATGATTCAGAAATGAAGACAGATTTCTCAGGAAATTGGATTCAAATTGAATCATAAATGAATTCATATCTGAAGGATATCTTCATTTTACTGAATCATTTATGATTCATTTTTGAAGAAAAATGTTTGCTGGGCTCCATCACACAGCCTGCACCATATTCATATTCATCCTTCCTAATTTTTCTTGCAAGTGCAAGTTCTGTTGATTTCATCAAATAAATTCATTCAACTCAAGTATACAGTTTGATATACCTACAAGCTACAACCTTCAAGATTTCCAAAGTTTTCATCCCCATCGTCATCGCCGTACATAAAATCGCTTTACTTTGATGAATTTGTAGTGAACTTTTCTGTGCACGGGCTGTATTCTTATTTTTTCTTTACGTAAGGCGTCATACGTCAAATATACGATGCAAAAAAAAAAAGCAGTGCACGTAAGCCGATGAATCAGTGAATGAACTTTGCTTTTCTCTTAAATGGTTGCAGTATGCAGTTTCGTGCGTCGTTTTTAATTTTGAATGTGAAAGTTTTATTTTTCTATATTTAATTTTTAAAATAAAATAAGATATCAAATACATCAGAACAATGATTGAGGAAACAATAGGAAGTGTTTTCAGGCAATTAATTGATACTTAAAAAAATAATATATACATAGTTTTCAAGAATTGCACGCACTCATCTAAAAAATTAATGCGACGCCACTGACTTATACCTATAGCATACGGTTTTACATATTAAAAATCTATCATTTTACCCCTATAGAGTAAGTTTTTAGTCAAAAATACCTACAGGGATTTTCCCCTTCCAAAGCTTCCTTTGTTTAAAGCAGATTTTAGTTACCTATTCCAAAATTCTATTCGTGTCACATAAGATTTTAAGTGAAACCTCAATCGTTGAGTAGTATCAGAAAACGGACCTTAAACTCTGATACAATATTCGCTAATTGAAGAACAAGAATGAGGATGTCTTGCCTACCTATATCCTTAGAATGCGCTCGCACTCACATAGCATTCTAAAATTTCCTTGTAAAGCTCAAAGTTCTTAAAATTCCATTCTTCATATCACAAGATTCATTAAATTTTCAATCAAATTTGAATTGCATTACACCGTTTAATGTGCAACAAAATTCCTTTCAAGAGGAATCACCACACGGCAAAAGAAACTCCACATGATACTTATCGTGTGTCGATGTATTTGTATACATCTACCTATACCTACCTTGGGCATGGCCTTACAGAAATTGAAGGCAGGCATTAACTCAGCGTCCAGTATCCAGTATCCAGCATCCAGCGCGCTATCTATCCAGATTCACGAAGCACACAATTTCCCACATTAAATTCTTGTCCAGAGTGACTTGAACGCAAATAACACACACGGGGGGGGGGGCGCAAGCGACCGCGCCGAGGCGAAGAAAAAGAAAAGATTCCCAGAGACATCATGGTTCTATGCGGACGACGAACGGGGACGACTTGTGCAAGCCAAAACTCAAATTCATAACAAACAAACGAGTTTTCATCGAGAGTGGGATATATAGTTTATGCAGATACATATATGGATGCGCGGTTATGGCGATTGACTGCGGTTTTGTATTGTACTGCAGTCTGTAGTCTGCATTTGCTGAATCCCGAATCCCGCTCGTAGGTACATGATGGGCATTAACATCGATGCTGCCACAAATAGTCTCAACTCTCAATGCTCGTTCATTTCGTCTCTCTGCCGTATCGCCAATTGCCTTTTGGTTTGGTGGATGTTGAGTGATTTGATTTTTCGCTCTTCATTTTTAAGGGTCGAAAACTTCATAGTCTGAGAGGATTGTGTTAAAAATGTGGAAAACGTTCCAGGAAATTTGGGTTCGAAGAGATTTCAATCAGAAGTGGTTTTCGAATAGCCCTAGCCCCTAGGAGTGCAATGAATAAGCCTCGTTTATAGGTAACACACAAAATTCGTACAAGTTCTTGTTAAAACAACAGAAAAAAACAGAAAATTAATAAAATAAATGTTAAGGGCTCCCCTTTTTGGGATTGAACAGCTCTAGAGCTTAGAGAATTTCTTCCGTGCTATACCGACTAATTTTTTTAAATGAAAACAAATGCCTTTCGTTTCTCTGACGATTTAAGTTGAACACCTATTTTAAAACTAGTAAAAACTAAATCATAACTCATAATCCCCACTATTAATCAATTTAATTCAATTCAATTCCGCCGATAAATTAAAAACCAAGGGAGACCAATTTTTTTCTGTTTTATACAATCCGGTATTTTGCAGTTTCTAGAACCAATTTTAAAAGTAAACTGTTAACTTGTTCCACGAGCAATAATATACTCGTATATGATTGGCATTTGGGATTTTCACCAATTTCTATGGACTCATCTCTCACAATGGCTTTACGATTGTTTCAAGAATAATAATAAAAAAACACTTGTAACATGTGCCTCGTTAAGCGTTGGTATACCCCAATGAGTAACTGCGAAATAACAGATCGCAAATATTTGACAAATTATATTTTTCTCAAATCAATCTTCGCCATACGCGCTCAATTAGAATGTCAAAATACTCGTCTAGGTGACAAAACCTAACCAACTTGTTCCGCGCACATATTTTAGATAAAACCATTTCGCAATCTTGGGAGTACTTTTCCCATGACAGATATCCAAATTTTATTTTCTCGCTATTATGCCATACTAAATTTGACAAACGACAAATCTATGAAAGATCTGACTTAACAACGGTTTTCAAAACCTGCTCTGACAACAATAAAATTTCCATGACAATAAACCGTATATACTTGACACACGAATGTGAAATATTGGCGAAGTCTAAAGAGCTCAAGCATCGTAGCTTTGATAACGCCTTCGCTTGTTAGGTGATGATTAACATGAAAGCCAATCGGGGAAAAAAAACCCAAAATCATAATACAAAAAGAAGAAAAAATTATGACTTTTCCCGCATCTGTTGGCATTTGCATGTGTCATAATAAAACTCGCACGACAATGACTACGTAAGTCTTCAATTCAAGTTCAAAGTCATCGTGTAGAGCGTGAAAATAAGCAAGTAAATAACGCAAATAAAACGCTTCTGGCTGCCATTAATAAAATGAATACATGACACTAGTGTGACTACGCTAATAAAATCAGTTATAGACACATAAAAGCCATCGGATTTTAATGTTATGTTATTTTACGAGTGTTCGAATCAATTAATTCAATCGGTTGAGTCAAGTAATAACAGCATTATGTAGGTAAACCGACTCAAACAAGTAATTGAGAGATACGCGGATGCCAACAATGTGCCCGTAAATTATGCGTAATTGTTCACTTTGACTGTTCACTTTGTGATCAAACAGTTAATTAAAGTGGGCTACTTTTGAATTTGGCCCTGTCTACATGGCGTTCATAATGCTGCACTCTGTTTGACTTTCCTTGGTCACCCCGATATTAGACTGGTTGTAACAAAAGTACTGCGTATAGGTACAAAATCGATATTCGATAATATTGGCCAATCACTTGCAATGGATCAATATCACTATATTGTACACAGTTTAGGTCTGTTCGCTTACTTTCCAGTTCAATATTGGCATTTGGCAATTTGGCAATGTGTCACATTTCTCTCATTGCGAGAAAATTCCCTCCCCGAATCCACAACCACAATTTGAATTTTTTCAAGGCGGGAATATTCAAATATCAATAGAACAAAGCACCAATTTATATTTAAAACCAAGATTCAAATTGCTTTTATTACAGAAATTAAAAAGTTAATTTCTTTTGCTTTTTACGTCTATTTTAATGCTATACAAACACAAAATATAAATGAAATCAAATAAAAAAAAAGTCAAGTTACAAAATAGCATATGAAAGATTTGACAACCTTCTGTCAGCAATAACCAATTAGCCCAAGGAAGTTTCTTGGGCTAATATTAATTTGCAGGTTTTTTATGGAGGTGAAATGTTTTGTTCTCTCTTTTTGGCTCCCTTCTGCCCAACTTTTGCGTAAGGAAACGAAGTTTGACTAAATTTAGCTAATGTCATGTGTTCGAATGCATTGTCGTTAGGGAATACACCTAATTTATCATTTAATATATCTATATGACAGAACTTTGATAGGGGCTTGAACAAATTATTTAAAACGTAGGTAAATGCTGTCTAAAATCGACTTGAGTCAAAGTCAAAAGAAAGACTGAATACAATCGGTCACTGGCTTAAGCTGAATTATACTCCCATCGTTCTTCGTTACGCGATTTGTTAGTCTAACTTTTTTCGTAAGCTATAAATTTGGAAAATCTGACGGCAGAACAGAAATCGACTAAGAGGGAGAAATCTGGGCCCATATATGGACCCCAGAAACAAATATGGGTTAATTTTCGTACTTTGACAATTAGAGCAAAATTAAATGAAAAAAAATCAATTATCTGCTCCCGCCTTCAAAATTAACCTCCGTAGAGATTAATAAAAAATGTCCACAAATAAATTCTGCTAGCTAACTTACATTCAGATAGCATTCAACAATAGTTTGACTAAGCTGTTGACTGCTGAGTAATAAATTGATAACTATCTCGCATTGTTGCCAGGCTGGGCGCTTTGTCGTATGTTGGGCTATAAGTTTTCTTAAAAAACGATAGAGATTAAAAATTAGCGGTCAACACATTTTTGGGCTACATATCGTTTTACAAATTTTGTTGTAAATCGGTTATCGTTTCATTCCTCCACAAAATTAAAAGAAAAATATTCGAACAAATACACACTTTTACGACTTGGCAACACTCTTGCAGTGAAGTACCTAACATAAAACATTCGTTCAGCTTGCACGCACACCAATAATATTTATTTTGCCAGGCCTATTGATTGACAGGAGCCACACATTCAAGCACAAAATAGAAGTCAAATAAAATTCGTGGCTCGCATAAGTGAGATGGGTAAGTGGGAAAAAATACCAAAATTTTGCACGATTTTTTGGGCTTCTTCCGGGGCAAAGATTTGGGGCTGAATTTTTTTTAAGGTTTGAGCGCTTGAAGCAAACCAAATTCTGGCAACCCTGCTTTCACGCAATTTTGATTAGTGTACGAGGGTTAAAGATTAGAAAACTGTTTTTTAGGTATATATATTTGTTATTGCTTGAAAAACTCCGAATGCTTGGCGAGACTTTTAAGGCGCCATGATACAATCTCTTTGGAAATGAAATTTCTTCTCACGTCGGAGGTAATTGGGGTTTGGGTATTATAAAATTAAATACTACCTTATTAAGAAAATTTAAATAAAATCGATGAAAAACGTTACTGCACCTACATCTTTCCATTTTCAAATAAAAACCACAGTTTAGGTGTCCGCAAATATATCGCTTTGCTTCCAGTAATAAAGTGAATAGGTGCATGACGCTACGACTTTATTATAGTATGGTTAATATGTTTCCATGTGCGAAAAACTGTATAAATGTTGTATTCTGATGATTTCCCTGTTATTCACGTTCGTATGAGTAATTAATATTTACTAAGAAAATTAGTGGGTTAGTAATAAAAGCGATTAAGTGAGCACCTACAGTCAAGTAATGTTTACACATCAGTTGCCTGTGGAAAATGGACCAGTGGAATATTATAATATGGGACTCAGGGAACATTTCAGTACATGTGCGGCGGGATGGGAAGCAGTAGAAAGTTGTACCAGTAGAACAATATATCACAAAGAAATGAATAAGTTTAACAGTGAGCAGTAGCGTTTTAAATTTCCGTGATTTGATCTGGATCTGGATCAAGTTGTAGAAAGTAGTCACAAGAATATTATCAGTCATCCAGCATTTTCAATATCCAAATGGGCAGTTTCTATTTTCGCTTGTACCTATTTGGATTTCGCTAATTGTATAGCACCAATAAGTGTGCAAAATAATTGCTGGCTAATATTTGATAAAACTGTTTCTTGCTAGTATTCGTAGCATATTTCGCTCTCCCCTCCATATTAACCAGTTTTTAATTAACTTTTAGCCTCGTCACAATATACCTACCCCTTTCGACACTTTTACCCCATTCCCATCTAAACAAAAGAAATAAATCCACTTTACGACACAAGAGCTCTTTTTTTTTCCTCCCATTCCCACTCGAAGAATACGGTCCTTAACACTTGGCTGCCGCGCACAAGAGCCGAACGTGAGACCCAAAAGACCACACAAATACAGGCACGCGTTTGCTGACACAATAAAAATTGTTAGTTTGGCGTATTAACCAGCTATCGAGGAGCGATTATCATGCATTTTAAATTGAACAAAACCCCCCGGCCAGCGGAAGAGCCTGTGAAAGAGCAATGAATACAGAACCAAATGAACAAATAAAAGGAGCAACAAGAAGCAAGCGAATGATAGGAGGAATCTCCTCCCGCAATCCGCACCTTTTGTGCGGCAACCGGCAACGTATCCGTACCCGTAGCCGCATAGCCCTCATCATCATCAATAAAAATGCATTCTTGCCATGGTTCGCGTACCATACTACGTCCATTCGCAGATGATACACCCTCCCTGTCCGCACCACAAGCTGAAGCTTGTGCGCATTTCTTTATCGTGTCGGTTCTCCTCTTTTGGTTACTTCGGTATTCCTTCCGTTTTTCTATTCCTTTTGTGTTCGGCTCTTTTAGGTAGGTTGTTGTTGTTGGTCATTGTCATTATGGTGCACTATCTGAGCAGAACACAGCAGCAGAAAGCAGCTCACAGCCACAGCTCACACGGGGAACGAAGTGCCAGATAAAAATCATTTGTGTCGGTCTTCAGCGAATGAGAAGATTTTCAGATTTTCGTAGCTGAGCGCATGTGAGATGTGACCGCTTAAGGTGCCCAACGTGTAAAGCGTATCTTGCAATTACCAGCAGGTTATGGCGTATAAAAAATGGGGAGGACCAAGGAAACAAGATAAAACTGACATATTCACCTATGGACGATGTTTAAGTGCCGGCTTAAATTTGTTAGCTTGGCTTGAGCTTGTGGTATGCGAAACAAATTAAAGTTGTCGTGGAGATCTGGCATGGGATGGTAAGGTGTTATCCTTAAACAATCGTGGCAGCGGACCAGCAGTGGCAACGCGCAGCCAAAATCGCAGTCAATCATCAGATCATCACTATCGTAGAATACTTCGTAGGTATTTGCGATTCACTTCACATACCTACTCGATTCACTTTCACTTTCCATATGCATCGTGAAATCCGCCAGGAGAGACTTCCTTATCGACACAAGACCACCACTATTGGGGCTTCAAACTGCGTGTCCGCGGTCTAGTCTTCTAGCCACTTTTTGTTAAATAAGATGTCTTTTAAATAAATATACATTTTTTCGCATAGCCTTCGACAAGACCTCAATCTGAATGCCCTTGAGAAGACTCAACGCCTGGCATCCATCACCATCACGACCACGGGTGCACACAGGACATCTCCTACCGCCACTCTACAAATAATGCTTAATCTTCTTCCTCTAGACATCGTCAACAAGGAATACGACGCTAACGCGGAAATCAAATTATAAGGGAGGGTAAGGACTTTAGAGGACAACCAACTGGACAAGCCCCTTACCTACTATAACTCACTATATCTGCCTACGAAAATCGACTTCGAAAAAGGCTTTACAAACGAAATACCAGATAAATCCAGATGGAACTCACGTGATGTCCTACATGAAGGGACCCTGTCAATTTTTAAGGACAGTTACAAAACATAGGTAGTCAGAGCAGGGGTATTCTCCGAAGAACTGAGCTTGGACCTTTCCTTCTCCGCCCCGAAACACTGTACCTAGTGTCTTCCAAGCCGAAATCACAGCGATCACAGTTCGTTAAGCCATAGCGTGGCTATCGATAAATGCAATGTCACACGGGGATATTGTAATATACATTGACAGTCATCTCATAAGCAATCAGATCCTTAGTCTCCAGCGAAGTAAGATCTAAAGCGGTGGAAGATTGCCGCGTATCTGAGATAGCTGGACAGTACAACCTCACCCTTTGCTGGGTTCCGGAACTTCGCAGCTGACGAACTTGCACGATTAGGCTCCTCCGGCGTTGAAAGTGTTAGTCTGCACAACGTATGCCTGCACCGCTTTCTTACGCCTAAATGGTTCACATGAGTTACCAGAAAAGGAACCCCATAACATAACATAATATAACATTCGCATAGCAGATCCTTATATAGGACCCTAAGCCTGGCATCCCACAATCACAACCATGCCTTTGGTTGAGCTTTAGCTTTAGTTTTTGGTCGTTTTTTTACTAAAGAGTCCGTACAAGTAGAAATAAACGACTGTTATTCAAACCAAAATCCAACTTCATGACACCTCCTAACTGCAACTGCAACTATAGCCTCACAAAGTGCAATATAAAACCTACAAGTAAATTCATTCAGATGTTCCTGCTAATCCGCACTCAACTATGGGAAACTTGGTCTTCAGCACCATCCCCAGTCGTATGCAGTTGAAAGCGAAACACAACAAGAATAAAAGCCAAACAGAGGTGGAAAGACAGAGAACTACAGAAAAGAGGTAATGAATTGATGGTTTGTGTATAATCGGAGTGTCTCAACATGCCATCAAATGGTTAAACTTATGATGCTCCTTTTTAAAAGATGGGAACGAACGATTGCGCCAGTTCCTCGAGATTATGTACGACAAGACGCTAACAAGAGGCCGCTTCACACACTCACACACAGGCATACACATGTGATCACACTACGTTCTGTGATCACCGGCAGCAACAGCAGCAGAAGCGCATCAACCAACAGCCAAACGGTCCAGTCCACGGTGGTGATGATGATCATCGCCGGCATAATGGTCCGATTGTCTGACAACGATGATGCTCTGCGACTCCGTTCGAATTCGAAGCCGTGTCGTTCCCTTCGTAGTCGACGTCGTCGTCGTCGCTGTAGTCGGCCAAGTGCCGGTGTGGTGTAGTGTTAGGCACATCCCAAAAGCGAGAAGTAACACATTTTATTCAATAAAAGTTATTGGACCACACACCAGATGGCACGCGTTGATTTCTGGGTGGCATTTTTTTATCGGCAGCAGTGTAGCAGTGGACATAATGGACATGGGCGCCGGACCGAGCGATTCGGAAGCGCGCACTGCTTAACTGAATTTTGCATTTTAAATATACTTTTTGAGCGAAGAGGGGCGATCTTGTCGAAATTGGCTGAGTGATTGTTTCGAGTGAGTTAGGGATTGGGGATTGGGGTACAGGTACTGGGGTTGTCGTTGTGGTGGCGCACGGAACTGTTTGTTTCCGAATGATGAATGAGGTGGGTACGATGAGTATTTTGTGTGTTGTTTGCTTGAGAGTGCGGTGAATGGATTCCAGGCTATTCGGTTGGGGAGAAATAATTTATTTGTGAACTCTTTGATAGCAGCAAAAACGGTTGGATTGTTATCGGATAGAAGTCATATATTGGACTAGGGCAATTTGTTATAAATTGCAGCAAATTTGTTATTTCAGTGTTTTGTAGAGAAGAGGGGGACTTTTTGATGGAGTTGACTGTAAATTGGTTGGTATACGGCTGAGAACAATCAAAATATCGTTTGCAGGAGTAAACAGATGGCTGTCTAACATTTTTTGAGACGCTTTGGAGTTTAATAGTTCTATCATGTGAACTTTGGCATGTTATAGGAACTCATCTACCATAAATTAGTTCTAATGTAATCGAGATAGGGCTACCTGTTTTGTAAAAAAAACTTGTGAGCAACTCAGCAGCCTTCTCTTCGAGTGGTGTTAACGAACAATGTTTACACGGTTCTCCAGCAGTTCCGGACAGATCAATGTTGAAACTTTGTTTAACTTTTTCCATTCCGCTGCATCACGCTGAGGTGGACCTTCAGCATTCAAATCTTTGGACAGTTTTTAAATACCCCTTGGGCAAATCTGGATGCTTGGTCATATATTGCACCATATAATTTCGAACTTGGACACTTTTGTGTTTGGAGTTTTCGATGATTCCCTGGTCAAAAAAAAAAAAAAAAAACATTATACACACATATTACTTTGTTTATCAAATATTCATGAAATATTATTATTGAACTTGACATTGGGGTCGTTCAAGTATCTAGTTTAGTATGCCTGACAGCTGGCTGACTTAATGTACTTCGGCTTTGGCTGAAATCGGTTATATGCGCAGCTGTTGTTGCAGTTGACGTCTATGGAGGGGTATCCGACGAATCTAGTCAAGAAATTCGTGACTGAGTAATAATGGCGTTTTCCATTCGTTAGTCTGGATTTTGATAAAAAAAAAACAATTTTTTTTGACCAATAGAACACAACAACTGTCAAAATCAGTCTTTTGACAGTTTTTGATCAAAAAAAAAATATTTGTTTACCAATGGAAAACGCCATAAGTTGACGTTTGAATATAAAGTTGACGTAGAAAAAGTGGCGTTCCCGACCAATCTAGTTTTGGCGTTCCGGTTACATCTTATCCAGACCAATCTAGTCGACTTAAGATATTAAATATTTTCTAGAATGTGCCCATTAACTTTCGGAAAAGAAAAAAAAAAAATGGTTAGCAGTACTAGATATGTTTGATTTTAGTTTTCATAACTTACCTTTAGAATTACAGAGTTGCGAATTTGAACAGTTTTACTTGAGAATCGAGTTTCATTGTAGGGCCACAGGTGACAATAAGTGACAAGTGCCAACTGTGATACCACTGATTGACCTAGTCTTTGGAAGGCTTAACAACGTGTCAATTCGATGAGTAGTTCTATGGGAAACATATCGAAGCCCAAATATAAACGAAGAAAGCATTTTAAGGATCAGAAGACCAACAAAACATTTGAATTTTGGAAAAAAACAAATTCTTTGCAACCAATCAATATGGTTTTAGATCAGCCAAATCAACGGAAGATGCCATTCTAAAAGTATGCTGTCAATTGTATGAAGGTATAAATAATGACAAATTAACCATGGCAGTTTTCATAGACATGACTAAAGCGTTTGATATGGTAGATCACGATTTATTATTAGATAAACTGTATAATGCGGGCTTTAGGGGATTTGTTCTTAACTGGTTTGCTTCATACCTAAAAAATAGAAAGCAGAAAGTGAATATTAATGATCTATTCAGTAGGTCGCTTATAACGGGTGATTTTTTAGCTGGTTTGGTTTTGGCAATACTGGTTTTGACAGCTGACGTGTGTTTAGTACCTTGTGTCACTGTCAAACAGCTTCAGTTTGGTTTGCAATTTAACCATGGATCGTCTTACAAATGAACAACGCTTGCAAATTATTGAATTTTACTATCAAAATTCGTGCTCGGTTCGAAATGTTCATCGCGCGCTGCTTCCATTTTATGATCGGCATTCTCGACCTTCTGAGCAGTCTATTCAGAAGATTGTGACCAAATTTCGCACCAAATTTACTTTGTTGGACATTAAACCACCAACACGTTTACGTACTGTGCGTAGTGAAGAAAATATTGCGGCCGTATCAGCTAGTGTGACAGAAGACCGCGAAATGTCGATTCGGCGCCGTTCCCAGCAGTTAGGCCTTTGTTACAGCACTACGTGGAAAATTTTGCGGAAGGATTTGTGCGTAAAGCCTTTTAAGATACAGCTTGTGCAAGAACTAAAGCCAGCCGACCTACCACAACGCCGAATTTTTGGTGAATGGGCTCTTGGAAAGCTGGCCGAGGATCCGCTTTTTTATCGAAAAATTGTGTTCAGCGATGAGGCTCATTTTTGGTTGAATGGGTACGTAAATAAGCAAAATTGCCGCATTTGGAGTGAAGATCAGCCAGAAGCATTGCAACAGCTACCAATGCATCCCGAAAAAGCCACTGTTTGGTGCGGTTTATGGGCCGGCGGCATTATTGGGCCATATTTCTTCAAAGATGATGCGAATCGCAGCGTTACTGTCAATGGTGAACGCTACCGAGCGATGATAACAAACTTTTTTTTGCCCGAAATGGAAGTTCTTGACTTGCGTGATATGTGGTTTCAACAAGACGGTGCCACGTGCCACACAGCACGCGAAACAATGGCGCAATTGCGAGGCGAGTTTGGTGAACAGTTAATTTCACGTTTCGGGCCGGTCAATTGGCCGCCTAGATCGTGCGATTTGACACCATTAGATTATTTTTTGTGGGGGTATGTCAAGGTTAATATGTATAGGGACAAGCCCGCTTCGATTGACGCACTGGAAGCCAACATCCATGCATTCATTCGTGAGATACCGGCCGATATGTGTGAAAGAGTATGCCAAAATTGGACTCAGCGGATGGACTACCTGAGACGCAGCCGCGGTCAACATTTGCATGAAATTATCTTTAAACATTAAATTGCAAGGTTCAAACTATCGATTCAAATAAATATTTCATTCATTTTTTCGAAATTTTTGTGTTTTTTTTTTTAAAAAAGTTTTAAACCTCTTAAAAAATCACCCTTTATTAAAGAATGGCGTCCCGCAAGGATCCGTCCTAGGACCACTTCTGTTTTTAATTTTCATTAATTCTCTGTTTTATCAGAACTTTAAGGGCAGGTCCACTGCGTTTGCTGATGATGTAGCATTTACTTACCTCGGTAACTCTATTTCCGATTGCATATCATTCATAAATGATGACTTGCAAACTTTAAGATGTTGGTTTGCGTTTCACAAGCTAGTTATTAGCCAAAAAACAAAAATGATGAGTTTCAAGTTATCGGGTGCTGCTCCGACAGATTTTGGTATCTTTTATCACTCATATGACTGCAAAAGATATTCTCTACCTGTGCACAGCTGTGGTAGAAGCAATTTTCTTGAAACAGAGCAATGTTCCTCTAATTGTTTCAATATTGAATTAGTTCAAAACTTTAAATATTTAGGAGTACTGATTGACTGCAAGCTAAATTGGAAAGATCACATTCAAACAGTCAAATCACATATGATGCTTGTATCACGTAAAATGTATATGCTAAGAGCGTATTGCTCAAAAACAGTACTAACTATGTTTTATCATTGTCTTGCTAACTCAAAGTTACAATACGGTATCACTTGTTGGGGTGGAGTATACTTCAATAGTTTTCGGACACTTTTGGTAGCACAAAAACGTCTAATTCGAAATATTTGTGGTAGAAACAGATTTACTTCTAGCAGGCCTCTTTTTTGTGAGTTGCGTATTCTTCCACTTAGGCATCTCTATGTATTTAAAGTTCTGAGGGAGTTTTTTAAGCAAAGTGGTAACATTGCATCAAGAAACTCCAGTCTTTATAATTTACGTGTTAACAGTTTAAGCCTTGTTGATGTACCTATTGCCCAAAGGACTCACTTTTTTAATTTTTATTATGTGTGTGCGCCTAGACTATTTAACAAACTTCCTGTTTCAATTAGATCAATCCACAGTTTTTCTTTGTTTACTCAAAAATTAAAAGGTTGGCTCTTCACTAAGAATAATGATGAGATTGAGCTACTGTTTAGAGTTGTTACATAAATTAATGTCAAAAGCATGAAACTTTTAAAATGGCATTCATAATTCATATCTGTTTGTTACCCCACATCAATTTGTATCTTATAAGTTTATTTGTAAGGTCGTTCGCCACTAACTATAAATAGTTACAGAACGATCATTGGATTTATTCGCTCCATTTACCTTATGCTTTTGATAAACACTTGTATTTTTGAAATTGTAAGTAGGTAAGTGATAATGAATAAACAATAAATGAAATGAAATGGAAAATGAATAAAAATTCGTTTTGGACCAAAGTCCATCTTAGCATTCACCGCCGGTTGCCTACACTCTATGTAAAAACAAAACAAACCACGATTTATTACTTCTTTAATTTAATAATCGATTTAAATATTTTTTATTTGTTTGTATATTTCATTTCCATTTTCATTGTCTTTTCTACAATAACGTTTTGTATTATATAACTCCCCTTTACATTATGCCTAATTTTCATTTTAGGTTCATTTTGTAATCAATTTGATTTTAAATATAATATCTAGTATTCATTTTTATATATCAATATTTTTAATTTTGTTTAATTACAATATATATAATGTATACCTACATTTGATGAACATGTTTTGTTTCTTTCTTTTTTTTTATAATTTATTAATAAATATATATTTTTGTAAATATTCATAATAATAAATTTCACATAGTTCAATTATTTATTTGATATTCTATTTGTTTTCTTTTAAATATATATATTTCTATACATATATACCTACTTCCTTTACAATAGAAAATGTCTATTCCTCTTCATGATTCCTGCTTTTCTGTCAAATTTAATTAGTTATTTAAATCTAGAATACTTATTATTGTTTTGTTTTTCTTTTTTGTTAAATGTTGGGGTTAATTAAATTTACCTGGAAAGAGAGAATTCGGTGTAATATTGTTTAATTCACTTAGAGCTTACAACTTTTTTTTTTTTTTTTTTTGGCCCAACGTATCCATCTGGAGTTTATTCTGTAAACTAAAACAGCAGAGGGAAATGATTCAATGAAAGCTGCCTATTTGTTTAATGGAAATTAAACTACAGTAAAAAAATGTAAATGGGAAAAATGTACGCTTTTCGACGCATTTATCCAAGGAACGCGGTCAAGAGAATCCCGCAAGACGCAGTAGGAAATAAAGCGTTTTTATATCATGTTCATTATTATGAACTTTAATCACGAAACGAAGAAGAAGAAGAATAACGAAACGTTAAACTTAAACATATTATGTCATGTCAATTTCACAACTGCCTTTGATTCTATTTAAGCTGTAAGCACAAAAAATGTCAATGCTTTTGTCGTATGTGTGCATTTAACTGGGAGGGTTTGTATGAACTTTTCTGAGAAGCTTTACTTTTAGAAGCGTAAATAACCGGGTAACGGATTTAAACGGTACGCATTTAAACGGGATTTCAGCCATCAAAACCGAGATAGATCTAGTCAGACAGCTGTCAGACTTAATAAACTAGATTCTTGAACGTGAACAACACTTATTTTTGACAGATACACGACACATTTTTTTCCGAAACTCTCCGACAACCTATTGCTGTTTATATGCTTCATCTATTATGTTCCGAAACAGAACAGACACTTCGAAGGCAATCTGAGTTCCGAACAGATTTAACTCTCTCTCGTTTTGGGATTTTTCCCGAACGGATACCTCGATAGGGGTGATTATGTCAGTTAGTTTTTCATATTGAAAGGTTGAAAAGGGTTGTTCATTTACTATAAATGCAACTTGGCCGCATAAATGAATTTCTTATTGTGCTGGGCTCTGTTTAACAACCTTACATTAGGCAGTAGGGTTCGAGAAGGTTTTACGTTAAAACTGCTTTAAACAAGAGTTTTTGAGAACTAAAAAAATATCTGTTTTTGATAGAGGTTTTTAGTGTTTTCTGAAAACTCGGTTATTTTTGCGGTGAGGAGCTCAAATTTGTCATTTTTAGTACATAATGGAATTTTAGTACTAAAATTTTTAATTTTAATGGATTGTATGTAAACAGTGTGACCAATTTAACATATTTCCTGCTAAATTTAGCAGAATTATTTTATTTTTAGCATCTTTTTTCAAATCATGCAAGCATTTTTTTTAGCATACTTTTGTTTTAGCCAAAATTATGAAATAAAATAATAAAATAAAGTCAAAGCAGGCGAACCTTAGTGTGAAGAAGCCATTACAATTATCATTTGACAGTTCACACAGCCATTCAATGAATTCAGTAAGCTTGCAATTGCAATCAACTTTCCAAACACAACTTCTTTTTGAAAAACACCTTTTTTGTTAATTTTTTGCGTTTTTAGCAGGTTTTGATTTCAAAAAAGTATTTAGCATGATTTTTAGTATTTTTTTATAGAAAACAAAACATGCTATATTGCTGAACTTAGCATGAGTTCAAATATTGAATTGGTCACACGGTGGACAACTCACAAATTGTTGTATGAAAAGATTGAATTTGACAAGTAAACTTGGTAAAATTAGTATTACTTTGAAAATATATGTCTTAGAAGCAACCTTACGGCCCAAAGTATATAACCAACTTCCATTGATTCAGTTCCTTTCATTGGGTAGCGTGATTTGTTTTCGTATTTTATTTTTCAGTGATATAAGAATTAATGACTTATTTTAAATTGATTGGGTAAACTAACTACTTAAACTGCTAACGTATTGTTAAATTTATTAATCTTCTCCGTTTACTAAGCAAACGATATTTTAAAATGTATGAGACGTATTTATAACTTTTTTTTTTTTTTCTTTAATTTGTTAAACATGATTTGCAAAATAATTAATTACATATTGTTAGCTATAATGGAAACTATTTAAATTGTTTTATGCAATTATTTCATATATGCTAATAATAAACAGAAAATTGATTTTCTTTTTTCTTAGTTATATAATTTATTTTATGTATATGAATATATTCCAATTTATATATACTCACATATTTTTAGATATATATGAATTATTTTGTTATATATTTTAAAACACTCATAACTTCACTTTTGCTCAATATTAATCACCAATGAGTTTACTAACGCTTCTGAAAATTGAATAAATTTCATCAAATTTGAGGTATATTACTAATTCCGTCTTAAATTGCTTATAAGAGTCCATAACATATTTTTTCTGTTGATTTGTTTTTTTTTTTTTTAGAAAAATTATATAATTTTAATGATTTAATGAAATTTTATTTATTATTCGCTGTCGTTAATCACAAATAATTATATTTGATTTTCGGTTTTTAGTAATGTAAGGTGTAGTTTTTTTTGGAAAAAGAAACGCTTTGGGTTTCGTAGGAAAGGTTTTATTCTAAAAACATTTTTTCGATTCTATAAGGAAATAAGTGCTGAATGAATTGCATTCCGGGGAGATGTGCTATATCTGTGGATGATTGCACAGGGCTATCCCAAAAAGTTGAACTGTACGGATGATCTAACCATTGTTAATCCAAAGACAAGGATAAGGTTAATTGTCGCTCATGAGTACTCGTTGGCTCCTCGAAAAAATGAATGAAAATATTCGTCCAAAAAAGTTGGTTCTTTTACTGAGAGGAGTGGCTGTCAAATTTTTGAAATGTCAATTTGTATTGGAAAAAGCAAAAGCTGCTTGTTCAAATTAGGTACATGCAACAGCCTGATGTAGGTTTCAAAACAAACTAGAAATCGGATTTTTTCTCAAATTGTTATTCCATTTTACTCAACTGTACAGTGCGCACATTTGCCAAAATAATGAGCAATCTTGCTGTTGGTACTACTGTCATTTTTGATAACCAATTTATCGGTAATCGTGCAAGTCCAGCAGTCCGAAAAAAATTTGTTAAGTTGTCTAAGAGTAGGCTTATGTTTAAAATAAGCAGTACAGCAATCATGGTAATTTTGATCAAAATGTCGAGTGGTCCATGAAGTGTACCAGCTCGACAGCAATATTGTTATTGTTAGAAGCATGCACAGCCCTCTTTGGTTATCCTGGGCTATTAAACGCCAGAAGGTATGGCGTATAACAGCCTAAGCCGACATAATCTACCACCAAGAAGATGCACACGTACGGAAGCCCAAAACGGAATTACCAAAAGTACTCTATACCATATCAGTGTTATCATCATAATTTTTCCATCATCATTTTTCTTAAAAGGTAGAACATACTTTCCAAAACCCAAACACCAAAAAAAGGGAACATAATTTGTTTGTACCACAAATGTTATCTGTACAATTTAGAAAACATTTTTAACGTAAATATAAGTCGGTATATAGTGTAAATTGCTAGAAAATTGTTAAAAAAAATATCTGTGAAGTGTTTTCCTTTTTTTTATATATATATAAGTATACTCGTTTGTTTTATTTTGTGTTTTGTTTTTTATTTTGTATTGCGTTAAAAAAATAGTTGTTTATACTTCCTTGCAGGATTGTGGTATCGTTCCATGTAGTTTTGTATATAGTTTAATAGTTTGATCAGTAAAAAAAAATCAGTCATTAAGTTACATTCAACTGTTTCTCAAGATATTTTTTGCCTTTGAATTCATTTTGTTACTATTGGTATTTGTTTACATACAAAATGCTTTTATTATATTTTGTTTACTTGATTTCTTATTGTTTCGTTAATACTTTTCCTTTAGTCTGAAGGTGTGGTGGTTTAGTTACAAATATATTTTGTGTTTTATTTTATTTTACATCGGAATCAGGAATTTGATTATTGATTTTTGGTTGATCATAGTATGCTATTCGTGTAAGTAGAATTCAATTTAATTTTTTTTTTTAATTGTCTGAAATGCATAACGAAATATAATCCAAGTCTGGCATTCAGTCGTCAAAAAAAGAAAAAGAAATACTATCGTCTTCTGAAGTATTAAAGCAATTACGAACAATTTTAATTTCGAAAAGGGTATGAGTAAAAAAAACAAACATACATATAAAAGATTTCAGTCATTCCACGAGGTAAAAACTTGCTAAAAGTAGTAAACAAAACATAACTAGGTACATCTAGTGATAAATGCCCGCGTTCCACTGCCCACTAGATGAATAGCGGCAATGTCAAACCCCTTATAAAAAAAAATGAAATTTCACCATTTGCGCTAGATGTCTAGCACTTTTTGTGAAATGTCAGTTTTTTTTATATGGAGTTTGACATTGCCGCTATTCATCTAGCGGGCATTGTGATGCATTATCAGACACTGTTTTACCCCTTACGAGGACATCCGTGTTACTCGGCGCACATGTGGTTGCAACAAGATAGGGGAAGTTCGTATACCGCTAAAACCTTCATATACATCAACCGCTCTGGGGATATCCGGATACTTCGATAGGGATGAATATAAACGTAAGTACGACTATCCGCGTTCCAAATACTGACCGGTGGACGAATACAAAAGGCGTTTTTCTTTTTTAGTTCAGAGCACAACCTGAACTGTTATACAAAAACTTTCGTGTTTCTTTTTTAGCTCAGATACATCAGAGCTCGAATTTGTGTTTCTTTTTTCGTTCAGAGCATGATCAGAGCGCGCTCCATGAGCTCAGAATTAATTGACTGAGCAGGCTGAGTAAAATACAGATAACACATATACATTCACACTTCCAGTCATATTTGAGAGAAAAAAAAAACAGGAAAAACAGAAAATCATCAGAACAATCTGAGCACGCTCAGTTCAGAGGGCGCTCATAAAGCTCGAGCTCAGTTCAGTGCTCAGCTCTGAACTAAAAAAGAAAAACGCCTAAAATAACGATAACATGCGCCTACTACAGAATGGTACGGTTAGATCGCAATAAGTTAGAAAACATTTACGACAGCGATCATTGCTTCGTTTCTTTCTTTTTATTCACATTTCCAATTTTAACGATTATTTTCATTGGTAGGTGTGCATTTGAAAGACTTGTCCCATTATTTAAATAATTTTAATGTTAGTTTGCGCATAAACCATTTTTTGTGGTTGGATACTCATAGTCGATTACAAAAATACAGCCCACAATGAATGACTCTCGAACAATTGCCGATCATAATAAACACTCGCTATACTTAAAATAATGACAAGCGATTTTGTTTAACAATGTGGATTTGTTAAAGAGATCATCATCAATATATTAATACGTGAACATCTTCCGTACACTTTTCTAGTATTTATTATAAAATGAGCGGAATGAAACTTATATCATTTAAAAGGTACTGTGCCATAGACGTGCACAAACAAAAAGTAGTGGGTATTATATCGCCATTAAGACTGGTAAAATTAAGTTGAATTCCCCATACAAAATGCTTATCAGTTAATTTAACCCATTTTGGTGACATTCAATTTGTCGCCGCCATATTGCCATAGTAACGTAACTATTCAAATATGTATTCATGCTTATTTTGACATTCGAACGAATAGCCAATTCTAACGAATGTCTCTATTCGTTCGAATGAACTTTGTGTATTTTGATAGACATTCGTTCGAATGTCAAAATAAGCATGATTATCATCTTAGATTAGAACCTATTTTCGAAAGAATGGAATTTACACCTAAAAGTAAGCAATTTTGTGCTTAATTTTAATTCTGGGGAATTGTATCTGCGAGGTGTTGGATACGGTGGGTTTCAACGATGTTATTATGGAAAGGAACATCATTCGAAATAAAATGTTTGCTTTAAATTTTCATAGTTACGTCTTATATATTAAAATATTGGGCCCTAGCGAGGTATCCGTCGGAACGGAAAATTCTCCGCAACGCAGACTCTTTCGGAGGCTCAAATTCCATTCGAGTTGTCCGACATCGGAAGACAAATAAACAATTGCGATAGCACACCCCACCGCACGCCAAATCGTAAACTAATTCCACAACCAATTTCTGTCGGAGGATATGAGAACCTAACTGTCAAAAATTTAATAAAAAAAATGCACTTCATTGCATTTCAACGTAATTCGCCGATATGCGTTACAAAAGTCGGAACAATTTTCCGAACAGATGTTCCGAGGAATACCTCGCAGCAAAAATCCCCCAAACCGTATAAAATTAAAGAATGTTCCGTTCCGACGGATACCCCGCTAGGGCCGATTAATCACGAGTAAAACTATTTTCAAAGGGCATATTTTTTCGATATGTAGTCGCTTTTTCACTTATAAAACAACACCGTTCGAACACCACGAATAGTTATTTGGCCGAATAGCGAATAGCTGCCGAATATTCGTGGCATCTCTCGATTTTAATAAATATTACATCCTTATAAGAGGTAGGGTCGATTTTCGACCACAAGCGAAACTAGCCTTATTTATAGCTCGTAAAATCCAGTTTTGTTTCATTACTGCGCCGCAGGGTAAAATCAAGAGTTTACGCACAGTTTTAAGATGTACCGACCTAAGAGTATGGGTGTTTTCATAAACGTCTGCCTAACTAATGTGGTATTCGTTTCAGATTCGCTCTCGGATTTCAGATTTCGTGTGGCTAATCGAACATAAAAACGTCACTTGCTCTTCTTTGTGATAATATTCGTGCGATTCGAATATGTGTAGTCTTTAACACTTTTCAAAGCGTAATTTACAAAAATAGATTCACCCGATGCAATGCCTTTCTTTGCTTTAGAACAAATTCACGAAAACCTAAACGTCCTCCACCAGTTGTCAAACTCAAGCGCGCTTGTATTGGTAAATCTGAAAAAATATCTAGATTCGCAAAAGTGCTCTGAAATCTGAAAAAGATTGCTTTTTTTTACACCAAACGAACATAAAAACTGCTCTGAGAGCGCCCAATCGAATACCACATAAGATCTGCGTAAGACGTGTTCATAAAGTCAGATGTTTGATCGAACAAATGCAGAAGATATGTCCGTAAACGTCATAAATGTCATCAGCATCTGGCAGATTGTGAATCCACATTTTTTTGACTGCAAAAAGCGCGGGAGGTAAAAAAATGTAAAGTGCGAAAAATGTAAGTTTTATTGGGATTTTTTATGATGGAGAAAGAAGCTGCGGCGTGGAATGTGGCGAAAACCAAAATTATCGTAATAATTTTTTTTTTTTTGTGATTTTTGTCTGACATTTAAAATTGACTACCTAAAATTGTACTAAAGCAGACCTGCACAAGTGCGTTCATTAATGCAACAAAAAAGAAAGACGATTGTACTAGCGCAGATTTTCGACGTTAATGAAAACACCCTATCATTGCAGAAGGATCCTCGTTAAGATCCGCAATTTTTGTTTCCAATAATAAAACAAATTTGACGACTAAATGACATACGCTGATCTATTCCATATTGACGTTGTCAGCGCATTAGTAAACACACATATTGCCATGCAAAACAATCAAAACTGAAAGAGTAAAAAATCAAACAAAGCCCAAACACACACAAACAAAAAAATAAAAATAAAATGATTAATTTGTTATAGAACTAGAATTTATTATTAAACATAAAAAAATAAGACTATATTTAAGGACAACTTATGAGTCTAAATAGTGAAATAATATATAATGTTTCTGTTGAATGTAGGTTCACAGTTAATTTTAGAACCAATTAGAATTTCATCCTAATTTTCCATTTAATATTCGATATAAGTAAAGTCCTCTTCCGATTACAATTTCTAATCAATCTTTTTAAGGAAAATTATAAAATCAAACTAAAAATGGTTTCACCACTACTGCAACTACGGCTGGAATAGCAACTAAAATCTGTCTCTTAGAAATAAACTCGTTCAAAATTAATTAAAATGACTAAAAGAACTTCTTTCCTTTTAAATACTAAATTATAAGAATTTTGTTTTAATTTCCAATTGTATACATATGCATATATGTAATCATAATTAATATCATTTTTTGGTTTAAACATTAATTTCACAGTTAATAGCGGTATTCTAAATAAACGCAGTATTGTATAATAATTTTATTAATATATATGTTGCCTAAAAGTGTGTATGCACAGTTAATGTATATGTAGGACAGTAAAAATACAGTATATCATGACTTTTAAATTATTATTAGATATTATGCGTTAAAAAAATATTGGAACAAAATATTAAACACAGCTGCTTTGAAAAATAAAAACAAAATAAATAAACACATTAAGTTGTTGTTTTTTTTTACCTAGAATTCTTCACATATCGTTGATTTATTCTATTTGAAATACCTTCTGGTCTGTAGAAAGGAGTAGGATATAGTGATGTGCCAATGTGCTTATACGCTTTAGGCCTGTGATGTGACCGGCGTTTGGCAATAAGGACATTCTGTCACCGAACGTGAACAAGTGTCGCACAAAATGAAGTGATTGCATGGATCTAGGGTTATTGTGCGATTGTTCTCCTCGCATTTCATGCATTTGGTAGCTGTCTCGGAATATAATACTTTCTCGACCTCCTCCAGGTCGGTGCGTAGTTTTGACTAAAAATTAGATGAGAAAAGGAAATAATTATGAATGAGGCTGAGAGACAATGTTGGGAGGATGTTACTCGTAATTGCGAGGTGAGTGTAGGGAATATTTTCATTGGTCATGAGCATTAGCAGCCTGTCTTGTTGGGCGCCCAAAAGTTGCATTGCGAGGGATAATGTCTTTGAGTTCCTCAGAACATCTACCATGGAAGTACCTATAGAACAAGCATAGGTCAGCGACTTTATATATATATATGACTATATCTTTGCTGCTGTTAAAACTTTATTTCCTCGCATGGATAGCAGGGAAGTGAGTAGTCAAAGTGTCCACGAGATTGCGCCTATCATAGCACGATGGACCGGATGGTATTCCAAATAGAGCCCTTAAAATCGCAAATAAAACGCGACCGAATTTATTTGCCGATATATTTAACGCGTGTGTTTAGGAGGCCATTTGTTCTCAACATTGGAAGCGCCAAAGACTTGTCTTACTGTCGAAGAGAAAAGGAAATCGAAACGAACCGTTCTTTTTATCTCACGGTTGGTAGAATGCTCGAGCATATAATTTACAAAAGGGTTTAGCCAGCTATTGAAACAGGAGGAGGCCTATCGGAACACCAATACGGCTTTCGCAAGTCAAAATCTACTGTAGATGCAATCAGCGGTAATGATGAGAACCCAAGTCCCTAGAGGGCAGACGTTGGACAGGAGGCATAAAGAAATACTGCGCCGTTATAATCCTGGACGCAAAAAACGCGTTTAATTCGGCGAATTGGGAACGCATCATGAGCTGTATTTACCGGATTGAAATACCAGAATATCTGTGTAAAATTATATCGAGCTACTTTGCAAACACAGTCCTTATCTATGATTCTAATGAGGGAATAAAATAATACGAGGTAACTGGCGGTGTGCCTCAAGGCTCAGTCCTTGGACCGTTGTTGTGGAACGTTATGTACGACGAAATTCTGCGTCTCCTGTGTCAATTATCGGCTTTGCAGACAATATCGCCGTGGTGATTGTGGCAAAAACTATAGAAGATGTCGAACTGCACTGTAATGAGACAGTTGCAACTGTACGTAGATGGTTAGCTGTCGCCGGTTTGCAACTTGCAGACCACAAGACGGAAACAGTGCTTATTACAAGTAGAACTGTAAGCGAAACGATATCGTTTATAGTAGGAGGGCATGTAGCGGTAACTAGACCATCTTTATTGACGCACGCCTAAGCTTTAAGTACCACCTATAGCATGTATGCAAAAGGTCGTCGAAAACTGTTAGTGCACTTTCAAGGCTAATGAGCAACATCGGAGGCCCGAGACAGTAAGAGACTACTCCTTGCAGGAGGTGCGAGTTCGATACTTATGTATGGAGTAGAAATATGGTCATGCGCCGCAAAAAGTAGGTCCTATGTGAAGGGAAGTAAATCTGTCCAACGCCTAAGCGCATTAATACTATACTATACTTGTAGTATCTTCAATGCTACTTATCGATTTGCTCGCTAAAGAAGTGGAAGCTCTTTAAACCGATCGTGTCCGAAATGGCTGAGTCGGCGACGAAAAGAGAAAATACGAAAGATATCGCAAAATCGCTGTTTGGAAACAACAATGGAACAATGGAATTAAAGGGAAGATGGACACATCGTGTCATACCAGTGATCGATGCAACTTCTATCTGACTCAGCTCTTGACGGGTCATGGCTGTTACAGAGAATATATATCTTTTAAACTCTGACGTGGAACCATCCCAAACTGTCCACATAGCGAAACATTTGTTTTTTTTTTTTGCTTTTTTTACAATGAATGAATGCCCACGATACGAAACCGAGAGAATCGCGCTACGAGACAAATTTGTGGAGTGGCCAACACCCGATAATGTCGTAAATTTCATGCTTCAAAATAGTGAAAACAGGACCATCGTAAGTGACGTGGTTTAGAGCGTCAGCAAGAAGCGAATGATAGAAAAAGCTAAGTCTTCATTTCGACGCCCGCGAAGAAATGCCTTACATTGGTTCCGCGGGAGACCCAAATCGTTCGAGAAGGGAGGTTGTTTTAGTCTGTAGGAATCCGGCAATACTAATGACCGTCGGAAACTAAAAAAAATCTTTGCTGCGCTATTCTGACATTCTACCCATAGGACTGCCATTAGGAGTTCTTTCGCTAGGCTGGTTGGCGACTTAAGATATGTTATAATGGAACAGCTCCAAGATTTCCGTCCACCTGACCAAAATGAAGTGAGGATAGCAATATCTAAGCTTAAATCCAACAAGGCTGCTGGTCCAGACGGCTTACCTGCCGAGCTCTTCCAAGGCAGCCGGAGATGACTTGGTAGAGTGCATACACCAACTCATCTCCAGGATTTGGTTAGAGGAAAGTATGCCTGATGAATGGAACCTCAGCATTGTTTGCCCGATCCACAAGAAAGGAGACCCTCTAAACTGCGCCAACTACAGAGGCATCAGTCTCCTGAACACTGCGTATAAGATCATGTCTGCTGTACTATGTGAACGCCTGAAACCTTTCGTCAACGATCTGATAGGTCCCTATCAGTGCAGTTTTAGGTCCAGTAAGTCCACGACCGATCAAATATTCACACTACGGCAGATCCTGGAAAAAACCCAAGAATACCAGATCGATACTCACCATCTTTTTATCGATTTTAAGGCCGCATATGACAGCGTTTATAGAGACGAGCTATACAGAGCCATGTCCAGTTTTGGCATCCCTGCCAAACTTGTCAGATTGTGCAGAATGACGATGGAGAACGCTCGCTGCTCCGTAAAGGTCGGAAACAATCTCACCGAGACCTTTGATGTCAAAAAAGGATTTAGACAAGGCGACGCGCTGTCATGTGACTTCTTCAACATCATTCTTGAGAAAATTGTGCGAAACTCACAAGCCAACAACAGAGGCACAATTTTCCACAAGTTTGTGCAACTGCTTGCATACGCTGACGACATTGACATTGTTGGCAGAACACAGCGAGCTGTTACTGGAGCGTTTGCTAGTATTACAATTACAGAAGCGGCAAAAATGGGTTTAGTGGTGAATGAGGGTAAAACAAAATATATGCTGTCAACAAGAAGGGACACACAACATCGACGAATCGGGCAGAACGTCACGATAGACAGCTATAACTTTGAGGTAGTTAGGGACTTTGTCTACCTCGGCTCCGCTATAAACTCTGATAACGACATCACATCAGAAATCAAACGAAGAATCACACTTGCCACACTTTGGCCTAAGACGGCAACTGATAAGTAAGGCCTTGTCGAGAAATACTAAGGAAACTCTGTATAAGACCCTCATCACCCCAGTCCTGCTTTATGGTGCAGAAGCATGGGCGCTATCAAAGGCGGATGAAGATCTCCTTGGTCGTTTCGAACGCAAGATTCTTCGAGTGATTTTTGGTCCCGTTTGCGTTGACGGGCTTTGGAGGAGAAGATTTAACAGCGAACTCTACGAGCTGTACAGCGACATCGACCTGGTCAGAAAAGTACGCATCAGTCGTCTAAGATGGCTGGGACATGTAGAGCGAATGGACACCAACGCTCCGGCCCGAAGAGTCTTCGATTCTAACCCGGAGGGACAACGCAGTAGAGGAAGGAAGGGGACCTCAACCAACTTGGAGTGCACAACTGGAGGCAGCTAGCCAAACATCGCGCTAACTGGAGAGGCGTATTGGTTGAGGCCCAGGTTCACCCCGGACTGTAGCGCCACCTAAGTAAGTAAGTAAGCTCTACAATCACTCGTTCGTCTCTTTGTGCAGACATCGAAAAGTGGAGATCAGCTTGAGTGTGCTCAGTTTTTGCATTTTGCCTTGTTAGCTCACCTGTCTTGCTGAAAATGTTGCCATTTCCTTGTATGTAAATGTCCTTGTTTAGATCGGAGCAGCATATTATAAAAGACACTTCTCTGAATAGAAGGAGACGAAGCCCACCGACATTTATTTGTTCGTGCTAAAGTTCTTCCAAGTATGTAGTGGTGTACAAAAATATATAAAAACAGAACAACGTTCCAACCACAGTTGAAGAAATCAATGTCGCAGTCGACGATGCACGCACGAGAAAAGAAAATAGAACAACTTTGCAACCGCGAGGGCAATATCTACAGACATAATTAATACAGTGCCATTACTTATTTGACTGACATTCGCTCATGGAAGCGTCACCTATGCAATTTCGCAATAATCACGAGAGCTTTCAAATGAAATTCATTTAAAACTTACCTGAAGTTGTTTCAGTTTCGATATCGATAAACTGCGCAGATCTGCTGTTAGATTTATTTGTGTTTGTGCTAAATCGTAGCGCTCCTTCCAATCTTGGGCGTCTTGCTTTGCCTTGTCCCTCTGTAATTCAGCAAGGCTTAACTGAAAAATTCAATTCGAAATCTAAACCACTGAACCACACCGGAGAGATAAAGTGCCCACTCACCTTTCTATTACTCTCGTCCATTTCCAATTTCAACGTCGTCTGCAATTTAATAATTTGTGCTGTCTTATTGGCTAAATCATTATTAAGTCGAACCATATCTGAGTTAGTTGTTTGTATGGATTGCAGGGAATAGGCGGCTGGCTTACTATTCTGCAAACTATTGTCAAATAAACTATTACCAACGGAACTACTAGTAAGGTCATCACGTATTGAATTCAATTCAGTTATTCTGTAAAAGATAAATGCAAATTCATAACTGCAAGTGGGAGTTATAGTGGCCACTTACCTAACAGAAGGACTAATTGATAGGGGGTCGCCAAAGCCTGGCGATATGATGCGCGATTGAAAAAATAAACTACTATCGTTTTGGTTGGCTGTCAACGAATTGCTCAGTTTTGAACCAGATCCGCTATAATTGAATACATCTGCTACGTTAAATAAATTCGAATGGTTTGTAGGACTATAGTTAAGTGAGCTTCCAGGAATGTTGACAGAGAAACCGCCCGAGTTGAAATCTGCAACGAAAACAAGAAAACGTGTAATGCCAAATGAATTTTGGTTTATTATTGTTGTGGTTACCTGATATTGAGTTAGTTAATTGCGAATTAGGAATGTTAATAGGGGCTGAAGAACGTTGCAATAGTCCAGATTGAGCAAGTCCGGCAGAGATAGGGTTCTCCCTCTGATTAGGTACAATATCTCTCATTTCATCTAAAGAACATGAAGCTGTAATTATAGATGTACGTACAAATATAATTGAAAAAAACATCAGACAACAAGCTGCCGATATTTAACTACATACTTTTTTTTTTTAAATAATAAAGAACGGAAATTAAAAAGAGTGCCGGTTTTCGCAAAAGGCTCAGTCAAAAACAGGCAACGAATTAAATTTGGAAAGCAAAGCAATTAAACTTGGATGCGTCTCGAATGATTGGCGGTTGTTGCCTTTAAAATGTATAGAACAGGCAACCAGCTATGGGTTTGTGTGCGATAATCCACCGAAAAATGCCGCCCCTTAGTCGTAAAACAATTAAAAAGAAAATACATCCGCGGGCTAAGGTTACTATGACAAAAAGCATGTCTTTCTTTGTGGAGAAACTTTTCCGAGAGGTGACAGATGTGTTTCCCAATCTTTAAGGTTTCACCAAAGACAAATTACCATGCCAATCACATATCCTAGGAGATGCATTCAGAATAAGCTGGCTGAAGCAACTCCATATAAATTGACAGACATCGTAGTAGACAAAGAGCAAAGAGAAATACTGTGGAGTGGGAGCGGGCATTTTCTTAACAGAATTAGACATCTAAATCTCTTCACCTTCCCAACGCAGCCAGCATCTTTCAAGCAACATAGTGGCACCCAGAGGAAAAAAGAAAACAGTCATCCACGTCGACGGACAGCCCGCGATTAGGACTGTCGGTTCAACTAAGTCAACGCCCAAGCTTGTTGTGGAATGCAAGGAGACACTGACCAGGGCTTGTCATCGGTTTGAAACCACTCTCCTCTGGGTTCCCGGCCATAGGAACATTGAGGGGAATGAGAAAGCCGATGAACTTGCCAGACGAGGCTCTACTCTGTGCGTGTCTGATGCGGAGGAAGTCTGGGATACGTAAAGAGAGAAATCCTAATGCACTTCACATCAGTTGCCGAGACTAGATGGATGAACCTGACGAACTGGGTCATTTCAATGAAGATCTGGCCAGCCTATTGGCTTTAGGAACTCACGCAGCCAAGTTTGGCATCCCCCATAACACCCACTGCCGTAGATGCGCCGACTCAAACAAGAGTGAAACAGTTTTTCTTCTTCTTTGTGAGTTTCCGACCCTAGCCAAAACCAGACCCAGTGCACTAGGTCACCCTTTTAATGATGACCTTTCGGCCATCCATAGTAACCATTTCAACAAGATCATAAAATTTCTCAACTCCATAGACTGATTTTGAGATTCTTTACTTCTTTCTCATCGTTTATATTCAGCTTCCGTTAGTTGTGGTCTCAAAACGGCACTCAATGCGTTATTTCTGTTTTCCCTTGTCAGAAGACGGGAAAATACAGCCACTTAAACCAACCAAACCAGACAAAGAGCAGATACTCTTTTTTATTCCCAAAATTGCTCAATTTCGATGATTCCATTAGGAAACTTGAATCCATAACGTAACACAAATAGACTTGCAATTGGAACAGCAACGACAAGAAGTCGTTTTAATCGAACACATTCCGATGATTTCTAGTTAATTTTTTAATAATAGAAACAAGCACAAGCGCCTACGTAAAGACGAGGTAAGTCTTGCCAAAAAATGCCACCTATTGAGGTAATACGTTTCAATTCAAATTTACTGCCTGCAGGCACAAAGCTGTAACATTTGCGGGCGTAGCCCCTGTTCAGCAGTTAGTGTCTACAATGGCGATTACGTTTGATCATAATTTTAGTGATTGTTTTTATTAATTTTGTAATAGTGAAAAACTTGATGGCCCACCTTGTACTATGAACTATTCAATTAAGCTTAATAAAGAACAAGAACAGTATATTTGTGCGAATCAGCGGCCGAATTACCCCATCCGTGAACTAGTACTACGTGACTTGAATCTGTTCATTTATGTAAAATTCACATAATTCCGACATATTGCTTGTTTACGGATGCGATAACTCGAACCCAGTTCTGAGATGTAAAACGTTTGTAGCTTCTGACATTGAGATGTATTAGATTGGCCGCATTCAAGAATCTAGTAATCTTAAGTAGATTGGTCTGGATAAGATGTAACCTGAACGCAAAAACTAGATTGGTCGGGAACGTCACTTTTTCTACGTCAGCCACATACCCGAACTGTCAACTTAGTACTCAGTCACGAATTTCTTGACTAGATTCGTCGGCTACCCCTCCATAAACGTCAAATGTCACAGGTGCCCACGTGACCGAGTTAAACCAATCACAACCGAGATAGATCTAGTCAGACAGCTGTCAGACTTACTAAACTAGATACTTGAACGCCCTCATTCATACAATAGACGAAATGACTTGATTTTTGTGACAATACACGGAGAACGATAACAAAAAACTAGTTTTCCTAACATGACACTCAATTTTCGAAGCACAAAAGATATGCTAAGAAAAAAAGGCGTTTGTATCTACAGAATTCTTCATATATACAGCACACTTACTCGGTTTTATCAAAAGAACTCGGCCCAAAAGAATAACCTTACTTACGTGACAACATAAACGAACGAATAGTTGGAATAACAGAAAATACCACACTAGCATCGAACATACAGAAGACTATTCGCTCTACTATAAAAGATCTTCTATTTTTGTAAATTGCGGACTTTAGAATCCGTCTTACAGAGATAGTAAGACGAATAAGCTCTTTTAAAGACCACAAACCTCAAAATGATGACAAAGATCCAAAGAATGGCCTGTACTAGCACCACTGGAGCAATAAGAACCTGCCCAACACCAGGGCTAGAGACAATACACATAATCTCACACCCTTACGACCTTTTTGTACAGGAATCTGCAGTAAAGAGTTACCTTCGACTAAGTCAGACTAACAGCTGGAAACATAGCCAGGCGGGTCATGCGCAAATTCTAGACAAGTATACGGGCGATAACTGTATGCACAGACTACACAGTACCCCGTCTAGACTTCATACCACCATTTGTCACTTGCTTCGCTTGCAGAGATGAATGGCAAGAAGATCAACTGACATCCATCGGATCGACCGACAGGAGTCGGCGTGGGAGTCTTCTCGGATAGACTGGAACTATCCAGTTCAATCAGACTTCCAGACTACAGCAGCGTTTTTCAAGCCAAGGTACTGGCAGCAACAACAGCTGCTAAGCAAGCCGCAATGATGGCAATACCTCATGCAGATATTACTTTATTCATTGACAACCAAGAAGAAATCGACGTTAGCCGCTGCCGCGAAGAACTCCGGGTTCGTGGCGAGCAGCACAATCTAAAACTCTGATGACCTGGCACGAAAGGGATCTTCACTTGAGCTAAACCAAGCCGATACTACAGTAATGATTTCTCCCTGTAATCTAAGACAGGCGATCGAAAACAAAATACAGCCAGCGAGAAATGAAAGATGGAGAAAGCTTGAAACCTGAAACATTACCATAAAATGTGACCACTCTATAACAAGCAGAAAAGAAAAAGAATTCTGCAAATGAACAAAAAATCGTTGACCTCTCTCGTAGGTGTTATCATCGGACATAATCAGTCCTATCGGAAATTCCGACGGAAGAATGTTTCCCCCGGATAATTTTTATTTCCGAGAAATAAATCTATCCATCGTGAATTTCCATCGGAACGTTTTTCCCCCGGGAAACAGTTTTACCAACATTAAGATTCTCAAAAGTACTTTCGAAAATTTGTTCGAGTGTTTTGACAGCAGTCAATCATCAAGTAAACAACACACGTCCATCTTATTTGTAAAGATTGTTGAAAACAAACATGAATTTTGAATTAAAAAAAAAATAAAAGTAACAATTTTAAGCGCATTTTTTACTAACGATATAAGAACGGAGAGGGTTCGGCAAAGATCAACAAGAAGAAGCTCAAGGGATGCAGCTAATCCTTTAGAACTATCGCAAGCCTTGTAAGTAGAAACTAAAAACTTTTCTTCCTTCACCCAAATGTTCGGGCGTTGAACATTGCAAAAGTTAGTAATTCGATTACTGTCGAAAGTCGGCTACCAACTAGAATTGGGAAAGGATCACGAAGTTGGATTAGCCCAATCATCTTTTTCCGGAGTGCTTTCGAGTGTCCTAAACATATTTGAAAGTCCATTATGATCTACAATTATCTGCAGGTGTTTTGTATTTGTTGCGTTCGACCTTCTTTAAAACCAATCTTTCTTTCCATCTTTTTGTAAATATTGCACAGAAAAATACTGCTTTTAATCTAAAGTTTCCTAACAAATTGTCAGCGAAATATTTCGGGGAAAATTACTATAACATGTCATTCATTCATTCATTTTCAAAGGCCGCTCTTCCATTGCGGGTATATGATGCCTAAGTGGACCCTCCATAGCTCCCGATCTTCCGCCACTGACTCTAGATCATCAGGGGCAATCCCCATACGGGCCGAGGAGAGATTTCGGACTTGATCTAACCATCTCATCCTGGGTATTCCTAAGGCACGCCTGCCTGATTCCATAGCACGTCTGGGGATCCAAGTTGGAAGCATGCGTTTAACGTGACCAAACCATCAAAGTATGGAACGCTCCGTCCGGAGAAGTAACTGCTGACATTCAGTTCCTCACGTATTCTGGCAAATAGTATTCAGCAATACAACGAAGGAATCTCATTTCGGCAGCTTGTATTCGCGATCTTATTCTTTCGGTCATTACAATATTTTTTTCCCCCTTTCGAAATTCTTCACAATGCCTATTTTTTTTTTTTTTTTCTTTTCGACAGAATTTGTTGTTCCCTTTCGAAAATGATTCACGATACCTATTTTGTGAAAAAGGGAAATATTCCGGGGGAAACATATTCCCGTAGAGGTGAATATGCTGAAATACCATACCAAGAGAATCAGCACAGACGATCTATGACCTAGATTAGCAGCCCTATTGCGAAGATCAACTATCAATCGGTTGACGATTGACAAATTTATCAATCAAAATTGATGTTGGTATTGCGAAAAACGATTGATAAAAATGTAACCTATTGTGAACATAACGCCAAAAATAAAGTTATTGTGAATGAAAACTCAACTTTGACAGTTCTAAAATATTTTTGATTTGTAGAGTGATTGCTACGATTCTTGCAAACAATTTAATTAAACAATAATTACGAGTGTTAAATCTGTAAAATTTATTGAAAATCATGTCATCGGTGGAATTATTTTTTGATGATGACGAAGACGAGACAGAGTAACCGGAATTGGCTGCTATACGGAGGAGTTTGCGAAATACATCTAATCCCTTGGTACTGGAAAACCGAAGGTAGCTAATTTCATTTCCAAGGAATGATTTTGGGGTGTATTCGTTTATTTTTTTGAAGATATTGGCCCCAAACTTAAACCGATTAATTGCAGCTCTGCTTGGTCTTGCGCAGTCAACAGCAACAAGTGTCCCTTATTCTAAGTGAACTGCTAAATGCGTTATGGAAAATTACATGTGCCCAAAATGGATAAAATACATTACACATAGGAAGAAATATCTATATATATATCTAGCCTCTAATAAATAACAACAATAACAATTAAAAACGTTGTTGTTCAACATTTTCTTTTAAGAGTCGTCCTTATCAACACCGAAATTGCGATTGATAGAAAAATTGACAACTACCAATAAAATTGTTTAAGATTGACATTCACAATACCGATTTGTCAACCGACAATTGCTGCACGTTCACAGTCGATCAACACTTAATTGATAATTGATCTTCGCAATACCATTTAAAGAAATTTATTGATAAGTATCAACTATCAATTGATAGTTGATCTTCGCAATAGGGCTGTAGATTAGATTGTTTGAGGGAGGTGGAATCAAGTTGCCATATCACTGCGGACACGAGTGGGCCTATTGTGATTTCCTCCAATTAGAGCTCGCTCATGATACCGGACTTAGTTATGAATCCTAGTAGATCTTTGAGTGCGCTGTCAGATATGTCCTCTGCCCCAAGGTTAGGTCTTCCTACGTGGTGTTGACGTAATCTGACTAGACATTCACAGTGACACAGTATGTGTTCTGCTGATTCTTCGTCCTCGTTGCATAGTCTGCAAGTGTTGTTTTGTATTATTCCCTATGACCTATGATCTAAGTGTTTTAACCAGAGACAATACTGAGACCCCCAACTTCGGCCGATTTTCCGTTACTTGCCTACAAGCTATATTACTATGAGGTGGTACACGCTAAGTGCGTTAGTATTGTTACATAGAAATTCGTATTGACAAATGTCACGTAACTTCACTCACCAACACACTCGCACCTTGCGTGTCCCACTTCCGCTGTCGGCAAAGTTGCTGCCAGCGTTCATAGAATTTTGTCAGTTAAATTTGAAATTATTCGTTTCGTGTAAATAGTATTTTATTTTAGGAATAAGTGCACTTTTGCTTAAAATATTTACGAAAAATGATTAATGCAGAATGGTTGTAGGAAAATAAAAACATTTTGAGCAATTTTTCTTCAGTTATTTAAGAAAAATGTACACATGAAATCGAAGTTAATGATATTCAAAAGCGGAAAATAGACAACAATGTTGGACCTAATATGTTTCTAGTATATAAAACAACTCATTTAGATAGTATTATTTATCAAACAAACTATATTAACCATCTTTTAAAAATTTATAATAACCAACCAATAGCATTCAGTTATCTTAAAATGTGGTATTCCCGAACTCTATCACATTCCCCCATGGTTGGTAGCAGTTGGCAGCATTGATTTTATATTTTTTGTATGTTTTTGCATGTCACACGGGTTTTAAATAGATATAACACCGATAGGAAAACAAAATGGCGAATTTGAAAAAAAAACTTAGGGGGCCAGCGGCAAGAGGATTGTGAGTTGGGGGTCTCAGTATTGTCTCTGGTTTTAACATCAACCCACTACTTATAACCTAACCTAGAATTCCTACCAGACAGCCACGAAAAAAAAAAAAAACATTCTGATTGGGTATTATCTATATAGTAGTGCGTCTCGCAATCCAAACCTGACACTTCCATCGATATATGCGGATCTATATTTAAAAGGGGTTTTGTATTCATCTTAAACGCTGAACACACTCTTTGTAACGCTAATGTGGTATTCGATTGGGCGATCTTAGGGCACTTATGTTCGTTTGGTACAAAAAAAAAAAGAGTCTTCAGATTTCAGAGCACATTTGCAAATCTGGATTTTTTCCCGATTTGCTTCAGATTTACCAATTCAAGTGCGTTTGAGTTTGACAACTGGTGGTGGAGTTTGTTTAGGTTTCCGTGAAAATCTTGAACGACAAAGAAAGCATTTGTCTTTGCGGTTGAATCTATTTTTGTAAATGTTTTGTGTATTAATATGTAGAAATCAATCGGGACGCAAATTTCGAATGTATTAACTAATATAGAATTGGCCGCGTTCCACTGCCCGCTAGATGACTAGCGGCATGTCAAACTCCATATAAAAAATAGACATTTCACCAAAAGTGCTAGACTTCTAGCACTTTTTGTGAAATATCCCTTTCAGGGAAATTTTTCAATCTAGCGCAAAACTACCCGCTGCATTGAAAAAAAACAACGACCTGTCAAAGGAAATCGTTCAAACGTTTACAAAATAAAAGTAAATACGAAGCCGAGCAAATGTATTTGTGATAAAATTGGTATTAATGTAAATAAAATAGCAATTCAGATATTATTTTTATAATATTTGCATTATTTCTTTAATTGTAGTGGGGACTTTGCCGCTGCCGCTATTGTTCTAGCGCGAACGTTCCTACATCTGGGATATTTTCTGCTAGACGTCTAGCGGGCAGTGGAACCCGGCCATTGAATGGAAACCGCTTTGAAAGCTGTTAGAGGCTACACATATTCGAATCGCACGAACTTCAACAGAAAAAAAAGAGCAAGTGACGTTTTTATGTTCGATTAGACACACGAAATCAGGAAATCTTAGAGCGAGTCTGAAGAAGCCCAATCAAATACCACATCACTTCGCATCTTGTGAAACTATCTGTTCTCTACTTACTACAAAGAAGAATGGTAACAGGGTCTAGAATTAGGGGCCGACAATCAACACAAAACATTTCACTACCATGTAATGTGAATTTGAAGACATACATAACATAACCTGCAAGAACATCAACTACCGTGTGCACCTCATTTCGATTAACAAGAACGTAAAATTTGTTTTTCTTATTAATTTCTTTTTTTCCGTTTGTTTTGTAAAATATGAGAAATAATATCATATGAAAATGAAAAATTACTCAATCCTGATAGTGTGTGTGGAATTTTGAAAATGCGAAAAGCCAAAACGGTTCGAATCTCTATCAGGTTTAAGCAGTTTCATTTGTTTTGTTGGTTTGTTGACTAAAAATGTACAATTTGTTATAGGAAATGCAATAATACTCACATAGCCTTTCCAATGGTAAAGTGAAATTTAGAAACTTGCTTTGACTTTTGTCTAGTGCATTCATTATACTATTTGAATCATTTTCAATTCCCATTAACTGAAAGAAAAACAAACTTTAGAATGAACATCTAGTACAGTTTGCTATTAGGATACATAGAATAGGGTTTGAACGTACAGAGAGAAGGATGCAAGGTGTTGTGTTTATGGATATAACATTTAAATAGTTTTGTTTGTTTGTTTGTTTGTATAATAAATATGTGGAGTATGTGGACAGAAAATGTATTATAATTATTTATGTGACAGGAGGAGGACGTGAGCGGTAAAAAGTAAGACTGTTTTTTTTTTTGTGTATTTTTTTTTTTTCAAACTTACTTTGGCCATATCTAAGCTCTGAAAATGTGATTTCGAGTATTCGAGTTGAGTCATCTTATTTGATGATGAAAACGGGGAAGATGACGATGTTCCGCCATTCATATAACAGTCATTGCTATTTCCATAAATGCTATTCTTTTGTTGTAATTGTGCACCAGGTGCTTTGATATGAGAATTACTTGATCCTATTGAAGAGGTACTTGCTGATTCACAGCTCTCACCGTTGCCATTGTAAAATAGCTGTGATTTTGCGAAAGAAATATCGAAAATAAATATGAGTTTGAAAGTAAATGCATATTTTGTGTTCTTTTTCTCGTTCGAAATACATAATTTATAATACTCATCCTCCTCCTTCAATTTTTTTTTACAAAACTTTCAACTGAACTTACATTTTCACTGACTGAAATGAGTCCTTGTTTGCTAGGGTCCTTCTTAATATCTGGTAATGCGCTTGATATTATATCACTAAGAGCTAAATTTGTTGATGGGCCATCTAAATCACGGAGCTTATCCTCTGCTAAAATATACGCTAACGGATTTCATTTCATTTCGATTTTGATTTCAAGAGAAGGCGCATTCCAAGTCAGCCGTTTGTTATATGGAAAAATATATGATTTGTTTTAATAATGATGAAATGGAAGTTGATTGATATTGCTATAGCCTGCTAGGTGTGTTCTAGGTATGTATTTTCTTTTAATACCCTAATAAATAACTGTCTGTATTCTAAATGATGCTTCTTACTTAACTAACACACCGATCTGTAACTGTTTCTGTAACTCTAATTGCGCTCTTCTTCTCAAACGATGAAATAAAATACTATTGATATAGCAGATCTGTAATAGTCGATCGGAATCTGTCATTAAAAGTTTCAGAAGCATATGTGGCGGGTTCGAACGATAATAGCTGAGCAATCTCGTTTCAAGTTCTATGGTGATGTTGCATTTGCATAGCATGCATTTACAAAAAAAGAGCATGAAAAAAGAGCGAATCTTTTGTTCTCCTTACTGCCAAGCACTATTCTGGTAAATGAACAGTTGTTGCGCTTGATGTTTTAAAATCTTTTCATCGAAAGTATGTACTAGCCATGACGTTTAGAACAATATGCTTTATAGTTTAGACGGTGTTGGCATTTCCTGATTCATTCCAATCTCGACTGAGAATCTTAGCCATGCATGCCCCATAAAACACACTTGCATATGTTATTTTATAGGCAATCGAAACAATGTCACTGCATTTTCACTATTTTGTGTCAATATTTTATTATTGCTTATCAGAGAAATAGAAAAAAACGTTTTGTATAACAAATGGTAGACTGTTTTAAAAGCGAAGTGTTTCGCGTGTTTTTCCCTATTTATTACAACCTACAATTGTGTAAAAACAATTTGCACATGTACCTCGAATCTACACTGCCAATGGTGATGTTCATTCGTGTTATAAGAATATAACACCAAACAAAATAACTTGTCTTTGACAATGTTTTTCATGAGCTTACTAATCAGTGGTTTCCCAATCAAAACAAGAGGCAACCCTATTTAATTGTGGGCAAAACAATGCGGTCTTGGAGTCAATCTACAGAAGACTGAACTAGAGTTGTTCAGTAACAAAGGAATGATTCCAAACTTCGATCATCCAACTATTGAGGGTATCCCTCAGTGTAGCAGGGAGTCCTAAATATCAATTTCAATTTATTAACACATATTTAGTTTTGAGTTGTAAATTGATATATCTTAGATAGGAAGTTTAATTGGAAGCTAAATGTCAATGAATGCTTTTACGCATGCATACGAATCTTCGGCAAAAGATGTGGTCCCCCCTAAAATAATTTTGTGAATGTATACGGCTGTTGTGCGTCCAATACTCACATATGGCATCGTAGTCTGTTGTCAAACAAAGCATCGAAATTTAAACTTATGACTAAAATACAAAGACTAGCATATATAAGTAAAACTAGCTGCTGGAATGGGGGCAATCCTCAACCTACTACCGTTTGAGTTATATATGCAAGAAGCTGCAGCCAAAAGTGCCCTCATAGATCAGCTAAACCAAAAGCTGGAAACCCTACAGACTGGGGCCCGCACAGATTCTAAATAAATATGTGCAAAACGCTGTCACTTCTGACTACTTTTCTCCCCACCTAGACTTTGATATACCATTCTCTTGCTATTTCAATAGCAGGGATGAATGGAAAAAAAATCAATATCCATCTACACAGATGGATCTTAGATGGTCTGTGGAATCGGTGCTGGAATTTTCTCCACTCAATCAGATTGCCTGATCATAAGTGTCTTCCAGGCGGAGGTTCTGGCAATCGCCGAAGCTGCGCATATGGTGTCAATGTTGGCATTACCAAAAAATGATGATATTACCATATTTATTGACAGCCAGGCGGCTATAAAAGAAGTATCTGCTATTAAAATAAAGTCAAGCTAGTCCGCCCCTGCCGCGAAGAGGTTAAGGTTCTCTGCTCGCAGCATACAACACGTCATTGCTGGGTTCCTGGTCATATGGACAAAACCGGTAAAGAGATGGCTGATGAACTGGCAAGAAATGGATCTCCTATGGATCAAGACCGGGCGCTTAAATCGATCTAACCACCAACCTGTAATATCAGAGAGAGCGGAAAATAAGATCCGAATGAAAGCCAACAACAGGTGCATAAAATGAACTACCTGCGAAATATCACGTAAACTTTGGCCAGAAAATAACACTAGTCGGACTAATAAACTGATGCGGTTTGATAGAACGTCGTTATGTAAACTGGTAGGTGCTCTAACGGGTCACAACTTCCTAAGAAACCATACAATGAAATTGAAACTGAAGGAAGACGATATATGCAGGGGCTGTGGATATGAGTAGGTACACGAGGACACATCTCACTTCCTCTGTCAATGCGTAAGTCTATGACACTTGAGGAATAGAACACTTGGAAGTTACTACTTCCATGACATACAAGAACTGATATCTCATTATCTTCTTTACAGGGTGGACGTTTAAAACGAATGCACACCAATACGTCAGCTCGCATTCTTCGATTCCCAACCAACTTGGAGTGCGCAACTGGAGGCAGTTGGATGAGGATTGGGCTAACTGCTGGTTGAGGCCCAGGTTCATTTCAGACTGTAGCGCCACTTAAGAAAGAAGAGAAGAAACACATAAGGATGGCTGGACAGGACAAGGTCGATTAACCGAGAGGGAAACTTCATCGCCAACAACGGCTAACCCTTAAACAAGGGCATCACAAGTACCCAAGTGGGGTACCGCAGCGCTCGCTCTACCGTATCCATATCCACCCATCAACCTAACCTTACACTATAACATAAGAGAAGAGAAATACAAATAACACTTTTTATAGGAAGGAGGAAGGCATCTGGCGGGAAAAAGCGTCCAAGATTGGGAATGAAACGTAGTGATTTTTAGTACCAATTTTTCACTCCCTATACCTACTAATTAAATTGTCAATATAAGAAACTTCTATAAAGGGCATCGGCATCACAATAGGAAAAGCAGAATTTCATAAACTCAAGCATGGGGTTGCATACGTTGTTTTTTTTTACAAAATTAATAAAATAAGAGTAAAAGGTAAACGAGAATGGAGTCACTTTCATGGTCTCGTACAGGCTCTGGCCCATATATGACGAGCGTAATAGACGCAAAAGTATCAAATGTGCTGCATCAGGTGTATTTATTCTTGAACACACCCCAACACAAAACAAATATCTAATAAATCAATTTTAATGGAGTAAAGCAATATATGTACGTGCACGCAACTAAAGAAAACAAAAATGAGAAAAAAATAAAGTCTTCCTTCAATGGGATCGGAAGCAATTTCTGTTATTTAACAGTTCCCAGGCCTTGACAGAATTGACCTCCAAACTGAAACGCAGAGGAGAGCAAAGAATTTATAAAGTTTTTACCAGAGACAATACTGAGACCCCCAACTCACAATCCTCTTGCCGCTGGCCCCCTCAGTTTTTTTTCAAATTCGCCATTTTGTTTTCCTATCGGTGTTATGTCTATTTAGAATCCGTGTGACATGTAAAAACATACAAAAAATATAAATTCAATGCTGCCAACCGCTACCAACCATGGGGGAATGTGATAGAGTTCGAGAATACCACATTTTATAACTGAATGCTATTGGTTGGTTATTATAAATTTTTAAAAAACGATTAATATAATTTGTTTAGTTAATAATGCGATCTAAATGAGATGTTTTATATACTAGAAACATATTAGGACAAATATTGTTGTGTATTTTCTGCTTTTGAATATCATTAACTTCGATTTGATGTGTACATTTTTCTTAAATAACTGAAGAAAAATTGCCCAAAATGTTTTTATTTTCATACAACCATTCTACAGTAATCATTTTTCATAAATATTTTCAGCAAAAGTGCACTAATTCCTAAAATAAAATACTATTTACACGAAACGAATAATTTCAAATTTAACTGTCAAAATTCTATGAACGCTGGAAGCAACTTTGTCGACAGCGGAAGTGGGACACGCAAGGTGCGAGTGTGTTGGTGAGTGACAGTTGTCAATACGAATTTCTATGTAACAATACTATCGCACTTAGCGTGTACCACCCCATAGAAATATAGCTTGTAGGCAAGTAACGGAAAATCGGCCGAAGTTGGGGGTCTAAGTATTGTCTCTGGTTTTTACCATCAAGCTGGTGCCATAAAGTCTTTCTTGTAACGATTTGCAAAAGCAACTACATACATCCCTTGGCTACCACATTCATGACAGCCAATGTGTTAGTTAAACCACCGACCAAAATATATTCGAAAATCTGTGTCTTGACTCTTCGCACTTTTGCCTTAACATTTAACACTATGGAAAACAAACTTAAAATGAGCAAGCAAAATTGTTAAAAAAAAAAAAAAAAAAAAAAAACACTCACTGCATATACTTACGTTCTACATGAGCAAATGCACAAAACACACTCCTCGGGCAGTAGCCAGCTTGTTGAACATCATTGCATTTGGTTGATTTATAGATTTCCGGATGAAATTGCTGTTCGGTCCTAGTGTGACAATACTGACAGTTGTCACCGGCCTCACAATTGCCGGGTTCGCCCCATTCTTCTCCGTGTTTCACATTAGGACAGGGAGTTGATCTGAAAATAAATATATCTCCTCAACAATCTCAGTTGCGTGTAATACTCAATTAAACGCACCTGTACTTGAATTTCCTTGGGCTGCGACGTTTGTCTTTGCTATTGTGATATTGTGGACAGGCGTAACCTTGCCTGCATAAGCGTGGTGGTCTTTTACATGGTTCTGTCTTGTAATTAGCTAGAACATAGTTTGTATCCTGCCATTTGGGATCTTCATTCATTAAGTTTCTTTCTTTGTCTAGGGCATTTTGTGCGTTGGTTCCGTCTATTGCATTTTCCGAATTTTGTAAGGTTTCTAATTCTTTGATATCATAAACCGGCGGACGTTGATCTTGTACACCATGTGCGAATGCACAATGATGGCCATTTTTTACGCAATATCCCCTAGAATCTGTGTCATGTACACACATACAGGTTTTGTAATATCTTAAGTGATAGCGACGTTCTGTATCTCCTGCCGTACGGTGTAAAAACGGACAGCTGTGGAATTGAGAAGTTTTTGCTTTAGATTTCATATTATAGTAGGTTTTAGCTGCAGTATAAATTAGGACGACGTTTGGAAAAATAAGCTCATCTCGGGCTTCGAAGTCATAACCAAGCCTAATTGAATACAATTGCGTATGGTAGATAATACGGAATGTGAATCAGTGACTATTTCGATTTGTGGATCAAGAGTTTTTCAAATCTTGGGACAATTACAGTAGTAACCGTTTAAAGCGAACCCGGTTAAAGCGAACTTTCGGTTATAACGAACCATTTCATGAAGTCCCAATCAATGCCCCATAAGAATTATGAATTTGAATTTCGCATATAGCGAACCCGCCTAAAGCGAACTTTCGCATATAACGAACCCATTCTGCGCGTGAAATAAAGAAAATGTATGGTTATAACGAACCAAAAATCTGTCGCTTTACATTGTCATCCAGATTTTCCCAAATTTTCGGGACTTCCCCGAGAACTGTATAGCTGCGTACGAACCAACATTCTCAAACGTCAAAATTTTGTCCTTCAATATAATTTGCTCGGTACTTCCCCGAGTAACCCTATGTTTGCAACCGAAAGGTTGATTGAAGTGACGCGCTTAAAAATCATTTAAGTAAAATGGGAGATTTATAAACAAATAAAAGAAAATGTTTCACATTAAAAGACAAATACGACTTAACAAAGCATTTAGAACAAGGCGTAAAACAAAGCGATATATGGACTTGCAGACGTCGAGTTGTTTTTAAGCGAATTGAATCTTCTCAAACAAAACAATCTAAAATTCATGACTTTTTTAAATAAAAAATTTAATAAAAATAAAATGCTTTTATACTGAAATATTTACTTATTTTTTATGTGTTTTGAACCCTTTCTCTTTTTTTTGTATTGATTTTCAAAACAAAACTCTATGATTTTCTTAGCGTATCACTTATAACGAACTTCGGTTATAACGAACCAATTTGGTCAGTCCCTTCGAGTTCGTTATAAGCGGACACTACTGTATATAAATTCGATGATTCACGGGAGAAGAATCAGTGTCAAATTTTTTGCGTTATCATGAACGTGGTAGGAACTGTCAGGGGATCGTTTCCGTTTGTCTTTGTATGGAATTTACAATTAATCATGTCTCTCATTCATATTGTCGTATTTTGAAGGTCACTTAATGGAGTTGTATTAATAAAATTTTGGAGATAGTGTCAATGCATAGGAAGGAGGCAAAGCATTGCTTTACTTTTTGGACAGCGTTACAGTGTACATATTTTTAATAATAGCCGTACCAACTGTGCCTGTGCGTATTCATCCTGCAAATGCCCACCAGGTATTGATTTGTAGAACATCAGATTTTTTTTTGTTTTCAAATAAAACGGAGACAATGCTTTTGTTGGGTAATCCCAAACTCAAATTTTACGTATTTTTCGATCCAAAAAACCTTTCTACGCATTAACATTCGTTCTTCCATGCCCATCTCCCACTCCCACCACACTGAGATTGGCTTTATTACACCATAAGCGAAAGTAGCAACGCAAGTGCCGAGGTAGGTAGGTACCTACTCGAAGACCAAGTTACGGCCGGATCCAAATTCATTCATGTTTCGTAGGTATGTATATTACTTGCACAGGCGCACTCGCAAAAACGAGAGCGATAACAGCAAAACAAGCAGAGCAATCAAAACAAAAAGACAAAATAAACGAGAAACGAAGCCAAAAGTGCCTTTGCGCAACATGTCACCAGCACTACTCCGGGATAAACAATGGGCATACAAAACAACTCGAATGGCATGAACAAGGAATGTAGCTTCCCAAAAACAAATTCTTGCCTCACAGCAATAGAAAACACAATTCATTAATAATTACGACAAATAGATAATAATTATCCAATTTATCCATCAGGATTGTCATTCAAATCTTTTTTTTTTTTGCAAAATTTGTTTGTGCCGCCATTGATTTACCAACACCACACCGACACCATTACTGTTTGATAAACAAACCGCATACATACACAATTCAGCGCGCGCACTACACTATACGTGGGCTGCCGAAACCCTGAAATTCTGTTTGTATACAAAAATATTACTTTCACTGTGTTTACGATGCCAAACATTTAAAATAGCAACAAAAAAAAAATATAATGCAAAACACTTCTTCTCGGTGGAACAAGGCCAATTTAGACCGCAAATTTCGCACAAACAAAAACACAGGATGGTTCGTTCGATGGTTCTTCCCATTTGGGGACATTTTCTTTTGCAGGATGAGCGCCAGATTTATGTGTGGGGGTTTTGGTCTAGAGCACTTACTCGTCGCCATCGGGACACAATCCAGTTGTCTCATCATATTTAGTGCAATAATTGTCGGCACTGTAATTAAATGTACCATCTCTCTTTCGTATTGGGCGTCTTCGTCTTTGATTTTGGAAATGCCAATTGAAACAAATAAACGGCCGATGTTGATTACACTTGTGTTGTAGAAATGATTGACACTGTTCGACACGGAATTCCTTTAAATATCTGCAAGTGAAGTGACAAGTATTATATATCAGTATGAGCAGAATTACTTCAGCTTTCTTTTAATGATATTCTCATTATTTAAAATGATTTCTACTCACGTATAATGATTCGGTTTTTCCTGTTGTGTTGCTAACATAAGTTTATTCTCGTTCGCCATTTTGTGTGGAAAACTATTGCGTCTATCCGACGCTCAAAAAACACTTTGAATGTAGTTTCGATTTTATACCGTTGAGCGCTAACGTCAACTAAGAGGTGTGGTAGATAAGTAATTGTTGTGGTAGGTAACTTATTGACAACCAAGTTGAATTGTTCATTTCGTTTGAAACAAGTTATGGCAACAGTTTATTTAATAAACAAACAACTTTCATGTAAGGAAACTAATTTTGACGGCTGCGATACAAGACATAACTACAACTATCTTTTTTTCAGTAGCTATTACAGTAATCTGACAACCAGCTGCGGCTACACGCTTGAAAATGCTTGTTTGTCATTTCTTAACTGCTTTTTTATCAATCTTCGAGTGGTACTGTTAGTGCTCCATTCGGCATGATGGCTTACGGTTTAATTCAAGCTCATCATTTGACACATTTTAAAAAGAAAGAAAACCCAGAATAAATTCAGTCAACGAAATGCGCGGTCGACCAAAAACTGAACTGCAGTGGTACATAAATTGTGACAGAACTAAAACGTGAAAGCTTCGTCGTCACCTTAAAGTTACACCGTTCTATAAGCCATTTTGGTCAAAAATTAGTTTTTGGTATCAAACGATTCGTCTTCGAGAGCACTTTCGTTTGAGTATAATAACGGGGCCCTTAAGGTTTCGTACCATACCAAATCTGAAGAAAAACGAAGTTCTAGTTCTATCCTACAAAATGTTAAAACTTTTTGCTGTAACAAAGTTCTATGCAACAATATTAGTAGGCACATATAGAACTTTGTAATTCAATTATATTGAAAATTTATTAACATTAGGATGAAGGGTGACAGAACTTTGTGTTTTTGAAATTCTCACATAGGATTTTGTGATTTTAACTAGGTTTGTAACTTAAAAAATAAAATAAAAAAGTTCTATGTCCACCACAAATACAGGTTACAGGTTTCAGGCAAGGTAAATAAGGGATTTTATAATAGTAATTTTTTTAATGGCTCCTGTTTGACCAATTGATATCCAATAATTATTATTTTAAAGATTATTTTTAATAGGTTTTTTTTATATAAAAAAAAATGCATAAACATTAACTACGAGTGATATTTATACAATAATCTAATTATAAAATGTATGTATGTGTACATAGGACTTTTTTTTTAACTTTCAATAAACCGTATTGGCTGATAGCACTTTGTATCAAAATTTAAATTAAATTTTTAAAGATAACTATTGACCGTGGGAGCAAAATTTAACATTTATAATTACTATTTTGTACATTTTTATGATTCTGCATAATTATATTTTGAGAATATTAATTTAAAATGCCAAGACAGACCATGCAAAACTTCAAACGCTCATATCTCGAAACATCGGTCAACTGACATAGAATTGTGTTACTTTCAGGTGACGTCGTTAAAAATAAAGAAGTAATGCCAAATTAAAAAAAAAAATCACCTCAAACAAGAGGATCTGTCACAAATGACATTCTTTATCAGACAATCTGGAGTGTGGTGTACTTACATAAGTACACCAACTTCCCACCCAATTGTTATTCTTGATAAGATATATTTTATTTGAGACTTGAAAAATACAAATACTTTTTTTTTATTTTCTTATCGAGATTGCTTTCCATGTTCGATTTGCCACAAAAATCAATCTTTTTTTTTTCTCAGACTTGCACATACTTTCACTAACACCAATTTGTTTACCTTTGGAATTATTGCTTTTTTTTAGCTGAATTATTCATTTTACGCGTGTGGGAGCGAGTTTGTATATTAAATTATTTCTAAATGCATTATTATAAATATGCAAAAATCGATTGAAATGCATTTTTAGTGCAAGTGAACGAAAATATTTTATTGCCGCCAACCCAATCCATAAAAGAAGCAATAACATTTGGATTTCATATTTTCATATTTTCAAATTTCTGAGATCTCGGATCGAAATCTGAAAAGCCAAATCGAAAACGACATAGGAAAAAATCTCGATTCGCAATGGTGCTCTGAAATCTGAAATAAATTGTTGTTTTTTTTTTTTTGTACCAAAAGTAAAAAGTGCTCTGAGAGAAAAAAAAAAGTGCTTTGAGAGCGCCCAACCGATTATGTACCTCATAAAATAGTAGAAGTTAAGTTACAAAGCTATAGTAATGAAGTATCAAATGGAAATTTGGTATAATTCTGTAATGTGCATTCTACCTTAAGGTGCACACACATATTTTATCGTTGAATGCAGTCATATTTTCTGCATCTCTGACTTTTGACAGTTAGTTCATGAAAAAAAAAAAAACTGTACGGCGACCGAACAGGTACACATGTAAACATTGGTTTTGCAGCAAAATTATTAAACTATCGTGAAATAAAGTTAAATTAATACGAAACCATTCCAAAACACACTGCATAAAATGGAAGAAAAACAGGAAATAACAGGCGAACCCATAGAGAAATGGTGTCAGCAATTAAATACCGCAAATACTCAGGATCTCATCACTGCTCTGCAGGTGTGTGTACAAAATTATGCTTTTTTTTTTTTATTATTAATTTCCATCCAAATAACTGAGTTTAATTCGATTGCATCCTTTATTTCATTCCTTTATGTCGTGAAGTACTTTAATTTATCAGTTGTTGTTGCTGTTAATATCTATACGGAAGGTCCTTAGTCAATCGCCTACAGGTATTGCAAAGGAGATGCGTATATAATTTGTTTAAGAACTTGTATACCTACAACATTGTGCATTTGGATGTATTTGTTCCGATGACGGAATACCAAATTCAATTTTTAGGATATTGTCCTTCGTTAATTGCTTTGTTTCATTTGAGCTATATATTTAGGAAGATTGAACAAATTTCCTTATTTTATTCAGAAAGATGAAAGTTTTTTTTTTTGTGAATATACGTCCGAAAAAATATAAGATTCCGAAACATGTACGTACCCTTTGCAAGGATAATTATGTCGATTGCACATGCTCAATTCATATCACCTGGACAAATTACCCAATGCGAGTGATTACTGATTAGCTGTCGTTCATTTTGAGTTAATTGTTTATATTATGTGCTACATATGGTAGTCCCTTGCGGCGACAATTTTGTAGTGGTTAGGCTTTTTGTTTGTGGCCCGATTGTAAGGACGATTGATAACGTCAACAGCTCTATCTTCCACCGCGATTTAAAATTGCGCTCTTCCTTTAACTGAATCTATATAATAAACAACTTTTAATTTTCACTATATTCACACAGGCAAAACCTATGTCCATTGACAAAACTAACCGCATTCGTAATTGTTTGAATAATTTTTTATTTACAGGATATATCCAACAACTACCGTCCCGGGGGCGCCAAAGGATCTGATGAGAAACTGCAGCAAAAGCTGCGCCAACTTGTCTCTCGCTCAACTTCCGAGCGTAGTTCCCGACAAGTTCTGCTGACCTCTAGCCTGCGCACATATTTCCATATTCTGCATCGCGCTGGCGTTGTCGATGAATATTATCAAGACCTTGACTCCAACCCTAAGGATGCACCATTCATTCTGTACGCCATGCTCAGTACAGACTATCACAAATGTCTGCAGCACGATTACCTACAGAGTAAGTGCTTGGAAGCCCTCTCAAGGGCAATCGAGTCGAATTTCGCCCATTTAGTCACAGTACTGCGTGCGTTGAATCAGCTCTGCAAAAAATATCGTGTTTCCGCGATGGAGATTCCTCTAGAGAAATTCTACTCTTGCCTACAGAGCAATCGATTCTGCGCTCGGGATGAGGCACTCATACTTTTCCGCCATTGCACAATGGATTTAAAAGAAACAGTCAAAGCTTTCAATTTGATTCTAAACTACTGGCCTTGGACGAACAAAAACAAATACTACCTGCTATCGGTAATCCTAACCAACCACAAATTAGAATCACTATCCAAGAAGTGTGAGTTCAATGTGGGCAACTTCTTCAACGGTCTGCGGCTGGGACTCAGTTACAAGAGCACATTTTCGGCAAGTCAGAGTCTTGTGAGGGCACTCTCACAGCAGCACAACCAACAGCTGCTTAAACTGTCTGTGGAAATCCTGAAGAACGGCACCGAGCGCGAGATTGTAAACTTTCACACCCAGTGGTTTACACACATTATGCAGAAGGATGAACTCTATCGCATAATTGAGCTGCCAGATCCGATGGAGGTATCGTTTCATCATGTCTTTTTGGTGTATGTATTCTCCAAGCAGTATAACGCTGACTCTCAGCGGGAATTTAATGACGCGGCTAACTTCTTGCGCGATATTTGCTACGAGCTGAAGATGGACACGCAAATGTGTGTGTTTAAGTTTTTCGTTGACAACCTGTCGTCGTTGAAGTTTCCCTACTGCTTGGAGTTTCTGAGCGACTTCATTGAGATGCATCGGTGCACCGAATGCCCCCAGATACGGCACACTATTCTGGGAAAGTTTCCAATTATCTTCAATTTCATTGCAAAAGTGTTCTGTACACTGCAAGAGGACTCCTATCCCCCAGTTAGAGCATTCTTTCGCCGACTGTTTCAGATGATAATCAGCGACATGCAGACGTCGACCATGTACCAGCCGTTGATCTTCTCGCTAAAAGCCATGGATCGTGTTTTGCAAATTCTATATTCCTCGAGCAGCAAGAACGTGTCAAAGGCCTGCAAGCTCGATCAGAATCAAAAGCTCGGTCAATACCTTGTGCAGGAGAAGATTTTCGATGTACGAACTGTAAACAGGACCGCGTTTGAGGTGTTGAACTCAACAGAGTGCTATGACGATGCTAGAGAGTTGGTGGTAAATATTATTAAACAGCTAAAGGTGCAGAGTCTCCGAGAAGCATCCCGTCGCTGTGGAGAGTGCAGTGAGAGCGTCGAAATCGATCAGGTGGCACAGTGCCCGATATTCGCCAGGTTATGCATTCAATGCAGTGCCTACAATGGCAAAAAGGGATACTCCCGAGAGCTGCTTGTCTATAGCATTAGAAGAGTTCGAGACATAGCACGGTGCTTGGAAAAAGACCCGCTCTTTGTTTGCAAGAACGAAGGACATATCTTTGGCCACATGAGTGTTATAAACGAGGTACTCAACGAGGAGAACAGCTCACTGGGTGTTAAATACGATAAGGTTCTGAAGTTGGTTGACCATGTGATTGGATTGCATTTGAAATTGTTGAATGCGGCCGCCAAAGAGGGAAGCACAGCCGCCAGTTTTCAAGTCATGGACGAAAGTTTGCAGATGCTGATTGAGCGATCGAAGTATGATTGCAAAAAAAAAGACGAGTGCAGGAAGTTCCTCATGCTGTCCTTCTGGATGGCATTAAAGGTAAGCTGACATTTACGAACTGCTTTTTTTTGCTTTCCAACGACAAAAAAAAAAAAAAAAAAAATTATCCTCGTTATTTTGTATCTCTAAAAAAATAGGCATCTTGCGAAGTTGCCACAACTATAGGTCGCATTCTGATGCGCAAGGCAGAATCTGATGGCAAAACTCTGAAATTAGTTGAAAAATGTGTGAGCATGAGTGTTAGAGTTCTGCTGCGTTGCCGCCACAAAGGAGCAATCGAAGCTGCGGGGGTTTCGCTCGGTATGTTCTTCACTTCCTACAGTGGGACGGAATGTCGCTCATGTCCTCTTTTCAGGTAAACTTATAAAAGAATTGACAAACCATCCGGAAAACTCGCACAGCTATGCCGTCGTGTACAAATGTCTGGACCTGCTGTTTGAGAATGTCAATAAAATAAGCACAACTCGCCGCGGAGCCGGTTTGACAATTATGTTCTTACATCTTGTGAAGAATGAGGTGCTCCACGAACGTCCGCTTTTCCATCGGGCTATCAAAAGGCTTCTTAGCCGTATCGCCAATTCAGACAATTTCGCAGCAACCACCACAACTCAGTCATCATCAAACCCAGACGAGAACTTTGACAGCGTTCACGCCCTGGTGTTGCATTACCTTTGTGTAATCGTAAGGGATACGGAAATACGCGACACAGTTGCCGAGTACTACGACGAGATTATGATGGTGGCCATTCTCCGCATCGACAACCCTGAGTGGACCATTTGCAATGCCGCGTTGCAGTTGTTCGGAGCACTTGTACCTAAAATCGTGGGTCAAAAACAAGCAACTGAGATGATAGAGCCTGTCTGTTGGGAGCCAACAGAAGTGACATTCCTGGAGGTGACGCTTAAGCTACCGCGTACATGTAAACATATTTTGGAAATTTTTGGCAAGCAGAATGTTTCGACAAGAAAAGTTATCCTCTTTCTCGAGTTCCTCTCAAACGTCGAGCATCTGTGCAAAGGTGAGGAATCGATTTCACCCACTCTGGTCAGCTTCCGTGAGCTCTTCTGGTCGCTGCTCTCTCACGAATGCGAGAAAGTTCGAAAACTAGCCGCCATTTGTTTCGTAAGAGCTCACGAGTTCCGCGAGGATCTTCCAGTAGTTCTCTTGCAGTTGGCCAACATTATGTTCAAAGTCAACAGTGAGAACTTCTTTCAGGGCCTGCTGTTCGCTATTAACGAGGGTATACACAAGATTGACGTCGAATGGAAGTACACAAGTGCACAGAGCGTTGATGAATTCCTGGAAATTCTGCGCAACACATTCCGCACTTCGTACAAGTATCGATCGCTTAGCTTTTACACGCGTGCACTGCTGGTTGATTTCTTCCTGCTGACTGGTTTGGATCTATCCGAAGCAATGGTAATGGAAATAGTACAGAAGGAACAGCAAATAAACGAAAAGGAACGAAATTCCTTTGGTTTCGATTTGTGGCGGGAAAAGGTCTTGGAGCAGCAAACGGCATAACAATTCATATCATCATGGCGTTCGGAGTATAAAGAGCTTAGGAGTAAAACAGTGTGAAACTCTAGTCTTAGTTTTAAGAAATACAACATAATATATTTACTTTTATTGGTGTAACAAAATGGGACTTTATTTACCTTATTCTAGAATACAGGCACAACTACTACGCTTGATCAACTGATGGGACCATCTTGGTCCATGCTGTGGACCTCTTGATTGCGCGACATATTCTGAATCGTCTGGCTGAGTATGTTCCTGAGGATGTGCGGCTTGCAGTGCTCCTCCAACCAGGGAATAACCCCGGTGGTTAATTGCTCAAAGTTGTCCATTGGGATGTTCTGAAACGTCTCAAACATTTCGTCCATGATTGATTGGAACTAAAAGAAAATGAGTGGTGAAGTTAGATGAGTTATATATTTGAGCACGTCCGTTATGTAATGACAAAGATGCTTATTCTATGTACGACTTTGGCAAAGATGGAGCGCAGTTTGCGGGGTGTCCATTTGTTACCCAGGTAGCGGAAGGGGTTTCTGTTTCCGAAAATTTTATTTTTCCGCACTCTTTCCACATATAGACCCTGTTGGAAATGAACCGAAAAACAACTTGTTGACTACACGCTTTTCATTATGTGAAAACATGTAAACTGATATTGCCCCGATAATTCTTTAAGGATTGCTATATTTTTCGACACCAATATTTGGGTACATTACCTACTTAAAATACGCAACACGAGATGGGGCGAGGCAAGAACCTCACATGCGACCGCATATCAACTGTGAACATACGAAAAATACTGTCTATGCCCGAAACTGAACTTTGAACTGTTTGCACATAGATAATAGCATGTTTGTAGATAACTGACAATTTATGTACATCCTACTACATACCACTTGGAATTTAGCTTCGTCTGTTAATCGTGCCTCAGCCGGACCAGGATTTGATTGCTGATGCTGCAGCATATGTTCGTAACTGTTTTGAATGATACGTAATGCCATTACTTCTTTATGTAACGCAGCACTTTCGTCTTCTTGTTTTTTTTTCTGCTGGTTCAGGTAGCCAATGTAGTCGATTGATTTTTGCAAAATCAACGCTTTACTCAGTTTATAGCCGGACGAGTCATTTGGTTGGCATGATGGCACGAGGTCTTGCAGACTGTCGTAGCCCTTTTTAATTGCATCACGACGTTTCTGTTCAGCCTGAGTGTGGGCCTCGCGGCGGCGCTCCTTGTAACTTAGCGTAGCACTGCGATTTGTATCACTATCGTCTTCGTCATCTATTCGGAAAGTTCCCATATGGTATATGGGGCTATTTATGTATGTATAATTTAAACAATTTTACCTGTGTTATTTGCAGACGAATTCGGAGTGTGTGTACTTCCTGCGCTGCTGCACCGAGAATACAGGTTGCTGTCCTGTTCCTGAGATCGTTCGGGCTCTAATTTTATATCATCGTGTCGTGGGCAATTGTAGTCAGTGGACATGTTTTCTGACATTTTTTATTTAATTGCGTTCTCGATAAGGAACAGATCAATATAAACTATTAAAATTACGACCTAAATCAATAGATTACGATAACTATTTTTTTTTCGGTGATTATTTTATTTTCCTATGCAAATTTATAGACGTCAAAAGCAGGTGATAAGCAAACGGAGTTGTTCGAAAAACAAATTTTCGACTAGGGATTAGGGATGTGTTCGTAGGTAGTGGAGAACGCAAAATTAAAAACATCGCATGTCAATGACATTCTAATGTTGTTTTCCATTGGGACAGAAAAAGCACTTTTTTTCAGAGTCAGAGCAGTTTTTCTGCTCTCGAAATCAGCTGGCTGTCAGATTTCATGTTCCATTGGGCGCAAAAAAAGCACTTTTTTTGAGATTCAGAGCAATTTTGCGAATCTCGATATCCGAGCGAGATTCACACCTATTTGCACTAACACCAAAACATTTGTCGTTTGTCAAACTTTAAAGTGTGTTTACTTACGTTTGTAGACGAGAAGTCTGTGAAAAATAGAAAAAAAAAAAAAACATCTGGCCGCTGTAATAGGTAGTTATTAAAATAAATTGAATGGATTTTTATAAACACAAATTCCAATTTAAGAACGGTTGGCTTTTAAAACCCGCACCACCACAGATGCAAAGGAAGAAAAATCTCGTTTTATGTTCCATTGGGCACGAAATATCTAACATCTGAGAGCAAAATCTGAAAATCCCAATGGAAAACGACATAAATTTAGTTGTTTTCGCACTTTATTACACACTTGGTATTCGATTGGGCTTCTTCAGACTCGCACTCAGATTTTAAATTTCGTGCAGCTAATCGAACACAAAACCGTCACTTACTCTTTTTTGTGTTGATATTCGTACGATTCGAATATGTGAAGCCTTCGACCCTTTTAAAAGTGTTTTCCATTTACTGGTTGGATTTTATATCAAAACATTCGAAATTTGCATCCTGGGCTCTCATCGCTTTATTTATGAAACGATAATCGTCGAAACGATTGAACAAAACGATCTCGTTTTAAGTTTGCTTCATATAACATTATCGTCGAGACGATGTCGTTCAATCGTTTTGTGCTTACGCGATTAGAGCCCTGATTGATTTCTAAATATTTATAATTTACAAAAATAGATTCACCCGATGCAATGCCTTTATTTCGAGTAGAAAAACTTCACGAAATCGTAAATAAACTCCACAAGTTGTCAAACTCAAACGCACTTGTATTGTTAAATCTAAAGAAAATCTGAGAAAGAATCCAGATCCGCAAAAATGCTCTGAAATCAGAAACAGATTGCTTTTTTCGTACGAAACGAACATAAAAAGTGCTCTGAGAGCGCCCAATCGAATACCACATTAGGTACCTACAAATTATTTTTTTTTTTAATCAAAACTAGGCTTTTTATTTTCATATATGAAGTTTGTTTTCCGTTTTTTGCCGGTGTTTTTTTTTTTATATATATTTTTGTGTCTCTCGGTCATTTTTTGACTATAGGTGCGTTTTATTGAACATTTATTTCAGTAAAATTTCACATTTGTGAAAAGTGGTGTAGGTACCTACATTTTGTTCTGTGGTCGATTTTAGAGCTTGATTCATATAAGTCTATTAAATCCCACTCGCTGAAGTTAAATGGCTCTGAAAGCAAATTACTTTTGCGAGTATACCTACCAATAGTCATGGACACATCTAGCTTATTCATGATCACGTCTGTATAGAAGGTTTTAGGATAAGCTGCTGTTATCAAGGCACTCCCATTTCTGATAAATACCATCCACAGTATTTGTTTTGTTGAAATAATTAACGCTTCCAATTTAAATCGAGGTATAAGGTTTATTATCTTGAAAAATTAAAGAAACAAAATGGCGATTAAAAATACCAAAATTATTTTGACAAAACTCACTTCGTGTGTCTTTCCTCTGGATGACGTCTGTGGAGTGAGGGCTTGGGTACGATTTTAATTTAATTTCTCTGACAGAACGTCATTTCATGGTTGTGTTCCATAAGTCCTCACTCCAGGGACGTTAACAATTAATGACTCCAGGGACGTTAAATAAATTCAAACTTAATCAGCAGCAACATCCCGCACCCCGTGAATCGAAGTGCGAGATTCACCCTTTACATCGAGCTTCGCTAACTTCGAAATTGGTCTTCGAAGAGTACCCGTTGGTGTTTTGATTAATGCAGATCGAACCTGACCATCCGGAGCCGGAAACACCTCTACAATCCTGCCGCGCTTCCACTCGCCTCTACTCTCGTTGTTGTCGCACACCACCACAATATCGCCAACCACCATCGGCTTCGTTGGCTGCTGCCACTTTGTTCGACGTGTAATAGTAGGAAGATATTCCGAAATCCACCTCTTCCAGAATGTTTGTTTGAGTTGCTGCAGTATATGCCACTGTTTCCGAAGGTGCGGACCGTCTTTAACCTCAGGAGTCTGTACGTAATTCGGACAACCTAACAGAAAATGGTTCGGAGTAAGGGGTTCCGCTTCTTCGTGGTCAATTGGCAAGTGCGTTAGAGGCCGCGAATTTATTAAGTTTTCTGCCTCTATTAGCAGGCTTCTGAGCGTCTCTACTTGCGGACTCTTCTCCTTAAGTGTAAAGAACAAAACGTTTTTTACACATCTTACCATTCGCTCCCAAGCTCCGCCTGCCGCCGGATTCCCCGGTGTGTTAAAAAACCATTCAACTCCTCGGCGTGTACACTCATTTTCCAATCCCTTTGCCACAACTACCCAGTCTTCTTTACTCGCTCCCACAAAATTCGTACCTCTATCGCTTCGTATACGTATGGGAATACCTCGTCGGTTAATAAAATTACGAAGACATAGAATCACGGCGTCTGTCGACAAATCTTTGGCCAGCTCCAGATGAATTGCACGGGTAGACAGGCATGTAAAAAGCGCTACCCATCTTTTCTCGCATCGGCGTCCGATAGCTACCTGCAAAGGACCAAAGTAGTCTACGCCCGTGTACGAAAACGGTCGAACGTATGGCGTAAGTCTGTCGACGGGTAGTTGACCCATTAAAGGAGGCACCGGCACCGCATGTAAATTTTTGCCGATCTGGCATCTTGACTTCATTGATCTAACGAGTTGACGAACGTTAGGAATCCAAAATTTGGTACGTATTGCGCATACGATTGCCTCTTGGTTTTGATGGTGAAATATTTCGTGGTAGTGTTGAACTATTAATCTGGTTACGTCATGACATTTGGGTAAAATAATTGGCCTTTTCGTATTCAACCGTACACAGCTGGCATTGTCAATGCGTCCACCAAGACGAATTACGCCATCCTCATCGAGAATCGGCGTCAGTTTAAAAATGTCACTACTCTTTGACACCTTGTTCATAGAAGATAGAAGAAGAACCTCTTTTGCAAAGACCGTTGCTTGAACCAACCGACAAATAGTAATTTCAGCAGCTACAATTTCCTTCGATGTGAGATTCACATCCGACGACGGTGTCCCAGTTTTCCCACCATTTCTTAAAAGTTGGACAAATTTCCCAGCGGCTCGCCGAACCCAACACATCACTCTCAGCAGCCTATAATAATTCGAAAATCGTTCAAATGAAATAAACGTCGCGTTGTACATTGCGAAAATAAAATTCGAGCGTTTCTCAGTAATGTCGTCATTAGCGGCGATGTCGTCTGGTTCCTTTGGCCATTCTTCCACCGGAAGTTTCAAAAATGACGGACCTTTAATCCACGGTGAATTTATGGATGCGTATGTAGTTATTTTTGGCCTTGTAGCATCGTCGGCTGGATTCAAACTCCCGGGCACCCATCTCCATTCGTTAACTTCCGATCCATCAAGTATTTCGGTTATTCGATGACCAACGAATTGCTTATATCGACGGCTATCGGACTTGATCCAGTGGATTACGGTCTTTGAATCAGACCAAAGAACTACTCTGCTAGGCTTGATGTTTTGACTATTTAATATTAATTCTTTCAAACGAACTCCTAAGACTGCCGCTTGGAGCTCGAGCCTCGGGATAGATAAGGCCTTAATAGGACTGCACCTAGTCTTACCCATAACGAACACTATGTCGACGTCATTCTCATAAGCAATACGCCAATAACCAACGGCGGAAAACGCGACCTCGCTGGCATCTACGAACAGATGGAGTTGAACTTGGGCACATGGATCAGTCAAGCGTAAATGGAAGCACCTTGGTATTTTAAGATCCTTTATCACTGATAGTTGTCTATACCAGTCATACCACCTTTGATATATATTTTCTGGTATTTGTTGGGTCCATCCAATATTTATTCTCCACAGTTCTTGTAGCAGTAATTTGGATTTGATGACGATATTGGCTAAAAACCCGAACGGATCAAAAATTGACATTGTAAGACTCGAAACTTGACTTTTGGTTGGTCTGGTTGTGCCGTCCAAGATGGCCGCTGGTATCCTTCCAAAATTTAGGGTAAAACAAAATTGGTCAGTTTTCGAATCCCAGCATACGCCAAGAATTTTTTCATTTGTGGAATCACTGTGGCACATGCTTCTAAAATCCAATGACGATGGAGAATGTTCATTGAGAACGTCGACGAGTTTCGATGAGTTTGAAACGAACCCTCTCAAATCAAATCCTGCAATACTATGAATCTTCTTGACCATTGTTGACACAGCAATGGCTTCGGAGACTGAACTGAAGCTATCAACATAATCGTCGACATAGTGCCGGTCAACTATGGCTTCAAAGGCTCGAGGATGACTCTGTTTATAAGCGCTGGCATTTAGATTTTTAATATATTGCGCCGAACACGGTGAACTTGCAGAACCAAAAATCATCGCAGTCATTACATATATGTCTGGTGGCCGTGAGGAATCACCATCTCTCCAAAGAAAACGTTGACACTGTTGATCTTCCCGACGAATATTTATGCGATGAAACATTTCGCGGATGTCAGCGCATACACCTATTGGTTTTTGTCGAAAACCTAACAAAATTGACAAAAGTGGTTTCGGCTGATATCTATCCGGACCCTTGGTTAACATAGAATTTAATGATATTCCTTCTATACGAGCGGCGGCGTCAAAAACGAGACGTAGTTTATTATTTTTATTTGCATTGCAGATAGCAAAGTGCGGCAAGTACCATATGCGACTATTCATCATATTCACCTCATTAGATGATAACATTCTAGCATATTTTTTCGTTACATAATCGTTGATCTTTGATTTATACCAATCGGCAAAATTGTTGTCTTTATTCATTTTTATTTCCACAGATTGCAGTCGTTTTAACGCCATGTCGTAGCTATCTACGAATTCTACACGGTTGTCTTTCCACAAAAGACCGGTTTCGTATTGGCCATTGACTTTTCTTGTTGTCTCACGAAGAATTTTCTCCGCTCTTTTGTCAGCATCCGAAATAATGGGCTTAAACGATGGTGCTATATTTTCGACAGCAAAGTATTCGGCAACGAGTATCTGTAAATCTTGCAGAACATTTTCGTCGTCATGTCCTATATAGCTAACGATCGCATCAGAGACGTTGTCTTCATTAGAACCGAAAAGGGTCAATCCAAGTTTTGTATGATGAACTGAAAACCCATTATCAATATTTTTCACCTTAATTGGCCTAACGAGATTCGTATGTGGAATTCCAATTAGAATTTGGGGTACTGCATTATGGTAATCGTTAATTGGCAACTCTGTTAAACCGCAGTACTGTTTTTTCATGTCCACTAATTCGAGACTCTGAGATGGTAATAACAGCTGTTTCACGGTACGGACGTTTCGCATTTGGTACCTATCTGCATCTTCGTGTATGCCAGATATTTCCAAATCAACGCGCTGAGAAATTTCGTTCGTGGTCTTATTGCCTATCCATCTGAGGGACAACAATTCCGACACACCTTTGACACCAATAAATGAAGCCACTTGGTCCTCAATCAGTGAAATCTTTGCACCGTCATCGATGAATGCAATAACATTGCATGTTCCTTTCGGACCACTCAATTGTACAGGCAGATATTTCAATAATGTTTTCTTCGACGCGGGTTGACAAATTATAGCACCGACAGTGCTATTCTTTTCTGTACATGGCTCTTCGGTCAAAGAAGTATTAACCGTGGTGGCATTGCTGGTTGAAGGGTGGTTTATCGGTGGTTGAATTGTTTCGCCATGAAGAATGCGATTGTGAGATCTTCGGCACGATGAAATACCACATTCGCGCCTATATGAACACTTCGAAAGTGGATGACCAGCACGTAGACAGGAGAAACATAAATGATTCTCTTTCACTATTTTCCAGCGTTGTGCAATAGGAATCGACTTGAATTGTGAGCAACGATATAACTGGTGATTAGAATTGCATACTATGCAATTTACGCTTTTCTTTTGTGGCTCTTCAGACACAGTATAAAGTGTGTTGCAATGCCTTTGCCTTTTTTCATTAGAAAATGACTGCGGAGAATTATTCGACGATTTGTCGGGCATTACTTCAGTAGCTAAAGCGACGTATGTAGCGATCTGTCGCAACCAGTTGCTGAATTCGCTTACACTCGGGTGAATTGATCTAATCGCGAACTTGTGTCTAACCCATTCCTCCCTTTTGCTTATTGGGAGTTTAATTATCAATTCTTCTAGAAGAGTTGGGTCGAATAGATGCATTGTTTCACCCGAGTTTTCCAAAAAAGTTGTCAGATTAGATACTAGCGTGCTGAAGTTTACAATTTCCGATACTTTAGTTTCGGTTATAGCAGGAAATGCTCTTACTTTGGCCAGTTGACTCCGGATAAGAATCTCCGGTCGGCCGTAGCGAAACTCTAAAGTGCTCATTACTGCGTTGACACTGCTTGGGTGAATGAGCAGTGACTCAACCAATTGTCTTGCTGCACTTCCCGGACGTAAGGCTTTTTGCAGACGTGAAAGATTTTCAAGGTCTGTGTAGCGGTGGGCGAATGTCGTTTCTTTATACGCCACCGAAAACATTGGCCATTCTTCTGGCTGGCCGGAAAACGGTGGAAGGTCTTGCAACTTCCTTATGGGTGGCTGGTAGAGTGGCATTGGGGTTGTCGGCATTGGCAGTGTGGGGTTTGGCGGCGATTGGGCGGGCATATAATTAGGTAAGTAAATATTGTTGTACGTACCTTGACTCCAGGCGTAGCTTACGGCGGTTGTGGCTGGCGGAACTTCGTGGCATGCGGGATTGGCGGCGACTGTGCCTGACGGGACTGCTGTGTAAGGCGACGACATCATGGCAGCGGATGTATTAAAAGACGGTGACAGAGTGGCGGCAGATCTTATTGGCAGTGTTGAGGTGCCGGCGGTAATAGATGCTGCATAAGTTGGTTGAGCAGTTAAATTAGACTTTGTCCGGGGCGATGACAAAATGGCGGCTGTCGTTACTGATAAAGGTGAAGAACTCGTTGCGAGACAAGCTCCATGTGGCGACGACAAAATGGCGGCAGGCGACGAAATAGTGGCAGCTTTTGTCGTCAATATTTCGAATGATTTCTGCAAATTGTGAATCTGCGACTGTAATTCGGCAAGTTGGACTGCAGTCGTATCGACCATAGTGGCATCCAGATCGTATTCCAACTTTTCCTCTGGCGATGGCGGCGGAGACGACATTATTCCTCTGATCAGCTTGGCTTTATTGCGAGTTAGCATTCGTGCAATACGCGCAATCAACTCCACAGGTTATTAGCGACAGAAATAATAAAGATGTTTTGTTGAAATAATTAACGCTTCCAATTTAAATCGAGGTATAAGGTTTATTATCTTGAAAAATTAAAGAAACAAAATGGCGATTAAAAATACCAAAATTATTTTGACAAAACTCACTTCGTGTGTCTTTCCTCTGGATGACGTCTGTGGAGTGAGGGCTTGGGTACGATTTTAATTTAATTTCTCTGACAGAACGTCATTTCATGGTTGTGTTCCATAAGTCCTCACTCCAGGGACGTTAACAATTAATGACTCCAGGGACGTTAAATAAATTCAAACTTAATCAGCAGCAACAGTATTAATAAACATAGCTTAAAGTTATCAAATGGTTTCATAGCAGTTACGTCAAATTTTTGTATGCTAACTGACGTTTGCTTGCTTACTAACTTGTGAACATTTGTTCATTAATAAGGCGGTTAATGTGAATCTCGAACGTGTTAAGTAAAGTGTATAGTTTTTGCAATTGCATGTTGAATATCTTATTTGGACTTGCTTTCCTGAGATAAACTATGAATAAGAAACACCATGTCACTTTGTACGTACAATCGAAGTGAATTTGAAAATAAGAAAACCGAATGTTGTAATTTTATATTTCCTTCATTCATGGACGTAGAAATACAAACGCAATTGTCCTCAGGAATATTATGTCAATGTCATACTTACTTTAACTGCGAAGATGAATTCAATCAAAGTTCATGGCATTTATAACGGGTGATTTTTTAAGAGGCTTAGAACTTAAAAAAAAAAAAAAACACAAAAAAATTCGAAAAAATGAATGAAATATTTATTTGAATCGATAGTTTGAACCTTGCAATTTAATGTTTAAAGATAATTTCATGCAAATGTTGACCGCGGCTGCGTCTCAGGTAGTCCATCCGCTGAGTCCAATTTTGGCATACTCTTTCACACATATCGGCTGGTATCTCACGAATGAATGCATGGATGTTGGCTTCCAGTGCGTCAATCGAAGCGGGCTTGTCCCTATACACATTAGCCTTGACATACCCCCACAAAAAATAATCTAAAGCCCCATTTAGATGATCAGTTATCAGTTCAGTTATCAGTTCAGTTATCAGTTCAGTTGTCAGTTCAGTTAAAAAAGGCATTGTATTTAGACGTCAGTCCGGTATTCAGTTCAGCTTTCATTTTACTCGTGAGCAGTCAGAAGAAATATATTGCGTAATGGACGAAGAAAACCTAATTGCAATGGCTATAGCTTTGTCGCTTAATAAATCACAAAAAATAAGAAGCAAATGGAGCAAAGATTGGTATTTAAAAAGACGATCCCTATCGCACGTAAATTTAATGAGGGAATTGAGGTTTGAACATGGTGATTGGTCAAACTATTTACGTATGAGTGAAAGCGTATATCTGGAGCTACTGCAACTAGTCAAAATTACTGTTCAATGTTGACTGACTTGCACGAGTCTGCTGTTGATCACTCAAAAATGAAAACAGCAAATTAAAGTACCACAGATTTGGTACGTGCACTTCATCCGTGCCTATTCCACTTTTGTTAGAGCCCTTTACTCTTTTTAGTTCTTTATTGTATGCAGAACGAATGCTGTTAATTTTTGCCTTGACCTTTGCCTTCGTCGCTTCTTTATCCACCTGTTTTAGTTTTAGTTTAGATAAATTTCAATAAAATCAAACAAATTATCACACCGTTTCGACATTTTGGAAAAATAATAATAAGAACTCAAAGACGTTAATTTACGGCCTACTGCAATTGAAATGACAACTAAACTGAAACGTATTTACACATCACTTTAACTGATAGCTGAACTGAAAACTTATGGGAATTCCATCAGTTTCAGTCTCAGTTTCAGTTTCAGTTAAACGCTTCAATTTTTGCATTTAAACATCAGTTTAACTGAATGCTTAACTGATAGCTCAACTGAAACTGAAACTGAAGTGATCGTCTGAATGGGCCTTAATGGTGTCAAATCGCACGATCTAGGCGGCCAATTGACCGGCCCGAAACGTGAAATTAACTGTTCACCAAACTCGCCTCGCAATTGCGCCATTGTTTCGCGTGCTGTGTGGCATGTGGCACCGTCTTGTTGAAACCACATATCATGCAAGTCAAGAACTTCCATTTCGGTCAAAAAAAAGTTTGTTATCATCGCTCGGTAGCGTTCACCATTGACAGTAACGCTGCGATTCGCATCATCTTTGAAGAAATATGGCCCAATAATGCCGCCGGCCCATAAACCGCACCAAACAGTGGCTTTTTCGGGATGCATTGGTAGCTGTTGCAATGCTTCTGGCTGATCTTCACTCCAAATGCGGCAATTTTGCTTATTTACGTACCCATTCAACCAAAAATGAGCCTCATCGCTGAACACAATTTTTCGATAAAAAAGCGGATCCTCGGCCAGCTTTCCAAGAGCCCATTCACCAAAAATTCGGCGTTGTGGTAGGTCGCCTGGCTTTAGTTCTTGCACAAGCTGTATCTTAAAAGGCTTTACGCACAAATCCTTCCGCAAAATTTTCCACGTAGTGCTGTAACAAAGGCCTAACTGCTGGGAACGGCGCCGAATCGACATTTCGCGGTCTTCTGTCACACTAGCTGATACGGCCGCAATATTTTCTTCACTACGCACAGTACGTAAACGTGTTGGTGGTTTAATGTCCAACAAAGTAAATTTGGTGCGAAATTTGGTCACAATCTTCCGAATAGACTGCTCAGAAGGTCGAGAATGCCGATCATAAAATGGCAGCAGCGCGCGATGAACATTTCGAACCGAGCACGAATTTTGATAGTAAAATTCAATAATTTGCAAGCGTTGTTCATTTGTAAGACGATCCATGGTTAAATTGCAAACCAAACTGAAGCTGTTTGACAGTGACACAAGGTACTAAACACACGTCAGCTGTCAAAACCAGTGTTGCCAAAACCAAACCAGCTAAGAAATCACCCGTTATATTAAAAATTAAAGCCGATAATTTAGTGTCATTGCTATTCTTAATTTATTACCCACAATATTTAACAAGAATGATTTTTCCTTATAGTACAATTTTTTGTTTGTTTTATATCTAATATTCCTAAGACTAGTTTAATATGATTTGTATGTTTGCACAAACTCTGTTGATTTTTTTTTTATTCAAAACATTTATTCAAGATGAACACTGTTCACTGACAACAAGGTATAATATTTTTGTGAATAGATAACTCACTTTAAAATATGTTCGCTGTACTCACTAAAAAATACACACTTAAACATATTACAACTTTATTTTGAATACGTAAAGTATAAAAAATTATATTTCCTGGTGTTCTTTACAGAAAAAAAAAAAAAAAAAAAAAAACTAAAACAAAACAACATGAATACTGATGATAAACCCAATCACTATATACCTACAATTGTGTTTTTTAATTTTGTAATCTTCACTTCAACAAATAGTGTTACAATTTGTTAATCTCAATTAGTCTACAGTTTCTAAGATTGTCGTAAAGCTTAAAATATCTTTCTCTTAGAAAATAATTAAATAAAAATGTCTGTTCTCCCACTTCAACTTGCATGATTCAGCTAGGACCTTACTATAGTGTTTTTAATTTTTTTTTTGTCTTGTTTACGGTTTAACATTGACATCAATTGTACAACACATTTAACATTAATCGTTTCATTTGTATATAGGTATGTGTATATATTTACACGTTCTCTTACATAGCTAATAACATTATGTAAACTGTTTAAAATAAATATTGCTAGATTCTCACATCCTTCAAGTAAGGATTACTATTTATTATATTTGTTTTTCTGTTCTATTTTATATTAATTTTTGCTTTTTATGTTGAAAAGGAGGTAAGCAGGAGCATTGATAGTGTTTTTTCTTTTAAAATTAAGTTCTTCTAGGATAAGAGTGAAAAGACTCTAGAAATTGGGTAAAGTTCGACTCTGATATACTGATTCGAAATAATGGCAGCATGAAGTTTTGCAATTTTTATTCACCTGTCATCAGGGCTTTCTAAATCGATCTCAATTCCAGTTGAAACATTTTAGCTACACGACAAGTTCATTATCAGACTCCTTAGGCGTTTTTCTTTTTTAGTTCAGAATTGAGCACTGAACTGAGCTTAAGCTTGAGTATTAAGAGCGCGCTCTGAACCGATCGTGCTCAGGACCCCAATTCTCAAATTCCGCCTATGATAATTCGTATACGTGAATTTTCGTAAATATTGGTATTCTCAAAGTTTAACGGTTTTTTGTTTTCACCTGTACGAAAGTTATATACCTACACCTCAGGCTGTCAAGAGCAGAGCAGAGTTCAGAGCAGACTGAACGGACTGAACTGTTATACAAGATGTTCGTGCTTCATTTTTAGCTCAGACACATCAGAGCTCGAATTTGTGTTTTTTTTTTTTCGTTCGAGTAAAAAGCTTCCAGTCACATTTGACAGAAAAAAAACAGGAACAACATCAGAATGATCTGGGCACGCTCGGTTCAGAAAGCGATCATAATGCTCGAGCTCAGTTCAGTGCTCAACTCTGAACTAAAAAAAAAAAGAAAAACGCCTATTATATTGGGTTGGTAACACAGAGAACAAATTGGCCTGATCTTACAATTATTTTGGATTGAATTTTACGAACTTGGAATTGCGAAAACGTCCATATAGGTAACGTTATTTACAACATTATTATTTAAGTTGAAGGTCACAGACAAATTTTGAACTGAAATACATTCGGGTATAAGTATAGGTCAAGAAAGGGTTAACGGCCATATTAAACTTCCGAACAGCCTGCTTTTTAAGGAAAATATTTAAGCCCCATAATGCAATATTAATAATTATTGTTAACAACGGGATTGTTTTTCTTTCCTTTTGTTTTTTCACATTTTCGAAAAAAGTATTAACTGAGCATTCTAACTCCAAAAGCTTGGAAAAGATCTATAACTACTTCTCACTCTTGGTAGCTCAATATGTATCTTCTATTTTGTTATATTCCAAAAACACAATGCCTCTCGCCATCTACACTACGTCAAAATGGTCGCTTCTAATCTATCTAACTTTCATGTTCAATAAAAAGCAGAAGTAGTAATCTTACAATGTTCTTGTACAAACTTACTCAAAATGACATAAAAATCGTATCAAACATTACCTTGGAAGCTGGGATTTGACTACTCATTTAAAAAAAGTTCCTTCATAATATTTGTCGATTCCTCTCTCCGATCATAAATATAGAATAAATACATTTATGTATAAAGTCAGCCCGCCTCGTGACGTAAAATTTTAAATAATTTTTGTTAACAACTAATCTTAGAACTATGCTATACGTAGTATGCGTTATATGGATTTCTCTTCTGCATGCACGGCAATACGCATTCCAGTGTGTTTCGAAATGCTTCTCGAAAGTCTCTATTGAAGTAGGCGTAGATTAGAGGGTTTAGAGTAGAGTTAAAGTAGCCGATCCAAAACAGAACCGCCACCACGATATCGGGACATGGGCAGGCTGCGCCACACAATGAGGTAATCACATACCTGAAAGGGGAATTTTTTATTTATAAAGGGAATTTATGTTTCTTCGGGAGTAGGTACTTACCAGAGGAAAAACGGAAGCCAACATAAAAGGAACACACCCATTATGATTCCTAGTGTTCTAGCAGCCTTATGCTCTGCTCTCCAACCTTTGCCCGGTCGAACAGAACCACCTGCAATTGAAATCATTTCTTCTGTCAAAAATTTGCTCATTTTTCGAAATACTTTTACAAGAGTCTCGAAAATAAATAGGGTTACCAACCTGAAGCGATTATTGTTTTGTTTAAGCGTTTTTTTTTTTAATTAAATTGTTCATTTAACATGCTCTTAACGAAATTGCATACCTATGAAAGGATCTATTTTTTTTTTTTTTGCAATGATTCAGTGAGTTGTAACGAAAATGTTACTGTTACAATTAAACAATTTAGAATTTAGAATTGTACTGCCTGCTACTTTATACTTCGAGAAGAATGAAAAGAGTTGCTATCTATAAATGGTGCATGAGAAAGAGTTGGTTTTAATATTGCAGGTATGATTTTTTTTAACTATTATTTTCTAGTTCGTTGCCCAATTGAAATTATTTATAAGCAATATGAAGCGGAAATTATATCTAATGCGAGAAACAGATTAACACAGCAACAGCAATAGCAACTTTGACAGATTTTTACTAAAAATGTATTTTAATTACTTTGAACACATTAGCACAGCAACATCGACAGCGAAGTCAACGTTAAAGCTGTAAAAAATTCGCTGTTGCTGTCGCTGTTTTAATCTGTTTCTCGCATAACAGGTAAAAATGCTTAGGGTAAAACTTGGTAATGCCGGTCAGTCGGTAATACCGGTCACCCTTGTATCTCGAGAATGGGAACATTGAATCACCAACTCTTTGCATGGATTAGTGCTCCCGAAGATTGTTTTCATACCAGACTGTTGTTTGTTAAGTTTGTCTGTGTCCTTTGGAAGTTTCACATCTATTGGTGTTTTCGTTCAATTTATTATAAGAAAAGGTGATCAGAAAATAGAGAGTAAGTACTTTTCCTTATATGTTATAAATACAGTGATATTTTGCATACTTTATGTTGTTTTTTGTTATTAATCTGCAATGGTTTTACTTTGTTTTTCTTAACTTAAAATTTCATTTTGCATTTTTTTTTTCCTTGGCGCTCCCGTGTGGGTCATTTTTGTCCTTTTTTGTTTTTTGTATAACTTTTTTCTGTTTGGTTCATTTACCTTTTTTATTTTTATAATAATACAAAAACAAATGAATTTAATAAAAAGTGAAGTAATGGTATTATTTAAATAATAAATAATAATAATAATTTGAGTTTTTGTTGAAATGGCAGATATTACCCATTTTTACCCTACATTTTTCCAAATGATAATTATTCGTGTCACTGTGATGTTCGGAAGCAGTCAGTTCTGTAGCTAAAAATGAGTTTCAATGGAACCTGTACTCAAGATGTAAGAATAGCTGGAAGACCGAGGAACAGAAATGGTCGATGCAAGAAGAGCCAAGTAGAGTTGACGGCACACAGGGAAGTGCTTGAAAAAGTTGGGGTTTCGTTCCAGAACATATCATATAACATCATTCCACAATAATTTCAGCTTTTATTGGCCTAGATTGGTCACGTGAACAATTTTGTTCAGTTGACGTTTATGGAAGGGAAGCCGACAAAAATGTAGTCAAGAAAATCCTGCCTGCCCTATAAACTGAGTATGATAACTCGAAGTGTCGAAATTAAAAAAAAAAAAAACAGCGAGAATACAAACAATTCAAGTTGACTAGTCAACGAGTTCGTTTAGCTATAGTCCATACAATTATTCTTGTTGACAATTTACATGAACTTGGTACCTATCCGATATCCGAATATCCACAATTCCTGTCAGTTATGGGGCTATGTTATTGATGATCATTGACATCTATCGTATGATGCCCAATTCACAATTCGGCGTTGAACGCGTGCGTGCGTCGGCTTGCTTTGACACGCTTTATTGAAACCTTACGATGTTAAATGCCAAAGCGAGCGAGCAAGAATTTTTTAAAACGAAGTGCTACTTTGAAGCGAATACGCGTTGAGGTAGTAGAGTATGACAGGTTCGGTTTAGTTTTTGACTGAAAAATACAAATACAGAGCCGAATTTAAATTTCGAGTCTACTCATTTTTTTTCTTGTAGCTTTAATTTTTATGCACGAATTTAAGAACGATTCTCCAAAATACAAAAAAAAAAAATCATATACCTACCTGTAACGATAAATTAAACCAAAAAACAACCTTAATAGTAGTTTCTATACATAAAAAAAAAAAATGGTACTCGTTCTTTCCACACACTGAACTAATTAATGCGCATTCAAAAAACTTCATATAGCTCCTTAAAACTTGTGAGTTATAAACATTACACTCTAACTGTGAACGGCACACTCCATGACTGACTTCAAATCGAACAATTCGAAATTCTAAAGTTGTCAAACGCGCGTGATAGACGAATCCAAGGTTTACTCTCTACTCAAGCGTCGCGTTGAACTTTACGATATTTACGATTTAAAGTCGATTCAACGCCGGAAGATGTATTTTGTGGGGCATCATTATGAACGCATTGTTTCTATATAATCTGTCAACGCACGCGCGTTTCAACGCGACATTAACCGTATTTTATTATTGGCCATGATCCATATAGATCATCGATTTACATGCAATTACAACAACAGCATATGATCCTGCTATTCATCGGGATCACAAATCATGATCTGAAAATTTATTCTACTATTTCTCGCTGAGTTGTTTGGCGCTGTTTGTTTCATTTTTAATGCGAGAAACAGATTAACACAGCAACAGCAACAGCAACTTTGACAGAACCTTTAGAACCAATGTATTTTAATTACTTTGAACACATTAGCACATCAACAGCGACATCAACGTTAGAGCCAATCCTAAATTCGCTGTTGCTGCTGCTGTCGCTGTGTTAATCTGTTTGCCGCATAAATGTTGGTGTGCCTGTAAACGATAGCCAAGCCACACGTTGCCAGACTAAAATATTCAACACCATTCATAACACAAACAATCAACAAGCATATTTTTCACATGCGAATAAATTTCCCGTCCGTTTTTCGAGAGGTTGCTTTTTCATTTTATAAAGGTACGCCCAGACCTGCGAAATATAATGTCAAATATATTTTTTTTTTCTATTTTTCACAGACTTCTCGTCTAAAAACGTAATAAACACACTTTAAAGTTTGACAAACGACAAATGTTTTGGTGTTAGTGCAAATAGGTGTGAATCTCGCTCGGATATCGAGATTTTTTGCGCCCAATGGAACATGAAATCTGACAGCCAGCTGATTTCGAGAGCAGAAAAACTGCTCTGACTCTGAAAAAAAGTGTATTTTCTGTCCCAATGGAAAACGACATAAGTTAATGTATTGCAATTGCTTTGGCCGATTTTTTTGTAAATAACTTCAGTTTGTTCTTTTGGGTTTTTGTGTTTAAACCGCTGTCATTTACTTCTTTTGAGAATTCCAATTACGAACTAGAAGTGCAAACTGCGGTAAGATTAAGATTAAGATTAAATTTCGAACTGATTGTAAATCATTTCCCTTTAAAAATAAAACGCACCGTATAACGGAAGCGGTTTTGTTGTTTTGGAGCCTCTGGCAGTGATAATAATTAATAAATACTTTATTGGCGTCTTCAACGTTTCCGAAATGTTTTACAAAAAATGTATCTGAACAAATCTTTCGCTGGTCTGGATACATATTAATATGCCAAGAAAAACCCAAATATGTACTAGCCGTGAAATATTGTTTATTTGTTGCATATTTCAAAGTTGTAAATTAGTTTTTTAAAAAAAATATCGAAAATCAAAACTATGCAAATTTGACTCAAATGGTAACACCTTCGACAAGCAAGTGAAATGTCATGTCTATTGAAATCATATTGTGACGTCACGCTGGACCGAATGTTGCAGTATGGCTGGTGGCATTATGAAGTTTGCCATACTCATTTAAGGTAAGATTAGACGGTATGCCAAGTGGTCATAAAATGCCAATTTCTGACAGTTCTCCTGTCAAAATATGGTCATACAATGTATATCTCATATGCTCTAATGACCTTAATGCCACATATGACCACGCCGATTTTGACAGATAAAAATGCCAAAATAGCATATAATGTAATCGGACAATAAGCACGAATGCCAGCATAAAGCCTATATGCCCATATGCTCTTTATTGAAATTTCGTTGTGGCATTGCTGGCATTTTTGATGGAACAAGTGTCATCGGTGTTTGAGTTCGTGGGATTGTGATTTATTTTCATTTTCGTTCTCTTTTTTTTTTTTTTTAAATAAAATAATGATCCGTATGCGGATCAGATCACGCTGATAATACAATACGGCTATTGTGAATTGGGCATAAGAGTTCCACGTTTTTTTATTTCAGAAGAAATCGCAAAATGTTAAGAAACCATTTTTAGAAAAAAATAGAAACAATTTTCGCCAATGCCTGACACCCTAGAAAACTGTAGTATTATCCTGCGCCTCATTTTTGTTTTGTTTATTAAAATTGAATGCATAGAATCCTTACCGTAGAGTAATTATGTGGATACGCTTTTAATTCTTAAGCTTAGTACGCTGTTCGAGCTAAATTTTCGGTTTCATAAAAAATTCTCTCCAAAATTTAGCTAAGCTAAATAATCAAACTTTTGTTGCAGAATGTACTTCATGTATCTGTCAAAATTTAGCGTGCCCATTTAATGGGGCGGTACATTTTCTAAAGCTAAATTTTGACAGATCGTTGTATTCTGTAGTTTTGTTGCAATTTTGTATTGCGGAGAATGGGAGAAGTAAGCAAGGATGTTTTTTTTTTTTTTAATAAATACCTCGACGCGGAGTAGGTACCTAGAATCGGAAATGGTTGATATCAGAGAGTGTTGAATTTTTGAGGTAAATTATTTTGAAAAAACAGCTGTTTTCTGTGACACTTATCCGCGGCGTGCTTTATGTCAAAATTTAGTTGGGATTTTAGCTAATGTTTGGAGAGAAAAGTTGGAGAGGAGATCAAATTTAGTTTAGCTCGAGCAGCGTACTAAGCTTTACTTAAAGTTTATATAACAATTTATATTTAATTTTTTTTTCTAACCAAGAAACAAAATAAATTGCAAAGTAAAGCAGGACGATATCTATCTCTGACTTAAGTAAATATTGGCAAAAACTTCCCCAATATTCCACGAAAATTAATTAAAAATCTGCAACCAATTTTAAGAAGTAGTTTTATTTATTTTATTTTTCGTTTAACTTTAAAAATGTTTATTTATTCGAAAGTTAATTGAACAATATCCACGCAAGCATTTAAATATAGTAATAGCGTTATAGGTACGATTTGAAACAATCTTCAGCTATTGTTGCATTCCACACTTAAACGCATAGCCTATCAGCAAGTCACAGTGAGCAAAAGAATATAATAAATAAACCAAGCGCTAAATTACATGCTCCAACGAAGTGTTTATATTTTTATACTTATTTAGTTAGAACTACATAAGATGATGTGCGAAGTGAAGAGTTTTCGAAAAAAAATGACATAACAATGAGTTTGATTTAATTTATTAATGTACTTTGTATGCAGATGAACATTTGATTGTTCTGCAGTTCAAATATAAAGAAGATGTCATGGTGAGTAAAAGTAGCCAGTCAAGAGAATTTCAAGCACATTTTCAAAGAAAACAAAGTCCAAAATCATACAAAAAATTAAAAGAAGAACTATTTTATTTAATTATTATCTATTTTTTTTTTTTAAACAAAAAAAGAAGCCAGCGAATTGGGTAGGTATAGTAAGTTGCTGTTTGATTTTTTGCTTGCGTGCTACAAAAGTGTACCACTCACCACTAGCACCACATTGACATCCGGCGCGGTGATGCTCCCGACGCCTATGTTGCCAGCGGTTTTTGTGCCAAAAAATTTTCCGTTTTTTCGAATGCTCATTGGCTGGCACTGGCCCCTCATCAGACGAGGTTCGCGAAGAGCATGTGCATTTCGCTTTGAAGTGTTTTGACTTGGTCTTCTTTTTATGCTTTTTCTGACTACCAGTGACAAAGTGGTGAAGTTTACTTTTGACAGGAGCACTGCAATTCAAATTATTATCTATGGCCGTGTCATTGGCTTCGTCTTCATCTAGTTCGTCTTCGTCTACAACAATGCATATGCCACCTCGTCGCTTTAAGGACGATTTCGATTGATAGCCTGGAGCTAGTATATTTGGAGGATAATATGGATATGTGTGGAATGATAGGAAGCAGGAGTTGATAGATAGATAGATAGAGAGAGAGAGATGAAAAGACACAGAGACAGAATTTCCATTAAATCAATAAATTAAGCCGAGATATTGTTGTCAATGTTAACACTAATAGTAGCACTAAGCACTAAGTTTATGAGGGCCAAAAGAAAGCTTTATGCAAAATAATTATCCGCCTAAAAATGAAAAGAGCTTCGAAGACAGTGGTTGGGTTTGACTATCTAGCAAGTATACGTATTTCCAAGAGTTCAACAGTAGAATAATAATAAACATGAAGTTGCCTTTCACTTTAAATAAAATGGGTTATGGACAATGATCCCTAATTGTTGATAACTGAGGTATATATTTTTTAAATGTTCCAAGTTCATGTGGTAAAACAATTTAGTGATCTGACACAGGCAAGGCATACATTTTGAATGTCAATTTTTTATTGTCATGTCAGTACTAGATTAGTGAAATTTTGATAGGGGCTGATAGTGTCCTTAATGTTAATTTTGTGGCAGGACCACTCGATTTGACGCTTGAAATCTAACAGGCATTTGACAGACTTTTATATCATTCTTATGAGTGTAAACTTAGGAACTTCTACTTCAATTGATTGATGATGATTACATTCAATTTGGCACTCATCAAGTGAGACGGTCGATATCGTTTTCGCAAGTCACCCGCCCACAAGCTATTTTCTGGATGACTTTTATTTTCTTTATCGGCAGATCATATGTTATTTTCGTCGGAAACCTGACTGTATGCTGCTTTCAAGCTCGCGTAACTTAAGTCCGTTTCGTTTATTTTAGAAGTTTTGTTTCGACGAAAATCGAATAAGAAGTTACGTGATTAGAATTACATTTGAACAGCTTGGTGTCTGAAATACGCAATAAATATTTTAGTGTTTCAGAAGGCTCTGCCTTGTCTCCAAATTATATTTTTCCTTTATTCCCACCTGCAACAATCGAATACATTCATTCCATTGCGGCATTGCTGATGAGGCAATGGCATTTCATGTGTTACGTAAGTTTGTTTTATTTATAACAATTGGGAAATCCCATTTTCGGCAACGTAGACCAGTATATTCTTACAGTCCACAGACATTTTTTTTTTTTATCATAGCGGTTGCCGTAAGGTACATGCATGAAACATGAGTTCAATGAAAGCTGGCATTAAATTTGTTTCTTTACTTTTGTAGTAAGAATTTAAAAGACTGTCAAAATGACAGTGTTGGGGATAAATTCTTTCACAGAAAGAGACACTTACGAAAAAGTTAGAGAACGCCTTTGTAGTAATGTATGAAAAATTGCAGATAAACTATTAAAAAAACTAAAAAAGTGGTACGAAAAGTCGTTCAAATGTCTGATAAGCTCGTTAAGTTTACTAATTTGAATTTATTAACAATATTAGTTTACTCATCTAGCGATGAAAGTGATTCGGAATTAATCTGACGACTTTTTGATAAATTCGAGCACTATGTGCACGAGTAGTAGGGGAGACTGGGTACGGTTGAAACACAGGACGGTTGAAACAACACGAATATCTCGTGAGCCATACGCGCAGCGTCTATGAGTATTAGGGGTGAATGAAGCAAAAACAAGTCCGTAGACGAATAGCAGTCATTTAGTGTTCGTTCGGCGGTTCAGTTTTAAGTGAGAGCTAATGTTCTATTTAGACTATCAAAAGTAAGTATTTTTGTTTGGTTATTTTTTATTCTACTGGGGTTTCTATCGATGCGAGATTGCTGTGCCTATTTTTTTTGTATGCAGTAAAGAGTGTAGAATACAGTATGATGACTAGTTTAAACGTGTCAGTGTTGTTTTGGTTTCTTTATAGATTTTTTTTACTTAAAGGGGGGGTTGGGGACGGTTGAAACAATTTTTCAGGGGACGGTTGAAACAATGTGTTTAATTATTTTTTTATTCTTATATACTATTTTAACGAAATTAGAAGAACCAGAAAGTCTACAATATACACCGATACACCAGAGAAAGAATAAATAAAAAAGGATCGTGAAGCAAGACTGAAACAAACCAGCTAAGCAAGCTAAGAAATGGTTGGAAGGTGTAAAAAAGAAAATAAGAGTTACGAAAGTAAAAAAAAATAAAAAATAATAATAATAATAATAATGCAGCATTCCAGTGCTCTATTATTTTTTTTTTTATTCTGAAGAAGAGGAGTCTTATTGCCTTGTCTGCTTATCAACGTATTCAGGGAGCAGATCTAGTGAACGTTGGATACAAATGTGTCACCTGTAAAATGTGGGCTCACAAAGAGTGCACAGACGGTTGCAATCAGAGACAATACTGTTGCAATAGTTAGGTTTACCACAATTGTGATCCGGAATATTCCGACAACTGAATTTTATCGATTGTATTATCGAGATTAAAGTAATTTTCCTTTTGTTTATTTTCAATTAATTTAATGAATTAAGATTTTTTGTTGATTTTTGTTTTCTTTAATTTTTTGTTGTTTAGAAATGCTGTTTATTTTTTTTTTTAATTCTATATAAAACAATGACGTGATGAATATTGTCAAACAAAACTATTATTTAAAATAAAAATTAATTAAATATGTAACAATGGACGATTGTGTTCATGTTTCAACTGACCCCAACAACTGTTTCAACCGACCCTGGTATGGGTACGGTTGAAACAAATTTTCATTTTTGTTTTAATATGATGTACTACGCAAAATATCACACCGAGTACTCAAAAAACACTTTCCATTTATACATAGAAACATGCTCCTACATATCACATAACTTGATCACCGCTAAGCTTATAAACGGCAATGGTATGGACGGTATAAGCGAAATTGTTTCAACCGTACCCAGTCTCCCCTACTGATTGAACTACAAGCATTCGATAGGAGTAAAAAGCGAAACTGCATTAAAAACTACGTGGAGGAGGTTGTCCTTTTTTACAGCGACAAAGAATTCCGTCTAATCTTGAGAAGAACATTCAATTTTATATATTGCTGTCTGTTGATGCCATTTTAATAAACAAGAAATCAAAACAGATGCACAAATTTATGGCAAATGGAACAATAAAATTTCAAATCAGCTGTTAATTGTAAGGTGACTGACAGCTTTTCCAACTCCTGCACCAAGAAAGTTGTTGAGTAAAAATTCGTAAGATTCCCAGTGGAGGCGTAATATTTTGCTGTCTCGATGATGCTCTCTTTTACGAATTTTTCGAGTTACGATTTACGAACGGCATATTTGCGCATATTTGCTTCCAAAGCAATCCTAAAATATTTCAAACCTGTCACCACTCACCATGCTAATTGGTCTGGACGACTAGTGGGTATTTTTCACTAGATAACTTCAGCATCCGAACAAATTTACTTTCACGGTGATCCATGAGGCTCAAATGAACTCTCTTCCGTTCATAAAATCCGGCTGCATACCTTATGGGTATATTTTTAAACTCTTGGGCGAATTGTAGCCTCTTTATTTTGTTTTCGTAGTTATATACGATACTTTTCGATAGTCGGATTTTTAGTAATTTTTTTTTTTATTTTATTTTAAGCACGAGAATTTTAGCAGTTAAGCTTGGATTTTCAACAAACTTTCCCAAAATATATTTTCCATCCTTTTACCTTCTTTGGCATAGGTAACTTTTTCGTTTACCCGAGGGATGTAAATTTTGCACAGAGGTCTTTCTTTTGAGATAATTGATTTGAATATTTACAGTTTGCTTCGTCAAATTAAATGCTTCCCTTATTTTTTTAACAGGAAGACCGCAATCGTCTTTTGCGACAAAAGCTACTCGATCTTTCATATTTAATTAAAGGACTATTTAGATGAGCGCGAATTACGAATAGACAAATTACGAACAAATCAATATAATTGCATTTGTGAATTGAAGCACCTCAATTGATTTAAACAGCTAAATTTACAATTACAGCAATTTTCCCGAGAATTGAAAATTCTTGCCGCGAACTGTCACAATTCACAATCCACACAAAACAGTCGCGATCCACAAACTCACGAATGAAGAATACGTTCGAATTTAACCTTGAACAATGAAACTGATTCACGGGAATATGCGACTAAAAAAAGTTTTTATGTGAATGAAGTGTCAAAATCTACGAATATTTTTGCTTGTTTGCAGTTTGCAATAGACAAAATAGACCTGTACACAACAAATCTATCAGGTTTAATTTAAATTGAAACGATAGCAGTATTTTTTTGCTAAACAAACCTTGAAAAATTAATTTGTCAAAAAACGTTTGCCAGTCAAACAATTTTAACAACAAACAGGCCTAAGCTATTCAGCCATGGGTTATTTGCAAACAGCATTTGACAAAATGTAACGAAATAACTTCCCAGGCAGAGAGCCGATAGGAGAATGCCAACACCAACTGCTATCATCGATCTGACAGACAGGAATGTTCCTCGATGTCAGCCACTTCTCGGGTTTCTCCCTGTTAACCTTCCACCCTTCACGCTACCATTATGACCCAAGGCTTACAGGTACCTGGAGTCAGTCCTGGCAGCAAAAGTGGAAGGGTGTCCAGGCCACGACCGCTTGGCATGCTAGCTTTCGCACGTTCTAACTCGTCGGATGGGGGGGTTCTTGCTGTCGGAAGCACTGGACGGTTCGTTACGTATTTACATGCCAGATAAAAAAAATCATAAATACAAAAAAAGCGAGGCCAAAAATATTCCATATTGGCTTTATTGATTCCTGGTAGTGGGGAGAGCAATAGGTGGTAGAGCTCTCTGAGGGTTACCCGCCCCTGGTATCACACCCGTATCCCAATTGGATCTCAGGTGACACGCCATGGCTGCCAAGTCTTCGGATATTGATGGCGGCCCCTAATAAGTTAGACAAAACAAAAAAAATGAGGCGCTTCCTTCAACTAAAAAACCGGCCAAGTGTTATTCGCGCACCGAAGGTTCCGTACTTCTTTAGAGTTGAAATTTGGAATTTTTTTTGGCTGATGAGGTAAACTACATGAATGGAGGCGTAAGAGGAGAAAACACGCTCTACTCTATTGAATGAAATGACCGAGAACCACGTTTGTAAAAAAAGATATGATTATAGGTTATGCCGAATGTTTTGTACAAATTTCAGCCATCGACGTCAATAAGTTTAGGAACTAAATTGGCCTAATGGGTCGGCCAAACGGACAGACATCGTCGCGTAACTAATAACGTTCCGGCCAAAATAGGAAAAAACAATTGTGGCACGCTCTCAAAAAAAGTGCCAAATTGCAACTCTAGTCGCAGACGCTGCTTACACTGTACGTCAGATTTATTGCTATTGGTCCATAAAACATTTGAAGGGGACCATGTGTTCAAAGTCAACAGAAATGCCTTTTTGGAGAGGTATTTTAAGAGTATTTGTTTTTTTTTTTTAATACAGTATGAGCCATGGCGCATTAGTTAGTGTGCTGGACTATACTAATACCCTATTCACACCGAGCCGAAAACGGGGTTTTCGTGAATACCCTCGAAAACTTAATCGAAATCAGAAGTTTTCCACGAAAATGACTTCAAATCGTTGGGTTATTGAAACAAACCCCTCACTTGCAATATTCAGCAGAACAGTTGATCGAACAAATGTCACTACTCACAACTTAAAATCATTTTCAACACTTATGTGGTTTTCCATTGGGACCAAAAAATCAATCTTTTTTCTGATCTAAATCACTTTTCACGTTCCATTGGGACGAAAAATCAATTTTTTTTTGATTCGGATCACTTTTTGCAGATCTCGATATTTTTTCAGATCTACACATACCAATATAATTTGCACAGCTGTTTTACGTCATTTTGCGAAGTTTGCTTTCGCAAAGTTTCGTGAAAACCAAAATAACAAAGTACATTAATATCTATGGATATTATTCCGGAGAAATTATTATCTTCATTGTCTTCCTCGTCATCTGAAGACTACAAATCACAAATAATACTTCATTTCTATCTAAAACAGGCGAAACATTTTTCAGGTCGATATCCATTTGTGATTTTGCCCAAAAAAGAATGCCATTTGAACAGCTGATATTGTTGTCAATTAACGCACTAATCCATTTACAAAAGCAGAACAATTTCGCTGCGCGTTCCATGAGCACCGTAAAATCTGAGATCTGAAAAAGATTTCAGGTGGTCCCAATGGAAAACCACATTAATTCATGGGCGAATATTATTTTTAAATGCTCTGAGTTAATTTTATTTGTTAATTAATGCGATAGAAATTTGTAAACGAAATAGTTTATACAGAAGTTGCACGACCAGTGTCTCACAGCTGATTTTGCTGAATGTTGCAAAAACTGTGTTTGTTTCAACAACTCACGGATTGGAAGTCGTTTTCGTGGAAAAAGACTTTAAACTACTCGTTTTGAAAACAAAAATATGTATGGAAAAACCTCTGTTTTCGAAAAAAGCTTTTTTATTTTTAAAATATTACTCAACAATGAAAACGCGTTGTTCTTTCGCATTGCGCTCCATTTTTACTAATCCCGAACTGTCATCTGTCACATTTTTATCTATTTTTTCCATTGGCATCGCTGTAGGTAGGTATGCCATTAAATGGCACAAAATTGAAATTTTGCGTAGATTGTGGGACACCCGTTAAAACAACCTCATTTTCGGACACAATATTGTTAGCTTGATAATGGGTCACCATCAGATATGTTTCTCATTACTTAAAGCAGGTCTGTACATAATAAGCCCCGGGATTGTAGGTTGCCGTGAATAAAACCTCAAAGGTAATGGCCATTTATTATACAAGGACAGGGTTAGGGAAATATTTTGATAAAGGAACTAGTTAGAAACCACTTTTGGTATGAATGTTTAAGGGAATGGGTATGAATCGGGAATGAATATTGACCTCGCTGAATTTGACATCGGCCTTAGAATGTTTGCCTACCACGCAGGCACTCAACGCACAACGCGTCAACGAGACAAGGATACTTCACGAAAACTCATCTACGAACATTTCGTGCACTGCAAATGCATTTCAGCGTGAGCCGCATGAGTCGTTTGTAGTTCGATGTGCGTTAGGCGTATGTGCAAATAATGAGAATTTATCTTCATATGGCAAAACGTCCGTAGATGAGCTGTCTCCTTTCAAAGATTTTGCCTACATATACGATTATACTACATACAGAAGATTCGCGCTCGAAAATGAAAAAAAAAAAAAAAAAAACACTACCAGAAACTGAACTCACTTGTAGAACTCGTCGACACCCGTCCCATCGGTATATAGCTGCGACTGTCACTATTATCCTGGGTGAAGTTTATCACATTAACATCGTACGTAACCACAGAAGCCTGTCGCTTGCGCACATTTTGCATGCCATCCAAGTAGAATCCATGCTTTCGTGAGTCGTCATCTCGATGCCGATTTCGCAGAGGTGACGCAAAGTCATTTTCGTCAACTGATATGTCGCCGCTTTTCACAGAGTTCGGCGATAACGTGGAGTCCAAAATGATTTCCGGCTTCGGTGAGAAACTATGCTGCTGGATTGGCAGTGTGGTAACCACATCAAGCGATATCGTCGATGAATCACTGATAATCTGATTGCTGTTCGATGAGAGAGCCGCATTTAGGGGCGATAAGAAGTAAACGTTTTGCGGACTCAAGGGCTGCTCCACGAGCGCGGGTATATTTTGTCCAGAATTCGGCGTCGTAGGTGGCGAAATCACAAACTTATTTGGCGGCAACTGATCGCTGAGCGTACTCAATCGCTGCCTAATATTATCACTGCTGAGCATGCAACTGCTGTAGTTCATATCGTCCTGATCCGAAGGCGGCGATCCAATAGAACGAAATATGTCCTCCAGATCATCGCTGTCGGATATTTGGTTGGTTTTATCACAAGTAGTCAGGGGAGTGTCGGTGTCAATAAATAGATTGTCCGCATCGATTATGGATGCCGTCAGGGAGGGTGGAGGTGTCACTGGCTGCAGGGGTGACATCAACGGCGACGAGTCTCTATTATGACAACTACTACTGCTACTGTTGAGACGGCGCTGTGGCGTCGTCTCTGTACTGAAGTTAATTAGCTCCTCCACGCTGTTCTGGGCCGCTAATTGGGCATCGTTTTCACTGCCCAGCACATGCAAGTCCAGAAGGATATCGGGAGTTGTGGACACGGGTTTTGGCCTCTCCGTTTCATGGCCCTCACTCAGCATCCGTGGTAGGTATACGATTCCGTCCGAATCGTCTGTATCGCTTGGATTCCGATGACGATGACCACCTACCTTGCCGACTCCGTTGTACGAATGTGACAGTTTCCGGTTGCGCGATCTGCGAAAGATACTGGACCGACTACAGTTGATCTCCTCTTCGGACTTTTCGGACTTCTTCTCCAGCGAAAGGTAGTCACTTGTGCGCTTGGTTTTCGCCAGGAGATTCTTCAGAACACCCTTTTCGCCTTTTAGGGAAATTTTCTTCACCGGCTTACCGTTGAATGAAAATATGAACTCCGAGTCACTGACAGCGAAGAGTTTTCGTTGTTTCTGGGCGATTTGCTGCCCGTCACTTGGTGACTTGTTCTCACATTGGCCGCTCTTAATTTTTATGAAATCCGTTTCGCTAAGAGCTGAACACTTGATGGGGGGTTTCTCGACACAGTTTGTGGGGGGATTCTCGGCAGATTTATCGATTTGCTGCTTGAAGTAGAAAAAATTATCTTCAATGAATCGTTTCAGCTGCTGGTTGTCCTCTTCGATGGGCACCACTGTTTGCTGGTACTTTCGAAGGTTCTTTATGCTCGAGTAGAACTCATTGATTTCGTCCTTAGATTGCACCCCGATCAGGTGCAGGCCTTTTTCTTTCTCGCTCAAGATTCGTTTGCTGGAATCACGTATACTGGACTCACTGTAATCGGCGGAGTTCAGTGGCAGGAGCACCGAGTTCAACTGCAAGAGGTGTTGCCCCTTCGATGGCGACTGATCTTGAGATTGTTGTTGTTGTTGCTTTTGATTTTGCAACTGCAGTTGCTGATAGTGCAGCGCAATCATGGAAGGTGCACTATCTGTGTGCGTGACCTTTTCGAATCGCTCTTGCTCCAGGTCACGCAGATCAATACTGCTGCGGCTTAAGCGGCGTTGCGGTGGTGACGGTACCCGAAGCTCGTCGCAGTCTTCTTTTTCATTCTCATCCGGCGAAGGAAGTTCCTGAAAAGGCAGAAAACTTAGTATTACTTGTCAGCTGTCACTGCGATTGGAATAATAATTTAAAGAGATGAATTCACGTTTGAAAACCTCCTACCACTAGTGCCCCTAAAATATAACTGTGAACAGTGTTAAGCCTACGACCCACTTCATCTGAACTAATGGTATATTTATGTTCTGAAACTTTTTATTGATTTTCTATCATTGTACTCGGAATACCGGGCTATGGTAGATGTCTACCCCTTATAATAGAAGTTGTGATTATCAGAGAAATTTCCCGTTTGTGAAGCCGTAATCCAGTAAAAATGGGTGAAGTATCTTAAAACAGTCCAATGTAATTAATCAAAAAACAAAACAAAAAAAAAAAAAGAATGAAAAGTTTCCTCTCTTCTTTGCTTGAGGACAAAGTTTCCATTTTATCGCTGATCTAATCACTTCGTTTTTAAACATCTTTATTCACCTATACAGCTACACTTATACAACATCAACTTTTTTTCATTGCAAGAATATCTTTATTTGCCTTCCGTTTGAAATTGATAAATTGCCTCAAATCACGACTAATGCAATATGACAGCTTAGCTTAGCTAACACTCCACTGTCGGATTTCAATTGATGCGTGAAACCAATATAATTTGCGCGTGTGCGTTTCTATATTTGAAAACATTTAGTCTCCATTTGATGGTTGAACAAGCTAACATGAAAAGCTATCAAATACTTGCCATATTTATGTTCGACTGTTCGTTTGCCAGGTCACTTGACATGAATCCATTCATCACTTTTCAATGCGACAGGTTCAATAAATAAGGCCACACCAAATAAATCGCATTTGATTTTCTTTTCCCAAATCGTCAGAGAGTGCTCTTTCCACATGAGTGGCTGCAAAGGTACATAAATTCTTGAGTTCTTGTGATCGGCAACCCAAAGTCTGTCCCTTAAATGGGCAACCCAAGAAGAGATACATTATATGAATTGTATTAGTGTGGCCAAATGTTTTTGACAACTGAATTAGTGGCGGGGAAGTGGATGGATACGAATGGCTGCGAATGAACCTCAATTTTGTAGGTTCGATTGTCTTCCGTGATAGAGGGAGGGAAAGTTGGTGTTTTCGTTCAAAGAAGGCAAAAGAGACTAGGTGAGCTGTAAGTAGCTCCAACTATGACAGAGTTATTATGGGACGAAAACAAGACGGCCTGTGTACGTAAATTGTTCTACTCTAAAAAGCTAAGGATATTTTCCAAAAAAATCATTGTTGTTAATAGAAATAATTTTTGTGTTTATTTATTACAAAGTATTTCCGGCGGATTTTAATTAGCAGACAGTCAATAAGTTTGAAGCAAAATTATAAAAAATATCTATCTACGCTTCTGCTTTAATGCTTGCATCCTAATAGTGGTTGAAATGCTGTGCAGCAGCTACACAAATCGCTTGAAATTCAACCGCATTCCATACATTTAAAGTCCACACTACAATTTGTTAAAGTACATATACAAATTTGTTGACTTTCAAAAGACCGGTCATTTACAAAAAAGAAAAGAAAAAAGAAAATTAACGAGCAACGAGCTTGGTCTGGATTTTAATTTTTTATGTGACAGTTTACGCTGCTCCGTAAAGGTCGGAAACAATCTCACCGAGACCTTTGACGTCAAAAAAGGATTTAGACAAGGCGAAGCGCTGTCATGTGACTTCTTCAACATCATTCTTGAGAAAATTGTGCGAAACTCACAAGCCAACACCATAGGCACAATTTTCCATAAGTCTGTGCAACTACTTGCATATGCTGACGACATTGACGTTGTTGGCAGAACACAGCGGGCTGTTACTGGAGCGTTTGCTAGTATTAGTACAGAAGCGGCAAAAATGGGTTTAGTGGTGAATGAGGGTAAAAAAAAAAAAAAAATATATGATGTCAACAAGAAGGGGAACACAACATCGACGAATCGGACAGAACGTCATGATAGACAGCTATAACTTTGAGGTAGTTAGGGACTTTGTCTACCTCGGATCCGCTATTAACTCTGAAAATGACATCACCTCAGAAATCCAGCGGAGAATCACTCTTGCCAACCGCTGTTTCTTTGGCCTTAGACGGCAATTGATTAGTAAGGCCTTGTCAAGAAGCACTAAGGAGATTCTATATAAGACTCTCATCATCCCTGTTCTGCTCTATGTCGCAGAAGCATGGACCCTAGCAAAAACGGATGAGGATCTTCTTGGTCGCTTCGAGCGCAAAATTCTTCGAGTGACTTTTGGTCCCGTTTGCGTTGACGGGATTTGGAGGAGAAGATTTAACAGCGAACTCTACGAACTGTACAGCGACATCGACCTGTCAAGAAAAGTTCGCATTAGTCGTCTAAGATGGTTAGGACATGTAGAGCGAATGGAGGGACAACTCTAACGACAGTAGAGGAAAACCTCGGCTTACATGGCGCGCGCAAGTGGAAGGGGACCTCAACCAACTTGGAGTGCGCAACTGGAGGCAGTTAGCCAAAGATCGCGCTAACTGGAGAGGCGTATTGCTTGAGGCCCAGGTCCACCCCGGACTGTAGCGCCACCTGAAAGAAGTAAGTAAGTATGTGACAGTTTACAGCTCGGTGCTGGTTCAAAATGCGAATTAATCTGTAACACATAGGAAATCTAATCGAAATCAGAGAAAACAGGACATAAGTAAAGTAACGAATGCCTTTTTTGACCTGCCCTTTAATTTTTTGTCAACAGTTGTATGTTCGATTTTATCAGAATTCAGAAAAAAAGATGAAAAAACGCTTTGATCGGTTATTTACAAAATAGGAAAAGTAACGAGTAGCGAGATTTGTCTGAATTTCAATTATTTATGTGACAGTTTACAGCTCGGTGCTGAAAATGGTTCACAATGCGAATTAATCTGTAACACTGTAACATAGGAAATCTCATCGAATTCAGGGACAACAAGACATAAGTAAAGTAACGAATGCCTTTTTTGGCCTGCCCTTTCATTTCTTGTCAACAGTTAAATGTTCGATTTTATCAGATTTCAGACAAAGAGCTAAAAATACACATTTGATCGGTCATTTACAAAATAGGAAAAGTAACGAGTAGCGAGATTTTTATGGATTTTAATATTTTATTTGACACTCTATAACTGGAAGCTTAAAATGGTTAGAAAAGCGAATGAATATTAAGCCATACGAAATCTTTATCGACTTCAGGGGAATGAAGACATCAGTAAAGTAACGACTGACTTGTTTGGCCTTTACTTTCATTTCTTGCTGACAATTTACTGATTCGATTTTATCAGATCTCAGAAATAGAGAAAAAAATTACCATTTTATCGGCGATGTACAAGAAATAAAAGTAACGAGTAAGGAGTTTCTTGCCGCACAGTTTACAGTTTAGTTGGAAGTGGCTCGAAATGTATGCGACCCATACCTTAAACCATATAAAACCTCATCGAATTCAGAGAAAAGAAGACAACTAGTACGGAACCGATTAAGTTGTTTTGCCTACCCTTTTTTTTTCTTGTGTACAATTTAGTGATTAGTTTTCATCAGAATGACGCAGTTTTTTTTTCGAAATATATCGTTTTTCTCTTGAAAACATTTGCATTACATTTGACTTTGCCTTCGTAAAGAAAGGATCTACTTCTCGCCGTTATAGATGAATAATTCAGAAATAATTAACCTAATAAACCTCGTGTGTAAAGATATTGCAACAATTTCTGATTTATGTTGAACTAAACTCAAGACGAATGCAGGAAACACAAAGTCCATGATATTCAAAACGCACAGCGCAAATTTTCAACCAGTTCATCTAAGAGAATCTTTCTGTAGAATTTCATTGCCATAAGCAAAGGGGCGAGTTAAATTTTCTTTCCCTTGTGGGAGAAACAAAACCCTTAGCAAAAAACTAAACGATTTGCAGAATTTTTTTATGACTGCTGTGCATATACCCACTCGAATTATTAATGCTTTCACGAACCAAATTTGCTTTTCAATTATGTACACATACTCTCTCATCTCATCGTGGATCACCGACAGAAATGCAATTACCCTTAGCACTCTCTTGTACATTTTTTTCGAAGGAAACATAATCTCTCCAATTGATATTCGATATACGGAGGTAGATACTTTTACGCTGTACCCACTAAGCCAATTATACTTTAAATAAACACTTCCTTCCAACTTCGACCTTGGTTCGAAGTGCCACGAACGGGTTCCTGTACCTCGCGAACTCGATTTTGAAAAGTACTCAACACACGAAGCAAAACCATCCTTATCTGTACAATATCTACCAAATAATTAGTAGCGAGTATAACCTCAGTCTGAGGATAACAATTAGCAGTCAACAAAAGCGCACGCAGGAGCATGCCGAAAGTGCGTGGGAGGGGCGACTTATTGAAGGCAGGAGTACATACGCTCTGGCTCACCGCCTTCTAAACTAGAGAAATCATTGCCACCTCGAAAGCAATTTATCCCCCCTAGTGGGACACTTTTGCCGCCATCACTGTCTGATGTCTGGTTATCCCAAATTTAAAGCCGCCGCCATTCGTGCACGCTAATTGAGAAATCAAATTCGGCAAAATAATTTTCTCATTTACTATCACTTAGGCGTCGCTTAATTATTCGTCCAATTGTCCGCCCATAAAATATCAAGTAAAGTCATGAAATTTGTACATACTATGTTTACCTCCAAATTGCTTATGGCGCTGTGCGTTTCCTCCCTGGTCATGGTTAGGTTGAGCTCGCACTCACTCGGATGCATGTAGTTCATGTGATGGCCGCCGATTGCGTGCTGTGTATGCCCCATGTGGACGCTGTTCAGCAGGATGTTCGAGCTCGTTCGACTCAGCGCCTTTCGCTGGCGGACCGCTTCCCTGGAAATAAATCAAGAAAAATTATTGCGGATACTTGCCCAGCCAAGCCAAGCCAAGTTGCGTCGTTCAACTCACTTGTAGATCCTGTAGTACATGACGACCATAACGAATCCGGGTATCCAGAAGCTCACCGAGCTGGATATCAGCGCGTACGACTTGTTCACCACAAACGAGCAGGAGTACGGATTTTTCGACACTTCTTGAAGGTGTTCCGTCGTCGTGTACCATCCAAGAAATATCGGGGTGAAGGATATCAGTGCGGGCAGCACCCACACATTGGCCAGCATGAAGCACACCGTCTTGTGTGTCATGTTCAAAGGGTACTCCAAAGGACGGACTATCGCATAGTATCTACACGGTGGAGTGTAAAAAAAGGAAAAAAAAAAAAAAAAAAAACACTACTGTGACCAGATGCAAACCTTAATTGACTCATGACGTATCAGTGGTTCTGTTGTTGTTAGCACTGACAGTAGCACTCCCATTCGAATGAGACTCACTTACCTGTCGACTGATATGCAACACAGGTGCAGAATGCTGGCTGTGGAGAAGTACACATCCAGGCTGTTGTAAACATTACACATGAACGGACCGAACAACCACTTGCCACCCGAGAGCTCCACGGATGCATTAAAGGTCATCGCACACAGTGCGACCAGCATATCGGCCATGGCCAGTGACACCACGAAGTAGTTTGTTATTACCCTGTAAGAAGAAAAAAAAACCTGCATCAGTGTGTATGACTAAGTCCAGTTGGCAATAACGACTGGTGTGCGAATAAGTTTAGTCTGTTAAGTTAAGAAAGACGGATACAAATGGTTCCATGCTAGTCGAAATGTAAATGGGATAAGATGGCTCGTTAGGGTGCGCACAAAGTTTGGCAGTGAAAACTTTTCCATTTCCTTTGTGCATTAATCGTTCAGCACAGAACCCCCTCCTGGCCGAAACAAGTCTATGTAATTTCCCATCCAAAGTTGGCGGTTTAAGTCGTAAAAAAGTTCCCTAACCCAATGAAATAGACGTTGATAGACGTATATTGTGCTACGTGGACGTGCACAAGGCTATTACTGTTCATGTGGCGTGTGTACATATGGCTGGCGTTGGCCCGTGCTCATGAGATAATTTTTATAAGCAGTACGGAAGAAGAAGGAAACGTTAAGCGGATTAATATTATTCTGCAACGTTTGAGAACTTCAGCCAGAGAGAGAGAGAGAAGATTGAATTGTTAATAACGCTGCTAACTAGGGTAATGGAGGCGGCCCGGTAGCTATCCACGTGTGAGTGCGTTTGATTGGAAACAGATTAGATAAAGTTTTTATGTATAGTACAGTTTATGGCCGGTGGCAGCAAGCTACATGTTTTACTGTTTGTCTGACTATTGCTATTTGGTGTATGTTTTGCACACCCTTATACGCCAGTCTAATCAAACTTTGTTTACGAACGAGGTGTGAAATGGCTTTCAGTGAGCGGTTTTGTCTACATATCCGAGGATGAAGGTAGAAAAGTGTCCTTTTACGATCACTGGATGGAGTAAAATATTTAAACGCTGGGCTTTAAAGTTTTTGAGCTATTGTCTTGCGTTATAGTTGTGCGGGACAAGTTGTTATGGCGAAAACTAGGACAAGAGGATTAAGAGTCTTTTGTGTGGCCATAAACTTACTCCTAATGTAAGCTGAATAAAATAATGTGTTGCTGTTGGCACAGACGTTGTTACTCACCTGATTAATGGGGTAGCGATGCATTTGTCTATTTAAAAATAGGAAATGCTTTCATTAAAGAACTTAGTCTGAAATTGTTACTCTGAAGCCCAGTACGAAATTCAATCAACGTATACTATGGGGGACGGATGAAGATTTTTAACAGCTTTCACTTTTCCTATAAAACGATTTTGAGAGTATTCTTAAAAGTTTCCCTAGATGCTGTGGAGATTAGCAAACTTTTTTGCCAGCTTCTTATGCATGTAATGAAAGTAAGAAATGGGCGCTGAAGTCTGAAGAAGAAGAATGAATGAAGAGAAGAATTCGACGGAACGAACATTCCCATAGAACCGGTCGCATATGGTGACAGGCAGTGGTTTAAGTACTCTATCCTTATTTGTCCCTAGAAACGTGGTAATTTTCCCCTTTTCACCGTGCTCAAACTCGCTTCTAACTCTTGAAAGTAAAATTTTTACTATACGGAAAGATAATCACAATAATGCCGGAATTACAACATCACACATACGGGTTATCACATATAAATAGCCACCTGACTGAAAAGGGCAGCACTACCTAAAGGACTCTACACATGAGAGCGAGCGAACGAATAGTTCTGTCAAGCGTTTTCTGCCGATATCTTAGACTAATTTTTGGGGACATTTTTCGACGCTTTTGGAGACGTTTCGGGCGCGCTTTTCGACGGTTTTGCAGGCATTTTCGGACTTGTTTCTCGACTCGTTTTCGGATGAGTTTTTTGACGCATTTTTTGACGCATTTTTGACATTTCTGAAGCGTTTTTGATCTGGTTTTTTTAAAGCTTTTCTGGACGCGTATTTGGATCCTTTTTAGACGGCTCTTTGGACTAGTTTTTGGAAGGGGTTTGGAACACTTTTTAAGAGCTTTAAGATGTTTGCCATTTTAGATTTTTCAACGCGTTTCTTTACCTATTTCTGAGTGCACTTTTGTGACTTTTCCGTCGAGTTTTTGGAGATTTTTACGAATGTCTTTATAAACTTGTTTTTCGACTCACTTTTAGACGAGTTTTTCGAAAACTCGCACTATTGGATGCGTTTTTCAATGCGTCTTTGCATGGTTTTTTTATATCATGTCTGTGGTCGAGTTTTAGACTTCTTGGATTGGTATAAAAACGTTTTTTGACGTATTTTTGACAATGTATTTTGGAGCCATTTTCGACGAGTTTTTGGAGATTTTTTCGGATGTGTTTCTGAACTTGTTTCTCGACGCATGTGGACGAGTTCGCGAATTGAATTATTCATTCACGGCAAAAAGTTTGGAATTCGAAATTTCGCAACGAAAACTGTTTATTAACTATTGTTTTCTTAATACATATTGATGGAATAATTAATTATTATCCTCCTCTTAGAATAGTAAAATGTTCAATTTTCTGTTCATAAATGCATCAAAAGTGTTTTTTTTCTTCGCATTTCAGCAATTCATTCGCTCACTCTCAGGTATAGAGTCCTTTACACGCATAAAAACGTAACACGTATTTTGGTCGGCCATCTTGTTTACGTGGTAGGAATAGTAGGAATAAAAGGAAAGCCTCGAATGTTAATATTTTAATAGTAATGGTTAACGAAATTCCGCGTTCCTATACAATAAAATGGGTTCGGGAAGTAAGAATGGTTAAGAGCCGCTACTGTAATTTGCAAAGTCGGCGAAGTAAGAAATATACTCAAGCTATACTAAAAGTCAAGACGTTGACCTTAATGAGTTTTTTTCCGCGAGTGTAGATCCAACTCTAATTCTCGTACGACGAAGAATGCCATAACATAATTTTCTCTAGTCTTAACTCAATTCAATTATTATATAACAACGAAGACTATAATCTCGAACATAATCAAAATTCGAAAGTGTTTTCTATTCCTACATAAATTATCGATCAATTATTGGTTTAATTTATTGAAACTAATGAACACACTCATTTCACATGTCTTAAATCGGAAATAGAAATGTTTTCATGCGATTGCAGAAATTTTGCTCGACGGAACTTGTGCATATTTCCGCTTTATGTATCTATAATTATGGGTAGAACATCCATGACACCGTAGGCGTTTGATTTTTGATCTCATTCTTACGCCTTTATTAGCATTGATTGCGGACAGACGGATCTCTTAGTCCCGGCTCGCGGCTCGCTATAAATTATCTTCGGTATAAAAATCGCAGTTTGTTAATATTATTATGATTACCTTTTTATACTAGAAAATGTTGATACTAAAAAATCTCGCTAAAAGTCGATTTAAGTAAGTTCTTTCTTATGTACATATATGTGTTGATTTTTTGGTGAAATGTAAGTACATATTTTGATGAAATATAAAAAAATTTCAAACGGAAAGCTTTTCGGACATCGAAATTCCCAAAAAAGGAAGAAATTCCACGATATAAGAGCACTGGTGACGGCCGATGACAGTTTCCCTCATGTTCTCAATATTACCACCAATGAGAGTGCTTCCTCTTACCAATGGATGTGACTGACGGAAAAGCAGAAAGTAAACCTACTTTAAGCGTAGTACGGAGTTCTTCCGAAACGAAATATCCCATACAAAAGTGACACAACAAAATCATGAAAGAAAAATTTCGCTCTCCTTTTCGTTTTGCAGTACGCAGCAGCTGCGAAATGATAGCGGAAAAGTGGGTAGTTGTAGGAGATTGCTTGGTACAATTCTCCACTCTCTTTTCGCACACGTTTATTGTCCGGGACATTCTTTGCTTGCGGAAATTTGGCATTTGTGCTGCAGTGTTGCCAGCTTTCATAAGAGGGTGGAGTCAAATTGAGAAATTTTGAAGACGAAAATATCCAAACTCAAATATGAAAATTAAAACTGCACATTTTTTGGTAGGTAATATTAAATTAAAAAAAAAAAAAATAAAACTAATAATTGAGAGACGTTTTTTTTAGTTTCCATTTTGCAATGAACAAAAAAAAAAAAAAAACAACGACGCAAATGTAAACGAGTTTTTATATTAAACTACCTACTTCAAAATGGGTTGGTATAAATGTGTAAAAATCAATTTCGATGGATTTCCAAAAATATGAAAAATGTGTGAATATGTTTTTTTTTGCGGCCAACTCACAAAAGAAACCAAATTCGGATTTAATTTTCCATTTGGCAGCAGAAATCTGAAATCTCATATAAAGATCTGAAATGCCCAATAAGCGAAAAAGAAACACCTGTTTAGAAAGTTTTAGTTATACGAAAAGAGTACATTCGCAATCTAATATATAAGATTATCGTGTCACGGGGTGCGTAGTTGAACTCCTCCGAAACGGCTCCACCGATTTTCGTGAAACTTAGTGTGCATATTGGCTAGGGTTGAGAATCGGACAACATCTATTTTTCATATCCCTAAATATTAAGGGTGGTCCACCACTAAATTTTTTATTTTTTTCATGGGGAAATACACTTTGAAAAAAAAAAGAAATTGGATAACATAAAGTAGTGACACTTCAAATACAAAAAAAAATATTTTAAATTTTAAAAGCAATTGTTGTTGTCAATTATTTTAATTGTTTTCCAAGCAAATTGTTGTTGTCAACAATTTTGATTTTTTTTTTAAATATATGTATGTACCTAAAAAGTTTGTTCTAATAAATTATGTTTACTACGTTACATTAAGTAACTTTTTAAAATGAAGTAGATACTTTGATTATAATAAAAATGATATTATGGCCAACGATATTTTGCATCGAATTCGCACTGTGACATCGGATAATGAACTGGAGATGTCAGATGAAATGCGCAACAAAGTGGCACTTTGTTGTGCAAATTGGGGATGCCACAGCTGGAACTGGAGCGAGAAATGGACTTCGAACGAATCGCATTGAGTCAAGCTGTTGTTGCGTTCAGGTAACGCACAAAAAGAAAAGGAAGTGTTTGTCTCCCACCTTTCCACCTTCCTACCTATTCCCGATTTTTCGCCCTCAATTCCTTCCGCTATCATCTTGAGGAAGTGGCCTAAAAACGAATCCATATTTCCCTTAGTCACGGCATCACGCGTGAACGGCTGGACCGATTTCACTAATTCTTTTTTTGTTGTGTTTGTTATTGTCAGGAGAAAAATCTTATGAAAGAAAAAATTAAGAAAATTGCCCGGAAAATTAGAAAATTTAAGAATACTTAACCACCATATTAAATTAAGTATATCTCATGTACCTAACCATAGCGCTTTTACAATTCAAACTTTTTTGATGTAACCTTATGGCGCTTAACCTTATGGCATAACATTGACATAATGCGTGCTGCAAATATCGTCAAAGAGGATGTAAAAAAATGAATATCGTTTAAAACAGATGCTTCGATCGGAGTTATTATATTGATAAAATACATATAAAATAATTAATTTATTATTTCTAACAAAAACTGAAACATGTGGCGTTGTAGGCGTATATGTCGTTTTTCAGTTTAGTTAAATTTTCTTTAATAATAATCATCTTAATTTATACATACCTATAATTCTTTCGGGACGAAACTCGATGATGATGATATAACTCGATAGCCACTGGGTCAATTTTTATGATTCTTCTTTTGTTATGTTCGTATTGTTGTATTTTAGGTTAACGCAAACTTAAAGGATAGGATTTTTGACCCACTATATGGCGTTGTTTCACGATCTCCAAAATCACTCACCCGAGTTCAAAGAAATTTTGTAGATTTATATTCTTCGTTTCCGCTTGAAGGATAGGATACTTTTGGACCGATCTCCGAAAAAGCTCTACCAAGTTGATTGAAATTTTGTAGATGGATATGGTTGCTTCCAGTTTTAAATTTCGGATAGTTTTTGACCCTATAGGTGGTACTTTGAAAAAGCGGGATAAGAAAACGGATTTTCGCACGTCCCATTCAAAAATAAAATCAAACTCTATTTCTAAAGTTGTATAATTAAAATTATTAATGGACATTGTTCAAATAAAGTAATTTGTGAAATGTGAGCAGGACTTAATACGAAAGGTATGGGCAAAGCCGGGTGGATACAGTTACATATAAAAGAGACTGACGTCCGAATGTGCACTCATAACTCGGGGACGGATCGTTCGATTTTTATGATTTTTGGTTGGAAGGAAGGGCATAATGCTACCTTTTGATGCGAAAAAAACTTTATGGGCATTAGTTGATTTTTTTAATTCTTTGGATGTTCCGGGCTTACCTCTTCATAATTTGGACTTGAAAGTCAGCTCAGTTAAAATGCTGTTGCGCAACATCAATGTATCGAAACTTTGTAAAGGATCGCATTTGATTTATGGTTAAGGATCTTACATCAAATATCATGCAAGTGATAATTTTGAGGGGAAATTTCAAAGGCAAACACTCTTATTCCGCAGATTTCGCTTATTTAGAACGATTTACCATTCGTGCGACTTCAATTTCCCGTGCGTCTCGCTTTCACTATGTCAATAATTTATTGCAAGGATAATCGATGGATGTTTGTGCATAAGTGGCATCAATCTTGATTTCCCATGTTTCTCACATTGTAAATTTAGTGAAAAAGCGGAAGGTTGGCCGAAACGTCAAAATCATTGCGGTTTGATTGAAACAAATCAACATTGCTATTCATAATTTATTTATATTGCATTTAATATAACTTTTGAATAAAGAATTTTAATTGGCCGAATTACATAAATTAGGAAGTGCATTGCGCATGCTCGGAATTATTACTTTCTTTACATTAACAAATTTGGGCGGAACGAAGTTTGCCGGGTCAGCTAGTAGAATTATAAATTCCTAAGGATTCTAAAAATCGCCAAACTTTAAATAAAGTGAATAGCGTATATTACGACAAATCCGAAATGGAAATTTTACGGAGCCAAATTGAAAATAAATAGCCAGTGCTGGTAACACTGCTGCTTGTGTATGCTATGACTATGCTTTTGAAGTCAATCAGGGGGCATTGTCATGTCGAATGGATGAATAGACCTTCTTTCTAACTGCAAAGTCAGACATCAACCGTCTGTATTAGTAAAATTATCTTAAGGCTGTCTACAAGCTTGTTTACTTCGGGCTGTAGCGCCAGTTAAACATTGACTTAACATCCTCTCTTGTGGTAAAACACAAGAGTGCTGGAGTCGTGATGCCGACTTCATTAAATCGGTTAATCCTTATTTCGAAAAGCTAATTATTAAAAAGCCCACAACCAACAAAATAATTATTTCTGCTCTCACACAGACTATTCATTTGAGACATAACCCTCTTATCGGGCGATATTTCAAAGAGAATATTTACTTAGCAAAGAAATACAAGAACTCGGATTAAAATTAGATCTGCCAGAAATATGCGTAGCTCCCAAGGTGCGGCAGAGACACTTTACTAATCTTTTTCGAAAATCCCATTGGCGTGGTGCGGGTATACGCAGTATAAAGAGCTTTACCATTAGATTATTATAATTCCCTAATAATACCTTTCTGGTTGATTTCACGGAACAGCAATCGTACTTTTTTTGCTTCCTATGCACATTAAATTATTTAAATTACTGAAACTCCTCAAAGTGGGGCAGCAACTGGAATCCCAAAATAGACATAAAAAGGAATTGAAAGGAAAACCAAAGGAGGTGGCTATATAAAAAACGAAGTTATAGTACAGACTACGGAATATCCATTATAAATAAACCAACCAGGTTTTGTTGGAGGATAATTCTTAGATTGTGTTTTCGGAATTCGAACTGTCTGGTGAATAGGTTAGTAAACACTGACCGACCAGTGCAGTGAGTAAGTGTAAGAGTATTTTTCTAATTAAATGCGTGGTGTGTTGGACGGAATTTAACTGGGCATATTTTCATACCCTTGTAGGCTGTTATTGATGTGTAAACATCTAAGCGCGCGTTATTGGAATCTGGTGGAGTAATTCCACACATTTAATTTCTGGGGACAGGGAATGTGTCACTGTGTTTTATCATTGCATACATTTATGAGCTGGGGCATATTAATTTCAGCTTTTGGTTGGTGTGAAATAAAATTTCTTCATTTCGTCCTTGCACCGTACTCAGAAGAAATTTCAAGAATTCTGCAGGGAGATTATCATCTTTTACCAATGATCATAAGCGGAGACTTCAATATCAATTTTGCAACTCCAGAAGCTCAACCATTTATTGATTTTATGCAAGATAAATTCATTTCAAATGAACTCCTACCGGAAAATTTCAACAACACGATATGGAACAACCATCGATGCTGTCTTCCAGCGTAATCTAGATAGATTACAGTCTCGAATGTACATATCTTACTTCAGCTACCACAATCCGATTGTATCTATTCTACCGAAACTAGCACAGAACGAATAAATTATTGTTATTTCATAATATATCAAGAATACGGATTACAATTCCCTCTTTTCTCAATGACGTGTATCAAGCCACACACATACCGCACGCACGATGTTTACACATACACATATTTCGGGACTGTTGGATACAGTCCCACCAATTTTTTTTACAAAAACTCGAGCCATAATTGTGTAGGATTATGGTTTTCTTTTTTTTAATGTTCAGTACAAAAAAAGTTCCACATACGCCACAGTACGTGAAAAATAGACGATCTTTTTCGGATTAATCTGTTTGATGTAACTGATGTGAATTTCGTTATGCGCGAGAAGTGCGTTTTTTTTTTTTTGGTAAACTGAATGCAAATGTAACGTTCATTGAGTAGAACAGCGATGGAAATGGGAAAAGAAAACCAAAAACGGAGAGCTCTTGAATAGAACTGACTGACCCAGAAGAGAAACTTATGACCTTTCGAGTTTCCAGCTACTACTGTTAAAATGAACAAATACCTACACAAAAGGAGTACGTACGTTGTATTTTTTTTTAAATTTCTATACATATATAAAACTAAGTTGATATTTTGTGCGTTTACGTATAACTCGCGAAATTTTCAACCAATTTACTTGGTTTTTCGTTTAAACTTTTCAGGTATACAATTAGTAGGACATAGGTCCGTTTAAAAAAAAAAATTTACTTTTTTATTTAAGAAAATGCAAACCGAATATCTACGGGCTCATGTAAACATGTAATTCAAGATGAATGGTATAAGTTCTGTTGACAAAACATCGAAATACAAATCATACGACGTTAAGTGGTGTTTTGCATACATTATTTATTTTACAGTGAATTGATTTGCTATGTAATCCATATTTTGTTGACGTTATGAGAACATCTGTACGTTCAAAATATCTTCAATATTTTTAAAAAGCAGTGACGTCTGTGTGTGTACTTATAACTCGAAAACGAATCGCTTGATTTTTAAGATATTGGGCTGGATGGATTCTTATTGGCCCAAGGACGGATATAGGATATTTTTTTTTATCGCCAACGCAAACATTTAAGAAGATGAAATAGGGTATGAAAGTCTGAAGGGGAAAACGCACTTTGAAAAAAATAAACAAGGTAGAAAAACGCGGGAAGTGTCACTTCAAATACAAAAAAAGTATTCAAAATTTTCAAAGTTGTAGTGTTAAACAAACAAAGTCCGCCGGATCAGCTAGTAATTAATGAAAACAGTGCTGATCCGTAAAGTTTTTTTTTTTTTTCAAATGTGAACAAATTTGGGAGAAACAGCTTGATGTGTCCAGATTTTTGTTCTTGTGTCATAGGTCACTATTTTTCAATTGTATTTATCAGTATTCAACTGATTATTAGTAGGTAACCGAAAATCAACGTTTTTCCTGAACCACAAGAAACCGTTTTTCTCCATAGCTGAAGTGAGAATTTACCTCACAGTATGTTGTGATGATAAATTGATAACTGATTCGTCCCAAAAAAATCTATCCGTACCTGAAGCAATGTCCACCCATTTTCAGTTCCTCAAATAAAATCAGGTTCTATGAAGGGTTTTGTACAAATTTGACAGACGCTATAACCGCTCTAACAGTCCAAAAGTGCAGAAGGTATGCATATACGAGAAAAACTTATGGTATTGTACCGAAGTTTCCCGTTCGTCATACTTTCATGGCCGCTACTGTATACTTTCTATGTCCACTACTGCCATCACAGTGCACAGCCAGCCGCAGACATTCCACTGGCAGCTATTACACCAATCTCTTAATAGACATTGAGAATTTGCATTGGTCATTTAGAAGTTACACTCTCTTAGTGGTGTGGAAACCATGAATACCCGAATGAGAGTAGCATTCGGGGAGACTTTTTTACGTGTGATTTGTACCAATCTTGTGTAGCAGATAAGGCTCCCGTTTGGAAAGTGGCTTTGTCCCTGTTTTAACTAAATTCTGACGGCTGACCCTTTGGAAAATCGGTCTTAAATTTTCTACGAAATAGGAACCACGCCGTTGTAGTCAGTGCTGCCACAAGGAAAAAAATTTGCTTAGCAAAATTAAATTTGCGTAGCAAAACTCAAAAGTCCAAAATATCATTTTTGATTCCAGTCAAATTCAAACACTAACACATCCGAAGAAATGGACACTTGTTGGGTATGGTAGAAAAGAATATAATTTGGTGTGGGAAAGTGAGTAAAGATTGAATAAACTTTCGTTTATTTTTTTAAGAAAAATTCCAAGATTTATGTTGACATTTCGTGCTTTAAAAAAAAGTAGCACAATAGACGTTTTTAGGGAGAGTGCGTAGCAAATTGGAAATCGCGTAGCAGTTTTGCTATGATCGTAGCAAAGTGGCTGTAGTCGTAGAGCCACTAGGACACTAGGAGTAGGAACAACGCTGTCGTTGGGCTACTAAGGAACAACACCGCCGCGCCGTTGGGCCACTTAGGTTATACGTAGCTTAGGCATTAACAAAACTTTGGGTACATAGTTTGTGATTTGATTATATAAATGCGTTTTAAAATCCTTTAGACCCAAGTGCTGATTATTCAGCGATTTAAGTTCTACTTAAATACCTTATGGGCTACTTTTTCTATGTCATAATTCATAAACTGTCACATACGATTTTAATTGGAACTTAAATCGCTATGAGTAGTAGTAGCAAACGGACCTAATTAAAGTACTGCCAACAAAGAGTACCTCTTAACCAAAGTTTTGGTGTTTATTTGGGTAAACCCTGGATCCGATGAGCAAAACCCCGGCATGAGAAAAAGAACATAACACTATTATTGAGCCTAGAATTTCAAGAAACTACCTTCAAAACTTGTATGATTAGGAAAATTAGTCTGTCTCTTTATACAGGTTCACTCCTACCAAGCACTCTCAAAAAATACAAACTAAATCGCCACCTCTAAATCTAAAATAGTAGGATTTTTTTTTGAGTAGTTGTCGCAAATTATACACACGGCTATGGCTCACTAAACCAAACCACCTGGCACAATTATTTCGGACACAACACAAACGACCATGTCACCTTTAAAAGTGCCAACAACTTTTTCTCTCCCTCAGCCATGATTGTTGTTATCTCTGTCGCATCACAGCAATAAATTTCATCAGTATTGTATGCACTCGCACTACCACCGTCGATAGGTCCAAGTCCAATTTAAAACGAAAAGAAAATCCTATTATCAGTGTTGCGCCAATGGACAGAACAAAGTTCTGCTTTACATCCATACGGATATGGATCAAAGTTAATTTCCACATGGCCGCTGCCACTTCAGTTCCCGATGTGAAAAGTTATCCTCCGTGACAGCATAAAATGTGAAGTTCGTACCCGCACCTATATAAAAGTAATATATAAGCTCTGCAAAATCTGCGATTCAGGTGTATCTCTAACTTAATAGGAAATCGTGTTAACCCTTTTTTTACTCTCTAAGGATGCGACAGTAATTAGCAACCTCAAAGTTTGGCATTGCTGCCGAAATTTTGTGTTTGGTTGGATGTACGTTGTCTCCCTATGAAAGAATTAATGTTATGCCTTTTGGGGATTTACTCAGCTTAGGCACATGCGACAAATTGAAACACGAAATCGCACAAGTGAAACGTGCCTAACACCCACACACTGTTACGGCTTAAGGTGTCGCCAGTTCAGTCTCCGTAGGGCAATACGACAACAATCTGAAATACGTGAAAGCTATTAATTAATACTCGAGCACTTAGCTGGTTTAAGGGATCGATAATTATAATACGCGGGTCCAAGATTTTTTTCCGTATTTTTGTTTCCTTCGAAACATTTGTCATCGCTGGAAATCATAACTAGGTGTTGGATAATAGTTATATTTAGTGGCCAGGCGTATTGTGGCAATCCCCAGAAATGGGCGTTAAACTCATTAAAGGGCTCTTGAGGCTGACCTCAAGGACATTTGTAGGAATTCGTAAAAACTTCAGACCCCAAGCCCCCGCCCTCAATCTATCACGATTCAATAGATTTTGAGTTTAATTAAATATGATTGATGCCACAAATGTGCCCCCTGCCAGTGTCGAGGCACAGCCACAAATTAAATGCGCAGAATGCATGGGGTAGCCTTCGGGTTGAATGACAAGCCTAAATATAACCAAGCAATCATCTTCTGCACCATCAACATGACACACATGTGAATTTATATAAAGTCAAGGCCAAACACATAAAGGACTCTCTGTTAAACCCTCTGAATTCGAACTTGAGTTCGGATATGAATCCTTTCAGCATGCAATAAGTGGAACCATCGCACTTTGTGAAAGATATTATTATATTGGTGTGAATTCCCTACCGGAAATATGATAATAATCCGCCTTTTGGGGTAGTTTTCAATTGGAATACGAGTATTTATATGCTCATCTGGCAGCAGGAGAGAGCAGTCAGCTTTCAAAAGACCCACAGGGAGCTGAAAAAGGTTTGTTTAATCGCACTTACCTCAATTTGCGATTACGTTGAACCGATATTATGACGAGGGCATTTCCCAGCACAGCAGCGATTATGATAGTAGAGAAGATGAATCCCTTAATTACAATCAGGGAGAATTCGACCCAATTCTCGTCGATTTCTCCGTTGGGGACTGCACCACCCGCATCGCCTGTGATTCCACTGCTGCCACTGCCACTGCCACTGTCTTCGGAATCCTGTACAATGCTGGTGACATTCGCCAGAAGAATACTCTGAGTTGTGCTCGTGTTCAGGGAATACTCTGATGTCGATGTGGTGTTCAGGGCGGCGAATGTGTCTGTTTCGGTGATGGCGGCAGCGGCGGTGGCTACTGTCTGCATGAAGTACATATCTTGTGTCATACCGATGGCATGCAACATTCATCCAGCATCACATTCATCAGTGCAAGCAGTCCCGGTTCGCTTTTGTACATTTTCCTGTCGTCGTCGTCGTTGTATTCCAAGTTGTCACAGTTGATGACATAATACAAATACGATGTCCTCTAGTTGATTAGCGCAGATTGTTGTCCTCCTCCACGTTTATGCTGATAAGTATCCTCCGGTGGGAGACCACTTTACTTCACTGCAAAAGAGAGAAAGAAATCAAAATTGTTAAAGCACTTTCCAGCCGCGCAAACTTTCTACTATATATACGAGTACAAGTTGTTTCGAATTTGAATAGCAATTTGCATATACGTCCAGGGTGAAACTTCGATTGAAATAAGTTTTTCCTCCAGCGGCAATTTCAGCGGGTTTACATTCTAAAAGAAAATGTTTTCCCTGTGTTTAAGGGAATAGAGGACACGAGCGACGAGCTCCGCGAACTGACAGTCTGACAGTCATGAGGTGTAAAGAGAAACGACTCCGGGTCGACCTCATTTCTGAAGCTGAAGATGTTAACCGCACGTAACGGTATACGAAATTCGCAATAGCATGTAAATTGATTTAAGCTTTTCGCATTCATCAATGTGGGCCTGTTTAATGGTGTGTGTTGGAGATATATGTTCCCGATCCAAGACTTTTTCTTTTTCAAAGGTGGCCCACCTTTAACTTGAAAGAAGTTTAAACACTGCCTTCAATCATCAAACTTGCTGAGTGAGATTTTGGTATGTACACAGAGCACACACACTCACACCCACACAACGATGTCGATGGTATTGCCATCATTTATAATTTTAATAGCGTATAGCTTAATATTGTTACATGAAGCAATAATGGCAGGGGAACGCATTTTGTTTCAAGCTGAATTGTCGAACTGGATAAAGGACAAAAGAACCCTCCGAGCTCTCAATAAATGTCACATTAGTTTGTTCATGTTTGTGTAGCGTTATGTAGGCATGAATGCGCTTTCATACGGTTCAGGATGTACATTTATTCATGCGTTGATTTGCGCCGGATGTGGAGCGTTTGATGTGACTGCAGTATGTGTATATAGGGATAGGTGCATCCGAATCTTTTTTGACTCGTACAAGCGCACTCGAGTCCTGATGCACAAGTTGGTTTGCTTTAAGACAATATGTACACATTGAAACTAGTACCGGAAAAAGTTGGATCTTATCGAGTCTGTCATCAAAGTTATTGTTTTTAGCATTCACCTGGAACTGGCGCTCTTCAGTCTTCTCATAGGGGTACGGAATTAGTCGGTATTTCTTTATCACATTCCAAGTTCAGCTGCAGTTGATTTTCAGCCCTATGTACAGGGTATCTGTTTTTATGTAACAAATCAAGTAGGAGTTACTGATGAATTCTAGCATAGGAAATGAAGATTCCAATTTATATATGATTTGGGTAAGGTGCCTTACAGAAGCAGTATTCGAAATACAGATTCTTAAATAAAATTGACATGATTTGAATCAAATATTTGTATACGTAATGAAATGACAGCACCGTCTCATGACCTTTTGTTTTGAACACGATTTCCAGTTAAAAAAAAAATAAAGGTTCGGCTGTTTGCTCTTGTTGTCTGCCTTTTGAACACTTGGGGCTCTATCCAAGGCTTATTGTACGGATTATCAGCATTCATTATATAGTCGTTCCTTACAAAGCAAACAAAGAAGTAATTAAGTGGCGTTTAATTTCGGTCGCCACTTAACTATGGTCCATTTTTGGTATATATGTCAACGATATATGAACATAATGGAACGTAGACTACTTGTCATTTGACATGGGTCAAATGTGTTCCATAATTTCAAAGAAATTAGCACATATCATTGTCCTCTTATGTTGGCCATTGATTATAAGCTACAGAAGCTTAAGTCTCCTTAACATTGGGTAGACAATTTTGTCTAAAATAATCTCTGAGCACCTAAAGCCGTCGCCGACAAACTACGATGGGACCTTATTTGCAGTTTTACGTCTCTCTACGTCTGATCTTGGAAACGACTAATCAATTTCAACTCAACTTCCAGCAGCTACAAAAAATGCGGTATTCAGTTTTAAGCAAAGTGCACGACTGGGTCGCGCACAACTTTCTCGTTCATCAGAAGTTTGGATAAGTCAATTGCTAGGTAGGTAAAGCGTTCCAAAGCAAACGGGCATAAAATGTAAGAATAGGTAGTGTTGAACAAAAATTCAGTTTGGTTATTCATTCGATATGGCAGTTAGGTACCTACACCTACATACCAAATAACAATGTGAGGCAATTTTCGCAAGCTCTGATAAGAGAGTTATGAGCGCCTACTGTACTATTTGACTCTCTCTTACACTTTACAAGGTTTGTTTTTAAATTGCGTTAGCACTTTTAAACTGAATATCCCGATGGACGTTTTTTTTTTTTTTTTTTTGGGATGCGCCAAAGGATGTCGTAATCTTCTACAGGCGGTAGCCCGTGCAACCAACATGCACGATTCGCAAACCCGATGGACGTGTGTGGGGGTGCAAATGAAGGGAAATTTTCAGATTGTGTAAGCTCCAAGTGGTTGGAATTATGGATGTGAGGTATTGAGTTTTAAAAAAATGTATGAACGCAGATCGGTTTTAGGTAGTCATTTTTGAGAAATTATTTAAAAAAATGATTTATTCGATTTTTTTTTAGAAAAACTAAGTACGTGATCTTTTTTAGAATACCTTTTAGATATTATTATTAACATGTACTTAGATCAAAATCCTTGGAGCGGTTTTTGTAAAATTTAACAGACAAGACAGTACCAAATACTGGAATGTTAAGTTTGGAAAATACTACTTACTTTTAGTACGCTTAACTATGTAGCTGAAAACCGGGTGTTAGTTATTGTTCGGGATGCAAGCATTACTTGATTTCTAAAGTGTTATCAAACTCGAAAATGGGGTTTTCGAGTGTTAAAATGAGCGTTTTCGGTGATTCAAATTAAAAACTAAGATCGCAATGATTTTGAGAATATTAATTTTATTCTAAGTTTGCATTTTGGTCAAAATCATTATCGTCGTTTTCCGGTAAACTAAAGAAAACTAAATTTTTTCATAGATCCATTGAACGATAATATACAGGAAAACTTAGTCGGCTATTAACTTAGAAATGGATTTTTGTTACAATCGTATGGACCGTTTTCGAGATACATATGTCCAAGTTTCAAAAGTACCAATACTTGATATTTAAGTCAAAAACTGCGGTCATGTTAGCCGAACCTACAGGTTAAATATTCATTTTGGTTGAAATCGTTGGAGTCGTTTTCGAACAAATCAAACTGTGATGAACATTTTATATGCGAAGTAGGTACCTTTAATATTGAGGTTAAAAAAAAAAATAAATATTTGGCGCAACAGGTCCGGAGAGACCCTAGGCCTAGCTTCTCACAACCATTCGTTTTATGCGAGTTTTCATTTTTGGAATGAAGGGAAGGGATCTACAATTTTATGCCGACTCCAAACGGCTAATTGAGACAGTCATACTCTCGGATGTTTGTCAGACGTTCGCGTGAGGTGGCGCAGTGAAAAAAACCATAAGTTGGAATTTTGGGTTTTTGCGGGATTCGAACCTCGACCCCTAGCATAGTAGTCCAACACACTAACCACTAAGCCACTGCGCCACTTGAGGTTACCTTGAAAAAAAAAACGGCCGGAGTCCCCCAAACTCCAAATGCGAAGTCTGAATGAAATCCGGGCAGCCGTTTAGGCCGTAGGCCTCGAACAGACCAACATAATTTTGCGACCCACTTTTTTGAGTTCCGCTATCATATTAATGTCAAAATCGATTAACATTTTGTTTTATTTTTATTTCTAAACGCTTGAAGCATATATTTCTGTGTTTTCATCTGTTTTATCTTGTTTAACCGCTAGTTCTTGCTTTTGAATTGGTTTTAATTTTTAAATAGTTCCCAAGCAATGAATGGATGCTTACTAAAAAATTATTTTATATAAGTTTGCGATATATCCAAGACATTCTTGATAGTCGTCGCAAACGGAATAAAATATCTGCTTCTTAAGTTTGAACGGCTCATACCTGAATAGGTACCTACTTTTATCAACAATTTTTAGAACCTAAGACGACAAATGCGAAGTCTGAATGAAATCCGGGCAGCCGTTTAGGCCGTAGGCCTCGGACAGACGGACATAATTTTGCGACCCACTTTCTTGAGTTCCGCTATCATCTTAATGTCAGAATTGATTAACCTCTCGAGTTCGAAATTTTGTACGAGTATTTTATACATTTATTTGTATTTTTCTCTTGCTACTTAATCGAGGAAGTTAAAAATGCATCCATTTGAAGGTCGGTAGGAACAGAGGCATAGCCTTTGAGTATCGTATTTATATCGTGCGATTCTTTTACTTGAAAGGTTTATATCAAACTCGCAAGACAACTCAGGAAGAGGGCTTGCTCAAAAATGTGTGCTACTGGAAAAACATTGCGAGATGGCAGTGGTACAGTTCTAAGAATAATACAATAACACCTCTTATTGAAAAACCCTTTATATGCTGTCCACAAACAAAAAAAAAAAAATCATTCAACATCACAAGGGAGTGAAGGGACGGATATAATTTTCAGACATAGCATTTGTTGTTAACTTAAGACTTTCTCTCGAAATCTACATCTAATAAAACAAAGTTGCATCCGTACCGTAAGGCCGCACATAACTCGAGAACGGCTCGTCCTCGTCCGATTTAAGCTATCTTTTCTTTGTTGTGTTTGTTTACGCCTAATGAAGGTTCATACGGTGAGAAAAATGGAAAATATTAAAAGCAAATCGGAAAAGATAAATAAAACAAAGTAAAATGTAAATTAAACAAAGTTGCGTCCGTAAGACCGTCCTTAACTCGAGAAGGGATAGTCCAAATCGAGCTTTCATTCTTTGTTGTGTGTGTCTACATCTATAAGAAAGGTTCATACGGTGAGAAAATTTACATATTAATAAGTTTGACTTTCACGGCAAAACTATGGACATTTGTGCAACGCAATTAAGTGCTCACCTGCTTAAGCCACCCCCCTCTTTCTGTTTCATCCTTAATTTTCAACTATAAGTCATATTTAGGACGTTAATTAAACAATTATCCATCCTCCTAGTCCGTTGCTATACCAACAAATGGGTTTGTTACATAATCTCTTAAAGTCGGTATACCCAGCGGTGTTACGTAATCTTACCATAAGTGCTTTTGAAAATCGGACCAAATATCACATGAAGAATTTTCCCATCAAACCAACTAAAAGCAGGATTGATTATGTAACATAATACTCGCACCGCGTACTTTGTGAGAGAGTGCTGCTACTAATTGACTTCCTAGCTCATAAAACAGCAATTGAGTAGTCTAATTCGTTTTTTTTGAAGTGATAACTTCTTTAGGCGCTGGGCACTATTTGGATGGGCAAAAACTAGCAAACTCGCGACACCGACACCGCCACCGACACCGATTGCATACTTTTAGTTGTAAACTTTTGTACTATTGCTTACTTTTAGGGGTAGGTAATTTATAGCTTAATCTACGATGATTTTTATTTGAATACGTTACTATGGTAATTTATGGTAGCGACAAATTGATTGTCACCAAAATTATTTCAATTACCTGTTTTGTATGGGGAATTAATAACTTAATTTTACCAGGCTTAATTCCGACATATTATATCCACGATTTTGGGTTAGTGCACATTTACGGCACAGTAGCTTGTGTTATAATTACCGAAACAAGAAATAGAAAACTGTGGTAAACTTGCCACCCTAAGAGTAGGTATACTATATAAATAATTGTAATATTCATGTCGCCTTAGTGTATACTGTAAAATATGATTAGTAATTTTTGTGTAAAATAATGAATATAAAACTACAATTGATGCCGTACCACGAGATCTAGAGCATTATCAATGGCGATGCGGCAAGACAGAAAAATGTTGTTGTCTTTTCTCGTTCTTTTTCTTTTAAAAGTAAAATTTGTATTTTTCGGAAAGAAATTCATATTCAATTAAGCTTCAGTATAATTATTATTAATTTATTCGTTCTGTGCTAGTTTCGGTAGAATACAAGTAGATACAATCGGATTGTGGTAGCTGAAGTAAGATATGTACATTCGAGACTGTAATCTATCTAGATTACGCTGGAAGACAGCATCGATGAAAATTACTTATATATGCTAAAGATAATTCTGCATTACTTCAAGATAAAGTTGGGAAGAGATTTGATGATATTCCAATCATTTTGAGTGGGGATTTCAACATCAACTTTGCAGATGATAAAAACTACCATTAATTGAATTTTTAAATAGCAAATTTAATTTAACGATGAGCAATGATCGCAATCTTAGCACGACTAGACATAAAACTACAATCGATGCCATCTTTACAAGATATTTAAATAGATTCGAATCAAAATTGTTTGTTTCCTATTTTAGTTACCTACCATAAACCTATAGTATCCGTTTTCAAATATAATGATAATAATGATGATGATGATGGAAGAGTTTGAAGTTGTTGATGAAATTTCATAAGTGTCATTGGTATTCATTTCAAAGAATACCCATTAATTTTTAAATTTAATATTTCATGTATCTGTAAATTTATACATTTTAAGCAATAGATTGCAATTTTGTATGTAAAATAATATGTATTATTTTTGATGTAAAATACCGCATTAAATGAAAATGAAAAATGTAACATAATTTTTGTAGTAGTAGTAGTTTATAATAATGAATAAAAAAACACTTTATTTAAAAGTACTTCCTATACAATAATATATTTTCTGACGATTCGAAAAATACACACGTAATTGTTCAAGTTATCACTTCTGTCGGCACTCCCGGAGTGCCTTTTTTTATTTTATCTAATGCTCGTAGAACTATATAAAGTTTTTTTTCTACTACTGGATATTATAGTTATTTTGCGGTTTTTGGAAAGAACTACCAAGAACGTTGAATGTCTTTTCTTTGAGGACTCTACTTGTGGCGACACAGCGCAAAAATATTACAAACACTGGACACAACCCGCACAACTTACAGACTGGACGCAACCATTCCCAAGTATTGGAAACAGATCGAGTGTCGAAATAAGCACGAACCCAAAGGGTATATAAGTCGTAGAGAAAGAAAAAAGAGTTGTCTTTCTTTTTTCTCGAACAACCACGAGAAGCAACCATCTTGGCTTTTGATTCATTTTTGGCGGCGGCGTTGTGTGTTTTCTAAATAAAGTAGAGTAGAGTTAAATTATAATTAATAAAGTTGTATTTAATCGTTATTCGGCGCAATTATTGACCTTCTGGCGATACACGGAAAGCGTGGCGAAAAATTACGCCCACATACTTTTTCATTTTGCATTCATTGTGGCTTCTGCATCAATGCCCTCAATTCAAAAATACTCCACTGAAAGTTGGGCCTTATTATGCTGTTTCTTTGTTAGACAAGGGACATTTAAATAAATAAATAAATAGTTGGCGCAACAGGTCCGGAGGGACCCTAGGCCTAGCTTCTCACAACCAAACGTTTTGTGTGAGTTTTTCATTTTTGGAACGAATTTTGGACTCCAAACGGCTAATTGAAAAGCTCTTTCAAGACAGTTATACTCTCGGATGTTTGTCAGACGTTCGCCAGAGGTGGCGCAGTGAAAAAAACCCTAAGTTGGAGTTTAGGTTTTTGTGGGATTCGAACCTCGAACCCTAGCTTAGTAGTCCAACATATTAACCACTAAGCCACTGCGCCTAGATTTAAATCCTTAATACAAAAATCAGGCTTCTACAATTTTGAATAACTGGGCGAGTACTTTCACAAAGGGCTACACTTTAAATGCCTTCAGCATGAATCCAAAAATCTTCCCAACTTTCCGATTACATGTCTGATCATGTAAGATTTTAAAAGTCGAACAGACTTTAAATTTAAACGGCTACACCTAAAATCATATCTTAATCCAACATAAAGGTCGCAATCTTTTTTATCAGTTGTTCCTTTATCTTAAATAATTTAAAATATCATCAGCACGTTATCCTTCTTGGGGACGTTAATTTCCTAACTTAATTTGGTCATTTGATTGCGATGGTTCTAGACTCTCTCCATTTAATATTAAATAAGATTATGAACGTGGAGTCGTTGATACTCTTGCCCAGCTTGATTTTCGATAAATGACTTTCCTAATCAATTTAATAATGTCCTTGACTTGGTATTTGTTCATTCCGAGCTCGACATTAGTATCAACAACTCCAACATCCCACTTTTCGTAGTTCTGTTTTTCATGTAGCATTGAAACCAGGTTCGGTTGCCACTTATTTTAAATATAACTATGCTAAAGCCGATTTCAGCAATAGGTATTTCAAATTATATTCAAATGATAGCATGAATTGGTTAGATATCTATAATAGTTGTAATTTCGATAATTGTTTTAATTTATTTATTAATTCTGTAAAAATGGCCATTGGCAATTGATTTGTTTACACCTAGAATCATAAATTTAAGAAAAAAGATAAATAAAGCCTATAAGCGATTCCGTAATATGTTATGTTATGTTAAAGTGGCTCTCGATGAGAGAAACACTTAGGCCGTTAATCGCCCCATTGTGCGTAACACTGGTGTTTAGGGGTTCCTTATCTGGTTACTCATGTGAACCATTTGCTTCCATTGATAAAGCTAAGAATGTTAGCAGCGCTGGTGTCGCATAGATCACTAAGATCATTGAGGAAGTAGTTTCCTTAGTACGCCATCCTTAGATTGGATAGAGCTGGGCAGCTGCAGAGAAGGTGAGTGACGGACTCATCCTCTTCCTCATCCCTGCAGCTTCTGCAAAAGTCATTGTATGGCAATCCAAGTCTTTGCGCATGTCTGCCCAGAATACAATGACCAGTAATGACATTAGCAACCAGCGAGATGCTAGTTCTGTTTAGTCGCAGAAGCTCCTTGGATCTTTTAGTATCCAGGGTCGGCCAGGTAAGCTTGGCAACGTCGCAATATCCCAGATGTTTCCACCTATGGTTTGCAATTCTTGTTGCGTCCGCGTTAATGATTTGTTTAGCGTACGATAGCGGTGCCTGTACGTTGTACAGACTAACGCTATCAACACCGGAGGAGCCTAATCTTGCAAGTTCGTCAGCTGCACAGTTCCCTGGGATATCACAGTGTCCCGGAACCCAGCAAAGGGTAAGGTTGTACTGTCCAGCTATCTCCTTAAGAGATACGCGGCAATCTTCCACCGCCTTAGATCTTATTTCGCTGGAGACTAAGGATCTGATTGCAGCCTGACTGTCAATATAAATAACAATATCCCTGTGTGATATACTATTAATCGACAGCCACGCCGCGGCTTGACGAATAGCTGTGATTTCGGCTTGGAAGACACTACAGTGTTTCGGAAGGGAGAAGGAGAGGTGCAAGCTCAGTTCTTCTGAGAATACACCAGCCCCGACTCCCCCTAATGTTTTGGAGCCGTCCGTAAATATTGACAGTGCTCCTACATGTAGGACATTCCGTGAGTCCCATTGGGATCTTTTCGGTATTTCCTTTGTGAAGCCTTTTTCGAAATCGATTTTCGTAGATGTCAGTAGTATTAGGTAAGGGGCTTGTCTGCAGGAGGATGCTGTCATGTCCATTTGGTTGTCCTCTCCAGTGCTTACCCTCCCTCAGTCTGATTGCCGCGTTGGCGGCATATTCCTTGCTGACGATGTCCAGAGGAAGAAGATTGAGCATTATCTGTAGAGCGGCGGTAGGAGATGTCCTCAGTGCACCCGTGATGCTAATGCATGCTAGGCGTTGAGTCTTCTCAAGGGCCTTTACATTGGAGATCTTGTCCAAGGCCGGCCACCATACTATTATGCCGTAAAGGATAATCGGTCTGATTACCACAGTGTAAAGCCAATGCATTATGTTGGGTTGGAGGCCCCATCTCGAGCCGACAGCCCTTTTGCAGGAGTAGAGTGCCACTAGGGATTTCCTAGCACGTTCGGCAATGTTTTCCCTCCATAAAAGCTTGCTGTCTAATATCAGCCCCAAGTATTTGGCACTTTTGACAAACTCGAGTGGAGTGCCATTGAGATTAGGGGGGGTGATAAAAGGTATCTTTACCCTTCTAGTGAAAAGAACTAGTTCCGTTTTCGTCGGATTGACGCTTAGACCGCAACTATTGGTCCAGACTACTAGTTTACGTAAAGCGAGATGCAGGATATCGGAAAGTGTCTGCGGATACTTTCCTGAAGTGAGTAAGGCGTCGTCGTCTGCATAGGCCACAACTTTGACACCGGAAATCTCCATTAAAATCAGAAGTTCGTTGAGAACTAGATTTCATAGTAGTGGAGATAGCACTCCTCCTTGGGGGGTACCTCGGTGCACAAGTTTTTCGACAGCGCTGCTGCCGAACGTAGCTGTCACCCTTCTGCAGGTGAGAATGTGGCCGATTAAGCAGCATATTTGTTCGCCAATGTTTAGCTTTTTTAATGCATGGATAATCGAACGGGTCTCTATGTTGTTAAAGGCCCCCTCTATGTCCAGAAAAATAGCCATAGTATATTCCTTGAAAGAGAGGGACCTTTTAATCGAGCCGACGATTGAATGAAGTGCGGTCTCGGTGGACTTGCCCTTTTGATATGCATGTTGAGTGCTAGAGATTAGCGCTTGGTCAACAGTGCTTTTGATGTGAAGATCGATGATCCTCTCAAGTGTTTTTAACCTTCCGTTAGTCGCGCGCACCTCACAGGTGCATACATTTTTTATTTTTGGCGCCAAACTCATGTACAGTGGCTTAGCACCCCGCCCTTTCGACTACCTTCCTAATTTCCGTTGCTCTAGTTGCCTGTACCATCGCGACCTCTGTCCGTGTTACGTCGGAGTCAAAACGGGTCTTAACACGCCTCACAGGTGCAACGCGCCTTTTTAGGTAATTTTTTTTAAATGTGTGATTTTCAATTTTTTTTTCAAATTTGAGTGGATTTTACTTAAGCTATATAAAAACAGGAAGTTCAATGAGCACGAGAACGGATTTTTTGCGTAAATTAGCCAAAAGTTTGACTGTGTAGGTCATGGTTCCACGAAACATCGAAAAAGAGTCTACTTTTTTTTTTCTTTAAAGTTTTTTTATTACTTAACTATTTACTATTTTAAGATATATTATTTATATAAATTTTGTTAACTATTTTCTTTTATGAATTTACACGTTGTAAAATGTGTTTAAAGTCAAAACTTGAGAAATCACCTCACAGGTGTAGCGCGACTAACGGTGTGAGAAAATAGGGCGCGCCTAACGGAAGGTTAACAGAAAGGAGGACAGACTAATTGGTCTGAAGTCCTTTGGCAGTGTGTGTGAGGCCTTGCCTGCTTTGGGAATGAAAACAACTTTAACCATCGTCCAGGATGAAGGAATTCTGCCCAGATTTATGCAGCCAGCCAGAATCATCCTAAGACTGTCCTTGACGATATCAAAGGCGTTCTGTAGTTGCGCCGGGAAGATGCCATCAGGTCCCGGGGACTTGTGCGGTTCAAAGCTATTGACAGCCCACTTTAGCTTTTCCTCGCAAATGGTGATTGCATTTGGAAGGGTACCCAAGGGGGTATCCCTGCTAAAGTCAGGGTTACCAGTGACAGGCGTGCAGCCAGGGAAATGGGCCTCCATGAGCAGATTCAGCGATTGTACATCTGACTCTGCCCATTGGTCAGATTCCGTAATAATAATAACAACCTTTTTGAAAGTTTACCGGATGCTCAAAAAACTATTTGATGGTTTAAATAAGTTTCCTTACAGACAGTTCGTTCTTTCTGTCGAATCTAATTTAAAGACCAATAGTAAACGGTTTTGAAGCTTTATAAATAGCAAAAAACAAGCTAATGGTATTCCTAACTGTAAGCATCTGATCTGTCGACAATCTCTAATAAGTTCGCTAACCACTTCCAGTCTGTATATTCTTGTGATATTGCCACACCTATAGTTCCTAGTAATACCTCAATGTACTGTGATTTCTTTAATATCGGAAACTCAGAGTGTTCAATCCCTGAAGTTTTTTGCTCTGACTTTATTAAATTTAGATAAAAATCCTGGTATGACATTCCGCCAATATTACTTCAAAAGTGCTCCTTTGCAGTTTCTGTACCTCTATGTTTAGTTTTTAATTTGTCTCATGAATAGCTCATTTTTAACGCCCATAAATAAATCTGGATCGAGACATGGTATTTCTAACTATCGTCCTATCTGCAAGATTTTTACCATTCCTAAATTGTGTGAAAAACTAGTTTGTGACAAACTTACACCTCCCTTAAAGAGATTTATCTGCTTTGAATTACCTTGAGAATGCCTTGCAATGTTATTTATTATATACGGACTTTGCTAAAGCGTTTGATCGCGTTAACCACAATATAAAGGGAAGGGTGGTTTTAAGGGCCGATGATGATTTTGAATAAAACACAAATTATTTAGGAAATTATTCTCATATCTTTTTATTATGATAATATTGGTATGGTTCAATTATGTATGGAACAAAATATCGGCCAAATGGCCGCCGCGAGCTCGGCGGCACACCTCCATCCGATGGTCCAAATTTTCGATGACGCTGAGGCATAATTGATGTTCTATGCTGTTAATGTGCCGAATTATCTCATCCTTTAGCTCTTGAATTGTTGCTGGCTTATCGACGTACACCTTTCTTTCAAATAACCCCAAAGAAGGAAGTCCAACGGTGTCAAATCACATGATCTTGGCGGCCAATTAAACATCGCCACCACGTGAGATAACACGGCCATTGAATTTGTCGCACAAAAGAGCCATTGTTTCGTTAGCTGTGTGGCAAGTGGCACCGTCCTGTTGAAACCAAATATCGTAAGTGGCAACGTCCTGTTGAAACCACATATCGTCCACATCCATATCTTCCAATTCGGGTAGTAAAAAGTTCGTTATCATCTCACGATAGCGCACACCATTCACAGTAACTGCCTGACCGGCCTCATTTTGGACAAAAATACGGCCCAATGATGCCGCCAGCCCATAAACCGCACCAGTCACTCTTTGTGGGTGCATTGATTTTTCGACAATCACTCTTGGATTATCATTCGCCCAAATGCGGCAATTCTGCTTATTGACGAATCCACTGAGGTGAAAATGTGCCTCATCACTGAAGATGATTTTCTTCGAAAATTGATCATCCACTGTTGCAATTTCTTGCCACCATTCTGACCATTGACGACGCTTGAAATGGTCAAGAGGCTTTAGTTCTTGAGGCAATTGAACCTTGTAAGCGCGTAAATGCAAGTCTTTATGCATAATGTTCATCAACGACGAGCGTGAGAGGTGCAATTGTTTGGCACGAGGAAGAGTTGAGGTGAACGGCTCTTCAGCCACACTATCGCGAACAGCAGCAATATTTCCTGCAGTACGAGCTGTATGAGCATGCACTAGTATTTTCACATCTCCTACAGACCCGGTTTGCTCAAATTTTTGCACGATTTTTCCGATTGTATACGCACATTTGGACGATTAAATTGACCGAAGAAATCACGAAGTGCACGATATGCATTTTGATTTGAACGCCCATTTTCATAATAAGCCTGAATAACTTTAACGCGTTGCTCGATTGTGTATCTTCACATGATTCAAATTGAGTCACCTTTTTTGAAATTGAGAAATCTCAAATGAAATGCAGAAAAAAAAAATTGACGTTTAGGTGTGGTTCACATTCAACATCGGCCCTTAAAATTGAACTACCCGCTATTAATTTCCAAACTAATTGGCTTAGGACTTCACTCCAATTTCCTAAAGTGGATTCATTCTTACTTAGCTGATCGTATCCAGTACGTTCGCATAAATGACACGTTATCGTCACCAGTTTATGTTACCTCTGGAGTACCTCAAGGTAGTCATTTAGGCCCTCTGCTCTTCCTTTTATTTATTAATGGCATTCCTGACTTGTTTTTGAGCTCCCAGTGCCGACGATTTGAAGGTGTTCCGACCCATACGTTCAGTTCACTATTGTATTTTTTCACAAGCGGATCTTGAACGACTTTCCATATGGTGTCACAATAATGACTTTCATCTCAAAGTCTCCAAATGTCAAAGCCTTTCTTTTTATCGTAAATTCTCTCCAATTCACTTTACGTATGTAATCGATAATATCCATCTGTCCATTGCTTAATCAAAAAAAGAACTTGGAGTAATTTTTGACGTAAAACTTGGCTTTTGCAAGCAAATTGAGTCTTTGGTTGCGAAAGGTAATCAGATGCCAGGTTTTATATTGCGGAATTCGAAAGACTTTCAAGATCCACATACTCTTAACTGTTTATCTTTTCCATTTGCCCGATCTCATCTTGCTGCAGTATAGTATGGAATCCATTTTATGAATTAGAATAGAGAAAATCGAAAAGCGTCTTACTAGAGTAGGCGTTCGTAGACTGCGATGGAATATTGAAATGCCATCTCACGAGACGAGGTGCAAATTATTTGGTTTCTTACCTCTTTTTAAACGTAGGCAATTTTTTTTCAATTAAGTTTATTCACGATTTGAAATCGATTGCCCTTTTTCTATTATCATTAATTGGATTCTATGCTCCTTCGAGAGCTCCTAGAAATCATTTTTATTTTATGTACCTTATCATAGAGTTAATTATGGACACAATGAACCAATTTCTAGATGCCTAAGGGAATCCAATAAATATTGTAGAATATTCGATTTTCACCTAACTAGGGATTCATTTAATATTAAATTAACTCTGTTGCTAGGCTTTGGTGGTCGTTTTTAGCGAGAACAGTAGATGTACTCATTTGAATGATTGATTTAAAAAAAAAAAAAACAAAAAAATATTTGTCACTTCGCCACATTTCATGAATTCATATTTTTTTAGGTACACATGAATGTTACCATTTGGAGACAGGGCACACCAAAAGCAGTCTGTATGTTGGATATTTACTTTCAGCTCTCACACGCCTCTAGCAACGGAAAAACGCACTATTTTCAAATTGGAAACAAATATGTCATTGCCCATTGGCAATCAAACTTGAGGCTAAATCTGAGTTCCACGTGACTGAAATCACTGTCGTCCACCGGGTAAAACTAAAATTGTTTTAAATCCACTGATGGGATTTTTTTTTATTATTTTCTGAATAAAATTTCACTGTGTACAAACGCAGCTAATAAAAGCCCCCCTTTTGTGGCCTAGAAAATTCGTAGAAACTTTATTTGGATTTTGAAACAGTTTTTGAAATGACGAATATGCTTTTCGCTATTTTTCGATTCAATAATTCAATAATGAACGCTGACATTTCAATAGGCAAGGTCCCAGAACGAAACAAATACTCGTTATGGCCAGCAAATACAAATAAACTTTTCGTTTGAATCGCGAAAATAAACGGTAATTGATTAAAACAGATTCGAAGTTACTTCAGAATCAAATTCCAAATTTTCTCTATTATTAAGTTTTCCTTTATATCTGCCAATGGATTTCAATTTAAATTGAAGAAGCTTAACAATTTACAAGAGTATCCCCTCAAACTGGTATTCAAATCTCAGATACTACGATGACCTACATAAAACGGTTCAGATTGGATAGATATAGAGTTTCGGGACTCTTTCTGTCTTTATGTATACCAATGTGCTTGATAATTGAAAAGCAAAAAAATAAATTCCGAAGATATTTACTTCACAGGTGGACTTTATCTCACCACTGTCTTTAAATCATCAAAAGGCCAAGGAGAGATGTCGTTGCTACCTTTTTACAGAGCATACAATCCAGCACGGCTGGATTATATAGCACGGCTGGATTATGTAGCACGTCCGAGCTAAGGACATGCGTCTGAAAGAAATAAATCACCAAAACATAGAACAGAGAAGTAGCTGATCGATATTAAGTGCCGCACGTCTTCCTCACAGGATGTTTAAGTATCACCCCAGTAATGGGAAAGTTGCGGGTATGAAAAAAGCGTCAATCGTCGGTAGGTACACAGCCGCCGCTTTTAAAGGCTGGGACGGTTGAAAATCTCGCACTTCAAAGGTTGACCACATCCCTTAATTATGGGCAAAATGAGCGGAATAAACCCTTGGTGGTAAACAAATGAGAGAGAAATCTTATTAAATTGCGTAACCAAACCAATAAAATTGATTACACTGCAGCGAGACGGTTACAAGTTACAAGCAGGTGGATAGCAGCAGCGGGCTCGCAGAGAGTAGGTCATTAAACTGAAAGTAGTGTCTATCACGGGTAGAAAAGAACGAATTCGATTAAAAAAAATACGCCAGAGGTTTTCCTGTATACTGTATTCTTTACAGAAAACAAATATTCTTCGACTTATTTACTCTTTTTAAGGCCAAATCTCCAACATCCATCAACGCCATTGGTACCAACCCGGGGAACTTTGCATTCAAGACGCTGCAGGATATATCGCACCCGCCTTTACTAACGTTCATACATATGAGCTATAAAGTAGGATGCGGCGATTTTGGCTTTACATAGGGCAGCCGTAGGAATTTTTATAAATACCTTAATAGTCAAATTCAGCCAAAGAAATTGAGTGCTACATTTAGGATGGCTTTTAATTTTCAGAGACTCTTAGAGGGGGATAAACACATTTTTTAGGGTTCCGTAGCCAAATGGCAAAAATCGGAACCCTATTAGATTCGTCATGTCTGTCTGTCTGTCCGTCCGTATGTCACAGCCACTTTTCTCCGAAACTATAAGAGCTATACCGTCGAAACTTGGTAAGTAGATGTATTCTGTGAACCGCATTAAGATTTTACAAAAAAAATAAAAAAAAAAACAGTAAATTTTGGGGGTCCCCATATATAGAACTGAAACTAAAAAAAACATTTTTTTATCAAGCCCATACGTGCGGGGTATCTATGGATAGGTCTTCAAAAATGATATTTAGGTTCTTAATATCATTTTTTTTCTAAGGTGAATAGTTTGCGCGAGAGACACTTCCAAAGTGGTAAAATGTTGGTCCCTCCCCCCCCCCCTAACTTCTAAAATAAGAGAACAATAAAACTAAAAAAAAAATATTTGATGTACATTACCATGTAAACTTCAAAAGAACATTTTTTGAACGAGATCTAGCGAGTAGTTTTTAAAATATCGATCAAAGTTACAACGAACTACAAGAACTTTTATGTTATGTTACTTGCTGTTTCGGAACCCTTCATGAGCGAGTCCGACTCGCACTTGTCTTACTTTTTCTTATTCGCACAGCTGAACAGATGTTTGCCGCTGGCTCTTGTCAGTATTTCGAACTCATATCTGCTCTGCAACTTTTTCAGGGACCACACCTACTGGTTTCTCCGAGTCGGTGAAAAGAGTTGTTCGCTACGTTTCCGATTTTCGTACTTTCCAGCGTCGCCGCTGAAAATTTTCAAAAAGGGGACTAAAAAGGGGCCTTCACATAAAGTACTAATATGATAAAAAAAAAAAAAAACGGAGCAACAGAAACATTTATCTTTAACAAAAAAATATTTTTTTAATTAGAAAACACTTCTTTTCATCTGCTTTTATTCTTTATTGTTCAATAAAGAATAAAATCCTACGTAAAAGGTCTTGAGGCTCAAAAAGGGGCCATTTGGCAACGGCAACTCTGGTATTGTGCACAACGTTCCCCAAGTATAGATGTCGATTTTTTTAAAATAATTTCCTACGGTTTCGATGCGTAGAGGTTCCTGTCAAACTGGTGACTGGCGACTACTAAAACAAAATCAAATGACAGCAAAATATTCCAAATACACTTGGCTATCAAAGATCAACAATCACTACTGCACGATCCTTCACTACAATCCTGCAGATGCTTCACTGTTAAGTCAAACAAGGGCTATCAAAAACTAAAACTACATGCGCTATACCACTTCCCGCATCAAATTGGCTCTTAGATTCAGCTTAACTTCATATAGCGCGTACCTATCTCATTTTGAACTCAATAGGTTAATATCGGTAGCTTACGTGTACAAAAGCGTTTTATTCCAGCAACAACTTTATGCCAACCAATCCATTATATGTCAAGTTTTCGACGATAACGAAATCACATTCACTGATTACGCCCACTTAAAGTCAGCTGCTGTAATAAACTTCTGAACATCGCCATCCTCACTTTATGTGCTGCCATTTTCGTCGTGTTCCACGTATTGTTTTTCACGGCTGTGTCGTATTTTGTTTGACGGTTTATTCAATACTTTGTGGCGCCTATTATGCCGTATGAATCTTTAACAATTTGTGCCAGATTTTCCCATCTATCATCCCTTACACTGATATAGAAGTTTGCATTCCGTATAGGTGTAGCTAGAAAAAAATCTGTCAATTTACGAAACGAGTGCGAGTTCATAAGATCCATTTAAATTTAACTGCCTGTTTAAAGTCCAACATGTCTGCTCAGCGATGTTGATTCCCCTCACCCTGCGGTTGGGGTGTTCAAGTTCAGAGGTAAAAATATTGCAAAATTGCAAAAATGAGTTTATCCACCCAATGAGGGCGTTCTTCAAACAAGCACGATGGTTCGAATGATTGTATCAGCCAGTATAAGTACGTACTAAACGCCAGCAATAAAAAAGAAGAAAAAAATCTTTCTTTCTTTCTCTATGCTCTGTAGCCATTAGGTGGTTTGAATGCTCTTGAATTGAATCCTACATACATTCACATGACTTTCTACTTTGAGTGGAATATTTTCAGTTCCCCACTGAGCTGGGGTGCGACGCATTCGCATTCGCATTCGCATTTCTATCTGTTTGCACTCATTCTTCGCTCTAACCTTCAACTGTCGTAAAAATAGTTGAATTCTGCTTTGATTTCCAGATGAGATGCTCCCTGAGATGGATTAGCGTTTAAATCAAACCTCTGAATGCAGAACTTTGACACAACAACTGCATCGTTAGGGTGGATTTTATATTCCATTTGCAAGATCAAGGATGCAAAAGGCTGCAGAGAAGCGCATTTAATGGGTCTTGCATGAATTTAAGATATAATTTCTGTGAGTCTTTGGCTCGGACGATTTCCAATAATTAGCTAAATCAATAGAAGTTTAGGGTGGGCATTTGATTAAAATGTAAGAAGTCAGAGAGAAAAAGCCGCTTTGCGAGAGTCAATTGGAAGGAGCTTTATGTAATTTTTCCTTACACTACACACCACATCGCAAATGGAACATGATTTTAATGAAATAAATTTTTCTTGGAAAAGGCTTCACGTGATTTGGATTTTATTTTCAGTACAAACGATTGCCAAGGAGATTTGCAACAAAGCTTCGAATAAAATCACCGCAAACTGGGGTTTTCTGCAAAGTTTATGAAGGGTGGGTATTATTTAGGTTGAATCGCGATTTAAAGCGCATTCACGTTCGGAGTTTTATATTATATTACATAAAAAGGAAATACCAATCGAGTGGATATAAATGGAAAATAGGATGGGTGTCACAAATTATAAAGGGCTTTCCAATAAGAGGTGTTATTTTAGTATTCAAAGAAGAATGCCATTTTTTGAGACAAATGATCTGATGTTTATTTCATTATAAAGTGGAAGGTATGCCGTTAATAATGAAAAACAACATCAGCCAAATGGCCACCACGAGCTCGCATACAGGACCATATCCTTTCACAATAACACCTCTTATTGAATAACCCTTTATTATGTTTACAAGTTCACAAGGTTCATTCTCACAAAGGAAACATCAAGAGAAGAGTCTGTAGGTAGGATATTCAACGGCGTTTGAGACAAAAACTCTACAAAAATTCTGGTACCTAGACTTAATTTTTATGTGCATTGTCAGAAACCTTCTGAAAATATGCATCCATTCTTAGAACCACCAAGACTGCGGATCCAAACGAATGTGTATATAAAACGACATCAGCACAATCGGGAAGTAAGTAAGGACTGAGCATTTTGTTATTCCTCACACTGTCTCTCCGAGTGAACCCAAGAGCAGCGTTGCCATTGGCAAATTATTTTCCACCAGATAAATCTGGGAAACCCCAAAATTTGATTATTTTTTTACAAAAGAAAACCGCAACTTTTTGTCATAATTTTTATAACATGTTTTATGTACGACATAAAAATACATAAAAAAGTGGGCGTAACACCTACCTTCTCACAACCATTAATTTTTTTCAGAATTTTTCATTTTTGGAAGGGACAGCTATACTCTCGGATGTTTGCCAGACATTTGCGAGAGGTTGCGCAGTGGAAACCATAAATACGGATTTTTTTTTTGTTCGTGAATCGAACCAGAACACTAACCACTAAGCCACTGCGCCTACGACTTAAAAGTAGGAATTTCGAACTAGAAACTTGAAATGTTTGGTTTTCCGAATGCTAAATGTATTTGATGAAATGTTTGTCTATAAGATTTACAGATGAGGTTGATGCCTATATTCTAAAAATATTTAAGGAGCTTTTACAAAAGCTTTATCCTTATGAAACTGGCATTCGTTTTTTTTTAAAGACTTGTTTTGTAAATGAAAGTAGCCCAAAGATATTGGAACAAACATTTTTCATTGACTTATAATGGCTTTGGAGGATCGAGCAATTATTCAACAGCATGCAAGGTTAGGTTAGATTGAAGTGGCTGTCGGCTAGCTGATACACTTAGACCATTATAAGGTCCCTTGGGATACCACATGAATCTATAGTTAATCCTCCTACTCGTTGAACCAGTTATGATGAAGCGTAGGAGATTTCAACACCATGCTTGCTTACTATAATAAAACTGTGAGTTTTTTCCGGCTGTAAGGTGTTTGTTCGGAATAGATTAAAAAAGTACCGCACGAAATTGATTCTGGTTTTCACAGCTGCATTGGAAATTGTCGTGATTACGAGATAGGATATGTTTTACCATTACCCACTATCCGGAAGCGGAAATAATCTAAGCTGATATATAAGAAAAGTTCTCGAATGTCTTCTAGACCCTAGCTTCGGAATGACTCATCCAAATGAAATAGGATTTTTTTAATACAAAGTTCAACTATGTACAAAGATTTAAAGATATTAATCATCCTTGTACGTTATCCTGAAGTTGAACAATAAGCATCATACCTACTATACATTTTATGCAATTCAAAAAAATAAAATGTGCGATTGAAGGTAGATCGCTGGATTATCCCAGCGTTCAGTGGAGGAAATTTTGTGTGTGTGTTCGGCAAAAATCTGTTTCTCTCTCTGTGCCTACCTTTTGTGCTGTGTGCTTTTTTTCTTTCTTTTTATGCACCTTTTCTACAGTGACGACGATATTGGGCGCTTAAAAAGGGCAGCGTTAATAAGGCTCTATATCGAGTTCGGAGGTGCTAAGCGACCGGTTTGTTCGAGAAAGGAGGTAGTTTTCACCGGTAGGGAACCAGTTAGTACCTAATGTAGTGTTTCAACCTTCCATCGAGAAGAAAAAAGTAACACGCCTTCGTATATGATAGGCCGAAGTCCTAAAATATTAGCTACTCTCTGCTAACTTCGTGCAGAATGGCGCATATTGCCAGGCATTTTCCAAAACGTTCCAAATCAAATCAAAGCTGTGACCTAAAAAATCAGAAAAGTCCTCTACACATGTTCAAAGGTCCTCCTAACTAAGAGTCCAGTATATTTTTTTTATGAAGGAGATTAAGTACACGTTAATGCTTTCAGAAAAAAAGTGTTCAAAACTGTGAGGACTGAAGAGAAAAGAAAATTTAAAACATGCCCCTTTTTGGACAAACTGAGGCTGTTAAATGAAAATTACGATAAACACCCCTTTGTTGCCAGGAAAATGAATCAATCATCGGTGCGGCAATAACATCAATTTTATTTGACCAGATAATTGCGTATGAATGACTTAACCAATAAATACCTCGCATGGTTATTTTTGGAAGTAATGATTTCTAATTATTTGCACGTGCCTACATTTCGCATCATAAACTGTTTCACTTGATTGATATGTGGCCAAGGAAGACCATATATTCGATATATATCGAAACATTAGTATAACATGTATACAAAGGACATACTATGCGAAGGGGGAATTAATAACATCTGTCCCCAGGCTGACAAAAAATAATGTAAACGAAGCTACGAGCGGCAACTAAATCCTCATCCTTAAAACCATGGCATGCCCTCAAGCTTGCACATTAAATAATAGGGCTTTACATACATAAAGACGTTTTTAACTTTTAAATTCAGACACCGACGTTTTCACTTTCGTTTACCGCAGAGTAATGGAGTATTATATAATAATATCAATAAGCTGTTTTCTCGTGAATACCAACGTACAGAATTTTAATTTTTTTTTCTTACATTTGAGTAGTAAGCACAAACATATTATAAACCAATTTTCCAAGACACTCACGTGCCAGTAAAAGACACTGTAAGCATTTGAGGAAATAATTAAATACGATTTATTTTGTATAATAAATCGGTCTACATACGGCATATACACAAAGCCTAATAAAGCAATATCCACAAGCAGAACCAAAATTCCCTCAAGCCGACGCGACAGACGCCGGCATTAAAATAAATGCGAACGACATCCAATTCCTGAAAACAATTAAAATGAATATTACAAAAAGGTACACAGTGCCCTTCCGATAGCAATACACAAACAACAGAGATAAAGTGAAAACCAAAATTCGTCCGGTCAACGTAATAATCGCAAAGCTACTATGCGAATACGAGTATAAGACCCGAGTCCTGAGGGGACATTTTTATGCGTGTCTTAAATATTATTGCCTATAGAGTGGGATATCATTTTAAATTGCCAAATAAATTAAATTTTATATGACTCAATATACGACTCAAATAAAAGGTAATTTAAAAGATGTACATACGTACGAGACTCGGGTACTGTGTAACCACGTTAGGCGAGTAGATACTTGGGCTGATCGTATAATACGAGCAATAAAGTTGAAACTGCAACGTTTATTGTCAATTTCGTCTTGGAAGTTGTACATTGTTTCTTTGAATGTTTTGTTTGTTTGTACAACATTTGAGTTTAGCCTTTCACAAATAATAGTGTTAATTTAAAATTGTAACGATGTATTCGTTACAACAATACTTTTCTATATTTGTTGAATACTTCTCCCATGCCACCCGCATCATTTGCTTTGCCCAGTATAAGCTGAGGCAATGCATGTGCAATTAGAACAAGGCACACTTGTGCATTCAACCAATGTTGGCTGTGCCCATGTCTAATTGTCTCCCCCTATCCCTTACCGCCCGTACCAATTTCTTCCCCCTGCATCAGATGGGCGATGTATGCACATAACTTTACAAAACATATGGCTGAGCAATATAACTTTTCTGTTCGCGATAGAATTCACACCGTCTTGCTGGTGTAAAAAATATCAGACCAGCAGCAATATTTCAAATAAACGAACAGAGTTGAATCTCAGAGTTGAATCGTACCAATCCAGTGTTAGTGTAGTGCAGTGTAGTTAGAATTTGATTATCTACCTGTTTTGGTGCTAGCAAGCCTGCGGGTAGCTAGTGAATTTTCGAATCTTCCGTAAGGAAAATTGGTAGATTGCCGGGATTTTTGCAAGACGGACATGTAGATTGTCGGGAGGCGGGACTGTCGCAACTCACAAAGCGGACCTCTAGTGTGCCGTTAATGTCGTAAGATGGACCTTTAGGGTGCCAGGGCTGTTGCAACTCGCAAGACGGATGTGTAGAGTGCTGGGATTGTCGCAAGACGGATAGTGCCGGGACTGTCGCAAGACTGACCTGTAGATTGCCGGGACTGTCGCAAGATGGACCTGTAGACCGCCGGGACCCGGGAGTCGCACCCGAGGCGAGGACCGACGACCGAGCTATTAACCCACCAGAGGATAAGGATCAGTTTAAGGCGTATCAGTTGTAATTCAAAATTTGTTGAAATTATAGTTGTTACAGTCCAACACGGATATAAGAAACATATAAAAAACAACGTGATTTGTTTCTTATATCCGAGTTGTTCTTATATGAAAACAACGTTTATAAGAAACAAAGTTTCTTATACGAAAACTACTGATATGAGAAACAAAATTTCTTATATAAAAACATATGTAGGACGATTTGGTGGGCTTTTTCTACTGACAGTAGATAGCTGTCATTGTCATTGAAAGGTGTGTTCGCATTGTTCGCATCATACCTACCGTAATTCGTTTGCATGCATAGTTGAGCTGTTTTTGCATTTAAACTGAAATCCATCTCAACCAAGGAAAAAATTATGTTTCTTATATGTGTAATAATTTCAACATAATAACAAATTGTGTGAATAAAAATACGTTTTTTATATCCGAGTGTTTCTTTTAAGCGAGTTTCTTATATGAAAACATTTTTATATGTGCATATAGCAAAAAAATCTCCGTGTTTTCACATGCGTTTCTTAAAAGCGAGTTGTTCTTATATGAGTGTTTCTTATATCCGTGTTCGACTGTAATTGCAAAATTGATGAAATAAATTTGAACCTAAATATAAGAATGAAAAGTAAAAAAGTAATACAAGTGCGAGTCGGACTCGCTCATGAAGGGTTCCGAAACAGCAAGTAACATAACATAAAAGTTCTTGTAGTTCGTTGTAACTTTGATCGATATTTAAATAATAGTGTATTGTTATATCATTTACTATTAGGAAATAATGGTTCGGGGTTTATGTATAAGGTTTATGTTTATGAAATTAAATGTTTTTTTTTTTTTTTGAGTTGATTGTATTAAAGGTAAATTGAGGTTTACGATTTATGACGTATAAAAAAAACTACTCGCTAGATTAAGTTCAAAAAATTTTCGTTTGAAGTTTACATGGTAATGTACATCATATATTTTTTTTTAGTTTTATCGTTCTCTTATTTTAGAAGCTAGGGGGGGGACCAACATTTTACAACTTTGGAAGAGTCTCTCGCGCAAACTATTCACTTTAGAAAAAAATGATATTAGAAACCTAAATATCATTTTTGAAGACCTATCCATAGATACCCCACACGTATGGGTTTGATGAAAAACATTTTTTTGAGTTTCAGTTCTATGTATGGGGACCCCAAAATTTACTTTTTTTTTTTTTTTTTATATAAAATCTTAATGCGGTTCACAGAACACATCTACTTACCAAGTTTCAACGGTATAGCTCTTATAGTTTCGGAGAAAAGTGGCTGTGACATACGGACGGACAGACAGACAGACAGACATGACGAATCTAATAGGGTTCCGATTTTTGGCATTTGGCTACGGAACCCTAAAAAGGAAACTCATCTACCTGAAGTTTGCGTTTGTTTAGGAAAAAAAATCAGAAAGCAAACAAAGGTTTCATTTATTGTTTGCATCGACAATCTATTTGGGACAAATACCAATCTGCAAGCGATTTTTGTTGCAAAGAAATATCTTTATTTGTCTGAAGAACATAAATCATGGCTCATATTGAGTTGAAGGTCGGAAAGCAAGTTCCTATGAAATAGAGCAAGCTATTGTCTCTGGATTATTACTTAGAATAAGTTTTTATTTTGAATAGGCCAGCAGATGTGACCAGTCATTGTTATGATTAAAAAAATGAAGTGCATAAGATGGGACAGCTACTGCAATTTCAGCAAAGTGGCAACGCTGGTTATGAAGCACGATAACTAAAGAACCCCTAAACTGATTTGAACAGTTTTATTAGGATAAAAGGGCGAACTAAGTAGATTTTGGGGGTCACTGCAGACTAATTCCCACATAAAATCTTTTTAAATCAATCGATTTTCAATAAGTCAGGTTCAATAAAAAGTACTAACATGTTACAGCATCGAAGAACAAGGCTTTCAACAGATTTAGGTCAGGACCCTAAGATCAAAATATATCTGGAAGTAGGTCTTCGTATCGAACTATATAGAAAAGGCAAAAACTATTTGAAATTATCAAAAGCTTATTGCACATTCTAGTGAGCGAATCACTAAGTATTCTAAGTAAAAGGCAAATAAGGAATAGCTTTACTTGTTCTTCTTCTATAACTTCTTCTTTCTTATCGCTTTATTCCGCGCAACGATGTTAAAGTTGGACTACTACCAATCAATTCGTCCTTAGCCGATAGAATTGCATCAGTCAAAACAAAAAGGGAAGCATATATGGTTAACGCAGTAGAGGAAGACCTCGCTTGAAGTATACCGCGGTCAAGTGGAAATAGAGCCATAGTTCTCCCATTTGTCTTTGCTGCAGCAACTCTGTTTTGATTCTTACTATCTGTTGGGGAAGTTGCCATGTCAACTTGCGATGTGAACTTTCGGCTGCTTTCGTTTGTTTTATCCCCTGCAAGCAACCTAAAAGGGCAACCTACTCTGTCTAACCACCGAAAACACTTCCACCAATACTTGTACAAGTATTTTTCTCGGCATATCAACGGGTTGATTATTTATACTTCTTGATGTGGAGCATGGTTCGTAATTGTAGGCACTTCAACAACATGAAATTCTGATTGAAACCTGTCATTCAAAATAAGGAAAATAAGGGCCCGAAATCAAGACCTTCGATCTGAATATAATTAAAATCAGTAAATTGACATGGCCTTACATAGATGGACTATAATTGCAGTCCCCTTTCGAAATTCTAAATACAGTCGAACCCGTGTAAATGAAATGAGAAAAAATCGTTACTTTAATTTCAATTAACCGGGTTTTTCATTTCGGATAACTGAAAAAAAGTACACGGGGACTAATAACATTTTTCATGTAAGCGGGGTTTTCTATTAAACGAGTTTCAAATAAGCGGGTACGACTGTACTATATAGACCAGCTGCCAAAGTCAGCAACTTTTTGGGGATAATTTTGCAATACTTAACACGAGACCCCTGCCCCCAAGACGAACATTTTCATATTAGTGATTTAGGTGCCAAAAGTTCCTCCCATATTAAATCGCTTTCAATAATACGTGCCAGAAAATAGTGTAAATAGTCAGACTTTCTTCCCATGTAGGTACAATTAAATATATATCAGGAGCTATACATTTTGCGCCTACAGCAAACTTTTTTTCGACCTTTTCGAAGAATGTCATGCAAATTTATTATCTTTGAACGAATTTCGTGTGCTGAATTCAATTTAATAGGAAAAATATCTTTCTGCTCACCCATAAGCTGCCACTAGTGACCTTGGAAGCAAAAAAAAAAAAAATTGGAAAAAAACCCAATCCTCAGACAATGTTCGGCACACCCGGTGTCCGTTGGGTTGCGTGCTTTCATACCCTTTGAATTTTGTTTGTCTTTTTTTTTCGTATACGAGAAACTTTGATTTTCTTTTATCGATTATATCAAAAGTTGGAAGTTTTTCAAATCCTTTGTCCGGTGATTTACTTATGGCAGATATTAAATCCTCCCCCACCCCGCCACAATTGAGCTTCGTACAAATGTTTTTTCTCTCAAAGCAACCAAGTAGCTTTCCGAATACGGCCTTGGGCTATAAATTAAATTGGAGTGAGTATACAATTCTGATTGCCGTTTGCATCCTTATATGTTGAATGGAAGCGCACATACCTCCGCATGGACATTGTTTATATCTAAAGTTCACTGTGCACTGTAATCGAATTTCGGATACCCCACATCCTACTGCCACATAGTCATTGCCACTGCAATTTGTTTGACAATGTGTGCAGAAGGTCATCTGAAGACTGTTGCTGTGATGTTGTCTCGAAAAAGTATACATGTGTCTGTCGCTGTAAATCCTTCAAGGGAACTGGGGTACATACGAGTACATATCGAAGAGTCTGTGAGTCGTTATATAGTTGGACACACAACTTTTCAGGATTATGTGTCCCCTCATTCGGAGATGGGATCGCGTTTTTGTGTTACAAACAGCAGCCGTAATGTTGTTTCTCTCCACACAAGTTTCAGCCAACAATTGGTATACCTACTCTAAATGTCGTAATAACATTATCTAAATTCCTCATCCCAATCCCATCAGCATGTCATTCTTAGACATCGCACTTACAAGAGAAATCCCTCCCAATACTCGCTTCAAGACGGCTCCATTATTATCACTCAAAGAAATAGAGTGAATACATATTTCAAAAATAACATAGGAGCATGATTTATGATTTCTCTCTGCTTTTATTACCAGATACACTTAACGCGTTATCTGTTTCAATATGGTTTCTAGGGAAATGTGAAAAGTTTTACCTTAGACAAACAAGTTGGTAAGAATTTATTTTGTTAGACTAAAGTTTCGCAAACAATTGGAAGTCATATATTGAATATTTATTAATGGCGGAGCCATGTCGTTCTCACCTTTTAAATAAATAAAGCACCAACTGGAGAACGTTGGCGTTGATATGAACGTCATATTGTTTCTTCGGATCGAAATAGAAACTTGTCGAAATAAAAGAAAGGTCAATGTTATGCGAAGCCATAGCATGTCAAAAATGTTTAAAGATCCATTATACTGGTGCTGATGCGAGTTTTAGGAATGATCTTAAATCGGAGGTTTGACTTAAAAGGTAAAATTGGGGGAAGGATCCTTCACATAACCTTTCGTTTTCTGTGAGTCTTATATTTTTGGAATAATAAAAGGAAGGGACCTTTAATTTCATGCTGAGTTCGAACGACAGATTTGAGAAGGTCGATTTTTGGTTGTGATTGTGTTTGCTATAGATGGGTATGATCACATTTAATCGAGAAACGGCCATTTTGGATTTATTATATTTTATTATATCAATCCTAAGAAAAATAAAATAAATAAATAAATAGATGGCGCAACAGGTCCGGAGGGACCCTAGGCCTAGCTTCTCACAACCATTCGTTTTGTGGAAGTTTTTTTTTTGTTTCATTTTTAGAACGAATGAAATGGATCTACAACTTTATGCCGACTCCAAACATCTCATTGAGAAGCTCTTTCAAGACAGTTATACTCTCGGATGTTTGTCAGACGTTCGCGAGAGGTGGCGCAGTGGAAAAAACCCTAAGTTGGAATTTTGGTTTTAGCGGGATTCGAACCTCGATCCTTTGGTTAGTGGTCCAACACACTAACCACTAAGCCACTGCGCCTATATAGGATTAGCAGAAGGAAAAATTACGACTTTAACGTATAGTGAAATAATTTACTAAAGGTATTTGAGTTTGAAACTTAGATTACCATTTGTTGAGCTACGGCTTGCGAACAACTTTTAATAAACTTTCTCGTTTATTGCATTAATTTATTTTAATGTTTAAGTTTTTTTGCAGAAACGAAACGAAAACCGCATTTGGCGTTTCCAAAAACGAAGGAAATCATGTAAAATTGAAAATTTGTACCCCGTAAAGCTAGATGAAGACGATGCTACCAAAGAATGTTTCTACGAGCTCCTCGACAAAACATATGAGCAATGTCCTAAGCATGACGTTAAAATCGTCTTGGGTGATTTTAACGCCAAAATAGGAAAGGAGGACATCTTTGGTAGCACAATCGGGATGTAATGTTACCATAGCTAGCTCAATATACACAAAGGAACATGGCGGTCACCTGATCATCAAACCGTCAACCAAATTGATCACGTTGCGATCGACGCAAGGCACTCCTCCAGTATTCTAGATGTCCGAACTTTCCGAGCGGCCAACATACGGATGCGGATATCCCAGACGCCACAACAGCGAGAAAATACTGTGAGGAGATTTAACGTTGGACGGCTACAAACGCAACAAACCGCCAGAACCTTTGCCGATCGCGTATACCTCAACCTCTTGAGAAGTCCTATACTGCCAGCATCAAGTGCCGAAGACCAGTGGCGCCGATGCCAAGAAGCCATCAAAACCGCCGGAACTGATGTGCTCGGTTTCACCAGCCAACCCCCTCGAAACCCCTGGTTTGACGAAGAGTGCCGGCGAGCACATGCAGCAAAACAAAGTTCATACGAAGCGTCGCTGCATAGAAGGACGAGAGCAGCTCGTCAGCTCTACGATCGAGGATATAGAGAGGTGTTACTCCAGGAACAATGTAGAGACGAACAAGGAAACCTTGTAGAAGAGTCACAGTCGGTGCTGAGGACATGGAAAAACCATTTCTGCAGACTGTTAAACGGCAAAGACGACACAATTTCCGCTGTTAGGCAGAACGAACCATTCAACCTGGACGATGACAGCCAAGATTTCCGTCCACCTGACCAAAATGAAGTGAGGATAGCAATATCTAAGCTTAAATCCAACAAGGCTGCTGGTCCAGACGGCTTACCTGCCGAGCTCTTCAAGGCAGCCGGAGATGACTTGGTAGAGTGCATACACCAACTCATCTCCAAGATTTGGTTAGAAGAAAGTATGCCTGATGAATGGAACCTCAGCATTGTTTGCCCGATCCACAAGAAAGGAGACCCTCTAAACTGCGCCAACTACAGAGGCATCAGTCTCCTTAACATCGCATATAAGATCCTATCTGCCGTACTGTGCGAACGCCTAAAACCATATGTCAACGAACTGATTGGACCCTATCAGTGCGGTTTTAGGTCCGGTAAGTCCACAACAGACCAAATATTCACACTAAAAAACCCAAGAAGTCCAGATCGATACTCACCATCTTTTTATCGATTTTAAGGCCGCATATGACAGCATTTATAGAGACGAGCTATACAGAGCCATGTCTAGTTTTGGCATCCCTGCCAAACTTGTCAGATTGTGCAGAATGACGATGGAGAACGCTCGCTGCTCCATAAAGGTCGGAAACAATCTCACTGAGACCTTTGATGTCAAAAAAGGATTTAGACAAGGTGACGCGCTGTCATGTAAATTTTTCAACATCATTCTTGAGAAGATTGTGCGAAACTCACAAGCCAACACCAGAGGCACGATTTTCTTCAAGTCTGTGCAACTACTTGCATACGCTGACGACATCGACATCATTGGCAGAACACAGCGAGCTGTCACTGGTGCGTTTGCAAGTATTAGTACAGAAGCGGCAAAAATGGGTTTAGTGGTGAATGAGGGTAAAACAAAATATATGCTGTCAACAAGAAGGGACACACGACATCGACGAATCGGGCAGAACGTCACGATAGACAGCTATAACTTTGAGGTAGTTAGGGACTTTGTCTACCTCGGCTCCGCTATAAACTCTGATAACGACATCACATCAGAAATCAAACGAAGAATCACACTTGCCAACCGCTGTTTCTTTGGCCTAAGACGGCAACTGATAAGTAAGGCCTTGTCGAGAAATACTAAGGAAACTCTGTATAAGACCCTCATCATCCCAGTCCTGCTTTATGGTGCAGAAGCATGGGCGCTATCAAAGGCGGATGAAGATCTCCTTGGTCGTTTCGAACGCAAAATTCTTCGAGTGATTTTTGGTCCCGTTTGCGTTGACGGGCTTTGGAGGAGAAGATTTAACAGCGAACTCTACCAGCTGTACAGCGACATCGACCTAGTCAGAAAAGTACGCATCAGTCGTCTAAGATGGCTGGGACATATAGAGCGAATGGACACCAACGCTCCGGCCCGAAGAGTCTTCGATTCTAACCCGGAGGGACAACGCAGTAGAGGAAGACCTCGCCTTAGGTGGCGCGCGCAAGTGGAAGGGGACCTCGACCAACTTGGAGTGCGCAACTGGAGGCAGTTAGCCAAAGATCGCGCTAACTGGAGAGGCGTATTGGTTGAGGCCCAGGTCCACCCCGGACTGTAGCGCCACCTAAGTAAGTAAGTAAGTAAGTAAGTAATGCTAAGATTACACGTTTCATTTTTCCTGTCAAATTTTGACATGCCAAGCACTGGTCCTAAATTTGTCACTACGTGTGATCGCCTCTCAAGCGTCTGGTCACGCGGGCTGTCACAGCGCTTGATGTAAGTGACAAAGCTAAAATGTCACGACCAAGTGAAAGTGGAAAGCCATACTTGGACGAGCTTATTATTTTTAACTCGTGAGCGAATTGAATCTTACATGGGTGTTGTGTTAAGGACTATTCACATGAGAGCGAACTACGAATAGGGGAATTGCGAACAAATCAATTTAACTGTATTTATGAATTGAAAATTGCTATATGTTCTATCAAAAAACCATTATATTTAATTAATCTGACATCTAGTCTAAAAATTGATTTAAACAGCTATATTAACAATTAAAGTAATTTTCCCGCGAACTGAAAATTCTTGCCGCAAACTGTCACACTTTATTCACAATCCACACAAAACAAAACAACGACGAATGAAAAATTCCTTCGAACTAAACCTTTGAAAATGAAACTGATACGCGGGTATCTGCGACCAATAAAAGTTTTCATGTGAATGAAGTGTCAGAAACTACGAACATTCACGTGTTCGCAGTTCGCAATTCGCAATTCGCTCTCATGTGAATAGTCCTTTACTGCTGTAAAATTAATTGCAATTCCCGTCCAGAAATCACGAACAGCTGAAAATTTCGCCTAGTGGCAGTTTTGGGTGTTTCTTAATACTTGCTTGCACCCGAGCAAAGTTAACATCATTTCGAACTTGGTTGGTTGGTGAGGTGAGGGTGAGTTTTCCCTCTCTTTACTGAGGCCTCTGATGGGCCCGTTATGGTCGTATTTTCGAACTGCAAGAGGTCTTTCAGCACGTGGAAGATTAAAAACAGCCTCTTCCTGCCGTAAACGCGTTTCATTTTTTTTGGAGGACTGGGCGTATTTGAACGAACATGAACAATAATAACTGCGATATCTTTGTGCCTGACGCAAAATCAAAATAAAATTTAGCAACCTTGGTTTTTGTTTTGCGTCATGATTTCTAAGACTTTCTATCCTAAATTTTAAGGTTAATTCTGAAAAAAAAAAAAAAAATATGTAAACAAAAAAATTTTCAATAGCTAAGTAATAAAAATACTTATACGCCACCCTGTTTATAGGCCAGGTACGGAAAGGGTCCATTCTAAATTTTAGTTCCAGATTGTTTTTTCCCCAAAAACATAAAATAACATAAAATAATTCAATGTTTTTTTTTTAATTTAAAATTTGTATACCTTTGAAAAAACACCCATCCAAAATCGTATCAAAATATCATCGTTGCCTGTAGATACAAGCGCATTCACGCATTCACCTCACTTCGAATTTAATTTAATAATGAAGAATTGAAACGATTTATTTAGAAATGTACGAAATATTCACATAGAATTAAATCCCCACATTAATGTGCAGAAAAACCTAGCGGAACAGCGAGCATTTACCCAGTCAAGAATATTTATTTTGAATTTAAAATAAGCAGAAGGAAGCAGGAGCTGCTGTAATTGACATTTGTAAATTTCATCCAGTTTGTCAAACACTGCAAATTAAGAAGGGGAATTTGGAAAATGTTATTTATTTTAATGAAATTATAAATGCTTTTGTGGCATTTGGGTGGAAAGGCTAAAAGCAGGAGTCAACGAACATAGATCCGTGTTATATGCATGGTTTTGTAGCAGAGTCCCTTGTGATTTCTTGTGCGACACTACGACATGCAATTATATCCGCTATATCACAACAGCGATGGTGGAGCTTTGTCTAGTTCCGCCAGTGGAGTGTGACTTGACATGGCTCCTTTGGCAACAACCTGTCAAAAGGAAAATAAATACCTTGTTTGTTTTGTTGGGAGATGTCTGATTTTACGGTGAGCCGAAAGACTCCACAATTTGTTTTGAGTAACAATTGATGAAAGTCTAATCCACAAAGTTGAAATAGGGGTTTGAAGAATGTTTTCGATTTTTTTTTTTCTAATTATGTAGATGTATAAAATTGGTATTTTAACAAAGTCGTCTAAAAAGTCGTCTAGTGCTGCAAAACTTTAGTCCAAAGAAAATACTGCCATCGATGTTAGGTACGTTCGTTTTAACAATTAGTCACCTCAGAGAAAGTCCTCTGGAGAAGGTATACTCATGGCTTATGGGTTACGAGCAGTCGCTCCGGACAAGACTCAAATTATGCTATGTTCCATTAAAACGAAAATACAGCAAACTAGAAACCGCCCAACCTAGATAGGTAATCGCTCTCACATTGTTCCCGTGGAAAATAGCTAAGAACAGTTCAGGATTTGAAGCTTAACTGGAAGCTCAATTACGATTCACCGCAGGAGAATTTGGATAAACTTTAAGAACGCCTCACATTCATGAACGATCTAAGTCTAAGTCTAAAACATTTTAAATATGAAGTGGGTTTCTTCTTTGACAATATCATGTTTAAATGTTTGCTTGACGGAATTCTGTAGAAATTCAGACTTATTTTTAACATACTAAAAGTTCTCAAGATGTAAGTTTTGAATGGCATAAAACATCAGTCTTTTATTACATGTATTAATTTTGTACAAGTACCTACATATCTATATATTAATACGGAGTTGCCTAAAACGTGTTTCCCCCCTTTTTTCCTATTATAAGTCACATAAATATGCCAACACTATATATATTTGGGTAGGGGACAATACATAGAAGTGCACAATACAAAAATTATCCACAAATTATGAATTAAAGCAGGTAAATTTAAGCGAATTGCATGAAATTACAACAACAACAACATGGCACCCGCGTAAAGTTAATTCGCACTTTTTCTAGAATGAAAAACGTGAAATGCAATTCGATAGACAATCGTTTGTAGCTGTTGGTAGTGAAATTCTTTTCGTTTGTAGTTCAACTGTTTGAAAGTTAGAACCATTTGAAAAAACAAAATCCCAATCCCTTAAAACCGTGTTATTTCTGAAACCGCAGCTAGCAAAGTGATAAAATTTCTAAAATCTATTTTCGAAAGTGTTCGACAATACTAATCTAATAAAATTCAAATCGTACCAATCAGCCTAGCGGATTATGATTTATTTGAAATTTAGGCAAAATGTTGGCTTTTAACTTAAGGTCCTCATAACTCTAAAACTGTTGAACTTCAAACGATGGAACTTTGCATATCTATTCTATGCACCCTTTTCTACCTGTGATATAAAATAAAAGACAGCCCGCATTACTGGACACTTTTTATTCGCAATTTAAAGGAAGCCTGAAATGGTTTCGATTGCCTATTTTTAAGCGCTCCGATATTTTCCCTTCAAAAATGAACTTATAGAATAAATTGGTCGAAGTTCGACCACGGGGCGACCCCTAGTTTTTTATTAACCGCTGGTATCGCTGGAATCGATAATACTCGTCGTAGTGCTGGCCTGGTTTTTAAAATCATACATATTGTTGTTAAGCATGTTTCTGTATTCTTCAGAGAGTTGTACGGTACCTCATAACACGGGGTTAACAGTGCACTTTTTGTAAACAACAACCTTGTTGAGGTTTTCGCTTAAAGCTTTTTTCTTAGTTTAGTGTTCAATTAATTTTATTGCCGAAAACAGGCGCTAAACATTTGCACTGCTATGGGGCAAACACAATAGATTTTATGCAAATTCCGAGAGTAATGGGAATAAGGCAGTTTCATCATCTTTTTATTTCAAATTGGAAATATATCTTCAAAAATCTTCCACTTGCACATGATTCTCTGAAAAAAAGGGTAATGCTTTAGTCATCAATAGTCCCCATTCTCGATCAAATTCAGTCACATTTTTAGGTGCAAGTTCTACAGAATATAAAAGTACAAATGCGGAAAAAATAATAACACAATAGAAACTTTAATTCCGTGGAAATAGCAGACACAAATGTGCAATAGACGCGGTAAGTTTCTTTTCGAAGTAGAGTTCAAAAGCGTCTCTAGACTTACAAACTTAAGATCTTTCAATTGCTGCCTCTCTTCAAATGGAAATCTTTATTTAATTTGCTTCGCGCTTCTATATAAAACTCTAGTATTTCATCCGAAATTGTCTGAGAGTATCGATACAAATACTGTGTTTTTTTGATTCAATAACAATCGCAACGTTGCTACCAAAATAAATCTTCTTTTTTTATATATAATTCTTTCGGGGTGAAACTCGATGATGTTATAACTAGATAGCCCCTGGACGATTTTCATGATTCTTTTTTGGTTTTGTTCGTATTGTTGTATATCAGGTTTAGGGAGAGAGAAAATTACAGAAAATCGCCGTGCGGTCCTAATTTGGCACCCAATAGTTCTTCCCTTTAAATAGGTATTTATTTTGACTTTTCTATCTCAAAAATTAATTAGAAAACTACTTAGTATGTGCGTATTTTTTTTTTTCAAAAAGTTTCATTTCTTTTATACGGTTGATAAGGTACAAATTTAAACGTGGACAAAATAGTTATTGAAAAGCAAATATCAGTGATTTTTTGAGAATGCCAAGACGAATGCAAGTCAACAACAAATATCAACGAAGCCAAACTGCAGTACTGCAGAAGAATGGGACTTCGCATGGCATAAGACCAGGGGTCGAATTACCGCATCCGTGAGCGAGCCATATGTCACAAGCGAAACAAAAACAAATTCAGTCATGTATTACTCGATCACGGATGCGGTAATTCAACCCCAGATCAACAGGCAAGAAAATTGAGACTGTAAGTAATGCGAACTGCGTCGAATCGTACTGCTGCTAGGATGGGAACAAGTTCAAATCGAAGAGTGGCAAGACGCGCGTCGTCGCCGACATTCGAACGACTGGCATTTCAGTATGAACCAACATATTAGAGCGATGACTATAATTGTGTGCCACAATTAAAAGCGCTGAAATTTAAAGGCGAAACGACCGGCCTTTGCTGTGAAAGTGGCAAAGTGAAATTGAGTCCATTAGATGCACCTCCGGAGTCATTAAAATCGTTTGAATCGGACGATTTTTTAAAGAATATTCGACAGTACAACAACTGTTTCCGTATGACTTCGTTCGGAATAAAAATCATTTATAAAACTGGGTTTCATGCCGACTTGCAACCAGCGTTGCCACTTTAATCTTAAACAAATGTAGTGCATTAGAGAAAAAAAGTAGCATTTTCAAACAAAATGTAGTACCTGTTTTTTTTTTGTATTGAAATTAAATAATTATTTATAATATAATATTTATTTAGATAGTTTTTCAAATATTAGGTTTCCTTAACTATTTATTTGTTTGTTTAATTCCACCCATATGGCCACAATGTCGCTATTTTGAGGTGCACCTTTCAAAATAAGATTGAAAGCCCCAATCAACAAGTGCCACTGCTAATTTAAAATTTCCAAATTTGCTTTCTTACAGGGAAACTCCTTAAATAAATTTAAAATGGTTGCATCTTAAGAAATGTAGTACTTTTGGGTAACGATGTAGTTAGTAGTACGGCGTTAAAAAATCCAGCAAATATGTAGCACAGTACTACATAAATGTAGTACAAGTGGTAACGCTGCTTGCAACGCAATATTTTCTCTTATACATCAGGCAAGCACACATGTTCTAACAAAGTTAGGGGATGCTACACACACTGCACTATTCGGATAAACAGATTCAAAGCCAAATTTACCATCGGATGGGTGCATTCTGCCTGTAAATGAAGCAGTACACCAATATCCGCAGGTGTATTTCATTTCGTCGGAGGATGATCAAGTCGATAGACGGTACAGAGGGCAAACAGGACTGACAAAAAACGTCATCTGACAATTGCAACATCTATTTAAGAAACAAGAACAACGCTTTGATTGCGGTGTTTAAAACAGTGATGAAGAAAATGAACTCAGACAGTCGCAGATTTGTCTTCAAACCTGATAATAGAACCGCAGTTTGAAAAAAAAAAAAAAAAAAAACCGAATGGATAGAAAACGGGTAGTGTCACTTCCAATACGACACAAATTATTTAAATTTTAAAATCGCGGCCTCCGCTTATTCAGAATGATTTGGCATTGGCATTTAAGCGTCTATGACAAATAATATGTCGCAAGGATAATCGCTGGATATTTATGGCATCAATCTGGAATTCCCATGTTTTTCACATGGTCAATTGTATGTGGCGTGCTCACGTGCGAGCAAACCAATTTAGTGCAAAAGCGGAAGCACATCGATTGCTATACCTATTTCAGTTATTTCTATTTTATTTAATATAACTTCTGAATAAGGAATTTCGATTGACCAAATTACATAAAGTAGAATTCATTGTGCAAGCTCGGAAATATTATTTTCATTAAATTACCGAATTTAGGCGGAAGGGAGTTCGCTGGGTCAGCTAGTATCTGATAATTCTAGCTGATATGTTTCGCATTCAAATTAAAAAAATTGCGATTTTATTTGCAAATACAAAATTTATGAGTTTATTTTGTAGTGCTAAATCTTGATCATCGATGACATGTTGTTCTTCATCCGTTAATTCTTAGTACTCAGGTTTGAGAAAACACTCCAAAATTGTTTTAAACGTTATGAATATTTTGTCGAGTTTTGGGTGCTCCGATTGCATTGCTTTGTTTAGGTCAGTGAAATATACCAACGCAAAACTAAGGAATTCAGGTTCGTACTGGAATCTGAGATTTCTGTATATTTTAGTTTTAATTCTGTATTTCTGTAGGCAAAGTGAAAATTCTGTAGACATGCAGAAAATTCTGTAGGGCTTATATTTATTTACCTATGTATATACATTTTTTTTAATATCTCAAGTAGTTTGCAATTTATTTAAAAAAGAAGTTGTCATGTCCTTAATGAAAGAGCCTTTATAAGAATTAATTCTTTTTTTAATCAAACGAACCACTGAAAATTAAAACAGTAAACGCTCCCTTTCCCGTTTCAATTTCACGCCAGAAGGTACACCTAAGAAATATGATTTATTTCATTTTGCAAATGACAAACTTTCACATATTCAACGCCTAGACACTCCCATCTGGATTGAGGGTGGGTACCATTTCTGCCAAATTACTCAGAAACTCAATAAAATAATCATTCTTTATCAAAGTCGAACCCTTTTCTTGAATCTGGGGTTGGCACCAAACATAGAACCGAACTAAAGGCTTACGAAAACTTCTGCTCCCCTGACAGGTATAGTCACAGTCATGTCTCAAAGGTGTACTCGAGCGTTTCTCACTATTAAATCAGTTCTAAAGAGGAACTTTTCCCTCCTAAACGATACGAGATATTATACACTTTTGAATTTAATTAAAATCGGCACCAGCACTCAAGTGCCTATACACATGTGCAAACTTGGCTTTGAAAAGTTTTCGAACAAGCGCTATAGTCATACCTACGCATAGGAGTATACGTATACGACCGGTGAATAAGGTAGTCTGGCACTTCCGTGTACAACATATTCCCTCGCTTTGCCCCGGGGGGCTTCCAAATTTGTGTAAAAACGCGTTGTTTATTCACATGGGACCCAGATCCCCGGCCACATACGAACACCAGTGGGGGTTGGCTGTCTTTTATTTGTGCAAACGGATTTGCTAATTTATTTATAAAGTGGATTATCCTGCTTGGGAATGATTAACGGATGATAAATTGCCACTAGAAGATACGCACCAGCACTAACACCAACACCATCGACGTCATTGTCGGTCCCATCAGGTTTATTTAATCAGTCGGAAGACAAACAAAAACAAGGATCACGAGAAACGGAAATCAGTCAAAGTATGCAAATACAAGAAGTATCCTTTTAGCTGGCTGATTGTTAGTAGCTGTCAACAATAAGTTGAGACTGGGTTGTAACATCGCCTATCTGGCGGGGGAAGGTGGCCCATATGCGCCGTTTCACAGCATCTAATGAGGATTGATGGTGCCCAGTCGGAGGAGCATTGTTAGCGAAGTCTAAAGGATCAGCGCGCAGCAGGTGACGGACGAACAATTTTCTATAAAAATGAATTCCCCTGGCTGTAGATTTCAGTATCTCGAACAGTTTCACTGCACGCTAACGACGTACACTACACTTTGGCACACTAGACCGAAAGACGATCCGAAAGATGTTCTTCCCACTTGTGCTCTTGGTGTTGACCTGCCTAGTAAACAGCAGCTTTTCAGAGGTAATTTGATCCAAGCAGGCTCGCAGCGATGGCTATAAGGAGTTTTTCTCTTGACAGACTTCTGGGCCTGGTCAACCTCTCGGAAAGCAGAATCATCTTCAGTCACAGAACGTGGATTATGAGAGCAGGCAAATTCGGCTCAGGCGCGACCTAAACGAGCTTAAAGAATCCAACGACATTTTCGATGACAGTTCGGCTATGCGGCCCATGGAACTGGAAGTCGACGCACTACCCCAATCATTGTTGGTGTTCTTGCAGAAAATGTGTCAACGTGAGTATATAAGTTCAATCCGCGACCTACCACGTGCACCCGTGTCGGTCTTTATTTACAGTTCAAGGAGTCAAGCCGATGCGAGTGAAAACCCCTCGCCTGGGAAGAACCCTAGACTTTGACAACGACGATGACCGCATGAGGCTACCATTCGCGGCCAGGCTCAACAAGAAGAATGTGCCCTTCAAGCCAAGACTCGGCAAACGGACCTGCATATGTGATGCCAATTAATTCGAGCCCTGCCTTCAGCAGCAGCAGATTTATGTGTTAACTGTAAAATTTTAAATGCATTAAAGCAACCAAACGAGAGGATGCGATGGATAGTTTCTTTTCAAAAACTCATAACTGTGTATGGCGATTCATCTGATCTCCTAGTTGTTGCCCTGAAGGCTTTCAGGGACCCAACAAGGGTGCATGTGACTCTTATTGATTGAAAATTCATTGTGTGTTAAGGCTTGTGTGGAATACTCTACACAATAATACGTCATACATACGTTCGGGTGTGCGCTGCTGCTGGCGGTGACACATGCTGCCACCGGCTTTAGAGTGCTCTAATATTAACAAAGGATTTGTGGTGCGCTATAGTGGTGGCGCAACAAAAAGTCCTTGTCGTCAATATTTCGTTGTTGCACGAGCTTTGGAAGATTATTTCGAAAATTGATTTTCGTTGCCACGGCATGGCAGTTGTGACGGATATGTGAAAACATGTCCGAAGGTGTAGTGTAACGCCGGTTACATTGACAAGCGACAACACTTTTCATAGTGTGTGTTGTGTGCACACAGGTATATAGATACCGATTCTGGTGCGGTGAGTTTCAAATGGGATTACCCTAATTAGTTAATTGAATTCGATTTGATTTCCGACACAAGTTTTGGTTCCGTCCTCTGTCTCATTAATATAACGAAGTTATAATATATCAATGAAAATGGTAATAGCACGTGTAGGCCATTCAAATGACCAAAGAAACACCCAACCGTAAATTGACTGTGAAGAAACCAATTCCCAGGGGTGGGTTTTTTTTTATATTGTGTCGTGTGTCTTGTGTCCTTGTGTGTTTCGTTTCATGAATTGAGAATAAATATTTGGACTTGTTACAGTCTGTTAATATTGTACTGCTTAAGGTGTTGGAGAATTTGTATTCACATTCAAGCTTCGGGGAAGGATCATAATAATAAACCTCGAAAGCCGTACGAATTTCCTTGCACAGTCTGTTGAGGGCAAACAGCTACCACAGGGCAAGGGTTCGGTGTTTTGTATATTGATATCGAAACCAGAGACCAAGGTCATCGAGTTGGTATTCCTGAAGGTGAGTTATTTTTCCTCTGCGATTTGTTTTGAGTTGGGTTTAGGCATGCTTGACATGTAGATTTTGTTGTCTGGAGTTATAGTATTTTTCATTTTAAGGTTATTGGTCAATTTTTCATTGCAGTCTATCGTTATCGAGAAACATCGATCAAGCAGTAGTGGGGTAGTCTTCCCCCACATTACCACTTGAGGTTTCAATTATTCAATGATTTTCAGTTGCCTTCTCTAAGTGTGTTAGTTTGTTAATTTTTTTTTAATATAAAACAATTATGTTTGACATAATATATTTGACTTTAAACTAAAATGAAGTTTGAGCTCAGTTTAGACCACGGGTCATTTTTGGCTTGAGGGAGGAGGACGTTGACACGTAAGCGGTTGATCAGCTAAATTCGTCGGACGGTGTAGTTCTTGTTTCCTTCACAGCATCCACCTGCCTTACACTGTCCCTGTCCGCGACACTAATAATCATTTTTAATGTCTAATGGCTAAGTTTTTCGAACTCACAATGGCAAAAATTTCCATACAAAATTGCGTGATTAAAATCTAATTAAAATAATTAGAGCGAAAGTTAAATAAAGTCTCCTGCAATCAATTGACATTTTAAATTATGGAAAATTGACAAAGGTTTTTTTTAATTTTTTTTATTGCTAATTTAATTGTTTTTTCACTATGCAAAGTAAAATTGAGCTGGCTAAGTTGACTGCCATTTTATTTCCTTTGTATGATCAGCATGAATCGTTTGTAGAGGACATTAAAGTCGGTCGCCGTATACTGGATTGTCGAGTCTCGAGTGATTTACGACTACTACCGTGCGATATTGGTTGATTGGAACCATATTCTTGGTTAGGAGTCCAAGAACGTGCCAATTGAACAATTAAAATCAATTTTATATCATGCTGTTACGTAGGCGCAGTGGCTTAGTGGTTAGTGTGTTGGACTACTAAGCGAGGGGTCGATTCCAAATTCCAACTTAGGGTTTTTTTCACTGCGTCACCTCTCGCGAACGTCTGACAAACATCCGAGAGTATAACTGTCTTGAAAGAGCTTCTCAATTAGCCGTTTGGAGTAGGCATAAAATTGTAGATCCCTTCCATTCGTTCCAAAAATGAAAAACTCACACAGAACGAATGGTTGTGAGAAGCTAGGCCTAGGGTCCTCCGGACCTGTTGCGCCAACTATTTATTTTATTTATTTTATCATGCTGTTACATTTGAAAAGATAAAACACTATTCTGTTTAACTTTTCTAATAAATAATTCACATTTTTCTAATAAGCTTAGTACGCTGCTCGAGCTAAATGTTCGCTCCCACACAAAATTCTCTCCACAATTTAGCTGAGCTAAATATCAAGCGAACCCATTTAGCTGAGTGGTACCAGCTGCTCGAGCTAAGTAAGCAAACTTTTGTTTCAGAATGTTTCTCATGTAAAGGGTGTCCGCCAAAGAATTTTCGACTTTGAATTTGAATAAACGGCGAGCGGGGTATCGGCGGAGGGGGGAGGCGTATTCATTACACTTACGCGTCGTGCGGATTTTAGTAGCCATGGATCGTTGGTCGGCGGAGCATCGTGCGTTTGCTGTAGAGGCATATTTTAAAAATAACGATTCTCCCGTGGCTATTCGCAAGACATTTCAATATTCGGCGTATACGGGATTGTCCTAGTACGCAACTTATTGGCAAGTGGGTGCGAAGTTTTCGTGAACAAGGACCTGTAGTGGGACACGGGCCAGGTGTATCGCGAACTGTGAGAACTGACGAAACAATTGAAGCAGTTCGTCGTGATGTTATTGCAAATCCACGTCTTTCACTAAGAAACAAAATTCCCAAACCTATTCGTCTATGTTGGAAAACTTTTTGGAACCTGAGTTGGAGAACAATGAATGGGTAAACGGATCGACATGGTTTCAACAGGATGGAGGCATCAATGAACATTGTAAGGCGCATTTTCCCCGAAAAAGTCATAAGTCGTTATGGTGATATCCCATGGCCCCCCAGATCGCCAGACTTAACACCTGCGGACTTTTTTTTTATGGGGATTTCTTAAATCTAAAGTCTACGTTAACAAACCGCGAAATTTATTGCAACTGAAAAGATATTCGCAACGAAATCAGAGGAATTTCGCAAGAAACTTGCAAAAAAGTTTTCACAAAAAATATGGTGTTTCGTTTAAATGAGTGTGTTCGTCTCCGTGGTAAACATTTAACTTCAATTATTTTCAAAACATAAATCCGCATTTGTATGTTTTATTTTAAAATAAAAACGATTATATAAAAACCTGTGAATCTTTTATTATTTAATTTTAAATTCGAAAATTGTTTCGCGAACACCCTTTATCTATCTGTCATAATTAAACGTGCCCATTTAATGTAGCAGTACAATTTCTCAAGCTAAATTTTGACAGATCATTGTGTTCTGTTGCTTTGTTGCAATCTTGTATTGCGGAGAATGGGGGAAGTAAGCAAGGATGTGTTTTTTTTTAGTAAATACCTACACGAGGAGTAGCTAGAATCGGAAATGGTTGAAATCACAGAGTGTTGCATTTTTGAAGTAAAGTATTTGGAAAGAGCAGCTGTTTTCTGTAATACTTATCTTATTTATGTCAAAATTTAGCTGGGATTTTAGGTAGGTAATGTTTGGGGAGAAAAGTTGGAGAACAGATAAAATTTAGTTTAGCTCGAGGAGCGTACTAAGCTTTAAGTACCACAACAATTTTTAAACGATTCAAACCAATCCCTTAATTGACTGTATAACTTTAAACTTATTACCGATTACTATTTCGAACTTTACCAATCACTGTTTAAAATTAACTGTCCGTCCCTGTTCTTAAACTCGCCTTTTATATCTTCTCTGCCACCTATCGAGAAATTTCTAGTGTATTCCAATTGTTAAGGCTGGTTCCAGAATTAGCTCAGTGGAGAATTAAACTCATTTGACAGATTCGAGTCTCCAAGTGGAAGTGGAACTTGTTTGTTGTATGAAACTAGGTTCTCAATTTTCAAACTCTCACTAAAAACATTCACGTGCAAATGGGAACATGAAAAACAAATTTGTATACGAAAATTTGTTAAGTTCGGTTTCCTATTTTTGTAGTACGAGAAACGAAATTGCGTTGAAAGGAAAAACTGTGCAAATCCGCAAAATCTGTTGACAAAATGGGTAAAAAATAAAGAAATGGCTACGCACTGTAATTTTCTTACAACGTTATAATCGGGTTTTATTTTGCGAATTGAATTGATATACCAAAAAGGGTTTGACATCTAAGCCTTTGTTTGCTTATGTACAATAGTGGATACTTTTATTCACAAACGTCAATTTTAGCTTAAGGATTGATATAACTACAATGTCCACATTTTTACTTCATATTTCAATTTTTTTAATAACAAAATATACATCTTCTACACTTACTAAGAAATAAGAAAATCGAACAACTATTTCTATAAAAAGTAGCGAATAATTTCAAGCTAGAACTAAGAAAAACTATTTTTAACAATGTAAATGTAAATAATAGTTTACAACACGAACGTAGCCCCACGCTCGACATTGAAATGAGCGGCCACGTCAGGCTACCTGACATCCGGAAGTGTAGGCTGTTTTTTTTTTTTGTTCAAATACCTATGCGTGTGCCCCTTTTAAATAACGTGGCACAAATACATGAATTCGAACTGGGCTACATTCAAGGTCAAATTCAGCTTATAGGCAATCCCTCTTTTTTGGCTGAAGCTGTCAGTCTATTTAATACTTAGTTTATTCTATAGAATCCACAAAACAAATTTTTAGTTTTGTCAGAATACTTTTGCCGATAGTTTGTTATTCGAAAGCAGTCGAATAATCTGTTTAACCTTCCGGTACCGTATTTGGATGTATGTACCTATAACCATCCCCAAATGAAGATAAACAAATTAAACTCTAGATAGTGATGTATTTATGTGCCCCTAATAGCAGGGGGGGTTGTCGTACGACAAACCTTAAATATACAATTTTAAATTTCTTGGCTGGTTTTTATGGAACCAGAGGCTGGGGTAATGCAGAACGAAGTTTCGCTATGTCCTGCAAAGCTGTAAAAATCAAATCATTCAAATCAGACTCTGTCTGCAATTTTAAGGTTCATTTAATTTTGACATCGGCAAATTTGTCAACAGTGTATGTATATCACTTTATGACTTCTATCACTTCTGTCCACTTAGGGGGCCGGCAGTAAAAAACTGTCCGCAGAAGGTAATTTAGGAATCACTGGACTTAAAACAGAAACTACCATCGCTAATTCCCAATGCGCTAAGAAAAAGCAAATAATTATGCGCTGATTGCCTTGAGACAGTATATTTTCGGGTTGAGTCTTTTGTAAGGTTGCGTATTCAAATGGAAGCCACTATCATGAATAAATACATCGGAATTACTTCTTTGACTAAGAAGTACAAACGAATCCCTAAAAATTAAAGCGACTCACTCCCTCCTCTTCGATTGAACGGTCCGCAGCGCTGGAGACAAATAACCCAACCTTCGCCAACATTTCTTTTGCGTTTTCCCCTTTTTTTCTGGCTTCTGTCGCAAGGATACTCACAGCATTCATAATGATATCCTCAGCCTCTAGAGCGCGCGCAAGTTATGTAATTACATAAAAAAGTTAAATGTACCGAATGAACAGGCAACCGACTAGTTTGAGGTTAGCTTTGTTGGTTATTGCATAGCGTAGGAGGGTATTACGTTAATGGCTGCTTCTACGATAGGAGCATAAAAATAGTTACGAGAATCTTTATGAGGGAATAAATCCGCATAATTTGCACCTACAAGTCAGTATGGCCTTATAGCTGAAAGGCGGCTTGTTCTTATGGAATTTTCCATAACCTAATGCTACACAATGTGGTGTGGATCCAACCCTGCCACACTTTCTTTTTGTATTGTGGTATTGAGGAGGAGTGCGGAGAAGATACTTCTTTTATTTTTAAGCGGTGAAGTAGGTTTGTATATATATATATATATTTTTTTTTGCAGCAGGGCACTTCAGATCAGCAGCTTTTATACTGTCTTCCTGAGTCTTTTTCTTTAGCTTTTTCCATTTCTTTATGACAGTTGCATACATCATATTGTTATAGCGAGCGATAGAAAACAATTTGGGGACCCAATGGACACTAATGTTATGTTATTCTAACCTACCAATATTATTCTAGTATCATTTTAAGAATTAAGGTTAACTTGCAGCCCATTTTAAAGTACCAGTTGCCTGAATAATTTATCACAGGGAAGTCGGAAGTCGCCCAAATACAACTATAAACACACGGAAGACTTAAATTCCATTGCAATTTAAGATCTTTATTTAAATTCTAGTTTTCAATTTTCTTTATTTTACACAAAGCGGAAGTTTACACATAATGTAAAAGTTGCATGAAATGCAGGAATATTTTTTTGTTTTTCCATAAAATGTTCATAAGCATGAGTGACATTTGACATTTTCACTGGGTAGTGTACAAAGTCAACACACCCTTGGGTTTTGCATGCCCGCACTAACATCAGTTGAAATTTTTCTGGAGGGGATCATTTAAATTTATTCCTGCAATTTCGTTCAATGATTTTTATGACTTTAATGTGAGTATACCTAGACTCACTGACGGAGAAGAGACAGTAAATTTACAGAAATTAAGAGGCGCGTCCAAGAAATGTACTATAATATTTTGTTTACTCAAAGTATAGCCAATTGTGAAGGAAAAATAAAATAGTTTGTGGGGAGTTTAGACTTTAAAGCATGAATGAGAAGAGAATGTCAGCTGTGAATGACTTTGTCCATTGTAACGTCAAATGACCAGTTTATGGTATGAAAGCTTCAAAAGTCATAGACGGTTGACTAAGGTTTTTCTTTTTATCATATTTTAAGCGTACCCTAAAGGGGACACTTCTTTTACTTGTATTTTTAGTTTTGTACCTAGGGTAAGAGATAAAAACACGAAATTCATTTTCTTGCGATTACAGTAAAACCCGGATAAACGCCTCACCTTAAATGCCCTGTTTCGATAGGCACTTATGCGGGTTAGGCAGTTATAACAAAAATCCGCTTATGTAAGTACACATAGGCACTTATCTCTAAATTTATAAATAAATATTTTTTATAAAATCACACTGACAGTTTAAATGTTGGCAGTGACAGCACCCAGTCAGTCTCTACAATTGTAGTAGATTCAGATTATTACTTTTTTTATTTTTTATTTTTAAAGCATGAGCACAAGGTAGCGCTAAAGGAGAAAAAGCTTTTGTATTTTTCAAGCCGATTTCAAAAATGTGTACTAAAGATATTTTTTTTCAGGTAAATTTCAATAAAAGTATTTAAAATAAAAGGCACATTAGCGGGAAATGTAGTTAAGCGAAAGGTACTTATAAGATGAGTTTTATATGAAAAAATCCTCAGAATTTTGGTGCTCAAAAAAAAAAAAAAAAGGTACTTTTGCGGGCTAGGCACTTAAGCGAGAAGCACTTATCCGGGTTTTACTGTATATAATTTTCTTTATTCACTTAACAATAATGACACGTTTTAAAGTACCGATTCCGATTCGCTATGACATTTACTATTGAAATGAACTCTCTTTTACTACACAATGACATGGCGCTCAGCCGCTTCGACAGTCCTCTCGTCTTTTTCTCTTAATTTTTACAGGGTTGCCACACTAGTAGACCCGCAGGCGTAATCGTCCAATTTAGATATCGTAATTCAATGGCACTTTTGATTCTTGAAGTAAAAAATGAACATGGCAACATGAAATCCTTACTATAATAAAACTGTAGCTTTTTTTCCGGCTGTAATCTGTGAGACGAGAATAGATTCAAAAAGTACTGCACGAATTTGATTTCGGTTTACACAGTTGCATAGGAAATTGTTCAGATTTGAACATAGGATATGTTTTACCATTATTCGCTGTCCGGAAGTGGAAATCTAAGCTGATATCTAAGAAAAGTTTTAATTCTCGGATGCCTTCTAGCTCCTAGCTTCGGAATCACTCATCCAAATGAAATGGGATTTTTTTTAATACAAAGTTCAATAATGTACAAAGATTTTAAGATATAAATCATCTTTGTACGTTATCCTGAAGTCGAACAATAAGCAATAAACTATAAATTTAATACAATTGAAAAAATCAAAATGTTCGATTGAAGCTAGATCGTTGGATTTTTCCAGCGTTGAGTGGAGGAAATTTTGTGTGTGTGTGCGGCAAAACCTGTTTCTCTCTCTATACATTTTCTGCCGTGTGCTTCTCTTTTTTTATGCAACTTTTGGGTTTTGTGTTGTTTTTTTTTTTTTTTTTGCTCACGTTCTTAAATTATTAGTGAATAATGACAATGAGTAGTAGAGCGAATGTGGTGCATGGGATTGAGGGAGATAGCTATGTAATTGAGATTGAGGGAGTCGCACTCAGTTGTTAATTGTGATTGTGATTTTTAAAATGCGCTATAGTGATTCTGATCTTATTAGTGATACTGATTCACGTCCATGCTAAAACCTGTTTGTGCATTTGCAGTTTTTTTTGCTTCATGTTTTTTTTTTCTCTTTTTTTAATTTGAACTTGAGGATGTTTGTGTTTGAGTAGTAAGTGAGCGAGTTGTTATGGGATTGAGATGGGGAATAAAATGTAACAAGTAACAACTTACAAGTGGAATGTAAATGAGATTGAGAGGGAATAATAGAAGTTAGCCTACCAAAGTATTTGTTTGGATTGTTTTACTGGCAGTTTTTCTTCTCTTTTTTCGGGTAAGCTACTTTTTGTATAGCGCTAATTATTTTGTTTTAAATTTGAGAAGTGGAACTCTGGCGAAGCAAGGCGAGCACGGGTCAGCTAGTAATAAATAAAATAACAAGGCGACCGTGACCGGTGTTAACATGTTATTGGGTTATTTGTCTTCCCTCTGAATATTAGTTAAACTCCCGTAAATTTCCAAACAAAACCGAGAAAGTTGTTTTGAATATCCGACATAGGTAATAGCTGACATCCATGTTTTGAACCAACCATTTTCAAAGTAATTTTGAAGCAATTTTGAGATTTTCTCGGTTTTTGATAATATCTTGTTTGTCTGAACAATCAGTTTCTAAGACACCACTATTGTTTATAAAATAGCAAAATAATCTAGTCGTATTCTTAACAAAATTGCCAAGCTCACTCCGACCAAAAAATAGCAACTGAAAAGCAAGTAAAAGACGCTATCTGTTGTCAAGTAAAAAAAATTAGTTACATTTTCTATCACTCTTGTCAGAACTTTCGGGAATAGGTCCTCACATTCTTGACGGATTTCACTTTGAGGGCTTCAAGAGTTTGAGGCTTATTGACATAGACTCGTGACTTCAAAAACCAAAAAAAGATAGATCTAATTTTAAATTAGGCGATCCTGCTGGCCAATTTGGCATTGGCTCTTGAAGTCGTAAAAAAAGAGAGATTGGGCAACCCGGATATGCAGCCCTTTACAATTTCCGTTGTGCCTCCAGTCCCAATTCATACAATTGACGAATGAGGAAGTCGTTGAACAGGGCTCTTTAACACCTGGTCAATAATTCGGGGTTCTCTGTGACATCTTCAATCACGAGTGTGATATTGTCTGCAAAAGGGCTGCTTCGGGGCCGGCCAGACCTGTCATCATCTCGTGTTGTCCCAACACTACCGACGAATTATTCCCGAAAAAAAAACCAAAACAATTATTCTGCTTTCTGAAGGAGTATAGCGATTCATGTCTTGTTGACGAATATTTTGCATCTTTTTCTACATAAATGTCAAAGAAGAATTGACATTTGCCGACATTTGCAAACAAAAATATAGCACCTTCTGACAGGTTGCGCCACGATGAAAAGGGTGGTCTATCTAATGGTTTCTTTTTAAATCATAGGTTATTTTGACACTGACAGCTGTTTCCCGCTCGAAATCTTGACAGAATGTAAGTATCATACCTCCGCGGAACGAAATATGTCACTTTACGCTTGAACATCGTTGGGAAGTATTGAAAACTTATTTCCAAAAAAAGTGCTTTGAAGACCAAACAGTTCAGTTTTTGAAAATAAGTTTTGGCTGAAATGAAGCACCAACCGCGCCTGCTGTACGCTACGTTAACAAACAAAATTGCCGCATCTGGGGCTCGGAAAACACGCACATTATTGTTTTATTGTCGAGAAGCCAGTGCATCTACACACTGAACCAAATCGCGTATTCATATTGACGGAAATATTTTGTTAATCATTGAAGAATTTATTATTCGGATTGACAATTTTTCATAAATTTGTCCGTGTTATTGAAGATTTAATATTCAAAATAAATAACATTTCTTCAACTGCAGTCCGATTTCATATTGTATTCAAACCAACAAAATTTTGTCATTTTGACAAACTGAAGTTGTTAACAAAACGGTATCCTGTATGTGATATTGACAAAAATTTGTTGATCATTTTTAGAAGAATCAGTTATTCAAATTAACAATTTTCCATCAAATTTTTCTTCATATTGAAGATTAAATATTCAAAATCAGTAAAGTTTCATCAAATGCTGTATTATTTATTATATTATTCAAGCGAATGAATTTAATTTCATATTGACAAAATCACCAACTATTCAAATTGAAAATTGTTCATCAAATATTTCGTCTTATTGAAGATTTAATACAGATTCAAAATAAATGAATAGACGCGAAAATTCGTCGATTTTATGTTATTTAAATAAAACACGATACCTATATTTTTTGATACAAAGAAGGGGAGAGTGGGAAAGGTTTTTTTTTTTCAAAATCGGTGCTTGAAAAGTAAGTTATTTTTTCTCTGTTTTATTAATTTTTTACAGTTGTACCAGTTGACATTCAAATGTCTGCATCGAATTTATTTAATTTAAGGAAAATAAAACCCAATAGTAGGCATATCAAATTTAAGACACTTAAATGGATTATAAGATATTCCATCCGTTATACAAACTATACAAATATAAAATAATATATAAAATAATTGTATTTGTCTTACTCGAGGTCAGAATCAAGTATTTATTTTATAAGGTATTGGATTTTTTCTAAGAAGTAAGTAAGGTTTAAACCAATTTTAAAAGAAATCAACCATACAATTTTTTTTAAATTTAAAAGAAATAGTTTAAGACAGTTATAAGAAAGTCGATATTTAAAAAAAAATTGCATTAGGAAACCATTATACAACACTTCCTGCAGAACATATAGAGGGAATTTATAAGAACGAATAACTTATCAAATTATTCAACAATTCTATATCTAATGTCAGTTGAAATCCCTGAAGCCATTTTCAAAAATATAAGCTTTTTATAAAATAATCTGAAGAAGGCAAGTACCAAATTAAAAGCTGATTAGAGCCGGACCCACGTTTTCCCCTTCTTGAAAATTGTGATAAGCAGTTTCAATTTTAATTAAAAAAAAAAGAAAAAGAAATGTTGACTGCATTTATGCGCAGAAGGGTACCAGAGTAAAGTCAATTATTTAGAGCAAAGAGCTATTTCAGCTTGAAACGACTCGTCATTTGCTATAATACAGAGGTTAAGTCAGATGAGGACAGGACTCAAAGTTCTAAAAACATTAGGTCATATGCTAAATCTAAAAGTGTTCGAAACAGAAAACTAACCCCTAACTTATATCTACTCATAAGTATAGATCCACATCACCTATCAGTATAGGTACAAATAACCGTAATACATCACCTTTCGAAACTCCAACGTTCTAGTAATTACATTGAATAAAGCACCACATTCCCCTAAATTGCCAAAAAATTTATATTATTCCCACACCTTAAATTTTTTTCAAGTTGAATAAATTTGTTGAAATGCTTTTCACATTGACAAAATTAGTCAACTTGAATAAGTTTCTTCAATATGTTACTATCAAACCATTAAACCATTGCAATCTTAAAATTTTTCTTCGTAATATCTTTAACTTAAAGAAATTTCATTAATGATGGAAAGTTTTTCTTCAACTTGACGAAATTTTCTTCATACTGACACTTTTTTATAATCATTCTACTATATTTTTTTCAATTTGAATAAATTTCTTTAAATGGAGGAAAACGGTGTCTTCAAATTGGAAAAAAAATAATCAATGTGAAGAAGTTTCATTAAAATGTAAATATTTATTGTTGTCCTAGAATTAGTAGATTTTATTCTTATAAGTGAACGTGAAGTAGTGCAGTGCGGATTATTTAAATCGTGTTCCTGAGAAGCTATTAACAAATTAATAAGTTAAAAACGTTTAATGAGTTATTGTCCAGAAACACATTCGTGTGATAAAAATGTAAGTATTAAAAATTCAGATATTCTAACAATTATATAATATAATTCATTCTCCGATTTTAGTTTGGACGTTTATCCAGTCTTGTTTTTACAAAATCAAAACTAATTTTTACAATAACCACCCTAAGGTAAATTCATTAGTAAATCAATTACATAAATTTTGAACTACTTACTTATTTATTGTTGTACTAAATATTTTGTTATAATTAGTTATTACAAATAACTTACAAATTTTAAATTCTTAATATCACTTTATTATAATAAATTATTTTGAATCGATTGTAAAATTTAAATTTCATAATTAGATGCTTATTATTATTTCAAATATCTTACTTTTATTATAATTCCATTAAATTCTTTATTTATACTATTTATTTATAATACCTATCCTAAAATACCTATAAATAAAAAAAAAGATTTTTACTTAAAAACATTTGTATGTGTTTTATTTACTTGAATGGGGATTGAATATTCTATTTGAAGAAAATAATACATGAAATTTAAGAATATTTCATGCTTTTCAAAAAAAAAAAAAAAGATTGACAAAAAATTAAGTGTGAAGCCGAAGAAAAATCGTTAATTTAAAGAAAACTATGCATCACATTGAAGAAAACGATGCGTAGAATTGGTGAAAATTATTCAGCTTGAATAAAGTAAGGAGTTAAAAGGAAGATATTTTTTTAATTTGAAGAAAATAATACGTTTAAATGAAGAAAAGTATGTTAATTTAAGAGTATTATGCGTCGATTTGATAAATGATTTTCAATTTGAAGAAAGGAGTACGTTAATATGAATATTTTTTTTTTTAATTTGAAGATACAAAATCGTTAAATTAAAGATTTTCTTTCAATTTAAATAAAAAACTTAGGTAAAAATGAAGATTTATTTTTTCAATTTGAAAAATATTTTTTCAAAATGAGGAACATTTTAAGTTAAATTGAAGAATGAGTATCCAATGAATTTTACGAAATAATAATTAGACTTATTCAATGTGACAATTTTTTGTGGATTTAACACCACAATGAAAATTGTTATGCATTTCATGAAAATGACAATATTTCTTGTATAGGACAAAATTTTTATCAAAATAACGGGCAGGAGTGGTTGACCTTATATTGATCACCGTTTCTTCAAATCTACATGCTTTTTTATCAATATGACTACCAAATTTGGTTCAGTGCAGAGAGTCACAGTTTGGTGCGGATTGTGGTTCGGTGGCATTGTTGGACTATCTTTCTTCGAAAATAAGCTGGGAACGACGTTTTGGTCAACGGTGGGCATTACAGAGCCACTTTTTTATTACTGAAATTGAAGCCATGGGCTTGGACGACCTTTGGTTCATGCCAGATGGCGCGAGTTAAGTATCCATAGCAAAACATATTGAGAAAAAAGATAACATTATTTGTATTCAATGATATCTTTAGTCTCTAGTACAGTCTTGCACACAACGCTACAATGATAACATATGTAAAAGAGATAATATCGTTTGTATACAATGTTGGAATATTATCTCTTCTTCATTATCAAGCAAGACGATTGTACGCTTGGGTCTCCTTGTAGATAGATAAGAAAAGTATATAAATACGACTGTATGATGAATTTATCAATAGTCTTATTGTAACTACATAGTAGCCTTAAGCTCCTTTTAGAATTAGTAAAAAGTATTTCAATAATAAAGGACATAGTTCCAAATAAATATTGTTTAATTTTAAAAGTAAGAAACAAGTGTTTTAATTGGCGATCCTGCCAGGAGGTTAAATATACTTTTTAACTTCAATCGAGCGGACCTCGGGAACAAGTAGTGAAATCTAGTATAAACAGAACACTCGCGTTACCGGTTACAAGAATTACCTAGCATAGCAGGTACAAATATAGCTTCTTCGTACGAAGCAGCAAAGCAATTCAGTGAAAGTGTATATGTGGAGAAAAAAAACACACAAATTCGACGACAACAGACACGAGTTCAAAATGGAACAACTCGCAGTATTAATGGCAAGATTAGAAGCTTTAGAAACCAGGAGCAACACAGTAACACAAACCCTAGAGCACACACGCACAGAGAATGCAAGGTTAGCAGCAATAATAACTAACCAAAATCAAATAAACACTAATTTAGAAACAAAACTAAATGAAGTAAAATCTGGATTAGGCATAGTACCAAACATACCTGTGCTAGAGGAAATAAGAACCACATATACAGATGGTAGTGAAATACAGTTAGACGCATTTAAAAGCCTACCTATTTTCAACGGCGATCAATCAAATTATCGGTCGTGGCGCGAAGAAGCATCCAGATTAATGGACAGCATTAAAAACTTCAAAACACACAGTAAGTACGCAGCAGCATTGACTATAGTGAAAAGTAAAATACAGGGTGCAGCCGCGAATGTGTTAACTAATTATAACACAATTTTTAATTTTGAGGCGATACGTAACAGATTAGATTATACGTACTCTAATCAAGAACCTCTATACGTGCTACAAGACATGATGAAAGCCATCACGCAAAAAAGAAGCACACTGTCTGAATACCACGACGAGATAAATAAAAATCTCAATTTAATAATATCAAAAATCACTATGTCAGGTGATCCGCCGAATATAATCGACAGACTAATTAAAAATGCTAACGACGACGCAGTTCGTATATTCATTGATGGTATGAGTGACAACTTTACAAGAGGATCATTATATTCAGCTACAATAAATGATCTAGAACACGCATTCGCAATTGCTCGCAGAATAGAACATGATAATGTGCACAGGCATTTACATCTCACTCAGGATAAGCACCACAAAAATATGCCACATGAACGCAGAAACGAAAGAAGACCAAATTATTCGAGCCAAACAACGAATTATCAACCCCAGAAGCAATACGATAATATGCAGCAACACAATCAAGGACCACAGCCGATGGAGATAAACTCGAGACAAATTGTACATGCACAGCGACAAAATTGGAATCAATACAAACCCGATGTATATAATCCACCAGCGAAACGTGAACACAGCGGGAGTTTCAACACACACAACAGACCGCAACGATCTTATCAGCAGAACTTCAAGCAGCAGAGAGTAAATAACTCCCGACAACAACGCAGAGACGATGTCAGCAGTACATATGCAGAAGCAGATGAAACGGAATGTATGGTAAATAATAACATAAGAATAGATCATTTAAACTAGTAGACGGGTTGCCCTGCTTAAATTTAACTAGTACTATTTCTAAGAAAATTTATAAAATTCTTATTGATACTGGTGCAACCCATAATTACATTAATAGAAAATGCGATTCTAGCAAAAAAATTAAAATTAAACCTATAAAAATAAAAACAATGCATGGTTATTCTATGGTAGATACAAAGAAAGTAGTTAGGATATTAAAGAAAAATATAACATTTTTTGAATTAGAGGATATTCAGTCTTTTGATATGATATTAGGATATGAAGGACTTAAAGTTCTAAACGCGGAAATAAATTTCAGTAATATGACTCTAACTACCATAAGCAGTGTCGAATCTATTCAGAAAATTAATTACATAATTGGGGAAAATAATATTTATAAAGCAGACATAGATAGACTGATGAAGATTAATAACAGCATAGGACCGTTACCCTTTACAGATACTATAGAAGCAAGCATTAGGACGACCAATGATAATCCGGTTTATGTTAAACAATATCCATATCCCATAGCAGATAACGAATTCGTAAACAAAGAAATACAGAAACTCTTACATGACGATATAATAGAAAAAAGCCATAGTCCTTATAACAGTCCCATATGGACAGTACCTAAAAAAGGTTTGGACGAAAAAGGAAAACCAAAACGGCGCATGGTTGTTGATTTCCAAAAACTTAACGCTCACACTGTAACAGACAGATACCCCATTCCGGATGTCAACATGACAATTCAAAATTTAGGTAAAGCCAAGTACTTTACAACATTAGATTTGGAGTCAGGTTTCCACCAAATTAAAATCAAAACAGATGATAAAGAAAAAACAGCTTTTGCTATAAATGGCGCAAAATATCATTTTAAACGAATGCCTTTCGGGCTCAAAAATGCACCAAGCATATTTCAGAGATGCGTGGACGACATTTTGAGAGACTTTGTAGGTAAATTCGTACACGTTTACATTGATGACGTATTGATATATTCTTCATCTGAGGAAGAACATATACAGCACATAAGTCAAGTATTCGACGTACTCAATAAAGCCACATTAAAAATATCTGATGAGAAAAGTAAGTTTTTTCAAGAAGAAGTAGAATACTTAGGTCACATAATCAGACATGGTAGAATCACTACGAACCCTGAGAAAATAGCAGCTATAGAAAATTTTCCAGTCCCACAAACGGTAAAGGATTTGAGAGGATTTTTAGGTCTTACAGGTTACTATCGTAAGTTTATAAAAGGATACGCAAGCATAGCCAAGCCCCTGACATTATATTTACGAGGAGATAACGGTAAAGTAAACAAAAAACAAAGTAAAAATATTAAGTTAAATCTGAATGATTCAGCATTAGAAGCGATTAGAATTTTAAAAAATTATTTGAAAGAACAAGTCGAACTTTTTCAACCGGATTATAGTAAACCATTCGAGCTTACTACTGATGCATCCAACATAGCTATTGGAGCCGTACTAAGTCAGAATAAGCAACCTATACACTTCTTGTCAAGAACACTGAGTAAGACAGAAGAGAACTATAGCACAAACGAGAAAGAGCTATTAGCGATCATATGGTCCTTACAAAAACTCAGAAACTACATATATGGTATAGCAGACTTAACCATATATACCGATCACCAGAGCCTTATATATTCTGTATCAGAAAAAAATCCCAACACAAAGCTGAAACGTTGGAAGGGAATCATTGAAGACTTTGGAGCAAAATTAGTTTATAAACCAGGAAACCTAAATCTTGTAGCTGACGCATTATCACGTCAACGCATAAATACTTCTACCATAGAAACAGCACATTCAGCTGAAAGTTCTTCTAATGATATAATAAAAACTGTGAATCAGCCTTTTAATGCATACACTGCACAGTTCGAACTTATTGAAGATATAACAAATAATATCGAAACACAAATCTATTTTAGTAACAAAATAAGACTCATAATAAAGTTTAAGGACAAAGACTCTTTACTAAGGCAGATGAAAGAAGTTATACAACCCCAAAAGATTGTAGCTTTGCATACGAAATTTGAAAACATATACAAATATGGTGAAAACATAAAAAAAGAATTCCCACTAGTAAGATTTATATTCACACCAAGAAAACTTCAAGACGTGACAAATTTGGAGGAACAACTAAAACTTGTAAGGGTAACTCACGAAAGAGCACACCGAGGGTTACGTAACAATATACAAGAAATCTCAGAGAAATATTACTGGCCCGATCTAAATAAACAAGCAAAGAGTTTCAACAGAAAATGCATAGCATGTCTATTTGGAAAATATGAAAGAAAACCTATCAGAGAACCTCTGAATAATTCAGAAATACCAACACATGTGGGAACACACATTCATATGGACATATACTTCAACGACAAGTATACTTTCCTTGTAACAGTAGATAAGTATTCTAAATATACAATCCTTCGGGAAATCGAAACTCGAAACAGACTGTACGACGTTATGGAAGAGGTCTTATCTAACTATTTCCCAAAATGTGAACGACTCATGACAGATAACGAGAAGGGATTCAAAACAGAAATGGTGAACCAAATGTGTTTGAAATACAACATAACTAAAGTAGAAACTCCAGTATACAGATCGACAGCGAACGGTCAGGTAGAACGTGTAAACGGTACAATAACTGAACTGTCTAGAATATTCACAATTCAGAATAAAACAAGACTTATCGAAGAAATATTTAGAACAGTGCGTGAATTAAATAATTCTATACACTCAGTTACCGGTTTGAAACCTAGAGACATTTTCTTTAATCAAAATAAATATAGCAATAGTGAAATTATAATAAATAAACTAAACTCAGCATCCAAAAAAGTGATCGAACGTCTAAATAAAGGAACTCGACACAGAGAGTATAAAAAAGGAGATAAGATAATGGTAAGAATCACAGGTCTTAGAAAGAAATCTAACGCCAGATACATAACAAGAATAGTAGAAGAAGATAAAGGAGACACTGTAATCTCTAAAGAAGGAATAAAAATTCACAAGGATAACATAAAGAATTATCATTTTTCAGATGACGAAAATATTAATATTCCTAACATTACTAGGAATTGTACAGAGTCAAGAAGGGCAAGGAAACGTTCAAATAACTGAGTTACTAAACAAGAAGTTTATACTTACGCAAACAGATGACGTGTATTTATTCAAAGAACAAACTTATTTGTTACATGCCACCAACCTGACTTCGATATTTCAACCTTACGTAAATATCGTAACTAGTAAATATCAACCTACACAAGAAGAAAAAATTTGGTTAAGTAAAATTAAGAATTTAGCAGACCAATTACAAGAACATACTAGGCATACTAGATCAATTAACTTTTTAGGAACAGCTTTCAAATATGTGTTTGGTAATCCTGACCATTATGACTTAGTTAACATAGAAACGAGTATAAATAATCTCATAGAAAACAATAATAAACAAAAAACTATAAATTCTAGATTTGAACAAATTTTGCAACAATTCGAAGGTCAGAGCCTTAAAGAACATTTAGTAATAGAACAAGTGTACGAACAATTATTATTATTGACCAGAACAATTAATGCAGCAAAAAATAATGAATATTTATCAGAAAGCCTAGACTTAGATGACATTAAAAATATTATTCAACATGAAATAATTCAAGTACCCATAATAAATATACTTGAGTACTCTAAAATATTATTAGCTAGAACTGATGAATTCTTCATCACAATATATAAATATCCAGTTCTAATTAAATCATGTAAATTGTATAAAGTAACACCTTTAAATTCAAAACATGGAAAAATCATTACAGATAAAACAATTGCCTTATGTAACCAAACTTATTTAAGAACAAGAAATTGTCAAAATCATCTAAGTAAAAACATTTGTGAAATTAACTTTGAAGAAGAAAATTGTCTTATTCCACTTTTAAAGAATATAACTTCAAAATGCAACATTAAACAAGAATACGATTACGACTTAGAAATTGAATCCGGTGTTATGTTATTAAGCGGTAAGCATAAGTTAAATAATCAAACAATTAATGGTATAAACTTAGTTACTTATGAAAATACTATAAATCTAGACGATAAAATATACAAAAACATGCATAAGCAAATTAAAGAAGTTATATTAAGAAATCATAATTCAGAGTCTTACATCGACCAAATAATTAAAGAAGATACAATGTACAAATTCGATAACATAGATACTTTAAAAAAACTAATTATTCCTTTTGAAGAAAAACCGATATTATCAACTATATACACAATTGTAACACTGATTGTTATTCTAGCATTTACGTACGTAATGATAAAAACTATACAATGTATAACAGATCGTCAAAAACAAAAAAAGATTGACGCATATAACAAAACTTATGAAAGAGAAATGTTAAAAATAGCGTCGAAAAATCGGGACGATTTCGTTTAACAAGGGGGGGAGTTAAGTATCCATAGCAAAACATATTGAGAAAAAAGATAACATTATTTGTATTCAATGATATCTTTAGTCTCTAGTACAGTCTTGCACACAACGCTACAATGATAACATATGTAAAAGAGATAATATCGTTTGTATACAATGTTGGAATATTATCTCTTCTTCATTATCAAGCAAGACGATTGTACGCTTGGGTCTCCTTGTAGATAGATAAGAAAAGTATATAAATACGACTGTATGATGAATTTATCAATAGTCTTATTGTAACTACATAGTAGCCTTAAGCTCCTTTTAGAATTAGTAAAAAGTATTTCAATAATAAAGGACATAGTTCCAAATAAATATTGTTTAATTTTAAAAGTAAGAAACAAGTGTTTTAATTCGCGCCATGCCACACAGCCTATGCCACAATTGATCTTTTGAGCACCAAGTTCCCAAATCGTGTTATCAGCCGTCTTGGCGATGTCAATTGGCCGCCTCAGAGCTGGGATTGGCCCCCTTGGACTTTTTTTTGGTGTCGAACCGTGAAGGACCTAAGCCCAATATCATCCAAGCGGTCCGTGAGCTACAGCCCGAAACCATCAACAAGGTGTTGCAAAGTTGGAGTGACATAATGCGCTACTGCAAAGCCATCAGAGACAGCCTCTGCCAAGCCACTTGAACATTGTGTTCCACTATTAATGGGAATGTTTGCTATTGCTTATAAAGCCAAAATACATTAACAAAATTTCTGTTCATTTTATTGCATTTTTAAAACTTGTATTTGACCCACCCTGTACAATTAGTGCGATTCTTATATTACTATCTAGTTACAATTTATTTTAATAATTTATTATAAAAAAATAATTTAACACTAAGTCCAGGCTAAGTTTTTCGAACTCACAATGGCGAAATTTTGCATACAAAAATTGCATATTGTGACCTATAAAATAATTAGAGTTAAGGTTAAAAACGATTATTTGTAAGGCCCTTGTCATTAGTAACAAATTAAAAGGCATTCAATAAAGTAGTTATTTTTACTTAAAATATTCGGCAGTTTTGTGCTTGGCAACATTTATCGTTTGCAACAATTTGGTCCTTTTAAAACAAACGCCAATTCAAGTGTAAAATTGCTGTGTCCTTTTTAAGTATGAGGTTTTATTTTCTGTCGAAGGTTTAATTTGAAATACCATATGAAAATATAAAGCGTTCTCTCAATTTTTATTTGTAGTAGCAAAGCTAAAACATAGGTGCGGTTGCCGAATCATTTTAATCAACATATCGTAAAGTACTGCATATCAAATCAATTACCGACACCAATTAAAAGTAATTTCCATGAAATAAATTCAAAATTCATGTCCTTCGGTAATTGTCATTTATTATTAACATTTGCGCAACCCGTCCCACATTTAAGCACATCCGCACCGATCACTCAAACGGGCATAACTTTTGATAGCATCCCCTTTCCCGCAGCATGGTAGTGTGGCTGCCTGGCAATTACTCACGTTACATAAAACATAATGTATCTCGTCATAATATATCACTTTCACATTATTTGTGTTTGTACCTAAATCGCGTTCGGCGTAATGTGGTGTAACATACTGATGCGTGCAAAATGTTAATTAAAGCTTCGCAGAAACACCGCACATTTTGTGGCTACGTGTGACGTTCTTTTTAAACGTCATTGTGACACCACATTTAGAATGGTAAATATAGAACTGGATTTGTTTTCTTTTTTTCGTAATTTTGCTTAAAACCACAAATCTGTGGGGTTTTAACAGTTAACTGTTTCTATAATAATACGATATCCAAGCGGGGAAGGGTGCAGCAGCAAACAGCTGTTGACAAGTTTTGTAATTTGATGTCAAAGTTTAAAAGAGGGTGAAAGCATTTGCTAAAGTGGTGGCGCGGTCTGTCCAGGGAAAGGAATACTGTGCTCCCCGTACGTACAGTGCTTTGCCTTGGAGTGTATGGCGTGCTTCATTGTCAAACAACACTTAAGACAAAATGCCAATGTCGATTTGTACACTTTGAGGTGGTTGCGGAGTAAACTTAAGAAATAACACTTGCCGTGGACACTTTGGTTTTCCTAAGGACTTTTGAAGAGGACAGGAAACTCTATATAGGGTGAATGGTTGTCTGTATAAATCTGTTGGTTAATCGAATTGACACGGTAGGTCAGGTGATTGTATATAATTATAGAAAGGAGCAGCCCGTCTGCAAATTAAGTGTAAATTAAGTTAAATAATAGCAACGCTTGGCTAAGTTTGGGAGTGATGGAAAATGGGATATAGGTACAACGTGTTTGAATATTAAAGCATCAGGCGCAGATACAAGCCTGTGGTTGCTTAACTAAGAAATTTTAGAAATTGAGCCCGTTTCTCCTGATTGTGCTGATACGATTGAATAAAGCAGTTGTCAGCAAAAAAGTACACTGTAATGACAAATATGTAGTTGAATTTGTTGGAAATTGAAAAATTGCATAGGACGGCCAAAAGGACGATAGGATAGTTATTTGCTTGAACATAAAGTTAGTTTTGGACTTTTGTACCATTTTTAATATTTCTTTTATTATTTATCGAACCGTCTATCTTCTGTCGAATATTCTCTACTCATCACAGAGTTTAAATATTTAACCGGACAAATAAGTCTGAATGGTTTTGATTTGATAATTTTGCTTTAGGTTTATTTTAATTATTTGTTATGCTTGTAGAGGAAAATGTCTACCACTTAATTAGAATTTATAAATGTGAATCTTATTTAATAACTAACTGACCCGGCGAACTCCGTTCCGCCTAAATTCGTGAATGTACCAAATGAAAATAATATTTCCGAGCATGCACAATGAATGCTACTTTATGTAATTTGGTCAATTGAAATTCGTTATTCAGAAGTTATATTAAATAAAATAGAAATAACTGAAATAGGTGTAGCAATCTATGTAATTCCGCTTCTGCAATAAATTGGTTTGCTCGCACGTCAGCACGCTGCACGCCAAATACAATTGACCATGTGAAAAACATGGGAATTCCAGATTGATGCCATAAATATCCAGCGATTATCCATGCGACTTATTATTTTGTCATAGACGCCTAAATGCCAATGGCAAATCGTTTTGAACAAGCAGAGTCCGCGAAATTAAATTTTAAATCATTTTTGTTGTATTGGAGGTGACACTACCCGTTTTCTATCCATTCTGTTATGTGCGGTTCTATTATCAGGTTTGAAGACATATCTGCGATTGTCTGAGTTCATTTTCTCCATCGCCGTTTTAAACGTCGTAATCAAAGTATTGTTCTTGTTTCTCAAATAGATGTTGCAATAGCCAGATGACGTTTTTTGTCAGTCCTGTTTGCCCTCTGTACCGCCTATGGACTTGATCAGCCTCCGACAAAATGAAATAAACCTGCGAATATTGGTGTATTGGTGGCATGAAACCCAGTTTTATGAATGATTTTTGTTCCGAACGAAGTCCTACGGAAACAGTTGTTGTACTGTCGAATGTTCTTTAGAAAATCATCCGATTCAAACGTCTTTAATGGTTCCGGAGGTGCATCTAATGAATTCAATTTCACTTTGCCACTCACACAGCAAAGCGCCGGTCGTTTCGCCTTTAAATTTCAGCGCGTTTCAATGGTAGCACACAATTATAGTCATCGCTCCAAGATCGAAAATCGCATCACCTCCATAATTTTCTGTTGGTTCATACTGAAATGCCAGTCGTTCGAATGTCGGCAACGACGCGCGTCTTGCCACTCTTCGATTTGAACTTGTTCCCATCCCAGCAGCAGTACAATTTGACATAGTTTCTCATTACTTGCACTGTAAATTTTCTTGCCTGTTGATCTGGTCTTATGCTATACGATGTCCCACTCTCCGCTTTTTTCTGCAGTTTGGCTTCATTGATGTTTTTTGTTGAATTGCTTGCCTTGTTCGTCGGCCAACATTTGTGCGCATTCGTCCTGGCATTTTTTTAAAAATCACTGAAATTTGCTTTTCAATAGCTTTATTTTGTCCGCGTTTAAACTTTTCTCATTTAATTTTTACCTTATCAACTCTGTAAAAGAAATGACGCTGTTGGAGCGATGCACAAAATCAAAAACAAACCATGAAAGTTGACCAACGATTATTATCAATCTACTTTTTGAAAAAAAAAAAAGAAAAAAAAAGTACGTTGTTTTCTAACTAATTTTTGAGATAGAAAAGTCAAAATAAATATTTAATAGGAAGAATTATTGGATGCCAAATCAGGACCGCACAGGGATTTTCTGGAAATTCCTATCTTCCTAAACCTGATATAAAGCAATACGAACAAAACCAAAAAAGAATCATGAAAATCGTCCCAGGGGTTATTGAGTAATAACATCATCGAGTTTCAACCCGAAAGAATTATATATGTAGAAGAAGAAGATTTGTAAAATTTGATATTGAAAACAACAATTTTTAGAAATAGAAATTTATTCCATCTCAAACGTGTTATTGAGTTACTACGCTACGAATGTTTACTATTGTAGGATTGACAGCAAGTATCAAGGGGTTAGAACAGGAAGCTGTTGTGAGGCTGGAAAAGAACGCGGCAAAGATTTAAAATTATCTGCCTACGAAGCCATTTTGTTCTACTATCGGTGTTAATTTAAAATCTTGGTGACATGCAAAAACATAAAAAAATATAAAATCAATGCTGCCAACCATGGGGGAATGTGGTAGAGTTCGGGAATACCACATTTTAACATAACTGAATGCTATTGGTTATTTATCATATATTTCTAAAAGGCGAATAACTTGTGCGGTTCATAAAACTATCTTAATGAGATGTTTTGTGTACTAGAAACATATAAGGACAAACATGGTTGTGTATTTTCCGCTTTTGAATATCATTAACTTCGATTTCAAGCGTGTACATTTTTCTGAAATAACCGATGAACGTTTGCTCAAAATGTTATTATTTTCTTACAACCTACATTGTTAATTTTTCATAAATAATTTAAGCAAAATTACTCTTATTCCTAAAAAAATACTATCTACACTTAACGAAAAATTTCAAATTTAACGGATAAAATTCTATGAACGCTAGCATCAACTTTTCCCGCAGCGGAAGTGTTCATATTTTTTGAGGGTGTGTTGGGGTGTTGAAGTCTCGTGACATTTGTCAATACGAATTTCTTTGTATCAATACTAGCGCACAAAAACGAGGACGTTCCGTAAAAATAAAGCTTGTAGGCAAAGTAACGGAAAATCGGCCAAAGTTGGGGATCTCAGTATTGTCTCTGTCAACGAAGCAACATAAATCAATAAACGCGTTAAGACAAAATTGGTGTTGCCTTTCATTTCCTTTTTTTTTGTTAAATAAAGGTACAACTTGCAATAAGATACGGGTAAAAAGCAAGCCGCTTCAGGGACTACATGAGAAGTTTTCTATTTTAAAAACAAAATCCAAGTTCCTTTTGTGATACCAGCCTCTTTGAATTTAAAAAACAAAAAATCTTTAATTTTCAGACCTTCCTTTCACGCAAAACATACAAAATCCATTATATTCCTCCATTGACAAGAACTTTCTCTCGCAATTTTTTTCACTTTGAAGTGATTACAATGGTTCGAGTGTCTATCCGCAGGAATTCCGTCCAGCTTAAAGAAAGATAAAAGTTCCAGAAATACCCTCTATAAAAACTGCAAACTCATCTACCAGAGAGAGTGGGTTGACAATTTGACAACACTGGGATAGGAGTAATCGCAAAAGTGCTTCAAAACTGAAAATATCATTATCATGCTGGTGCTGGCTATACAAATTACCAAGTAATCGCACCATGGTTTCGAACAAGGGCACAGTTCATTTCCTTCGCTTCCACCAGCAAAAGCCGGAGAGAATTATATTTTCATGATACAGCCTGTCAGAAAGGTTATCTTAGCAATAGCCTTGTACGAGTTGCGTGCGAGAGATGTATCGCCATCGCCACACGCTGTATCGTGTTCGAACAGAATTGCAGGAAGCACAGACCCTCATTCATTGTAATCGGCCCCCTTAGGATATTATTTCTTTTCTCGGAAAACCCAGCCCGAAGCATGGTGTACCTACCGTTTTAGCAATCTAATCCAACCGTTACCACAGGCCCATGCCGTATAATTGCCCAAAAAACATTAATTAATAAATTGATCAATCTGCTCGGTGTTCAGTGTTAAGGTCCAACCATTAGCGTTATTGCCGAAACGTGTGTCTCTCCTTCACCGGCACCTGTCTTGATTTATTAGGACTGAACCCCTGCGGTACATATATCCTGGTAAACTTTCCTTTATAGTGCCGGACACAATGTATCACACAATAACCAACAGAATAGATATCAGCGATGAATCACAAACCCGAACTCATTGTCGTTCCGATTCGGGGTAGCTCTACCTATCTTCTGTAGCCAATTTAATAAAAGGCCTCATCCCCTTTGTCGGAGGCTTTTCAATTCGATTCTTTGAGAGCTTCTCGAGCTTCTCTCTGCGAGTCTTTCCGTGGTATTATGATTCATTTTGACAAGTCGAAGGGAGGCATCTATAAATCCTCCAAGTATACTCGTATAACACTTAAAAGCTTTTACTTATCATTTTACAAGGCTCCATAAATAATCTGCTATTAGCTATCAATTCAACAATTTTTGTCACATGAGATGGCTTCCTTACCGCTCCTTAAAGAAACAAAACATGCATCAGGATGTCTTTGTTCGTGTCATTAATTTGGTTATATGTTTACTTTTTATTTATTGTGTAACTAAAGAACATCGAAGCGGGATTTACCATTTTCAGCCTTTGAAGTATTTCTCGGTCTATGAGGACCTTGTGTGTTTGGTTGGAAATTTCGCTTCCATATGTCTTGTTCTCACGCACTTGGCGGTGGGGTGGGATGTTTAGCAGCTCATTTGGGGCGGAATTAATTCGACCCACTTGGGTGACGTTTCCCAATATTGAAATGAAAGATGCAAATAAAATACAAACCAAAGCAAATATGACTCTTGAGGGAGGACTTTGTGTCTTGAGTGTTGACAGAAGGGTTTTTTTTTTTTTTTTTTTACTTTGAAAATGGAAGAGTGAATAATAAAATTTGCATTTCAAAACAGAAACCGCTTTCGAAATATCTCAAGTAGGTGCACCACGGCTTTGACAAAAAGGCTCACAAGGTTAGTCTTTTATTCAGCGGCACTCGTGTGTTTCGCAATGTACATCATCATATTATCATGTAAATAAATAAAGTCCTTACTTTGTCCGTTGACAGTTGACACTCTAAATGATTTTGGGTGTGTATCTGCTATTGAGTTAGAGTTACGCAGTTGGATGGGAACTAGGACAGCCTGTAGGGTAGATGGGCTTGTGATTGTGTGGGCGGATTAAGGGTGATGACGTGCCACCGCCATATATCTGATGGATTTAAGGATCAGCTCTGGTAGTAAAGCGGCGACTGTAACTCTGTGTTCGGAAGGAGTGCAGATAACGGTGGCCCCAATCAGTTTGTATTCAATAGTACGAAAGGCTGGAGGACTCGATTTATCTCGGAACCTATAACCTTATACCTATCGGTTAAACTGCAAGTTTGGAGCAACCAATCACTCAGAGCATCTATGGCGATTAAATATTGAATGTGAATACGACATGCTAGGTACACAAGCTTGAGCACAGATGGTCCGCACAGGGTTGCTGCAGATAATCTATAGGAATGTACAGAGGAAGTGTTGACCAATGGAATAGCAGTTATTATGAGGTTTATGGTACAGTCCCGATAACCTCTAGAGAATAAGAATACACGCACTTAGCTACCCCACAGCCAGTGTGACCAATTAAGCATATTCTAAATATATAAAAATAAGTTTTATTGTGTTTGTAGCCAATGTTCTCTGTAATGCGTGAACCAATTTTAGTTTTGGAAATTCCCAATGAAAGGTGACGTTAATACCATGGTTCGTACGTACATACGGTCTTTGTAGGTGTATTGGTTCATGAGATATACGATTTGTAATGTTTTTTTTTATATGGGCGGTGCCACTCCCCTCTGTCTAATTTTAATTTCCACAGGTATACTCCTGGGCCAATACCTAAGATTGTGTGTAAATTTGAACTCAATCGATTAGATGGTTATAGTGGCGTGGCACCTCCCATATAAAAAATGCATTTAAAATATTATATTTCAAAACCCATCTAATCGATTGAGTTTAAATTTAAGGAAAGTCTTAGGCATTGTCCTTGGAGTGTTCCTGTAAAGATTGGTCAATATTGGACAATGGAGCCTTAAAGTTGTGTTCATTTGTCGCCGATTCACGCCTTAGCACATTTACCGATTTTAACAAAACTTTCACACATCTTTGCTATTGGTCCATATATGGTTTTTGTGAAGTTTGGTTGCAATCGGAAAATGTATGTGTGTGTGTGTTGTGCGTGAGTGAAAAACACATGAATTTACGTAAGCTTTGGGTTTCCTTCCCACATTAACATTGCGTATACAGCTCAGGACTATTTTCGACACGATAGGTGGCGCTGTCCGTATGTGCACTCATAACTCGGGAATGGATCGTGCTTGATGGATTCGTAGTGACCCAAGGAAGGGCATATGCTACTTTTTGTCGTGAAAATAAAAGTTTAAGGGGATGGGATTGGGGATAGAACTTTGTATGGAGAACCGCGAGAATATTTGAAATGTTTAATTCTTAAATTGTTTTCATATTCCGGGCTTATCGCTACACAATTTAACATTGAAAGTCGGCTCAGTTATAATTTTGTTGCGCAACCTTAATCCACCGAAATATTGTAACGGATCGCGTTTGATTTGATTTTGAAGAATATCAAATCAAAAGTCATGCAAGCGACGATTTTGAGTGGAAAATTCAAAGGCAAGTGTATCAATTTTCCGTTTTGCTATGACAATTAATAAGTCGCAGGAATTTTATGGAATCAATTTTGAATTCCTAGGTTTCTCATTAAGTCAATTGTATGTGCCGTAAACTGACACGAACGAATTTGACTAGCAGGTTAATGAATTGTGCATGATTGATCGAACTTATTAACAAATTTGGGCGGAACGAAGTTCGCCGGGTCAGCTAGTTTCCTACTAAATTTAGCAGGATTGTTTTATTTTTAGCATCTTTTTTTCAAGTATTTATTTTTTATCAAGATTTTTTATTTAGCCAATATATGAATTAAATTAATAAAATAAAATTAAAGCAGACATTACAAATCTTCTCTGACAGTGAATACAGCCATTCAAAGGATTCAGAAACTTTTCAAGCACACACTTTGTTTAAGTTATTTTTGTAAAATATATCTTATTTTTTCTGAAAAACATAATTTTTTGTTAAGTTCTTGGGTTTATAGCAGGTTTTTATTTCAAAAAATATTTAGCGTGATTTTTAGCATTTTTTTATACAAACAAAAAATAACATGCTACGTTGCGGAACTAAGCATGATTTCAAATATTAAATTGGTCACACTGCCTACAGCTGATCAGCTTTCGCAAACCAACAATCGATGGAAATGTGTGGATCTGGGGATACTGCGATTGCGAGACAGCTTGGCTGTTGGCTCACCTCACCAATTCTGGATAAAAAATTGCTGTAGGTACTCAACTTTATTTAAGAAAAAAAATAAAATAAAAGAGTAATAGATTGGGTCGACTGACATTAAAACAAAAATCCAAATAAAGAGTACACTGGCTTCTTCGACAGTTCAATGCTAAATATATAAAAAAAACCTACTTTGCGACCGGGTTGAGCATAAATTTACAATAACTCATGCGAACTCATAAAAACTTTCTGTGGCAGAAGATAATATGGAAATCACGACATCCATAAAACCTATGAATCTGGCAGCATCTGAAGTGAAATTACCAATTTCGCGACAAAGCCGATTCGACGGCGATAGGGCGTAAACATCTAAACAAACTCATAACTATTGCAGTGTCAAATTTTTTATTCTCAGTGATTCCCATGTGAAAGTAAATTCTACTTTGAGGACACATTGGCCGCATCGGTAGCAAAAACCTTCCACCAACCCAAGAGGTAAGAATTGGCATCCGAAACTTAAGGACTGTTCGATTTACTAGCGATGTTTAAAAAAAAATCGCCAGTCTCAGGAGCGTTTCAAGTTTAAGTTCATGTAATTCCTCCCGCCAAAAGGGTCAGCCACTAGATCGATTATTTTAATTTAGAAGCAGAATCGGGAGACTATAAATAACAAAACTCTTTATTAAATATTAATAAATGAAAAATCCCTCTGAACATTGTTTCCGAGTAACGGCTGTCATTGATTGGGGGTAGGCTGGCAGTTCCAGGCAGTATAGGAACACAGCGCAAAAGACCTCATTTACTTATTTATCAGTGTACGTTTCCGAGGCTCAATGTCATTATGACGCACACCAAGGACGGAGAGACTTTACTTTCTGGTTGACTCTCTGTTCAAAGAACGAAAGTCAAAATGTAACAAACACAGAATGGAAAAGTTGACAAATTGACAGTGTTATGACAGGGAAAAGCAGTAAGTGATGGGGAGGGGGACTCCATACCCTCCAGCTCTGTGGTAAGTCATTTGATAGAGAATAGCTAACCAGTGAGCGGAAAAGATAAGCACACTGAATGATTGTCCAATTAGTTGTTCTCTCAAATTCGTCCTCTGCTTAGGATAATTAAATAGCAAACGACCAGATAAATCTGTATAGTACTGAATTAATTTCGAAAAATAGCCAAGGCATTATTAATCGCTTTGGAGGTTTTTCAAGCATTGATGTACGGCAGACTCAACTAGGAGTTGAACTCAGCTAGGACTGGGTTGTGAATTTCAACCTAAAACCATGAATGGTTATGGTGAGCCTTATAATATACATGGGGCAATACATGTGACTATTAATAACTGTTCAAATTTGTTTTGTACATGAAATATGATGAGAGTGTCTTGCCAGATTGTCAAAGCTAGACATAAATCAAATGCCAAATACCAAGCAAGAGAGGCGACATTTTTCTCATGCTGCCCAGTAGCATACATAGTAATGAGAATTTCCACAGATGTTTTGACTTTTATTACTATTAACATTATTTAGATTAAATTGTAGGGCGCCGGGAGGGCCTTCAAGGGGCTCTGGCAGTGCGGCTTCTTAAAGGAGCCTATTGTGCCTTCCCTGGCAAATTCTTAGAGCTATCTTTTCACTCCAGAGACCATCAGGAAGACAAGGATCTTCTCTGGGTGTATATTCGCAAGAGTTGCTGAATTGACGATTTCATCCCCAAAGATTTTTTTTCCTGAGACGACAAAGAGCCGGACATTCTGTGATTATGTGAAGAGAGGACTCGTCACTCTCAAGGCAGAGTGAAGATGTTTTCTCACGCGACCGTGGTGGCTGATTTTTCCTGTTAGGACTCTCAGGTTGTTTTTATCCAGATTAGTCAAGAAGATTGATTTTCTGGAGGAACATTTGGGGTTTTCTGGTGCTATTCTGCCCAGCTGTATTGAGCCAGATCTCGTTGGACTCGATGAGAGATTGATTCTTGGCATAGTTCCTGAAATGTTTTTTGTCGACTCCGCAGAAGGGTTCAGGTCCGATTAGTGGAGTGATTGCTCCGATTTAAACCGATTATCTTAGTTTATAACTTTAGTACCTATTGTCTTACAAATTGTTTCGCGAATTAAAGTTGCATGTGCGCACTCAAAAAAATACCAAGATGGAAGACCCATGAAGAAGAAAAGAAACAAAAAAGAAAGAAACGAAAAACAAAGAATGACAGCTCGCCGTGAATTACAAAATGGCGGACTACGATTTCTTTTAGTACCTGCACTTAGGAGAGAATTACATTCAAAAGAGAAAGTCTTACATATTTACTACAGTCTCTTCTTCTTACTTATGCTCGTTATCGTTGCAGGTTTTACAAAATAGATTTATGAAGGTGTCCTGCTTGTTAGCCATGTTTCCAAGGGATGTAATGTTTATTGAGCACCGTCTAGGAGCGCAATGGCTTAGTGGTTAGTGTGTTGGACTACTAAGCGAGGGGTCCTAGAATCGAATCCCGCAAAAATCAAAAATTTGTAGTCGCAGTAGCTTAGTGGTTAGTGTGTTGGACTGCTATGCGGGGGTTCAAGGTTCGAATCCCGCAAAAACCCAAATTCCGCCTTTGTAGGGTTTTTTTCCGCTGCGCTACCTCTCGCGAACGTCTGACAAACATCCGAGAGTATAAATGTCTTGAAAGAGCTTCTCAATTAGCCGTTTGGAGTCGGCATAAAACTGTAGATCCCTTCCATTCGTTCCAAAAATGAAAAACTCACACAAAACGAATGGTTGTGAGAAGCTAGGCCTAGGGTCTCTCCGGGCCTGTTGCGCCAACTATTTATTTATTTTAAAAATCAAAATTCCAACTTAGGGTTTTTTCCACTGCGCCACCTCTCGCCAACGTCTGACAAACATCCGAGAGTATAACTGTCTTGAAGGAGGTTCTCAATCGGCATACAATATTGTAGATCCCTTCCATTCCTTCCAAAAATGAAAACTCACACAAAACGAATAGTTGTGAGAAGCTAGGCCTAAGGTCCCTATTATGACTCATAATACTGCAGGGTCAAGGGCATATAAATATCTACGAGCTGTTATTACCAAATGATGAGTACACATAACCTTGTTCAACCCATAGCCGTAATGTAGAGTGGCCATATGTGAAATGTGATCCTATTAAAAAAAGAGCATTTTCCTTCTAAATATTTTAAAAAAAAGAACAACATATAATTCATATTTAAAAAGGAGCTTTAAAAAAATAATAATAATAACAATGTTCCCTATTGTGTTACCAACAAAATATTTGGACTAATCTGCAATTATAACCAAAAAAAAAAAATCTTTCTATGGAAAAATTCTACTTCACAATTTTTTTTTATTTAAGTATCTAGCAATAACAAGAAAAAAAGAGCTCAATAAGAAAATGATCTCATACAGCGAAAGTAAATGTGCAAAAAAATTCGAAATTATTTTTTTTTAAAAGAACAACAAAAATGTATTATTGCGAATGCAGAGAGGGTTGATTCGATACCAGGTCAGTACTGATATCAGTACTATTTTCAGTACTTGCAACAGGGTATCGATACCCATGGAGTATCGAATAAAAAGTATCGATACCTACTCGTATCGAAACAAATGAGTCCTTCTTACTTTTTTCAACAACAATCAAAAACAACAACAACTATGTGAGAAATGTTATGTGGTCTGGTGGCTGGATCACTTCAAACATAAACGGGGGGAATTAAACAACACAAACTATATTTGTTATTCAGATAATAATTAAAATCAATGTATATAAAAAAAAATCATTTTCAGGAATTTCGTTCAAAAATATCAGCTATTCCAAATGTTTGCCGCTTAGCCGATTTCTGCTCTTGGAGATGATTGTCCCTACTTTGGAAAAAAGTCGAGCACCAAATATGCAAATTCCTTATGAGTATTTGGATGGGTTTGAAAGATATAGAGTGTGAACTATAAATATGATTGAGAGTGATAGAGTACTGTATTGAAATGAAAATGATTTCAGGTGGATATATTGGTGTTTTGGTTATGCATAAATGAATGAGAATGACAAAACAAGCTACTGTACTAATTCGCACGTTAACGTGGTGCACCGTGTACAGCATGTACATTGTAGCAATACAGAAACACACTCATACAGATAAAGGGCAGGCGTATTTTCGCATAAAGAGTAAAAATAATAATTTTGATTCGATACGAGTACTTTCATTCGATACCTACTTGAATCGAATCAGAAAGGTATCGATACCAATTGTACTTGTATCGAATCCAAAAGTATCGAGTATGTACTCGTATTTACTTGGATCGAATCAACCCTAATGCAGACAAAATCTGAAGCGCAGATTTCTGGTTGTGAAAAGTCTGCAGTTGGGTTGAAAATCTGACAAATATGCACTTATGGCAACGCTTTGTACACTACACAAAGAATCGATTGAAGTTTTTAATCTATTTTTCTCCTGTGTCCACTGAGCACCACTGAGAGAGAATATTATCTCGACATTTGCATTCTGCTCTGCCCAGGGATTGCAAAAAACAAAAATAACAAATCTTATTGTTAGTAGAATGTTAAAGATAATTCAGACTTTGAAAAGAAAAATAATTTTTGATGTGTAAACATCTAAGCGCGCGTTATTGGAATCTGGTGGAGTAATTCCACACATTTAACTTGCGGGGACAGAAATGTGTTACTGTGTTTTATCATTGCATACATTTAGCTGGGGCATATTAATTTCAGCTTTCTGTTGATGTGAAATAAAGCATGTTTTTCCTATATGATGGTCTCAAATTTCTTCCCTGTGACGGATATCTCTAATGGGAGAAACAGATTAAAACAGCAACAGCAACAGCAAATTTTTGACAGCTTTAACGTTGACTTCGCTGTCGATGTTGCTTTGCTAATGTGTTCAGAGTAATTAAAATAGGTACATTGGTTCTAAAAAGTTGTGAAAGTTACTGTTGCTGTGTTAATCTGTTTCTCGCATAACGAAAATGTCGTATACCAGCACCCCTACAATATGCAATGCAAGCCGAATGAAATTCAAATGACACTTTTATTTACTGTGTAACAGCAAACGGGTAGGTATTTTTCACTGCATAATGCTAGGAATATTTGTTGATATGTAAACATCTAAGTGCGCGTTGTTTCACTGTTCGATTTCACTGCTTAATACACTGCTTATAATTCATTCAGTTGTGACTCCTTAACCTCAACTGTCATCCAACTCGCATCTGTTGGTAACTACATGCGTTTCAATAGTAAAACCCAGAAAAATACAGGAAAATACGTAATTGATACAATTCCATATTTCTGACAATAATGCACTGTTTTGCCGTCATTGAAGATGCGTTAAAATATTTTCAAATATGGGAAAGACAGATGCAGAATGTGCAAAAGATTACAGGGCGCGTTTACGTGCAAGTAAACCTCTGAAAGTCGGAAAAAAGGTTGGGAAAATGAGTACTGAACGCTCGCATGAATGGAGAACTCGTCTCGCAAACCAAACTGGAGCGACAATTACTGACAATGAACCGACGACATCACGATCAACTGTCAATGATGTTCTGACGATAAATGACGTGGATTTATCGTCAGTTCGAGCCAAACGAAGGAGAACGGACATCAATGAAGTTTGAAGTTTTACAACCACAGGTAGTCACTCCGCCCTAAGAAGAGTACCCCAGACATGTTAAGGCTCACGCAAAGTTTGAAAATAAATTATTGTTATTTCATAATGTATCAGGAATACGGTTATTACAATTCCATCTTTTCTCAATGATGTGTATCAAGCCACACACATACCGCACGCACGGTGTTAACACATACACATATTTCGGGACTGTTGGATACAGTCGCACCAATTTTTTTTTTTTTTTTTTTCACTTTTCTCCTGAACACGATATTTGTAGAAAAATGAGAACAGCAATAAAAAAGAGAACATATGAGACCTAAAACCATAGTATTTCATTTTTGGACGTTTTATGGTAGGTAAGTCACGCGACTTGTTCTTCAAAAGTCTACCTATTTAAGTTATTTTGAATGAAATGCCAAAAGACTAGATTTATGGCGAGTTGTCCTACGTTTCGAGTGGATCAAAGGCGACTTTTTCATTAACCTTCATTTTGCAAAGTCAAACCACTTATGTCAACTCCTGTTGCGTGCAAATTGGAAAGATTCGGTAGCAAAGCACTGTCCACCGAAATGTTTAAGTCGACCTGACATTTTTCCTTCCTGACATAATCAGGATAAGTGCCCTTCACAAAAAAGAAAATCAATACAATAGCAAATAGGCGCAATAAAAAAAAAACAACACTCAATTGGCATGCCGAAGGTAGCCAACTGAAAGGATTTCTCCCTCCCCTGGGTATTACTAGGTGGTGGTAGTAATAAAACAGATGATAACATTCCTTAGCATAGAGGAGTTTATGTCCAAGGATAATACGGTCGATATTGCTATTCTTCGTAGGAAAAACGTTTTCCCAAGTGATTTAATCCCAGATGTTGACCGATGTATTGCAAAATGTCTCTCACGATTAATTCGAGAAGAACCCGTCATTGTACATTGACAAGGAATGTTGTTAACTGACTTTTCTTTCCCTGGATAAAAAGCAGACACAGGCAGTGTTGCCGTTAAAGCGTAGTACGGAGTACGGACCTGTTCCGAAACGAAATTTTCCGGTAGTCTCCACTCTCCAAATAGAGAGCGAAACTTCTGCGAAAAGGCAGCGAAAAATAATTTGTGGAGATTTCCATCAGCTGATACACAAGTAGCAGTGTTACCAGTACTGGCTATTTATTTCCAATTTGGCTCCGTAAAATTTCCATTTCGGATTTGTCGTAATAATATGCTATTCATTTAAATTAAAGTTTGGCGATTTTTAGGATCCTTAGGAATTTAGGATTCTATTGCGAACGTACTCTTTTCGTATAACTTAAACTTTCTAAATAGTTACTGTCTTTTTCGGTCAGATTTTGATCTGAGATTTCAGATTTCTGCTGCCAAATCGAACATTAAACCCGAATTTGCGTTCTTTTGTGTATTGAGTTGGCCACAAAAAAACTTATTTTTCACTTGCACTGGAAATTTATTGACTAGAAAATTCTTTCACTTAGTTTGTGTTGTGTTGTTTTTTAAATTTAATATTAGGCCTATTTTTTGAGCTTCAATTTTTTTCAATTCTTCAATTTCATTTCAATTATACAACACTTCACTTCAGTTATTTCAATCAAAGGCCCCTGACATCTGCTAAAGGTGTGACTAAAACCCCTTTTATCACTTCATTTTGCTTAAAAGGGTTGATTGTAGGAGTTCAATCGATATGAGTGAATTGCCCAAAGTCACTCTTTAACAAGCTTATATAATTGTGACATTATATTCGAAAAGCACATCATGCCATATGATGAGCCAAACAGATTCCAGCATTTCTCTTTAAATTTAATATTTTCGCAGAACCTAGTTAACCAGTTGAAAGGTTTAAATATGCAATGAACACAATTCAGCCTGCGTTTGAATAGGACCATTTTGAGAATTCTCCTCTAGCTTCAATATTTAAGTACAATCAAACCAGTATATGCCGGTTTTCCAGGAACTGCCATTAGGCAGCCAATAATCCTTCTGTATGAGGCATATTCTCCGAAGTTCTACCACAGCCAGAGCCTATATCCGGAGAGGATGCTGTAGCTCGAGATATACTGTAATACTACACCCCTTTCAACGTGATGTACACCCTCCCCAAATGGTACATTGTTTATACTTTATAGTTCACATAACTGGTAGCGGCACTTTGTTGAGAGTATTTGTTGCGAAGGGGTTAAAAGTCTCAAACGTCAAAAACATATGCAAGGATGTAACCAAAATTTATCATACACCCAACCGCAAGGAATGAATGAGCAAAAAAAAAAAAAACTTTATACGATAGTTGAGCTTTTGTACTGTGGTTACGAGGACATCCAGGTGGAGTATGCATTTTTCGTTTCAATAAAGAAGGAAAGGAATTAATTTTCTAAAAATAAAAATACATACTCACCAAAATTGGATGTGAAAAATCGAGGGAATTTTATTTTTTCCAAAACATCCATGCGGTCAGTACGCGGTGGAATTTCATTTATTATTCCGAGTATGGTTATCAGTAGCAGTTCGGTTAGGGACTTAAAGTGTCTTATTTCATTTGCAACCTAATAGCGGCTTGAGTCGATTTCATCCCCTTGGAGAACCAGTTCTATCGGCTTTACGTTCGGTAGTTAACCCATTTACGCCCGCCGTACTTTAAAAACGACACCACTTTGATAAACGTTCTATGACAAATAATCATTTGAATTCTCGATTAATTTCTTAAAATTGATAGTAGGCGGTTATTTTTTCAATTTTATGTGAAAAGAAAGTACCATACATAGAATTTGGCGCCAAATGTTGACAGTTCTGTAAGTTGAGTTTTCATAGTTAGGTGGGTGAGTTTTATAACAACTGTAATTAACTGCTCTTTTTACAAATCATATCTATTTACAACTAAATAGAAAGTATACTGGACAACCTTACTGTGGTAACTCTTTTTCTATGATTTTGAATTCATATACAGTATTTGGGAAGCTGTTTATGTAAGTGTCGTTTTTTTAGTACAATGGGCCCAACTGCATAGAAAATTCGAATTTTTTTTGTTAGGTATGGAAATTGAAAATGTCGAAGTTCACGGCCAAAAATAACTATTTAGGACTTCAAGAAGCTATCAACTCCATCATTGATGAAGAAACTGACAATGAGTTTGATCTGGTGATCATGCCACCGGAACCTAGTGCTCTCACAGACGAAGAGGAAGGCGATGAAGATGACATGGAAATGATCGCTTTGCCCAGAGACGTGCCGGGTACTTTGCAGATGATGATAGTCACTGGGGGGAGAGTGATGACGAACCGCTTTCTAACAAACGACGACGAACTGAACCAATGGACTCTTTACCAACTTGGAAAAGGTGCGATGGAGCATATTCTGAAAAAAACACAATTTCGAACGCTATAGGTAATAGGAGGAGTCGGCTTAGTGAAGAATTGGTAAGCCTTACTCCTGTGGATATATTTGAGAAATTGTTTGATGAAGAGGTGTATGAGCTGATTATACGCAACAGCTTGTTGTATGCAAGACAGCATAATCGACATAGCTTTGAGCTAAATAAGGACGATTTGCGTGGATTTTTCGGCATTTTACTTTTGTCTGGTTATCATAAAATAGCTCGAGAGCGCATGTACTGGAGCTTAGATGAAGATGTTAGAGTCTCAATTGTAGCTGATTGTATGCCGCGAAACAGGTATTTAGATATAAAGAAAAACATCCATTTGGCTGATAACACATTTGCCGAGAAGTCTAGTGATAAAATGTTCAAAGTGAGGCCTTTATGCGACCTATTGATAAAAAAGTTTTGTCAATGGGGCATATGCCACGAAGATCTATCAGTCGATGAATCAATGATAAAATATTATGGTCACCACCCATCGAAACAGTTCATTAGGGGGAAACCCATAAGATTTGGGTACAAGAACTGGGCAGTGACAAGTGCTAATGGCTACTGTTACGCATTTGATGTATACTGTGGAAAATCCGTTGGAAGTACTAATGAACCACTAGGCACTCGTGTGGTTAAAACGTTGCTTCAAAAAACATCAGCAATACCACAAGAACATACGGTGTATTTCGACAATTTTTTTACAAGTTACGATTTGTTAAAAGATTTGAAAGAGTGTGGGTATAAAGCAACAGGAACAATTAGAGAAAATAGAACGAAAAAGTGTCCACTGCGATCAATTAACGAGATGAAGAAATTAAAAAGATGTGAGTATGATTATCGCTTTGACACTAAAAATAAATTACTCTTTGTGAGATGGAAAGACAATAGTGTGTGTACCATTGGGACCAATTTTGATAAGGTTGAGCCTATAGGTAAAGTAAAACGGTGGTGTTCGGAAATGAGAGAAAAGGTGGATATGGATATACCACATCTATTTAAGAATTACAACAAATATATGGGAGGAGTCGATGAGATGGACCAGTCAATTTCATTACGTCGCACAAGTATCCGGGGTAAGAAATGGTGGTGGGTCCTGTTCACTTATTTGATGGATATGGCCGTTTCTAATGCATGGCGCTTGCATGTATTTTCCAATTCTGAGCCACTTGATCAACCAGCTTTTAGGCGGAATATTGCCAGAAATTACCTGCGTCCTAGAAACAGAAATAAAAGCCGATCTAGCTCAGCGATAGTTGGTCTTACAGCTAACAATAACGGGCACAACCCTAAGAAGCTGGAAAAACAACTGCGATGTGTGATGTGTCATGCGCGCATCAAATGGAAGTGTGACAAATGCGACAAAACTTTGTGCATTGACAAAAATTGTTTTGCATTATATCACTCATAACTGCCCAATGTACTACAAAAAGTACACCTCCCAAATGCACTTCTGAATTATTTTTTAAGTATTTTTTCTCTAAAATGTATTAGAACTATTCCTTTAAATATGATTAATAAAGATATTTTAAAATTATAACCATTTGTTTGACTATGGGCGTAAATGGGTTAATGTATGGGTCAAGTGGATGCAGGAATAAGACAGTCCGCGATTCGATTTTCGTTACAAAATTACAGATTGTGTCATTCCCAAGTAGCATTCGAATAAACATTTTAGGCCTGGCGACGTTCTGGTTTCAATTCGTGATCCCATTTAGGAACTAATGTTTCGAAACAACCAAGTAACAGTTCCTTTTATGTATCGGAAGTGGCGCAACACAAAGTAGGAATCGTTTTTGACACAAATCCTATATACCATCTTTGGACATTTCCATTCCATTCCTCAAACAATTCTATTGTGTATGTGTATACCATATAATTTCTGATGTTATGATATGTCATTCATTTTGTGTAGGTACCTATTCCTATGTTGTGTACCAAAATAATATTCTGACTGCATCAAACATTTCATTATTAAACAGAAAACATCTAGTACTGAAATTTGATGGGGAACATCATTTTGCTCTGAAATGTTACTAATGTACTTCGAAAAAAACCATGATCCTTACAAAATATTCTATATTTAATCAAAAATCTCTCTTATAAATATTTATGCTATTTTAAATGCTAATAAGAAAGATTATAAAATCAGTATACAAAATAAATATACGATGTCTATAATGACATAATAGGAGCATTTCAATCTGTTTAATTACACCATATCCACCAAAACTGTAAATTTAAAGTTTCTTATTTTTCATATTAATTTTTTTTTTCCAATACAAAATGGATACCTAGCAACTTCCTATTTGGGAATAGTGGTTACCTACAGTAAAATATTCCCAATATCTCTAATTGGGATTATGTGTTTAATCTGTATGCCACAAGCTTCCCAATCGGGAATCGCGTTCAATTTGTTTTGAAAAGAAGTTCCTATGTAGGAATTTGTTCTTATTTGCGTGCAAAAAAGCAAAACGTCAAAAAGTGTAAATACTGTTCAACATGTCGTTCAAGGTGGTTATGACCAAGGACAAAATGGGTCTTTATTAGTTTATTAGTTAGTTGTTCCAGCAAATTTAAATTAATTTCGTTTGCAGAGAAGCAACAAGAAAAAGAAAAATAAAACTCCACAAATGTGTATAAAATCTAAAATCCATTTATTGTTTGTTGTTCCTATTACAATTTCTCAGATTTACCACAACAAGTGTGTTTGAGTTTGACAACTGGTGGAGGGCGTTTAGGTTTTCGTGAATTTTTTTCTACAGCAAAGAAAGGCATTTGCATCGGGCTAATCTAATTTTGTAAATAATTTATGTATAAATAAATGGAAATCAATCAGGACGCAAATTTCGAGTGTTTTAATTCTAAATTTAACCAGTGAATGGAAAATGCTTTGAAAAGTGTTGAAGGCTATACACATATTCGAATCGCACGAATATTATCACAAAAAAGAGCAAGTGACGATTTTATGTTCGATTAGCCACAGAAATCTGAAATCTGAGAGCGAATCTGAAGAAGCCCAATCGAATACCACATATGTTGGCCAAATTAGATAGCATAACAATTCTTATGCATAGTTTCGTCGCTGTATGTAAAAAAAAACTATATAGGGATTGTGTGCACGAACACACATCTCCACACGCTGCGGACAAAATGTTTCATTGAAGTAACAATTTTGACACAATATCGCACCTGTGTAGATACAAAATTCCTAGAGAGGAATATTCCTAAATAAAAAATGTGACCTAGCCTGTGTATAAAATGTTACTAGTTGGGAATATTTTTTTGTAACAAAACCGTTTTCAAGACGTCGCTCATGACGCATGACACATGAAGTCGCAAAATGCTCCTTGGGTTGTGACCTACAAAATATTTAGTGTGAAGTTTAAAATTGATTATTAGTAAGACCCAATATACTTTAAAAGTTATTTTGGGAAATCGGTTCTCATGAGGGTAGTGGTAACTTAAATAGTGAAGAAAGTAAACAGCCATTCAACCACCTAGACAGATTTTAATTAATACTAGCTGACCCGTGCTCGCCTTGCTTCGCCAGAATTCCACTTCTCAGATTTAAAACAAAATAATTAGCGTTATAACGGGTGATTTTTTAAGAGGTTTAGAACTTTTTAAAAAAAAAAAACACAAAAAATTCGAAAAAATGAATGAAATATTTATTTGAATCGATAGTTTGAACCTTGCAATTTAATGTTTAAAGATAGTTTCATGCAAATGTTGACCGCGGCTGCGTCTCAGGTAGTCCATCCGCTGAGTCCAATTTTGGCATACTCTTTCACACATATCGGCCGGTATCTCACGAATGAATGCATGGATGTTGGCTTCCAGTGCGTCAGTCGAAGCGGGCTTGTCCCTATACACATTAGCCTTGACATACCCCCACAAAAAATAATCTAATGGTGTCAAATCGCACGATCTAGGCGGCCAATTGACCGGCCCGAAACGTGAAATTAACTGTTCACCAAACTCGCCTCGCAATTGCGCCATTGTTTCGCGTGCTGTGTGGCATGTGGCACCATCTTGTTGAAACCACATATCATGCAAGTCAAGAACTTCCATTTCGGGCAAAAAAAAGTTTGTTATCATCGCTCGGTAGCGTTCACCATTGACAGTAACGCTGCGATTCACATCATCTTTGAAGAAATATGGCCCAATAATGCCGCCGGCCCATAAACCGCACCAAACAGTGGCTTTTTCGGGATGCATTGGTAGCTGTTGCAATGCTTCTGGCTGATCTTCACTCCAAATGCGGCAATTTGGCTTATTTACGTACCCATTCAACCAAAAATGAGCCTCATCGCTGAACACAATTTTTCGATAAAAAAGCGGATCCTCGGCCAGCTTTCCAAGAGCCCATTCACCAAAAATTCGGCGTTGTGGTAGGTCGCCTGGCTTTAGTTCTTGCACAAGCTGTATCTTAAAAGGCTTTACGCACAAATCCTTCCGCAAAATTTTCCACGTAGTGCTGTAACAAAGGCCTAACTGCTGGGAACGGCGCCGAATCGACATTTCGCGGTCTTCTGTCACACTAGCTGATACGGCCGCAATATTTTCTTCACTACGCACAGTACGTAAACGTGTTGGTGGTTTAATGTCCAACAAAGTAAATCTGGTGCGAAATTTGGTCACAATCTTCCGAATAGACTGCTCAGAAGGTCGAGAATGCCGATCATAAAATGGAAGCAGCGCGCGATGAACATTTCGAACCGAGCACGAATTTTGATAGTAAAATTAAATAATTTGCAAGCGTTGTTCATTTGTAAGACGATCCATGGTTAAATTGCAAACCAAACTGAAGCTGTTTGACAGTGACACAAGGTACTAAACACACGTCAGCTGTCAAAACCAGTGTTGCCAAAACCAAACCAGCTAAAAAATCACCCGTTACAAAAAGATGCTTACCCGAAAAAAGAGAAGAAAAACTGTCAGTAATGCGAGAAACAGATTAACACAGCGACTCTATCAGCAACAGCAACAGCGAATTTAGGATTAGTTCCAACGTTGATGTCCCTAACTATAACTAACTAACTAACTTCTATTATTCCCTTTTAATCTCATTTACATTCCACTTGTTATTGTTAGTTGTTACAATTTATACCCAATCTCTCTCAATCCCATAACCCATATGCGCCACACTCGCTCACTTACTACTCAAACACAAACATCCTCAAGTTCAAATTAAAAAAAAAAACAGAAAGCAAAACATAAAGCAAAAAAGGTGCAATTGCACAAACAGGTTTTGGCATGCACATGAATCACTATAAAATCAGAATCACTATAACGCATTTTAAATCACAATTACAACTGAGTGTGACTCCCTCTCAATCTCAATTACAGACGTATCTCTCTCAATCCCATGCTCCATGCATCTCATTTACTCCACTACTCAACTCATTATTCATTAATGCGAGAAACAGATTAACACAGCAACAGCAACAGCAACTTTGACAGAACTTTAGAACCAATGTATTTGAATTACTTTGAACATATTATTAGCACAGAAACATCGACAGCGACATCAACGTTAGAGCCAATCCTAAATTCGCTGTTGCTGTTGCTGTTGTTGCTGTCGCTGTGTTAATCTGTTTCTCGCATAATACTCCAACTCCAGTTCAATTTAAAAACGTGAACAAAAAAAAGAACAACACATAGCCACGGTTGCCACTTTGGTAATAAATTACCAAATCTGGTAATTTTTTTCTTAGTTCATGATTTTTGGTAATTTGGTAACTTTTATCTGGTTTTGGTAACTTTTTGAACAGGAGCATCAAAAAGACGAACTCGATATCATCACATGGAAATGCTGCCTTACTTTTTCTGCCCACTACGTGTAAGGTTTAAAAGTATTCCTAGTACTTCAGTAAGTAACGTTCTGTAATGTACCTTATTGAATTTAAAATACTTATGTTGTCAACAGTTTTCTTTTAGTTTCTATGAAGACTTAAGGAAACTACTTCAGAAATTCAAATAAATTTCACGATTTCCTATAAATTGTTTTTCACGCCGAAATGTCAAAAATGTAATGAGACTGACAATAAAACCTAAGTGTCTACCATATCAGTATTTGAAGTAACTATTTTTCACTCGAACTGCGTACTGCCTACTCATATTTTCACGTAGAAAGTTAAATTTGACATTTCGCGGAGAAAAATTTGTATAATGAAACGACACCAAAAACTCATAAGTATTTATACTGGCTCAAGACGATATGTACGATTTTTTCGTGTTTTATAATTTTTCCAGATTTTTGGTAACTTTTAGCTTGGTTTGGTAATTTTTTTTTTCCATTTTTGGTTGCTAATTTTTTTTGCAAGTGGCAACCATGCACATAGCCCAAAACCCAAAAGGTGCAAAAAAAAAGAGAAAGAAAAAGCGCACCGCAGAAAGTGTACAGAGAGAGAAACAGGTTTTGCCGCACACACACACACAAAATTTCCTCCACTCAACGCTGGAAAAATCCAACGATCTAGCTTCAATCGAACATTTTGCTTTTTTCAATTGTATTAAATTTATAGTTTATTGCTTATTGTTCGACTTCAGGATAACGTACAAAGATGATTTATATCTTAAAATCTTTGTACATTATTGAACTTTGTATTAAAAAAAATCCCATTTCATTTGGATGAGTGATTCCGAAGCTAGGAGCTAGAAGGCATCAGAGAATTATAACTTTTCTTAGATATCAGCTTAGATTTTCACTTCCGGACAGCGAATAATGGTAAAACATATCCTATGTTCAAATCTGAACAATTTCCTATGCAACTGTGAAAACCGAAATCAAATTCGTGCAGTACTTTTTGAATCTATTCTTTGCTCACAGCTTACAGCCGGAAAAAAAGTTACAGTTTTATTATAGTAAGGATAACAAATACGTCTACAGTTCGACAGCATATGGATTATTATAACTAAACAGCATTTCGATATTCCAGTACTCGGATGAATGTCATTTCAGAGTTCAGATTTGAAATGGTACATATTGGGATACTGAAACTTTGATTCAAGCGGATAGATTTTCACAAATAGCCTTAAATCCAGACGCTGAACACAGTGAAAAATATCTCTATACAAACCGGGTGAGTTCCTGGAAGAGCAACCTTAGGTCGAATGCGGGTTGTAACGCACCTTTTTTTAAAGTTTGTAGATATAGAAGCTCCCTTACATAATGATGCGCTGACCAATTATATATTACTATGACGCTCACTTCTGTTTCACATATTGACTGGGGATGCTGCCTAATGCATGTTCGTAGCACGCCCTTTGCTGCGAGTAAAGCTTTCCAAAAATTACAAGATCATAGAAAAGAACTTCTTATAAGTTGCGTGAAAAAAACCCCTTACCCAATATTGAGAATTTTTTTTATTTCGTAGCTATACTAGCCAAAAACGTTAGGAGTAGGATCTGTGTTATGGACGTCTTTTCATTTCTTTTAAAATATATGTACATACGTGTTACATTCACATATATACTTTACATCCATTCTTCAGATGTTGCTACAGCATCATCATTCTTCAAGCTCCTTATTTTCTATGGTTATCTGATGATTAAAAGCTTTCATCGAAACTGAAAGCGCAACCCCATCTTCGTCGTCGAATTCAGCCGATACCATGGAATTCGGACAATAGACAATTTCTTGGGCAAATCCAGTATGTCTGAAGCAGTTTAAAATTGTACTTTGTGTAATTTTGTTCCAAGCATTTTATTGTCCGCATCCAGAACCGTAATCTTTGTTTGTTTGGCGCTGGCGTCTTTATTTGTATCAATATAGTCGATCATTTTTAGAACTAGATTTTTAGCGGAAGTGTGATTTAAGAGCTCGGATAATACCTTGATCCACGGGCTGCAATACCGAAGTGGTATTTGGGTCAGAAATCTCATAGTTACGCTTTTCAAATCACTGATTTTCGGATGCGCTGGCCAATTGTCAATCAAAAGCAGGATTTTTGTTTCTTTCTCGGTATCAATCACGTACCCACTTGATGAAAGTCTCAGATGTCATCCAGTCTCTCCGATTGCTCTCATAATCTACTGGCAATGACCGTACATGTATACATGTTTAAAACATCTTGGGCGTCGAGCTTTGTCAATTATCAACAGCCTTTTTTTTTAACCGTGCCACCCATGTTTGTTGCAACCATAACAGTTATTCTCTCTTTGGACAGTTCTCCTTCAAGGCATTTTTCACCTTTGAATTTTAGTATTTTATCTCGTCCGCATTAAAAATTTCATCGTCACTAAATTGCGCCCGCAGGTTGGACCATACATCTCACTTTGTTGGATGAAATAACTTGATTTGGCTTACTAAAACATTAACATTTATTTCAGAAAACAACAAAAAAAAGTAGCAAATCTCACATTATGGTGCCTACCACTGTTACAAAAGTGCTCCAACGAATTTCATTGAACAGAGCAATTCTGAATTTCAGGAAATAATATGCCTTTTTCTTTTTAGTTCAGAGCTGAGGACTTAAAGGATAGGATAGTTTTGGATCCGATAGGTGGAGCTTGTGTCGAGTTTAATAAAATTTTATGGGTGTGTATGGTTGATTCCAGCTTAAAGGATAGGATAGTTTTAGACTCGATAGGTATCGGTGTTGTCGATCTCTGAAACCTCTCAACTCAACTTTAGTGAAATGGTGTGTAAATGGTGGCTGTAGCTTGAAAGAAAGAACAGTTTTGTTGTCGAGATATAAACATTTTTTATAATTTTCTTCTTAATTTTTAAAGTTAATGTCTACTAATGTCTAACATCGGCACGCTGCAGTTAGGGAGAAAACTGGTAAATGGAAAAGTGTCATCCAAAATTTCAGTGAGCGGGTACAATTAACATCTGGATTAACAGCAACGATGATACAAACTAGATGGTCAACTGAGAGCAGAAACGGTACATTTGCCTACAAGCTGCTAAAACCGCAGTGGATTCTCCTAAGTATTCGTGCCAGTACAAATCAAAGGAGCGCCATTGCTGCCGCACGCATACCGAACATCCTCTGCGGTTGCCATTCTGTCAATCGGGAGGCCATTGTTTGGTGGAATTTTAAGTGGGGGCGACTGTGTTCGTCATTTTTGGTGCCCATTAGTTACACGGTTTTCACATCGCAGTTCAGCGTTTTTATAGTTTATGAATTTGTTGGAAAATGGAATTCCTGATATAATTTCATCATAATACCAAATATGTACCTTCAAATAATAATATCTAGCAGTAATCCATCTCATAATAGTAATCAAAGAAAAATGAACTAACAAGGTTTTTTTGGACTTTTGTTGTATACACTTTTTTGTTCGTTAATTTTAATCTTTTAACTTCAATATTTTAACAAAATTATTTAGGGAAAACGTTTTCTTTGTGTGTAGAAGAAACGTATTTCAGTTTCAGCATAATTTATAAGCCGTAATTGGTACGTAAAATGCATAAGTTTCACAATATTTCATATCTATGCAAGTATGCATTTGTTAAATTCATAAAAAAATTCAATGGGGCATATTCATAGTTATACTATAAACCTGGGTCTAACTAAACTCGAATCTAAAGTTAACCCACGGGTTAAACACAACTGCTATTCATAAAGAATTTCGCAGCTCTGTTTAATTAGATCCGAGTCTAACGTGTATTCTACTACAAATCTATTACATAAATACTTTCTGACAACAAAAAGTCAAAAGGATTTGATTTTTTGTTGCGTTTTGTTGTGATTGTTCCTGGTTCTGCATTTGTCTTTAAACAAAAAGAAGGTACCTATGCATTTTAGTGCAAATATAATTATGTTTTGTGATATGAACAAAAATTATGAAATTGCAGATGAGCGGCAAAGAAAATAAAAAAAAGCAAGAGCACAAAACTGGTCGGAGTTGGTCCGAAGGCATTTAAATGTTGTTGACGCTAAGAGAAACAATGTCAAAATGATTTTGGGTTCTTAGTGCTTCAGTCTTATAGATGGTTGTACCAAAGCAATATCCTCCAAAATATCAAAATTTTCCTCAATGTTGTAATCGACTGACATTTTTCCTTTACTTTTTTAGTTAATTATTTAAATAAAATAACGTAGTATTTATTATGAACCAAATATCACATCATTTTCGAAACTCGTAAATTTTCTTTTCATGCACTTGGTTTTGACTTTCAATGGATTTAAAAACAACTTAAACATACGTTCTCACGTGTTTAATGTTAGACTCGAGTTTTTCGTTTAGACATGGGTGTACAAGCGGAGCTTTTTCTGCTTGCTCCTTGGGAAAATTGAATTGATCTTATGAGATCTTACGATGAAATTCCCGCGGATAGCGAATTTGTAGCGAGAGTGCAATTTATGTTAAAAATGCAACCGAAACTTCTTCTGTAAGCGATGCGATGAAGCGACAAATTTTACGAAGACGACGACGACTGAGCAGAGCAAAGAAAACGATTCGTACAATGGTTGGAACAAGAATAAACTTTTTATTTCAGCAGTTGCTATAAGTTAGCTTTTAACAGTAGCTTTAGTACAAAAATATTCAAAAAAATATGGAGAAGATTATTATGTTGGCGGCAAATTTGAATTTATGTTTGAATGGTATAACTTTATTACAAAAGAATTTTAGTACTATATGAGTCGAATTGAAGGTGAACAGATATGTTATGATAAGTGACGTCTTCTTCGAGCCCCAACATTCCGCCCCCATTGAAAGGTTCCCTTTCAACAGGGCAACAGGGCCAGTTTGTGGATCGGCCGACTAAGAACACCTTTGGACGTGCGAACCTCAGCAACTCGTACTTTTCCATCTCGACCGGGGACTGCCTTTTGTACCCTCCCCATTAACCATTTTTGTGGGGGTAAGTTGTCGTCGTGAACGATCACTAAGGAGTCAACGGGTAAGTTAGGTTGCGCTGATGACCATCTCGATCGCTGTTGAAGCTCCGTCACATACTCGATGGACCAACGCCTCCAAAAGTGTGTCTTAATATTTTGTATGCGACGCCAGTATTGTAAAATGCTTGTATCTGTGGCATCGTCTGCAGGTTCTGGAATCGATTTGAGGGACGATCCAATAAGTAAGTGCGCTGGTGTTAGCGCCTCGAAGTCGTTTGGGTCATTGGTGAGCGGCGTAATGGGCCTAGAGTTCATTATGGCTTCAATCTCACATAAGGCAGTAGTGAGCTCTTCGAAGGACAGCTTGGTGTTGTTCAGTGAGCGATAGATGTGTCCCTTAGCGACCTTCACTGCCGCCTCCCATATTCCACCAAAGTGCGGAGCCCTAGGGGGAATAAAACGAAAATTAATGTTATCTATACTACAGAATTTAAGGATAGATTCGTAAGAAGGCTTGTGAAACAGTAAATTGCGGAGTTCGGATAATTTTGATTGAGATCCTACAAAGTTTGTTGCGTTATCGCAGAAGATATCGCTTGGAAGCCCTCGGCGGCTGATCATGCGTTTCAAGGCCGCTATAAATGCATCTGACGACAGGTCAGACACTGGTTCCAGGTGCACCGCCTTGGACGATAAGCAGACGAAGACGGCTATATATGATTTATATGGCACCTTGCCGCGAATTCGATGATATGTATAAATGGGACCACCGAAGTCAACACCACAACGTAGGAAGGGCCGACTGACATTAACCCTTTCTGCCGGGAGATCTCCCATGATCTGATTAAGAAGTTTTGGGCGATACCGCACACAATGAATGCACCCCCGTACAACCTTTCTCGAAAGGTCTCTGGCATTGACGATCCAAAATTGTCCTCGCATCAGTGCGACGAGGGTCTTAGGTCCTGCGTGATAATTGGTAACATGCAGATGTCGAGCAAAACACTTAGCAAAATGAGAATCCTTTGGGAGTAGGATCGGATGTTTCTGTTCTTCTGGGATGTTAGCATTTTTTAAACGTCCTCCAACCCTTAGAACAGGACATCCATTAGTTTTGTCCAAGAATAAACTTAGCCATTTTAGCGAACTTCGAAGATTCTCTCCTTTTCCTATCAGTCCAATTTCTTCTGAAAACGATGTTGTTTGAACGATCCAAGCAATTTTGTATAATGCAGATTTAAGTTCCTCCGGATTTAAAATTCGAGTTTCGTGAGCAATCTTATTCTTCAATCGATTAACAAACCGCAAAACGTATCCAAATATCCGAAGAAGCTTAACATATGAGCTTTGTTTATCGATAACCTCTAGCAGAGAGTTAGACATTAGCTTACTTCCCATCATAACAGTTTTTCGCTTCTCAAGCGTTAGAAGTTCAACTGGCAGGTTGACGTTAGGGTTTGCCGGCCAATTATCCGACGATTCTAATAAAAATGCTGGTCCAGAAAACCACATCGATTGCACAAGTTCCTTTACCGTGCATCCCCTTGATACTATATCAGCGGGGTTGACGTCTGTTGGTACATGTTTCCAAACTACTTCCGATGTCCTTTCCTGAATTTCCGCCACACGATTTCCTACGAAGGTGCTAAGGATCGACGAATGTGTCGAAATCCAATACAAGACAACTGAAGAGTCGGTCCAGAAAAAAATTTCCGGATTGAATCGCTCAAAAATGGGTTTAATTTTCGTCCAAAGTCTTGCTAGAAGGTGAGCGCTACACAGTTCTAGACGGGGAAGATTTTTCACTTTCAAGGGGGCAACTCTCGATTTGGCCACCAAAAGATTAACTGATATGCTATCAACAGCATTTGTGGTGCGTATGTAGATGCAACATCCATAGGCCTTAATTGATGCATCACAGAACCCATGAATCTGTATGCTTTTTCTATTTGGAGCTAGAACGAACCGAGGAACGGAGATATTTTGAAGAGATTGCAAGTCTTCGTTAAACTGGCGCCATTCTGTGTCTATGTGTTGCGGTATTGCAGCATCCCATTCAATTTTGTCGATCCATAGTCGCTGCAAAATTACCTTTGCTTTGACGATTATCGGGTTCAGAAGTCCTATTGGGTCGAATAGCGATGATGCCACTGACAAAATTGATCGTTTGGTGAATGTAGAGTAGGTGCGATCCGGATGATACGAAAAGCAAAACCTATCATTTGAGGAATCCCAAGTAATTCCTAGTGTGCTCGTTATATTCGATTCGTTTAACTTTAGATGCTTACTCGTCTGGGTTGACAAAACTGACCGATGATTGCTATGCCATTTTGAAAGCTCGAAACCAGCAGATTTTAGTATGGCTGAGACTTCGTATTGTAATTGTGACAACGTATTTACATCATCGGCTCCTGTGATCATATCGTCGACATAAAAATCTGAGCGTAGTACTGCAGCTCCAAGCTTAAATTGTTGTTCGAATTTATCCGCGAGATATTTGAGGCAGCGAATTGCGAGAAAAGGAGCAGATGTAGTGCCGTATGTCACAGTGTTTAAGGCGTATGTTTGGACTGGGCACCTTTCATCTTCCCTCCATAGGATGTACTGGAATTGACGGTGCAGTGGATGTATTAGAACCTGTCGATACATCTTGACTATGTCGGCAGTCAATGCAAACCTATGAAGACGAAAGCGGAGAAGTATGATGAAAAGGTCATCTTGGATGGTAGGACCGGCCATCAAGATTCCGTTCAGCGAAACTTGTAAAGATGTGCGGCAAGATGCGTCAAACACAACCCTTAGTTTTGTAGAGGTGCTGTTTGGTCGTAGTACTCCTTGATGAGGTAAATAGTAATGAGGCTGATCTAACTTTGGGCTCCTTACCAATGTCATATGACCAAGAGTCAGATACTCGCGAAGGAATTCGACATAGGAAGATTTAAATGAAGGATTTTTACTCAACCTACGTTCTAGAGCAAGAAAACGACGAAAAGCGATATTATACGAGTCTCCCAGCAGTTTGGTATCTTTCTTGAATGGCAGCTTAACCATAAGCCTGCCACTTGGCAATTCCTCCAGCGTTTTTTTGAAATGAGCCTCACACTCTAACTGTTCCTCTGTGAATTTAGATTTTTGTCCCGATACAGATTCCAGTTCCCAAAATTTTTCGACAACTTCATTTAAATTGTTTTCAACTGAGCTAACACAGCTAATCATCTTTTGGATTGACGAAAGTGGTTTGTATCTGCCAGAAACAATCCACCCTAAGTGTGTGTTTTGGAGTGAAGGTAGTTCTGCTCCAAGTTTGATTTGCCCTCTCAACAACAGATCAAAAAAGGAGTCAGCTCCTATCAACATGTCAATTGGCGCAGGTCTACTAAACTGAGGATCGGCAAACTCAATATTATTTGGAAGGTTCCAACTAGCGGTGTTCAGAACAGCATCGGGCTGATACCCAGTGATAGATGGCGAAATCAAAAATTCTAACGGCAGCTCGAAGGTTGAAAAACGTGATCTTATAATGGTTTGAGTTAACGAACTTATCTTCGTTTCATTGCAGCCTATTCCAATTATATCGACGGTTTTGCTTTGCATCGGTAAACGTAGCGACTTAGCAAAGTCTTCTTTAATAAAATTAACTTGCGAGCCAGAATCTAGTAATACTCTTCCGAAATGAAACGTACCAGACACATCCTTTACAAGTACAAGAGCAGTGGCTAAAATAACTTGTGATGTCATACATCCGTTATCCTTTTCTAAAGCTGAGTTTGTGGCGGCTGAAGAACTGCTTTCTTGCGAAGTAGAAGGAACGCTTAGTGGAATTGAACAACTTGAATCCTTGTTAGTAGTGGGACGATGAAGCAACGTATGATGATTTTGATGACAAGTTTTACACTTGTACGTTGAGTGACACCTGGCAACACTGTGCCCTTGGCCTAAACAATTGATGCAGAGTCCAAGTTTTTTGACGTTGATAAAACGATCGGCTGCTGACAATTTGTTAAAATTGGAACAACTAGAAATGGTGTGTGAACTATCCTTGCAAAAGCAACATGATCGTTGTGCCATGACAAGTGAAGCTTGTGGCCGATGATCAAAATGAGCTCGTGTTTTCTTAAATGCTTTGGGATTGTTATTAGTTTGAAGAGTCTTACTTTCCCGAGCTTCAAGATATTGACAACGCTTCGCCAATACTTCAGCGCATTCTGTCCAAGTCGGAAGTTTCTTATACTCTAATTGCTCATCCCATTTTGCCTGAGTTTCTGAATCGACCTTGTTCATGGCGATATGGATAATGATAGCATTAGAAATATCTGCTTCAGAACCTATGGATTGAAGTGAGTTGAAAAGCGCCGATACATTGTCAACTAAACTTCGCAGTTGTGTAGCTGAGGCCTTCGGAACCTTTGGCAATTCAAAGAGTTGAGCTATGTTTTCGAGAAATATAAGGCAGTCGTTGTCGTAACGCTCCTTTAATCGTTTAAGTGCCTTTTCATAATTGTCTTCTGTTACCTGAAAGGCCTTGACAGTACCGAGTGCTTGGTCTGTGAGACAAGTCAGAAGGTGATTAAATTTTTCAATTTTCGAGAGGCTCGCATTATTATCGACGAGTGTAGTGAAGGTGCTAATGAAATTTTTATATTCCGAATATTTCCCACTGAACCGAGGCAAACGTAAATTCGGCAAATGATTTGCTATATGAGGCATCGACCAAGTGGTTTCTAGAGCACTACCTCGCCTTTCATTTCCCAATTGCGACAAAATCTTAGCTTTGGTTGTGACATATAAATCCTCTAATTCACCCCGTGCAGTATCATCTGGACAAACGCTTTCGATTTGCGTTTGAAATGCAAGTAATTGCTTGAAGTATGACTCCACTATTCCTAAGCGGCACTCCAACTCTGTTGGAGATAGCGTTGTAGTTGAAACGAGATTTTTTATGCGAGTTATGCTGCCCTTGGTTGATGACCGCGATTGCCTCAACTCATCGATAGTAGGCATATTCAGATTGAATTAACTTCCTAGTACAATTGATAAGTACGTACACGAATGTATATGAAAAGTTTCAATGACGTACCCAAAGGTTGCAAAAGTTTCGCTGATAAATATGTATATATATTTATAATTTTTCAAACCTCTAATTCCATGTGGCGAATCGATGCAGAATTAGAATTGGTAATGAATCCGATAAGCTTCTTCAGGTTTCGACGAAGATTTATTGACAATGCGATTATGTTGATTTAATATTGATCGTAATCTTATGAAGTAATAATTACGAACAACAAACCATCGATTGTGGAATGAATACGAGTTGATAAAGTTTTTATTTTCTCTAACCGAAGTGAGTGCAATTAATTTCCTTACGAAGGCGAATAGACGAACGAACGAATGATTAAAGTGCAATGTGCAAGAATTTAAAGCTTCGAATTTCGCCGCATGAAAGCTTTTGAAAAGAGAATTTTTGCTTGTAGGTATGTGTGTCTAATCATAGAGAAGTATGGAACGTGTTTCTCTCATTGGGATTCTAATGCAATTTTGTGGATGGTATGACGTTAATGGCAGACGAGCGGAATGATTAAAATGTATGATTTCGCGCGTTATTTCACAAGCCAATAATATATGAAACATACATATTTGTTAATGCAATATGATTGTTCTTATTGCGAAGGTGCGTTTTATTTTAATAAACTTTAATTCGATGAACACTGTCCAGTACTTTGCAGTATATTAATTGTGCAGTATTTCATACAATTTTTGATTTTTCCAACGCACATTCGTATACGAAAAATCAGCACCACATACCTTACTGGGAAGATGTATACTTATCGTTCCCGTTTATTTTCCACATGCAATCCTTCTTCTTGCAGTCTATTTGATGTCCGATGGTATCCGATGAATGCTCCGAATGATTCCTTTTTACTGGATGCTGGATGTGATCTTTGCACTTTTCGCGAAAACCGATAACCGTACCGATACCGTTGCAACTCACTTACTGTCTTAAGTCTTTTTTGTTTGATTTTCACTACTAGTTTTTGTTTTTGTTAACCGATTGATTCGTTTTGTGAAAATTACACTTTTAACATAAAAATTGCCCGACGTTGGGTGCCAAAATGTACAAGCGGAGCTTTTTCTGCTTGCTCCTTGGGAAAATTGAATTGATCTTATGAGATCTTACGATGAAATTCCCGCGGATAGCGAATTTGTAGCGAGAGTGCAATTTATGTTAAAAATGCAACCGAAACTTCTTCTGTAAGCGATGCGATGAAGCGACAAATTTTACGAAGACGACGACGACTGAGCAGAGCAAAGAAAACGATTCGTACAATGGTTGGAACAAGAATAAACTTTTTATTTCAGCAGTTGCTATAAGTTAGCTTTTAACAGTAGCTTTAGTACAAAAATATTCAAAAAAATATGGAGAAGATTATTATGTTGGCGGCAAATTTGAATTTATGTTTGAATGGTATAACTTTATTACAAAAGAATTTTAGTACTATATGAGTCGAATTGAAGGTGAACAGATATGTTATGATAAGTGACGTCTTCTTCGAGCCCCAACAATGGGTTTAAATTGTCTATGAATTACATAAACTCCGGTTTAGTTAAGTTATAACATAGTAATAGCTTATCAAAGATCTATGAATATGCCCCAATATATTTGTCTTATAGCTCTCAAATTTATGGCGTTTTCCATTGGGATTTTCAGATTTTGTTCTCAGATTTCAGATTTTTCGTGCCCAATCGAACATAAAACGAGATTTTTCTTCCTTTGCTTTTGTGGTGGTGCGTGTTTTAAAAGTCAGCTGTTTTCAAATTGGTTTTTGTGTTTATACATATATATATACATTAGTAATACCCTAAATTGAATAGATTCTTATGAACACAAATATTTCAATTTAAGAACAACTGACTTTTAAAACACGCACCACCACAAATGCAAAATCTGAGAGCAATATCTGATGGCGTTTTCCATTGGTAAATCTGGATTTTGATCTGAAATTTGATCTATTTCGTTACCAATGGAACACGACATTCAGATTGATTTTTTTTATTTGGAAAAAAGAAAGATTAAACCACTCTTGTTTCTCCCTACCGAAATAATAAAATCAAAACAAAAACCACTCTTGTCAATTGTATTGGTGCTAGTGCAAGGATGGGTAAATCTGCCGAAATTTTTTTTTTATAGTTTTAGAGCAAAAAAAAAAAATGTTATATGCCATGAAAATCCCAATGAAAAATGACATTTGTATAATTTAAAATAGTTATATTTTCCATATAATTTTTGCAATTGTGAGCTTCCGTAAATTTAATGCCGAGACTGAAATTTGTTAATAGTATACTGCGCTAAATCTATAGAAAAAGAAATAGAACCTGGCGATTATCAACAATTGACAAAATCATTTGGATTCTCACGATTGAATACGCGTACAAATATGGTGGTAAATAAAAGAATTTGAAAACACCCAACAAACACCAAGCCAAATAGAAATTTATTTTTGTGAATACATTTTCTAAAGTTTACTTTTGCCCTAGTGGAACCGGGCTTAACTTGCATGTCGTTAGCCTATTTATGGAACAACCCCCAAGGTTCAGCTGCATGAATTCTGCTGTCAAAAATGTAATTCATATAAACAAAATAAAAAAGACGTGAAATGTGAATGGATGAAGATTTTTTGGAACCGAATTTGGATAGAAAAAAAGTAAAGCTATATAAAAAACCATACTCAACATTTATTCTTGTTACATTTATTGTTATAAATTCATTTACAAATTGTTTGTAATTGAAAAAGTGCCACCGGGCGGCCATTAATTACACGTATTCACCGACAGTGAAAATAAGAGCGCGCGAGAGAGGGCTGTCATTCAAAATTTGCGGGGAAATCGGGTAGGTGCACTGGAGTTGGCTCTCTAGTTTGGATACTCTCTGATTAACAGAAAAGTTGAGACATAAACCAAAATATCCGGGGTACCGAACCTTATCACAAATTCTTGTACACCTTCGGGCTAATTCAGGCCAAGTCACTCTCAATATTATATATATTGGGTGAATGTGGAGTTTGTTACGAAATTTGTGATCTGGCGGGCCAGCACTCTACACATCCATCTTGCGAGTTGCAACAGCCCTGGCACTCTAAAGGTCCATCTTACAACATTAACGGCACACTAGAGGTCCGCTTTGTGAGTTGCGACAGTCCCGCCTCCCGCCACTCTACATGTCCGTCTTGCTACAATTCCGGCAATCTACAAAATTTCCTTACGGAAGATTCGGAAATTCACTAACTACCCGCAGGCTTGCTAGCACGGTTGCCGTTTTAGTGACTTTGTCACTATATCTAGTGGAATTTTCAAAAGTTTAGTGACAAAAATTTAAAACATGTTTTTCTAAATTATTACGCCCCTGGTGATGTTACATTATTCCAACTTGCTCGAACTGTAATGTTGCTTCCACAAATGCCGAAGTGGAACGCATTTTTAGTATGATGCACATAATTAAAAATAAGTTGAGAAATAAAATGTCAACAAAAACTTTTAACTCAATAATGTTCATCAGAAATCAACTAAAAATACAAAAAGAAGTTGTCATGAATACCTACGAAATTCCTAAAAATGTTCTTTTAAGAAAATTTTAAAAATGCCTGAGGTAAACGAAAGTGATGAAGATGAAATCGATCTAAAGGACTATTCAAATGAGAGCGAACTGCGAATAGGCGAATTGCGAACAAATCAATTTAACTGTATTTATGAATTGAAAATTGCTATTTTTTCTATCACAAAACTATTATATTTAATTAATCTAAAATCTAGTCTAAAAAAAACATGACTCTCAATTGATTTAAACAGCTTAATTAACAATTAAAGTAATTTTCCTGCGAATTGAAAATTCTTGCCGGAAACTGTCACACTTTATTCACAAACCCACGAATGAAAAATTCGTTCAAACTTAACTTTTAAAAATGAAACTGATACGCGGGTATCTGCAAACAAAAAAGTTTTCATGTGCATGAAGTGTCAGAAACTACGAACATTCGCGTGTTCGCACTTTCGCAGTTCGCAATTCGCTCTAATGAGAATGTGATTTGTAGGGATTTTAAAAACTATTATTTTGTTTTTTTATTGTAACTTTGAAAAAGTTAAGTAGTCGCAGTAGCTTAGTGGTTAGTGTGTTGGACTGCTATGCTGGGGTCCCAGGTTCGAATCCCGCAAAAACCCAAATCCGACTTAGGGTTTTTTTCCGCTGCGCTACCTCTCGCGAACGTCTGACAAACATCCGAGAGTATAAATGTCTTGAAAGAGCTATTAGCCGTTTGGAGTCGGCATAAAATTGTAGATCCCTTCCATTCGTTCCAAAAATGAGAAACTCACACAAACGAATAGTTGTGAGAAGCTAGGCCTAGGGTCTCTCCGGACTGGCGGGACAATGGTAGTGAATTCTCTCGAATTAATATAATTGATATAATAAAAAACTTCAGTTTCAACCAGGAACTATACCTGAGACTGTGAAATTCATAAGCTAGGTCTTACACAGTCGCTAAACTACTGAATAAGTTGATTTAGAGTTTAGACGAAAAATATTGGATTGGTTTGCTTCATGAAATTTTTTTTTTAAATGAATGAATGCACTTATCTATTACCCTGTATTTAAATTATAATATTATAAGGATTTGGTTTTTCAACTAGATTTCTTAAAACGATACCTATCCACGTATAAGCGAAAGAACCCTCTTTTTTGGTACACACTGTAGAACGGACATACGTGGTATTGCTTTGTCATAAAATCACAACTGTATGATGTTCTTTTTTTTTTTTTTTTTGCTCCAAAAGCGATAGTCTCAATATTCACTTCATTAATTAACAACCATTGACATGACATTCAATACAACAAACAGCATACCTACATGCGTGTGATCAAGTGATCACATTACTTAATTAAATTTAAATTTTAACGCCTAGCAAAGCAGGCGGCGATACGCTAGTTCAATACAAAAAAAAAAACATTCTATTGAGATACATTTATATACAAAATACAATATATTATACGTACTTGAATTTAGAAAGAGCAACACCACCCTCTTCGATGGATGTTGACTTTATCCACATTCCATTTACAAAAATAAAAAGCTCGTGTGATAATCAAAAACTGCCATAGGGAAATCAATTCCTTACCGCTGTATACCAATACACCAAAACGCCTGTACAGTCGCAAACTTTCTCTTTAAAAAAAAACAAAATTAATTCCACGCGAGTGTTCTGTCTCCTGTGTAACTTTTTGGAAGTTTGACAGTTTTCAAGTCCATTCTTCGATAATTTTCATTCTCCAAGTGCGGGCGGGCCACAATGAAATCAGCAATGCCACCGCCCTCCAAAACAAGTTATAGGGGATAAGAAAGTGCCAATGCCAACGACACTGCCGCGGGGATTGACACATCACAGACATTCGTAGCACATTTTAATTCCGCTCGTGTAAGTATGCTTTGACAGTTTTTGTTTTTTACTGATTGCAAGGTCCCGGAGTTTCTCTTTGCATAAATTAAAATGATTAAAAACACGAGACAACTCCCACAACTACGAGTATGAGGGTCTAGTACAGTTGATTACAGTCAACGGTTGGGTTGTAGGTAGTTCGAAATTTAATCCGTTAAAAGTCACCATGAAGCATGAAGACAAGCGAATTGGAAACTGTTGGAGGCACATAAAATCGACCATAAAACTCGTCAGTTCCATTTAATGGTGACAAGTTATCCACATGCAAGATGTTGTGAAAACACACGTTTGCATTTAAATTGTAAGGGCTGTAAAATTGGTGTCCCGCAGGCCAACACAAAATCATTTTGCTATTTCGAGCAGAAGGAGGGAACATCAAACAGATTCATGTCAACATCACTGACAGATTTGCTCATATAAATTTTAAAATAAAATCAAATACTTACCTACATCATCCGGGACCACAATTTAGATTGGTGTGGAAAGAAAAAAAAGGAAATTGCAGGCGATTTCAAAAAGTCAGACAGTCTCCGGATTAATGGTTGGAAAACATGTGCCAAAATCAATCAGCTCCAAACCATGTGTCGCTCATTGATTCCTTTTGGCTATCTGGAGATATAATGAATCAATCAGTTGAAAGACCTTTCTCTTTCCATTAAGAAGGGTCCTTTTCTGCTGCTATTTTTATAGAAGGGAGCATCGAACTAAGCTATTTTATGTGACTCTAATTTTAAAAACCGTTCTCGGAATACCTGTCTTTGTATCCAATTAGTATCATCAGGATCTGATATTTGAGGGGTGAACGAACTGTTAACACATTTGTCAGAATGTTGTCTCTACTGACTTGAAAGCTACTTTCTATGTGTATGACACACTGTAAACATATAGGTATAGGCAGTGAAGAATATTTGTGGCCCAGGTCTGTGTTATTAAATTATTTCATCTTGTTCTGCAAATTTCCAAAGTAGGTACTAGATCCCTACCTAATAAGGTTTGCAAAAGCAATCACATGCTGAGCAAATAAAGATTAAAAACATGAAGCCACTGCCGCTGATGAAAATATTTAAAGCAATTCCGCAGAAAAAAAATGTAGGTATGAATCAATAAGTCAAAGGGAGTCCTCCGCCGCCACCAAGAGATCCCTCCATTTCCGATAAACCAAAAATTTAAAAACCATTCCTCTTATCCGCACTCGGAAAGCCAACAAATTTCAAGCAAAACAAGCTCCATTCATTTTAGATTAAAAATTAAGTTCCATAAATCTATCAACGCGCTGAATAAAAACTTAATTAAGTCGTCTCCTGTAGCACAAAACGACACGAGATACACTTTATCCGCCCTTATCCTTATCGAAAGAATACGGATGAAAGCGAACGAATACAGCACATGCCATAAATAATAACAACGTTCCGCAGGTCCAGCATATAATCCCATCTGGATATAGGTACTGCTACAAGCTATGGTGGCGGATCCGAAAAAAAACGAGAGAGTCATAGATAATTAATTTTTAAAAACGACATAATTGCAATTATGCTTCCCAGTTCGCTTCATTTTCCATCAAACTACATCCGCAAGGACACTTACAACGGCCCCCGCCAACTGCTGCACTATCGTCAGTATACAACATTAGAGGGTACATTAAGAACGCCTTAATGAGGGTCAGGGAGAATGTACTGCCACGTTATATAGGTACACTTTAAACAAGCTTAATTTTAATACGTTCACTGATCCCTGTGATTGTGTGTGTTGCTCGGTCACTTTAGCGGTTTTTATGGCAAAAAATGCTTTCGTTTCACTTTTGGATAACAAACCCGTATGCAAATCTGTTGTTTGTATTTTGGCTTTTCCCCCGCATCATACCTTTTGTAACAAACAAAAGATTACCAAACATGTTTTTGTAGGCGTTATGAAAAAGTTGAGCCGCCATGCCCAGCCCCCCCGAATATCGTGTGCCTATTTGGCTGGCAACATGAATTTCTTATTTGGCAACATTCCAAAGGCAAATCACGAGCAAACCGTTTTTAATATCCCGCAATGAGTCAAGACCAGATCCACCACACACAAGAAGGACCAAAGAGCGCAAAACGACTGTGACTGAACTGTACGAAAGAAAACTACTAAGTAGGCGGCATGGTACAAGGGCAGGGAAGACACGCTTGGAACAAATCCAAAATCAATACCAGCCACATCAATTCGATGGAATGGGGAGAGCCTGCTTTTCCCTTGCTTCTCCCCCCCCCCTCCCCGCCCACCACCCCCTCCATCAAGAAAAGAACTGCAATCGAGATGAAGTAGGATTTTTTAAGGCGCTTGGAGAAAGGGAATAGAATGACACCTACCCAGGGGACGGCAACGAGGTCGTCGTCTACCCACAACGAGTGCAAGGAAATTAATTAGAAAATCTTTTCTTTTCAGCACCGCCTTGACAGGACCCTGGAGGAAATTACTTTACTACCGGGGCGCCACATAGTGATTGACATCAAGTGAATGCGAAACACAAGAACCACAACCCAACTCAATGCACTGTTCCAAATGAGCACAGCAGCAGTTTGAGCAACAAACCAATATGTATATTATCCTGTTGACACCAAATGTTCTCGCCCAAAAATTGCCTGACATTTTATTTGTTTGGCGCTCCCTTTCAATCTGTGTCGTTGCCTTTAGCACTATGTGCCTGTAAATGTGAGTTGAGTGTAGCCAGCCAGGCAACCTTTCTATCAATGTGGGACAAATGGAGCGAGGGGGTCAGGGGAGTACAAGTAAAATAAATAAGTCCCAAATCCGTTTCACGTCCTATCACCACCACCTATCTGAATGGCAAGCAAGTATGGCTAATTTAACCGAGACTGAGGAAATCCTTTTTTTATATTTTAATTGAAATCCCCATCAACACAGAAACACACCCATACAAACCCAATCCCATAGGTCGTAGTCGTATTCGTATCGTAGTATCGCTTGCGAGTGACATTTTCTCACGCACGCTTATGTACACAAAAAGGAACCCTCCAGCAGAAGAGCGATATCGGGATATCTCGCGCGCGTGTACCAGTGCGGGACTTAATATAGGCACAGCCTTGCTGAGCGAATGTGCCCGCTTGTTGTGGTGGTGTTAGCCTCCTCGCATATATCATAAACATTTACCACATTATTCACATTTGCATTCTTGAAGGAGATTTTCTGTTGCTCTAGACGTCGTCGTTACTTTGATCCTTCAAGCTTCTTCTATACACTGTCCTTGTGATACCCTACATCAAAATGTCGATGGCATTAATCTCAATAATTCATTCACACTGAAGGAAGATACCGATATAGCTTCTTTGAGTGAAATTCCGCACACAAATTCCACTTCAATTTCAATTTCAAGGCTTCTTTTATGAAGAAGAAAAACCTTTTTTACGTAACCCAACACTTAGCCCACTGCTGGGGCTGGCTGGCACGGTGAATCGTAAAAGAAAAACTGGACACACAAAGCGAAACAAGGTACACTCTTGGACGATTGTCCTATCTGTCAATTGTTTTATTTTTATTTCTTTCTTTTTTTTTCTCCTTGCGTAAATTCAATTGGAACTCGACCTCATGTCCCTTTTTTGTGGATATCTTTTTTGCTTAAATTGCTATTCAAATGACAACACACTATAGCACACACACATACAAAAGAGCATGTCACACAGACGAACCTATGATTCTTTGAAAATAGCAAATATCCTCGTTCGGCATATTTTTTTTGTATGTTCGACTCAAGGATGAAAGAATGGTGATTAACACTGAACTTGTGGTAAATCGATTAAAAATTCAAGCAAAAAGGTTAGCGCAACTGTTTCGCAAGGACTCTTTAGTGTATCGAACCGACCGTCTTTACGTCCTGGAGACAACTGCTTTTACTGTGTTGCTGGTGCTCCGAACTCTGGCCCGAGAGCGTGTATGCGTTTCGCATTGCGCAGGTATCATTTTTCGCATGAGATACTTGGTAGGTGGTGGAGCGTGGAGGTTGTTTCTGACAGGACATGAGAGAAGTGCACAATATGTGACTTCTTCGAAGGAACAGGGAATGCCTCTGCTGGTAGCAGAGACGTTGTTACTTTGGAACCAACAAAAAAAAAATGAAAAAAAAAAAAAACAAACCAACAAACGAATGTGTGGCGTTTTGTTTGGCTTGTCGTTTAGAAGCGTTTGAGTAGAATGAAAGTTTAAGCATTTAATGAGCAAATGACGTGTAAGGTCATGGAAAAGAACAAGGCTAACAGAATGGGGGCTGTTTAATAATTCATCAGAATAACGTGCGTTTGGGCTATTTTTAGCGTCTTTAGAGCTAATGTCACAACCACACTGGGCTTTTTGCAAGCTTTTCAGTTGTTGCGTTATGGGGTGGATGATTTCCGTTTCCGTTGGTGAATTATAGGAAGTTTGAATTTGAAGGCTCAAAGCGTCGGGCATTTCAGCGACATTATTTGAAAAACAAAGCTATAAACTTCACGCTAGATAAATAAAAATATATTTGAAGAAACAGAGGCCACATAGCATCACAGATCTGAGCCGGGATTCTGTAAGGTGAAAACGTTTAAACGTTTTCATGCGCATGAACGGTTTGCTTCATATAACATCAAAAACGAAAGAAATTCTCGTGCGCGAAAAAAAAAGAAACGAACACATTTTCTTTGACGTTTCACTTTTCTTGTTTTGTAACATTAAAAACAGATTTTATCGCCTCCACGAAAGAAAACAAACGACAGCTATTTTCTTGACGTTTATCATTTTTCCTTTTATTCTTTTTGAATTTGGTGGTTTTAAGATTGTGCTGAATTTTTTATTAGAAACTAGCTGACCCGGCGAACTTCGTACCGCCAAATTCATTAATGCAGGTAAATTCCGATGTCATGTAATTCGGTCAATTCAAATTGTTTATTCAAAAGTTATATTAAAATTAAATAAATAGATAAATAAAATCAATCACTTGTCGGCCAACCTACCGCTTTTTCACTGAAGTGCTTTATGGTATAAAACATTTTTTGTTCTATTTCTATTATCGGGTGCATACACATAAAAAGCGAGAGCTTTGCCGACACGTGAAATTCAAGATTTATGCCACACACATCCAGCGATTGTCCTTGTGACTTATTAATTGTCATAGCTAAAAGCGAGACGTTCCTACTGGAAATTGAAGATGCTTAAATATGAACGGCAAATCGTTCTGAATAAGTTGAATCCGTGGAATAAGAACATCTTCGCAATTCTTCACAATCAAACGCGTACCGTTACAAAGTTTTGGTTCATTTAGTTTGCGCAACAAAATTATTACTGAGACGATTTTTAGTTTCAAATTGTGTGGAGGCAAGCCCGAAATATCCAAAGAATTTAAAAATTCCGTGGGATAGTTGGTGGCTTCGTTTTCATCCATCACTGAGTCGACTGATTTGTATGAATGCAACTCACCAGCGGTTTGGTTTTGAAAGGCGAAATTCAAATGATCGATGTTCTTGTTTTTCGCAGCCAAAATCAGTCTTCTCTTACACTCAGCCAATCATGGTAAATATAATTCTGAGCGATATTCGGGATAACATTCATGATTAGTTCTTCCGGTGTCGTTGTAAAGTTGCAAAAATGTTGTGGAAACTCAATCAGGCCGGTGATTAAGTTTGCTGGAATCACACCATCGCCTATTGCCAACAATTGCCTGGAGAACTCTGCAGCGGACTGGTTTGTTGTCAAATGCAATTTCTTGACGTATCGCCATAAAGCAGACGCTTCAGGCAAGCATTCAATTGATCTGCCGGAGTTAATCTCGAAATGGCAGACATTGCTCCACCGAAAGGTCGCTTATCATTACGTAAATCCTTCAGGGCCTCCAATGCGCGTTTGTAAGCCATTTAGCATTCATCCCATATGATAATCTTACATTGCTGCAATACTTTCGCCATCGCAGTGTTCTTTGAAATGTTGCATGTAGGTTCTTCATCCACTTGCGGATTCAAAGGCAATTTCAATGCAGAGTGAGCGGTTCGATCGCCTTCTAACAAAGTAGCCGCTATCCCAGAAGAGGCTAGGGCCAAAGCGATCTCAGATCTCGAACGAATTGTAACCAAAATCAGTGAAATCAGGAATGTATTTCCAGTTCCACCGGGCGCATCAAGGAAGAAAATTCCGCCATTTTCGTTATCGACATCAATTCATCGTACACTTTCTTTTATTCTTGAATCATTTGATCGATTTGACTGTGGCATTCCCAATTTGCACAGCAAATTGCCACTCATGAGCAGACACATATCCTCGATCAAAATCAAAGCTTTGTTGCATACATTACATCTGACATCTCCAGTTGATTATCCGATGTCACAGTGCGAATTCGATGCAAAATATCGTCGGCCATAATATCAGCTTGGTATAATCAAAGTAGGTATCTACTTCATTTCAAAAAGTTACTATACCTAACATAGTAAACAAAATTTATTAGAACAAACTTTTTAGGTATAGGTAGGTATATTTAAAAAAAAAATTTTTAAATTGTTGACAACCACAATTTGCTTGGAAAATAATTCAAATAATTGACAACAACACTTTTAAAATTTAAAATATATTATTTTTTTTTTCACTACTTGATTTCTATCCAGTTTCTTTTTTTTTCAAAGTATATTTGCCCATACAAAAATGAAGTTATTGGAATAGCGGTTGCGCCTTCTTTCAAAAAATTATCATACTAAAGAAAACACCTTCTCTGCATAGTCTATTAACCAACAAAAAAAAAACTAAATCAAAATCGGATGTGTGTGGCAGTCGGTAGGCTGTCACACACATACATATTTAGAAAGTTATTTTTATATTATATAGATTATAGCAAACTATTGTTGGGTGACCAGGAGGTAAATTCTCGTTCTGTGTAAAAGTGAAACGAAAATGTTTTCACCCTTTCACCGCAATTTCGATTCTCGTTCTACATGAAGTGTGAGTGAATGTGAATAGGTAGGTAGGTACACCAACGACATACGTGCCTCCTACCTATTTTACAACTTTCCTCAACATTTTAGGTACCCGCTGGACCAATGGTAAATTGTAAATGATTTTATTGTTATTTATTTATTTAATATCGTTTTCCATTGGGACAGAAAATGCACGTTTTTTCAGATTCAGAGCAGTTTTTCTGCTGATGGCTGTCAGACTTCATGTTCCATTGGCCGCAAATAAAGCAAATCTCGATTTCTAAGCGAGATTTACGCTTTTTTGCACTAACACCAAAACATTTGTCATTTGTAAAACTTTAAAGCGTTTTTACTTACGTTTTTATAAACACAAATAAGAAATAACAACTTGAGAACAGATGACTTTTAAAGCACGCACCACCACAAATGCAAAGAAAGAAAAATTTCGTTTTATGTTCCATTGGGTACACAAACAAAATCTGAGATCTGAGAGCAAGATCGGAAAATCCCAATGGAAAACAATATATAACTTACATTTTCATTACAATTGTCCGCCTTCGCAAACAATCAAATTCAACAAACAAAATATTTTCAGTTGTCAGCCGTTGATTGTCAAAATAACTTAGGTAGGTAACGGAAATAAAATACTGAGACTGCCAAACTATAATTTTGATGTCACACAGTTTCTCAAACCTAAACGAATGTGAACAACAAAATGTAGGGAATGAAGAAAATTTTCGCTTTGGTTTTTTGAAATGCGAAAGTGGTTTTAGTTTCGTTTTTTACAGAATTCCACCCGTGCCTTTTTTTCCTATACGACGAATGCTAAACACCTGTAATTCTTATAACGAATAAGAAGGGTTGATTTTGGTATTTTTTTTTTGTATTCCCTGCCGAATGGCTAAAACTACGACATAAAAGATCTATTGTAGCAAATAGGGTGGTTTAGACTAAGAGACGATTGACCTCACTAGATTTAGATTTTAGATTTTAGATTATATTAGATTTTATTCATTTCATTTTAGTTACAAAAAAAGAGAGATATATTAAATCTATCTTAAATGACATAGCCGTCTGCCAAAGACTATCAACATAATTTTTTACATTTAATTTACAAATCTTCCTCCATAATTCTTTTCCGGTAAGCTAAAGTTGTTTCACAATATAATGTAAGAGCTTTCCAATTGGACCCGTTTAGTTGTTCCTGGACTTCTTCGGTTGACAGGGTAACTTTCCCAAAGCAGGACCTTCTGATATCGCGGAAAATGGGACAAATCCCGATAAAGTGGATGATATTTTCCCTATGCGACATATAACACAATGAGCATAAAATCGGAAGGTCTTCTCTATGTGGCACGAAGTTTAGTGGCAATAACTCTCCTCTTGCGCGGAAAATTGTAGAGATGTGTCCTATTTTATTCGAGTCTTTAAAGTAGTTCAGCGACCCAAGGTTAAAATGTAGTGCCTTATAGATCTCCCTATGTGTTGACGCACTCGCTTGCTCGATAAATTTTTGTAGAAAACATGAATCTAAATGCGACAACAAATCGTATAGTCTACCTTTCCAACTTTCCCTTGCATTCCAGTCTAATTCCAAGTCGTACTCATAACTTTCCGCTAGACTAAGCATCTCTGTATACCACAGACTCCTCGTAGTTACAGCATACTTGGTAACGATCCGTGGTAATCTTTCATCTCCCAACCTAAATGTGTTAAGGATATAGTCCATGTTTAGTTTGAGTGTTTGTAAGAACAAAGGAGCAAGTCCTTTTTCAATCATGAGCATGTAGTTAGTTAGGTGCGGCTGTAGGCAATCTGAACGTCCTTCGTAGATAGAATCGCTGTAGCTTTTCTACTGCATCATACCACCTATGACCCCATGCTTGTGCTCCGTAAAAAAGGATTGATTTTGAGACTGCTTCGAAAACTTGGTATTTCACACTGTGAGGTTCACTTCGGTTTTGGAAACAGTTTCTCCACGCTGAACTAATTGCACTTTTAGATTGCAGAAGTTTTTCTTCCAAATGTGGTCCCATACACAAATTACTAGAAATTATGACTCCAAGGTATTTGTATTGCTTGACTGTTTCAATAGCAACACCGTTAAAAGTCCACCTTTCCACCCTTGCCAGTCTGCCTCACTAGTGGAGACCAGTATGTCTTTAGTAGCAGAGTTTCTTGGTTCTGCTGGCGATAACATTTTATTATGGGCTTCTTTTGTTTTGAATACTTCCATATTTTACTAACGAGCACTGATGCATGAACCCACTGATGACTGATACTTCACCTCAACTGCCGGTTGCCTTCGTTGCTGTTATTTAAGACAAGATCGCGGAAGCCGCCATTAGCAAACAATATGTCAAAATGCATCAGTTTCCCGTGATAGTTTTAAGATGTTCGTCGGGGAAATTCAAACCATTAACGCTACTCCGTAAGGACCTCAAATTGCTCTATTGACTGCAAGCAGATACTGCTTAATTTTACTTTAACTAAGCAACTATATCGAATAAGATAATGCGCCATAAGCCCTATGACCGACACAATGATTGAATGCGGTGAAATGAAAGCCCTCATCCCCATCTATATTAACACTGATTCATTTGACGTAGGTAGGTAGTATATTAAATATCTGATGAGTGGCATTTGGCATTCAATAAAAGATTGCATCGATTTGATTGTAGGTACTCCAATGGTGATCAATTACTGAATTAGGGTCACCGCATCAATGCAATCAAAATGACACTAACGACGAACTTGGAAAATCTCAAGTGGTTTATTTATTACACTCAATCAATAAAGGCGTCCATCTGCGATTTGAATTCTACTTTGTGTCTCCAGTTCAGCGTGTTGCAGACCAGCTACACCTAAAACAATTGACTACGACTACGACAAAACGTGATCACGATTACATCAGAATTGAGGAAATAAAAGTTTCCTATTGCGGCCGAGTGTAAGTGTTGTTTTCCATTGGGCAAAAAGAAGCGTCCGGGAGAGTCCGGAATCGAAAAATTCGCTTCTGAAACTGTTCCATTGGCACAAAAAATACTCTTCTGCTGATTCTGAGAAAAGAATTTCGCTTCTCGATTTGAAGTCAGAATCCACTCAAGAAGCACTCACACAAGTGCAATTTATGTATTTTATACAAGTCAGATGACAGCTGCCGTAGATTATTTTCTGGCATTTCCCCAATATGATTTAATGTAGCCCCCTAAAAAAAAAAAAATCTAGAGGCGTTAAATCACACGGTCAATTCGGACGGGTCAGTTTCTCGAGACAACACCTTCACCGAACTGAGACTTCAATAACTCGATTGTTGTACCCGCTGGTGCCACACCGTCTTGTTGGAACCACACATCACTGATGTCCAACTCATGCGATTACTCAAAGAAATAACGTTCCAACAGGTCTCTGCTGCAAATACCTTTTACCGTACCGTGACGGTGATTTTCATCGACGAAAAAAAAAAAGTCCAATGATGCCACCGGCATGAAAACCGCACCAAACAGAAACTTGTGACTATTTACGTCACAAGCACATGAGGTTTCTCACCTGTCCAGTAACGCATATTTTTGCTAATTGACAAGGCCGTTTGACCAAAAATGCACTTCATCGCTGAAGATTGCAAATTGGCGTTAATGCTGTTAAAGTTGCGATCACCGACTCGGAATTTCAGTAGTAAATTTAAATTATTTGTAAGCATTGTTCCTTCGTACTTCGCCATGATGAAAGTGTTGAATTCTTTGCATATTTTGACATTGACAGTTCGGTAAACGGTTTAAGGCTGCGTTCACACTGAAAGTTTGCGGAACGAAATAAGTCGCTTAATGCTTGAATAACGTTGGCAAATATTGAAAACCTATTTCTAAAGTGAGTGCTGAGTAGCCCAAACAGTGCGTTTTTTTGAAAAGAAGATTTGGCCAAAATGAGGCACCCATCGTGGCTGCTGTAAGCTACGCAAACAAACAAAATTGCCGTATCCGGGACCCGCACGTTACTGTCGAGAAGGCAACGCATCGAGAGAGAGTGACAGTTTGGCACGGTTTGTGGAGTATTGGCATCATTGGACCGTTTTGCTTCGAAAATGAGGCTGGGAAGAACGTTTCAGTCAACGGTGGCCGTTACGGAGCCATGTTAACGGACTTTTTTTTTTTTTACTGAAATTGAGACTTGGATTTGGACGACCTCTGGTTCATGCAGGATGGTGCGCCATGCCACACGGCCCATAGTTATGTAGGTTAGGTTAGGTTAGAGTGGCAGGCCGCCTCAAGTGCAGCCTCACTTAGGCCAAATTAGGCCCATTGTGTTACCACAGGATCGATATCGACTCGTTATCTACCCGTTGAACCAGCCGGAGCTAAGAATGAAGCGATGGAGGCAGTTGATACCTATGTTTGCGAGTTCGCTAAGATTGTCGAAGAAATATTCTCCGAGGTATAGTTTTCTACGGAGTGACAGTGCTGGACACGTGCAGAGAAGGTGAAGAATAGTCTCCTCCTCCTCCTCGTCCATACAGCTTCTGCAGAAATCATTTGAAGGGAGGCCTAATCTGAGAGCATGTCTCCCTATGATGCAGTGTCCCGTGATGACACCTACTAGAGTGCTTATTATGGGTCTTTTCAGTGTAATGAGACTTTTTGAGCGCTTGGAATCCAGCTGAGGCCAGATCTGTTTCGAGGTGTGGCACGTTAATCAGCTAGACCACCTGCGATTAGTAGCGCTTAATGCGTTTTGTTTAATTAGGAGCTTGCAAGTAGCAAGAGGCATATAGAGACTCCTTTTTTCTTGTAGAGTCGACATAGTAGTGCCTTGTCTGGCGAGCTCATCGATGCAATTACCTGGAATGTCTCTATGGCCCGGCACCCATATAAGGTGAATTTTGAATTGTTTCGCCATCTCGTTCAGAGATAGTCGGCAATTGAGGGTAGTTGTTGAATTGAAGACGACAGAATCCAGGGATTTAATCGCGGCTTGACTGTCGGTAAAGATGGTGATATCCTTTACAGATATTACATTATACCGAAGCCACGACAGGGACTCTTTGATCGCCATGACCTACGCCTGAAATACACTACAGTGATTATGAAGGCTGAATGAGATTTTACAATTTAGATCATAAGAGAAAACACCCCCCCCCCCCCTACTCCTGTTTCAGTTTTGGACCCATCTGTATAGAAAAAAACAGACTCCTTGCGGGGTACTATTTTGTTCTCCCAGTCACTCCTGGAGGGTATGTAAGTTTCGAAGTTCTTTTCGAATTGAAACTGAGGGAGGGTGTAATCAGTATCTTTTGGAATGCATTCCAATGTATTTAGAATAGATGAGTGACCAGTTTGGCGACTGGTCCACAACTGAATTGCTTTCATCCGAGTGGCTGCATTTGCTGCCACTTGTTTGCAATAGATGTCCAGCGGTAGCAAGTGGAACATTACGTCCATGGCCGCTGTTGGAGTGGTTCTAAGGGCTCCACTTATGCATATGCATGCCGTTCTTTGGACGCGGCTAAGGAGATTATGATGGATGGCCTTTTCGAGGGCAGTCCACCATACAATAACGCCATAAGTGAGTATAGGTCTGATAACGGATATGTTAATATGTAATTCGAGGCTGGAGTCCCCATCTGCTTCCAATGGCTTTTTTACAGCAGTACAGAGCCGTGGTGGCTTTCTGAACTCTCCGCAGGATATTGGGTTTCCAGCTCAAACCAATGTGAATTCTTAGCAATCGGCCCATGCGACAATCGATCTTTTGCGCACCAAATTCTCAAAACATATCATTGGCCGCCTCGGAACTGTGATTTGACCCCTTTGGACTTTTTTTTTGTTGGGAACCGTGAAGGACCGATATTATGCCAACAACCCGGAAACGATTCAAGCACTTGAGGCCAATACCATCCAAGCAATCCGTGAGCTACAGCTACAGCATTCGCCACAGCAATAAATCTCTTATTTGTGTATAAAAGTCTGGAACTATTCCGGTTGGATGGTTTTCTGGTTCACTAAGCGTTAGTGTTTCAGGTTCAACCCTCGGAAAAATATAAAACTGATTTAGTTTTCCAAAATCCCAATCAAAATAAACATAAGTCTGTCCTCTAACGATAACGTTTTCGAAGGTTCGAACACATTACGCAAATTTAATCAAACTTTGTTCCCTTACGCAAAAGTTGGACAGAAGAGAGCCAAAAAGAGAGAACAAAACATTGCCCCTCAATAAAGAACCGGCAAATATTAGCCCAAGAAATTTCTTTGGGCTAGTTGGTTATGGCTGACAGATGGTTATCAAATCGGAAATCGTTCACATAATAATTTGTAACCGACTTTTTGTGTGTTTTTGTAAATATTTTGGGCTTGTATAGCATTAAAATAGATGTTATAAGCAAAGCAATTGAACTTTTTAAATTCTGCATTAAAAGCAATTCGAATCTTGGCCATAAGTATAAATCTGTGCTTTGTTCTACTGATATTTGAATATTCCCGACTGGAAAAAATTCACATTTTTGGTTATATTTCATTTTGGTGAGCGAATTCTCTCGCAATGAGAGAAATGTGCCATTCGCCAAAATTGAACCAGAAAGTGAGAAAACAGGGAACAGACCTTATATTTGGGAATTTCATTTGAGCCTCCTTTCAATACGCCTACTCAACACCAGTGTTGCCAGAATTTCAAAAAAGAAAATGCTAGACTGCAAGAAAAAATATGCTAGAATGTATGAAGCCCAAAAATAAAAATGCTAGACAATACAATACAATTTTACAATAAAAAAAGTATTATTTTGTCTTTTATACTACAAATATTATATAACATAAAATGTAACTCTCTCTTTAGTAAGGAATTTCGACCCTAAATATATCTCAGCAAATAATAAAAATCATGTTTTTTTCAAACAATGAATTTTATTTTTATCTACTGAACATTAAAGTATCAGTCTTCAGAAAAAAACAAAACAAAGTAATATCAACAGTAACTACAGTGAGTGATTTTTTTTACGTTTAATGTCCACCATAGATAAGCCAAAAATCCTTCACCACACGTCTGAATTAATTAGCCCATGTATCAAAGGGCAGGGTAGTGACCAGGCAAGTTCTGGTACTACTTCCCTTTAACAGGAACAAACTCAGGTGATTTTCGACCACCCTCTGTCCTTAGTACCAACAAGGTCAGAAACTTAAAATTCGGAATATTTGCTAAGCTGATCAAGCGCCTCAGAAAACTTTTCAGCATTAGTTTAGTGCTTCCTGATATATAGGGCTTCAAAAATAATAAAAACCGTAGCTGACTGACTGACAGATCATAAAAATTATGGGGTATTCCCCGACATCGTGGAATCTTGTAATTTTGCACCACGGTATATCTTGTGGTGCAAGCAAAGGAAGAAGACAAGTCGCTGACCTATGCTTGTTCTATAGGTACTTCCATGGTAGATGTTCTGAGGAACTCAAAGACATTATCCCTCGAAATGCAACTTTTGTGCGCCCAACAAGACAGGCTGCTAATGCTCATGACCATACAGTACACTTGACAACCGCGAGGACATCAACTTTCAAAAACTCATTCTGTTACAGGACAAGCAAACTGTGGAACTCACTTCCTGGGGATATATTTCCAGAAGACTACAATTTGCAGCAATTTAAGTGCAGAGCAAACATACATCTGCAGGCATCTCGGGGCGCTGTTGAAGCGTTATAGGTTCGCCTTTCCCGGGAGAAGTAGTTATATAAAAAAAAAAAAAAAAAAAAAAAAAAAAAAAAAAAAAAAAAAAAAAAAAAAATTGGGGTTTCTCTATAAGGGGACTTGTTAGCTGGTAGTTTGTAGTATGTGGTAGTTTCTCTATAAGAAGGACTTCCGATTGCTGTAGAATAATGAAATTTGGTTGATCGGTAGAGCTCGAAAATTTAAGATTTTTCATTCGACGTGTCTGCCTATCGTCATTTCGAAAATATACATGCAACTTAAAAGTTCATGACTTTTCTAAGAACTTGTTACTGACTTAAATTTGGTGGGCTTACTTGGCAAGTTTTCTTTTTATTAGGCCAAATTCGAAAGGTTTTAAAAATTTGATCAGTGAACGCACCTAATTTTAGTCAGTAATGATTAAATAATAAAATGTCTCTCTTAATTTGTAGTTATTTCAGTATTGTTGTAGGTACTTTAAATATTTCGTATTAAAGCTTAATAAAGTAAGAAATTGGTGTACTTTTAGATCTCGGTACTTTTCAAGGCTGACTTTGTTACAAACATAGAGGTTTTTATATAGAAAAACTCTCTGGCTCTTTTTTTTTTTTTTTTTAATGTGTGTGGGATAGTGGTGGGAAACATCTTAAACTTCGATGCACTGTATATCAGCTTAATGTACCACGAATGACTAAAATCTCAGAGCAAATATCGAAAATTACTAAAATCCAAAAAAATGCTAAAACAGCATCTGGCATTTTTCTTTTATAAAAAATGCTTTCAAGTTTTCGAAAATGCTAGATATAGCATTAAAAATGCCAAAATGGCATCACTGCTCAACACTGGGAAGAATAGGCCATACCCACCCATCCTTTCTTATTTAGTGTTCTCACACTTGGAGTCGGCTTCTGTATTCCTGATGATTCGATTTTTCGTCCTAATTCCAACAAAATATATTCTCTGCTGCCCTTTTCTGTATAGAACAACAAATGAAGCCACATTTTTAATGACACATTAATCCCTCATCGCAAGTATAGGATGCACATCCGTCATTAGTGATGTTTTGCTTAAGAAATGTCAAATATTTTTAATTTGTGGACACCCCCTACAAAATAAAAAAAAATAAAAAATAAAAAATCCGCCAACATAGTTTACTTTTCTATATTTCTTTTATTTGATATTATTCTCAGAATTTGTTTTTCTTTTGATTGCATTGTTAACAAGTATTAGTTTGTTTTCACGTATTATTTTTTCATCAACAGAGTTTTTTTTTAGAGCAGCTTACATAGAATTTACTACTGACAACAAATTGAAGAATAATTTAACATTTTTTCTCAGTTTGTGTTCGATTTCGCTTGCATTTGCTTTATGTAAATAAACATTTCTCTCCTTGATATTTGTCTGTAAGTCTAAATTTAAAAAAATAAATTAATTTGTTTACTATTAACAGTTTTTTTTTTGTTTTACTTGTTTTTTTTTGCTAAAATTAAAATTAGTTGTAGTCACACACACGTTTTCGAATACAAAAAATTATTCAATAAGACTAGATTCAGTAGAACATAGATTTATACTCATTTTGTTTTGTTTTTGTCTAGAAAAGTTATATAGGTATATTATGCTATTTATTCTATTATATATTATACATTTAAATTTTAAAACTTTTCCTTTCTATACACTACGTTATATGAATGGTATATGTAGATATCAATGTGGTGATTTTCCACAGAAATATACAAGTAAATTTACAGAGATTTTTTATATTTTTATTATACAACAATTTGATGAAATGACAGAGTTACTTAATTTGCTACATTTTATCTATTTCTTATGGAGAATCTAAAATAATATAGGAAAGCAAAACTGGAAGCTTTGGGATATATAATATGTTTTAATTTAAGTTACCTACAATTTCCGATAGCTAATAAAAATAAAAAATAAAAACAAAAATTATTCACACTTTAACCACGAGCGGCATTTTGTTGAATGGATCTGAGGCTATTGCTGGAATCAAGTTGCTGACTTACAAGAATGCATAAAGCTCAGAAGTTGGCCACCCAGTCAACTTAATTCCAGGAATTGCAACGGACCGTAAAATTTGGAGCCACTGTCGATTTCACTGGATGCATCGGATTCACTTTGGAAGACAAACAAAAATTTTAACTGAGGAGTTATAATTTTCTTTTTTTTTTTATAAACATACAAAATCTTACGCAATCGGATGGAGTTATGTTTTTATTGCTTTCAGGTTTACAACTTTATTTAAATCTTACTATAGTAAATTTTTGCGCGTTGGATTGTCTAATATATTTCATTTGGTTTGAAAAGGAAATTTATACATTGGCACTTAAATAATAATAAAAAAAAAAATACTATCGAAAACGAAATAAAAAATGTAATCTGATTTTGTTTTAAGCTTTAATTAAATCGTTTGTTCTTTCCCTAATGAAAATGCATTCATTCAGATTTCGCTATTGTTTTGTTTTACAAAATGTAATGCGATGTAATGTGTGTCTGCGATTATTTTTAATTTTATTGTGTAGACATAATAAAGTCTTAACGTTTAGAAAAATGTTTACAGATCCATAAATATATTTACAAGTATGAAATATTTTCCCTATTCTATCGTGGTTATTGCTTAAGATGTTTTTTCATTTTCTCACTTTATCATATACAGAATTAGAACCTCAAGTGGTGTAATATAAATTATTTCAAAATAAAAACAAAACTTTATACATAATTACACAAAAAAAAAAATAATAATAATAATAGTAATAATAATAATAAATTCTCTTAAATTATTCGTTTAGTAGATGATTTAAATTTACAAAAATAAAATAGGACTAACGATTACTAAAAACAATGTTAATGTACACAACGAATGGCTTAAACTTAAGAATAAAACAGTGCAAATTGATGAATTTAACGTTATTATAAACTTTCGACTAGCTGGCTGGTTCTTCGTTGGGCGTGCGTTGAGTTTAGATAGCTCTCCGAGTATACACTTTTTGCACGATTGTCATAACGCAAACTGGACCGCCGAATGTCGATGTCTAATGGAAGACGCTGATTACGCCACCATGAGCAGAATATACAATTGAGGGTGTTGCGGAATGCCTCCCGGAAGTCTCGATTGAAATATGCATAGATCAGGGGATTTAGCGTCGAGTTGAAGTACCCGATCCAAAAGAGGATGGCGATTACAATGTCTGGTACTTGACAGGAAACACATAGAGTTGTTATTAAGTACCTGGAATGGAGGAGAGTAAATTCATATTCAAATCGAAATCAGTTTGTGGAAAAATTTAATAACAGGAAAGAGTGCTGAGCCCCTGGCTTATCAGTGCAATTGAATAAGTAAAGTGTTGAATAATAGTAGGTACCTAAGTAATTAAAAAAAAAAAAAAACCCGAATGACTGTTAAAAAGATCCCACTGACATTTGTGTGACATTTGTTTTTTCAATTTATTTTTTTATGTTTATTTTTTTATATTTATTTGTTTAGCCTAAGACACTCCGGGAAAGAATACCAATTTAATGTCACCTCACTCTTCAAAATCGGTCAAGACGTTTGGGCTAGAGGGCGTCACGTAGGAACGTACATAGGATACGCGCGAAGCACATAACCCTCCCTGTGTCCAGTCGGGTGCATGTTCCTATTCCGCCTCATTCATTTATTTCTTCTCTAAGGACTTTGAAAGTTGTATAAATATGGGTTGATTATATACAAAAGTACAAAAATGATTTATACCTTACTTAGAGCAATAGAGCGGACCGGTAGGAATTCAGTAAAGTGAGAGGGTTGTGCCTTGTGATCTCTTGTGTCTAAAAATGTATTTTGGGTACTTTATGATAAATTTAAACTACGTTTTTTTAAGAGTGTGAAAAACAGTCCAATATCGGCCTATGCTCTAAGTAACTACGTTTTTGTCCTTTGGTATATAATTAACCCATATTTATACAACTGTGACTGTACAAACTTATCAAATCATTGAACGATTTAAGTTCAGTTTCATAGAGACATTCGTTTCGCACTTTCGAAAAGAATTGAAATTTTATCGAGTTCCTTGAAATATGGTTCCGCAATGCAGAGCGTCTGGATCAGTACGACCTGTCGAAATGGTCAGCAAGAGGCAGCAGTCAAATTTAAATGCATCCATAGTGTTTTTCGCAAATGGTTTATCCCGGGATTACATTACGTAAACTTTATAATCAAATGGGTACGGTTTTCAAACAAACGAAATACAAAGGAAATGTAAAAGGTTTTGCAACAACTGTCTTGGTAATAGTCACACCTTGCGAGGGTGTTCTGGCATGAAGTATTACTTTTTCTCTTGGTGATGACCGCACGGGGCAGGGAAATAAGTCCCCGAGAACTAAATCCACTGAGGGACTAAGTGCCTACCTAGCGGGAACTAGGTCCACAATACACATTCAAAAATAAGAAGAGGCAACTAACTTCCAACATTAAAAATTGGAATTTTCGATTTTGTTTGACAAAATACTTCATTCGAAATTCAGTTTGCTAGACTCTGAAAATAATCAAAGAAACGAGAGTAAATTCGCGCGAATTTTTTACTTTTATTTTCTTAAATTTTCGAAAGCTAAATCAAAAAGTTGTTTGAGAAAATAAATTGGCGAAAAAATAAAAGTAAAAAATTTGCACGACCGGTCTTGGTGTGCGTCGATTTTTCTTTGATTACTTTCAGAGTCTTGCAAACCGAGTTTTGATTTTGAAATTTTGTATATATGTATAATATCTACTCTGCCTCAGTTAAAATTGAATTTCTCTTTAGTAAAAACTTGACCTTTAATTTGACTTTGTTCTAAGTCAACAATGAGAATTTACTTCACCTTAAAAGGGAAATAAAAGTACTCAGAGTTTTCGCAATTTATTTTCCACCTTACATGGGAACTAAGTCCACTTCACGAAAGTGGTTTTATTTCCCATTAGGTGGGAACTAAGTCCCTCATTGGAATTAGTTCCCGGGGACTTATTTCCCTGCACCTGACCGCACTTCTTCTACATTGGTCATACTCTCAGGTCTGCAAAACCATAAAAGCCCTTTCCATCGACTTGTAGAAGCGGAACCGTAAACACTTGTCCTAATCCTTATTGTTTGTTTAGAAGCTGTTGTGCAAAAAAGGGAAATACAAACAAATACTAAGACAGAAACTATATGTTTGAGCCCATCTAAAAAACATTTGTTGAATTTAAAGAACTGTCATGTTCAATATCACTTAACAAACAGATGAACGGAAGTACAACAGGGTGCACAAGTCAGGCTACATTTCCACCGGAGATTAACTGCGAGATTTAGAACATTTTTCGTAAATCCCGCATAAATCTCGGGATTTATCATACAAAAGTTAATCTCATGAAAAGGGAGATAAGAAATAAATCTCAATTATCAACCAGGCTTGCATGTACAGTCCGGTTTGTGAACACACTTTCCACAGCTCGAGATGTCAAAAATACAAAGCAAACAGAGCTGCATTTGACAGAAATGAAAAATAAGACGTTAGAAATGGAAAATGTGTTTCTCTCTCTCTCTCTCTCGTGAAACGCCATCTTCTCTCGAATGGACAGAGCCAGAGAGAATACCTACGTCAAGTTAATCTTCTTTTATTTGGTCGAAACTGGAAACACATCAGGATTAATTTTAAACCTCTTGTAGGTACTTAATCTCTGGATTTGTGCCCGGTGGAAACGTAGCATTAATTAGATGACGCTACAGGGTGCTGTTGTCAGGCGAGGAAAAAGGTCACCTTGTTTGAGGGATCTTCTAAGTCTTTCTTTAGCGACTCGACAAATTCAAACGTTCAGTGTGAACGCACCCTTAAACCGATTACTTAACTTTTAATGTAAGAATATTCAGTGAAATCATAATTTTTATCGTGGTGAAGTACATAAAGGAGCAAGGTTTAAAAATAATTAAAATTCAATACCGAAATTCCGAGTTGGTGGTCGCAACTTTAAGAGCGTTAACGTCAATTTTCAATCTTCAGCGATGGGGCCATTTTTGTTTAAACGGCTTCGTCAATAAGCAAAATATGCGTTACTGGGCAGGTGAGAACCCTCACCTGTTCTTCATGAAACAGCACTTCAACCGCAAAAAGTCACTTTTTCTGTTTGGTGCGGTTTTCATGCCGGTGGCGTCATTTTGGAGGTTTTTTTTTTCGTCGATGAAAATGACCATCACGCTACGGTAAATGGTATTCGTTACAGGGGAACATGTTATTTTATTGAGCAATTGCATGTCTGGTGTCTGGACCTGTGGATTGACCGCTGAAATACTTACTGAGGACGTTTTTCCTATAAGTTCCTTCTATATCCCATTTCAAACGTCGTCAAATGGACGAAAGCAGCGTGACACAAGGCTACCACCAGTCCAAGTGAAAATATTTCGCAATGTCACCTAAATGTGTAAAGTGGGCGTGACTGAGAATGAGTTGATCGATTCCGAAACTAAATGTTTTCGCTACGATACCGGGAGGCATGATTTGGCAGAACGAACTTATCCGATTTAGAAATACGCGACAACTAACCCAAGGCATGAGAGCTTAAACAGATACATGCATCTCATCCACTTTATCCACTCCAGCCTCCAGCAAAACCCCACCCAAACATCCTTCGATTTCGTTCCAGAAATAGAATTTATTTCACCTCCCCCCCCATTTATCATTTTATTGCGATAGGTACTTTGATGTAAACGTCAAATTGCCTCGAACCGTTTTACTTTTATTGGCAACTGTTTTACGACACCAGCTGCCATAACAACTCTTTAAGCAATCCGACTCCAAATCGAGCGCCATTTTCTCTACAAGGAACAAGTATGTAATAAAAACTCGAACCGCGTGGCCAAGCCAATAAAACATTGCATTTCGACCGATTGATTGAATTCAATTTAGTGCAAGTGTCCATATTTCACACATCACATCATCGGTCATGTCTCGCTGCATGAACATTAAGCTGTTTGCATTTCCGCCCATTTCTCGCCGACGACGCCGGCGGTGGCCCCCTCGCACATTTCTACATCAATTTCCGTGGAAGATGGATCCATGAAATTATTCCACATCTCAGTGGAATCCGTTGGGGATATTAGGCGAAAAGATATACTTTTGCAAGGCAAGTGCCGACAATCTTCCACCTGACGGTAATCTCCCACGGAACTGCGCTCGTCGACGCCCAGGCCCGCCACGGGCTAAAGGATAATAAAAGACAATTCATTGCCACCTAGATTTCAGTCTCGCCCCGCACTATCTGGCAGGTGTGGCTGTACTTAATTTGGATGTGCGTACACACGATTCACTTGAGGGTGAATTAAAGCAAATGAACCAAAGTACCCACGAAGCTCGAGTATAAAAACGAATAAATAACCGCTGGCAGGGATCTTCTCCGGACTTTAAATCTCTCGATAATTTGTGCAAGTATATCCCGGTGAAATATGTAGCTTATGCGCGCATCGCACACCGGCACTGCGTGGGAAGTGGGAATAATAAATTCCAGACTTACTCCACCTGCCTTGTGCCGCATCCGACCTATAATGGGGTGGAAATGAGGTTTGCGCCATAAAGTTTCCCAAACGCACCTGAGGTACCTGTGTAGGGACTGATCCATGTTTAATTAATTTCTTCACAAAATCTTGCGTTATGCATTTAAATCAAAAGTTAAGGAGCAGGTAATTTGCCATGCAACTTTTCAGGAACTTAGACATGCAAAATAATTTGAAAGATGATGCTCCTAGTTTGGGATGCGTTGTTATTTATGGTAAATTGTTTTTGAATCTCAAAAGTTGATGATGCACCTAAAGCGAACGAAATCCTCTCAAGGATTGATCGTCCTTTAAACATCTCGGTAGTAAAATGAATGATTGGAATCTGGGATCAATTTCGTGAAACTTTGGATGGGTTCTCACAAAGGGCTTTTACCAGCAGCAAGATTGTGAAAATTCGAAAGTATACTTAGGTGGTTAATGGCTTTCACTTATAGATTATCTTTGTGTTTGTAGAACATTAACTTCAACGCCATAAAGTGTGGTCGTATAGGCTAATGTTGCCAAAAAGGACAACCTTTGACAAAAATGATTGTTCACTCGGTTAGGCTAGGTGCGGGCACAGGCGAGGGTCTGCATGGGAAACCACAAATGTATTATCAGGCTACCGAAAAGTTTTAATCACCACATTTCGGTGGCGATAAATGCTGTTGCAGCGGCGAACTTTTCCCCATTTAAAGTTTGCAAAGTTGTAAATTGAAGGGGTGACATTGGGAGGAGTTTGATTTAAATTTAAGTAGGACATAGCACAGTTGTTGACACAAAAAGGACTATTAGGTGACTGAAATGCGGGGTGGCAACTAGTAAATTACGGATGCTGTCCGAAAATGCAAACAGGGTACCAGCCATTCATTTGTACAAATCTTCTTCGAGTTGGTTTTCAGTTTATTTTATGGGAGGTTCATGCTGAATGTAGTAGCTGACCGGCAGAGTCTAATCGGCGAAGTGCAGGTCCGGTTTAAATAAATTGCTAAAAACTTGCATTCAGTTAGTTGCAGACCGTTTGGAGAGGTTTCCCGAATGGCAGCAGGGTCGTTTGTATTTCGTGGAGCCATATCGGATGACAGAGTGCTGATGGCTAGGCCGTCCGACAAAACATATATTATATTGGAAAAAATCTGCTCAACCAGATATACAGTCGGGTGCTAAATGCGGCCTACAGCCACCAACAAGGGACTGTTCAAGTGTTCAATCATCAGGGCTCCTTCTTCAATGCAAATGTTCTTCTTTCCGCCGAAAAGAAGTCAATCTAAGAACCACATGTTAAATTGTATTAACCAGACCTTCTAAACATTTGTACATCTAATAAAATTAGCTCTTGTACACCTGTTAGTTTCGTCGGAAGTTCTATAGACTGATGCACGCTCACCCGACAAGAACACGCATACCCAAACCCAATTGAAACCGAAATCGGTCGAAAAATTATAGGCGGCTCTCAAGCAATAAGCAATACGCAACTTTTACTTTAACCTATCCTCACTTTTAACAGTATTGCCAGAAATTTCTAGCTGTCATGTCATCCGACGACGACATAAAAACCTCTATAAGTGAATGTTGTATTTTATAAATTAACCTCTGTAAATAGACCAGGCTCGCAAATTTATTATAGTGAGTGAGACAGACTTGCAACAAAAATCGTGTTTTTCGCAACACGTTTGAAAGCCTCCTTAAGTGAAACAAATATTTGCCTGGATAAGTGAGAAACCTCCGACTGCAAAATAGTTAGGTATACTTTAATGTGTCTTGTTCATGTCTTCTTAGATGTCAGTCGGGTTTTTTGATTTCTTAAATTAATTCTTTTTATTGTTATCTTTTTGGCCTATGACACTCCGGGGAAGAATACGAATCTAGTGACAACTCACTCTTTAAAATCGGTCAAGCCGTTTAGGCTACAGGACGTCACCAATTATCGTGGTGAATTCAATATCGCAAACTGTGTTGTACGATATTACAATCTCAATTTAAAAAAAAAAGTTGGCGCAACAAGTCCGTAAGGACTCAAGTTCAGGCTTCTCACAACCATTCATTTTGTGTGAGTTTTTAATTTTTGGAACGAATGGAAGGGATCTACAATTTTATGCCGATTTCTAACGGCTAACTTAGAAGCTCTTTCAACACAGTTATACTCTCGGAAGTTTGGGTGACGAAAAACAATTATTCATATGAACATTTTTGAAGTTTGGTTTCACATTTTCATAGACCGAGAATCGAAATTGCGGTGAAAGGGGGAAAACATTTTCGTTTCACTATCCACAGAACCAGAACGAAAGTTGGTTCTTGCTTTTATAATTTTGTCAATAAAAAACAAAGCTACACTAAAATTACACCAGACAACAATTGAGCTTCCCAATAGAAATCTGATACTAAAGTAGGTATAAGCACTTTTCCCTACCCTCCTGCTCCTAGGTATAAGCTACAAAACTTTAAGGAAAGTTATGGGTTTATTTTCGTGTAGCAAATTTAGTAATCAAATATGTGAAGGAAATGGCTCTTCCAAGAAATGCATCGTGATTTACATTTCGTAGGGTTGCTCGATAGGTATCTCCAAGGGATAAGATCGAACATTATAACTCGATTCTGTTTGCATTTTGTACTACGAACGTTTTTACAAACCTTTAAAATATGGACTATCCGTTGAATCAAAATATGTAGTTAGATACTTCAAGGTACCTGCAAAAGTATTTTCGACAGAAATGCAAGTCGCTTTTCAAGGCGAATAATTCCCAACCACTATAGTTTTTCACTCAGTTGTTGCATATGGTGTGAGTGTGACCTATCAGATAATTTGAGACCCATCGGTTAAAATACGACTTTTTGACTGGTAAAACTATTTTGACTATTTTTTAAGATGTTAAAAAATTAATTGAATTTCAATGACGAACTGTTGCTATTTACTCTAATATGCTAACGTATTTTCTACTCTTCTTTCAGTCTAATATTATCTCTTTCTCACATGAATTGTAATTATGTTTTATCCACTTTTTTTTTTCGCTATTGTACTCTCAAAGAATCTATATCTATCTTCTATCTATATATATAAAAATAACTTACTAAATGTGTGTGTGACTGCCTACCGACTGCCACACACATCCGATTTTGATTTAGTTTTTTTTGTTGGTTAATAGACCATGCAGAGAAGGTTTTTATATTAGTATGATACATTTTTGAAAGAAGGCGCAACCGCCATTCCAATAAATTCATTTTCGTATGGGCAAATATACTTAAAAAAAAAAGAAACTGGATACAAATCAAGTAGTAGTGACACGTCAAATAAAAAAAAAATATTTTAAATTTTAAAAGCAATTGTTGTTGTCAATTATTTTAATAATTTTCCAAGCAAATTGTTGTTGTCAACAATTTTGAAAAAAAAAAATTTTTTTAAATATACATACCTAAAAAGTTTGTTCTAATAAATTATGTTTACTATGTTGCATCAAGTAACTTTTTGAAATGAAGTAGAAGTAGATACTTTGTACAAAGATGATTATTATGGCCGACTATAATTTGCATCGAATTCGCTCTGTGACATCGGATAATGAATCGAAGATGTCAGATGAAATGCGCAACAAAGCTTTGATTTTGATCGAGGATATGTGTCTGCTCATGAGTGGCAATTTGTTGCGCAATTTGGGGATGCCACAGCCAAATCATTCAAGCCAAGACGCATTTAATCGAGAATTGGAGCGAGAAATGGACTTCGATCGAATCGCATTGAGTCAAGCTGTGATAACGAAAATGGCGGAATTTTCTTCCTTGATGCGCCTGGTGGAACTGGAAATACGTTCCTGATTTCACTGATTTTTTCTACAATTCGTTCGAGATCTGAGATCGCTTTGGCCCTAGCCTCTTCTGGGATATCGGCTACTTTGTTAGAAGGCAGTCGAACAGCATTGAAATTGCCATTGAATCTGCAAGTGGATGAAGAACCTACACGCAACATTTCAAAGAACACTGCGATGGCGAGAGTACTGCAGCAATGTGAGATTATCATATGGGACGAATGCACAGTGGCTTACAAACGCACATTGTAGGCCCTGAATCGTTTACGTAATGATAAGCGACCTTTCGGTGGAGCAATAATCTTGCCATCAGACGATTTTCGTCAAACGCTGCCTGTCGTTTCGAGATCAACTCCGGCAGATGAATTGAATGCTTGCCTGAAGGCGTCTACTTAATGGCGATACGTCAAAAATTTCATTTGACAACAAACATGACCAGTCCGCTGCAGAGTTCTCCAGGCAATTGTTGGCGATGGGCAATGGTATGAGTCCAGCAAACTTAATCACCGGCCTGATTGAGTTTCCACAACATTTTTGCAACTTTACAACGACACCGGAGGAACTAATCATGAATGTTTTCCCGAATATCACTCAGAATTATATTGACCATGATTGGCTGAGTGTAAGAGTGATTTTGGCTGCGAAAAACAAGAACGTCGATCATTTGAATTTCGCCATTCAAAACCAATCGCTGGTGAGTTGCATTCATACAAATCAGTCGACTCCGTGGTGGATGAAAAGGAAGCCACCTATTATCCAACGGAGTTTTTAAATTCTTTGGATGTTTCGGACTTACCTCCACACAATTTGAAACTAAAAATCGTCTCAGTAATAATTTTGTTGCGCAACCTAAATGAGCCAAAACTTTGTAACGTACGCGTTTAATTGTGAAGAATTTAATATGAAATATTATTCAAGCAACGATTTTTATTGGAAAACTCAAAGGCGACGATTCTTATTCCGCGGATTCCACTTATTCAGAACGATTTGCCGTTCATATTGAAGCGTCTTCAATTTCCCGTACGTCTCGCTTTTGCTATGACAATTAATAAGTCGCAAGGACAATCGCTGGATGTGTGTGGCATAAATCTTGAATTTCACGTGTCGGCAAAGCTCTCGCTTTGTACGTGTACGCACCCGATAATAGAAATAAAACAAAAAATGTTGTGTACCATAAAGCACTTCAGTGAAAAAGCGGTAGTTTGGCCGACAAGTATTTGATTTTATTTATTTATTTAATTTTAATATACCTTTTGAATAAAAAACTTGAATTGACCGAATTAAATGAAGTAGAATGAAGCGAAAGCTCGGAATTATTAATTTCATTACCTACATTAATGAATTTGGGCGGACTGAAGTTCGCCGGGACAGCTAGTAATATATAAAACATCCGTTGCATCCGTAAGAACGCCAATCACTCGAGAACAGATCGTCCAATTTGAGCTATCTTTCCGTTGTTGTATCTGTCACCGCCGGAGGAAGGTTTATACATCGAGAAAATTTTAAAATTTCAAAAGGAAATTGAAAAATTCATAAAAATTAACTTCCATACATTTTTTACTGGGATTTTTTCTTAATTTTAATCGAAATATACAGTTAGATCGTGTTTGTCAAAAATTCTACTTGAATTTCGCGATAGGAGACACTGTCGTCGATCTTCTAAACCACTCAACCGATTTCAATGAGATTTTGTAGGTGTGTATGGTTGGTTGCATCTTGAAAGATAGAATAGTTTTGGACCCGATAGATAGCGCTGTTGTCGATCTCCGAAACTATTCATCTGATTTCAATAAAAATGAAAAGGATGTACCTATATGGTTGGTTGTAGTTTGAAAGATAGGAAATAAATATTTTTCAATTCATTTAACTTTATTCTTAAAGTGAAGGCTTATATGGGCACGCTGACCCTGGAGAGTGAACTGATAAAGCTTCGACTTACACAAACTCTAGAATCTAGACTACTGAATCAGTTGCATCACGCGCGAAGCCGGACGGGAACAGCTAGTTAACGTTAAAAATCAATAGTTTGCTATAGTCTTGGCCATCTCTCATTTTTTGTAAGAGAGTTGTTGCACCAAATCCTCACGGCATTTTGATTTTTTTTTGTTTGTTCTTGACAATTTTCTTCTCAATTTAATTCAACGACTGACTTGGAGGCGATTGAGGAAGACATCGTTGCCAGCGGTTAACGGCAGCTCATGAAAGTCTGAGCACGACGAACCAATATGTGCAAAATAGAGGTCTTCTCTGGATAGAGAGTTGGAGAAAATTACCGAACATCAGGCAGTGTTGCCGCAAGCTTTTTTAAAAATGTAACAATTTTGTTCAAAAAGTGTAACAAATGGATAAGAAATGTAGCAAACTGGAAAAAATCTTAATAATAAAATCATCGTTTTTCAACTCAAAAAAATCTTTATTAAGAACTCCTTATCACATTTCAAAAAAAGCTCATTTTTGACCTACCTGTCAATTTTGTAAAAAAAAAAAAAAAAAAACAAAAATATTGACCATCGAAGTCGATTTCTATTTCTATTTCACAAACTTTATTTACTACGAGATGTAGAACATTGTCAACGGCGAGACAAAACAATATTGTTGTTTTTTCTCATTCCCTCCCATTCCCATTCCGACTCGCAGTTCAACGTTTTACACAACTTTTACTCTGTGTAAACAAACAAATTCATTGACAGAAATTGGTAGGAGTTTGCTCGAAAGAAAAAAGTGCTGCCAGTTCAACTTTTCAATATTGTTAATGAGAAAAACAAAAAATGATTTTAATAGGAAAAAATGTAACAATGCGAACAAGAAAGTAACATTGTAACAAAATTATAAAATAATTAAAAAGTGTAACACTTTTGTTACACTTGTAACATTGTGGCAACGCTGATCAGGATGCAGCGATTGGTGCGCTTTTCCGCCTAAGTTATCGCTTGCTGAAAATTCGGCGCAGACATAATCGAACTCAGTCGACTTTAAGTGCGCAATAGAAGCAGCAACCCAAAGATTGAGAGAAATCCAGGTCCACCCGTGAGTGTTGCTAAAAAAGAGAAACCTAACCTTTCACCCTTCACAGCCAAGTGATACTCTACTCGACAACTTTGTGACAACAAATACAACCCACCTACTTCGATGTAAAAAGCATACCTTCGGGGATCTTATCTACAGAATTGTAAATCATCAGAGTTTCTCTCTTATCGGAAACTCGTTCAACGAATATTCTGTGTACAAAGTGTAACACAAGATGGTGCATCTCATCAGCAACCTATACATCTCAGGAAACTGGGAGGATGCGAACATTAAGAAGGACTCTTGTGCATGTGTGGGCGACACATTTTCGAACCCATTTACGCTTGACTTGTTCTGAAATTACATGCGCCCGCCGCTGCTGCCGGAACAATCCAGTGAACCGATATTGATGACAAAAATGCGTAACCCTCGAATTTCTCCTCGAACAATGAGCACCCAGTTGGAAGTAGGGAGGGGGCCGGCAAACATACACACACGGTGACATTGCACCTGTCCCACATGGTGCCAGTGCCATACTAGAAGACCCCACTTACCCTAGCATACTTGCCTATACGATGATGTGTTTCATATTTTCACAGTCACTTGCCCCGTCCCCCGACGTTCACTCCTTTGTATTTATGTAAAACTTACCATAGAAAGAATGGAAGCCAGCACAGGATGAAGGTGCCCATGATTATACCTAATGTTCTTGCAGCCTTGTGTTCTCGTTTCATTTTGATTAAGTGTTTGTCCTTGGTTGGAGTGTGATCTTGTTCAACTTCGTGCAGGGTAAGGGTTTTCGATGAACCGGAGCCACTCAGTGCTTCTCCTGGATTAACACCCGACCGCCCGCCACATGCAAGGAGGCAAATTTAATTTAATAATAAAATAAAAAACATATGATGCATGCCTACCATTTGTGCCACCGCCACCACTGCCAGGACCGCCAATATTCGAATGCCGATGCATCAGCATTGCATTGCCCTGGCGCATTAGCATTTGTTTCTCCTGGCGGTTTGCCTCCCGGAAGATGGCAAAGTACGTGAATATCATGATGGTGCAGGGAATCCAAAACGATATCGAGCTGGACACGACCGCGTACGACTTGTTCACGATGAATTCACACTTATCGGGGTGTAACTCGGCGTCGATCTTGTGCTCCTCGGTGGTGTACCAGCCGGCGAATATGGGTAGAAAGGATAACAGCGCCGGCGATATCCAGGTATTAAGTATCATTATGGCGACCACACGCTTTGTCATACTTATGGGATATTTAAGTGGTTTCACAATGGCATAGTATCTGAAAGTAGGTTGTGTGTATATGAGAGTGAGGTATGTGTAGGATTAGATGAGGCAGATATATATATTTTTTTATGTCTGTACCTGTCTACGGATATGCAGCATAAGTGTAATATACTTGCGGTGGAGAAGTACACGTCTAAACTGTTCCATAAGTCACACAAGAAGGGGGTGAATATCCACCTATGAAGGATGAAAAATGTAGTTTGTATATTAGTTCTCAGACTTGTTAGCAACAAGGTTGAGGTATGATTCATATTGTCTGTCTGTGGGGACGTGAGTCGTAATCCTCATTCACCCAGTATCATCTGTCATGTATTGTCATCGGTAGTTGAGGTTTTGTGTTGGAGTTGTAAAGACGGTGAAGGCCGAAATACTTCGACACCTTATTTAAAATTTTACTGGGCCATTCTTATGTTTGGTTTAGTGGTTAGGACCCTTTACGACACCTCGTTTAGAATAGCACAACAACCAATTAGCCACTGCGCGCCCTTACACAACACAACGATTTAGATCATGCTCCTTACAATACTCAAAAACAGCGACAGCACCTCAAACTTATCGTTTGCAATATAACAAAGTTAGAAAGTCGGGTTGTCACTTTTAGTAAATTGCCATTGTACCTATTTGTTACACTATTTTGTGGGTTGGCTGATTGGTTTACAAAATATTCAGTGCAGCACTTCGAGATAATGTAGGTCTTTTGTCCTCCCCCTGGAATTATGACTCGTAACAGAGTTGGTCTTGCATTAACTAAAGTTCAGTTTCGATTTTTGCATCACTTCTGTTCGTAAGACGGGCAGACATACCCCGTTTGGAGTTTGAAACAGTCATTTTAAGTTCCCAGGGGGCCAAGCTCTGCTTTAATGTTATTTTGGCGAGGCATCAAAAAAGGTTCTGAGCCAATGGAGGGAGCTGTTCATGGGCCGTTGCGCGTTAGCTCATCAGCTTTTAAGTAGTCTTCGAATCTCTAGTCTAATGACCTGCAGCTCAAAATATAAAAATATAAGCTTACCCTCGAGACCAAGCTTTTATTATATGTACAGTGTGTCCGCCGGGAAGGTATACTACTTTGTTTTTCCGCCATTTTGCTAAGCATTAGTCTGGACAGTTCATATTTGGCAGTCGTAAAGTAGACAGTGGCAAATTTATTATGGAAAAATATTCGATAAACCAACGTGTTTTAATCGTTAAACCATTTTATCAAAATCAATCATCGATTACTGTGACGATGAGAAAGTTACGTGAAATTTTTGGGAGAAACAACGTGCCAACAAAACGCACTATTTATCGTTTAGTGAATGATTTCGAAGAAAGAGGGTATGTAGGTAATAGGCCCAAGCATGAACAACAACGTACTGCAAGATCGGCTGAAAACATTACTGCTGCTCAAGGAAGTGTTCAAAGCAATCCATCAACCTCAATTCGACGCCGTGCTCAGGAGCTTAGTCTTCAAAGAACAACTTTGGCGAAAATTTTGCACAAGGATTTGCATTTGTTTCCATTTAAGATTCAGTTGACTCAAGAGCTTCTTCCACAAGACCATTTACGCCGCCGTACATATGCCAATAGGATGTTACAGCTAGCCCATGATAACCCCGATTTTCATGAAAAAATCATAATGAGTGACGAGGCACATTTTCATTTGAATGGATATGTGAATGAACAGAATAGTCGGTTCTGGACAATGGAAAACCCTCAAATTATTCATCAGTAACCTTTGCATCCATTAAAAGTAACAGTCTGGTGTGCAATTTGGTCAGGAGGAATCATTGGAACTTACTTCTTTGAAATATGTGCTCAAACGGGCTCGCGTTTGTGAGACTAACAGAGGCGGACATTGACCTGATATTCTTTTCCATACATAATTGCCGACATTAAATAAAACAGTTATCAATATAAGATCCATTCTCTTTCATTTAATCAAAAAGACCGTAGTATACTCGGTCCGTGAAATTCGCGATGAAATAAATTTATTGCGGCGTCTGCAATGAACTAAACCTTCCAACTTAGCCCGATAATTATTAACTGCGTTAAATTTGCCGGACGAGAAAGAATCTTCGCGCCTGCCAAACGTGTACGCATAACTTAGTGATAACAAAAAAAAAATTGGTGCGACTGTATCCAACAGTCCCGAAATATGTGTATGTGTAAACACCGTGCGTGCGGTATGTGTGTGGCTTGATACACGTCATTGAGAAAAGAGGGAATTGTAATAACCGTATTCTTGATATATTATGAAATAACAATAATTTATTCGTTCTGTGCTAGTTTCGGTAGAATAGATAGATACAATCGGATTATGGTAACTGAAGTAAAATATGTACATTCGAGACTGTAATCTATCTAGATTACGCTGGAAGACAGCATCGATGGTTGTTCTATATCGTGTTGTTGAAATTTTCCGGTTGGAGTTCATTTGAAGATTAAATTTATCTTTCATAAAATCAATAAATGGTTGAGCTTCTGGAGTTGCAAAATTGATATTGAAGTCTCCGCTTATGATCATTGGTAAAAGATGATAATCTCCCTGCAGAATTCTTGAAATATCTTCTGAGTACGGTGCAAGGATGAAATGGAGAAATTTTATTTCACATAAACAAAAAGCTGAAATTAATATGCCCCAGCTCATAAATGTATGCAATGATAAAAACGTATGCAATGATAAAATGTATGCAATGATAAAACACAGTGACGTATTTCCGTCCCCGAAAGTTAAATGTGTGGAATTACTCCACCAGATTCCAAAAAATGTATGCAATATATAAAACACAGTGACGCATTTCCGTCCCCGCAAGTTAAATGTATGGAATTACTCCACCAGATTCCAACAACGTGCGCTTAGATGTTTGCACATAAAAAAATTGCTTGATAAGTCAAAACTTGGTTGCAGTACAAAACAAATTTGTGGGAGCTGGTTTTAGTGAGTGAAAATCTTTCACTACTATGAGCACGCGTCGCCGCCGACTGTACTCAGTGTCTTGTAGACGATTTTCACCTACCTCAGAGAAAAAATAAATTAAATTAAAGGGTCTGACAAAATAATTATTGGTCTTGGACCTTTTGATCAAGTTGTTTAAATTTTCGAACAACGTTAAATTTGTTTGCTTTGACTGAGGTCGTCTTAATAGGGTTTAATAGCGTGGGCCGAAAAAAATCGGGTTAATCAGTTAATATCATGAGCTATAAAATTTGGCCACATTTGGTAAAATTCACATTTTTACGATAGTTTTTAACATTTTTAAAATCATCCCTTCACTCCATTGTTATTTATTACTACCACAGAAAAAAAAAAATGCTTTTATATTGCTTAAATCCATCTGCATCTTCCGGTCGCACAAAAAAAAAAATACAAGATGGATCACAGTTTGAGGAGAAAAATAACAACAACTCATTTTTATCTTTGGTTTTCTGTATTGAATACAAGGTTCAATGTGAGTCCTGTATGGAAAAGATTAGGGTGTTTGCGAGGCAATGCCTCAGGGTCTGTCTAGGGTTGCTTAAAACTCCTGAATCTCAGCATATAAAATACTATCCCAACGGGACTCTATACAATGGGACTCGACTGAATAGGATTGACAATTTCAAGATGCCTGGTGATAATAACCTGATCTCAGGGGCTTACTACCTATTTGGTCTGGCTTTATCCCGCCTGAGGCATTTTTTCATGTAGACATAAAAGGGTTAGTCCAGACAAAAGATGGTGTGGCTGTATTGTACCACAGCCACCGCGGCGCTAGGGATAAGCGGTTTATCCAAGACTGGTACGCCGCCCTCCTCCGTTTAAGCGGAACGCAATTGCGGAACGGGACAGGGTCAATACTGTACAGCTGTTCGACGAATTTTGGTGGCTTGAGGAAGAGGTTGTTGTGGATACGCTCTCCCGGCCAGTTACGTAGAACCCTCCTTAGTTTTAAGCTAGATATTAAGTTAGTAGGTTAAGTGTTAGAGTAGAAGAACTTTGGGACATGAAAGAGTGCTTCCAGCGCGCGGATGAACCCCCGGCCGACAGGCAACCATGGACGTGATCAGGATAGTGACCAATCGATGAGATTGCTCACCGCAACGGCGGAAATTGGCCTGTCTTCATCACTATTCCGCCAGCTACCAAACCACTCAACCTATTTCAAAGAAAATTTTGTGCGTGTGTATGGTTGCTTGCAAATTGAAAGATAGGATACTTCTGGACTCGATAGATGGCGTTGTTGTCGATCTCCTAAACCACTCAAACGATTTCAATGAAATTTTGTGGAAATTTTGGACCCGATAGGTGGCGCTGTTGTTGATCCCTGAAACTACCCAACTGATTTCAATTAAATCTAAATGCAAACACAAACTCTGAAAATAGAAAACGTTGGATTGAATTGCATTATGAAAACTTTTTAAATGAATGAATAGATTTATCTACTGCGCTGTATTAAGAATATAATATTACTAGCGACCCGCCTCGGCTTCGCACGTAGGGTTCAGCCTGCGTTTGCAATGCAAGCGGAAAAAATGTAATTATTTACGACATCACAAAATAACAGTATTTCTCCACTATTTAATGGATGTTGTTATACATATAAACCTTCCTCTTCAATCACTCTATCTATTAAAAAGAACCGCATCAAAATCCGTTGCGTAGTTTTAAAGATTTAAGCACACGTAGGCACATAGGGACAGAGAAAGCGACTTTGCTTTATACTATGTAGTGATAAAGATTTCGTTGTACCAAGTAAAGCGCACGCTTATGGTTTAAGAGTTAATAGTTTATTATTATAAGGGCTTAGAGCTAATGACATGGTTGGTTGGCGGTTGGTGAACGACTGACTAAATAGAGAATGAGCAGTTGAATTCACTGTGCGGTATGTACTGTATATTATGTAATAGAGCGACAGTGTCTCTAGCTTATAGCACTACTAGTATACTACAAAATTAAATTTCATCCACCTATAGCGAGAGAAGTTTCACATCTGGTATGGAGTCACAGGCACACTGTGTTTTTTAAAGCCTTTTGTTATAGATTTTTCTTAAATCGTTTCCGTTTGTTATAACTTATAACATTCAGATTTTGAATATTACCTCGATATTAACGTCGACCCAGTGGCAACAGGAAGTTCGGGGCTTCCGCTCTTCTTACACTGTTCATAGAAAACCATCCCAAAATTACGCATCATTATTCACTGTTTCACACAATACCCTACCCCCGTGTGGAAACACATTTATTGCAACGTTTGAAAAACTAAAAGTATCTCGGTGGCCCTAGGACTTGTGCAACATCGACAAACTTACCCACATGGTAAAATAAATCGACAGGAAAACTATTCTAAGATGCTGCAGAGAAAGAGAGAGCGCACACGAATATCGAATCCAAATCCTATTTTGTTATTCTGAAGGACACGCCACATTCAACCGGCACCTTCCTGCTCAGTTTTGTTTAAGGTATTCCAAGCACAATATACAAAGCCTTGGTGTAATAACAAGGAAAATGCGTTTTACTTCCGCTTATTTATTTTATTTAAGGCAACTATCCAACTGAAAGTATCGTTCTTTACTGAAACGATGAAGACATGGAACAATTTCTTCTCGAACTGAATATAGGGATACAGAACAGATACAGAGTTTGACTTTGGAAAACTTTGCCTTCCTCAGCACTTGGATAGCGTCTCCCAGGACAGACGATAGATAACATTTGCAATTTATGATTGAATTTTATTCCGATATGAAAGATGGATATCAAACTGGAACTGGAAGTGAACTGACACATCTAAGTAACTTTTCGTTTGCAACTATCACGTACCCATTGATAAACGGACTGCAGTCGTCTTTTGAATTTATTCTCTTTTATTGGATTGGATGAAGAAAAGACGAATAAAACCAATAAAACTTTCCCTCAAAGAGTTCTTGCAGAGCTGTTAGATTGTCATAAACTAAACCTAATGATAGTTTGTGTCTTTTCAAGGCGGTAGAATGGAGGAGGGTGCTCAGACATATTAGTGCGTTCGTGCCTGATGCACATATTTTTACTTCACTTTACGTGGTTTTATTTATGCATCTACATACCTGCGGTATTTTCGTTTTGTAATGAAAGGCTTGGTTCAACCCGCAGAGAATGAGACATATACACTTATTACATCTAAAGGTTTTCGCACTGCGCCGTCTCTTGCTAAGGTCTGACGAAACGTCCTAAAGCACAACCGTCCTGAGAAAGCGTCTTAATTGAGCTGGTTGCCTCATAAATTTGCTGGTCCTTTGCATATAGGCTCGCAATAATAAAATTCTATGGAGCTGCTGTGTCAACTATTTATTTATTTGCTTGGGTGGGCCTTAACTTTTTCGTTTAGGTTAGTATCCAAATCGCAATCCAATGCCAATTGTGTTTAAATATAATCCAATCCAAATGTTACTCGAGGAACTTCTATCTGTCAGTAGATCCCTTAGTTGATTTAACTATAAATTGATTTGCTCTTTGAAACTGAAAACTAATTATTTTAAATAGAAAAATGTCACCAATTTTTGCAATTATTTACACAAATCCGCATTCAAAAATATAAAGTCCGATTCGTGCTTTAACTGCAACCAAATTGACAGACATGTTCAATGTTCATGTTCAGTTAACTCGTTTAGAGACTCAAAATAGTATTTTAATTGCAGTTATCCATCGATGAATTGACGTTGATTGGTGGGTGCATCATGTGCCAATCAAAGGTTTCTCGGCAAGGCCATTCGACAACTCTAATTGAAAGAATACATAAATAAAAGAAAAACCGGCTTTGACGTTTGCTGAAAGGGTTTGCATTTCCAATCGATTTCAAGAGGAAAGTCATTCAGAATAATTGCCAAATTTTTTACAGAACACGTTGAACTCCTATCGTTAGCTAAAAATCAATGGCAAAGGTAGTGTGGCACGGAAGAAGGGCAAAGCCATATACCTACCTATGCCTTGTTTGAACAACACTTGAGGCAGCTACCGATTGGTCATTACAGCGACAGGTAGGCGAGGAGTAAGCTGCAAATTTAGGCGATGGAATATTGCGTTATACCTCCCCTTTGGGGTATGTTTGGTCCCCATTCCGAGAATCGGGATATCAAAGGTTAAAAAACTCAATACCACTGTACAATCGACATAACGCAAGTGGCCATGGTCAATTTCACTGCGCTAGTGGGGGTTTTCAAACTATATTTCTGGGAAGCACCAATTTTAGTTTTTTTTTTTTAATTAACTTTTGAACATTTCCTAAAACATTTACAATAAATTAAATATCCCGAAAAAAAATGGACATATTTTTTACAACGGTGCATTTTAGACTTCTATGCTACTTGAGTGCATGCACTTGAAATGAAGCGAGAGGGGTACAGTAGAACTGAGTTGAACTAAGCTTCAACTTTTCACCTAATCCGCGAGAGAAATTTTGAAAATAATGCCTTATCATATATTTGCCTTATCCAATTATGTATTTTTAACTTCACACCACTCTTAGATTGGATATTATCAAGGCGGTAGGTAGCTGCAGATGATTCTAGTTCCCTGCGACAAGAGCTTGCATAACTGGAGTCACTGTGGTGATTGAAGTGGTACAAATTTCTATTCGAATTCAAACTTTATAATGAGCCGTTCAAATGCATACTACGAGTATGAATCCGAAATGACAGCCACAATTTATGTAAAATTGATTTATGAAAACAAACATTGTATACCGTTGGGCGCCTTTTTTTGAGCAAAAACTCACGCATTTAAATATTTATTTTTCACCACCGTTTGTTACCTAGCCTTAAGTCAAATTGAATATACAAAAAGTTTAATAAAAGCAAATGCAATTTGATATGTAAAGCCATTAAGATATGTCACATGATTTGGAATTCAAATGTCCAAAAGCCCTATTAGAACCCGAACTGTCTGCTTACATTACATGAAGTCAGTGAGGAATATAAGTCTAATCAAATGAAGCTGCGTGGTTTTTGGGGAGCATTTTTCATAATCAGCCTTATCGTGAATTCCGAGGGAATATTTCCTTCCCCCGAATTTGTGTTTTCCCAGGACTAAAATCCGCCTATCGCCAATCTCCCTCGAATTCGATTTCCCTCGGAAACTCGGAAACCGAATATTCTCCTCGAAAAGAAAAACAGTTAATTTCGAAAAAGTTTTTTTCAATTATATTTGGTTAGAATCCAAGATTAAAATTTTATTTCGGTGACACAAATATTTAAAAAAAATAATGTTTAGCATTGCATTAAGAGTTGTGGCTGAGGAATTGGATGAAATGGAATTTAATCGAATACGTTCAATTAGAAGACGCTTAAGAGATTGTTCAAATCCGTTGGAATGTTTTTTTTTTTTTTTTTTTTTGTGTCATTCCAAACCTAACTCTTTTATGAATATGTTACCATAGGGAATTATACAACAATTTACCGTTTTCACTCAAAAATTGATTTTGATGGCGGCCCTATACTGTTTAGTTCACTTTCGACCATTTTCCAAAATCGAGCAATTTCATCCTTACTCCTTTTATGAAATCCTCTGTCTGGACTCGCATCTATTAAATTAAAAAAAACATTGAATTGGTGTTTATTTGTTGTTTTTGACATTCTATTCACCTAATTTTTTAATTTTTGCGAACCAACCAACTTGCTTTGCATAAATCCTCCAACTAAATAATGACGGAAATATCGGAGGGAAAATCCAACAAAAATTCCCCCGAATTTTCATTCGCGACAGGTATTTTTTTTTTCCAGGGAATTATTTTCCCTCATTCGAACATCATTTACAATAGGATTATTGGGAATTAGGAAAAATCCGAGGGAATTTTTATTCACGATAAGGCCGAATAACAGTAACCTAGACGATGGAGTGTAACGAAAAGTGAAACAGAACTAAAAGCCTTACTCCCCGCGTAACAAATCAACAGGGGATTGCATTTAGCGTGTTTCCAGGTTAGCCTATATCTATATTGAAATGAAAGAGTCTATTAAAATGCGTTTGAACTACCAAATATCTCTTATGCAAAAGCTTAGAATGTTTCAATATCATTTACAATTGATGGGGACTTTGCGGAGACATATCGTAACGAGAAACGAAACGAAATTTTTGGAAATTTGGTGCGCAAAAGATCGATTGCGGCCTCTGCTGTGTGGCATGGTTCGCCATCCTGCATGAACCAGAGGTCGCCCAAATCCATGTCTTCAATTACAGCAAAAAAAAAAAGGTCGGTTAACAGGGCTTTGTAACGCCCACCATTGACTGAAATGTTGTTCAGACCCTCATTTTCGAAGAAGAAATAGAGTCTCACGCTCTCGGCTACAGAGGTAATATTCTCGTCTGTGCGTACCGTACGATGACGGGGACCATACGATGACGGGGCTATGAGTGTTGTTCACTAGCATACCAGTCTCACCAACTTTTAGCACAAACTTGCGTACAGCAGGCGTGGTGGGTGCTTCATATCGGCCAAAACTTCTTTTCAAAAAAACGCACTGTTTGAGCTACACAGCACTCACTTTGGAAATAAGGTTTCAATATTTTCCAACGTTCTTCAAGTGTACCGTAAGCTGGGGTTACTTTGTGCCTGCAGGGTTACTTTGTGCCAAGCGTACTTTTGTACATTCAATTTCACTTTACCAATACTTTTACATAAAATATGAACGTCTTTTCATTGTGCAATGCTGCTGGAAAAGCTTTCCAGTAAATATTTTATATTCATCAATTTCTTTGTTTCTACGTTTTTGAATAATGACATGAGATTCAAAATCAATTTTTTTCCGAAAAAATTCTATTGCGACAAATTTCATATACTTACAACCAAAAAACTATAATCGCTACGGAATTGAAGGTGGGTTATATTATTTTATGATTTATTTGTGATAAATATTATTAAAGTTAATATTAGTAAAACCTATTGTTTTCATTTTTACGTCCCCTTTTCAATAAAATCGCAAGTTCATGGGGTAACTTTGTGCCACTATCCTTGGTGTTTAACTTGGCACAAAGTTACCCCCTGTGTATTGATTTTCTTTTGCACGTACAACGTTCTTGGTCCAAAGAAACCCCTTGTCTTTAATTTTAAATTTGAAGGTTCCAGAATTGTGCCGAAATGCCTCGAAAGCATATAAAAAAGATAGGAGGACGGCCCTGCAGCAATTTCTCCCAGGAAGCTTTGAAAAAATCTGTGCAGGACGTCTGAAGTGGACGAATTTCAATTCAAAAAGCGAGCGAAAAGTACGGTATTTATAGGAATACGCTAATAAATAAAGAATATGATGCTCATTCAAATGTTGCGGGAAGTCAAACCGTTTTCAGTGCCGAAGAAGAGTTGTTACTACATCCCCTTATGGTTTTCTAGTCACTTTTCTTTATCCAAGACGAATTGGCAAAAGCTATAACGACATAATAATGGAGGAAATAAACTCCTTTCCAGAACAACATGCCTGGCCCTGAATGCAGAATATCATTTCTGGACCGACACAAAGCCTTATAGTCTTTATAGCGTCCCCGAAATATCTTTTTAAAATTTTTATTTTTAACGCTTTTATTTTTTTTTATATGTAATAGATATAAAAGAAATCCTTCACTTGTTTCTTAAAATAATTGTGTTATCATGTGTTTTAATGGTATATGGGGTAAGATTCAACCAAACTTACATTTTGACAAGATTAGCGAAGGATTTCGTCAGTGGCACAAAGTTACCCCAAACGTGGGGCAACTTTGTGCCACACTTTAAGGCTTACATGTTTAAAATCCTAAGCCCTTTCGAGAATTTAAGAACGTTGCCTTTATTGCTTAATGCTTAAGATCAAAATGGTATATCTTATTTTGTTTATTTCATACAGAAATAAAAGTTTTTTTTACAAAAACTTCAAAAACTGGCACAAAGTAACCCCAGTTTACGGTAACGCGACTAATTTCGTTTAGAGGAGGTATGATACTGACTTTCTCTCAAGATTTTGAGCGGGAAACAGTTGCCAATGTCAAAATAACCTATGATTTAAAAAGAAAACACTAGATGGCCCATCCTTTATTCAGTGCAGCTTCTATCTCAATCATGCGAATTTGACCACTGCTCGCGCTGCAAGTTCAGAATTTTTCAATTTTAATTTGAATTTTAGTTTTAGTGGGGGTATATCCCCCATTTATTAGGCTTAATACAAGCTATAATAATGAATTAAAGCTAAAAACTAATTTTAACACAAGAACTTAAACGAAAGACTTAAAGATGGAGAATATGTTTTCGCTTTTCGATGGTAGGTAAATACGTTTTCGCTTCTTTCCCAAATCTGATTCAGGACGAGTTGCACCACCGCGCATGATAGCCATTCCCAAACCGTTTCCTGTCCCTTCCCAACCCGTTTCCTGTTTCTTTTCGTTTCATCAGATTTCGGAATTATTAGCCAACGCATGCAAGCCGTTCCCAAACCGTTTCCTGTACCTTTTCCTTTCACCGGAGTTCGGAAAAAAATTGGCCGAAGACATGTCGCTTTTTCGTTTCACCGGTACCTATTTGAAATAACTGCCCAACGAGCAACGAGTCATGAAAATTTTCGACATAAAACAGTCTATGCCCGCAGAGGGTGCTTCCTCTATAAGAAATAAATAGTTGGCGCAACAGGTCCGGAGGGACCCTAGGCCTAGCTTCTCACAACCATTCGTTTTGTGTGAGTTTTTCATTTTTGGAACGAATGGAAGGGATCTACAATTTTATGCCGACTCCAAACGGCTAATTGAGAAGCTCTTTCAAGACATTAATACTCACGGATGTTTGTTGGACGTTCGCGAGAGGTAGCGCAGCGGAAAAAAAAACATAAGTTAGATTGGGTTTTTTTTTTTTCGGGATTCGTACCTGAGACCCCTCGCTTAGTAGTCCAACACACTAACACTAAGCCACTGCTTCCTCTATATACCAAAATAATCCACAAATAAAATTGGGTTCCGGCAGATGGACTGACATCGTGATCGTAGCCAAACTAGATACCTAACCACGTTCCGTTTTTTCCCTTTGGGTACGGAGCCTTAAAAATGGACTTCCAATAATTATAAGTCAACTTTACTGCAGAAAACGAAAACACGCTTGTTTCGTTTTAATTCATGAATGAGTCCAAACATCAACCCCAAACACATACAACAAAACAAAAGAACATGAAACCGAAATACAGAATTTGTCCACTCATTTGTGACTTGAATTTATTCTCGTCTTCTGACAAAATAAGTGGTCCGTAAAATTAAATATAAAAATACCATCCCCATCTTCAAAGCCAACTAAATGACATTAAATAAATAAGCCACAGCGAAATTGACCCCCACCCGAACAAAGTTTTATTCGAATGTCCACCTCCCACAACTTTTGTCAAATTGTAAACGGGTACGAGTGTAATTGTCATTGTCATTGTCAGATATGTACGAAAATTGCAGACAAACACTCGTATACTCACTTTCCCATTACTTGAACACTAAAATTAAATGTCATGGCCATTATTGCAACCATAATATCGGCCATTGCTAAGGAGACTACAAAATAATTTGTAATGATTCTGAAACGAAATGGAAATAAAAATTTAATTTTCAATTTAACTCACGAATAAAACAATTCGCGCGTCAACCGTCAAGTCGATACCGTGGGCGGACGGTCGCAAACAACTACACACTACCTACGACCATTATTTGTACACATGCTTAAAAATATTTTACCTTAATTTTCTATTTCGCATCACAGAAATAATTACAAGTAAATTGCCAAAAATAGCGGCAATTATTATAAATATCATCAAAGATGCTTTCAGCGTCAGCGTTACGCTATCGATCCATTCGTTGTCGCCAGTGCCGCTGTCCGCCACGCCATCTGTTGCATTGAAAGCCACTCCGGCGAGATCATCGGGCGCCAGGGTGCCGGTCAAGTGCTCGGCCATTGAGCGAGCGGGTGGTCCCGCAGATCCATATATCGAGGATAGATTGAAGGAGGGCGACATTGCTGCTGTTTGCATTTGATTATAGTTCAGACTCATTCGGTTTTGAAAATGTTGTTACAAAATGAAAATATGTACGAGTATTGCTCCAAAGGACACAGTCAGGGATTGTCTTGATTTGTTCTCTTTTGGTTGCTCTTTCGGTAGGCGGCGTAGTGTTTCTGTTTGTCGTTCTGTAGGAAGCTTTTCACTTGAGTATTATTCTCTGTTTCTTTTTTCTGCTTGTGTCACAGAAATGTGATTTATTTTCGACAGATGGGCTGAGTGTGTTTCTGCCTATTTTTACGATCACCATCCGATCGTCGGCGAGTTCCAAATTTAATCGCTTCCCTAAACGTTTCGTGGTGCTGTTCACCTGGTATTTGTGACTGATGCACACGACTTGACGACGATGTGTAGTTTAAACACACTGTCACCAGTATGTACGGCTGCAATGACAACAACCAAGACGTTGATGATGACAACGACAGCGGTGGCGGCAATACCATTGAAAGTCCCGTCATCATGCTAAAATTGGCACCGGCCCAAGGTGAACCTAGAATATATAAAAAGTACAAAAAAAAAAAAAAAAACAAAATTAATAAATGCGCGAATATTTATTTAAAAATTACGAACAAAGTTAATAATTTAAAAACATAACCCTAGCGAGATGGCTAATGAGCAAGAGACGCTTCCCTGCTTGTTCCGATGGTGGCGGGCAGTCCTTGAGAACGTTTTTAACCCCCTCTCTATATTTAGAAGCATTAAATAAATAATTACCATACAAATGGCAATCTATTTATAGTTTAACGCGCAATAATAATTTATTTTTGCGTGCAAAAATCATTTAAAAAATTCGAGTGAATGTATGTGAGAGCTGAGAGCGTGTGTCCCGCTCCCGATAACACTTGATTGAGATTAATATTGTCCAATTGTCGTACGTGTTGCCAAAAACAATTTGCCATCGTCTGATGCAATGGTGTACTGCGGTTTTGGGGGGCAAACAATTGTCCAAGTTCCTATACTTGTGTTTGACAAAAAGTAATTAGATTTTCAACTCGGTGTTCTATGATTTATGTTAGCTCTGAGGGGCCTTACGTCGGCGCACATCCGTGCTACATTGTTTTGCAAATGAGGGGAGTTCACACCCATCCCGATGTTAGCCGCTGTGTTATAGCTTTGCGGTTCGTTTGATTGCCAAGAGCGATTTAAATTAATCAAAATTAACATACAGACTGAACAATTGACTATTTACCCGCGAGAAGGAACATGTGTCATGTAGTTTGTCACACACAGGTGAGACAAACTATGCAGCTGATGCGACAGCGACGCGGGGACGAACGGAAACTAAAAACAAAACCAACACAGTTGACGATATTATTTTTATTTAAAGCACATGCATATTGCTCTAGTTGAAAACAATGTTTTTGTTTTGCAGTCTTTTCGAATTCAAATATAGTTTTTCATAGAACAAATAACGGTTCGGAATGTTTCACCGAATTAAAACGATAAGCGAATATATGGATGTATGGTTGGAATTTTAATTCCTTTCATTAGCAAAAAAATATTTAAATACCCAAAATTATGTATTCCAATATTTCGTTCTGTATTTAGTGTCGGTAATGAATGAGAGGGAATTTTACTGAAATTTTTCAATTACTATTGATTAATATAGGATGCACCTACTGATAGGGCTGTGGGATTATTTATTTCATTTAAACAAGTGGAAACAAAAATAATCTGTCATGAGTAGGTACTTGTGTGTGCGCGAAGCAGTTCACCCAACTGGGCTTGAACCTGCCCTCAAACCGAAAATGAGGGGTTGGTTCGAGCCTTTTTTATAGTGATTTTGCATTAAATCCAAAAATTAAATAAAGTACACCAGTGTTTTATGTATAATGGAATTAAAGCGACTGGGGAGGTTCGTTGCAAAAAAAACTTAAACAGTTCGTATCCAGCCCCGAACACTGCACATTTATCCTATAGGATCAATTATATAAAGGGTCTTTCATTAGCGACTTCAATTTTCAAACTTTCAGAGTGAACGCACTCTTAAACCGATTGCCGAACTGTCAACGTCAAAATATTCAGTAAAATCAACATCATGGTGAAGTAGACGAAGGAACTACGTTTAAAAATAATGAAAATTTACTAACGAAATTCCGAGTCGGTGGTTGCAACTTTAAGAGCATTAACGCCAATTTTCAATCTTCAACGAAGAAGCGCATTTTTGGTCAAACGGCTTCGTCAATAAACAAAATATGAGAACAAATGAGAAAGAGAACCCGCATATGCTTCCTGCAACAGCACTTCATCCGCAAAAAGTCACAAGTTTCTGTGACTTTGCTGTAATATTTGGCGCATACTATAATGTGATAAGCGTGACAAGAAAACTTCAGAAGCTCGCAAAATTCCGCATTTCAGACCAGCCTCTAGGACGTCCTTATTCGATAAACTTCGCTATGTCCGAGACTATTTATAAGACTTTGTTAGCCATGTTTTTGACCACCCAGACCTGCCGGAATAAAACTAATAAAAAAAATAAATAGTTGGCGCAACAGGTCCGGAGAGACCCTAGGCCTAGCTTCTCACAAACATTCGTTTTGTGTGAGTTTCTCATTTTGTGGAACGAATGGAAGGGATCTACAATTTTATTCCGACTCCAAACGGCTAATTGAGAAGCTCTTTCAAGACATTTATACTCTCGGATGTTTGTCAGACGTTCGCGAGAGGTAGCGCAGCGGAAAAAAACCCTAAGTCGGAATTGGGTTTTTGCGGGATTCGAACCTGGGACCCCCGCATAGCAGTCCAACACAATAACCACTAAGCTACTGCGACTACCACCGACTACGCCGGAATAAAACTAACAATAGAAAAAACGCTCTGCTATTTTTTATAATATCAAAAATTTAGCAGAATCGGTTTTGTGGTTATTGGAATGGAAGAGACAAAACTTCAAAAAGTAAGAACCTGCTGGGTTTCCAAAAAAAAAAAAAAAAAATGCATGACTGAGTCGAACAAAACTCTCTCTTTCGTCAAAAGTTTTGTTGGTTGTTCTCTTATTTTATTATGTAGATAGCAGCAGCGTCACGTGAATTATTTAGATGGGTGTGCAAATTCTTTAAAATTATGTATTTTTTAGAAATATGCATTAATTGCCTGAAAACTCGTCGCATTTATTGTTTTCTCAATCATTGTTCTGCTGTCTTTGATATCTTATTTTGTTTTCAAAATAAAATATAGAAAAATAAAACTTTCGCATTCAAAATCAAAAGCACCACACGAAACTGCAATCTGCAACCCCAATCCCAATCCCCAACCACTTAAACGAAAAGCAAAGCTCAACCATTCATTCATCGACTTTCGTGCACAGCTTTTGTTTGCACGAGTATCGATGTAATACATTGTATAAATTTGACTTATGACGCTTTACGGAAACAGAACAGAACAGATGCAAAAGAAGAGAAATGAATACAGCCCGTGCACAGAAAAGCAGTGTTGCCGCTGAGGAAAAAAAATTGTCGCTAGACCATAACCTAAAATCCGCTAGAAATGTTAGTTTCTGAATTGCGAAAATCCGCTAGAAATCGCTAAAATATCAATTTGAATGTAAGTTCACAAGAATATGTATTTATTTTTAAAATAAATTGTAAATTATTAAATTATTAATCAAATTAAATACTGAATTAAAAAAAACAACCGATAAATTCAAGATAACAAAAAAAAACGTTTAAAAAAAAATAAATAAATTGAAATTTACAAATCAAATTCCAGCTCAAAATTGGAATCATCTAATTCTTCCAAGTTTGAAGTATAGGCTTCGGCTATATTTTCTTCAGATTTAGATTTTTTTGTTTCTCCTATTTTTTTTATAACCTGGTCTGGCAGGTCGTAGTTACAGCAACTCCTGTTCATCACTTTTAGGTGATTTCTAATCAATATTATAGAATTCAACGTCAGGGTTGAAATTTGATTCCGAAGTTTGTTTTTTACATGGTTCATCGCACTAAAAATTGGTTCAACTTCAGCATTTGAGTGGGGAAGAGATAGCACAGTGATTGCCAAATCAGTCAGTTCTTGCAAAGTATTTATTTTATTTTATTTTTGTACTTGAAAAATTATATTCGAATGAGTCGGAGATGCCATTTGTACGGGATTTTTTTGTTTTAGCGACAACATTTTATTAAAAATTTCCGAGAGCTTTAAAAATACGCTAGAAATAGCGACAAAATCGCTAAAGTGGCAACAGTGCAGAAAACCTTCGCACGAGTTCACTACAAGTTCATCAAAGTAAAGCGATTTATGAACGGTGGCTTGCGGGTGACGATGGCGATGGGGATGAATACTGAAGAAATCTTGTAGGGATATAGTTTGGAGTTGGATGAATTTATTTGATGAAATCAACAGAATGGTGCACAGCAAGTTTTTGTACGAGTTAATGAAGGAATTTTGAAAGAAGAACTATGATGGATGAATATGAATAGGTATGGTGTAGGGTAGGCTGTAACTGTTGGCTGTATTATGGAGGTTTTATGGGTGTGGAATTGTGCATATCATTATTTGTGTGTTATTATTATTACACAGTGTTTGATGAGGGAATTATTTTCGTTAGATCAGGGTGTGCAATGCACACCTTGCACACCCTGACGAGACGCCACTGGTAGATAGGTAGGTGAGAAGCAATGCTAGGTAAAAGAAACGGTTCATAAAATATAGAAAAAGGAGTAGTGTTAAATAAAATTCCCTTTTGGGTTATTCATCTGATATGGCAGTACATATCAAATAACAATGTCAGCTTTTAAAATTTGAAGCTCTTAGTAACAGGCAATGGTCGCCAGTTCTGGTTAGAGAGCTGTAAGCGCATATTTTGCGTTTTTATAGCTCTTAGCCCCGTTTACTGGTACTACTCATAGCGAATTAAGTTCCACTTAAAATCTTATATGATAGTTTTTGACTTAGAAAAAGCAACCCATACCTAAGGTATGGAAGAACTTAAATCGCTATGAGTACACTGAGAGAACTAAATTTAAGCATATGGGTCCCATACCCGAAAATTTGATTCCTAAACCCATAACTTGGCTAGCTTACCCATATCTTGGATATCATCCCCAAATCGAGGCTACTGTAGCTAACACAAACTTACCGTAGCTCTTTAAGACGCGGTTGTTAACGAGTTTAATTTCCGTCGGGTGTGAACACCATACACCCATGTCCTGTTACCCGCTAAGCAGCTGCTTGGGGTTAGGTTTTCTGACTCGTAGAATAAGTGACAACTGAGTCGTTTTATAGGTATAAGAACTGACTTGCGGCTATGACAGCTCTGTGTTGTTCGAAGTAATCCCCTATTTTCGTTTCTACTGCGAGTAGTATCAAAGAAATCGTGCTGTTCAGTCGTGTTATTAATTTCACCGGTTAAGAGTGTTTCATTTTTTAAACTGTTCTAAAATTTTGTATGCATTTTAGAAAAAGTGGAAAAGAGATACCGATTCCTTTTTAATTTTATTTTTATATTTTGTATATTTCCTCTTCGGGTGGCCGTGGCGCAGTGATAGAGTGTTCGCTTGTTGAGTGGGAGGCTACGTGTTCAAATCCGAGCCAGTACCACGAAACATTTTTCACAAATAAAAACGAATAAGTATAAGTGAATTATAAGCGAACACAAATATCAACAATTCTCCCCTAGCTTACTAGGACGCCTTTCGTGGAGAATATCCACTGCGCCACAAACTCTTTCCTATCCCTCTTTCTCTTCCTAAAAAACTTGAATGCCGCGCTGTGCCCCGCATTATAAGGGTATTCATAACCCCTTGAGCGCGAGTAAAATTATATAAAAAAAAAAAAAAAAAAACAGATACGGACAATTATATACTAGGTAGGTATTAACCGGATCTCAAGAGCCAGCTGTCATACTGCTTAGCTTTCCCGATTTCTAAGGAAGTCAGGCTAATTATAAGGGGCATTATAAAGCTTCTAAGAGGCTAAAACATTCACCAAAGTAGGCCATTTTTATGAAGGTATTGAATACTTGTACTAGGCTATCTCAGCTTCCCATTTGGGCTCACAACCTCCCTATGAGATTCTGACAGCTATGTATATGGGTACTATACACATTTTTTGAGAGGCTGTGACAGCCTTCGGAGGATCGGACAGCATTACATATGGCTACCAGAATTCTTTTGAGCGCCTGTGGTAGCCTAAAGTTTTATCGAAATCGCAAGTAGGGTTTTCAATACAGAGAAAAACTGAGTTTGCTATTAAGTTAGAACCATATTACCTTAGAAATGAATTTTTGTAATTAGGAATTACCATTTATATTAAGGTTACCTACCTTGTAAAAAAACGGCCACGAACTTTAGGTCCGCAAGCTCCAAATCCAAAGTTTGAACCAAATTAGGGCAGCCGTTTAGGCTATACGCCTCAGCACGGATGGATAGACAGACGGAGAAAATTTTGCGACCAAATTTTTTGAGTTTCTTTATCATCGTAATATCAGAATTAATTAACATCTCGAGATCAATATTTTTGTACGACTAAAAATCTTTCTTTTACTACGTACCCGAGAAAGTTAAAACATTCCGTCCTTTGTAATAATAATTTACATTTCATCGGTCCTAGAAAGCTCAAATTTTAAACACGCAGTGCTTTCTATCAGCACCTATGATAACAAAACATTTTTTTTTAGGAATTTTGCTTAATCATACAGTTTTTGATTTAAAATTAACACTCTGCCGTACTCATAGTAAATTTTAGTCTCGACTTGAAATTAACGGAAGCTCACAATTGCGAAATTCGTATGGAAAATATAGCCACTGTGAATTGCTTAGATTTAGAGTCGGAACTAAGAATGTTTATTGGTAAGGCCCACTGACAATAAGGACCCAAATTCGATTGGAATGGTTCAAACATCGACCACCTCAATTCCTCACTGTTTTATGGGTTTGAAAAAGAACAAAAATGGCTTCCCACAAGGTGGCGTTCCATCCCCTGTTCTTTAGAATTAGGTAGTTGATACTTTACTGATACATACTCCTAAACTTGGAGAGATGCACTTCGATCGCTACTATTTTAAGTGATGGGGTTAATACAAATATAGAGCTTAAGCTTTTACCCTGAATGAGTCTTCATTATTTTTTTTTTTTTTTTTAAATACGACATTCCAATCGAATATAATAGTCATTGGCAATCTTTCTCGGCAGGACACACACTACACACGGTCTTCTGCACAAATCAATTGGCTGGAGCATTTTTCTTTCGAAACACTGCTCCTACTGGTTTCATTGGTAAAATCAAAGCCACAATAGAAAACGAACGAAACCAGCGAATCAAATTGCATAGTGAAACTTTTACTTAGAGATCCTTTAAAGGCTGGCTAGGACAACGAACAATAAACGGGCCACACATAACATCTGTAACGAGTTGAAATGAATACTTCAATTGATTGATAGACCTTGATTGCTGAAGCGAACAAAACCCATGTAACTATAATATTTCCAGTCATGGATATGAAGAGACGGACCCAATCCTCCAAACATTTAGGTCAAGCGAAAAAATCGATTCAGTCGGTTTGTAAACTCATTTCTATGTCTATTTCTATTTCTATTTCCGATTCATTCAATTTGAATTATCTTTCTGAACTTGTGTGGATGGAATGAACTAAATCCGCAACCCACTTTGGGTAGTTGGTGTGCTTAAACATTGGAAATCCCCATCCCCACTCATCTCCCGGAAAGGCCTTCCCCATATGGAATGACATGATTTTTTGTTCTTTTTTTTTTCTGTGTGCCTAAGGCCGAAAGCGAATATTACATCTATTATTCGCGTAATCCGTTTCCGTATGGAATGGTTTGAACATAATGTCGGCACGCACAGCTATAAGCTTGATCTACACCACGAGTCCCGGGTAGATTCATGTAGCTACAATCCGTACCCAAGGTCACAAGGGATTTCTCCCAGCCCCATATTTTAAGCGCTTAGTCAGCGGTAGTAAATATTTGAACAAAAACTGAGAGCGAGCACCGCACATATACTAGTTGAAGGGTTCTGTTGGGATTTCCAAGAACAAGGGTCATCAGGTCGTTCAATTTTCGAATTGACTTTGAGAAGCTTATGTTGGAACATTTATTTGATTTGCTGTCTTGCTTATTAATAAATCAATTTGTGCAGACGGATGATGTTGAAATCGTTGGGGCTTCACATTCGAAGTGAAAGATAAAACCACAAACAGAATCCGATAATCGAAAATTGAAGAGCCTCCAGTCATAGCTGGTCAATCGTTTGGTCTCGGAATAGGGAACCAAAGCAGCTTAAATCACACTCAAACCAATCAGTAATAAATCAGTCACACCCTCATAGGCCAATAAAATATATGTGAAACAATTTCGCAAGTCCATCCCAAGGGATGCATTTAACGTCTGTCTGTATAATATAGATTTATGTGTACACATATGAGCACAAGTGCAGATACATCTTGTAGAACATTGCTAAAACTACACCCTGAGGAGTAGGGTTTAAAAATTGCCTTGCGGACCGGATTTATGGCACGTATAGCAACCGCAAAAAAAAAAACTTTAATCAATTACACGACTCATTGCAGATAAAAATAATTTCACATCCACTGACAGAGTTCCCTTGAGATAATAAGCAACACCGGTGTCCGGTAATGGATGAAATTACAAACGAGCAAGTAAAAAGTATGAAATGAATTCGACGTACCTATCCTTACAGATGGTTCCAAAATGAACTGTGGAGTGGGAGCGGGTATTTTCTCAACAGAATTAGACATCTCTAAAACACTTAGCCTTCCCAACGCAGCCAGCATCTTTCAAGCAGAAGTACTGGCAATTATGGAGGCGTGTAGACTGCTTCTTAACATAGGGACACCCAGAAGAAAAAATAGGCATCTTCGTCGACAGTCAGGCTGCGATTAAGGCTGACGGTTCAACTAAGTCAACGTCCAAGCTTGTAGTGGAATGCAGGGAGACACTGACCAGGGCTTGGCATCGGTTTGAAATCACTCTCGTCTGGGTTCCCGGCCATAGAAACATGGAGGGGAATGAAAAAGCCGATGAACTTGCCAGATGAGGCTCTGCTCTGTGCGTGTCTCATACGGAGGAAGTTTTCCCTTAGCTGGGATACGTAAAAAGAGAAATCCTCCTGCACTTCACCTCAAGGGCCGAGATGGATGAACCTGACGACCTGCGTTATTTCAAGGAAGATCTGGCCAGGCTACTTAGCCAGAACGCGTGTAAATGTCGCCAGAACGATACGGTGTAGAACGCGCCAATATATTTATATATGTATGTACCTCCGGTTCGCTCTTCAAAGAAGTGAGATATATTTTGGTAAAAGCTGTTGAAAAATGCATCTTATTCTGGTCCATTGTCTGCTGAAATCTTTAGCGAATATAACCCTAAATGTGGCATTTTTATAGTACCACATTGGCCCCATCTATCTGTTCTAAGTGTTTTTTTTTTTTTTTTTTTCTAGGGAGCCACCTAACCTAAACTTGTGCTAGCCGAATCTCCAAAAAAAAAGTTATTAAAGACGCAACTATACAAATTTTCTCGGATCGGAGGCAGATTTACAAATGGACTCTAAGACAGTTAAATGCTGTCACTGCTCTGCAAAGCCTAGCCAAACACAACAAGGTAAAACTTGACTGGGTACCGGGTCATCAGGGTATTGCAGGCAACGAACATGCAGACAAACTAGCTAGGGCTGGTACCGAATCTTTTCTCTGTGCACCAGAATCCTACTGCACAGTCAATTGCACTTAATGAATGGGAAAAACAACTTCTCCTTGAACACTGCGAACATGTCCAAGCGATTAATTAAGAGTAAGTATTTCATAAACGCTTGTAGCTTTGAAATGCCTTGGCCCATTGGAAGTTTTTTACCACGTTTTTAAATAAAAAAATAAAAATTTAGATGTTCTCAATATTTTCTAAACTGAAGTCCACTTTGTTTAGTCTGCAATAGTTTGCAATTCACCAGTTCCATATCATAATAAAGATATATCAGCATTATATGGAAATGGTAATTGTTCGTATCATTATGCTAATTAAGCAATATTGAATTTGGGTTACTTTAGGTTAATTAGGCAATATTGATTTTGAGGTACTTTTGTTAATTAAGCACTATTGATATTTTATTGTTAATTAAGCATTATGAATTGATTGTTAAATAGTATAAAAAGAGTAAGTTGTGGAAATAAAGTTGTTAGTTAGTATCAGAACAACCATCAAGACATTTCTTTTATTACCTCAAGTGAGTCTGCTTGAGGACCCTACAACGTATAATCGATACAGGTATCGACTTGTACACTCATCGCTGTCTAGGTTTATGTACCTACGACAATCCTCAAGGTTGGATAAAAGAATCCAATCTCAACATTTGGCGACCGTGACAGGACTTTTGGTGTCCAATATCGCAATTTTCAACAGTGGTACCAGGTTAACCACAGTACAACGGTTTGTGTGCGTACACTGGGCCATAACACAGTGTTTATAAAATTCATTCGCGGTTGGGCGTGAACTGGGCCATAACACAGTTCATCATCAATTCAAATTCGAGCGCTGATTGATTATTCTCTTCGTTGGATTACAAGAAAGTGGAATAAACAGCAAGATGGATGTGGATAGCATAACCCAGAATCAAAATGAAGTTGGGCAGAATATCTGCAAGTTATGGAGGAACTTTAAAAAGGATTCTCCCGAACGGAAAACAATTCTGTACTTGAATGACCGATTGCATCAATTAACTTCACTGTGGGAGGAGTTCGATGAAAATGACTCCAAAATCAGGGAGATAGCGGAGGTTGACCTGAGTCATCCCTACTTCAGCAGTGATTATTATGCAGAGATAAAAAAAATACAAGAATCATTCCTGGACGACATCCAGGAGAAATTAAGGCTGGCAAACGCGGAGACACCAGGTAAAGCAGCTCCCGGTCCAGCAAAGAGGGATGGAATGGAGATGGTAGCTAAGGGAGCAATACCAAAACGCGTCCAAGAGCAACCAGCAATTCCAAAACGTAAGGAAGAGCGCACTCCAACCCTAGAAGACCCGCCCGTCAGTTCCTTAAGGCAACGATACCATCTTGTCATAGGGATCCTAAGGGGGTCAATGGATAAGATGGCATTGCAGCCAAATAAAAGCAAGGCCTTTTGTCAAATCAAAATTCGGACGTTGGAACAAAACTGGGAAGAGTTAACTACCATGTATCGAAAAATGGAGAATCAGTTAACTCAGGAAGACATACACGGCTACTTTGAGTTACAGGATCAAGTAGCGGAAATACTACAAGAACTCTATGGGGCAATGGAATCACCATTAGCCCAAGGATTGGAACAACGGCCAACAACGATGAAATTGCCCAAGGTTGAGTTACCAAAGTTTGATGGTAACTACCTCCAGTGGCAGCAATTCCACGATCTTTATACGGAAATGATCCATAATCAACGGCTGTCGGATGGACAAAAAATGTGGTTCCTGAAATCAAGCCTGACAGGAGAAGCCGAAAAATTAGTGCGGCATCTGACAGTGTCAGGTGCCAACTATAGCGCAGCATGGAGGATAATAACAGGTCGCTACGACAACCCTAGATTGCTGATATCATCCTGGTTATCAAAAATGTTGTCCCATCCGACTATACAAATTGGAAGTGCCAGGTCGATTCGAAGTCTACACGACACCATACAAGAGTGTATACTAGGGCTGGAAGGACTAGAGGTGGATACCAAGGCATGGGACCCGATCTTGCTTCACCTATTTCTGAAGAAATTGGACAAGGATACTCACACTCTATATGAACAGTCCTTGGTGCAACCAAGGCAACTTCCTTCATTCCAGAAGTTTCTCGAGTTCCTGGAAAATCGTTTTCAAGCTCTCGAGGCCTTGGGAAATAAGGATAGGTCAGAAGAAGGCAAACATCAAAAACAAGGTGCCAAAACACTCTCGGCAATCGCGTCTCAGCAATTAGGTTGTCCGATCTGCAAACACAATCATCCTATTTATAAATGCAAACAGTTCTTGGAGTTTGCATCATCAAAACGATTAAGCATCGTGAAACAGAATAATCTTTGCATCAATTGCTTGCGAGCCGGACACTTTGCCTCAACCTGCAGTTCCAGTAACTGTTCGAAGTGTCACAAGAAGCATAACACTCTGCTACATTTGGATATGAACATCAAGCGTACATCGAAACCCCCAATGATCATCAAGAAAGAGGAACCTTCAACAAGTCAAACAGCTGCGACATCAAGAGACCCAGATACAGTTGTAAGTGCATTACTTAACAACAATAACAACGCATTTGTGCTGTTAGGGACTGCAAGAGTAACACTAATTGGACCTAATGGAAAGACCTGGGAATGTCGTGCGCTACTGGATTCGGGTTCACAGATAAATATCATAAGCCAGCGCATAGTGGATAATCTTGGTCTGAAAACCATGGCAGAGGCATTGTCAATTGAAGGAATTGGCCAAGGAAAGCAATTATCCAACCAACGAGTCAGCATAGAGCTACAATCTCGAATCAATGCATATTCATCCAGGATCGAAGCTTTCGTGTTACCAAAAATAACATCATACCAGCCAGCTCAGCCCTTGGATACATCTGCATGGAATATTCCCAACAATATTCCATTGGCCGATCCTAAATTCAACCGTCCAGACAGAATCGACGTTTTGATAGGAGCGGAATTTTATCATCAACTGTTGGTAGTCGGTCAAATTCGATTGGCAGGAGATCTACCAATACTCCAGAACACTGTATTTGGTTGGGTCATAGCGGGCAAAGTAAGCAGAGTAATGGCCACAGCGGTAACTTGCGCAATTGGAACCGAAGAGGAGTCCCTCAATAATATCATCGAAAAATTTTGGCGGCTGGAAGATATCGCTGAAGGCGCCAGCAGCAGTACTATAGCAGAGCAAAAATGTGAAGGGCACTTTGAAAAGACATTTCAACGCGACAAAACCGATGGGAGGTTCATAGTAAGCTTGCCTTTCTCATGCCAACCTTCAGCATTAGGGGAATCCAGAGAGATAGCCCTGCGAAGATTTTTGGCTATGGAGAGAAGACTAAACAAAGACCCCGAGCTCAGAGATCTTTATTGCAACTTTATGCAAGAATATATCGATCTAGGGCATATGAGCGAGGTGAACGAACGTTCTATAAGGTCACCACACTACTTTTTACCCCATCATGGAGTGCTTAAGCCCGATAGTACCACGACCAAGCTCAGGGTAGTGTTCGACGCATCGATGAAAACATCATCAAATATTTCATTAAATGACGTGCTGCTAGCGGGGCCCACAATACAAGATGACATCTTCTCAATACTGTTACGCTTCAGAACGCCGCGCTTTGTGTTTACGGCTGATATTGAGAAAATGTACAGACAAATCACAGTGAGAAAGGAGGATCGGGTCTACCAGCTCATATTTTGGCGGAATGGCTCAGATCAAGAGTTGAAATGCTACCAGCTTAACACAGTGACGTATGGTACGACATCAGCACCCTATCTGGCAACACGATGTCTCCAACAACTGGCCAGGGACAATTTACATATGTTTCCCTTAGGAGCCAAGGTCTTGGCTAACGACCTGTACATGGACGACGTTATGTCCGGATCGAACAGCCTATCGGAAGCCATCGCCATGCAAAAACAACTAATTCAAATTTTGCAATCAGCCCAATTCAATCTTCGAAAGTGGTGCAGCAACATACCACAGCTGCTTAGACACATACCGCCAAAGGACCAAGCCATACAATCTGATGTAAAGGATAAGGACTCACAGACATTGAAAACCTTGGGACTCACTTGGAATCCGCGATCGGATGAATTCCTAATCAATTCGGCAATACAAGTAAGCAACCGAATTACAAAAAGAACAGCCTTATCGGAAATCGCGCATATATTCGATCCACTAGGTATCGTAAATCCAATCACGATCACAGCAAAGATTTTCATTCAGCAGTTATGGAAGCTAAAATTTGATTGGGATGCTGCCTTACCTATGGAGCTCCACACTCAGTGGGACAATTTTCGGAAGGATCTCGGGGCAATAAGGGATATCAAAATTCCCAGACACCTGTTTTCAAACCCAGAGATCCGGACAATTCAGCTACACGCGTTTGCAGATGCATCAGGCAAGGCGTTCGGTGCGGCGATATATATAAGGTCAACTAACAGCGAAGGGACAGTAACAACCCGGTTAGTGTGCTCAAAATCCAGAGTTGCACCAATAAAATCTGGATGTGACGAACAACACATTTCTGCCACCACTATACCACGGTTAGAACTATGTGCAGCGAAATTGGCAACGGAGCTAATGCGTCGGGTAGTAAGGGATTTGAAACTAGGAGAAGTAAAGGAGTTCTTCTGGACCGATTCTGAAATCGTACTTGCTTGGATAAATTCAGAAGCGGCTAACTATCATAGCTTCATTGCCAATCGAGTAAGGACCATCAGGAGCACTACCTCGCCTCAGCAGTGGCGACACGTGCCTACAAAGCAAAATCCGGCGGACATAGTATCCCGAGGGATTTCGGCTTCAAAATTAAAAGACTGTACCCTGTGGTTTTACGGACCCTTATATTTATATGGACCAGAAAATACTTGGCCAGGCAAGTTCGAAGCCAAAACCACCGATTATGAGAAGAAAAAATCTAGGATCACACTTGCAGCAACACTCGAGTCGTCAGCAGGGATTATCGACATAATTGAACATCATAATTCCTTCCGGCGCCTGCAAAGGATTGTTGCATATATCAACCGATTCATAAATAACTGCAAAACAAACGATCGATGCCAACGGCTACATGACCATCTCTCCCTGTCTGAGCTAGAGAATGCCAACGATATCATAATAAGAGAAGTTCAAGATCAAGCATTTAAGGAAGATTTGAATCAACTAGCAAAGGGAAACTATGTTAGCGCTCACAGCCCAATGAGCAGTTTGTCTCCATTTTTGGACGGAGATGGAATTCTTCGCGTAGGAGGACGTCTAGAAGCAGCAGCATTGAGTTACGACGCCAAGCATCCAATATTGTTACCCTACAACCATAAGGTCAGCAAATTATTAATGCAAGAGATCCATCTCAAATACCTACACATTGGACCACAGGGTCTGCTGGCAGCAATACGCCAAAAATACTGGCCCATTAAGGGAAAAACGATGGCACGGTCCGTGGTACAAAAATGTGTTCGATGCTCTAGGGCAAAGCCTAAACTGATGACGCAGGTAATGGGAAATTTACCAGCAGCACGGGTCCAACCTGCCAGACCTTTCGTCAACTCCGGAGTAGACTTCCTCGGACCGGTGTGGATCCATTTTAAGGTACGAGGGAAGCAACCTCGAAAGGCCTATGTAGCTGTCTTTTGTTGTTTCGCAACCAAAGCGGTACACTTGGAAGTCGTAGGAGATTTAACGACCGAAGCATTCATCGGGGCACTCAAGCGTTTTATAGGAAGAAGAGGAAACTGCCTTAACCTTTATTGCGATAATGCGACCAACTTCGTCGGAGCAGGAAATCAACTTATGGAAATTGAATCATCAATATACGCAGCGGCGTCGAAAGAAAAAATAACTTCATTTTGCATGACTAGAAGTATGGAATTCCATTTTATCCCACCTCGAGCACCTCATTTTGGCGGGCTATGGGAAGCGGCTGTAAAATCAGCCAAACATTTTTTGAAACGCAATCTCCTTTCAGCCAACTTGACGTATGAAGAACTAGAAACGCTACTGATCGAGATAGAAGCCATACTTAACTCCAGACCCTTAGTCCCAGGGTCATCTGATCCCAACGATCTTACTGCCCTGACACCAGGGCATTTTTTAATCGGAGAGCCCCTAACATCGAACATTGACGGACGAGCAGAACCTACAGTTGGTAGGTTAGGAAATAGGTGGAAGACAATCACTGCAATAAAAACACAATTTTGGCAACGATGGTCACATGAATACCTCAACGAGCTACAACACCGTTACAAATGGAAGCAAGCGAACAACACAATCATTCCGGGTATGCTGGTGATCATAAAGGACGACAATTTACCGCCTATGCAATGGCAGCTAGGAAGAATTGCAAAATGCATAAGAGGAAGCGACGGCTTAGTGCGAGTGGCGGAAGTGAAAACGAGCCATGGTGTGTTCAAACGACCCATACATAACCTTGCGCCTTTACCAGTAGATGAAGGTCCACAACAGCCAGAAGATCTGGAGCAACCTTCAAGGATTCAAGAAGCAACAAAACCATCGATTACCAATGAAGGATCACCGACAAAAAAAATAAGGCGATCTTTAGGTTCCACAATCGCAACAATCCTTTTGGTTTTATTGACACTGCCACTGAATGAGGGACTTCCAGTCGAGCTGATGCCATTCGATTCGCAACCAGGGATCTACTTCGAGAATATGGGAGCCGCCAGTATATTAGCAAGTGAATGGAAAATTATTGCTTATTACGATATGGAGATTTACGCGAAAGAACTTCAATTTCTAACGAATACGACGTCATCCTTGAAACATCTATGTCAGCTGATTAATTCTGGCACTCTATGCGAAAAAATAATCATACAGATACAAAATCTGGAGGGAGAACTCCTAAGAACCAATGGACTATTGATACCACCGTCTAACGGTAATAGGAGGAAACGAGGTGCTCTCAACCTTGTAGGAAACGTAGCCAACACATTGTTCGGCGTCTTGGATTCAGATTACGCGGACCAAATGTCAAGGACAATTGAGGGCATCAAGACAAATGCAGAATTACTAAGGAACCACATTAGGAATCAAACATCATTTCTTGCAGCCACCATAAATATAATGAATCGCGATCAGGAAACCATAGCAACACAATTTGAGACCTTGTCAGCCCACATTGCTGAGATAACATACAAGACCAATAACATCTCCAGGGATCTATATCAAGAAGATTTAGCACAAACCTTTATGTCATTGGCGATTCAAATACTCACCACTATCTCAAATTTTCAACGTATCCAAGGCTCTCTGCTAGATGTGGTGACACACAGTCAACATGGAAAAATAAGCCCACTATTAATGCCACCCACACAGCTGCAACAAGAGCTACGCTCTATAAAGGAGCATTTACCATCATCGTTAAAATTGCCTGCAGCTTATATGGATTTAACAACTCTTCTCAACCTGATGACCATTGAAGGAAAAATTTTGCCGAAGCATGCGATTTTTGAGATCACAATACCCTTGATATCATCGGAGGATTTTGAGATATATCACGTAATACCAGTACCTGTTCTGGTAAATGGATCATTTACCACCATTCAGCCATCTTCACCATACATTATAATAAACCTTCATCGAGATCTATACTACGCAGTTTCCGAAGGAGATATGAAGAGCTGTTTGTCAATCAATAATGAAATGTACTTATGCAAGCAAGGTGGACCTCTACATCATAAGGGTTCACTGACACACGCCTGCGAGATCTCATTCTTTAATCACCAACCTGCGTATGATAAATGTCGAATTCAAAGGGTTGGGGATGGGCCTCACTGGATTCAGCTCCGCAACCCAAACGAATGGATTTACGCCCTACAACAAGAAACTATAGTAAACGTGGTATGTGGTCAACACACAACATCTCTAACTATCAGAGGATCGGGTGTCGCTAAGCTTCAAGGGGAATGTCTAATGAAGCAACATTTCCTAACAATTCGAGGACATAACGTTTATCCCTCAACCACTAGACTATCATATAATCCGCTAAGTAACCTCACGGATGCCATAATTCCAAGTGCCGGGACGGCCCTAATCACGCCACAAGATCTATACCAGCGGCACATGTCGGAAGTCAAGATGCTGAAACAAAGTATCGAAGAATTCATCAAATCAGGGCCACAAGAATTGCCGAATCACGATGTCCACCACAACATTGGATACGCTGGGGTATTATTAGCGCTTTTAATAATCATCTTCTTGGTCACTAAATGGTACATTAGAGCCAGAAGGAGCAAGCAGTGCATTCAACCAACTCCGAAACCAAGACATATACGACGACAACAAGAAATACAGGAAGATAGGTTTAATGTAAATATTGATGTTTAAGTTAATCTGTTGTATAATATATGAATTGAATAAAGATAATATCTTATTATTGAACCTTCTGTTCAACGCGGGCAGAATGTTTAGTCTGCAATAGTTTGCAATTCACCAGTTCCATATCATAATAAAGATATATCAGCATTATATGGAAATGGTAATTGTTCGTATCATTATGCTAATTAAGCAATATTGAATTTGGGTTACTTTAGGTTAATTAGGCAATATTGATTTTGAGGTACTTTTGTTAATTAAGCACTATTGATATTTTATTGTTAATTAAGCATTATGAATTGATTGTTAAATAGTATAAAAAGAGTAAGTTGTGGAAATAAAGTTGTTAGTTAGTATCAGAACAACCATCAAGACATTTCTTTTATTACCTCAAGTGAGTCTGCTTGAGGACCCTACAACGTATAATCGATACAGGTATCGACTTGTACACTCATCGCTGTCTAGGTTTATGTACCTACGACAATCCTCAAGGTTGGATAAAAGAATCCAATCTCAACACACTTATTACCATACCCCATCCTGGTCGATTTCCAATTTCCATTTTAATCTGCTGCTTGTGGGAACCTTGATTTCATATAGACCAGTAGTTCAGCTCTGGAATACTCTAATTGTATGCCTTCGATCAATGGCGTAGCTGCACCCCAGTCCACACGTCTGCCGACTAATACTTCATCCTTAACAAAGGACCAACAGTTTCATTGTGCGATTCAGCAAAAAAATTTAAATTAATTTTCTCAAAGTTAACTATACAACTTCTTTCAGCTGCCACAAGTTGAATGCATTTTGCTGTTCTCCTGACCATGGCCACATCATTAAATGGAAACTTTTCCCAATGCAGGGAAAATGGATTTTCTTCATTATCTGATTGATGAAAGAAAGAAGGAAACTTTTGCCACACTACCGCTGACCCTAACAACAATATCTCGCTCGCTGCGGTTAGAACGGTCGCTGTGTGGCAGAGTTCAAGAATTTGTTCACTTGCTTGCTTCTCTTGCAACTCTTTCTCAGCTTTTCTTCGGAGAAACAGAACAGGGGGGTACGATCACAGGCATCTCGTTCCCTGTTCGCCGATTTGTTTTGTCGGAGTTGGATATTCAATTACATTTGCGCCATCCTGCGGATAGTGGATGTTGTGCAAATTGCTTTGAATAATGGAATTAACATTACATACATATGTGAATGTGATCAAAGTCAGGAAACGTAGAGCGCATAAATTCTAGGGAAATTTATTTCGCAAAATAAATTGTTCGCCTATTCAGGAGTCAGTGTGACGGGATAGTGGGCAGGGATTGGTGTAGGTGTATGGCGTGTTGTTATGCACGTCGTGGTTCCATATTAAGGATATCGCCTGTCATCTTCCAGGAGTAATTTCGAGAACATCCCATGTATGGCCATAAATTGGGAAGGAAGTGATGGTGGCAGCCTCCCGTATGGCAGCTCCGCCAGTCAATGCCAAAAGGATGAAAATTGCTCGCATCGTCGTCTTGGAATTCCTTTTTTTTTTTTTCTTCTTCTTCTTTTTTCAATATATAAGGCGCAAAGTGTACTCGTACTTGGCCGCTGTGTGACTAGGTTGCCGTCGTAGACGTAGTTGCCGCCTTCATTGCTTCCTCGCATTCACAATTTCAGACTATTACGTGCGTCTTCAACTATTCATGGATGGAGGACGAATGAGGCAATTTTATTCCTCTCAATTTTTCTGTCGCACAATGAGTCTTCTCCAGGCAAGAGTAAATGTGTATGTAGCGTACCCAACCCATATATGCAGTTTGTCATGGTGTATATACAGTCATGACCTGGACGCTGGCTCATAATGCTGAATGTTCAATTTGCAACCTGCACTAATTGACATGAGCCTTTTCCAATTAACGCCAATCGTCGCAGCACACACTTGTCGCATACAGTGAATGGAAATAAATGTAATTTCTGTCAGGATCTCATAATCCCATTTCAGCTTATTTTAATGAAGTAGGAACATTTATATATCACAGACCTATAGCCCGGAAAACGCATAGAATATCATTAAGTCGCTCTGTGTCACTCGGATCAACTGATGGGGTGAGCAGATCATTTTTCTTTGCCGGATGTGCAAACAAGTGCAGTTGTTAGGACAGTATTGGATTTTGATTTGTGCTGATTGGTGTTCATTCACTGCCATTCCAACCGAAGTAAACACTCTGGGTGCTCCTCCAGCCACAGACATACGATAATTCTTGATGTAGCTGGTGGGGATTAGTGGATAACATGAACATAAGTACGTGAAATCAGATCTGAACGAAGTTAACTCAGTCTTATATACGTCAAATACTTGAGTTTGACTGAAAAATTCCCTTCTGTAATATGTGCATATGATATTCGAACTGTGCTTTTCGTCTCGCTCTTTTTGTAGTGCGAAAAAGTTATCAGCAACAAAATAATACGTAGAGTTATCGCCGACTCATGTTACGACATCTAACCACCCGGTGTTAATCAACCATGTGTCTGCACCCTAAAATATTCCTTAAATAAACAGATCTACCTGGCTCTGCGAAAAAAGGCCCAAAAATAAAAATGAAATAAGTCCCCAAAGTTTTTTACAGGGAACACTAACAATGATTTTATATAGAATTTGGGGTCGTATTTCCTTTTTTGGGGCCTTATTTCCTAATGAAAATTGGAGTCTTATTTCATTATGAAATAAGACCCAAAAGAAGAAATGAAGTAAATCCCCAAAACAATTTTTTTATTATTAATTGTTACCCCTCCGACAAGGAATACGTATGAGGGGGGGGGGCATGCTGCCCCCTGCAACCCCTCTGCTTAGGTTTACTGCAGAGAGTATCCAAACTAGAGAGCCAACTGAGAGCAGAAACGGTACATTTGCCCACAAGCTTTCTATGACCTTGTCCTGCACAGGAATATTCTTAGTATTCGTGTATGTACAAATCAAAGGAGCGCCATTGCTGCCGCACGCACACTTAGTATATTCCTGTGCAGGGACTTTATGTCAATCGGGCGGCCATTATTGGTGGAATTTTAAGTGGGGGCGACTGTGTTCGTCATTTTTGGTGCCGATTAGTTACACGGCGTTCACATCGCAGTTCAATTTAAACTTTTTTAAAGTTTATGAATTTGTTGGAAAATCGAATTTCGGATATAGTATACCTAATATAATTTCATCACAATGTCAAATACCTTTTAATAATCATTTGTCAATATCAGAAATCCATCTCATGTTATTAATCAGAGAAAAATGAACTAACACGGTTTTTTGCACTTTTGCCTTTTTTTATTTGATTTTAATCTCCTTACTTCAATATTTAAACACAATGTAGGGGAAACAATTTGTATGCCGTGGGAAAAACATATTTCAGTTTCAGCATATTTTACAATCTCTAATTGATGCGTAAAATGCATACTTACACAATATAAATATGTGCAATCATGAATTTGTTAAATTCAAAAAATTAATTCAATATTTTTGTTCCGTTTATAGGTACGCTCTCAAATTTAGCTTTAACTTTTTTTCAGAGTCTGGGTAAATTTGCGAATCTTCATTTCTGAGCGAAATTCACACCTACTTACACTAACACCAAGCATTTGTCATTTGTCAAACTGAAAGTGTGTTATTTTACGTTTTTACAGACGACAAGTCTGTGAAAAATAGAGAACGATTTACATTTGGTCAGTGCAAAGGGTATTAACATAAATTTAATAGATTTTTGTTAACACAAACTACAATTTAAGAACAGCTGACTTTTAAAACACGCACCACCATAAATGCAAAGAATCTCATTTATGTTCCATTGGACACGAAAAATCTGAAATCTTAGAGCAAATTCTGAAAATTCCAATGGAAAATGACATTAGTAATTCAAAATAAACTCTATTTTCCAAAAAAAAAAAATGTTTGCAATAATGAGCTACCATAAATTTAATGTTGAGACTGAAATTTGTTAAAAGTAATGCGCTATATCTACAAGAAACGAAATAGAACATGAGAATACCTACAATGAACAAAATTATTTGGATTCTCACGATTGAATACGCCAAATCCGAAATCGGAAATTATATCGCAAAATCCAATTAAATACGTCATTATTAGGCATGTTTTTTTGAGCTTCGATCTCAGCAAACAAAAGTAAAGTAGGATTTTCAGCACGCAATTCCAACAACTACTAATGTGGTATTCGTTTGGGCTTCTTCAGATTTGCTCTCAGATTTCAGATTTCGTGTGGCTAATCGAACATAAAAATGTCACTTGCTCTTTTTTGTGATAATATTCGTGCTATTCGAATATATTTAGCCTTCAACACTTTTCAAAGCGTTTTCTATTCACTGGTTAAATTTTAAATTAAGACATTCGAAATTTGCGTCTCGATTGATTTTTAAATATTTATACATATCCAATTTACAAAAATAGATTCACCCGATGCCAATATCTTTCTTTGCAGTAGAACAAATTCACGAAAACCTAAACGCCCTCCACCAGTTGTCAAACTCAAACGCAACTGTGTTGGTAAATCTGAGAAAATATCTAGATTCGCAAAAGTGCTCTGAAATCTGAAAAAGATTGCTTTTTTTGTCTCAAACGAACATAAAAACTACTCTGAGAGCATAAAAAGTGCTCTGAGAGTGCCCAATCGAATACCACATAAAGTTTACTTTTGCTCTAGTGGAACCTTGGGCTTAACTTGCATGTTGTTAACCTATTTATGGAACAACCCCCAATTTTCAGCTGCATGAATTCTGCTGTCAAATATGTAATTCATATAAACAAAATTAAAAAGATCTGAAATGTGAATGGATGAACATTTTTTGGAATCGAATATGGATAGAGAACAAGTAAAGCTATTTAAAAAACCATACTCAACATTTATTCGTGCTACATTTATTGCTATAAATGCATTTACAAATTATTTTTAATTGAAAAAGTACCACCGGGCGGCCATTAATTACACGTATTCACCGACAGGAAAAATAAGAGCGCGCGAGAGAGGGCTGTCATTCATTTGCGTTTGCGGGGAAAATCGGGTAGGTGCACGGGAGTTGGCTCTCTAGTTTGGTTCCTCTATGGTTTACTGTAGGGGGAGTATATACAAGGTTCCTTTAATCTAAATAAGCTTATCCAATATCAACTATATTAAATTAAAATCTAATAAAAGACTAGTTTTGTAGGCGCAGTGGCTTAGTGGTTAGTGTTTCGGACTACTACGCTTCGAATCCCGCAAAAACCCAAATTCCGACTTACGGTTTTTTTCAGTGCGCCACCTCTCGCAAACGTCTGAAAAATATCCGAGAGTATGACTGTCTTGAAAGAGCTTCTCAATTAGCCGTTTGTAGTCGGCATAAAATTGTAGATCCCTTCCATTCGTTCCGAAAATGAAAACTCACACAAAACGAATAGTTGTGAGAAGCTAGGCCTAGGGTCCCTCCGGACCTGTTGCGCCAACTATTTATTTATTTAAAGACTAGTTTTCGTTGTTTTTAATTTCATTATGATCATTTTAATAAACCTATCTACCTATCTATCACATTTTTCCAATTTTTACTGGAATGCATTTCCTGGCTCTTTTTTTTCTTTCAAAAACGGCAGCCGACCATCAAGAACTTTCCTTCCGTGAGTTAATTTCTTTTGTTAAGCTTATTATAAGAATATCTAAGGTAAGAGGCAAAATGCAATGTAGGTACATATTATCAGACTTAAAACTATTGTTCGTAAATTTTTTAGGCGGATATAATAAAAAAAAAAACATTCCGCTGTAAATACTTGGGTTACAACAACGTAATTCAAAAATAAACCAGCAGATGGCATTAACTGCCTTTAACTGCCAACTATGGACTCTCAGAGTCCGATTGCTGTCAATTCAACACCCTCAGTTGTTTTTGAACCTATCGAGTCATTAAAGAGACGGTCTAGATACTTCTTACGTCCAGCATTTCGAACCTTATAAGGTTTGTTCCTTTACTTTTGTAGTAAGAATGGAAAAGACTGTCAAAATGACAGTGGTGACTGGTGAGGAGAGAGAACCAATGTAGTTCGTTCTCTATCTCTTACTTTCTAGTTTAATATATTGGCAATGTGCCACTTTTTTTTGCGAGAGAATTCGTGCATAATGAGTAATAAAAAAAAAAAAAAAAAAACAGCCAAGTGCGAGTGTCACTCACGCTCCAAAGGTTCCATACTTCGCTACAGTCGGATTTTTTGCAGATGATGTGAACTACATGAAACATGAATGTAAGCGTAAGAGTAAAGAACATGCGCTAATGAAAAGTGTTGCCCCTAAAAATGCGAATCCGGTCAAATCTGACAAAATGACCGATTTTTATTTTTTTAAATTCGGTCAAAAGTTTAAATAAGAATTTTTTACCAGAAGTCCGGTCAAAAATAGAATATAGTAATTTATTTTTACGAAAAATAGAAAACAAAAATGAACTGGGCTCTAATCGCGTAAGCACGTAAGAAAAAAACGATAATCGTTGAAACGATTGAACGACCATCGTTTTTTGTTGCTTCACGTTACTAGTTCAAACGTCAAATACCCTCGTCGAAACGATTCGATTGAACGATGGCTATTTTGCGATCGTTTCATCATTTTGGTGCATTTTTTCAGTTTAAGTTACGTCTGAGAGAAGTATAAACAAATATTTAAAGGAAGACAAGACACGCACTTATGTTCTCTTTGGAGGCGACTCGCTCTTATCCGAGTAGTAAAAGAATTCATTTTTTGCAAAAAATGATATGTTTATTGGACTATTTTTTTTTTTTACAATTCGATTATATAATAAAAATTTTCATCTCACTAAATCCAAGATCACTTGCATCGGAAACGTTATTCCAACAAAGACAACAAAGAAAATAAACAAGTTCAAGAAGAAAAAAAAAAAAAAAACAATTTCCATACATTTTTTTATTTTTTAGGTGTCAAATTTTGTTTGCAGTCATTTTCAAACTGTTCAAAATAAAAACGATGAACGATACGACGATGATGCTATACGAAGGAAACTAAAAACGAGATCGTTTTGTTCAATCGTTTCGCCGACTATTGTTTCATAAATTACGCGATGAGAGCCCTGATCATATTATATCAGTTAGTTTCTTTATTTTTCCAAACTAATATTAAACCTAATAAAACAAAAATCAAACAATTAATTAAAGTTCGTTGCATCACAACGTATTGCAGAAAAACTTTTTTTAACTTTTAATCTAATTCTGTCTTAAAAAAATATTGCTAAATGTATTGGAAAAAATGTACATTTATAAATTATTAAAAAAAAAAAAACATCATCTTCAGCTATCGGAATCACTTAAATTATATTTGTATGTTCCCCGTTTTTCGCTATTTTTCTTATGATTTTAATGAGCAAGGGCAAGGTTATTGTAGAAAAGCCTTTTTTTCAACGCGATTATTTTCTTCTTCTCGCTTCAATACATCAAATTTTCAAAAACGTAGCGGTTCATATTCAGATTCACTTCCTATAAATCTTGCAGGGTATACTCACTTCACTTCAGTCTTGTTTGAATGCACAGTCACAGTTGGAAATGAGACTGCCGCGAGGTTTTGGAGCCCCTGTATTCTAGGATTATTCACAATAAATTGGTTTCTGTATGAAATTGGCGTGCTCGTCTTATGGCCAAGTTTTATTCAAATTATAGAAATCCTTCTTTATATCTAAGACCCGTTTGCTGATACTACTCATAGCGATTTGAATTCCACTTAAAATCTTATGTGGCAGTTTATGACATAGAAAAAGTAGCCCATAAGGTATTTAAGTAGAACTTAAATCGCTATGGGTAGTATCAGCAAATGGGCCTAAGTCATAGAACAATATATTTTTCCGGTCAAAAAAGGGTTTTCCGGTTAAAGAATTTTTTTTATCGGTTAAAAATAAGATCGGATTTCAAATGTGTGGTGTCGCTGTGTGGATGAGTTTGAGTAGGGCTGAGTAAGAATTTAAAGTTCCGATGGAAATCGATTAAGAGAACACACCATTAACGAATGAAAAATGGTTAAAAGGAGCGTGCTTTATATAGTGATTGACAGTTTCTTGTAAATATCTTGTAAAATATTAACTTTTCGGCAAAATATTCTTCAGCACATATGTATATAGCTACGAGCATGACCTACAAAAAAGATATTTATATAAATTTGTTTGTAAATCAGGAAATAAAGATTTTTTGTGCAAGTGACTTTTTTTTTCACCAAATTACCAATTACTCTAAAATCAGTCCATCTATTGCTACTATTAGTATTTTCCATTTAACTAGAGGTTAAACCGGATGTTGTGCGAAAATAAATCTGAAAAATCCCTAGATTTGCTTACTTTTTCCAAAAGAAACCCAACTTTATGTAATATATTTTTTTAACATGTTTCATATACGACCTGGAAGTATAAATTTCGAATTTAAAAGTGTAATTTTGATTTTCCTAATGCAAAAGTTTGCGGGAAATAAATACAACAAAAATTGTCAACGCATGTTGCAGTTTGGAACCATCTTGAAACAATTTACACAGCCCTATGCAACTTTGATGAAATTGTTGTTTATAAAATTTACAAATGAGGTTGGTGCTTAAATCCAGAAAAAAGTATTTATGGAAATACATATTACAAAAACCTATAACTTTTTCGTAATGAAATTGGCATTAGCTGTATTATAATTACTTGTTTGAAAAACAAATTATTTTCACTGCAAATACAGTTTTGTGGGTCGATCTTTGATTTAACAGCATTTTAAAATAACACAAGACATTTATTTTATTCTCGATTGTAATGCTCAATTTGAATAATTTGGTTGTGGACGGAACTGAACGAAGAATCTCTACGCTACCTCACATTTTTAAGTTTACCTTAGTTACTCGGCATTTCTTACGTTCTCAGAGTGCATAAAAATTTCGATTTTCTACGAAAGCACATTATAAAATTACCAAAAAGAATTATAAAACGGAATATAATTAAAATCAAATTTAATATAAGAAACCTCAGATTTTCCCCTTAATAATTTCTACCCCCACATCTGCCGCCGTCAACAAAAAAAACCTAAAATTTGGGGGAAAACCTCCAGACTGGCAACACTGGTGGAGGAGTAATATCTTTCGCACTTTTATGAATTTTTCGAGCTATGGAATGGTTTATTGGACATTGGATAAAAAAAATACGTAAGAGTTATCTAGGTAGTAACAAATCATAACATTTTAAAGTAAAGGAACAGACCTATGATGTCAACAGATGGAGCCACAACCAACACGAGAGTTATTCCAAGTCTCCCAGACCAGCATTGTTCGTTGACGTCTAAATTTCTTTAAGACCTACCTTTTATATGAAGGCATGACTGTAAATAAGCAAATTGAAATCTGAACAGAAATATCAAACCGAAGCCAGAAACGTTGCGCTCCGCAAACTTATAGACAACCCTAGGTAATGGATGTAAAAATGCAGATAATTAATTTTCAAACAAAAACACTTTCACCAACATTCGTATTCAAATAAACTTTAAGCCATAATGTGCTGTGCCAAACTGCATTTTCCAGTATTTGCATGGTGGAAGCCCCCATTTCCATAGCAACAAAAATACTCGTACATATTTTGTTTCATACCAATACCACGCAGTTGTCTTCCTACAAAAAAGTAAGTGCACTTCATATTAAATTATACGAGGATTATTCCATTCCAACATATGCCGACTGGGTAAACAAATTTATTGAAAATTATATTTTACATTGGATTTCCATAAAAAATTACAGATAATTGGTAGGAATGCGTTTCCCTTCGATAATTATCATAATGGATGCTCCACAGCTTTGCTATTCCTTGCGCACTCGTTATATATATACAAATATTATAAATATCAGAGGATCCTGAATAAAAAGTGCGAAAAGGAAAGATGTATTAAATCCGACAGAATCCCAACCCTACCAGTGGTGAATGCAAAACCAAACATTTACGCAATAGTAAAGCGGGCTTAGCAATATTCATTTTATTTGGTTTCAATTCGATTTCGTTGCTCCAGTAGATGACCAATAAAACGGTCACTCACATAAAATGGGATTTCGAAACAAATGAAAATTTTCTTCATCTCCCTTTCCATTCTTAACGACCAGCCATAAAAAGGATGTGCTTTCAAAGGATAATTCAATTCACCACTATCAGCCAGAGACAATCGATACACAGAAAGAGAACAAGAAACCTTCACATTTAATCGAAACAAAGGAATACGACGAGTATACCGAGGTATTAGCTTTATCTTACCCATTCATCCGAGATAGGATAGGAATTATTCTGGAAGAAATTTCTTCTGGCTATAGGGCGTAGGGTGGGGGTGGCCCTTGGCCTTGGATTCCGTCAGAGATGGTGTCAAAAACTACATCCACAGGGATTGCTTTCTGACATCGAAATTTCTTCACAAAAGAGAGAGTTTATGATTTAATTTGCAAAACAAATTCCACAAAAGGGTGTTTGCCTCTTCGAGAAAAAGAAACTCAGCAGACAAAGAGCGATTGCGTCTAATTTCCTGGCTGGTAATTTGCGTCACAAGTAAATCATCCACTTTACCGACGTTAAAAACGTTTATTCAAACAATAGGAACAGCCACCTCCTCCACTTTGCATACTAATTACACTCTAAAATGGATATAATCAGCCTAATTATATAATTGCCAATAAATTTTCAATTTATCTGGGAAATTACTGCAACTGGAATTCGCCCCTCTCATTTGGAGAGCGCTCAGTGTATGTAATTTTCACGTATATTATGCAATCGACAACTCGTCGAATAAATAAAATCTATCGTCATGAGGCGAAAATTAAATTCGTGCAGTTAACTTCTTGAACTCAAATTGAGTCGCAAATCCATAGAGACCGTGGAATTGATGGTAATACTCCCGTGGGTTGCGACATTCCATTCAGTGGGACAGGGTCGTGTATATCATTTCGACGGTACGGGGGAACATTTGAATTGCTAATGAAGGCAAGCCAGAAAGGCTGAAATCGCTTCGACGAACGATAATAATCACAATCAGTTTGCTCTGTCCTTATTGGCATCTGGGAGGGCGACTTACGAAGCCTTTCATCAGGAAAGATTCCCCAAACGTTTTTGTGAGAAGGCTTTCATTAGAGACCTTTTCACTGCGCTAAGCTCAAGATGTTTTTCGTCCCTAACTATGTACCTAATTGCGTTCAGACTTTACAGTTTTAAAGGATATTTCTTTCTTTGGTTTTGCGTTGCATGGAGTCACATCATATTTTTTTCTTTTTTGAATACTCTCATTTGGCGCCGCTGCCTACACATTCAAATAATTTCTTTTCGTGATTAATTATTTTAGGACAAGCCCAAGCAATTACAAAGAAAAGGACTGCTCTTATTATTCGGGGATGAAAATGATGGCAATTAGCTAGTGACTCTAATTTGCATGGGAAGGCTGCACAGCTAATGATTTGCAATCCTTTTTAAACTAATGATGCCAGGTGGGTATGAAATGAGGAGAAATTATTATTTTTACAAGCACCTTTCAAAGGCTTTCGCAATTAATCAAAGTATTTTCAAATGATGTGAGATGGCATAATTACAACGCCAGGTTGGGTCACATTATTGAAGTTAAGAAACAAGTTCAAAGGGAAATTTGCATCACTCATTTTTTTTTTTATAATTAACACGCGCTAAAGAGGTTGTGACTACTCTTAGAGGAGATAGGAGATACTGGTGCACATTGGTCTTAAATGTCTGTAGATTGCACTGGGGAGGAAAGACAGAGCTGGGCAAGGCATTCCACATTCGCGTTGTACAGATTATAAAAGAGTATCTGTATTTCATAGTACGTCCGAAGATAGGCTGGATGGTAAACTGATGGGCATTCCTAGCATGACGAGTATTGCGGTGGAATTTCTGAAGGGCAGGAATGCAGTTGGCAATTTTATTTGAGCACTGTTTGTAGAAGAAACGATAAAACAATGAGAGACACGAAACGTTTCTACGATGTTCAAGCGAATTAATAGAATTCGCGATATTCGTGTCTCCGATTAGTTTCAACGCACGATTTTGAATCCTATCCAGTAAGTACAATATAGTTTTCGTCGCGCCAGACCAGATATGGGAATTGTACTCAAGTTTTGGGCGAATGAACGCCTTGTATATTGTAGCCTGATCAGAAGGGGTAAAATAATTGGCTCTGCGAAATAAGGCCCCAATGAAATAAGGCCCCAAAAGAAAAATGAAATAAGGCCCCAAAAAATTATACAGGAAACAACAACAACGATTTTTAATAGAATTTGGGGTGTTATTTCCTTTTTTGGGGCCTTGCTTCATAATGAAATAAGACCCCAAAGTAAGAAATGAAATAAGTCCCCAAAAATTTTTTTTTTATTACAAATTGTTACCCTTCCGATATGGAATGCGTATGGGGGGGCATGCTGCCCCCCTGCAAGCCCCCTGCTTGGGTTTACTGTTAGATTGCGGGGTGGGTGCGAGGTTGAGTATATAAAAAGTTCCTTTAATCTAAACTAATTTATCCAATATCAACAATATTAAATGAAAAGTAGTTTTCATTATTTTTAATTTCATTATGAAGTATATCACAAATTTGGGGCCTTATTTCATCGCAGTGGGGCCTTATTTCATATTTGAAATTGGGGTGTTATTTCATTATGAAATAACACCCCAAATTCGGGGCCTTATTTCATTTTCTCTTTTGGGGCCTTATTTCATTGGGGCCTTATTTCCTACAGCCAAAATAATTCTTGCACCGTTTGAGGAAACCTAGACATTTCGCTGCATTCTTGGCGACTTCGTGTACATGGTCATTCCAACGAAGGTTGTCGTGAACGCACATACCAAAAATAGAAAGTTTTTCGGTTTCGGTAATGCAAGTGCCATTCATGGATAATGGCTGTAGGTAGATTCGGGTTTCGCTTTAGAGACAGCAGACAGCTGTCCAAATTCCACTCTTTTTTCTGAACCCTATTTTGAAATGCTGTCAAGGTCGGAATTTAATGTGCTTAACATACGTTGTCGTTCCAGTTCTACGGCCGAAGAGCAGGGACATGAGTCCTGGAAAGAATATGAAAAGCTAAGAGTGATGTAATCAGCGAAGGAATGGATTGGATTAGAAGTTGCAGACAAGAGATCATTTATAAAAATGAGAGAGTCGGACACAAAACATAGCCTTGGGGAACACCAGCATTTATATGGTGGGTTTCAGAACTGAAACCATCCAAAACAACTTGAATTGAACGGCCAGAAAGGTAGTTTCTAATCCATTAAATAAGAGACGCATCGATCCCAAAAGCAAGCATTTTCGACAAAAGAGCTTGATGCCAAACTCTGTCAAATGCCTTTGAAATATCGAGCGCAACAATCTTCGATTCACCGAAGTGATGGAGAGATTTTTTTTTTTTTTATATACTTCTCCCGGGAAAGGCGAACCTATAACGCTTCAACAGCGCCCCGAGATGCCTGCAGATGAAAGTTTGCTCTGCACTTAAATTGCTCTAAATTGTAGTCTTCTGGAAATATATCCCCAGGAAGCGAGTTCCAAAGTTTGCTTTTCCTGTAACAGAAGGAGTTTTTGAAAGTTGATGTCCTCGCGGTTGTCAAGTGTACTGTATGGTCATGAGCATTGGCAGCCCGTCTTGTTGGGCGCCCAAAAGTTGCATTTCGAGGGATAATGTCTTTGAGTTCCTCAGAACATCTACCATGGAAGTACATATAGAACAAGCATAGGTCAGCGACTTGTCTTCTGTGCACCATCGGTTTTAGATTCGCTGTGAGTGTAGGGTCTCCAATGAGTCGAACTGCTCGTCTCTGTATGCTATCAAGCAGGTTAAGTGAATGTTGTGGGGCCGAGCTCCATATATGGGAGCTGTGTCTTGTTTGCATTAAATACAATCAAATTGTCCTTTCCCAACTTCAAGATTTTGTCCAGATCATCATTTAGTGAATTAATTTGTTCACATCTCTGATTGTGTGATGTAGCCGTATTCACAGGCCCACTGTTCGAGATGGAGGATATAAGAGTGCTGTCATCTGCAAAGCTGTAGATATTATTATTTGTCGATCCAAACAAATCGTTGATGTGGAGAAGAAATAGAGTTGGAGAAAGAATAGATCCTTGGGGCACTCCTGCATTTATAACAAACGAATTGGAAGATACACCATCTACAACAACTTGGATCGATCTTCCCAGAAGAAAATTTTGCATCCATCCGCAGAGTTGTTGTGGTAATCCGTAAGACTCTAACTTGCCTAATAGCAATAGGGCTCTATGCCAGACTCGGTGAGATAAGTCATCAAATCACCAGTGGACCTGTTGCCACGAAAACCGTACTGCCGGTCATTGAGGAGTTTCCGTGATTCAAGATATTTCATAAGCTGACGGTTTATCAACGTTTCTATGACCTTAGAAAGAATGGACGTAAGTGCTATGTGTCGGTAATTGGTAGGACAAGAAGATTCGCCCAAATGCTGTTTTCCACCTACTCGGAAAGAGTCCAGAAGAATAGGACAGATGAAAAAGCTTACGAGTGAATAGACAGTCTTCCACTAAACAGTAAGGGAAGGACTATTATCATGGTTATGGTTGCCACTTGCCAAAAAAAAAAAATGGAAAAAAATTACCAAACCAAGCTAAAATATACCAAAAATCTGGAAAAATGATAAAACACGAAAAAATCATACTTGTCGTCTTGAGCCAGTATGAATATGACTTTTCGGTATCGCTTGATTTTTCTCTGATTTACGAACTTAATATAAAAAAATGTCGCTGCTTTAATGACTGATTTGGGTTTAATTTTCAGTGGCACAACATTTTTGACATCTCGGAGTGAAAAATGATTTATTGGAAAACGTGAAATTTGTTTGAATTTTTGATGTTTCCTTAAGTCTTCAGAGAAACTAAAAGAAAAGTGTACATATCAAATCATTTTAACATAAGTCTTTTAAATTCAATTAGGCACAATTATGCAAGTATGAATTTTGGCAGACCTTAGCAGCTAAGCAAAGGCTACTACATAAAACAAATAGGACGTAACTGTGCTAGTAATACTTTTAAGCCTTCAACGCAGTGCTCAGAAAAAGTTAGGCAGCATTTACATGTGATGATAATATCGAGTTCGTCTTTTTGGTGCTTCTATTCAAAAAGTTACCAAAACCAGATCAAAATTACCAATTTACCAAAAATCACCAACTAAGAAAAAAGTTACTAAATTTGGTAAAATATTACTAAATTGGCAACCGTGAATTATCGGGTTATCTTCACCACTGCACCAGAAAAGCTTAAGATTCGTGGAACTATGAATATCTTCTTTAGTTTACTTCTTCTCATTTTTTTTTTCGTTTTGGCTCATGAGAATGCAAAACAACTTCCTGTGTGTCTTTCTTGCTTTAATACTGTTTGTGGACTGTACCGTCACAGTGGGCAAGATACCCCAAAATTTGGAATCAATTTATACGATGAGCTAGCTGAAATAAATATCGCATTTTTTATAAAGGAATCACTTATAATTGTGTGGAAAGACCATATTGGATACTTAAAGTTATTTTTAATTAATTTTTTTATTTTTATGATTTTTTAAACTAAAAAAAAGGAACTGAAAATAAAAAAGTTGCGCATTTTGTTGTATTACCTACAGAAAATATGTTTGAATTTATTAACATAAAATTATGAAAAGAAAATTAAAAAAAAAATTCATTCTCACTCTCACTCTGGTGCAATGATTAATTCGAAAACGTCTTTTGAAAATGATTTAAGCTGATTTTTAGGTAGTTGTTAGAGGCAACTATCAGTTATCAGCGTCTGATTTACAGACCAAGTCACAAGAACTTATGAGGTTGATTTCTTGTGAGGTTTATTGTGATTCACAACAAAACTCACAAAATATTCACCTCAGCACAAATTGACAAACAAATGTCCGTAAAAGCCCGAACTTGTACACGAAGTTAATAAAAACATATAAAATAATAATAAATAAAAATAAATAAAAGCAGAAATGTTTTAGAACTGAAGAAAATAATTATTTACGATATTTGCCACAAATCAAATTCCCCTTCCTTAGTTTTTTTGTTTTATACAAATATCTACATTTTCCGAAAGATTAAAAATTTAGTAGAAGTTGTTGTCACCATTATTGATCCCTGTATATGTCAGAGAAAGATGACAGAATATGCACATGTAAAGACGCAGTAAGGTAAAAACATGAAGTCTCATAAAGTGAGGAGTACAAGATGTTATTTCAAAAATACAGTGCATGCACAGTCTCTCACCTCAACGAGACTAAATATTCGGAGGCTTTACAAAAACTCGAATCGTTATTGCTTTTAAGGCAAGTCCTCCAAAACTACAAAGGAAACCTAAAGTCACCATGTCACCAATACGCAGTCAATGAAGAAGTATAGTACGTCGTACGTCGCAGTAAAGGACAGGTTGTCCAAGCCGGCGTGCTATAGGGCGGATGGACCAAATTACCAACCAGGTTTAGTTGGTTAGCATTCTCAGAGACTGGGCTATTGGATGCATCTATAAAAAGGCGATCCGGCGAAGAATTACCCTAGGAAACCGTTGCTACTTCGGTTTGGCAAGACAACTGGGTTCAAAACTCCTAACTCGAAGGACCAAATGTGTGCTCTACAAGACCCTTATATTGCCAGTCCTGCTTTAAGGCGCCGAGTGCTGGACCATAGGCAAGAAGGGAGAGCTGATAATGGGCTCCTTCGAAAGAAAAATTCTTCGATGGGATTTTTGGTCCTGTGTGCGAGGAGGGCGAATGGAGGAGCAGATAAAACCGCGAACTCTATGAGCTGTACCAAGATGTGGATGTAGTCCAAAAAGCCAAAACACATCGACTACATTGGTTCGGCCACATCGAGCGAATGGACGATAATGCTCTGGCTAAGAGGATCTTCGAATCCCAGCCCCCAGGTTCGAGAAGACAAGGAAGACCGAACCTCTGTTTCAAAGGCCAAGCCATTGCGGATGCCAGAGCGCTTGGTCTGGACAACTGGAAGCAGCGTGCCCGGGATCGTAGAGGATGGAAGTTCGCAGAGTCTCAGCAGAGACTCTTCACGGGTCGGGAGCCCGATAAGTAAAGTAAGTAAGTATAAAAATGGCAATCCTTATGTCTTGCAAGAACTATCGCGCCATATTCCTTTTTTATGTCGCATACTACGCATTAACCCGTTCTGCAGCACGACAAATTGCACGAATCAGTGTAGTTTTTGCCACATTTTTCTAACCTTCGTACTGAGGCAAATAGACCAAAAGTTCTGAGTCAAGATGCACAATCTTTTCTCAGAATTGTATAGTTGACATCAATGGGTAAGCTATATACCTATGGCAATAGACGAACTCGGGATCGAGACAACACTGATCCAGCTATGCCTCATTATGCTAGAAAGCACACGGTGAGAGTTCTAATTCGGAAGTAGCTCTTCCGAACTATTCCAAAAACTGTTCCCCTCTTCTTATCTGTGGTTTAACAAGGCAAAAGAATTGATTTAATCAACATTAAATTAATAAAACATATTCATTACATTTTTTGCGGGAATATTTCCTTGAAAAGCTCTCGCGATATTTTTTGAAGTCTGTGTTCCTGGCTTCCTACACTTCTTCAGAGGGCCAATTGGAAGAAGTGCAGCAGAAATCGCATCTGGACCATACATTAATAGGTTATGGACATTTGGTGATATGTTATACCAAGGGTTGGCTCTAAGAACTTACCAGGGAAGGCTCAATAGGCTCCTTTAAGAAGCCGCATGCCAGAGCTCATTGAAAGCTCTCCCGCCTTACAATCTTATCTAGGGTTAACATTTTGTATGATGGAGCACTTTGACATCAAGATTGTGGTCAGAGACAATACTGAGACCCCCAACTTCGGCCGATTTTCCGTTACTTGCCAACAAGCTATATTTCTATGGGGTGGTACACGCTAAGTGCGTTAGTATTGTTACATAGAAATTCGTATTGACAACTGTCACTCACCAACACACTCGCACCTTGCGTGTCCCACTTCCGCTGTCGGCAAAGTTGCTTCCAGCGTTCATAGAATTTTGTCAGTTAAATTTGAAATTATTCGTTTCGTGTAAATAGTATTTTATTTTAGGAATTAGTGCACTTTTGCTGAAAATATTTATGAAAAACTAGCTGACCCGGCGAACTTCGTTCCGCCCAAATTCATTAATGTAGGTAATGAAATTAATAATTCCGAGCTTTCGCTTCATTCTGCTTCATGTAATTCGGTCAATTCAAATTTTATATTCAAGAGGTATATTAAAATTAAATAAATAAATAAAAACAAATACTTGTCGGCCAACCTACCGCTTTTTCACTGAAATGCTTTATCGTACACAACATTTTTTGTTCTATTTCTATTATCGGGTGTGTACACGTACAAAGCGAGAGCTTTGCCGACACGTGAAATTCAAGCTTTATGCCACACACATCCAGCGATTGTCCTTGCGACTTATTAATTGTCATAGCAAAAGCGAGACGTACGGGAAATTGAAGACGCTTAAATATGAACGGCAAATCGTTCTGAATAAGTGGAATCCGCGGAATAAGAACATCTTCGCCTTTGAGTTTTCCAATAAAAATCGTTGCTTGAATAATATTTGATATTAAATTCTTCACAATCAAACGCGTACCGTTACAAAATTTTGGTTCATTTAGGTTGCGCAACAAAATTATTACTGAGACGATTTTTAGTTTCAAATTGTGTGGAGGCAAGTCCGAAACATCCAAAGAATTTAAAAATTCCGTGGGATAATAGGTGGCTTCCTTTTCATCCATCACGGAGTCGACTGATTTGTATGAATGCAACTCACCAGCGATTTGGTTTTGAATTTCGAAATTCAAATGTTCGACGTTCTTATTTTTCGCAGTCAAAATCACTCTTCTCTTACACTCAGTTAATCATGGTCAATATTATTCTGAGCGATATTCGGGAAAACATTCATGATTAGTTCTTCCGGTGTCGTTGTAAGGTTACAAAAATGTTGTGGAAACTCAATCAGGCCGGTGATCATTGCTCCACCGAAAGGTCATTACGTAAACGATTCAGGGCCTCCAATGCGCGTTTGTAAGCCATTGTACATTCGTCCATTATAATAATCTTACATTGCTGCAGTACTTTCGCCATCGCAGTGTTCTTTGAAATGTTGCATGTAGGTTCTTCTTCCACTTGTAGATTCAATGGCAATTTCAATGCAGGATGAGCTGTTCGACCGCCTTCTAACAAATTAGCCGCTATCCCAGAAGAGGCTAGGGCCAAAGCGATCTCAGATCTCGAACGAATTGTAGCCAAAATAAGTGAAATCATGAATGTATTTCCAGTTCCGCAACTTTCGTTATCGACTGCTTGCATTAATTTATCGTACACTTTCTTTTATTCTTGATTCAACATTGGCACATTTGTTCGAACACCTTGACTCAATGCGATTCGACCGAAGTCCTTGCATTGAATGATTTGGCTGTGGCATCCCCAATTTGCACAACAAATTGCCACTCATGAGCAGATACATATCCTCGATCAAAATCAAAGCTTTGTTGCGCATTTCAGCTGACATCTCCAGTTCATTATCCGATGTCATGGTGCGAGTTCGATGCAAAATATCGTCGGCCATAATATCATCTTTGTTTAATCAAAGTATCTACTTCATTTCAAAAAGTAACTTAATGTAACATAGTAAACATAATTTATTAGAACAAACTTTTAAGGTACCTATAGGTATTTAAAAAAAAAACTTTCAAAATTCTTGACAACAACAATTTGGTTGGAAAATAATTAAAATAATTGACAACAACAATTGCTTTTAAAATTTAAAATATTTTTTTTTGTATTTGAAGTGTCACTACTCGATTTCTATCCAATTTTTTTTTTATCAAAGTGTACAAAAATTAATTTATTGGAATGGCGGTTGCGCCTTCTTTCAAAAATTGATCATACTAATATATGAACCTTCTCTGCGTGGTCTATTAACCAACAAAAAAAACTAAATCAAAATCGGATGTGTGTGGCAGTCGTTAGGCTGTCACACACACATTTATCAAGTTATTTTTATATATATACTAGCTGACCCGGCGAACTTCGTACCGCCAAATTCATTAATGTAGGTAAATTACGATGTCATGTAATTCGGTCAATTCAAATTGTTTATTCTAAAGTTATATTAAAATTAAATAAATAGGTAAATAAAATCAGTTACTTGTCGGCCAACCTACCGCTTTTTCACTGAAGTGCTTTATGGTACACAACATACAAAGCGAGAGCTTGGCCGACACGTGAAATTCAAGATTTATGCCACACATATCCAGCGATTGTCCTTGCGAGTTGCGACTTATTAATTGTCATAGCAAAAGCGAGACGTACGGGAAATTGAAGACGCTTAAATACGAACGGCAAAACGTTCTGAATAAGTGGAATCCGCGAAATAACAACACCTTCGCCTATGAATTTTCCAATAAAAGTCGTTGCTTGAATTATAAATATTTGATATTAAATTCTTCACAATTAAACGCGTTCCGCTACAAAGTTTTGGTTCATTTAGGTTGCGCAACAAAATTATTACTGAGACGATTTTTAGTTTCAAATTGTGTGGAGGCAAGCCCGAAACATCCAAAGAATTTAAAAATTCCGTGGGAAAGTTGGTGGCTTCGTTTTCATCCATCACGGAGTCGACTGTTTTGTATGAATGCATCTCACCAGCGATTTGGTTTTGAATGGCGAAATTCAAATGTTCGACGTTCTTGTTTTTCGCAGCCAAAATCACTCTTCTCTTACACTCAGCCAATCATGGTCAATATTATTCTGAGCGATATTCGGGAAAACATCCATGTTAGTTCTTCCGGTGTCGTTGTAGGGTTGCAAAAATGTTGTGGAAACTCAATCAGGCCGGTGATCATTGCTCCACCGAAAGGTCATTACGTAAACGATTCAGGGCCTCCAGTGTGCATTTGTAAGCCATTGTGCATTTGTCCCATATAATAATCTTACATTGCTGCAGTACTTTCGCCATCGCAGTGTTCTTTGAAATGTTGCATGTAGGTTCTTCTTCCACTTGCAGATTCAATGGCAATTTCAATGCAGGACCGCCTTCTAACAAAGTAGCCGCTATCCCAGAAGAGGCTAGGGCCAAAGCGATCTCAGATCTCGAACGAATTGTAGCCAAAATAAGTGAAATCATGAATGTATTTCCAGTGCCGCAACTTTCGTTATCGACTGCTTGCATCAATTCATCGTACACTTTCTTTTATTCTTGATTCAACATTGGCACATTTGTTCGAACAGCTTGACTCATTGCGATTTGACCGAAGTCCATTTCTCGCTCCAATTCTGGATTAAATGCGTCTTGCATTGAACGATTTGGCTGTGGCATCCCCAATTTGCACAACAAATTGCCACTCATGAGCAGACACATATCCTCGATCAAAATCAAAGCTTTGTTGCGCATTCCATCTGACATCTCCAGTTCATTATCCAGCCATATCATCTTTGTATAATCAAAGTATCTACTTCATTTCAAAAAGTTACTTAATGTAACATAGTAAACATAATTTATTAGAACAAACTTTTTAGGTACCTATTGGTAGGTATTTAAAAAAAAACTTTCAAAATTGCTGACAACAACAATTTGGTTGGAAAATAATTAAAATAATTGACAACAACAATTGCCTTTAAAATTTAAAATATTTTTTTTTTGGTATTTGAAGTGTCACTACTCGATTTCTATCCAGTTTCTTTTTTTTTCAAAGTGTACCAAAATGAATTTATTGGAATGGCGGTTGCGCCTTCTTTCAAAAATTTACCATACTAATTTATTAACCTTCTCTGCATGGTCTATTAACCAACAAAAAAAACTAAATCAAAATCGGATGTATGTGGCAGTCGGTAGGCTGTCACACACACATTTATCAAGTTATTTTTATATATATAGATAAGATGATTACTGTAGAATGGTTGTATGAAAATAAAAACATTTTGGGCAATTTTTCTTCAGTTATTTAAGAATAATGTACACATCAAATCGAAATTAATGATATTCAAAAGCAGAAAATACACAACAATATTTGTCCTAATATGTTTCTAGTATATAAAACATCTCATTTAGATCGCATTATTAACTAAACAAATTATATTAATCGTTTTTTAAAAATTTATAATAACCAACCAATAGCATTCAGTTATCTTCAAATGTGGTATTCTCGAACTCTATCACATTCCCCCATGGTTGGTAGCGGTTGGCAGCATTGAATTTATATTTTTTGTATGTTTTTACATGTCACACGGATTCTAAATAGACATAACACCGATAGGAAAACAAAATGGCGAATTTGAAAAAAAACTGAGGGGGCCAGCGGCAAGAGGATTGTGAGTTGGGGGTCTCAGTATTGTCTCTGATTGTGGTGGACTGCAAGATGTTCCTCCAAAAATTTAAATTTGCCTTCTAATTTTTGAAGTTATTTAAATTTATTAATTAGAACCTATTTATAAAATTGAAGTCTAGCAGTAGTGGCTCCCACTTATTATACATTGTACTAAACTTATTAAATGTAGACTCTAATAAAGTTTCTTTTTATACTTCATAGAAGTCGGTCGGTCTCTTTCTTTGAAGTCCCGATTCCTTCATGAGGTTAAAAAATGTCACCCTTGTAAAAAACACACAGAAATAAGTGTTTTAGAAATTTGTATGAATCTTTAATTCATATTTGTTGAACTAGTTGAAATCCTACAGAATAAAGTCCCAGATCTTGCAAAACCGGTTGTTAGTTTTGCTTCTGTGCATCTCCATATTTTGTCTTTGTAATTAATGTTGTCTGTCGTCATTTTTATTGTTGTCCGTCATCTGTAGCTCATTATTATTAGCCGGTTGAAGCCTCCGTCATTCCGGTTCAGAATTCCATTGAGCCTTACTAGGTTGAAGTGACTGCCGGCCAGCTGACCCACTTAGATCATCATAATGTCCATTATGATTTGAGCCTTACTAAGTCGAAAACTGATTTTGTTCAAAGCAAGTCCCGAGCGGTTTCTATTTGCTTTCTGATCAACATTATTTGTTTTTAGTTTATCGATGCGACTTCGGGTGGAAAAGATCAGACTCCTAGCTACCCTGGCTTTGATAAATAAGCACAATTCATGTGTATGAGACATTTTCAGTAATATAGGCTTTGTCAGGTTGATGCTAATCCCAACCCAACCATAGTTCTTATAGTAGACCCAACTATAGTGAAAATGTGAAAGAAAATGTTGTGCTATTGGGAGGCATAGCTTTTTCAACTTTTACTTCTAAGACTTTTCGAATCTTTGCGGAGAACTCACTTTAGTCCTTGTGGTGGAGGAAACCCAAAAAAGATAAAAAATAATGGCATGCGGTGACAAATTCTTGTTTGACATTCATTGAAACACTCGTATCTACTTGAGGCTCTATATGTTCAACTGTCTGCCACCAAGCCTTAATAGCTGCCCACTCAGTTTTTGTTATTTAATTTGGAGCAGTGCATAAGCTCTTACTTCCCAAAATGTCTAGACCAATGTCATTTGATTTGCGAATGGGTACACGCCCTGAGAAGAGTGCACAAATACGACACCCCCTGCGACTCACTGCGAACATTATTTGGTTGAAGATATCAGGTACTCAGAGCTATCGTAAATTTCCACGAAATACTTTTTCATCTCAAATCAGTTGGATCCTTTCACTGAAACCTCGTGAATCATCCCCGAAATTGAAATCTCCTCGAACTATCATTGAAATCTTATGATGGTCTGCTGACAGGGTGCAATATGCAAAAGGGAGTAAAAACATCGGAGGGGATATTCATTCAAATAAGTATGCCGATTATGTGGACACTCTACAGACAAAGCCAAATATTATATACACGAGCATTGAACACACGCGCAGAGTGATATTGCTTTGTGTGACAAGAGCGAAGAGCCTACTTCAGCCGGCTGAAAGAGGTTGTTCGAAATCAACTTTGTGCCAACCAAAACGGACAAGATGCCCTTGTTCAATGTTCATATGCATTAAAAATACAGGAACGATTGAATAAGTTTCTGTTGAAATGGGAAGGGAAACTTTTGGCAGCATGCACTGGTAAATTCCTAAATCGATTTTTGGCTGCCGTTCAAGCAAAGTGGTTCATTTTTATCTATTCAAAAGGGGAAGCTGTTCCACTTTTATTTGACATTACGTAGGTATTATTAATATGGGCTAGCCACATGCTCGGCAGTGGAGAGGACCGCTTTTAAAATCAGCTAGAATTTAATTCTAACCGAGCACAAATCCAACAATTAATTTTAGTTATTGACTGATAACAAATTTTAGTCTCGACTTTAAATTTATGTAACCTCACAATTGCAAAATTTGTATTGAAATTATAGCCACTGTGAACTACTAAAATTTAGAGTCGAAACTAAAAATGTTTATTGGTATGGGCCCGAGTCATTAAGCGCCTAACAAGAACAACTCGAAAATTAAATTCCATTATGTACACCCTAATTGGGTGTCACTGTTGTATACACACAAAACATCAATAACAATGCCAAACTATACCATTGTTTAAGTTGTAGGCAATAAATAGCTGACGGCGTAAGTTATGCTTAAATCAATAACAATTACGGGACAAACAATTTGAACAGATACGGTCATGTTTTCCCCGTGAGCCAAAAAGGAGCTCACTCTCATGTTACAATGAAATCGAAACCATTTTATGCCTGAGGCGGACAAATTCAAATATAGGTATTCTCACACACAAGCAAAAGAGACTCAACATTTGTGTAGGAAATTGTATAAGCCCATGGCTGACCGATTCAGGCCAGGGTTGTAATGAAAGAGTTTAGCTTCTGGATTGTAATCAAAATATCCGAAAGAATTTCCCCACAATGGATACTGAATAATTTATGTCCCTCGACTGGGAGAAGGTTAGGCGTATTTACCTTACAAATGTCGGCCGAATCTACACGCTCAATTAGGTTTTATACGGATGTTTCGTGTTTGGCGCGGTTGTGTTCATTGAAATTTGCATTTATTTAAATAAATGCAATTTTGAAAGCTATTGGGTGGTTTACTTTTGGGACTTGATGCTACCCTGAGCTTTGAAACAATTAGGGTAAAGTCGGGTGATATGGCACCATGGAGGATATGGCACCCTCTCAATTCCTGTTTAACGATTTTATTTTAAATCAAAATGTCATTAAGTTTTACGTAAGTTCGTGAAGGGTGTAGTCAGAACCTGATTCGCATGTGAAAATTTCCAGTTATCGATTGTGCTTTTTTCCATTTACATTACTGCGGTCAAATTTTCGAGATATGGCACCTCTAAAGTTTGGGGTACGTGGTGTATATGCCATTTGTCCCGCTATTAGTTTCATATTGAGGTGAATTTGTCTGAAATCTATAAACAGATGAATGGATTTAATGTCTAATATGTCATTTTTGGCCTTAAGACTCGTGTATATCTTATATATAAATAGGCGAAGGAAATAGTTAAGACTCACTTGCACTGCCTAAACCACAAGATATTCGCTTGATTTTGTTTTGTTGGAAAGATAATTCGGAGATGTAATTCTGTCTAATTCTGAGTTGGTCAATATAATGGTAGAATTTCTACCACTGGGCGAACTCTAGTCCTTTTAAATACTTGTAACAGGTGTGGGAAACTCCAGGAAAACTTAAGGTCACTTATGGGTGCCAAATCATCATTCTTTTATTTTATTTTTTGTTTTAAATTATTACGTTTTTTTAAATTTTACAGACCGATTCTGCCGTTGTGAGAGCCCTAAAAAGTCACAAGACCTTATGAGGTTGATTTCTTGTGAGGTTTATTGTGATTCACAACAAAACTCACAAAATATTCACCCCAGCACAAATTGACAAACAAATGTCCGTAAAAGCCCGAACTTGTACACAAAGTTAATAAAAACATATAAAATAATAATAAATAAAAATAAATAAAAGCAGAAATGTTTTAGAACTGAAGAAAATAATTATTTACGATATTTGCCACAAATCGAATTCCCCACCTTCCTTAGTTTTTTTTTTTTATTGTTTTTTTCTACAAATATCTATATTTTCCGAAAGATTATAAGTTCAGTAGAAGTTGTCACCATTGTTGATCCCTGTATATGTCCGAGAAAGATGACATAATATGCAAATGTAAAGACGCAGTAAGGTAAAAGCATGAAGTCTCATAAAGTGAGGAGTACAAGATGTTATTTCAAAAATACAGTGCATGCACAGTCTCTCACCTCAACGAGACTAAATATACGGAGGCTTTATAAAAAGTCGAATCGTTATATCTTTTAAGGCAAGTCCTCCAAAACTACAAAGGAAAGCTGAAGTCACCATGTCACCAATACGTAGTCAATGAAGGGCGGATGGACCAAATCACCAACCAGGTTTAGTTGGTTAGCATTCTCAGAGACTGGGCTATTGGATGCATTTATAAAAAAGGCGATCCGGCGAAGAATTACCCTAGGAAACCGTTGCTACTTCGGTTTGGCAAAACAACTGGGTTCAAAACTCCTAACTCGAAGGACGAAATGTGTGCTCTACAAGACCCTTATCTTGCCAGTCCTGCTTTATGGCGCCGAGTGCTGGACCATAGGCAAGAAGGGAGAACTGATAATGGGCTCCTTCGAAAGAAAAATTCTTCGATGGGATTTTTGGTCCTGTGTGCGAGGAGGGCGAATGGAGGAGCAGATAAAACCGCGAACTCTATGAGCTGTACCAAGATGTGGATGTACTTAGTCCAAAAAGCCAAAACACGTCGACTACATTGGTTCGGCCACATCGAGCGAATGGACGATAATGATCCTTCTAAGAGGATCTTCGAATCCCAGCCCCCAGTTTCGAGAAGACAAGGAAGACCGAACCTCTATTTCAAAGACCAAGCCATCGCGGATGCCAGAGTGCTTGGTCTGGACAACTGGAAGCAGCGTGCCCAAGATCGTAGAGGATGGAAGGCTGAAGTGTCTCAGGCAGAGATTCTTCACGGGTCGGGAGTCCGATAAGTAAAGTAAGTAAGTATAAAAAAGGCAATCCTTATGTCTTGCAAGAACTATCGCGCCATATTCCTTTTTTTATGTCGCATACTACGCATTAACCCGTTCTGCAGCACGACAAATTGCACGAATCAGTGTAGTTTTTGCCACATTTTTCTAACCTTCGTACTGAGGCAAATAGACCAAAAGTTCTGAGTCAAGATGCACAATCTTTTCACAGAATTAAAGCCGCACATATAGTTGACATCAATGGGTAAGCTATATATGGCAATAGACGAACTCGGGATCGAGACAACACTGATCCAGCTATGCCTCATTATGCTAGAAAGCACACGGTGAGAGTTCTAATTCGGAAGTAGCTCTTCCGAACTATTCCAAAAACTGTTCCCCTCTTCTTATCTGTGGTTTAACAAGGCAAAATAATTGACAGTAGCTGATACGCAGTGTTGTTACCACTCTATCTTCATTTATCCCACGAAGCGTGGTCATTTTTCCCTGTCCACCATACTCAAATTGCCTTTTAAAACCAGTTGATAATTTCTTTGTACAATTAACAGTTAACATAATACTATGACTATTTTTTGATAAAAGACTATTTACCTGAGCTGTTTTTTTTTTAATGGACATTCAGTGATAATCAAGGTGAAATGTAGATGTTTTGATAAAATTCCAGCAAAAAAATTTAGTTTAAATGTTCTTTTGTTAGATTACTGACATTTTCACGATTTTCCTACTTTTCCCTTTATCCCAAGAAAGATTTATCGGACTTAGAAATTCCCACAAAATAGCATAAATCCCACAATATAACAACACTGGCTGGGAATATTAACAGGAACATATAAAGGGTCTTTTATTAAGGACTTGAGAACTTATTTTCTAAATTAAATGCAAACTGCTTGAGATATCTCACAAAAAAATGTATTAGCTTGAATAACTATCAAAATATTTATGAAAAGAATTCGACTTCGTTCATAAATGTCCACCATGGGAACGTATGCAGCGGTCGATACGTTGAAACCAATTTTCGATTACTCGGCCGCACATTTCGACCGATACGCCCGCTATTTCTCGTTCAATATTGGCCCTGAGCTAGTCTAACGTCGCCGGCTTATTGGCGTAGACCAGTGTTTTAATGTAGCCCCATAAGAAAATGCGGGCCCATCGCCATCCCCAGGGAACCATTATGGTTAAAAGCCTAAACCAAATCGCCCAAACAATCAATTTCCCTACAGAATTTGGTTATGGTCCCAATATTATTTGAGGAACCAACATCCTCTAAGTTATTAAAAAAGTACCTGCCTAGGTGCTTCCTTCTACTTACTTGACACTCGCATAGAAGGTGGGAGATGTCTTCCGTAGTTTGTAGGTCCTCACAGTACCTATACATGTATCCGTATTAGCTAAGCCTAGTCTCATGGTATGCGTCCTTATAAGGCAGTGTCCAGAGAGTATTCCTACCGTTAATCTTAACTTTGTTCTACTGAGATTGATTAATTCTTCAGATTTCTTCCGATTTAAAGCGGGCCACAGTGCCTTTGAGACCCTGTGTCCCTCTAGATGTGACCATCTTGTGGCTGCTATAGGTGGTTTTCTCAAAGGTAACACTTCTATACTCTGTCCAAGAAAAATTGTCAGTACAGGCAAGATAGGATGTTTGTCTCTCAGTCTGGTTGCAATGACTTATATAAATCGGTCCCTTTTTAAAGCTCTCACAGGGTTGCCGTAATGTGTATGATAATTCGCCATAACTCAGAGAGCAATACTGTTAGGGTTACCATCTTACAATTTAGCCAGGTATCATCAGTAAAATAAATCTGTCTTTTCTCTTCTATATTTTTTTTTTTTTTAACTTCGCGTAGATACCTTCGTCTCCAAGAAATAATGTCACTTCTTTCTAACAACAAATTCTTTCGCTGACGTTTGACGAATTTAAGTCCGAGATCTTTTTGCAATATTGTATGCAAAGCTGATCTGCTTAGTTTTGTTATATTTTCACTTTTTTGTACTTCCAATAATATTTTGTCTATCGTTGGAAGGTCATTATCCATAAAAAACTGATGGACTATCCGCCTAATCGCACATTTGTCAAAATCATCCACCTTGCTCTTGATACCGGAATTATTTTTCTTCTTTGGTGGTGAATTGTGGCCTTTGATTGCTTTTTCCCTTAAAAGCCTGTATACAGTTCGTTCCGTAACAGAAAAAACAGTAGCCGCATTTCCTACGGCCTCCGATTTATTTTTGAAAAGGCCATAGAATTTTTCAGTTGCATCAACAATTTGTTGTTTCTTTTCTACACTTAGATCATTTGAAGACTTTGTAGCCATGTTTCTGTTTGTTCATATGCACAATAAAGTTTACCACTTGCTTAGATGCACTATCCGCTATTGAGATAACAACCATTGTTTCCGCCTTATATACACAAACAGGCAATTGGAAAAAATTATATAACCACGACGTAATATTACCAAAACAGATGGTAAAAGGACTGCACTTGTGCAATTCTACATACATTTTTTAATATAGACATATATACCTAGATTACAAATTTGTTAAAAAATGATTACCCGTCAATGCAGAACTTCGCAGAAACAGTAGCAAAAAAAAGGATCATAAAATCCTTTTTATGTACTTTACTGGAGAGGAGTGACCGGATGTGGTAAAACCCAACGACCGAAAATAAACAGTATAGTTTTACCTGCTTCATCATTTTGATATTTCAGTGTTAAAAATATGCTCTACAAAATGAAATATGATTTTATACCTACCAAAACATGCAGAAATATGCCCTAAAGAATAAGGCTGACAAATTTGTACTTAGTTTTCTATAATAGAATATTTAATCAAATTTTATCCCTTAAAATACCATGCTTTTGCATGAATCCGGTTGAGTTGCCCTAGTAATCATTATTAATTTATTGCAATATCTCTACAACGCACATATGATCACTTGTTGCGTTAGTGAAATCAATGCATTAAAACACCTCACGAATAAACTTTATTTACAAAAGACAACATTCAAAAATATGTTTTAACTGAATATTATTGGATCTTTCAGAAATACAAACAAATTAAAACCGAATGGCAGCACCCCAAATAATATGCCGCTCTCAAAAGCTCCAAAAAGCACCAAAACCGAAAGTTCTTTGACAAAATTCAAAGAAAAACCCTTAATGATATGCTAACATTGTCATATGGTAACACTTCTCTGATGTGCTTCAGTCACTCCACTGCTTATTTTGGTTGATGATAACAGCAAGCGAACACAAGCGATCGTGCTCATTCTGCCCGCAACTGTGTGGCAGACTGGTTGTGGAGGGATGTATGCGAATTTCAGGAAAATTACAACAACAAAATTCTTTGGAATGCCAGTGGTTTCGTTTTTATTTCAGTGGCAAATCTTGTGTTTGAGTGCCGTGAGGGTACTACAGGCACCACTGGTAGAAAAAAGAGCTTCCCATAAGGCCTGTACTGACAATTTTTCTTGGACAGAGTATAGCAACGGACATAGGTGGTCTGATGCCCTCAATCATTTTATTTTCCGTTCCTTCCTTAGCCAAAACGTAGGCCCTTTCGTTGCCCTCAATATCACAATGCCCAGGTACCCAACATAATCTAACACGGTTCTGCGAACATAATGCCTTAAGCATTGTGCGGCAATTCCTGACTAGTTCAGATTTAGTGATGGGTGACTCTAGCGCTTTAAGCGTAGCCTATCAATGTAGATGGCGATATTCTTATTGGATATCGATCTCATCTCAAGTACCTCCGCAGCTTTGAGTACGGCCAGAATCTCTGCCTGGAACACACTGCATATGTCCGGAAGTCTCAGGGCCATATGTAGGTCCAACTCGTTGGAGTATATACCTGACCCCGTACCCTCACTGGTTTTGGATCCGTCAGTATATACTGAGATCTCATTTCCCCTCGAAACTAAGTTCCTATGCCACTCCTGTCGGTCAGGGTTCGACACATCGAACGGTGTGACAAAATCAAGTGTACCAAGAATGATTCCTTTAAAATAGTACTGTGTCCTATCCTACTGTTTTTAAAAAGCCCTGCATTAGTGAGCCGTAGCGCACTATTGCCTGCTATTGATTGTAATTGCAAATCCAATGGTAAAAGATGCATACACGCTTCCAGTGCAGCCGTTGGTGTGGTACGTAAAGCACCCGTGACGGCGATGCAGGCTCCCATTGACCGTAAAGTGGCGGTCATTTTCATTGATGCGGGTTCTCCTGTCCAGTAACGCATATAATATTACTTATTGTCGAAGCCGTTTAACTAAAGATGCGCTTCATCGCTGAAGTTTGAAAATAAACGTTAATGCTCTTAAAGTTGCGACCACCGACTCGGAATATCGGTGTGGATTTTAATTATTTCTAAACTTTGTTACTTCGTGTACCTCACCATGATATTGATTTTACTCAATATTTTTACATTGACAGTTCGGTAATCGGCTTAAGGGTACGTTCACACTGAAAGTTTGAAGTTGTCAAGTCGCTAATGGAAGACCCTTTATTTAAGGACTTATTAATAGAAGGCGCTTGCCACACTTTTTATAGCTTCCCAATCCATCGTTATAGTGGATGCGTTAGTTCGTTCATCTGCAGAGCCACTGGTAAACTATTAAATCCATACACACTCTTACAACGTGTTTCGGTTTAATGTAAAGAGCTCTACTATGACCACAGAACCATCATGTGCCTAAATTTCGACTCAGGGCGCGGCTTTAAGACCACCTTGCCAATCTTTGACGAAAAAACATCGTGAGGTACTTCACAGAAGAAGACGTGTCAAGTTCAGAGTACAGATTTCAAAGGCGACAAAGGTGACAATCGGTACAATTCTCATCCTTCTTCCTGTCGGAATACCAATGCATATTGTCAACAATATCGCCTGATCCACATTTTATTACTCATATATGCAAAACAACTCACACTCTGTTTAGATTAATATTTCATTTAGAACACACCAAATATCGTAAACAATTGTAAGATCCATTGAAAATTCACCGCACCACCCACTCAAGTGACTACGCTTGGCATCTGAAGTGAATTCCTCTGTAAAGTGTGTACTCCTTGTGAAGACACAATTTCCGTGCCAGTTGGTGTATAAAACCATTTATTTATGATCTTTTCGCACGTGGGACGTGGCAGACAACTCCGCCACAACCCGTGTCACAAAAATAATTATCCCCTACGTCGCAGCTGTAATCTACGTGAGAACTGAGTTTATGAAAATTGGATACGCAAACATACTCCCATTTCACCGTATAATTAGAACCATAATTTGAAATCAAGAATACAAATTTAGTGTCGACACCTTATCACGACACGGAGGCCTCATCGTGTATGAATAATCTGTTCATAGTTCGTATAATTAAATTTGCCAGTTAAACAACCATTAAGTCTGGCACTCTGGCGAATAGGCAGACTGCTTAGCATCAAGCAATCATTATAAATTTCAATGCTCACCTTCTAATTCGTTTTCCATTAACGAGGTGGGAATATTTAACTAAGAGGTAGAGGTCCTCGCGAGGAGCGCAGATAAGGCGGCTTGTTATTCCCACTCTCACGAGTGGCAACAAAAATCATAACGAAGACAACACAACAAAACACAAATTTAATTTAATTTTCAATGGAGAGAGCAGGGCGACGACGACCGACGGCACTAATGGAAAAAATCGCATTAAGAGGGTGCCCGACCTCATCAAACAGAATAACATAGTGGCAGTTATCCGGAACAAAGGAAAATTGTCCCGATGATGATGTGCGGGTGCTCGTCAAGTGATGAAGAGGCGCTTTGTGCGGGCATGTCCTCGAAAGGAGATTATGGGTGTCTGTGCATTTGAAGGAAATTGATACCAATATTTCCAGTCAGCCATCTATGCCATAATAATAAAGTGAATTTGCTGTGAAGCTTTTAGGCAGGATCGGGTCTTTTTCTTTCGCCTGTGTAACCGCAAATTGTGACTGCCGTGGAGTGTCTTAGTGAGTTTGCCTCTGCCCTATGTTAAGTGGTTCAATCAACGCCGAGACGCTGGAGGCACAGGTGTGTACCAAACAAATTATGGCGCGCTGTGTGGCCGTGAAGGGGTAGAGGTATTTTACCAAAATTAGATGGTTTTAGGAAGTTTTCGTTAATAGTTAAAGTTAATGGGGATGTGTATATTGGTTGAGGCAGTTGCGGATATAAAAAGCAACGAGAGTATATTTCAACGTTTTTGAGTACCTGTCTGGCTCCGCATGTGAATCTTATTTCTTATTAGTGTCACGAGAAAAATACTTTGTTCGCGGCTTGTTCATAGATTTTGCATACATTTGTACCGATACTGGATTAATGTGGGGCAAATGCTGGCCAATATTAGGGTAGTTTCCTACCATACAGATTGGGTCATTAGTTTTAATACCTACAGATTTATTCAAACCTTAATTTCCCCCAGTGGACAATACTGCTTCAGCCAAGATGCTGCCGATGACAAATTTGGTTGAAAAAAAGGCAGCACAGCTAAAAATATGGGGGTTGATTTTTGAATACCTCCGCAGTATTACACAGGTCTATGAAATATAATAAAAAATGATTTTCAATATTTCCAATTTAATAACCTATTCTGTAATATTTCTTTGTTCAAATTGAATAATTGTTTCATTAAAATACTCATTTTAATAAGAAATTTCTGAACTTTATCTCGAAAGATTAAAATCCAGTGTTTTTGTTCTCCAATCTAATCCGGTCTATATTAAAATAATATTTCAATCAACACTTATTACAATTAAGTTATAGTTAATCTCAAATATAACATCTACCCTGATTACATTTCAATACGAACTTATTTAGTTTTAAAGGACTACAATTTTATGCCCAGTACGAACGGTCATTTTAGAAGCTCTTTCATGACTGTTATACTTTTGAATGTTTGTCAGATGTGCAAAAATCTTAAGATGTAATTTCTGTTTTGCTGGGGATCGAACCTGGCACCTCTCGCTTAGAAGTCCAAAGCACTAACCACAAGGCCACTGCGCCAGCATAGTATAATGTATACTTACGATCGGCGCCTTTAAGTGTAAAAGTTAAATGGACTCACCTGAAAAGAAAGAAAGACGTTTGTTTACAAAAAATATTTTGGCTTTACGTGCTTAACGCTAAAATGTAAGACAATCAAAACAAAGTCAGTCGCGAGCGCTGTCTTTCGGGTGTAAATTTGAAGTTCTCCCGTTTGTATTCGATCTACATGGCCTAACCACCTCAGTCGTTGGACCGTCACCAAAATAGAAATAGAGTGCAAGGTAATTGAGTTTTTTTTTTTTTTTAAGAACAACTAGTACACAAAATCCACGACCCGAATTTAAGTACTTTTAAGATTATATTTAGAAAACACACATTTTAATTCTTACAATTCAAACTGATTTTTCTTTATTCAATCAAAAAAATTTTAATCTAAAAACATGCGTAGTTAAATTAACGCAGTGATTCTAACTCTAAGAACATTTAGGTTCAAAACAAGAAATAAAGTGTTAAAAGTGGATCAACTTTTCGTCATACTTCAATTAAGGGTTTTCAGAGTAAATATTACTCTTATTCTCTTTGGTTTTTACTCTGTTTTGCAAGCTATTACAGTTCGTACATTCTCAATCTAAGAATGCACAGAGTAAAAAAAATATTCTTAAGTACGTACATACTCACATTAAGAAAGTTGGATTCAGATCAATTATTTCTTGTTCCTAAATTACAGTTATAATCCATCCTTATACGTATTCTCTTATGAGTAGATGCAGAGTGAATATGATTTATTTACTCTATTTCTTCTCACTATTACAGCTACGTTATTACCTATGTTATAAATGTTAAGAGTAAAAGTAATATTTTGTGCTATCAAATTTACTCCGTTTAAGAGTAAACTAAGAATGTGATGAATTAAATCAAGTATGCAATTTTAGCATTTAAGGGTGGAACGTGTTGATAGTTCAATTTTAATTGGATTCGACCTTCGATCATTCGAGCTCGTTCTGTCTTTGTTTTCGTGTCGCGTCGTGTTGTGTTCGTACCAGTCCAATGGATAACAATAATTTTGGTCAGTGATTTCATATAATTATGTACTTGACAATTGTGAAAATAATAATAATAACGAAGTAGATAATGAAAGACTTTTAAATCTGTTAAAGGAGTTAGATATTGAAGATATCTACAAATATTTATTGGGTAAGTACCTTTATCAATGACCTGCAGCTCTAATTTTCAAATCAAAAATATATTTTTTTTTTTTAATTTAGCTGGCAATATTACATTTAGAAGTCTTCCATATCTTTCTAAAGACGACCTGTTGGTGACTCCACATGTAGGATTGAGGGCTGAATTTCGGCAAAAACTGTTTATATGGAAGAACAAAGTGGTAAGTATCTAGATATATTTTCTTTTTCTTGAATAAAAAAATAATTTTTCCATGTTTTTCCTTTTAAGCACAATATTGACGACGACACTATATCAGCGAGCTCAAAGGTGAGTGCCTGGCTTAATGCGGAAGCCAATGAGAAGGAGAGTTCTACCAGCCAATGTGCATCAAGCATCGCTTCTTGTTTTGTTTGGTAAGAAAAAACATTTATTCGATATACCTACCTAATTAATATGAAATGTTTTGTTTTTAAAATGTTGTTAATAAAAAATAAAATTGTTTATAAAATGAATGTAGTTTTTTTTTAATTTACATAGCAGGCCCGTTTATGAAAGGTTTGTATTAAGAACGTGCTTCTTAAATCAATAATGCTTTGTAATAGAAACAAGAAATATAATTACTACCTTGAGAACGTCAAATCAATCTAACATGGATTGTTTTCACTTAAGTTAAGAAAGGACGTTCCAAAATCAATAGCAGGCGGTCTTATAACAATCAAAATCATTATCACATTAAAAATGGCTAGTATATTATAACAATAATGATTATACTTATATTAAGTACTTATCGTTCTTAATTCAATAATCCTGCGCTTTAAGAATAAGAAAATATCGGTATCAATTTAAGGACGTATCATTACTTGAAAAGTTCTTAAATTAAACATGCGAATTCCACAAGTAAGAATGCCGTGTTATCAGTTTCAAACCGCCGTACTTGATTTAAGCACAGATCGGATAGCGATGAATACGGCTCGAAAATTGATTAATTTAAGCGTGTTTTTGCTTACTATCACTCTATTTTTCTCTCGGTGTAAGGGCTACAAAAATAATAAAATTATTTTTCAACTAAAAGACGTACACGCCAACTTCCAGGGGCGTTGGTCAGTGTGAGTTTTGTAAAAGCTAATAGTCTAAGAGCCAGCGAAAAAATTGTAACGTTATTTCATTAAGAAAATATTGAATATAATAATGATAATATTTATGAATATAAATAAAAAGTAAACTAATTTTCAGCCACTAGCCCGTTGGTGGGGAGGCTTTCAGTAGGGCGCCAAAACTTTAAAAAATATTAGAACAAAAACGTGATTTTATTAAAGGTGCTTTTTGGTTTGATGTCGCTGATTAATATTTTATGTAAAATACCAAAAAGGCAGACAGTTAAGGTGGTACGAATATAGTGGCAGACCGCGATGAAGGTCGAGAAAATAAGAAGCTAATTACGTCATTTCATTAAGGTTAGGATGAATGCTAACATTTTTAAAATTCCATTAAATCCAGTATTCAAAAAGGCAAAGACACATATTTCAGGCCAAACAACTTGGAAATAATTTTTTGACAAAAACTAAGTACGGGATCTTGTTTAGAATACTATTATTACCTATCTTTAATCTGTATTGTGAGCGAAATCGTTAGAGCGGTTTTTGTAAAATTTGGCAGACAAAATAGTATACCAAACGTTGCAATGTTTGAAAAATACCATTGCTTAACTATTAAGCTGAAAACTGAGTAGAAATTGTTGTTCGGGATGTAAGCATTACTTGTTTTTTTTTTAAGATTTATCGAAATCGAAAGTGGGGCTTAGGGGATATGAGCAGTTTTGAAAATTAGCATTTTCGGTGATTCGAATTGAAGGACGCAATAATTTTGGAAACATAAATTTTGCATTTCGGTCAAAATCGTTCTTACCGTTTTCATGTAAGTAGGTAAACTAAAGAAAACCAAATTTAATTTTTTTTTTTTTTTTTTTTTTCAAAAACCCATTGCACGATAATATAACCTGAATGCAAGAAGTGGCTAACTTGAAATTCTTCGTTATTGAGATGTTTACAGTCGATATACCTAAATGTGTTTCAATAACCAGCAAATTCCTTTTTATGATATTGCACTAGGTCCACTAGGACCCGGGAACGCAGCCGACCGAATGAAAACAGGTGTCAAATAAGAGACTGACAGATGGGGACACATGCACGTTTTTCTTTTTTGGAAATTTTTTGCTATCATGTCAGGAATAAAGAGAACACGTTGTTGACAACGCGCCTGAAATTAATATTCTCAAAAGTTTCTTGTTTTCTTTAACATCGTCTTTTTTTTTCTTCGAATATCCCCATAATTCCGCAAAATTGCTACAATATGTTGTAATCTATTGAATATCACAAAAACTGGACAATACCACAACTAGATAGCTCGAGTTACCTAGTTTATGCACTGTCCACTATAATTTCTTATTAGGTATTTAGTAGGTATATCGTTTTTGATTTTTATTTTCTGTCTAAACGTTTGATTTATTGTTCATTCATAAAGACTTAATGTCTCTATTTTCAACAAAGCCCCCGGCCCTGAGCTGTGATTACTTCGACTTCTACAACAGTCTGCCTTATGGTAAATTTAAAGATGATGATGAATAAAACATGTTCTATTTTTTGTTTTAATTCATAAATAAACTGTTTACATCTATTTGCTGTTTATATTTTATTCTGAGATAGGTACTGAAAACTGTAAAACAAAAACTAGCAAAATACGACCAGAAAGGTAAGTGAAAATTTAAATTTCAATCAGTTAAAAATAATTAATGCAAAAATGGATAAATGTTTTTTTTTTCAATTTAAATGTCTTTTTCTCAATTTAAATGTCTTTTTCTCAAAAACATTATGTATATTGTATATATCCATAAATGTTTGTCGCTTTTTTACTCTATTAACTTCAACTAGTGGCACAGTAAAAAATATCTTTAGGCTGTGTCGGAAATAGATTATAAAAGTCGTTTAAATAAGAAGCAAAATGTTTTTTACCGATTTCTCAAAAGTGTGGAAAGTTAAGTTACCCACTTTTTGCATTCAGGTGACGATATATAGATGAACTTACTTGGCTATTAAGTTAAAAATTACAATATTACCTTAGAAATAAGTTTTGGTTACAATCGTTAGGTCCGTTTTCGAGATACATATGTCAAAATTTCAAAAATACTGGTATTCAATTTGCTACCGAAAAACGAAGTACGAAGTCTTGTTAACTTCACCTGCGTAAGCTCAAACATCAATTTTGGTTGAAATTCTTACAGCCATTCCTAAGTTTGAACGAAATCCGGGCAGTCGTTTAGGCTGTAGGCAATGGTAGAACAGCTCATTCACAAATGGATCACGGCGGAACATCTGAGAAGGTGGTCAACCGTGGAACAGTGTAGACAGGCTAAAATGGCAATTAAGTGGCCGACCTGCTCCACTCAAAGAAGGGTTCTAAGCATGAGTCGAGGAACATTGAAATGGGTGGTGGCTTTGTTAACAGGACATGGTAATTTCGGGTATCACTTAAGGAAGATGGGCCTTAGAGAGGATGATACCTGTAAACTATGCCTGGAGGAACCTGAGACAGCGGCACATATACTGTGTCAATGTCCGGCGTTGGCTGGCAAACGAATGAGGATCTTGGGACATCATTGGGTCGAGACCCAATCGATGAAACAGATCTCCCATAAACAGATGCTAGCGTTAACACTAGGAATTGAGCTTAGGGAAGAACTCTGGAGAAATCCAGAAAGTCTCTCTGGGTAAGATTTATAGTGGTAGAGAGACGAAAAGAGACCCGACAATGGTGGTCTGATTCGAATATCTCTCGAAATCTATATAGGCTGTAGGCAGACGTACAGAATTTTGCGACCCATTTCATTGAGTTCCTCTATCATCGTAATGACAGAATTGATTAACATTGAGTTCAAAATTTTGTACAAATACATCTTTCTCTTTATTACGTAGTAGTAATCGAGAAAGTTTGTGTATAATAAAGGGAGCCAACACTTTGTTAAATATTTTAGGTTCTCAATCAGCTTTCTTCTTTATTCAGAAAGTAAGCTACTAACCAAAATTTGCCATGATCAAATTAGCAAATCAAATGAACTGTATGTTTTCTCTGTTCCAGCGGAACGAAAGAGTCGAGCGTAAGTGTAGCACACAGCGACAATGATTTGCTAAGGAAATGCCAATTGTCCGTCTCAATTTTTAATAACCGATGAGTCGAAATGTAGCCCCACCAAATCCGTTCTCGTTATCACTTTCGCTTCACTGTTCTACGTAGCTTGTACCTACGTTGTCATGCAATTGTGTACTTAATTGAACTGTGTGAATGAATGTGAATGCTTTAGTGCCAAAGTTGCAGAGTTTAAGGCGCTGAATATGTGCACTTTTAGAATGATCAGTATAAAATGTGTTTAAATTATGGGTCCCTTACCAAAAACCTGTAACTTTACGGGGCCGTAGTACCACTCCAACAGATGTAGCCTAATCCGAAAAATGACCACATATTTCATTCTATCGCCTTCGAAATAACTTAGCAGCATCTATAGACTACAAACCTAATTACCCCAGTCCTTCTTGTTGCGTCTTTCTTGTTGGTGCTATTATGAATTAGAGTAAGTACCTATACCCCAGATATATTGCAAGTGTCGTTATGAGAGACGAGACGAAATCTGTTGCCAGAAGATAATCCAGCCATTAGAATTGGCCATTTGTCTTCACGCAAAGGCAAACCAATTTATTACGCGCGCCTTCCATTCCGTATTCCGGAAATTAATTACGATCTCCATCAAGCCATCACCGCATCCCTAAATACCTCAACAGAGCATCTACACTTTCTCTCTCTCTCTCTCTCTCTCTCTTTCTCTCTCTGTCTGCCACTGATTGAATCCACTGCGCACTGCAATTGTTGGCACTCGATGCTCGAAAAGGCACACCACAAACAGGTGAAATCGAATACTTTTCAAATCCAAACGAGAAGCAAACAAAAAGTCGTTGATAAAGCTTTCTTTTTTTTTACAATATAATTTGCTTTTTCACAGTCTTCTCGCTTTGATTCCCATCCGCAGGAGCACTGTGGCGGCGGGGTATTATCATGGTCGGAAATGTGGCTTCGGTGCCTAAGAACAGCATAAAATTCGATCACCCAATAACACCATAGTGAATGGGAACTCATCACGTTTAACCTTTTGTTTCCCCAAATTCCCATGAGATTAATTGAATTCCGTTCGCTCTCTTCATAGCCATTGCCTACGTCGTCGTCTTCGTATAGCCATTGTCGACGTTGTTGTAGTCGTTCGAGAAGAGGCTGAATCTGAGGACATAAATATTTATGAAAATGCCAAGGGGAAACTTCGACAGTGGTGGGCGGCGAAAGTCGTTGCCGGGCCTCCTCGCACCATAATGGGGGGCTTTAGAGCTATTCATCGAACACATTTCTTGTTTGGCATTAGGGGTTGACTCGACGGAGCAGCCAACCGCCCAGCAAGATATAGAGCGAATCACATTCTGACAATTCTATCCCGAAGCATCGGGTACTTTGTTTCCGAAACGAAGCAAGACGAATAGTGTATTCCTGTATGCCGGCAATAAATAAAACGCTTACGCGAACGAAAAACTTGCCACTTCTCGGAATGACTTTCTACGACGAGATGGCTTCATCGTTTCCCTGCTTCGCTTCTCTCCATCGGAATGAGCCATAGACAACCAATATCACCGTACCGTACCGAGTTGGGTAAATTGGAAATTTTATAGTTTGGAAATTGTTTTATGTATACATCGACAGAGCGGTTCGTATTTTTTATTCATTCGAAGTGGTTCGCATCAGCTCCGATGGCTCGTTCGCGGTGGGCTCAAGTGGTATGGAATTGCTCAGCATGAATACATAATTCAATATTCGCACTTGCTCCCTTCCGCTTACACAAGAGGTGGCTCCAATTTGGAGGAAAAAAAAAATAAGTACCAACGGGTGATTAAAATCCGGATGCGACCACATATTTTTGTAGCGCCATGCGATCCCTTTTTATGACAGGCTATAACACTTTGCCGGTCGTTAATGCATAGAAATGCGATAGCTACTCCGATTATCCTGTAGATAGGCACAACAGTAACTCGGGACATCAGTTTCTTTTTTCTCATGGTTTTTGACTTATTCACTTCACCACGCGCCGGTGAATGGATGCCGATGCTTTCACATTCATTCTAACCGAGATCAAATCGATTTTGGGACCCGTCTATCAGGGACCTACGTTTCCACACGATGAACGGTTATTTGAGTGGCAGTGACATACGTTTGGCAGACACTTTCTGAAAGATGTGGACTTAATGGAGGTGAATTGCCTTTGGCAGAGTCAATGTTTGACGATGAAGAACTAACGATAACGGATAGGCCAGGTTAAATACCTACATGCGAATCCACCTCCCAGCAAACGATGAAGCTCTGAAGTATTCTGCCGATGTAATGGGAATTATTTTGCTGGATTAACTATTTGTATATAGGTATCGTATAGGTAGGTGTAGGATGGGATATGGGAAGTAAAATATGATTTCTTAGAAGGGATCATGAACCCAGCTTAAGGCGGTAATGAATGGGGATAAGGGTATCGATGATAAAAACAAGAGGATTGTTTGTTATTAGAGGGGATAACATAATGAACCGACCCCGACACGTAAGCTGGGAATAACCTACTAAGACGGGTTGGTTGTTAAATGTGCTAACACTTAGGGTGTTCCGAGTGTAACAAACAGGGGAAACGTGAGGCGGAAGAAAGGGCGTCTAAATCACTAATTGAATGTATTGGCAGAACAGTTGATATATAATCACACATAATTATGTCCAGTAAAAAGACGACAGCCGGTCACGGCGTTAACCAGCAATTCGTTCTAGGAGCACAGTCACTAGCTAGCTGCCTCCAGTTACGGACATACTGGGTAGGTTGAATCCATCTCCAATTATGCGCCCCTAAGGCTTTTCTCTGGTGCGTTGTCCCCCCGGAGCAGACAAAAAGACTCGATCTTGCATCTCATTCGTTGTAGGTATATTTAAGCTTTTGAGGAGCTTAACAAAGACCTAAAACACGCAAAGTTACTTCGATTCAAACTTGACCAAATGTCGCGCAAATGATCTTTCGCGCAAGTGGTTTCCAATAGTCTTCGATAAAGTGCGATTTTTCTGTACCATATTGCAAGGATTTTAGTCCTGTACAATTTTTCGTTGCTTCGATGAGAAAGGCCCTTACTTCTTAGTTACTTAGTTCTTGACCGAAGAAATAACGACTGGCAAGAGTGGTGATTCTTCGATTTGATCCTGAGGTAGTACAAGAAGCCAGGGTTACCGCGAAAGAAGCAGGGAAAAGTATCAAGACCATCATTCCTCAACTGTGGGCAAAATGCCAAATAGACCTTTAAGCTTAGTACGCTGCTCGAGCTAAATTTTCGCTACCATACAAAATTCTCTCCAAAATTTAGCTGAGCTAAACTTTAGCGAACCCATTTATCTGAGTGGTACGCAGCTCGAGCTTAATAATCAAACTTTTGTTTCAGAATCTACTTCATGTATCTGTCCAAATTTAGCGAGTGGTACATTTCCACAGGCTTAATTTTTACAGATTTTACAGATGTTGCAATTTTGTATTGCGAAGAATGGGAGAAGTAAGCAAGGATGTTTTTTTTTAATAAATACCTCGACAAACAGTAAAAAGAATTGGAAATGGTTGAAATCTGAGAGTGTTGAATTTTCGAAGTAAATTATTTTGAAAGAACAGCTGTTTTCAGTGACACTTATCAGCCTCGTACTTTATGTCAAAATTTAGCTAGGACTTTAGCTGATGTTTGGAGAGAAAAGTTGGAGACTAGATAAAATCTAGTTAAGCTCGAGCAGCGTACTAAACTTTAGAATTTAAAAAAAAATTAAGAAAGAGAAATCATATTAAATTCCGTACCTAACCACACAAATAAAATTGATTCAATAGTGTCAAGATGCCATTTGTATAAAAAACCCATAAAGCCATACTGAGAAATTTTTTAAACAACACTCACAAATCCACCGAAACTTCTTTTTTGTTGTTGAGAGTCAGCGTCGAAGAGTCGAAGTTTGACTCTTCCAATAACCACAAATCGATTCGGCTTATTATTTTATAAACTATATAACTAGTTAATAAGAGCGTTTTTCTATTGTTAGGTTTACTCCGGCAGGTCTGGTTGTTCCAAGACAAGGCTAACGAAGTCTTATAAATAGCCTCGGATATAGCGAAGTTTATCGAATAAGAACGTCCTATATAGAGGCTGGTCTAAAAGGCGGCATTTTACTAGCGTCTGACAGCTTGCTTGTCACATTTGTTATAAATAATATGTATGCACGAGATATTACAGCAAGAAACAATTCGAAGTGGAAAGGCTTTACTCTTCATTTTCTAATATCCTTGAGGATTGAGCTTCAAATGGTAAGAGCGGCCAGCTTTCTCGTTAAATGTAGTCCCATAAAACAAATTCCAGGGGCGTTAAATCACACGATCTCCGAACTGAGACTCTAATAGCTCGATTTTTGCACCCGCTGTGTGACTTGTGGCAACGTCTTGTTGGAAACACATATCACTGATATCCAATTCATGCAATTTTTCAAAGAAATAACGTTCCAAAATGTCAACGTAGCGAATGCCATTTACCGTAACGTGACGGTCATTTTCATCGACGAAAAAAAGCGGCCCAATGACGCCACCGACCGGCATGAAACAGAAACTTGTGACTTTTTGCGGATGAAGTGCTGTTGCAGGAAGCACATGCGGGTTCTCTTTCTCACATGTTCTCATATTTTGTTTATTGACGAAGCCGTTTGACCAAAAATGCGCTTCATCGCTGAAGATTGAAAATTCGCATTGACGCTCTTAAAGATGCGACCACCGATTCTGAATTTCGGTAGTAAATTTCTATTATTTGTAAACGTTGTTCCTTCGTGTAATTCACCACGAGGAAAATGTTGATTTTACTAAATATTTCGACATTCACAGTTCGGTAATCGGTTTAAGGGTGCGTTCACACTGAAAGTTTGAGGTTTTCAAATCCCTAATGAAAGACCCTTTATATCGACTGATAGAGAAGGGTACTTGGGTTCGTTTGACTGAAACAAAAAGAAACAAAAAATTCCGTTTTGACCAAAGATCTAGTATATGGCCACCCTGGCCAGACGCACACACTTTTTACTTCTTCGACGAATTACAAAGACTATGAATTTTTTTCTTGGCGGTTTAATGATGTTGGCAGTTTACAAATCAGAACGTTAGATAGACAAAAAATTAAAGCCCATGAAAATAAATATTTAACGCAAAGTTGCCGGATATAAGTGACTGGCCGGTACACCCACCCTTGTTTGTGTTAATTCTTCTATCTGTTTTGGTAAACATTCCATACCAAAACATACTGTAACCTCCTTTGGGCTTACTTTGTGCAGGGAGAAATAAGCACAAATTTAACTACAGCGATGGCAGTCCAATTATTGTAATTAACTGGACCAGTGCCCGAAGAGGATTGCAATATAATTATGACGGACTCTGGAACTTCTTCTGCTTTATTGACTGAGATTTCTTTCCACTAATAAACAATTCATGTTTCAATCTCTTAAAAGTAATCTCCGGTCCACACCATACCCAATGCAAGACCATTCATCATACAATTCCATTCCATTCACACAATTTCTCATTTCTCATATGAAAAAAAAAAAAACGGACTGGAATCTCTGCAAATTAACTCTTGAAGCAGAACGAAGAAAAAAATCAACGAAAGTGGGAATAAACAGCACTCTTCTCCTGCGCCGGCAGGACATCATAAATCCTTGCAGCTTTCAACATTCCCTATCTAAGCTGGAATAAATAAATTTCCCCGAGAAGATTAATGGATTTTTTTTTGGAAATCTATTCCGTTTTATGTTTTATTGAGATGGTAAACTGTTTGGACACTGCAAAGGTCATTATATGAAGATTCTGTATCCCAACAGACGCTCTAGTCCTGGTTATGCGTTAGTTTAGTGGACCATCCCTTTGATAAACCATACACTTTGCTGGATGAGTTTGTTTAATGTGGTTCATTAATTAAGTCCATGTGACAGTTGCTGCTGATGACCCTTTTATCCAGCTGTTTCGCTTTCCATTCCCTAATGAAAACCGGGCTTTATGGATTCACTGAACTGTGATGATATACGAGGGCAGAACCATTTCCACAATTCATCTGCTTTGGCAAAAGTGCGTGCCCATTGAAAAGTCGTCTTTGTTCGATGCCAAAGCAACTCCATTATGGCAGGGCGAGATAAAAATCCCATTTCGCCTTTCATCCTTTGGTCAATCTTTCTAATTTCGTTTTTTCTCGCAGTCCGAAGTCAATCTCAACTCGACCTAATATTAAGTTAATTGACTTCATTTGACTGCGTCACCATTCGGCTCGGATTTGGAATGGGAATGGGGATATCCTTTCCCTTTGACCAGCGCCCGATCATAGGAATGCGATAAAAAAAAAGTAATTATATTATTCCCCAGTCCTATTTTGTGGACCGTCAAAGCATGACATAATCAACTGCCTGATGGTATGTATATGTACGTATATGGAATTGAGACAAAATGAGTCAACATTCAAGCAACAAGGACAATGATTCGGGCTCAACAAAGCGTGTGTAAGCGATACAGAAAGGAGGCCAGAATTGCCTATACTTGGGTGCGTTAACGAGTTGCTACGGTTAAGTAAGGTAATTTGGATTTCACGCACTGTAGTTACAGCGTTTGTATTCACAGAGCCACTCGAAGTGACGAGTGCAAAATCAGAGAGCTAGCTATTTTGACGTTTTTCTTTTGGCCTTGAGTTGGGATTATAATGGAATCAAGACAAAGAGCACCTTAGTGTCACCAAGTGCTTTTGTATTGCCAATATTGCCTATTAACCGTCTCGCCGGCGGGTGGATTTTTAAAAGGTTTTCCTTTGAGAAATTGGGACTGTCTGCACGCAACAGTGGCGAACAGAATTGGGGCTTAGAAAATTAAAAAAAAAAAAAACAGACAGCCAGCTTGTCAAAAGCATTTCTCTTTAAAGACATATTTTCCACATAATCATTGTTGCATGTCAAGAGAGTTCAGTGTGCTTGGCAGTGTCGAGTTCACATTTTTCATTCGAGTGTCGAAGTGTAAAGTGAATAATAAAAATTTGAATATGAGGGGCAAGTGGTGGTGGATTCAATGGCCATGGCCACCATGACTTATAATTCAGCAGATGACCATTGAACTAGCAGACAGGGCTAGTTATGGCAACCCGCTCATGGAAACATTCATCATTTTGGAGAAACTCTCATACTCACGTGATATCAGTGTCCAAAATGTCTTTGTTTTTCAAAAAGAAGTCCTGTTCTGTTGTTAATTTTCGATATGAAAGTAGTTGGCAGAAGACGTTTCCAACTACTGTTCCAATTGGTATGCCTTTAAGTAGACAATGGCCAGTTAGTAAAGCGACTTGCATTAGCGACTTGACAACTTCAAACTTTCAAAAAGAAGTTGCCAAATCCTTAATGAAAGAACCCTTAAATAAAATGTGTTTAATATGATGTAGCGTGACCGTTGTGTGACTATAGTTGCAATTTGGCACTGTTTTTGACAGCCTGCCTCAAAATTTTGCTATTTTCGCCCTTTTTTAGTTGAAAAATGCGCTTCAAAAATTTCTCAAATGGTGTTATTAATAAAAATCTTTAAAATTAAAGGCGATAGGAAATAAGACCCCAAAAGAGAAAATGAAATAATTCCCCAAAATTAGGGTGTTTATTCATAGTGAAATAACACCCCAATTTCAAAAACAAATAAAAATAAGGCCCCGAGTTTGTGGTTTATTTCATATTGAAATTAAAAATAATGAAAACTACTTTTTATTCAACATTGTTGATATTGGATAAACTAATTTAGATTAAAAGAACTTTGTATATACTCAACCTTGCACCCACCCTGTAATCTAATATTAAACCCAAGCAGGGGGTAGCAAGGGGCAGCAAGCCCCCCATAGGTATTCCATGGCGGAAGGGTAACAATTAATAAAAAAAAAAATTAACTTTGGGGACTTATTTCATTTCTTCTTCATAATGAAATAAGATCCCAATTTTCATTGGGAAATAAGGCCCCAAAAAAGGAAATTAGCCCCAAATTCTATTTAAAATCGTTGTTGTGGTTTCCTGTATAATTTTTTGGGGCCTTAGCACAACACTATTGGAGTGTTTAGCGAGCCATATCTTATTAAATTTCGTTCAAAAATTCTAAATTTGCTTAATAGCTTCTGGCACTGCTTTTTCTCATTGACCCTTTTTCTTGCTACTTTTAAAAATTCGACAATAGAGATGATAAATGAAATCAGAAACGAAAGAAAACGGTTCGAAAGGCTTATTTCGAAGTGATATCAAGCTTGTGTTGAAGTATTTTCGGCCAAAATGATTTGAGCCATAGAAAAGATGCTTTCAAATAAAACATACCAAAGAGTAATTTGCAAGAGATGTTGCATGGGAAAGTACATGAGGAACGTAAGAAAATAGAGCCAAATCTGTTTTATATGCTGATGAGGAATAGGTTCTTGAAGTGGTGAAAAGGACAACTTGGTTGTATTTAATGCAAACAAGACACAGCTCACAACATTTTCCAGAAAAAATGCATCAACAGTTCCTCAGATCCAAATGGATGACCATCCACTCCATCACAAGGACTCAATGCACCTTCTAGGAGTCACAGTCAATTCAGGAATCACATGGCAGAACCACATATCCTATGTCGCAAAATCGGCGTCCGCAAAGTTGAGCTACCTATTTAGAGCAAAGAGGTACTTTAGCCCCAAGCAACTTCTCCTTCTCTACAAAGCACAGGTTAGACCAGGCTTGGAATATTGTTCCCATATATGGAGCTCGGCCCCAAAACATTCACTTAACCTGCTTGATAGCATACAGAGACGAGCAGTTCGACTCATTGGAGACCCTACACTCACATCGAATCTACAACCGTTGGTGCACAGAAGACAAGTCGCTGACCTATGCTTGTTCTATAGGTAGTTCCATGGTAGATGTTCTGAGAAACTCAAACACATTATCCCTCGAAATGCAACTTTTGGGCGCCCAAGAAGACAGGCTGCTAATGCTCATGATCATACAGTACACTTGACAACCGCGAGGACATCAACTTTCAAAAACTCATTCTGTTACAGGACAAGCAAACTTTGGAACTCGCTTCCTGGGGATATATTTCCAGAAGACTACAATTTGCAGCAATTTAAGTGCAGAACAAACATACATCTGCAGGCATCTCGGGGCGCTATTGAAGCGTTATAGGTTCGCCTTTCCCGGGAGAAGTATATAAGAAAAAAAAAAATAAAAAATATATAACCAAACTGTTTGAAAGTATTTTATACCAAGTTTTAAGCTTTTGGAGCAAGTCCCTTATTTTACCCCACCAACATGGCTTTCTGAAAGGTAGATCAACTACTATAAATCTCGTTGAATTCGTATCCTTTTCCCTCTCAACCTTAGAGAATTGCAACGAAGTCTGTCTGCCCTTGGCTTTGAATCTATATTGACAAAATGGATATCTTACTACCTTGAAAAAGGTACTTTAGCGTTCGCTTTAGGTCCGTACTTTCCTTTCCCGTATATAGGTTAATTCTAACCTTTTAGTTTCTGATTTCAACCGCAGCACTGCCTACCTAAAACTCGATCTCCTTCAAAATGCTTCTTATTTTCAAGTCTTAGTCTTAGTATTGTAGTTTTCAGTTGTTAATTTAAGTCTAAATGTTAGTTTAAGCTTGTATTAAGCCAAATATGTGGGGGTATTGCCCCCACCAAAATTAAAATTAAAATTAAACTCCTCCGCTTGTAAAGGGTTTTCCAATAAGAGGTGTTATTGTGAATGACCCGCTATTTCGGTAGCTGTCACTTTTGAAGCTTTTATTCTTTGACATTTGACAAGTAGAAACTACGCCATTACTAAAAATGGAACGATACGCGCTTCAACAACGCATTGAAATTATTAAAATTCACTACAAAAATGGTGAAAATCTTGCAGTCACAGTTCGCAAAACTAAAGCATTTTTTGGTCGTCGTGAAGCACCTTGTCGGACCGCAACACAGAAATTGGTGGAAAAATTCGAGCTGTTGGGACAATTTAGTGACGTGAAGAATGAAACCCGCGCACGTCGCTCAAGAATAACTGAGAATATTGCTGCTGTAGCCCAAAGTGTTGAAGAAAACTCAGGTTTGTCCATTCCTCGTCGTTCTTTGGAATTGGGCATTCCACAAACGGCATTTCACCGTATTTTGCATAAAGTCTTGGATCTTAAGGCTTATAAAGTTCAGTTAACACAAAAAAGCAAGCCGGCCGATCATCAACAACGTCGTGTCTTTGATGATTGGGTCCTTGAAATGCATGAAAATGATCCGGAATTCCATCGAAAAATCATCTTGACTGATGAGGCCCATTTCCACCTCGGTGGCTACGTCAACAAGCAAAATTGTCGCATCTGGGTCTCGGAAAACCCAAGAGTTATTGTTGAGAAGCCTCTCCACCCTCAACGTGTGACTGTTTGGTGCGGTTTATGGTCCGGCGGGTCACCTTACTTTTTCGAAAATGAGGTTGGATCAACAGTTACGGTGAATGGATTGCGCTATCGAGAGATGATTAATGATTTTTTATGGTCGGAGTTGGATGGTATTGATCTGGACAACGTTTACTTTCAACAAGACGGCGCTACGTGCCACACAAGCAACGAAACCATTGATCTTTTACGGGAAAAGTTTCCGGACTGTGTTATGTCTCGAAGAGGTGATCACAATTGGCCACCGAGATCTTGTGATTTAACACCTTGCGACTTCTTCCTTTGGGGCCACGTGAAAGATAAGGTCTACGCCAATAGCCCAGCATCTATTCAAGACCTCAAAGATAAAATTCGTGAGGCTATCGAGGACATAGGGCAGCCACTTTGCGATTTGGTTATGGAAAATTTCATGAAAAGGATGTGGTCCTGTATGCGTGCTCGTGGTGGCCATTTGGCTGATGTTGTTTTTCATTAATAACGGCATAGCTTCCTCTTTATTGTGAAATAAACATCCGATCATTTATCTCAAAAAATGGCATTTCTGAAAACCAAAACAAACACCTCTTATTGGAAACAGGGCTGTAGCTAGAGTAGAATTTGACGTAGGGCAACATTGGTTACAGGTAGGGCGAAAGTAAAAAAATTATCATAATTGATCTGCCCTCGAAGCACGGACTCCTAAATTGACCTCAAGGTCAGTGATGTACATTCAATAGCTATTCGTGGACAAATAATTTTTGTGACAGAGAATGAGCATGGATCTTAGAACTATTAAATCCCCAATGATGAAGAACAAGCGAGAAATATGGTTGGACTTTGGATGTAAATGGTTTTTCAACAGGGACGCTACAAAAGTAGAGCGACAGGGACAGCAAACGACGCCGAATTTCTTGCCGCTCGACATTTCTCTTCAGTAAGGTTTGCCATTTCATGATGGAAAGATATACGAGCCAACAACGAGTCGAAATTATTAAAATTTACTTACAAGAACTAAAGCCGCTTGACCACCAGAAGCGTCGTATGTTCGTGAAACAACTTGAAAATGATTCGGATTTTCATCGAAAAATCATCTTCAGCGATGAGGCTCATTTCTGGCTGAATGGCTTCGTCAATAAACAAAATATGCGGTATTGGTCAGGCAGCAATCCACACGTACTTCATGAGTTATCATTGCATCCCGAAAAAATTACGGTTTGGTGTGGTTTATGGGCCGGCGGCGTCATTGGGCCGTACTTCTTCCGTGATGATCAAGACCGGCACGTTACTGTGAATGGGAATCGGTACCGTTCAATGATAACCGAATATTTTTGGCCCCAATTGGATGATATGGACTTGGAGGACATGTGGTTCCAACAGGGCGGAGCCACAAGCCACACAGCGAATGTCACAATCAATTTATTGGAAACCAAGTTTGGAGAACGTGTTATCTCACGAAATGGTCCAGTCGCTTGGCCGCCTCGGTGGTGCGATTTGACGCCGTTAGACTATTTCCTGTGGGGCTACGTCAAGTCTATGGTTTATGCCAACAAGCCAGCGACGATTGATGAACTTCGTACGAATATCGAACGTGAAATTGCAGCAGTATCGGCCGATTTATGCTTGAAAACCGTCGGAAATTGGTTTCAGCGCTTGGACTTCTGCAAGCGTGCCCGTGGTGGCAATGCAAAAGAAATCGAGTTCCATACATAATGGCATCGAACGTACTTTCACAGAAATAAAGAATATCATTGATATCCAAAACCGTTTTTGTTTTATTTAAAATTTGTATCGCTCTTATTGAAAAACCTGATAGATATCCACGTCTGAGTGAGAGTGAGGTAATAATTAATTGTTACGTGGGGTGATACGAGTAAATAGATACGACCAAAAATACCATTTAAATCGTATTGTTTCTGCACACTTATTATAATAATTAACATACTAATACAAAATATTTAAAATAGCTGAATTCTACGATTCGCCATGTTATTAAAAATGCGAAGAACTTCGTTCAGATCAACTGATTTTGTTCTTCTTTTTTTTTCTTCTTTTTTTCTTTTTTCTTTGACTCCTTATCCAAGAGGACAAACAAGAATGGAAATACCTGTGGTTCGTCGCGTCCCGGCCGCGCCCCACCCGCGCCGCCCGCCCCCCTTCCCCCCGCGCCGATAAAACAGCTAATTCTAATCTATTAATATAGTAATTTATATATCCACAGGTATTTCCATTCTTATTTGTCCTCTTGGATAAGAAGTCAAAGAAGAGTTACACAACTATGTTCACATGGATGCAGAGAGCCTTACATTTTTCGTTCTCATTGTAAATATCTGGGTCTTCCATTAGCAGGCACAGTTCCGAAAATGCCATAAGGCCAAATTGGCCTTATGACGCTTTATTATATTGTCATAATGCCAAACGCTAGAATTTGGCCTTATGTCACTTTCGCAAAGCGTCACAAGGCCAAATTTAGAGATTTGGCCTTATGACGCTTGGCCTTATGTCACGGCACCCCAGCCATTCTCTCGTGACCCATTGACAGCCTTTGAGGCCTATTGATTGCAATTAAAGTTGAAAACGTAGATTCGCACACTGCAGTTCTAATTACATCCTATGGTCGCCACAGATGCAAAAAGTTCATTTGAACGCCTCTCGCTGCCTGTTTCCATGGAACTAGGAGTAGCGATTGTATTTTGTGCTTCCACCTGTTTTGCGCAGTGAGGTTCTTCGTGGTCAATTCGCTCCTCAAATTTTCGTTTTTTTCCAAAGAAAGCCCGTATATCCCTCGCGAAATCAATGAATCTTCAATTTATACCAATAAAAATAACAATTGTATTGATTTTTGACTAAAACACTCTTTACCGTACACTTCACTTAACCAAACTACAAACAATCATAATCAATCTCTAGCTAATGTTTATTTTAGTTTAAAAGGGGATTCCCCGGTATAGGTATGGGGAATTCCATCTGCATCACAGATATCACCTAGGTATAATTAAATAGACCCATCCCTTCATGGCGCTTCAAATGCCATCTATACACAGAACAAAGTATTATTATAATATGAAATGAATGTCACAAACTGTGGTATGTGCGGAAAAGTTTAGATAGGTACCTATCGCTATAATTTTTTTTATCTCAAACTATGAACAAACAATTTAATTATAATAATTTATCTTAGTTTTTGGTATTTTCAAGGTAGGGCATTGCCCCACAATGCCCCCCCCCCCCCCTAGCTACGGCCCTGATTGGAAAACCCTTTATAACTTCCCCATAATGTCTTTTAACGTAATGTAATATTCTCTTTAATTCCGCAAGCTTTATAAATAAATAAATATAAATAGTACTTTATTTTAAAATAAATAAAATATGGGACTAAGAAACTTTATGTTTGCTATATCAACTCGCTATTCGCAATGCCGTGCAGCACACATCTCCTTGTGGAGTTGATATGTATTTTATGATTGTAATGTCGTCTCTTATCTCCCTTAGCGTCTCGCTCTCTGATGTTACATTTATAATAAATTTATAAACACAAAGAACTGTCTGTAAATAGAAAGTCCTTCTGATATTAATAATACTCCAGACATTTTTATTACGAATTCAGTTCGTCAAAGCGGTTCTATGAACGCTGATTGTCGTGTGTCGCATTTGTGTTGGGACACAGTTTCTTGGAATTATTTAATAGACGTATTGGAAAATGTACTTCAAGAAGTAGGTACCTACCTATCTTAACATCATGAATAGCTAATAAATGAATAAATTTGTTAGAGTGTATATTTTTTTTATTTAAAATGCCATGCTGCGGTCAACAATAAATCCCCTTTCCGATAGTCTTTCATCGATGATTCGTTTGAAGACTATAAATCGATTTTAATTCGAAATTCACGAGTCTCGGTAACCATCAAGCACTGCGCCGTGGACAAATGTGGAGTAAACTTTGAAATCCGTACGAATTCAAATCAAGTCGGAATTTAGCACAGGTAATGAGTTATTCTTTAAACATATTCTCATTCTGGAGCCATTAGATTTATGCTCTTGAAAGCAGCTACATATCCACAAAAGACAATAAATCACGTTCATATGAAGTCTCTTTAAAGTGCTATAAAAAAAACTCAGTCAACGTCTCACTCTTAACTTTCAAGCTTGGGGCTTGAGTATCTATAAATTAAACTGTGAAAAAGGTTCCTCACAGTGGCATAAATTTAACAAACTCCAACAAGTGTAGCAAGATGTGCACATCCCATACTCACTCACACATATATTTGCAGCTTCTGTTCAATCTTCCTTAAATTCTCGCAACTTTCCATCATAAAAGACCAAATTCTAAATATTCGTTTCCATTCTTCTTGGGTGTCAACTTTTATTGTCCACATTACCAATGGGTGTTGTAAATCACTAACTTGCTATATCAGTTGCGGGGACAAACAAACCAGACATGTAAACTCACGCCATTTACATTATTATTTCGTAGCACGCAAGTCTAACACCTTTAACAGATTTTGTCACGCGATATATGAAATATGTGTATTTAACCGACAGCAGCAAATGTATCATGTATCTAATATCGCTCTCGGTATTTTATTAGTCGTAGACTGTAGACGGAAAATAATGGGACATGGAGCTCTCTATACAATCGTACGAGAAAAAAGAAGTCCCTTCACAAAGGAAACCTTTATGCGGAACGGATTATATTTTTATGGCAACATGAACATTGTGACTACCAGTAGGTATTTAGGTTATCAAAGGCAGACTTGAGTTAGATGTTTTGGATTGGGGGTGTATCTGCACGGTATGTGGTGGCTATTTCGACCGATTCCCAGAGGGATGAAACAGTCTCAAATTAATTTGCATAAAAAAGGCTTGCTTGCAAACAGTCAGACAGACGTGGATAAGAGGGCCTACATATGAATTATCCGAATATCGAGGAAACTTGTGCCCATAATGTTCTGTAACTCATGCGATAACTTTTAGCAAAGAAAATTTGGGAAAATTTTAAGTCATTTCATGCATCTTTCTATTGACGAATATATTGATGAGATAATTACAGCGACTGGAAAAGACCTTTTGAAGCTAAGAAAATGTAACTTGGTCCTCGGCCAAGAGGCGTTATAAGCATATTCCAAGTTGGAATCGAAAAGTCTGTATCATACCTCTGCGGAACGAAATGAGTCGCTTTACGCTTGAACAACATTTGGAAATATTGAAAACGTATTTCCAAAGTGAGTGCTGTGTAGCCCGAACAGTGCGTTTTTTGAAAAGTAGTTTTGGCCTAAGTGAGGCACCCACCGCGCCTGTTGTATGCAAGTTTGTGCAAAAAGTTGGTGACTCTGGTATGCTTGTGGCAACACGCATGTTTCCGGTCGTCGTACGATGCGCACCGGACTAGAATGTGGCTGCTGTAGCCGAGAGTGTGAGACTCAATTCACGAACATCAACTCGCTATCGATCTCAAGTCTCAACATATTGTATCTGGCCCACCCTGTATAAGCAATCATTTTTATTATGCCCGCAAAATCCATATAGATCATTGATTTTCATGGTTTACAACAACAGTTTCATCTCGTGTTTTTTTTTTAAACCATGAAAATCAATGATCTGTATGGTCATAAGGATCATGCGATCATTATGCCGAGTTCAGTTATGCTCTCGGATGTTTGTGAGACGTTCGCGAGAGAATTATTTGCAGTGCAAAAAACCTTCGATAAGATAGATTTTTTTTTTTTTTTTTTTGTTGGGATGGAACCTGGGACCCCTTGCTTAGTAGTCCAGCATACTAACCACCTTGTAACCTACCTTGATACCTTTAAGTTCACGTATACAATATACTTACGGTGGGCATTCGTCCTCTTTTTTTAGAGGACAGTCCTCTTTTCCGCTACTATATCCTCTCTGATGTTTCAAGAAAAAGAGAACATTTGGAGGTCTGTTTAATAAAACCTCTTTTGTCTTTTCACTCTAAAGTCCTCTTTTTCCCCATCCTTCTATGATAAAAAATATCCAAGTATGTATTTTCTCAATTCTCACAAAGCTGGAGTTAGATTACAATCTTGATGTATTGATTTTCAAAGACCAAGTCGATTGCTTTTGTCAAACCTACAAACTTTGACAATAATAATTTGCTTTAACCATTTTCGACTTTATTTTTAGTTAAAAACGTGTCCTCTTTTTTGTGGTTGAAAAAATGGTCACCGTAAGCAGTGTGCCCGCTGTAGAATTCATAAAAGTCGCAAGAAAAAGGACCAACGAGAAATAAAAGTGATATTTCTCAACCCACTCTGCACATTCAATATTTTTTAGCGACATTTAACAAGCATTGCCTCACTAAACACTTGGTTTTTATTTGGAAATACATAACAGCATTTGAAATATTTTTGAAGTGCCTTCTTCAACTAAAAAAAGGTCCAAAATAGCAAACAATTGTGGCAGGCTCTCAAAAAAAGATCCAAAGTGCAACTTTAGTCGCACAACGGTCACGCTAATCCGTAAGTATACTTTAAGATTTATACGATGATTTGCGGTATGTAAGCCGACTCTTCATAAACATCGACAGCCATTCCAATTCAATTCGTTCCATTTTGAAATACAACTACCACCATAGATAAATTCAAGCACAAATTGCAATAAATCATTTCGAACTACATTTCGATTACACACAGCACCAAATGAAATAAATATCTAATCCCATTTCCGGTTAACTCCCATCTACCCCTGCTCAATCTGAATCACGATCACTTGCACTACCAACGCCAACGCATCGAACTGCTCTCTATGGCAATAAAAACTAACGCAGTAAAAAGAAGAAGTCCCAACTCTTCACCTGTATTCTATACCTGGCTGTTAAATGTGACAAATTTTATGAGTTTTTGAATTTCTTTTCATACAAATACACACGAAATTATTACCCTTCACAATTACCTACTACCCGAGGGCTGCGAAATCAAAAGACTCCCGCGACAATAAAAAATATTTCAAGTTTACAAATCGCTGCTGCTACTACTATGGCAGGTAGTCGTATATTCTCCACCATAACGCTTATGATGCCTTGGGGGGCAGAGACAGAGGCAGCGACATAAAAGTGCACGACACGGCAAGGAAGGGAAGCAACTTTATATACGCTACTGCTCTTCCAAACGTAATAATTGTGTATTAGGGCGTAATATGGGCCATGTAAAGTGGTTATTAAAAATGGATACTAGTCTGAAAAAACGGAGTACATTTTGTATGTTGGTGGAATTCAAAAAACTGTTACGATGTTGGTTGCTGGTTAGGTCCCATATGACCCAGAGGTTCCTTTTTAAATATAATATTGGTGAACGTTTTGGAAAAGTGTGGTGGAATTGGGTAGGCAAGATTTAAGACGGTTCATTGGGGATTTTTCTTTTTTTATGTATATATTTGTTTTTTATGACGAGATTTATCTATGAACTACAGAAACGGATGTTGGACAAAGTCAACGTATGTTTCAAAGTAGATGTAAATGTGGAATAATTTATAGAGGTAAGTTTTTAGTTAGGTATACATAACCAAGGACTATCCAAACTAGACGGTCAACTTCCGTGCTCCTACCCGATTTTTCCGCAAATGTTGAATGACTGTCCTCTTTCGGGCGCTCTTGTTTTTCGTGTCTGGTGAATACGTGTAATTAATGGCCGCCCGGTGGCACTTTTTCAATTACAAACAATTTGCAAATGAATTTATAACAATAAATGTAAAAAGAATAAATGTTGAGTATTGTTTCTTAGATAGCTTTACATGTTCTATATCCATCTTCGGTGCCAAAAAATGTTCATCCATTCACATTTCAGGTTTTTATTTTAAGTTTTGTTTATATGAATTACGTTTTTGCCAGCCAGAATTCATGCAACTGCCTAAATGTAAACCTTGTAAAAAACATGCAAGTTCAACTCAAGTTTCCTCTAGGGCCAAAGTGAATTTCAGAAAATATTCCCGCAAATTGCATAAATTTCTAGTATGTTTGGTGGGTGTTTTCAAATTAATTTTTTACCATTACGTTTGTACACAATCAAAATACGATTGGAAATTCTGTAGTTGAATAGAACTTGACAGTGTTGAATGATGTTACATAGGAACACGGAAGAGTAAAAATGCGGATTCTATTCATATTTTGAAAGAAAACATATTACTATCGGAAAAAACGAGTATGTGATTAAACTCCTAACAAAAATGTAACGACTACAATTATTGGCACCCCATCATTTAACAATGATTTTCTCAGCATGGAACCCTTTGTTCGAATTGCCGACATTCCTTCTCAGCTCTGTTTTTTAAGTGAAAACGAAAACACGTACGACAAAAAAAAAAACCTCAAATATTCTTTGAATATTCATTGAATTTTTATTGAATGAGGAAGCGAGGAGTTACAATGTTTCTCACTATTTTCTCACTGCCAATATCTCCTGGGATATTTTTGTCGAATTTCAACAATCACTTAAAAAACTATTGGTCAGTTTTTATATATTTTTAAAAGGCGAATTATATAATTTGTTTTGTTAGTAAAACTTTTTAAATGAGATATTTTTTTATACTAGAGACATATTTGGACAAACATGGTTGTGTATTTTCCGCTTTTGAATATCATTAACTTCGATTTCATGAGTAATTTTTTCTTAAATACCTGAAGAAAAATTGTTCAAAACGTTTTTATTTTCCCTCAACCAATCTATATTGTTAATTTTTAATAAATATTTTAAGCAAAAGTACACTTATTCCTGAAAAAAGTACTATCCACACGTACGAATAATTTCAAATTTTACGGATAAAATTCTATAAACGCTGGCAGAAACCTTGCCGATAGCAGAAGTGGAAAATGCAAGGTGCGTGTGTGTTGATGATGAGATTTTTGAAATTACGAGACATTTTTCAATACGAATTTCTATGTAACAAGACTAAAGAACTTAGCAATGCCACCCCATAAAAATATAGTTTGTAATCAAGTAACGGACGGAAAATCGGCTCAAGTTGGGGGTATTGTCTTTGGTTGTCTGGGTTGACCTCAGGGTGTTCAAGTCCGGGTGTTGATGATGAGGATAACAACTTAATCAACGCAACATTCAATGATTTATATTCTTGTATAAATCATTCAAATAACTCTGCCAATGAAAATGTTAAGGTTGATCGAAGTTTAAATTTCCTTAGGGGTACCAATATTTATTGTAGTCGTTACGCTAATGGTGCAATTAATTGGATTCTGCGATTTGATTTCCGATTTCAGATCACGTATCTACTCAATCGAATGTAAGAACCCACATTTTTTGTGTCAATATTGTTGGTCTTCGAATTCTCTATTTCGTTTTCTATGAATATATTCTTTAACAAATTGTATAATAATGTAGAGTAAAGGAGGGTAATATGGACCACCATTCACTTTTTTGCTAATAAAACACAAACGGTGTACGTTTTATTAAAGATGTTTATTTACAAAAAAAGATCAGTATATTTATGTTAAACAAATAGCAACAAAAACATCAATTCACTTCATATAAAATTAATAAAAAACAAAAACTAAAGTAACTCAATAACGGCAAAAAAGAAAAGTGGCGGGTAATATGGACCACATGGTCCATACCATACATATTCCACAAGCTATTTCTCAAATGTATTTGGAAAAACTGGTCTACGACATAACTTAAAATTTACCAGTGTCGAACTCCTAGGACTTTCAATTTTTAACATTCTTAGGAGTAGTTTTTGGCACATTATTTAATTTTGAAGCTTTTAAGTAGCCACAAAAACTTGTCTTCACCATTTTAATTGCGTTTTTCAAATCGTCCGGACATCATGACTTGCGTTTTTCTTGCTTTGGTTTTTTTTTTTTTCTCGAATCCATGGCCTTAAGGTGAAAAAATCAATTTCGGACTCCTTTTAATAAAACGGCGGGTAGTATGTAATAAGTCCATATTACTCTCCGCTATCGTGGTCCATATTACCCGAAACACGTTTTTTTTTAAAGAAAATTACTTTGCAACAAAACGTGATTTGTTACAATAATTTTACTAATATGAACTTAAGATCACATATTCACTTCTTATATTTATAAAAGGAATGGATATAAAAAGATGTATTTAACAAATGAAAAAAGGAAAAACACTTACGAAAAAAAAATTATCACTGCCTTCGATTTTGTTTTATTTATCACAACTCAGAGAGGCATTCCTTTTGACTGCTGAAACTACCCTAAAGTAAGTTTAAGGAGGTCGCGGACAATCGTAAGCAATACTCACCCCAATTGCATTTGTGAGAGGTGAGCAAAGCTGGTGGTCCATATTAGCCGAGTGGTCCACATTACCCGACTTTACTCTATTTAGCAATTTCCACTGATATTTTTATAAACCTCTCTAAATTATTAATTAACAAATCAACAAGTCTATTACCAATAAACTTTTTATTTTCGACTCTAAATATTAGAAATTCACCGTGGGCCTTACTAATAATCATTTATAACCTTAAATCTAAATATTTTATAGATCGCAATATGCAATTTTGTAAGGAAAATTTCGCCATTGTGAGATCGAAAAACTTAGCACAGACACTAAAATGATTATTATTATCGCGGAGTGAGTATATTTTCCATACAAATATCGCAATTGTGAGCTTGCGTGAACTTAAAGTCGAGAATAAAATTTGTTATTAGTACGACTTTGTGTTTTTGGAGAACAAAAAGTGATAAAAACATTTTTTTACTGCTTTTAGTATCTATTTCATATCATTAGAGCCAAAGGGACCCTTTTTGGGCCTAAGACGCTTGGCCCCCACTTTTTGGAAAGTTATATTAAAATTACCCTTTTTTCGACTCGGGCACTCTTTTTAGTCCCCTTTTCGATTTTTAATGTTAATTGTTCTCTGATTAGTATCATGAGATGGATTTCTTCTAGATATTGACAAAAAATGATTATTACATATAAATATAAGAAGGTATTTGGTATTGTGATAAAATTTGTTCAATATTCCTATGAATATTGAATTTAAATCACTCGTGTGCGTCTACCTAATCGCAACGATACAGATGTCGAAGCCAGACATTGGGTGCGCACAAATTTCTACATACTTATCTTTGTATGAGCGACCGATCGTGCGCTACTCTTCGGTCCTCCCAACAAGGCATTCGATGAATAGGTAACAGCTGACGGATACAGGACAAGGTCACAGTCAACTTGTAGGCAAATGTATACCGTTTCTGCTGTCAGCTGACCATCTAGTTTGCATCATCTTTGGTTATAACGACTGCCCTTGGACCCATTCACTGCTACCTGAAGATTAATAACTGTAGTGAGTTTCTAAGTTGAAGGGATGATGTTTAGCATAAAGGTATCGATATAACTATTGAATGCTGTACTTAAGATTATATTCGCACATTCTGTAAACAGAACGTAACGGGCAGTGCTAGAAAAACGTCCATAGTTTTAGTGGGTATTACTGCTACTGTCTGCAGAAGATATACATTGACAAGAATAAGTGCCCATTTCAAAATGCTCGTAAACAACACACTCGTGCAAAGGACTCTTTCTCGAAACAAGAAGCATGAGTGTTTTTCACTGTCGAAAGAAAATCAAATTTAATATCACAAACTCAACGGCAACTTAAAATATAAAAATCCTGTGACAAGTGGGAATTACTTTGGGGTAACTTTAAACACATAACAAAACACTCTACTGCACAGAGTGGCTAACTGGAAATACAATGTATGAGGTTGGCATTCTACTTGACATGTCATACTGCGTCATTCTGTGCTTGAGGTGCAATTTATAAATCTATCATATAACTTCTCCCAAGTGAGCGCACCCAGGAGGTGGACTTTTTTGAGAAACACTGTGATATCTACTGCTTCCGTCCTTCCGTTCTTCCAGTTGTGTTCGCTACGGTAAAAGGGTGGTCACGATTCACGAAGCATAGTTTTACCTTTCTTTTTGGAAATATTATTGATGGGCAAACGATGTACAAAAATGTATTTTGCTGAGGACGAGCTCTGAAAACTTGCCAAATTGCAAATTCATGTCAATGTGTTGTTTGGATGAACGTAGAAAGTAGGAAAAGCAACAATGACGAAGTTTTGTGATGTAGAGCAAGTCATCCAGAATGAAATTCATCCACGGAGTACGAAACTATGACATCAGATTGGCCAAAATACTTGTTTTCCGAGCTTTACTTTGAGAGGAAGACTTAAATATAATGTGTACGACTGGGTTACACGAAACTTTGTCGTTCGTTGCAAGTTTGGTTGAGTGTTTAATATTGTTGTATGCGTCCTGCATGTTATCTTGGGCTGTACATATCTGACCAAGTCTACGATCTAAAAGGAAAGGGATTAAAGAAAGTTACTATTCTTAACTAATGATGATGGAAGTAGTTTGAAAGCTTCCAGCTTTTGGGTCAACTTGAAGCAGGAGTTGTCGATCTTTCAGGGTATGTTTTTTTTTTTTGGCAATGAGTGGAATTAGTTACAATTACTGAAAATGTGGAAGATGTGCAGATCCTTAGGCATCTGTAGGCATAAATGAAATCAGGCGATTAAGTGGTCGACACCCTCCCCCTTGATATTTTTATCATGGGGTGTACGCTGAAAACCATCTCTCTGTTAAAGAGAGGTGGCTTTTGGTACCACGCGCACTGGAATTTTGAAGAACTTGTACGAGAATTATCCTTTGACCCCGGTCTTATGGATATGACATCTGACGCAGTGACTCAAGAAATCCTACTGCGACAAAACTACCACGTCAACTTTCCTCAGGCAACGGAATGGCTCTGGCCAGACTCTGAACCAGGGAAAGAATGCCATTGTTTATTTACGTATGGCTCCAGAACAGGATAGGGGTCTGGTTCTGGAGTCTTCGTGGAAAGCAAGAACATTATAGACTTCACTACCCCTCAGGTAACCATGCGTCTGTCTTTTCAAGGGGAGATTTTCACTATCCTTATGGCTATGCGCTTTATATGAGTTTGCAGCGATAGCCAAGCTGCATTAAAAGCGCTGCTTAACCCTCTTACCTCGTTTAAATTAGTGCTCAAGCTTTCTCTGAACTTGGTCGGAAGGCTAAATACAGTGTATCTTGTTTGGGTCCCAGGTCACACTGGCAGCCAGGGAAATGAGATCGCTGATGAGCTTACCAGGCTGGGTTCAGAGGAAGAATTCTTAGGACCTGAACCTAAGTTGGGTCTGCCTACATCGGTGGTTAGGTCATCCACTGATACTTGGGTTTCTCGCGAACACGAGCGTTGGTGGCGTGACTGCGTCCGGACATCTGCAAAAGGTCGGCGGCTTTCCTTCTGTCTCTCAGGAGAATCGACTAGACTGCTTTTAGGCGTCCTTTCGAGTCACCAAGCTTTTGCCAAACACTTAAATGATTTGGGCTAGAGCGTCTCCACCATCTGTCCTGCTTGTGGAGGGGACGACGATACAGCGGAGCACTTCCTCTGTAGCTGTCCTGCCTTTGCTCGCATCAGTTGGCGGATTTTTAGAGCTGACGCGGTGTATGCCGAACATCTAAGCTCTTCATCACTAAAGCTCCTTCCCATCTTTCCTCGAAAGACGGGAAGGCTAAGTACATAAATCTAAGGTGTCTGTTTGGCAGTACAACGGACCAGTATAGTTGTGTCTGAGTGCTCCATCGGATAGTAACAACCTACCGACTTAGTTGATAGCTCCCATGCGCGCAAAATCTACGCAGAGTTCCAAGTTTAAGAATTGTTCGGTACTGCTCTTTGAGTCCATTGTCTTGCAACAAGTCAGCAATTGCAGCTTTGGATTACCCGAAAGTTTTGTACAAAACTGAAATGGAGCTCAGAATAAGCTTAATTTCATTCCTTAGAAATAAGTTAGTTACCCTCGGTGTTCCAGTTCCAAAGGATTAGATGCACCTCGCAAAGTCCTCCGTATAGCAGCCAATTCCGCGTACTGTGTCTCGCCTTGGTCATCATCAAAAAATAATTCCACTGGATGGATATGTTTTACAACAAATTTCACAGATTTTTTAATTTACAGTCGTAATTATTGTTTAATTCAATTGTTTGCGAAAGTCGTAACTCTTTTCAAATCAAAAATATTTTAGAACCGTCAAAGTTGAGTTCTCATTCACAATTAGTTTATTTTTTGCGTTACATTCACAATAGTTTATGTTTTTATCAATTGTATTTCGCAATATCTATCAACATTTTTTAATTTAATTTTAAAACACCTTTTGAGACCCAGGAGCTGTAGGTCGTTATGACAAATCCACACAAAGAGCCGTGAAGGAATACCTAAAGATATCAGTAACAGAAGCAATATATTATGACGATTGTAAATTATAATATACTAGCGCGAGGTTCATACGATCATGAGGCTACTATATCAAACTAGTAGATATCGGGCTCTATTTACATAGTGGTCAGAGTGTGCTGCAAAAATTATGCGACTGTTCTTTGAAAATTACCTACAATTTATATTTAAAACCGCCTCCACCTACTCCGATTTAAGAACTCCACCCAGACCCAGAGTGAAATACTTGCTGTCGTCACTGAAAGCATATAGTCACAAGCCCTTACCAGTAAACATTTTTAGTTTCGATCTGAGTTTTAGTAGTTTACAGTGAGCTTCCTTAAATTTAAAGTCGAGACTAAAATTTGTTATTAGTATGGTGTATAGTTAAAAAGTTCTAATTATCAACACAGAAAAAAACTATACTAACTGTTGCACCCCCGGAACTATAATATCCAGAGTTCCGGGAAAGAGAAAACTGTTTCTCTTTATCCACCCATATTTTAGAAAATCCATTTGCGAATACAAACCCCACCGCACTCTACTCATGACTATACTGATTATTTTCACTGTAAATCCATTTCGAAACTCATTACATTGGCTGCCAGTACCTACATCCGTTTATTTTCCATCGTTACACTGGCCTCATTATTGCGAAATCAAGAGTAAAACGCAATCAACCCTAAATTAAAGATCCCATTCCCGGATACATATTAAACATCCACATGAAAATGGTTTATGGTCACTGGCAGGCACTTCGTAGCGTTCGAAGAACTTCAGCTAGCCACTGCTTTGTTTATGCTCCATCACCATCATCATCGTCGTCCTCTCCGCTAACTAGGTACGCAATCATATTTTTGATTATAATCTGATTTTAATTCAAGTTTACGACCCTTTGGTCATTAAAAGTGATTTTCCGGGGAGACGATTCGTGCAGCTCCCTCCGGTCGTGTACTCCATCAAACACTTGACGCTGCGCTGTGCAATAATGATGCATTCGACGGAGAGAAGGGGCGCGCATATTGAGGGGTGTCAACGCCAGCTCTGTATGTAGTGTAGTGTGGTATAGTAAAGTTCATAAATTCACAATTTTACGATGTGAGGTTTACGAGGTGCTTAGTTAATCGTAAATGTTTTTCAACAGCACACACTCGTCAAAGTATATATACATCAGCCGTAGGCACACAAGCGTTCCGTCCATAAAGCGTCAAGCGTGCTATCAAGCCGTGTAATTGTTTATTTGGTTGTGAGAGGCGATGATGTGCTCCTGCTGCTGCTGCTGCTGGCTGCAGTCGCTGGGTGATTTGGGCTTTGGTATGTATATTTCAATTTTATGGCAGTGGTGATGATATTTGCAACAATTTCGCGCTAAACATGAAATAACGTCTGCCAAAGTGCCAACCAGGAGCACTGGCGAGGCGAGAGAGCCTGTCGAATGCCAATCAAATAAAATTGATTTTCTTGTACAAAACGAGGTATTAATTTGTAGCTGTGTGATTGACTACTTAGCACGTGGGGTTTGGTGTCGTCTCCCTGTCTGCCTGCGGCTGTGGACTTAGGAGAAATTGTAATTTTGGAAATGAGGTGACATTCGGCGCTTTATTTGTTACAAAAAGTTGCATTAATGGTACATACTGTTTGTTTAGCTTAATAGGGATTCTGTTATAGTTTCTGATCTCAGCATTCGGCGTCAGTTGTACAATCTTGTTAGTTTGTATCAACGAACTCGTACCGAAATGCAAAGAAAATGTGACCCCGAACATTCCTAAACGATTTTTTTTTAGCCTAAAGTCAAACCAGGGCGATTGAATCGAGTAGTAATAAAGTGCACGACTGGGTCGCACGTAACGTTCTTGTTCATCAAAAGTTTGGTTGAGTCAATTGGTAGGTAGGTAAAAAGTTCAGAAGCAACCGTAAAAAAATGAAAGATTAGGTGATTAATAAAATTCACTTTTACGTTATTCATTCCATATGGCAGTAGGTACATATCAAATAACAATGTGGTAGGTATGTGGGTTTTTATAAGTCATAGCTATCAATAACAGGCAGCTAATGATTAGAGCGTTTTAAGCGCCTACTATACTATTTTATAGCTTTTATACTCTACAAGATTTAAAGGTTAAGATTAAGGATATAAGCGTATATATACTAGAAGTTTCTGTGTGTATTGATTTTTTACTGGAATAGATAAGTGAAGCTGGCGTCAATGATCACAATATGTAAGAATTCAAAAATCTTGTTCCTTGAATATCCCGATGGACGTGTGTAGGGGTGCAAATGAAGTGGGATTTTCTGATAGTTTGAACTCCAAATGGTTGGAATTATTTTAAGGTGCATAATTAATATGATTGGAAAAAAGAATAAATGGGTAATATTTGCTAAAAATAAGTTTTGCATTGCCGTTCTTGCAATTTTAATGGCTGTTGCAATTTTCGTTTTAAAATCCGGTGTTAAATTTTAAAAAAATATAATACAAACGTAGATTGGCTTAAAACTGATTTATTCAAATTTTTTGGGAAAAACTAAGTACGGGATCTTATTTTATTTATTTGATCAAAATCGATAGAGCAGTTTTTGTAAAATCTAGCAAACAAAACAGTACCAAATTTTGCAATGTTTAGTTAAAAAAAAAAGTTAAAAATACTATTGCTTATCTATTTAGCTGAAAACTGTTTATAAGTTATTGTTCGGGATTTTAGGATTAGGTACTCGGCTTTTAAAGTTTTAGAGGAATCGAAAATGGGGTTTTCGAGATATGAGTAGTTTTTCAAAATAAGCGTTTTCGGTGATCCGTATTGAAAATTAAGAACACAATAATTTTGGAAACATTAATTTTACTCTAAGTATGCATTTAAGTCACAATCGTTATTGCCGTTTTCAGGTAAACTAAAGAAACCTAAATTTTTGCAAATCGACTTTTTCCAAAAATCCATTTTACGACAATACAGAGAATAACTGAGTTTGCTATTGATTTATAATTGACCACATTACCTTAGAAATGAATTTATGTTATGGACCGTTTTCGAGATATGACCAAATTTCAAAAGTACCGTTATTAAATTTTTTAGCTAAAAACTGGGTATGCAGTCATGGTAACCCCATCCACTTAAGCTCAAATATCAATTTTGTTTGAAATCATTAGGGCGGTTTTCGAACAAATTCAAAATAAAAATAAGAACGGCCCCAAACTGTAAGCCCCAAAACACCAAATCAAAAGTTTGAACGAAATCTTGGCAGTCGTTTAGGTGTAGACCACGGCATATACGGAAAGACATAGGGACAGAATTTTGCGACCCACTTTTTTGAATTCCTCTATCATCGTAATGGCAGAATTGATTAACATCTCGACTTCCAAATTTTGTACGAAAACAATATCTGTTTCTTGCTACGTAATGGAGAAAGTTAAGAGTTGAACTCCATCACCATTGATTTTTATTTTTACGCAATCTCCTGACTCATTCAGTTTTACTTTCAATGTAACTTTTCCCGTCTCAACCGCACTATGACTGGCCACAGTGGTGCCTGAGAAAGGGATCATATTTTATGAATACCACGCTTTGCGGCTGCTGACAGATTAGTAACTGGTCCCGCTTTATATAATTTATTTTGGCAATATATCGGCAGCTGACACGTAAGTTTGCATAGTGGACTGCGAGCTATCTTCCCTCATTTAGGGTGGAACTATAGAGCTTTCACCATGAGAACAGTCGGCAAACGTTAACCGCTCTGGAGGACTCAATTCCTGCTTAAATTGACTTCTGTAAACTTGCATTAAGAAATAGTTTCCTAAAATATGTCTCAATGTCTGGATAGGCTTATCTTCGTGAAGAGTTAATGCGCTTCTGCTCGCGGGCACACTTTCTTGTCCACCAAGTCGGAGTTCTTTTCGCACTCCCTCCCCAGATTGTGTACATAAGTTTCTTGGAGTTTCTGCACATTCAAAGTTGCTAGGTTAGGTTATGCAGAGGGGTGATATTGAAAATCCTAAATAGTCCATTGCGAATCCTCTGTTAAAAGTGATCCAGAACCAGCCAAAAATTAAGTTTCTGGCCAGCTTGGGAACGATTTGGTACTCCAATAATGAAGACTGTATATATGAGATCAGATACCTGAAAGTCTGCCTGAGGTGCTTGCAAATAACTTTGATTGTAGAAAACGCTGTAGTCATTTGTGCAAAGTGTGACAGATGTTAGATTAACTAAGTACAACTCGTCCTCATCCTGTTCTCCCAAACAGCTTCTGGAAACATCAATCAATGGTAACCCTAAGCTGCCGACAAACACATCTGCGACACATCTTCAAAACTGTACAAAACTTTTGTCTTTACATCCGAGCTAACTTCTGCGGTCGCCATATTCAAATATACTATACCCAAATCTGATAAAAAGTAAAACACATATAAGTCGGAAACACAAAACAAGCTGATGCCATGTCAGGGGTTACAGATTTAACAACCGCCACCGGTTATCCAGCGGAGAAAACATATTTCAGGTGCTTTGCAAAACTCTTGGCTCTGTCACTGGTGGAAACTGGAAACTTGTAAAATCAACGGAGGCGTTGGCGTGACTGTGTTCGTGACATTTTTCGTGAATGGGCGTCAGGAAGTCAGAAAGTTGCAGCGCAAATGTCAACCAAGTGCGGGTATGAGGAAATTTTAATTGGAAGAGCGGATTGGAAACCATAATTTGGTTTTCGAGGAATTTCGGCTGATGAAAGCTGCCTGAGAGTAGTCATTTTTCAAATTAATCCTATTGGACTCAGTGGCAACGGTGTTAGGTTTTCTTTACAATATTTGTTGGGGAAAATGAAATGGCTTTTATTTGACACCACTAATTTATTCGGAGACTACAATTGTTGCTAGTGACGGAAGGTTTGTAAATTGACAACGAAATACCTGGTTCATTTCCCGATAGTGAAACAACGGAAATGCCTCTTCAGGTACAACCTACCTGCGGGGAATCGACTGACAGGGCACAAAACTCTCCTCAATACTTCCTAAACTAGAGTTTGAAAATAATCTCAAGTCAAGAATTGCCAGGGGAAACCCTACTCCTTTGCACATATAATACTAACTTCAACCATTCTGCTGTCCCCTGACTTTCACGTATAAGGATTTTCGGTCAATAAAAATACTAATGCCCTCCAATTTGCCACCTTATCTTCGCCATGGAGTAGTTGTCGCCTGCATCAATAGCTCCTGTACTAAAACTAAACTATTTTCAAGAAGTGATTAAAGAATTTTACAATCAATTTTTAGCAACTTTAATTGTTAATATTTTAGAAATATATGCTGTCCTTGGTTTACAACGGAAGTGATCAATGCCATCAAAGTTCGTAACAGGCTTTACAGTAAATGGAAACATAAGCTCTCAAATTTTATTTGGTTTGCGTAGAAAAATTTGCGAAACCATTCTACTATTCTAATGTGAAACGCTAAAAGAGACTTCTATGCTTCCAAGCCGAATACGCCGCTTTCACCAAAAAAAAAACTTTGGAGTAATCTCCGTGAAATGGGTCTTTCAAATAAATGTAATTCCAAATGTCAGGTTAATCCTGATATTTTAAAGAATTTTTTTCTCCAAAGTATTCCCGAGGGTTTTTATGTCAATTATTCTCAAAACTCTAGCCAATCGTTGGTAAGGGAGTTTGAAATCGAAACAGTTACTGAAAACAATGTTTTCGGATATATTTCAGCCATAAAATCAAATACAGCATTTGGGGAAGATGGGGTACCCATGTGATTTATAAAGCGTATTCTGCCTTTTATTGTAAGCCATTTAAAACACATACTAAACTACATACGTCTACTTTTCCGAAGTCCTCGATAATAGCATGTATTGTTACAGTTTTCAAAAAATCAGCGCCGGTATTCGTCTATGATTTCAGACCAACAGCCTTATTTATGCGGAACAATCTGGTTCCAGATCTAACCACAGTTGCTTCACTGCTATGGTGAATATTATGAAAGACATAAGGCAGGATTTTGATAGAGGCCATGTAACGCTTCATTGTTTACTTGATTTCTTAAGGTAAACCATAAAATCCTTAATTGTAAATTGAACAAATTGATCTCTTTCGGCAACAGTGCAGTAAGTCTAATTATAAGTTATTTGTGTGTTCGATTTCAGAGAGTTGTTACATGCGATTCCTCTCCAGATCTCCTACCAGTGAAATGTGGCGTACCACAAGGGTCAATCCTTGGGCCTATTCTTTTTTGCCGGTTTATAAATGACTGACCTTCTGTTTGTATTTACTCTTGGTCTGTTAGCACTGTTACCAATGGATTGCATTTGAATTCGAAAAAGTCACATGATATTCCAATTGCTAACAAAACTACAAACTTTAACTCCTTGCCGGGTGTCATGCTGTCTGCTAATAAACTTACAATTGTTTAAACTAGTGTCGGTTTTGTCATATATTGCAAATTATCAGGAGACGATTTTTCGCTTTATCCTTAGGAAAGATCTGATGCAGTCTTATTTTGTTTGGCCAGGAAAAATGTGCCTGAAAATAGTTATCTTTATTTTGCGTTATAAACTTAATTTTTTGTTAGAAAAACTCCCATAACCACTTGGAAATAATATTAATTATAATATTTGTGGGCATTTTAAGACGTTTTTGATAAATTTGTAGTAAATGAATTTCTCTCTTATTATTTTGGCCACCACTGTATTTACGACTTGCTGGGATGTACGCTCAAACACTACATCGATGAAAGAAATCTTATTTTCCTGCAAAGTATTATATTGAATAATAGTACATTTACACCGCACTGTTTTTCCCCGAAAAACATTTCGGGGAAAAACATCAACATTTCAAATGACAGAATTGTGGCAGAATTAATTATTCCTATCTTTTTTTCTGTTTAGAAGTCAGAAGTAGTTGAACCTAAAGAATGCAATAAATAAATAAGGAAAGAATAAAGTAATGCATAGACAACTTTTTTGTTCCATATTAAGAATTTCAATAACCTGAAATGATGATTGATGAATTAATTTTTTGACAGCGGTTTTTTTTTTTGTTTGCCAGCGTGCTGAATATGACTAGTCAACTCATTAGGTTAGGTTAGGTATGTGGGCTGGCGTGGAGTACTCCGTGCCACACTCAGGTCAACATTGTGATGTCCGTGGGGGAAAGGTTGTCCCTTACCCGTAATAACCCTGTCCATAAATAATGGCAATTAATTACTCACTGTGCTGTTGTATACAAACCATCCTGTGGATTTGATAAAGCATATATTATCTTGTCTACTGGTGTGCTGGAAAGCTCGTCTAGGACGTGGAAGAAGTGTGTCAACTCATTAAATGACGTGCGGAATTTGTAAAGAGGTTTGTTCGAGTTGACAAACTTACAAATGCAGCGACCAAATTCAAAATTTTGCTGAGATTCAACATTTGGAAATGATGGAAAATAGGTATATGGCGAAATGTTAAACATTCGGCCTGAAAAAAAGTTGAGTTTTAAAAGTCATTCTCTCAAATGTGCAATTTCGACAAAATTTCCCAACAGAAATTGTCAGGGTAAAAACTCAAGAAATAGCGAAATCGCTTCCCCAGTCAGTAAATTTAAATTTAAATTTAGCCGAAACGATGAATTTAAGTGCGGTGTAAATGTACCTACTATATTCTATGAAAAACTTAAATTTGGTCGTTCCCTTAGTACATATACCATAATTCCATCACTTTGTCGGTAACTTAATTATTCATCTCGTTTATTTTTTTATGAATGCAATTAAATTGTGTAACTCTCTTCCAATAAGTATAAGAAACATTTAAAATGCCACACGCTTTTAAAATGCTGTCTTCCTACATTTCTCCCTCCTACCTTAAATACCCCATGCCCATTTTACTATCTCGATTTAGCCGCGGCCAAGAATAGCAACATAAGCGACAGTCCCCCACACGACTAAATCTGATGCCAAATAAGTAAGATCAGAGATAAAAAAAAAAATCTAACTATAGGGTATGGGCGTATGGCTATTAAGAAGGACAAAAGGGACAGTCCTTTCTTTCTCAACCCCGTTCTATATTTTTTTATTTTTAATAAAGGACGTATTCTGTCCCTTACATTCTAAAATTTCTTGAAATTGTGTATACACCCTCAGTGCTTCAGTGCATGCTCATCTTAAATTTCTGTTTGTGCCTACCGGGTTCTAAAGAGTTTTTTTTTTTTTTCAATCTTGAATAACGTTTGGTGACAAATTACAAATAAATGTAATACTGTTCATTCATCAGCAATTCTTAAACTTAATGTAATTTCGGAAAAACCGACTTAAAATTTATAGACTTTCTTAATGAAAATGAAGATGTTTTGTCTTTCTTTGTCTTTTCAAAAATACGAAAAGAGGTGTGTGGCTTTTAAAAAGGCATTAAAATTAATTACTAGTAGGTACTACTAACCTTTCACACTTTTTATGTGAATTTATTCAATTAATAAAGACAGTTTTTTTTTTGTCGAACTACCTACATATAAAAATGTTAACGTTTTTTTGTTATCTTTATGTCGTTTGCGATTTGGGAAACAGATCAATTTTTTTTGAGAAAAAAAAAAAAGATTGCGTTTCATGTATGATTTGCCAAATAAATCATACTTTTTATCTGCGACAATTTTGAGAAATCTCAATTTTTTCTCAGACTGACACATACTTTCACTAACACCTCCTGGCGATTAAGATCAGGCCAGTGAAACCCGAATAAATTATGAATTTTTTTTTTTAAATTGCCTTTTTTGTAAAAAAGATAAAAATTGATTATTTTACAAGGAAAGGAGAAGAACCATTTTTAATCTCTAATTCAAGGTTTGGGTTTGGTGAGTACGTAAAATATAGAGTTAGAAAATATATGCATGACGCACAGTTGTTGTGAAAATTAGTGAAGCGACATTGATCAAAGTACCAGATTTACAAAATACAAAATTTATTGGTATCAATCGATTGTAAAAACATCTCACAAAAATGTATCCCCTTTTTCTAAAAATTATTCCTCCATGTAAAGGCATAATTATGCCCGAGTTGGCATCACTGGATCAGGGTGACCGAATTTGGCACTTTTTTTGAGAGCCTGCCCCCATTTTTTTTTTTTTTTTGCTCCAAACATTTTTCAAATGCTGTTACTTCCAACTAAAAACCTTTAAAATTTAACGCAGTTGCCTATCACAACATTATTATACTTAGTGCTTGTGAAATGTCATTGAAAAATACAAAACGTGCATTCGGGCCTCACAAATGACACTTTTTGTTCTCATTGGCCGTTTTAATTGCGACTTTTCAGAATGCAGCAGCGGTCACACTGGTTACAACATTGTTTGTCGTTGGAAGAATTGATTTTTTTAAGCTGAATTATTCATTTTACGCGTATATTTCGAAATAAGTTATTTTAAATGTGTGAAAATCAATCGAAGTGGATTTCTAGAGCAAGTGAAAAAAAAAAAAAAAAAAAAACGTTTTTGCGGCCAACCCGATAAAATAATAAAGAACCAATAAAATTCGAATTTAATGTTTGATTTGGCAGCAGAAATCTGAAATCTCAAATCAAAATCGAAAACCACATTAATGCTTTTTGAATAGATACATAATAATAAATACAAAAAGATAGGTAGCACTAAAATTGTTGTCCTTTATTTTTATTTTATTTTTTCCATGAATATTGTCACCGTAGTGTCTGGTCTAAGTTCTCTGGATGTCAGCTCAAATTCGGTTGGCTCGTTTTCGTATGCTCATAGCTCAGAAAGTGGTACTACTAGATCGGAAAGCTCCAATTTTGAGAGAATCAGGGCGAACTGTGAACTGAACATTCATTGGATCCAGATTCCAGAGTGCCCTTCGCATAGCGTTATAAATCCCATACCACAAAGTTTGCCCACCATACTCCATGCAAACAGTTGAAATGAAGTCCAAATTAAAAAACCCACCAATGTAGGTTGCCTTTTGCTGTTTAAGCGTGGCATTGTATGTTACTCCTGTTCGTAAGTGGACCTCTCGCTCTCACCAGTTGAGTTCTTCCCATTGAAGGCTGAGAGACAGAGAACAGAGAGACGACTAATCAACTGCTTACTCGAGATAGAGGGCTTCCTTTAATTGGTATTACACTATAAAAGTTTATGCTGTCTTTGTCGTCTCTCGAAATCGATAGTTCGACAGATTATGCTGCTGCCAGTGTAGTCGACTTCTTCTAAAGAAAAACCTACAGTGTCTGACCAAATTTTAATTAAAATCGTTGCTTCAATTTATTAAGCTCTTTCTGACAAAGCAATCATCAAATTTTATTCCTTGTTATTAATATCCTGCATTTCTTCAGGCAGAAGCTCTTAATCCCCCTCGCTAACAGGTGTTCTGCTCTTGCAAACAATCAGGCTCTCATTTCAATTATCAATGCCAGCATGTGCCAGCTTCCTTACTTGGCACAGGAATAGTGCCTCATAAGTCACAACAATCAATCTCCGTGTCTAATAATACAAAAGTTGTTGTTTTTCACCTTTTGTTACAGGAGTACAACTTCGATTTAATTAAAATGCAATCATACCTCTCCGCTAAAAAGGAAAGGAAAGAACAATCAACAAGGCACAGAAATTCTATTGAATTCAATTCAATTTAAATTTTCGTCAATCATTTTGCGCAGCACCGTATTAAACAATTAACCAATTAGCACCGATAAAACATCCGGCAAAGAATTAATTTCAGTTCGACAACAAAACGCCAGCCGAACAACAAAATAAAGTATGTAAAAAAAAAAAAAAAATTAATTAACGAGAACACTGAATGAGAGTCGTGTGGAATACCGAATGCGGATTCGCATAGCACGCACGCCGGTCCGTGTATTTCCAAAATGAGAAGTCAAAAATGTCAATCTGTAATGCCCCGATACGAATGTGACACCAGACCGAAACCGTCAAACAATGGCTCCAGCGACAGGATACCAAGGAGCGGTGTGTGGGCGGACGCCCAACAACGATGATGAGGACGACGAACAAACGATGAAAGTCGTTTCCCTTTTCCTGTAGCGCTCTATCTCTGTGAAGATTGCTTAATGAGCATTCCATGCAGCCATTCCTCGGTAGGTATCCCAGTTTGCGGCTCAAACGAACTGGAAAACTCCCCACAGCAGAGAATGTTACTCAAACACCCACCGGTATCTCTGTTAAATCAGTCGAAAGGGGAAGACAAATAAATTACGCAAACTTGCTCCTCATTGCTAAGACTCACGCAGTCACAGGATCCCAAGGAAGCAGAAAAAGATGTCAACCCTCGTACCAGGACCCGGGAAAAATAAAACACGATTATGGGTACTCATGCGGAGCGCACCCCTTTGACGATTTACATAAATGCAAATCGGAGTTGTTTCCTCCTTTGCTAGAGCGCGCAGTCTTGCTCTTTAGCATTTCAAAGGATTGCTCGACGTATGGGGGACAGAACTGCCTTCCAAATTAGGCCAGACACCGACGAAAAAAAAAAAAAAATTCGATGGCCAAAAACCAGAAACTATGACGAATCAAGGCAGGGCGGCGGTGAAGGAAACTTTAAATGCTACAACTCAAAATGCCACAAGCCACCGGTAGAGATATGCCAAGGGAAGTCACAATGGAGAAAACTTTCCTTCTAGAGGGGTGTCCTTCAGTTGGCCACAAAGGACACACTATTCAACCCTCATATGTTGTGTTTGTTTATCGGTCTGTTTCTGTGCCAAAACCGACAGCGACGACTACGAATGGCTATGACTACTTCCGCTGCTGGGACCGAGAACGAGGTCAACGTGAAGTGCGATGTTGTGCTGCTTGAAAGAACGAAATCGAGCAGAAAGCTCCCTTCATCCTTGGGCACACAAATTGTGTTGAAATATACCCCCTCAAACCAAATTAAGCAACCCAGGTTACGTATCCTTTTTTTCTTTTTCTTTTTTTGCGTTTTGGGGTCCCTTTGTTTATTGTTGGAGAAGAGATGATAACTTAAATGCGGTATGGGATACAGGACATTCTATACCTACACCAAAACAAACACAATCACGAACAACTTTTGTAATCGAAATTACATAATTTTTTGTTAAACAAGTAAACGTGCAACATATTGCCACCACGGCCGAATCGAGCATTCCACTATCACGTCCGCAGGATGTGGCGCGGGTGGACGAAACCGCACATAGAGAAAAGCTACCGCATACGTGGGCGATTCATGTATGGTACCGAGTGCCGAATGCCGAGTTTCCGTTCTCCGCTTTCAGAGTGCATCATCCCCCGCGGCTGCCTGGCTCTGACTACATATATATATATGAGATACGGCATACGGGCGCTGCATTTAAAGCAGCCAATGTCAGTTGGTCCGGTGCAGTCTCGAGTTATTGAACAGTCACGAGAGGATGGGTGTGAATTGCTAACAGAAATGTATGCCTGCAGAAAATTTCTTATAACGTGCAATTTAAAGAGCTATTATTTCCACAGTGCTTGGATATAATGGATGTTGACATTATTGTGCTGTAATGTCCTTGAGTGAAAAGGACATTCATTAGGACTAACAATCGTGCGCTATATATAAGAGATACAGCCGCACAGTGTGTTGGCTTCATGTTGGACACCATTTTGTACACAGATTCATTTAAGTGTTGTGATCCTGAGGTAAATTATCTTTACTAGCGCAGACAGGTCTGTAGTGGTGTGGAAAGTGAAACAACGAGCTGGGAGGTGTTAAATACACTTTTCATCTTCGCCTTCAATTTCCAATCAAGTTGAAGTAAATTGTTAACCCATAATGACATAATGAAAGTCGAGATGAGTTGCCGCAGACTGTCCGTCCACGGGATCAACGATTCTAAGTGATGTGAGGCATCATTTGCAGTGCAGACTGTAGGTTATGTGGGATGGAGAGAACAGGAAGCTAGCGTTTCAAGGGAACGATCGATTCAGTTGACTGTAGTTTTTTTGAAAATGTTTTTACCCAGCCTGACACGTCTATAGTTCGACTATACCTATATAGTGGGAGTCTTTCAATATATCGTCAATACCGTATACAAAAAGCTGCATGGATATACTCCTCATCAGCAGAGAACATCGAACTATAACTGCGTCAAATACCCGCAGGAAATAATTAATATGGTCAGAACAAAACGAAAAGCGCGAAAAAGATGGCAACAAACTCAAGCCCCGAAAGATAAAGCACACTTAAATCGACTTGCTAGAATAGGATAGCTTTGAAACCGATATGTGACGCTGTTTTCGAGACCAAAAATTTTCAGTTCTTTTAACTTAATTTTTGAAGTGAATACTTTTATGGGCACGCTGGAACCTGGCTGGAACTAAGGAGTGAACTGGTGAATGTGTTACGAAAATTGTGATTTGGCGAGGTAACGAAAGTGAATTATCTTGAATTTAGATTCATAAAATTACAAAACTTCAGTGTCACAAGCACACTCTCTTTTTTTGTTATGGACCGTACCTACATACGTGAAATTTGTCATAAAACCCCAACTATATATAATATTCACTTCATTGATCAACATCTTCTGGTATATGGTTAGATACAACATACATTGCGATACATTTTCATAAAAATTACAAGTGATCGCAGAGTTGAAAATGATTAACGTTTTTGAATAAGGAATCCCTATCAAATACCATAAACATTTATCGAAACTCCAAGACTCACCGAAGCAAAATGTGTCGTCTTAAATAATTAAAATTTTAACGCCTACATGGAAAAAATTGAAAATCACCGATTGCAAAATTTTTAGTTGCAATTCACGAATTATATATTTTTCGCATATCACAACGATTTTTTCTTGAATTGATACACAAATTCGTAATTTGACATTAAAAACGACAAATCCTGTTTGTTGAATTTTACGATTAGAAGTATTAACCCTTTCGGTGTTTTTGTTGCCATATGGCAACATCAACAAAATACTCTTTTTTAAGGCACTACAAACTGATTTCCTTACAAAAAGTAATACAAACTCAGTGGCAGCAATTTTTTCTCAGAGTATCTAAACCTATCTGTCAAACAGCCTGCCAATTTCATATTATTATTTTAAAGACAGCTGACCAGGTAGCCGGAAACTAACAAATGGCCGGTAAGTCCACATTTTGAATTAAGATCTACTTGGTTCTAATGTTATCAATTTTTAAGAAAAAGGCTAATTATATTTTCTAACGTGTTATAATTACATAAAATAATCAAATAAAGTATCTTTACTTACTTTGAACAAGATAAAAAAAATGTTAAAATAGTGTGTTGCCATACGGCAACAATTCGTGGAAAGGGCTATGTTTCGGTGGGAAAATAATTGTTGCCGTATAGCAACATTCAGTAGTCATATGATTTTGAAACTTCCTAATGTGGGCAAACATTATTTTTTAGCATGGTAACGAAGAATAACTCTTGCCAATCGCTGTTTCTTTGGGCTAAGAAAGCAATTGAGTAGCAAAGCCCTCTCTCGAACAACTAAAGTGACCCTTTATAAGATCTTGATCATCCCAGTCCTACTTTATGGTGCAGAGGCATGGACTCTATCAAAAGCGGATGAGGCTACTCTTGGTTACTTCGAGAGGAAAATTCTTCGAGTAATTTTCGGTCCCGTCTGCATAGACGGTGAATGGAGGAGGAGATACAACGACGAACTGTACGGGCTATACAGCGACATCGACCTAGCCAGAAGAGTGAAGGTCCAACGACTGAGGTGGCTGGGTCATGTGGAGCGAATGGACGTCAATGCTCCGGACCGGAAGATTTTCGAATCCACACCCGATGGGCGGCGCAGTAGAGGATGACCGCGACTCAGGTGGCGCACGCAGGTGGAAGGGGACCTTAACCAACTTAGCGTGCGAAACTGGAGACAGCTGGCCAAAGATCGTGCTGGCTGGAGACGCTTGTTGGTTGAGGCCCAGGTCCACCCCGGACTGTAGCGCCACCTTAAGTAAGTAAGTAAGACACACGGTTCTTAGATCCCAAGGTGAAATTCTGGAAGTGTTCGAAGATTTCGACAATTCAGGCATCAATTTTTGTCTGTCCGTCTGTTTGTTCCGACTAATCTCTGAAATGGCTGGACCGATTTTGACGGGACTTTTATTGGCAGGTAGCTGATGTAATAAGGAGTAACTTAGGCTAATTTTATTTTAGAAAAATTATTTTATTTTAGAAAAATGAAGTAATGTTGCAATGTTCAAGTACTTTACAGTACCGCGCGCAGCTCACGCGCATGCCACCACTGGGCCGTCACGTCGGGCGCCTCCCACCACTTCTCCCTCTTACATGTACATCATGCAAACACACATTTTCTAACAATGGCATGGGATTCTACGCTGCAAAATTCGGATTAACAGATTCAAGGCCAAAGTTACCATCGGATGCCTTCTTGCCAGTAAATGAGGACGTACACCAATATTCGCAGGTGTACTTTATTTTGTCGGGGGATAATCAAGTTAATAGGCTGTACTGGGCTGTGCAGAGGGCAAACAGAGGTGACAAAAAACGTCATTCGACAATTGCAACAATTATTTAATGCAAACAAGAACAACGCTTTGAATACGATGTTTAAAACGGCGATGGAGAAAATGAGCTCAGAAAATCGCAGATTTGCCTCCTTATTCAGAACGATTTGCCATTGGCATTTAATCATCTATGACAAATAATAAGTCGCCAGGATAATCGCTGGATAGGATATTTATGGCATCAATCTTGAATTCCCATATTTTTCACATGATCAATTGTGTATGGCGTGCTCACGTGCGAGCAAACCACTTTAGTGCAAAAGCGGAAATACATCGATTGTTATACCTACTTCAGTTATTTATATTTTATTTAATATAAATACTTTTCAATAACGAATTTGAATTGACCAAATTACATTAAGTAGGTAGCATTCATTGTGGAAGCTCCGAAATATTATTTTCATTATACGAATTTAGTCGGTATTATTATATATATAATGCTCACGCTCAGTATTTAAAAATTAATTAAGAATTATAATTTAATATTATTTTAACTTTTTAATTGCTTGAATTATTTATTGTTTGCTAATATTTATTTATTTATTTTGTTGTTTCCCTTCTTTTTATAAAGCCTTTTTGTATAAAATGTTATTTTTAAAACTGAAATTAAAAAAAAAAAAAAAAAAATACCTGCGGTTTTAATGTTTTTTTTACTACCCAATGTCGAATTGTTGCCGTTTGGTAACACCTCCTTGAAGTGTCCTTGAGCATTTTGCAACTTTTTTTTTGTTTCAATTGGTTTCTGAGCCCAAAATAAGCCAAAAATATGATACAAAATATTTTTTTTGTTATATATTCAAAAATTGTACCGAAAGGGTTAATTCGAGCTTCTTTTATTTGTAGTGATTTGCGACATTTTTTGCGCAATTTACCACTTCAATAGGTCAATTTCTCAAACAGCACTTTACAATCTCAAATTGCAAAAATACGGGGTGTCCGCCGGGAAGGTATACTACTTTGTTTTGCCGCCATTTTGCTAAACATTAGTCCTCCTGACAGTTCATGTTTGGCAGTGGTGAAGTAGACACGTGGCAAATTTATAATGGAAAAATATTCGGTAAACCAACGTGTTTTAATTGTTAAAACATTTTATCAAAATCAATCAATCATCGATTACTGTGACGATGAGAAAGTTGCGTGAAATTTTTGGAAGAAACACCGTGCCAACGAAACGCACTATATATCGTGTAGTGAATGATTTCGAAGAAAGAGGGTCTTTAGGTGATAGATCCGGAATGGACCACAGCGTACTGCAAGATCGGCTGAAAACATTGATGCTGCCCAAGGAAGTGTTCAAAATAATCCATCAACCTCAATTCGAAGCGCGCCGTGCTCAGGAGCTTGGTCTTCAAAGAACAACTTTGGCGACAATTTTGCACAAGGATTTGCATTTGTTTCCATTTAAGATTCAGTTGGCATAAGAGCTTCTTCCACGAGACCATTTACGCCGTCGTACATATGCCAATAGGATACAGCCAGGATTACAATGGAATTAATGCGAGACCTCTTTCCATGACAAGTTATTTCAAGAAATGGTGATGTTGATTGGCCTCCACGGTCGCCTGATTTGACTGCTCCGGACTTATTTTTGTCGGGATATCTGAAAAGCAAGGTTTATGCAAACAATCCAGAAACGCCTGAGCAACTCAAACAAAATATTCGTGATGAAATTAATGAAATACCGCGTGAAATGTGTGAGAATGTAATGAAAAATATGCTCAAAAAGGCACGCATTTGTGAGACTAACAGAGGCGGACATTTACCTGTTATTGTATTCCATACATAATTGCCGACATTAAATTAATCAAAAGTTATAAACAAACAAAGTAGTATACCTTCCCGGCGGACACCCTGTATTTCGTGATTTTCCACCACTGAATGATGAATCAACAAAATCTTGCAATAATTTCGCACATGCCAGAGTAAGATTTACGTAGAGAAATCGTTAATTACCTAAGTGTAGATCATGCACAGGTATATACCTAGCCGACATAAAATTAAATCCTTTCTGTTTATAGATGGACAGCTGCAAGCTGCAGTCATGGACAGAAACAGACAGTCAAGTCAGCGTTCAATCTTAGACTTAAACAATCGCCTTTAAATTGTTTAGGTATAACTAGTTCGCAGTGATCTGTACTAACCAACGGATTGGATTATAAGCATTCTGAAATCTTGTAAGTCCCTACCTATCTATACTTATAATAAAACTGTAGGCAATTTTTTTGTTACCTAATGGCGTGAAAAGTACTGCACAGATTTCGATGAAACTTTTTTTTGAAATGTTCCTTAAGATTTTGTGCAACACATAGGCTATTCCCTTTCGCGAGCGTTTTGACCAAAATGTGTTTTTTTTTCTTTCTGACTTTACTGCCTTTAACTCGCCATTACTCAAACAATTCTTAATCAATGCAAACAAAACAAAATACTTATGAGAGCCAACACTTTTATAGTTATTTCAAGCCATCAATCAGCTTTCTATGTCCTCTAAAAGCTGAGCTACGCGGTTCTTGATCGTTGTTCTGCTTTGGGGTGGTTTGGTGGGGCACATCGCACAAGCACGTTTATATGAAAAAAAACTGCGTGGTTTTTTCTCCAAATTAAGTGAAACAAAAGAGATGTACCTATGCGACGAGAATATGTATGTAATCAACAGCGACAATGGTGTTTCTGAGGAAATGCGCAGATGGCTGATGACGTGTGGTGAACAGTGCTGTCGAAATGGATATTATAGTATCATTTGGATACTCTCGCAGGGCTCTGGATACTGGGATACCCAACACTCTAAAATGATACCCTTGCTTTTATAATCTATGACGTAAAATAGTTTTGCAAAAAATGCAATTTCATCACATACATATTTAAAGAATAAATTGCACATCTCTAGGTCTCTCAAAAAATTTAATTTTATAATTATCTATTGGCGTTTTTCATTGAAGATCCGAGAGAATTTCACCCGAAATTTGTTGAAACACTTTTACTATAATGGGATACATCATATATGTGAGATTTGATTTTTTGTTGTTTTCACAAATGAATATTAATATTTTAATAGGCCAAATCGATTTATTTCAATTATTCGAACGCTTAATTGCATATTTTCGGATCACATCGCGCAAATTTTTATTTCAATAGCATAACAAACATTTTAATCCGACATTTTGGAAGCATGTTTTGGTGAGTTCATGGCAATTATAAAAAAAATCTCGGACACTTTTGTCGCTTTAAGAATTGTTTCTGGAAGTGCCCTTTTTTATTCAAAGAAACAATGAAAACATAGAAAAGGCACTTCTAGATTTAATTTTTTGATAGAAAGGGAAATTCTTTTCTTCAATCGAAAACACCATAAATATCTTCCTTTACTTTTCTCTTTCAACCGTTCGCAGTAGTGGAAATTAGATAGCTATAGTAGCAGTGCTAATAGAAATAATGAAAATAATAATAATTTGTTAAAAAAAAAAAATGTTTACTTCATTTTAATATTATTTTGGATACTTTTTGCTTAGAAATGATACCCAAAATCGTAGTCTTGGGATACCCATAAAATTTTAAAAACGACAGCACTGGTGGTGAATGGTGGTGAACGTATGGTGGAGGTGGTGTTTGGTGTAAATAATTAGAAATTGAGTTCATGGTTTTTGTTTTAATGGTTGTTATAGTAGATACCTACGTTGATACCTACAGTAAAGAATTGAAGAATTCAAGAAGTAAAGACGATATAGGTGAATTATGTTGTTTGGTTTACTTATTGTTGGTGTAGATACAAATTTCCGTTCAGGCTTTTGTTTTGATATTACCTACGTTGTACCTACGGTAAGGAAGTGAAACTTTAGTACTTACCAACAGCGTAATTTTCTTAAATTGGTGTTTTAGGTAAATATATTTGTTTGATTTATTGTTTCACATTGACAATCTTCACCGCTTTGTTTTAGCACAAATTACACAGAAATTACACAGTCTCACGCCGCGTACGAAGTTGCGGGCACAGCTATTTTAATTGTAAAAAAAAAACTGAAGTAGGTAATAAATCCTTACATTTTTTCAGAATGCACATCTCGCTATTAGTTAGGAAGTAAATTGGTATGGATTTTAAAATAGGTTATCGGATTGTTAAGGTTCGTATCAATGGCAAGTTCTTCTCAACAATTTGTGTGTATTTAAAATTTCAGCATAGACAGAAAAACCACCCCGGATAAATCCCGTTGTCTCCGGACTACGACCCACACGCAAAATAGTTGGTCTACCCACTTTCTTGCACTTGGAAACTTTTTTATTATTAGTTTAACATACATACATATTTAATTTTTTAAAAAATAAAAAAAATTTTCATAAAAAATTACACTCTTTGATTGAATTACCGACACAAATAAGCAATATCACAAAAAATACCGTTAAAACTGTGTGCTTTCTCATTTGGTAATGAGTGCAAAATAGTTGGTCTACGTCATTCGCGATGCAAAAGAGTTGGTCTACTCCACATCATCCCATGATTAAGTTAACCGTTAGGAAAAATTAAGTAAAAACAAGTGTGCTCTTGCTTTGACAGGTTATAAGTGTACTTGTGCAATAAGTTGGAATTCATTTGTTGGGTTATCATGGCGCGTGGTGTTCCCTTATCTAAAGATCTTAGGGAATCTATATCTATATCTATACTTATAATAAAACTGTTGGCAATTTTTCTGTTACCTAATGGCGTATGAACTACTGCACAGATTTCGATGAAACTTTTTTTGAAATGTTTCTTAAGATTCTGTGCAACATATAGGCTTTTCCTTTCATTGCCATTCCTATTTTTTGGAGCGTTTTTGACCAAAATGTGTTTTTTTTTCGACTTTACTGCCTTTAACTCGCCATTACTCAAATAATTCTTTATCAATGCAAACAAAACAAAATACTTAGGAGAGCCAACACTTTTATAGTTATTTCAAGCCATCAATCAGCTTTCTATGTCCTCTAGAAGCTGAGCTACAACCTAAAATCTAACATTAAAAAAATAAATTTATTTTCTGAAATCGAATATTATCAGCAGCCGCGGTTCTTGATCGTTGTTCTGCTTGGGGGTGGTTTGGTGGCGCACATCGCACAAGCACGTTCATATGAAAAAAAAACAACAACAAAAAACAGCGACAATGTGTTTCGGATCGGAGGAAATGCGCAGATGGCTGATGACGTGTGGTGTGGTGGTGAATGTATGTTGGAGGTATTGTATATAGAAACTGAGTTCATGGTTTTTGTTTTAATGGTTGTTATATACCTACGTTGATACCTACAGACTACAGTAAAGAATTGAAGAATTCAAGAAGTAAAGACGATATAGGTGAATTATGTTGTTTGATTTACTTATTGTTGGTGTAGATACAAATTTCCGTTCAGGCTTTTGTTTTAGTGGTTGTTTTGATATTACCTACGTTGATGCCTACAGTAAGGAAGTGGAACTTTAGGACTTACGCTGTTGAATTTAATTTTCTTAATTGGTGTTTTAGGTAAATAGATTTGTTTGATTTATTGTTTCACATTGACAATGTTCACCGCTTTGTTTTAGCTAGATTTTAAACAAATATGCTGTTGAGAAAACGGTCAAATCTCTTTAATTGGAAAGTACACAGCCTTACGCCGCGTACGAAGTTGCGGGCACAGCTAGTCAATTATAAAAGCTTTTGAAAGTGGCTTTTCAAGCTACAAAATTTCAAAAAATTTCAATCTCCCTCGTTCATCAGTACAGAATTTTATTTCGCTCTTTACTAAGATGGGTAACATTAAAACCCGAAAGAAAACTGGGCGGCCACCGATAGCTACATCCCGCGATTGTAGGGTATTCAAAAAAATAATTCAGGAAAAGCGTCGTCAAACTGCTGCTGGGGTAACTGTAGAGTGGAAAAGCCGCATCAAAAAAGAAATATCTGTCGACACTTGTAAGCGCAACATGAAGAAAATGGGATATAAATTTTACAAGGTTTGTTTAAAAATCGTTTCTTTGTTTTGCATTGTGATTTTTTCAACCCATATGAATAGGCGAAAGAAAAGCCGCTTCTTACGCCAAGGCAAAAGAAAAGGCGACTTGAATGGGCTAAAGAGCACACAAATTAGACCTTACATCAGTGGCGGGAAGTAATTTGGAGCGATGAATGCAGATTTGAGGTTTGTGTTGGCGATGAGCGAAAGCGTGTACTTCGCACCTCCAAAGACGCTTTCCATAAAGACTATTTGAAACGAACGATAAAGTTTCCAGCATCGCAAATGATATGGGGGTGCATGTCTGGGCGTGATGTTGGTAGATTATTTTTTGTTGACGGCGTTGTGAATTCTGCGAAATATCGCAACATCTTGGAAGATCATCTGCTTCCATCAAAAACACAACTTCAGTCAACCGAGGGAGTCTACGTATTTCTGCAAGACGGTGCATCTTGTCATACGGCAAAGGCAACTAAAGACTGGTTATCTACTGAAGCCATTCCTTTAATGGAATGGCCATTCAGCAGCCCTGATCTTTCGCCAATCGAAACTCTATGGCACAAAATGAAACAAAAGTTAAGACAGCAACCAGCAAGGACTCGCACAGATCTACGACAGACTTTCAATGATATTTGGCAATCATTTACAACCGATGATTGCCAAAAACTTGTGGACACAATGCCACAACGAATTCAAGCAGTGATAGCAAAGAAAGGTGATGTAACGCAGTGGTAAAAACACATTTTTAATTTTTAGACCAACTATTTTGCGCTCAAACAAAAGATGAAAAAAATATTACTTATGTTTATTCAGTAATAACTTCAAGTGTAACAACTTGTTGATTAAACTTTTGTTTTATTTGTAACAAAAATAAAAATAAAAATTTATTTTCGTAAACAAAACTTTTTATTTCAAGAAACAAAACAAGTTTGAAGTTATAAACAGAATGTATTCGTAGTCAAACAGCATAGACCAACTATTTTGCGTTTGGGCTCGTATATGGCGTCGTATGAGTCACATAGATATCGAGAGGAAAAAAATACGACTGTAAATTTGTATTCGAAAATAACCTTTGTAAATCATAACATATTGAGTTGCAATTCAAGATTAAATGGTTGTAATTTTCTAAGGGATGATATAGTAATTTGTAACACGACTTTTGAATGTCAACATCTTCACTTCGTACAATTTCTAGAATTGCGAATAAAGTGTCGTGAATTAGTAAATTCGAGTTAAGCTCTAAAATGAGACATATTTTTCGTGATTCGGCTCTTATTTTTCTTGATTTGATATTAAATTTATTTGCGTGTAACAAAGCAGGCAACGGTCCACCTCAGCTTAGTGTACGTTTGTATATTTTTCCTCCTTTTACGAACAATTTTTCGATCTAAAAATAACAAACTCACATAGGTATACCAAAAAGAAATGTTTTCCGAAAAATCCAATAAATTTAGGATTAACTATCACCTAGCAAGCATTAGTAAGCCTTTAATCTGAGACATAGGTATAGAGGTTGTCCTACTATATCTACGTAAGCTATAAATCTCCCTGAAAACATAACACATCGTGGGAAAACAAAAATGTTATCGAGCTTCCTAAACTCTTCTTCTGTATAAAACAGTAATGAAAATAAATCAAACCCCATTACTTAGAAGAGATTAAAGTGTCTACAAAAAAAGGGGCATAACAAAAATGAAATGTTCAAACGCCAACATTTTGGCAGCACAACGACCTGAAAGACGCCATTTAGCCCCATTAGCCACGTGCCTTCAAAGCCTTTATGCTGCTTCGGTATTGTAGTTATTTATGGCGTGTGTACAAAGTCTAGTCATTTTCACAGAGCTTTCCATAATTTGAAACATTTATCACCCGTAATCATATATAGAGCCTATTATTATGCTAAGCCGCCCGAATGTCGCACACTCAATGCTCATCGTAGAGCATATCCTCATTATGCGTATGACAACTTTAATAAATCGCCTGGGGAGAACGTCTGACGGGGTCCTTTTTTGGGAAAAGACAGAAACCCTCCGGGCACACCGATTTGGCCTTAAATAAATGGCACAGATATTTACTCGATTATCTTTCCAATATCCTTGGGGTCACACGTGGTAATTAGGGCTTTATTGATGACAGAGGACAGCTGTGTGTAGATTTCCTATTTCTTCATTTGGAATGGTTTTTATTACATTTGATGCCAGTGCAAACAGATAAATTCAATTAGGCGGCACGACAAATTGAGGATGACAATAATTGTGAAGGTTGTTTGGACATAGGTTTTGGAAGGGGAAGCTATAAATGAGGTAGGAAATGGGGAATATTTACCTAAGCACGACACTCAAACGAAGCCTTGAATGAAGTGTTTTTCTTTTACTCACACCGTGAATTCCAACTAGGGATGTGATGACGAAATTGGGTAATTGTCTAGTTCGGTTAGGTTAGGTTAGGTTAGGATAGGTAAGGTGGCTGTCTAGAATGACACACTTATGTAGACCAAATTAGTTTTAGTCCTTTGTGATAACTAATTAGTTAGGAGAAGGAGGCGAGAAGTCTGGTTAAGGCAACAATTACTTCTAGAAAGTCGGCTTCGTTACGTAGAAATATAAAAGAGTTTGCAAAAAATAAAAGTTGTTGGTCAGCTCCGGCCCGGAAGATCTTCTACTACACATCCAAGAAACTAGGCAGTAGAGAAAGACCGTGACTAAGATGGCTCACGCAAGTGGAAGAGGACCTTAACCAACATTACCTGCGAAATGGAAGACTGCTGGCTAAAGATCGTGCTGGCTGGAGTGGCTTGTTGGTTGTTTGCCTTTAGCTGTGTTTAAGGAGGTTTAGATATTATTCCTGTCACTGAGGCACGGTATAAAGTAACTTGTATTGTCCTGCTTTTGAAGTACTGACCAAAACAGCACAAAAATCATTTCCTTCTTGTCGTAATGCTCATGAACGACTGACGTTTCAGAGATTCAATTATAAACAATTCGGTTAAAATTCGGTTGGACCGGATTTCAAAGTTTTCTCCGTTCAGATTGAAGAGATTTCGGTCAATCCGGTCAGTGGAATCTGGTCAGAATGGCAGCACTTATTATTTAAGCTTTCTTTAGCCTCGGTGATGAAAGAAATATTAATGCAAAACTATGTGATATTTAACTTAGAGTGACAGCCTCAAGAGGTGCACCACAAGGAGGAGTCATCTCCCCCTTACTCTGGGTCCTTGTCATAAATGAAATACTACTAAAATTCGAAAACAGAGGGGTCAAAGTAATTGCTTATGCAGATGACGTAGTAATACTTGCTACAGGCAAATTCCTACCTACCATAAGCGAACTACTAGAAAACGCATTACGAACACTTAATATGTGGACAAAGCAATGCGGTCTTGGAGTCAATCCACAAACTGAGCTAGTCTTGTTCAGTAACAAAAGAGTGATTCCAAACTTTGATCCTCCAACTATTGAGGGTATACCTCTCAGGGTAGCGGAGAGTGCTAAATATCTGGGTACGATCTTGGAAAGGAAGCTCAATTGGAAACTAAATGTCGATGAGAGAGTAAAAAAGGCTGCAAATGCTTTTTACGCCTGCAACCGAGTCTTCGGAAAAAGGTGGGGACCAAACCCTAAAATAATTCTGTGGATGTATACGGCTGTTGTGCGTCCAATACTCACATACGGAAGCTTAGTCTGGTGGCAAGCCACAAACAAAGCATCGAACTTAAAACTAATGACCAAAATACAAAGACTAGCATGTATCAGCCCTATTATGGCTATCAAATATCAATTATTTGATACTTGATAACATCTATCAATTCATCGATAGTTTGGTATTATGAGTATCAATTGAACATTTTTACCCCATTGTGAATGCTAATCAAAAAATCATTGAGGTTTGACGTTTCAAATTTGTGTTTTTTTTTTTTTTTTTTCATCACAATCCCCTTCAAATTCTAACTCTACCGATGATATTTCGTTCTAAAGTCGTTTTTTGAACAATAAAAACAAGGAAATAAATTTTATGATTTGATGTTAATAGATAATTTTAGCCGCGCGAGTAATTTGATACGTATCAACAAGAAATTTGTGGTTGATAGAAATTTTGATGAGTATCAATTTTTTTGACAACCGTAATACCAAATTTATTGATAAAGCTATTCACAATAGATCTTAAATCTTATATCATTCACAATTCATCAAAAATGTTGATAGGTTGATAACCATAATACCGATTCATTCATTTTGTTGATACGTATCAATTATTATCAAATATCGTGTTGATATTTGATAGCCATAATAGGGCTGTATAGGTACAACCGGCGCAATAAGGACAACACCTACTGCTGGAATGGAGGCAATCCTCAACCTGGTACCCCTAGACCTACACATGCAGGAAACTGCAGTCAAAAGTGCCCTCAGGATCAGCAAACCAAAAACTGGAAACCCTACAGAATGGGACATGCACAGATTCTGAACAAATACGTGGGAGACTCTGTCACTTCTGACTATTTGTCTCCCAACCTTGACTTTGATAAACCATTCTCTTGCTATTTCCCCAGCTGGGAGGAATGGAACACAGACGAACCCACAAATAGGAAATCGATATCCATCTACACAGATGGATCTAAGATGGACTGTGGTACAGGTGCTGGAATTTTCTCCGAAGAGCTAAATATACATCACTCGATCAGACTGCCTGATCACAGTAGTGTTTTTCAGGCGGAGGTTCTGGCAATGCAGGTCGGACTAGCAAGCTTATGCGGTTTGATGGAACGTCGCTGCATAAACTGGTAGGTGCCCTAACAGGGCACAACTTCCTGAGAAACCACACAATGAAATTAAAACCCAAGAATGACGATATATGCAAGGGCTGCGAAGACGAGGAGGTGCATGAGGACACACCTCACTTCCTCTGTCACTGCCCAAGTCTGTGTCACTTGAGGAACAGAACACTTGGAAGATACCACTTCCATGACATACAAGAACTTTCAGATGTTAATTTATCTAATCTTTACAGGTTCATAAATACATCAGGATGGCTGGACAAGGTCGAGTAATTAGAAGGAACTAACACCATCGCCAACAACATCGGCTACCCCCCAAGAAGGGCATCACAATGGGTCCACATGTACCTAAGTGGGGTACTGCAGGGTTTACTCTGCCGTATCCACCCGTTAACCTAACCTAACCTAACCTAGCCTCGGTAAAGTAGGACTACAATAAACATGTGCAATGTCAACAAGACGTTGCACATCAAACAAAGCACATCTACCCCGAAGTAAGGCGAACAAATTCCTTCAAACATTTTTAAAACTTGATATTTGCGATAGAAATATAACATTTTATGAAATAACCGACACACAAGCCACATAGCTTGCCGAAAGCTTAGATATTTTAATATAGGGTATTTTAAAGAAATAAAGGGTGTTCGCGAAACAATTTTCGAATTTAAAATTAAATAATAAAAGATTCACAGGTTTTTATATAATCGTTTTTATTTTAAAATAAAACATACAAATGCGGATTTATGTTTTGAAAATAATTGAAGTTAAATGTTTACCACGGAGACGAACACACTCATTTAAACGAAACACCATATTTTTTGTGAAAACTTTTTTGCAAGTTTCTTGCGAAATTCCTCTGATTTCGTTGCGAATATCTTTTCAGTTGCAATAAATTTCGCGGTTTGTTAACGTAGACTTTAGATTTAAGAAATCCCCATAAAAAAAAAGTCCGCAGGTGTTAAGTTTGGCGATCTGGGGGGCCATGGGATATCACCATAACGACTTATGACTTTTTCGGGGAAAATGCGCCTTACAATGTTCATTGATGCCTCCATCCTGTTGAAACCATGTCGATCCGTTTACCCATTCATTGTTCTCCAACTCAGGTTCCAAAAAGTTTTCCAACATAGACGAATAGGTTTGGGAATTTTTTTTCTTAGTGAAAGATGTGGATTTGCAATAACATCACGACGAACTGCTTCAATTGTTTCGTCAGTTCTCACAGTTCGCGATACACCTGGCCCGTGTCCCACTACAGGTCCCTGTTCACGAAAACTTCGCACCCACTTGCCAATAAGTTGCGTACTAGGACAATCCCGTATACGCCGAATATTGAAATGTCTTGCGAATAGCCACGGGAGAATCGTTATTTTTAAAATATGCCTCTACAGCAAACGCACGATACTCCGCCGACCAACGATCCATGGCTACTAAAATCCGCACGACGCGTAAGTGTAATGAATACGCCTCCCCCCTCCGCCGATACCCCGCTCGCCGTTTATTCAAATTCAAAGTCGAAAATTCTTTGGCGGACACCCTTTATATTCAAATTATTAGTATATCATAAATTTCCGGACTCACTGGTCGTTCAGACCGGCACAAGTGATTTACTTATAGTTGGTTGGCTTTTGCTTTTCTGTCCCACGACCAAATACCACGCCCACAATTGTTTTAGGTAGCACACCCAAAAAAAAATGTAATTTCAAATTGATATTTTTGTCATATCAACTTCAATTTCATGCGAAAATTTCAAAAATTGAATAAAAACGTATTTTTTTAATATTAAAAATATCAGATTAATATCTTTCATGGCAGATTTACATTAAAAGCTTACATTTTTTGAAATTACGATTTACATTCCCATATCAATAAGCAATATCAAATTTTGTATGATGTTCTGTAATATAATGTTTACAAGATTTAATGTCAATTCTACATTACGCGTGTTGTTTTAATGTTAAAAATGTAAAATTGATAAGCTTTAATTTTAATATACTTCACAAATTAAAAACCAATATGATTTAATGTGTTTTTAATATTGACAAAATGTACTGTTTATGTGAGACATGTAAAAATAAGCCGAAGCCCCAAAATACCGGTACCCTAAGGTGCAATTTTTGATATTACCAACATATTTGATATGAATAATGTAAAAAGGCAGTTGCTAACGAAATAAACGAGTCTGAAATTGAAACTGCAGTCGCACTTGCAGTGGTTTACTCGTAGTGATCGGTTTGTTTGTAGAGTGTTTTCCGTGTTAACTTTTAATTTAATGTGCAATTTTGCAATTTGTGTAATATTTAGTGTTAAAAAAAATCTGTAAAAACACAGTAATAATAATAATCAGTCCGAGTAATTTCTTGAATTTGTGTTCAAAAAAAGAGATAATGGATGAACATCAAGACCAGTTTATTTTTTTAGGACGTTAGCGAAATAATAGGGGATGATGATCTCGGAAACCCTCGAAGTTTTCCGGATTCTTTGGAGGTTGAATCCGTAGAATCCCTTCCGGAAGAATCGTGTAAGGGAATTTCGTTAGAGACAGCTTTTACTGCTCTTTTGTGTAAGTTTTTATTACGTATTTTGGTAATCTTTGTAACTTTATCGTGTAAATCATTTAATTACAGAAAACCAGAAATTAACCCATTATGTAACCGTAATAAGGCAGTCTGGGCCTCTGAAATGCTTATGGAGCTACCGATATGAATCGAAACATAGAGAATTTATAGATCACGATCAGTTATACTCTGTAGGTTCCAAAAGTATCTCCTTGAAAATAATAGCTATTGCCGATTTTACAAGTCCTCCAATTCATGTTTACTATTTTTCAGATGGAACATTTTTAATAAGAAATAAAATATTTTAAAATAAATTGTTATTACCTAATTGTTTTATTACTGAAGACGTACAAAGTCGTCCAAACCTATTTTAGGTTTATAAAAAAAGAAAAAAAAAAAAAAAATACAAAACCTTATTGCAAAATAAGTCAACTTATGAATTAAGGTTTGAAATACACCGCTTGGACAAAATTAGAACATCGATATTTAAAATAAGTAAGTAAAAATGAATATTGATTTTAAATTTCTAACATAAAATTGATTACATTTATTTCATATAAATTAAACAATTTTAATATCAAAATTTAAATTATTCTTATCAAAAATAAATGAAAGCTATATTCATTTTACGTTTTTATCATATCGATTACACAATTTTAATATCAAAAATTGATGTTCTCAATATCAAAAGTAAATGCGTATCGTATCAATTTCACATTTTTAATATTAAAATATTATAAAATTCTAATATCAATTCCACATGAATTCATTGTTAAAATTACATTCGAAACGTATGTGAAATTAATATTGGAGTCATATCAGAATTGATATTTTCAACATCAGCTCGATTTTGTCAATGAAAAATATCAATATTACGGCTGTTTTTTACAAATTTTTTTTTCGGTGCATTTAGTCGTAGCTATAAGAGATTTATGGAATACAATTCTACCTATTATCAGAAGTTAGTGTTTTTTGGACGAGACCTCGAGTTACGGGTAAACCTTAGCCTTAGACAATAGACCATATCACAGACTCAGAGCAAAAGATAGCCGACAACAGAGTCTCTTCTGTGAGAGGTTTGATGAAAAGACTGCACTGCACCATTTGGTGGAATGACACTATTTAGATCTGATATAGTAAAAACCTTCATAGCAAAAAGCTTCATAGAATTTGTTTCCTCTTCGACCCTGAAGCTTTTACAAAGTCATTTGCAATTATATGTATAGCTATTAGCCTAAGTTTTTAATAAGGCATTGTCCGGTCTATCAAAATATGTTAAGGTTTTCGACCTTTTAAAGACCTGCAGTTGAGTATACAAGGCAAGTCTGCAACCTGCTTCGCGAATAGCCATTATTTTCCTTTATTCCGTTTGAAATTTGTAGGGGTTAGGAAGACATTCAAAATGTAGTTTATATCTACAAATATCGCAATCTTCGAAGATTGGGTTAAAGTCAGATGCTGGATAAGCATAACATCGACATATTTCGAAGCACAAACAAAAATATTAATTCTTGACAAATCAATTCCGACAGATGACGAGTTTGAGATAAGTTTTTTTCAATTATTTTTCGGAACTTCGGAACCATACCTAATCAGAAGGAGGCCAAACGGGCCCATTGAGTGCTCTGCGTCCACAAGCTCTGACTCAAAAACTAAACCACTTATAGTTCCCCTATTTACTATGAGCAACCCAAGTAAATTACATGTCCCACTGACAGCGTTTATTGTTTAGCAATAAACATACAATTAAATCTCGGAGAACAGTACCCTCTTACACTCTCATTACAAAGTGTAAACAACGCTAACGTGTGTAATTATAGCGAAAGCCATTTAAGATGTTATTGACTCTGTTAACCCCCTTGTGGGCGACCGACCACAAACAGCTCGCGCCGCAATCACAATAATCCCCATCTTAATTGATTGACAACAATTCAAGAAGCGAAAACAGTCTTTCATTTAAGAATGCACTGTCACGTCACTCCTCGCGTGGTGGCTGGCTAGTGATGGTGAAGAGCCAGCGTGACCGCTGCAGAATTCGGAAAAGTCGCAAGAAAAAGGGCCAATGAGAAACAAAGGGTTCCAATTCTGGTATTTAACAAGCATTTTGGTTCTAGTGTTGTGTAGAAAACTGCGTTACGTTTTAAAGGTTTTTATTTTGAATTAACAGCATTTGAAAACATTTTGAAGCGCCTTCTTCGACTAAAAAGAGGGCCCAAATTGCAAAAAATTAGGTCTGTTCCCTAACGGCAATGCATTCGAACACATTAGCCAAATTTAGTCAAACTTCGTTCGCTTATGCAAAAGTTGGGCCGAAGAGAGCCAAAAAGAGAGAACAAAATATTTCCCCGCCATAAAAAACCTACTGCAAATATTAGCCAAAAAAAGAGAAAGTTCGAGAAACTGACATCGGCTGTTACCCTATGCGACGGATTCTATGGCCCTTTTTAAAGAAAAAGGAACAAAATTGGGTAAATGAAAACAAGGAACTCAGCCTTCTTTGGGCTAGTCAAATCGTTCAAATGCTAATTTGTAACTGTTCTTTCTTTTCCCGCCTAGAAAAAATTCACATTTTTCAAATTTCTGGCTCAACGCGTTCCTTTTCATTTTGGTTATATTTCATTGCAGTGAGCGAATTCTCTCGCAATGAAAGAAATGTGACACATTGCCAATATTGAACCAGAAAGTAAGGGAACCTACCTATTGTGACAGGCTTTCGAAAAAAGTGCCAAATTGCAACTTAAGTCGCACAACGGACACGCTGGTGACGACTATGACACCAGCACCACTACCACCATCATCACAAGCTATACCGAATTCGTATTCCCATTCGGTAGCTGTATGCTAAATGCACACCCCTAGAACCGAGAACTGGGAATCGAGATTCGGATGGCACAAATGCGCATTGCTATAGTGATGTGGCTGTAAACGGTGCCTCTGTACCACTGTATCAAGTACCACTGTGCTACTGTGGTCGTTACGCCACAGTCGCCTCAAGTCGCAAGTCGCACATCGCGTTCTCGTTCTCGGGTAGACTATATAGCTGCCGGTGGGTGGCTGAATTTCGTTGTCATCAACCACAACCAAACCGCACAGCTAGATTCGTGCCATAATACTATCGCCATTGCCAAGGACCCAGTACCCGGTACGTCCGCAAATTTGTCTAGGCTAACAGCCACCGAGGGGCCGGGCGGAACCGAGGTGTGCTGCACTTGGACACTTAATGGGTGTATTTTTAGACCGTCCTTCCATTCCGCGCATTCTACTGCCGCTGGCGCGGCTCTGTCATGACGCGAGCTAAAAGGGAAATAAACAGTTGTCGTTGATTCCTCTAAATGTTCCGCTTCTGCATCGGCACGCTGCACCCTCCCCACCATTCGAGGTGTACGTGTAAGCTGCCTGATGGCGGCAAAGTGGCATTCATTATTGATGAGGAATTGTCTCTGTATATAGTAAAGTTGTATGGATTCATCCTCCAGGCGCGACGCGACGCGCACTCCAGTTTCTTAATATTAGTTTCAACGATGAGTTTTCTAGGGATGTTGATTCGTGAGCATTTGCAGTGTCGGCGTTGCGGGTAAACATTTTCGATTTCAATTGCCGATTGACTCGCGGTGACAGCCGAGTGCAATTGTTTGACTTTGCATCGCTTCGGTGTGGTGGGCGAACAATAATCGTTTACAAGCGAGCTACACATGCATCTGTGCGCAATTGTTGTCGGATGCCGAGCGGACGAATATTAATTTTTCCCCACCCACACCAGCATCTCCCTGGTGCGGGCTGTCAATTAGCCGTGTTCAGTGGCCAGGCGGTGGCGGTGGGCGAAAAAAATTCAAAAATTCGTATCCGATGCCAACAAGTTGTGAGAAAGTTCTGTCTCTTTTTTTTCCTTTCGTTTGTTTTACAATCGTAGGCCAAATTCAAAGAGCGGACAAAATGCACATATTGTTGGTGAAATTAATTTTCGGCCAGGGAGACAGGTAAAGCAGATACCACGTTTCCGGAGCCATCGGCGTCAGTCGGCCTGTCCATGGGCGCGATTCTCGAATCAAGAATTTATGGAATTTATTATTTTCGCCATGGTTAATGTTTTTAATTTTTATTTTCAGCCGACCTTCGGCGAGTGCCTATTGTATTTTTTTTATTCATGATCATGACTGTGTTTGGTGCGTTTTTGTTTATATGCATTTTTGGTTGCAGCCAGAAGGCATAAGTTATTGCAACGAAATTAATGCGTCTCGTGTGGAATTGTTTTGTATGTCCAAATCTGATATGCGGATGTGATATACCTACCTATGTTATGTATAATGCTTAAACGTGTTTTTAAATTTGTTGATTACGTAGGTAGGGAGATAGTAAGAGAAAGATATTGTATTCGTACAAAATTTCGAACTGGAGATGTAAGTCCATTCTGACATTACGATGACAAAGGAACTCAAAAAATGGGTCTCGGAATTCTTTCCGTGTGTCCGTCTGTATACTCCCGAATCCTACAGCATAAGCGGCTGCCCGGATTTGGTTCAAACTTTGGATTTAGAGTTTGTGGGCCTACAGTTCGTGGCAGTTTTTAACTTCTTTTTTTTTTTGCACTAACCTCATTATTAATGGTACTTCCCATATGCAATGTTCATACCAGTTTGATTTGTTGGGAAAGGGCTATAACGATTTCAACCAAAATTGACATTTGAGCTTAAGTAGATGCTAGGTATGACTGCATACCCATTTTTTTTTTTTTTTTGGAAAAATGTATTTTTCACGAATTTAGCTTTCTTCAGTTTAGGTACCTATAAACGGCAATAACGATTTAGACCAAAATGCAAAATTAGAGTAGAATTGATATCCTCATATTTATCGAAAGTATTTGAATTCGAATCCCCGAAAAAGTTAATTTTAAATTTTAATTTATATGAACTAGGTTTTTAGCTAAATATGTAGTCAGCAATAGTATTTTTCAAACTATAAAGATTGCTCTAACAATATTGATCAAAATAGATATTAAAGATGACATCAGTGTTATAAATAAGATCCCGTAGGGAAGCGTTGCCAACAGTGAGACACTTTTTTTGCAAATGACTATATCTAAAAAAGCATTTCGAGTAATTATTTGTGCTGTTTATTGCATACTTAAAGTTAAATTTACCTTTACCGATAGAATAATTTAAATATGAATGGCCGAGTACCTCCTTTGTCTCACTGTTGGTACACATATTTCAACAGTGAGCCTCTCCCCAACAGTGAGACATCCCGTCCCCAACAGTGAGACACCATCAACCGATATTTAACAAAAAAAAAATTGGTTTGATGAACATTTATATTTCATTATGCAAAAAAGTCTTATGAATAAAAATAATGAATTGATTGAAAAACTCCCCAAGATAAAAAGTTATTTCTTGTTTATTGAGGCACTTAAAATTTACTATTAAGTGTTTATTTTCAACTGCCCTGGCGCGACTACTTTTCATTTCAAATAAACACAAACTGAAAAAATCGGACGAGAATCTATTGCATGACCTACGACAACCAGCAAGTTTCTTCGGACTTCGGAGTTATTCGGAATGTCTCACTGTTGACGTTCCCCTATTTAGTTTTTCAAAAAATTCTATTAAATCAGTTTTTGTGGGGTCACTTCAACTAAGCGGTCTGGGTGTTGTCTGCTTAGTGGATTTTATAACCAGTGAATATAGAGAGAGTTAGGATGTGGCCACTATGTCAAATGGAATATGATAAATAATATGATTAATTAACTGTCAAATTGGTATACAATTGGTGCTATCAACACCTGGATACGACTTTTTTACTGAGGATAGGTATGTCGATACAACAGCTGTTCAGTTTAGGCACCTATAAAACTTAACACGTCTTATAAGTCCACATCCACATACTTTTAACTAGAAAAATTATACGAGCGACTTCTTGTGTTTTATTCTAAACCAACGGATGATACCAACCTGTACAAAGAATAGGGGAAACTCGGTACATCCCCAAGGATACCACCGCCGGAAACGTACAAAGGCACATTCAATTTGCTGCATAGAGAGGCCAGACCTTCTAACGTGTGAGAGATAAAAATCTCTAAACGTGCTGCGCCAAAGAGTTAGTAGCATATACTATAGTTACAGAGATACAAACAATCAAGAGGAAATAAGAAATCCACTGTGGGAAAATCAACATCAGTAGGGTGGACAAGGAAAAGGAAATAGGAGGGCTAATCCGCGGCCGCGCTCCTATTTCGCCTAGGTTTAGCAAGTTCCCACAAAAAGAAAAAATAATATCCGCTGGAGGCAGCTTTTATTTTGGAAACTTAGGTATAGTACTGGACGTGCTATTCAGAATATTAGATGAACACGGAGTCGTAGCCCATTTTAATTTATTTTGCCCGTTAATGGGGGTATCCGCTGAAGAGGGTGGTCCACTCTAATGGAAGATGTTACCCATACTAAAGAAAGAATATCTTCCTTAATAGAATGAATTTAAATACCTGCCAGTGGGATATATCCAACAAGTAGTTCACAAATATAATTTTTACCGCTTTAACAGCGTATTAAAAAAAAAAAAAAAAAAAACTTTTTTTTCAGCGAAGTTTTTAAAAAAATGTAAATTTTATTACAAAAAGATGGCCGAATACTGCCAAAAGTGAAAATCAAAAAGGCAAATTTTATACATGTGGTTTTTCTTTGACGTTTACAATAACTAATAGCCAACTCGCGAGAAGGTGTCGCTACGGTTTATTCATTGAACCATAGGGAGGCAGCAACAATAATATTAAATAAGAGTTAGCTAAATGAGTTTATATCGTCAATAAAATGGCGGGTGGTTTTAGTGGGTGTGGGTAACACATTACTATAGCTTCCAATATTCACACAGTTTATGAAAAAAATGAAAAATGTTTCAGCCTCACTAATAATCATTTTTAGCTTTCATACATTAAAAAAGCGGGTTTACAAAAATGTACACAAACTTAGAATTTTAAGCACTTACTCCACAGATATTCATATATTCTTACTGACCATCTTTGTTGACTTACCTGAAAGAAGAAAAAGAAAACATTTTTAGTAAGTTATACAATAACAAAACTGAATTCTTGAATGGAAACATGCGAATAGTAGCTTAATCTTTATTTTATAGTCGAAACAAAACCGCTTTTATTGTTGTTCCTTTAATATAAATCTTTAGTTGACAAATTTTTGCAACTAGAGCCAGTTTGTTTAACGCAAGACGGTCAAATGACTAACACAAATTTTGGAACACGAATTCACACTCACAGTCCTACTACGAATATCCTGTTTGGTGGTATTTGAAAAAATCTCCAATTAAATTAGCGCTCATAATACTTTCAAAAATAATTAAAAAATAATAATAATGCCATGATCCATGAACCATAATTAGTAACACGATGGCGTCATAGACATCGTATTATTAACTTTGGGCAACCCGTAAACCCATTAAAAAAAATTCAAAATTAAAAGAAATGCTATAAAAATAAAAAACCGGATGCAGGGTATAAATAGGTTATGATAAAATGAAGGGTGTCAGCGAATATTTTACCAAATGCATTTTAAGTACTGGTATAGATAGATAGAATTTATTTCGTTACAATATTTACAGTAAAGAGATATTAGATATAGGAAGCCGAACATATAGCGTAAGGGCAAACGGCAACCACCGCATCCGAAAGGAAACAAGGAGAATATGTTGATGCGGAAAGCGGAACCAAAAACCAGAGCGATCAGCAAAGTACGAGTATATAAGGTATTGGAATGTTGCGTTTTCAATTGCACACTGTACGCTGAACAATATAGTCAGGATAGGATCGCATCAGACTGTTTAGCAGTGGTTCCCATCGCCATCCTCAGAGCCTTGATACTACACCAGATCTCAGCGACAATTGCATGCTGCGGTAAGAAGGCTTCTGAAGGTTCGAATTCGAGACAATCCTACAAAAGAAAATTAGAAAAATAAAGTAAATAAAAAGCCGATCGGAAGATGCATACATTTGCACTGTGAAATAAGTTGCGAAAATATTGGCGATCGCATGAATTTAATAACAATGCAACAAGGCATTCGTTACAACAATACTTTTCTACATTTGTTGAACATTTTTCCCATACCATCCGCATCATTTGCTTTGGCCAGTATCAGCTGAGGCGGTGCAGGTGCACTAGGCAAAAAGCACACTCGTTCATTCAACCATATTGTTGGCTGAGCCCAACCATCTGGCTGTGTCTACCACATACCGCCCGTACCATTTTCTTCGCCCCGCATCGACTGGACAATGCATGTACATAACTTTGAAAAATATATATGGCTGAGCCATATAACTTTGCTTTTCGTGATAGAATTCACACCAGCTTGCTGGTTTCAAAACTATGAGGCCAGCAGCAACATTTCGAATAACCGAGCAGAACTCAGAGTTTAATAGTACTACTGTACCGCTGAAGTTGTTCCTCAAGTAATAGTTGTTCTTGTTGGCCTACTTGAATTTGTTTGTGCTAGAACTAAGCAGGCCTGCGAGTAGCCAGCAAGTTGCTAGCACGATTTATAAAATAATTGCCCAGAATGTCGCAACTCGCAAGGCGGACCTGTACAGTGTAGATCATAAACAAGTCATACTGAGACCCCCAACTCACAATCCTCTTGCCGCTGGCCCCCCCAATTTTGCCAGGAATCCGCCATTTTGTTGTCCTATCCGTGTATGCCAATTCCTATCCGTTTTGCTTTGCCCACAGTGAAATGTAAAAAGATTAGGTGCGAATGTGTTGCTTGAGAGGATTTTTGACATTTGTCAATACGAATTTCTATGCAACAATACTAGCGCACCTAAACTTTTTGGGCTTGTAGGCAAATAACTGTTAATCGGTCGAAGTTGGAGGTCTCAGTATTGTCTCTGGTGTAGAATGTAGATTGCCGGCACTGTCGCAAGACGAACCTGTAGATTGCCGGGACTGTCGCAAGACGAACCTGTAGATTGCCGGGACTGTCGCAAGACAGACCTGGAGTCCGCCGGAGCTGTCGCAAGACGAACCTGTATATTGCCGGGACTGTCTGTCGCAAGACGGACCTGGAGACCGCCGGGGTTGTCACAACACGGATCTGTAGATTGCCGGTAGTGTCGCAAGACAGACCGGTAGATTGCCGGGACTGTCAGCAGTCGCAAAACGGTGCCGGAACTGTCACAATACGGATCTGTAAATTGCCGGGACTGTCGAAAGATGGACCTGTAGATTGCCGTTACTGTATTCTGTCTGTCGCAACTCGCAAGACAGACCTGGAGAAAATTGACAATTTATTGACAGCTGACTGAGAAACTCAAGATTGTGTGTTTTCATAAATCGCTAACGTACCTACTAGGTTATTTTTAGCTCCAGTTGGCCATTTTTAATTCCAATTTTGGATACAAACTATACTTTCAAGTGGCAACCGTGTCGTGTGCGTGATACTTTTTAATAACATTCTTTAATTTAGTTATCTTATTACAAATAAATAGAAAAAAGTAATTATGAAGTGGGTTTCTTCTTTGACAATACCATTTTCGATTTTTCGGTATGAGTTTGGTGCCGAGCCACTCCGGTTAATCGAGAGTTGAATGTATAATTGTAAAACTTATTAAATCAAAACTTTGAATTGTAAACTAGAACATAGAAGCTAGAACCCTTATATAAATAATAAAAATAATAAGCTTGTATTTCCTTAGGAAGGGCCTTGGCAATCCGGCGAGCTAACCTCAGCCATAAACAAAAAGCACAGTACCCTACCCTAGGACTTGTTGTGTTGGTAATTGGTTTCCCATTCGTCGATAAAGGCTCACATTGTTCTATCCTAAAGCGTGTGTCAACGAAAGGGGGGGTTAATTTAATAGGTCTTACTATTATCCTTAAAAAAAATCCACCAACAAATAAAGTAAAATCACAAAAGTTAAACGCATTTTACATTCCTTTGGCAAAGTTGCACCACCCTGTGTGTGGCATTGGCTTTTGACTAAGAGAAGTGAAATACGATTTGCCATTTGCGGCAGACATTTTAACGACTGCCAGCGGATACACATTTTGTGTTTGCAAATGGATATATAGGTGACACCACAAACAACTAGATACTACAACTAGGAAGTGTTGATATTTATGTCCTGATGGGAGTAACTCCTTGTATATGTGGAATACAAACTTTGATGCACCAATTGCAAGGTAATTATATTTATATTCTCGTATTTTTGAAATATTTCTGTGCAAGTAGGTTATGCATCAGGATGTTGGTTATCAATTTTCGAACCTGGTAAGGTGGCATGGGGCTTATCGTTGTGAAAATACCACTCAGATTGAAGATCATAGATGCAGACATATTGTATTGTAATACTTACATGACTGGTGTCAGTACTATATCATAGATATTCACTCCACAGTCAAATGGGGGAAACTAAACAGAACACAGGGAAGTCCTGTAATATTTTACTCTCCCACCAATCGCATACTTTCCCTTGCAAATAAATTTATCTCTGTTGTTAAAAGACTTGTTGGGTTGGGCTTTCAGAATAATATTAAAATATTTTATTGCCGTCCGTATATAAATTTGTTTATTCCACGCACTCCCAAATTACCATCAAATCGATTTGTTTGCGTAAACGAATAAAACCTAATAACAAGCACAGTCCAATCCCACCATTACTCAACCCGTTCCTTATGTTGTCATTTGAATATCTAACTCAACCCCACCGCTCCCAAGGCTATTATTTATCTCCATACTCACACATGAGACGCTGAACATGTTCAAGCACAAGCCATTACACAGATTACATTTCCATGCCGAATCGATCCCTCATGGTCTATTAAAATGTTTCGATAAAATCAAAAAGTCAGAAAGAATAAATTTACCCACATCCATGCTAATGGATCGCACAAAACGGGTCGACTGCAAATTGACCAGCGCCATCGCCTTCGGGAAGTGAATGATATGCCTCTCATAAAGCGGAAGGAACCGAATGGCCATCGAAGCTGCATAAACTGTATCAAGTGTCCTCTGTCATAGTTATTTTCCACTATCCTTGAAGATAAAACACAGTATCATGCAGTCGCCATAAACAAACTGACTATAAAGTTTCTCCCGCATCAGTCTGATGAAATAAGATGGCAGTTTGAGTGTGTTTATTTCAGCAGGGAACTCTGTCCTTCCTGTACTTATGACGGTCTTCCTTTTAACTGATTTGCGTGTTCCGCATAAGAAACCTTAGATGGTAGGGCAAACTTACTCGAGAGATGGACCGTTTCGTACACACGACTGAACGCATTTAATAATTCATCTCTTCCAGTTTCTTGCAGTTGAGGTCCAGAATTTCGGGCCCAGGCACAGGAAGGGGGTTACGTTTTTGTGTGTTTGGAGAAAGTTCTCAAAAGTTCTTGGTTTTTTTTTTTTTTTGATCTGTTGTCCCTGGTTCAAAAGTTTCTAAAAAGTACGAACCATGGGGACTACGATTTTTAAGGCCGAAGATTAAAGTTTCAAAAAGAGATTAAAAAACACTATTTTCGAATATTGGCTGCATACAAAATGGGGACTTTGTTTTTCAAGAATAAAATAATATTCAAAAAGTTCTCCACCACACAGATGATTTGTGAAGGGAAGCGGAACTTTTTTTTTGCAAAGGAAAGCAGAAAGTTGAAGTTTAAAGTTTTGACCCGATTGTTGTGTGCTGAATAAAAATTTACTTTTAAATTATACTCTTTTATTGAAGCGAAAAAGACCAGAAGAAGGGCATACGGAGATGAAGATGCATAGGGCTGTGACCTACTGCATGGGTGACGGATGGTGGTAGGAACTGAAGCAAAGCAAATTCACTGAGGGGCATATTCATATTCCTTGAAAAATTATCTACATTTATTTGCAAACGAAGGAGTTATAAATTATTCCGGCCAATGCGTTTATTATGCGCCATTTTGTGCACATTATGGTTTATCTGAACCTTTGCATTACTATGCAGAGAGTAGTCTGCGGTCATTCCCGGAAATATGAATAGCCAAGCAATAATACAGTTCACGCCTATCACAATTTATGGTGTTTTGAATAATTCTCTAAAGCTAAGCGGAGTTATGCGATTAGACTCATTTCTGGATTTACTCCTGAAGCTGTATTTGCTCTAGGCGTCAGGGAAGGTGGGCGCCAAGTTACAATAATGTGAATAAGCAGAAGTGTCGAGAATTTAGAAAGTTCGTGGTAGGTTAGGTTAGTTGTCATCGATTGTGACAATATAACCAACGTCGCAGCTATATTAAACCAGAAGACTGCAGCGAACACGGAACTCTATCCCCTAATACTATTAGATTTGTTTTTAAACCATCGAATTGGGCAGCCCAATTGTAATTTAAAAGCTAAATTTTTTACACACATTTTGTGGTCCTTCGAGCGAAATCGGACCACATAATTATAAATTTTTGATTTTGTCAACAAAATCTGACTGAGAGCAAAACAGTTAATTATACCAACATGGAGAGTAATGGAGCCTCAGCATTGCTTTCCCGATCCACAAAAAAAGGAGTCTGTATAAAATGCGACACCTTCTTGTTCTCTCCATTTGATTGACGACAAGAATTATAAGGATCATAACCCTCCCACTTTATTGCATTCCTACTGGTCCGCCTGTGGGGTTCGCCGCTTCGACCTCAAAAAGTATCTGCAGGCTTCCTGATTTTGAAGCGCTTCATCATTTAGACCAATCAAGTGCTGGTGTTTCTGCATTTGTTTGATCCAGGCGTTTTTAGGCCTGACTCTTTTAAGCGATTGTAAGGGAACGTTGATTGCCATTGCCTTTTTGACGGGGTTCGTATGATCCCTCCTTTGAACATGACAATACCAACTGATCTGGTCGTTCTCCAATTCTTTTGAGAAGGGTTCTTTCCTCAGCATTGTGAACCATATGTGAGCTCAGGGGACATTTTTCGGTCACAGAAGATGACAGAGTTTTCCTGCTACTTCATCCACCCTCCGCTTACACGATGATTGACGTCGTCATCAAAGGTTGCTTCACTGTTGACCATTGTTCCCAGATATTTAAACTTTTCACACTTGGGTACCAAAAGTCCATTCAAATAAATGTCTGGAATGGGTTGGCTTGGGTCGGCGAATGGGCAGTAGGTACAGATACGCTGTCCTTTTTTGGCTAATACAATACCCATTCCCGTCCAAGACATCTACCCAAACATCAATTGCTCGTTTCAAGGAAGTCTTATCATCACTTATGATGGCTCCATCGTCAGCAAAGAATAGCTGCACTTTAATGTCCGTCACTTTTCAGTCAAGCAGATAATCTAGGACTGTGATAAAGAGCAAAGGACTTAAGACACTTCCCTGGTGCACACCGATTTTTATTGGGAATTCATCGATGATTCCTGCGGGACATCTGGGGTCAGATCCCATAAGGCGAAAAGTTGAAACGTTTTCGTGTGCATGAAGAAATTTGATTGTGTAACATAGGGCAAATCGTTTGTCCTTGCTGCCTCTTAAGAAACTCCTCGTTGTCTTAGCGCTACCCATATCAGATCTCTTGGTTGTCTATCGAATGATTTTTCAAAATCAACCAGAATTATATGCAGATCCTTTAAGGAATCACGATATAAAATTAATCACGTCAGCAAAGGCGAATGAAAGATCCCTTGAATGCTTTCGAAAGGAAAATTCATCGTCTCGGTTGAAGTCGACGGGATTTGGAGGAGGAGATTTAACGGCAAACTTTATGCGAGCTTTATATCTATCTGGTCAGAAAAGTACGCATTAATCGTCTAAGATGGCTAAAACATGTAGAACGAATGGGTACCAACGCTCCGGCGCGAAGACTCTTCGATTCCAACCCGGATGGACACCGCAGTAGAGGAAGACCTCACTTTAAATGGAGTGCAGAAGGCTAAGGAGACCTCAAGTAATTTTGAGTCCGCCACTGGAGACAGTTAGGCAAAGATCGCGTTAACTAGAGAGGCGTATTGTTCGAGGCCCAAGTCCAACTCAAACTGTAGCGCCCCCTAAGGAATTAAATAAATGTAGTACATATTACCGCTGAAAATGTTTCTCTTCTTAAGTAAAACTCGAAATACTCGTTAGTATACTATTATTAACCAAAACGTATATTTAATTATACAAAGAAAATATTGATTAGTCGGGTAGTCTCAGATGACAGATTAATGAGAACTGAAAAGCAGTAGAGTCCTGAGACCAGTGTTACCACAGTTAATAATCGCACTTCGGCGTAACGCATTTTTGGAGTAAAGGCAACTTAAATGCTGAAACAATCTATGACTCGCACTAAACTCTACCAGATACATACATTCATTTCCTGATTGTTCCATCAAATAAAAGTACTTTTCGACTGAGGGATGTTTGTTCATATTAAATGAGGCACTAAAATTAAAAAAAAATCGTACCTGTACAACTCACTTCTATGCATAGTGACAGCTCATGATAAAAAAAAATTATATACATTCAACACGCTAGGTAATGCAAAGCATATTCCTTATGTATGTACAAGCCAACTAGAACTATTCAGGGTGTTGATGGACATCAGTATAGCAACTGTTCAACATGAAAGATGAAAGATGAAACTCTACATTCCATTGATAACTGAAAATTCACTATCTACGGCTTTTGAAAAATAACAAAAATAAAAAGTGTCCGGTATTTAAAGCATTTATGTTAACAGTCACAAATATTTCACATGGAAAATTGTTCAACGAGGAACGCAGTTACTAAATAGCAAAAGAAGAAAAAAACAAATAAACATAAAAAACTTGTTGGCTTACAATGGTCTGAATTTCTGTAAAGAAATTTCGAGGAAATTGAATTATTCAAGTTTTCGGTGAAGAAAACTATTTGGTATTCTTTAACAGGTTTCTCTTCTTTTTCTTTTGTATGAATACTGATTTCCTTTTCCACGAAATACGGAAGACTTGAAGTTGCAGCAAAGCAACTAATTTTATAAAGTTGAATTAGAGAGAAATGTTGAAAGGAAATGGGTAAATTGCGTACATTTTAACGCGTTGAATTCTTTTTTTTTTTTAACAACCAACAAAATGTTGTCCTTTCTTTATTTGCTTGGTTATCGGAGAAAATTTTACTGGGGTTGTATTTGTATCAGTATCAGTCACTTTAGTGACTGAATTCGAATTTCAGATAGTTTTGTATCAATAACTACAAAACTATCTGAAATTCGAATTTTGTATCAATAACTGTAATTGACTCGTAGGCGCAGTGGCTTAGTGGTTAGTGTGTTGGACTACTAAGCGAGGGGTCGAGGTTCGAATCCCGCAAAAACCCAAATTCCAACTTAGGGTTTTTTTCACTGCGTCACCTCTCGCGAACGTCTGACAAACATCCGAGAGTATAAATGTCTTGAAAGAGCTTCTCAATTAGCCATTTGGAGTCGGCATAAAATTGTAGATCCCTTCCATTCGTTCCAAAAATGAAAAACTCACATAGAACGAATGATTGTGAGAAGCTATGCCTAGGGTCCCTCCGGACCTGTTGCGCCAACTATTTTTTTTTTTAACTGTAATTGACTCGAATGCCATGTAACTATCTATTGGATCGAAAATATTTGTCACTCCCCGTTTATAATAACAGTACCTCTGCAAAGTTGTTGGAGAAGTTTTAATGGTTTCTTCCATACGGGTAGACTAGAACATCACTGCCAGCCAGTGCTGCCAGGCCACTTTAAGAACTCGGAGTCAAATTACTAAACAAAAAGCGCTAAAACGCGCTAAATTTTTGTTTTCATGGAAAACTAAGAGCTAAATTAACCGCTAGATCTGAAATTCTTATAAGGAAAGTAAAACCACAACATAGTATTTATTTAATAATACAAAATACTTCAAAAATCTTTATCTAAAAACGGCTTACTACGATCTTAATGCTGTCCAGAATTGCTATGTCTGTCAATGTCGGAAAGCTTTGCTGAAAAATCTTTTCTGCAACAAATGCACATGGCTCTAGTATTTTGTCCTGCAACCGATTTTAGCCAATTTTTGTATTTGGCATTCCGCTACCACTCCACTTTGTAATGTTGCTTAACACTTTCTTTTGCGATGCCCCTTCCATAACAGAAATCGTGAAATAATTATTAAGAGATTTTTAAAAGGAAACACTACCAAACAAAATATATTCAAAATTGATGCGTACTAGTAACTTTCACGTGGGATAGCAGATTAAGAATATACAGCAATAATAATAAGCAAGAAAGAGACAACTAATAATTTTCACTCTAACCGAGGATTCACATGAAATGTAGGGCGATGCCATGTCAAAGTTTAATGCCAATATCTTTCCGCGTGGAGTTTCCACATACAAGTTATTACGACCCACACGCAAAATATATGGTCCACCCACTTTCTTGCACTTGGAAACTTCTTTATTATTAGTTTAACATACATACATATTTAATTTTTTAAAAAATAAAAAAACCTTTCATAGAAAATTACACTCTTTGATTGAATTACCGACACAAATAAGCAATATCACAAAAAATACCGTTAAAACTGTGTGCTTTCTCATTTGGTAATGAGTGCAAAATAGTTGGTCTACGTCATTCGCGATGCAAAAGAGTTGGTCTACTCCACATCATCCCATGATTAAGTTAACCGTTAGGAAAAATTAAGTAAAAACAAGTGTGCTCTTGCTTTGACAGGTTATAAGTGTACTTGTGCAATAAGTGGGAATTCATTTGTTGGGTTATCATGGCGCGTGGTGTTCCCTTATCTAAAGATCTTAGGGAATCAATTATAAAAGCTTTTGAAAATGGCTTTTCAAGCTACAAAATTTCAAAAAAGGTCAATCTCCCTCGTTCATCAGTACAGAATATTATTTCGCTCTTTACTAAGATGGGTAACATTAAAACCCGAAAGAAAAGTGGGCGGCAAATGATAGCTAGAGCCCGCGATTGTAGGGTATTAAAAAAAATAATTAAGGAAAATCGTCGTCAAACTGCTGCTGGGGTAACTAGAGTGGAAAAGCTGCATCAAAAAAGAAATATCCGTCGACACTTGTAAGCGCAACATGAAGAAAATGGAATATAAATTTTACAAGGTTTGTTTAAAATTCTTTTCTTTGTTTTGCATTGTGATTTTTTCAACCCATATTAATAGACGAAAGAAAAGCCTCTTCTTACGCCAAGGCAAAAGAAGAGGCGACTTGCATGGGCTAAAGAGCACAAATATTGGGCCTTACATCAGTGGCGGGAAGTAATTTGGAGCGATGAATCCAGATTTGAGGTTTGGGTTGGCGATGAGCGAAAGCGTGTACTTCGCACCTCCAAAGAAGCTTTCCATAAAGACTGTCTGAAATGAACGATAAAATTTCCAGCATCGCAAATGATATGGGGGTGCATGTTTGGGCGTGGTGTTGGTAGATTATGTTTTGTTGACGGCCTTGTGAATTCTGCGAAATATCGCAACATCTTGGAAGATCATCTGCTTCCATCAATAACACAACTTCAGTCAACCGAGGGAGTCTACGTATTTCAGCAAGACGGTGCATCTTGCCATACGGCAAAGGCAACTAAAGCCTGGTTATCTACTGAAGCCATTCCTTTAATGGAATGGCCATTCAGCAGCCCTGATCTTTCGCCAATCGAAACTCTATGGCACAAAATGAAACAAAAGTTAAGACAGCAACTAGCAAGGATCCGCACAGATCTACGACAGACTATCAATGATATTTACAACCCATGATTGCCAAAAACTTGTGGACACAATGCCACAACGAATTCAAGCAGTGATAGCAAAGAAAAGTGATGTAACGCAGTGGTAAAATCAAATTTTTAATTCTTAGACCAACTATTTTGCACTCAAACAAAAGATGAAAAAAATATTACTTATGTTTATTCAGTAATAACTTCAAGTGTAACAACTTGTTGATTAAACTTTTGTTTTATTTGTAACAAAAATAAAAATAAAAATTTATTTTCGTAAACAAAACTTTTTATTTCAAGAAACAAAACAAGTTTGAAGTTATAAACAGAATGTATTCGTAGTCAAACAGCATAGACCAACTATTTTGCGTTTGGGCTCGTATAACAAACTAGCGTACCCGTGCGAGTGCGAGAACTCTCGCATGTGGATGTTATATGTAGCTACATAGTAGTAAAATTGAACTTTTTTTAATATTTCCAAAAAGTAAAAACCGAATGTAAACCAACTCTCTTTCTTTTGACATTTCTTTGACTTTTTAAAGCGCGCTAAACATACTAAAAAAGCGCCAGATCTAGCGCCGAAAGCGCTAAAATGACAGCCCTGCTGCCAGCAAATGCAGGCCAATAGCAAAAAATCGTTTTCATTTAAAGCGACGTAGAGTTACGAATGCAATCGCGTAGCCAAATGGCAAAAAACGGAACCCTTATAGATTCGTCATGTCTGTCTGTCTGTCCGTCATATGTCACAGCCACTTTTCTCCGAAATTTTAAGATCTGAAACTGGGTAAGTAGATGTATTCTGTGAACCGCATTAAGATTTTACACAAAAATAGAAAAAAAAAAAAAAAAAAAAATAAATAAATAGATAAATTTTGGGGGTTCCCCATACTTAGAACTGAAACTCAAAATTTTTTTTTCATCAAACCCCTACGGGTATCTACGGATATGTCTTCAAAAATGATATTGAGGTTTCTAACATCATTTTTTTTTTAAACTGAATAGTTTGCGCGAGTGGTAAAATGTGTGTCCCACATTTAATTTCATAAAAATAAAACCTTAACCTTTATGGGTTCGCATGTAGTTAGATCTAAATCCCATCATTTAGGTACCTAATTATAATGTTTACTTATCAATAACTTAATTAAAAAAATCGATCAAAGTTACAAAGAACTACAAGAAATTTTATGTTATGTTACTTGCTGATACGGAACCCTTCATGGGCGAGTCCGACTCGCACTTGGCCGCTTTTTTTCTTTCGCATTAGATTCTCTAAAAACAAAGTGCACGACTGGGTCGAACGAAATTTTCTCGTTGATCAAAAGTTATAGTTAGAATTTAGGTAAAAATAAGTTTTACGTTGCTGTTATTACATTTTTAATTTCTGTTGCAATTTGAATTTTAAAGTGCGGTATTGAGTTTTAATTTCAGTGGGGGCAATACCCCCATATATTAGGCTTAATACAAGCTAAAACTAACATTTAGGCTTAAAGTAACAACTTAAAACTAAGATGCTTAAAACTAAGACATGAAAAGCCTTAAAACTTAGACTTAAAGATAAGGAGAGTGGTGAAGGAGATCAAGTTTGAGGTGGGCAGAGCTGCGGTTGAAATCGAAAATTGAAAGGTTGGAATTAACCTTTCGCAGCATGCGGGAGATTGGTTCATTGGAGCCATATGAGGTACGGTGGTTTGATGGGTAAAAGAGTCGAGGGCAACGTAAATTACGGGGGTTTGTGTTGATGAAAATAGAGTTGTAAAGAGACGCGCAATCGATGGAGCTTGAGAGAAGACGATAAATGAAAAGTATGTCCGCAGCGTCTCTGCGTTCCTCAAGGGTATTCAGGTTAATGAGATTGAGCCGGTCTGTGTACGGTGGCAAGATAAGAGGATCGTCCCAAGGCAGACCTCGGAGGGCAAATCGAAGAAAGCGACGTTGGACGCTCTCAATTCTGTGAGTATGAACTCGATGAAAGGGTGACCACACTTGACTAGCGTATTCAAGAAGGGGACGAACTAAGGTGATATAGAGAGATCTAGTCACGTAAGGGTCGGAGAATTCTTTAGACCATCGTTTAACAAAACCGAGTGATGAATTTGCCTTACGAATTATTTCGTCAATATGCGAGCGAAAATTTAGCTCCCTGTCGTACAATATGCCAAGATCGCTAAGAGAATGAACGAGGGAGATTGGTTGACCGTGGAGAAGGTAAAGTCGGGGAGGGGGCTTGTTACGCTTGCGTGATAGGGTAATGGATTGGCATTTGGGGATGTTGAGTTCTAAGCAATTTTTGAGGCACCAGGTCGAAAAACGATCGAGGTCTTCTTGAAGGAGACAGGAGTCTTGAGGTGAAGAGATGCTTTTGAAGAATTTAGTATCATCTGCGTAGAGAGAGACGGACGAGTGTTTGATGACCTTCTCAAGATCATTTACCGTTAGGATGAAGAGAAGGGGACCTAAATGGCTGCCTTGTGGGACACCAGATGTTGCTAAGAAGGAGGACGAAAGTACGGACCTAAAGCGAACGCTATAATACCTGTTTTCAAGGTAGGAAGATACCCATTTTATCAATATAGGTTCAAATCCGAGGGCAGACAGTTTGAAGAGAATTAACTGGTGTGAAATCTTATCAAAGGCCTTGCTAAAGTCAGTTGCAATGACGTCGACTTCGTTGCCATTCTCTAAGGTTGAGACGGCGAAGGATACAAATTCGACGAGATTTGTAGCAGTCGATCTACCTTTCAGGAAGCCATGTTGGTAGGGTGAAATAAGGGACTTGCTTCGAAAACTTAAGACTTCGTATAAAATACTTTCAAAAAGTTTGGGTATATGTGAGAGTTTGGCAATTGGGCGGTAATTGGTAACTTCGTTTTTTGGTCCTTTTTTGTGTATCGGGGTAATGAACGAGGTCTTCCAAATCTGGGGAAATTCTCCGTTTGAGAGAGAAAGACGAAAGAGATCAGAAAGTGGGAGTGAGAGATTTGAAGAACACTTCTTAAGAAAAATGGCTGGGAGACCATCTGGGCCGGGTAAGAATTCGTCATTAAGCTTTTGTAACTTAATTTCAATTAGAGAAGGGTCTACTGTTTGAGGGAGAAAGGGACCGATAGAAAAGTTCGGTAAGTAGGTAAAGTAAGAGGGATCCGGTGCGAAGGAGTTATCGGCAAAAGATAGCTTAAAAAATGTGGCAAAAAAGTTTGCAATAGTATCTGGGTCAGTGGAAGATATATTTTTATAAGAGAGAGAAGGAGGGTAGCCGTCGGATTTTTTTTTATAATTGACGAATTGGAAAAAAGACTTTGGATCGTTTATTAGATTGGTATGTGCATCATTTAGATAGCTTTGGTAGAGAGAGTTATAAAGCTGGGTAAAATTAAGATAAATACCGAGATAGTTGGAAAAGTCGGAAGAAGAACCGGAGCGGAGAAAAACTGCCCATAGCTTATTTCTTTTATTACGTAAGGAACGTAGTCTTCGATTATACCACGGGGGGGAATTGGATGAAGTTCTATGGCGAGAAAAAGGAACATAGAGAGAAATGGAGGTAAATAATTCTCTGTAAAATATGGAGAGAGCATCATTTAGTGATAGATTGGCAAAATCGAAAGAGCATTTACTTAGATATGCATTAATTTTTTGGAAGTTAGCCTTGTGAAAGTCGTAAGAAGAGATGACTCCGGGAGAACTGGACTGGGGTGGAGAGCTGTGGAAAAATGAAAGTAGAAGAGGGGGATGAAGGTTGTCGATAGTAGATAGACAAAGAGTACAAGGCGAGACTGAGGAGTTAATGGGGTCAGTTGAGAATATAAGGTCTAATTGCCTACCCATGTAATTTGAGACCCCGCTAACTTGGCATAGACTAGAGTCTGTCAGGCTATCTAGGAAGAGACATTCCTTAGTTGACTTGGCATTAGAAGCTATAAAGAACGATTCATCTTCTGAAGGAGTCCAGTGCAGCTGAGGCAGATTAAAATCGCCGAAAATAAGGATATTGTCGAGGGAGTCGGATAAGTCGATTATTTTGTCAATCGCATCAATGGCAAGTTGGTACGATTCGATTGGTTGGGCTGGTAGAATATAAAAACACATAACGTAAAGGGACCTCTGGGAGAGTGTTATTTTTATTGAAACAAAGTCTAGTTTAGAAGATGAGGAAGTAGAAAGCGGAGATGCATCAAGGCTATTGTGAATGGCCAGTAGAACGCCTCGACAAGGAGAACCGTTCGTAGGGCGGGTAATTTCGTCGTCTCGAAAGACATTGAACGAAGGGGGAAATAACTCTTGGCTCTTTATGTCGGGAATTAGGTTGGTTTCAGTGAGGGCATATACATCGAATGGGAGAGCATGAGATTGGCGCAGAACGGCACTGGTTTTTGAGCGCAGGCCTCTTACATTCTGGTAGTAAAAGGTAAGAGGAGTATTGTTCGGGGGTGGTGGGTGAAGTGATGGTGGTATTGACACTTTAGGGACGAAAAAATTTGTTGTGATCGGCACGGCTCCGTTGAAGGTGTGAGATACGCTTAGAGCTGATATGAGAAGCAAAGGCAGATAGGTCTTTGTCCACGGTGGCCGACGAAATGTTAAAGCCATCGTGATAACGGTTATAGATTTCTCGCAAAGAAACCGGATCAATAGGAAGGCCTTCTTTTTGAATATATATCTGAACGTTTGTTTTGGTTTTACCTTCAATGCAAATGGATTCAGGTTTATCATACAAGTATGCAAGGTAAAGTCGAACATTTTCAAAAAGCCTATGATCTCTCAGCCGTGACATGATATATCGGCCATCAAGGTCGTTGGGGGAGGAAATATTGTTTACAAACTTGGAAGTAAGTTTCACTGCTGGCGGGAGTAGAGGATCAAATATTGCAGAAGCCTTGGAGATTGGGGTAGGTCTCTCATTAAGAGGAGAACTAGTGGGAAGAGTAGAATTGGTGCTAGCAGAGGTAGATGGGGCAGGATTGAGAACATGGGAGTGTATGAAGTTCGGGTAGTTGGAAGTCGATGACGAGTTAACGGGGGCTAGCGGATAATCAGAGGGGAGACTAGGATCTGGATTTAAGTTAAATGATACGCGATTACGTTGACGTTTAGGTAACTTTGAAATTAACGTGGGGTGATGAGGGGTACCTTGAGGGGGTACTAAGCTAAGGTTCATGTGGGGAAAAGTGCTTGGTTGAGAAGAATTTGTAACGTGGAGAGCAGAATTGGAGGCAGACGGGGCAGGATTGAGAGTATGTGAGTTTGAAGTTAGCGTGGGGTGATGAGGGGTACCTAGAGGAAGTGCTAAAGTGGGTGGTTGTGAAGACGGGGCAGGATTGAGAGTATGTGAGTTTGAAGTTAGCGTGGGGTGATGAGGGGTACCTGGAGGAAGTGCTAAAGTGGTTGGTTGTGAAGAGTTTGTGATTAAGGGTTTAGTAGGCGTAATTGGCTGAAAAGTGAGAGGGGTGAATAGTGGAAATGTTCCAACTTTGAAGCTCCAGTTAGGGTCAGGATTAGGATTGGATTTAAAGCTATGGTTCTTAGACTTACGTTTTCTTTTATTTGGCTTAATACTAGACTTATTGTTATTATTATTCAACTTGCTGAGAGTCATCTTTCCCAAGCTGAAGACATCGGTTGAGGGGTTTGAAAAAAGCCAGGAGTATTTTGACGGTAAGTCGAGTTTAAATTGGTTATTTATGGTGTTGCTTGGAGAGATTATCTGGCAGTTACGGATGGAGATACTAAATTTCTTTAGGAAAAAGTTATTGATCCAAGAGACGTCTGCATGCTGAGGAGCGTTATTTAGTATAAAGGAACTATACTCGCATGCAGTGCTGTGCAATTTTTCGAGCCTTTTATTCCACTCGGCGGGCGTCCAAAGTGTGCCATATCGATTAAAGGGCATCGAAGCACTTATTGGAGGAGTGCCTGATTCAGTTGACGTTGAGGTTGGGGTAGGTGTGGGCATTGCTACAGTTGTAGTGGTTGATGTTGTGGTTGTAGTCGTTGTTGATGTTGTTGTCGGGGTCTGTGTGGGCATTGCAGTTGTAGTGGTTGATGGGGTAGGATGTTCAGCCGATTCCAGGAATTCGGTAAGTATTGATGTGTTGTAGACTGAGCTGGATTGTTGCTGAATGAGTTCTGGTATAAAATCAATTTTGTTTGATGCCAGTCTAAGGTTTTCATCCATGTCGCCCATAACTAAACGGAAAGCTGCGACATCATTGCTGACCTCATTGACTTTATTTATAATGTCAAACAGTAGTGGATCGACGACTTGATGGGATGGAGCACTCGGTTTTGAAGTGCTTTGAAGGTTTAAATCCAGGTAGGTTCGAAAAAAGTTGAAATGGTCGTTAATCGTTGATATATGTGGGTTCAGAATTGTGTTTATTTCAGATTTCAGATCACTTTTCCAGTTCAGAAACGTTGACTTAAGTTCAGTCGGTAACTTTTTGCTTATATCACTGAGACTTGCCAGCTGCTTGTCTATGTTTTTGAATTTTGTTTTGCAAAAAGTGGTGGAGACATCTATGCTGTTGGATATTTCTTCCACACTCTTAAACAACTCATCATACTTTGCAAATTGTGTCACGATTTGCTTGTAAATTATTTTGCATTCGGTAGAATTTGAGTTAATTGAGTCACTAATGCATTTTATCGCGAGCATAACGTGCGAAAGAGATATGCCTTTGCATTCGTCGCAAAAGAAAAGGAAATTTCGGTTAAAGTCATTGAGGTAGGTAATGGAGCGCTTACTTAACCCAATGCATAGAGCATGAAATGATTTTCCGCACAGCCCATTACAATTTACCCAATCAGCACTAAAGTCTTGCGCCGTTAACACACAATCAGTATTACCGCACTGCTTTGACATAGTTAATTAGGTCGATTAATGTTTCGCGATCGAAAGGTAACAGGGGAAAAATTGCAGTTATGCAAATAAATAAATTGCAATTAAATTTATTTAAACTCGCGAAGTGGGAGCGAAAGGAAAACACGTCCGAACGGTTGGAGGGTTGAATTGAATCGTGATAAAAATATATATAAACTCAAAATATAATATAATTTATAATTTTTGACAAAAAATGATTAAAAAACTGATTTATTCGGATATTTTGAGAAAAACTATGTACGGAATCTTTTTTAGAATTATGATATTATCTTTAATTTGTATTTTGATCAAAATCATTGGAGCGGTTTTTGTAAAATTTGTCATACAAAACAGTACCAGTATTGCAATGTTTAGTTTGAAAAATACCATTGCTTAACTATTTAGCTGACAACTAAGTATTCGTTATTGTTCGGGAGGAAAGCATTACTTGTTTTTATAAGTTTTATCGAAATCGAAAATGGAGTTTTCAAAATATGGACAGTTTTGAAAATCGGTGTTTTCGGTGAATCTAATTTTGAAACATCAATTTTACTGTAAGTTTGCATTTTGGTGAAAACCGTTATTGCCGTTTTCAGGTAAACTAAAGAAAAATGAGTCTGCTATGAAGTTGGAAATGACCATTATCCGCTTAGACTTGAATTCTTTTGTTACAATCGTATGGACCGGTTTCGAGATATGTCCAAAATTCAAAAGTAGGTACCTACCTACCGTTATTCGATTTTTTATAGCAAAAACTGAGTACGCAGTCATGTTATCCTCACCTATCTAAGCTTAAATATCAATTTTGGTATGCACATTTTATATGGAAAGTACCATTAAAATTGAGGTTACCTCGGAAAAAAAAAAAAAAAAAACAGTAGGTAGTTTGCATTTTTTGCAACAAAAAATTAACATAAGCAATACAAAATTATAAAAAAAACGAGCATTTAAATAAAACAGAAAAATTCATTAATATTATCCCATTTTTCTCGGTCAACTTTCCATTCGTTAAGTCGAATTATTTGAAATATTGCAAGAGCCCTGGCAAACTATGTACAAGAATGGAGTAGATTTTTTTTTTTTTTTTTTGATTTGAATTTCGACAAATTGCAGTAGGTCACCAAGGTGGCAACGCTTACTCCAATGATTTGCATTTTTAAATGATTTCTAATGTATGTTTAATGCAAAATCAATATGTATTGTGTAGGTATAGGTATGTAAAAGAAAGCAGAATAGTTGCCTAAGTTAGAAATGAGCCTTCCATGTGCAAATTTGTTCGTTTTATAATATTTAATGACAGCAGCGTCAATGTGCACATTAGGTAGGTCTGCAAAGCTATCCAAGTTCAGCCCTTCGGATACTGTGCGACGCCTGAGGCATACAGGGTGCGCCATATTTTATGATATTACTCATAGCGATTTATGTTCTACTTTAATGGCTAATGGGTTATTTTTTTTTGTTTCAGAAGCTGTCACATAAGATTTTATGTGGAAATGAAATCGCTATGAGTATATAGTATCAGCAAACGGGCCTGAATATAACTTTGACATCTTTATTAACCAATTGACGTGAGTAGGCATGTCTTTGAAACGTCAATTAGGCATAATTTTAACCATGAATTGCTGTACGCCTTCTGCTGTATGTTTGCAATTGCCAAATATGTAAAATACAACTTTTCAACTCTTCCCTAGACTGTGGTTAAAAAAGCTCCCCTGAGGTTTCCCAGTTTGTGTTATTTTTCCAAATATATTTGGAATGCCAAACAGAAGCGTACTCTGTACGCGAATTCGTATACAAAACCAGGCGCCATCGCTTTTTATACAGTTAAAAAAAAAACATATTTGGATAAATTTCTAACTGAACACATTACAGAAAGTAAATTACCAGCTACATAAGTACATAAGTACCCTTATTAGCAGCTGGTTACGGAAATATCATTCATATATCTCATCCGACAGACTCCTCCTCGTACAGGATGAAACGCGAAAAGAGTTTAACAAGTATGTACTCCGTTTTAGACATTTTTAATTACCTCTATACATAGCCCTGCTAAAGGCACATCTAGCGAGCTATTTAAATTCTCAGTGAAAAATGTCTACAATCAGCTCTAGACATTTTAAATTAATTGACTACATAGCCATTTATGCTAACTCTTTGTAGTACCAAATGTATTTTCCTTGTTCGCTACCACTCGAATTGAATTTCCTCTGCATTTCACATTTTCCATCCAGAGTGAGAACACAGACCGAACACAGACCCAGATCCAACAGGAATTGCGCACCGAAAAATGCTATTAACCACCACGTCTGCCTTTCCCAGCGAAATGAGGAAGGAAAACCTCAAGCATGTGCATTCTGATTTTTCAATGAATATCCGCACAAAAGACAGCCGTAACCCAAAAAGCAGAGCAATCGTTAATTCGGTGAAGCGAGAAATCACAGAACTTCGCTACAACCAAACCGCCGAGCCGCTGAAGCTGGTTTATGGCGAGGGGTGGCATTCGTCCTCGCCCTCGCCGCCTCTTCAAATTTGAATACGAAATTAAACTTTCGCTCTGAGCGAGAATTCGTTGAGAATTTTTTGTCGGATTAAGATTTAAGAATCCGGCTCCGGGTACAGTGGGCAGGAACCAGAAGCCAATCGAAAAGCTAATTTGCTATGCTCACGAACAGAGCCGTCCCCTTGAATTCAATAAGTCATACCTTCACGTGCATGCTGTCCCATAATTAAACTCCAGAATTACTGACCCAAGGCGACCTCACAACGAAAACGAATTTATACATCAGCACACAACACATAATCATCAAAACACAAAAACAGCAATTAATTCAAAATCAACAGGTTATTTTGATTATTTTTGGATATCACTTTCGCTGCACATTGACTTGCGAGAAAATAAAAATAAATAGAATAACAAAACAAAAACCGACGGGAAAAAAAACATTCTTGGCATTTGCATAATCGCTTCGAATTTCGAGTTTAGTACTTTTTTTTTTGCGTTAATCTTGTGCGGTCATGACACTTATGTTATGCTTTTCATCGACAGCGGTGTTTACACTTAGCATTGACCTCGAGGTGGCTTGTTTTATTGTGAATTGGGCAAACAAATTGTCCGTCGCGTCGGCTGCCAACAATGGGGACAATTATCTCGGATGCTGTATTTGAGGAGCTTTTCGGACTCACTGATCGCGTATAGCTTTAGAACGCCAACTGCAGATTGAGCATTTTGTGCTAATAATTTATAAAAAAATACAAGTTGACGAAGTGGATCTGCTCAATTTGCATATGATGATTGTGTTGGTACAGTGGATATGGCTGTTATCGCGTCGTGTGCCAGCGTCTCTGAGTGTGAGACTTGAAGTTCGGGCAGACTGCATGGGAATATTGTCAAACTCGAAACTGGAGAATGCTTTTGTGGAAACCGGTACACTGATTGTGTCGCACAGAAAGAGCACGTCAAATGCGGTTATCGCAACATGGGCAGAGACTGACACGTGGAGATTGTGGTATGCGGTACCACAGAAACGATTGAAACACGCCACTCCCATCCCTAATTGGCCACCTGTTTGACTTAAGCAAGCAGCTCTGTGATGCATTTTGTACGTTTAGCGAGATGATTAGAGGAACGCTCAGTTATCGGGACAAGAGATGGGCTACGGAATAGACGTGTCGCACAAACCTTCTCGCATTTTCAGAGAAGAGCAGTATTCAGTGTTCATTAGGTTTCAATCGCAAAATGGATTGGAGACTTGAAGCAGTTATATTAGAAACAAAACGAACAACTTTTGCAAAGATACCAGTACACACTAAAAAGTAAATAGCAGGAACCCAAATAACTTCCTTTCTTACTAATTGGACACTCGCTAACATCGGTTTAGTACTTTTTTAACGGATTTTTGAATGCCAGTAAATTCAGCCTTCAAAATTAAGTATAGCAAATTTGTGCTCGCTTTGCCAAATAGACTCAAAATGAAAGGATGTTTAAGAGCGACACCTGCAAACATTTGGCTTTCGGATCGAAAAGGCTTTCACAAGAAACTTTTGCGAAAGTCTTCATTTTAATACGTGTAGTGATATACATTTAAAAAAAAGATTTCTCTTATAATCTATATGATATAAAAATTGAGCCTTAAAAATTGTGTTCATTTGTTGCCAATTCACACCTTAACACGTTTACCGATTTTAACAAAACGTTCACACATCTTTGGTATTGATATATATATATGGTTTTTGTGAAGTTTGGTTGAAATCGGAAAACTTATGTGTATCTTATGCGTAAACACATGAATTTCAATAAATTTTGTTTTTTTTTTTTTCGGTGGCGCTGCTACCCCTAAACTACTAAACCGATTTAAATGAAATTTTGTAGCTCTGTATGGTTGGTTACAGTTTGAAAGATAGGATTATTTTGCACACGATAGGTGGCACTTTGTAAAAGATAAGCGGGATAGTAAAACGGGTTGTAGCAACTCCCATTCCAAAAAACAGAAAATTCAACGTTATATCTAAAGTTGTTTAATTGAAATTATTATTGGACATTTGGAACTTTGCGAAATCTGGGCGGGACTCAATACGAAAAGCACAGGAAAAACCGGGTGGGTACAGCTATATGTAAAAGAGCAGACTGACGTCCGTATGTGCAGTCATAACTCGGGAATGGATCGTGCTTGATGGTGGATTCGTATTGACCCGTGGAAGCACATATGCTACTTTTTGTCGTAAAAATAAAAGTATAATTGGATCGGATTGGGGATAAAACTTTGTATGGAAAATCGCACTTTAAAAAATAACTATTGGATAAGAAAACGAATACAACAAAAGTTATTTAAAATGTTTAATTTTTAGATTTTTAATAATTATTTTAAAAGTCGCCTCAGTTACAGTTTTGTTGCGCAACCTCAATCCACAGAAATTTTATAACTGATCGCGTTTGATTTGATTGCGAAGAATATCCAATCAAATGTCATGCAATAACCGACGTTTTTGAGTGAAAATTCAAAGGCAAACTTATAATTCCGCGGATCCCGCTTATTCAGAACGATTTGCCATTCGTATTTAAGCGTATAAATTAAAAAATTGATTGTGCATGCTCGGAATTATTATTTTCATTACACTAATGAATTTCGCCGGGTCAGCTAGTGCCATAATAGTTCTTCATTAACTTGTAATTTTTGGTTGCATATACGCCATAAAAAATCTTGATAATCGCGACGAAAAAATCGTAGAAAAAGCTTTAAACAAAATTTCATTCAATATATGACAACAAATTCAAATAAAAAAAAAAGCCTTCTCCAAATGGGGACAAAGGATGAGTTAGAAACTGTTTTCTCTTCACAATGGAAGGATTCGTTGTTTTTGACAATAATTGTAATTGCTTTGCAAAACTCGTCTTCTCTCACAAAAACTCATCTTTTCGAAGTTCTGCTTGTTTTTAGTAGGTACCTGCTTAACAGAATTCTGCTTTTAAAATTTAAAGCGAATAAATTCAGAAATATTAAAAAAAGTGTTTTCCATCTCTGCTTTACAAAATTCGAACCCTTTTCGTAAAGCAGAACTTTGAAAAGCCAAATTTACAAAAGCATTATTTTGTAAAAATAATTTTGACCTAAACCCAATTCCATATGCGTGTTGACTGGTTACAAAATCGTAGCCAGTCAACTGGTTGCAGTACAGTGCTGCCAATGCGTTGTATAGAATAAAACAAGATAGGTATGTGTGAAGTATTAATCTAACATCGTTCAATATTGATAGCTTCTGTGTAAATAGGAATGCCATTGGACACGACTGTTTTGAAGACGTAGCTGAGAAAAGTTAACAAATGTCAAAAATTATTCACTACCTATCAGTGTAGGAAAGAAGTGTGTTCTGGCTCGTTTATGAGAAGTCGAAACGCTGAAATCTGTGGAAGTGTTTAAGGCACATCTAATGACTCATTACCTCAGCCAAACCCCCGTCATCGACTGTGTCTAGGTATTCCTTCTTTCCCTTAGTCAGCGTCCTTGCAATTCTGAACCAATCTATCCAATGCTGATCAGGTTTCTGAGAACTGACAAAAATGGCCAAGCAAAACCCGCCAAATTTCAAATCAATTAAAGCTGTAATGAAATCTAATGAAGGTGCTCCATATGAAGCACGTTATGGCCCATCAATTTTGAAGCCTAAAAAAACCTACATATAATTACATCCCCAATTTTGTAACATTACGCAGGAAATGAATACGCATTTAGGTAGCAAACCCTACAAGTCTAATTAAACCGACAAATACATACAATAAACAAATCGAAAACATTCGCCTTTACTACATCCCCACTCTAAACAAGTACTCGACTCTACAGCTAAATCGATTAAACGGACGTCACTCCTAATGCCACAAATCTAAAATTAACTCCCGCTGATAGCTCCACATAGCTCTGGCTCTTGAATAAAGCAATAATAATTCCTGTGCAATTAAAATGTCATAAAAACAAATACATTACGTGGTGGGTAATAATTTTCACGACGCGAATTCCCTGCCAGACATCATCATCAGCACTGAATTAATTGTTCCATAATAATCATTGGCCAAAATAAGTCCGCTCCTCTCAATCCGCACTCCGCACATCGTAGCGTCTCCATCGTCGCGCTGTCAGTCAGGGAATACTAATTTTCTTTCTCTGTGGTGCGAGTGCGATGCGAAATTGCGAACTGCGAGTGTAAACTGTAAACAAAAGTGGCCAAGACAAATTGAAGTTCATGAAAACATTTTCGTTTCCTCTCCGAAAAGAAATTTAAATTGCTCGGGCTCACACTTTGGGGGCACCCATATTGATGTACGAGCAACTAATTGACGTCCGAGTTCGATCCGAACAGAACTCCGCGTATCGCTGAATTTATTTATTCAATGCGATGATGGAATGTTTAATTGACCAAAGAGCTGACACCGAAGAATCGGTCTTTCGCTGTTTTCCCAACATCGACAACACACGGTTTGTTTCTGCCAAGTGAATTGGGTACTCGTAATCGTACCTATCCAGCACGCCGCACCCCTCCTACCTGTGTGTACGTTTATGTTTAAAAAAAAAAACGCATTCCCCACCCCGCATTTATGTGGATAATCGTCGAACTGCGGAAGCAGAAAATAAAAAATAACTGAACGCAAATGAAAATGAAAATTGTTCTTAATTTGTAGCGTTTTTTTTTTTTTTTTGTCGCACGGTATACCGTAGAGTGCGCCCGACATGTGGTCTATTGTTGCAGCGAGCTTTATTAGCCGTTGCCGCTGTCGGACTCCGGATGACAATTAACCGATCGAGTGGGCACGACGAAGCTTCTCAGTCGCGGAAGTGGATGTCACTATTGAGTGCAATTAGCTAATATTTATCTATTTAGCGGGTAGCTGTAGTAAGCACCTACTACATACAGTGACAAGGGGTTGGCCTGCACAGTTCATCCGCACCGAGAGTTAACTATTTGCATTTGCATCACGTTCAACGAAATTACTACATCTGTAATGTATGCACTTGGCAGCACCGTCCTCCAACCACTGACAGCTATTGGATGACAGTTTTCTATGTAATAATTTACATCCATTCAAGTAAAGGGTTATAGTCGTTTATTAAAACTAGTAGAAGTTTAATTATAACATATTATAATGAATAAAGAGCACAGTATTTGGATAACGTACTTATTGTAAACTAGTCGGGAACACAACAACATTGGCCCAGCGTTGCCAACCACTTCTGAGGAAAAAATTCAAAACATGAAAAAATATGCCTTTTTCAATAAAATAATTCCTAAAATAATATTTTTTAGGTAAAGTTAAACAATAAATCAAAAATTATACACTAATATAGAAAAATAAACAAAAACTATTTTTATTTACAAAAAAAAAAAAAAAAAAACCAAAATTGCAAGACAAAATAATAAAATGATTTTATAGTTTACTTACTTTCTATATTTAACAAAAAACTCTTTCTTGAACACACCAAAAATGCAGCTGAAGCAAAGTAACGAACAAAAAACAAACAACTAAAGGACCATTCACAATTCGCAATCATGTGAATAGTCCTTTAACAGCTTTCAAATTTGTTTCCAATTTCATTCCACTTACTGGAAGTGGAAGCTGGAATTATTTTTAAAGAATGACAGATAAAGTGTTCGGAAAATGGGCAGAGGTTGAAGGTGGAAACACGTTCTTTAAGACCGAGATTACATATAAAAATATAAATACATACACAAATTTAGGCCAAGATTTTTTAAGAATTTTTTAAAAACTAAAAAGTCTGTATGTTGAATTAAAATATTTGAAATAAAAAGAAAGATGCTTTTTTGAAAAAAAAAGAAAAAAGAAAAAGAGAAACAAGCCCTAAATCCTTATCTAATGAAATGATGCCTAAAAGGCATGAACAAATCTTAGTTGGCTGCATTGACCTGAACCTGATGCAGCGTTCCAAAGTATGCGTACATCGTTCAGTGGTGCATTAAGTTTTATTAAAAATTCGGATACACTTAATTGGGCGGCATTCGGCAGCTTACTCATTATGGGCGCGGCGCGGTAGTATTCATAAATCATAATGTGTCACGAAAAAGGATTCTCACAGAAACAGAGAGCGAGAAACGGGAACGGGAACACAAGATAATTAAGATTTATGTTTTTGCACCAAGTGCAGGGGATTGTTTTTCCTGTTTCTCCCATCCATGATTACATCCTTGGAGAGGAAAATATGGAAAGGAAAAATCTTTTCCGACACAAGAACACGAATTGGTATTAAAGACAAACACGGGATACGCAGGAATTAATACGCCCAAAGGAGATTAGAAATGGGATACGTTTTTGTTTTTTGTGCTGTTATTTGTCTCTCTCCTTTTCGATTCCACTTTCCACTATAGTGCGGAAGTAAACGTGCAGAAGAGCAAAGTGTTCAACCTTCAACGTATTCCGTTCACAGGGGAGCCGGCCGACATCTGGGACATGGGGTAGTTTACTTGGGGAAGAGAAACTTTTTTATTTATGTTGGCACCTTTTTTACTGTGGGACTACATTCTGTTTGGATTTTTTTTTTCTCGGTGTATGAGAATATGATTAATTGATAACAAAAATAGTTGTTTAAGTATTCGCATTATTCTAAGTAATTCCGGAGGGGAGTACGAGTACCTATAGTGATGCGTAGGATAGTGTTTTCTTTGCCGAAATTTAGGAATATATATGGTTGCAAAATTTCTGGGAGTTGGGTGTAATTGATGTGTACTAGCGGTAGCGTATTTATCACAGGAAGCAAATATGCCTGCTGGTGAATAATCTTCAAAAAAGTTCGTTAACAAGCAGGTACACTAATCTGAAAAACGCATCTTAGACAATTTACGCATCGTGTTTTACATATAAAATTTGGTTTGTCTTAAGAGGGTGGGAAAAAGCTTAGAAAAGGGGTGGAATATCCATTTTAGATGCTGTTCCTCAGTTCAATGAATGTAGGTTATAGAGTCCAGTTGAACACGTAGAAGAACAAAAGGCGAACATTTAGAAGAAGCCCATTCGATCGCATACAAAAATAATGTACAATGAACGATTTGAAAATATCCTCAAAACAAATCGCATCTCTTCAACTTCATTTCACACGAGTCAAGAGTCAACTATCGCCTGGTGTTGTTAATACAAATTTCGACAACAAAAATATTCTTCTGAAGAATTAGAAGCGAAAGAAGTGCAGATCTTCTAGTTTGCTGATGGGCGGGGCAGTCAAAATAACTATTGACGAATTTTGTGGCTTGTACCTATTTCTTTTTCCAAGAGGTTGCAGTCGGTTTTGGAAAGGTTTTTGCTTCGATTTCTGTAAGATTCGACTTTTTTTGCAGCACATTTGGCACTGCTCTTAGCAACCTAAGTCCAGATATACACCTATCTAACCTTGAGGAATAGAAACACATACTACAATGTCGTATTTTGGAGGCTTTACAAACAGCGTTCAGTTGACCCTCCCCCTTAGAAGATGCATAATCAGCAAACTTGCTGCGTTTTATCTGCCAATGGCAAGCTCCTGAAATAGATTGCAGATAGACTAGCGTGGTGTTTCTGACGCAATTCATAAAACTATTTTATTGGTCAATCACACTTCTAATGTGTAGTACAAAAGTTGACGAAACAGCTAAAGCAGCTAGGAACAAATTTTTAAGTGTATTCGTCAAACACTCTTTGGGTGGGTTATAGAGTACATAAAGCTTTTCCAAAAAATATTAGTGGATGTCATAGGTGTAACAAAAGTATCATATTTTTAGCGTTTAACCAGCGACACATTGTCAAAAGTGAACACATTTCGCTTATAAACGTTAAAAGGTATACCAAGCTATTTTCCCATCAAACAAAGCTGTTGTATGGAATAGAGGACCAGCGACTTATATTTGTTAGACATAAGTACACCAAGCGTGCGACTTTCCAACCCTAAAGGAGAATAATATGATCTGGCCAGCGATATATTAGCCGGGTATCAGTACCATGTCACCTCATAACGAGAATTGATCGCAACTAAAATGCGGTCAGATCAGTAGCGGCAGTAGGGTGACCGATCAGGGCGCCGGACAGAAAGGGGCGTCGCAGATAAATGCAAAGAAAGGTGAAAAAATGCTGCACATTCTTGGGATATTATAGATATACAGGCTTTAAAAGAGCCTTATTATCACTGCCAAGGAATTGGCTGAAGAACTTGAAATCGAATCTGTATTACGAGCCACAACAAGAATTCGACGTCATTTCATCGTCAGACTAGTGAAAATGTTCGCGATGATCCTATAAGTTGTCCAGTAAAAAAAGGTTGTGGTTGGATTTTTCAACTGTCCCTTGGTTACCAAATTAATTCCAGACAATGAAAGATTTGAACAATTAAATGAGTACTCGTAATCTTGGTCTTTTTTTATGCAATATAAAACAGATTCCGGAAAAACCCGACTCTGTCAAATTCTGTGGTGATCTGCAATTGAAATCAACTGTAGACTCTAAATCAGATATAGATGTCTGTATGATGGACTCATAAGTCTTACTTTTTTTTTATTGATCACAATGCACTCGTGTTTTTGTTTTAAATTTTATCAAAGTTCGAAACTTACAAGAACTATACCCAAATGTATGGATAGCATTGCGATTATTATTTACTATACCTGTAACGATTGCTAGTGCGGAGAGACGAGTTTTTCTAAGCTCAAGTTGATAAAAACCGTTCTGCTATCGACAATATCCCGAAAATTTAATTTCTGACAACATCGTCATCAGAAGTCATTTTTAGTCGCAAGATAAAGGTTTGACTTAAGATGTGGGAAGACGACTTTTTTCCTCATTCATAACCCAGCAACCGTAATACACTTGAATGAAAAAAAAAATATTTAAAATTCAGAAACAGGGTACGGTCTACGATACGTCCGATCGTAACATTAACTCAATTTTCACATAAGTCGACTTATGCTGTTTTCCTTGTTGCCACAGTAAAAAGATCACTGATTTCCATGATCTACATAGATCATGTGAGCATACTAAAAAAAAGGCTCAATAAAAGGCTAGAACTCAAATTTTATTATTATTATTTTTTAAAATTTGGTTATTTCTTTTAATAAATGGTTATTTGGCTATAACCTTTGCATTCTTTCGTATATGTTTGAATTGCAGTTAGGGCGCTCCGTCGAAATATCGTCCAGGGCGCCGGTGGTGTTAAAACCGGCTCTGGGTCAGATACTAAAGCCTCCACTTCTATTCTATAAATCTAAAGATATGGTTACATATTTTTTGTGGTGAGTATTTATAATTACAAACTGAAACCAATACGCATCACACAAAGATGATAAAAATCAGCCAAATATTTTTGCTACCAAATTAATTCCGGATTACAGCTGATCTCGATCGAGACCCTGTCAGCCACCCAAATGTCAAAATCCCATACTTTAAATGCAGAGCACTTCGAACACACCACCGCAACTCGATAGCTACACTATTTGTATACAATGATCTGTATAATTTGTTGTGTTCTATCTCTGAATTAAGCAGTTAATACCTCACCCATGCCCACCTCCAAATGCTGGAGCATAACTAATTTTCCACCACCCCGCCCGACAGCGACAAAAAGCAAGCAAAGTGTTTGCCAAGTAATGCGGAAAATGATGGTAAGAGGAGAATGATAAAGGACGTCTCCCTTCGCTCATATTATACCCATTTTCAGCTGTGCGATAGATTCAGTAATGCAATTAGACACTTCTTTGCAGTTTTTTGCTCCCCATTTCATTCTCGCCTTCTTATCTCTTTGTGAGTGTACATACTACCTTTGAAGACCAGAAGTCGCTTAGCTCACAGCAGCACGGTTTCAGATTCAATTTTCCGAATGTTATTTCCAGCAAGCTTTAAAAAAAAATACAAATCACCTCAATTACAAAAGAGAACCTCAATTTGTATCTAATATTTAAGCGAATTAATTAACTGCGAGTTTTATTCCGCACCCCATCAGCAACATCGTCAATAAAAATGTACAACAATTACTTGCGGTTCGGTAAGCGGATACCAAAAATATTTTCTTACCATTTCGGGTGTCTACGCATACCCAGGACGCAAGACGAATTTTAATAAATAAACAAAATATGAATAAATTAGTGCGCTGTGTTTACCGAATTATTTAAGTGGCGTAATGGGGCGAAAACGTGGGCTGGATTGCTTTCAGCTGAGCTGATTCGGTTAATTGCTGGGCTGTGACAACACAGCGTCTCATGCCTAACCAAATGGGGCAACTCTGAATGTGCTCACAAATGAATTCGTAACGGCCTTGCATGTCAGCATGTTCCTGAAGGTTTCGCACAATATTATTCACGTTCTAATGGGCAGTAGTCTTGTGCTCATTAAAGATAGTAATAGTAATTCGGTGCGGAGTTGCCTTGGCATTTTCGGTTGAAGGAAATGCGATGTGGACTCTGTGCACGCATATGTATGGTAGTGATGGTGAAATGTTTTGCGGGATATCTCCGTACAATTTAGAGAGGACACAGAGGAATAAGACAGTCACTGTGGCACCATGTGTTACTAAGCGACGAGTTACTCATATAAATTTAATACTCTATTCGATTAGAGTAGGTTGAAGTGTCACATTCTCACATTGTCTTGCTGGTAGAAAATTGTAATTCGAGGCTCGTTGGAGATGGTAGATATAGTTTAGAGAAATGTCGCGCGATTTGTCGTCAGTGGAAGCTCAGCGTCAAGTGTATTTCATCCACACAAAGACTAGAAAGGACATACGTTATATGAGTCATTCAATGTCACACTTATCGAAGGTTGGCACAATTGAAATGATTTCGGTTTTAGGGCGTAAAATATAGTGAGAAAGATCTCTGATGTCGGCAAGCCACTTAGACTTACGTCCTTAATAAAATAAATTCTTATAAAGTGGCATTTATATTTCTCTTGGTAGAGATAAAGGTGGACCGAGTCCAGGGGGCAATAGTGTCAGATATTGATTCTTAAGTCAAGAGTCCTCATCTGGCAACAACGCATGATATTGTGAAGATCAGCACCAGATACATCTCATCGAGGTTGCCATAAACTGTCATCACCTCATTAGAATATGCAACCTGTGAGCCTTATTATGAAAACCACTGTGCTCTATCAAAATCTCGAAGCCAAAACCAAAAACCGAGGAATATTTGACATTTTTGCACCACACAAACGAAGCCTTTTTGAGGTTAGATCAGTCTTAAAAAACTTCTACTGAATCGCTGTGCACAACATAACCTCACTGAAGCTAAACAAGACAGCGCAACCACATTTAAAAGGTAAATTTGAGGTCCTTTCGAAAATATTGAGTTTTAAAATGTCAATAGCTTTTGGCATGCTATATTCAAAAACTCAGATCTATGAAGTTCCCATTGTATCTTCAAATAACAAACTAACTCGAGGTAGGAAATAGGGAAAACGACTAATGGTTCGAGGGGTAGTGCCGTACCAGGGGCGACCCCAGGTGGCGGATAGGGGGACCTCGGTATGATACGCTCGCCATCCGAGGTTTTAGGCTCATAGCGGCATTTTATTCGCCGTGAAAGCCCTATCGTGGATCAACCAACACCATCTCCTAGAATAAGGCTCGCCTGCGACTTGCTGACAAAGAAATCTACATCTGTCATGCGTTTCAGACAGATGTTTTCCCATGTATGTAGCAGCTCGTCGAAAGGCGGGTTTTTCTTCGTACAGGAGATCCCAAAGGAAAGTTACGACGCGGCGATGCCTGAGTGGCTGGGGGGGTGCTCAGTCGATAGCGCAACTCTCTGGATACCTGGGGACCTCCAGTTTTAATTTAATTCCTCTTACTTGCATAAAGGGGGTGAGTGCAAACGGACATCTTTTTCCCGCTTACGCGTGGGAACTAAATGAATATTTCAATAACAGAACGAATTGGTCACTTGTAGCTCAAAAACGACCGACCGGAAAATGGGAGAAGGTATGGAGGACGGTTTCCTTCCCATATCGGACAGGGAAAGCGTTGGGGTAATAGATGCTAGTCTGGAAAAACTTCTTCTGGAATTGAGCGACCTTGCTCAATCGCCAGCTCATCTCTCTCCCACATCCAACCAGCTCAAAGCGGTCGAAAAGCAGCAAGCTTACAATCCAGAGGCTGTACAAAGAAGTGAGAGGAGCTGTCTGAAAATGACAGGAAAAGGCTCCAAAGAAACAAGTTTCTTTTAAAAACTCTTGCACGGCTTTGACACCAAATTTTTGCAAAAGCATTTCGTTAGAAATTTGCGAACGTTAACCGCTTCTCTATACCTACACAAGCTTGAAATTTGTTAACAAAATAAATACCTACTGAAGTCTTATTTAAGATACAAGATGAAGCTTGTAACCAACCTTCGACAAAGGCAATATATATATAAAACAAAAAGCTGCATTTGTACTTGCCGTTTGGGAAACGGATGTATTGCAAAAAGGTTAGGTTAAGTAGGGTTGTGGGATCGTCACCATAGCAAGCCTATCACCATCCCTAAGAACCGTTACTGTTAAAACCTAAACCAATTCGCCAAACACTTAACTTCTCTACATTTGTTTGAGCAGCCAGTCTCCTCTAAGTTATTGTACATATTCTTACGTTAGTCACAGGACCTCATAAGTTGTCATGCTTTTCGTTCACTGCTCTACATCTACATCTAGATGAGCAATGATGAGCTATAAACAAGCCCTTCCAATTACTTAAGTCTGCCAACCTAAAATATCTACACTGATAATAAGCTTACATGTAAAATATTTGCTCTAACATAAATATACATGTATCTAGATAGGGCGAAAAACAAATCTCATTCAACTTGTGTTCTTATTAAATAGTACATCTTAACAAACACACTTTCACATGATATTGCTTACGCTCTTGATTGACATGATTCCGTTTAACGAAGCAAAACTTTGTGCACATCTTCTGTATGATAACATACCCGAATGTGAGTTTATCTGAGGCATAGACAGTCAGAGAACTGCCAATGGCAAACGTCGTCATCGTCGTGATAGAATTTTCGTAAACATTGAAACTTCGCCTAGAACGTATCGATTAATTGGATAAGTTGGATTAAGTGCTGAACGATTTGAAGAGTTCTCATTCCTGGAGACGTCATTAAAACTTTTACCAAAAACTAAGCTGACACGAACTTTCGAAAGTATATGGTTTTGATGTGTGTTGCGAATCAAATGCAATCCTATATTGATTACACTTAGTGGGTATTTGTTGTTTGACAAGCGAGAGGTCCGTATGGATGCCATTATAGGCATTAATAGTTGTGTTCCGCAGTGTATGTTAACCAAGATCTAAGGTTGAGTGCTGGATTACTTTTATGACGTTTCAGACACGAGAAGAATGGAGAGTTATTACATCCTTATTAATGGAGTTTAAGCACGTGCAACTCTTGTCAATTGTAGAAGATCATAGAACCTGAGCGACTTTTAGGACACACATGACAAATGATTTTTATTTTTTTTACATATTCGCACAGCCAAGACTTCAACACAAGCCTGAAGTAAATTCGAAAATAGTATGCTGACTCCTGGCAGTGAAAATAACACACTATGCGGCTCTACGAATTAGCTCCAAAAAATAAAACAAACTGAAATAAGTCCCAAGAATTTCCATACAAATTTAGGAGTTTCAGGTGATAAAACTCCAAAGTGTTGGGACTTGACTGCCAGTCAATCAGAATGAGTATCCGTTGGAAAATTTCCAGTGGAAAACGATTAAGAGAAAAAGGTTTAATGAACGGAGAATTGGAGAATCAATATCAATATCAATAAACGTTTAACGCTAATAATTGGATACTCAAAGGTGTGAGCGAGGGTGAGGGTGGCGAACATTGCACAGCACAAGCACGTTCATATGAAAAAAAAAAACTGAGTGGTGTTTTTCCAAAAAAGGTGAAACGAAAGAGAAGTATGCGAGGTTAATGTGTATAATCAACAGCGAGGATGTGTTTCTGAGGAAATGCGCAGATGGCTGTTGACGTGCGCTGATGGCTTATGGTGGTGTATATAGAAATTGAGTTCAAGGTTTTTGTTTTAATGGTTGTTATAGTACATACCTACATACGTTGATAACTACAGTAAAGAATTGAAGAATTCAAAAAGTAAAGACGATATAGGTGAATTATGTTGTTTGATTTATTGAAGTGAAACTTCTTAAATGCTTAATGCTACTATAAGCATTGCATACTCAAAGGTGAGAGGGTACCGCTCACGCTTCAGAGTATGCGAGTTTGTTTATTGGCACCAAATGCTGGGAGAAGAATATTCTGTGGTGAAGATTAATTTCCAAAAATAATGACTAAATTGGCAATTAATGTCTTATTGAAGTGAAACATCTAATGCGACTTCCAACAAGGTTGCGTTAAGCGTTCAACGCTCCTGGGGAGGGGGAATAGAAGGAGACAGAGCGAGAGTGAATGCGTGGCACTCGAACGCATGCGCGTAGTATACCTGTAACAGGCCAGCGCGAGCGTTAGCAACGAGTAGCGTCCTCATTATTTCATTTACTTGTTTTAGTTTGATTTGATACACATAGGTACCTATAATTTAATAGGGTAGTATTTTTGAAGTGAAACTTCTAATGCGACTTCCAACATATCGTATCTTACTTTAGTTGTCATTATCCCATTGTAAATGTTATTGATTTAGATATTTCTCCACTCGAAAATGATAGTTAAAAGATGCGATCAATTGTGAATTGTAAGCAATATTAACAAAGTTTGTCTTAAAGCCTAGTATCCTGCTTGCGCTAGATTTTATCTCCCATACAAAACTGTCTACAAAGATAAAATTGAGCGAGGCAGTTTAGCAAAGCATCAGTATCCTGTTCGCACGCTAAATCCTTAACTCCATATAATATAGATGGGCCGATGAAAAGTCTCCACTCATTTAGCTCGCGAAATAAATGTCCGATGCATTAAATCGAAGATAAATTTTGACATAAAAAAAAACGGAAGAAAGAGTTTGTGTTGTGTTTGAAATATTTTTTTTGTCGGAAAACGCAGATGATGTTTGCGTGATAAATAAAAAAAAAACGCAAAGCCAAACAACACCGCCAAAACAGAGATACATATAAATAAAAATAAAGCGAATCAATTTTCAGGGGGACTTATGCTCTCATTTGGCTTCATCTTTTGGGTAATAACAAGTGTTCCACTATGGTAAGGAGATTGTGGAAAGTTTGATGACACATGTCGAACTTCTTCTTATAATTTCTAGGTTTCTTACGTCTTTCAAGTTTGAAATTCGAAAATTCGATTAAAATTTCGTTTACTAATATCAGTCATGGTACTCATGGTTCATAAGCATATGGGTTTTGTCCCATCTATATCATGTTTAATAATAATTTAGCGACCATTTATCTTTGGTGTGGAGAAACGAAGTGGAGACTAGGGGCGCTAAAATTTAGCACGAGCAGGATACTAGGCTTAAAGAAACAATATGATTTCACTAAAAATCAATTTCTACCCCTTCCTTTTTTCATTTCCACACTACGAAGTTTCACTTCTTCCGCGCGGAGGGACTCCACGCACTATTTTTTTTTGAAACATCGATAGTATCGATAGTAAAAAACTATCGATAGACTATCGATTCGTTGGTTTAGACTTTAGAGTTCAGTTGGCTGGCGCAGAAACATCAATGGTGGCGGTTGCAATGGTGTCAGTTCTGGTAGATGCTATTTTTTAAAGGGCAAACCACGTATGCATTTGCACTGCTGTTTTATGATGCTTTCCCTTTCCGATTTCAGAGTGTGGATGAGGGGTGGGTTTTGTAGTATGTATTCTTTTTCTTCCTTTTTGGTGCGATTTCATAATATTTTCCGGTTTATTTTTGTTGTCTGTTGCTTTTATGAATGAGATGAGCAGGTACCTACTTTGTGTGTAGTTTCGATGTGCATTTCTTTTTAATTTAATTTCTATCTTCTATGGGCATATGACTGATTTACTCAGTGTGTTTAAATTGTTGTGGAGGTAGAATTTTGAAGGGAAAAATTGTAAAACAATTGCAAATTTATTTAAAAATTCACATCTGTTTTATTTTGTACTTTATGTAATACGCTTTTATTGAAGTAATATAAATAATCCAAATAATTACAGATAAGTATATGTTTGTTTTTCTTATTATTTTAGAAGATGTGTTCATTTACCCTCTTTTTCTATTCGATATAATATATAATAATAATTATCGTTCGTAAGGAGTAAACTCCAGTCGTGCGTCGGAGCTGACACACACATTTTTTTTTTTTTTTTATTTGTTAAACACAAAATGGGCAGGTAGGTCAATAAAGAGCTTTTTTTATGTGATAAGGAGATAAAAAAGATTTTTTTTGAGTTAATAGAATTCGTGCGACTTGCAAGAACATAATTAAAATTAAATTACATCACCGCCGTCATTCGAATGCCAGCTCCACTTTTTTATTATTATTATTATTTTGTCGGAGGTTGTTACTCCGACAACAGCTCCACTTACTGTATCACACAATGGATTGCAGCATTCAGCCACCCTCACCCATCTAATGACGAATGTCGCTAATCTCTGTATAAACGTTAATTAAAACCAAATTTATCTCCGCGCTCAGTTTTGCAATAATACCTGGAATAATTTTATTCTCTCCTGCGCCACTTTGTATGCAAAGCCATAAATGACCACAATTAATCAGTAGCATCAAATAATTAACTCTGCATATTTTAAATTAAGGACAACCGTTGCCAGTCTGCAAGTGCAATTAAAAGCCGGCATAAAAAAAAAATAATCTCTCCACGCATCAGCGGTTTTTTCAATTTCTCATCTCCCGTAGATAGACGCATGTAGCGGGTAAAAAATCAATCGAATCACGATACCATTGTTCAGGCAATTACTACGTATCCGCAATTAATTTATAAATCACCTAATTAATTCCATCTAGACATATTTTAATTAATGTCCTTGTTGCACATGACTGGGCCCATTATATAGGTACACTTCCACCAAGACCGTGTATGTTGCCACTTGTAAACTCGCATTCGCAAAACACAGCCAACCGGCATTTGTGGTTGGCAAGACTTAATGCGAGGAGTGTTTAGCGTCGAGTAATATTCTTCAGTTTACTTGATCGACGTAATGGAGACGACAGACGACACCAACTGCCAGGAATTACAATCGGGCTTTCGCTCCCCATTAGGTGCCTTTATGAGATATGAGCGGGTATATTAGAAAGCCTCCTTCTGCTGCCTCAATATCGAGGACAACTATGTTGGGATGGGAAAGTGTATTTCCTGCGTATATATGTGCCGGAATTACTTGAACTCTCGAGGGGGATGAGAGTGCTTAAACTCAAATTTCTTCCCAACTGGGGATCACCGCACAGTAAGCCTCTCCTTTGCCTTGTGCAATCATCAACCGCACCACAATAAGTGAGGCGTATGGGCCCATGTGTCGTGTCATGGGATTAATCGAAATTAATTTAATTCAAGACTAACTCACAACTAATGACTCAAAGGACAATAATGTGTCGAGCGGCGAGGGGAAAACGAACAACAAAATCGTCTTTATAGCCAAGTCGCTCAGGTGCTGATGGAAAGACAAATCTTCTGGTGACACAATGAGCGAATGCGAAATCTAATTTCTGGCAAATGTCGATTTCTCTCTTTCAGCACACAAATTTGTTACGTTTCAGCTTGTCGAGCTTTTAATGGTGTGACGCCGTTGGCAGTGCCTGCGCAAGGACAACAACGACGACGATGATGATGATGATGGGAATGCATGCACGTTTTCAACACAACTGACAGATATGTCAACCACTTTGACGAATTAACGAACAACAGATTGGATATTAAGCGTACAGCTGCTCTTTGGTTACATTTGACAATTTCAGCACAACTTAATGATGCATTACTTGTTGTGCATGTCAACTGAACTGGTGATGGAACCATTTTATTAATAAATTTTCGAAATTTTCTTTCAACTGAGAGCGTGTATGGGAAGAGTGGACATTGGACAATGCAAATGCAGTCGATTGAATGCTTCTCTATATCTATATAAATGAGGATGAGCAAAACCATGTTACAAGTCTTGATGCTGGAACCAGCCAGAATTCATCTCGTAAGAGTGAGCACTCGTATCGCATTTGTTACGGGAAAGTGCATGTGCATGCCGACTGTGGCATGGAATCCCAATGGCCAAGAAATATATTAAATTAGTCGAATTTAAATTTTATCTTTAAATCTTACATGTGAAATTTGACTGAGTTAGTTTATTTTGCACAGGCATTAGAAAAGCAAAACTGATTTGAGGACAGTTGAGAGTAAGACATCAGCAATTGACAAAAGTGAAGCATCTGCCAGTCGTTTCGGTATGGCGTTTAATTCGTATGTTAACTTGGGAGACTTTTGAATTTAGCTTGTGATAATGGAGGAACTCAAGAAAGTGGGTCTCTTTGCATTTCATCCCTTTTCCAAAATCATTCCCTTTTCAAACTCCGCTGGGATTCCTTACTCCAAAGCTTTTACATTTGGTGTCATTAATTCCTCACCAGTACCTACCAATTATTTTTGCTAAACTCTTCCTCCATCAATTGTTTGACATACCACTCAGGCGTTCCTACAATTCTTTTCGTGTGATAAGATTTTGAATTGAATTTGAAATTGTTTTTTGTATTTTTTTGTAACGAAAAACCAAAAAAAGAGCGATAAACTTTATTTGACCCCTATTCGTATCATTTAAGTGCAAACACTATTATAAGTTATGCGAACAGGGGATTGTAACGAGGGATTTAATAAGTAATTTTGTAGACGGGAGTTTATGGGGTGGCCGATTTCGTCCAAAGAGATTTAAGAAAAAATTATGAAAAAAATAAGGGATTATGTCCAACTATAGAGGCATCAGTCTCCTTAACATCGCATATAAGATCCTCTCCGCCGTACTGCGCGAACGCCTGCAACCTTATGTCAGCGAACTGATTGGACCTTATCAGTGCGGTCTTAGGCCCGGTAAGTCCACAACCGACCAAATATTCACACTACGATCCTGGAAAAAACCCAAGAAGTCCAAGTCGATACCCACCACCAGTTTATCGATTTTAAGGCCGCATATGACAGCATTTATAGAGACGAGCTTTATAGAGTAATGTCTAGTTTTGACATTCCTGCCAAACTTGTCAGATTGTGCAGAATGACGATGGAGAACGCTCGCTGCTCCATAAAGGTTGGAAACAATCTCACCGAGACCTTTGATGTCAGAAAAGGATTTAGACAAGGTGACGCGCTTTCATATGACTTTTTCAACATCATTCTTGAGAAGATTGTACGAACTAGAGGCACAATCTTCCAAAAGTCTGTGCAACTACTTGCATACCCTGACGACATCGACATCATTGGCAGAACACAGCGATCTGTCACTGGTGCGTTTGCAAGTATCAGTACAGAAGTGGCAAACATTTGTTTAGTGGTGAATGAGGGAAAAACAAAATACATGCTGTCAACAAGAAGGGACACACAACATCGATGAAACGGACAGAACTTCACGATAGACAGTTATAATTTTGAGGTAGTTAGGGACTTTGTCTACCTCGGCTCCGCTATAAATTCTGACAACGACATCACATCAGAAATCAAGCGAAGAATTACACTTGCCAACCGCTGTTTCTTTGGCCTAAGAAGGCAACTGAGAAATAAGGCCTTGTCAAAAAACACTAAGGAGACTCTATATAAGACCCTCATCATCCCAGGCCTACTCTATGGCGCAGAAGCATGGACGCTATCAAAGGCGGATGAAGATCTCCTCGGTCGTTTTGAACGCAAAATTCTTCGGGTGGTTTTCTCGGTCGTGATTGCGTTGACTGGTCAGAAAAGTGCGCATCAGCCGACATCAGGACACTAACCCTCTGCGACTGACGTGCCATAATTTTCGCAATTCTACTGAGGTGGTAGTACACCAGACACCATTTAGACAGCTTGAATTTTCAAAATTCATTTTGTATTTCTAATTTTAACTATTAAATTTTAAAGATATGACTGTCCACTATTATTTAAAATTACTAATATATTAAATAAAAAATACGCTTTAAGGTAAACAAAATTTATTGATATGAAATAAATAACTTCTCAAAACTTACACATGCAGAAAAAGTTAATAAAAAAATAAATACATTCTCATTTAAATAAACATTTTCTAAAATTAACACTTGTGGTAGTCAGACTAAAAAAAAGGGATCCATTCATTGGTTCAATTAAAAGTTGTGTAGCCTTAAAATCACGATTTTTTTTTGGCAGTCTTCACAAAGTGGCTTAGAGCATTGAAGACAAATTGGTTTTAAACAATAACAGCAAAAATATCTTGTTACTCTTTTTATTTTTGTTGGACAAATAGAGCATAGTTTTCGTCCACTTGGTGGAATCGATGGAGTTCTTGGTAGTGGAGGAGGAAGATCTTTACCCAAAACTCTAGTGACCGTCATTCGCAGTTCTCTTGGCAATCTTTCATTGTATACGCGATCTAGCACTATGTATGTGATCTAGCACTAATCCTCTTGCCATGTTCAAAATAAAAGTTCCTCTTCTCATTTTATCATTACGGTCTGTACACATTTGATACAATACAAAGCTGTTTATGCCTGCAATGTCTATTATTCTTTGGAAAATTGCCATAGGCCAACGAGTTTTGCGCCTGCAAGAATATATTGAGCACTTCTTGTCGACTTCGTCAACTCCTCCTTTAGTGTTATTGTAATCTGCAATCATAACTGGCTTTCTTGTATCAGTATCTGTATCTTGATTGTGGTGGGAAGAAGAGATTAACAGGAAAGCTTTGTTTTTGTTCGGTACATATGATAACAATGTATAGTCTTTCGTGAAACCATAGAGGGAACTCTCCAATTCTCTATTGATGTTTGGCAAAAAGCACGGTGGTATCTCAGCTTTATTCTTCCTCAGCGTACCTAAGTAAGTCAGTCCCCTTTTCAGCAATATTTCCATAAGCGGAATCGAACTAAACCAATTGTCAGCTGTAATGTTGCGGTTTGAGTTTTCGACAACTTTCACAAGTATCAGAACAGATTGGGTTGGTATTGCCATTTTTCTTTCTTGTTCAGTCAGGCCTATGCCATCTGAATTTTTGCCGTGGTAGATGTAGGCATTGTAAATGTAGTATGTGCGTGCATCTACCAATAACTGGAGTTTGATACCATATTTTGCTGGTTTCTGTGGCATGTAAATAATAAATTTGCACCGGCCTCTAAATAGCAGCAACGATGCAAAGATATGGTCCAATACATATATATTGAGACTGGCTGTTTGAGATGAACTTGTTGAACATGCCTGATATTGGGGCAAGTCGATCTTCCTTCAGACGTTCTTCTCTGGTAGTGGAATCATCAAATCGGAGGCAGTTGACCAAACAAGAAAAACGCCATTTTGACATTACACAGCGGAATATTTCGTGGCCAGTTCCATCGGTGGCAAATATTATGCGAAGATCAGCGTCATTACACTTAAGTAGGTACTGATGAATTGTACATTAAACCTATAAATGCCTCCATTTCGGTGATATCTGTGTCCATAAGTTCTATCTTAGCACTATGTTTGAACTGGGCTCTGTATTTATTGAGTTTTTGATTCGTGAATGTTACCAAAGATTCCAACATTGAATGGTCAAACATTTTGGACCAAAGTTCAAAATAGCCTTCAAAAATTCGGAGTGTGCAAACGGCCAGGTAATCTTATTATGTTGTGGGCCGCAGTTCGTGATGTTCTAGGGCACTCTTGTCTATATAAATCCTTTCTTACCTCTGTAATATCCAGATAGCTCTCTTGAGGTTTCTTGATGCAAATTTTCAGTGCTGGGTACTTGTGGCACTTCTCCACATGGTTCTTGACTCTCCTTCTCACCTGAAACTTCGTCGGCTTCCAAGAATTCAGTCTCTGGCTCATATTCGGGTCCACATCTTCATCAAAATCACTGAACTCATGCTCGCTTTCTTCATCCAACCACTGTTCTATTAGCTGGTCATGACTTGCAAAGGTTCCAGTCAAAGTTCTTTTAGACCTAGAAGACCCTTGGTTGTTACTTGAGTGAGACATCTAAGAAACAAACAACAAATTTAATTTAACAAAACAATTTTACTGACATGTTTCTCAGGATACATTATGCACACATAATTATTTCACTGAGGTGGTTGTTTCTCAGACACCTACCTTAACGCTGACGTGGTTGACTTATAGACACCCTCCTTCACAGAACAATGTACGCACACGCCACGACCGATCGCGTTACACTAATGCAGGATCGAGCATACGAGATACGACAGAAAGGTACTGAGAGCGAGAGAGTCAACATTTACAAAATAACGACGCAATACAACTTGTTCCATATTGTGGTGTCTACTTGTTCCATATTGTGGATTGTGGTATCTACCACGTCAGTCGCAGAGGGTTAAGAGCGAATGGACACGAACGCTCCGGCCCGAAGAGTTTTCGACTCCAAACCGGAGGGACAACGCAGTAGAGGAAGACCTCGCCAATTCGCCATCTGATTTAGCCTTAATAGGTATCAGGTTACTCTTTTCATTCGTGTGGTTTGTATCCTCTGGGCAATTGATATTTTAGATCAGAAAAATAGTACAATTTGTGAACTTGGTACAGCTACTTACGGCTCTTTTGTTTGACTTACCTGAAAAGAAAGGAAAACAAAAATTGTGTTAAATAAATCTGTCAAATATTCTGTAACACATTCAAGTGAAATGTAAAATATATTTTCTAAGTCAATAAATAACGAAATACTATAGAATTTTAAACTCAGTGATTAGTTTGTTGGTTTAAGTATTGAATTTACAGGAAGCATTTAACATTTGTCTGTATGTATGTATGTATGTATATTTTTATTGAGACTTCAAAATGGAACATAAAATTCGTTTTACATGAAGAAATGAATAAATAAAGCCGACTTGGAATTGGTCTGGCTGTCACAAAAATACATTTAAAATTCTACGTTGCTTAACGAGAGTGAAGTATTATAAAACCTTGCAATGTTAGAAATGGATACACATTAACATTTGTCTGTGAATAATTCTACTGAGATAGATGCGAATTTATGGGGTCTTTGGGATTGGCCGGGCTAGCCAACATGAAAGTATGCTTCCGAGACTTGACAGACGGATGGTCACCACCCTGATTATAGGTAATTTACGTTAAGTAGCTTAGGTACAGTTTTAAGTAGTTGTAAGCAAACCAAATAATAAAGAATTCAGGTTTTTCAAAAGCTTCTTGAAAATTAAAAAAACAAAACAAGATAAAGATAGATAGATTTAAGGCCGAAAGGCAATCATTTTAGGCATGCTGTTAAGTTTAGAGCGCTCGCTACGAACCAGTAAGCTAGAATAAGGTAAATGTTAGTTTTAATTAAGATTGTGGGGCTATTTCAAGTCTATGGTCTATGCCAACAAGCCAGCGACGATTAATGAACTTCATACGAATATCGAACGTGAAATTGCAGCAGTAACGGCCGATTTATGCTTGAAAACCGTCGAAAATTGGGTTCAGCGTCTGGACTTCTGCAAGCGTGCCCGTGCCCGCAAAAGAAATCGAGTTCCATACATAATGGCATCGAAGATCGAACGTACTTTCACAGGAATTAAAGGAATTAAGAATTTTATTGATATCTAAAACCGTTTTTGTTTTATTTAAAAAAAAACTTTTGTAGCGCTCTTATTAAAAAAAAAACCGATATTATGCGATACTAATAATCGTTTTTAGTGTCCCAGGATACATTTTTCGAACTCACAGTGGTAAAATTTTCCATATTATGACCTACAAAAAATTTAGTGTGAAGGTTAACAATGATTATTAGCAATAGTACCTGTATTATATATTTGATTTCAAAACCAAAAAAAGACAGTATGTTGCTCATTAGACAAAGCCAATAAATAAACAAGTTATATTAGAAAATCTTTCGCATAAACATATAATCGCCGCCAAGAGGGCTTTTGACAGCTCTGTCAGTCCAATATGCTTTGAGATCGTTAAACGTCAAAAATACTTCGCCTGACGGTGGGGATTGCGGGACCAGTCAACTTTCTGTAGGCACACAATTTGAATGAACGACTTGGTGTAGTAAACACGCGTCAAACGGCATTCTTTCGGCTCGGCGCTAAATCTATATTTTGAGGACGATGTTTACAAATTGATGAATCTTTGTTCACCGGGCCGCCACAAGATATACTAATTAGATCACAGATCAGAGACAGATCACACACAGGTCTACTGCAAACATCATCCCGTGGGTCGATGTTATGAATGTGAATATTAAAATAAACAAAACAACAGCTTGAGACAATGATTTCTCAATTATTTTCCTGAGCCTCATCATTTGTGCAATAAATTAGTCCATATAGCTTGTTTGTCATAAGCTGCACGATTAACAGTTATTAATACAACGCAAGTAAGTGTTATTGGTGTTAATTGACAGTTGAGCAGCGGTATGCATTTTGCTGCTAAGGAACCCAAGTCGTCTGAATACCACCTCAGAGTAGATACCTACTTATTAATGCCAGGCACGCATTCAGCAGATTCCGTGTGCGAGCGAAGCATACTAACGTCGACCCAGAGCAAAACCGTTTACAATAACGCTTAAGAATTTATTATTGCATCTTCCCCATATAATAAGATATACACATTCTAAAAATCAGGTATGTAGCTGCTTGCAGAATTTTCCTCAAAATGATGCTATACGTGCCGCCAAACATTTGCAACCCTTGCACCCTGATATCTTCCGCAGGAAAGTAAAACTAAAATAAAATTCCCGAGACTGATTCTGCAAGCGAAATTCTTTCGCTAATGGACGGCATCTTAATTTGTTATGGCTTATTGCAATCCTCGCGCCTGAGGTACAGATTGTGCTTGTTTTTAACTGTTATGGGTATCATACTCGCAGTAGGGGTTGGGTATCTCCCTTTGAAATTGCACGCGATCACGTTATTTTATGAAAGCTTCAATAGAGCTGGGGATGGGGGCATTAGCGTTGGTCATATTTTTGCAAATGGGGAGTAACTGAGCTTGGCTATACCTCAAGTTTTATAAAAGCAGGAGACTCTTGACTAAATGTGGGAAGTTTTTCGACAAAAATAATACGATGCGATTTCTATCAGTTCCTTAAAAACGTGCTTAAGACAAGTAGGTGGGGAAATTAACATTAGGTACCTCTTAAGACCTCCTCGGAGTCTTTAGAAAAATTTCAAAGTAAGTTACACCGAGATCCAATATAATTTTCTCGCACAAGGACGTATAACACCCCACAGTTTTTTGACAATATTCGAACTTACAGCAAACGACAACTTGCGTTGCTGAATAAGCTGCCTTTGTATAGCGGTGTGGCCTAAGCTTCTTGTAACTTTCCTGGACATCGATCGTAACCGCTCCCGAAAAAAAAATCTTGCATTTTTCCTACGTTTTCTATTTGAGGCATCGAAAAGAAAACAAATTTACAAGACAGACCTGGACGTTGTTGTTTTGCCTCTTGCTGCTAAGATGCCTGTAACTCTGTTAAATTGTTTTTTAACCCCCCTAAAACATCTGTAAGCTCACATTCAATGCTGATGCCGTTTGCATGGAGTTTTGGTTAAGCGTCTTCGTCATCATCCTCATCGTCAATCTCATCATCCTAATCTTTAATTTATAATGTCTTATTTGCTTATTTGAATCTGGCCCCTTAAATTATACCTCTCGCCATATTTTTGTATTTTGCAACTTCGCCACATAATTTTAACATTTAAACATTTAAACATGACGTAAATGTAAACGAAAACGAAAGAAAACCTGTTATTTCAACCTGCATATAAACCCTCCATGAAATAAAGCTTTCATAATTCTTGTTCGAAAACCTTCGGGAAGACTATCGTGTTTCAATCGCTTTTCGTTTTCGAAACCGCAAAATCTCTGTAGTTCTGCTGGTCAAACGCAGCTACCAGGATCTACCTAGGCCTTACTCGAAGGTTATCTGGAGGTCCCGAGGTTGATGGTCGGAGAGCCCCACGATAGTTTTGGAGCTTTTTTCCGGGCGCGACGTTTTCCAAATGTTTGCGATTAAATTGCATCTCTAAAATATTCCTTTAACAGAATTTTCAGTATTTCTACAGGGTTTCCTTAAATTCCTGCAAGATTTGAATTCAATAGAATACACAGCTTATTTTCTATTGCATTTGCTTTTTAGTTTAAACACAAAGCGCCTTACCAATAAAAAATTTTAGCTTTGACTCTTAATTGTAGTAGTTCCCAGTGGCTATTTTCCATACAAATTTCGAAATTGTGAGCTTCCGTAAATTAAAAGTCTAGACGAAAATTTGTTATTAGTACGGCGCAAAGTGGAATTGATAGGGGTTTATGTATATGGAATAACCCTTGCGGCAAACGACCTCGACATTAACAAAGCCATCGAGGTAAAAATGAGCTTAATCGCCAGGCCTCGAAAAATCAGCATCCACGTTTTGATGTTCAATCATCCATTCAACGCTGTGCATGGTCATGGTTTCAGTTCTGGTGTTAATTGAACTTTCTTAACATGGAGACACAGATCTTACGTATCCGTAAAGGCTGTAAAGAGCTTCTTGAAATTTTCAATTCTTGTCCAAGTCGAACTATGGAAGCCATATTTGCAATCTTTTTTTTTTTCTTTCATGTATAGTGCTTCATTTTTATTAAGCTGTTGTCAATTTTTTTTTTTTTTTTTTTTTTTTGGTGCCAACATCCAACACCTACGGAACGAAATTTAAATCGTGTGTGAATGTTTGGGACACCCTTAAGTTACACTGTCTCCACTTACCGGTGTGAAACTCTCAACAAACCCATTGTACCCTTAACAAAGCGATCTCCTCCTGCCATCTGGGTAATCTCCTTTCAGTTCCGGTGCCAAAAAAGTCAAGTTCTCTCTTATGAGACCTGCCACCATTAAGGGATGATAGTCCTCAATCACATCTGTAACATTGGATTCATATGATAAGTTCAATATCTCCAAAGTGCGTCGTTTTAGAACTGTTTCTGCTTTTCTCCATTCTTATAGGCTTTCATCTGCCAAGATTCCATTTTGAACGCTCCTATTGTCTGCTTTATGGGTTACAAAATTGTTTTATTTAAAAATCAGAAAAAAATGTATTTCCTCAGCACTAGCTGTGTTTGTGTGAAATTGCCCTCTTTCCTTATCAAAGTGTGTAACATTTCCTAGACATTGAATATAAAAGCCCGCATTCGTGATTTGTTTTGGGGTAAACCCAAACTGTATACCAACAAAGTGACTACATTTGCAATGCTGTTTGCCTTGTCAAATGTTGAATTTTCCAGACGACTGACGGGAGGATAAATAAAATGTAAGTGTCCTTGTTTTTTGGGCATCACTTTGAACTCTAAATCCCTTTGTGCTGCTACGTGATGTGCAATTAAACAAACTTTCTGACGACACCTACGAAATTCCATTTGCAAGATGTGTAAATTTGTGACAAACAAACCACTAGCAAGTGGGACCGAATTTCACTTCAGAGATTTGTGTGAGTGTGTACGGAGGTATCACTGAATTTAAAGTCGGGATGACAAAGCTGGGATTTTATTTTTTATTTTTTCTATACCGCATTTGGGCTTATTTGTTGGTTTTGTGAATTTGTTCAGGCCATATAATCACAACAAATACCTACACGCAAATAGCACTCATGTGGAAAAAGGGATGAGAAAACGGAGCCGTCTTATGTTCCCATTGTTTGGGAGTCAGTACATGTGCAGGAAACCAGCCACATGTTGCTATTGCTATTGAGAAGATGTGGTTCAACGCAATTGAGGCAAGAACAAATTTTAAACCTTGTGTAGTTGAGTCGAAAAATTGTACGATTGTACGAGAGGGTGCAAAGTAAAAAAAGGGAATAACAACTGTTTGTAACTATAACGAAGGAAAACTTCGCAATTTCTGCCAGTCAGTTGGTTGGTCTCGTAAATGGTTTTCCAATTGTATTTTTTTTTTTTTTTTTTTTTTAATATTGAGACACCAACCTAATCTGTAAATTTTATAAAGAACAATTAACAAAACTGCGTAAGGGCTGTGTATTTATTTTCCGCGCACTTAAGCCATAGACCCAGTAGCTTAGTGTGCTGTACTACTGAGCGGTCGTCTCAGGTTCGATTCCTGAAAAAAAAAAAAACCAGATTCCATCTAAAGGTTTTTTTTTTTACTGCGCCACCTCTTGCGAACGTCCGGCAAACACCCGAGAGTATAACTGTCTGGAAAGAGTTTCTCAATTAGCCGTTTGGATTTGAACTCGAAGTTAGATTCTATATCCCTTTCATTCGTTCCAAAAATGAAAAACTCACACAAAACGAATGGTTGCGAGAGCTAGTCCTATAGTCTCTACGGTTCTGTTGCGCCAACTTTTTTTTTTTTTTTAAGTTGTACATACAACATGTTAAAAAAATAATAACAAAAATAGTTTTTTTTTTTGTCAGGGTTGAAGTCGTAAAGTGCAAGCGCATGTATGCTCATTTATAACTTGAGTAAGTAGAGTTGTATGCTATTCACACCTAACCGAAAACCTGGTTTTCGTAAAAACACTCGAAAACTTCTTCGAAAGTTTTCCCATACCTACAATCTACAAATTTCAGTTTTCAAAGTGTTAATGCAATTTCGAGTTTTCGTCGCGAGTTTACTATCGCACACGATTCTGCAGTTACGGCCAGTTTGTACATATGTACGAGCACCTTGTCTGTTCATTAGTAGTTTCTGATTATTTATGCACAATGCACTTAAATGGTAGCAGGATGGAAGAAAAGGAAGCAAATACATTTTAAGCTTAGAGGTATAGTCCTCATGAAAATAATATGAGTGTCGTAACGTACTTGCCGTTGCCGTAGTACGTTTTTATTTCTGTTACTATTTACTATTTACTATTTGCGTGATATTTATTCTATTGTGTTACTTATGCCCAAAGTTAAGCCTATTTGGGTGCGCTGTCTATTTATCACGCGTTTGTGGTCCAAGCTTCTTTATATACTCGCAATACACTGGATTACAATTTTGCATGCAAATTGTATATGTAAAAGCCAAGTGATTGGACTTTAAGAATGGCCTCCATTGCCCTATCCATGTACTGTACCTATACGTGTTTGTCTTCATTTTATTTTTATTTGTTGCCTTGTTGGCCGCACGACCGCCTTATACATCCACTGAATTATTTTGGGGTTTTTGCCCGCATTTCCTGGCAAGTAATATTCCGCTGCATGTATACAAAGGTTGTAAAGATTGACCCAAACAATTCTTAGACCTTAGTCGTCCCATTAATGTCAGATTTATGGCTTCTCATATATGTGAAGCGACATAGATAAAGAAGGCAGCTTTTAAGTGTCATCCCCGACGTAGAAAAAGCAAAGTCAGCAGGTCAATCTTTAGACGGAAATTGCTTAGCCGCATATGCGCGAGTAAGCAGATTGAAAGTACTGCCTAAAATTATTTCGCTTTCTCACTGCATTTTCGAGTTCCACCAAAAAATAATAAGAGGCTGCTATTTTTTATGAATGATTAGTATGTCAAGGGATGGGCTCCGCTAAATAAGGGCCCAAAAATGTGCATACAAAACAATAACAACAAAAATTGTTTTGGCTTTAATTAATTTTTTTCATTTGGGACTTAATTTCATAATGAAATAAGGCCCCAATAAAATAAGACCCCAACTAACTATTTATATTACTTGGGGTCAATTCTGGATCTGTGAAAAAGTGAATCGAATAAATCGTTTTCATTCGCTTTCACACATTACTTTAATGTTTTTGATTCACTGAGCACTAAAAAGCGATTCTCGCTCAGTAAGTGAAACTATCTTGGTGAATTCCAATTCAGTACCACGCAATGCGCACCGTGTTGTTTATTTGTATGAAATCCAGGTTCTCAATTTTCAAAGGGGCCACTATCGAAAAAAAAGAAAGAAGCTTACTATTATCCTGATTTCTGTACTATTTGACTTTCCCAAGTACGCAAGTACCATACTTCTTAATTTTGAGTACTATTTGTACTTTTTTCAATTTTTCATATATGAATAAACATATTCACTTCAAAAATTAAACCCAAGTCCATAATGTTCAGTCATTAAACCCGAACATAAACAAATTTTTTTTTAAACATGTCGGCGTTTAATCCGATTGATTAAACTGCACTGCGGAGACCAGTTTGTTAACTCGGGTTAAAACCCACTTCCATAATATTGACATTTCGTCGCTCAGGAAATAAGTAAAAGTGAAGTAGAGTAGAATGTAGCAAGAAGCTAAAAAATGGATTTTATTTGTAAAGTAGATAAAATGTTGATGGCTTCGTCGCCAAAAGATTAATTTATCGAAGAGCTCATCTCATCTTCGACTACCTAATCGAATGTACAAGCTGGCTAGAGCTTGAATCAATGATTACGATGTCGTGGATTTTTGGGAACATTTCCGGCTAAAAAAGCGGCATATTGGAGCCTAAATTCATTATTAATACAATAAAAATGAAACTCAGCACACAATAAATCAAATCATTTTCCAAGTGATAAACAACAAAAAATAAATGTCATTGTATGTGAATTTAACATAACGTAAGTTTAAATCGAGCTAAAAATCGGTTGAAGCCCTGCGTTTAAATGCATCTTTATCTAGAGTTTTTTTTTTTTATATTATTATTATTTTACTGTGGAAAGAAATTAAAAATTTTTGGATACAATTTTAGGGATACAGAGATTTTGTCTGGCACCATACTACTAAAATATTTGTACAATTTTTACTAAATATAATATCACAGATTAATATACAATTCGAAGGAAAACCACTAAAAACCTTCATTAAAACAAAAAATCTAGCGGGTTTAATGCATGTTTTTGAGTGAATATTATAAATGCAAATTTAAGTCATTGGGTTTGAAAAAAATCAGATTTAATGGTGGGGTGTAAAATTAACTTAAACATATTATTTATTTTTGCTTGAATGCAATATTTATGTTTGTTATTACATTTAAAAATAAGTATCTACGAACTATTTTGTAAGTTTCAGTACTATTTCTTTTCAGTTTTTAGTACAATTGAGAACAGTTGATTTGCATCACTATTTCAACTGCAAATGAAAACATAAAAAAAAATATTATTATGAATATTGTTGAAGTTTGGTTTCACATTTAGAGTTTTTTGTCCATTTACTCTTCGAGTTCCGGTTTGTAAACAAATATAAAAGGCTGGTCTTAGAATATAAGTAATTTTTCTGTGTATATCTTCTGTTATCACAAAAAATTTAAGAAAAACAAAATTTAATGAACAGTTTCTTACTCAGGCGTGGCCACTGCAATAGTTGTGATTATTACATAGATATAAGCAGGCGTTAGGAGATTAGCTCTTCTGTTATTTATCGGAGTTACGAGGTTTTTCAGGAACTTCGACTGCATTGGAGTCACAAGATATAAGCAGTGTTGCCATTCTGACCGGATTCCAGTCATATTTGACCGAAAACTCTTCACCCTGACCGGAGAAAATTTTGAAATCCGGTCTAACTGTGACTGGGAGTGTGCATTCAAACAAGACTAAAGTAAAGTGAGTATACCCTGCAAGATTTATAAGAAGTTAATCTGAATATGAACCACTACATTCTTGCAAATATTTCTCTGAAATTTGGTTCTTGTCACTAGATTTCATTTTTATTGTAAAATTTGATGTATTGAAGCGAGAAGACGAAAAAAAAAACTCGTTGAAAAAAAGGCTTTTCTGCAATAGCCTTGCGCCTTAAAATCAAAGCAAAAATAGGGAAAAACGGGGTATAAGTAATTGCTCAGGCTGCATTACACCGGCACACAACTGCAGGCAGTATTCAAAATAGAGCAACCTCCAATCGGCCCAGTCATGGGTACAACATAAGTTCGTATTTTCATAAACTCGTAACCAAATAAAGATAAAACCACTAAGCGTGTAGGTAAAGAAGTAACCCTTTCAAATCACCATCCAACTTTTCTGCATCCGCATTTAGAATACACCCAAGGTGCGATAATCCTTTTAATCCCTTACGACTGTGAATAAATCCAGCCACCCGCATATCTGATCTCAGTTGCATATAAATGGCATACCCCGAACAGGTTTATTTTAATTCCCGGTCATACATATTTACAGCATCTGTCCTTACAACGGACAACGGTAGGTTACTTTAAAATAGGCAACCCCATTTGGCTGCATTCTCCCAACCAACATGCGACAAATCCACCTCCACCCTTAGCAGAGATGAGCGACTCGCGGTCGCGACTCCCCACAGCACTTCTCACAATCCCACATCGTATGCATAATTAATGCAAAAAATGTAGTTTATTTGGCAGCGTATGCGGTAATTTACGAATACCTTTTATGACTATATATGTAACGTTCCGCCTCCCCATCTATCTCTCAAGGTACCTCAATATCTGTGTCGTGCTCTTCAATTTATTCTAATTCTCTGCATTTATTCACTTGAGCCCGTTTGTTGACTTTAATTAGAGCGGGTGGTGCACACACACACACACAGATACACAAAGCCGCAAACAACGAGGGAAAGCAACTTAAATATTTTCTTATCAAATTTATTTCCCCAGTCTCTGGGTCTTCTCTGGCTGTTTCCCACCCATTCCATGGGCACGCACCCACCGCCACCGCCCATACCTACAAGGATCAACTTTGCATTCACACTCATGGCACGATAAAGGCGCATTCGGTGGCAGAGGGAGCGAATTTCGTCCATAAAATGCTCTATAAAATTATTAAATGCCAGAGCGATGATGTTGGGCCCGGGCTTCGCATTTCGCAACACAACAATAAAAACCAGAACATGATGTAATTTGTGTCTGGGGCTATAAACACCCGATAATTTTTATGTCGACAAAGCGTTTTGTATATGGCGAACGCCGAGTAAAAGCATTTAGTTAGCCGCAGATTTACTTAAAAAAATATATAAGAGGTTCTAGTTTCATTTGTACAACTCGATGGGGAGCTTTCCTTTTCATATACTTTAAACCGTTTTTAAGATGATGTAATGTAGTATACCACGATTACTAATACAAGTGTTGAAACGGGGTCGGCAGACGGCAGTGCAGGACGTGTAGCTACATTGGCATTTTTATTACACACTCTCATTGTGCGGGGAATGATTATTTGAGACGTGATCCGATTACACATCTCAATTCAATTCAAATTGTATTGTGAATACCTTGCGAGATCTGTGGAAGTAAAATTAAACTTTAAGTGATGTAGAGGTTGCCTCTAATAACAATTGGGTTTGTCGTTGACTCATTTTCTATCTAGGGGGTGTTTAATAACAAATTCGGCTGGCAATTTTGCATATAAATTGTTGGAAATTAGTGGATGATTATTCGAGCAATTAAATTAACAGCTTATTTTGTTTTGAACTGAGGGTTGATGGAGGGACTCTGTTTTCAAGGTACTCGATTTAAGAAAATACTTGTGTCAAGTCACTTTGGTGAGAGTAGAGTGCGGCAGTTTATTGAATACTGAGTCGCTCGGGAAGATTTGAATATTCCATTAATATCGAAAGTTCCGCTGGTAAAAATAATAGACTCTTAAGTTTTTAATACTTTAATACCTTTTGTTTCCTAGGAAGTGGCATCATGAAAACGCGCAGTCTTTATTTTTGTATATTTATTGTATTTGTTTGGGTTGACTTCAATTTTTTCGTTTTTAAATCAAACTAAAACAAAGGAATATATAAGTTTCTAAAACAATAAAACCATTTACATAAAAAAGAAAAATACGAAAAATTAAAATTCATATTAAAATTAACAAGTAATTAGTAGAAAGTACATAACTGAGTGCAGACGTTACTTCTTTACACCGTGGCACAAATACATAGCATGTTGCATCACTCCATAGTCGAATCTTGCCACATTCCACAGTATGAGTGTGCTGGTCAAGTTTCTGTTTTACAAAAAACACCGCTGCCCTTTTGGCACAATAAAAATAAAGGTCTGACAAAATGTTGATCCCTTCAATTTTGCTTGGAACCGAAATACCTGCACATACCTGTTACAAAGGTTTTATCCGATTTAGAGTCCTCTGCAAAGCCATTATAAGGTCATTAATGTCTTGGATAACCCTTCGACTATGAAGGAGCAATTTGTGAAACAATAGCCTCATGAACTAGGCGAGGCAACACATCAGCTGTGGCTCAATTTGTTTGCATATTTTAGTGGGCCCCTTATCGTTTGCATTGTACAAGTCCACATTCGCCTGGCCTTATCGAACTAGAATTCAAGATATCATCCCCACGAACGAACCTATTCGTCTTTCAGCTCAACGTCGTGGAAGTCGCGTAAAAAGTTGGGGAACCCTTTAATCTCATGAGCCTATAAGGGGATACTAAGAGTCTACAGGTGACAAAGCAATGGACTTGGTCACTGTGTACTGTAGAATTGTGTTTATTTATTTTTTTATCATCATTATATTAATACGTGAACATCCGAAGTTTCCGTACACTTTTTAAGTATTCATCATAAAATGAGTAGACTGAAACTTATATCATTCGAAAGGTACTATGCCATAGATGTGTACAAACAAAAAATATTGGGTATATGTCACCATTTAAATAAATAAATAGTTGGCGCGACAGGTCCGGAGGGATCCTAGGTCTAGCTTTTCGCAACCATTCGTTTTGTGTGAGTTTTTTCTTTTTGGAACGAATGGAAGGGATATACAATTTTATGCCGACTCCAAACGGCAAATTGGGAAGCTCTTTCAAGATAGTTATACTCTCGGATGTTTGTCAGACGTGCGCGAGAGGTGGCACAGTGAAAAAAAAAAAAACAAGTTGGAATTTGGATTTTCGCGGCATTCAAACCTCGATCCCTCGCTTAGTAGTCCAACACACTAACCACTAAGCCACTGCGCCTACCATATATGTCACCATTAAGACTGGTAAAATGAGGTGAAGAATTCCCCGGACAAAATGCTTATCAGTTAATTGAACAAATTTTGGTGACATTCGATTTTTCGCCGCCATATTGCCATTGCAACGTACCTATTCAAATATCATCTTAGATTCGAACCTATTTTCGAAGGAATACAATTTGGCTACATCTACTCCCTACGAACACTCCTTCCCAGCCCACAGATACATTGAATTTGGTATAAACTACCTCCCTCACGTCCAACCCGTCTTTAGGAATTTAAGGAACGGATTGGAGCGAATATAGTAACAGTGTGGAATCATCCGTAATTAAAAGAACCCCTGTTCCTCCTTCTAACACAAATGAATTAGATAACATGGTTGAAGAATTCAATAAGACTTTCAACCGGGCTATGTCTTCCTCCTAGAGGCAAGCCTAGACCACCGTGGTGGAATTAGAAGATTGTATATTTGCGCCGAAAATGTAGGCAGCTGCTCTTTAAGTGATCCCGCGAAACCTCTGACTGGATCTCATATAAAGAGGCCCTCAAGCCCTATAAAACCATAGTAAGGTAAGTCCAACGGAACTTCTGTAGAAACTTAGAAGAAATCTCTGAGGCCCCCAGGCTCAGAAAGATTCTCCCATCCACTCCTAAAGTAGCGAGCTACCTTAAGCCAGCTGATGGATCGTGGACCACCTCCAGTGCAGTATCTCTCTATCTTCTACTGGATTCTGACTTCCCTAATAGCTGCAATGCTGCCTCGATACCAGCTAGGTCTTCGGGAAGGCCTATAATAAGCAGTACTCTAAGTCTTATTAACTTAGACCAAAATTCGTTGGGCCATAAGTGGCCGTAAGCCATTTAAATCTCCTGTACCGGAAATCCTTGACCTTGTTTGTTTCTTTTCATAAAAACCACAATTTCAGTTTTGACGGTCTAATTGGTGGTTGGTGCTAACCAAGCTCTGTCATATTTTGCAGTCAAAGCATCTAAGTTTGAGCGTCGTACTAATACAAAATTTCAGTCTCGACTTTAAATTTATGAATGCTAAATTTTTATGAAAAATTTAGCTATTTGGAATTAAAAATAAATAAATATTTGGCGCAACAGGTCCAGAGGGACCCTAGGCCTAGCTTTGTTTTATGTGGACCTTACTAATAATCATTTTTAATCTTCACACTAATTATTTTGTAGGTCACAATTATATGCAATTTTGTATGGAAAATTTCTCCATTGTGAGTTCGAAAAAATATAAATAACAGCATAAATATTAAAATCAATTGCGATACAAAAGACAAAACTAAGTTCTATTTATATGTGGAAACAGAACGAGGGTATCGAGAGAAGAGTCTACCTATCGCACAGACATCTGTCTATCAAGTTCCTCTTTTTTACGTTCAGTACATCAATGTTCCAGAAATAGCTAATACCCTTTGCCTATTTGAAACATTTAAATTACTTTATTCAATTTCTATCTATTTCGTAGATCTGGCTTTTCAGGTTGTTGCCAAACAAAAAATTAGCTTTCAAGCATATGATTTAATTGTTAATAACTGTGGCGGTCAATCTGTAAATCAAACTTCATAGATTTAACAAATGAATTTCGGTACATGAATATTTTTAGATTTCTGTGAGTTTTTTTTTATATTTCAAAATCAAGAGAGCTCCATATGTAAATTTATATGTCAAGTTCAAAGAGATATTTTTGTGAACTCAAATAGCGGACAGGTTGCACTGTTTTTGCTTGAATTAAGCCAAATATATGGGGGTATTGCCCCCACCAAAATTAAAATTAAAATTCACGTTTTCTTATGAAAAGTTTCTACCTTTTCTACTTTTTTAACGAAAGAGTTGAATATTTATTAATTAACAATTTCTGTCTTAACATTTCATTCAAATTAAATCATACATATATATATAGAAATTGCAATGAGGTTTCATAAAAGTTTTTAGCTGGCAAACTTTATATTCGATATATGAAAGTCTAGTTTAGACCGAAACAATTTTGTCTAAAATCATGTGGCATACAGTGTTCCAAGTCAGTGCTTTCAGCGTTAATTTTAGTGCCCAACATTTTAGTGCCGAAAAAGTAAATCTAGCGCTTGGGCGTTTTTTTAGCTTAAAAAATATTTTAGTCCCTTTTTAACGCTGCCGCTGCACACTGCCTTTTTCTCTTTCCTTGAATACAGCCGAAACTAATTAATCGTGATAGTGAAAAGCTACAAGGGAAATAAATGGAATGGAGAATCCTAGCAAATTTTAAGTTGCAATCAAAAACTACAAAAGATTATCGATAGAAAGTCATAGTCAGACATAGATTAAGTTTAAGGTTAAAAAGCATTCAAAAATATTTGCAAATTGGTCCTAAAATTGCTATGTTTGCCAGACTCAAATGGAGATGTGGAAACTGGAAATGGTTTTCAGACAAATAAGTTTAATATAAAAATAAACTAAGAAATAATAATAAAAATTCCTGAAAATGTAATTTCCAAAATCGGTAGGTACTTTGCTGGCATATATCACAAGGGCAATTTAAAAAATGAATTAAGTGTATGTACCAGTAGATACCTACATACCTACTATAAGTTTTATTAGATTTTATTGTTGTTGATTTTTTACTATTTTTGTTATCACTACTTTGGAGCTCTTTAAAAATAAAAGTCAATTTTGGTGCCCAAGAGGTCAAAATTAACGCTGACAATTTTAAAAACGTTGCTCTAACGCCAGAATGACTTGGCAACGCTGGGCATACCACGGAACCTAATTCATGCACTAAAACTATAGGAGTTTTTATGTTTCATGTCGTATTTGGATGAGACGGTTTTGAAATGTTTCCAAAGACTCTTTGTCGTAATGGTCCAAGCACTTTTTATCGAAAGCTACTTCAACTTGCAACCAATGTGCTCTTCTTAAGAGCCAAAACCTCCTTATTCCTTATCCCAAAATGCAAGCTAAGTCGTTTAGAAAACGTTGTTCAAAAAAACGTTATACACAAAATTTGCCATGGACTCGTCGTTTGACAAATCCTTATAGGAGTTTGACATCATCACCATAAGACGCATTGATGGGGAGTGCTTTCAAGCTTAGTTGCCTGATCCTTCCAGTGTAAATATACATCTTACATCAGAACTGAGAACTACAGCGCACTCATCATTAGATTGAAAATCCTGATTTGATTTCAACTACAGTCAGTCATTTAGCCACATAAATGCAGTTCCACTTGATGTTTTTTTTTTTTTTTGTTTCATAAAAGGGTTAATAAATTGGTTTTCCCACATTGATGGTAATTTTTTTGTATTTCTGTACCTACACGTCGCCGTCATCCTGTTATAGGATTTATTTCGCTCGGTGTGTAACGAAAATTGTGTATAAAGCAAATTCCATATAGCAATTTGACAAATTGAATTTGGTAATGTAGCTTGAAATAACTCTTCGAAAACTCTACTCTATACAAACGCGAAGGAAGGCTTGAGTTGAGTTGATGAAGCCTTTTATGTGGTTTCGTTTACTGTGATACATTTTTTTTTTTTTTTTTTTTTGAACTATACCAAAGATGGAACATTATAAGCATCATTTCGAAAACTTATAATGATTCCGGTGAAATGCTGTATTGCTCTTAAATTTCGGCCCTAAAGCAGGTACAAGCGAAACCAAATGATATTTTCAATTAAAGCTAAAGATTAATTTGTGTCAATGGCACTTGAGTGCGAAGCTCCCTAATCGTTAAGTAATTTATCTATTCGATTATGTTCCAAAGTGTTTGAAAAGGGTACTTAAAGGGTTACTAAATCAATAATCGTATATTATCCAATTGTAGGTAATTGAAATAAATTACTATCTATGAGAGAGCAGACCGATGAGTGGATTCGCTTAGGCCTCCGCTTTATATTTTCCCCCTTAAATATATATTTTTTGTATTACATATCCGCTTCAGGAACAAATTTGGAAAAGCATTCAGAGAATGGCAGGTTTATCCTTAGTAAGGTAAGAAGAAAGTTCCTTAAATTGGATTTCGTTTTGAAAGTAGAACTCAGTTAAATGAATTTGTTTAGGCGTCTATAATGTAGTTTTTTTTTTTAATTGTAGGCATGAAGGCGCAGTGGCTTAGTGGTTAGTGTGTTGGACTACTAAGTGAGGGGTCCCAGGTTCGAATCCCGCAAAAACCCAAATTTCAACTTAGGGTTTTCTCCACGGCACCAGCTCTCGCGAACGTCTGCGAAACATAGCTGTCTTGAAAGAGTTTCTCAATCAGCCGCTTGGAGTCGGCATAAAATTGTAGATCCCTTCCATTCGTTCCAAAAATGAAAAACTCACACAAACCGAATGGTTGTGAGAAGATGGGCCTAGGCAGCGTTACCAAGTCAGTGCTTTTAGCGTTAATTTTAGTGCCCATTTAGTTTTAGTGCCGAAAAAGTGGAATTAAAGCTGAAAATTAAAAAAAAAACGGTGCTAGAACGCCAGAATGACTTGTCAACGCTGGGCCTAGGATCCCTCCGGACCTGTTGCGTCAACTATTTATTTATTTATTCATGTTCATGTTGTTCAGATAAAAAACACATGTGCAGTAAAAGCTCGTTGATTCGGAATTGTTGGGGGAAAGGTCGGTCCGAATAAACGAATTTTCCGAATTAATGAGAGATTTTGTTATGCACTAAAACGCGTTGATATTGATGAAAAAATTCAAGAACTTAAAACGAAAAATTATTTTTCAACCCAAAAGACTACATAAAATTTATTATAATTCATTTTTGTAACTAAAAACATGAAAAAAAAATATAAACGTATCAAAAAATTTATTTAGTACCTATAACGTTTTAATTTTTTTTATTTAAAAGTTAAATTAAATTATCAATAATTAAATAATGCAATGAATAGGTAGCAAATAGACCTTAAATATGTAGAAGTCTGAACAAAATCATCAAAATGTCTTTTTGGGAGAGTCCCGGCAATTCTCATATAAAAATCGGGAAAAACTATAAAAAAAAATTGTACTATGTTGTATGTTGTACTGGATACGTTTATATTTTTCTTATGTTTTAGTTACAAAAATGAATTATAATAAATTTTATGTATTATTTGCAATCTTTTGTGTTGAAAAATAATTTTCGTTTTAAGTTCTTGTAATCACACCCTTCACACTGCATACTATGACAAAAGTCAACCTCTTGACTTACTCACTCTCCGCACAAACTCGTAAGTAAGACTGCATCGAAGCCTATAAATATTTAATTAATAATGCAAATTAATATACGACCCATCAAGCATGTCCGCACCATTAAGCCAAATTAAAAGCACAGGCAAACATAAATATTAAATGGCCATTTCGGCTTACAACTCAGTCGGTCAGCATTCGCTCTCATCATGACAGCACTTACATGGCACCCCTCTGAGGGGTACTCAAGCTTCTGCTGCTATCGATAGATATTGTGCCCGTATAAGTTAATCACTACACCGAAATAATTAATAAAAAAAATCTTTTCTAGAGCAGTTTGCTCTGACCTTTATTGAGTTTACTTCTTAACTAACTACAATCAATAATTTTATATTCGATTTTACCTCGGTACTTTGCATTCCTAAGGTATTGAATTGAATTGCAACATGAATTTCTGTGGAAATTCGCTGTATCGAGGCAGACGCTTTGTCAGCATTTCCGTTGCTCGTGTTGATGTTAACTCTTCCCCTCTAAAAAACGATCGTCGTCGGTCGTCAGAAGTATGGTAGGTTGTTGAACTTTGGGCTGCTTGGATATTGGAGATAGTTGACCTCAGGAACGGAAAGTCTATCGATGATTGTTACTGGTCCATTCGTCTTTGTTGTCGGTTGTTCAATTATGATTTCTGTGTTGTTTCTTCTTGGCAAGATTTTGCATATGATCGCTATTGTAATGAGTAGTCCTAGTACGGAGATGAGGGAATATGTTGTTACTCGTTGATTATCGTTTTCTGTTTGTAGAAGGTGGATCTTATTGGTATTGTTAATATGGAGATCCTTCATCATTTCCAGTGAGAGTAATTCACGGTATTCGTTTTCCTTGGGACTGGTTTGCAATATTGCCGGAAGTGGTTTAATCATTGAGGCTTCTTTGGAGATGTATTGGATTCCGTTCAAAGTGATGGTCATGTTATGGAATTTTACCAAGAATGTTCCATTTAGGTTGTGTGTTGTGTTATCAAATTCAAGGGTGCCGATGAATTGGTTCAATAGCATTATGCCCGTTGATATTTCATCTATGGTCGGAATATGATGATTATTTATTTTGTTGCAAGTAGCTGGTAGACTTTTTAATAAATTAGGAATGCAAGTATCGTTTGTAATATTGACAATATTTTTTGAGTTACAAATGGATAGATTGTTAAAAGTTTTACATTTGTTTGTTGTTCCATATAATTTTTCATTATTTCTTAAAATTACCTCGTACAATGTTTCTGTTACAATGTTTTTCTTTTTAATTGGCTTTATTAACAAATTTTCGTAAATTTCATTCGTTGTTAAGGGAATGTTTATTATGTAGAGGATTGACGTACTATTGCTTAAAACTTTTATATCTGCAAAGTCTAGGGCTTCTTCTATTGTTGTGTAGGGTAATTTTTGTTCATTAAATACTTTGGTGGCTAATTCTATTTCATTTTTTGACAATATAAAAGAGTTTATTGTACCTAGTTTAGCCCAATGAATGGCATAGTTAATATTCTCTAGTTCTTCTTTTACAATTTTGATTTTATATTTGAGATTTGATATAATTTCATAATTTATTTTATTATTATTTTTAAGTAAGTTTTGGATTTCATTCTGGATTCTCGTAATATTGTTTATTCGTTCGTTATACAATTCATTAATAATAACCTGTTTATTGTTGTTTTTTAGAACATCTGTAATTTTTTCTTTTATTGTAACAAAGTCATCGTGGTCTGGGTTGCCAGCAATCCATTTCCAACCTTTGCCTATAAAGTCTAGAGAACGTTTCGCTATTCTGGGTTGTAAGTTATGTAAAAGATTACGGATTTGTTGAATTTCATGTGATATTAAGGGAAAAAGGATTTGACTTTGGGTTGTTTCGAGATTAAGGACTGGTGATATGTCGGAAAGGAATTGCTCATATTGTTTAAGATTAATGCTATGTATTAACTTGAAATGTCCATCTTGAATTTTTGTTTGCCCTGTATGTAGGGAGACAATTTGGGAGTTTGAGAAATCCATGATCTGGATCTCCGCTCGACCAAAATAGATGGTGCATCTGAAAGAGAATTAGTTTCTTATATTACTTTTATGGACTATTTTTCCGGATTCTGTTACTATTGTAGAGTTTCTATTTTCCTTAATGATTTCTTGTCTATACCTATTTGTTAATTTTGAACCTAACCGTTTGTTGTTTTTTACATAAATGACCTGTCCTATCTGATAGTCCTTCTGCGGTTTTCTTTTTTTATTATGATATTTAATATCTTTTTCCTGTTTTGCTTTAATTTTCTCGATGTTAATTAAACGTGTCTTTTCAAATTGTTCCGGGTTTAGTCTGGGTATTCGCCCATAGTAAAGTTCTATGGGCTTTTTACCTGTAGTTGAATGGATAGTAAAATTGTACTCGTTAACGGCTCGCTGTAACAGTTCTTTGAAAGACCGTGAAGGTCCTTCCGATTTGAGACATCTCATAATCTCAGATAGGGTGGAGTGAAAGCGTTCGACTTGGCCGTTCACTTCACTTTTGTATGGTGGTGTTTTGAAAATTTTGATTTGGAGGTCATCTTCTAACATTGAGGTTATCGAGGCTGAGTTAAGAGCCTTTTCGTTGTCTATAACAACGACTTCGGGGACACAAAAGTAGAACAAGATATCACGTAAAGGTTCCTTGATATCTTCGATTGAACGGGATGATATTATTTTAGCCTGTGCGAATTTCGTGAACTTATCGACGGCGGTCAACACGAGGTATTTTTCCGTAGAAAATATGTCTATATGGAGGATGTTACCAGGATAGCTAGGGATCGGTGTGTGATTCAAATGTGGTTTGTTAGGATGCCTGTCATATTTATTCTCCTTGCATGTTACGCATCGGTTAACTAGTGTTCTAATTTTTGAGGACATTTTAGGGAAGTAATAGTTTTCCAACAGTTGAATCCTGTTTTCTTCGGCGTTACGATGTGCTCTTCGATGTATCTTCAGAATTTTTTCTTCTTGCTCTATTTGGCCGGTTATGTCTTCAACAAATTTTTGGGTGAATCGAATACGATAATCTTTAAAATGTAACGGATAAATTTCTTGTACTCGTCCCATCGTCATTTCGTCTGTTAGAAGTCCGTTAATAGTATTTGGATTAAGGTATCTCTTGAAAATGTTAATGATGTCGTTTGTTGAGTAGTCTTGGCGTATCAGAATATGTCTTGTATAGTTGTCAAAGGGGTTCTGGATTTGATAGCTATTTTCATTTCCTATCTTGAGTAAAAGTTGATTTCGAAAAACGTTTATAGGGATTTCTACAGATGGAATTAGGTTTTGCGCTGAACTGTCAGCACTGTGTTCTGTAGGGGTCATTGAGTGTATTTCAGTTTTTGGGGGTCTCGAGAGAGAGTCAGCAACCACATTTTCCTTACCTGGTTTATATTTTAGCTCATAATTATACTCCTCCAATATGGCTTTCCACCTTTTCATTTTGGAGTTTGTATTTTTGTTACTTAGAGCATAGGTAAGTGGTTGGTGGTCTGTGAAAATGTTGACTTTCCGGGATCCGTAAAGGAAGTTTCTCAAAGAATTGAGGGACCAAATAATCGCCAGCATTTCTTTCTCGTTCGTGGCATAACCTTCTTCTGTTTTGCTTAAGGTTCTGGAGAGAAATGTGATTGGCTTATCATCCTGTGAGAGGACTGCTCCAATGGCGTAGTCGGAAGCGTCAGTTGTTAATTGAAAGCTTTTGTCAAAGTCTGGATATTGAAGAATAACTTCTTCGGAGGCGAGAGAGTTTTTTAATTTGTGGAATGCTTCGATGGCATCTTGATTCAACTGAATAAGTTTTTTCTTTGACATATTTGCGGACACATGTCCATCTTCCCCTCTTAAAAGGGATGTCAGTGGTTTTGCCAACTTTGAGTAATCTCGTATAAAGCGGCGGTAATACCCTGACATTCCGAGAAAGGATCGAAGTTCTTTTAGGTTTTCAGGAATAGGTCGATCAACTATAGCTTGTACCTTTTTTGGATTGGTTTTTATTCCGAATCTTCCAATAATAAACCCTAAAAATTCTACTTCTTTCTGGAAAAATTCGCATTTATCGAGCTGAATTTTCATATTTGCTTTTTCTAAGGTGTGAAATACTTTTTCCAGATTTGAGAAATGTTCGGTTTCGTCTTTCCCAAAGATGACAATGTCATCAATGTAAACATAGCAACATTTTCCAATGAGGTCTCTTAGAATGTCATCTAGCGTTCTCTGGAAAATGGAGGGGGCGTTCTTTAGCCCAAATGGAAGACGAGTAAATTCGAACTTGCCATTATTTACCGAAAAGGCAGTTTTTTCTATATCAGAATCCTTAAGTGGGATCTGATGGAAACCACTTTTTAGGTCCACTATGGAAAACCATTGATTTTTACTAAGGTTTGCAAGGATTTCGTATATTTCAGGGATTGGATACTTGTCGGCGATAGTTATAGCGTTTAGCTTACGGTAATCAATTACCATTCGAAACTTCTTTTCTCCTGAAGCATCCATTTTTTTGGGGACAACCCAAACAGGAGAATTGTAGGGAGATCTTGATGGTCTTATGATACCGTCTTCTAATAGTTTCCGTATTTCTTTTTCGACTTCATTTTTAAGTGCCATGGGGTAAGGATATGATTTCGAGTACACGGGGTCTCGAGTTGTGGTTCGAATTTCTCCTTTGACCATGGTGGTATAGGTTAACTTTTCGTTTGGTTCCGAAAAGAGATTGGGGCATTTATGAATAATTTTAATAAGTTCGGAATGTTGTTCTTTAGTCATGTGGTCGGTTCTAATATTTATGTTATTGACAAATTGTGATTGATGTTGTTTGAGCGGAATGGAAATTCTTGGATGAGAGAAACCAGGGTGAATAGACATATGGTTTCTACTTGTGTTAATGATAGCATTTAAATGTTTTAGTGTGTCATGTCCTATGATACCATCAAATGAAATAAGACTAGGGAGAATAAAAAATGTAATTTTGTCAGTTTGGGGGCCAAAAAGTTGAATAAGTGCATGATGGGTTATTTTAATATTTCCCCCCACGGAGTGAGCGTAGAAGGGTTTAGCATTTAGTAGGGGATTCTTTATGTGACGTGGTTGAACGTAATTCTTGTTGGAACCTGTGTCAACAAGAAACTTCAGGGTCTCTCCACTTCTAGAAATGTGTTCGAAATAAGGAAGTGAAGAGGGCGTTAGTCTAAAAAATAGATGTCATCCAGTTCTTCGTGTTGGTCAAAGTTTTCTCCTCCACTCTGTTCAGTGTATTCTTCTAGTGATTCGTCATAATTTTGGTCTTCCTCTGCAATTTCTGTCTCGTAGTCTTCCATGGATTTTTCTTCGTCACCGAGTTGAGCTGTGTGATGGATTCGCTGCATCTTTTGTGGTTGGTGTATTTGCTGCGAATGTTGTCGTTTTTGTATGAATTGTTGATTCCTTGGTCTATTTTGATAGTCTACTTTCTGAGTCCTCAGGGAGTAGTCAATGGACATTGGTTTCGGTGGGAGAGGTCGTTGATTTGGTGGTATTCTTTGTTGTTGGTACCTAGGCTGGTATTGGACATCTCTATAGAGTTGAGGTTGTTGTGGAGCACGAGGGTTGTGCAGTAAGTGGGGATAGAAATTGTGTCTAGGAGCTGGGGCTGGTGCAGGTCCTGGAGGACTGTTCCTTTTAGCGGGAACTGGAGGTGCTTGTTGAGACGATCTGGGAGAACTGTGGGAATTGTTTGCGTACTGGGCGCGAAAGTCTACGTTTTGTAGTTTCAAACACAAATGCAGGGCCTGTGGAAGGTCTGCTGGTTCACGTATGCTAAGCAGGCGAGGCAGATCTCCTTTCAAACCCCTGACGAAGGTATCGAGGGCCTTGTCACGGTAGCATTGAGTCATGTTGTTCATAGCATCTTGACTCATTTCCATTGATCCCAGTTTGTTTAGGATTAATGACAAGTGGTGATAGACGATCTGATAGAATTCAGAAATCGTGCTATTGCCTTGCACTAGCGTTGTCATTTGATATTCAAGGGTTCCTAAGTCCCTTTTATCCGCATAGTGAAGAGTAAGGCATTTCGAGATTTTCTCCCAGTTAAGAGGCGTGTTGTACGACTCTAGCACGACGTCGGCATGTCCTACGATTTTGTTGCGAATTACAGACAAAATGCCATAGTACTTGGGAGTACCCCTAACGTGATCATAAATTTGGATTATTCTCTCAACACTCTTCTTCCATGAATTGAATTCATGAGCTTGCCCAGAGAATTCTCGTAGACTTTTAACTACGTCTGGTATTTTGTCAAGGTCGGCTAAATTATTATCAACTAAGTTGATGGGTTGGTCGACTTCGTTATTGATGTCGGCCGCGGGATTCATTATCGAATTAAATATTTGTCTTCCTTGTATTTGTAGCGTTTCTGCTACTAATCTGGTGATTAGTTGAACTAAATCGTTAGGATTAATACCTTGAGCAAGTTGGGGGGCAGGTTGGGGAGCAGGGCCAGGGATAGGTGGATCTGCGACGTGTTCCAGGCGTGCTGGCCTAATAAGGTTATTTTGATTTGCCATATTGGCTGAAACGTTTCAAAGTATCTAATTTGAAATAAAAGCAAGAGCACGGATGGAAATAGATAACGGCAAAGAAAGAGGAACGATTTTTTCAGATGTTATCTTAGTTCTAATGTAATAAACTTGTTTGAATAATGTTTTGTTAAATAAAATCAATTAATTAATCAATAGGTTTCTTTACACGGTTTTTAAGTTGTGCTTTTAGGATTTAACTTCACTTGTTTACTCTTATTATTTCTCTTATTATTTCAAAAATTGATTCACTTCTTAGAGCTAGACTTACAATAATAGTATGAAGTGTTGCTCCATGTGTTGATTAACGATATTTTTTGTTTTGGTGGTTCTTCTATTCCTATTCAGGCGGCTGCAGCTTTATAGTTGCTCCTTTTTGTCCTTGGTTATCGGGCTACTGGGGGACCTCTTTTCTGTTCCTTTTTATCCTTGGTTATTGGACTACTGATGGAACTCTTTTCCTGAAGTTGCGAATTAATGTTGAACGTGTAAGTTCGAAAGCCACACAATGGGCGCCAGTTAATCACTACACCGAAATAATTAATAAAAAAAATCTTTTCTAGAGCAGTTTGCTCTGACCTTTATTGAGTTTACTTCTTAACTAACTACAATCAATAATTTTATATTCGATTTTACCTCGGTACTTTGCATTCCTAAGGTATTGAATTGAATTGCAACATGAATTTCTGTGGAAATTCGCTGTATCGAGGCAGACGCTTTGTCAGCATTTCCGTTGCTCGTGTTGATGTTAACTTATACCACCAAAGTGCACATGAAAGCGTAATGTCTCGGAACACGAATGACGAATGCAAAAACGCTCCATCCAATAAGTACACATACAAATAAGCAGCCAAACAAAAGAAAGCAAAGAAAAAAAAAGAAAAAATCATCAGAACTTTGCGCACAGTTTTATCTGAAATTCCAGCACGTATTCAAGCAATAAAGTACGAGAGTATCTGGAACTACAACCGACGACCGGCCAAATTACCAGTGTGTGCAAATGCGCACTGGACTAAACAAAAGCCTAGTGCTCCCCCCAAAAGCAGCAGGAGCATTGGAAAACTTTCAAGGGTATCACACTGAGTATCCGATTAGATCAACATCCATGCAGGTCGGCACTCTTTGCATTTTCCGGGACCAAGACTGACAAGTAAATAAGAAACAAACCGTCGATTGCTTTTAGCAGCGCCTTCCGGTTATTGTCTTCGCCTGCTGATTTCGATTTTAATCTCCACAAACACCATTGTTGGCGTGCGGAGCATCCGAGCATCCGGGCATCCGACCATCCGACCATCCGGGCATCCGGGCATCCGAACATTCAAGCATTCGACCATCCACGGCGCACTCGCTCATGTCAGTGGTTGGCGTTGGATTGTTTTATCGTCATCCTTATCGTCGAAGGAAACTGTTCTCGAAAACAGTCAACGACTAACAGTAGCGTACTTGACAGGTGTGTTTTTTTTTTTTTTTTTAATTATCTGGAAGTTTGGGGAAAAAGCAATTCCGATGGTCTCGAGAGTACTACTATACAACACCCCCAATCTCGACTTCACTCTGCCCACCACCCACTCGATGGCGTCCGTGTTTGCACTTATACTCCCTCAATGGAGTCTGTGGGAATTCAGAAGAAGTACGAGTATTTGCATGTTATCTTACTGCCTCATTCTGTCTACTATGCTCCTGCTCTGTGTTTGCATTCAAATGAGTGTGCCCCTCTTTCCGTATATACAGCAGTTCAGTGTAAAAAAAAAAATCAATTGCAATTGCTTTTCATCTGGGCGATCTCTCCCATTCCCCCCGAAATCTAAATCAGATAACAAAATTGAATTCACCATTGAATAGAACCAAAAAAAAAAAGAAAATACCAAGAGTGGGTGATTTGTACAATCGCATTAGGAAAATCGAATATACAAATTCGTGCAAATCGACAAGAACTGTTATGGCATGGAAAATGAAATCCCCTTATCTGGGGTATTTGTCGCCATTTGCATCAGCATCAGCATTGCAGTGTGTACCGAGGTAATCTGTTATTGTGGAACTGGGGAAAGTTTTCTGTTTTTTTTTTTTTTTTTTTTGTGCAGCCAGCCGCGAAAACGTTTTGTTAACTTCTTTCTAAGCCTGAAGGGAAATTTGCCGGGGCTACACGTTAGTTATAGTGACAGGAATGACACAGTTTCCTTTGTCAGGTTAGCTATTGATGGATACAGTAAAACGGTATTTTAAGGCAGTCTAAAAATATTTTTAACCGTGGTTATAAAGGTTCGCGAATACCTGACAGATATTCCAAAATGACAGTTGTCAAGGAAAAGTTTTTCAGTTTAAGCCGCAGGCTCTTCTAGCCGTGGCAAACATATAAAAAATGCATCCCCGCGCATGGTTGCCAGGAACGGCGCAGGGTCATATCATAAGTCCAGAAGCCAAAAATCCCCAATGTCCAAGTATTACGAAAATTCGTGCGAATTTTTCAAAATAACTTTATAAATTTTTCAAAAACTATATATTTTAAAAAAAATATAAAGTTATTTTGAAAACTTTGCGAGAATTAAATTTGTATTTTTTTTTTTTTTAAATTCGCGTGCTTTCTCCATGTCACCTACATTTATTTATTTCTCTTGAGGTAATAGATCGCTTCAAAAACTTGTTCTGCTGCACTCGTTATCAAAGATGAACGTTTACGGGTATGCTCTTAGCATGTTGGTTTTTTCCTTACTTTAAAAATGTTGCGACTTGTGAGTTGTGAGTACTTGAGGACCATAGTGAGCTATAAGACAACAACAGATGAGTCAAAAGTCCACAAATATTGCGAGTTTCAATTTTAATTTTAAAGTACCTATACTCTGTCCAAGAAAAATTGTCAGTACAGGCCTTATGGGAAGCTCTTTTTTCTACCAGTGGTGCCTGTAGTACTCTCACGGCACTCAAACACAAGATTTGCCACTGAAATAAAAACGAAACCACTGGCATTACAAAGAATTTTGTTGTTGTAATTTTCCTGAAATTCGCATACATCCCTCCAAAACCAGTCTGCCACACAGTTGCGGGCATAAACAAATCATACTGAGAACCCCAACTCACAATCCTCTTGCCGCTGGCCCCCTCAATTTTTGCCAGGAATCCGCCATTTTGTTGTCCTATCCGTGTACGCCAATTCCTATCCGTTTTGCTTTGCCCACAGTGAAATGTAAAAAGATTAGGTGCGAATGTGTTGGTTGAGAAGATTTTTGACATTTGTCAATACGAATTTCTATGCAACAATACTAGCGCACCTAAACTTTTTGGGAGCGTAAAATTTAGCTTGTAGGCAAATAACTGTTAATCGGTCGAAGTTGGGGGTCTCAGTATTGTCTCTGGTTGCGGGCAGAATGAGCACGATCGCTTGTGTTCGCTTGCTGTTATCATCAACCAAAATAAGCAGTGTGACTGTGTGAGTGACTGAAGCACATCAGAGAAGTGTTACCATATGACAATGTTAGCATATCAATAAGGGTTTTTTCTTTGAATTTTGTCAAAGAACTTTCGGTTTTGGTGCTTTTTGGAGCTTTTGAGAGCGGCATATTATTTGGGGTGCTGCCATTCGGTTTTAATTTGTTTGTATTTCTGAAGGATCCAATAATATTCAGTTAAAACATATTTTTGAATGTTGTCTTTTGGAAATAAAGTTTATTCGTGAGGTGTTTTAATGCATTCATTTCATTAACGCAACAAGTGATCATTATGTGCGTTGTAGAGATATTGCAATAAATTAATAATGATTACTAGGGCAACTCAACCGGATTCATGCAAAAGCATGGTATTTTAAGGGATAAAATTTGATTAAATATTTTATTATAGAAAACTTAGTACAAATTTTCAGCCTTATTCGTTAGGGCATATTTCTGCATGTTTTGGTAGGTATAAATTCATATTTCACTTTGTAGAGCATATCTTTCACACTGAAATATCAAAATAATGAAGCAGGTAGACCTATACTGTATATTTTCGGTCGTTGGGTTTTACCACATCCGGTCACTCCTCTCCAGTAAAGTAAATGCCTTGAAAGGATTTTATGATCCTTTTTTTTTCCTACTGTTTACGCATTGACGGGTCGTAATTTTTTAACAAATATGTAATCTAGGTATGTCTATATTAAAAAATGTGTGTAGAGCTGCACAAGTGCAGTTCTTTACCATCTGTTTAGGTATATGACATTGCGTCGTGGTTATATAATTTTTTCAAATTGCCTGTTTGTGTATATAAGGCGGAAACAATGGTTGTTATCTCAATAGCGGATAGTGCATCTAAGCAAGTGGTTAACTTTATTGTGCATATGAATAAACAGAAACATGGCTACAAAGTCTTCAAAGGATCTAAGTGTAGAAAAGAAACAAAAAATTGTTGATGCAACTGAAAAATTCTATGACCTTTTCAAAAGTAAATCGGAAGCCGTAGGAAATGCGGCTACTGTTTTTTCTGTTGCGGAACGAACTGTATACAGGCTTTTAAGGGAAAAAGCAATCAAAGGCCAAAATTCACCACCAAAGAAGAAAAATAATTCCGGTATCAAGAGCAAGGTGGATGATTTTGACAAATGTACGATTAGGCGGATAATGACCTTCCAACGCTAGACAAGATATTATTGGAAGTACAAAAAAGTGAAAATATAACAAAACTAAGCAGATCAACTTTGCATACAATATTGCAAAAAGATCTCGGACTTAAATTCGTCAAACGTCAGCGAAAGAATTTGTTGTTGGAAAGAAGTGACATTATTTCTTGGAGACGAAGATATCTACGCGAAGTAAAAAAAATAGAGAAGAGAAAAGAAAGATTTATTTTACTGATGATACCTGGTTAAATTGTAAGATGGTAGCCCTAACAGTATTGCTCTGTTATGGCGAATTATCATACACACTACGGCAACCCTGTGAGAGCTTTAAAAAGGGACCGATTTATGTAAGTCATTGCAACCAGACTGAGAGACAAACATCCTATCTTCCCTGTACTGACAATTTTTCTTGGACAGAGTATAGTCATTTCTGAGAAATAATTAAAAAAATGATTTTTTCCAATTTTTTGAGAAAACTAAGTACGGGATCTTATTAAGAATACTGATGTCACTTTTTATATGTATTTTGATCAAAAGCGTTAGAGCGTTTTTTTCGTAAAATTTGGCAGACAAAACAGTGCCAAATATTTAATTTTAATACAATACCCCCGCATATTTGGCTTAATACAAGCTAAAACTAACATTTAAGCCTAAAGTAACAACTTAAAACTAAGACATGAAAAGCCTTTAAACTTAGACTTAAACATAAGGAGAGTGGTGAAGGAATTCAAGTTTGAGGTGGGCAGAGCTGCGGTTGAAATCGAAAATTGTAAGGTTGGAATCAGCGTTACCACTTGTACTACATATGTAGTACTGTGCTACTTTGCTGGATTTTTTAACGTCGTACTACACACTACATCATTACCCAAAGTACTTCATTACTTAAGAGCCAACCATTTTTAGTTTATTTAAGGAGTTTCCCTGTAGGAAAGCAAATTTGAAAATTTTAATAAGCAGTTGCGCTTGTTGATTGGGGCTTTTTATCTTATTTTGAAATGTGGACCTCAAAATAGCGTAATTGTTTAGGAAACCTAATATTTGAAGAACTGTCTAAATAAACATTATATCATATAAAACTATTTAATTTCAATACAAACAAAAAAACAGGTACTACATTTTGTTTGAAAATGCTACGTTTTTTCTCTAACGTACTACATTTGCTAAAAATTTAAGTGGCAACGCTGGTTGGAATTAACCTTTCGCAGCATACGGGAGATTGGATCATTGGAGCCATATGAGGTACGGTGGTTTGATGGGTAAAAGAGTCGAGGGCAACGTAAATTACGGGGGTTTGTCTTTGTGTTAAAGAAATTGGAGTTGTAAAGAGACGCGCAATCGACGGAGTTTGAGAGAAGACGATATATGAAAAGTAAGTCCGCAGCGTCTCTGCCTTCCTCAAAGGTATTCAGGTTAATAAGATTGAGCCGGTCTGTGTAGTGTGGCAAGATAAAAGGATCGTCCCAAGGCAGACCTCGCAATGTTTAGTTTGAAAAATACTCTTGCCTAACTATTTAGCTGAAAACTAAGTATTCGTTATTCTTCGGGATGTTAGCATTACTTCGTTTTTAAAGTTCGAAATCGAAAATGGTGTTTTCGAGATATAAGCTGTTTTTAAAATTAGCGTTTTCTGTGATTCTAATTGAGAGTTTAGAACGCAATAATTTTGAAAAAATCAATTTTACTCAAAGTTTGCAATTTGGTCAAAACCGTTATTGCCGTTTTCAGGTTAACTAAGGAAAATACAATTTAAAAAAAATCCTCTTTCAAGAATTTATTGACAATATAGAGAAAAACTGAGTTTGCTATTCGAATTTTCAGCCAAAAACTGGGTAGGTATGCAGTCATGTTAAACTCACCTACTTGAGCTAAAATATCAATTTTGGGACGTACCATTAATATTGAGGTAGCCATGCAAAAAAAAATCCCCGAACTGTACCTAGGCCAACATACTCCAAGTCCGAAGTTTGAACCATATCACTATCATCTCGAGATCGAAGTTTTGTACGAATACAATATCTTTCTCTTACTATCGGTTATAGTTCAAATTTAATACCTTAAATTACTGATCATATCTTGCGACCTTTTCCAACCTTAGTCCGAGGCGCGTTTCCACACAAAAGAGCTGATTGCGTCAATAGCCAATTCTACTCTGTCTCATTAGTAGGACCTCATTAAATAGGTACCTCAGTTCCTTTAAAGCCACGTGTATCGTGTATACCCTTGCAAACCCTCCAGCCACGAGTTGTTCGCTACACCGAAAACAGCTCCCACTCAACCGCACCCATACCCACCACTCGGTTGTTGTGAAATTTCCGCACGTACATTTGGACTCATTCCAAATGAAATACACATATTCCTTGATGTCAGCAGGGATAAGCTCCAGGTATACTAAAAATGTAAGTTTATCCCCCAGAGCCATCAGCCAACAAAGTTATATGCCAAACACTACAGCTACAGCCATTGTGCTGTAACCATTCACAAGAGTTTCCTTTGTGTAATTCAGATAAGAAATCCTCGCCAACGAAACAACGCTGCGCTCGTACAACTTTTAATTCATTCAAATCCTTTCGGCAAACTTTTGACGGTCTAATGTTATCTATGTCAATTTAACTGGTTTTGTCTATACCAAATAGCCAAATGCCATACCTGCTGGTGGACTGATTTAAACAATGCAGAATTAAAATGGATTTTGCAAGCAGCCACTTTCAGCGCGATACCATCAGTGAGTGGAGGAGAGGTCGATTCTTCGGCACGGTGTATAATATGCCTGTTTGGGGAGTCGGAATAATAATCGCACATAAGTTCGACTTTCCACTCACAAAGGCTAAGTGTTCCGCTTTAGCCACTGTAAAACCTACGATCATATCGCACCAGCTGCAGAACAAAGTGGGCCAATGTCCTGCGCGCTTGAAAAATGTTTCCGTTGCACTCGTCCTCCATGTAGACGTTGGCCGCCAAAATAATTCCGAAAATAATTCCGAAAGCCGCACACGAGTTATGTAAAATTTAGCTTACGTTGGACGCTTTTAGCACGGTTCTCCCAATATAATTTATTTTCCGTCACAAAACGATAATAAATATTATGACATATATTACTATGTCACTTGGCGTTCTCTTCGACTATGAGAAATGTATTTAGAAAAGCAGATAAAAAATATGTTTTTATTTATGGACGATGATAACACGAGTGGGGCTATTTTTGCTATGTGTCAGCGCCAGCGGTCGAAACAAATGAGCGGAAAGTTTAAATGTTTGACATCGAAATCGAAATGATTATTTTTACTAAGCTTGCATCTAAAAATATAAATTTTGATGTTAAATTTAGAAAATAAGACACAAATCGAGAGGGCGGTTCGAAAATATCGGATTCGCATTACATCGAACAGATAAGCACAGCACTCGTGTGTCGTGTGTCTATTATGTGCCAGCAGACGTTATCGACAGCTCTTATTGATATTAATGCGCAGCACACCTCAACCTCAAACTCGACCCCGGAGCCGGAACGCAACGTAATTGCGGCAATGCTGTTAAAATAGTCAAGTTATTTGAGAGATGTGAAAAGACTGACAGTGCACAGTGATGATGTTGATGTGTCGCTAACATCTGGCACTGAGTTCAGTTTTCTTATCCCCCGAAGAGTGACGCGAATTAAATACACTCGCGTATATTTAGTAATTAAAACAAATTATATTTTTTAGGATTTTATAGTCCTGTTTATTTATATTTATTTTAATTATTAGTTAAGTTTATTATCACCGAACTGTGGTCTAAGTCGATGTTATTTCTAGACTGCCCCTTGCGTGTTCGTTTCTTATATTTATATCCTACTTAGTAATCTATGCATTTGGTTCAAAATAAAACCTTTTCTTTATTCTTAATCTATCTTTTCTTATCTACTGTGTGTTCAAATACAATCTCTCTTCATTTCTTATCTCATAGTTCTTATTACATTTTAGGTTACAATACAATCTCCTTTCATTTCTTATCTCATAGTTCTTATTACATTTTAGGTTACAATACAATCTCCTTTCATTTCTTATCTCATAGTTCTTATTATTACTTTCTACCCTTATCTAGGTAGGTACACGTTATCTAACGTTTATTTTAGATAAATCTTAATAGATGGTCCTTAGTCTATATGGTTAAGGGTCCTTAACTCCCCCCCTTCTTTAATAAAATCGTCCCGATTTTCTAATTGTTTCATTTTAATTTTTGCCATTTCTTTTTCATATGACTCAATGAATTTTTGCTCAGTTTTTAGTTTTCTGTATTCGATTATAAAATTCACGATTTTCGTTATTACATAAGTTATAACAATAATTATCACAATGATTATGATTGTATTTATAATTGATAATATAGGATGTTCCTCAAATGGAATCATTATTTTGTTTAGGCTATCAATATTATTAAATGCATATAGCCCTTCTGTTTTTATAACAGTATTTATAAAAAAATCATTATTGTGTTTTCTTGCTATTATTTCTTTAATGGCTCCATCCATATTTTTATAATTTTTTCCATCTATGTTTACAGTATCTTCGTATGTGATTAATTTCACATTGTATATGGTCTCGTTATTTATTTTATGATTTCCATGAGTTAATATTACTCCTGGTACTATTTCTAATATATCAAAATTATATTCTTGTTTAATTTTTACATTTAGATTTTTTATTTTTTAATAATGGAATTATAAATTCTTCTTTTTCAATATTTTCTTCGCAAATATTTTTTCCTAAATAGTTTTGACATTTTTTTATTCTAATGTAATCTTCACAAAATGCTATTAATTCGTCTGTTTGTATTTTCCCATGTTTGAAACTTATCGGGGTTACCTTATAGCATTTACATTGTATTTTTAATATTGGGTATTCATATATTATTATAAAAAGTTCTTCCGTTCTAGCAATTGATATGGTTGCATATTCTAAAATATTTATTATTGGAACTTCCTCTAATTCATGTTTTATTATTTCTTTTATGTCCGTTATATCTAATGCTTCTGAAAGATATTCATTATTCTTTGCTGCGTTTATCGTTCTAGTTAGTAAGAGTAACTCTTCATATACCTGTTCTAAGATTATATGTTCTTTTAAATTGTGTCCCTCGAAATTCTTTAAGATTTGTTCGAATCTAGAGTTTCCCTTCCTCTGTTTGTTATTATTTTCTATTAAATTATTTATTTTGGTTTGTATTTCAATAAGATCATCATGATCTGGGTTACCAAATATAAATTTAATAGCAGATCCTAAGAAATTTATAGATCTCTTACTTCTAGTATGTTCTTCTATTTGATTAGCTAAATTATGTGCCTTTTTTATCCAAATTTCTTCTTCCTGAGTAGGTATGTAATTGCTACTTATTATCTCTACGAATGGATTTAGTAATGTTGTTAGATTTGTTACATGAAATAAATGTGTCTGATCATTAAATATATAAACATCATCGGTTTGAGTTAGTATGTATTTCTTTTCCGTGACGTCTTCTATTTTTGTTGTTCCTTGAGTATGCTTTAGTGCATTCACGAGTAATATGAGGAATGTTAATTTCGTCATCTACAGGAAAAGAATAATTTTTAATATTGTCTTTGTGTACAACTATCCCCTTCGTTGTTAAGATCGTGTCCTCACGGTCTTCCTTTACTATTCTTTTAATATATCTAGTATTACTTTTCTTTCTAATCCCTGAAATTCTTACCATTATTTGTTCTCCTTGTTGGTAGGTTCTATGTTTTGTTCCTTTATTAAGTCTTTCGAGGACTTTTTCCGATGCTTTAATAAGTTTTGTGTGTATATTTGAATCTTTGAATTTTTCTTGATTAAAAAACACTTCTTGAGGTTTGTAGCCTGTGACGGAATGAATTGTGTAATTTAATTCACGCACTGTTTTAAATACTTCCTCGATTAGATTGGTATCGTTTTGTACCATAAATATCCTTGAGAGTTCTGATATTGTTTTATGTGCACTTTCGACTTGCCCGTTTGCTGTCGATCTATAGACTGGCGTCTGTACTTTCTTGATTCCATATTTTATACACATTTGCTTTACCATCTCTGTGTTAAAACAACTTTCGTTATCAGTCATGAGTCTCTCGCAATTAGGGAAATAATTTGATAAGACTTCCTCCATTTTATCATAAAGTCTCTCCTTTGTTTCTAGTTCTCGTATGACCAGATACTTTGAATATTTATCTTTTGATACTAGAAATGAATGTTTGTCGTTGAAGTATAGATCCATGTGGATGTGTGTTCCTACTTGTGTTGGAATTTCTGAGTCGTTCAATGGTTCTCTAACTGGATTTCTCTCGTATTTACCGAATAAGCATGCTACACATTTTTTATTAAAACATTTTGCCTGTTTCCTCATGCCTGGCCAGTAATATGTTTGATTTATCTCTTGAATGTTATTTTTGAATCCTCTATGAGCTCTCTCATGGGTCTCTTTCACTATCTTTATTTGTTCTTCTAGGTTGGTAATATCTTCCAATTTTATGGGTGTGTGTATAAACCTATTTCGTATAAAGACTTCTTTTATCTTTTTCTCGAATGTATACATGTCTTCTGGTTTTGCATGTATTGCTATTATCTTGTTAGGTTGAAGAATTTTTTTCAAATTTCCTAACAGTTCATCTTCCGTTGTGAAATAAATAGTGTGCCTTATCTTTTTTTCAAAAACGGTTTGTGTTTTTATTTCATTTATTTCGTTGTTCGGTATTAATTCTACCTGTAGGCTATATGTGTTAAATGGTTGGCTTACTACTTTGATTACATCTTCAGATGAGCTCTCTTCTGAGTGAACTGTACTTATTGTTGAAGTATTTATTTGTTGCCGCGAAAGAGCGTCTGCAACTACATTCAGGTGTCCCGGTTTGTATACTAACCTTGCACCGAAATCCTCTATTATACTTTTCCATCTCTTCAATTTAGTGTTCGGATTTTTTTCCGATATTGAATATACTAACGATTGATGATCTGTGTATATAGTTAAATCCGCTACTCCGTATACATAATTTCTTATCTTCTGCAGTGCCCATATGATGGCTAATAATTCCTTCTCGTTCGTTCCATAACTTTCTTCTGTCTTTGTCAGAGTTCTACTTAAAAAGAATATAGGTTTTTTGTTTTGACTAAGGACGGCTCCAATAGCTATGTTAGATGCGTCTGTCGTTAGTTCAAAGGGTTTACTATAATCTGGTTGGAATAGCTCTACTTGTTCTCTCAAATGTGCTTTCAAGCTACTAATGGCCTTAATTGCTGCATCGTCTAGATTTATACAAGTATTTTTACTCTTATTTTTTCCTACCTGACCATTTTCTCCTCTTAGGTGTATCGTTAGGGGCTTAGCTATGCTTGCATATCCTTTGATAAATTTCCTATAGTAACCGGTCATTCCTAAAAAACCTCTCAGATCTTTCAACGTTCGGGGAATTGCATAATTATTAATTGCTTCTACCTTTTCCGGATTTGTCCCTATCCTATTATATTTAATAATGTGTCCGAGGTATTCGACTTCTGATTGGAAAAATTTGGATTTATCATCCGAAACCTTCAATGTTGCTTTGTTAAGAGCGTTGAAAATTATATTGATGTGTTTCATATGTTCTTCGGCTGATGAGGAATATATTAACACATCATCTATATAAACATACGCGAATTTCCCGATATATTCTCTTAATATGTCGTCTACACATCTTTGGAATATAGAGGGCGCGTTTTTGAGTCCAAAAGGCATTCTTACGAACTCATATTTACCTCCATTTACGCAAAATGCTGTTTTTTCCCTATCTTCTTTTTTAATTTTAATTTGATGGAATCCTGATTCCAAGTCTAATGTTGTAAAATATCTGGCTTTTCCTAGATTTTGTATTGTCATGTTTACATCTGGGATCACATATCTATCAGTTATTGTTTTATTGTTTAATTTTTGGAAATCTATTACCATTCTTTTCTTTGGTTTTCCGTCTTCACTAAGACCCTTTTTTGGTACTGTCCAAATCGGACTATTGTATGGACTATTACTCCTTTGAATAATACCTTCTTTTAATAATTTAGCTATTTCTTTATTGACAAATTCATTGTCGGCTATCGGATATGGATATTGCTTGGTCCATATGGGTTCATTATTTATAGTTCTGATTGTGGCTTCTATTGTAGTAGTAAAGGGCAGTGGTCCTATGCCAATATTTTCCTTCATCAAACTATCTATTTCTTTTTTATATAACGTTTCTCCTATAATATAGTTTAGTTTACTTTCGGATTGATTGTCACTGCACATGGTGATTAAGGTCATATCCTTCAAGTTTATTTCTGCGTTTAATTCTTTTAAACCTTCTAATCCTAATATCATATCGAATGAATCTATATTATTTAATTCGAAAAATGTTATTTTAGTATTCATTAAATTAATTATTTTCTTTGTATTTACTATGGAATACCCGTTTATAGTTTTAATTTTTATTTCCTTAATTTTTATTCTTTCCGCTGAATCGCATTTTTTATCTATATAATTGTGGGTTGCTCCCGTATCTATTAATATTTTATAAGTTTTGTTAGAAATGCTAGATGTTAATTTTAAACAAGGCAACCCGTCAACTAGTTTTAAAAGGTCAAATCTTAAGTTATTTACCCTTTGTTCTTCCGGTTCTGCATACATGCTGTCTCCGTCTTCTTCTTGTAGTTGTGATGACTGGTTCACCCTTTGTTGTTTGTTGACGTGTTGATTGCTGTTCTGATAGTGCTGCGGCTGCCTATACTGCCCGCTATCCTCTCTTCCTCTCTTCCAATGCTGGTTATTATTAGATGGGTTATAGTTGTTTCGCTGAGGTTGATGTTCTGCTTTCCTCTGTGCTTGAACTATTTGTCTTGAATTTATTTCCATAGGCATTTGTATTTCTGTACCAATTGGTTGGTTATGCTTAGGTTGTTGATGTATGCTCCTCTGATAATTCGTATTTGGTACTGTTTCGTAATTTGGTCGGCGTTGATTTCTTAGCACTAGGTTTTCTTCCTTCAGATTTTTGTTGTCGACTCCATGTTGTTTTATTATGTTAGACAATTGTTCTGTTTGTCTATTTGCTTCTTGCAGTTTATTGTTTAACTGTGTGCAGTACATCTCTATTTGTGAGAATCTTGCTGCTAAGGTTGCTAGATCAACTGGTTCTGCCATCTTGATGACTACTTCTTTATTTTCACTTTCACTTTCACTTTCACTTATTATCTCGCGACGATTGTCGTGTAAATTTTTTCTTTTCTTAAATCTATTCATAAAACTTTTACGTTGGATACGTATGTATCTTTGTTCAGGTTGCTTCGTATGAAGGAACGTTTGATGGGTGCCACTATGTGGATCTGATTCCCGATTTTCCCTTGGTCCGCTCCGTGAAGATAAACAATTTATTTACCTCCTGGCAGGATCGCCAATTAAATACACTCGCGTATATTTAGTAATTAAAACAAATTATATTTTTTAGGATTTTATAGTCCTGTTTATTTATATTTATTTTAATTATTAGTTAAGTTTATTATCACCGAACTGTGGTCTAAGTCGATGTTATTTCTAGACTGCCCCTTGCGTGTTCGTTTCTTATATTTATATCCTACTTAGTAATCTATGCATTTGGTTCAAAATAAAACCTTTTCTTTATTCTTAATCTATCTTTTCTTATCTACTGTGTGTTCAAATACAATCTCTCTTCATTTCTTATCTCATAGTTCTTATTACATTTTAGGTTACAATACAATCTCCTTTCATTTCTTATCTCATAGTTCTTATTACATTTTAGGTTACAATACAATCTCCTTTCATTTCTTATCTCATAGTTCTTATTATTACTTTCTACCCTTATCTAGGTAGGTACACGTTATCTAACGTTTATTTTAGATAAATCTTAATAGATGGTCCTTAGTCTATATGGTTAAGGGTCCTTAACTCGCGCGACACTTGAATTAGGGTGAATGATGATGCTGTGGGCGGTGTCTTGCTCTTGACACGTTTCAAAATTACTCTCGATGAAACATTCTTTCGAGCAACTTTGGTGAAATCGAAAAACAATTTTCCATTGACATCGGTTTTGTGTTCGATTTCATTGAGTTTTAACTTTATCGATTACGTTGTAAAAGAAAGATATGTATTGAACTCGTACAAAGTTTCGAAATCGAGATGTTAATCAATTCTGACATAAATAGGTAGAGAAACTCAAAAAAGGGTCTGGAAATTCTGTCTGTATGTCGCGAGGCCTACAGCCTTAACGGCTGTCCGGATTTCGTTCACACTTTGGTTTTGGAGATTGGGGGCTTACAGTTCGGGGACGTTTTTTTTTTTTGCACGGTAACCTCAATATTCATGGTACGTCCCATATAAAATGTTCATACCAGTTTGATGTGTTTGAAAACGGCTCTAACGATTTCAACCAAAATTGATATTTTAGCTCAAGTAGGTGAGTTTAACATGAGTGCTACCTACCCAGTTTTTGCCTTAAAATTCGAATAGCAAACTCAGTTTTCTCTATTATGTATTATCGCACAATGAATTCTTGAAAAAAGGAATTTTTTAAAAATTATAGTTTCTTTAGTTAACCTGAAAACGGCAATAACGATTTTGACCAAATTGCAAACTTAGAGTAAAATTGATGTTTTCAAAATTACTGCGTCCTTAACTTTCAATTTGAATCACAGAAAACGCTAATTTTTAAAACTACCCATATCTCGAAAACCCCATTTTCGATAAAACTTCAAAACCAAGTAATGCTTACATCACATCCTAATCAGTTTTTAGCTTAATAGTTAAGCAATGGTATTTTTCAAACTAAAAATTGTAATATTTGCTACTGGTTTGTCTTCCAAATCTTATAAAAACCGCTCTAACCATTTTGATCAAAATACAAATTAAAGATTATATCAGTATTCTAAATAAAATTCCGTACTTAGTTTTTCTCAAAAAAAATCCGAATAAATCAGTTTTTTAATCATTTCTCAAAAATGACTATTATTCTTTTTAAAACTCAATACCGCACTTTAAATTTAAAATAGCTACTGCCATCAAAAATGCAATAACAGCAACTCAAAACTTATTTTTAGCTAAATTTAACCCAGTTCTTTTTTTTTTTCGACCATTTGAATATGCACCTTAAAATAATTCCAACCACTTGGAGTTTACACAATCAAAAAATGTCACTTCATTTGCAAATTGCAACCCCACACACGATCATCGGGATATTCGGTTTATACTAAATGCTAATGCAATTAAAAAAAACATCTCCGAATTCTTATATATAGGCACTTTGTAAAGATATCGATCTATCACGAACGAGTATTAGCAATGATTGACAACTAAAACAAGCGTCTTTAATCTATTCCAGTCAAAACTAAAATCATACCCCACAGATCAAAATACAGAAACTCCTACTACGCTTGTAAAGCTAGAAGCAGGGAAAAAGGCCACGGACGAGGCAAACGCTAGATGGAAATCCATGGATACGTGCGAAAACACAAGGAAACTATGGCCATCTTTCTGTAAATCCAGAACAGAGAGAATCATGCGGAACAACCGGAGATGTCTCTCTACGCTTGTAGGTATCCTTACGGGACACAACACCTTGCGATACCACATGAGGAAAATGCGACTGACCGAGGAAGAACTTTGCAGAGGCTGCGGTGACGAGGGAGTTATAGAGGATACAACCCACTTCCTATGTCACTGTCCAGCTCTTCAACACTCCAGACACAGAGTCCTTGGAAAATTCTTCTTCAACAATCTGAACGAGCTATCTAGCACACCAACGGACAAAATCATGAACTTCATCAAATCCTCAAGATGGTTTGTATGCAATGACACAGTAAGTAATTAATTAATTAATTTTTACAGGCAGAAAAGGTTACTACGGATAAGGGATAAAACCCTTCCCCCCGACGGGTATCACAATGGGTCAATTTTGACCTGAGTGTGGCGCGGGACACTCCCCGCCAGCCCACCAACCTAACCTAACCTAACCTACTACGCTTGTCCTCGTACCTTAAAACTGGTAAAGTGTAGGAGCTACAAAATAGTGCAGTAGGCGCTTATAACTCTCTAACCAGAACTGGCGACAATTGCCTGTTACTGAGAGCTTTAACCTTTAAAACCTCACATTGTTATAATGTACTGCCATATAAGATGAATAACCCAAAAGTGAATTTTATTTAACACTTATCATCTTAATCTTAATTTATAAAAACGTTCGTGCGTAGGTATGACCGACCATAACGGCTGAACCACTGAAGCTATCCCCCTTATATTCACACCTTATGTTTGTGTGGTGCTCCGGATGGTTTATGTTTATTTTAGACCGTATAGGGGGCGCTGGGGTCGCTTTTTTGAAAATTATTATCTATGGAACGATTTGGCTCAAATTAACGCCATATAACACTTAAAAAAAAAGAAAGTTTTTGCCAAAATTTGGACCCGATAGGTGGCGCTGGGAGATATTTACGACAAGTTAGATTTCCCTGCATATAAATTTTGTATCAACAACATTAAATTTAATTGTAATAATAAAGTTGGCGTTGGTTGTCTATACTTTTTCGAATTTGACATTTCAGTAATTCATAATTCATTTAGCTGTACAATTGTTCGACGAAAACTCCAAATAAGTTTTTAATCAATTTTAAATAGGTAAGTTACATTTCCATGCGATTTCCGGCACAAATAACATAACCAAAGGTTCTTACTGGCCCTAATTTTATGATTCTTCTTTTGTTTTGTTCGTATTGCTGTATTTCAGGCTTAGGCAGTCTTAAAAGATAAAATTTTGTACCCGATAGGTGGTGTTTTGTCGATCTCCGAAACTGCTCAACCGATTTCAATGAAATTTTGTGGATGTATATTCTTCGTTTCCACTCAGGGCTGCCAACCTAGGCTTTTTCATGCCTTTTAGGCATTATTTCATTAGCTAAGGCTTTAAGGCTCTTTTTTTTTCCAAAAAGGCATCTTTTTTTTTTATTTCAAATATATATATTTTTTGGATTCAACGTATACTGACTTTTTATTTTTTTAAACATTCTTAAAAAATCTTGGCAAAAAAGTCATGATCATGAATTTTGTTCCTATTTCTTCTGTAATTTATACATAATTTAATTTTTTTTTGTAAATAAAAATTGTTTTTGTTAATTTTTTTATATTTGTGTTTATATTTTGATTTATTGTTCCAATTTACATAAAAAAATATTTTAGGCATTATTTTATTGAAAAAACATCTTTTTTTTTTCAAGTTAGGCTTTTTTTCGTCAAAATTGGTTGGCAGCGCTGTATCCACTTGAAGGATAGGATACTTTTGGACCTGATAGGTGGCGCTGTTGCCGATCTCCGAAACAGCTCTACCGAGTTGATTGAAATTTGTGGATGGGTTGGTATGGTTGCTTCAAGATTGAAATATACTATTGTGTCGGACCCTTTAGATGGTACTTTGCAAAAAATAAGCGGGACAGGAGAACTGGTTGTGGAAGCATTAAAATTATTAATGGAAATTTCCAAATAAAGGACTTTGCCAAAAATGTATGAGCAAAGGCGGGTGGGTAAAGCTACATATAAAAAAGACTGACGTCCGTATGTGCGCACTCATAACTCGGGAACTAATCCTTCAATTTTTATGATTTTTGTTATAATTCGCATGAACCCAAGGAAGGACATATGCTACTTTTTGTCGTGAAAACAAAACTTTATGGGGATAAGTTGAATTTTTGAATTCTTTGAATGTTCCGGGCTTACATCTATACAATTGAAAGTCTGCTCATTTATAATTTTGATGCGCAACCTCAATGCACCGAGACTTTGTAACAGAACGCGTTTGATTTGGTGGTGAACGATCTCAAATCAAATATCATGCAAGCGACTGTTTTGAGGTAAAATTTTCAAAGACAAACATTGTCATTCCACAGAATCCGCTCAATTTGAACGAATTTGTACGTCGTGTACTGTGAACCATTTAAGTCAAAAAGCGGAAGGTTGGTCGACACGTTAATCTTCTTTGTTGCGTTTGTCTACGCCTAAGGAAGGATCATACGGCGACAAAATTGGAAAATTTGAACGGGAAATTGGAAAGTTTGTGAAAATTGATTTTCCATACATTTTCTAAGGAAAGATTTTTTTTTTTTTTTATTTTTATCGTAGTACCTATACAGTGAGATCGTATTTGTCAAAAGCTATAGTTGGGATCAATACAATGAATTTCAGGTGGAAGTGAAACACCCCTATTGCGAAGATCAACTATCAATTGATAGTTGATACTTATCAATATAAAAATAAATAAATAAATAAAAACAAATTAAATCAAACAAGAATAAATTTCTTTAAATGGTTTTGCGACGATCAATTATCAATGAAGTGTTGATCGACTGTGAACGTGCAGCAATTGTCGGTTGATAAATCGGTATTGTGTATGTCAATCTCGAACAATTTTATTGATAGTTCGTCGCTTTAAAAGCAAAGTGACATAAGTCCAAAATGTTTGATTTTCAGGAGCGATGTTTAAAGTTTTGCGTCACACAAACAAATTGTTTTCTAGTTAACTAAAAACAATATACAAAGTGCGTTTACATACAATTGAAGTATTTTTCTGCCTCTTTCAGTAGTATATAAATTTGTACAAAAAGGCAATATTTAAAAAAAAGATATGACGTTTTGCCAAAAATCTGATTGTTTTTTTAAGTTTTTATTTTCAAATGAGTTGCAAAAGTGTCGTTTTGTCGCTTGAAATTTTTCGCAATATGCCGTTTAAAAAATAAATAGTTGGCGCGACAGGTCTCGAGAGACCCTACCCCTAGCTTCTCACAACCATTCGTTTTGTGCGAGTATTTTCATTTTTGGAACGAATGGAAGGGATCTACAATTTTATGCCGACTCCAAACGGCTAATTGAGAAGCTCTTTCAAGACATTTATACTCTCGGATTTTTGAAAGACGTTCGCGAGAGGTGGCGCAGTGAAAAAAACCCTAAGTTGGAATTTGGGTTTTTGCGGGATTCGAACCTGGGACTCCCGCATAGCAGTCCAACACACTAACCACTAAGCTACTGCGACTAAATATGCCGTTTTGCCAACAAAAAAAGAAACAAAACATAACCAATCGCGACGCACAACTAAAAAAATGTCATTGCGCAACAAAAAATGGTGGGGTTTTTAGTGAAAATCGAAACGACACTTTTTAAAACGTGGAAAGTAGAAGAAATAGAATTAAGCCGTTTTGGCAGAAAAAACAAAAAAAAAAAAGGAAATTGTGATCATTTTTGTATACTTAACTCAAAAATGACAAATTTCGACTTATGTCACTTTGCTTTTAAAGCGACGAGTTGTCAATTTTTCTATCAATCGCAATTTCGGGGTTGATAAGGACGGCTCTTAAACGAAACTGTTGAACATCATCGTTTTTAATTGTTATTGTTGTTATTTCTTAAGGGCTATTATGTATATACATTTTGCCATTCGAAAATTCCACTGATGACATATTTTTCAATAAATTTTTACAGATTTGTAACACTCGTAATTATTCTTTAATTAAATTGTTTGCAAAATCCTTAACGATCACTCTTCAAATCAAAAATATTTTAGAACTGTCAAATTTGAGTTTTCTTTCACAATAACTTTATTTTTGGCGTTATGTTCACAGGTTATATAGTTATCAATCATTTTTCGCAATACCAACATCAATTTTAATTGATAAATTTGTCAATCTTCAACCGATTGATAGTTGATCTTCGCAATGGGGCTGGAAATTATTTTAGTTAAAAAGTCAATTTTGGGCGGGGCGAAGTTCGCCGGGCACGCTAGTTCTTCTATATTTTATGAACCGTTTCTTTTATCTAGCATTGCTTCTCAGATCCTAATGTACCTATCTTTTAAATAAGAAAACATTCAACCAAACTTTTGATGAACGAGAAAGTTTTGTTCGACCCAGTCGGGCTCTATAGTTCTGTCGATTTTCGTGCGATTCGAATATTTGTGTCCTTCCACACTTTTTAAAACCGTTTCCATTCACTGGTTTAATTTTATATTAAAACATTCAAAATTTGTGTCCCAATTCATTTCTAAATATTTATAAGTAAATAATTCCCAAAAACAGATTCAGCCGATGCAATTTTGCCGTAAAAAAAACTTCACGAAAACGTAAACAAACTCCACCAGTAAGTTGTCAAACTCAAACGCACTTGGATTGGTAAATCTGAACCAAATCTGAGAAGAGATCAAGATTCGCAAGTGCTCTAAAATCTGAAAAAGAACAAAAAAAGTGTTCTGAGAGCACCCAATCGAATACCACACAAGTGTTCAAAATGCACGAAATTATAAGTTACACACAGTTACACCCAATTGTTTTCACTTACAAAAATTGTTAAACACATTAATAGTGCAAAAGCTTTTTCATTTATTTTATGACTCCCAAGTCCCAATCCTCTATTCAAATAATTAAAAATAAATAGCAGTTCGTCCTTAAAAATAAAATGTTATAAATCTATATTGAAATTAAAATTGCAAGAAATTTACCCTTGAGACCATAATAGTATTCTGTAACAATAATTGTAAATTCACGTTTCCCTTTAGGTAGGTGTACAATGTTCCAATGAAAACATTTTGCAGGATTCATGAACGCAGCAGTTGCAATAATTTATGTAATGTTCGTACTTTTGCTGTACCCTCAGCTGGGGACTCGTTGAGAAAAAGCCATTTGAGTACCTCTACCTAGCCGTGCATTCACTTTTATGACCCATTTAAATTGATTGCCCTTTTTAATTGCCAAATCAAAAATACCGTCGTACGTAGGTTAGGTACCACGAATGCGTTTTCGAAATTCAAAGTATGCAGGGACATTTTGGAAAAATGTTCCTCAGAAAAAACTATTTTGCAGCTGAAGTTGGAGACCACAAAAATACAGATCCGTAAAAAGAGCTTTATTAAAAAAAAAATTGCTTACCTATACGCTATATGTGAATATAAATATTGAATACGCCAAATGCATTCAGAAATTATTTCCAATTCAAGCAAAAGGACATGACATCAAGTTTCCAGATCTTTCCAAATGTTGGTCTTAGTTAATTTAAGGGCTCTTTTTTAGCGGGGACCAAATTTTCGGATTTAAATAGATGTAACAAAAGCCATTCGACTTCACGGTGGTAGAATTAATTATATTCTAAAAGTACTACATATTTTCAACTTTAACGCTGTAAATTAATTAAATTCGTTCAATTGTCGCGTCGGTCGAAGAATAAATAATTGTTTTGTTTTCTCTGACATTTCACGTTTTTTAAATATGAAATAAATCACATCACAGCACAATAAGATTGGATAGATGACAAATCGGTGAGTGGGGAAGCGGGGAGTAGGTAACAACGATTCTCGCTAGTTGGGGTTGACCCTGCAATTTCTGTTGGGAAAATTTTGTCGAATTTCAGTTTTATGAATTGAGATGGAACCACAGTTGTTGTGGACTGTTGTGTAGCTATCACTCCAAGATTTCATATGCCTAGAAACATATTTTTCCCCTGTGTTGTGTTGCAGTGTGGTGCGCTGTGTCGCAATCGCTCCTGTTCCGATTGCGCCACAACCACAACACTCTGTGATGCAATGAAATGAGACAAAAATATTATTTGAAATTTCCTATCTGAAAGAAAGAGTACACATGAACTAGGATATGAACAACGTCAAAAAATCAAAACAAACAACATTTGAATTCATTTAAAAAAATTACAGCACATTAGATAAGTGTGCACAGAACGCGAAACGTCAGAACACACAGACACCACACGTTACAACTTACAAGTCTGGTGTCGGCTTTATTGTTTTGGTTCTCCCAACTTTTAATAACACCTGGTAGACACAGTCACTTTGGGAGGAATGATAGCTATTTTGAAAACCACTAACAAAACAAAAGATCTACAACAGGTGATTATCGAAAGATTCTGAAGTTAAGTTGCTTGTGATTTATATGGAAGATTATGTCGGTTCTAAAAGTTTACATAAACAATATCGGCTAAAGCCAACTCTCGGCTTCGCGAATTTTTGCTTAAGGCAAAGTTTCTTGTTTTGTATGTTAAATAGGTAAAGTTACTAGTTAGTTTAGGTGGGTTACGTTAGGTGGCACAACAAGAAGTGCTTTATTCTTCCAGAAGTCGTTGATGCCCTATTTTACATTAGTTAGAGTAAGTGTGGCAAATATGGCCCATGAGGGTTATATGGCCCACCACTGTATTTCCCAAACCATAAACCACAGCGAAATAAAAAATGTTTCACTGCGAATGCGAACACGTTCAACGGTTCAACTCGGTTTAGCCACAGTCTTTTGTGGTGAGTGTGGCGCGACGGGTGTGGAAGACATACGGGGCATTTTGTTTTCTATACTTTCGTTGTAATTTGTGTGATGTTAAAATTTAAAAGAATGTTTATGAAGTGAGTTGAAAATTAAAATGAGTAAAAAAATCAAAGTGTGTTTAATATGGCCCAGCCCATGTGTTGGTAGTATGACCAAGTAGGCCATATTTGACACGTTTTCTCGATTGAAATTTGATTTGTTTATTTATTTAATTTAATTTTTGATTTTTTAAAGGCTTAAATGTCTAAACAAAGTCCACAACCACGGCAGACTTGGCGGAAGGAGGACATGATGGAAGCCATATCGGCAATCAACAACAAAATAATGGGATCTTTGAAGGCCCACCCTGGGCCATATTTAACACCAGGTGAGCCATATTAGCCGCATTTTTTTTCAAAACTGAATTATAGAGTTCCTTTAAGTTTTTGTTTTTAACTTTTAACTGAATTATAGAGTTCCTTTAAGTTTTTGTTTTTAACTTTAGTTATGTAGGTATGTTTGTTTTTTAAATTAAAGACTGAAATAGAAATAATTTGTAATAATGTTTAATAAAATGATAAATGAATTAGACTTAAATTTATGTTTTTTTTTCAAAAAAAATGTTAAGGGTGGGCCATATTTGCCGCACTTACTCTAATAGTATATATTTAAATCGCACATAAATTCATCGTTTCGGCATAATTCAGCATTTCAGGCCGAGTGTCCGGCATTTCGCTATTTATTTTCCAAATGTTAAATTTCAGCGAAATGTAGAACTTCGTTGCTGCATGTGTAAGTTTGTCAAATCGAACAAGCCTCTTTACAAATTGCCCACGTCATTTAATGACTTTTCAGCCCGTTGAAAAAAAAAACAGCTGTCAACAAATCAATTCATCAATCACTCATTTCAGGATATTTAATTCTCAATACGGAACAAAAAAGTTTCAAACGAAGAAGAAGGAAGTGGGCGTCTATGCATTACTTTATTCATTTATTTATTATTGCATTCTTTAGGATCACCCACTTCTGATTTATAAACAGAAAATAAGATCAATAATCAATTCTGACACTAGCTGTTGAATTTAGGTGCCGTGTTTCATCAAACAAAGAAACAATACTTTAGAAAAATGTCTAGGACAAAGTAATTAATATATAGTTAGTCTTTGCAGTGACCAGCAAAATTAAAGGCCGACAATTAAGTTCTCACTTTACATTACCAACAAAACCGTTTTTTGTCATTAGGATTTTCCACTTTCTCGCGATACTTCGTAGGACCTTTCAGGGAAATATATATCTACCCACTCAGACTGTCAACCAAAGAAGGCCAACAAATCAGCACAAGACTTCTTGAGGTGGACTTACTTACTTAGTTAGTGAACTCTCGCTCTCGCTTGCCGAGTCGTGAAGGGTCTCTTTGCAAGACACTACAGCTGCAGCTTTTCAATTAAGCCTAAACATTTTCTATTTCTATAGTAAGGAAATAAATTTAGTGCTCGCACACGTCCTTGACAGATATTTTCACCAAAATTCTGAAAATGTTCAAACCTCTCTGAATCGGTTAAAAGGTCTTAAACGTGGGTAAGTGTAATTAAGTATTAGGTACATAACGAGCTTGACAAACCATTTGACACACCCTCGCAGATGATGACATCCGACGAGATTAAGAAGGAAAAGAAACTTAGCTGGTAGCTGGGAGCTGATAGATAATGCCTGTTCTTATTACTCAAGGAAAAGGTTAAAAGCTCTAAAAGGAGCATCCTTTAGATACAATTGGATGCAAACAATTTTGTAAAGTAAGGGAAATAAATATATCACTTAGAGGGTCAGAAATAGTTTTGGTTTATTTTCAAACGAATCGAGGATAGGTTAGGTTAGGTTGGGGAGGCAGTTTTGCAACCGATGCAAATTTCACCCAGAAGCCATGAAGGCCCATTGTGAGTACCCTGTTTGTACATGCAAGGACATGTGGCTAACAAAACCACTTCGATCTGTTGAGGAATAGTTTTATGTCTGATAGAGGTACCCCTGCCAAGTCGTCCAAACTTTCGAAGAACCTAGCTCCCATACAGGATGAGCGGCGTTCCTGTAAAGCTGGGCAGTGGCATAGAAGATGTTCCACGGACTCTATTTCCTCTTCGTCTCTACAGCTTCTGCAGAAGTCATTTGCAAAAAGTCCTAGCCTTTTAGCCATATTTCCTATGATGCAGTGTCCGGTTAAAACCCCGACGAGCATCCGGATTTGGCTTCTATTAAGGGAGATTAGGAACTTTGATCTTTTGGTGTCAACCACAGGCCACAGACTTCGGGTTATGACGCAACCGATGGTGTTGCTCCACTGTTCCTTAGCCAGTTGTGTGGTGACGCCTTCAATAAAAGTCTTAGCAGTGTTGAAAGGCGGTAACACCTCTCCGTCCGCAAGTTGAGGGTTCATATCAGAGCCGTATCTGGCCAATTCGTCTGCCTTTTCGTTCCCTTCCACCCCAACATGTCCCGGAACCCAGCAGAGTAGAATTGAGTGATGACGTATAGCCCTGAGCGCCACGAGGCAATCTGTAACACATTTCGCATTAACAAGATTGGAGCCGATAGCTTTAAGTGCTGCTTGACTGTCCACACAGATGGTTATTTCCATTGCTGGTAGTCCCATCGATAAGATAGTCTGTGCTGCTTTTTTAACCGCATAGATCTCAGCACTGCAGTGATCGGTCAGTCGGAACGACTAATAGCAAGCCTTTCTGAGAATATGCCGGCTCCTGTTCCATTTTCTGTTTTTGAACCATCCATATAGACGGCTATACCTTTAATGATGGTACTGGGTGATTTCCAGTCCTGCCTTTTGGGTATAGTGATTCTAAAATTTTTCTCGAAGTCATATCTGGGTTTCTCGTAATCGGTGAGTTACATGAGTCCCTTCCGATCTAAGATTTCAATTATGCTTGAGTGTCCGCAGTAACCAGGCTTCCAAGTTTTGTTCTCTCTTAATCTGAGAGCGGCTTTGGCTGCCACGTTCTTAGTGAATAGCTCAATGGGTTGCAGATTCAATAGCGTTTCCAGACCTAATTGTGGTGTGGATTTAATTGCGCCTGTTATTCCCAAACAAGCAATTCTCTGCACCTTGTTCAGGTTCTTAAGATGGGATTTGGTTTTAACCGCCTCCCACCAAACAACTGAGCCGTAGTTAAGAATGGGTCTCACAATCGCGGTGTACAGCCAGTGCGCACAATGTTCGGTTGCAAGCCCCAGTTTTTCCCAAAGGTTTTCCTACATGCATAAAAGGCATCAAGTCCTTTCTTCATTCTTTCTTCAGTATTCCGTTTCCAGTTCAGTTTGGAGGTGAATATCACACCCAGTTACTTGGCCTCGGTCGAAAGATTAAGTCGGACACCTTTAAGCTTCGGTGGGTCCCATTTTGGTACCTTATATTTCCTGATGAACAGAATGAGTTCGGTCTTTTCCGTATTAACCGCAAGACCGTTGTGTTCCGTGCGTCCATTTAGATAGTTCTGATAACGCAGATATCTCTAATGGTGGAAAGGTATTTTCCTGTTATTAGTACTACTATGTCATCCGCGTAGGCGACTATCTTGATACCTCTGTTGACAAGGGATGTAAGTATTTTGTTAATCGAGGTGTTCCACAGTAGAGGAGATAGGACTCCCCCTTGTGGTGTTCCACGATTAGCACTTTTCTTAATCGCACAGTCCCCTAGGCTGCTGTTAATAGCTCTGCTGTTAAGCATAGTCTTAACCCAGTTTGTCAGAAACTGTGATGAACCTGACTCCTCAAGTGAGGATGTAATGGTTCTTGTATTCAGGTTGTTGAATGCACCTTCTATGTCTAGAAAGGCCGTTCCCTAGGGATTTCTCGATTGGTTTCGTTACTTCATGTAGCGCTGTTTCCACGGATCTGCCTTTGACATATGCGTGTTGTGCACTACACAGAGCACCGGTTGTTTCGAGAGTGTTCTTAAGGTGCAGGTCCAATAACCTTTCTAGTGTTTTCAAAAGAAAAGATGAGAGACTAATTGGTCGTAATCCTTGGGTGTGGAGTGACTGGGTTTGCCTGCTTTGGGAATAAGGACCACCCTCACATCTTTCCAGCAATCAGGAACAAGTCCGAGTGTCAGACAACCACGAAAGATTGCCTGCAGCCATGGGACGGTCCTTTTACTGCTTCTTTGTAGCATGGCAGGTATAATTCCGTCCGGTCCCGCCGACTTGTACGGTTGGAAGGATAATAATATAATAGGATAATAATCACAATAAAAAGCAAGCTCTATTGTCACTTAAGGCGCTTTTCATTGAAGATCGGAGAAAATTGCCCGGAAATTCAGAGTTGCTCTTTTCAATGAAATTCGATGGAACGCTTTTGTAATAGTGGTAGACACCTATGTGAGATTTGGTTTTCTGTTACTACTTTTTTTTTTTTTTTTTTTTTCTACAGCAAATATAAATGTTTAAATAGACCAAATCAATATATTTCAATTTAAGTTTACATTTTGCACCCATAATTGCATATTTCCGCAATATTGTTGACATTTTGCAAGTGTGTGTTGGGGCAATTCTTTAAAAATATCCCGGACACTTCTGTCGTGCTAAGAATTGACCCGGGAGTGTCGTTTTGTCTTCAATGAAACATAGAAAACATAGAAAAAGGACTTCTAGATATAAAGTTTTTATAGAAAGTCATTACATTAGTACTTCAGAGTTAACGTGAAATATTTTTCAGAAGCATAGTTGTCCTTTCTGTCTTGTAAGTGCTCTTATGTGTACTGTACATGCCCTTTGAAGATTTTGTTGTGAAACATCTACATATTGGCGCGATTTGGGCGTAAAATCGACTCGAATGAGACAGAAGTTCCGGCGTGACTTTGAAATTGCGGAAAATTAGAAAATTGACCTATCGCCCTCACTACGCCACCACTCTCGAGTCTCGACTTCTAAATCACTCAAAACTCAACCGACTTTAATGAAATTTTGTGGGTGTGGTGTATGGTTGACTGCAGCTTGAAAGATAGGATAGTCTCGGACCCGATAGGCGGCGCTTTTGCCGTGATATAAACATTTTTTCATTTCTTTCAACTTGATTCTTAAAGTGAATATTTACATGGTCACGCTGGACCTGGAGAGTGAACTGATAAAGCTAGGCCTTACAAAGACATTGTACTACGGAATCATATGATTAAAGTATAGAGGTATCTAAATGCAAACAAAAACTCTAAGACGTTGGATTGGATTACGTTATGAAAACTATTTCAAATGAGTGAATACACTTGTCTACTGCGCTTTATTAAGATTATCTATGTCACGGGGTGCGTTGTTGAACTCCTCCAAAACGGCTCCAACGATTTTCGTGAAACTTAGTGTGCATATGGGCTTGGGTTGAGAATCGGACAACATCTATTTTTCATATCCCTAAATGTTAAGGGTGGTCCACCACTAATTTTTTTATTTTTTTTATGGGGAAATACACTTTGAAAAAAAAGAAAGAAACTGAATAAAATCGAGTCGTGACACTTCAAATACAAAAAAAAAGTATATTTTAAATTTTAGAAGCAATAGCGGCTACTTTGTTAGAAGGCATTAAAATTGCCATTGAATCTGCAAGTGGATCAATAACCTAAATGCAACATTTCAAAGAACACTGCGATGGCGAAAGTACTGCAGCAATGTAAGATTATCATATGGGACGAATGCACAATCTGCCTGCCATTTCGAGATCAACTCCGGCAGATGAATTGAATGCTTGCCTGAAGGCGTCTGCTTTATGGCAATACGTAAAGAAATTGCATTTGACAACAAACATGCGAGTTTCTTAACAAAATGACCAGTCCGCTGCAGAGTTCTCCAGGCAACTGTTGGCGATGGGCAATGGTGTGATTCCAGCAGACTTAATCAGCAGCCTGATTAAGTTTTCACAACATTTTTGCAACTTTACAATCTTGAATTCCCATGTTTCTAATGATGTTTTCCAAACAACAGGCGTCTTTTTGTTTGGTCTCAAACTATCAGAGATCTTTTCAGATTTTAGATTTTACGCTGCTCATGGAACATGCAACGAAATTGATCTGCTTTTGTAAATTAGTGCGTTACTTGACAAAAATATCAGCTGTTATGAAAATCGACTTGAAAAATATTTCCTCTGTTGTAGATACAAATGAAGTATTTTTGGTGATTTTTAGTCATATCATATCCATAGCTATTAATTTATGTATTTCGTTATTTTGGTACTTTGCGTATTTGTCTTGAAAGACAACTTCTTAAAATGACGTAAAACACCTGTGCAAAGTATAGTGGTTATTGTCGTTGTATGTGTAAATCTGAAAAAAAAAATCGATATCAGCAAACAGTGATCGGAATTGATTTTTTGCCCAACGAAACATGAAAAATAATTTAGATAAAAAAAAAGAAAGATCGATTTTTTGCCCCAATGGAAAACGTATGTGGCGAGCCACATGTTGGCAAACCTCCCGCTATGTACGTGTACGCATACGCACTATACATGTATCTAATAGAACAAAAAATGTTGTGTACAATAAAGCACTTCAGTGAAAAAGCGGAAGGTTGACCGACACGTAAATCATTGCAATTTGATTGAAAAACATCGACAATGTTATTCTTATTACTAGAGACCGGATTATATGCATTTGCATATTTGCATATGCATTCGCATATTTTGCCTATTCTCACATGTTATGTCATATTTTACTTAAAATCTTGTGATAATGCATATTTTCGTTAAAACCCTAGTGAAACAAAAATTCACTCGAGGCAAAATATGTATGTATAGTTGTTTTGTGTCAGAATCGCCTACTGTGACAAATCATACCTTTAAAGTTTTCCTGCGAAAATATTGCTTGACCCAAAATATACCACACGAATCAACATTGCGCAAAAACTACGTACCGACAATTTACCTAATAAATAAAAACCGCCAAATGACATCCGAATTCCAAAGTAAACGTTTAATAAACTTTTGAACGACAGCTCAGGCCTTGAAGCGCTTTGTCAAATTATTAGTAATATAATTTGTAACGGGTGAACTTTTGCCAACAACAATAAGTGTTAACATTGCACCCAAATTTGAATACCTCCCAGTCACCTCAGTGGATGTGGAACTGTTCTTTTTCTTATATAGAATTATTTTAAGTGATCGTAGACATAATCTTACCACCGAACATTTGGAACAGTACATGATTGCTCACATTTCCAATATTACCAAAATGTTAAACAAATTCTTAACTATAAATTTTATTCAACTAGGTAGGTATATTTTATATTGAATTTGAAATAAAAAAACTGTTCCTGTTATTTCACCATACAGCTAATGTTGCATATTTTGTACCTTTTTATGCATATTTATAGCATTTTTCATGCATATTTGCATGCATATTTCATGCTTTTTATGTTGCATATAATCCGGTCTCTGCTTATTACTATTGTATTATATTATATTACTTTTGAATATGATTGGCTTGGATTAGACACATTAGTTCAAATGAATGTAGTGTTCGTAAGAGATCCGATTTTGCTTGCCTCAAATCATCAAATCTGTGGCGCTATGTGAGAAACGTCAGCTGATAGCAAACATGAGAGTTGCATTGCTGAACGATCAATCTGCTCCAGATTTTTCGAAGTAATTGCTGACTATCGGTAATGTCCGTGTTCCTGATTTCGACGAATTGAGCGGATTGATTTTATTTCCTTCCAATTTTTGCAGTTTTGTCTCATCGAAAGACGAGTATATCAACAAAGTATTCCCGAACATCATTGCTAACCACAAAAATAACGAATGGTTGAGTAAGCGAGTAATTTTAGCGCTTAAACCAGCCAAAACTATGCAACGGAACGGGTTTGGTGATAAGAAAACTGATGATTAAAGTGTTTTAAAGAAAGAAGTTTTCATTTCGAGGATACCGCCTCAGTTACAATTTTGTTTCGCAAGCTCAATGCACCGAAGTTTTGTAACTGAACGCGGTGGATTCGATGGTGAAGGATCTGAAATTAAATGTCATACAAGCGACGGTTTTGGGGGGAAAATTCAAAGTCAAACACTCTCATTCCGCAGATTCCGCTTATTCAGAACGATTTGCCATTCTTACTTAAGCGACTTAAATTTCCCGTACGTCTCGCTTTCACTATGACAAATTATTTGTTGCAAGGATAATCGATGGATGTTTGTGCATTTGTGGCATCAATATTGAATTCCCATATTTCTAACATGGTCAACTAAGTGAAAAAGCGGAAGGTTGGCCGAAATGTCAAAATCATTTCCGTTTGATTGAAAAAAATCAACATTGCTATTCGTCATTTATTTCTATTGCATTTAATATGACTTTTGAATAAAGAATTTTAATTAACAAAATTACATAATATATTAGCAAATGCATTGTGCATGCTCGGAATTATCATTTTCATTACTTTAACAAATTTTGGCGGCACGAAGTTTGCCGGGTCAGCTAGTAATATTATAAAAATTTGGTGTTAAATTAAATTTCGTACAATTCAACTACAAAACATATTCATTTAACATCCACATTTAGCGAGAGCAGTTTCACATCTGGTGTGTGGTTACAAGTACATTCTCTGTTTTTTTTTTTTTTTTTTTTTTTTTTTGTAGCGAACTTAAAATTTAAAATGTTTGTTTTCTTTTTGAGTGGTTTCTGAGCAAACTTGCATAGCCCTTGATTTCCATGCAAATATTAAGGACAATACTCGTTTTGTCCAACATTGCTCATTGCACCGGTCAAGCTATATAAAACTGTTGTATGACTTCGATACCGAATGTCATTATACTTTGTGGTTTAGATGATATTGAAGAGAAAATTCATAGAATGATTGACGTTCTGGAACCACACAACAGGTACTACAATTGCAGAGATTGTATTTCAAATGAGAGCAATTTGGTAAATCTCAACTGCACTTTTCCGAACAATACTACGTTCAATGACTGCCCTTTTATTCCTCACCACATAAACTAGTATCATCCGTAAATGCTTTGCTGTGGAGAGTTTCCTTTCTCCCAAAACACTGATTGTTCAACTAATAGTACACTTTCTTCTACACATGTCCACTTTACAAGTGTTTGTATTCACCTTTTCCCCTTTGGCCCCATTCATTACGTAGTCTATACTCTTGTGTCATCAATAGGTAATTTTATTCGGTATTTTCGGGTAGACCTATACCTACAGTAAATTCAAATAGTTTATAGCTTGTCGTGTCCCTTGTTACATGGTCCTTTTGTGGCAACGAAAGGTGTACCTATATAAAGCGACATGATGTTAATGGATTTGAATAAAAACTGTCTGCTGCGCCCATAAATAAATTAGTTCACTTTGCTTGGCGCCGACAAATGTTTCGATTTCGTTAATCCAAACAGTCAGTCAGAAATACATGATATGCGTAAAGGTTGTTCATAAATATGTAACGAAGTTTGGGTGACGCTATGGCGCATTCCAAAGCGATCCAAGTATAGCGACATAAATCAGCCCACTCTGCCATAATCGCCCGATCTATTCAAATTAAATTCATGACAAATTTCGCTCATCTCCTGAGATTTTCAATTACCCACTACCACCACACATTCCCGGTGATGTGGGAATATTAATAACAAAGGCCATACCCTCCCAGTTCCCAGGTGTAAGAAGTAAGCACCCAAAAAAGGTATCAAAGCTCTGAAAGACCGAGAATATGCATCACAATCAAAAGGAAACACCTCAAATACTGGCACATCCGGCAGAGGAAATTAAAAAAAAAAAAAAAATCACATCACTAGGTACGTCCCGTTTCTTTAGATTGTTTGTCTCCTGCCACTCAGATTAAGAACATGAAGTGCCTTAAACAAATCACAGAATTATGGAATCCCAACGTTCTATTCAGAGTGCTACTGAAAATACCCACAAATTGTGGGCGATGAATTGGGAGGATTTCCTTTTCTTTTCTCTTTTCTTTTTTTTTTTGCTTCATTTGTGGTATCTTCTCAAGAGATGTGCGAGATGTAAATATAGAAAATTAGAAAAAAAAAAAAATAACAAATACAATGCTGAATACACGCATTAACTAAATTAAATTGTTGGGAAGCAGCATTTGAATGGCCTCATGGGCCTGGCGCTGAATACTGGTAGGGAGTGTTCGTATATTAAATCAAAGATGAGATGTAATCAGTGGATATTCATTGGCAAATGTGTACATTTATAAATAAACAGGTAGGTAACTAGGTGTATGGCCAGAATTTAGTTGCCCTATACACTCACTCAGTAGAGTGTCACATTTTCTGAAAGACATGCTCTTTGATCTAATGGTAGTGTTTTGAAATTGAGGCGATTGCCCGTATCGGCAGTATGGATTTGAATATGTTCTAGCTGAACACTGTGATGACAAACAAAATTTTGTTTCAGTAGCCAAGTGTTTCCAGATGGTGTCTGTCACAATATAAATATGAAAGAAGTCGGACTTTTGCTGAGTGAAATTGATGATAAAAGACATGACGTGGTTCACAAGTGACCCCTGAGGGCGAGGCGATGGCAGCAACGAATGGCGTTTAATAAAAAGTCAAAGTTCAAGCATCCAGGGGAAGTTAAATACAGTCACAAGGAACTTGTCGATTATAAGATGAAGGGTGCAATTAACATAAGTACCATCGTAAATAAAATCCTTAGGGAACAAAATGCTCTCGGCTTGTTGGGCGAGCATTTTTTGCGACGCAATGGTTGAAAGTGGTGGGTTCTAGTGTCGGAAAGAATGGATTTCCATGTCAAATTTTGACTCACAGGTTAGTGTGGCAGACTATGAAGACTATGAGAACCTTAAAGCTTATTCCACAATGGACAAGTATCCAAATAACTCCTAAATTAAGCCGTTTTAAATGCATTGCATTCGTCTCAAGAATTAAAACTAACCAATGGTTCAGGGGGTGGGCTAAGGGTCGCCAACATAGACCTGTTGCTCCATCCAAATATTTATTTATTAAATAGTATATAAACGTAGGGGCGCTCCTGCATCTGGATTTCGATTGTCAATTTATTTGTAACTGACTGCTGTCTATATTTAAGAATTGCGTTGTTTATTTAGCAATAAAGTGGATGCCAAAGGGAAAAATAAATAGTCTTTTCAAAGGAATACAAAAGTTGTAAAATGTAAAATTGTATGTAGGTACTCTGCTTTGGCAATATTTGAATGTTTCTGAATATGAAAGGCAGTTTGGTAAATTTGTTGTTCAATGCATTTGCGTATTTAATATTTTAATATGTATTTGCTTATTAATGTTTAGGAGCTTTTTTCTATAGATTAGCTATAGGGTGCAGGGACATTAGTCCACGGGACATAAGTTCTAATGGACTTATGTATGTCCCACTTTAGTCAGACATACGTCCACTTTTTGATTATGGACTTATGTCCCGCCGAAACGAGTTTGCTGCCCCCCCCCCCTATAACCCCCCTGCTTGGGTTTACTGTTGCATTACGGAGTGAGTGCGAGGTTAAGGATATGCAATTTGACTTTATATCACTTTCCGGATTTGGTACCAATAAAATTTGGGATTTATATCCCATTTTCAAAAACTAAATTATGGACTTATGTCCCGTGGATTTATGTCCCTTCGCCTAGCTATAGATCATTCCAAGTTTCATATAATAGTCAAGACAACGACCGAACAATGAAGGGAGCGTTTGCTAAAAGCCATATCTTTTTTCAGAAATAAGACCCCATAGCAAATACTAGAGGAATACCAACTGAAGAAGAATTTCTGACTGTTAATTCAGCCAACATATTATCTTCCTTGAAAAGGCATATCTGTTGACAGAAAATGAACCACGCACTCCACTGCCAATTGTTGAAGTACCTGCCACTTTGGGCTGCTTATTTCAGCAGATTTAAAATTAAACCACTTACAAATTGACGTGTCTGAAAACAAACTTTTGAAAATTTATATGATGAATGGGCATTTGGGCATTGCCAATAAACATTTTTAGTTTCAACTTTACAATTTATTAGTTCACAGCGCGCCGTACTAATAACAATTTTTAGTCTCGACTTTAAATAAACGGATTTCTTACAATTGCGAATTTTGAATGGAAAATATGGCCACTGTGAACTACTGCAATTTAGAGTCAAAACTAAAAATGTTTATTGGTAAGGCCCAGTGGCTATATTTTCCAAACCTCGCGTGTGCTTCCGTAAGTTTAAAGTCGCGACTAATGCCGTTTTCGATTTGGCTTTTCAGATTTTTATCTGAGATTTCAGATTTCTGCTGTCAAATCGAACGTTAAATCCGAATTTTATTGGTTCTTGTGTGCATTAGTTGGCCGCAAAAGAAATTCTTTTGCACTGGAAATCGATTTGAATTGATTTTTACAGCTTTTCTAAATATGTTATTTAATAATAAAAAAAAACTAACTCCCATACGCGTAGAATGAATTATTCAGCTAAAAAAACAATCCTTCCAACGATAAAGAACTCATAACCGCCAGCTGTGTGTCTTATAAGCATTGGTGTAAGTGAAGGTGTTAACAACCCTGCCCCGACAGCCGAACTTGACAAATAAACGCTTAATTGAACTTTGAGGTTACTACTTAGGTACTAGTAGACATTGAAAAAAAGACAATACGTAAAAGAAACTAAAAGAATGTAAATTACTTAAATTAATTAGTTGATATTAAATTAATTACAAGTTAACTTTGAACAGGGATTTTGTAACTATTGAAATAGACAAATAAACAACAATTTGAATTACAAAGTAATTTCGCTGGCGTCTGAATTCATTCATTCACAGAATCTAAAAGTAGTTGCCAAGTTGTGGCAACAGAAAATGTATGTAAATCTGAGAAAAAAATCGAGATTTCTCAAAAGTGCCTCAGAAAACGAACTAAAATTTGTTATGAGTATGGGCCGATAAAAAAATAGTTTCCCAAGCACTGTGAATAGTAGAATATACAATTATACTTTCTGCAATATTGGGCGTAACACATAATGCGTCCATTTAGGACATAGCGTCGTCGAACAGTCAAAACCTCGTATCTGCATTTTTGTCGTTTTTGGGTAAAAGTTATTTGAGTACCTATAATAATTTGTTACGTCTAAATTTTTTGAATCTATTTTCTTGATTTTTTTTTTTCTATTAAAAATAGTGTTTACTTTAATAAAAAAAAAATCAGATTTTTAAAGCAATTGGATAAGTAGGATTAAGTAAGTTTTTTGAGTCTCCTGAAAACCTTGCAAATTGTAGATACGAGGTTTTGACTGTTCGACGACGATAGGCAATTTTAACGCACCGTTGGTAAGATCTAGTAGGCGCAGTGGCTTAGTGGTTAGTGTATTGGACTACTACGCTAGGGGTCGAGGTTCGAATCCCGCAAAAACCCAATTTCCAACTTATGGTTTTTTCACTGCGCCGCCTCTCGCGAACGTCTGACAAACATCCGAGAGTTAGCCGTTTGGAGTCGGCATAAAATTGTAGATCCCTTCCATTCGTTACAAAAATGAAAACTCACACAATACGAATGGTTGTGAGAAGCTAGGGTCCCTCCGGACCTGTTGCGCCAACTAATTATTATTATTATTGTTGGTAAGATCTACGACTGTAGTCCGTAATTTTGGTGTTTCTTTTTTTTCGGAGGTTGAACTTGGAATGTTAAGCTCGGTGGTGAAATAAACTATAAGCTTCGTTTACAACTACTATCCACGTTTGCCATTGGTAGTTTTTGAAAATTATTATCTCTCACTATATATACGTATTTTCTCACCCGTTTGCCTGTCAGTCTTATCACATTCTTCGATTCAGGCTTATACTTTCAAAGATCCTTCTAATCGAATTAAGAGCGTTGAGAGAAATGCGGAGGGGTGAAAACAATTTCGGGGTGAAAAATTTAAAAAGCGAAGCCGGTCTGCTTTTGTTTTGGTCTTGTCCTTTAAAGCGAATAGTTGATAAGTTGCTTTAAACTACAACTTTGATTTTTTTTTTAATGCGAATTCTGTTGGCATAAATTGAATAAAACTTTCATCAGTGTAACTTTCAGCCGATATCGCTGCTACCAGAAACAACCAAACCAACTGCCACTTGTATGCACCGATAGATGTAACTACATTAATATGGTGCAGTTTATTTAAAAGCTAACCCAATTAGACTTTATTATGGTGCTCCCAGTCCCAAGCCCTGGCATCATGTCAACATCCAGCTCATTACTACAAAAACCATTTCTCCTTGTGATCCCAGCCAACGAAACCATATTACCGAGAGACCACTTTAAAATAATTGCCGTCAGAACGATATTTAATTTCACAACAGGACAAAATAAAAATGCTCCTCCTCCTCGTTGAATATGTGAGTTTCAGTGACGACAAAACGCTTTTCCTTCCTTGCTTGCCATCGTATTTTTCAACTCCACATCTATGCTGCATTCTGCAAGGAAGAATGCCGTATCTATCTGGCTCTTTTAATTATTTATTTTGCTGCTGATAGAGTTAAACTCATGCTCTATAAAAAGGATCACATGAAGACCTACTACAAGTAGTATCTACTTCGAAACGACTCGACGACGCACCACTTTGAACGGGGATTAAACGAGTTTTAATTTTATTAAAAAATTGTTTTAAGCGCATTAAGAATAATTTGATGACTCATTTATAAATATATACAAATTTGTGCGTTTCCCAATTGCATGTAAGGAGTAAAAAAAAAAATGCCCCATAAAACTTTCAATGCAATTTGAACAGACTTAGTTACAAAGTTATCCAACTCCTTGGATGAAGTTTTGTAATCTAGGAAATTTCCTACTACCAGTGGTCGCTTGTATTAGTTGAAATTACAAGAAGAAAGTTTCTAAAATTATTTATATTTCATGCAAAATCGAAAATACGGAAAACTTATAACCAACTATATTGGTTATAGGGAAACCATACAAGTAGTGGACAACAAAAACGACACAAGACTACAGCAAGGATTCTCAATTTTCAATCTGATGCTATCGACATAGTAGATCCTTCATATCCTGAACAGAGATGGGACACACAAATGGATTAGAGAAATTAAAACGAGGCGCATACGTTGCCAGGGGGGTGCACTTGATTTCGGAAGGATGAGAAAAGGCATCCCAGAAAAAAGCGATCCGACCGGTTCATTTCGATGTTAAGAATCAAAGTGGCCATGTCTCTTGAACCTTTTTTTTTAGGAAATGGACCTTTTAGGGGATTCCGTTGGATATCGAAATGTTAACTTTGTAACGTTCAGTATGGGTATAGCATTTTATCGAAGGGACACACAGGAATGACAAGAAAAAAGGTGTCCCTCCCAAGTGTTCGAGATGCGGTGTTACAGTGCTACAGGGGTTTAGTGTGATTGCTTTGTATTTTTAATTGTGGGCTACGCCAATTTATTTCTTACTGGAAGTAAGAGGAATTATGTCAGGGCACTTCAAGGAAAAAGAGGCTGCTAAGTAATTGGTTAGTTTTTGTTGGCAAATATAAGGGTAATCCGTTAAGACATAGGTTCCGGCTAAGGGTTACAAAAATTTGAACATATAGAGGCACTGAATGTTTGTCGGATTGACATCAAATCCGACGTTGGGTTGGATTGCGTTGTGAAAACTTTTAAAACAAAACGTATATACTGCGCTGTATTAAGCACTGTTTACAGGAACAAACTCAGACGTTTTTACCCCCCTCTATCCTTATTACCAATGAAAGCTTCAAAAACACAAAAAAAAAATCACAAAAACCATAAATGACTCACTGACAGGTCTTCTAATTTTCCACAACGCCAACGGTAGGACTTGTGGTGCAAGCAAAGGAATAAATCGATCACTTAAAATCGAACTTGAGTTTTCTCTATAACCTATTAACCTACTTTAAATATTTAAGTAGGTACGAACTGCAGCTAATGTCAGTCGGAATGTCATAGTGGTTTATGGCATTGATTAAAAACAGTATAAAATTGCATTTCGGGGTTTGCAAAATTGTTCACTGCTGAGAAACTTGAACGTTTTGCATTTACACGAACAATTTTTTTTATAAAAATCGCGTGAAGAGGCTTGGGATATTTAAACGAACTTAGGAAATTTTTCCACTTATCCGATTTTAACAAGCCGTTCTCAAGCACTTCCGATTGCTCTAGAATAACGACATTTGGTAGAGCGGTCAGGCTTGAAAATCTAAGATTTTTCATCCATAGTGATCCTAGACATAAGTTTAGGAGTCATCCTTATTTTTTTGCGGCTAGGTTTGTGTAGCTTTGTCTAGAGTAAGAACTCTTAGGGCCACTTGCACCAACCTCAGTTGACAACGCTATTTATTTGTTTATCCACTATTTGGTCCTATTTCATAGATTCGGTAAAATTGCATTGCAGGACGACACTTATTCAAATATCCATGGATAAACTGATAAATATTTATCCATTTTCGAAAGGCTGCATAGTCGTTTCCAGACTTCAAATAGTAAAACAAATTGTCAAATACCCGGTAGTTTAACATTAAAAAGAAATAATAAAAATAAAAATATCGACAGTGGAATTTAATTTAATTTCGGGCGACGAATGAGGAAACTGTAAATATCACTCATATTTATTTTTATAACGAAGCAACATTGGAAAGAAAAAACATTAAGTTTAATTTTTCTCTTTGATGGTTGCTTCATGTTTTTTTTTATATTACTGTACTTTTTTATATAAGAAATAAAAAATAAAAAATACATTGTTAGTATTGCGAAAATTAATATAATCTAAGGTTACTTATACAGACGGAATTTGGAATTTGTGCAACGAAAATCGGGGGAGTAACTATTTATTTGTTTATCTTGGGTTAGCTATTCAAAAGTTTGTTAAGTAATCCAGTAACTTGGTACAAGTGGCCCTTAATGGTGTGCACTTAGTTAAATTTGAGCCAAGTCAATCAAAATCCCAAGAAAGTGTTTTTTTTTAGTGCATAAATTAGCCGTATAAATCGCCAGGTCCAGATGGCATTCTGCCGATCATGCTGCAAAAAGCACCGGAAAATGCGATAGCGAAAATTATGGAAATTCTAAGACATAGTTTGAAATTAGGATATATACCAATTGCTTGGAGGGAGGTAAAAGTTGTTTTTATTCCCAAAGCAGGCAAGCAGGGGCATACAGCCGCGAAGGATTTCAGACCAATCAGTCTGTCATCTTTTATGTTGAAAACTCTCGAACGCCTCCTAGAGGCACATATAAGGAGTATATGCGGCAATGGCTTCTTAAGTGAATCACAGCACGCATATATGAAGGGAAAGTCAGTAGAAACGGCTCTACACAATGTAGTAGGAAAAATAGAAAGGAGTCTGCATCTAGGTGAGTTTGCTCTGGCAGCTTTCTTGGACATAGAAGGCGCTTTCAACAACGTAGAGGGCAGATCGATCGAAAGTGCAATGGTGAATGCTAACATTGAACACGGCATTCGTTTTTGGGTAAGCAACTTGCTTAAAAGTAGGAAAATTAACTGCACTCTGGGGCGAAGTTCATTCAGAATGTCAGTAACCAGAGGGACCCCGCAAGGTGGAGTATTATCACCTCTTTTGTGGGTACTGGTTATTGATGGCATTTTGAAGAAACTAAGTTCTATGGGGATAAGTGTCACAGCGTATGCAGATGATGTGGTTATCACTGTTCACGGAAAATATCTAAACACTCTAAGTGAAATCATGGAGGGTGCTTTAAGGATGATTAGCCAGTGGGCCAAAGGGTGTGGGCTCAATGCCAACCCATCCAAAACGGAACTAGTACTCTTCACCCGAAAGTACAAGATACCGCACTTCAATCTTCCGAAGCTGGAAGGAGTAGAATTGCCCCTATCAGCCAGTGCGAAGTATCTAGGGGTCATCCTGGACAGGAAACTAAACTGGAATCTAAATGTGGGAGAGAGAATAAAAAAGGCATATAAAGCTCTCTTTACTTGCAAGAAAATGGTTGGTAAGATTTGGGGTCTGAAACCTGCTATGATGCATTGGCTATACACGGTGGTAGTCAGACCCATACTCACATATGGCGCACTAGTGTGGTGGAGGGCCATTAAAAGGAAGACAATAATGGGCAAAATGGCGACCGTGCAGAGGGCGTCATGCGTATCTATAACGGGTGCACTTCGGAGTACTCCTACAGCAGCGCTAGACATTTTTCTGCACCTTATTCCATTAGATTTACATATAAAACAACTAGCAGGAAATAGCGCCTTAAGGCTCAATGCTCTAGGCTACTTCAAGGATGGCAATTTCGGACACTGTTCCATATTATCAGAACTGTTGCCCGGTAATCAGATACAAACGGACGAAATCTTCCCTTTGGTTGATCTCGATATTCCCTACGATGTATCTTATCCAGAAAGGGATGAGTGGCATTTAGACAAGGTCACCAAACACTGTGAAATAGCAATTTACACAGACGGCTCGAAAATAGGGGAAGGCACTGGTTCTGGCGTCTACTCTATAGACCCACAACTAAAAGTGTCTATACGGCTACCGGATACTAGCAGTGTCTTTCAATCAGAAGTCTTAGCCGTTCTGAAGGCGGTAGAGCTTTTGCAGATGAGATCTATATCTGGAAGGGATATTTCCATCTACATCGATAGCCAGGCTGCACTCAAGGCACTGGAATCCCCTAACATCAATTCCGAAATAGTCAGGGACTGTCGCACAATGCTCAAGGCATTATGCAGTCAGAACCAAGTAAGACTGTGTTGGGTGCCAGGACATTGCGGTATAGTAGGAAATGAGGAAGCTGACGAGCTTGCGAGAAAAGGAGGGGAACTAGGTACAGAAGTGGAAGCATGGCCCAAGCCACCTCTGGGTATACTAAAAGGTAAAATCAAAAACCAAACCGAAATGAAGGCTGATCTAAGGTGGTCAAACATCACCGGACATAAGGTGTCCAAGGCACTCTGGCCACAACTCAACATCAAAAAGTCTAGGGAAATTCTAAAATTAGGTAGGGAACAACTCAGAACATTGGTTGGAATCCTGTCAGGGCACTGTCTTCTAGGAAAACATGCAAAAAGACTTAGACTGACAGACACGGACACTTGTAGATTCTGCGATGACCTGCAAGCCGATGAGGATATCAAGCACATACTGTGTGAATGCGAAGCAGTTTCTCGCAACCGAAGGAAGTTTTTGGGTAGGTACTTTTTCCAACAGCTGGAGGAGATTGACCACACAAATTTCAAGGGGCTACTCAATTTCTGTAAGGAGATTAATTGTTTTTCAAGGGAAATTGTTTAGGTTTTGTTCACTGTTGCTTACTGCAATTGGTTCCCCAGGGATCGCGATGGGCCCTTATGGTGCCTAGTGCCGTATGGGATCTAATTATCTCATACCCCTTTTTTACCTAACCTAACCTAACCTAGTGCATAATAGATTGAGAAGGCTCTATAGACCTGATTTGTCTGCATGTGACCGAGAGTGGGCAATCCGATCTTCAAAATACATTCCACAAGAACTACTTTCTTGTCAGAACAGTAACAGAAGAAGTAACAATTGAAGAGCATAACTTAACAACAAATAACAACAAAAAAAGTGACAGTAAAAAAGATTTAAAAAAAATAAAAAGCCTTATTTTGTTTTCTTACTTTGTTTTGCCTTATTCAGTGTTGGCACGCGTATTTAAATGTTTGTATTTAAATGTTTGCATTTAAATTTCAGAAACACACAGAAAAACAGTGTTTGTTTGTTTGTCTAAGGCGTTTTGTTTCATCCGGTGAGAACAGACCTAATTCGCATCAAAAAGTAAGTACCTAGTTAATGTTTTTTTGATCTTATTAAAAGTGTGTGTATTGTAACTTCATTTGAGCTTACTGTTTTTACTTTTACTTATATAGACTTGATATTTTTGTTCGATTTGTTTACTTTGTTTAAATATCTTATAAATTATTTATATGTTTTCGTGAAATGAGCACAGTATACACAGTGAATCAATTGAATATTAATTTCACAGCAACGAATAAAAAAGTAACGTCTTGTGATATTTTTGCTGACTAGAAATGATAATTTTTTTTATTTATTTTGGTATTATACTTGAAGAGCTTTTATTTTCATTTTTATTCTGTTGTTTATCCATAAATAATAAAAATGAGTTAATAGATATATATGTGATATGAAAAAAACTTGTGTTTTTACTAAATAAATTGATTTTAAATCCCTGTTTCACTGTGTATCATGCACTGATTCACTGTGTACACCCATCGTAGACAGTGGATCTTATGGGAAGGGTTTTTTCAAAAAACAATTTTTGACTATCTCAACCATACTCAAGCTTTGAGATTTTGTGCTTAAAATTAAGATAAAACATTGAAAAAGCTGGGAAAAAATTTCTTGACTCCACGGCGCAAGAAGTAAAAAGTGATCCACTGCTAACACCTTTACCCTACCACAAATCCTGCTACATATTTAAATAGGAAAATTGAAAAATTCATCAGGGAACTGACATGCGAGCTGATTCAAAGATACTTTTCAAACCATTCCTTCTCAGATTTATCGTTACCACTTATGTACACAGATTTTAGAAATTAATCATTCCAAGCAGAATGGTTGAATCGCTCGGTCAGTACTAACACGTTTCAACATATCATCCAATTATTCAAACAGAAATCAAACTGAATGCTTTAAAAGCTTGAGCACGTTGCTGCGGCGTTAAATGCTTCATAAAAAATTCCTACCGATGGAGAGCCAACAACTGTCTGATAAATTGCAATCAAACCGACAGCGGAAATAAACATTTGCATGAATATGTGGAAAAAAAATACATCAACAGATCATTGTCACTGTCCGAAATGGGCACGATTTTATTCAAAATTGTTCACGAAATAAATTTAAAAAATACTTTTCTCCCAGAGATCATCTTGGGATCAAATAATGAAGTTTTTTAATTTGTTTTCTACTCAAAATTTCTTTCGAAATAGTAAAGACCTTTTATTCCTTCATTGGGTAAGAAATTCCCACCTCACTATCCACTGTTGCAGTATAAACTTCATTCACTTCCATTGGAACTGAATATATGACACCCATTTTCCCATCGAATTTGCATTCCAACTCGACCTCTTTTAAAGAGGTCTTATCAGCCTATTGCAATTGCAGCCTCGGGTCACACCAGATATCACACCCAGCGGACTAAACTCCCATTCGCGTGTGCAGCCCCACAAGCATTCGCTCTACTACCACTTTCATATCAGTCAAATAATAAAGACCAAACAATTGTAGAAATTCTCTCCAAGTAGCGCTGTGCACAGCTCTTCCGCGTTCCACCAGATAACACACAAAATCGTTCAATTAGCTGATGAGCAGCAGTACCTACTCTCAGTAATTACAATGCCCATTGAAGTTACCGTATAAAACTCAGTGCTACCGCCGCCATCATCAGTGCGACCGCTGCAGTGCCTTTGTAGCAAAATAGGCCATAAGCCCGCAAGTGCAAATAAAGATCGCAATCATTATTACGACAAAATGATGCTGAGGATGATAGCGCTGTAAAATTATGCAATTTATTATCCACGCCACTTGGACGCGGCCAAACCCCACCCATAGGCCCCCCGCACACGACTTACTCTCATTATGTTGTAAAATTCCACATTCTATCCCTGCAGCTGTATAGTTAGTAGTATCCTATCCTCCTCCTTCGTGTGTTTGCTCTCTCGGACTCGGACGCGCTCTGTACTGTTGTAATCCAAATACAATGCAAAATATTCTACGAAGCTAGACTCTATTTAAATTTTTATTTTTTATTTTTTCCCACGGCCTTTTATGCGCTCTTCTCTGGGAGATATAACCTTGCACTGGATTCCTTTTTCTCACGCAAATCTATTGCAATTCATAATAGTGTGCGCGCACTGGCATCGAAAAAGGACTCGAAAACTAAACAAAAAACTACACTTTAGCACTTGTGCCTGGCATTGGCAGCGGCTACCTTTCACGTTGTTGTCGCGCGATGCGAATTAACACGACCCGATGAGCTGCTCGCTGCGGGATGCACCCCCGGATGCAGTGATAAAACGGATCAGAATACAAAACAAAACCGCGTCCACACAAGTAACAAGAGCCAGCGAAATGAGCACGATTGCTTCGTTTATCATCCAATTGGTGGCCTCTTCAAATTAATTGCTGCACTTCACTCGCGCTACGATTCGAAAAATAAAGCAACACAAACGAGAATTGTAACAAAGGGTGTACTGAGAAAAAATTAAAAACAAAACGGCCAAATTGTAAAAAATCAAAACAATTGGTTCCTTCTTTAGAATTTTCAAAATAGTATACGGCAGAGCGAAGAGTGTTTTGCGCGCTGCGAGCTTTCTAACTGCGAATATGCGAATGCAGTGATATCCCGAGAAAAACTAGGAAAATCATCCGAAGATACTAAGCTTCAGACTGCTGTTCTGTTTGTAACCCCAAGATTTGAGCTTTTTTTATCGGCTGTAGCTGTACACTGAGCACGAGAGTCGACAGCTGAGTGGAAACCAAAAACGACCCCTAAATTCAAAGGGGGAGTTCATCGGCGAGACCAAAGAATGAACAAAGCTTTCAGATGAGAAGCGAGAACGAGAACCCCAAGTCCCCAACTCATCTGACTCAGAGGCGGCGATTATGTTATGAATTTAACTCACTCGACGCTCTCCCACGCTGCTGTAGTTCAGACTGTAAATTGTATCATGTAAAAGTCCAAGTGCCGTCGCCAGCTAGCAGAACAGCAGCAGTGTCACAACTCACAGTCACAGTCCCCAAGCCCCAACATGAACGCCAACAGCCAGAGTCGGTCAGAGTAAATTTCTGTTTCTGTATTCTGTTCTATTTATTCAGTTTAGTAAGCGTTGGCGCAGTGTTGCCAGTTTGGGGTTTTCCCCCAGATTTAGGTTTTATTTTTTGGTCAACGGTGGATAAGTTGTTTAGGGGGTTTTTAAAAATTCTAAATTAATTGTTTTTCTTTATAATATCTTTTTTGGTAACCTCAAAATGTAAAACAAATAAATTTTTAGACATCCTACGAATGTGAGAAAAGCTGAGTTACTTAAACTTAAGAAGCATATATACCTATTCTTCGTTCTGTTCTGTACAGGACAAAGTGATTCAAAATTGAGCATGGTAACTAGAAATGAAATACAAGAAGATGAAATAATTGTGTATGTAATTTTAAAAAGCAGTATTTAACTGCTCGATCAGTCCTTCAAAGCTATTTTCCAGTGATAGTTGTTTGTTTTTATATCCTTGGAATATTTTCGTTTACAAAACAAGTCTTTTAAAAAAACATAATGCCATTTTTAAGGAAACGGTTATAGTTTTTTATACTAGTTGCCTAAATATTTTTTCCGGATTGGTGGTTGGTGTAAGGCGGCTCTCCCACTGAAGCAACAAGCAACAAGCAAATGGCAATAGGAAACATGCGATATTATCGCTAACAGTTATTTAACATTGAATCAAATTAGATGTCTCACATTAAAGCAACTCAATATCGGTTGAATGAAAAATGTTGCTGATTGCGGCAACATTATTGTTAAAAAGCGATATATATCGCGTCGTTGTATCAATATTTGCGAGTAGTGAGTGACAGGTCGCTAGAAACACTGTTGCTTTAATGTGAGAATAGGTTAAAATAAAAGTTGCGTATTGCTTATTGCTTATTGCTAGTTGCTTATTGCTTATTGCTTGTTGCCTCAGTGGGAGAGCCGCCTAAGAGTTTTGAAAATATTGTATTGTATTGTTTTTTATCTATCCATCTTAAATACTATATTTATACAATAATAAAGGAAGAATAGTAGTAGGGGAGACTGGGTACGGTTGAAACACAGGACGGTTGAAACAACACGAATATCTCGTGAGCCATACGCGCAGCGTCTATGAGTATTAGGGGTGAATGAAGCAAAAACAAGTCCGTAGACGAATAGCAGCAATACATCGTTCATTCGGCGGTTCAGTTGTGAGTGAGAGCTTATGTTCTATTTAGACTACCAAAAGTAAGTATTTTCGTTTGGTTATTTTTCATTTTACTGGGGTTTCTATCCATGTGAGATTGATGTGTGTATTTTTTTTGTATGCAGTAAGGAGTGTAAAGTAGATCACGATGACTAGTTTAAACGTGTCAGTGTTGTTTTCGTTACTTTATAGATTTTTTTTACTTAAAGGGGGGGTTGGGGACGGTTGAAACAATTTTTCGGGGGACGGACGGTTGAAACAATGTCTTTAACTATTTTCTTATTCTTATATAATATCTTAACGAAATAAGAAGAACCAGAAAGTCTACAATATACACCGATACACCAGAGAAAGGACAAATAAAAAAGGATCATGAAGCAAGACTGCAACAAACCAGCTAACCAAGCTAAGAAATGGTTGGAAGGTGTAAAAAAGAAAATAAAAGTTACGAAAGTAAAAAAAAAAATAATAATAATGCAGCATTCCAGTGCTCTATTATTATTTTTTTATTCAGAAGAAGAGGAGTTTCATTGCCTTGTCTGCTTGTCAACGTATTCAGGGAGCAGATCTAGTGAAAGTTGGATACAAATGTGTCACCAGTAAAATGTGGGCTCACAAAGAGTGCACAGAAAGTTGCAATAGTTATGTTTGGCACAATTGTGATTCGGAATATTTCTACAACTGAGTTTTATCGATTGTATTATCGAAATTAAAGTAATGTTCCTTTTGTTTATTTTCAATTAATTTAATGAATAAGATTTTTTTTTTATTTTGTTTTCTTAAATTTTTTGTAGCTTAGAAATACTGTTTATTTTTTTTTATCTAATATATAAAATTATCGTGTCACGGGGTGCGTAGTTGAACTCCTCCGAAACGGCTCCACCGATTTTCGTGAAACTTAGTGTGCATATTGGCTAGGGTTGAGAATCGGACAACATCTATTTTTCATATCTCTAAATGTTAAGGGTGGTCCACCACTAAATTTTTTTCATGGGGAAATACACTTTGAAAAAAAAAAGAAACTGGATAACATAAAGTAGTGACACTTCAAATACAAAAAAAAATATTTTAAATTTTAAAAGCAATTGTTGTTGTCAATTATTTTAATTGTTTTCCAAGCAAATTGTTGTTGTCAACAATTTTGATTATTTTTTTTTTTCTTTTAAATATATGTATGTACCTAAAAAGTTTGTTCTAATAAATTATGTTTACTACGTTACATTAAGTAACTTTTTAAAATGAAGTAGATACTTTGATTAAACTAAAAATGATATTATGGCCAACGATATTTTGCATCGAATTCGCACTGTGACATCGGATAATGAACTGGAGATGTCAGATGAAATGCGCAACAAAGTGGCACTTTGTTGTGCAAATTGGGGATGCCACAGCTGGAACTGGAGCGAGAAATGGACTTCGAATGAATCGCATTGAGTCAAGCTGTTGTTGCGTTCAGGTAACGCACAAAAAGAAAAGGAAGTGTTTGTCTCCCACCTTTCCACCTTCCTACCTATTCCCTATTTTTCGCCCTCGATTCCTTCCGCTATCATCTTGAGGAAGTGGCCTAAAAACGAATCCATATGTCCCTTGGTCACGGCATCACGCGTGAACGGCTGGACCGATTTCACTAATTCTTTTTTTTTTGTGTTTGTTATTGTCAGGAGAAAAATCTTATGAAAGAAAAAATTAAGAAAATTGTGCGGAAAATTAGAAAATTTAAGAATACTTAACCACCATATTAAATTATATCTCATGTACCTAACCATAGCGCTTTTACAATTCAAACTTTTTTGATGTAACCTTATGGCGCTTAACTTTATGGTATAACATTGACATAATGCGTGCTGCAAATATCGTCAAAGAGGATGTAAAATAATGAATATCGTTTAAAACAGATGCTTCGATCGGAGTTATTATATTGATAAAATACATATAAAATAATCAATTTATTATTTCTAACAAAAACTGAAACATGTGGCGTTGTAGGCGTATATGTCGTTTTTCAGTTTCATTAAATTTTCTTTAATAATAATTATCTTAATTTATACATATAATTCTTTCGGGACGAAACTCGATGATGATGATATAACTCGATAGCCACTGGGTCAATTTTTATGATTCTTCTTTTGTTTTGTTCGTATTGTTGTATTTTAGGTTAACGCAAACTTAAAAGAAAGGATTTTTGACCCGCTATATGGCGTTGTTTCACCATCTCCAAAATCACTCACCCGATTTCAATGAAATTTTGTAGATTTATATTCTTCGTTTCCGCTTGAAGGATAGGATACTTTTGGACCTGATAGGTGGCGCTGCTGCCAATCTCCGAAACAGCTCTACCAAGTTGATGGAAATTTTGTAGATGGATATGGTTGCTTCCAGTTTTAAATTTCGGATAGTTTTTGACCCTATAGGTGATACTTTGAAAAACAGAAGCGGGATAAGAAAACGGATTTTGGCACGTCCCATTCAAAAATAAAATCAAACACTATTTCTCAAGTTGTATAATTAAAATTATTAATGGACATTGTTCAAATAAAGCAATTTGCGAAATGTGAGCAAGATTTAATACGAAAGGTGCGGGCAAAGCCCGGTGGGTACAGTTTCATATAAAAGAGACTGACGTCTATATGTGCAGCGTGCACTCATAACTCGGGGACGGATCGTTCGATTTTTATGACTTTTAGTTGAAAGGAAGGACATTATGCTACCTTTTGTCGTGAAAAAAACTTTATGGGGATTAGTTGATTTTTTTAATTCTTTGAATGTTCCGGGCTTACCTCTTCATAATTTGGACTTGAAAGTCAGCTCAGTTAAAATGCTGTTGCGCAACATCAATGTATCGAAACTTTGTAAAGGATCGCAATTGATTTATGGTTAAGGATCTTACATCAAATATCATGCAAGTGTTAATTTTGAGGGGAAATTTCAAAGGCAAACACTCTTATTCCGCAGATTTCGCTTATTTAGAACGATTTACCATTCGTGCGACTTCAATTTCCCGTGCGTCTCGCTTTCACTATGTCTAATAATTTATTGCAAGGATAATCGATGGATGTTTGTGCATTTGTGGCATCAATCTTGATTTCCCATGTTTCTCACATTGTAAATTTAGTGAAAAAGCGGAAGGTTGGCCGAAACGTCAAAATCATTGCGGTTTGATTGAAACAAATCAACATTGCTATTCGTAATTTATTTATATTGCATTTAATATAACTTTTAAATAAAGAATTTTAATTGGCCGGAATTATTATTTTCTTTACATTAACAAATTTTGGCGGAACAAAGTTTGCCGGGTCAGCTAGTTTCTATATAAAACAATGACGTGATGAATATTGTCAAACAAAACTATTATTTATAATAAAAGTTAATTAAATATGTAACAATGGATGGATGAAATATGTTCATGTTTCAACTGACCCCAACAACTGTTTCAACCGACCCTGGTATGGGTACGGTTGAAACACATTTTCATTTTTGTTTTAATATGATGTACTACGCAAAATATCACACCGAATACTTAAAAAACACTTTACATTTATACATAGAACCATGCTCCTACATTTCACATAACTTGATCACCGCTTAGCTTATAAACGGCAATGGTATGGACGGTATAAGCGAAATTGTTTCAACCGTACCCAGTCTCCCCTAATCACTCTGTAACTATTTAAAGTTAGTGTAGAGTGACTCGCAGGACTTCCATTTTAAATTAAACTGATATGGGGTGTATTATGTATGACAATAAAAAGGACTTATGCACCAACCTATTCTATAAATTTTATAAATCGCCGCTCTAACTCGGAAGTCGTCCAAAAGATTAATCCATTTACCTGCTATAAAACAGTAATCGATTACTGAACACGATGTTCCTCGAATAAACGTATATTGCCCATCAGAGTCACCGGCACAGCTTCCATTCAGAACACGACAATCATAAGCATCCGCAATTTGCAGAATTTTTGAGCCTTTACTATCACAAACTGAGTCTTTAGATTTACGAGTTTTGTGCAAATACGCACTATCATACCCAGTTACGAAATTATTTTGGGAGGATCCTATCCTACCATTAAAATCTCCGACAAGCATTATATCAGCCGAATTCAAGATTTGAAGAGATTCACATAACCTTACATAATCTCGTTGCCAGTGGTTGCAGTTTAGATAAATTGGTATCAAAAATACTTCGCTGTTGCATGTTTTTATATTTAATGTTTGCAATTCGCCCATTCTTTTAAAATTAACAGAAATACCATCAAGATTCTCACGATATCCATATAATGCTCCTCCACTTCCTCTTCCAAATATAGATGTTTTTACTGCAGGTACCCAAATAAGTTCATAATTCAAAAATATACTTTTTAAATCTAATCTCATCATATTCTAAAAGATGAGTTTCAAATAATACAAATATATCAAAGTTCTTAACATAATTAAAAAAATCCACAAAATTTAATTTACTTTTTAACCCTGATATGTTATAGCTTAATATTTTTATTTTCTTGTTTACTAAAATATACTCTTTTTCACTCTGGTAGACTTGAACACATCATGCATCGTGCGATGGCGCCTTTGAGCATGTGGCCCCACCAAAAGACTTTCCATTAGACGGTAGCATTAGTTGAGATTTGGCATCACTAGCAGAGATGACATTAGACGTCAAATTTGATGTTTTGTTTTCGTAATTTGTAAATGTGGATTTATTCATAAATATTATAAACTGGCATTATCTTTTTTTGAAAGACGTATTTTGTAAATGAAAGTAGTCCCAAGATCGATGAATTATTCGACAGCATTTTAGAATAACACACGCATTTACTTCATCTTGGATTTTCATGCTTAATTTTGAATCATTTAGAACAGAACGTAGAATCTCTACGCTAGGTACCTCATTCTTAAGTATGAGTTAGGTACTCACCGTTTCTTCCGTTCACAGAATGCCAATAAATTACATTTTTCAGCCGAAGCTCATTTTATGGTTACCAAACGAAATACAAATAAAATATAATTAAAAAAAATAATGGATTTTCCCCTAAGCAATATCTCCCCCCAGATTTCTCCCCGTCGACCAAATAAACCCCTAAATATGGGGGGAAAACCCCCAAACTGGCAACGCTGACGAGAAGGGAGAACCCCAATCCCCAACTCATCCGACTCAGAGGCGGCGATTATGCTATGAATTTCACTCACTCGACGCTCTCCCACGCTGCCGTAGTGTAGGTTGTAGTTGTAGATGTACAACATGCACAAGCAGTGTGACCAATTTAGCATATTTCCTGCTAAATTTAGCAGGAATATTTCATTTTTAGCCTCCTTTTTTCAAATCATGCAAGTATTTCTTTCTTTGGTTTAGCCAAAATTGTTAAAATAATAAAATAAGATAAAACCAGTCGAACCTTAGTGTGAACAGGTCATTACAATTCTCAGTTGACAGTGAACGCAGCCATTCAATGAATTCAACAAGCTTGCAATTGCAATCAACTTTCCAAAAACACCCTTTATTGTGAAATATATCTTATTTTTTCGGTAAATCTACTTTTCTCTTCATTTTGTTGGATTGTTAGCAGGTTTTGATTTCAAAGAATATTTAGCATAGTTTTTAGCACTTTTCATACAAAAAAAAAACATGTCATATTGTTGAACTTAACATGATTTAAAATATTGAATTGGTCACACTGTGCAGAAGTGCCACTTGTCATAGCCTATAGCCAAGCCATTGCCAGCTAGCACTAGCAGCAGCACAACGTCACAGACAGTGTCACAGTCACTCACAGGTCTCACACAGCACCCACCATTGAGCTTGAGCATACCGCCAATAGCGAGTGTCATTCAGAGTAAGTTTCTGTTTCTGTTTCTGTATTCTTTTCTGTATTCAGCTGGTATTCAGTCAGCGTTAGCGCGGTGTGTCTGTGTCGGCGTTCGGTGCGGCTGGCGGCTGGCGGATGGATATGGATGAGATGAAGCTTTGATATGAGTATTTTGAAGGTCGTCCCGTGACACTTAATAATTTCTTCTTCTTCGCCACCCCAGTATAGATAGACTATAGACGGGCGGCTCGGTGGGCGGGGGGCGGGGGGCTGCCCTTGCCATTTGCATGGGTGGATTTATATTTTTTATTCTTCTTCGCATAAGAACATACAAAAAATATTTCGGCATACTCGTAAGCTCGTGTCGTTTTTTTATAAAACAAAATAAAATTTATTTCGAGTGACTTGTGAAATTTATTTCTCATCTCCAACGGGGGACATTAAAAATGAAATTCAAATATTTTTACGAGATCCAATGGGAAAGAGTTATGTATGCCAAGCACGCTCAATCCATGTGTACGCCTTGCTATCAGCTTCAGCATCAACAATTGTACAGCATAAAGGGGGCGCGCGGGCACATCGTAGGTAGGATGTACTCTAACTGCACTGAATGGATGAAAAAGGGAATGTGGGGTGGGTAGCGTGGGACTGCATCTTGTAGATACAGGTGGGGTGTGTGTACTTTAGAATTGAATTGAAGCTTATAGCATCAAATATTGGTTATCAGCTCCGTTCGCATTGTTAGTACGAGTAGGTGTGTGGTGGAAGTTTTATTTTCGAATTATTGACTGAAGGTTTGATTCTTATTTTTGGAAGCAATATACCCACAGGCGAGATGTGCGCTTGTGATCTATAATGCATGAGCAAGCTAAAATTGTCGTCTTTGAATTGTAAATCAGAGGAGAAACCCCTTTTTAAGCTGATCCCCTTCCTGTGCAGTTGGGTCCTTTGTACATTTTTTGCAGTTTTTTTTTCTCCGCCTTTCTAATCGGTTAATGCAAGCGGATGAACATAAAAATATTTATTCTGTTATTCAAATCTGAAGAAATGTTGAGAAAGACTAGCTAAAAAGATTTGATTCAAGGATGTAGGTTCTTCAGTAAATGTGCAAATGTCCAAAGCAGAGTTATCCTTTGCATTTGGGGGTATTTTTTGTCACCGCTTTTCATCTGAATGCGGAATTGTAAATGAGTATCCTTTTGAAGGTAGTTCATGACTGTAGGGTGGCAAGTCGGCTTTGACGGTATGGATGTTAACGGCAGGGCCGTTTCATTTTTATGAAAAGATTAACTTAACTAAATAGTGTTTTAAGGCGACTAGTTGTATTTCACTAGTTGTAATTTTCCCCTGCTTTTCATCAAAAAACGCTCCGTTGGTTCTTAACAGAAGAGATATGGCATTATTCGAAAAGTTCATGCTAAGAAATAAAACCGACCCCAAACTGAGCGTGTTAATTTAAAGGCTTGCCCCCGAATTATAATTATAATTTTTCTTCAAATTTATTTTTGTATTTTCCAATTTGGATTCTCAGATTCTGCTCTCAAATTTCAGATTTCGTAATTCGCATATCCAAGCGAATACAAAAAAATGGATTTCTATAGACTTTTAAAGGGTGGTTAAGTTTTAAGGGCCAATGTTGATTTTGAATAAAACACAAATTATTTAGGAAATTATTGTCATTTATTTTTATTATGATAATATTGGTATGATTCAATTATGCATGGAACAAAATATCGGCCAAATGGCCGCCGCGACCTCGGCGGCATACCTCCATCCGATGGTCCAAATTTTCGATGGCGCTGAGGCATAATTGAGGTTCTATGCCGTTAATTGTTTCGTTAGTTGTGTGGCAAGGTGCACCGTCCTGTTGAAGCCACATATATCGTCCACATCCATATCTTTCAATTCGGGACATAAAAAGTTCGTTATCATCTCACGATAGCAAACACCATTCAGAGTAACTGCTTGACCGGCCTCATTTTGGAAAAAAAATACGGCCCGATGATGCCGCCAGCCCATAAACCGCACCAAACAGTCACTCTTTGTGGGTGCATTGGTTTTTCGACAATCACTCTTGGATTATCATTCGCCCAAATGCGGCAATTCTGCTTATTGACGCATCCACTGAAGTGAAAATGTGCCTCATCACTGAAGATGATTTTCTTCGAAAATTGATCATCCACTGTTGCCATTTATTGCCACCATTCTGACCATTGACGACGCTTGAAATGGTCAAGAGGCTTTAGTTCTTGAGTCAATTGCACCTTGTAAGCGCGTAAATGGAAGTCTTTATGCATAATGTTCATCAACGACGAGCGTGAGAGGTGCAATTGTTGGGCACGAGGACGAGTTGAGGTGGACCGCTCTTCAGCCACACTATCCCGAACAGCAGCAATATTTCCTGCAGTACGAGCTGTACGAGCATGCACTGGTGTTTTTCACATCTCCTACAGACCCCGGTTACGATTTTTCCGATTGTACGCACATTTGGACGATTAAATTGAACGAAAAAATCACGAAGTGCACGATATGCATTTTGATTTGAATGCCCATTTTCATAATAAGCCTGAATAACTTTAACGCGTTGCTCGTTTGTGTATTCCATTGTTCAAATTGAGCCTGAAATTGAGAAATGTCAAATGAAATGCAGACAAAAACTTGAGGTTTAGGTGTGGTTCACATTCAACATCGGCCCTTAAAACCACCATTTAGTTGCAAGAAGAGGCAGCTGTTTATTGTTGTTTTGTTAGCTGTGTTTGGAATATGTGTAGCTGCAGAAACTCGTTTTAGTCGAAATTTTGATTTTTGATTCGTTTCATAAATCTTATTTTTTACAACTATAATCAATGTGGTAACCGAAAATTAACTTTTGGTTTAATACTACACCTATTTGTTTCATTTATTCTTCCAATAGATACTCCGCCTATAATAATATCGATGTCATCAATCCTCTCCATCAGCACCATGAACTTCGTTTTTCCAGTATTCAGTTTAAGTTTAATTTCAACAAGCCACTAATTTATAGAGTCTTAATCTTCTTGTAGTTTGGCTTTGCTGTCTATGATAAATTACCGGACATGTGGACAACTGCATGCGAACAAAGCTAATTTACAATATTTTAAAACACACTTGAGATCATTTAGGTAAATCGTAAACAGGAGAGTCCCTCAGACAGATCCTAGAGGCACCCTAAACTCAAATTCAATTGGTTCAGACACTTCTCCATTGAGTTTTACCCTTTGTCTTCTATTTTTTAGATACGATTCAAGCCACAGCAATTCTCTGTGTCCTCTATTTTATCAAAGAAAATAATTTTGTGCTTTCCTCACAACTTTTCAGTCATTGATAAGACTACTCCTTCACCGAGACCGTAATTTTCGAATTTATTTTCAAGCGGCTCGTCCTATCCCTGGTTTTGGATTGAACCTCTTGTTGTAGCCATGTTGATCTGCTAAGCACCATAATTTGTACCCTCTTTACCTACCTACGATACGATACAATGATCGGCTCGATGACAGGCTTGGCCATAGCAAACTTTCGTTTTTCCCTACCTAATTCTTTGAACGACTTCTCTCTGTATAAAAGCTCCTTCCGCTGTGCCACAAGTTTATACGTTGCACGATAAATATGACTGGCGGAGGAGATAAAACTTTTTTTATGATCAAGGTTTTTTTCTGAGTAGATCTGCAATCCTCTGATAAGAAGGTTTAGTTATTTCTTACTATATATGGACCGTAGCTATAGCGATCCTCTGGCGAATCTATTAAAGACCTTCTAATACGTTATAGGCTTGCATATTGGAAGCAGTTATGACAATTAGTATCCATCACAATTTGAGCATGCCGCAGGAGATCTCTTCACACCAAACCTATAGGGATCTCTTTCTAGAGTACTGTAACAATGCTTTTCCAACTTTTGGGACTCCATGGGAAAAATAGTCCCCATGGAGTCCCAAATGCCAATAGGTTTAAACCACATTCGGATAAACCTAACACTTCAAGTCAAAGTTTATTACGACTAAAGTATATAATTTGTCATCAGCCGCCATAGCCATAGGGTCTATATTGACGTCCAAGTTCATCGATTTCCTTTTATCTCGAAAAACAAAATCTGACAACCTACTTGAGCAACTCTGCTATATTTGCAGAAACGACTCATAATAAATAACTTCTATCAGAAAGTTAGATAATTATTTTATCAATAAACCACTTTAATTGCTTACGTATATGGGACAGTGTAGTACATCAATAAAATGCGATGTCTTTTGGCTGAGAAAATCTCAAATAATGCAAACAATTTGTCTGAAAACGTTGTCAGGTAGAAAATTGCAAGTTCACATGGTTGGCAGATGTTTGTTTACAAAACATTTGCAGATCCGATTTTTTGTTTTTGATGTGTAAACATCTATGCGCGCGTTATTGGTATCTGGTGGAGTAATTCCAAACATTTATAACTGCTGGGACGGAAATTACCCGTACAATATGCAATGCAACCCGAATGAAATTCCAATGAAACTTTCATTTCCTGTGTAACAGCAAACGGGTATTTTTGTAGGGAACGACGTTGCATACATTTTTGTTGCTGTTGCATATTTATATAAGAAAATGAAAATAAAGATTTCTTGCGAAAAAAAAATATGGGGTAAAGGTTCTCACATCTCTAAGTCAAAATCGCCTAAGGTAGGCAAGGTAGTTTATCCGAAAGGCGAAACAACACACGAATACAGGAGAGAAACCGGTGACAAGAAAACAAAAATAAGCGGGTGGAAGGAGCAAGGGGCCTGCATGAATTAGCCTTCGCGCGCGAAGCAGAAAGACCAAACTAGGCGATTGCCAAAAAAAAAAAAAAAAAAAAAACGGTTCCTATCGGATGATACGTCAAACCAACAGCACAACCATTGTCTATATAAGAGACTCACGCACTTCTGCTCGGTTCTTCGTTGTCAGTTTTCACATTGTCAGTCAGTTTGAGTTGTACTTAGCTTGAGTACTGTGTGGGTGATCGGCCTCTCACACGTAACAGCAGAACGGTGAAATTTTACCACAGATTAGACGTTAGACGGTAAAACTGACCTGGACGTACAGTGTTCCCACGTTTCCCTAGTCCGAGCCATTTATATATCGCCAGATAGGAGCTGTTGGGAATATCTGAGGGGTACACTGTTCTCCGCCATATTCGGAGCGAAATTTATAGCAGTGGAAGAGGTAACCTACAACCCCGTGCTGTTACGTAGCCTGTTGTATTGCCACGCTATTTTTTTTTTTTTTTTTTTGTTTTTTTTCATTCAGCGTTCTTTAAGTCTACGGAACTCGGGACAGGGATCAGTTCGTCGGCCTGTGGACCTGTTCCCATCCATTTGCATGTGCAGGCACCGCACCACAGGCGAGTTCTCCCACGATTCCCAATCGGACGCATTGCCTTCGCTCGCATGTGTAGTGTCAGTGCAACAAACGAAGCTACCCGTTTCCCTAGTGTGCAGCCTCCCATCTGCTAATCGGTGTGTTCAGACCCCACAACGCGTGATCGGCCAAACCCATGCCAAGGTTCGCACAAGGTTCCACATCCCGCCCCCCTCACAAAGGCAAACCACCAATATAGAGGTAAACTAAGTGAGATACGTCGTATCAGATAACCCAGGTGTGATTCAGAGTTCCTCATACTCGAACCTATTCACCTGCTGTTCTGTCGTCACTATCATCTATCTACATCATCACCTGCAAGACCAGGGCACAGTTCTCACCCTCCCCAGCGCGGCGCATAAGCATCACCACCTTAAGACTGACCACCCTAAGTATACTGATCTAAAGCTAAGTATTTGTCCAACATTTTCTTTGTAAAGCTCGCCTATTACATATGTGTATGTTTTTAAAATTTCCAAGAACCATCATCTGGTTGCACACGCCAAATTCGGGAACATTACCCTATGACATCGCAGCAGAAAATTATTACGTAACTACAAACAAGCATCCCTCGGGCTGGAGAAATTGCGCGCAAAGTCACCACACCCCTGGACACTCAACTCTTCAAAAAAAAAAAGAAGGAAAACAACAAAAACAGAAAATTACATACATCGGTAAGTCCATTCAGACTTTAATATAACTATATATATATATATATGTAACAGCGAGCTATTTTTGATAGTTTCTTTTTTTTCTATACTTATATGTAGTATATGCTTATCAATTTGTCATACATTATTGTTATCGGTGGTCAGAATCGGGAATTATATAATTATTATATCTAGTGTTAGTGGTGAATTTGGTTGCGATCGCGTATCGTGCACAATTACATAATTGAGGTGAATATAAAAAAAAAAAAGAGAGTACCTACCGAACAAAATTTTACTCTTAACGTGCGGGGAATTACCGAATGCACGACGTAAACATTCGGTTGTTCTATATATTTAGTTAGTGTTAATTAAAGAGCTGAATTGTTGAAATTGAATTAAGAATATCTATATTAAGGATAAGGAATCAAGGTTTTTTTTTTTCTAGGTAATATTTAGTTTTAGTTTTAAATAAAGATTGTTATTGCTAGACATGACACAGAATCCAGTTGCCTTTTTATATATATTTTTTGTTTCCTCTCGTTAATGTGGTGAGATCAACTACTAAATCGAAAGCGTAATCATTTCGTTTCTTATGGAGGTAGATATATGAAAGCATAATGGACTAAGGTTAGGACGGTTGGATGAGACGGTGAGTTAGTGCTAGGGATGGTTTAATTGTTGGAGGGAAGCGTTTTCTATTACTTTCCGTATGTTAGGGGCTATCACAAGACACGAGTGAGTGGTAGCCAAGGTTGTCTCCCTACGGCCATGGTCTAGGTGAGATGGGGTGGGCAAACTCAGTAGAGCTTTCATCATCGTATGCTCTTTCCCCCCCCAGAAGATATTTATAGTGTCGTGAAAAAGTATACAGCCCAATCCTAGAAATTTTGGCGCCTCTCAAGATTAATATTTTTTGTAGATAATTCCAACTAATCTAGGCATGGAATCGTAACAGTGTCTATAGGTCAACAACAAAGAACCCCCCCCAATCCGACGAGCTAGGACGAGCGGGTGCTAGCATGCCTACGTTGTTTGAACTTAGACATCCTTCTGTCGTTGCTACCCGGTTTGTCTTGCGGAGTCCTGTAGCCGTGAGTCATAAGGTTGGCGTTGGCGGTGGGAGGTTTGGGATCGGTCGTCTGTCGGGTTGCTTCGTCTTCGGAACGGTTACCGTATACGAGCTGAACGATCTGGCAGTCTATTTATTCCAGGATTTCGTTACAGGTGGCGCCCAACGTGGGGCAAGGGATCCCAGAACGTTGTACCGGATGCTCTATCCAGAATATATGAGGTGGACGCTCTGGGGGACCCCCGCAAAACGTCCAATGATCGGTTTGAGGTTTTGCATATAGACCTCGAAGATCCCAGTTTTCACTCAGAGAAATACAGTAAAATTCGCGACACAATCGTGCACCAAAAGGAACGATTGCCGGATTTACAAGTGTCAGAAGGTTTCGTGTACAAAAGGGTACAACATAGTACAGGGAATCCCCTTGAAGATGATCTGACGTGGAAACTGTGGGTTCCAGAAGAGCTAACCGACCGCTTGATCTCATTGGCCCATGAGCCACCTCAGGCCTCGCACGGAGGCATCGCCAAAACCATATACCGGCTCCGACAGAATTATTTTTGGCCTAATATGGCAGCCCAGGTAAGATCCTTCATTGGAAGGTGTGATGTCTGTAAGACGTCTAAGGCACCAAATACCATTTTAAGGCCACCCATGGGAAAGGCTTTCGTCGTTGAGAGGCCATTTCAACTTATTTATATTGACTTTCTTGGGCCCTATCCTCGGTCAAAAAATGGTAATACCCACATATTCATTGTACTGGACCAACTCACTAAATTTGTGATGGTTCAACCAGTAAAGGCGGCGACGGCTTCCTCAGTAGTGAAATTTTTGCAAGAGGAAATATTTTGCAAATTTGGAATTCCCGAGTCTGTCATGTCAGACAATGGACAACAATTTTTGAGTCGAGAGTTTGGTAAACTGTTGACGTCGTATGGCATCCGACATATTAAAACCGCTGCGTATTCCCCACAGGCTAATGCCAGCGAAAGGGTAAATAGGTCTATCCTAGCTGCAATTCGCTCCTACATAGAACCTGACCAAAGGACCTGGGATATACAGCTTCCTTATATAGCTTGCGCACTTCGCACTTCAGTCCACTCTGCAATAAAAATGTCCCCATACGAGGCCCTGTTCGGTCAAAGGATGATAGAGCACGCATCGGAATACAAGCTGCTCAAGAGCCTAGGGTGCTTGAATAATTCTGGAGTTAACCCCCTCTCAATGGCTTCCAAAATGAACATCCTGCACTCTTACGTTAAGGAGTCGCTGGAGAGAGCTCACAACGAATACGAAAGAGTTTACAATACGCGCAGCAAAACCGTGAGATTTTCCGTAGGAGATGTTGTTTTTAAACGAAATTTTATTCTCAGTGATGCGACGAAGCGCATTAGTGCGAAGCTCAGCCCAAAATTCATCAAAATGAGAGTTAAAAGGGTTATCGGGAACAACTTATATGAGCTAGAAGATGATCAAGGGAAAAGAATCGGAGTATATCACTGTAAAGATTTAAGGAAGTGAAGTGATTAGAAACTTCCGCATGCTCGGCAAGCTCAATCTGTGCACAAGACTAGATCAGGGGTGGGTAATATTGCACTACCGTTCCTTTTCTTCTTCCTTGCGTTCGCGTGCGCTGCGAAAGGAACAAGTTTTGTAGGGAACGACGTTGCATACATTTTTGTTGCTGTTGCATATTTATATAAGAAAATGAAAATAAAGATTTCTTGCGAAAAAAAAATATGGGGTAAAGGTTCTCACATCTCTAAGTCAAAATCGCCTAAGGTAGGCAAGGTAGTTTATCCGAAAGGCGAAACAACACACGAATACAGGAGAGAAACCGGTGACAAGAAAACAAAAATAAGCGGGTGGAAGGAGCAAGGGGCCTGCATGAATTAGCCTTCGCGCGCGAAGCAGAAAGACCAAACTAGGCGATTGCCAAAAAAAAAAAAAAAAAAAAAACGGTTCCTATCGGATGATACGTCAAACCAACAGCACAACCATTGTCTATATAAGAGACTCACGCACTTCTGCTCGGTTCTTCGTTGTCAGTTTTCACATTGTCAGTCAGTTTGAGTTGTACTTAGCTTGAGTACTGTGTGGGTGATCGGCCTCTCACACGTAACAGCAGAACGGTGAAATTTTACCACAGATTAGACGTTAGACGGTAAAACTGACCTGGACGTACAGTGTTCCCACGTTTCCCTAGTCCGAGCCATTTATATATCGCCAGATAGGAGCTGTTGGGAATATCTGAGGGGTACACTGTTCTCCGCCATATTCGGAGCGAAATTTATAGCAGTGGAAGAGGTAACCTACAACCCCGTGCTGTTACGTAGCCTGTTGTATTGCCACGCTATTTTTTTTTTTTTTTTTTTGTTTTTTTTCATTCAGCGTTCTTTAAGTCTACGGAACTCGGGACAGGGATCAGTTCGTCGGCCTGTGGACCTGTTCCCATCCATTTGCATGTGCAGGCACCGCACCACAGGCGAGTTCTCCCACGATTCCCAATCGGACGCATTGCCTTCGCTCGCATGTGTAGTGTCAGTGCAACAAACGAAGCTACCCGTTTCCCTAGTGTGCAGCCTTCCATCTGCTAATCGGTGTGTTCAGACCCCACAACGCGTGATCGGCCAAACCCATGCCAAGGTTCGCACAAGGTTCCACATCCCGCCCCCCTCACAAAGGCAAACCACCAATATAGAGGTAAACTAAGTGAGATACGTCGTATCAGATAACCCAGGTGTGATTCAGAGTTCCTCATACTCGAACCTATTCACCTGCTGTTCTGTCGTCACTATCATCTATCTACATCATCACCTGCAAGACCAGGGCACAGTTCTCACCCTCCCCAGCGCGGCGCATAAGCATCACCACCTTAAGACTGACCACCCTAAGTATACTGATCTAAAGCTAAGTATTTGTCCAACATTTTCTTTGTAAAGCTCGCCTATTACATATGTGTATGTTTTTAAAATTTCCAAGAACCATCATCTGGTTGCACACGCCAAATTCGGGAACATTACCCTATGACATCGCAGCAGAAAATTATTACGTAACTACAAACAAGCATCCCTCGGGCTGGAGAAATTGCGCGCAAAGTCACCACACCCCTGGACACTCAACTCTTCAAAAAAAAAAAGAAGGAAAACAACAAAAACAGAAAATTACATACATCGGTAAGTCCATTCAGACTTTAATATAACTATATATATATATATATGTAACAGCGAGCTATTTTTGATAGTTTCTTTTTTTTCTATACTTATATGTAGTATATGCTTATCAATTTGTCATACATTATTGTTATCGGTGGTCAGAATCGGGAATTATATAATTATTATATCTAGTGTTAGTGGTGAATTTGGTTGCGATCGCGTATCGTGCACAATTACATAATTGAGGTGAATATAAAAAAAAAAAAGAGAGTACCTACCGAACAAAATTTTACTCTTAACGTGCGGGGAATTACCGAATGCACGACGTAAACATTCGGTTGTTCTATATATTTAGTTAGTGTTAATTAAAGAGCTGAATTGTTGAAATTGAATTAAGAATATCTATATTAAGGATAAGGAATCAAGGTTTTTTTTTTTCTAGGTAATATTTAGTTTTAGTTTTAAATAAAGATTGTTATTGCTAGACATGACACAGAATCCAGTTGCCTTTTTATATATATTTTTTGTTTCCTCTCGTTAATGTGGTGAGATCAACTACTAAATCGAAAGCGTAATCATTTCGTTTCTTATGGAGGTAGATATATGAAAGCATAATGGACTAAGGTTAGGACGGTTGGATGAGACGGTGAGTTAGTGCTAGGGATGGTTTAATTGTTGGAGGGAAGCGTTTTCTATTACTTTCCGTATGTTAGGGGCTATCACAAGACACGAGTGAGTGGTAGCCAAGGTTGTCTCCCTACGGCCATGGTCTAGGTGAGATGGGGTGGGCAAACTCAGTAGAGCTTTCATCATCGTATGCTCTTTCCCCCCCCAGAAGATATTTATAGTGTCGTGAAAAAGTATACAGCCCAATCCTAGAAATTTTGGCGCCTCTCAAGATTAATATTTTTTGTAGATAATTCCAACTAATCTAGGCATGGAATCGTAACAGTGTCTATAGGTCAACAACAAAGAACCCCCCCCAATCCGACGAGCTAGGACGAGCGGGTGCTAGCATGCCTACGTTGTTTGAACTTAGACATCCTTCTGTCGTTGCTACCCGGTTTGTCTTGCGGAGTCCTGTAGCCGTGAGTCATAAGGTTGGCGTTGGCGGTGGGAGGTTTGGGATCGGTCGTCTGTCGGGTTGCTTCGTCTTCGGAACGGTTACCGTATACGAGCTGAACGATCTGGCAGTCTATTTATTCCAGGATTTCGTTACATTTTCCACTGCATAATATTAGGAGTGTTTGTTGATATGTAAACATCAGCAACAGCAACAGCGAATTTTTGACAGCTTTAACGTTGACTTCGCTGTCGATGTTGCTGTGCTAATGTGTTCAAAGTAATAAAATTACATTGGTTCTAAAAAGTTTTGGAAGTTACTATTGCTGTTGCTGTGTTAATCTGTTTCTCGCATAACGAAAATGTCGTAGGCCAGCGCCCCTACAATATGCAATGCAAGCCGAATGAAATTCCAATGACACTTTCATTTACTGTGTAACAGCAAACGGGTATTTTCCACTGCATAATTTTAGGAGTGCTTATTGATACGTAAACATCTAAGTGCGCGTTGTTTCACTGTTCGATTTCACTGTTGAATACATGCGTTTCAATAGTAAAGCGCAGAAAAATACAGGAAAATACGTAATTGATACAATTCCATATTTCTGACAATAATGCAATGTTTTGCCGTCATTGAAGATGCATTAAAATATTTTCAGATATGGGAAAGGCAGATGCAGAACGTGCAAAAGATTACAGGGCGCGTTTCCGTGCAAGTAAACCTCTGAAAGTCGAAAAAAAGGTTGGGTTGAGCGAGTACTGAACGCTCGCGTGAATGGAGAACTCGTCTCGCAAACCAAACTGGAGCGACAATTACTGACAATGAACCGACGACATCACGATCAACTGTCAATGATGTTCTGACGATAAATGACGTGGATTTATCGTCAGTTCGAGCCAAACGAAGGAGAACGGACATCAATGAAGTTTTACAACTACAGGTAGACAGTCACTCCGCCCTACGAAGAGTACCCCAGACATGTTAAGGCTCACGCAGAGTTTGAAAAAAAAATTATTGTTATTTCATAATATATCATGAATACGGTTATTATATTACAATTCCCTCTTTTCTCAATGACGTGTATCAAGCCACACACATACCGCACGCACGGTGTTTACACATAGACATTTTTCGGGACTGTTGGATACAGTCGCACCAGTTTTTTTTCATTCGGTGGTAAGGTTTTGATTGAGAAACACGAATTAATAGAACAAACAAACACAAACGTCGGCGTGTTTAAACGAAGGATTGGGTGGCCCGCCGACAACAGGGGAGACTTTACGTAAAATTGTTGGTGGAATTGAGAGTAAGAATTGTATCAGAACTTTTTGCTTTTGGATTCCATACAATTTGATGATCTCCTAACTTTGGTGACACCGCATATCCAAAAGCTTTCACATTCGAAATGTGAGTGAAAAATAAAAAACACCTCAGCCAATTGCATTAAAGCGTCTACTCGAACTTCCTGACGGAAAATTAAACAACGATAAGAAATATAAGACAAAATCAATTAAAAAGATCATAAACATTACTAAAATTGGAAAAGGCTATAAACTTTCCTAGATCCTTTTCGTTGTTATATCAACTTCTTCGTCCACATACATATTTGAAATTATTTAATTCACACGGCCAACATAAGGCAAAGATTTCCGAAATGTATGCAAAATGTAAGAAAATTGCTTACTTTACTTCAGCGTAGATTATCTTACAACGTGCTAAATTACCTACCATTACAATTGGCTTTTGTTTTACTAATTTAATTTCCTTTTTTTTTAATTACAATTTATTTTTTATTCAGCTTATCTTATACTTGTTATTAAAAAAATAACCTTCGGGACCGTTTTTTTTATTCCACATGTGATTTCCTGCTGACAAACGTCATCCTGTCGTGGAGCTATTAATCGAGTGTGCTACCTGGTTTGACAGTACAGGAATACACACACATTTCGCACCAATCTACAGCAAAATGCAAAGAAAATAACACCGAAACTTCGTTTTGTTCGTTCAAATTATGAAAAACTAGCTAGCCCGTAGAACCTGCTAAACGAAACACGACGTACGAAGCGGAAAGTTTGCTAACACGTGAGCACGCCACATACAATTGACGCTGTGAGAAACATATGATGGGAGTTCAAGATTGATGACACAAATTTCCAGCGATTGAATAGCGCTTGAATTAAATATCAATGGCAAATCGTTCTGAATAAGCGGAATCCGAGGAAATCGCCCCCCTTAAAATCGCTGCTTGCATGACATTTGTTTTGAGACTATTCACAATCAAATCAACCGCGTTTCGTGGCAAACTTTCGGTGCATTGGGGTTCATAACAAAATTATAACTGAGCCGGCTTTCATTTTCAAATTGTGTACCTCTACGCCCGGAACATCCAAAGAATTCGAAAATTCAACTAATCCCCATTAAGTTTTGTTTTCGCACGACAAAAAATAGAATATAATGTCCATTCTTAGGCCCATGCGAATTTAAGCCAAAAATCATAAAAATCGAACGATCCGTTCCCGAGTTGTAGTGTAGCTGTACCCACCCGGCTTTTCCGGTAGGTACCTTTAAGTCCCGTCCACATTTCGCAAAGTGCGTTATTTTGACAATGTTAATTAATAATTTTAATTATACAAATATAGAAATAGCGTTTGATTTTATTTTTGAATGGGAGGTGCCACAACACAACACGTTTTCCTATCCCGCGTAGGTATGTTTTGCAAAGTACCACCTAAAAGAATCCTCTCTTTCCAACTTAGTCCAAGCATTCCCATCCACAAAATTTCATGGAAATCGGATGAGTGGTTTCGGAAAACGACAACAATGCCACCTATCGGGTCCAAATGTATCCTATCTTATAAGACTGTTTGAACCTGAAATGTAACAATGCGAACAAAACAAAAGAAGAATTATGAAAATTGGCCCAGTGGTTATCGAGTTATATCGTCATAACCCCGATAGAATTATATATACAGTGGAATCCGCTTAATACGAGATCGTTTTAAGCGACGTAGACACAACAATTAGTTTAGGTTTGCACACTAATTGCTATGATCGCACATCCGTTAAGAGTAACTAACCGCTTTAAACGACGTAATTTACCGATAAATCGTTCGGTAACAGCAGTAGTTAGCACGCCATTTTTTTGAATTTATCTACTCTTCTCTATGCAATAGCAGTAGGTACTGTACACCGCACTAATTAGCTCGACCGGCGACAGTTTTTACGCGACGGAGTTAATGTTTCTGATTTTAAAGATTATTTGGTTTTCATTGACATTCCTTCCTTACCTACAGATATATTAATCATCAGTTCGTTTTGTTAGAACGACTTGTGGTCCCTGGATAGTCGCTATTTACCGGATTCTACTGTATATAAAAGATATTTCGTCTACAAATGAAAAGCTGTCAACTGTCAATAGCAAATGAGTCTGCATAATGTCCTAAACGTCTGGCAATTGTCTGACAATGATAAAATTGGGTGTTCAGACGTATGGCAGATACCTGTAAATTTCATTGCAAATATTGGTAGACAAAATTTCCAGTTCACACGGTTGGCAGACATTTTGGGATTATTACTCGCACATATTATATGTCACGTATTTTGACTTTCAGTGGAGTGTCTCCCGTAGAGTGTCCTACAGTTTTGGCCTATTTAAGTAAGATGACGAGAAGTCTTTCGTTGCATACTCGCTAACCAGTCTAAAAGAAAATATACTTACCAACCAAACTCATTGCTGAAGCTTCCAAGCTCGTAAACTCTGTTAAGTGGTAATCATCTACTGAGTTCAACAAATAAAAAATATAAAAATATAAATTTAAAAAAAAAAAACAATTGCCACAGAAAAATGTCAGTGAGATATTTTTACATTCAGTCAGGTTTTTTTTTTTTTTTTTTTAATTAATTACTATTATTTTTATTCTTCGAATTGCACCCGCAGGCATTATTTACATTAGAATAAAAGACAGGCTGAACAAGAAATCGGTGGCCTGGCTTTGCTCGTCTTAGTCGCCGTTTCCTCGCCGCTCTTCAGCTCGACTTCAACAGCTCTAAACACACACGCCCGCAACCACCTTCGCCCGCTTCATATACTAGAACATATTAAAATAATCCGAGTCATGACCAAATCAATCATCTGTGGATGAAAGTAATTTATAGCTTGGACTTGGAATATAGCCCTGAGTGTGTATCAATGGCTATTATACCACGGCATATGAAACATTAATCACCCTCCAAACAGAATATGTCTGGGATCACAAAGCCTATGATAAGGCACTTCGAATAACCATGAGGAATTTTTTTGACCACAAACCTTACAATTGGATAGGGACGCCTTCGCTTTATTCAGACGCGTTCAATTTGAAGCAATTCCAGTGCAGAGTCATCGGCTGAATCTTGTATTTCGTTAAATATAATGGAAACTTAATTTATTCGTTCCCATAATCCAAAAAATAAATAAATAATGGCGCAACAGGTCCGTAGGGTTCCTAGGTTCATTTTATTTTAAATTCATTTTTATTTATATCTTTAATTAAACTTACTAGACAAAAATCTAATTTAAAACTAACATTTATCTTATTCCAGCTTACTGGCTCTTAGCGAGCGCTCTAAACTTACCAATATGCTTAAAATTATTGCCTTGCGGCCTTAAATCTATCTATCTTTATCTTGTTTTGTTTTTTAATTTTCAAGAAGCTTTTGAAAAACCTGAATTATTAATTATTTGTTTTGCTTACAACTACTTCAAACTACCTAAGCTACTTAACCTACATTACCTATAATCAGGGTGGGGAGCAATCTTGTCGATTGGTCACCATCCTGGTCGCGTCCTTGGTTGCCTGTCGGCCGCCAGCAGGGGTTCAGGGACCCTAGGTTTTCTCACAACCATTCTCTTTGTTGGAGTTTTTCATTTTTGGACGAATGGAAGAGATCTACAAATTAATGCCAAAGGGCCACTTGAGAAGCTCATAAAAAATATACTGTCGGATATTTGTCAGACGGTCGCGAGAGGTGGAAACGAACCTTAAGTTGGAATTCGAGTTTTTTCTTGAACGGGCGGATTGTCTAGCAAGAAGAAGCGTATCACGCCTGTTCACTGGTCCTGAGCCCTACTTCGGGGTACCTTTGAGTTACGTTAACTCAAAATTCAGAAAATGGGAAGAATGCCGTATACTAGACGGAATCTAAAGGACAGAGGCAGGCAAAAAGATTCATAAGCCCGCATAGCTCGTAGTAAAACAAGAAAATTACTTGAGCTAAGCAAAGAAGTTCTAAGGATCTTAACGGGTTATCTTACTGGTCACTGGCCACTAAGATATCATTTCAAGAAAATGGGACTTTCCGACGATGACTCCTGTCGACTCTGCGGAGAAAAGGAGAAGACAACGGAACACGTACTCTGCGAATGCCCTGCTGTAGCAAGGGACAGAGCGATCCATATGCAAGGGGCGTTTTTAAGTCCTGCAGGCATAGGAAACATGGAACCAAGAAGAGTAGGTCCTGAAGTTTATAAAGAGCCTCACTAATTACTTACTTACTTAGGTGGCGCTACAGTCCGGGGTGGACCTGGGCCTCAACCAATACGCCTCTCCAGTTAGCGCGATCTTTGGCTAACTGCCTCCAGTTGCGCACTCCAAGTTGGTTGAGATCCCCTTCCACTTGCGCGCGCCACCTAAGGCGAGGTCTTCCTCTACTGCGTTGTCCCTCCGGGTTAGAATCGAAGACTCTTCGGGCCGGAGCGTTGGTGTCCATTCGCTCTACATGTCCCAGCCATCTTAGACGACTGATGCGTACTTTTCTGACTAGGTCGATGTCGCTGTACAGCTCGTAGAGTTCGCTGTTAAATCTTCTCCTCCAAATCCCGTCAACGCAAACGGGACCAAAAATCACTCGAAGAATTTTGCGTTCGAAGCGACCAAGAAGATCCTCATCCGTTTTTGCTAGGGTCCATGCTTCTGCGCCATAGAGCAGGACAGGGATGATGAGAGTCTTATATAGAATCTCCTTAGTGCTTCTTGACAAGGCCTTACTAATCAATTGCCGTCTTAGGCCAAAGAAACAGCGGTTGGCAAGTGTGATTCTTCGTTTGATTTCTGATGTGATGTCGTTATCAGAGTTTATAGCGGAGCCGAGGTAGATAAAGTCCCTAACTACCTCAAAGTTATAGCTGTCTATCGTGACGTTCTGCCCGATTCGTCGATGTTGTGTGTCCCTTCTTGTTGACAGCATATATTTTGTTTTACCCTCATTCACCACTAAACCCATTTTTGCCGCTTCTGTACTAATACTTGCAAACGCACCAGTGACAGCTCGCTGTGTTGTACCAACAATGTCAATGTCGTCAGCGTATGCAAGCAGTTGCACAGACTTATAGAAAATTGTGCCTCTGGTGTTGGCTTGTGAGTTTCGCACAATCTTCTCAAGAATGATGTTGAAGAAGTCACATGACAGCGCATCACCTTGTCTAAATCCTTTTTTGACATCAAAGGTCTCGGTGAGATTGTTTCCGACCTTTACGGAGCAGCGAGCGTTCTCCATCGTCATTCTGCACAATCTGACAAGTTTGGCAGGGATGCCAAAACTAGACATGGCTCTGTATAGCTCGTCTCTATAAACGCTGTCATATGCGGCCTTAAAATCGATAAAAAGATGGTGAGTATCGATCTGGTATTCTTGGGTTTTTTCCAGGATCTGCCGTAGTGTGAATATTTGATCGGTCGTGGACTTACCGGGCCTAAAACCGCACTGATAGGGACCTATCAGATCGTTGACGAATGGTTTCAGGCGTTCACACAATACAGCAGACATGATCTTATACGCAGTGTTCAGGAGACTGATGCCTCTGTAGTTGGCGCAGTTTAGAGGGTCTCCTTTCTTGTGGATCGGGCAAACAATGCTGAGGTTCCATTCATCAGGCATACTTTCCTCTAACCAAATCTTGGAGATGAGTTGGTGTATGCACTCTACCAAGTCATCTCCGGCTGCCTTGAAGAGCTCGGCAGGTAAGCCGTCTGGACCAGCAGCCTTGTTGGATTTAAGCTTAGATATTGCTATCCTCACTTCATTTTGGTCAGGTGGACGGAAATCTTGGCTGTCATCGTCCAGGTTGAATGGTTCGTTCTGCCTGACAGCGGAATTTGTGTCGTCTTCGCCGTTTAGCAGTCTGCAGAAATGGTTTTTCCATGTCCTCAGCACCGACTGTGACTCTACTACAAGGTTTCCTTGCTCGTCTCTACAGGTCTCCGTTCGGGTCTTGTTGCCATGACACGTTCTTTTTACCTTTTGGTAAAACTTCCGAACATTGTTCCTGGAGTAACACCTCTCTATATCCTCGATCGCGCGCTTCTCATGCTCTCTCTTTTTTCTCCGGAGAAGCCGATGTTCTTCCCTCCTTTTTTGCTCGTAGAGCTGACGAGCTGCTCTCGTCCTTCTATGCAGCGACGCTTCGTAGGCACTTTGTTTTGCTGCATGTGCTTGCCGGCACTCTTCGTCAAACCAGGGGTTTCGGGGGGGTGGGCTGGTGAAACCGAGCACATCAGTTGCGGCGTTTTTGATGGCTTCTTGGCATCGGCGCCACTGGTCTTCGGCACTTGATGCTGGCAGCATAGGACTTCTCGAGAGGTTGAGGGATACACGATCGGCAAAGGTTCTGGCGGTTTGTTGCGTTTGTAGTCGTCCAACGTTAAATCTCCTCACAGTATTTTCTCGTTGTTGTGGCGTCTTGGATATCCGCATCCGTACCTTGGCTACAACAAGGTAGTGGTCCGAGTCTATGTTGGCCGCTCGGAAAGTTCGGACATCTAGAATGCTGGAGGAGTGCCTTGCGTCGATCGCAACGTGATCAATTTGGTTGACGGTTTGATGATCAGGTGACCGCCATGTTCCTTTGTGTATATTGAGGTGAGGAAACCGTGAACTAGCTATGGTAACATTACGTCCCGCAGCAAAATCAATCAGCCTAAGTCCGTTTCCAGACGTGGTGTCGTGTAGGCTGTGTTTTCCGATTGTGCTACCAAAGATGTCCTCCTTTCCTATTTTGGCGTTAAAATCACCCAAGACGATTTTAACGTCATGCTTAGGACATTGCTCATATGTTTTGTCGAGGAGCTCGTAGAAACATTCTTTGGTAGCATCGTCTTTATCTTCTGTGGGGGCTTGAGCGCATATCAGGCTGATGTTGGCGAATTTAGCCTTGATGCGGATAGTTGTAAGGCGTTCACTAACGTGTCGAAAGCTCAAGACTTCTTGCCTAAGTCTGCCGCTTACAACAAATCCGCATCCAAATAGACTCTGCTTTTGTTCTCTGTAGCAGTCACCGTAGTAAATGTCACAGTTTTTCATCCTCCTTTTGCCCGGCCCATCCCACCGCACTTCCTGGATGGCGGTGATACCTGCTTTGTAGCAGTCTAGGGCCTCCGCTAGTTGTTCGGCTGCACGCGGTCTGTTCAGAGTTCGAACATTCCACGTGCAGATCCGAACGTCATTGTCCTTTTTTCGTTTTTCAGGGTCGTCAACAGTGAATCCGTCCTTATCCGAGGCTTTTGGTTGCTTCGCAACAGTGCTTTTTTTCCGTGGTAGGGTAGTTAACCCCACGCACAACCCCCAACCTGGAGGACCAGGCCCTTTCTGTAACCCCTTGGGCAAAAGGAGCCGGAATATTCCGGAGTCAGTAACCCGCTGCGGGGATGTGAGAGCTGCCGTTGACCCATTAAGGGCTCTTCCGCCACCATCTCTATTTCAACACCCTGACTAGTGCTGAAAAATCCTCAATGACCTCAGCTCCAAATACGTCGAAGTAGCTCATTGAGGTATCTGCCATGCCTCAACAACTCACTGGATTAAATAATAGAGGCCAACACAATAGATATTTTCTGGTCGCAGTGTACAGGGCCTTGTTTCTTTGGCCTAAGACGGCAATTGATTAGTAAGGCCTTGTCAAGAAGCACTTAGGAGATTCTATATAAGACTCTCATCATCCCTGTCCTGCTCTATGGCGCAGAAGCATGGACCCTAGCAAAAACGGATGAGGATCTTCTTGGTCGCTTCGAACGCAAAATTCTTCGAGTGATTTTTGGTCCCGTTTGCGTTGACGGGATTCGGAGGAGAAGATTTAACAGCGAACTCTACGAGCTGTACAGCGACATCGACCTGGTCAGAGAAGTACGCATTAGTCGTCTAAGATGGTTAGGACATGTAGAGCGAATGGACACCAACGCTCCGGCCCGGAGAGTCTTCGATTCCAACCCGGAGGGACAACGCAGTAGAGGAAGACCTCGCCTTAGGTGGCGCGCGCAAGTGGAAGGGGACCTCAACCAACTTGGAGTGCACAACTGGAGGCAGTTAGCCAAAGATCGCGCTAACTGGAGAGGCGTATTGGTTGAGGCCCAGTTCCACCCCGGACTGTAACGCCACCTTAAGTAAGTAAGTAAGTGTACAGGACCTATTACTTACAATTACAATTTGAATTAAAAAAATGTATTTATGATCCTTGTTTTGTAAATTTTACATAGGAAAAACCTTAATCCAGCTACTCAGCTTCAAAATGTTCTGTGTCTTCACGGGACCGTTCTTAAATAGTCCTTTTATAGTATGGAGATGTGTCTTTATATGCTCAGACCACTACCATACTATTGACCTCACACTTATCAAAAAAATATAGTAAATTACTTCAATTAATATTCCCGCTCAGGCCCAGGCCCACCCCGGCAAGGACTGTAGCACCACCTAAGTAAGTAATATTCCCGCTCACATCGAAATTTTGTCCTCCTCCAGTTACAATATAAACTTAATAACAGAGTTAGTCCCTTTTCAAATATATTATGTCTGTCAATACTTTTCCCCACAACTTCGTAGAAAGTTGAAGGTCATGGAATGTCTGGAAGCTGACAAGCACAGTTTTTGAACACAATGAACTTGAAGAAGAAAATTAATAAGGACTTTTCCAATTCTTGAATTAAATTGATTTTATCAACACAAATAGAAAGGATTTTATGCACTCACACGCAGAAGCTGCATAGAAGCCTTTAATAGGCGAAATTGTATAATAGGAAAATACTTCAACACATTTCAACTTTTAAGTATTTGTTTGGGTTGCGTTACATTCCCCACATCCCCATTTTTTTTTAGAAAAATAAATTTGGTCCGGTTAATGAATTAATAATGCGTGTCTGACTGTCACGCTGAGGGATCTTTAAAAATTACTGTTTGCCTGTAACACAACGCGACAAGAAGTTGTAGGACAAGTGATTTTCGACAACTTGTAAAAAATTGTGTAACACAAAACGACAAGTCCGTGAAAAATGCAACAATTGTCGCCATGAAAGATGACAAGTGGAAAATTATTAAACTTACCTCTTTCTGTAACAGAATACGACAAGAAGTGTCAAGAAAGACTTTGTGTAGAACTGTGGTTCAATGAGGACAGGTGATTTGAATATGGTCAGCTGACAGGTACATTTTTAATGTATACCTTTGGAAAAGCAGAATACAAATGCAGAAATAAAATCATTTAAAACTAAAAATGTACTTTTTTTCATTCATCACTAAAAGCACCAAAAAAGATATATTTTTCTCTCTTATTTTAATTAAAGTAGCATGTCCGCCACCTTCATCTTCACATGTTAAACACTTATCGAAGAATGCCGACAAGTCAAGGAAATTTAATTCTTTTGACAAGTGCAACGGTTTACGTTCTGCTACAGAATCAGCGCTGCCACTTTGCTACAATCGTAGCAAACCTGCTATGCGATTTCCAATTTGCTACGCTGCTACGCACTCTCCCTAAAAACGTCTATTTTACTACTTTTTCTTAAAGCCCGAAATATCAACATAGATCTTGGAACTTTTTTTGAAAAAAATAAATAAATAAATAAATAAACGAAAGTATATTCAATCTTTATACTCACTTTCCCACACCAACTTATATTCTTTTCTACTATAACCAAGAAGTACCCATTTCTTTGGGTTTTTTAGTGTTTGAATTTTACTGGAATCTGGAATCGGTCTGGAATTACATTGCAAAAATGTAATGGAAAATAAGAGTAGCAAATCTACACACACACAATCACACATCTTCGTCCATGTTCTTGCTGTCAGAGTTTGTTATTGTTTTTTGTTTTCGAAAAAAAAAGTATGTTTTGGACTTTTGAGTTTTGCTACGCAAATTAATCTTTGATACTCAAATTTGCTACGCAAATTTTTCCCTTGTGGCAGCACTGTACAGAATCAATTTGTACTTGTCGGACAAGCATTGTGGGACAAGTAAGTTTAGACTTGTCGTTCGCCATTTAGGTCAAAACGTTATTAGCCGTGAATCTTTTTAACGAAATGTTATCATCTCCTAAAAGCCTTTTGTAAACAAGTTTGAAATCCTTTTATTATATCTCTCTAATAAAGATGAATTTTCTTTACAACTGAAAAACTCTGGCCTATTAAAATATTAGAAATACAAAAAAAAAAAAAAAAAAAAAAAAACTCGTAACAAAAATTGATTAGGTTATAACGACCATAAAAATGTTTCCGTAACAATTTCGTTCTTTTTTCCCCAACAATACCATAAATAAAAGATAAAAGTAGGGGAAGGTCGTGTACCTCGGAGCGATTTCAATTATCTAGCATTTTTCTCTTTTACTTCTTAACCTGTGCTAAAAAAAAAGAATTCACGCAGCAACAAAAACATTTTATCTCCCTAAAAAAGGTTTGAACTTATTGTTGAAGTGCATAGTTTTTAAGTAAAACATTAAAATCAATTAAGTTTGCCATCGTTCCAAGGTACACTTAGGTAGTGTACCTTGGAACAAGGGGGTGTGTACCTTGGTACGGTTAAGATAAAAGTCAAAAGTAAGGCATTTTCATCCAAAGGAGTTCTTTTAACACCTTCCTTGCGAGGCATATTCATACTGCGGCAATGAAAGAAAAAACGCAGATGAGTGATGGCGAAATAAAATCTCATTTTGTTTTTAGTAAAAATGTAATGGAAAATTCAAGTGCCGTTCCAAGGTACAAAACATCGATATTTCTTCTTTAATCACTTTAATCTTTTAAATTCGCACTAAATCGGGCTTACCGTTTCTTATTCACCAACACAATACTATGCGTTATTCACTTATCGCAATAATTCGATTCCAGCTGCTCTCAGCCGTACTACACGTTTCACCAAAATGGTTGAAAAAAAACGTTTAGTGTGTGAAAACCGGATTTTCTTGTTTTTTTGCACGTCCGTCGCTAACCGAGTATGATGACAGAACGAAACAAGCTGCAACATGAATGCCCTTCAGACGTTGTGGAACCTTTTTCTTAGAATAAGATATAAATTGAAAAAACAGCAATCGTTCCGAGGTACAATCGTTCTAAGGTACATGACTTTCCCCTACCCATCCAAAAAAAATTATACATTTCCGAGTACCTTCGTGATGAGTAAGGGATGCTTTCCAGTTGTGCGCCAAAAAAATCAGGTCAAGGATAACAACAAAGTTATCAGTAGCAATGGCAATGGTAATCGAAGTTTAGATTCAACGCCTTGCACAGAATTTGAGCCAATTCAAAAGTTTGCATGGCTCAATGGTAGCGAAAGCTTAACGAAGTCACAGAAGGCTAACATTTTTTTTTTTTTGTGCACGTAGATACCAAGTGTATGTCTATGTATGCAGGTTGTGAAAGCATTTAATTAGTGAAATTGCGCACCAAACTAAAACTATTTACATATACGGTATGAAACAGTTGTGTGCGAAAGTTTTTCAAAATACCTAGATTGGGATACATGTAAAAGGGAGGTAACTTGGAAAACCATAAAACGATTCATTAATAGAACAAGAAAATGCCGTAAATTAAGAGTCAGTGGATAAAGTTAGAAAGCGATTAGGACTCAGTAATGAATAATGTGTGGGTAGATATGCTTTGGGGAAAATGAAGGGCGTAAACAAAATGACAACAACGTGAAAAGTGTGAGGAACTGCATTCGGTATAGAAATTGCTTCGAATAGTTTCAGACATGATAACATACGAACGCGTGTATTATTATTTTGGATATGGAAAAGAGCGACAGCGGCTATTGTAAAAGTTGCTCTTTTAATACAAAAATAGTGGTATGGGTCAAACACTCAAACTCAATGCTCAAGAAAATCTAATTTCTTTGCGGATTAACCAGGACTAGATGTTGAGCTTTGAATTTTTAAAACTTTAGCAAACGATCTCTTAGTTTTTTTTCCATAGTATGAATAATTTTTCACACAGTTTCTTAACCAATTTGAAGGGATGCATCACGGTTTGAAAAGGTCTCTCAACGATGTCATTTTAGCACATTTCAACACGTTTTATCTGGTCATTGAAATTAAAAAGAAAAAAGTGCTAGCCTTACTTTTAAAATAAATTTTTGCTTTCATTTCTCCAAGCTTTGGTTGCTAACTTATGTTTATGCATTAAGCAAAAAAAAAAATATATATTTATTTAGTTACATAGGTATACGAAAAATAAAATAAATTTACCAATTCGGCCTCTTATCAAGTTTGTAGTAATAAAGACTGTTCTATTCAGTCAATCATCTCCTACCTCATCCTTGTAATAAATTAAAAAGTGGTTAGATCTGGTTTTTCATTGTAGTTTACTGCTATCGATTCCACAGGAGGCGCGATGATCCCTCATGGTGTCTAGTGCCCTTTACATAGCCCCTTACCCATTCAGTATATCTTTTAAATTTTCTCTGAACTGAAGTATTACTCTGATGTGACTATTCAAACGGACCGCTCTGTATAATCTCAAAAACACATCTATATATATATAACTGAATGGCAAAATTGAATGTCCGCAAAAGCCTTACGAACTGTTGAACCGAAATAAAAAAATTGTTGGCGTAACAGCTCGTAGTGCTCTAGGTCTAGCTTCTCACTAGCGTTGCCAGACGGGACGTCCCGTATTTAAAACAGAATTTTGGTTGTCAGCTTTTGTCCCGGGTTGCGACTTAAATTCATAAACAAAGAAACTATTTTCAGACTTTTAAAATTAAACAAGAGCAGTACGAGTAGTCGCAGTAGCTTAGTGGTTAGTGTGTTGGACTGCTATGCGGGGGTTCAAGGTTCGAATCCCGCAAAAACCCAATTCCGCCTTTGTAGGGTTTTTTCCGCTGCGCTACCTCTCGCGAACGTCTGACAAACATCCGAGAGTATAAATGTCTTGTAAGAGCTTCTCAATTAGCCGTTTGGAGTCGGCATAAAACTGTAGATCCCTTCCATTCGTTCAAAAATGAAAAACTCACACAAAACGAATGGTTGTGAGAACTGAGAAGCTAGGCCTAGGGTCTCTCCGGACCTGTTGCGCCAACTATGTACAGTTCCCGTCAATAGAATAGGTTCAGAGCCTAAGCAATAATTAAGAGCTTTGTTCTCATAAAAAAAGCTCTAAGGAAAGCTTTTTGTTGATGCATTTTCAAAGTTTGTCTCATTGTCTATCTATTTGCAAGAAGAAGATAAACATAAAATCTTGGTAACGGTTCTTTGTAAATGTTTAACAGTTGCACTGCGAAAAATTAGCTTTTTCAATGCGTCATTTGAATAGGTTCTCTATTTATGTATTTAGTGTTTCTTTTGGATTCGTAAAGTTCGGTGCAAATTTGTTAAGGGGTATTTATTTTAAGTCATCTAAAGTACTTTTTGGAAAAAATGGCACGATCAAAAGCTTTGAATTCGCAGGAAAAGGTCAGAATAGAAGTGTACAGAGAACAAGGACTGAGTACGCGGGAAATTTCTAAAAAAATCGGAAGATCGCAAAACGTGGTTTGTAATTTTTTAAGGAATAAAGAAAACTACGGAAAAAATATGAAAGGACGTACGAATACAGCTACACCGCTACAGATAGGCGAATAATTTTGCGTATGGCTTCAAATTCTTGCGACTCAGTGCCAAAAATCAGGGCTAAAACTGGGATTAGTGCCAGCATTTCGACTGTTCGTCGAGTGATAAAAAGTGCCCATAACTAAACAGACAGAAACTTCAAACTTCAAAAGAAACCACCATTAAATCCGCAGCGAAAGCAACAACGTTTGGATTTCTGTAGACACCATATGACTTTGGAGAAATAATGGCAGTTTGTGATCTTCTCAGACGAAAATAAGTTCAATTTAGATGGGCCGGATGGATATAATTTTTATTTCCACGACATAAGAAAAGAGAAACTCTATTTGGACCGCCATCATAGTAGGGAGGGAGGAGTTATGGTTTGGGGTGCCATATGCTATTATGGAACCATAGAGTTGGAGTTTCCATCGTCCAGAATGACAGCAAGCTCTTACAAAAATATACTCCAGAGGGCTTTTCCAAAGTTTTCTGAACTTTTTGGATCGATACAATGGATTTGCCAACAAGATAACGCTCCAATCCATACTGCCCGAGCTATAAAGAGCTGGAGTAGCGAACAGGGAGTTGAGTTGCTAGAATGTCCACCATACTCACCGGGCCTTAACATAATTGAAAACGTATGGGGGTGGCTTATTCGTAAAGTTTACGAGTCCGGCAAACAATATGAGGACAGAGAGTCGCTTATTGCAGCTATTAAGGTAGCCTGGAATGAGATTTCCTTAAACTACTTGATGTAGCTCTATAAATCCATTCCAAGTCGAATTTTTCAAACTATTTCCAACAAAGGAGGTAGTACTCATTATTAAATAAGTTATAAATAAAATATGAATAACAAAAAAATGGTATAATTCTTCTTATTTCCCAATCTTTTTTAGTTGAAGCAAGTGAACCTATTCAAGTGACGCATTGAAAAGGCTAATTTTTCACAGTGCAACTATTAAAAATTTACAAAGAACCTTTACCAAGATTTTATGTTTATCTTCTTCTTGCAAGTAGATAGACAATGAGACAAACTTTGAAAATGCATCAACAAAAAGCTTTCCTTAGAGCTTTTTTTATGAGAACAAAGCTCTTAATTATTGCTAAGGCTCTGAACCTATTCTATTGACGGGCAGTGTATGTAGTACGAGTACGAGTACGACATCGAAAATTCCCGATATGGAGCGAGTGCGTGCACCCCAATCTTATTAACGTAAACATATCAGCCGGCAGCTGTTTTTTTGATGACATTTCAAGATTATTTCAAAATAAATTCGTTTGAAAATTTGTTCTATTACACTTTAGTCCCTTTTACACGCAGCTGTCTTTTTAGCCTGATTTAATGTAAAAAAAAAATGAGGAAACCATGAGAGAAGATAGCGTATCAAATTCTCATTAACATTTTCAACCAAGCACACCTAGCATATAGGAATGGGGACGTTCGGATTCCTAGTTTCTGTAAAACTTCAACTAGATATGTCGGGACTAGGTATAGGTATCCGAAAGCATTGACTACACAACTTGAATTGTTTTTATATTCTAGCGGTCAGCGTTACCTTTGTGTAATTTCGCCCTTTTTTATTTAGAAAAGTCTCTTCATACATTTTCAAAAATGTTTAATCTGAAATAAGTACATTTAAAATGTTGCCTACCACAACACTATTATACTGTTATGCGAACTAATGGTTGTTAAATATCGTGCGAAAATTCTAAATTTGCAGAGTAGCTTTAGAAATGACACCTTGTTGGCTTTTTCTCTCAAAGGGACCTTTTCTCGACTCTTCAGAATTTTGCAGCGGCCACTCTGTTTATTTTAAATTTGACTCTTCGAAATGTCAATTGAGTACGCAGGGAGGATTTTATTGACCAGATTCGTCGGCTTCCCCTCCATATGTCAGCTGCGAAAACTATACCTACACGTGATCACTCTAGGTCTATTAAAACTCAAATCCATCTAGTCAGTCAGGTGTCAGACTTACTAAGCTAGAATCCGAACGTCCCCAATGTAATATTTCCAAATCGACCTCTGTCATTCAAATGCATACATATAATTTTTTATTTTGTCCCAGGAGGAATTTAAAAAATCCTAGGTTTTTCCATATTTATGCAATTTGTCCCGTCGAGCTGCGAGCAAAATATGGCAACCCTACTCACAACCATTCGTTTTGTGTGAGTTTTGAATTTTTGAAACAAACGGAAGGGATCTACAATTTTTGGCCGATTCCAAACGGCTAATTAAGAAGCTTTTTCAAGACAGTTATACTCTCGAATGTTTGTCAGCAATTCGCGAGAGTAAAAAAAGCCTAAGTTGTAAATTTGGGTTTTTGCGGGATTCGAACCTGGGACCCCTCGCTTAGTAGTCCAACACACTAACCACTAAGCCACTGCGCCGACATTATTATGTGTGAAACAAATGTGAGCAGGTTTTAGGCTGCTTTTGTTTTTCATTTAACAAGATAATCGGCCCTTGCGAGATAGACGTCGGAACGGATTATTCTCCGATTTTATACGATTCGGATAATTTTAGCTGCGAGGTATTCTGCGGAACAACTTTTCGGAGAATTGTTCCGACATTTTGTAACGAATTACGTAAGCGAATTACGTTGAAGTGCGATGAAGCGATTTTTTTTTTTTTTTTTTTTTTTTGTTAAATGTTTGAGAGCTATGTAGGTTCGGATATCCTCCGACAGAAATTGATTGTGGAATTAGTTGAAGATTTGGAGTGCTTTGCGGTGCGCCATCGCAATTGTTTACTTCTCTTACGAAGTCGGCCACCTCGAGTGGAATTTGAGCCTCCGAAAGAGTATGCGTTGTGGAGAACTTTCTGTTCCGACTGATACCTTTCTAGGGCCAAATATTTTCGCTCATTCGAACGTAGCCGGGCTTCCTCTAGTTTGCTATAAAAAAAAGCGTACTCAGTTTCTAGGAAGAGGTAAGTATACCTTAAACAAAACTATTCAGCGAAAGAAATTGAAAGTCGATTTGTATTCGATTCTAAAACCATTCGCATACCTCATATGATTATTTCATGCAGGTTAAAGTGGCATTTCCCGCACTTACTTTCCATATTCTACCGACTTGCAAAGTTGCTCCCGATGGAGGTATCCGTCAAGTTTCAGTTTGCATTCACCAACACAGTCTCTATGCATTCTTTACATCCCCTAAAAGCCCTAACTGTTTCGGAGTACCACTAAGTGTTGCATATTCCCGCTGGGCGCCATTTCCACTCCCCACTTTTCCAGAAAATCTCGCCATTATGCAAAACTACACCAAATTTCTAAGTGAGTACAGTTCAAGCAACCAATTCTCACAATTTTCAACATTTAAGGAGTTATTTTCGTGAAAACTAAATGCATCCAATTAACTACTCAATATCAGACCCTTCAAATATATCCTACCAAATTGCACACGCCCAGCAGCAAATTTATTCAAACAGCTTAACAACTCAAAACCAATATGTACAGATAAACAAAAGCTGAAATTAGTTTTATCAAAATTCGAAAAACGGTCCTCAGTTACTGAACAATGGGGTTTTTAATTAACGAAACACCAATTGACAACCAAAGGCAGTTGTAGTAAAATTAAATTGCACTACAACATTGGAAACCCGACAACGACAACCAGAAGCAGGAAGGTCGGAAACGCTTCCGACCCGGAAAGACTCTACTTTATTAAAATGAAAGAAAAACTTTTCTTTTCATTACGATACACAGTTTAGAGCAGAGAAGTAATATAATATCGCGAACTTTGTTGTGCGATGTTGGTGCCGGCGCGGGCCCGTTCTTTTGCCTTGTAAAATAGTTTTGATGATGAACTTTGCAAAGTTGTTTGTATTGTGCGCACACATTTTGTAACTGCGTGTACTTGCACTTAATGGAATAGTGCAGATCGACTTTACGCGGACAGAAGTAACAAAACAGCAAAAATAAGACACCTTCTTTAGAAGTTGCTGTTTTTTTCTTATTTGTTCTTTATTATAATGAAAGTATCATAAACAAAATTTATACACACAAGTTACATTAATTTATTTTGAGGAGTAATCCAGAAATAAATAGACCAGCAAGGAGCGTTAGCCAGCTTGATATTCCTCGAGGTGGCGTTGCTGAAAGAGAAGTTTAGTTTGAGTAGATTGTTTTTGTAATGGAAAATGTTGCTTAGCTACAAGAGGCAGGGATTTTGTAAAATTATTTATAATATCTATTCTTCAGTCCAAGTTTTTTTTTATGAAAGGGCAGGTGTGAAATATGAGAGAAGTTTTAAAATTCATAAGGTCTGTTCCTTTACTTTTGTAGTAAGAATGGAAAAGACTGTCAAAATTGCAGTGGGAGGGATAAGTTCTGTCACAGAGAGAGATACTTACGAAAAAGTTAGGGAACGTTTTTGTAGTAATTGGATGCATTTGCTAATTTACTACGAAATGAGTTAATCGAACTTATTTTTGATGAATCCAAGTACCTATGTATCTGTCGGAGTGAAAAATTCTCAGCAACGCATACTCTTTCGGAGGCTTCCGCAACCAATTTCTGTCGAAGGATATCGGAACCTAGCTGTCAAAAATTTAACCAAAAAATGCCCTTCATTGAACTTCAGCGTATTACGCCGATATGCGTTACAAAATGTCGGAACAATTCTCCGAACAGTTATTCCGAAGGAAACCTCGCAGCAAAAATCCTCCTAATTGTATAAAATCGGAGAATTTTCCGTTCCGACGGATACCTCGCTAGGGCCGTGTCCTTATTACAGCGAGGAAGAATTTCGTCGTCATTTTCGAAAGGAATCTTGAGAAGAACATTTGATTTTATTTTTCCGCCTGTTTTAATATCTTCGCAACAAATTAAAATAAATGCACGCATTTATGTCAAAAAGAACGACAAATTTCAAATTTCAAATAAGTTATTAATAATTCTAAGAGACTGATAGCTTTTTCACTTCTTACACCAAGAAATTTGTTAAGTAAAAATTCGTAAGATTCTCACTGGAGGGGAAATATATTGCTCTCTCGATGACGCTCTCTTTTACGAATTTTTCGAGTTAAGGAACGGCATTGACTAAAAATTCGTAATAATTCGTAAGAATTAGTAAAAATTCGTGAGATTTAAAAGTAAAGGAACAGACCTATAAATTCATCTCGAAACAGTTCAGCCTGCCATTACTTGTCTAGTTATTTGACAGTCATTTTGGAGTCTAATGTCGGGACTCTCCAGTGCATTTACGTTCAGTTGGGTTAAAACCACAGAACTGGTCTAGAATCATGTCAATATCGAGACAATTGCAATTCCAATCTCAATAAGTTTTTTTTATCTGAAGTGCTTGTAGTACAATTGAATTGCGCTGTCACTGAGAAGTCGTGTATATTTAATGGAGCTTCCTAAAAAGGCTCAGCAAAACTTAAACCGCGATCGCAAAATATAACGTCGGCGATAAAATAATTAAATAATTAAATAAGAAACGTCAAAAAGACAACGCGGTCTTTAATTTTTTTTAAATAAGTGTTCAGGGATTTTTTTATTTTTTTGCAAAGTATGAATGTCGTTTTTTTTTACTTATTTTTACGAAATTTCAATATGCAATATTTATATGTACCTACCATTCTTGATGCAATCTCCATTCAAGTCATTGAATCCCTGACGACAGTTACATTCGCCGAAATAGCATTCCATCGACTGTTCATTGGCGCCCAAGTGAAACTGGTAGCAGTCATTGTGATCCCGGCAATAGTCTGCACGAACTGAAATTTTTTTTTAAATTAGTTTAACAGTTGACAGCATATAAATCTACAAAAATAGGTCCATTAAAGTACTCAGCTCAGTTAACACTTACACCGAATGCGCAGCGTGACCGGTGTGGGACTAAAGATGCAATTTTGCACATTTTTGTCGAGAGCCTGGCACAATTTTTTTTTAGTTGGAAATAGCGCTTCAAAATTTGTTCAAATGCTTTTATTTCCAAAAAAAACAACTCTCAAAATGTAGCGCAAATGCCTATCACAACAATATTTTAGCGTTTTGCGAGCCAATGCTTGTTAAATATTATTCAAAAATACTAAATGTGCAGAACAAATTCAGAAATGACACTTTTTTTTCTCATTGGCCCTTATTCTTGGGACTTTTCAGAACTCTGCATCGGTCACGCTGAATGCAATCGATAACATTCGAATGCAGTGGCAGTCTTAGCCAAATAGCTCTCTCATTTTCTCTATCTATTGGAGTTTTTGGTTTTGCAACTGTCAAAAAATGCTCCATATGTTATATGTAATTTAGTAAGTCTGACTTATGTATCTGGACGTCTAGAGGGCAGTGGAACGCGGCCATTATTGGCATTGATCGATCACGTCAACACTCTTTCAGTTGACGTATCTATTCAAAAATTTGGTGAATGAATTCGAAGTTGACACTTTATGTTGCTGACGTACGAAAAATGGCTTTACCGACTCGACTTGAGTTCGAGGTACATCTCATCGACTTAATAAAACCAGGTTTTGAATTCGCCCTGTGTTGATGGCATGATAAGAATACATTTTGAGCATATTTTGTCAGTCACCATAAAAATAGCGGTCAGATAAAGTACAGAAACAGAAAGTAGGTAAAAAGGTGACACCAGATCGACGAAAATTGTAACAGACTAAAGAACCACTACAAATGCTGTTCAACCTGCTTTAGTTCTGTTCATTGCTTTGCTCTGAAAAAGAAAAAAAAAATTACCACATACGGTCTGTTCCCTAACGATAATGGGTCCGAATTCAAACACATAAGGCAAATTTAGTCAAACTTCGTTCCCTTACGCAAAAGTTGGACAGAAGAGAGACACAAAGAGAGAAAGCAAAACATTTCCCCTCCTAAAAAAAAAACAGCAAATATTAGCCCAAGAAATTTCTATTGCTGACAGATCGTTTAAATGGTAAATGGTAAAACTGACTTTTTATTTGATTTAATTTATATTTTGTCCTTGTATATAGCATTAAAATAGATGTAAGAAGCTAAAGAATTGAACTTTTTAATTTCTGCAATAAAAACAATTCAAAATTTAAATAGAAATTAATATGGGTAATAATTTATATATAAATTTGTTCTTTGTTTTGCTTAATTTTTTCAATTACTTCTTTTTTTAAATATTATAAAAAGGCGATCGATATAATGAACGCGCTCGATATACTTAACGACGTCAAATATTAGGTTCATTCGCGTACGCGATTTAAATCGAACAAAATCGATATAAATCGATCACAATCGCATAAAATCTATACACAGTCCCAATGACTTTTTTTTTTTATTATCCTCAATGACAGAAAAAGAGAAAATTAGCAAAACAACGAGTAACGAGTAGTTCCTCTCTTGGCTCGAAACAGCTCAGATAATTTCAACCGACAAGCGAGAAGCGCTGATAAATACGTTAAATGCACAAATTCGACAAGAAACAAATCAAAATCCGTCTTAAAAATAAATTGCACAGAAAAATAAGATCTGTGAAAATAAGGAAAATTCGGTTGATCGAGTATTCTCTTAGGACGTTTCATATGTTGCAAAAAGTTAAGTTATATTATTATTTATTTGTGATCTGGAGTAGTTAGATGTCAAAGATGAAAGTGGCTCAAGGTATAGCTCAAAGTCTATCCACGTACTTTGGCGTATATGTTGTCAGCTCTCTGAGAGAGTTTCGCTCAATTTTTTTTAGTTTGACATATTTTTTGTTTTTGGCTTGGCAAAGAAGGCGAGTAGACCAATTTTATCATTCGTTACACTATACTGGACTGGACCCTGGACGTCCACTGTATTTCATTTAGGTGAGCGAATACTCTCGCATGGAAAAAAAAGGTGACATATTGCCAATACTGAACCAGAAATTAAGAGAACAGAACTATAATTGCGTTTACAAATCACAACCAACTGCTAAATTGTAAGGTGTCAGGTCAGTCACATGCCTTTTAATTTTACCTGACATTCATGAATTTACGCGTTTTGCAGCCCGTTTGTAAAGAATGGGTGCGTTCAAAATGACAGGTCACTTAGTTTGACAGCTGACTATCGTGATCTGCGATATTGCGCTAAATTGATTACATAACCAGTTTTTCTTGTAGTTGACGTTGACGTTGACGCGTTTTTCGGTTTAGTAAGTACTCAGTTGAAATTTCAATTATTTCAAATTTTGACGCTTCGAGTTGTTGCCGTTGATGCAGTAAAATAGTTTGTACCATCAATCTGAGTTTCGATTCGAGTTATATGTTCGTCTGATCTGGCGGTGGCCCTTACGGTACGAGTAACATATAAGAAAAAAAAAAATTAAAACAAGGACAATCGAACCCGCATAATATCACATCAAACGGGTAACAAAATAACGTGACTTTTAGCCGGTTGCGCTGTTAAGCTATGTGGCATTATCCGGGTTCGACTGACAGCGCTCTTGGCTAGCACCAGCATTTTTTTTTTGTGATGTTCTGGTAAATTTGTGCGGTTAGAAATATCTGACTGGTAAAATACAAAAAAAAAAACGAAAAAAGGTCGGATACATGTCAAACGCTTTTAGAGATGAGAAAATGCTACTCTACCTACTCAGAGCCATTTCCAGGCCACTCATTCCGTAACTTTTAAGACGATTATCGTCGAAACGGTAGACCTCCAAAACTAGCGACAAAGTGCAAAAATTACGAATTTGAGTGCTTAATCCAGTTTATTTTCCACAAATGTAATGACGGCTGACGAAAGTGTTAAAAATTCGGGCAGAATATAACTTATTTTGGCCATTAAAGTTCCAAAAACAACATCGTCCAGACGATTATTGTCATAAGAAATCTGTCCCCAGTTTGTGCATCGAAAAAGTACGCAAATGGACCTTGCGATCTATGCATCCAATATTTTAGTATGAGATGCTGAATTTCAGCTAAATTAACTCTTACCTATCCTGCGTTCGCAAATATTACGCTTCTCTCCATTAGTCTCCTCGATTTTGTTCACGAAATGCTTGGAGTCACAGGAACACAATCCCATGTAGCATTCTGATCCGGCGCCTAATTTATGCTTGCACTGGTTATCCTCCTTGCAGGGTCGCTTATAATCCGCAAACGGCAAACACTTCAGAAGTGATGTCGCAGTAAACCCTTCTATGCAACCGCAAGTACTCCCGTAGCACGATGAATTTGCCGTTTTATTACGGCATTGCGCATCGTCGAGGCATTTCTCTGTTAAACCTGACGAAAAGAACCAGACTTTTATTCTGAAATATTTCACAGGGACATTTCGATTGGTGGTATGCCGATTCCTATTTCAGGTATTTGTAAATTTTTTGGCCGGCACATCACCAATAAAATTTCCATAGAACCACATCTGCGCTCGCAATTACCGACAACTGAAATACAGATCCCGCTGTGTTCGATGAAATTCTTCTGGCACATGCACTTCCTGATGTCCATGTGGCATTCGGCAAATCTATTCAAACCGAGACATTGAGAGTTATCCTCACAAACTTCTCCCAGAATGAGATTCTCTGAAATGACAAACAAACCCAATGAAGCACTGAACCCTCTATCAATCAAATGTTAATTTACTCTTAATGCACCTCCTTCGGTCGAAACTGGGAACGTAATCCTTTTCACAATAGCATATTGACTGCTCTCGATCGCATTCGGCATTCGATTGTGTACACGGGCAGGTGCCTCCAATGAGGTTGTTCACCTTGTTGTCCTGCGGAGTGAAGAGTGCATCTTTCGAACTGAATTCTATGTTCAAGTGGTGGCCACTTACCTTTGGCTTGCATGCAATTTTATCTCCATTTAGATTGTTGCAAACACAATGGCCATCCAGGCAGGTTGTGTTGTAATCGGGTCCTTTCACGTGGTTGCAGTCGGAGTTCACATTGCAGTCCAGCTCCAGGAGATCTGTGTGCGGGGGTGTATGTGTTCAATTTTGTAATTGAGGTGAGTTATTTACCCAAAAATTTAAATTACAAAATAAATATTATTTCTGTGCTTCTGACTATCTGCTTTTGTTCGCATAAATGCATTACAAAATTATTTTGATATCGAATTTCTTGTTGTTTACGCCCATGGGGTTGGTATTGATTCTGCCCCCAGCCTGATGGTCGGTGTTATGGCTGCTGCAACAGTCCTCTCTAATTAAAGAGTTTTATACTGCGAAATGTAATATTGCAGTACTCAATCAGAGTTGTTCGTTGCTATGTTGGGATGTTTGCTTAGCTTTTGCGTTGCCAAATGAAACTGCATTGCAATGGCACAAGAGAAGAGACTAATCGCGGTCAATCCTTCGAAACGGAGTGGCAACCGCTTTTGCTGATCTGGCACACAAGTTTGCAAAGGGAAATTGCATTTTTCGAATTTGCGTGACAAGCGACTTTTGTTTCGCAGATTTGAATTAAAAAAAAATAATAATAAAAATAAAATAAATACATTTAGGGGGTGGAAAGTAAAGTAAAATCGAGATAAATTTCCCAAAAAAGGACTGGCAGAATGTCAAAGGAATTTTGCAGTTTCGCTTTTTGTGGTATACAAAAAGCAATCTTTTTCAGATTTCAGAGCACTTTTGCGAATCTAGATTTTCTCTCACATTTGCTTCAAATTTACTAATCCAAGTACGTTTGGATTTGAGTTTGACAACTGGTGGAGTTTGTTAACGTTTTCTTGAAGTTTTTCTACTGCAAGGAAAAGCATTCCTTGGGGAATCTATTTTTGTAAATTATTTATGTAAAAATCAGGACGCAAATTTCCAATATTTTGATACAAAATTTAATAAGTGAATGGAAAACTTTTTGGAAAGTGTCGAAGGCTACATATAAATTCGAATCGCATGAATATAAACACAAAAAAGAGCAACTGACGTTTTTGTGTTCGATTAACCACACGAGATCTGAAATCTGAGAGCGAATCTGAAGGAGCCCAATCGAATACCACATTAGTAAGAACCTAGCAACTTAAGCCTTGTTTACAGCTTTTCCGGAACGAAAAATCCCATACAAAAGTGACACAAAGAAATCATGAACGAAAAATGTCGCTCTCCTTTTCGTTTTGCAGTACGCGGATGCTGCGAAATGGTGGCGGGAAAGTGGTTCATTGTAGTAGATTGCTTGGTACAATTCTTAACAATTCTCTTTTCGCACACGTTTATTGTCCGGGACATTAATTGCTTGCGAAAATTTGACAATTGTACTGCTGCCAGCTTTTATAAAAGGAAAAATATCCCAACTCAAATATTTTGTAATTCCGAGGCACACTTATTCTCTGATAAAATAGTTTTTAAAGGTGACAATATTAATTTAAATAAAAACAACACAAATTCCTTATTGAGAGATTTTTCTAGTTTCCACTTTCCAAAAGTTACCAAAAAAAAAGCACAATTTGCTGAAAGGGTGCATTCATTCCACATACCTGCACACTTGGACAGTGTGTTTTCATATTCATGCATATCTTGTGAGATGACTTTACTGCTTGTATGTGAGAGTCTGTTCAAAAACTGCATGAAAATGGAGTTGGCCCATTGTCAATTAACTTTAGTTATACGAAAAGAGTACGTTCGCAATTGAATTGTGCTTTTTTTTTTTTATAAATACCTAAGGAGTCTAAAAATCGCAAAACTTTAAAGTAAATCGACTAAATTAGGATAATTCCCAAATGACAATTTTAAGGAGCCAGTGAAAAGTTCGAGTATCCAAATCGGAGATAAATACTCAAGCTGGTAACACTGCTACTTGTATAGCAGCGGATGGAACTATCCACAAATTACTTTCCGCTGCCTTCCCGCAGACGTTTCGCTGTCCATTTGGAGACCACCAGGAAATTTCGTTTGCGATCTACGCTTTACATGAATTAAATACCAAGAGCTATACTGAATAATGCGTAATGAGGGATCGAATTGCATCGTACGTGACGTAAAATCAACTAAAGCTCGTTCACGAAAGTGCCGATTCGACCCGGGGCTACAAGCTGATCTCTTAAAATACTCACACCAGGCTTTAAAAAAAGAGCCTGCATACGAAAGATTGCTTTTTTGGGATACAAAACTACAAAATGTTACGTTTTAACGATAAGCGGCTTAATTCCGTTCTATTGTGAAAACCCATTTCCGGGGAAACTGAAAACCGAAAAAAAAAACTTTCAACTCGAAATAATTCCCATTCGAACTTGAAATAATGAAACAAACTCTGTGATGTTTTTAAATTGCAAATTCCAAATCGCCTTTGCCATAAGTGCAACATTCTGCTCTGGGCACATGTGTGCCGAGTACACAGAACAAACATTTTTGGAATTGAGTCCATCGGTTGATGGGAGAAGATATTTTCGAGGGTTTCCCATTAATACATCGAAAGACCCACAGAGAGCAATAATTTTCAATATACAGACCCTAACCCGATGCATAGGGATAGGGATGTGTGAGCATTTTCTCTTCGAATTCACTCAGCCAATTTATGGATGTTTCCCGGGGATAATAAGGGTACCAATAAACCGCACCGACCGCCACACCACTCGTCCTAAATGGAGAACTTTTATTATCTCTGATCATAAAGCGGAAGGAGCTGCTGCTGCGGTAGCATTACATTGGAAGGGAAGCACATTTAAATCGAGCAAAGGAAAGGAGCTCCCCGCAGGAATTTAGGGTTAGAAATTTCTTCGACTTAAGGCATCTGCCGTGCCAATCAAAACGAATGGCTGAAAGGATGATGCGTCGTAATTGGGTTTTGTTTTTCTCAACTTTTTCGTTTGTCGGAAGTGTGCTTCTTAATTTAAACATCAAAGCGAAACGTTGTGTTTACGAAAAGTTGATACAAATAACCACCACTTCATCAACGCAACATAATATCGGAGCGCATAGCCGTATGCCGCAAGTTGTCTCCTACTTAGCATGGCGACGCGGCTTGGTAAAAAGTTTTTCGTCGTTTTTTTTTTTCGTGGATTTATCTTTGGTGGCGAATTTATCTTGAAGAGAAATTAAATTTAAAACATCATCATCATCCATTCAGCACGACGTCCAGCAACGATTTAGAATTAGTTTTTGCCTTCGGAAGTGTGTGTGTGTGTTTTTTTTTTTTTTTTGATCGCCACACAACCGAAATTATAATATTGATGTTTATTTTAGAAATTCAAGTTTTTTGTTAGCCAACATTTGTTAATGCGCCTTTGGAATTAGAATTAGATTAGTTTATGAATCTCTTTTTTTTTTAATTTCTATTCTATAACGATAATGAAACCGAAAGTGGAAAGTCAAATGTGGTTGTGAATAATTAATTCGACCATGTGGCTGCGAGTGCGCCGCCATTGGCAGGCAAAAATCCAATGCACTTGTAAAAGTATGCACGAGTTTGCTGTTAATTAGTTTAATTACTATCTGGGGAATTAAGTAAAAGCGATACAAAAGAAGAGGGAAAGAATGAACAAAAAAAAAAAATAGATCACCTTCACAGAGTCCCGTGCTGAGGTTTACGAGGAGATAAAATAAAATTAATTGGCGACAGCTCTTCATTTTATTAATTTGAACGAGTTTAAGAAGCCAACACGCACAGCAAAAGGAAATAAAACTACACGGTGAATTGTGTGTGAACTGTAGAGGAATGTAATTATTAGACGGCGACGTGCTCTGGGAAACTGCAAGCGACAGTTGAACCTTCTGGGAGAGGACGCTGTGGTTGTAGGGTTGTAGCTGTAGTACGAAATGAGAGTTTGGGAATATTCCCGGGAGCGGGGGCAAACATCTTCCTCAACTATACCAAGGTGTAGACTGTAGACGGCGACGAAAGGGACAGAAGTTGTGAACGAAAAAAAAAAGCGCCAATATCTGGTGAGAATAGCGGGACTAGATTTTGGGAGGTGAGGTGACTGCAATTAAGCTCTTGTCAGTGGGTTTGGATTTTATGACTGACAGACGTAATTGGGGGTTTTTGCCTAGAGGGATTTTTTTTTTTTCTTGTTTGAGCACGTTTGTTGCTTGTTGGCCTTCATTTATAGGGCAATTATGTAAGTGGCATTGAGATTTTCAACATAAATTAACTTGGTTGGCTATTTAAGTTAAATTAAATTTCTAATTCTTTATGGAGAGGAAATCATAGTATGATGCTCATGAACTTTTTTTCTCTTTTTTTTTTGAAACAACTTTGTTCTAGTTGGTGGGAGTTTTCTCCTTTTGGGGAAATTTTCTGTTTCAAGGGAATAAACTTAAACAGTATTAAAAAAATGGTAGTTCTGTTTGTTGTGGAAACGCAATCCGACAGTAGTCAATTTTAAACTTCTTTGAAAGGTGAACAAGGTGGGTCAATTTTGTTATCATTATAGGTCTGTTCACCTACTGTCTGGTTGTTTATTGGAAATATGTCATATTTCTCTCATAGCTAGAGAATTCGCTCACCGAAATGAAATAGGTATAACCAAAAAGAAAAGGAACGCTTTGAATTCGAATAATGTGAATTTTTTCTAGGCGGGAATATTCAAATAAAGGGTTTTTCAATAAGAGGTGTTATTGTGAAAGGATATGGTCCTGTGTGCATGCTCGTGGTGGCCATTTGGCTGATGTTGTTTTTCATTATTAACGACATACCTTCCTCTTTATTACGAAATAAACAACCGACCATTTATCTCAAAAAATGACATTTTTTCCTTGAATACCACAATAACACCTCTTATTGGAAAACCATTTATCAGTAGAGCAAAGCACAAGTTTATAATTAAGACCAAGATTTGAATTGTTTTTATTGCAGAAATTACAAAGTTCAATTCTTTAGGTTCCTACATCTATTTGAATACTAGGTATAGAAGCACAAAATATAAATGAAATCAAATAAAAAGTCAGTTACAAATTAGCATTTGAACGATTTGACAACCGTCTGTAAGCAATAACGAACTAGCCCAACGAAATTTCTTGGGATAATACTTGCAGGTTTTTTATGGAGGAGCCATTTTTTGTTCTCCTCTTTTGGCTGTCTTCTGCCCAACTTTTGCGTAAGGGAACGAAGTTTGATTAAATTTGGCGAATGTGTTGGAACTTGGAAAGCATTATCGTTATAGGGAACAGACCTTATGTTTCTTTATTTGTAAGGACGCTTTTTGGCAAGTAGGTTTTATAATAAAGTTGTGTAAAGGGTATACTCTTCAATCTTGAGACCTAAATTGAACGACGAATCCGCTCATTTGCAATATGAGGTCAATATCAAAGTACAGGTCAGATTGCACTGTTGAATCGTCTTCTCAAAACCCCGTCAACACAAATGGGAACAAAAATCTTACGTTTAGAATGACGAATGGTATCTTTACCCACTTCTTATAGAAACGATTCGTGGATTTTAGATCAGTAAATGCCAGGAATTAAAAAGAAGTCTTAATAGACTTGAATTTATATAATTCTATCCTCTATCGTCAATTCATTTTTACGGTTGGGCGAAAGTCCAACGTGACATCGGCATTGAAGTCTTTTAACAGACAGCATATGCGGTTTTTCCGTGTTCGGGTGTAGCTGCCTCGAAAAATTCCATTTGCCTATTGTTCTTGAAATAAAAACTCTATACTTCTTCGATCACGTGCTTGCTGTATTATTTTTATTTTATTTTTTTTTCCAAAACATCCGTTGTGCCACAAAACATGTTTTCTCTGTGCTTAAGTCTAATATGACTGCTTAGTCCCATAAAGTGACTGATAAAAACAACGCGCCTGCCAACTCATCTTGAAAATATTGCAAGAAAAGCGATTGTGTCATTAGGCCTTTATTATGCTCATTATGATCTATATAGATCATTGATTTCCATGGTTTACAACAACAGTTGGATCCCGTACTATTGTTGTAAACCGTTGACATGTGAGCACAATCAAAAAAAAATCCTTTTTACAAAGACTTTCACGTTTGAGATCTGGCCGTATATACCAACAATCTGATCGGCCAAATTGAACCCAGTTTTAAGCGAGGAAAGCCGATCAGATTTGACAGTTATAGGAAAACACATCAGTCTATCGATATACACCACCGCTTTATCGATTTAAAGGCTAGCTAGGTAACCTATCAGAGGAATACAAAACCAGGCCATGTTAAGTATTTATGTCGTCTATACCTATATATAAAAATAAGTTGTATTGTGTTAGAAATTGATGTTCTCTGTAATGCGTGAACCGATTTTGTGTCTGGAAATATTCCATGAAAGGTGACGTGTGAAGTCAATACCAAAGTTTTTATGTATAGGTATACGGAGTTTGAATGTGTATTTGTTCATGACTTAAAGGCATTGTAAACGTACAATTATTTGTGCTCATAGGGTGTTTTATGGAGTTGTCGAACTCTGCAACCACTCAACCGGTTTCAATAAAATTTTGTGGATGGGTATGGTTGGTTGCTGCTTGAAAGATATGATAATTTCGGACGCGAGGGGTGTCGCTATTTCTGAGTTAAAAACATTTTTTTTTTTTTTCAAATTCTTTCAACTTCATTTTTGAAGTGAATACTTCTTTGGGCACGATGGAGCTGAGCAGCAATGTTGCCGCAGGTTTTTTTAAAATTGTAACAATTTTTTTCTCAATCCACCAGGACTGAAAATCTTATGATGCCCACATCTAATTATTTGAACTCTTCGCGCCTCTTTTTCGTCCATGCGACCAGACTTTGGAACACCCTCCCGATCGCAACTAGGCAAATAACTGGAGTTAACAAATTTAAAAATGCTGCACTACTGTACCTTTAACTATAAAAGACAACAGTAACAACTATTTCCTTTGAACATTCTCTTCTTTCTCCTTTCTTACAGCTTTTTCTTCTCCCTCTCTTTCTATTTTTCACTCTACTCTTATATTTCTTTAGTCTTATGTCAGTTTTGTTTAAGTTTTTGCTTATACATAAAAAAGAAGTACTATAAAAGACTATGTTCTTATTTGTACTTTCCTATATAAATAAATTGAAATTGAAAAAACAAAAAAAGTATTTTAATGGAAAAAAGTGTAACCAAGCGAAAAAAAAGTAACATTGTAGGTAACAAAATTATAAAATAGGTAATTAAAAAGTGCAACACTTTTGTTACACTTTTATCATTGTGGCAACGCTGCTGGGGAGTGAAATGGTGAATATATTACAAAAATTGTGATCTGGCGAGGTAAAGGAAGTGAATTCTCTTGAATTTAAAGTCTTAAAATTAAAAAAAAAAAAATCAGTTTCAACCATGAATTGAACCTGCGACTTTTTTTTTTTTTTTTTTTATAATTTTACTCGCGCTCAAGGGGTTATGAATACCCTTATAATGCGGGGCACAGCGCGGCATTCAAGTTTTTTTTTAGGAAGAGAAAGAGGGATAGGAAAGAGTTTGTGGCGCAGTGGATATTCTCCACGAGTGGCGTCCTAATAGCTAGGGGAGAATTGTTGATATTTGTGTTCGCTTATAATTCATTTAAACTTATTCGCAGTTTTTATTTGTGAAAAATGTTTAGTGGTACTGGATCGGATTTGAACACGTAACCTCCCACTCAACAAGCGAACACTCTATCACTGCGCCACGGCCACCCGCAAATTGAAATTCATAAGCTAGGTTTTACATAGACACTGATTAAATTCCAAAGTTTTACCTAACCACAAGAAAACGAAAAGCAAAGTCCCCAAAAGGCGGAAACTATGAGTTTGAGATTTGAAAAAAATAAAAACAAATAGAAATGCTGATTGTATCTGCGGACGAAACCGTCATCCGCAAGAGTGCATCGGTGACTGGAAACATGCAAACGCATGGTATTGACGTCACCTTTCATGGGAAATTTGCAGAAAAAAAAATCGGTTCACGCGTTACAGAAAACATCAATTCCAATGCAACTTATTTTTACATATATACAAGATAGATTTATGTATATGTACTTTTTTCCGAGCCAAAAAAACTTACAGTTGATGAACTCTTTGATCTCAGTTGTCGAGAAATTAAACGCCCAATGAAACCGCGTGATGAATGGGTATGCATTTACCTAATGTGTCTCTAATCAATAACTTTACAAGTTATAACTACAGTTTGCAACAGGTACATATAGGACCCTACACTCAGAAGAAAAAATTGTAATTACAACAATTTTCGTTGGTTAACGTTAACCCAAGTATCAACATTTTTGATTTAAGACTGACATTTTTGTGAATTATGTAAGAAAATAGGTGTGGAAAGTAAATCATTCTTATTCTGAAGACCCAATTCTTGAAAACCTAAAAACAAATTCTTGTTATGAAAAATAATTAAATTTTAAGCAAAATTTTTTCGTTATCAATTTTTGAAAAATATCAAAATTCGTCGCTTAACAATCTTGTTTTTCTCAAATTCATGAACAGCTCTCACAGGAAAATTTATATTTTTGTACCGCCAATTCAAATAAAAAAAGGGACTACGAGTACCTACCTACCTAATTACCCTCCATCCGAAAATACTCAAAATTATCACCGCATCTTTCCAATTCTAAGGACCAAATTCCTACTTAAGGACGTCCTACACTACTTGAAGCGATATTTTTTTATAAAAGGCCATGGCCACCTCTAATCCCAAAAACAACAACCTCTCAGAGCCAAAGTTCTCACTTTGCGTTTAGAATTTGAAGATAAAATACTTCAACAGATGCTTTCACGTTCCACAAAATCATTTGTCGTAAGCTACCGCAAACCACCTCCTGAAGTGGTCGACAACTAATCTCCCGTTAAAGCAAAACTGTTCGCCGGTGCCTGTTTACCAATTCATCAATGTCCCACATGTCTACCCTTCGACTGACTTAGCTTTGCTATTTCTATACGCACCTCCAAACGAACTCCCCTTCATCAAAATAAATACAGATAGAGAGGATGGACACAACGATTGTTGGACCACTTACTTTTATAGTCAAGTTGCTGTTTTTCTGTGTCGGGAACCACCTCAATTCGCCGCACCCTATTAAGCAGATCCTTCTCCAGGCGCACATAAACAATTGTCATAAAACGCCAGCCAGAATGGTATTCAAGTTTATTACCACCAACGGAATGCCACCTCTATCTCATTTCCATTTTTCGAGTTTACGACTACCACATGCAAAAATCATTTCCTAATTGAAAACGCCAAAATCGCCAACAGACGTCAGAATTATTACGCAAAAACTTTATGGTTAATAATTATTATTCCCAAGATGCACGTTTGTGTAAAAACAATTTCAAACAAATAAATGAAAATGAAAATTCACATTTATTCACGCGGAATTTATTATAGCCCCCCCAATTTATTGGGAGTGACCATCGGCATCGGGCCGGTCGCAGTGTGTGCACACCCATGGCCTGTCATAAAGCGCCAAAAAAAAGTTATTGCTCGAATAAAATTTAACAAACAAAAAATACATTCTCAAAGCATATTTGTTTGTTTTCTCAAGGTTCAGCGGGAGGAGGAAATATCGTTCACCCATTCCCATCGCCATGACACAAACTTGAATGTCAATTGAATGTGTTTATAAATAAGAGGAAACATGTCGTTTATTTCCAACGCGCGCCCAACAAAACAACAAGAAAACCTCCTTTTTGACACCCGCAAATATTTCATAAATTATAATCAAGAAGATAAGGTAGGTATAAATAATTTCGCCCCGGAAATATTCGGGTGGAAAAGTACAAGAGCCGCCGGCCTACGAGTTTTCATTCACGCAGCGATGGTTAACGAATTCAGCATGAAATTCGGAATAACCATTCCAAAGTGCTGAGGGAAAATATCTCTTTGCATTGCAAAAGAGCTGCCTGAGGCGAGATAATTCGTATATGGATACCAACGATATTTTTTTGGAAGAACAAAAATTCCTTGCCTTACTATCAGCTGGAAAGGGTCCTGAAAGCGGAATGGAAATGGCCAAATCGATGGCATGTGCGAGTCAGCTGTATGCAATTGAAATTGAAGACTGAGAGATATGATGCAATGAGATAGATGCCTGCACAAAGGTTTTGTAGGAAATTTGTGAAATTTGTTCGATACAAAATTTCTATAAAGCGTACCTAGATAAAAATGCGGAACAGTGTGAAAGGTAAGCTCAGGAGTGGTAGGTAGTATTCCGATTCATTCGGAGGAATAAGTTCGGATTTCCTGAAAAAAAAAAAACGTTTCCGTGATGAATACATGCAACAAAATTTCGGACTGTAAAGCTGTAAAGCTCTTTACAAAAAAAAAGAAAAAAAGGTTGCCTACAATTGAAGGGGATTCACTAACATGAAACAAACAAGTATGGCTTTTTTTTTTTTTTTTTTTGTGGGGAAAATTATGTAAAAAACCCCACATTTATTAACATCTTATTCCGTCGAGACTCAAACATGACCCCCTTGCTTCGCAGTCAAAGTAACCTTCCCTTTTTCATATATAAATTTAAAAACACTCGAATGAAAGATAGGTATGTGTCGAATTAGTTTAAGTGTTGCCATTCGTACCAGTCCTGACTAAAAACAAAGTTTTTATCTACACATATACATAGCTACACTATAATATAATACATATATGCAGCTAGTTTCCACAGGCAAGATGCACAACTTCAGGACTGGATGCATCAGGTTGTTGCTACTACGATGACGTTTCTCACCAAGCCGCCCTGGCCTGTAAGCTTCTCCTTTTCCTTTCGCTCCTGCAAAGTGGCTAAATACTCCGATTGCTTCAATATGAGTGGGTAACGTTCCAAACGGCAGTATCCTCTGCCCAATAATCCTTTTCAGATGCCACTTTATATAATATTAAGCCGCAGCTTCATAGACTCCGGTGGTTGGGTGTTGTATGAATAGGGTAGGCACTGGTTGGCGTCAACTTGGCGATGCCCAGGCGTTGTAACTGTTCATACACATCAATTGTGCTTATTTTACCTCCGCGTGGTAGCCACAAGGTACTGGTCTTGTCCTTCCGGGCATGACTTGCTAAACTTATAAGCGCGAGTGTTGAACACGAAGAAAATAGCAACACTATAATGCTCTGTCGGAATGACTGCCTGATCGAGTCTCAGAGGTCTTACATGAGCCCCTCAGAAAGAGGACGTACGCCGGATGAATTCACATGGTTGAATCAACGGTGGCGTCAACAGTCAACATGGCAGATACCTCAATGAGCTACTTCGACGTATTTGGAGCTGAGGTCATTGAGGATTTTTCAGCACTAGTCAGGGTGTTGAAATAGAGATGGTGGCGGTAGAGCCCTTAACGGGTCAACGGCAGCTCTCACATCCCCGCAGCGGGTTACTGACTCCGGAATATTCCGGCTCCTTTTGCCCAAAGGGTTACAGAAAGGGCCTGGTCCTCCAGGTTGGGGATTGTGCGTGGGGTTAACTACCCTACCACGGAAAAAAAGCACTGTTGCGAAGCAACCAAAAGCCTCGGATAAGGACGGATTCACTGTTGACGACCCTGCAAAACGAAAAAAGGACAATGACGTTCGGATCTGCACGTGGAATGTTCGAACTCTGAACAGACCGCGTGCAGCCGAACAACTAGCGGAGGCCCTATACTGCTACAAAGCAGGTATCACCGCCATCCAGGAAGTGCGGTTAGATGGGCCGGGCAAAAGGAGGATGAAAAACTGTGACATTTACTACGGTGACTGCTACAGAGAACAAAAGCAGCGTCTATTTGGATGCGGATTTGTTGTAAGCGGCAGACTTAGGCAAGAAGTCTTGAGCTTTCGACACGTTAGTGAACGCCTTACAATTATCCGCATCAAGGCTAAATTCGCCAACATCAGCCTGATATGCGCTCACGCCCTCACAGAAGATAAAGACGATGCTACCAAAGAATGTTTCTACGAGCTCCTCGACAAAACATATGAGCAATGTCCTAAGCATGACGTTAAAATCGTCTTGGGTGATTTTAACGCCAAAATAGGAAAGGAGGACATCTTTGGTAGCACAATCGGAAAACATAGCCTTAACGACACCACGTCTGGAAACGGACTTAGGCTGATTGATTTTGCTGCGGGACGTAATGTTACCATAGCTAGCTCACGGTTTCCTCACCTCAATATCCACAAAGGAACATGGCAGTCACCTGATCATCAAACCGTCAACCAAATTGATCACGTTGCGATCGACGCAAGGCACTCTTCCAGTATTTTAGATGTCCGAACTTTCCGAGCGGCCAACATAGACTCGGACCACTACCTTGTTGTAGCCAAGGTACGGATGCGGATATCCCAGACACCACCAACAACGAGAAAATACTGTGAGGAGATTTAACGTTGGACGGCTACAAACCGCCAGAACCTTTGCCGATCGCGTATCCCTCAACCTCTTGAGAAGTCCTATACTGCCAGCATCAAGTGCCGAAGACCAGTGGCGCCGATGCCAAGAAGCCATCAAAAACGCCGCAACTGATGTGCTCGGTTTCACCAGCCCACCCCCCCGAAACCCATGGTTTGACGAAGAGTGCCGGCAAGCACATGCAGCAAAACAAAGTGCCTACGAAGCGTCGCTGCATAGAAGGACGAGAGCAGCTCGTCAGCTCTACGAGCAAAAAAGGAGGGAAGAACATCGGCTTCTCCGGAGAAAAAAGAGAGAGCATGAGAAGCTCTCGAGGATATAGAGAGGTGTTACTCCAGGAACAATGTTCGGAAGTTTTACCAAAAGGTAAAAAGAACGTGCCATGCCAACAAGACCCGAACGGAGACCTGTAGAGACGAGCAAGGAAACCTTGTAGTAGAGTCACAGTCGGTGCTGAGGACATGGAAAAACCATTTCTGCAGACTGTTAAACGGCGAAGACGACACAAATTCCGCTGTTAGGCAGAACGAACCATTCAACCTGGACGATGACAGCCAAGATTTCCGTCCACCTGACCAAAATGAAGTGAGGATAGCAATATCTAAGCTTAAATCCAACAAGGCTGCTGGTCCAGACGGCTTACCTGCCGAGCTCTTCAAGGCAGCCGGAGATGACTTGGTAGAGTGCATACACCAACTCATCTCCAAGATTTGGTTAGAGGAAAGTATGCCTGATGAATGGAACCTCAGCATTGTTTGCCCGATCCACAAGAAAGGAGACCCTCTTAACTGCGCCAACTACAGAGGCATCAGTCTCCGTAACATCGCATATAAGATCCTATCTGCCGTACTGTGCGAACGCCTAAAACCATATGTCAACGAACTGATTGGACCCTATCAGTGCGGTTTTAGGCCCGGTAAGTCCACAACAGACCAAATATTCACACTACGGCAGATCCTGGAAAAAACCCAAGAAGTCCAGATCGATACTCACCATCTTTTTATCGATTTTAAGGCCGCATATGACAGCATTTATAGAGACGAGCTATAAAGAGCCATGTCTAGTTTTGGCATCCCTGCCAAACTTGTCAGATTGTGCAGAATGACGATGGAGAACGCTCGCTGCTCCATAAAGGTCGGAAACAATCTCACTGAGACCTTTGATGTCAAAAAAGGATTTAGACAAGGTGACGCGCTGTCATGTAACTTTTTCAACATCATTCTTGAGAAGATTGTGCGAAACTCACAAGCCAACACCAGAGGCACAATTTTCTACAAGTCTGTGCAACTACTTGCATACGCTGACGACATCGACATCATTGGCAGAACACAGCGAGCTGTCACTGGTGCGTTTGCAAGTGTCAGTACAGAAGCGGCAAAAATGGAAGACCTCGCCTTAGGTGGCGCGCGCAAGTGGAAGGGGACCTCAACCAACTTGGAGTGCGCAACTGGAGGCAGTCAGCCAAAGATCGCGCTAACTGGAGAGGCGTATTGATTGAGGCCCAGGTCCACCCCGGACTGTAGCGCCACCTAGGTAAGTAAGTAAGCTTCATAGACTCCACCTTGATGTGGTGCTGCCGGTGCAATAAAGTTCTAGTCTTTACCCTTCTTAGGTAAATGATCCAGCATCTCCTTGCCTGTTAAACAGTTTAAAGCTTTATCTAGTTCTTTGTAAGCGCAAAGCGATCGAAAAAGTCAAAGGCCATATATGTGGTCTTAGACTCCAAATGTAGTAGCATACGAATTTTCAAAAATGCGCGGATCCTCGGCCTTAAAGTAAGATCAGTCAGATCAGTCAGATCAGAACTCCAGTGAGTACACTTCAATGGAAGAACAGTCATCATGCCTATATCTACCTAGTTGGTTGGTTGGTTGGTTTAAGTGGCTGTTTTTCCTGACGAGCAAAAACACAAATAAAGCAATATGTGACGTTTTAAGACAACAGCTAACGGCACCTGAAGATAAAGGGGGAGAAGGATGTTAAAGGAGCCCAAAACCAGCCTGTGGAGTTGAGAAATTTGATGATATTGTTGGATGGCCGTAAGGTTATCAGAAAAGGGATGACCTAGTACACTGCGCCTGGTTTCGGCTAGGGCCGGATACTCACAAAGAAGATGAAACACTGTTTCACTCTTGTTTATGTCGGCGCAGCTACGGAAGTGGGTGTTATGGGGGATGCCAAGCTTGGCTACGTGAGTTCCTTAAGGCGACATCTCCACGCCTTCTGGCTAAGAGGCTTGTGCTGGCATCATCGTAGGCTCATCCTTGAAATCAAACAGTTCGTAAGGTTCATTTATCTATTCTCAGCTCCTCTACAGGAAGATTTCTCTCTTTACGTATCCTAACGGAGGGAAAATGATCTAGAGGGGAATGAATCCAAATTCAGCAACTCCTTGGACTCTTCTTAATCTAGCGATGTTATAGGCTTCGTTTAAAGCGGGCCACCCAGTCATCCGTAGGCGAGTATGGGACGTACCAAGACTGTGTATATCCAACGAAACATCTTTGGTTGAAGTCCCCACTTCCTGCCGAAAGTTTTACCACAGGCGTAGAAAGCTATGCTTGCTTTCCGCACTCGGTGTTCGATATAGGACTTCCAGTTGAGTTCAGGGTCAAGCATGACTCCGAGGTATTTGGCGCTGATGGATTGAGGAAGATTTTGGTTATTTAAGCGTCAGAATAAACAAAAGTACAAGATAGTGTATATTATAGTGGAAAAATGTTATACAAAAAAAAAACACTTATTTATTCCTTCTCAATAACCTGCTCCTGCTCACATTGATGCCTGCTATAAGACTGACTTTCGTCTTACAATTATTAGAACCTTCTCGGTCTTTCGTTAAGTTTTATATCCTCGCTCAATACATCGACCGCAGAGTTTCAATAGGTACTCATGCAGTTCGATACAAAAAGCATCATTTCAGTTTTGCTTGGGTTAACACTAAGACCACAACTTGTAGCCCAACCGCTTATCTTACCCAGAGCTCTTTCCATGATCTCCATAATAACGACCGAAAACATTTCTGATGCTGGAAAAAATACATCATCCGCATACGAAACGACTTTGATACCTTCCCTGTCGATTGACCGGATTTTGAAGTACCATAGTCCATAAGAGAAGCGAAATCACCCCAACTTGAGGTGTTCCTCTGCTAACTGATTTGGTTAAAAGCGGGTGTTACCAAGTTTAGCTCGAATGATCTTTGTTTTGAGCATGGAAGTAATCCTTGAAGTGGCGAAATTCTCTACCCCAAGTTAAATAGTGGCTTCTTAATACCCCGAAAAGTATATTCCAGTTCAACGCCACAGTGAGTAGATTCTGTATCTTGCCAATTTTAGAGGTAAATGAGGCTAAACTCCTCCAACTGAGATAGCTTTTCTTTCTTTAGGGTTCTGGTGTCATTTCATGTTTCCGTGTTTCCGAGAGACATCTGTTATTCACAAACCAACAGGCAAGCAACGGGTAATCAGCAAACTCTGTTGGAAACAGATTATTTGGAGAAATTTTGAATCATACAAACAGCTTTCTCTGAGCTTGCCGCAAATGGCTACAAATTACACCCTGCGCTGACTTCACCCCACCCTGAAATTGGATCAAAGCGCACTGCAGTGGCAGTCTGTTGCTTTTCATTCCGAATGCAATTGTACACCCCAAACATTTGATTATATCACATCACAAATTCAAGCTAAATCCCATAATTAACATCTGCATTTGTCATTAATTCACTGCACTGCTCTACATAGGAACAACCGGTACCTACCTCGGTTTTATGTTTATTCACAGTTTTCGTTAATGAGTCGCCGAACGTGAAAACCGAAAGGAAGCAGTGAGTCCCACTCCATATTTGTCTGGCAATGCGACACAATACTCGAGTACACATTGCACACTGCATGAGTATCTACAACAGAAATAGTTTCGAAATTTTGCAGATCCGAATGGCACGAAACGGAGTGCATATATAGGTAACCACAAAGAGATCAAACCAGCAACGTTCTGAAATGAGCAAGCATTTTCTCGACCCTGTGGCTGTATACACCGTGTCTGGCCGAGGACTCACAGTGAGAACGTATACCAACCACTCTTGATTGACTCTTCCCTAGACCACCATGAAATGCAAATTTGAAGCGAATTCCTTTTTAGATAATTAACAAACAGACCCCACGAACTGAACACATGCACGGCACTTTACTGGGACACCAACTGGGTAAAAGTTTCACAGACTTAGTTTCAACAAGTTGGGATAGCTTGCTGTGTCCCGCTTAGAGTGCCACAATGGAATATTTTTAATTTATCCAACACACATGGCGATGGGTTTTTGTTCCAGTTTAGATGTTTTAGTTCTCTCTGGCACTCAGCTATAGCTGGAGGAAGGTAAGTGTTTAAGTCGATATTTCTGGAATAGAGTTACCAGCTCACAGTGATAGAAAATAATGAGGGAGAGCATTTGGCACTTTCGCAGTGGCTTAGTGGTTAGTGTGTTGGACTACTAAGCGAGGGGTCGAGGTTCGAATCACGCAAAAACCCAAATTCCAACGCAGGGTTTTTTCCACTGCGCCACCTCTTGCGTACATCTGACCATCGCAACAACCAAGAGAATCACTGTCTTGAAAAGGCTTCTCAATTAGCCGTTTGGAGTCGGCATAAAATTGTAGATCCCTTCCATTCGTTCCAAAAATGAAAAACTCACACAAAACGAATGGTTGTGAGAAGCTAGGCCTAGGGTCCCTCCGGACCTGTTGCGCAAACTATTTATATTTTTTTTAGCATTTGACACTCATTTTGTTGGGCTATATGGCTAGACTGATGATGTGACAGATTCTGCAGTTGACGTTTGGAGACAAATAGACGACAAATCTTTACCTGCGAAATAGGCAGTTGAAATCTTTTGATTCTAGTAGCCAGAAATATTTTGTGGAATTTAAATAAATATAAATATTATTGGGCAATGAATTCTGCTAATCATTTCAATCATTGGGCACATTCAAGAATCTAGTTATCTTAAGTCGACTAGATTGATCTGGATAAGATGTAAAATGAATGCAAGAACTAGTCAGGTCAGGAACGTCACTTTTTCTACGTCAGACGCATATACGAACTGTCAGATTAGTACTCAGTTACGAATTTTTTGACTAGATTCGTTCACAGTTCAGGTGACCAATTTCAGTCAATCAAAACCGAAATAGATTTAGTCAGACAGCTGTCAGACTTACTAAACTAGGACTCCGCACGTCCCCGTTGACTATTCAGTATGTCTGTGATTTCAATGTTTCCATTTGACACGCTTTGTCGCAGCATTGCCATTGTTCTTTCAATGAAAAACTTTAGTTGGTTTTTGAAATTTCGTGAAATAAGTTTAATTTAATCATTTAAGATATGTTTAGGTACTGAATGACTCAATAATATGGTGGATAGCTTAAAATATTTAAGGTACTGTTTGTTCCCTTTGGTATTCCAATTCATCCTTTTTATATTGACTAAGAAGCATGTGATTAGCGGCGATTTAAGCGCAGTAGGTAAGTGAAGTGAAAAAAAAGGTTTTTCGAAAACCCTCCCAAAAAGTAAGCGTAGCTCTGAAAGGCAAGACTTCGACAGTTGTTCTACCTAGATGGATGTAGCGCTTTTAAGACTCTGACTTCTTCTGCACTTCCTTACTTTGGCTATCCTACAATTAAAGCTTAAGTCTGTCTTGGATGCAAAATGAAATATTTCATTGAATAATTTAAGCTATTTACGGCAACCCTCTCTGCACATGAAACAAGGAGTAGAACCGTCCGTTCGGCGAAAAACCCACGCCTCATATGGAAACGTTCATTAAACTGAATAGCTAAACGCATCGATTGATCGGATCGGGCAATAGCACCGCACCAGAGCATCGCTTTCAATGGGACCTCTTCGAAAATAATGGCCGCCTGTTTACCGAAAAATCATTCGACTTATTCTCTGATGGTTTCGGTAGACAGTCCTACTACCTTTATTAGGTAGTTTATTCATTTTATATATAAATAGGCAAAGGAAAATAGTTAAGAACCAATTTCACTGCATTAAACACAACATATTCGGTTTTTTTTTTTTTTTTTTGTTGGGAAGTCCTACAATGGTGTGTGTAATTTGTTTTCCAATGTGTTGTATACGAGCCATCTCACAATACCGATAGAATGTGTACCACTGGGAGAACTCTAGTTCATTTAATTTGAGTTCCTTCCATCCCAGCAAATACTCGCAAACGGCTAGCACTTTGAACATTAATGGGTCAAATTGCCCACCCTCGTATGGTGACATCAAAGCTCTCTCCCAATTAGCCCCTAAACACTTTTATCAATAAACCAGCAAACTCTAATTATCGGCCTCCGCCAACCACCCACATATATATAAAAATCATGAATGTCCACTATGCCGACCTCGGGGGGCGATAATTCGCAATCACAAAACCATCGTGGTAGTGATGATTATATGATTAACATCATTGCTGTCGTCGTGCTCTTTATGGCCGTCGACTTTCCATTCAAAGATTTCAAGGAAGGAGCACGATAGAGGATATACCTCTGTCGTTCCCTGAAGTTAATTGAATCATTTATCGAGCACCATACTCCCGATATGGTTTGGTTATACTTCTTCGAGCAAATAGAACTCGCCGCACACTCCCGTCCTCCGTTTACCCCTTTCAGTTTAAGCCAGTGCAAATATTTGCGAGCCTGGCGGAGCGGCGGGGGCGGAAAATGTGTGTTTTATAATTGATTCCAATAGAGTATTGCAAACACGACTTCGATAAGCTATGTAAACAATTCCCGCAAACAAATCTCCACACAGCATTTATTTGCCCATACCAGCAGCAAAACCAATACGAATGTACTCCCTCCCATGAATATGGAATCGAGCCATTTGTGAGCGAGTCCTTGCACGGGCATACAATATACACAAAAGCTTTTGAGCCCGCCGGCAATCCTCTTCCTATTTTTAATGAGAATAGTTGCTTCTTTCTTCGTCGCTTCCTTCCTATTCTCCTCCTGTTGTTGGGTTCATTTCGTTTCTCGATTACATCAAAGCAATTGCAATAAAAATAAAGAAAAGGATCTGCGAGAAGAGAAAAGATATTCAGCGCAAAAAAATGTAGAAGGAAAATTCACAAGGACATTTGTGAGATACTCCCACTGGTAGTAATGGGCTCCTAAATTGTTCAATATTTCGGGTGTCGACGATTGGTCCGTTCGCAAATTCCTTGGAAATCTCCGAACTCGGAACTAGAAAGTCGCACCTCGGGGCTTTGGCAACAGGAAGTGGGCTGAGAATATCTCCGGTATAGAACTTAATGACACGAAACGAACATCATCATCACCATCAAAGGCTGGCAAGTAACGAGTGAAATTGATTTAGCAGACACACACAGAAACACAAAAAATAAATAAAAGTAAAGTGACGGAAAGATAAAGCAATTCCTACCCTAATAATGCGAATAGCAGCCTCGCTCTTATTCCATTGGCAGGAGTAATCAATGATTATTGCGTTTTCGGAAAAAGGTTCCGTCTCGGGCTCTCGGTGCGGCGCGTTTGCAAGTTAATGGCCACCTTAGAGCCAAAAACTTATCGTCGGTATGTACAAATTAAATATTTGAAGGGCAAGTTGATGGTGTTATGCGATATGTATTATAATTGTTGGTGTGGCTCTTACGTATGCCAGGGGCAACTAACCTTTTATGGTGCCGGTTCCGGTAAGATATGCACGTTATCTTTCTGCTATGAACTGCCAGACTCAATATACACACACTCTTGTGCCAAAGGATGTGTAATCCGTGATCGCCCCGAAGTGATACGAGGTTATTATATCGTGCTCAGAAAATTAGTTTGTCATAAAGCAACATGCCGAGTCGCTGTAATGGGACCTCAATCTGCAAAAGAACGGCCTTAGGTCATGCCCTTCGAGGCAGTAGTGTGCTTTCTTCTTCTTAACGTGTTGGTTGATATTAATGAGCAAGATACTGGCAAGGTTATTGCTTTTATCATGCAGTGCTGTATGGCATTTTATTAATATGAATTGCGGTTCATCATTTGAAGGTATGGGTACTAAATTTCTGAGTGAAATATCTTAGTGGTAGATGCTTTGCGGGCTTTGTCTTATAAAGGTCATATACATCAGCCGGTCTGTGCGGGCGCCTATGTGGGTGTTCGCTTGAGTGGAATTGACTCGATTTTAGTCACGTACGACGTCTTTAGGGGATATCTTTTGGCTACTCCAAGAAATTGAAGTCAAAACGAAGGATTTTTTCTCTCTATCTCCAAACCATACCAATTGTATGACGTAATTTTTAATTTACTTAAAATTAATAGCCGTCAGCTAGTTATGGTTAGTACAAGATTAGATTAAATTCCTTATTATACTCTGTTCAATTTATATTTTCAGTACAGGCCTTATGGGAAGCTCCTTTTTCTACCAGTGGTGCCTGTAGCTACTCTCACGGCACTCAAACACAAGATTTGCCACTGAAATAAGAACGAAACCACTGGCATTCCAAAGAATTTTGTTGTTGTAATTTTCCTGAAATTCGCATACATCCCGCCACCACCAGTCTGCCACACAGCCGCTGGCAGATGAGCACGATCGTCTTGCGTTCGCTTGCTATTATGATCAACCAAAATAAGCAGTGTGAGTGACTGAAGCACATCAGAGAAGTGTTACCATATGTCAATGTTAGCATATCATTAAGGGTTTTTCTTTGAATTTTGTCAAAGAACTTTCGGTTTTGGTGCTTTTTAAAGCTTTTGAGAGCGAATAAATGAATTTGATTATGTGGGATGTTGCCATACAGTTGTTAGGTACTCCTTTAATTATTTTGTATTTCTGAAGGATCTGTTAATATGCAGTTAAACCATTTTTTCTTAATAAAGAGTTGGTATTTGGTAACCCTACCGATATATGTGAGAGAATTATGCCAATTTATAGTGCTCACTATGGCAACCATGTGAGAGCTTTAAAATGGAGACAGCTTATTAAAATCCGTAATAGTAAGGGTGAAAGGCAAATAGCCTATCTTCCATGTACTGGAAATATAAATTGAACAGAGCATAGTAAAATGTTTTACTTTTTTCCTAAATATATTTAGATTTTTAAAAACCGCTTTAGCTTATAGAGAAAGAATTTTGAATGGAAATTTAAAAAAAAAAAATGTTAAATATAAATAATAGCCTACCTTTACAACCATAAAGTTATACATAAGTGAATTATAATTGTCAATCTGGCAGACGGCAAAGCCATGCTCAATTGTTTTGTAAGAATAATAATATTTGAATATTTAGAATAAAGAAAGAATTATCTATCTTTCTACCTACTTTTTTTCTTAGAAATAGGTTTACAATATTCATTCCATTAAAATTTAAATTTAGACAAAATAATACAAAAAAATATTTAAAATTTTTAAAATTACGGGAATTATGAAAAGTTAAAGATTTCAAGTGCGACTCAATATAATATATTGACTACATCTAGTTTTAAATCTGGCTAATGAGGTTTCAGCTTTTATATCACGCGGGAGATGGTTAAATTTGTGGAACCTTTAAATACCAAACTATTTCGCGAAGCTTGCCTGGTCACAAAACCGATTCGAATATCCTCAGCATTCCTCAGCTGATAAGGCTGATTTTCTGAGACCAATGATACCGTTCCTGACAAGTATTGCGGAGTGATCCTATTTTTCGTTTTGTATATAAAAACCAACACATCCAATTCCATCCGCTGCCTTTTATTCATCCACTTTAACGTTTGCAACCAGAGACAATACTGAGACCCCCAACTTCGGCCGATTTCCCGTTACATTGCCTACAAGCAATACTTGTACGAAGTGTACACAATTTAGTGCGCTAGTATTGATACATAGAAATTCGTACCTATTGACAAATGTCACGAAACTTCAACACACCAACACACCCTCAAAAAATATCAACAACTTCCGGTGACTTCCGGTGTCGGCAAAGTTGCTGCCAGCGTTCATAGAATTTTGTCCGTTAGATTTGAAATTATTCGTTACGCGTGAACAGTATTTTATTTTAGGGATAAGTGTACTTTTGCTGAAAATATATATGAAAAATTATTGCTGCAGAATGGTTGTAGGAAAATAAAAACATTTTGAGCAATTTTTCTTCAGTTATTTAACAAAAATGTACACATGAAATCGAAGTTAATGATATTCAAAAGCCGAAAATAGACAACAATTTTTGTCCTAATATGTTTCTAGTATATAAAACAACTCATTTAGATAGTATTATTAACCAAACAAATTACAATAATCGTCTTTTGAAAATTTATAATAACCAACCAATAGCATTCAGTTATCTTAAAATGTGGTATCACATTCCCCCATGGTTGGTAGTAGTTGGCAGCATTGATTTTATATTTTTTGTATGTTTTTGCATGTCACACGGATTCTAAATAGACATAACACCGATAGGAAAACAAAATGGCGAATTTGAAAAAAAAAAAAACTGAGGGGGCCAGCTGCAAGAGGATTGTGAGTTGGGGGTCTCAGTATTGTCTCTGTTTGCAACATCCAGTTAATTGGTGTGAAGCGACTGTTTTGCATTTTTTGTAGTATCTCTCTATCAGAACACTGACAACAGAGTGATAAGATTGTAGCGCAATACCCAAAGTATGGTTTTATTATGACATTAATATCTGGGTGACCGAGCTTTGCTCGGTTATTACTATTTATTGTAGTTTTAGAAACAATACAAATTAAAAAATATATATATTTAAACATGAACATAGGTATAAAAAAATGTATGTCGCCTAAATGCCGGTAGATGTCTTACTTCTTTCCTTTTACTATGACGCGGACGGCAAGAAACGAGTGTTACGAGTTCGAATCCCGCTCGGTGACTTACTTTTCTCTTTTTTTTTTATATGTTCAAGTTTACATATATTTTTTTTAATTTGTATTGTTTTTGAAATTACAATTGGTCGCCCAGGTACTGATAACTAAAGTATGATACGAAATGTTGGAAGTCGCATTAGAAGTTTCACTTCAAAAATACTACCCTATTAAATTATATGTGTATTATCAAATCAAACTAAAACAAGTAAATGAAATAATGAGGACGCTACTCTTTGCTAACGGTCGCGCTGGCCTGTAACAGGTATACTACGCCCATGCGTTCGAGTGCCACGTATTCACTATAACAACCATTAAATGAAAAATCTTGAACTCAATTTATACACCACCATCCACCATCCGTGATCCGTCCCTCACCACACCACACGTCATCATCCATCTGCGCATTCCCTCAGAAAGACATTGTCGCTGTTTTTTTTTTTTTCATATGAACGTGCTTGTGCGATGTGCGCCACAAAACCACCCCAAAGCAGAACAACGATCAAGAACCGCGGCTGCTGATAATATTCGATTTGAGAAAATAAATTTATTTTTTTCGTGTTAGATTTTAGGTTGTAGCTCAGCTTCTAGAGGACATAGAAAGCTGATTGATGGCTTGAAATAACTATTAAATTGTTGGCTCTCCTACGTATTTTTTTTGTTTGCATGGATTAAGAATTGTTTGTGTAATGGCGAGTAAAAGGCAGTAAAGTCAGAAAAATAAGCTCAAAACGCATGAAAACTCGAAAACACGCGTTTTCCCAAACATAAGACTAATCTAGATCAATTGCTTACCCCCGAAAACCCCCATATACCAAATTTCAGCGAAATCGTTAGAGCCGTTTCCGAGATCACAGAAATAAATTTATATAAATACATAAATACATACAAGATTAGCTCGTTTAAAGGTATAAGATATATTTTAATTAAACATAATGTGGGCACCTTGTTCCCAAATCGTTTTAGGAATCCAATCTTCTTTCAAACTTGTTACCCGACTGGACACAGGGAGGGTTAATGTTTTGCGCGTATCGTATGTACGTTCCTACGTAACGCCCTGTAGCTCAACTGGCTTGAACGATTTTGAAGAGTGAGGTGTCATTAAATTGGTGTTCTCTTCCGGAGTGTCATAGGCTAAACAGATAAATAGAAAAATATAAATTAAAAAAACAATTGTCACACAAATGTCCGGGAGATTTTTTTTGTAGTCAATAGGGTTTTTTTTTAATTAATTACTATTATATTCCGGATGTTCATTATTCTTCAGGATTTTTACAAAAGAGTGTCATCTGCAAACAGCATAACCTAGCTATATTTTATGATAAATTTGATTTAATTTATGTATGTGTATCAAAAATAGAAGAGTGACCAATACTGACCCTTGTGGTACTTCCAATTTGATTTCCTTCGCTACTGAGTATAGGTACTGATAATTGACTTTCACTATTTGCCTTCTCTCTGAAAGATAACTCTCAATTCTCAAACCACCTTAGTTCAGTATTGTGTATCTTGACAATTTATATACATATTAGTATTCTTCTATCAATGGTCTCGAATGCACGTTTAAAATCCGGAAATACCGAGATGATTCCATTCTTTTTTCCAACTCTCCCTTCCATTTCAGGACCAACCAGTTTATTGCCGTCTCACATGAGTGATCTCTTCTGAACCCACGGACTGCTCCTCACTCAGTAGTTTATTGTTCACCACTTTCTCCAGGATCTTCTCAAGGATCTTCTCATATTTTGCAACCTTCGGGACAGGTATCACGACAGCTTCCTTCCAGCACTTTGGAAAAATTCCTTGTTCCAATGACTTATTAATAAGTTTAGTTAAGCTATAAGCAAAAATGCCCCAATGGACAAGGATCATGTTAATGTTCATGTAAAGAAGGTCATTCTTCTTGTTCATACTTCTGGAAGTATCTTTAACCGCGGCCGTCGACACATTGATAAGGCAAATATGGCTGCCCCGATTCTGCTGTGATCCTCAGCAAGGGCAGCTCTAGCTCTTGAAGAGGAGTTGCAGCTTAAATTTTTCAATTCGAAAGAAGAAATAAGAATAAGAATCCTCCAGTTCCGAAAGAGAGTTGGTCTGTTGCGAGAAACAGGCTATTTAACAAGAAAAATGCCACGATTAAATATATCTGGTTACTAGTGTATCAGACGTGAATGCGTTCGAATATCTCATGTGAACAATGTACAGATGGCCGATAAGATCATTGATATGCCTGGGCAATTGGTGAGCAGGAAACAAAATTGACTGTGTTTCCCCGGTTATCGTCTGCATTTGCCTTTTGAATGTCGCTAACAAGACCACATAATCCGGTCGTCATAAAAGACGAAGGGGTTCGCACTTTCGCAGTTGTCCGTTCTGCCATCACCATGAATGGCAATGCCACTTTTACGACAGAGAGTGACTGGCGGCTATATGATGGATATGGGGCACGTCTAATTAAAATTACAACCTTATATCCTTACCTAATAATTGCCTAATACATTTCCCAAAATAAGAAACCCAACCGAACTCCATCCATCAGGGCAGAATTCATTTTCTATTTGCTTACGATAATTCACAAAATGGCAAAATACAATCACAAGTCAGAAGTTAATATAGGAACACTTCCATGCCTACCCGTTGAAGACATAAATAAATCGCCTACCCTTCGCCTTCAATCTCAGAAGGTTATATGCTGTCACATCCGGAAATCTATATGAAAATAAATTATACTCCTGTCCTAAGTATGTAATCAAACGAATAAAAAAAAATATACCTATAACGAAAATACCTACTCAGTAGCGCAATAATATCAAATGTGTACCTGAACTCTCGCTTCTCACATGTAGGTTCATGTGAACATGTCAAAATGCCAGTCACCAGCGATTATTCACATAAAATAGGACAACCGTGAAATATTTAGATCCGAAATGGATACCGTACAAAAAAAACGCTACAAAAGGCGGAAGCCATTACTCCCAATATTTCAACATCCTTCCAGGGAACAAGAATCAGCGCGCCTGATGGCCCCGTACCCATTTCCTTCGAACAGAGCACAGGAAAATAAACAAATCAGCAATGCTCGTGTTTTATTTTCTTCATAAGGATTCCGTTTTCTTTCTTTGAAATTGCATTACAGTTACACAGGAAGAAAGGGAACAATAACGGCAACGAAAAGAGAAAGCATCTACCATCTATACAAGAGAGCAGCAAAATCGGGGAGCTTATTTCCCGTCAATAAGTCAAGCATGCAAAATTAAGCAGAACTTGGCGCGGCGCTTTCACGTTTCGCCATCACCGAGCAGTATAGTCGTTGTCGACAAGCAGTCTTTCATACAGTAAGTCAGGCATCCAATTTTCCACTCCGTTTGGCTAACTTAGAAGCAGACAACCGAAGCATAACCGAGTGGGAGGTGGAACTAAAAAAAGGAAGAACAAAAAAATCTCAAATGCCTAAACCCGAGCAGACATCAGTCACTGCAACCGGCCTTCAACGCTGCTGGATTTATTTGTGTGACTCCTCGATACTCCCATGCCCCCCAGCCGGCATTTGTCCCTATTTAGTCGAGTCGTGTCATCGCGGGAGGCATTGTGGACATGTTGAGCTGGCTGATTTGATAAATAGTGTTGATTACGGCAGATCACTAAAGTCCATTCCCATAAACCAGCACGATGAACTCTGTCTTTTGCGCTTTAACCTCGCTGCCATTGAAATCCTTTTATGGATGTACAATTTTGTCTGGTGATTTTCGGTATTGCTTCAATCAGTAGGCGGATGGATTTATATGGTATTACTTGTAAGCATTATTAAGTGACTTTCGGTTGTCAAGAATCTTTAATCTCCCGGGAATTGATTTTTTGTTTATTCTTCAGTGCTTTTGGTCCTGTGGGATGTTAGGTTTCGCGGTTTGAGTTTACCTTTCAGTGAAAATTAAATATTAAGCATACGGAAATGTGTTTTCCAAATCAGTATATTTTGTTTGCAATATTAAGGATATACCTATGGTACCGAATAACTTTTACGCTTTGCAAAATGGCTGATTCTCTCCTTGTATGACTTCAGGTTGCCTGTACTCTGGATTGGTACAGAAGCAACCCTACATAAAATTTATAAATAAAATTTACTTTTACAATGTGAGTTTTTATAAGCTTTAACTCTCAATAACAGGCAATTTTCGCAAGTTCTGGTTACAGACTAGAGGGTTATAAGCGCATACTGTACCTACTATTTTATAACCTCTTACACTTTGCAAAATTTTGAGAACAAGCGTACCTTGTAGGAGTTTTTTTTTTTTTAAGATGTACGCAATCTTATTCTGAATACTGGTACTCTCTTTAATATTTATTTAAATCAAAATCGTTAGAGCGGTTTTTGGAAAACTACACAGCCAAAGCCGTACCAAATTTTGGAATGTTTAGTTTGAAAAATACTATTGCTTAACTATTTAGCTGAAAACCGATTAGAAGTTATTGCTCAGGATGTAGGTATAAGTTTCGGTCTTATAAGTTTGGTTTTTAGAGTTTTATCGAAATCGTTTTCGAGATATGTGCAGATTTTTAAATTAGCGTTTTCGATGATTCATATTGTAAATTAACGACGCAATAATTTTTAATACATCAATTTTACTCTAAGTTTGCATTTTTTTTAAATCGACCGTTTTCAAGTAAACTAAAGAAAACTATTTTTTTTTTGTAAATGCCATTTTTTCAAAAAAAAATCCATTGTGCGATAATGTATATAGAGAAAAACCTAGTTTTAACTTAGAAAGGTGTTCCAATCGTTTGGACCGTTTTCGAGATAAGTCCAAATTTCGAAAGTACCATTATTCAATTTAATAGCTAAAAACTGAGTACGTAGTCAAGTTAATCTCACCTACTTAAGCTCCAATTTCAACTTTGGTTGAAATCGTTAGAGCCGTTTTCAAACAAATCGAACAAATCAAACTGGCATGAAAATTATTTTAGGAATTAGGTACCTACCATTAATATTGAGATTAAGGTGCAAAAAAAAAACGGCCTCGAACTGTAAGCCCCCCTAACGTACAAAGAGACAACAGAATTTTGAGTTCCTGTATCATCGTAATGTCGAATACAATACATTTCTCTTACTACGTAATCGAGAAAGTTCCAAATAATGTCCAAAAACCGATGGCTAGAGTTTGCTTTAAAATATAAAACCTCCCATTTGTAAGTTTTCTGTTATTCGAGATTCTTCTTCGCTTTCATCTTTATGTTAAGGAGTCTTTATATGATTCAATACCTACGTTTTAAGGAGTTGCCTTGGACGGATTTATAGCTTCTCTGGTGTTCAAAAAAGGTTTCTCGTTTCTCCATTCGACTGGTCATACAATAAAATTCTGAAAATTGTAGATCTGAAACAAAGGAACTTACAACTATATGACGAGTTTAAACGGCTTATTAAGAACCTCTGCAGGATAGCTAGTTGTGCTGTACTCTCGGATATTCGTCGGAAACAGCGTTGTGCTGAAGTACTCAATTAGGTAATTTGCCTCATATATTTCAACTATGCGGGTCAATATGGCATGAGCCAAAGACAAAAAATAACTCACATTTGTCTCAAAACTTAAATATTATTTTCCTAAAAAAAGAAAAAAACATCCTTCGTTTGCATTTAACTTGTGTCCACTACAAAATTTCTCCGTTACAACGCTGGACAGAATTTAGCGAGAGGTGCCGCAGTTGAAAATGTAACTTTTGTTCCAGGGATCGAAACTGCGTAGTCCACAAAAAATTTTCCTCGATAAATAGGTAAAATCCACGCCCGTTATACCTCCTCCCATACCATGCAGCATTTTCGATTCATCGGAATTCTGAACTACTGCCCAACAAGTCTTAAAAAACTTTCGTTCAAAATTAACATTTCGACCTTAAAGTGTTTCGCAATTTAAAATTAAAAAATGTTCGAAAACAAAATCATGCAGGCCTTGTACGGGTGTAGGGTGTTTTTATGAGTATACTTGTACGTCTCGATAATCATAAGTTGTTCACAAACAAACAAACAAACGAGACATTGACAAACATTTTCTACGGATGCTCTAAGTGCTACGCCTCCATTAGGTAATGCTCCCCGCAGACGACTTTTTGTGTCACATCTCACATCGCAATCGCACCTTTATTGCTTATTGATCTGTGATCCCGAATAATTTACTTCTCTTAATTAATGCATCTGTCCTCTTCCCAAAATGAAAACATAATTCGCCTTGAAAAGCGTTTATTTGAGAGAATACTCGGTCTTAATCAAAAGATATTTTAATTTAAAAAGTCTGTACTGTTCGAATCTTTCCTTTTCATTTTCGTTTTTGTTAAATAAGGACTTTATTTATTACGTCAACAACCTATATTTCCTTCTACGAGACCGAATGTCCTCGCAATAGCAACTCGTCGATATACTTTTCTATCTATTGAGCCAGCTTATCCCCGACGTAAAGAATTTATTGGCCAGATTGGTGAACTTTTTCATATGGGTGGGGAACAATTTGCATTTTTATATTTTGGGACTTGCTTGTAATTCACAAAAAAAGCAAATAAAAACAAAAATAAATGCGCGCATCTGTCTGGAAGAAATCGTTTGGTTGTTTTAACAAAGAAGTATTAGTAGATAATGGTATTGTCGGGATACAAGTATCTGAGCCAAATTCCTTTTGAAACAATTTTCCCCATTGAATATAGGTGCCATTAGTATAAATAGAAGCGAACTGGGTATCTTTCTTTCTTCCATGCTGATGCCATACGGATTGGATAGACGATAGACAAACATCAAAATAAAGTTCACGACTGGGTCGTACGAAACATTCTCGTTCGTCAATTAGGTAGAAAGTTCAGAAGCAAGCCTACCTACATAAAATGTAAGGCAGCTTTAAATAAAAATTAATTGAATATCTACCCTTATCATTCGATATTACAGTAGTTACATATCAAGTAACAATGAGGGTTTTTATACGTCTTAGTTCTCAATAACAAACAATAATTTTTGCAAGTTCTGGTTAGAAACTAGATAGTTATAAGCGCCTACTGTATCTTCTATTTTAAGCTCTTACACTTTGCTAAATTTTTGAGAACAAGCGCAGTAGGAGTTTCTTTTTTTTTATCAGTTAGAGTTCGGGTTCGGGCAGGACTTTCCTTATGTATTTTTAAGAATTCAGAGATTTGTGCACATTCAAAATGGTTGAAAAAAAGAAGAATTGGGTAATATTTGCTGAAAATGAGTTTTGCGTTGCTGTTATTGCATTTTTAATAGAAGTGCGATGGAATTTAAAAAAATATATATTACGACACAGATCGGATTTTAGGTAGTCATTTTCGAGGCTGATTTATTCGATCTTTTTAAGAAAAACTGAATGCGGTATCTTATTTATAATACTTACATTATCTTTTACTTTATTTTTATCAAAATCGTTAGAGCGGTTTTTGTAAAAAAAAAAACAGACAAAAACGTACCAAACTATTAACTATTTAGCTGAAACCTGAATATAAATCATTGTCCGGAATGTAAGCATTATGTACTTAGTTCTTAAGGCTTTATCGAAATCGAAGTTAGGGTTTTCGAGTTTTGAGCACTTTTTGAAATCAGCGTTTTCAGTAATTCGAATTGAAAATTAAGGACGCAATCATTGTGAAAACATCAATTTTACTCGAAGTATGCATTTTGGTCCAAATTGTTATCGTCGTTTTCCGGTAAACTAAGGAAAACCAAATTTGTAAAACCTTTAATTTTTGTCAAAAATCGATTGTATGATAATACAGAGATAAATCGAGTTTGTTTTTAAGTAATAAATGACCATATTACCTTAGAAATAGATTTTTGTTAAAATCGTATGGACCGTTTTCGAGATAGAGTGTGGACGTCCACTATATAACTATAACGAATAACCGATATAACGAACGCTTTTCAGATATACATTAGTATCTCTGTATAGCGAACTCTGCCGAGCTTTGCTATCCGATATAAGGAACGTACATACAAAAGTTAGTTTAAGAACCCTGGAAATATTTAAATGAGTTTTTTTGATCGTTGTTGATCGATAACTAACGAGCTCGATATAGCGAATGACATCAAACATTATATCATTCGTTACTGGCCTTTCACCTTCAATTTCAAAAATACCGTTATTTGATTTTCAAGCCAAAAGCTGGGTATGCAGTCAAGTTAACCTTCCCTACAAGATTAAATATCAATTTTGGTTGAAATCTTTAGAACCGTTTTCGAACAAATAAAGCTGGTACGAACATTTTATATTGGAAGTAGGAAGTACCATTAATCTTGAAGTTAAAAAAAAACAAATTTAAATAGTTGGCGCAACAGGTCCGGAGGGACCCTAGGCCTAGCTTCTCACAACCATTCGTTTTGTGTGAGTTCTTCATTTTTAGAACGAAAGGAAGGGATCTAAAATTTTATGCCGACTCCAAACGGCTAATTGAGAAGATATTTCAAGACAGTTATACTCTCGGATGTTTGTCAGACGTTCGCGAGAGGTGGCGCAGCGGAAAAAAACCCTAAGTTAGAATTTGGGTTTTTGCGGGATTCGAACCTCGACCCCTCGCTTAGTAGTCCAACACACTAACCACTAAGCCACTGCGCCTAATCTTGAAATTACCTTGGTACAAGAAAGGAGGCCCCGAACTGTAGGCCCACAAACACCAATTCAGGCCTCTGCACAGATGGACAGACGGACGGACAGACAGACAGAAAAACAACCGGACAGCATTTTGGGACCCACTTTTTTGAGTTCCTCTATCTTCGTAATGTCAGAAGTGATTAACATCAAGAGTTCGAAATTTTGTACGGATACAATATCTTTCTCTTACTACGTCGGTAATCGAGAAAGTTAAAAAGAAACGGAAAACAAGAAAAGCTTTGATGGAACAAAAATGTATCTCATAGCAATGAATATATATAGGTACAAAAGGAATTCAAATACAGAGCGGTATTTAATGAACGGCCATCAATTAAGTGCAAGTTTTTTCCTACATCCGAAATTATAATTTCAATCTCATCGGCTGTTATTTTTCGCTAATGGATGTCAGCCGTTTTTTGGAGTGTGCCATGGGCGTATAGCGACTAATAAAATACTCAAAACATGGTCACACCTGCCAACTACTGATGCCAACCCTTAGGCTTAGGCTTTTCAAATTGTGCCCGTGTAATATTTTCTATATAAGACTATAACCTGTTTGACCAGAATAGGTTTGAAAACTAGAGCAAACAAATTTCTTTTGGCTGCCATAGCTGCATTGAAAAATGCGTTGTTAAAACATAGGATATGTTTTATTGGTATCCGCAGTCTAGAAGCTGAGATCTACGCTAATATCTAAGCCCTTTGGAAAAAAAGGCATGCTATAACCATGTGCTGTATGCAATTTTATTTAATTTTACAATAATTAAAGCAACCATGATTTTTTTTATTCTTTGTCTAGATAGAGACCGCTTTGTGTCGTGATTTAAGGTTATTCTTACCGGACACTTGAAGGCTGAAACTTGAATGTACATAAGTCTTGTTTACATATTTCTAGTTCTTTTTTAGTCAGTCGGTTTTTGTTTTGTTCTTTCTTTTTTCTAAATTAGCTATTTTATCGCTATAATTTACATTTTCTACATAAAAGTATTACACGTCTATTCCTTTAGTTCAAGGATTCTATTCACAACAGATGGCGAGCATATTGTCTTTACACTTGAATGGAATTCATATTTCATTGCGTACACGCTTAGTTGTCTACGATATTCGTTTGTGTTAAGGAGCGATTAGACAGTTCACATATACCTACCTATTTTGCAATAAATATCCTTCCATTTCCAGCTACAAATCATTCTTCTCGGAAAATGTCACATACCCTCTTCAACTAAAAATGAGAAAAAGTAACAAACAGGCAGCCTTCAGCAGGGCCATACAAAACATATGATATCCACTACACTCCCCTGCAAAGAACATACACAAAATCGACCCCAACTAAGATAATACGAGGACATGACACATCACACATGAATCCAAATGAAATCCTTTTCATCTCATAAAAAAGTTTTTCTTTCAGACAACGACAAACAAAAAACGACGACTTTCTCTCTCCCTTTGTCCGCATTGTCTTTTCAACCTTTTAAACGAAAAGGGTTTCCTGCGCGCTGGCCAAGCCAACCATAAATAAAAATATATTTCACTCACACATTATCCTTGCATTATCCATTTTCGGCCACTTACAGGCTATAAATTTTAATTTCCCCTGAGCATTTTCACAAACAAAAAGTCCCTCGCAAGCCCATCGGCCCACGAAAACACAAGTGCGGACAGGTGTTCGAAAGCGTTGAAAAGGGTGGCTCCTACAACATGAATCCGATTCCCACGGGCCGTGGGGAGGTGGGTGGCATTGGAAACGGAATCAGAACAGAAACCAACTGCAGCGAGCCTTATTATTATTCGCCTTGGTTTCTCTATTCGACGTACGTATTAAAAGCCCTCAGCTGATATGCACATGTAGATTGGAGCACCCATGTGTGAGTATGAGTATTATGCAGAACAACTTTACAATTTCGATTAACAGCAGTCTGGCCGTGACATTATTGCCGGGTCGTGCTCGCCCACCCCATCACGACACGCTCGATGTGTGCATGTGTATATATGATTGAAAAAGGACAAACTCGCAAAAGTCAAACACACACTGTTACACTATAAGAACTAAAAAGAATACGAATAAGGGTAAGGGGTAAAGAAAGAATTTCAGCACGAGTGAGTTTTCCATGAGAATATACCAAAGGCAGCGGGGGGTTGGTGTGGTGAATACATGTGTAGCATTGAACAAGTTTGAAGGCTGGCGAGCGCCCTTCGGAGACCGGTGCTGAATTATTTTCCCGACAGAGGCAATTAAAAAAGGGAAAAGTGAACCACCCGCCCCCAAAAGTGTAGCTCCACCACCACACCACCATTGTTGTATTTAATTACCTCCAGAGCACAGAATTTATATCCCTTTTGGCCAGCTGTAATCCCATACAATTACAAGGACTCAGCTGATTTCCTCCAACAGCTCAATTATCCAGTGTCAATAGAACAAAAGGTGCGCGCTGTGGTGACGGCGGTGGTGGTCAGCTTTATTACGTTGTGTAAATTGATTTTTTATGAAATTTAATAAATAACCCCCACCCCACGCAAGGTGAAAATTCCCGTACATAATAATAAAGTAATTCGGAGATTTATGTCCTGCGCCAGCTATAAAATCCCCACTGCTGTTGTGTGGTTTCTCATGTTCCGTCATTCTTTTGTTTCCTAACAATGGGGCGACTCAATTTGTGGGAACAACAATAACAAAGCTCCCTGCCTAGGGTGTTATGCTTTCAACGGAAATTGGTGTCCTTTTTTACGATCCACACTGGCAGTTCTATCCCTTCGCCGGCTCAGGTGAAGCAAAGAGTGTCAGAAGCTGTCGCAGGAACAATTAAAACACACTTCACTTTTCGCCATGTGATTTTTGACAAATTTATCACTTTACGAGAAGGATGCTTAATTTTGTATTTATTTTTTATTTTTTACGTCGTTTTGTTTACAGACATTTCGCTGTCGACGCCGCCACTTTCGTGTTGGATCGGATGTTGGTTTTAATCCAAGGAGCGTGTTGAAAAACAGCAGATAAGCAAACACACTCGCCCCCCCCGACAAGTGCCACATCGGCAAGCCAAACCTTATGACATGTCGTTTCGTTGGTTGGAGTGGCGTTCTGTTGACTGTTTGGTAAACACTTTGCGGATTTACGTTGTCCACAATAAGGCAAACAAACAATTCGCCGTTTGCTGTTTTCTGAAGGCTTTTGGCTTCCCACGATTTGAAGGTATTTTATACTTGACCCGTAGGGTATATTACTCTTGTTTTGACGATGAATGACAGCAAATGTGGTGGTCGTTTTTTTTAGGACAGAAATGTTTGAAGTCTTGTTTCAGTGTTTTTGATCTGGATCTGATCAAATGACATCTTTTTGAAACCCTAGTATGGGTTAAGTCGAGCTATTTTCATAAAAAAAAACACTTAAACGTATAACAAGTGATTTTACTACGGTTGCCAACACGGTACAGTCTTTCCCGACGATTTCTCAGTCCCGAACTTAATTTATAAAAAAGAAAATAAATTCAACAAAATACTAAAAATTGGAGTAACGTGCATTGTGAATGTATGCAATTGTTTTGTTATTTTCTTGGCTATGCGAACAGATATTTTTTAGGTTATTTTTAGGTAGTACGTTTCGAAGTGTTGTAAAATACGATTTGAGTTCGCATTTACTAATGTTTTTTTTTTTCATAAAAACATAGTTTTTAAACCGAATAATGGGTGTACAATTTGTAGTTTCTGTTGGAAAACTAGATCTTTGTCCCAATGTTGATTTCTCCGTTCCATTTGTTCGGTATATTTGTCCGAAGTTATATTTAAAGTTGGCAACCCTGGATTTTACAAATGAAAATCAAATTTCTGAAGTCATGGAAAAAAACATAAACACTAGATGTGTGTTTTTTGAGCTTTGATCCAAGCAAAGCAAATTACGGTAAGAAAATGTACATATAAACGGTTCCCAGCAGCTGTTCAGAAAGCTTGTTTTGTCGCTGGAATGTTGTCCTGTTTTTTAGCTTCTTGACATCTTATACGTACACCACCACCAATCAAATCACAAGAAACAAAAGCAACCGCGGGGGTGTTCGTTAAGTGAAAACTGACAAAGAATATTGTTTTTGCGGTAAAGTTTAAAAGGTTAATTTTTTAAAAGTTTGTAGAAATTTTATGGAAAGATTTCTATTTGCAGAATGAATGAATGTCTTAATTTTAAATATAGAAAACGCTTGAAATGGTGTGAATCCTCGAAGCTTCAAGTGGAGCGTCAGAGTATAGTTGTTGTAATTACATGTTGAAAATCTTACTTTACTTTGCTTTGCTGAGTTCGACGCTCAAAAAAACAAGCCGTCTATCAAACAGAAAATAATTATAGTGCATGAAATTAGCTTAGAAAAAAAGCGAATCACACAGACTTGTCAATGAAATAATGAACCTTTGGGTTTCTGAGAGCAGTTACACCAAACTTTCATATAAATATGGATATTCTGAGGCAGTTGTTCACGGTCTGTATTGGAAATTAACCCTTTAGATCTTAAATATCGACTTAATGCACGTCATGTAAATGCAGTGCTATGGAAATTAGGGAATATCGAATGATTTCGAATCTCTTTGCCGGCATGACGGAAGTAGGATTATTGTTCAGTAAAGCAAGTTGAGCCAGATGCGCTCCAAGTCGCTCAATCGTTGCGGGCGGAAGTAGGGTTGATTCGATAACAGGTCAGTACTGATATCAGTACTTTTTTCAGTACTTGCAACAGAGTATCGATACCCATGGAGTATCGAATCAAAAGTATCGATACCTACTCGTATCGAAACAAATGAGTACTTCTTACTTTTTTCAATAACAATGTGATGAATGTTATGTGGTCTGGTGGCTGGATTGCTTCAAACTTAAACTGGAGGTGTCCCTACTTTGGAAAAAAGTCGTTCGCAAGGAACTACCCTTGCGTATATGACAATGACAAAGACAATTGACAAGCCAACTGCACTAAAAAAAATAGCAAAATGGAACAAGCTCACACATGTGAGCAAAGCACCAAATATGCAAATTCCTTATGAGTATTTTGGATGGGTTTGAAAGAGATAGAGTGTGAACTTTAAATGGGATTGAGAGTGATAGAGTACTGTATTGAAATGAAAATGATTTCAGGTGTATATATTGGTGTTTTGGTTATGAATGAGAATGAGAAAACAAGCTACTATACTAATTCGCACGTTAACGTGGTGTATCTACCGTGTACAGCATGTACATTGTAGCAATACAGAAGAACACTCATACAGATAAAGGGCAAGCGTATTTTCGCATAAAGAGTAATAATAATAATTTTGATTCGATACGAGTACTTTCATTCGATACTTACTTTAATCGAATCAGAAAGGTATCGCTATCGATACTAATTTTACTTGTATCGAATCCAAAAGTATCGAGTATGTACTCGTATTTACTTGGATCGAATCAACCCTAGGCGGAAGTCGTCTCTGAGCCGACTAAAAAATACTTACTTACCATAAAGTTGGATTCAGTCTGAGCATGCGAGATCGCTACGCAGAAGGACTGCCAAAGTGCCAAAGACGTTTTCTGACAATCCACACCGAGGAAAATAAGAATACTCTCCGCCGTACTAATGACAAACTTTAGTCTGACTTTAAGTTTACGGAAGCTCACTGTTGCGAAATTTGTATGGAAAATATAGCCACTGTGAACTGCTAAAATTAAGAGTCGAAACTAAAAATGTTTATTGGAAGGGCCTCTCTCTATAATCAAATTGAAACTTTTTTCCCGACTGTAAGGTGTATGGTCTGGTATGGAATTGACTCTCGTTTTCACAGTATCTAAAGGTGCAAAGTGTAGCATTTAATAGACATGATATGTTTTATCGGGCATCAGAGTTAAGAATCGGACACAAAAGTAATAACTCCGGTTCCAGACGGTATCAGGGTATCAGGTGTCCCATTTTTGAAGTATTAAAGCTTTTCCTTTTGTTTTTTTCTTTTTCCTTTCCCTTTTTTGTTGTTTTATAATGAGTTCAGGTTACCCATAAACCGCGGCCAATGATGCGTCAAGTGTTTATTTAGTATATTTGACGCATAAGTCAAGAGCTTTTTAAGATTAACATATAATGCAAATTTAGTGACACGGACAGATTTGAAGGGTGTTTTCTATACTATTTTGCATTATTTATGATTAATATCGACTGATGATACTTTCGGCCATTGTTTGAAATATCTATTAAGCAGCACTGTTGTAACTGTGAAAGAAGAGATGAGTGTTTGATCTATGTAGCAGCGTCGCCATAATGTACCAGATAGGGCTATTTGGCCCTCGGTTTTTTATTTTATCGCTTGGCCCCGGGCCAACAAGAAATTGTTCGCATGTCTTATTTTCTGTATTCCTTAAACATTGTATTCTAAAAAGCACACTTTCTTATTTCATCATAAAATTTAGTAATGTGTTTCCTCCATAAACAGTTCATTCTGACTGACGTTTCATTTCCGTTTGTTCCCGTCATAATATTTCGACTTCGCATTTTTTGTCTTGTACCTGTTGCACTTCTGTCTGGAAGTTGTTTATTAAGTACTTAATGGTTAAAGGACTATTCACGTGAGATCGAATTGCGAACTGCGAACACGCGAATATTCGTAGTTTCTGATACTTCATTCACATGAAAACTTTTTTTTTTTTGCAGATACCCGCGTATCAGTTTCATTTTTAAAGGTTAAGTTCGAACGAATTTTTCATTCGTGGGTTTGTGGATCGCGACTGTTTTGTTCGGATTGTGAATAAAGTGGGACAGTTCGCGGCAAGAATTTTTAATTCGCGGGAAAATTGCTTTAATTGTTGATTTAGCTGTTTAAATAAATTGAGAGTCATGTTTTTTTAGACTAGATGTTAGACTAATTAAATATAAAGGTTTTGTGATAGAACAAATAGCAATTTTCAATTCATAAATACAGTTTAACTGATTTGTTCGCAATTCGTCTATTCGCAGTTCGCTCTCAGGTGATAGCCCTTAATTCTTGTAATTCTATTATCGATTAATAAAATATTCAATATTCTTTTATAGATTCTATTATTCCATTTAAAATATTAAATAACTGCAGACCCGACAAAGAAAATAAAAATGTATTTAAATGAAGGGTAGTGGCCCGCACTTTTTGGAAATGGCCCTCAGAAAGGCCGTCAATAATTTTTTATTTGTGGCAACAGTGGTATATGTAGCTCAATAACCAGTTCACCACGAGCACCAGCGTTATTTTGACAAATCAATTCTGTCCAACTGATATCATAAAAATGCTGAAATCTGGTACCTGAACGGTAACTACCATATCAGATTGCGTTTGTTAATGCTTTCCGAAGCTTTTGATTTTCCCACGGGGGGAATGTATTTCTATATTTGAAAGATGCTAAATGTAAATTTGAAAGATGCGGATGTATAGAGAGCGCAGTGTTTCTTTCTTTGTCGAAATGATTTTTTTGTCAGAGGTTTTTAAGAATGCAATCACCGTATTTTTATAAATTGCATGGATCTATTTTGGATGTTTGTATTCATATGGAAGCTTCTCCTCTTTAATGCTTGTTGAAAAAACAAGGAACCGCCGTGGTCGCTATTTTGTAGGTAATCGTCGAATAGATTTTTATTAAAACAAAACTATTACTATTCAAAAAATATTAGCCTTAAAACAAACTAAGATGTGTTAACTATAGAGTTGTAAAACATCATTTAAAATATTACTTCAATGTCCTTTTACCCAAAATTGCGTACAGCTCGGTAGACGACCAGTTAACTCAGCGACTGTATGCAATTGTTTAGTTAGTAAACAGACGTTTAAACGCACTTATAGAGGAGATTGACGTTCAAATGATTGCATATTTGGACATAAATAAACGCTAACTGAATTTCTGTATCTCTAGCTCTATTCTAGCAGGTGATTTTTTAAGAGTTAAGTTTTTCAAATTAGCAGGTTGGCAGCACTGGTTAGTAATGGCGTCCAAACGTCATCTGTTAAAGTGAAAAGTTTTCAGTATACTCTGCCTTCTGCCATTTAATCATGGAAAGACTAACAAACGAGCAACGATTGCAATTTATTGAAATTTATTATAAAAATTCGTGCTCTGTGAAAAATGCGCACCGTTTGTTACGACCATATTATGGTCGTCATAATCGAACTGCTGTTATCACCAAATTGGTTGCCCCAGTTGGCTGAGTTGAACTTGGTTGACATGTGGTTTAATCAAGACGGTGCCTCATGCCACACAGCTCGTGAAACAATGGTAATGTTGAAGGATGAATTTGGTGAGCAGCTTATCTCTTGAAATGGCCCTTTGAGTTGGCCGCCAAGATCATGCGATTTAACGCCTCTTGATTATTTCTTGTGAGGTTATGTAAATTCGTTAGTCTATGTGGACAAGCCGAACACGATTGAAGCCTTACAGGATAACATAACACGCGCGTAATTCGTGGAATACAGGCCGAAATGCTCGAAAAAGTGACGCAAAATTGGACCTTCAGAATGGACCATTTGAAACGTAGCCGCAGACAACATTTACATGAAGTTGTCTTTAAAACGTAATAGGCAAAGGCCTTTTTATCGATTACAATAAAAATGAATATTTGATGCAAATTTGAGCGTTTTATTCGATTTAAAAAAAACAACTACACTTAAAAAATCACCCGTTATTAGTACGTACTATATTTTAAAGAATTGGAAGTGGAGACACATTGGCTTTTTAGACTATAGCACTGCTGTTACTCTTGACGGCTACGAAACTTTGCGCGAACTCATCCAAGTCGGGTTGACAGAGTAACTTTTCATTCATCAATACGTTTAATGAGCAAGGAATTCAATTATCATCTTTCGCTTGAAGGATAATTTTTTTCTTTATGACTCAGCAAATAAATGAAAAGATTTCTGCAAAATTGCAAACGAAGAGGGCATAAACTTCCTGAGAGGTTTTTAATGTAATCGCAATTCACAGTTTCTATAAAAAATAATTGTACCTATATATAGGTACCTTTCACTACGTGTCTTTGCTTCAAAGAAGAAATCATTAAAAACTCTGTGCTTAGGAAGGATGTTTAATTAGCGTTCATTTGTTCGAGGATTGTTTTAAAGTCGTGTCAGAAAAGCATTTACGGATTCACGGGGTATCTATTGAAATAACCTTTCGAAGGGTTGCCTTTTCCTTGGGTTAAGCTCAATGTAAATATCTATTGATATTTCGACTTTAAGCCACAACAGCCATGATTAATGCTCAACCGGTCTTAGGTAGGTATTCACTTTGCAGAGGTTGTACGAGAACGATTTTACTGTGATTGGGATTTTGGTAGCAGAATTATGCTTAACATGACATACCCGATAAGATGACATTTTTGCAATTACTCTTTAACCATAAGCGCCACAGTTCTGCCAGACACGTCTTGTTCGTGTAAGGCCACGGATTAAAAACAAGCTCCTCATTTGTTCTCATGAGTTTGAATGTTTTATTTCTGAAATTTAAATCATTTTACAGAAAGAAAATTTAGTTACAATAAATAATGCTTACGGTTACTTGTGGTCTCTTAGATTAATTTTAAACGAATGATTAAGAAAGGCAAAATGAGAAATATGAGATTGACATATGTGTTGGTTTTGCTTGCACAGACAGGGCTGTTATACAGTGCGGTTCACTTGTTGATTGAGACCAAAAATAAATTCACATGAGCCTAAAGGTACCCTAAGACTAGATGGTTATCATTTTGCCTGCAATTGATAGCCGGATTACAGCTCTAAGTATAACTTGGCTCTAGGTTATACTGATATTAATGCTGTTCCATAGAAGCTGTTTGTCATCTTCCAAAAGGCGTGTCTATTGACAAACTACAGTCTCCCCGTTTTAATAACTCTTCCGATGAGTTGATGAAGCTGATTTTCAATTGTACTTCCGTAAATAACGCGTTTTGTGAAAGAATTTTCAGTTTATTGAACGAACTATATACTGAAGAATGAAACCGAATAGCATTATATGACTTCATAAAGGTCTAGTCATTCATTTGGTTACATTTTTATGAAAATTGCCCTAGTTCTAATCATTTTTAAATTTAAATTTGTTATTTGTAAATTTGGTAAAAGCAAATACTAAAGGTGGCAACAGCCATCTACAACAATAAGCACTCATTAAAATTTGGATAACTTTGTATAAGACATGCTTACAATTTTTACTTTAGATTAAGATAAAGATTTGAATAGACTTTTTTTATATAAACGATTTAGGTTAACGACAATTTTTGTTTGGCAAGTCTTTTATGAATAGAAAAGAAATGTGAATTAACTTCCTTTAATTTTTATTTTAATTATTATCCCTTTTTTATTAATAAATACATAAAATCGTCGAAATCTGAAATGTTCAGACGAGTCCCGGAATACCAACATAATGCCCAGATATTTTTTCATTTCGAACTGACAACCCTACGTTCGGGTGACGAATAGCGTTGCCATAAGTACAGATTTGTCTGCATTTTGCAGATTTTCAACTTAGCTGCAGACTTTTAAAAACGCGAAATCTGCGCTTCAGATTTTGTCTGCATCCGGAATAATTTGTTTTCTTCTTTTTAACAAATCTTTACTTTTGTTGCACACTTAATTTCGACGCATGCTGTCAATTTCGCACTCAGCTTTTTTTTTATTGTGACATAAATAAAAAAAAAAGTGAAGTAAGATTTTAAGATTTTTTTTGTCATAATTGCAGATTTGTAAAACGGTGACGAATGACGATGGGGATGAATACTAGCGTATAAGTGTATAGTTGGAGTTGGATTAGGGATGCCAGACGTCCCGCTCATTGCGGGACTGTCCCGATATAAGGCTTTTGTCCCGCAAGTGTCCCGCAGAATGTCCCGCCTTTTAACTTGTCACCCTTACTTCATTAATAAATAAATAAATAAAGCAAATTGCAATTAATAAGACATACAAAATTATAGCGCCAGCCTTAGTTTAGTTATAACAATAACAAAGTGTGAAGTGCGCCTAAATCGAATAATGATAGTTCAGTGGTTTGGGTCTCTGAACTCAAAAAGTTAGCCACAAGCCGCCTGTTTGACATTTCCACTGAAAAAATTCAAAATAAGTTAATTTTGGAATTAGGTATTCCTTATCGGAAAAATCCGAAAACTAAATACATTGTACAAATTTGATTTGAAAAAGTTACATAAAAATATAACAAATGTGAGTTAAAAGATTTTTACTTAAAGCAAGTACATCTTTGAAAGGAGACCCTCTAAACTGCGCCAACTACAGAGGCATCAGTCTCCTGAACACTGCGTATAAGATCATGTCTGCTGTATTGTGTGAACGCCTGAAACCATTCGTCAACGATCTGATAGGTCCCTATCAGTGCGGTTTTAGGCCCGGTAAGTCCACGACCGATCAAATATTCACACTACGGCAGATCCTGGAAAAAACCCAAGAATACCAGATCGATACTCACCATCTTTTTATCGATTTTAAGGCCGCATATGACAGCGTTTATAGAGACGAGCTATACAGAGCCATGTCTAGTTTTGGCATCCCTGCCAAACTTGTCAGATTGTGCAGAATGACGATGGAGAACGCTCGCTGCTCCGTAAAGGTCGGAAACAATCTCACCGAGACCTTTGATGTCAAAAAAGGATTTCGACAAGGTGATGCGCTGTCATGTGACTTCTTCAACATCATTCTTGAGAAGATTGTGCGAAACTCACAAGCCAACACCAGAGGCACAATTTTCTATAAGTCTGTGCAACTGCTTGCATACGCTGACGACATTGACATTGTTGGTACAACACAGCGAGCTGTCACTGGTGCATTTGCAAGTATTAGTACAGAAGCGGCAAAAATGGGTTTTGCGTTGCGTTGACGGGCTTTGGAGGAGAAGATTTAACAGCGAACTCTACGAGCTGTACAGCGACATCGACCTAGTCAGAAAAGTACGCATCAGTCGTCTAAGATGGCTGGGACATGTAGAGCGAATGGACACCAACGCTCCGGCCCGAAGAGTCTTCGATTCTAACCCGGAGGGACAACGCAGTAGAGGAAGACCTCGCCTTAGGTGGCGCGCGAAGTGGAAGGGGACCTCAACCAACTTGGAGTGCGCAACTGGAGGCAGTTAGCCAAAGATCGCGCTAACTGGAGAGGCGTATTGGTTGAGGCCCAGGTCCACCCCGGACTGTAGCGCCACCTAAGTAAGTAAGTAAGTATATCTTATTACAACAAATAAAATGTAATCTAAAATAAAAACCTTTTTCACTTCAAATGCGAAAATGTCCCGCCGGCAAATTTTTCAGATCTTTTTCAGATGGATGTGATGCCGAGAGTAGAAGGCGGCTTCAGGTGGCTTTCAACTCCACTATTCGATATGTGTTTTGTTTAAAAAGATATAATCACGTTTCACATCTTGCAAAACACCTAGTTAACATGTCCTTTTGTAACTATATAAAATTTCGAACAGTCATATTTCTTTTCAACATACTCATAAGTAGACAGCCTTCATATCTTTATGAAAAAATCCAGTTTCCGGTATCTAACAGATCTTCTTGTCTAGTACTTCCGCGCTTTTCATGTCTAACATCCGAAAGACAGTTTTTTGTTGCTGCTATCCGCCTTTGGAATTCACTCCCACGTCACTTGCGAGAGCTAACAGATGCACGACGATTTAAAACCGAACTTCAAAATTTTCTCAGTAACTAAAGCAACTAACTTTTCCCCAACCCTATCCCTCTTCAAGCGATCACAATTATTTCAATTAAAATTAATTTAAAACTAAATCCAACTTAACTTTCAAATCATACCTATATGAATATTAAAATTAAAAATTGTTTATCTTTCACAGACTTATAAGTGAATTCTTACTGTGTAAGCATGTATACAATAAATAAATCTAAATCTAAATTCTAAATTTAGCTATTTAAATCAATTGAGACTCTGTTTTTTTTTTTTTTTTTTTTAGATTAAACGTTGTATTAATTAAATAAATATAATGCATCCCTATGTTGGATGAATTTATTTGTGGAATTATGCATATCATATTTGTGTGTGTTATTATTATTTATTACACAGTGTTCGATGAGGGATTTATGTTCGTTAGATCAGGGTGTACAACACACACCTTGCATACCCTGACGAAACGCCACTGAACTAAGGCATTCAATATGTCAGGAAAAATAAAAAAATTTAGCTATTAAGCGAACAGAGGAAAAATTAAACAAACTTAATAAAATTGAAAAGATATGTAAATGAATTCATAAAATATAATTATCCTCCATAAACTAGTAGAATTAGAAAAATTTATATACTTCTTAAGTTGAATTGTTAAAACTGAATTTAAAAAGTAGATAAAGTGCTAAATAAGTAAATATATTAAACTAACTTAGTTTTAAATTATTTTTACAAATACTAAACCCACTTATTGATTCGCACTATTAATTTAAATGTAGTTTTTGTTACCAACAAATGAATTAATTAAATTTACTTTATGTTTTCATCCCTAATGATTTGTAAATATTTTTATTTTTCACTTTCAAGAAAAAGTATGTCATCTTGAGCACAATTCCTACATCGCTCATTTGTTATAGACTTTTAGTAGGACCTTAAGGATGTTGGGCATTGAAAATAATAGGAAACCGGATGAGGATATGATTTTTGCTCTATTCTACATCAATTCTAGCTACGGTATCTATTTTCTATAAGATCTTAGTTCGAAATTTCTGATTTATACTTACAGGTTGCAGATGATCTTCAATTTATTTACGGAAAACATATTAAAGACGGAAGCAAATTCAACTACATCAGTATTAGTACAAACAAACATTGAATTTAGGTATATGATTCTGGTATCATTTAAATATGTAAGTATGTGTTTATTGTATTATCGGACTGACATGTAACAGACATTGCGTGTTAAAGACGTCCATAAAGCTATTCATCCAGAACACTCGAATGATTAATGGACAAATTTTGTGCGTCCCACAAATATGCAGGAACCTATTATTAACCACGACCCACTTGACTATTTTTCTAAATATTGTATATAATAACGTTTTTGACGATCCGTCTAGAGAATGCCTGCCTTTATCTTAAATACAAAGATTAAATGATTTTGCCAAGTCCTTCACAATGTTGTTATGCGTTTCGTCCACTGGATACAATTGGCCCGGCTCACTAATTCAATATTGCGAAGGACCCCTCTGCGAACCATTGAAGGAAATTCGATTTACCAGCCACTCGCACTGCGACTATAATTAATCAACTTTTTATACTAATTCATTAGACTTTTGGCAGTTCGGCACCCTCCGATTAATTCATTTCCTTATTTCTTATTCACAATTTATTATTCATCTTCGTGCCTTTCAAAATGCTAATGCCAACTACATTTATATTAACCAACTATGTACCTACTTCTGTCGTCTTGGGTGGTCCATAATTATGTTCAGAGTGAAAAGAAATTTTGAAATTACAGCCAAATCATCAGAGCAAGAGGTGCTGATAACCAACCAAATAAATCACTTTCTCAAATTGATTGAGGGCTTTAATTGAATATGTCCGATTGCCAAAATTCTGATTCCATTTGTGGCTTTGTGGGGGGAAATTCCATTCCATCGGAGTAATTGCGTTCTTGAAACCGACAAACCAAACTCGCCCCTTCTCATCTGAACCAAAGGCAAACGACAGGATCCCCAGTATCGACATCTTCTCGTCGGTTGATTGCAGTTAAACAAAAATCCAAGATATGCAAATTTAAGCGTGTAATCTGCTCAATTTTCATCAGCATTCGTTGTGGAATTTTATTGACTGAAATTCGGCTTCGGATATTAATTTGCCCCAGGCCCATTACGAATGCATAATACTCAGTTTCGGTTATTTTTCTTCATTTCTTCATCAATGTCTGGCACATCGATTGGATAAAGTTTGAGTTGTGTTTGCCCTTCGGTGGAAATTTTAAGGCATTTGCATACCCGCATGCATTTGAAATGACAAACTGAAAATACACAGATACCAACCTATCTATATTTCACATTTACAAATGAATCCGACTTGTACAAACCGATTTTAATATTCAAACTGAGTGCGGTCGTAATAAGATTTCGGTTTACGGAGCACTCCAACTTGAAGTCATGGGATAGATTATTATTGTCCTCCTCCTCATCCGCTTTGCATAAAATGCGATGTCAGTGGAAGGTCCTCATCCTTAGTGGAAACCATACTCCAGTTCGGTGCTTGCAATCAATTCTACTTATCGCATCCAAAATGGTTGCCCATTGCGAGCAAGGAGACAACTGGCCGCTTTCGACTCAATTTGGGGTTTGGATAATTGGAAACAAGTACGACAGGTATATATAGGTACAATGGAATCGTGATCCCACAACTATATACAAGGTGAGGAACATATTTTAGGATAAATAGGATACTTAATGTTCAGTGAGTCGAATACCTACATGAGTCAAGTATAACGTAATATATGTTGGTGAGGGGGCAAAAGGGTTGAAGGGATGGTACCTACAAGTACTTACGATACATGTTCGAAGCTCGCCTTGGGAGCCAGGTGAATCTTTCATCCCGTCCGCATTTACTATAAATATCTCTCGTTTCCACGAACATTGGATCGTAAAAGTCGTTTGCAAGGTTATTTCCCTTTTTTTGTTATATACCTACGTAGCTACCTATTTTTGTGCCGTCGTAATGGAAAGCAGGTTCGGGAATCGGGAGTATCGCTGGGGAGTTCAGTGCAATTCATCGATATAAGAATTTGTTCCTCTACAAAAAAAAGTTAATCGCTTGGGCTTTCTCAGCATAAAAGCTAAATTCTTTTTTTTTTTTTTTTTTTTTCCTGATTTTGTACCTCCAATAAATGGAATTCTCATTTGTGTGGATTTTCTCCGATACCACAGATGCTTTCCGAACCACAGATACATACCTACCTACGAATCAGCTTTGATTTTCTGCTTTGTGGTTATGCCTCGGATATTTTCAGCAATTCGAAGAGCACCATGGCATCGGATTACAAATTACATTTGACAATATGCAAAGATTATGAATCAGTTCCTATGTTCCCTAATGAGTAGTCGATATACTTGCACAAAACCGGATATGCATGTCCTTGTGGTTGTGCATAAACCACACCCACAGACGTTCTCTGTGTAGTATACTCGTTTGGAGGGATTAAATAGCAGAAGCAATTTTAATTACTTAGAACGTGTTCCCAAACTATAGCGGATTTTGCAAAAGGTTACAAAACAGCTTGTCAAATAAGTTGAAGTGTCTTTTGGACAACCATCAACAAACGAGCAATAAGTAAATTGATATTTTGTTTGAGAGAACATCAACTTTGGAGCAAACATTTTGATTCACCAGAATATACGTAGTATGCGAGCAAACTTTAACTCTTTATTAGCTCATTTAAATGCTAGTGTCATATTTGCGATGAACAATTTACTATTTTTTGTATATATCGTTTACATGAAAATAACCTAAATAAGAACATTTTTATAGATCAATTGAATGACTTACTTAAAGATGTAAAGACCAAAAATCTATTAGTCTTGGGAGACATGAACATTGATATTTTGAAAAATAGCTCAGACACGGATAATTATCTGCTGTTAATGTCGTCATATGGCCTAAAGCCTCTGATTTCCGAACCAACTCGTATCACAGATAGCTCGAGGACATGCATTGATCATATTTTTACAAGGCTTAGTTCGTGCTTCCCACATAAGTTGTATGCGGAGGTACTTGATTACAAAATAACAGATCACTGTATGACTAATCTGAGCATAGAAAAACCACCTTATGTAAATATAGATAAATATGTACCCTTCGCAGTCACACGTAGGACAGACTACACAAAACTTGTTGAGTGCTTAAAGTATGAGTACTGGGAGCCTGTGTATGCCGAAAATAACCCCTCTCAGGCATATGATATTTTTATACAAATTCTAAGTAGATACATCGAAAGCTGTACTGTCATTGAGTCTAATACAAACTTTAAATTGAAACGCCTAAGGCCATGGATAAGTAAGGGTTTATTGGAAAAGATTTCCAAGAAAAATGTGATTAGAAAAAAATGTTTACTCCATCCTGATAACTTAAATCTTAAAAACTACTACAGCAAATTAAGTGAAGAAGTAAAAGAAAAAGTAAAACTTAGTAAGGATAATTTTTATTCTAAAAAATTTCAGAATTGTAGAGGAAACATAAGGGATGAATGGAGGGTTGTAAATAATATCCTTAACAAACAAAATGAAAAAGAACAAATTCTTAAAATTGAATTAGATAGTGCTGTAATATCGAATCCTGTAGATATTGCCAATCATTTTAATAAATATTTTGTGTCCGTTGCTTCTTAATTGAAGACACCCCTTACCGATGCAAATTGTGGTTGTAATCTATATGTAGACCTAGTTGACGACCCTTTTCAAACAAATAGTTTTGTTTTTGAACAGTTCACGCCATTAGAAATATATAAACAGATAATGTCATTGGACAACAAGCTATCGTGTACCTCTGATAACATCACTAATTGTCTTCTAAAACGGATTTCATTTTTTGTCATTGATGTACTTAGTCATTTGTTTAATTTAAGCGTTAACTGTGGTATTATGCCCTCATCTTTAAAAAGTGCTGAAGTTATTCCACTCTATAAAAAGGGAAATCGAAGTTTAATGACACAATACAGGCCTATTTCATTACTTCCGACGTTTTGCAAATTATTTGAAAAACTAATAAAAAGGCGTGTGATATCTTTTTTAAACAAAAATAATTTTCTTAGTGACGAGCAATTTGGCTTTCGCGAAAATAGGTCAACTGAAGATGCAATTTTGAAATTTTGTAGCGAAATCTATGACAGTTTTAATAATAATAATACCAATTGCTTAACTCTGTTTATAGATATGACCAAAGCTTTTGATATGGTCAATCACAGTATACTTTTGAATAAATTATATAAAGCTGGATTTAGAGGTATAATTTACAATTGGTTTTCATCTTATTTGTCGGGCAGAAGTCAACGTGTAAGACTCGATGATGGCACATACAGTGATTTCGAATCAATTAATATAGGTGTACCTCAAGGTTCAGTCTTGGGGCCAGTTCTGTTCTTGATCTACATAAATTCAGTATTCAAACAAAACTTTAACAGTCAGGTTACAGCTTTTGCTGATGATATGGCATTTTCTTATGCCAAAAATAGCTTATTTGAATCTGTAATTAATCTCCAAAATGACTTACAAATACTTAGACAGTGGTTCGCGAAACATGAGTTAATAGTAAGCAATAAAACTAAACTGATGATATGTAATTTAAAAGGTCCCTGTCCACTGAACTGTGATATTATTTTTCATTCATCTTCTTGTGAGAAATTGTCCTTATGTGCTCACACTTGTGGCAAACAAAATTATTATGATGATTTGGCATGCGATTCTAACTGTTTTACAATAGATGGTGTCGAAAGCTTTAAATATCTAGGAGTTTTAATAGATATAAACCTAAATTGGAAGGCTCATGTAAATGAACTCAAAAAATATATGTTAGCTGTTACTCGTAAATAATATTTATTGAAACCTCATTGTTCTAGAAAAATACTCTCTATGATCTACTATGGCCTTGTTCACTCGAAATTACAGTATGGTATTGCAACTTGGGGTGGGACTTATAGTACTACAATTGATGTTTTGAAGATAGCACAAAAGCACATTATTAGAATCATCTGTGGAGCTAATAGATTAACCCCTAGTTGGCCCCTTTTTTCTAGTCTTCGTGTTTTACCAATAAACCATCTATATATCTTTAAGGTTCTAAAAGTGTTCTTTTTACGCAGCGGGTACTGTACCACTCTCAGGAACTCGAATTTGTATAGGTTGAGAGTAAATACTCTGGGACTGGTTAATATCCCGATTTCAAAAAAAACTCACTTCTCGAAATTTTATACAGCGATAGCGCCCAAGCTTTTTAATAAATTGCCGCAATCAATAAGAAACATAAAAGTTTTCACTTTATTCCTAAAAAACTTAAGAAATTGGCTCTTCGGTTTGGATAGTTCTGCAGTCAAATTATTGCTTAGTTCAACTTAGTTCAATTTTTTCAACTTCATATAGGTATATACTTTATTTTATTTTATGTTTTCTTTTGCTTTGTTCTTTTCGCATTTAGAAATATTAGTGTTAACCCCACACACACATATATAATATTTTATTATCTTTACGTAAAGGATCTTTCGCCTCTAGCCATGTAAGTGCTACAGAAAGATGCCGGTTTATTCTTTATCTTTTCAAAAATGTTAACTTGAATTTGAATTATTTTTGTTAAATTTTAGAAACTTTGTAAATTATATTAGTTGGCAGTTTTGATTTATAATGAATAAATACTATTTAAAAAAAAAAAAAAAAAAAAAAAAAAAAAAAAAAAAACTATACGGATACCACCAGTTCGTCATCAGATTTCTTTGAACGGTTTGCTTGAAGACTTTCCTGTCAGGAAGTGAATCTACACTTTGATTGGCCGTGAATCGCGGAAGTGACTATCTAACACTTGTAACACTTGTCCGCAATAAACGATGAGTAACAAAACTTACTTTGCTGCAAATGCAGTAGAACTACTCCATTTTATTCAAAAAATAATCCTCCTAATACCAGCGTTACCTTCGGGACATTTTAGAGTCATTTCGACTCCTTTTTGACAGCCCGTACTCCGAACTCCTCTTTTTGAAAATGCGTGAAATTTGACTCTTTTTTTCAAATGTAGGACGCTTTTTCTGTAATTTAATCATAAACTTGTGAAACCGCTTGAATTTACTTAATCCGTAAACAGATTTCCATCCACTATCATTGACATAATTTGTGCTTTTTGTCAATATATTTGTTCGAAAACTTACATTCTGCGGCTGTGTTGAATTATGATTACTAGAGTTCACCCAGTGGTAGCGTTTGGTAAAAGAAGGCGTTTTTCTTTAATCGGTACAAGGGTTTAAAAAATTAAGCGCCGTTAAAGTATAAACAAAATATAAGATTGGAATGGGACTCTTTTTTTAAACTTTTCTGACAATTTTTAGGTGGTAGATAAAACTGCTACCTACCTAAACAAAATCGCTTCACAAAATACCCCACAGCCAGTGATGCCAACACACGCATACTTATGCCTTTTAGACATTATTTCGATGAGGCATATACTTGAATAATACTTTTCAGTAAAAGGCATCATTTCTTGTAAATATAAACATTCTTTAACCAAAGTCACATCACTAATTTTAATTTACAACTTTGCGCCATGCGAATTTTCTAATTATCTACTGGACTTACTCATCAAACGCCCAAACCTTGGATTATAGAGATGAAAAAAGGTTTAGTCACCTATCGATCGAACAACATTCTGTTAACAAATTTTAACCACCTTGTATGTTAGTTACAGTTCCTTTGTAAAATACGCAGTTTTTATCTTAGTTACGAGACATAATAAAAAAGACATAATTTTTAAAGGCTTAGGCATAAAAACATCGACCCAGGTTGGCATCACTGCCCACAACTAATTTTACAATTTTTCCGTTGAATGTTGTCATTGGGGACGTTCGGATAAATACCTAGTTTATGTAAAACGTCAACTAGATTTGTCGTGACTAGGTATCCGAACGCGTTGACTAGGTAACCTGAATTGTTTCTGCATCCTCGCGGTCAGCGTTACCTTTGTGTGAATTTGCCCTTTTTTATTCTGAAAAGGACCTTCAGAAATTTTTCAAAAGTTGTTATTTTCAAACAAGTACGTTTAAAATGTAACGAGGTTGCATATCGTAGGAAAATTGAAAATTTGCAGAGTAGCTTTAGAAATGACACCTTCTTCTCTTACCGGCCCTTTTTTTTTTGTTTTAAATTTGACTCTTCGATATGTCAACTGAGTATGCAGGCAGGATTTTCTTGACTAAATTTGTCGGCTTCCCCTCCATAAACGTCAACTGCAAAAACTAATCACGTGGTCAATCTGGGCCAATAAAAACTGAAATACATCTAGCGTAGTCGCAGTGGCTTAGTGTTAGTGTTTTGGACTACTAAGCGAGGGGTTTCAGGTTCGAGTCCCACAAAAAGCCAAATTCCAGTGCGCTACCTCTCGTGAACGTCTGACAAACATCCGAGAGTATAACTGTCTTGAAAGAGCTTCTCAATTAGCCTTTTAGAGTCGGCATAAAATTTTAGATCCCTTCCATTCAAAATGAAAAACTCATACAAAACGAATGGTTGTGAGAAGCGAGGCTTAGGGTCCCTCCGGACCTGCGCAAACAATTTTTTTTTTTTTTTACATCTAGTCAGACAGCTGTCAGAATTACTAAACTAGGAATCCGACCGTCCCCATTCTTAGCAAAAAACCTTCTGGCACACCCCTTGGTTTTTTGATGGCGACGTGCGTTTTGTATTTTATTTTCGTTTGTTCTTTTGTTGTCGTCAGAGAAATTCCGGCAAAACGGTAAAGTTTTAAATTAAATTTAAATCTTTAGCAAAATGGTAAACTTGCATAAGAAATTGAATCTAGGGTTTTTTTAATCTACTACAGAAAATTTGTTTAAAAGTGGCAACGCTGATGAGCACTAGGCAAACAATTTTTGGATATAACAGAGGGGTTGCCCCCCGTAGTCCATTTCATAGTTGCTTATAGTTACAAAGTTCGACGATCTCTCGAGTATTCTTCTGTTTAAGAGTAACTCTTTCTTTTATGTTTGTGGGTATTAATTTTATTGCTGCTCCCTATTAAACAGCTCACAAGAAGTATTTGTAGTAGAAGTGAATTTCCAAAAGTGTTAACGCAGGATTACAAATCTAATACAATTGTAGACTAACTCGATACGATTCTGAGCCTTATCTACTAATAATCATTTTTAATCTTCGCACTAAATATTATGTAGGTTACCATTTGATTTCTAAATTTTCGCTTTTTCGCTTGGTGATTTTACCCAATCCACAAAAAAGGATTACCCTAAACTGGGCCACCTGGAGGTAGAGCAGTCTTCTTGACTCCACACTCTTAGATACTTATTTTAATCCTCGCGGCTGTTGCTGCTCTTGTTGTGCACTCTATTTTAACATTATTCACAACCTATTTCACTCTTCGCCCGATTTACCTCATAGTTTCATACAAGTTTGTATAACTATAGTCAGAACCACCAGCATTGCCAGGAATTTTGCTTGTCAACGATTACCATTAACCCTCAGCCACGTCCATGGCTATATAGCAGTAGAATACCCCTGACCTACAAACTTGTAACCTAACATCCCACCTGCCAACTGTATGTCTTCATTTCGAGCATTAATTTGATGGTTAATACTTGAACTCAAACCCCGTCGATTAGCCGAGTTTAGGGATTAAAGTATTATGCGATGCGAAGGACCCAGAGATAAATACGTGTAGGTATCTATCCCTCCCCCCTCCCACCCACACACACATGCAGATACAAGGGCGACATCAAAATCACCGTTCCCACAAATATGCCGCTTATGGTCATAATAATGTCAAATCCAACAAACGACGGTTAAACACATTGTCCACAACGATTAATAAGTTATTCGCTTGGCGCATTTGCGGTCAGCAGGTGTGGTTAGCTGCCGGATAAGAGCCGCAACTCTACAATCCCTATTTAGAAATTCAGTTAAAGCTTAAGTTAAACATCAAGCAATGTTGTAAAGTTGCCCATGCTAGGAAGTGGAACGTCTAATGTAATGTGTGTATGCGTTTTAGGACGATTTGGAAAGCGTTTGCTCGGTAATGCTATTTCGGGGAATGTGGTGGTTGGATAGATGTAATTTGCATATAGATGGCGTTAATTTCATTAATTAGAGATCGGTTAGAGTTATGCTAACCCACTAACGTACAATGTAATTGCATTTGAAAGTCCTATTTATAGAGACGTTTCGAGATATATCAGTGAATTTTTAATTTTTAATTTTGGTGGGGGCAAACGCCCCCATTTATTCGGCTTATTACAAGCTATAACATTGCTTAACTAACTTAAATCTACTACTAAAAGCTAAGGATGGTGAAGGAGGTCAATTTTAAGGGAAGGACTACTGCGGTTGAAGTCAAAAACAGTATGGTTTGAATTAACCTTCCGCAGCATACGGGAGATAGGTTCGTTTGACCCATATGAGGTTCGGTGAATTGGTAAATAGAAGAGACGGGGACAACGAAGATTCCGAGGGTTAGTGTTAAAGGAGATAGAGTTGTAAAGAGACATACAGTCGATGGAGCCTGAGAGTAGACGGTGGATAAAGAGAATGTCTGCTACGTCTCTGCGTTCCTCAAGGGTATTGAGGTTAATAAGTTTAAGGCGGTCTTGATATGGAGGTAAGATTAAGGGATCATTCCAAGAAAGCCCCCGAAGCGCAAATCGAAGAAAACGACGTTGGATACTCTCAATTCTGTCTATATGAACACGTTGAAAGGGAGACCATGCTTGGCTAGCGTACTCGAGCAGGGGGCGAACAAATGTGACGTACAGAGATCTGGTCACGTAAGGGTTGGAGAATTCCTTGGACCATCTTTTAACGAAGCCAAGCGATGAGTTGGCTTTAAGAATTATCTCATCAATATGCGAGCGGAAATTAAGTTCCCTGTCGCATAATACACCAAGGTCACGAATAGATTGGGCTATGGATATAGCTTGGCCGTGGAGGAGGTAAGTTCGAGGAGGAGACTTGTTGCACTTGCGTGAGAAGGTAATAGATTGGCATTTGGTGACATTGAGTTCAAGGCAGTTTTTGAGACACCAGGTGGAAAAATTATCTAGATCTATTTGAAGGAGACGGGAGTCGTGATGTGAGGAAATGGATTTGAAAAATTTTGTATCGTCAGCATAGAGAGAAAGTGCTGAGTGCTGAATGACAGTTTCAAGGTCGTTAATGGTTAAGATAAAAAGAAGGGGACCAAGATGGCTGCCTTGGGGCACGCCAGATGTAGCCAGGAAAGGGGCCGATAGGACGGACCTGAAGCGAACACTGTAAAAGCGATTTTCCAAGTATGAATTTAACCACTTTAGCAAAATAGGTTCAAAGCCAAGTGCTGACAATTTGAAAAGGATTAATTTATGGGATATTTTATCAAAGGCCTTACTGAAGTCGGTTGTAATGACGTCGACTTCTTTACCACTTTCTAAGGCTGAGAGTGTAGAGGACACAAATTCGATAAGGTTAGTAGTAGTTGACCTACCTTTAAGAAAGCCGTGTTGGGTAGGGGAGATTAAAGACTTGCACTGAAAGCTTAGGGCTTCGTACAAAATACTTTCGAGGAGTTTTGGTATATGTGAAAGTTTAGCAATAGGTCGATAGTTAGTAACCTCGCTCTTTAATCCCTTTTTGTGAACTGCTGTTATAAAGGAAGATTTCCATATCTGAGGGAATTCGCCCTGAGAAAGCGACAGCTGAAAGAGGTTTGAAAGCGGGATGGAGAGATTGAAGGAACATTTTTTAAGAAAAATGGCGGGAAGACCGTCAGGACCAGGTGAATATTCATCATTAAGTTTTTGTAATTTATTTTCAATTAAATAGGGTTCAAAAGTTTGAGAGAGAAAGGGACCAATGGAGAAGTTCTGTAGGTATTTAAAATAAGAGGGATCCGGTACGAAGGAGTTGTCGGCAAAAGATTGTTTAAAAAAGGTGGCAAAAAAGTTAGCAATTGTGTGTGGATCACTTGAGTAAATGTTTTCGTAAGAGAGGGAAGATGGGTAACCATCGGATTTTTTTTTATAGTTAACGAATCGGAAAAAAGATTTAGGGTCATTAATAATGTTGGCTTGCGCGTTATGGAGATATCGCTGGTAGAGAGAGTTATAAACCTGAGTAAATTGAAGGTATGAGCCGAGGTAATTTGAAAAGTCAGAAAAAGAGTTAGTGCGAAGGAAAACAGCCCATAATTTATTACGCTTGTTGCGTAATGAGCGAAGTCTTCGATTATACCAAGGCGGGGATGTAGAAGATGTTTTAGGGCGAGTGATGGGGACATAAAGAGAGATAGAGCTAAATAATTCTCTATAAAACATGGAGAGGGCATCATTTAAAGACAGATTGGTAAAGTCAAAAGAGGCTCTGCTGAGGTATTCATTGATTTTGCGGAAGTTGGCTTTATGAAAATCGTAGGAAGGGTGAGCTGTAGAAGGTGTGGGCTGCGGTGGAGTGTTATGAAAAAAAGAGAGAAGAAGTGGGGGGTGTAAGTTATCAATAGTTGACAGCAATAGAGGAGAAAGTGAGACAGAGGAGTTAATGGGATCAGAGGTGAAGATAAGGTCTAATTGCCTACCCATAAAGTTTGTAATACCACTAACTTGGCATAGACTTGAGTCGGTTAGGTGATCTAAGAAGAGGCATTCCTTTATTGACTTGGGATTTGAAGCTATGAAAAATGATTCATCATCTGATGGGCCCCATTGTAGCAGAGGCAGATTAAAGTCGCCAAATATGAGGATGTCGTCATGGGAGTCAGATAACTCGATTATTTCATCAATCGCATTAATAGCGAGTTGGTAGGATTCAATAGGTTGAGCTGGTAGGATGTAAAAACACATAAGGTACAGCGATCTGCGGGGGAGTACTATTTTTATCGAAACAAAGTCAAGCTTAGGAGAAGAAGAAATGGAAATAAGGGTAGAGTCGAAGTCGTTGTGTATGGCCAGTAGCACGCCTCGGCAAGGAGAGTTATCCTTTGGGTGGGTAGGATCGTCGTCTCGAAAAACGCTAAATGTAGGGGGGAATAATTCTTGGTTCTTTATATCGGGAATTAGGTTGGTTTCAGTCAGAGCGTATATATCGAAAGGGAGAGCATGAGATTGGCGCAGAACAGCACTAGTTTTAGATCGTAGTCCCCTTACGTTCTGATAGTAGAAGGTAAGAGGAATATTTTTGGGAGTGGGTATTTGAAGCATTGGTTTTTTTTGGCATATTAGGGACGAAAAAATTTGTTGTGGTCAACTCTGCTCCGTTGAAGATGCGAAATCCTTTTGGAGTGAACAAAGTTACCAAAAGCTGCAAGGTCATCCGAGACTTTTTTGGGAGACATATTAAAAATCTCGTGGAACCTGATATATATGTTCCTGAGAGTCTTTAGATCAGTAGGGAGCCCTTCCTGTTGAATGGAGACCATGACGCTTGTTTTCGTTTTTCCCTCATAGCAGACTGAGTCGGATTTGTCGTGTAGATATGCTAAAAGGAGTCGTATATTCTCGTATGTTTTTTTTTCTCTTAGCCTTGAAAGTGCATAGCGACATTCTGTAGTATCACTAGTTTGTTGTGTTAGTTTAACTGTGGGAGGCAGAAGGGGGTCAAAAATAGGGGTATGGGATGAAGATGGGACCTTAGACATCGGATCAGATGAAGGATTTAGAATATGGGACCTAATGAAATTAGGGTACTTAGCTCCAGTTTGAAGGTCGAAATTGGGGAAATTAGTGGTTAAAGATTGCGGAGAATTTTGAGAGGAGGGAGTGAGAGGGGTTTCGGTTAGATTGAAGGATACTCGTTTAGGTTTGGGCGTCGGATTTGAAGAAGCCGAAGGTGGCTCATTGGGAATATGAGTTGGAGGAGCAAAGTTGGGGAATATGTTGGTTTTGAGGCTCCAGTTAGAGTCGGATTTGGGAAGGGAATTTGAAACGGGTGTTGGTACCTTATTTCTAGACTTATTTTTGTTTTTATTTTTGGTAGGTTTGTCCGTCCATCTAGATATAATCATATTGCCAAGCTTGAGGTTTTTACCGGCAGAACTTTGAAATAACCATTCATATTTGATCGGGATGTCAAATTTGAAGTTCCGCATGCCTTTATGTTGAGATGGTAGAAACATTTTACATTGACTAATGGTTATACCAAATTTCTTATTGAAGAACTCCGATATCCAAGAAACATCAGCATGCTGGGGAGCGCCTTTGATGAAGAAGGGAATAGTCTTCTGATTCTCTTCACGTAGTTTATTAACTCTCTGTTGCCATTCCGAAGGTGACCACGTAGTTCCAAAATGCTTGATAAGCTTACGTGGGGCAGCGACCGGAGGAGTTGGCGTTGAATCAGCTTGGAGTGTAGGGACGGTAGAAGAGTTACCATTTTGAGTAGCTGGCGAAATGGGCGGTAATGGTATAACCACTGCTGATGATGTTATGGGTGATGCTATTGTGGTAGTGGTTGTTGTTGTTGCTGTAGTGGTCGATGTTGGTGGTTGAGGAATGATTGAAGTTTGGTAATCTGTGGATTCATGGATTTCCGCAAGTATTGATGTATTGTATACCGAGCTTGTTTGTGGTTGAATGAGCTCTGGTATGAAATCAATCTTGTTTGAGGTCAGTCTAACATTCTCATCTATATCACCCATAACTACGCGGAAAGCAGCGACATCGTTACTTATATCGCTGATTTTGCTTATTATATCAAACAACAGTGGATCGACGAGTTGATGAGGTGCAGCAGTTGGTTTTGATGTGCTTTGTAAATATGTATCCAGGTAAGAGCGAAATGAATTGAGATGATCATCGATCCTTATTAAATGCGGGTTCAGAAGTGAGTTTATATCCGATTTAATATCACTTTTTAGGTTCAAAATTTTAGATTCAAATTCAGCTGGCGACTTTTTAGTTAAATCACTAAGACTTGCCAGCTGCTTGTCTATGTTTTTAAACTTTGTCTTACAGAAAGTGGTGGAAAGATCTATGCTGGAAGATATTTCCTCTACACACTTAAGTAGATCGTCATATTTTGCGAGTTGGGTCACGATTTGTTTGTAAAGCATTTTACAATCGGAGGAATTTTCGTTAACGGTGTCACTAACACATTTTATCGCGAGCATAACATGCGAAAGGGAGATGCCCTTGCACTCATCGCAGAAAAAGAGGAAATTGTTGTTGTAGTCACTAAGGTATGTAATTGAGCGCTTGCTTAATCCGATGCAGAGAGCATGAAATGATTTACCGCATAAACCATTACATTTCACCCAGTCAGCACTAAGGTCTTGCAATGATAGCACACAATCAGAATTACCGCACTGTTTTGACATATTTAACGTGAGCCGGGTCAGTTCGTTTAATTAGGTAAAGGCGATGACCAAGAAATAGGTGTCTTAATTGGGTCGATTAATGTTTCGCGATCGAAAGGCACAGGGAAAAATTGCAATTATGCAAATGAATAAATTGGAATTAAATTTATTTAAACTCGCGAAGTGGGAGCAAAAGAAAAACGTTCGGTTCGGTTGAAGGTTCAATGACGATTGAAAAGTGCAACAGCAGCAGAAGCAAAGTGCACGACTGGGTCGCACGAAACTTTCTCGTTCATCAAAAGTTTGGTTGAGTCAATTGGTAGCTAGGTAGAAAGTTCCGAAGGAATCGTAGGTACATAAAATAAAAAATTAATTTGGTAGTCTTAAATAAAATGCACTTTTAGGTTATTCATTATTAATATGACAGTGCATATCGAAAAATTACAATGTGAGTTTCTATAAGTTGAGCTCTCAGGAACAGGCAATTGTCGCAAGTTCTGGTTGGACAGTTATAAGAACCTACTGTACTATTTCATAATCTCTTACACTTTACAAGATATTTGAATACAAGGACAAGCTTAGTAGAAACTTCTGTTTTCTGATCTGTTAGGGCATATCTCTTTTTTTGACTGGAATAGATTAATAAATCTCATTTATTTATGTTGTAGGTCAATGATTGATTAGAAATATTGTTTGTGATAGATCGATATCTTTACATAATTACCAGCAGCGTCGCGTGAATTATTTAGATGGGTGTGCAAATTCTTTAAAATTATACATTTTTTAGAAATATCAATTAATTGCCTGAAAACACGTCCCATTTATTGTTTTCTCAAATCATTGTTTTGCTGTTTTTGATATTTTATTTTGTTTTCAAAATAAAATATAGAAAAATAAAACTTTCGCATACAAAATCAAAAGCACCGCACGAAACTGCAACCCCAATCCCCAACCACTTAAACGAAAAGCTATGTTCAACCATTCATTCATCGGCTTTCGTGCACAGCTTTTATTTGCACGAGTATCGATGTAATACATTGTATATTTGACGCTTTACGGAAACAGAACAGAACCAGCGTTGCCATTTTGACTGTTTTCCAGTCAGATCTGACTGGATTGAAATGAATTTAGCTGGAAGATTTTTTGAAATCCAGCCGGCTGGTTTTTTTAGCTGAAATCAATTTTTAAATCATTAACTTATTTTATTCTTATTATCAGTTTTTTATTTCTTTTTGAAGCATGAAGTCTGATATTTTTGTTTCGAATAAAGTTTATTTATGATTTTGTTTTGCAATGTACTACTTATTAGAATGAATCTTAATGGGGCATTTACACGGTCACACATTCCTATCACGGAAAATTAAAGGGATGCCCAATACTAAACAGCCGTCTGACTGAAAGGGACAGCATTACCTAACACGCAAAAAAACGTGATACTTTTTTTGGTCGGCCATCTTGTTTGCGTGGTAGGAATTATGGGAAAGCTATGCATGTTGATATTTTTATAGCGATGGCTTACGAAATTTCGTTTTCCTATAAAACAAAATGGCTTCCGGAAGGGATGAAGGTACATTTATTTATTAATTTCGTATAAATGATTGATGAATTGTTGGTTTAATTTACTGAAACTAATTAACACTCTCATTTCACATATTTTAAATCGGAAACAGAAATGTTTTCATGAAATGAAATGTTGGTCGCCGGAACTTCCGCTTTACGTATCTATAATTATGGGTAGAACATCCATGACACCTTAGGCGTCTGATTTGTGATCTCATTCCTTCCCCTTTATTAGCATTGACTGCGGACAAACGGATCTCTCTGTCCCGTCTCGTGCAAAAATGCGCGTGCGTGATAGTGTAAATGCGGTTTAAGACTTGTGTGTATATTTACAATTCTTTGTTTTTTTTATAAAAACAATTTTTATTTTCTTATACTTAATTACCTACCCTTTAATGTACAAATATGAAAGAAAATGGATTCTGTGTTATTTTTATTGAATAAAACAATTTTTTTTATCTTAGCTGGATTTTTAGCTGGATTTGTGTTTAAAATTCTTTGACTGTTTTATTTGACTGAATTCCAGATTTTTGACTGCTTTTTTTCCAGTCAAATCTGACTGGAAGAACGGATTTGAAATGGCAACCCTGAACAGAACAGATGCAAAAGAAGAGAAAATGAATACAGCCCGTGCACAGAAAACCTTCGCACGAGTTCACTACAAGTTCATCAAAGTAAAGCGATTTAAGTACGGCGGCGTGCGGTTGACGAATGACGATGGGGATGAATACTGGAGAAATCTTGTAGAGGGATATAGTTTGGAGTTGGATGAATTTATTTGATGAAATCAACAGAATGGTGCACAGCGAGTTTTTGTACGAGTTAATTTTTTTTTTCTCAGCGGTGAAGGAATTTTGAAAGAAAATTTATAATTTATAGAGGATGAATATGAATAGGTATGGTGTAGGCTGTAGCTGTTGGCTGTGTTATGGAGGTTTTATGGGTCATGGAATTGTGCATATCATTATTTGTGTGTAATTATTATTACACAGTGTTTGATGAGGGACCTATTTTCGTTAGATCAGGGTGTGCAATGCACACCTTGCACACCCTGACGAGACGCCACTGATAATTACATATGTAAGAAGATTTGCTTTTTAATTTTGCATTAGCAGTTAAAAACTGAATATCCCGATGGACGTCTGTGGGGGTTCAAATGAAGTGGGATTTTCTGATAAATTCCAAGTGCTCGGAGTTATTTTAAAAATACGTTTTACGTCACTATTATCTATGTCATTTTAATCTAAGTGCGGTGTTTAGTTTTAAAAAAATATAGGAACACAGATCGGATTTTGGGTAGTCATTTTTGAGAAAAACTAAGAACGGGATCTCATTTACAATACTTATAAAGGGTGGTTACGTTTTAAGGGCCGATGTTGGATGTGAACCACACCTAAACGTCACTTTTTATTATCTTTAAGATACATTTTAATCAAAATCGTTAGAGCAGTTTTTGTAAAATTTAACAGACAAAGCAGTAACAAATATTGCAATGTTTAGTTTAAAAAAAAATACTATATTGCTTAGCTATTAAGCTGAACTCAGTGTATTAGATATTAATCGGGATGCAAGCAGTAGGTACTTGGTTTTAATGTTTTATCGGAATCGAAAATGGGGCTTTCGAGATATGAGAAGTTTTTTTTAAAAAAAGCGTTTTCCGTGATTCGGATTGAAAATTAAGGACACAAGAATTCTTAAAACATAAATTTTACTCTAGCTAGGCATTTTGGTTAAAATTGTTATTGCTATTTTCGATAAACAAAGGAAAACATTTATTTTTTTTAAATCCTTTTTCCAAAAATCCATTGAACGATAAAAATAATAAAGAGAAAAACTGGAAAACGTTCATACAAAGTTTGAAATGACCATATTACCTCAGAAATCTTCCAAGTGGAAGGGAATTTTAGTTACAGTCGTATGGACCGTTTTCTAGATATGTATGTCCAAGTTTCAAAAGTACCGGTAATGGATTTTCTAGCGAAAAACGCAGTCATGTTAAGATCACCTAATTAAATACCATTTTTATTTGAAATCGTTAGAGCCGTTTTCGAACAAATCAAACTGGTATGAACATTTTATATGGGAAGTAGGTACCATTAATATTGAAGTTACCTTGCAAAAAAAAACGGCCCCGAACTATAAGCCCGCAAACTTCAAATCCGAAGTTTGAACGAAATCCGGGTAGCCGTTTAGGCTGTAGGCCTCGGGACATATGGACAGACAGACAGACGGATAGAATTTTGCGACCCACTTTTGTCAGTTCCTCTATCATCGTAATGTCAGAATTGAATCCCATTTCGTATTGGAATTTTTTACAAATACAATAAATATCTTTCTCTTACTACGTAATCGAGAAAGTTAATATGGTCAACTGATACCTCACATACCTTACTTTGTGTCCGATATTCAAAGTTTTATTATGCCCCGTGTTACGTTTGTGAAACTTATGGTGATCCATCAGTGACAGCCTTTAGTTCTAACTCACTAAATCGAATTACATGACCTTAAACAATGCAGATTGCAAGTAAAACTCATTGCCTCATTGCCGTCAGCTCGAAAGTATAGCTATACAAAGAACTACCGCGAACTTATTTCCAAGTTTGTTGCATATAAAATTCCGTGCAGATTCTGTCCATCATTTACTATAAGCCCATTTGCATAAGAGTCCAATCAAAATAGTTTGGTAATTGCCATCGAAAAGAGGATAGCCGCCACATCTCAATATCCATAAAATTAGACAAATGTTTGCCTTCAATTAGCCAGTCTGCAGCGCTGCCAAACTGTTAATAAAACCCCTTCCACGTGGAAGAGCAAGAACAGATATTAACGCACACAATTTATGAGTTCATTCAAATCCCTCCAACTTTGGAAAACAAATAATCACTTTCCTAAGACGGAAAAGATTCCAGCAGCAAATAATCGAAAAGATCACAACCCCAATTAGGAATACACCCACCGTTCTTCTACAGCTTTGGTGCGACGCGCCGTAAATTGTCGCAATAACTCACTCTTAGTCAGTCTTAAACACGTAGTAATTATTATTTTAATAAAACTTTTCCATGGGATTTCCCCCTAGCCAACGCTGAGTCTCGAGAAAGAATAACGACTCAACTGCAGTTCTATTCTACCGACAATTAAGGGACTAAGGAGCATCATTTAAATGCCAGCAGCAGCCAAGCAGAAAAAAACATATAAAACGAGCGCCAAAGGAAAAGTTTAACAACTTTCGAGGCAAAGGACCGTAAATATTAGCTAGTCAGTCTATTTATATTTTGCAGTGTATACCTATATTTTGCATTTTTTTAATTAAAATTCTTTACATCGTTGAACTTTCGCTGAAAATTTTGTGCGCCTAGACGGGCATTCGGTTCTTCTTCACCTTTTAACTTTTAATTAACCAACGGACACCTAATTTTTTTTTTTTTTTTGATGAGAGAGGGGGTTGAGAGAAAAGTACCCATCCGCCCAGTCCATTTCATTAAACTTTCCCCTTATACAGGAGTATGGGGAGAACGGAGAAGGCACTGTCGTTAAGCAAATGAACCCAAAAAGGATCTGTTGCTTTAACTAGAATATAATTCTTTTTTTTTTTTTTCTTCTTCTTTTTAAAGTACAGCACGGTCTCAAATCAACGATGAGTCGCTCGATTTAGTGGCACTTGGTGAAATCCCTGGACATTTTTCATTTGACGGCTGTCAGATGGAAAACGAAAAGGACGCCAAGCAATGTCCGTTGAAACGAACTTAAATTATAATTAGGTAGGAAATTGATGCATGGCCAATTTATAGCGGTGAATGGGGTAGCAGAGAAACTGGGTTGGGTGTGTCATTCTCATTAGCACTCGCAGTCGCATACCCGAATTATCTCCTAATTGACATCGGTCTCGTTACCTAAACTGAAGCTGACATTTGCGCTGAGCAGAGTAGGTAAGGCAAGCATGCAACTTGGGTCATTACCAGCTCTCTGCGTTATCCCATTGACTTTAATCCATTGTGTGCCCGTATTATTCAATTTGAGAGGACCATTTTTTATTGTGGCAGCCAGAGCAGAGATAATGGGAGTATGCCAAACATATTACAACTAATTATCCCGGATCGGAACTCGTGACGAGAGACATTGAGAGCATTTGGAATAGGGATAGGGATCCATGCCAAGTTCGAGTTTCTTATCAGGAAAAACACATCATTAACCAGGAGGTCCTGCAGCAGCGGCAGCTGTAGTCAAAGATTAATTCATTCCATCAGCAAGGATCCTTTGTATTGTCTTCTCTGGGACTATGGAAGCCGATGTGAGCAGCAGGGGTTGGTATTTTACACCAGCTAGCCTCCAATCGCCGTAGGAAAGATTGCTGCCATTATTTGCTCATGAAGGAACAGGAAATTGGTCCTTATTGGCCTTTGCTGATTACAGACGTGTGTATGGAGCTGCGGAAATTTAATATACAGAAAGGAGTTTTGTTTTCGTCCGAAAATATTATTAGTTTATCTATATTTGGGCGGTTGTTTTTTTTTTATGTTTCTTGGAAACGTTGTTTACTTTCGTTGCTGGGGCCTACAGGAAAGAATCATTTACGAGTTAGCACGTTGAAAATCGTATTAAGAATTGACAGACGGTTGGGAAAGATGCGGGACTATATGAAGCTCTGGTGAATTACGAATGTTCTACTTTAATTTTGCAGATTCTACGAGGTATACTCGTCCCCAAAGCTGATATTAAATATTGCAACTTCAGATGCTCTCGCAGTAGTTGTATTCGTAAAAGTTTTGACCATGACCATGTTAGATTTTCTAAAACGCGGTGATGTCATTATTTTGGACTGTGGAACTTGACTGTTGTTGCGTTAAATTTTATCGCAGCAAGTTCTGCTCTCAAGTCCTTTGTCTTCCTACCCATGGTCCCTTTTCTTGGGTTTTGTGCTCGAGGTCTCACAAACTGACTTAGAAGCTGTCCGCTCAGCAATTTTACTTATGCTGAAAAATATTGACCGTAGGGTTAAACTTAAGCATATTTATTCGTTCGTTGTTCGTTGGAGAACAGGGTCTCCTGTGTGATTTATGCGTTGTATGACTTGAGTTAGTACAAAGTGCCAAGAGGGAAAAAAATATTTATGATTGGAACTTTTGATAAATAAGCTTGATATTTGTGGAACACGGTATTTTATATTTCTGGCGCGTATTCTGCAAGTTAATGTTTCAGAAATACAGCAAATGAATCTTTCTTTTCGCAAACTTGTTTTTAGTACGATATGCTCTATAGAAGGTATAAAAACCATCAGCGGTATTAATTTTAAGGTTGACAATAGAAAATACAAAGGGATAAAGAAAGCTTAAGAAATTATGGCGATATAAATTTAATTTTTTTTTTAACAATTTATGGTTCATTAGGAACTTTCCATCTTGGTTTGCTGTAAGATGGAAACATTTAACGTGCCAGACGAGTGCTTTGCTTTGAAAACGAAAGTATTTTCGACGGCTTTTTTCAATGACGTTTTTCAATTTTGTTGATATGTTTTAGTACATTACAAGTAAATTCAATTTAAGGCAACCAGTGTTAGTATATCGTGGGATTTATTCCTTTTTGTTGGAATTTCATGTCCGAAAAGCCTTCCGTGAGATGAAGGAAAAAAGCAGCAAAATCGTTGGAATTTCAAGAATCTAGAACAAACAAAAAAACATTTAACCCATAAAGTTTTGCTGAAATTTCATCAAAACAATATACAAAAATAGCCAAAGCAGGTAAAGTGAGAAATAAACATGAATTTCTTTTCTGTAATACAAATCCTACTTTTGAAAACTAGATTTTTACGCAAAAAAAAAATATTTTGGGTTCAAAAACTCTTTCTTCCAGAGACAAACTATACTGAGATCTGAGAACTGAGATCCCAATCCTCTTGCCGCTTGCCGCTGGCCCCCTCAATTTGTTTTCAAATTCTCCATTTTGTTTTCCTATCGGTGTTATGTCAATAATAAAATCCGTGTGACATGCAAAAACACACAAAAAATAAAAATAAATGCTGCCAACCGCAGCCAACCGTGGGGAAATGTGATAGAGTTCGAGAATACCACATTTTCACATTACCGAATGCCATTGGTTAGTTGTTATATATTTTTAAAAGGCGAATGATTGATTTGATTTGGTTAATAAAACTGTTTAAAGGAGAAGTTCTCTATACTAAAAACAAATTAGGACAAACATGGTTGTGTCTTTCCGCTCTTGAATGTCATTAACTTCGATTTCATAAGTAAATTTTTCTTTAACAACTTTCCTCAGTTGATCAAAATGTTTTGAATTTGGCTCAACCAATCTACATTGTTCTTTTTTCATAAATATTTTAAGCAAAAGTATATTTATTCCTACATAAAATACTGTGTACATGTAGGGAGTAATTTTAAATTTAATGCATAAAATTCTATGAAAACTGACAGCAACGCTGCCGACAGCGGAAGTGGCTCATATTTTTTGCAAGTGTGTTCGTGAGCCAGAATTTTTTAAGTTACGTGACATTCGTAATTAAGAATTTCTGTGTAAGAATGGGCACATTCAAGGATCTAATTATCTTAAGTCAACTAGATTGGTGTGGATAAGATGTAAGCTGAACGCAAAAACTAGATAAGTTGGGAACGTCACTTTTTCTACACGTCAGCCACATACCCGAACTGTCAACTTAGTACTCAGTCACGATTTTCTTGACTAGATTCGTCGGCTACCCCTCCATAAACGTCAACTGAAACAGCTGCTCACACGACCGATTTCAGCCAATATAAACCGAGATACAACTAGTCAAACAGCTGTCAGACTAACTGAACTAGATACTTGAACATCCCCTATTCTAGCGCACCAAATCGTGGCCACTCCGTTAAAATATAGCTTGTAGTCAAAATAACGGGAAACCGACCGAAGTTGGTGGTCTCAGTATCAGTATTGTCTATGCTTTCTTCTTTGAATGAAGAAAAAACGTACAATCTCTGGATTTGTTTCCATTTTTCCTTTTCTTTTTTCTTTTTTAGTGTAAAGTAACATTTCCTATAAGTTATGATCATCTTGACGAAACTGATGACCAGCGCACGAAGAAGAAACGATTCAGAGTGATTTTACAGAGACTTTCTTAAGGTTCCGTACCCAAAGAGAAAAAACGGAACCTTATTAATTTCGCTTTTGTTCGTCTGTCCGAACCCTTTAGACCAATTTTGTACCTATGTATCTCAGAAACTAATTGACGTATAAGGCTGAAATTGCACCGGATCAGATCACGATAATAAAACAATACGGATCATTGAAGAATTTTATTTTTAAGTTGTGGCTACAGTGTTGTTTACAAACACAGATAAGACGTCACAACGTGATGACATTTGTAAACAAAAAGCACAAGAATCGAAAAATGTAAGCAATTGCAAATGAAGGCACACGTAATTTATTGAATTATAAGTTATTCTGATATCGATTTCTTTATTTTAAAGTTTCTTATTCAAAGTGATCATTAAATAAACGAAAATAGCACATCAAGTATTTTCAATAACAGAAAAGAAAAGCACAAATTCATCACTTCCATTGCACAAATTTCATCGCGTACTTTTTCTTCCTTGTGTGCTGAAATTCGACTTGAATCCTGTCGTAATCCTCAAGAGCATTTGTTTCTTCCTTCGTCCAGTTTCTTGGGCTTACGAGAAAATATTATTTTGTAAAAAAAACAATGAATTTATTTTTGTTTACGAAAATTGTTATCTCAGTTTGACATTTCACTTGCAGTATCGTGGGTGTTACCATCTGAAATTTGCATATAATTTTTCTTTCCAAATTTTTTTTTTAGTATCGTATTTCGTTTTCGGTTTGGCAAAAAGATACTTGTTTTTTGAGAAAAAATAAATTTGTTTTTTACTGATTTACCCAAAACCAATAAAATTCGGATTAAATGTTCGATGGCTGTAGAAATCTGAAATCTCAGATCAAAATCTGTAAACCCAAATCGAAAACGACATAATTTAAGGTTTAAATATGCAATGCCACGATACTTCTCTGCACATAGTATTACTCACTGGTACTACACGCATTAGATTGTGAGGCGGGAGAGCTTTCAATGAGCTCTGGCACTGCGGCTTCTTAGAGGAGCCTATTGTGCCTACTACACGCATAGACCAAATAAGGAATTTTGTCAAAAGTGATGAATGGAAACTATTTTCAAAATCGAACAAATACCACAATCAATTTTTGTCTAATATTTTATGAACAAACAGCGTCTTTCGACTAGTTTTGAAAATACATAATTCAAAATAATTGGTTTTCAGTCTTAAAACTTCCTTTTTGTTCAACGCATTTGTTAAAAATAATAAACCCATTCGGAGAGCGTTTTTTAGAAATTGAACCCAATACCATTTATGTCGAATTATACGGAATTCATTCAAGTTTGGAAAAATGCTAAAACACTAATCAATATTTTGTGTGTTTTGAATGACAATCCACATTTTAGTCTGGCAACGTGATTGTGTGGCTATCGTTTACAGGCATACCAACATCTAAAAATAAAACAAGCCACCCAGTGGGAAATAGTAGAAATAATTTTCAGATCATGATTCGTGATCTCTATGAGAAGCAGGATCATGTGCTGTTGTTGTAATTGCATGTAAATCGATGATCTATATAGATCATGGCTGATAATAAAAAACGGCTATTGTCTCTGATAATAATATAGCTTAGCGATACATCGACTGATTTTAGAGTAATTATTAATTTGATGAAAAAAATATTTTCATTCGCACAAAAAGCTGTTTATTTCTTGATTGACAAAAAAATGGATATTATATACTTTTTTGTAGATCATGCTTGTAGCTATATATGTGGCGAAAAATGTTTAGCCGAAAAGTTACAATTTTAAAAGATACCTGTTTACAAAGAAAACCAGTCAATCACTATATAAAGACTCGCTCATTAGAGCGTGTTCTCAACTCTTGCGCTTACATTCATGTTTCATGTAGTTTACATCATCTGCAAAAAAAATTCGCAATTTCCAACTTTAAAGAAGTACGGCACCTTCGGTGCGCGAGTGACACTGTCACTTGAGCTCTTTTTATGATAAAGGTCGTTGAATAAAAGACGGAATCCCAAGAGAAAAAGAAAGGAAAGAATATAAAAAGGCAGCCATCTTGTTTTGGACTGTAGATAATAAAGCGGATGTGTTCAATTAATATTTCGGATAGGAAACCCAACAGAAACTTCTTCAAATCACTAAGGGCAATGTCAGAGAAACGAGAGAGAAAATTCCCGCCCTATTCACCATTAATGGTTGTATATCCCATTCAAACTGAAATTAAAAATATGTACTTCGCATCGCACCGATTCTCAGAAGCCATTCACAGTTGTTTACCTCGCCCACAGCCGGAACAATTTCCATATACAGCGGTAACTAAAGTGCACTTGTTCAGGTTTTCTTTGAAATTCCCACCTGACACCCGTTTAAAGGATCCTGACCTTTTATATTTTCAATCAAAATCCTGTTCTGATTTTTTTTTTTCAACTACGTCCTTATTATGTATATATGTATATAGCTAAAGTCACGGCTATTTGACGCAAATTGGTTTTCCGCAGTTGAATAAACGAGAACATGGGAAAGGCCAGCCAACGCAGATAATTAAAATTCACGAAAAACTCCATAACCGGCCACTTAAACCCTATTGCCATAGAGTCGATAAAAAATAAAATTCACTTGGTCCTGCGACTGCAAATAGCACTGAGATAAATGGATTTTTTTCGAAAATACAAATTGTTATTATTATATTAACAGCAACAGCACAGAATAATTCCCATTCCCATTAAGGATAAGGTGGCACAAAATGTGTAATAACAGCAAAAGTTTGATGACTCTTTCTTTTAGCAACTTTCAACTACTGCAGGACAACATACCAGTCTTTTGGAAGCGAGTGAAAACTTTTGAATTCACGTGAATTACCGTGGGGTCAGATTCCATTCACTCCTCTAATTGTGCTCTAATAAATGTTTGAAAAGTGTCGTAAAATTAAATGGTAAGTGGTGCAATTTGTTTGGTGTAATATGCATGAGATGCATCTTGGGAATGGTTACAGTCATTGCTACCATCACCATAAACAAGTCGGATTTGGCACCCTTTCCTGATGATGTTGTTATGACAGTGCTGAGATTGCTGCACAAGGAGTTTTGTAGTTTTAAATGTGCTTAGAGCGATATTTCAAATCGTACGCAATCTAATTGTGACACTCCATGAGCACCTTTCACATTTGGAATACACATTCTGATGCGGAGACGCCCAGATGCTTATCTCAAGATACTCGTTTTCGAATGTTGTATTTTGGATAATAGTGTATAAATAAACAGCAGAGCAGGTTTGCCGTTCGAATTTCGATAGGATGCATTTAAATGAATTTGATCAATAGGTTAATTGCAGTTAGTAAATATTGTCCATCCTTTCGCATCCTTAAAGCGAGTTAAATTCAAATTAGTGCAAACTGAATTGGGTATGAATTTTATGTAAGGTTATTATTAGCCATTGATATCATACATGGAGGCAGGACTTTTTTACGGGACAGTGAAATTGATGCTTACTTATTCTTACTTAGGTGGCGCTACAGTCCGGGGTGAACCTGGGCCTGAACTAATAAGCCTCTGCAGTTAGCGCGATCTTTGGCTAACTGCCTTCGCACTCCAAGTTGGTTGAGGTGCCCTTCCGCTTGTGCGCGTCACCTAAGGCGAGGTCTTCCTCTACTGCGTTGTCCCTCCGAGTTGGAATCGAAGACTCTTCGTCGGAGCATTGGTGTCATTCGCTCTACATATCCCAGCCATCTTAGACGAATGATGCGTACTTTGCTGACTAGGTCGATGTGGCTGTACAGCTCGTAAAGTTCGTTGTTAAATATCCACCTTCAGAGCCCGTCAACGCGCAAACGGGACCAAAAATCACTCGAAGAATTTTGCGTTCGAAACTACCAAGGAGAGATCTTTATCCGCCTATGATAGCGTCCATGCTTCTGCACCATAAAGCAGGACTGAGACGACGAGGGTCTTATACAGAGTCTCCTTAGTATTTCTCGACAAGGCCTTACTAATCAATTCTTAGACCGAAATAACAGCGGTTGGCAAGTGTGATTCTTCGCTTGATTTCTGAGGAGATATCATTTTCAGAATTAATAGCGGATCCGAGGTAGACAAAGTCCCGAACTACCTCAAAGTTATAGCTGTCTATCGTGACGTTCAGTCCCATTCGTCGATGTTGTGTGTCCCTTCTTGCTGACAGCAAATATTTTGTTTTGCCCTCATTCTCCACTAAACAAATGTTTGCCGCTTCTGTACTGAAACTTGTAAACGCAGCAGTGACAGCTCGCTGTGTTCAGCCAATGATGTCGATGTCGTCAGGATATGCAAGTAGTTGCACAAACTTCTGGAAAAGTGTGCCTCTGGTGTTGGCTTGCGAGTTTCGCACAATCTTCTCCAGAGCGATGTTGACAAAGGCACATGACAGCGCGTCACCTTCTCTAAATCCTTTTTTGACATCAAAGGTCTCTGTGAGATTGTTTGCGACCTTTATGAAGCAGCGAGCGTTCTCCATCGTCATTCTGCACAATCGGACAAGTTTGGCTGGGATGTCAAAACTTAACATGGTTCTATATAGCTCGTCTCTATGAATGTTGACATATGTGGTCTTAAAATCGATAAACAGGTAATGGGTATCGACTTTGACGTCTTGGGGTGTTTCCAGGATCTGCTGGAGTGTGAATATTTGGTCGGTTGTAGACTTACCGTCCCTAAAGCCGCACTGATAGGGTCCAATCAGTTCGTTGACATATAGTTTCAGGCGTTCGCACAGTACGGCAGATAGGATCTTATATGCGGTCTTAAGGAGACTGATGCCTCTATATAATTGGCGCAGTTTAGAGGGTGTCCTTTCTTTTGGATGATAACGATGCATTACGTCAAAAATATTTATTCGCTTTGGATGATGTTTTTTTTTTTAATTTACTTCAAATCAAGCTAAACCGAAACCTCAGCTCGAGCAGACATAGGGTTAAGGGAAGGGAGAGCTATGCGATTTTTTTGTTAAATAAATAGGCTATCCATAAAAGAGCTATTTTTCACACCAATTCTTTGGATGCAAGTAGTTTAATAATGGATAAGTTCTTGTTAACAGTAAGAAATTCGTTCGAAGCCAATGGGAGTTTGTTGCTTTGTTCAAAACGATCAAACCTTCCAATTTTGTGTGGAACATTTTTTCATCCGTCCTGTGAAATGAATTTAGCTATTTATTTTCGCGATGATTTATAGCTGTATTTTACGAAAAGCTCGACGCATATTGTCCTTATATGCGTGAACAGTTTGATTGTCGGCACAACGTAAATGCCGAGCATTGCCTCTGCGTCACAAGAAAAGGGACAACGGCTTAAGATCAAGGGCAACTTGAGCAAAATACATAAATACCTTCAAGTCGAGAAGACGATATCGGCCAAATGGGCGCCGTCACAATTGATTTTCTGTTATTTATTCGATTCGATTGTTGCACGGCTTGTGTAGCACATAAAGCCATCCGGCTGGTACCAAAAGGAGTTCAGTTCCACTTCATTATTATCTGATAAAAGCAAAAAACACATATGTCACCCTCCAATAACCATAACGGTTTTGGCATCTCCATTTTCCAAGAAAAATGGGCCATTAAACCCCACGCCCCAGAAAACCACGTCAAACAGTTGTGCAAAGGCCAAACATAAACTAACTCATAAAGGGTTTTTCAATAAGAGGTGTTATTGTGAATGACCCGCTATCCTGTATGCGTGCTCGTGGTGGCCATTTGACTGATGTTGTTTTTCATTATTAACGGCATGCCTTCCTCTTTGTTAGGAAATAAACATCCGATCATTTATCTCAAAAAACTGCATTTTTCTTTGAATACCAAAATAACACCTTTTATTGGAAAACCCTTTATTATCAACTTGCATGCCAACCTGGCAATCTTCCGAATTTGCGTACTTAAACAGTGGATGTGCATTATTTCGAAAGAAATTTCTTTTTAAAAATCGCACGCATGAAATAGCATACACTGTGGCAATAAGTTTGCAATATTTCAAGACGTTACTCAAGCGTAAAGTGAGCCATTTGGTTCCACAGAGATTTACTGCAGTGTTTCCTTTTGTTTCTTATTTGAGCGCAAAAAATCCTGTCAGTGTCAAAATAACACTTAATTTAAAAAGAAACAAATAGGTAGGTACCTATATATGCCCAAACAATTTAAGTATTTACATACAAATAGGTTTTACTATCGCTACTGTTAGATCCGAACACAGCTTGTGGGCAAAAACAGGGTACAAATCCCCACTTCTGTGAACGAGCTACATGTTCACGGAATTAAGTTAACTTAACATGTGAAAAAAAAAAAAAATCCGTCACGTAATGCTCGTTCAAGGACGACGCTATTGAATCTTTATATTTGGTCTGTGGAATAAATTTTAACGAGTTTATATAAAGGTTGACTCAAAATACAAGGAGGATTTAAATTTTTAGCGATTTGTGCGGTAAAACGAAACGCAAAATAAAAAAAGACTACGTGGACAGGTGACAGGTGACAGTTGTGGGCTATTAAAAATGGTGGTAAAAATAGAGTACTTTACGCAAAAACAGCGGATTTTCATTATTGAGCAGTATTTTAAAAATAATAAAGGTGTGGCAGCTACTGTTCGCAAATCTTCGTACCTCAGAAATGAAGTCTATTTTAATTAATCGCTTTAAAATGATTGTTAGGAAACCCACGCGGGAAATCTAAATGCGATACTTATACGAGGTCTTTGGGAATAATATGCAAATTTAGGGGTGGGATTTATAAGGGAGCTTCCACACCGGATGGCACAAAACGCCTTAGAAAAACAAAACTGTTTTTCTGTGTGTTTCTGAAATTTAAATACACAATTACTCATACTATTTAAATTCGCGCCCCCACACTGAATAAGGCAAGAAATCAAGAAAAATAAATAAGGTGTTTTGTTCCATTGGGCGTGCAAGCTCCCTTAGAGAATCTTTATCTATAAATATAAAACAAACTTGATATTTTGTGTGTTTATGTATTACTCACGTAATTTTCAACCAATTAACTTGGTTCTTCTTTTAAACTATTCTGAAAAACAATGAGAAGCCTACTTTTTTTTGTGAAAAATAACGTTAAGGGGATGAAAGAGGTTATGAAAGTTTGTAGGGGGAAATCCACTTTGAAAAAAAAAATAAACTGGATAGAAATCGAGGAGTGACACTTCAAATACAAAAGAAAAAAAATGTTTTAAGTTTTAATAGGTATATTATCTTCTGTTATATCTTCTTCTTCTTCTTCTATATATATGATTCTCTCGGGGTGAAACTCGATGACGTTATAACTCGATAACCGCTGAGCCAAATTTCATGATTCTTGTTTGGTTTTGTTCGTATTGCTGTATTTCAGGTTTAGGCAGTCTTAAAAGATATGATACTTTTGGACCCCCCGATTTCATTGAAATTTCGTGGATGTGTAATCGTTGGTTCCAGCTTGAGAGATATGATAATTATCGACCCGACAGGTGGTGCCGTGGAAAACGAATTTTGGTACATCCCATTTTTCGAAATGTGAGCGGAACTTAAAACGAAAGTTACGGGCTTAAGACTTACACATACAAGTGCCTCAAAATTGTATTTATCTCTAAATAGTTCCAGTAGGTAAGTCCCTACATATAATGTAAGCAGTTCCTTATATTGCATAATTCTATTTCCGCTAGAAATTTGCGATAACTGTTGTATATTCGTGTAGCCTTGCGCATAAATACCTGACAAGCCGAAAGCTTTATCTTTATCTAGCTCAATTATTTGCTTACAGGCACAGTCTAACTAAACCCTTTGCACCTTTGCATCTCAAACGAATTCATATTTTTAAGGGCATACTATAGTCAGGGCATAATAACCTTTTCACACCGAGCCGAAAACCGTGTTTTCGTCAAAAACTCGAAATTGCATTCACACCGAACAATAATCAGTTTTTGTTTGACGTTTCAATCAGCTGTGAGACACCAGTCGTGAAACTTCTGTGTAAACTATTTTGTTTACAAGTTTCGATCGCATTTATTAACAAATAATTAATTCAGAGTGTTTAAAAATATTATTAGCCCATCAATCGTGTGGAAAACGATTTTAAGTTGTGAGTTGTAACATTAGTTCGGTCAGCTGCTCTGCTGAATGTTGCAAACGGTGTGTCTGTTTCAACCTCTGTTTTCAATGAAGTTTTCGAGTGTTTTCGCGAAAACTCGATTTTCAGCTCAGTGTGAAAAGGGTATAAGACTGATAATTCATTAGGCAACTCTCCTTCCGTATGCAAGTGTGTGCACATTCATTCGTGCAACAAAAGATAGTTTGAACCATATTCCGTATGTAAATTTGAGGTACATACGATTGGATAACAAAAGTGATGAGGTATAGCCACCAATCAAAATTGTATTTCAAACGGCAATGTTTTATTTTTTCAATATATGTCCTTTCGTTTCCTCCAAATATTCAAGACTCCCTCAGTAAAGGATGCCTAATGATGCTCCCCGTCGGTCGTGACCTTCATTTTAGGTCTTACAGCTCAACTTACTGCAAAGCTTGTTGCCGGCTTGCGTACCTATCGACTTGTCTATATTTTCTACTGTGAAAATAAAGTTTTTTTCAAAACGGTGGAGAATCCCATAAAATTGCGGTTAACCATTTTAAAAGCAGCTGCCAATGCTCTGAAAGTGAAATAAAGTAAAAACTACTTAAACTTTCGCCAACCACGCAATCCTACTCAACATTTATGAAAAAGCGTTGATAAACACGAAGCATAAAGTCTAGAAGTCTATCCGTGGTAAACACCCGACCGTGAAATGCAACATTCAGATTTGGACATAAACGTTATTGCCCGCTGACACGGCTATAAAAGTCGAAATGAGTCCACTCTGCAAAAAAATCCCTCATTTCACATAAACCCATTGAGGTGAAAAATTAGTTCCACCGGAGTTTGTACGTGTAGGTCATTCCACTATAGTTTTAGGGCCAACAAACTAGTAATGCGCCCAAAGTTACACAATTAGCCTTTCATTTCAAACCCCACGCGGGATTGACCTTTTCCTCACACTTCTCGCACGAATACTCAAAATTGAAACATAGAGCACACAAAACGCACGATAGCCCACAGGAAGTCAACCCTTTCGCTAAACGAAAGGTTCCATCCCGACTTAATGAGTGACAAGCAAAGTGCATTATATATAGGGGTGTAGTCGAGTTCCACTAGATCCACGCATGTACCGATCCAAACCCTAACCACGTTCAGCCTTAGAGCTGAAGTCGGTAATCTCTTTGTACGGAATTGATACCTTTGTGCGTCGTGTTGGGAATACATTATGACTCGTGTTCTGTGTTACAAAGGGCATCAATCACGACCACTCAAGTCACGTCCAAAGAGTAAATACCAAAAACCTCTTCAACACCAAGGATATACGCCTCCAGCTCATGGCGCAGCGTATACCTACATTTAATAAGAAACCCAATTCGTTCCAAAACGTTCATAAATATGCCGACGGGACGGCAAAACTTTTAATCTCAAAACTTGGGCCGTTAAAACAATTTTAATGGTCTTGTTCAAACATTTTTGGGACGCATCAATCAAGTCGGCCCAACTGTTACAATTTTATATTTTCTGACCTTTCGCACACACTATTCAAGTGGGCAAACATCTTACCTTCGGTCAACACTCTCGCCAAAAAACTTAAACGTTCGAACAAGAGCTCAATATTGTGTCCGTTCTCCCACTGCTCCGATCCGATTCCGAATGCCCGCAAACTGTGTTACCAGTCGAAATGAACTTGTGTGGTAGCTTTTGTGCCGATGACCTAGTGCAAGTCGACGATGAGGATGACCCACTTTGTCGGCTAGGGGAAATTCATTTTCCATGCGCTCCTCCTGGGGAGTGAACCGTTTCGTTTTTATGAAGATAGCTTTTGGGGATGATTCCCCCATGTCAGTCGTAAAAGGAATTACCAAGCTCGGGGCTATTCATTTCTAGGATATAGATATAGGTATGTAACGTGTGAAGGTGTTCGTTTATAGGCACCAATTGAGTTCCGTCGATTGCTTAACAGTGGTTCAATATGTTTCCTACTACATCCGGGGTCCATGACAAAGGTTGCGAACAAAAACAAACAAAAAAAAAACCGACAAACGGCTAGAAGTGTTTGCAAAGAGTTTGTAATCATGACTGGTCTACGGCTATAGCTCTGTGTGTGTGTCTTTCTGCAACATACTACATGTGAATATCCTTGCGATAACAGCAATAGTTTAGTGGGAAGCTTTTACGAGTTGGCTTTCCCCTGATGATATGGGATTTATCAAATTTAAAATTCAAATCAGGAAGTGATGCGAAAGCGAACGTCGGCCACGGTAGTGTGGACGACTTGTAATTTTGTGGCCTGTGCTAGCCAGCATCAACTAAATGAATTGAGGTTTTGTTTTAGAACGCATCCACTTAAGTGCATCTGGTATATATTGGAGCGGACTTTGGAACTTTTGTTTTTAAAACAAGGAAGGTTAGAGAGTGGAGTGCACTATGATGGGGGTGTATTTTTTAAGTGCTATTATTGAGTAGAATTGTAATGGTTTTTTGTTTTGTTTTTCGTTTTTTTTTTGTGTATAACTTCATGGAGATAAATAGGAGGGCTTAAATTAATGTAGTTTGGAAATTCGCTGAATGGTATTTTAGGGACATTTAGTCGTAAGTGTCCACTTTGGGGATAGTTCGTTAAATAATATGGATAATCATTCAGGAAGGCATACCTATAGGTGATTGTCGAATAAATTACATTTTGCGTTACCGAATGACTTTGTAATAATATAAAAAAGTAATAATTCACAAATTATCAATGACAAAGATAGGCAGACACTAATACTTTCCTCTTGTTGAAAGGTTTTTGCAGCGTATCGCTCACTACATTATGACTTACCTATGGCTCTAGAGTCCATACCGGAACTTTTCTTCTTTAGTGACGCTAGGGTACAGGATTAACTACGGCCCTAAGGTATATGCCCCTCGATGATATCCCGATGCCCGATGGTTAGCGAACAACTTTCAGTTATACAACTCAAATTGATTAAGATCCATTTACTTGGGCATGGGCATCCTTTACTGGGTTGGAATCGAAAACAATATCATAGCCGCCTTTAACTTTCAATGGACAGTTTTTTGGACTATCGTTAGATATGGGTTTGTATAGTTCGTTGAAACCATCACTCTTGCAGAGTTCTAATAGTTTTTATCTATTTTTCCCTTCGTCTTTTCCTCCTCTTCGGCTAACTATCACCAACCGAATCTACTTCAAATAGTCACATCAGAAAACACAGATAAAACTAGCACCAGGCCACAAAATTAACAGCATCATGGTGTGCCAGCGGGTCCTAGACATCATCTCTATTTTAAGTGCTCCGAGAACGTGATCAACCCCTAACTTATTCAAAATGAAACTTGTTGGCGTATATGTCTTTCACTGCACGACAAACTCTAACTTCACATTTTGCTTGGTTCCTGGTCGCTGTGCCATTATATGTTACTCTGCATGGAACATGGCACAGGCTCTATGATTAAAGTCGTCCATTATAACTTTTTTTTCCCAGTCGGCGATTTTTTAAGTCCTCTCTCGATATACGTCGTTTTGTTCCCGTTAGCATTCAGACTCAGCTTCTTCCCCTCCGTTTCAATACGTGCGAACGGCCACTGACTGTTCCCTAACGTACGGTAGACTCCCTTCCGACCTTATCGGAGCAGAGAGATTTCTCCTAATGATTTGCCAGTGTCCCTAGTCCCAAGTAGCACTATGTGCCGTTTGACCTGTTTTTTTTTTTAAGATCGTCGAAAAGGAGAGTTTAGATCCAGCCTGTGCAATTCAAGACCTTCGAGACCTTCTCAAGGGAGTCGAAGAAGGGTTTACCAAAAGATCGCTGTCTGGCCCTAGCTAGTGCTGGACAGGCGCAAAGTCCCTACATACTTTATATACGATATGCAACTTTAAATTCGATAAAGAAATCGTGTATATCGATCTGGAGTTCCCCGTGACTTCCTATAAGCCTTCAGCCCTACTCTGCTGTTCATGGTGAGTAATTTTTTTGTAGGTACACTATTCTACTATTTATTCGAATTGTATTTGGATCCACTTCGTTAATGTCGGTATTACTGCGCAGTATTCGGCCCTAGCGAGGTATCCGTCGAAATCCTCCGATTTTATATGGATTCGGAGGATATTTAACTGCGAGGTATTCTTCGGAACAACTGTTCGGACTTTCAGCGAATTGTTCCGACATTTTGTAACGCATATCGTCGAATTACGTTGAAGTGCGATGAAGTGATTTTTTTTTTAACTTTTGACAGCTAGGTTCCGATATCCTCCGACAGAAATTGGTTGCGGAATTTGTTTACGATTTGGTGTGCGGTGCGGTGTTCCATCGCAATTGTTTATTTCTCTTCCGAAGTCCGACACCTCGAATGTAATTTGAGCCTCCGAAAGAGTATGCGTTGCGGAGAATTAAAGCAATTAGTTACCCCGATGGAAAGCAGAATGGAAAGGCAGAGTCAAAGGGAATCGAAAGGGTGAATCGAATCTACATACGATTCACGTGAATAGCAGAATAGGGCTGTCAATTTGCCAGAATGTGTGATTTCGCTTTTAATTTACGTCGTGCATCATCCATTACTAACAAACAGTTCAACCACAAGAAACGCCCCGATTTCAACAAGTTGTAATAATGTATACTTTATTAATTTAAGTTTAAAATCGAAACTCATTTATGTTCTTTTATTTTTACACATATACAATATACATTTCTAAATGTTCATAATGATATTGAGTGACAATTATTATCAATCTTTAAAAGATATTATTTGCTTGTTTATTGTTTTTTGAAAACATTTTGAGTTCTCAACGAGCGAATTCTGCTAGTTGAAAAGAATACTTAACTGCTTCTTCCGCGCCGTTCTATTGCACGCAATATTCGCATCGGAAAGCAAATGAAAACACACACGAAACGAAAGAAACGAAATAACAAAGAAACACTTATTAAACAGGAGTGTTGATGAAAGGTAAATTTTAACAATTACTATTAGGGGTTACAATATTTGTTGTTTATTTATATTGCATACTACTTGGAATGCTTTATGTAGTGTTCGAAGTTTTCTTTAAATGATAACAAGAGAAAAGGAAATAACAATTCATATTCGTTTATGATTTACAGTGCGCACACCAAACTATGATGAAAACAATTTCTATATATTTTTATCTTAAATGCTAGATCTAATTAAAAAAAAAAAAAAAAAACACACGACAGCTCTACTGGCGGAAGGTCCCCGCGTCACTTGGTGTTGAGTTGGTGTTTTATTGTTTTGAGGACTCGCCATCTCGTTGTGACTCTCTTCGCGCGATACACTCAAAAATGAAAAATTGCTAATAGTATTGTCTTTGGATGTGTCATGTGTGACACAGAAAGAGGAAAGAGGACTGCAGTTTCCGCCGCTGTTCGTAAATAAATTGTTATACTATTTTTTCTTTTGTTTTAGCTGTCGCAAAAAATCGCATTTAACTTGGCATTTTACACTGTAATTAAATTTATTCCGTTTGCTATAATTACACAATTTGTTTGTTTCTAATAATTATAGGCATAGGTAGTGTTTGTTTTTGTTTTTTTTTTTTTTAAGAATTAGAATTATATTTTATTTTACAGCAACTTTAACAAGAAGAGGATGGTTGTTGGTTGGTGATGGGGGCTTTGCGGTGCGCTTAGTGGCGGGAGTCTCTTGGGTAGAATTCCGCGAGAATGGAAGCTGGGATTCGCTTAAGCATCTCCTTGGGGAAGATACGGAGCAACTGCCAGCCGATATCGAGTGACTCGAATACTGTGCGGTTTTCATAATTACCCTGAAAAGAGAAAAGGAAATTCATTTTAAATTCGATTCGGCAAAAAGTGCACTTCTTGTTTATTTCTCTTTTCTGCAATGTGTACAAATTTTTCTACATAAATCTGACTCAATGACATCCCCCAGGGTTATATTACGGTTATAAATAGATTTATGACATATTTTGTTTATTTATAGGTTGACCAAGAGAATGGGAAGCATATACCTACAATAAAGATAGACTGGCTGCTTAGATAACAAATTCAATTAAAAATGACAACGATGTGCTTTTTTGAAAAAAGTTTTTGCTGAGAAAGTTAAGAATTAAATTACACTGCGCATCGGAAAACATGATATAAAGATGGTCTTTGTCTAATAACTGAACTCCGATGTCACCACAATATACTGAGTCTACTGGGAATAACTAGGTCCAAGATCAGTTTATCGCCAGCAAGCGAAAACAAAGGTTTTTATAATCACGTGGTACCACTAAGAACTGCCAAACGTCATGCTGTTTTAAAACTAAGATTGGTTGGCTCTCCTTCAATTGCAATGGCTTCGATTGATCTGATTTTACGAACACAGGTTGCATAGGCATAGCCACCCATACCTTATCTGTACGATTGAGCAAGCATACAATTACTGACCAACATTGTGTACGACTCGGAGGTGTATTGGATTACTGAGCGAGGGGTCAACATCCCAAAAATCCAGATTATTATTTGCGAGCGTCTGACAAACATCCAAGATAATACCTTTATTGAGAAAGCTCCCTAATACACAGAGACTCCTGCAAGATTTTTGAGTTAGAAAGTATAAAGACTGGGACATCAGGGGTTTCTTTTTAAATCATATTTTGACACTGACAGCTGTTTCCCGGCGCTCGAAATGTTGACAGAGTCAGTATCATACCTCCGCAGAACGAAATGAGTCGCTTTACGCTTGCAAAAAGTTGGGAAATATTGACAACTTATTTCCAAAGTGGCTGCTGTGTAGCCCAAACAGTGCGTTTTTTTTTTTTTTTTGAAAAGAAGTTCGTAAGTTGTACACTAGTTCGTGCAAAAATTTCGTGAGGCTAGTGTGCTAGTGGACAACACTCATGGTCCCCATCGTAGTACGGTGCGCGCAGATGAGAACGTGGCTGCTGCAGCCGAGTGTGAGAATATATTTCTTCTTAGAAAATTAGACTGGGAATAACGTTTCGGTCAACGGTTAGAGCTATGTTAACCTACTTTTTTTTTACTGAATTTGAAGACATGGATTTGGACGACCTCTGGTTTATGCAAGATGGCGCGAGTTAAGGACCCTTAACCATATAGTCTAAGGACCATCTATTAAGATTTATCTAAAATAAACGTTAGATAACGTGTACCTACCTAGATAAGGGTAGAAAGTAATAATAATAACTATGAGATAAGAAATGAAAGGAGATTGTATTGTAACCTAAAATGTAATAAGAACTATGAGATAAGAAATGAAAGGAGATTGTATTGTAACCTAAAATGTAATAAGAACTATGAGATAAGAAATGAAGAGAGATTGTATTTGAACACACAGTAGATAAGAAAAGATAGATTAAGAATAAAGAAAAGGTTTTATTTTGAACCAAATGCATAGATTACTAAGTAGGATATAAATATAAGAAACGAACACGCAAGGGGCAGTCTAGAATTAACATCGACTTAGACCACAGTTCGGTGATAATAAACTTGAACTAATAATTAAAATAAATATAAATAAACAGGACTATAAAATCCTAAAAAAATATAATTTGTTTTAATTACTAAATATACGCGAGTGTATTTAATTGGCGATCCTGCCAGGAGGTAAATAAATTGTTTATCTTCACGGAGCGGACCAAGGGAAAATCGGGAATCAGATCCACATAGTGGCACCCATCAAACGTTCCTTCATACGAAGCAACCTGAACAAAGATACATACGTATCCAACGTAAGAGTTTTATGAATAGATTTAAGAAAAGAAAAAATTCACACGACAATCGTCGCGAGATAATAAGTGAAAGTGAAAGTGAAAGTGAAAATAAAGAAGTAGTCATCAAGATGGCAGAACCAGTTGATCTAGCAACCTTAGCAGCAAGATTCTCACAAATAGAGATGTACTGCACACAGTTAAACAATAAACTGCAAGAAGCAAATAGACAAACAGAACAATTGTCTAACATAATAAAACAACATGGAGTCGACAACAAAAATCTGAAGGAAGAAAACCTAGTGCTAAGAAATCAACGCCGACCAAATTACGAAACAGTACCAAATACGAATTATCAGAGGAGCATACATCAACAACCTAAGCATAACCAACCAATTGGTACAGAAATACAAATGCCTATGGAAATAAATTCAAGACAAATAGTTCAAGCACAGAGGAAAGCAGAGCATCAACCTCAGCGAAACATCTATAACCCATCTAATAATAACCAGCATTGGAAGAGAGGAAGAGAGGATAGCGGGCAGTATAGGCAGCCGCAGCACTATCAGAACAGCAATCAACATGTCAACAAACAACAAAGGGTGAACCAGTCATCACAACTACAAGAAGAAGACGGAGACAGCATGTATGCAGAACCGGAAGAACAAAGGGTAAATAACTTAAGATTTGACCTTTTAAAACTAGTTGACGGGTTGCCTTGTTTAAAATTAACATCTAGCATTTCTAACAAAACTTATAAAATATTAATAGATACGGGAGCAACCCACAATTATATAGATAAAAAATGCGATTCAGCGGAAAGAATAAAAATTAAGGAAATAAAAATTAAAACTATAAACGGGTATTCCATAGTAAATACAAAGAAAATAATTAATTTAATGAATACTAAAATAACATTTTTCGAATTAAATAATATAGATTCATTCGATATGATATTAGGATTAGAAGGTTTAAAAGAATTAAACGCAGAAATAAACTTGAAGGATATGACCTTAATCACCATGTGCAGTGACAATCAATCCGAAAGTAAACTAAACTATATTATAGGAGAAACGTTATATAAAAAAGAAATAGATAGTTTGATGAAGGAAAATATTGGCATAGGACCACTGCCCTTTACTACTACAATAGAAGCCACAATCAGAACTATAAATAATGAACCCATATGGACCAAGCAATATCCATATCCGATAGCCGACAATGAATTTGTCAATAAAGAAATAGCTAAATTATTAAAAGAAGGTATTATTCAAAGGAGTAATAGTCCATACAATAGTCCGATTTGGACAGTACCAAAAAAGGGTCTTAGTGAAGACGGAAAACCAAAGAAAAGAATGGTAATAGATTTCCAAAAATTAAACAATAAAACAATAACTGATAGATATGTGATCCCAGATGTAAACATGACAATACAAAATCTAGGAAAAGCCAGATATTTTACAACATTAGACTTGGAATCAGGATTCCATCAAATTAAAATTAAAAAAGAAGATAGGGAAAAAACAGCATTTTGCGTAAATGGAGGTAAATATGAGTTCGTAAGAATGCCTTTTGGACTCAAAAACGCGCCCTCTATATTCCAAAGATGTGTAGACGACATATTAAGAGAATATATCGGGAAATTCGCGTATGTTTATATAGATGATGTGTTAATATATTCCTCATCAGCCGAAGAACATATGAAACACATCAATATAATTTTCAACGCTCTTAACAAAGCAACATTGAAGGTTTCGGATGATAAATCCAAATTTTTCCAATCAGAAGTCGAATACCTCGGACACATTATTAAATATAATAGGATAGGGACAAATCCGGAAAAGGTAGAAGCAATTAATAATTATGCAATTCCCCGAACGTTGAAAGATCTGAGAGGTTTTTTAGGAATGACCGGTTACTATAGGAAATTTATCAAAGGATATGCAAGCATAGCTAAGCCCCTAACGATACACCTAAGAGGAGAAAATGGTCAGGTAGGAAAAAATAAGAGTAAAAATACTTGTATAAATCTAGACGATGCAGCAATTAAGGCCATTAGTAGCTTGAAAGCACATTTGAGAGAACAAGTAGAGCTATTCCAACCAGATTATAGTAAACCCTTTGAACTAACGACAGACGCATCTAACATAGCTATTGGAGCCGTCCTTAGTCAAAACAAAAAACCTATATTCTTTTTAAGTAGAACTCTGACAAAGACAGAAGAAAGTTATGGAACGAACGAGAAGGAATTATTAGCCATCATATGGGCACTGCAGAAGATAAGAAATTATGTATACGGAGTAGCGGATTTAACTATATACACAGATCATCAATCGTTAGTATATTCAATATCGGAAAAAAATCCGAACACTAAATTGAAGAGATGGAAAAGTATAATAGAGGATTTCGGTGCAAGGTTAGTATACAAACCGGGACACCTGAATGTAGTTGCAGACGCTCTTTCGCGGCAACAAATAAATACTTCAACAATAAGTACAGTTCACTCAGAAGAGAGCTCATCTGAAGATGTAATCAAAGTAGTAAGCCAACCATTTAACACATATAGCCTACAGGTAGAATTAATACCGAACAACGAAATAAATGAAATAAAAACACAAACCGTTTTTGAAAAAAAGATAAGGCACACTATTTATTTCACAACGGAAGATGAACTGTTAGGAAATTTGAAAAAAATTCTTCAACCTAACAAGATAATAGCAATACATGCAAAACCAGAAGACATGTATACATTCGAGAAAAAGATAAAAGAAGTCTTTATACGAAATAGGTTTATACACACACCCATAAAATTGGAAGATATTACCAACCTAGAAGAACAAATAAAGATAGTGAAAGAGACCCATGAGAGAGCTCATAGAGGATTCAAAAATAACATTCAAGAGATAAATCAAACATATTACTGGCCAGGCATGAGGAAACAGGCAAAATGTTTTAATAAAAAATGTGTAGCATGCTTATTCGGTAAATACGAGAGAAATCCAGTTAGAGAACCATTGAACGACTCAGAAATTCCAACACAAGTAGGAACACACATCCACATGGATCTATACTTCAACGACAAACATTCATTTCTAGTATCAAAAGATAAATATTCAAAGTATCTGGTCATACGAGAACTAGAAACAAAGGAGAGACTTTATGATAAAATGGAGGAAGTCTTATCAAATTATTTCCCAAATTGCGAGAGACTCATGACTGATAACGAAAGTTGTTTTAACACCCAGATGGTAAAGCAAATGTGTATAAAATATGGAATCAAGAAAGTACAGACGCCAGTCTATAGATCGACAGCAAACGGGCAAGTCGAAAGTGCACATAAAACAATATCAGAACTCTCAAGGATATTTATGGTACAAAACGATACCAATCTAATCGAAGAAGTATTTAAAACAGTGCGTGAATTAAATTACACAATTCATTCCGTCACAGGCTACAAACCTCAAGAAGTGTTTTTTAATCAAGAAAAATTCAAAGATTCAAATATACACACAAAACTTATTAAAGCATCGGAAAAAGTCCTCGAAAGACTTAATAAAGGAACAAAACATAGAACCTACCAACAAGGAGAACAAATAATGGTAAGAATTTCAGGGATTAGAAAGAAAAGTAATACTAGATATATTAAAAGAATAGTAAAGGAAGACCGTGAGGACACGATCTTAACAACGAAGGGGATAGTTGTACACAAAGACAATATTAAAAAGTATTCTTTCCCTGTAGATGACGAAATTAGCATTCCTCATATTACTCGTGAATGCACTAAAGCATACTCAAGGAACAACAAAAATAGAAGACGTCACGGAAAAGAAATACATACTAACTCAAACCGATGATGTTTATATATTTAATGATCAGACACATTTATTTCATGTAACAAATCTAACAACATTACTAAATCCATTCGTAGAGATAATAAGTAGCAATTACATACCTACTCAGGAAGAAGAAATTTGGATAAAAAAGGCACATAATTTAGCTAATCAAATAGAAGAACATACTAGAAGTAAGAGATCTATAAATTTCTTAGGATCTGCTATTAAATTTATATTTGGTAACCCAGATCATGATGATCTTATTGAAATACAAACCAAAATAAATAATTTAATAGAAAATAATAACAAACAGAGGAAGGTAAACTCTAGATTCGAACAAATCTTAAAGAATTTCGAGGGACACAATTTAAAAGAACATATAATCTTAGAACAGGTATATGAAGAGTTACTCTTACTAACTAGAACGATAAACGCAGCAAAGAATAATGAATATCTTTCAGAGAAGCATTAGATATAACGGACATAAAAGAAATAATAAAACATGAATTAGAGGAAGTTCCATTAATAAATATTTTAGAATATGCAACCATATCAATTGCTAGAACGGAAGAACTTTTTATAATAATATATAAATACCCAATATTAAAAATACAATGTAAATGCTATAAGGTAACCCCGATAAGTTTCAAACATGGGAAAATACAAACAGACGAATTAATAGCATTTTGTGAAGATTACATTAGAATAAAAAAATGTCAAAACTATTTAGGAAAAAATATTTGCGAAGAAAATATTGAAAAAGAAGAATGTATAATTCCATTATTAAAAAATAAAAAATCTAAATGTAATATTAAACAAGAATATAATTTTAATATATTTGAAATAGTACCAGGAGTAATATTAACTCATGGAAATCATAAAATAAATAACGAGACCATATACAATGTGAAATTAATCACATACGAAGATACTGTAAACATAGATGGAAAAAATTATAAAAATATGGATGGAGCCATTAAAGAAATAATAGCAAGAAAACATAATAATGATTTTTTTATAAATACTGTTATAAAAACAGAAGGGCTATATGCATTCAATAATATTGATAGCCTAAACAAAATAATGATTCCATTTGAAGAACATCCAATATTATCAATTATAAATACAATCATAATCATTGTGATAATTATTGTTATAACTTATGTAATAACGAAAATCGTGAATTTTATAATCGAATACAGAAAACTAAAAACTGAGCAAAAATTCATTGAGTCATATGAAAAAGAAATGGCAAAAATTAAAATGAAACAATTAGAAAATCGGGACGATTTTATTAAAGAAGGGGGGGAGTTAAGGACCCTTAACCATATAGTCTAAGGACCATCTATTAAGATTTATCTAAAATAAACGTTAGATAACGTGTACCTACCTAGATAAGGGTAGAAAGTAATAATAATAACTATGAGATAAGAAATGAAAGGAGATTGTATTGTAACCTAAAATGTAATAAGAACTATGAGATAAGAAATGAAAGGAGATTGTATTGTAACCTAAAATGTAATAAGAACTATGAGATAAGAAATGAAGAGAGATTGTATTTGAACACACAGTAGATAAGAAAAGATAGATTAAGAATAAAGAAAAGGTTTTATTTTGAACCAAATGCATAGATTACTAAGTAGGATATAAATATAAGAAACGAACACGCAAGGGGCAGTCTAGAATTAACATCGACTTAGACCACAGTTCGGTGATAATAAACTTGAACTAATAATTAAAATAAATATAAATAAACAGGACTATAAAATCCTAAAAAAATATAATTTGTTTTAATTACTAAATATACGCGAGTGTATTTAATTCGCGCCATTCCTCACAGTCCATGCCACAATCGATCTTTTGCGCACCAAATTCCCAAATCGTATTTTCAGCCGTCTTAGCGATATCAATTGGCAGCATCGAAGCTGCGATTTGACCTCTTTGTACTTTTTTTGTGGGGAACCCTAAAGGACCGATGGTAATCCGGAAACGATTCAAGCATTTACACCCAGTCTCCACGAGACTTAATTTCAGTCAAGACTTCAGTCATGACAACAAAATGTCTCGTGCAGACCGCGATTTTGTGGACATGACTGAAATCCAGACTTTTCAGTCTGACTTCTTTTTCTGACATCTCTGCAGACTGAAATGTGGACTGAAATTTGACATTTGAAGTCTAGACCAGCGTTTGACAGCAACAAATAATTTTTTTTTGGTAATTCTCGGGAATACACTTTCGCAAAGTGATACTTTAAATTTAATAGATATGCATGATTATGAATATATTTTTAAAATATGAAATATAGCAATTGCCTTGCGAAACGATTTTTTTTTTCAGATTTGCTTCAATGCAAGGTTGTTTGAGTTGGACAACAACTTGTGAAGGTTGTTTACGTTTCCTGGAAATTTTTCAACTGCAAGCAAACGCATTGCATAGGGTGGATCTATGTTTGTTAATTGTTTATGTACAAATGTTTGGAAATCGATCTGGGTGTCGAAGGCTAAGCATATTATCGTACGAATACCAAAAACAAGGGAAGTGATATTTTTATGTTGGATTAGACACACGAAAATTTGAGCGAACCTGAAGAAGCGACTGCCTCCTTCACTTGTTTCTTCGTTGATGACATCTTATGAAATAAAAAGTCATAACAAGATTTGCCCAACCAAAGCAATCCAAATATGGCGAACAAGAGGTCTGACTTAAAAGTCTGACATAATTCAGACTCGTGGAGACGCGGTGTTAAGGCCAAGCAATCCGTAATCTACAGCCCGAAACCATCAAAAAGGTCTTGGAAAATTGGAGTGACAGAATGCGCTATTGCGAAACCAGCCGAGGCAGCCAATTGAACGACGTTGTGTTCCATAATTGATGGGAATGTTTGCTCTTACTAATAAAGTAAACTTTTGGCATCACTTTCAACGTCAAGTATTCATTATTGCAAAGTTGATCAAACTGATGCGCAAACATAACGAAAAGAAGCATCACAAAAATACCTGATGCACTGATGCACTGTTGATTCACGCCAAAAAAAAAGTAAGAAAAATGTCGGAAGAGAAAGAAAAGTAAGTACCTACCTAAATAGACATTTTTATCAATAGATACATTATGCCTTCGACAGAAAAAGCGGCACATTCTAAAATAATTTTGGAATAAATCGTCTGGATATTCTTCTAGAACTTTGAAATAGTTTCTAATTTTAGGAATGTTCCTTCTTTTAAATCTGCTTATTAAAGTCAGTATGCTTTTCGACCGATTTCTTCTTGCTTCACACATATTAAAAATAAAAATATAATAGGCTAGATGAGTATTCTCCCTAGTAAAATCCCAAATACAACGGATTACACTATTCCTTTGGAGGAATTTAACATAAAATATAAAGCAATAATCCCAGAACGCTCCGTATGGGAAAATGGCACAATAGAAAACAACTATGCACTTGAAGTTTACACAGATGGATCCAAAATGGCGGAAGGCACGGGAGCGGGACACGGGAGTCTTCTCTCAATCACCCGAAATCAACATTGTCTTACGTCTCCCGGACCACTGCAGTGTCTTTCAGGCTGAACTGATTGCTATACGCGAGGCAACCTGCAGACTGGCCTTGTTTGCGATAGACGGTAAAGCTATCGTCCTTTACATAGCCAGTAAGGCAGCTATAAACGCCCTGAATACACCAACAACCAAATCAAAGTTGGTAAAACAATGCCGGGAATCTCTTAACGAGATTGCGGATAGATGTTCAGTAACCCTGTGCTGGGTTCCAGGTCACAGCGATATTCCGGGCAACTGCAAAGCGGACGAATTAGCCAGACAAGGAAGCGGCCTTCACTCAACTAGTAATAGTGAACCGTACCCTCCTATGCAATCCATCAAATTCCTCCTATTCAAAGAGGCTATACACAGGTCGCAAACAATAGGTGGAACAGTAAAAATACCTGCCTTACATCCAAGGTTGGCCCAAAATAGATGCCAAAAGGACCCATAGACTTCTCTTTATAGGCAGAAATAGAATCAGCCCCGTAGTAGGAGCATTAACAGGACACTGTTTGATAGGTAGGCACGCCCGTAGATTGTGAAAACCCTACAATGAATTCTGCAGGAGCTGCATGGACGAGGAGGAGGAAGAAACCGTTCTTCATCTTCTTTGTAACTGCCCAGCTCTTGCAAATTTATGTAAAACCAACTTAGGAGAATACTTCTTCAACGACCTAAGTGACTTGTCTAGCACAGACTTACGCTGTGTCAGCAAATACATTACAAACACCAAAGGGATTTAACTCCAATACACTCAACGCTAGCAGATGGTTTTGGCCACTGCTCGCACCACCCGCATCTTTTCGACGGTCTGTTCTTTTAGATTATACAATCAATGGGTAGACTGCTTCGGTCACCCTTCATACATCCAAAACTAACCGTCACTCGGTCAAACTTACCTTTTCGACAAAGTTAAAACACCTCGCCATTTGCGTAGTAAAGAGGCCGATTGCTGCAATCGACACCACTACTGCGCTCTGTGCTATATCCGCCCTATGATAAACTGCCAGAGGACATAGGCGAGAGTCTAACCGATACAGTTACCTCGCGCTTCCTTTCGAAGGCATACTGTCAACCGGTCAAATTCGCCTCGACCAACCTCATTAAACCTTTTTAACAAGGTTCCAAACGAAAGGGCCAATCTATTACTAACCAAAGGCGTAATTCGGTTTTTGCGTCATTTCGACGAGACGTCGTCAGAGGACTATAAGCGAAAGGCACACTGTTTCGGTTACTCGTCGCGCATCCGAAGACATATCGTCCATTAGTCATCCCCAGCCCCTTCTCTCTCAAGGAGTTGTCTGAGGATTACAGGCGAGGGGTAGACTGTTTCGGTCACCCTTTACCCTATCCGAAGATAAACTGCCCCGACTCTCAATACGAGAAGTAGGAAATCTTCAGACATAGACAAATAGTCACAGGCAAAAAACACAGCAATAACGCGCCCACTAGCTAGTCCGGTCTAGATAACTTCTCCTTATAGCCTTCTCCCCCCTTTCCCCTTAACTTATGTGGTATCACAATCGACCTAAACAAATTTTGGTCTAAGTGTGTCTTTAAACAACGCGTTCTAAACCCCAAACGTCATATTCAATCAGCAACGCATCAGCATAAACTGTGCATCTCATCAGCATCGCAAATAAGCACTGATGCCGCTTATCTGTGCAAATGTTTGACGTTTCTGAATTTTTAACATAATATTATGGAAACAAAATAATTTTGTTAATTTTATTGCATTTTTAAACAGAAACTTGTATTTGATAAAATGGAACTAACTAACTGGTTATCAATTTAAGACGCGAACGACTGAATTAATAGAGCGAGCGACATAGAGCCATGTCTAGGTTTGGCATCCCTACCCAACTCAGTGTCCCATTTAGTTCGGAAATGACTCTGGACTGTAGCCACCTCTTATATAGGGTGATTTTTTAGCTGGTTTGGTTTTGGCAACACTGGTTTTGACAGCTGACGTGTGTTTAGTACCTTGTGTCACTGTCAAACAGCTTCAGTTTGGTTTGCAATTTAACCATGGATCGTCTTACAAATGAACAACGCTTGCAAATTATTGAATTTTACTATCAAAATTCGTGCTCGGTTCGAAATGTTCATCGCGCGCTGCTTCCATTTTATGATCGGCATTCTCGACCTTCTGAGCAGTCTATTCGGAAGATTGTGACCAAATTTCGCACCAAGTTTACTTTGTTGGACATTAAACCACCAACACGTTTACGTACTGTGCGTAGTGAAGAAAATATTGCGGCCGTATCAGCTAGTGTGACAGAAGACCGCGAAATGTCGATTCGGCGCCGTTCCCAGCAGTTAGGCCTTTGCACAGCACTACTTGGAAAATTTTGCGGAAGGATTTGTGCGTAAAGCCTTTTAAGATACAGCTTGTGCAAGAACTAAAGCCAGGCGACCTACCACAACGCCGAATTTTTGGTGAATGGGCTCTTGGAAAGCTGGCCGAGGATCCGCTTTTTTATCGAAAAATTGTGTTCAGCGATGAGGCTCATTTTTGGTTGAATGGGTACGTAAATAAGCAAAATTGCCGCATTTGGAGTGAAGATCAGCCAGAAGCATTGCAACAGCTACCCATGCATCCCGAAAAAGCCACTGTTTGACGGTTTATGGGCCGGCGGCATTATTGGGCCATATTTCTTCAAAGATGATGCGAATCGCAGCGTTACTGTCAATGGTGAACGCTACCGAGCGATGATAACAAACTTTTTTTTGCCCGAAATGGAAGTTCTTGACTTGCATGATATGTGGTTTCAACAAGACGGTGCCACACAGCACGCGAAACAATGGCGCAATTGCGAGGCGAGTTTGGTGAACAGTTAATTTCACGTTTCGGGCCGGTCAATTGGCCGCCTAGATCGTGCGATTTGACACCATTTGACCATCGATTGACGCACTGGAAGCCAACATCCATGCATTCATTCGTGAGATACCGGCCGATATGTGTGAAAGAGTATGCCAAAATTGGACTCAGCGGATGGACTACCTGAGACGCAGCCGCGGTCAACATTTGCATGAAATTATCTTTAAACATTAAATTGCAAGGTTCAAACTATCGATTCAAATAAATATTTCATTCAATTTTTCGAATTTTTTGTGTTTTTTTTTTTTTTAAAAAGTTCTAAACCTCTTAAAAAATCACCCGTTACATGCAAGTATGACTGACTGTTTACAAGTACATTAACTTATTTAACAAATATCTGCGGTTGATGTCTCCGATAACAGAGATGTCAAGCCGTTTCAATTAGCTTCAAAGTATTCTTTATTAACACGAAATTTTACTTAACCGCAATGTTACAGATAACAAGCAAGTCCGAGATTATTCATACAGCTGCTGATTCAACACATAAGAGACAACCGTTTCTACTTAAAGGTACATGTCGCTTGTGTTCTCCATTTCTGACAGTTGGTAGATTTTTCCCAGTAAAATCATGAAACGGAAGCTTGGATAAAACAAGTTCGTTTAGTTGCCTGTCCTAAAAAATATATTACTTGCTGACACTGTCATCACATTGTTACCAATGACCTAAAAATTTTATCTTAAATACAAAAAGATTTCAGAGAAAATCAGATAAGATAACAGAAATGTTGATGCACGCAGCCACAGGTGGTGTACGACTGGGATTTCAATTGATATTTTGAGAAATAAAAAGGAAGTATATTGATAAGCTGAAGAATTACGATTCAGCAATATTGATCTTTATTGCCAAATCCCCTGGGGCAGCATGACTAATCGAGCCTTATCAATATCTTCAAAATTTTCGAACTTCCACGAGCATTACACATAAAAGTGAACACACGATATCGATTTGTGTAGAAAGTTTATTAAACCATAATTTCTACTGCGTGGTAAGGATGCGATGATTTTCAGAATATATTTTCATAAAATATACACATTGCTAAAATTTGGACTAATTAAATCTCACCGCGATCTTATGGAGAGCGTAGTTTCATGGTGTGAAGGTGTTCCAAGTTCAAGTACCAGTAAATGTTACTTGCAAAGACCTTAATTTTACTGTGCAACAGTGGCCAGCGATTCCAACGATGCCTTTAAGGCACAATTCCGATGCTTGAAGCATTGAAAAACAGTGTGATGGTGAACTCTAAAGTCTGGATTCTGGATGGAGTGTGGTATCGGTGTGTGAATGAACTTGAGTAGATTTCCAATTGAATTTGATTAAGAGAAGACACCAATAACGAATGAAAAATGGTTAAAAGAGGCGTACTTTATAATTATAGTGATTGACTGCTTTTTTAATTTATATTTTGAGATTGTAAATGTCTTTTAAAATATTAACTTTTCGGCAAAACATTCTTCGGCATATAAAGGGTCGATGTTGAATGTGAACCACGCCTAAACGTCAAGTTTTTTTCTGCATTTCATTTGACATTTCTCAATTTCAGACTAACTCATTTTTGAACCATGGAAAGATACACAATCTAGCAACGCGTTAAGTTATTCAGGCTTATTATGAAAATGGGCTTTCAAATCAAAATGCATATCGTGCACTTCGTGATTTTTTCGGTCAATTTAATGGTCCAAATGTACAATCGGAAAAATCGTGCAAAAATTTGAGCAAACCGGGTTTGTAGGAGATGTGAAAACACCAGTGCATGCTCGTACAGCTCGTACTGCAGAAAATATTGCTGCTGTTCGCGATAGTGTGGCTGAAGAGCCGTCCACCTCAACTCGTCCTCGTGCCCAACAATTGCACCTCCCACGCTCGTCGTTGATGAACATTATGCATAAAGACTTGCATTTACGCGCTTACAAGGTGCAATTGTCTCAAGAACTAAAGCCTCTTGACCATTTCAAGCGTCGTCAATGGTCAGAATGGTGGCAAGAAATTGCAACAGTGTATGATCAATTTTCGAAGAAAATCATCTTCAGTGATGAGGCACATTTTCACCTCAGTGGATTCGTCAATAAGCAGAATTGCCGCACTTGGGCAAATGATAATCCAAGACTGATTGTCGAAAAACCAATGCACCCACAAAGAGTGACTGTTTGGTATGGTTTATGGGCTGGCGGCATCATCGGGCCTTTTTTTTTAATGAGGCCGGTCAGGCCGTTACTGTGAATGGTGTTTGCTATCGTGAGATGATAACGAACTTTTTATGGCCCGAATTGGAAGATATGGATGTGGACGATATGTGGCTTCAACAGGACGGTGCCACTTGCCACACAGCTAATGAAACAATGGCTCTTTTGCGCGATAAATTCAATGGCCGTGTTATCTCACATGGTGGCGATGTCAATTGGCCGCCAAGGTCATGTGATTTGACACCGTTGGCCTTCTATCTTTGGGGTTATTTGAAAGAAGAAGAGCTTTGCTCGGTTATTAGTATTTATTGTAATTTCAAAAACAATAAAAAGTAAAACAATATATATATAAACTTTAATATAAAAAAAAACAAAAGTAAGTCACCGAGCGGGATTCGAACGCGTAACACTCGTTTCTTGCCGTCCGCGTCATAGTAAAAGGAAAGAAGTAAGACATCCACCGGCAATTAGGAGACTTAAAGTTTTTTACATGTTCAAGTTAATCAAATAATAAACGACAGCTCCGTTATCGGCCGTTCGCGTGGCAGCGTGTCGTAGGGCAAGACTCGCGCCTCAACAACGTCTCCAATATATTCAGCTGTATTACGAACAATGGCTTTGTTGAGAAATAACTTTGATGGACAGCTAATTTCGCGTTTCAGACCCTTCAACTGGACCACCTACATTGTGTGTTGTAACACCTTTTGACTGTTTTCTTTGCGGTAATGTGAAGTCAAAAGTCTTCTACGATATGCCAGCTACAATCCTGGATTGGGAAGCCAACATTACTCGCGAAATTGAGCAAATACCGGTCGCATCGCTGAAAGTAGTGATTAAAAATTGGACCTTCAGAATGGACCAAGTACGGCGTAGTAGCGGGCAACATTTACACGAAATTATATTCATAAAGTGAATACCAGACACTGCTCTTTCAGACCATAATAAAGTTTCCACCATTCGAATTAATTGTATGTGTTTTATTTAAAATATAAAAAAAAAGGTCTTGATGAATCAGGTATTAGATAAGCTCGAATGCGAATAGCACAATCGAAAGGGGCATTAGATATCGGCGAGATTAAACCTATAAGAGCAGCCAAATCCGAGGCAGCCAGGCGTATGTCATAGTTAATCTGAAATTTGATTTGCGATTCTCATTTTTAATTATAAATTTCCGGGAGCAGCAATTTTCAATAACGCGAGAGCGAGGTCTACCTAGATTATGAATAAAAACCCACCTAGATAACCTAATGCTACAGTGCTAATAAGTGCTTTACAGCGAATTCCCCGACAAGACGCCAATCACATGGCAGGTGATCTCACATTTCGCACTTAGCATACCACGATTGCTCAGAAATAACCGTAAGTGTAAGGTTTAACATCCAGTTAACGTATCTGTTGTTACGGTAAGTTTAAGGTCGCACATGTCATGAGTTCGCGACGATTTTTTTCTTATCTTAATCACCCACTTGCGTGTTTGTTTACAGAAAGAAGCGTTGAATTAAAAACCCGATTGGAAGTTAGTTTCAAATGTGGGTAATTATTTTTGTTGCTCCACGATGATGGATGTCAAATTTTATGTTCGTGGCGATTATGCGGAGCAGAGTATCTTCGGAAGAGCATCTATTTGTTGGCACTTTTGTTAAGATGTTTCCAATTACTTGATTTTCTGAGGCAATAAATAGCTACACTCACATGTAAAGTTATTTATAATTAACTGTCACTCATTTATAATAAATACTTACGACGCCCCCTTGGGCGGTCATGTTTGTGAGCTCTTCTAATGTTTAAAACAGAACAGACAACGACTTTATTTCGTAGATATTATTTGCAGAAGATATGTTTTAAGACTGCAACGTACGATACGGACGTAGATGCTAAATGGTCGAATGAACACGTTCACAGCTGTGACTTCAGAGTGTGTACTCAAAAATGAGCAGTATACATAACTATTTGATTATAGCTTAGTTTGATATGATACAGTCCTACCTTGTACCGCATTATGACATAAATAAGAGACGAAAAAACGCATACGTATCAACAAAATGAATGAATCGGCATGATGGTTATCAGATACCTATCAACATTTTTGCTGAATTCTGAATTGTATTAGATTTAAGATCTATTGTGAATAGTTTTATCGATAAACTTGGTATTACGGTTGTCAAAAAAATTTTATGTTCATCAAATTTTCTATCAACCAATAAATTCTGGTTGATACGTATCAAATACTCGCGCGGCTAAAATTATCTATTCACATCAAATCTTAAAATTTATTTCTTTGTTTTTATTGTTCAAAAAAGATGGTTATGAAAAAAAAAAAAAACACAAATACAAATTAGAAACGTCAAACGTTCAAAACAGAACCACTTCTCAACGATATTTTGATTAGCATTCACAATGGGGTAAAAATTATCAATTGATACTAATAATACCAAGTTATCGATGAATTGATAGAGCAAAGACTTCATGAATTCGATTCGTACCCGATTATTGCAAGTAGATCAAGAGTAACCCGTTTTTCTAGAAAGAGTGAACTTTCAAATATGCACGTTTTCGCTCAGGATTTTATAAGATATTGTATCTTAAATTGTAATGCTAATCAATGAAATGAAATAAATGAAATGGAAAAATGAAATGAAATGAAATCGTCCTGAACACGCATAATATGTTATGGGGCGACAACAATCTCGTGTACAGACGTTTTTTAATTAAATGTAAACCTTATCAAGGTAGACCCCAGTTGAGACGAGTTGCTGACGCCATGCGCCCCTTTCCCGAAATATAACACAACTCAATTTACTCAGCAGAAACGGTGAAACAAAATTCAATTTCGTTTTTTTGAAAACATCTCCGATAATCTATTAATCTGCACTCGATATAATCGTCTCATTATTGCAACACTTTCCAGTGCGCCTATCGCCGAATAAAAAATAGAAAAAAACCGAAACACAATCGGCCCTAGCAACGTATCGGTCGGAACGAAAAATTCTCCGCAACGCATACTCTTTCGTAAACAAGTTCCGAAAAAAAATTCTGTCGGAGGATATCAGCTGTCAAAAATTTAACAAAAAAATTCACTTCATCGCACTTCAACGTAATTCGCCGATATGCGTATCAAAATGTCAGAACAGTTCTCCGAACAGTTGACCTTGCTATGGCCGAGTATTTTTCAATATTACACAATAGCCACTTACCAATTCAGCCGTTTAAAGTCCTAAATATAATGATCCTAATAGTACTGATGTATCGCTGGAAGGCTTTTCGATTTATGCCGACGATATACACACCACGCAATCAAAAAAATAAAGAGGAGCACAAGCGAACCGAAAAAAATCACCATTAACCAGTCCTTTGTCATTTCGAATGTCATTCTTGAATTTCTAACAAGATTCAACTTTGCGTTTGGCACTGAGCGAGTTGTGGGTGCGAACTATCGCGTACATCTACTTTCTTTAGACTGTTGGCGATAGGAATGTGTTCACGCTAGAACGTCTGTAATGCTACTGATTTTCGCTTAAATCAGAATAAACATTTTGCGGGTGATAAGATAAACGAAAAGCAGATTACAAAGGGGAACCAAATAATACTTTTTCAGCAGAGACTTTCGGCAAACGAAAAATCTGATAGAAGCTGGAAAGCTTCCACTGTCAAAATGTAAGTGATGATGGCTGTATATGGATATCGCTCAGTCAGTGTATAAAGAAAGCACAATATTTCACAGTATAAGCCTTTAAATTATAGCTCTTAGCTACCAACGATAATGTTTACTGTCTTAAGGTAGTTTACACTCTTCTATGAATCAGACGGCCCAAAATAGAGCGAAAAAAAGTTTGAATATAACATGGGGGCCAACGAATTAAACAATTAAACATGTCATAAGCATGGTCATCAACAGAAGAAGAATGGCATGTTTCAAATAATGAAACGAATCCCTAATCCTAGTGGCATCATCTCGACCTTTAACTCACCTGCGAAATGAAGTTCTTTTCGAACTTGCTCAAGAATTCCAAGTACAGCAAATCATCAGGAGTTAAAGCCTCTTCACCGACGACAGCCTTCATGGCTTGCACATCCTTACCGATGGCGTAACAAGCGTACAACTGATTCGACACATCAGAATGATCCTTCCTGGTCATGCCCTCACCAATGGCAGACTTCATCAAACGTGACAGAGATGGCAACACGTTGACTGGTGGGTAAATCTGTCTGTTGTGCAATTGACGATCGACGTAGATCTGTCCCTCTGTAATATAACCAGTCAAATCAGGAATTGGATGGGTAATATCGTCGTTGGGCATAGTAAGAATGGGGATCTGAGTGATCGATCCGTTACGGCCCTCAACACGTCCGGCACGCTCGTAAATGGTGGCCAAATCTGTGTACATGTAACCGGGGAAACCACGACGACCGGGCACCTCCTCACGGGCAGCGGACACCTCACGCAAGGCCTCAGCATACGAGGACATATCGGTGAGGATGACCAAAACGTGCTTCTCGCACTGGTAGGCCAAGAATTCAGCAGCAGTGAGAGCCAAACGTGGGGTAATAATACGTTCGATGGTTGGATCGTTGGCCAAGTTCAAGAACAGGCACACGTTCTCCATGGAACCGTTCTCCTCGAAGTCCTGCTTGAAGAAACGAGCGGTTTCCATGTTCACACCCATAGCAGCGAATACAATGGCAAAGTTATCCTCATGATCATCGAGCACTGATTTGCCGGGAACCTTAACGAGACCAGCTTGACGACAGATCTGAGCGGCAATTTCGTTGTGTGGCAGACCAGCAGCAGAGAAGATGGGGATCTTTTGACCACGGGCAATCGAGTTCATCACATCAATAGCAGAGATACCAGTTTGGATCATTTCCTCGGGATAAATACGCGACCACGGATTGATGGGCTGACCTTGGATGTCAAGGAAATCTTCAGCCAAAATTGGGGGTCCCTTGTCGATGGGTTTACCAGATCCGTTGAATACACGTCCCAACATATCCTCCGATACGGGTGTTCGCAAGATGTCACCAGTGAACTCACAAAGAGTGTTCTTGGCATCAATGCCCGACGTACCTTCGAACACTTGAACGACCGCCTTGGAGCCGCTCACCTCAAGCACTTGTCCCGAACGGACAGTGCCATCATTCAGACGAAGCTGCACGATCTCGGCAAACTTGGGGAATTTCACCTCATCCAAGATGACCAAGGGACCATTCACACCAGAGACGGTTTTGTAGGCTGAAAATAGAAAATTAAAGCAAGCGATTAGTAGTGCAGTTATTTTTGTGTGTGGGGAGCAAGAGGTTGTAATTTAAACTCCAGATATTCTCTATAGTCCTATGAAACTTTGCCGAGACAAAGAACAAAAAAAAAATGTGTGTGTCAGCTCCGACGAACGACTGGAGTTTACTCCTTACGAACGATAATTATAATAAATATCGAATAGAAAAAGAGGGTAAATGAACGCATCTTCTAAAATAATAAGAGAAACAAACATATACCTACCTATCTGAAATTATTCGGATTTATATTACTTCAATAAAAGCGTATTATATAAAGCTCAAAATAATTATTACTAATAACTGAGAGCAACATCTATTCAACAGTAACAGATGTGAATTTTTAAATAAATTTGCAATTTACTTTACAATTTGTCCCTACAAAATTCTACCTCCACAACAATTTAAACACACCGAGTAAATTAGTCATATGCCCATAGAAGATAGAAATAAAATTTTCAATTCGTATGTGCTCAAACAAAAATTGAAAAATCTCGCAAATCGTAATGCAGAAATTCTTCCACAGAAAAATAAATGCACATGCAAACTACACACAAAGTAGGTACCTGCTCATCTCATTCATAAAAGCAACAGACAACAAAAACAAAGCTGAACGTATTATGAAATCGAACCAAAAGGGCAGAAAAGGAATACATGAAAAAAAAAACCCACCCTCATCAACACATTCAATTGGAGCACCGCGATAGCGTACCAAGCTATATAGTTCTGTACTAGGTACCTACTACTTTTGAGCGTAGGACCGGGATAACATACCACGGAATTTGTAGGACAATGTGACTGTTAAATTATATAAATATTAACTAATAAATAAAAAAAAAATCAGCTGGTTAGTAATCAGTTTTGGTGATCTCGTTATCGATACATGTTGGAAGGGGGGGACTCTTTGATCAGACCATCGATTTTGTAGGACAAATATTTTTTCAAATAATTTAGATATTTATCTTAAGATTTAAAAAAACACAATCCAGTTAGTAATAAATATTTGAGAATCATCAAATCGACATATTTTAGCCTTGCTAGCTCTGTTAGCTACCACAATCAAGAATTTTCGCAAAGGAAATTGTGGGCGTCTTATCAAAATTAAGCTACTCACGGAAAATTAGCTTGATAGTAATTAAGTTAAAAAAAAATGTACCAGGGATCCTGGACTATTAGGTGGTTTGCCCTTTAAAAAATAGCAACTACCAGCGCTGACACCATTGCTACAGGCACCATTGAGGTTTCTGCGCCAGCCAACTGAACTCTAAAGTCTAAACCAACGAATCGATAGTCTATCGATAGTTTTTTACTATCGATACTATCGATGTTTCAAAAAAATTATCGATACTATCGAAACGCATATATGGTTGAGCAATAACTCAGTTTCGATATTGATAAGTATCGATAATTTTATTCCGAAACTATCGATACTATCGAAATGTTAAACTATCGTTACGATAGCTCCAGTGTAACACTTGATTTTACTCCTCATAAAATTTCCCTACCGGGCCCTATAACTCAAATCGTTTCTTAAGGAGGTAAACTCCAATAAATTCGAAGAAGAATCATCCCATAAACAAACATTTTGATCTCAATAAAACGTAGCGAACAGGTAACACGGTCCGTTAACAAAGCAGATGCCAGCGAAGCAAAACTAAAAAACTCAAGTGTTTACTAGAATCTGAGATTTCTGTTTATTTTATTTTGAATTCTGTATTTCTGTAGGCAAGGTGAAAATTCTGTAGATTTTTTTTTATATACTTCTCCCGGGAAAAGCGACAGCGCCCCGAGATGCCTGCAGATGTATGTTTGCTCTACACTTAAATTGCTGCAAATTGTAGTCTTCTGGAAATATATCCCCAGGAAGCGAGTTCCAAAGTTTGCTTGTCCTGTAACAGAAGGAGTTTCGGAAAGTTGATGTCCTCGCGGTTGTCAAGTGTACTGTATGGTCATGAGCATTAGCAGCCTGTCTTGTTGGGCGCCCAAAAGTTGCATTTCGAGGGATAATGTCTTTGAGTTCCTCAGAACAGCATAGGTCAGCGACTTGTCTTCTGTGCACCAACGGTTGTAGATTCGATGTGAGTGTAGGGTCTCCAATGAGTCGAACTGCTCGTCTCTGTATGCTATCAAGCAGGTTAAGTGAATGTTTTGGGGCCGAGCTCCATATATGGGAACAATATTCCAAGCCTGGTCTAACCTGTGCTTTATAGAGAAGGAGAAGTTGCTTGGGGCTAAAGTACATCTTTGCTCTAAATAGGTAGCTGGACTTTGCGGACGCCGATCTTGCGATATAGGATATGTGGTCCTGCCATGTGATTCCTGAATTGACTGTGACTCTTAGAAGGTGCATTGAGTCAATGTGATGGATTGGATGGTCATCCATTTGGATCTGAGAAACTGTTGATGCATTTTTTCTGGAAAATGTTGTGAGCGGTGTCTTGTTTGCATTAAATACAACCAAGTTGTCCTTTCCCCACTTCAAGATTTTGTCCAGATCATCATTTAGAGAATTAATTTGTTCACGTCTCTGATTGTGTGATGTAGCCGTATTCACAGGCCCACTGTTCGAGATGGAGGATATAAGATATATATAAATATATATATACAAGCTCAGCCCCAAAAATGACGCCAACATAACTAGCGCTCTTGGTTCACAGCGAATAAAAGGTGTAACAAAATACCAAACATCTTGGGTTTCTCCATAGAATGCTAGAGACACCTATTGGCTGTTAGCAGATTTGCTAAGTAAAACGGTTGGAGTTCAAATTGTTGCGTAATGTCCCAGGTTCGAATCCCGCAAACACCGAAATTCCAACCCAACACCCAACAGGGTTCTTTCCACTGCGCCACCTCTCGCGAACGACCCGAGAGTATAACTGTCTTGAAAGATTTTCTCGATTAGCCGTTTGGAGTCGGCATAAAATTGTAGATCCCTTCCATTCGTTTCAAAAATTAAAAACTCACACAAAAATTAATTTCAATTATTACCACAAGAAATGCAGTTGGCTTTAGCAGACGAACGAATAATCATTATGAATAAGTAACCGTTTATAAGCTGTAGCCAGTTGTTGGATTATTATTAAAACCACCTCTAGACATTATGCTCGAAAATAAAAGTTTGAAGTGATCTGCCTTAATCTCAATTATCGATATATCCGTTTTTCTGTTTCAGTCCAATAAAAATAAAAATAAAATTTGTTTTCTACCTCATGATAGAATTCGATAGAACGAAAAGTGAGCTTTGATGGACGATTATGTTGACTGTAAAATGGACGTAGTGCGCGATACGTATTTCGAACAGGACCATGATTTTCAAAATAAATTTGCCCAATTTGGAAGCGTTGTTCAGGCGTCAGTCTATTCATGTTTGACAGCTGACAAAATGGCCGCCAGTTAAAATAGGGCTGTCAACTTAAAGTTATATACCACTAAGGGCCGTTTTATTCACTCGAAGTTGAACACAACTTGGGGAGTTTGATATATAAAAATTCCCAAGTTGTGTTCAACTTCGAGTGAATAAAAAGACCCTAAAAAAACACCCTTTAGCAGTCCATTTATGCTAGCAACAGATTTCTGCAACATTCGAGGTCTAGGACTCAACAATGTCAACGTCAGCTGTGTGCACCAGCATCTGCAAGAAAAAAAGCCAGACGTCCTAGCTTTAACAGAGACTCAAATAAACTCAACAACTGATTACACATATCTTCAATGTCCAGAATACGAACTACATCCTCGTTTTCGATATAAGGGGGGACTATGTGTGTTTGCCCGAGAAGATCTGGCGTGTGTAAGAGAAGAAGAGATGGAACCTACGGATCTCGACATAATATGGCTAAAGGTCGTTCTACAAAGTTGTACCAAATTCGTTTGCTGCCTGTACCGCTCACCAAACGATAACGAACCATCTAAATTATTTCGTCATTTATCCGATACAAATTCATCATCCAACCGCTGAAGTTATTATACTTGGTGACTTCAATGCCCATAACATGGATTGGCTACGATATTCTAACCGAACGGACGAGGCAGGGAAACAAGCTGAAGACTTCGCCATTTGCTGCAATTTCACTCAGCTCGTTGATGAGCCCACGCGAATTCCAGACAATCCAACAAATTACGGAAACACTCTCGATCTGTTTCTCACAACAGAGCCAGATAATTATGAAATAAAAGTGTCTGCTCCCTTAGGGAATTCGGATCATGCTCTAATATCTGCTATCCTCTCTATACCGATACCAATAGGAGCGAAAAAGGATCGTTATCGTTCGATTTGGAATTATAGTAAATCTAACTGGGACGAGCTGCGTAATTTCTTCGCTTCGTTGCCATGGGCTGATATGTGCTTTAGAGATACTGATGTCAATATGTGCGCAGAAGCCGTAACCGAAATTATTTTACTCGGTAGGTATGGAACTTTATATTCCACATTGCATCAAAAAATTAGCTTCAAATAAACCGTGGTTTAACTAAGAATGCAAGCGAGCTACCGCAGCAAAAAACAAGGCTTTCCGTGAATGGCGGTCAAACCCTTCAGAACTAAAAAGATCAGAATTTACAATTCTTCGAAATAGATGTAACCTAATTATTGAATCGGCGAAGACAACTTACAGCGAAAGAGTCACTAACAAAGTGATTGGATATCCTAGCGGCTCACGCGCATTCTGGTTCATGGCAAAGGCAATTAGTAATAACTTAAGTTGCTCTTCTTTTCCAACTCTAGTAAAAGAAGACGGCACGCTAGCAACAACACCTAAAGAAAAGGCAGATCTTTTCGCTAGCATGTTTTCAAAGAATTCCACCCTAGATTCTGCACAGCTAGAGCCACCAAATATCCCGAGGACACAATCATCGATGGCAGAAGTGAAATTTCGGCCTAGAATAATTCAACGCATCCTTAAAGAACTAGATTGCAATAAGGCAACGGGACCTGATGGAATCCCGGCTATAGTACTCAAGAACTGTGCACCAGAACTTGCACCTGTACTCTGTAAGCTGTTTAGCATGTCGTACTCCCAGAAGACTTTTCCTTCTTGCTGGAAGACTGCTCGCATTCAACCTATTCCAAAGAAAGGGAAGAAATGTCTGCCACAAAACTATCGTCCAATAGCGTTAATTTCAATGCTCTCTAAAGTAATGGAAAAGGCAATAAATGTCGAAATAATCAAATATCTAGAAGGCCATCGATTAATAAGCGACAGGCAATACGGATTTCGGAGCCGTCGTTCCACTGGTGACCTGCTAAGCTACGTAACGCACTTATGGACACAATCAATTGAACAACACGGCGAATCCAGAGCCGTAGCCTTGGACATATCAAAGGCATTTGACCGAGTCTGGCATAGAGCCCTATTAGGCAAGTTAGCGTCTTACGGATCCAAGTTGTTGTAGATGGTGTATCATCCAATTCGTTTGCTATAAATGCAGGAGTGCCCCAAGGATCTATTCTTTCTCCAACTCTATTTCTTCTCCACATCAACGATTTGCTTGGATCGACAAATAATAATATCTACAGCTTTGCAGATGACAGCACTCTTATATCCTCCATCTCGAACAGTGGGCCTGTGAATACGGCTACATCACACAATCAGAGATGTGAACAAATTAATTCTCTAAATGATGATCTGGACAAAATCTTGAAGTGGGGAAAGGACAACTTGGTTGTATTTAATGCAAACAAGACACAGCTCACAACATTTTCCAGAAAAAATGCATCAACAGTTTCTCAGATCCAAATGGATGACCATCCAATCCATCACAAGGACTCAATGCACCTTCTAGGAGTCACAGTCAATTCAGGAATCACATGGCAGAACCACATATCCTATATCGCAAAATCGGCGTCCGCAAAGTTGAGCTACCTATTTAGAGCAAAGAGGTACTTTAGCCCCAAGCAACTTCTCCTTCTCTACAAAGCACAGGTAAGACCAGGCTTGGAATATTGTTCCCATATATGGAGCTCGGCCCCAAAACATTCACTTAACCTGCTTGATAGCATACAGAGACGAGCAGTTCGACTCATTGGAGACCCTACACTCACATCGAATCTACAACCGTTGGTGCACAGAAGACAAGTCGCTGACCTATGCTTGTTCTATAGGTACTTCCATGGTAGATGTTCTGAGGAACTCAAAGACATTATCCCTCGAAATGCAACTTTTGGGCGCCCAACAAGACAGGCTGCTAATGCTCATGACCCTACAGTACACTTGACAACCGCGAGGACATCAACTTTCAAAAACTCCTTCTGTTACAGGACAAGCAAACTTTGGAACTCGCTTCCTGGGGATATATTTCCAAAAGACTACAATTTGCAGCAATTTAAGTGCAGAACAAACATACATCTGCAGGCATCTCGGGGCGCTGTTGAAGCGTTATAGGTTTGCCCTTCCCGGGAGAAGTATACATAAAAAAAAAAAAAAAAAAGTCTATGTGTCAAAGGCTTTTTGAAGCTGATTAAAAATATGCGCTGATCTGTCAAATATCACAATGCAAATCTGGTAATGGCATATCCTTCGTTCGGGCACAGTTTTCGGTACTTTTTATAGTACGCTTTCGTCCGATTTCTAATACTTCATGATTGATTGAAGAGTGCATTTGTATCGTAATAAGATTCCTTTCAAATAATTCAATAAATGGAACACTATCGATATGCGAATTCATTCATAAGTGTCCATCACTAGAATCTACGCGTCCAAATTCTTCGACTTAACTTTCCTTAATGCTGTGGTACCTGGGTACGGTGCCGCTGCCCGAATCGTTTTTATAGTGGTCTCCCTCTGTTAGTACTGTCGTTTCATATGTACATATTTCCAAAACAACTATAAAAACGCATATTTTGTCTGTCGTTTCTAATGATGGAAAAAAAAACAAAATCTGAACTGACTATTTTTTGACTGTTTATTTGCCTGTACGTCTCATTTTCTCTATTTAAAGGCAATGAAGGACGGACATGCAGGCGTGCTTCTAGCGTAGATTTATTAATACCTATTCGAACAGTCGAAAACAGGCGATGATAAATAGACGATAAAATAGAAGACATACACTCATAATTTGGCGACTAATTACGTACGTGCTGCACCTTTCAGAATATATTTAGTGACAGTCTCTCCATATTTTTTTTTTCTTCATTTTTTGTAGCGACTGTAAACACCGAAAGCTTGAATGAAAAATTGTTTGTTTGTTACTGACAAGTACTTTGCCGCTCAAATAAAAAAGAATGCTACCGTTTGACAGAGATTTGAGATGAAATCAATGTTTCAATCAACATATTACATAACATTCCCATTGTTCAAATTGTACTGGGTTAACGTGAATGAATGGATAAAGTAAATAAAGTAATCAACCCGGCTTTTCAATGGCGAATCTCACCCGTCAGTCAACTATGATCGAAGGCATAGATTGCAGGATGCAAATAGTTGGCATTCAAATGTGAAATTTGCAAAAATTTCAAAGTTTTTTCTTTTGTTAATCAAAATAATTACAGACTCACGAGACCTTATTGATTTTTACTTCCTATTACGTCAAGGTTGGGCTGGGTTTGGTTGTTGGGTTCTTCGTTGGTCGATATTAATTCGGCGAGCGGCCTTTCCTACTCTTATCTAATTTCGGAAAAAATCGTGTCTCGACGACTGGGACCGCATTCTACGAGCTGTAACATTTGTTCTGTTCAGGAAAGCACGCATCAGGCGTCTAAGACGGCTAGGACATGTAGAGCGAATGGGCACAAACGTTCCGCCTCAAAAGTGGTGAGGCTTGGGGTTTGTGAGTTGTCTTTATCCTTGGCGCTAAATTTCTATGCCATTGTAACCAGACACGCTGTCATTTTTTTTATACGTTTTATGAGTTTTTCCCCGAAATTTTTTTTTTTACTTTTTAGATATTTCTTGGTGTTCATCATGTTCGTATACCTACCTTTCCTATCGTTATACAAAATTAAAAAAACACACAGGGCGTATACCTACGCACTTATTTTAAGGCTCCACCTAATTGAATTTATAACAAGCAAATTGACTGTTAAAAGTTTCACACAAAACAAAAAGTAACACCAACAACAGTGCGATGGAAACAACCTGAAAAACTAGTATGTGTTGAGTTTATGTAACATTTATCATGTTATCAGTCGGGGATAAGCTCAGAGCTATATCAATCACATGCTAGCCATTGATTAATAACAAATGCATATCTCGCTGGCGCTTGTATGATCGCACGATAGGAGTGTGCAGTTTCTTCTCTATATCCTAAAAAAAAAACTAATTTTAATTGAAATAAAGAATAATCGTTTTCAACCAATGTTTGCGCATTTAAAACACGCTAAATCTTCTCATTACAAGGGCGAAAACTTTGCTAAACAGAGACCAATTATATCTTAGCCTAATGTTTGGTAAAATTTAACTGCGAAATTAATTGCCAAGATGTACAATTTGAAGAGAACAAAACGGAAAAACGAGTATGTAGTTATACGACAAAAATTTAAAAGGGGGTCAGGTGGTGGGTGCGAAACAAGTGTCACATGACCACAAAAATGAAAAATGAAACTTTTACCGTGCGTAAAGAATGTAAAAGCGCTGCCCAGTTCCAATTAGTGGAGAATAATTATATTGCTAACAGTTATTTGTAGATATATCAGCAAATACTGAAGAAAATACGCGAATTCTAATATGAAATTGTAAAAATAAAATAAGATGATAGAAATCGATCGATAAAGTGAACTGTCATGGCTGCCATTCCCTAGTATTTTTTTTTTTCTTCGCATTTGCGTCTTCCACATGCATTATTTTAGAATTTAGTAACCCGTTCATGTTTAGAATATAACTGTATATCAAATGTACTTACTAAGTCGTGGCTGAGAGATGAAATCCCTAGAAACTGCAAGGACATGTTCCTTTTGGGCTTGATGAGCGGTAAGACGGGACATTTTTGTGTTTTTTTCTAATTGATATTAGCTTGAAAGTCCACTCTGGTTCAAATCACAAACTAAAATGTAAATATTAATAAATTTAGTTACTTAAAACTGTATGATCAGTTGATTGGCAGTAGTTATTTGAATATATTTTACCAGAAATAATTTTTCAGCAGTCAGCTGAGTACAAGAGAACAAGAAGAACGACGAAGAATTCACACTGACTGAAAAAAATTCAATGACATCTCACGTGCTGTCATGTGATCAATAAAATCCACATATTTTTTTATGTTTCCTCCACAAATCCATTCCAAGTATTGTACAGCGGTTTTTGGTGCTGTTCGCACGCTAACAAAACTTTCAACTCGCGAAAGAAACGATATAGGTAATTATATTGATTCAAAATTATGTTCTGCCAAAAAAAAAAATCAATCATTTTTTTTATGTCTTTGGGAAATCTCGATTTTTTTTCAATTCCGCACATACTTTCACTAACACCAAAATTTATGTCTCACAGCTGACGGTTAAGATTTTTTTTTTCGTTGCAATGATTGTTTTTTTCAACTAAATTATTCCATTTTACTCGTAAGTAAAGGAGTTTTAATATTAAAGTACGTGTTTCGAATCCACCGAATTTTATAAAATGGGAGAACTTTTTTTTCCTACGTATACCTCGCTAGGGCCAATTATAAAGGACCATTCACATGAGAGCGAACTGCAAATAGGCGAATTGCGAATAAATCAATTTAACTGCATTTATGAATTGAAAATTTGTTTTTGTTCTATCACAAAACCATTATATTTAATTAGTCTAACATCTAGTCTAAAAAAAACATTACTCTAAATTGATTTAAACAGCTAAATTAACAATTAAAGCAATTTTCCCGCGAATTGAAAATTCTTGCCGCGAACTGTCACACTTTATTCACAATCTACACAAAACAGTCGCGGTCCACAAACCCACGAATGAAAAATTCGTTCGAACTTAACCTTTAAAAATGAAACTGATACGCGGGTATCTGCGACCAAAAAAAGTTTTCATGTGAATGAAGTGTCAAAAACCACGAATATTCGCGTGTTCGCAGTTCGCAATTCGCTCTCATGTGAATAGTCCTTAAATGAGGGAAATCAATTAAAGTGGATTTCCAGTGCAAGTGAAAAAAGAAAATGTTTCTTTTTTTGCGGCCAACCCAATATACAAGAACCATTAAATTAGGATTTCATGTTCGATTTGCCAGCAGAAATCAGATATGTCCGGACAAAAATCGAAAACGACACAATTTTCGTAATATAACTTTGGTTAGCTACATCCAGATGGCACCTCATATGTCGATACAGCGGTTCGGTAAGGAAAATGAAAACTGTCAAGACATTTGTCATTTGAATATTCGGCAAATCAAAAATTTAATTTCTGCGCGTCTGCATTCCAAAAAAACAGTCAAGTTCTTGTTTACAAAATTCAAATTCATATTTGAAAAGTGGTGGAATCCTGCGGAATACAAGAAATGAGTTCATCGGAAAAACAAAAACGTTCGTCATCTCGAGTTGTAACATCCTCAAGCGTAAACGACAAAATAATCGATTACTACTTAAAATACGCAAAAGACCGTGACATCGAGAAGTTCATGAGATTCAGCAGCAGCTGTGCATCCAAGTCGACTTCTAGTGATGAAAATGAATATCTTGTGATAGTTCAAAAAAGTGGTAAGAATTCCCTAGCTGATAAGCCTCCGCAGTCTACACTGAGTGTAAGCAAAGAGGATATGAACCAAGATCAAACTTCAGTGCCCCCAACAACTCCAATGAAAGATGTTGAAGGTGAATACATGATAGCGCCCGATTCCATTACAAAAAATACAAAAAAGCTGGAGTGGGACTCTCTGGCTGACGTAGGTTACAAAAAATCCAGCTCAACAGGTAATATCAGTTCCTTGGAGCGCTCTGTGCTGAAAGAACTTTTCACCGAATGCCCATCGGAACCAAATATTTCACAACGTCGATCCAATGACGGTGAAAATTCTTCCAGCTTCTCTTTAAATCCGAAAACACGACGAGAACGTTGGAGACAGACGTTAGATACACTGGGAAAAAAGTATTCCTCGCTCTCTGCGAGTCTAGACACCCAGGAATTCATAGAACAACCCCAAAGCACACCGAAAGTGTGTCCGAATACCGAAAAATCATGCCAGACCACATTCGACAAGAAGAACCCACAGGTCGAAGCGCACACGATTCGGCAGGATCATTCGTGTCAAACAAGCTTCGACCAGAGAACAACAAAGCGCTCACAGAATGCAGAAAAGTTCTGTCAAACTAGTATTGCGAAGTTGAAATCGCAAGAAGCACAGGCTAATTTTTCTAGTCGTAGGGAAAGCTTTGCAACTCAGTCTAGCTTTGAGTATCAAGCCGGTGAGAGTTCATCGTCCAAGTCTTCCACGCGACAAAGCGTTCTCAGCGAAAAAAACTCGAACAATAGCAAATCTAGGCAGTCGTCTGACTCTGACAAAGAGAACCAGTTGGTCAGAAAGTCGAGAAAGCCCAAGAGCGAGGTCGACTTGGGTGTTAAATTACTTTGTTCTCTGATTGAAGCAAAAAATCTTACCGGGACGCAGAAGAAAAGCTTGACAAAGAAAATACTGGAGAAAATTATGAAACAATCGACTACATCGGCAAGCACATCCACATCGAGGTCAAGTGCATTTAGCATGCACTCGCTAATTGACAGCCTACCGCGTGAAGACGAAACAAATCGCAGGAGGGCTATGCACATGGCGGAAAACAAAACTGCCCAGCAAATCTCGGAAGAAACACAAACTGAGAACCCGAAGGAAGATGAAAATCCACCAACGACCTCGCCATCTATCGAGGAACCAGTCACTATGCGTGAATGGCTGCATCCGTTAACACGTTCCGAGAAGGACTACGAAAAGAAACTTAAAAAGCAGGCATCGCAAGCGCTCTCACCTCAGGCGAGCGAACGTCAGAAGCAACTTTCGTGGATTGAAGTGGAAATCAACCGCTTGGAAGGTTTGCGAAACCTTCTCAATCAAGAGTGTCCGCCGAGAAGTCGACTCAGCTCATCAAAATCAACCATTCAATCAGATGGAAAAGTCGAAGTCATCTATGAAGAAACATCTGAAGATGTAATCAATCCGGTAGACCAATATAAGCGCACCACTCGCAGAACATTGCAGAACGTGGTAATTTACGATGAACCCACTGGAGACAATGGTAGGCAACCTGAAAAAGTTAAGAACAAGTCAACATTGGCACAATCCGATGAAGCAGAGCGACCAACTTCGTCACGGTCACACAAAAACCATCGCTCGAAGCTGGAGACGCCTATTAGCAGTCCGCATCCTGAGTGCGAGAGTGTGAGTGCTTTTGCCAACCAACTGCAGAAGCAGTTCATGGAGAACTACTCAAAGAAGGAGCACTGCCTATCGGAACATTACTCCGAGCCGCGAATCTGTGGAAAACCAATATTCAATCGAAACCCGTCGTACACGTCCGTCGCATCGTCGGCGTTGTGCATGTCGTCTGAGATGTCTATTCCGATTGTGGAGAGTTCGTCCACATCGACAACAACTCATCACTACGACAGCCATGGCGGCTGTGACAGCATTGAAGGCGTGGCTGTGCAAACCACGTACTCGGTCATCAAAACCGATCCTATCTTCGGCCCCCGTTGCAAGTGCATTTGTACATGTGGCAAGGAGTGCAAGTGTTCATGTCCAAGACCCACTGTTCGCGTTTCAGGAAAATCCTTCCACCAGACAGTGCAAGTTAAACCAAAGGCGCTAGCCTATGTGATCCGATTCAATGAAGCGAACGGTAAGGCGACCGAAGAACAGATGACCTTGCAACAGCGCCTAGAATTTCAGAACCCGGATTTCTGTTCCAAGGCTAATGCTCGCCGTGAAATATTAAAAAAACTACACAAACTCCGTGAGGAGAGAGAGTTGAAAATTAGAGAAATTGCTGACAGTTCCAGTGTGAGTTCGATTTCCAGGAAGCTTGACCAGCTTCCTCCCCCACCAATAAGTAAGTTGGCCACAGTCGCAACTGTATAAAGAACAATGTTAATGCCTTTTGTTTTCTAGAGCAAGTCAGGATTTGTCCAACCAGAGAGATGAAGGGCCTAACCAAGAAACGCTACTGCAAATTACCAGAAGTGGTTCAGAAACAGGAACGTGAAAAATTGGAACGCAGGAAGAGGACAACGAGGCTGATCACTAACATCTTCAACAAGGTGAGTAAAGTATCACTTTTTTAAGAGTTAACGCATTAATGAAGTTTTATTTCTAGAAATTGCAGCGAATGGTTCACACTGGCAAGCTGTCCCTGGAGTACAGTCGCACCGTAATTTGAAATGAAGCTGCTGCACTGAGTTATTTATTTTGTTACTGAATATATTTTCATTCTATAGCTTGGTGTGTTTTCTTTAAAATGATTTTATGCTTGGGCCGATGTTTATCTGATACAATTCTCGAAGTACAAAGCACTCAGCACGTGAATGGTGAATTCCTCTGGAAACGTTAGTGACGAGCGGGATTCTAGGGCGCATAGATACCTACTTCACACCTATTTACTCACCCAGAGTTTTCGTCGTTGGAGATTTTTTCAGGACTCGATAAATAAGCCCGAAATAGCTGCCGAGATCTGTATGACAAACGTAGTCGTTAGCTTTGGAGCGTCGGCATAAGTAACTTCCAGCTATCCAATCTAAAAAAACAAAATTACATTGGGCAGGAAATTCATACATAATACGTAGTCAACATCGCTCAATAGGCGTTTTTTTTTAATTTACCCACATGATCAGCTCATGATTGACAACAATAATACGATATTCAACTGTTGTTGTATACCATGGAAATCAATAATCTATATAAATCATGTGAACAACATAAAAATAAACTCGGTACATTTGGGACAATGTCTTTCCCCCGCATAGCAGTCCAACACACTTACCACTAAGCTACTGCGACTCAGGGATGAAAAATGAACTTTCTGGACTGTAACTAAATCTTAGTTACGATTGTATTTTTTTGTATTTTTTCAATTCTCGTATACAAGTATGTATAGGAGAAAGATATCGATTTCGTACAAAATTTTAGATGTTTCTAAATTCAATGTAAATAATATAATATTCTACAAGCTGACCAGGCGAACTACATTCCGCCCAAATTCGATAAAGTAATAAAAATAGTAATTCCGAACATGCACAATGCATGCTACTTAAATTCTTTCGTGTCAGTCAAATACGAATGGCAAATCGATCTGAATAAGCAGAATCCGCGGAATTATAATGTTTGTCTTCGAATTTTCCACTCAAAATCGTCGCTTATTGCATGATATTTGATTTGAGATTCTTCACAATCAAATCAAATGCGATCAGTTACAAAATTTCGCTGGATTGAGGTTGCGCAGCAAAATTATAACTGAGCTGATTTCCAATTTCAAACTGTGTAGCGGTAAGCCCGGTACATCAAAATATTTTAAAAATTTAACATTTTAAATAATTTTTGTTGGATTGGAATTTTCAATTTTTTTTTAAGTGCGGTTCTCCGTACAAAGTTCTATTCTTAATCCCACCCCCGAGTTATGAGTGCACATACGGACATCAGTCACTTTTATATATAGGGGTACCCAACCGGTTTTGTCCGTGTCCTTCGTATAAAATCCCGCCCAGATTTCGCAAAGTTTCAAATGTTCAATAATAATTTCATTTATATATAATTTTAGATACCTATAACTAGCGTTTGAATTTTCTGTTTTTGATGTGTAAACATCTAAGCGCACGTTATTGGAATCTGATGGAGTAATTCCACACATTTAACTTGCGATGACGGAAATGCGTTACTGTGATTTCATTCATTTTTTGGAATCTAGTGGAGTAATTCCACACATTTAACTTCCGGGGACAGGGAATGCGTCACTGTGTTTTATCATTGCATACGTTTTTATCATTGCATACATTTATGAGCTGGGGCATATTAATTTCAGCTTTTTGTTGATGTGAAATAAAATGTTTCCATTTCGTCCTTGCACCGTACTCAGAAGAAATTTCAAGAATTCTGCAGGGAGATTATCGTCTTTTACCAATGATCATAAGCGGAGACTTCAATATCAATTTTGCAACTCCAGAAGCTCAACCATTTGTTGATCTTATGCAAGACAAATTTAATCTTCAAATGAACTCCAACCGGAAAATTTCAATAACACGATATGGAACAACCATCGATGCTGTTGTTGTACGGTCAATACCGTGCTTTCCCAAAAGGGAGAAGAGTATTGGACGGAGAGGTTAAGATTAAAAGACTTATTTAAATTTTGTACTGCAGAGCCCGCTGTCTATAGCAAGGCTGCGACTCTGAGTTATTTTATTTAATTATTCTTTTATTTTATTTCACTAATTAGACCCGCTGTCTTAAGCAATGGCTGCGATCTATTAGGATGGTTACTTAACTCTCTTCGTTCCTTTCAAAACCATGCCCTTTTATACTTAATTTTAAGTCATGACCTGCCTCCTATCTTCCCCCTCCAAGCACCATGGTTTCCTTACCAATTACCATATGTGCACACGCGCTATTTTAGGCATTGCTTAATTGTTTTCCGTTCCCATTAAAAAGTACCCAAATGACATCTTGGGTGTCATTTGCCTTACGCTGGTGTCAAGTGTCATCCATTCATAAATTATTATTATTTCCCCGATACCACAACGTAGTATTCCTCCGATATGCAACTATTGCATTTTTGCCATATGTTGGCGTGCCGCTGTGCAATCGGATCGGATTTGGGTTACGTGTGTATCGTTATGGGTAGGTATGCACTTGACTCATTGCGCTTGGGTGGCGTTTGGGTAAATGGAAAAACAGATGAAAACGAAGCGAATGACCTATTAATAGCCGTGCGCTCTGGTAATGTATTTGGTGTATGGTGTATGGTGTATGGAATGGATTGATAGGGTAGGTCATGAGTAGGGTATGGTTGTGCGGATCACAACATCCCACCCCCCTTAGAAAAAGAAAATTCTTACCTGAAGGGTTAGAATTTTCTGCATGGCGGTTGGTTGTGAAAGGAATGTTTACATGAATTGGATGAATTATTATTTAGGTATGATACATACATTTTGCATTTACATTGATATGAAATATATAAAAATTTTTTTTTTGTAATTATTTAGATGCAATTGAATAGAAAACTTAAATTGAATAAAACATTTTTTTTTTTTATAATTACTTAGATGCAATTGAATAGAAAACTTAAATTTAGATGTAATTGAATAAAACATTTTTTTTTTTTTATAATTATTAAGATGCAATTGAATAGAAAACTTAAATTTAGATATAATCGAATAAAACATTTTTCCCTTATACATAAATGTTTAGATACAATTGAATAGAAAGATAAATTTTTACTTCTAGTCACATTGGGTTGACTTATATAAATATTTAGATGTAAATTCAATAGGAAAGTGGATATTTATGTATAGATTGCTTAAGTATTGTTTACAAAAATGGATTGTTATATGGTGTTTTACTTATTTTAATTATCATATTAATATTTGTTAAAAACCTGTGGTTAACACTAGTTTTGGACCTGGGAGTGTAGGATGTTCAGGGTTTAGTGGGATCTGGGATGGAAGTGTTTCTTTGATTTCGTGTATTTCCGTATTATTCTTTGGTGGTTCCCTCTTTGTTTGTAGGCGCTTAGCCGACCAGTATAAACAAATGGCAATGATCAAAAACAGTGTTATGTAAATCAACGTATAGTGATGGATGTCGTGGTAGCTTAATGGTAAAAGAGGGACGCTTTCTTCTGTTTTAAAATGTTTTATTTTCTCTGAAATGAGCTTAAATCCATCTTGGCTAGAGAATTTTATAAATGCCAGAGGATTAGTAACGTTTGTTGCCGGAAGAGAAATGTTGATTAAAGAATTTGAAATATGAAGGAAATCGGGAGTGTGTAGGTTTGTGTAAGCGTGGATGTGAATGTTAATGGTCTGCTGGGAAGTTTATTCCGTGAAGGATTTAAGGTCGTTATTATGGACTATTTTTGTTTTGTTCCGAAATTGAATTTCAGTATTTTCTGAAGATATGATGTTCGTTACGTTATAGGGTCCTTCCCATAACGGTGAGAGTTTGTTACTTCGAGTGTGATTCCTGATTAACACTTTGTCGCCTACGTTAAATGTTTTATTGTTTGAACCCTTGTCGTAGTACGTTTTAGATTTTGCCTTTTTGTCTTGTAGTATAGCCCTAGCGGTTTGGTAACCATGCTGTAACCGGGCTTTAAGCTCGTTGGCGTAGTTATCGTAATTGTATAGCGTTTGGGGATTCCTACTAATGGAATTAGGTATCCGTGCAGGAAAACCATAAAGTAATTCAAATGGACTAAACGAAGTGCTGTTATGGGGTGTTGTATTATAAACAAACATTGCGTATGGTAGCCAAGTGTCCCATGAAAGCTGGTCACTGTTGACATAGTGCCTGAGATATTCGGCTAGCGTTCGATGACTACGCTCCAAGGCTCCGTTCGTTTGAGGGTGATATGGGGTTGTTTGTATCTTTTTGATTTTTAAAATCTTACATATTTCTTTAAATAGATTACTTAAGAAGTTAGTACCTTGATCTGTTAGTATCGCTTCGGGTACCCCGAAACGACATATAATTTTTTCCACATAATTTCGGGCTACTGTAGGTGCCTCTGCATTAGGTAGTGGTATTGCCTCCGTGAACTTGCTCAAATCGTCTTGAAATGTTAAGATATACTTATTGTTTTCGTAAGTGGTTGGGAGTGGTCCGACAATGTCCAAAGCTATTCGCTCAAAGGGACTTGTGCTCGTCGAAGTGATTTTCATAGGAATCCGTGGATTCTGCCTTAGTTTGTTTCTTTGACACGATTCACATTTGCGAATAAATTCCTTTGTATCTCTTACAAGACTCGGCCAGAAGTACCTTGTTCTGAGGTCTGTTAATGGTTCGAGAGATACCTTGATGGCCTCCGAGAGGTGAATTATGGTAATCACATAGAATTTTATTGATCTCTTGTGGGTCTTCTAAGCTTATTCGATTGTCTGAGTAAATAAACAGAGTGGTCTTTGTTTGCGAAAATATTCGAAATATGATGTTTTTGAGGCGACAGTTTATTGGTTCGCCTGATGGGATAGAAATGTCTATTTGTTTTGTCTCCCTTTTTATGCAGTAGTTCGAATTTCCGTGAGGATTCTCTCAAAAATGGATGTGTCTGTCATGTCCAATGGCAAGGTAGTGACAATATATACGGACGATTTGGATGTATTCGGGTATGTTTTTATTTCGGTAGGTTCCGGACGCATGTAGTTAGTAATAGTTTTGAGTAATTCTTCTTCCCGGCGTGTTTCTTGGGATAGAATAAAAATTTGGATGGGTGAACAGTGTTTAGCGAATGTGATTGGTTTAAAAGTTTCGATTATTTTACATTCCACTGGTGGAGATGCAATTTCTTCGCTACCTATCACAACTATTTCATCAACATCTTGACTCTTTGCTTTACTTCTAGTGGTGACTAATACCTTACCTTCTTTTTGTTGACAGTTAGTATTTTCAGGAATTCGACTTAGTGCATCAGTTCGGGGTTGAAGTGTTACCATGTTCTGTTTGTTAATGATTTTTGTTGTTGCCTCAGACTTTATATGTGCTGGGTCTTTCTTTAGTTGCTCAGGCTTATTGACTATTGCTGAGTCTTTGTTTGGTTGCTCAGTCTTATTGACTATTGCTGAGTCTTTGTTTGGTTGCTCAGTCTTATTGACTATTGCTGAGTCTTTGTTTGGTTGCTCAGTCTTATTGACTATTGCTGAGTCTTTGTTTGGTTGCTCAGTCTTATTGACTATTGCTGAGTCTTTGTTTGGTTGCTCAGTCTTATTGACTATTGCTGAGTCTTTGTTTGGTTGCTCAGTCTTATTGACTATTGCTGAGTCTTTGTTTGGTTGCTCAGTCTTATTGACTATTGCTGAGTCTTTGTTTGGTCGCTCAGTCTTATTGACTATTGCTGAGTCTTTGTTTGGTTGCTCAGTCTTATTGACTATTGCTGAGTCTTTGTTTGGTTGCTCAGTCTTATGGACTATTGCTGAGTCTTTGTTTGGTTGCTCAGTCTTATTGACTATTGCTGAGTCTTTGTTTGGTTGCTCAGTCTTATTGACTATTGCTGAGTCTTTGTTTGGTTGCTCAGTCTTATTGACTATTGCTGAGTCTTTGTTTGCCATCTCAGGCTTACTTTCTGCTGAGGCACTCTTGTCCTCAGTCTTACGTGTTGCTGGATTTCTTGTTGGTACTTTAGAGGAAGGGTACAGTCTTAAAGTATTGTGAACATAGTTGATCACACAAGAATATCTTTTGAGAAAATCATTTCCGATGATTCCGTCAAAGTTGAAGGAGGTGTTTCCGTGGAGGATGTGGAACGGGTGTTCTATTTTAAAAAGATCATTTCCCGATCTGAGATGGAAAGTTTCAGTAGTAAGACTAGCGCTCATGGTTTTATCTCCATTCATGGTGGAAACGATCATGTTGCTGGCATTACTATTAGCTGGTAGGTTACTAGGGTTTTTGATTATACTGATTTCGGAACCAGTATCAATCACTAAGTTTCGTAGCTTTCCATTTTCGGATGGGATCCTGATCATGCTGAGGTTGTTGTTGGGCAGGAGTTCGATTAAAATGGATGTAACCAGTTTTAAACCATCTCCTGGTGAACTACGGCTTCTACCTGTAGCCGGGAAGGGAAGCCGTTCTCCTCCTCCCGACTGCGGTCGTTTCCCGTTAAGTTTAATGGCTGATTAGGCGGAATGTGTTGATAATTTACCTGCCGCCTTGGGTCATGACCATTATTTCTATTATTACCCCTAGGTGGGTAATGCTGTGGCGCAGAATTGGAATTTTGGGGGACTCGTGTTTGATTTGAGCCTTGGGGATTATTTTGCATATGTATATGCGATTGGCGGAGTCGGCATTCCTCTAATGAATGGTTTCTTTTATTGCAGTAATTGCATATTAGGAACTGTACTTCCCTTTTGATTTGGTTAGGCGGGAAATTTCGGACTTGGGGGGACTTGTTTCGGTAACAAGATTGTTTGGTATGACCTGGTATACCGCATATTTCGCAAGTTGGTTTTGGTGCATGAGGGAGTCTCGTGGGTGGTTGTTGTGAAGTGGTTAGCCTTTCCAACCTTACAGCGTGGTCTTCTACGAAGGCGATAGCCTTTTTAAGGTCTGTTTCACCATGGGCCTTGGCTATCAATCTGAGCTGATCGTTTTTCAGACCATCCTCGAATACTTGAATTGCCAACTTATTGTTTTCCTCAATGAGAAAAGCCCTAACTGCCTCGTCGCGGGTAAAGGCATAAGTGGCAGAGTTTAAATTTTTTAAGGAGTCATTCAACCTGCTGCCGAATTCCCTGACAGTTTCTTTGACATTTTGTTTTATCGAAAGCATCTCATTGTGAGCAGAATTCCGAGATTTTTCCTCTTTGTATTCTGACTCGAGTTTTTCTCTTAGGGCAGCCCAAGTGGTCAGTGTGTGATATCGGATCAGCTCGAAGGCAGGACCTTCTAAACGAGTCTTGACAATTTCGAGAAACGTCGGCTGATCTGAATCTCTTACTGCCTTGAATAAAATATTTCCACAGGAAATGAATTTATTTAGCTCAGAAGGTTTTCCATCAAAGGTCGGGATGATGTTAAAAACATCCGTAATTCCGATTTTAATGTCCATCTCTGGCTCGGGTATTACTTCGTCAGAAAGAATATTGAACGGGAGATTTCTAAACAGACCAGCAATGATTTCTGCTTGCCTATGTGTCTGTCGAGTGACGCGCTTAATGTTGAAAAAAAAAAAAAAATATAAACGGACTGAACACGAACTCAAAAAAAGACTTTGCAGGGGTTAAAAGAGTGGGAGCAGATAACAACAACAATGTGTAAAAAAAAAATGTTTATAAAATGTACTTATTTAATATGTAATTTACATGCAACTTTTAGTGTAGGTATTGTGTGTACAAAATTGTTTTTTTTTTTTTTTAAATGTTCTTATTTTATTTAGAATACCTTATTAACTTAATGTTGCTGCTGCCGTGATACCGTAGTGGTTGGTGGTGTTGGGTTGCTGCTCCTTTTTCACTATCGTTTCCTTTTCTTTTTACTTGCACTATATCTGGTGTAAGCCCCAGAGACGCTATCACAAAAACTTCCTTTAACACTTTTCTGTTGTAGGCCACAGATACGCTCACAATGTCACTAATATCACTTTTTAATAAAATTTATTTGTGCACTCACTCACTGGTGTATAGCCCCAGTACGCATCGAGTTCGAAGTAGACTCGTTCTTGGTTCGGTAGTTGGGACCTTTTGGGTATCCCACCGCTGCCACCAATGTTGTACCAATTACCATATGTGCACACGCGCTATTTTAGGCATTGCTTAATTGTTTTCCGTTCCCATTAAAAAGTACCCAAATGACATCTTGGGTGTCATTTGCCTTACGCTGGTGTCAAGTGTCATCCATTCATAAATTATTATTATTTCCCCGATACCACAACGTAGTATTCCTCCGATATGCAACTAGCATTTTTGCCATATGTTGGCGTGCCGCTGTGCAATCGGATCGGATTTGGGTTACGTGTGTATCGTTATGGGTAGGTATGCACTTGACTCATTGCGCTTGGGTGGCGTTTGGGTAAATGGAAAAACAGATGAAAACGAAGCGAATGACCTATTAATAGCCGTGCGCTCTGGTAATGTATTTGGTGTATGGTGTATGGTGTATGGAATGGATTGATAGGGTAGGTCATGAGTAGGGTATGGTTGTGCGGATCACAACATCCCACCCCCCTTAGAAAAAGAAAATTCTTACCTGAAGGGTTAGAATTTTCTGCATGGCGGTTGGTTGTGAAAGGAATGTTTACATGAATTGGATGAATTATTATTTAGGTATGATACATACATTTTGCATTTACATTGATATGAAATATATAAAAATTTTTTTTTTGTAATTATTTAGATGCAATTGAATAGAAAACTTAAATTGAATAAAACATTTTTTTTTTTTATAATTACTTAGATGCAATTGAATAGAAAACTTAAATTTAGATGTAATTGAATAAAACATTTTTTTTTTTTTATAATTATTAAGATGCAATTGAATAGAAAACTTAAATTTAGATATAATCGAATAAAACATTTTTCCCTTATACATAAATGTTTAGATACAATTGAATAGAAAGATAAATTTTTACTTCTAGTCACATTGGGTTGACTTATATAAATATTTAGATGTAAATTCAATAGGAAAGTGGATATTTATGTATAGATTGCTTAAGTATTGTTTACAAAAATGGATTGTTATATGGTGTTTTACTTATTTTAATTATCATATTAATATTTGTTAAAAACCTGTGGTTAACACTAGTTTTGGACCTGGGAGTGTAGGATGTTCAGGGTTTAGTGGGATCTGGGATGGAAGTGTTTCTTTGATTTCGTGTATTTCCGTATTATTCTTTGGTGGTTCCCTCTTTGTTTGTAGGCGCTTAGCCGACCAGTATAAACAAATGGCAATGATCAAAAACAGTGTTATGTAAATCAACGTATAGTGATGGATGTCGTGGTAGCTTAATGGTAAAAGAGGGACGCTTTCTTCTGTTTTAAAATGTTTTATTTTCTCTGAAATGAGCTTAAATCCATCTTGGCTAGAGAATTTTATAAATGCCAGAGGATTAGTAACGTTTGTTGCCGGAAGAGAAATGTTGATTAAAGAATTTGAAATATGAAGGAAATCGGGAGTGTGTAGGTTTGTGTAAGCGTGGATGTGAATGTTAATGGTCTGCTGGGAAGTTTATTCCGTGAAGGATTTAAGGTCGTTATTATGGACTATTTTTGTTTTGTTCCGAAATTGAATTTCAGTATTTTCTGAAGATATGATGTTCGTTACGTTATAGGGTCCTTCCCATAACGGTGAGAGTTTGTTACTTCGAGTGTGATTCCTGATTAACACTTTGTCGCCTACGTTAAATGTTTTATTGTTTGAACCCTTGTCGTAGTACGTTTTAGATTTTGCCTTTTTGTCTTGTAGTATAGCCCTAGCGGTTTGGTAACCATGCTGTAACCGGGCTTTAAGCTCGTTGGCGTAGTTATCGTAATTGTATAGCGTTTGGGGATTCCTACTAATGGAATTAGGTATCCGTGCAGGAAAACCATAAAGTAATTCAAATGGACTAAACGAAGTGCTGTTATGGGGTGTTGTATTATAAACAAACATTGCGTATGGTAGCCAAGTGTCCCATGAAAGCTGGTCACTGTTGACATAGTGCCTGAGATATTCGGCTAGCGTTCGATGACTACGCTCCAAGGCTCCGTTCGTTTGAGGGTGATATGGGGTTGTTTGTATCTTTTTGATTTTTAAAATCTTACATATTTCTTTAAATAGATTACTTAAGAAGTTAGTACCTTGATCTGTTAGTATCGCTTCGGGTACCCCGAAACGACATATAATTTTTTCCACATAATTTCGGGCTACTGTAGGTGCCTCTGCATTAGGTAGTGGTATTGCCTCCGTGAACTTGCTCAAATCGTCTTGAAATGTTAAGATATACTTATTGTTTTCGTAAGTGGTTGGGAGTGGTCCGACAATGTCCAAAGCTATTCGCTCAAAGGGACTTGTGCTCGTCGAAGTGATTTTCATAGGAATCCGTGGATTCTGCCTTAGTTTGTTTCTTTGACACGATTCACATTTGCGAATAAATTCCTTTGTATCTCTTACAAGACTCGGCCAGAAGTACCTTGTTCTGAGTCTGTTAATGGTTCGAGAGATACCTTGATGGCCTCCGAGAGGTGAATTATGGTAATCACATAGAATTTTATTGATCTCTTGTGGGTCTTCTAAGCTTATTCGATTGTCTGAGTAAATAAACAGAGTGGTCTTTGTTTGCGAAAATATTCGAAATATGATGTTTTTGAGGCGACAGTTTATTGGTTCGCCTGATGGGATAGAAATGTCTATTTGTTTTGTCTCCCTTTTTATGCAGTAGTTTCGAATTTCCGTGAGGATTCTCTCAAAAATGGATGTGTCTGTCATGTCCAATGGCAAGGTAGTGACAATATATACGGACGATTTGGATGTATTCGGGTATGTTTTTATTTCGGTAGGTTCCGGACGCATGTAGTTAGTAATAGTTTTGAGTAATTCTTCTTCCCGGCGTGTTTCTTGGGATAGAATAAAAATTTGGATGGGTGAACAGTGTTTAGCGAATGTGATTGGTTTAAAAGTTTCGATTATTTTACATTCCACTGGTGGAGATGCAATTTCTTCGCTACCTATCACAACTATTTCATCAACATCTTGACTCTTTGCTTTACTTCTAGTGGTGACTAATACCTTACCTTCTTTTTGTTGACAGTTAGTATTTTCAGGAATTCGACTTAGTGCATCAGTTCGGGGTTGAAGTGTTACCATGTTCTGTTTGTTAATGATTTTTGTTGTTGCCTCAGACTTTATATGTGCTGGGTCTTTCTTTAGTTGCTCAGGCTTATTGACTATTGCTGAGTCTTTGTTTGGTTGCTCAGTCTTATTGACTATTGCTGAGTCTTTGTTTGGTTGCTCAGTCTTATTGACTATTGCTGAGTCTTTGTTTGGTTGCTCAGTCTTATTGACTATTGCTGAGTCTTTGTTTGGTTGCTCAGTCTTATTGACTATTGCTGAGTCTTTGTTTGGTTGCTCAGTCTTATTGACTATTGCTGAGTCTTTGTTTGGTTGCTCAGTCTTATTGACTATTGCTGAGTCTTTGTTTGGTTGCTCAGTCTTATTGACTATTGCTGAGTCTTTGTTTGGTCGCTCAGTCTTATTGACTATTGCTGAGTCTTTGTTTGGTTGCTCAGTCTTATTGACTATTGCTGAGTCTTTGTTTGGTTGCTCAGTCTTATGGACTATTGCTGAGTCTTTGTTTGGTTGCTCAGTCTTATTGACTATTGCTGAGTCTTTGTTTGGTTGCTCAGTCTTATTGACTATTGCTGAGTCTTTGTTTGGTTGCTCAGTCTTATTGACTATTGCTGAGTCTTTGTTTGCCATCTCAGGCTTACTTTCTGCTGAGGCACTCTTGTCCTCAGTCTTACGTGTTGCTGGATTTCTTGTTGGTACTTTAGAGGAAGGGTACAGTCTTAAAGTATTGTGAACATAGTTGATCACACAAGAATATCTTTTGAGAAAATCATTTCCGATGATTCCGTCAAAGTTGAAGGAGGTGTTTCCGTGGAGGATGTGGAACGGGTGTTCTATTTTAAAAAGATCATTTCCCGATCTGAGATGGAAAGTTTCAGTAGTAAGACTAGCGCTCATGGTTTTATCTCCATTCATGGTGGAAACGATCATGTTGCTGGCATTACTATTAGCTGGTAGGTTACTAGGGTTTTTGATTATACTGATTTCGGAACCAGTATCAATCACTAAGTTTCGTAGCTTTCCATTTTCGGATGGGATCCTGATCATGCTGAGGTTGTTGTTGGGCAGGAGTTCGATTAAAATGGATGTAACCAGTTTTAAACCATCTCCTGGTGAACTACGGCTTCTACCTGTAGCCGGGAAGGGAAGCCGTTCTCCTCCTCCCGACTGCGGTCGTTTCCCGTTAAGTTTAATGGCTGATTAGGCGGAATGTGTTGATAATTTACCTGCCGCCTTGGGTCATGACCATTATTTCTATTATTACCCCTAGGTGGGTAATGCTGTGGCGCAGAATTGGAATTTTGGGGGACTCGTGTTTGATTTGAGCCTTGGGGATTATTTTGCATATGTATATGCGATTGGCGGAGTCGGCATTCCTCTAATGAATGGTTTCTTTTATTGCAGTAATTGCATATTAGGAACTGTACTTCCCTTTTGATTTGGTTAGGCGGGAAATTTCGGACTTGGGGGGACTTGTTTCGGTAACAAGATTGTTTGGTATGACCTGGTATACCGCATATTTCGCAAGTTGGTTTTGGTGCATGAGGGAGTCTCGTGGGTGGTTGTTGTGAAGTGGTTAGCCTTTCCAACCTTACAGCGTGGTCTTCTACGAAGGCGATAGCCTTTTTAAGGTCTGTTTCACCATGGGCCTTGGCTATCAATCTGAGCTGATCGTTTTTCAGACCATCCTCGAATACTTGAATTGCCAACTTATTGTTTTCCTCAATGAGAAAAGCCCTAACTGCCTCGTCGCGGGTAAAGGCATAAGTGGCAGAGTTTAAATTTTTTAAGGAGTCATTCAACCTGCTGCCGAATTCCCTGACAGTTTCTTTGACATTTTGTTTTATCGAAAGCATCTCATTGTGAGCAGAATTCCGAGATTTTTCCTCTTTGTATTCTGACTCGAGTTTTTCTCTTAGGGCAGCCCAAGTGGTCAGTGTGTGATATCGGATCAGCTCGAAGGCAGGACCTTCTAAACGAGTCTTGACAATTTCGAGAAACGTCGGCTGATCTGAATCTCTTACTGCCTTGAATAAAATATTTCCACAGGAAATGAATTTATTTAGCTCAGAAGGTTTTCCATCAAAGGTCGGGATGATGTTAAAAACATCCGTAATTCCGATTTTAATGTCCATCTCTGGCTCGGGTATTACTTCGTCAGAAAGAATATTGAACGGGAGATTTCTAAACAGACCAGCAATGATTTCTGCTTGCCTATGTGTCTGTCGAGTGACGCGCTTAATGTTGAAAAAAAAAAAAAAATATAAACGGACTGAACACGAACTCAAAAAAAGACTTTGCAGGGGTTAAAAGAGTGGGAGCAGATAACAACAACAATGTGTAAAAAAAAAATGTTTATAAAATGTACTTATTTAATATGTAATTTACATGCAACTTTTAGTGTAGGTATTGTGTGTACAAAATTGTTTTTTTTTTTTTTTAAATGTTCTTATTTTATTTAGAATACCTTATTAACTTAATGTTGCTGCTGCCGTGATACCGTAGTGGTTGGTGGTGTTGGGTTGCTGCTCCTTTTTCACTATCGTTTCCTTTTCTTTTTACTTGCACTATATCTGGTGTAAGCCCCAGAGACGCTATCACAAAAACTTCCTTTAACACTTTTCTGTTGTAGGCCACAGATACGCTCACAATGTCACTAATATCACTTTTTAATAAAATTTATTTGTGCACTCACTCACTGGTGTATAGCCCCAGTACGCATCGAGTTCGAAGTAGACTCGTTCTTGGTTCGGTAGTTGGGACCTTTTGGGTATCCCACCGCTGCCACCAATGTTGTACCAATTACCATATGTGCACACGCGCTATTTTAGGCATTGCTTAATTGTTTTCCGTTCCCATTAAAAAGTACCCAAATGACATCTTGGGTGTCATTTGCCTTACGCTGGTGTCAAGTGTCATCCATTCATAAATTATTATTATTTCCCCGATACCACAACGTAGTATTCCTCCGATATGCAACTAGCATTTTTGCCATATGTTGGCGTGCCGCTGTGCAATCGGATCGGATTTGGGTTACGTGTGTATCGTTATGGGTAGGTATGCACTTGACTCATTGCGCTTGGGTGGCGTTTGGGTAAATGGAAAAACAGATGAAAACGAAGCGAATGACCTATTAATAGCCGTGCGCTCTGGTAATGTATTTGGTGTATGGTGTATGGTGTATGGAATGGATTGATAGGGTAGGTCATGAGTAGGGTATGGTTGTGCGGATCACAACACTGTCTTCCAGCGTAATCTAGATAGATTACAGTCTCGAATGTACATATCTTACTACAGCTACCACAATCCGATTCTACCGAAACTAGCACAGAACGAAATTATTGTTATTTCATAATACATCAAGAATACGGTTATTACAATTCCCTCTTTTCTCAATGACGTGTATCAAGCCACACACATACCGCACGCACGGTGTTTACACATACACATATTTCGGGACCATTTTTTTTTTTTTTTTTTTTGACTAGGAGTTGCTACAACCCGTTTTCCTTATTTCCGCTTATCTTTTACAAAGTGCCACCTATCGGGCCAAAACTATCGAACTAACCATACCAAAATAGTGTCCTATCTATCCAACTGTAACGAACCATACAGAGCCACAAAATGTCATTGACATCGGTTAAGCGGTTTAGGAGATCGACAACAGCGCCATCTATCGAGTCCAAATAGTTCTATCTTTCAAACTGTAACCAACCATACACAGCCACAAAATTTCATTAAAATCGGTTGAGTGGTTTAGGGGATCGACAACCGCGCCATCGGAAAAATCCCAAAATTTACTGAAATTCATGTGTTTTTCACACAAGCATAACACACATATAACTGTGTAGTAATAATATTGATAAACGAATAAAAAAAATTGTAACAGGTCATTGTATTAAACATGCATTGAGTGTAACTATGTATTTTTTCAAAATAAAAAAATACTCTTTGAGGGTAACTTTTTCGGGGCGATTGTATTTTGTATTTTTTCAAAGTTCATTGTAACTTAAAAGTTACGATCGTAACGCGTTTTTCAACCCTGCTGCGACTACAGTTCAACAATAATAACTAAAAATGAAGTGCACGACTGGGTCGAACAAAACTTTTCCGTTCGTCTAAAGTTTTGTTGGTTGTTTTCTTATTTTATTAAAGAGGTAGGTAAAGGTCTGAGAAGCAATGCTAGGTAAAGAAACGGTTTATGAAATATAGAAAAAGGAATATATAGGGTTAGGTAAAACTCACTTTTAGTTTTTAAACGTTAAAGCTCTAGAAGCAGACAATTGTCGCAAGTTCTTGTTAGAGATTTATAAGCGCCTACTGTTCTGTTTTATAGCTTTTACACCCTACAAGTTTTTGAGTAGGAGAACAAGTGTAGTAGGAGTTTCTGATTTTTGGTCTATTTGGGAATAATTTTCTTTTACTGGAATAGATAAATGACGCTGGTTTAAGTTGTCAATAATTGAACACTTCCAAATAGATCGATGTCTGTACATATAAATATGTACATATATGCAATAATTCAGATATTTGTTTAAACTTGTATATATAACGATGAACGTGAGTGAAGTGGGATATTCTGATTGTTGGAATTATTTTATAATTATTTTTATTCAGAAGGGTTTGAATTTTTTTTTTTTTTTAACTGCGATATTGAGTTTTTAAAATGTGTATATTATGAACAGAGATCGGCTTCTGGGTAGTCATTTTTGGGAAATAATTAAAATACAGATTTCTTCGAATTTGTTCAGAAAAACTAAGTACGGGATTTTAATTAGAATACTGATATTATCGTTAATATGTATTGTGATCAAAATCGTTAGAGCTGTTTTTGTAAAATTTGGCAGACAAAACAGTACCAGATATTGCAATGTTTAGTTTGAAAAATACCATTTGTTAACTATTTAGCTAAAAACCGATTTGAAGGAAAACTCAATTTAAAAAATAATACTTTTTTTCCAAAATAAAAAACGACCCCGAACTGTAAGCCCACAAACTCCAAATCCGAAGTTTAAACGAAATCCCGGCAGCCGTTTAGGCTGTGGACTGAGGAAGAATAAGGAATTTTGCGACTTTTTTGAGTTCGTGTATCATCGTAATGTCGGAATTGATTAACGTAGGTAATTGATTGACGAAAACAATATCATTCTCTTACTACGTAATGAAGAAAGTTAAAAAGGGTAATGTACAGAACGTACACAATTAACATTGGTTATGCGAGAAAATATTTTTTATGTTATTTTTAGGTACCTATACTCTGTTCAATTTATATTTTCAGTACAGGCCTTATGGGAAGCTCTTTTTTCTACCAGTGGTGCCTGTAGCTACTCTCACGGCACTCAAATACACGATTTGCCACTGAAATAATAACGAAACCACTGGCATTCCAAAGAATTTTGTTGTTGTAATTTTCCTGAAATTCGCATACATCCCACCGCGACCAGTCTGCCCCACAGCCGCGGGGAGAATGAGCACGATCGTCTTGCGTTCGCTTGCTATTATCATCAACCAAAATAAGCAGTGTGAGTGAGTGAAGCATATCAGAGAAATGTTACCATATGTCAATTTTAGCATATCATTAAGGGTTTTTCTTTGAATGTTGTCAAAGAACTTTCGGTTTTGGTGCTTTTTAAAGCTTTTGAGAGCGAATAAATGAATTTGATTATGTGGGATGTTGCCATACAGTTCTTAGGTACTCCTTTAATTTCTTTTGTATATCTGAAGGATCTGTTAACATGCAGTTAAACCATTTTTTCTTAATAAAGGGTTGGTATTTGGTAACCCTACCGATATTTGTGAGAGAATTATGCCAATTTATAGTGCTCACTATGGCAGCCATGTGAGAGCTTTAAAATGGAGACAGCTTATTAAAATCCCTAATAGTAAGGGTGAAAGGCAAATAGCCTATCTTCCCTGTACTGAAAATATAAATCGAACAGAGTATAGTACGTTATGAGGTGTACTAAAATATGAGTTGGATGTGCAATTTATAAAATTTTTAAAATTTCTTGTTTCAGTTGGAAAATTAAATCTTTGTCCCAATGTTAATTTCTCCGTCCCATTCTTTCGGTATATTTGTCCGAAGTTATGTTTCAAGTTGGCAACCGTGAAAATAGAACGCCTTATGATCCAAAGGTAATGGCATTGTAGCCGATTAAATGCATTCTCATAACAATGGAAACTCCATTGACTGCTAAATGTCTCAGGGGAGCAAAAATGGCAATTGATTTGTTTCTACCTCATATGAAAACTTTAAGTTGAATGTTTTGCACAATTTGGGTAAAAAAATAAATAGTTGGCGCAACAGGTCCGGAGGGAACCTAGGCCTAGCTTCTCACAACCATTCGTTTTGTGTGAGTTTTTCATTTTTGGAACGAATGGAAGGGATCTACAGTTTTATGCCGACTCCAAACGGCAAATTGAGAAGCTCTTACAAGACATTTATACTCTCGGATGTTTGTCAGACGTTCGCGAGAGGTAGCGCAGTGGAAAAAAACCATAAGTTGGAATTTGGGTTTTTGCGGGATTCGAACCTCGACCCCTCGCTTAGTAGTCCAACACACTAACCACTAAGCCACTGCGATCTGCGACTACAATTTGGGTACCTGTTTTTTTATTGAATTGCCTACACAGCTAAATTTTCCACAATCCAGTGGGTAAACCTAACCTAACCTTACCTAACGTCACTTATGTCGTTTTCCATTGGGACAAAAAATCAATCCTTTTTTTTTTTTGATCCAATGTGGTTTTCCATTGGGACCACCAGAAATCTTTAGGTCTGTTCCTTTACTTTTGTAGTAAGAATGGAAAAGACTGTCAAAATGGCAGTGGTGGGGATAAATCATCTCACAGAGAGAGACGCTTACGAAAAAGTTAAGGAACGCTTTTGTAGTAATTTATGAAAAATGACAGATACATAAATCAAATATTCAAAAAATTGTACGAAAAGTCGTTAAAATGTCTGATAAACTCGAGGAATTTGTTAATTTACTAAGAAAATTAGTTCTATCATTTATTTTTAACTTTATTTTAATGAATCTGAGCATGTGGAAGAGTTTGTTCTGATTGAACTACAAGCATTCGAGAAAGGAAAAAGCGACACTGCTTTAAGAATTACATGGAAGAGATTGTACCTTGTTACAGTAACGAAGAATTTCGACGCCAATATCGACATGAATCTTAAAGAGAACATTCAATTTTATTTTGCCGCCTGTTGATACCATTCTAATAAGCAAGAAGTCAACAAATAATCAACGCATATTTCAAATATGGGACAACAAATTTCAAATCAGCTGATAGTTGTAAGGTGACTGACAGCTTTTTCACTTCTTACACCAAGAAATTTGTTGAGTAAAAATTCGTAAGATTCTCAGTGGAGGGGAAATATCTTGCTCTCTCGATGACGCTCTCTTTTACGAATTTTTTGAGTTAAGGAACGGCAGTGAGTAAAAATTCGTAAGAATTCGTAAAAATTCGTAAGATTTAAAAGTAAAGGAACAGACCTTTTTTCAGATCTCAGATTTTACGGTGCTCATCGAACGCGCAACGAAATTGATCTGCTTTTGTAAATGGATTAGTGAGTTAATTGACAACAATATCAGCTGTTCAAATGGCATTCGCTTTTGGCAAAATCACAAATGTATTTCGACCTGAAAAATGGTTTCCTTGTTGTAGATACAAATGAAATATTGTTGGTGGTTTGTAGTCTTCAGATGACGAGGGAGATAATGAAGATAATAATTCCTAAGAAATCATATCCATAGCTATTTGTGTATTTTGCTATTTTGGTTTTCACGAAACTTTGCGCATTTCTCTCGAAAGCAAACTTCTTAAACTGACGTAAAATAGCCGTGCAAATTATATTGGTGTGTGTAGATCTGAAAAAATATCGAGATTTGCAAAAAGTGATACGAATCGAAAAAAATATTGATTTTTCTGCCCAATGGAACGCGAAAAGTGATTTATGTCGTTTTCCATTTGGGATTTACAGATTTTGCTCTCAGATTTCAGATTTTTCGTGCCCAATGGAACATAAAACGAGATTTTTCTTCCTTTGCATTTGTGGTGGTGCGAGTTTTAAAAGTCAGCTGTTCTTAAATTGTAATTTGTGTTTATAAGAATCCATTCAAATAATGCTAATATCCATTGCAGCGGCCAAATGTAATTCTTTTCTCTATTTTTCACAGACTTCTCGTCTAACAACGTAAGTAAACACACTTTAAAATTTGACAAATGACAAATGTCTTGGTGTTAGTGCAAATAGGTGTGAATCTCGCTCAGAAATCGAGATTCGCAAAATTGCTCTGACTCTCAAAAAAACCTTTTTTGCGCCCAATGGAACATGAAATCTGACAGCCAGCTGATTTCGAGGGCAGAAAAACTGCTCTGAATGAATACTGAATGGAAAACGACATTAGATAAAAAAAAAGATTGATTTTTGGTCCCAATGGAAAACCACATAATAACGAAATACATAAATAGCCATGGATATCAATTTGGAGCGTTCTTATCTTCATCGATTATTATGTTCATCGTCTTCCTCATCATCTGAAGAATAAAAATTACCAAAAATACTTTATTGATTTTATATTTTTTGTATGTACACGTATGCATGTCACATAGATTCCAAATTGACAGAACACCGTAAGGAAAACAAATTGGCGAATTTGAAAAAAAAAAAATTGTGGTCCAGCGGCAAGAGGATTGCGAGTTGGGGGTCTCAGTATTGTCTCTGGTTAAGTTTCCAATATAGTTGTTGTCAACAAAAGGCCTTTTTTATTATGCCGACGTAATATTGGATAAACATGGTTTACAACAACAGGTGGATCAGGTACTACTGCTGTAAACCGTGGAAATCAATGATCTTTATGGATCAAATGATCATAATAAAAAAGGCTTAAAATTAACCTGTCAATTAATGAATTCAATTCACCGAATGAATTTAAATTCGAAATTGTAATCAATAGTTCCAGTTAAGTCACCCTGTAGCAGTACAGTCGCGAACGAAATATATCATCTCAAATACCCCAGTCCCCAGTGACACCGATCGTGGTTTCGTTTTTATTGGATTGTATCTTGCATTTGTGTGCGTCTATCAAATATTACGAAAACGATGCGAGCGAGAGTCGATTCAGCAAAAAAAAAAAAAAACAAATGCCAGCAAGCCCAAGTAGTGCCGCCTGCCGCCGCAGCCGGTTTCGCCATAACAAACTGAGTTTGGTTGATCGTTGTTCGTTGATGGTTGGTCGCTTAATTCCAACAAAATCTCTCAGTCTCAGCCAGCAGACATCAGTATAAAATACAGAGAGAGATAAATCTTTTCACCTGTTAATCACAACTACACCTATGGCAATCTACAAATATACCAGAGACTAGACCCGCCGCAATCTGCTGATTTCTTTGTTCACATACTATAAGTTGCCACGACGGTTTCCACCGTTTCTACAGTTTAACATTTAACTCCGATTTTAGTGAGTGCTTCGTATTTATAGGGTAAGCGAATCGCTCAGTCGTGTCGAGGTAGTGTTTCAATACGAAAGTATCTACGAGATGCACTCGCGTTCGCGTAGTGCTCGCGATCAGCAGAAACTCCTAATTGTTGGCAGCCAAAAGAATTAACAGATTGGATTCAGTGCTGGGTCGGGAGATTAAAATTCGCTGACGCATCAAGTCCTCAGTGAAAGTGTGTGTTTTTTTTTTCATTTTACTGATAGCGCGCTTAATAAAAGTTGAAAATTCACGATCGCGGAATTATAGTATATTATACAAAAGTGAAACCCAATTAAAATGTTTGCTTATCTTTCACTGGAAGTAGATTCGCAAAATTCTTGATAAGATCACAGAGTGTAGTGTACGTAAACGGGTGTAGGTGATTTCCAAAACCACGAGCTTTTTTTTGTTTTAACGTTAAATTCGTGTTAAAAAAAAAATTGAGTCGACAGCGACACACTGTTGCTACGTAATTCGGATCGAGATAGATATTTAGCACCTGAGTGGTGAGTGTAACTACTCTGACTCTATCCAATCGACCGTCAGTCAGGTAAACCTGAGGTAAACGACAGACGAGCAGCGAAATACGTACCCGTCTGCCGTCTTTGTCACATTTGCGATAAAACTCGATTTGTTTTTGTAGCTACGATATATGCAAGCGCATATCTGATCATTAAAGCGATACACTCCGTACTCCGACTCGATAGCTAAAAGTTCGTTAAATTCAGTGTTCGCCGTTCCATGGCAGTCGCTTTATTCTTGTACTAGAACACGAATGGGACCTCACTGAGTGGTAATTTGAAATTAATATTGTGACGTTTCCACAGGTGTTCGTTAGTAACTGGTGCACACTAACAGCTGGTTATATAAGGCACATAAGTACATAGATCGGTTTTCTTCGCAACGCGACAGACACATACACTACATAAGCGTGTTTGTTTGTTTTTTTGTTTGGCCAGTGAAATTGCTTGAAAAAAAAAAAAGGATACGTGACACAACAACTGAGGAAGAACACCAGAATCAAGATACAGCATACAAGATGCTTAAGGCTAAAACCGCTTCGGACAAGGGCGATACTCTTCTGGGCAAGAGTCTCGTCCCAATCATTGACCTCGCACACTGTGGTGAGTTTGAGTAAATTTTAATTTTGCACCTTTTTTCCATTTGATGCTGTTGTTGATGATGGGGCTCAGCGTGTATCCGTGTCCGTGATGGGTCCCATCTTTGATTTTACTTAAAATAAATTTAGTTTTGAAACAGAACAGTTCTTTGCATTGTCATTCATATCATATAGGCCGAAGTGTTTAAACTTTATGAATGTAGGTGTGTTGGTAGTGCTGTTCCGGTAAGGGCAGATCTCATTTTTCGGACTGGAGAATTTCTTCAGAAATCCCTGTATACCTACTTTGCTACGGTATTTATATTTACATCTAATCTAATACATTTTTCGCACTTCTTGAATAGGTATAGTACCGTAAAACTAGGTGTACAAAAAGTTGGTGGCATGGATGACCTTTTTGATGAGCAGGGTGCCTCACGAAATTGTTATACACTGTTTTGCTCAACATAAGCATACAGATTTTTAATCCGCGGTCAGATCAATCATATAAAATGCTTTGTGGATACCAAAATGGCAATTTAGTCTTCTCATACAAAAAATGATTTGTTCGCAGCTCGCAGTTCCGTTTTGTAAAAGGGACACGGCGGTTGCTAAATGCAAAGGCGTATTGAATGAGAGTTACTTTAATTAATAATAAATCCTTAAATATTGATGTGGCATTCGATTGAGCGCTCTCAGAGCTCTTTTTATGTTCGTTTGGGACACCAAAAAAAAAACTATGTTTTCCAGATTTCGGAACACTTTTGCGAATCTATATTTTTTCTCATATTTTCCAATACAAGTGCGTTTGAGTTTGTTTGTTTTTTTTTTTTCTCTACAACAAAGAAAGTAATTGCATCGGATGATTCTATTTGTGTAAATTTTTTATCTATAAATATTTAGAAATAAATCGGGACGCTAAGTTAGAATGTTTGAATATAAAATCTAACCAGTGAATAAAAACTCTTTGAAAAGTGTTGAAGGCTACACATATTCGAATCGCACGAATGTCAACACAAAAAAGGCAAGTGATGTTCTTTCTTATGTTCGATCAGCCACACGAAATCTGAAGAAGCCCAATCGAATACCACATAAGAAACTTTTGCAAATAAAAGTACAGCAGTATTCGAATGTTCTATTACAAAGAGGTTCAGTAATCACATCAATACAATTCACTATTCACGGATTTTTCAAAAGGTATATACTCTCTATGCACTCGTTATTGTTTAAAATGTGATACACTGGTCTTATGTTACATATCAGATATTATTGCCAAAACTAAATACTATTACTTTTATGAACTTAAATAAAACAAAGTTCGCAATTTCTTTCCTACACTTGTTTTCATTTTAAGTAAAATAAGAGTGCAAAAAGTACGTTTATTTTATAGTATAGCTATCCTAAATCTTATGGAATTCCCAGCAGAAAAAAAAACTTCAGCTCAGTCACCCTGCACGCATTAATTTCTCCACGAAGATCTCCAAAAAAGTATTTCACTTTCGATTTCACAGCATTTTTTGGAGAGCAGTGAAAATTTCACTTCACTTGAACAGCGTACCAGGCTTAATTTGCTGAGGCTAAGTCAATCGGTATGCACCAATAAATTGTGTTGTTATATTCGATTTAGTAAGTAGGATGCGGTTAACATAGTTAATTTGAATTTCAAATGAATGGTGGCTGCTAACCAGATATACCTACATATATCGAATGCGACATTCAGAGTCTATTGTAGGATTTAAAGGACAAAGGAACACGTGCGGTCGATAACATGTTGTCATTATAAAACCCTATACGTACATTTTCTTTTCTTTTTCAATACATATGCATACTAATGCAATCGCATTAAACAATAAGCATTAACAACTAACATACTTACTTTACTAGAAGTGTTACGTGTGCTCGTAGAAGTTCCTTGTGTGCCTAATAGAACTATAGGTGTACTGTAAACTGATTGTGCATATCTGTAAAGAAAGTCACGTTGTCAATTACGACATTAAACGTGATTCGTATTAAAATAACAAGAGTTGAGTAGGTATGCCGGTTATTACTTGGACAAAAGCTAGCTGATTTACCCCCTGGGTCTATTGTCCTGGCTCGAAACTACCCGATGCACATTCGCTGGTCTGTTTTTGTTTTAAGAATTCCCCCTAGCTTCCAATACAGCATATTAAACTGCAGGTGTAAGTACTGATCGTGACACGATCCCTTCACACTTCGGGCAGCAGTAAGGAAGGTCACGTCGACTAACTCTAAACTAGCAGTTGCATTCGCTATAATGTCGTTTATTGGAAAGAGCGCTAAACAAAATGGCTTTCGAACTTCCTTTCCCAGAATACAGAATACGGGCGTTCGTTCTTCAAGTCAGCTCTTCGTCATTTTCAAGGCTAGTGCTGTTTTAGTGCCAGCCTTGAGACAGACCAGATTTTAAATCCTATGCAGGAAAATATTAGGACGCTGTCTGGCGGATCAAATCGGAAGTCATCAACGGTTAGAATCTTATTATCGTATTTCAGTCCCACTAGCAAATATCGGAGTGCAAACTAGTGGATTGTACAAACTGGGCTAACTAGGCAGTATAAGGTCTAAAGTTTTAACCGATGACATCGCTTATGGTTCGCATATAAAGCAGCTGACTTACAAAAGCTTTGCTACGAGTATATGAAACTTTAGGACTATTATGGTCAGGTTGCACGTGATGCTGCTTTTAGAAAGAAATTCGATATCTGGATTTTTAAAGATGAATAACATTTTTTCGACTTTTTTCGGTGGCCTATGAAACTTGGACTAAGTTTTTCCTCATTTTACTGAAGCTGTTGTCGCAGTTACATACGCAGAATTCCGTTTGCCACCAAAGCATTAGTGATGCCGCGCTTTGACTTGTGATACGTAATTATTCTGACTTGTGTTTACTGCGTGGCGATGGAGACATCAAAGACCCCCGGAAGTCATTGCCTTATTGAAACAGTTTGGAGTGGTCAAGATATTTCGCAAGCTCTTACGATTCTAAACGTTACAATGTAAAATGCAAACGCATTCTAATTTCAGCATGTATAAGCTGACTTTTCACTTTTCCAGCTTGCAACTGAAGATTGAATCAGTGTAGTGTGTCATGGACTAAACTTAACAGGCAGCCGAATATTCCAAATGTCAAAAAAGTTTGGGCTGTGAATTGATGGTTGATGGGCGTAATTTAACTGTGGGTATGCACACGTAAGTGAACGTGAACAATTTTAATTGAGAAATGTCTTGTTTACTTGAAAGTTATCTTTAGGTAAATACTTTTGAGTGACGATGTCAAACGTAACCTTTCTAATTTATCTTTCTTAATTGGAATATGCATAACTGCTGATGTGGGTGGAGGACGGAGCTTATCGTTATTATGCCAAATATAACTCTTTGAATGATGTACTGACGTCACGTAACCAGTGCTTCTAAATTGTTGTTTACAACTCTTATAACTCTTTGTATTATAGTCTAATAAGAGATAGGCCAATATTACGATAACTTATGTAAACTACACTCTATATTATAGAGTCTATAATGTGGTTTAATATATAGGTAAAGAGTTATCACAAATGATGGCCTAAATGAGGTGTAGTTTTATAATCCTTGCGTTGCCGGTGAAAAGTTTCAAAAAGGGGCGCGAGCCGAAAAAGGGGCCAAAATACTAAGATAGTAAAAAGAAAAAAAAAAAATACATTTAATTTTAACAAAACATTCTTTTTTTCATTACGAAACACTTTTTTTTCATATGTTTAGTCTTTTTCGTACTTAAACTGAAAAAGGGCCCATTTTGATAATTTTTCAAAAAATGGACTCCAAGGGTCTTGACAATTCTTAAGGGAAGGCAACGTTGTTTGATTAAGGCTAAGAATAAATTCAAAACGCATCCGAAATATATATATATATATATATATTGAGTTCATACATATATCACGGTGTTTAGCCGGATAAGACATATCCTTGGTACAAAGTATCGGTACCATAAGATTATGCTCTGATGGGGCGTGGTCCATGTTCCACGCCCATAGGTATAAACTTTTTATTTGGCACATACAGCCATTTATTTACAAATAATAAAAAAAAAAAAAGATAAAATAAAATATTATAATATTAAAATTGTTGCCTAACATAGTTAACTAATTGACGTTTAAAATCATTAAAATTTCTACTATTTCTCATATCAGATGGAAGCTCGTTGAACATTTTAAAACCTTTGTAATATAGTGAGTTTTGTGAATTAAAATTTAGGAAACTGGGTAATCTAAATTGGTCATTATTTCTTAATCCATATGGTTGACGATTTGCAACATAGTGGACATTTTGAGATAGATAGTTGGGGGTGAGATTGTTTTTAACTTTAAAAATGAACACCAAAATTACGTTTGTTTTAATAATGTCCAGAAAGAATTAGATGTAGCTCTTTTTTTTTGTACCTATGTAAATACAGGGTGTCCACCGGAAATGTATACTACTTTGTTTTGCCGCCATTTTGGTAATCATTAGTCTTGACAGTTCATATTTGGCAGTCGTGAAGAAGACACGTGGCAAATTTATTATGGAAAAGTATTCGATAAACCAACGTGTTTTAATCGTTAACACATTTTATCAAAATCAATCATCGATTAATGTGACGATGAGAAAGTTACGTGAAATTTTTGGGAGAGACAACGTGAACGTGGCAACAAAACGCACTATTTATCGTGTAGTGAATGATTTCGAAGAAAGAGGGTCTGTATGTGTATACTTAATATGCTTTCACTACGTTTCCTTGAGCTTGTGTAGCTAGTAGCTCTAGGACTTTGTGTGAACATACAAAATACGTGTACGTTTACCCAACTTAGGATTAAATTAAAAAAAGAGTTTGCGCTAAACTAATAATCATATTTACTGTCCAGGGTAGATTTAACGAGCTCATAATGGCAAAATTTTCTACAAAAAATTACCCATTGCGACCTAGAAAATATTTTTGTGAAGGTTAAAAATGATTATAAGTGGATAAGGTACTTTTTCGAATACGCACTAAATCGAAATCGGGTAGATACAAATCAATTAAGGGGAAAGTACAAAACCCTGTTTGGTATGTTCATAGATAAAAACCGATTAATTTATTTGAAATTCCATTTGGACAAAAAAAAAAACACATCTACTTTAATAAATAATTCAGCAGCATTTTCAGATGTACATTCGCGCTTCATGTGACTTTTTCCAATCTCGTGCTTAAACTGATAGCTTAAGGGGCACAACATGTCAACGCAAATGGCATCATTTTAAGAAAACGTGTTCTGGGTTTTATTTAAAAAATTGACATCATCGAGCAAGGTGACTTTTTGTAATAATAACTTGGGGCATACAAAATTAATAATTAGCGGGAATTCGATAATTGTTTTCTTCTGATATCGATATAAATAAAAGCACCTTACTAATATGTTTCATATACGTCATTGGAATTCCAATCAGAGATTTATAAAGAATTGCCTATGATAAGTCCTTGCATAGATTTGATTCTCTAGTTGAAAATATACACAACCGACGGAAAAGAAAATGGAAGTATGCTTATGTCGTAGTTTTATATTAAAATTTCTGTCACTTGGGGTGGATTCTGAGGGGAATTACTTCACTACAAAGACTATACATATTCCTCCGAAAATCGAAATAATGAATGCAATGCGCGTTTAGTAATTTTGGGATATTTAAATTAATGTTAAAAAAGTTGCCTAATGCAAATGTTTAATGAAGCTAGCAGTGAATCATTTTTAACTTCTTTTATTCATTAAAACAAATACATAAATTCTTTATTAAGAACAAGTTTAACTACGGACATTTTTCGGCAATTAATTCGGTTCTGGAAAATTACTATCACTTTTTTAAAGTTTTTTTTTGTGTTAAGGCCGTGTCCGTGCCTTTGACTGTGAAGACTTTAGACTGCGGTTCAATGGTTAGTGTGTTGAACAACTGGGCGGGAGGTTCCTGTTTAAACCCTGCCAATAAATATACAGTTTTTATCATATTTTCATTTTTGTTACCTACCTACTTTTTGTTGATTCGTAATATTTTTAGCAATGCCATTATTTTTATTTGATTAACTAAGTATGCACAGATATCATTCATCACAATATACTTACTATCGTCTGATGAAAGAATGTTTGTTATTAGACTGTGAGAATGCACTGATCAAATTGTAAACAACATCAAGCGTTCAATAAACACTAATGAACTTTTAAGTTCTCCTTAGATCTTAGAGACATGTGTTGATCAAGCGCGATCCGATTTTTGTTTAACTAATCTCGTCAGTTCGCAGTCACAATGATTGGCATAATTTGCTTCCCCTAAAAAGTAAACGGCCTAATCGTAGTTTGAAATACTTAATGCTCCATATTATAGTGATTATGGTTATCTGTGACCATATCAAGACAAGTTTAACAAATTCAGTATATTTCTGCACACGTTTGTAACGGGTGGATAAATTATTTTCAAAAGAAGGTATCTCTTCATTAAATTGATGAATATTGATCGGTGTACGTAGTTTGAAAAGCATTTTAAAAAATAAAACAAAAACACCCGATTTTCCATTACTTTGCATACGAGCTATATTTTTACGGAGTGGCCACGATTTGATGCGCTAGTATTTGTTACATAGAAATTCGTATTAATAAATGTCACGTTGGTTCAAAAATTCCGGCTCACCAACAAACTCCCAAAAATATGAGCCACTTTCGCTGTCGGCAAAGCTGCTATCAGCGTTCATAGAATTTTATCCGTTAAATTTGAAATTATTTTCTAAACGTACACAGTATTCTTTTTAGGATTAACCGTACTTTTGCTTAAAATATTTATGAAAAAATAACAATGTAGATTGGGGATTGAAGGAAAACAAAAACATTTTGATCAATTTTTCCTCAGTTATTAAAGAAAAATTTACTCATGAAATCGAAGTTAATGTTATTCAAAAGCGGAAAGAAAAATCCATGTTTGTTTTAATACGTTTATAGTATATAGAACATCTCCTTTAAATAGTTTTATTAACCGAACAAATCAATATATTCGCCTTTTAAAAATATATAACAACTAACCAATAGCATTCAGTAATGTGAAAATGTGGTATTCCCGAACTTTATCGAATTTCCCCATGGTTGGCTGCGGTTGGCAGCATTTATTTGTATTTTTTGTATGTTTTTGCATGTCTCATTTGTACCAAACGAACAAAAAACTGCTCTGAGAGCAAAAAAAAAATACTCTGAGAGCTCCCAATCGAAAATCGAATACCACATAAATTGACATAACACACCGTACACCGATAGTAAAACAAAATGGCAAATTTGAAAAAAAAAAGAAAGAAAAACGAGGTGCATGGTTGCCACTTTGGTAATATTTTACCAAATTTGGTAACTTTTCTCTTAGTTGGTGATTTTTGGTAATTCGGTAATTTGTGCATGGTTTTGGTAACTTTTTGAACCAGAAACACCAAAAAGAAGAGCTCGATATCATCACTTGTAAATGCTGCCTTAATTTTTCAGAAAAAGGATTATAAGTATTACTTGTAATTTGAATTATAAATTTTAAACAGCTATTTTTAACTCTGCGGCGCAAAATTTGTATGAAAAAATGGATTCCACTTGAGAGTCTTTACGTGCACTGTATATCGTGCATACTACGCTTAAACATAAGTTCATTTTTCCACTGCCATGAAATTTTTTTATATTAAGTTCGTAACTCAGAGAAACATCCAACGATACCGAAAAGTCATATTCATACTGAATCATATTTTTGGTAACTTTAGTCTTTTTTTTCCATTTTTGGTCGCTAATTTTTTTTGCAAGTGGCAACCATGGGACAGCGGCAAGAGGATTGTGAAAGTAGATTGGGGGTCTCGTCTCAGTATTTTCTCTGGTCTAGATCTAGACTGCAATTGGGACTAGCGATGAAACATTAATTTCAGTTGTCCATCTAGTAGGTACTTTTAAAAATAAACTGTCTACGAGAGTAATTACCTACATGCAGTAAACAGGGTTGCCGTTAACTAAAAAAAAAGTCACTAACTCGAACCTAAAAATCCACCAGATATGCTATAATTTTTAAAAAAGTCACTGGAAAAAATTGTTGACTACCAACAATTGACAAAAAAAAAAAAAATATTCAATTTTAACAACATTTTTATTTTTAACAATAAAAAAACAAAATAGTTTTTAAAATCACTACAATACAAATCAGAAATAATTAGATCGATTTCATCTTCATCACTTTCATTTATCTCAATATCGGAGGCATTTTTAATTTTTTTTAAGAATTTCGTATTCGTGACAACTTTTTTTTTTTTTTGTGTTTTTAGTTGATTTCTGATGAGCATTATTTTTTTGTTTTTTCTCCGAGGTAGATTGAAATCTTCTAGAAGACATTATAAGGACACTCGGCCCATGCTCATAGTAGTGTGAGATTTTTACTCACTAAAACCACCTCCTACAAATTTCTTTTGTCCTGCAACTAAGTTATGACTTCTTATCAAGCAATTTTTTTAATCACGAAGTTTTACACGTTTGGCAGGCAACATTTCGGCGAAAGATCCTGCTCGTTCCGCAATTTTAACGCGGTTGATAATAATCGGGCTAAGTCCGAAGGTTTAGTTCGGACCGAGCTATTAATATGGTATGTCCTGAATCGCTTTCTATGCTTTCGAGCGCATATTTCGTTTCGTCCTTAACGGTTGGAATTCCGAGGTCTCTATGGAGATCTTCAATTCTAATGTACCATGGTGCACTGAAGAATGATCCTAGCACTTTATTTTGAAATACAGGCTTCACACTTGCTTATATAATAAAAGCTTGTTCTCGAGGGTAAGCTTGGAATATTTTCCAAATAACCAATAAAGTTCTCTATATTTGATTTTAAGTTCTTCGCATTTTTTCTTTACATATGCGGTTTCCATTTCAATTTTGTGTCAAGAGTCATTCCGACTGACTCTTGATGAGCATTATTGAATTCAAAGTTTTCATTGATATTTTATTTCTCAACTTGTTTTTAACTATGACCATCATACTAAAAATGCGTTCGACTTCGGCATTTGAACGTGGAAACAAAAAGTCAAATTGAATATGGCAATTTGCAAGTGTCAAACGCGAATACCAGGGATGTAACATCACCAGATGCTTAATAATTTAGAAAAACACGTTTTTCCAAAAAGTCACCAGAAAAGTAACTAGAATTTTCTAGTGACAAAAAAAAAATTTTTGTCACCAAACTTTTGAAAATTCCAGTAGATATAGCGACAAGGTCACTAAAACGGCAACCGTGCCAGTAAACAAAAATAAGAGAAGCTTATTCCCAAAAGCACTTGTCTTAAAGTCAGTTTTGTGTCAGTCGAATGTGGTTTTATGACTCATTATTATTTTACCTTAAATTTGTTGTTTTCGATTACGAGGACTGTACACTGTACACAATGCTATCAATTCTTAGAACATCAACAACGAATTATCTTAGCAATAAAATAAATTGAATACCTACCTGTCCACATAACTATGTACGAATATAGTTACACATGCCTACCTTATCGTTCTTTTTTAAGATTGTTATTGATCATTATAAATTCAAGATTAATTTCCTTGACAATTTTAAATAAATTTCGGTGCGAGTGAATTCTTGTTGTGAAATTTCCATATCTCTCCGTTGATCCGCTGCGTTCCAATTGCAACCGTTGTATTCAGAAGGTTTTCGATTTAGCGACGCGTTCTAAAATAACTCGCGATTAAAAATAACTCTTTGTGTGGTGTTCACTGCATTGAACTTTGCCGTTTGATTTACATTTTTACACTTAAGCTAAATATAGAGACTGCATGAGTAACAACAGTTTCAAGGATAATTACGCGTACTTACGAAAACTTTGTAAAGAGTCTCTTTGCTTGTAGTCGTTCGAAAAAAAAACAAGCCGATCTTAAAAAAAAACCATTCAACAAAAAAGATATTACAGATGCATTACTTTGATGGATATTAAATCTTGCCTCTTACCTTACGGTCCTGTATAGGTAACATATACATATATAATGGTATTCAAAAACACATTTTATTATTTTATTACTTAGGTGCATTATTGTATAGGCACTGCGCAAAAGCAAATAATGCAAATATGGTACTTTTGTTAAAAAGCAACACATTCAACTGAGAAGTGTGACCAGTGTCGCAGGAAATCAAAGCAAAAACAACAACCGATCATCTCTAAAAATTATTTACCGTTTGAAAATAATCGTCAAAGAAATATATATGTCATTTTAAAAAAATTGGGCGCGTAAATCTTGGTCTCCATTAGAAATGCTTACGCATACACAAATCATATTCCTAATGGCCGGCCGCCAATCATTTTCCCTTTACGGGCATCGCGGTGTTTAATTTTTTTGTATTTCGTATTAAATTTGTTTAGTTTTTGTGGAGGGTTTGATTAAATCGAAAAAAAAAAAAAAGAAATAGTGAAATACACATTCTTGCATTAAATTCCAATGTATGAACTCAAATATACTAGAAAATAAATGAGCAGTGTGAGACTTCAAGCATTTTTTGGGAAAACAGCTTGTAGGATGAAGCGGATTTTTGGTCAAAGGGCTTCGTCAATAAGAAGAATATGCATCACTGGACCGGTGAGAACCCTCACGTGCTCCATGAAACAGCACATCAACCGCAAAAAGTCACTATTTGGTGCGGTTCTCATGCCGGTCCGGTGGCATCATTGGGCGGTTTTTTCCGTCGATCAAAATGTTCATATCATCAATATTTTGATAGTAATTCAAGCCAATACATTTTTTTTTTTTTTTTTTGAGATATCTCAAGCAGTTTGCATAAAACAAAGTTGCATCCGTAAAAACGCCCATCACTCGAGAACGGATAGTTCAATTTGAGCTATATTTTCTTTGCTGTGTCTGTCTCCGCTTGAGGAAGGTTTATATGTTGAGGAAATTTTCATAAAAATTAATTTTCCATACATTTTTTACTGGATTTTTTTTTTTAAATTGTAATCGCAAAACGCAATATACCTACAGTGAGATCGTGTTTTTCAAAAATTCTATATGAATTTATGTGATGTGAAACATCTAAAGGCACAGGCGCGACTTGGGAGCAAAATAGACTCGACTGAGACGGAACTTCCGTGGCGACGGCGGAAATTGGCCTGTCGCGATAGGTGGCGCTTTAGTCGATCATCTAAACCACTCCACAGATTTCAATGAAATTTTGTGGTTGTGTATGATTGCTTGCAACTTGGAAGATAGAATAGTTTTGGACCCGATAGATGGCACTGTTCCCGATCTCTGAAATTATTCAACTGATTTCAATGAAATTTTGTTTATGTACCTCTATGGTTGGTTGTAGTTTGAAAGATAGGAAATAAACATTTTTTCAATTCATTTAACTTAATTCTTAAAGAGAAGAGTTATAGGGGCACGCTGGCTCAGGGGAGTGAACTGATAAAGCTTGGTCTTACACAGACTCTAGACTACTGAATCAGTTGTATCACGGGCGAAGCCGGGCGTTTTAGTGACTTTGTCGCTATATGTAGTGGAATTTTCAAAAATTCTAGTTAGGTATTTTTTTAGTGACTTTTTGCAAAAACATGTTTTTCTAAATTATTACGCCTCTGGTGATGTTATATCCTTGGTATTCGAGTTTGACACTTGCAAATTGCAGTATTATTCCAACTTGCTCGAACTGTAATGTCGCTTCCACATTCAAATGCCGAAGTGGAACAAGAGTTCAAAATAAATTAGGAAATAAAATGTTAACGACAACTTTGAACTCAATAATGCTCATCAGAAATCAAATACAAAAACAAAAAAAGTCATGAATACTACATTCCTAAAAATGTTCTTTTAAGAAATAATTTTAAAAATACCGCCGATATCGAGGTAAATGAAAGAGATGAAGATGAAATCGATCTAATTATTTCTGATTTGTATTGATTTTAAGAACTTTTTTGTATAAAAATGTTGTTAAAATTGAATATCTATTTTTTTTTTTTTTTTTTTTTCATTTGTAGGTAGTGAACATTTTTCCTAGTGACTTTTTTAAAAAAAATTACCATATGGTGGATTTTTAGGTTCGAGTTAGTGACTTTTTTTTAAGTTAACGGCAACCCTGGAGGTAACCCGTCAATTTAATAATTTGACATCCACTTGCATCGATGTGGATTGATTTATGGTCCACATTTTGATATTGAGAAGTGTGCTCGCGGCAGTCTGAACTGAGAGCAAACGTTTTAAAGACTTTTGGAACTTCTGACTAGCTTCAATATTATCTATGCATGTGAATATGGATTTATGTACATGCACGACCCTTCAAGTGGTCGTGGTGTTGTAAGTGAGTTTGCCATAAAATTGGTCGTAACCATAAAATTGTCCTTTTGTGCGAAACAGTTGTATCAAAGTTCCGACTGCCAGAGACTGTCTCCTAAATAGAATGTTCAACTTAAACAAGTAACACGTTTAACATTATGCGGATTATATGAAGAAGGGTACCTAATGAAACGGTTTTAATTTTATATGCGCTCAAAAGTAGGTACCAGACTTTAGAGATCCACTTTCACCACCTGTTGTATACCTTTATAAAAAAAACTTTTCTTACACGCAAAACCGACAGCTGACAGTGTGCTTATCTTAATTACACCAAATAAGATTAGACGAACAAATAAAGCCATTAAAAAACTCTAGGCATACAAAAAATTTATCAATTCGACAAGATGTCATAAAAGATAAAACCGATTAATAAACTCATATAATTCCCTGAAAATGTTAAAAAAAACATATAATTGACATATTTTAGCAGAAAAAATAATGACAAAACTGTTACTCCATTTAAAACGAGGTACCTACATGCTATTTCGACATATTAAATCTACAATAGCTCAAGCTTAAGACTGCTTATCTCGCGTTGCATACCTACATGTTTGAAGTATACTAATGTCTGTGCGAGCAGTGTACCGAAGCCGTATTTATAAAAAAAAATGGAAAATAAAATCGTGTGACATTAATTTACGAGTTTTTGCCAGTAATTCGCACACACCAACACAGTCAAAAGGGTTGTCAACAAAATTCACTCGTATTTACCCAACGAATTTTTTTCCATGAAACCTAAATGACGGACGGCTCTGTTTTTTTTTTTTTTTTTTTTTTTTTTTTTTTTATGATAATAAACATCAACAGTCAACACAGCTATTCCGCGTTCACTGTTCCAAGCGTATTGCGGAAGTGGATAGTTTTCCCGCAGAACAAACCGATAGCTCATGAACTTTTAAGGCTACTCATATCGAGACTGGTATTGGCTTACGTTTTTGCCATTAGCATAATTGCTAGTCAATGGCTGTCAATAATATCTACTTAATGTCAATTTAATTGGACAGTCCATTGTAAAAATAAACGCGCTACAATGTTCTACAGCACTGGTAAACAAACCACAGATGAACTCACACATAGTGGCTCTGAAGTTACAGGCATATACATTTTTATAGCCACGACCACGACTTGTTTGGTGACTGAGCGAGCACATAATGAGTAATAAATAACACATCAGGTCCTCAGTTTATGTAAGAGATTTTATGCTCCAGATAAATATATAAAATCAATCCAATTCGGATGTGAGTCCGAAAAGTAATTGTCCAGCTATTGCTATAGGACACGTTATTTGCAAAGTCATTTCCGCTGATTGTGTGACCACCACCTCGCATTCTTATTCGTGGAAAAGTTAATCAATTAGAACCTAATTAACGCCAACTAATGTGATACTACACTCCCAGTCCCAATTGAAAAATATGAACTTTTGGGAAATGTCATTCACTGGGTAGCAGGGTGAATCAGCACAAAAGTTCGGTCGGATACCAAAATGTAACATTAATTGCTACTCACGTGTTAAGTCAATGTACACATAACGAGTATAAGCGAGTTAGTCAGTTAGTCAGTGAGTTTTGGCGATACCCTAATGAAGTTTTATCAAGTAAATGCAATTTGTGTTCACTCAAAAGGACACCCAACAAACTATGGGTACAACTAGTTGCGTGCTACATGATTGCCTTAAAGTGACAATTTGCTATCGAGAAGTGTATCTAAAACTGCGATTAAATTTCCGTTTACGGGCAAACGCGACCTGATTAAGATAATGAAATAGTGGCCAACTAAAATTAGCGAAGCAGTTAACTTTGGGCTGTCGTTGACGAGGGTCGTGGATTTGTTTTTTTTTTTTTTAAACTTTGTGTGTAATTTAATACAGGGAACACGATTATTCAAATATTTGGACTCGCAGTTGTATCTTAAGGTTGGGTTCTAGCTGGCAATTAAATTCTACGCCTTGGCCTCTTGTTTCTTCAAAAATTTAAGGTCGCCATTTGTTAAAATACCATCAAAATCACTTTTAAGTGAGGTAGTTAGGTTGCCCTTATTTCTTAAGGGAACGATTCAGTATTGAATCGTTTTAATTTGTTCCTGTCCAATATCTGGTGGACGTAAGTCAAGTGTACTATATCAGCCCTATTCCGCTATTCACGTGTCGATTTCCATTTGGCAAAAAGATCAATTTTTTTGAGAAAAAATCAAATTTTTTTTTTCGAAATTGTTTGGTTTGACAAAAAATCCCTTTTTTTATCTGAGGCACTTTTGAAAAATCTCGATTTTTTCTCAGATCTACACATCTCTACTCATACTTTTATTAACACCAAAGTTTATGATAAACAGCTGGCTGCTGAGAATGGTTTACCTTTGGAATGATTGCTTTTTTAGCTGAATTATTCATTTTATAATATAATCACCCTTATTCCGAGTGGCGTTTTACATTCACGACGTTTGTCGTTATTTGAGACGTTGCATTTTGGATAACCTATTCCCTAACTTACACACATACGATACACACCAGCTGATATGCGTCAATGGCGGACAAATGGCGGTATCAGTTTATGGGATTTACATTTTTGAGTAGTGAAGCAATGTTTTGGATCAGTTTTGAATTCCTTCAGTAGGATGTTGATCATTAGAGAAATCAGTGTAATGAACACAAAAGGCATCGTTCATGTCTATAATTCTAAATGATGCCAATGGACCAATGGACCATTTAGAATCAAAGACATCAACGTCAACACCAACACAGTTGATGTCTGTGGAAACGTAAGAATGCTTTGATTTCAACTGGATGTTGCTGGGGTGTGGATGGATGGATGAATGAAGCTGAAGTTGATGTGGATGTACAAGGATGTTTTTTCGTTGATGTGGATGACTTCAGAGTTGAACCAATTTGTACTCCACCCAAGACTTTTTCTTTCGGACTTATCACTTTTTCGTAGCTAAGAATATTTGAAACAACTTCTTCCAAATCTGTCAAATACTTTTGTTTGAATGAGCCTCCTCCAGTTATATATATAGATTTCGAGAGATATTCGAATCAGACCACCATTGTCGGGTCTCTTTTCGTCTCTCTACCACTATAAATCTTACCCAGAGAGACTTTCTGGATTTCTCCAGAGTTCTTCCCTGAGCTCAATTCCTAGTGTTAACGCTGGCATCTGTTTATGGGAGATCTGTTTCATCGACTGGGTCTCGACCCATTTATGTCCCAAGATCCTCATTCTTATGCCAGCCAACGCCGGACATTGACACAGTATATGGGCCGCTGTCTCAGGTTCCTCCAGGCATAGTTTACAGGTATCACCCTCTCTAAGGCCCATCTTCCTTAAGTGATACCCGAAACTACCATGTCCTGTTAACAAAGCCACCACCCATTTCAATGTTCCTCGACTCATGCTTAGAACCCTTCTTTGAGAGGAGCAGGTCGTGATCCATTTGTGAATCAGCTGTTCTACCATTCCTTTGCCAATTGAAGAGAATAGTTCTGGTCCCAGCAACTTTTCAGTTGACCCCTGTTTTGCAAGGGTGTCCGCCTTTTCGTTGCCTTCGATCCCTATGTGTCCTCGTGCCCAAGTCAGTGTTACTTCATTTTTAGATGAACACTTATTGAGCTTAAGTACACATTCCAATGCCAATGATGTTGTGATGTTTGTTTGTTCCATGCATCTGATCACCGCCTGATTGTCCAGTGCTATAAGGATATTTCTTCCCTCCACCTGACTCAAGTCAGCAATGCAATCATGTCAGCCTGGTATACAGAAGTGTAATTCCCGAGGCTAACGTGACGGGCTAGTTCCAGCTCTGCTGAATAGATGCCGGCACCCGCTCCGTCATCCATCATGGATCTGTCTATGAAAATCACTTCACCACTCCTTTTTCTGGAAGTAATCCGTTCTTAATACGAGTTTTGTGATTCCTTTCCATAATACGCACCCTTGTTATCCCATATCTAATCTCGTTTTTGACAAGTTCCAGGATCTTCCTATGTCCATGAATTTAATATCAGACCAAAACTGTGAAATATGTGCATTTAGCTATTAAATTTGTATGGTGTTACGTTATGAACCTACTTTTTCCCACTCTTTTCCATTTATCTATTAAGGGTTAGAGTAATAGAATCCCATTCGCCTTTGGTATCAACATTTAAGACTTCCATTCGAAATCCCTTTGTCATCGAATGTTTTTTTTTTTTTTTTCATTAATTCGACCAAAGTCTTAAACTGTTTCTGGTTGGTTATTTTTACCCTAGAAATTAATCTAATTTAGTCTAGTCATGTGAATAAATTACCAATTTAAGAATATTTACATTTTGAGCCGTTGCTCACTACTTGTCGATCACTATATTGTAAACGACAAATATACCGTCGTTTTTCTTGTCGTTTTGTGACGTTTAACGCCTTACAGAATGGCAGACGTTCGTCGTACGCCAATAGGTTCCACATGACGTTTAGTGACAAATGGCGTTCAATGACTCAAAAACGCCATTCGTAATTGCAAATTCAAATTGGCGTTTCATAAATCGTCGTAAACGCTACTCGGAATAAGGGTGAATGTTCGAAAATCATTTGAAATGGATTTCCAGTGCAAGTGAAAAAAAAAATCTTTTTTTGCGGCCAACCCAATACATACAAGAACCAATAAAATTCGGATTCCAAGTCCGATTTGGCAACAAAAATCTGAGGTCTCAGATCAAAATCTGAAAAGCCAAATCGAAAACGACAGTAGATTCGATTCGCCCGCCCATTCGATTCCAAGAATGATGACAACCTTTCCATTATGCTATCCATCGGCTGAACTACATTATCCAAACCAATTTGACATTTAAGTTAGGTTAGGTTCGAGTGGTAGGCCACATCAAGTGCAGATGCACTGAGGCCAGAGTAGGCCCATTGTGTAGACATTCTAGTTCACAGCTTTTAGATTTGTAGTCGCTCCATACCTGGAAGATTCTGTTGTTAGGGTAAAAATAATCTGATAAGGAACTTATTTTAGAATCTATTGTAAAGAAAACTTGAAATTATAATTAACACTGGCAATGCTCTTTACTTAGGCAACACTGTTTAAATGTGAATTACTTCAAACGTCACTTTTATTAAATCTTCTCTTTTATTATTCCTTACGCCGTGGTGTTTTATTTCTTGTGCTCCATTTCGATTTACAGATTTCTTTAGAATCTACCTTCTTCAACCTCTTTTATTGGTGGACCCAGGAGGTTGGGCCTATCTTTAAGGCTATTCCAATATTCCCGTAAGTCCTCCGGTTGCCTTTTGGTATTATTTTTGTCAATATTATATACATATATAATATATACCCCAAAAAAAAAACATCTTTATTTACAAACAAATAATCCAGCAATAAATTAGTTTTAACTTACATTTTATCAACCACCCACCAGACAGTCAATCCATTATTTAATTTTAAATCAGAAACATTTGACGTGAATCAGGGAATACCGCGCAGTATTACCGACGTTTTTTTGGTGGTTGGGTGTTGTATGAATAGGGTAGGCACTGATTGGCATCAACTTGGCGATGCCCAGTCGTTGTAACTGTTCATACACATCAATTGTGCTTATTTTACCTCCGCGTGGTAGCCACCGGGTACTGGTCTTGTCCTTCCGGGCATGACTTGCTAAACTTATAAGCGCGAGTGTTGAACACGAAGAAAATAGCAACACTATAATGCTCTGTCGGAATGACTGCCTGATCGAGTCTCAGAGGTCTTACATGAGCCCCTCAGAAAGAGGACGTACGGCGGATGAATTCACATGGCTGAATCAACGGTGGCGTCAACAGTCAACATGGCAGATACCTCAATGAGCTACTTCGACGTATTTGGAGCTGAGGTCATTGAGGATTTTTCAGCACTAGTCAGGGTGTTGAAATAGAGATGGTGGCGGAAGAGCCCTTAATGGGTCAACGGCAGCTCTCACATCCCCGCAGCGGGTTACTGACTCCGGAATATTCCGGCTCCTTTTGCCCAAGGGGTTACAGAAAGGGCCTGGTCCTCCAGGTTGGGGGTTGTGCGTGGGGTTAACTACCCTACCACGGAAAAAAAGCACTGTTGCGAAGCAACCAAAAGCCTCGGATAAGGACGGATTCACTGTTGACGACCCTGCAAAACGAAAAAAGGACAATGACGTTCGGATCTGCACGTGGAATGTTCGAACTCTGAACAGACCGCGTGCAGCCGAACAACTAGCGGAGGCCCTAGACTGCTACAAAGCAGGTATCACCGCCATCCAGGAAGTGCGGTGGGATGGGCCGGGCAAAAGGAGGATGAAAAACTGTGACATTTACTACGGTGACTGCTACAGAGAACAAAAGCAGCGTCTATTTGGATGCGGATTTGTTGTAAGCGGCAGACTTAGGCAAGAAGTCTTGAGCTTTCGACACGTTAGTGAACGCCTTACAACTATCCGCATCAAGGCTAAATTCGCCAACATCAGCCTGATATGCGCTCACGCCCCCACAGAAGATAAAGACGATGCTACCAAAGAATGTTTCTACGAGCTCCTCGACAAAACATATGAGCAATGTCCTAAGCATGACGTTAAAATCGTCTTGGGTGATTTTAACGCCAAAATAGGAAAGGAGGACATCTTTGGTAGCACAATCGGAAAACACAGCCTACACGACACCACGTCTGGAAACGGACTTAGGCTGATTGATTTTGCTGCGGGACGTAATGTTACCATAGCTAGTTCACGGTTTCCTCACCTCAATATACACAAAGGAACATGGCGGTCACCTGATCATCAAACCGTCAACCAAATTGATCACGTTACGATCGACGCAAGGCACTCCTCCAGTATTCTAGATGTCCGAACTTTCCGAGCGGCCAACATAGACTCGGACCACTACCTTGTTGTAGCCAAGGTACGGATGCGGATATCCAAGACGCCACAACAACGAGAAAATACTGTGAGGAGATTTAACGTTGGACGACTACAAACGCAACAAACCGCCAGAACCTTTGCCGATCGCGTATCCCTCAACCTCTCGAGAAGTCTTATGCTGCCAGCATCAAGTGCCGAAGACCAGTGGCGCCGATGCCAAGAAGCCATCAAAAACGCCGCAACTGATGTGCTCGGTTTCACCAGCCCACCCCCCCGAAACCCCTGGTTTGACGAAGAGTGCCGGCAAGCACATGCAGCAAAACAAAGTGCCTACGAAGCGTCGCTGCATAGAAGGACGAGAGCAGCTCGTCAGATCTACGAGCAAAAAAGGAGGGAAGAACATCGGCTTCTCCGGAGAAAAAAGAGAGAGCATGAGAAGCGCGCGATCGAGGATATAGAGAGGTGTTACTCCAGGAACAATGTTCGGAAGTTTTACCAAAAGGTAAAAAGAACGTGTCATGGCAACAAGACCCGAACGGAGACCTGTAGAGACGAGCAAGGAAACCTTGTAGTAGAGTCACAGTCGGTGCTGAGGACATGGAAAAACCATTTCTGCAGACTGCTAAACGGCGAAGACGACACAAATTCCGCTGTTAGGCAGAACGATCCATTCAACCTGGACGATGACAGCCAAGATTTCCGTCCACCTGACCAAAATGAAGTGAGGATAGCAATATCTAAGCTTAAATCCAACAAGGCTGCTGGTCCAGACGGCTTACCTGCCGAGCTCTTCAAGGCAGCCGGAGATGACTTGGTAGAGTGCATACACCAACTCATCTCCAAGATTTGGTTAGAGGAAAGTATGCCTGATGAATGGAACCTCAGCATTGTTTGCCCGATCCACAAGAAAGGAGACCCTCTAAACTGCGCCAACTACAGAGGCATCAGTCTCCTGAACACTGCGTATAAGATCATGTCTGCTGTATTGTGTGAACGCCTGAAACCATTCGTCAACGATCTGATAGGTCCCTATCAGTGCGGTTTTAGGCCTGGTAAGTCCACGACCGATCAAATATTCACACTACGGCAGATCCTGGAAAAAACCCAAGAATACCAGATCGATACTCACCATCTTTTTATCGATTTTAAGGCCGCATATGACAGCGTTTATAGAGACGAGCTATACAGAGCCATGTCTAGTTTTGGCATCCCTGCCAAACTTGTCAGATTGTGCAGAATGACGATGGAGAACGCTCGCTGCTCCGTAAAGGTCGGAAACAATCTCACCGAGACCTTTGATGCAAAAAAGGATTTAGACAAGGTGATGCGCTGTCATGTGACTTCTTCAACATCATTCTTGAGAAGATTGTGCGAAACTCACAAGCCAACACCAGAGGCACAATTTTCTATAAGTCTGTGCAACTGCTTGCATACGCTGACGACATTGACATTGTTGGTACAACACAGCGAGCTGTCACTGGTGCGTTTGCAAGTATTAGTACAGAAGCGGCAAAAATGGGTTTAGTGGTGAATGAGGGTAAAACAAAATATATGCTGTCAACAAGAAGGGACACACGACATCGACGAATCGGGCAGAACTTTACGATAGACAGCTATAACTTTGAGGTAGTTAGGGACTTTGTCTACCTCGGCTCCGCTATAAACTCTGATAACGACATCACATCAGAAATCAAACGAAGAATCACACTTGCCAACCGCTGTTTCTTTGGCCTAAGACGGCAATTGATTAGTAAGGCCTTGTCAAGAAGCACTAAGGAGATTCTATATAAGACTCTCATCATCCCTGTCCTGCTCTATGGCGCAGAAGCATGGACCCTAGCAAAAACGGATGAGGATCTTCTTGGTCGCTTCGAACGCAAAATTCTTCGAGTGATTTTTGGTCCCGTTTGCGTTGACGGGCTTTGGAGGAGAAGATTTAACAGCGAACTCTACGAGCTGTACAGCGACATCGACCTAGTCAGAAAAGTACGCATCAGTCGTCTAAGATGGCTGGGACATGTAGAGCGAATGGACACCAACGCTCCGGCCCGAAGAGTCTTCGATTCTAACCCGGAGGGACAACGCAGTAGAGGAAGACCTCGCCTTAGGTGGCGCGCGCAAGTGGAAGGGGACCTCAACCAACTTGGAGTGCGCAACTGGAGGCAGTTAGCCAAAGATCGCGCTAACTGGAGAGGCGTATTGATTGAGGCCCAGGTCTACCCCGGACTGTAGCGCCACCTAAGTAAGTAAGTAGTATTACCGACGTTACCGACATTGACGAGGTGAATCCAAATTCAATTTGAATGAATAGTAGAATTTTCATTTAAAGTTGAGAAAAAAAGGAATAGGGCTGTATATCTGCGCCTTAGTAAAAAATCTTTGAATCCAAGGAGGAGATTATGAGTCCAAAATCAAAAGCAAAAATGTTCCTCAAACTAATCAATTTTGTAATCAAGTCTTGTCTTGTACACAAGTTTGGTACGCTACCATGTAGATTGTTGATGAAATAGATTCCCCGAATCAGGCTCAGATTTGGTTATTATTTGTTAAGATATTTCAGCGTTTATTTTTATATATTACATTAATGAAATAAAGTCGACAAAGCTAAATTAATATTTTTTGTATACTTTTTTTTACAGGCACAGAAGAATGTCCCGTCAAATCTGTGGTGAACCGCGTTGGACAACAGCTCCAGAAGGCGCTTTCCGAGAAGGGAATAGCACTCCTGGTCAATCATGGCATCTCCGATGAAAAGGCAAGCAACCGTATCCCTTTAAATATTTACGCCCTTACATTCGATCCTGTTTATTCCATTTGCAGTTGAAAACAGCCTGGGATCACTTGGATGACTTTTGCGACCTTCCAACCGATGTGAAAGAGTTCTACATACGATCTGGCGACACTAATCATGGTTACGTTGAGCCAGGCGGGGAACGATATGGTAGCCATACCCCTGAACTGAGACATGCTTTTAACATTTGCACATTAAACGCGAAGAATCTTCCCGAAGAACCACTGCCAGGATTCGCAGATCACATATCCACTTTGGCGAAAGAATTCAACGCATTGGCTAGATTCGTCTTACAAGCATTAGCAGTGTCATTAGGTAAAGCAAATTAAACTCAGCTTCTAAACTTTGTTAACCTCGTGTTGAAAAAAAAAAAAAAAAAAAATAGAAATTCCACAAAAGTTCTTCATCGAGAAACATTCCCACATGCTCTCGGGAGAAAATGACAATGAGACAACGTTACGCCTGCTCTACTATCCGCCAATCATCGAAGAGGATGAAAAAAATCAAATTATCAAGGGTCGATGTAAGTATACCTACCAGAAATGTCTCTCAGAAATGCCAGACTTCAAGCCAGAAGACGATCCCCGAGAAAAACGTAGAGAAGACGAGGAGGAAAAGGTGGAACGTAGCGAAGACGCTACTGATGTGGCGAGTACAAGTAAGGAATTCCTGAATGGTAACGCGGTCAAAAGTACTCCTCACACTGATTACGGGACATTCACTCTGCTTGCACAAGACTCTGAGGGTGGCTTGGAAGTGAAGTTACCGGGCAGTGAAAAATGGCAGCGAGTCGGCCATTTGCCAGGAGCAATTCTCATTAATTGTGGTGAAATTCTTTCAATTTGGACACAGGAGCGATACCCAGCTTTGGTAAGTGTTTGCCGACATATATTGAGCTAAGTTAAACATTTAATTGAATTTAAAGCAACATCGAGTGGTGATACCGGAACAAGAGCACTTGCGCGCCAGAGGACGACATTCCATTGCATTTTTCTGCCATCCTGGTAAGATCTGTTACAAATTCGTTGCAAATTGCTACTAACACAGGTGTTCATTTGCAGATAACCTTACAATGATATCACCCAATGACTTGCCGCAGAATGATGTCGCTGAAAACTCTACAACCAAAAAGACAAGAAAGAAATCATTTAAGGCTGCCAAAGAAAAGTGAGTTTTGTAGAATGTAGATGCAGAAATTCTATTTCTATTTCATTTTAATATCGAATGTTTTTATTTTTTCAAGGGTTTACAACGCCTATCAGTTGATACAGAAACGGTTAAAGGATACTTATAACTCTTAGAATTCTGAGATAATTACGAGAGCCTTCAACTTCAAAGACTTTCCGTTTTAGGTTTCGACAAAAAGCTACTACGTATTTTCCTTTTTTATTATTTCAAAATGCTATCTGACTTCTTTTTTTTTTCCTTTTTTTAAGTGTACAATATTTATATGCTATATTGAGAAACTGAATCAAATATACAACTTATACACAAAGGTTTTCATCTAACTATAATTGTCGAGAGTTTGATATTACGAAAAATGTATTTTATTTTTGGAAAGCGTCTTTAAGAAAACAGTGATTCTTATTAAATCTGTAGCAATTAAAAAAAAGGAAATTAACTCAGTATAATTGAACCAAAATGACTTAAATGTTCGACGATTCTGAGCGGGAACTGTTTGAATTCGAAATTAGATTACGCATGTTGGTACACAGCCCCGAATATTAGTTATGTAGCTCAGGTGAGTAACTTTTGTCTTATACAATAACTAGCTGTGCCCGCAACTTCGTACGCGTCGTGAGACTGTGTAGTTTCCAATAAAACAGATTTGACCGTTTTCTCAACGGCATATTTGTTTAAAATCAACAATCTAGCTAAAAAAAAGCGGTGAACATTGTCGACATTGAAACAATAAATCAAACAAATCTATTTACCTAAAACACCAATTTAAGAAAATTAAATTCAACAGCTTAAGTACTGAAGTTTCACTTCCTTACTGTAGGTACCACGTAGGCAGTGGCGTCTCGTCAGGGTGTGCAAGGTGTGCATTGCACACCCTGATCTAACGAAAAGAAGTCCCTCATCAAACACTGTGTAATAATAATAACACACAAATAATGATATGCACAATTCCATAACCCATAAAACCTCCATATAACAGCCAACAGCTACAGCCTACACCATACCTATTCATATTCATCCTTTATAAATTATAAATCTTCTTTCAAAATTCCTTCACCGCTGAGAAAAAAAAAATTAACTCGTACAAAAACTCGCTGTGCACCATTCTGTTGATTTCATCAAATAAATTCATCCAACTCCAAACTATAAACTATATCCCTCTACAAGATTTCTCCAGTATTCATCCCCATCGTCATTCGTCACCCGCACGCCGCCGTACTTAAATCGCTTTACTTTGATGAACTTGTAGTGAACTCGTGCGAAGGTTTTCTGTGCACGGGCAGTATTCATTTTCTCTTCTTTTGCATCTGTTGGTTCTGTTCTGTTTCCGTAAAGCGTCATAGTCAAATACACAATGTATTACATCGATACTCGTGCAAATAAAAGCTGTGCACGAAAGCCGATGAATGAACTTATGGTTGAACTTAGCTTTTCGTTTAAGTGGTTGGGGATTGGGGTTGCAGTTTCGTGCGGTGCTTTTGATTTTGTATGCGAAAGTTTTATTTTTCTGTATTTTATTTTGAAAACAAAATAAGATATCAAAAACAGCAAAACAATGATTGAGAAAACAATAAATGGGACGTGTTTTCAGGCAATTAATTGATATTTCTAAAAAATGTATAATTTTAAAGAATTTGCACACCCATCTAAATAATTCACGCGACGCTGCTGCACGTAGGTAATATCAAAACAACTACTAAAACAAAAGGCTGAACGGAAATTTGTATCTACACCAACAATACGTAAATCAAACAACATAATTCACCTGCATACCTATATCGTCTTTACCTCTTGAATTCTTCAATTCTTTACTGTAGGTATCAACGTAGATACTATAACAACCATTAAAACAAAAACCATGAACTCAATTTCTATATGCACCACCTCCACCATACGTCCATCACCTCCAATGTTGCCATAAAAATGTTTTTACAAATCTGCAATTATGACAAAAAAAAAATGCAATGCAGATTTCTATAGAAAAATCGTCCTTCACAAAATTTTTTTTTTATGTATGTAACAATAACAAAAAAAAAAAACTGAGTACGAAAATGACAGCATGCAGCGAAATCAAGTGTGCAACAAATGTTAAAATTTGTTAAAAAGAAACAAAAAATCCGCAATAAGATGCAGACAAAATCTGAAGCGCAGATTTCTGTTTTTTAAAAATATGCAGCAATGTTGAAAATCTGCAAAATGCAGACAAATCTGCACTTATGGCAACGCTGATCACCACACGTCATCAGCCATCTGCGCATTTCCTCAGAAACACATTGTTACTGTTGATTCAATATACATATGTATATTCACGTCCCATACTTCTCTTTCGTTTAACTTAATTTGGAGAAAACACCACGCAGTTTTTTTTTTCATATGACGGTGCCTGTGCGATGTGCGCCACCAAACCACCCCAAAGCAGAACAACGATCAAGAACCGCGGCTGCTGATAATATTAGATTTGAGAAAATAATTTTTTTTTTTTTCATGTTAGATTTTAGGTTGTAGCTCAGCTTCTAAAGGACATAGAAAGCTGATTGAAGGCTTGAAATAACTATAAAAGTGTTGGCTCTCCTAAGTATTTTGTTTTGTTTGCATTGATTAAGAATTATCTGAGTTATGGCGAGTTAAAGGCAGTAAAGTCAGAAAAAAAAAAACACATTTTGGTCAAAAACGCTCCAAAAAATAGGCATGGCAATGAAAGGAATAGCCTATATGTTGCACAGAATCTTAAGAAACATTTCAAAAAAACTGTCATCGAAATCTGTGCAATAGTTTTTACGCCATTAGGTAACAAACAAATTGCCTACAGTTTTATTATAAGTATAGATATCAGTGGCAATGACAATAGAACTGTGGAAAGCAATTCAACGAACATCAATATTTCCATTAAAGTTCAAAAATATCTTTAACATTAGGTCTGTTCCCTTACTTTTTGGTTCACTTTTGGCAATATGTCACATTTCTCTCATTGTGAGAGAATATACTCACTGAAATTAAATACCTAGGTATAACCGAAATGAAAAGGAACGCGTTGAACCACAAATTTGAAAAATGTGAATTTTTTCTAGGCGCAAATATTCAAATTTCAGTAGAAAAAAATCAGAAATTTATATTTAAGACCAGGATTTGAATTGTTTTTATTGCAGAAACTAAAAAGTACAATTCCTTTGTTTCTTACATCGATTTTAATGCTATACAAGCACTAAATATAAATGAAATTAAATAAAAAGTCAGTTACAAATTAGAATTTGAACGATTTGACAACCATCTGTCAGCAATAAACAACTAACCCAAATAAATTTCTTGGGCTAATATTTGCATGTTTTTTATGGAGGGAAAATGATGTGCTCTCTCTTTTTTGCTCTCTTCTGCCCAACTTTTGCGTAAGGGAACCAAGTTTGACTAAATTGGGCGAATGTGTTCGAATGCATTATCGTTAGGGAACAGACCTATTATTAGATGAATGAAAAATGGGACTTCAATGAAGTATTTAAACCGCTTGTGAGAAAATGACAATTTGCTGTTGACCTCATTTTAAAAGTAATACCATTAACAATATTTTGTTATTGAATATTTTGTTTAATCTATAAAAATTGAAAAGTATTTGATTGCTTTATTTAGCAAAGACTTCACTTCTCCCCAAATTTGTGTCCTTTTATTTGACCTACCCTACCACAGTCTGTCGATTGTTGTTATCTGTCTATTTAATGGCGGTCAAGGGTCTGTGCTAATTATTCGGCTGCACGTGGCATGTTAGAAAGTTCGTTTGTACGGGTTGTTATCAGCAATTACATTCCAATGTAATTCTTTGTTTCACTTGACTTTCCCCCTTTGAAAAGCCAGAGATAGCGGGCGGAGAAGCGATATAGAATATATATCGGTGTTGAGTGTTTTTGAGATGTGTACATTAGTACTACGTACAGAAAGTATTTCGAATGTGTAACCAATCGAATATTGGTCAGTATATCGTTGCCCATCCGCACTGCCATTTATTTCCTGTTAATCTTTATTTTCTGACATCGTTTAGATTATGTTGTGTGTTCTTTGCTTCGCCGGTATTGACTTTATCTTTTCCTCCAATAAATTTATGTAACTATTATACGACTGTTATCGCTCAATTAAGCAAGTGCTTGTTGTAGGGGAATCTTAATCTTCTTAATGAATACAGATACAGAGTCTTAATCTTTACGATAGTCGGATGATTGCGCTGCTTAACAGAAGTACGGATGAAAGGATTTGTTATTAGATCGAAAGAGCTCTTTCCATTTACCTACAATCTGAGAACAAGTATAAAAATGCATTTGTGATTTGGCGGTTTTTGTTTTTTCTTTCTAGATAGGTGAAATGAAAAACCACAGCGTTACTACATTTATTTCTTGTTTTTATTTTTATTTGTAACATTCATTTCAAATACACATCTCTGGTTCCACTTAACGTAAACATTTACTTGCACCATTCGGCAACAAATGTTGCAGAAACTAGGTAACTTGAATTTTTTGGTTTTTGTTTTTTTGTTTTTTTCTTTTTACTAAATATCAATATACTCAATTATAATTTATAAACTTAATCGCTATACATTTTGTAATCAGTCATTAATAGTATTGGCATTGTTATTAGCTTACTGTTGTTCTAGGGTTGATGTCTCTCTTGTTTTGTTTTGCTTTTAAATAATTAGGTCCTTTCTCTACACATAAATACTTCTTACCATAGTGTTTTTAGTTTTTTTTATCTTAAAAGTTAACTAGATAGTGTTGATGCTTCATCGACCTAGAGATTTACAGTACAACTTAAAAAAATATGATAACTCTATGTAAATATGTACGTATATGTATATGTATGTATGATTAGACGATTGTCTAGCAGGAATAAGAAAATTGTGCTCCATAGATAGATGTCTACAAATATTACGATTTCTTTTTTTTTTAGGTTGTAAGAACTTCTAGTTCTAGTCTAGTATAATGATTGAAATTGTTGTGAAGAGTTGTAGTTCCTTGATCGAATGATGTTCATATGGATCTCTGAGGATGCCGTTGAGTGCATGTACGGTGGAAGATCGGCTCCGTCGCTGACACGGCATTGTAGTATTGCATGTGGGCAGCAGGACTGATTTCAGGATTGCACAGGATTGGATAATTAAAAATAGGTACAAAGGTTTTTTTTTTCGTTTTCTTGTTTTTACTTATAAACTACTGCTAAGCATAGCTGTTCTATGTAAAGCACTAGTTAAGGATCAGAAGCCGATAGAAAGAGAAGCTGAAAGGTTACCTGAAGCGTTTTCTTGAACGCGACTCTGAATTCACGATTGAAGTACGCATAGATGATTGGATTTAGTGCGGAGTTGAAGTAGCCTATCCAAAAAAGGATACAGACTACGATTCTTGGCGTAGTACAGCTGTCGCAGAGGGATGACGTTATGTACCTAAGGAAATACAAAAAGAACAACATTGGTATTGAAATAATTGTTGTAATAGCGATAAGTAATGTTACCATAAGAAGAACGGCAGCCAACACACCAGAAACGCACTCATGATTATTCCTAATGTCCTTGCGGCTTTCTTTTCTCTTCGCATCGTCGTTATGGAAGTTTGTTCGACGTGAATGCTAGGTCTGGGGACGGGTATGTGATTTATCTGTAAATGTTTATCCAGCAAAAGAGCTGCCACCTTTGATCTGTAATTGATGGGCGTAAGGTGAGTAAATATTTGGGCACATTTTGGAAAACGTGTGTCAGTCAGCAACAGATGTATATTACTTCGGAGAATTAAGGATTTCAAATTGAAATATTCGATCAACAAGATTTGAAGCTGAGTTATAACTATTATTTTAATGATTTCAAAAATGAAAAGTATAATATCCCCCAGACGACCGGCATTTTAGTTTTCGCGAAACTTTGTCATTTGGTGATATTTCCCACTGCACTTTTTACCGTTTTCGTGTCAGGGATTTAATGTTACATCTAAGGTCTGAAAGCGACCAAACATAATAACTGCGCAATGAACCGTCGTATGAATTGGAGAAGTCGAGGAGTAACAACTTTGTATTGAGAAGCTGGCCCTAACAATTTCAGTTTGGAAATTTTCTTTATTTTATGCGTCTCAGAGAACCGTAACTTGGAAGTAGGTGGAAATATAAATACTCCCATCTAGACTTCTAATTCTTTTAGTGATTGTTTGAACAGAATCCTAACTGGAAAGACATTTTCCTTTTTTACCTTGTCTGGAATTAAGCCTTATGTTTCCGTCGTCGTCGTTGTTTGTCACTGGTTTCTCTCCCCGAATTTTATTTCTCTTTTATTTTCCAACGAAACAAAAAAGTCCGATACACAAAGGAAAACAATCATTTACGACTTTACACTGAAAAATTGTCTTTTACACAAACAAGTGACCTGATATAGAAATCCTCTCCGAAAAAAAAGAAGTCCTTAAACTATTTTAATCCTTGAACGATTTTTTATAACCACTCCAGAATAGATACCTTCTTTTTTTGTCTAGTAGTAGAAAACGCTGAGTAGGTTAGGTTAGGTTCGTGCGGGCTGGAAAGGTAAGATTCAGCGCCACACTCAGGTCAAAATTGACCCATTGTGATACCCGTATGGGAAGAGGTTTATCCCGTGCTAACCTATTCTGTAAGCATTGTCATGATTTTAAAACACTGGCTAAGAATTTTGAATGTTGTAAGACGGGTTCAATAAACGAACATGCACAAATAGTCATGGGGTTAGTGAGGTAATCCCTTTGGATCAATCTGGACACATCACTACACAGAAAGTGCTACAATTTTGTTCGTCTTATCTGGATAAATATTTAAATTCTACAATTGGATGACCACCATGCCAGATCGATACAGATACGTAGTTTCGTTTGTATATTTATAAATCTCACAGAAAAAAGCTTAAAAGTTCATTTGAATATTTATCGAACGGATACTTTGTAATGCATTACAAAATATGCCATGAACAGAAATTGTTCTGTTGTTTTTTTAATGGCATTGAACAATCTCAGATTTAAGAGTTCTAGAAGTATAGTACAGACCTGGAATAGGTTGCGTGTTATATACAGCAAAAAATGTCGTGTTCGGGTCACTAAGTGTGTGAAAATGAAAATATTGTCACATGTGAGCCGGTTATGACTGATTTTGAATTTTGTGACCTGCAGCAAAGGAGATCACAATTCCAATTGTTGATGTGAGCCTCACAAGTTGAAAGGGGACTGCCAGAATACGAAAAAATCACAAAGTAAATTTCACCTCAACTTGTGAGGGTTTTGTGGCTTGTGAGGTATCAGTGGGGCTTGCCAGAATCGAGCTGTAAGTTTCATTACAAATTTCTGTTATTGAAAAATGAAATTTTTCAATGCTTCTTCCTTAAACTCGAATACGATATTGACCTAAATAAATTCTAAGGATTTACATTTTAATTCATTATCAACTATTAGTATTTTTAAAAAACGTTTAAAACTTTTAAACACGGTCTTGTGAAAGTCTATAGAGAATGCTAATTTTCAGTGGCTTAAACTATAAAAAGGCCCACCACCTCCTATCCTACTGCTCGATATTAATCCGGACAATAACGGCCATATTATTCTTTCCGGGTGTAATTTTAAACCCGACCATGAATCCGCATTTTTTAAACTTATGTCCACATTATTCACTGAAAAACGTGCATTAAACCCGCTAGATAAAAGATGGATTTAAATGCGGATTTAAAACACTTTAAACTGCTATTAATCCGTTTTAAACCTACGTAATGTCAAATTTCACAAACAATGATGAATTTGTCACATTTTATAGGAAATTGTTTTAATGTGTTGTCTTGTGGTTTTTCATTTTTAGTAAAATAAATTGAGAAATAACTTAGAATGAAAGGTGTCGGCAAGGTAAACGATGAGGACTACAGCAGCAATGATCGCGAAAATGAAAGTCTGGCACCCGTCGACGATGAAGCAGAAGAAGAAGACGAATGAATGAGATTTTTATTTTTGCTTTTTTAATAAATTAATAATAATAACATAATTAATTCAAAAAGCTATTAAATTAAAAGATGAACAAAAACGCGACATATTTTTTATTATTTTCATTATAATATCCCGAATGAAATCCATTTTTTCCATGTTTTTAAATTTTTATTTCCTGCCTCCTGCTCCTGCAAGCAAAGAAATGTCAAAAATGTGACCTAAACTAAAAGAGTGAATATGAATCAAATTGAGTTTAAGCCCGAGTTAAAGTACTTAAACTGGTCTCCGGAGTGCAGTTTAATCCCAATCGGATAAAATGCTGTCAAGCTTAAACAAAACGGGTTTATGTTCGGATTTAACTACTGAATATTATGGACTTGGGCTTATATTTTTGGGTTAAACTCATTTAAATCCGGGTGTAAACCTTTACCCGGATTAAAGTGAGTGAATTATATGGCCGTAACTGTTAAGCCTAATTTGTAGATTCCTCACGGTGAGACAGGCGTCACGTTAATATATCTCCTATATAAATCAGCTCATTTTTCCATTAAAGCATTTCCCCTAGGAAACAATTAGCTATAATCCAAGCAAAGTAAACGTTTCGACGGCTAAGCATTTGTATTTGTCGCCCAGCTAACGACGAAAGACGAAAAGCGTCGTATAACAAATTGAGTTTTTAGGCTGATTTTATCAGAAAAAGTATTCTGCCGCCAATGATTTCACCGTCGGCGAAACAGTTGACAACATTCACAATATTAATCGAAACAAATTGAGTTTCCCTCATTTACCTGTAAAGCAGTCGTTCCTGCCGATCGGCTTCTCGATAAATTTTGTAATACGTAAACAGCATCACAATTCCCGGTATCCAAAAGCTTACTGACGAACTGATGATGGCATACGATTTGTTTACCTTAAACTCGCAAATCTGAAACGAAAAAAAAAGTTTCTTACTCTCAGCTCCGCATGATGTATATAATAGGCTTCTTCAACTGGTTGCAATTAATTTTAAGGACTTTCGTGTTCACCTCGCTTAAGCATTATCGACCGCTTTTCTGTTGGATAACTTTGGCGTTAACCCCTTTTTTCAGTTATCAATATTGAAGCCCTTTAGCTGACATACTTTTTCCGTTTCGAAAATAGGTCAAGGGTGGGTGGTACTCGGTGCTCCTCAGGTGGTTCTGTCAATATAATTGAAATAATGGTCGCATGTGCTGTTGCTCAAAATGCCACTTTTAAATGCCTTAATTCTTCGAGCAACCCTCGTTCGCGAGCGAACATGCCTTTAACCTCTCAGAGGGTAAGACTACTTCTCTGACAAACAATGGAATTTCGAAAGCCATAAATAATTTAATACGCTAGGCATTCAAATGATAAATGTTTTAAGCAGCACAGGTAGTGGTTACCGCATCGCTGTTCAATACAACCACTTTATAAGCTTTGTTATTGTTACTTTAAGGATGCCTTTACCTCAGCCGGGAATAATGTCATCCAAACATTGCGAACAGGTAAATCAAGTTGCTTTTATTGGACTGCATCCGAAATTAGATAGAAGGTCAAGTGACAATGGAGGTTTTCTGAATATTTGCTTAAAATACCTTTGGGTTTAATCACATCCACTTGGTAGAAATGAGATGAAGGCCTAGCACGTCTGTATGGTAGATATGATAGTTAATCGAAAACTCAGGGAATTGGAGATAACGTAAATCATCTTCGCGTTTTACCCTCAGAATATTGATTATTTGTTTCCATTCAGTATCTATTTACTTAGAAAATAAATTTGGAAGAAATATTAATAAATGCGTATTAAGGCTTGTCTGGCGAACGATCAAAAAGGTCTTAGATTATTGAATGTATCCGGCTGTTGATGGACTGTTAAGGGAGATACGAGATACGAAAGTTTTTTTTCTTTTCATTCGGCATATAACTTTGTCCGGCATGATTAGGGTAGGTATAATATTATTTCCCGATAGGCAAACTTATGACTATGTAAGGCTTTCTTTCACGAAAAAGGAATTGAGTTGGAAAAGCGTTCGAAGATTATATGCGATTACTATTTTAGAAGCAATAAAAAAGAACTTCTATGGTAGGATCAAAGGTGAAGTTGGTTGCCAGGAGGATAGGTATATATGTAACATTAAAAGTACCTAATTTATAATAGGAAATTTTGTGTTTGTGTTTCGGTTATGGAGTTTTAAATTGAAATGATATGCGTATTTCGTATCTTTGGAATGGCAATTTCATGACTGCGCAGGTTTGTGTTGGAGGTATTTGCACTTGCCAATCGGGGGCCAAGGAGGCTCTATACACTGCGCCAACTATAGAGGCACCAATATCCTGAACACTGCGTATATGATCATGTCGCTGTACTATGTGAACGCCTGAAACCATTCGTCAACAATCTGATAGGTCCCTATCAGTACGGTTTTAGGCCCGGTAAGTCAACGACCGATCAAATAATTACACTACAGCAGCTCCTGGAGAAAACCAAAGAAGTTCAGATCGATATTCACTATCTTTTTATCGATTTTAAGGCCGCATATGACAGCATTTATAGAGACGAGCTATACAGAGCCATGTCTAGTTTTGGCATACCTGCCAAACTTGTCAGATTGTGCAGAATGACGATGGAGAACGCTCGCTGCTCCGTAAAGGTCGGGAAAAATCTCACCGAGACCTTTGATGTCAAAAAAGGATTTAGATAAGGTGACGCGCTGTCATGTGACTTCTTCAACATCATTCTTGAGAAAATTGTGCGAAACTCGGAAGCCAACACCAGAGGCACAATTTTCCAAAAGTCTGTGCGACTGTTTGCATATGCTGCCGACATTGACATTGTTGACAGAACATAGCGAGCTGTCACTGGTGCGTTTGCAAGTATTAGTACAGAAGCGGCAAAAATGGTTTTAGTGGTGAATGAGGTTAAAACAAAATATATGCTGTCAATAAGAAGGGACACATAACATCGACGAATCAGACAGAACGTCATGATAGACAGCTATAACTTTGAGGTAGTTAGGGACTTTGTCTACCTCGGCTCCGCTATAAACTCTGACAATGACATCACATCAGAAATCAAGCGAAGAATCACACTTGCCAACCGCTGTTTCTTTGGCCTAAGAAGGCAACTGAGAAATAAGGCCTTGTCAAGAAGCACTAAGGAGATTCTATATAAGACCCTCATCATCCGTGCTGTTTTCTTTGGCCTAAGAAGGCAACTGAGAAATAAGGCCTTGTCAAGAAGCACTAAGGAGATTCTATATAAGACCCTCATCATCCCTGTCCTGCTTTATGGCGTAGAAGCATGGACCCTAGTAAAGACGGATGAGGATCTTCTTGGTCGCTTCGAACGCAAAATTCTTCGAGTGATTTTTGGTCCCTTTTGCGTTGAAGGGCTTTAGAGGAGAAGATTTAAGAGCGAACTCTACGAGCTGTAGAGCGACATCGACCTGGTCAGAAAAGTACGCATTAGTCGATAAGATGGTTAGGACATTTAGAGCGAATGGACACCAACGTTCCGGCCCGGAGAGTTTTCGATTCCAACCCGGAGGGACAACGCAGTAGAGGAAGACCTCGACTTAGGTGGCGCGCGCAAGTGGAAGGGGACCTCAACCAAATTGGAGTGCGTAACTTGAAGCAGTTAGCCAAAGATCGCGCTAACTGGAGAGGCGTATTGGTTGAGGCCCAGGTCCACCCCGGACTGTAGCGCCATCTTAAGTTAGTAAGTAAGTAATCGGGGGCCAACATTTTCATTCATACATTTATTTTCAATGGCCGCTCTCGATTTGTAGGGTTGCGGGTATAGGATGCCTAAGTGAACCCACCATAGCTCCCCATCTTCCGCCCCCGACTCTAGATCATCAGGGACAATCCCCATACGAGCCGAGGAGAGATTTCGGACTTGATCTAACCATCTCATCCTGGGTCTTCCTAAACCAACCAAATACGAAAAGAAACAAACGTTCGGAAAAACACGTTCAGAATCTCAGCGCTCCGGTAAAGTCCCCAAAAAACGTTTAGTGTGATAACGGAATAGACCTGTTACTAGTCTAACGGTGCTGGCGTTGACCTGGCATCTGATCTAACCATGAAAACAGATGCGACTAAATAGTATAGGGACTAAAGAGGCAATGACAATTACATAAATGCCCGTAATGGTATAATTTAATAAGGAGACTGTATATGGCGTCAATAGCCTGCAGCGCCCTTGTATCTGATACCAGTGATTAGTCCAAAGTGTTAAGATTAAGCAACTTAACAATCTATATGCACCAGTAGTGAAAGTAATGATGATTGCTTTCGCTTTGTTAGTATTCTTATGTGGCAATTAAATAAAAACCCTGGCATCAATTACAAGAATGTTTTCGTTCATTTATTTGGATTACGGGAAATAAAAGCGCAAATATGTTAACAGTGATAATATTCGAAACAATATGCAGTAATCAGAAAACAATTAGAGGTACAATAATATATCATGAACCACACATATTAGTGTAGGGTTGCGAATAGTCCTCTTCTTCATATCATACGTCACTCGTTTATAAGATAAATAAATACACATGCCATAGTCTTAAGGGCTGCGATTGTCTGAAGCTTGTTGGCAAATCCGCGACTTCAAGCCCCAAACAAAGTAGTCTGGGAAGAGTCTTCGATTCCAACGCGGATGGACAACCCAGTGGAGGTGGACCCCGCTTGATTGGCGCGCGCAAATATAGACCAACTTGGAGTTTACAACAGGAGACAGTCAGTAAGCCAAAGATCGTTGTCTTGGCACTAATCACTTTTATTTAAGCCTACTTTAGAAGAATTTTAAATTCATAAATTTATTTCATATACCTAACTTAAAATATTTAAAAAAAAAAAATCAGGAACTCAGCAAAATGAATGAAGGCTGGCTATACACTTGTAGGAATTCCTGGAATCCTTAAAAACTGGAAAGCAGTATGTACCAAGTATAGGAAACCTTTATTCCATTTATAAACGCTATAATCACATTCAATAATTCGCCGTGATGGATTTCAGAATCCCCCCAGCCATGGATTGTAATATACTCCCACACAATGACAACAACGCGTTGCTAAGGCACCGCTTGCGCTTTCTGCGGTCTGCTCTTATTTTATAAATCTCGTAGAGGCTCATTTACTCAAGGAATTATTTCGAATATATCCCTCCCGACTTATTTTCCTCGCCTCCACTTCTACTTCGCCCAATACCAGCCATCAAAAGTTAATTTTAAAAATAATGAAACGAATCCACAGAGATACGTCTACCCCAAAGGCAATTTGCATGGTAATACCTAAATTCGCACCATTTGCTGCCTTGTATATCTACTTAAAGCGGCCTCTTTAAAATCCAATTAAGGGACATTTACCGACTGGAAGCAGCTGCTAAAAATGTCTTAATAGATGGAAATTAATACCACTCTGATCGGAAATTTTACGGAAGAAGTTTCGAAATGAAATCCAAATCCCCATTGGTGGCCGCCAGAACCACCCATCAAGTTGGGAGAGGATGTATAAACACTGCCAAATATCAATCAGGAACAAACTGGTCTACGCCCCACCACCCCCCATTGCATTCATATATATATGGAGCTTATCCTTTTAATCAGCCATCACACACCTCTCCGTGATATATTTAATACCATTTCCCGATACCATTCGGTCTGATGCTGGATTGTTTTTGGTACATATATATGTACTAATGGAAATGGCATGTAATCATTCTTTGGATTTTGGTTGTTTGGGGAAATAACCCTTAAGGGTTTTGTTGGGTTTCATTATTTGTTTTCATATTTTCTAACTGAGCCGTAAATACTTGTTAAACTCTTTAATAAAATCATTTTCATGTTTATTTTGTGTGTACATTTTATAAGCTGCTGTGTTCGTTTTTTTTTTTGGCATAATGATAATGAAATAATATTAGGTACAAAGATTACAAAGTGCTTACGACAATGTTTAGTACTTATTATTTTTTTTTTTTTTAGTTTGATAAAATGTCCCTGCTGTTCAAAGTTTCGGTAAGAAATTAGAACTTTGTTTCTAGTACCTTCTCAAGTTGCGAACATTGTAATTTCTGAATCAATTACACGTACAATTGGAAACTTTGTAAGCAATAATTCAAAAAATCTAAATTGAGTCGCGCAGTAAATCTACATTCTCGCGTATACATAATTTAGCAGCACCCCATACCCACGCAGCAGATACAAGCGAAGGGGGTGGAATTTATGTGGAAAAAATGCTGTAAGTAAAGTAAACATGGACAGGGTAGGTACTGAGCTCTGGGTACATTTCTGTCAAATCAACCTTAACGTGTGTGTTGTGACCTATTTATAGATATTGCATTACAAAGCATATAACCTTGCTTGCTATTTTACCAATGCGAGATAATTTTAAGTTCTTTGAATGCAATGTTCTGAATATAGAAGGTAGCTTTGTCAATGGTGTAAGCACTTTGCAAATGGAAAATTCCTCAAGTGAGGGATACGAATCGCTGACGTTGACATTATTACTGAGTTCCTGGGATGAATGAATTTTGCCGGAGAATAAATGGCCATGAAAAGCCCTTTATTCGACACATGCATTACGTCTGATTAAAATCTTGAATAACAAAAAAAGGATGCAAATGCAGAGAAAGCTACGCAATGAGAAGGTGTTCACCAAAACTTGAGACAATAATTCGGCATGATTGCTTCAAGAATATTTCCTGCCAATGGCGTGAGTTGTTTGGATTTGCATTTTTAATGCCAAATTTGTGGTAGCGTGAAACAAGAGGTCACGCATAAATGATTAAATACGCAACGTATCCTTTCCTAAACGACCGCAAATTGAGTGACTGCGGCTGAATATTTACTTTAGAGCACGCTCGAAATGTAAGTTCACCTACGAGATAAAGTGCATGACAGGAGATACGGTCGCGTACAACTTTCTCTACCGCTGGTTTTGTAGCAAAATCTTCGGAAATGAGTTCTTTTTTTTTTTTTTTTTTAAAACGTTGTAGATCAGGGCTATTGGCAATTTCGAGGGAAAAAATAACCCTCGAACATTTTTTTTCCCCTGATGGAACATATTCCTCCGAATTCTCCATCGGAATTTATTCCCTCCCGGAGTTTTTCGAAAATATGTCCGAATACAAGGACAGTAGTTGTCAATTGCGATTTATTCATTCAATTTATTCAGCACATTGACAACTGTCCAGTCCATTTATTCGAACATATTTTCGAAAAATTCCGGGATAGATAAATTCCGATGGAGGTTCGGAACAGGAATATGTTTTTTGAAAAAAACAAAACAAAATACTCGCATGATTAAAAATTGCTGCTCTCTGTAAAATACTTCAAAGTCCCATAGAAACTGCTTACATTTTGAATTTACAAAGGAAATATTCCGGGGGGAATCCCATCAAATTTTGTTCGTGAGGAATTTTTGTTCGAGATACCAATTTATTCCGGGGAGATTTTTTCCCTTTTTCGAAATTTATTTCCTATACCTCTTTTTGAAAAATAAGAAATATTTCGAGGGGAATTTTGTTCACGATAGCTCTGAATAGATTCAAAATTGTTTATTGTTGTTGTTTGATTTGCAAGCATTTATCAAATTGTTGAGCAAACATTTAAAAAAAAAAAACTCCAAAAGTCTGTGCAACTTCTTGCATACGCTGACGCCATTAACATCATTGATAGAATACGAACTGTCACTGGTGCTAGTGTCACTGTCACTGGCTTGCAAGTATCGTTACAGAAGCGGCAAAAATGGAACTTATTAGTGAACGAGTGCGAAAAAAAAATAAACGACAGTTATAACTTTGAGGAAGTTAGGGAATTTATCTACCTCGGCTCCGCTATTAACTCTGAGAACGACATCACATCAGAAATCAAGCGAAGAGTTACACTTGTTTGAGTTTCATTTGTGGCAAAAATGGAAGGGGTCTACAATTTTATTTCGAGTCAAACGGTTAACTGAGATGCTCAGCCCTATTGCGAAGATCAACTATCAATCGGTTGACGATTGACAAATTTATCAATTAAAATTGATGTTTGGTATTGCGAAAAACGATTGATAAAAATATAACCTATTGTGAACATAATGCCAAAAATAAAGTTATTTTGAATGAAAACTCAACTTTGACAGTTCTAAAATATTTTTGATTTGAAGAGTGATTGTTACGATTTTTTCAAACAATTTAATTAAACAATAATTACGACTGTTAAATCTGTAAAATTTATTGAAAACCATGTCATCGGTGGAATTATTTTTTGATGATGACGAAGACGAGACCGAAGGTAGTTAATTTCGTTAATTTCATTTCCAAGGAATGCTTTTGAGTTGCATTCGTTGATTTTTTGGAAGATATTGGACCCAAACTTAAACCGATTAATTGCAGCTCTGCTTGGTCTTGCGCAGTCAACAGCAACAACAGTGTACTTATTCTAAAGTGAACTGCTAAACGCGTTATGAAAAATTACATGTGCCCAAAATGGATAAAATTCATTATGCCCAAAACACATGTGCAGAATTTCTGGACGCAGTGAAGCATGCAGTACTGCAAGCAAAACACATGTGCAGAAAATTGTTTGACATGCTTGCATCAGCTACTGTCATTCGCCGACTAAGCAGCTGATTTGTTTTTGTTTGTAATTAAATTCGTTGAAAATGAAAATTGAAAAATTCAATAAAATTCGCTTAATTGTATTGCTTTTATCGGCTTACCAGTCGTACAAAAAGTTGTTATACCTTAGCCGATTAGCTGAAATAATGTTTTCGTTGAAAATTCTATTTTCCATTTTTGTGTGAGCCGCAAAATATTTGAATAAACGGCAAACGCAATGATGCCAAATCCGTTCAAATTTAGTTTTTAATTTTTCTGTGTTTGGTGGCATTGTCGTTTGCAGTGGATTTAGAAATAGCGACAACTTGCAGTTCTGCAACGCATGCTGAATTTACATGTGTTCACTCCCATTTAAACGTGTGGGTTCTATTTCCACTGCATGCAAAATTCTGCACATGTGTTTTGGGCATTACACATAGGAAGAAAAACGATTGTGATTGATAGAATAATTGACAACTACCAATAAAATTGTTCAAGATTGACATTCATAATACCGATTTGTCAACCGACAATTGCTGCACGTTCACAGTCGATCAACACTTTTGATAATTGATCTTCGCAATACCATTTAAAGAAATTTATTGATAAGTATCAACTATCAATTATTGATAGTTGATCTTCGCAATAGGGCTGGCTCTTTCATGACAGTAATACTCTTGGAACCGAAGAGTTTTCGATTCCAACCCGGAGGGACAACGCAGTAGAGGAAGACCTCGCCTTAGATGGCGCGCGCAAGCGGAAGGGCACTTCAACCAACTTGGAGTGCGCAACTGGCGGCAGTTAGCCAAAGATCGCGCTAATTGGTGGAGAGGCGTATTGGTTAAGGCCCAGGTCCGCCTTTAGTAGGTAAGTATGTTTTGTTTTTTAAAACTGTTAAGGCAAAGCCCAATTAGTGGGACTCATTACTGCAAGTACTTCACATTTTAGGCAAAATGAATGCGCTATTTTTATTCTTCCAAGCTTGTGTTCAAACGGAGATTAGAAACTTGCATTAAGCCTTTAACAAATAAATGCAGTCATCCCACTAATCAAAGTTTGTTTTAATTGCATCTTCCATTCATGTATTTGGAGGAAAGGAGGCATCGCCATAGAAACTGTCACTTAATAGTTTCGTGCAACCACAGTAGAATTGGGACTTAGAATACGGTTTAGGAAGAGAGCTTTGTTCGGAAATTACTTACGAAGTGGACAGTAGTATTGTCCTACAATGGCCAAGGAAAATTGTCAAAATGACCTTGAAATGAATGTTTAAATATGCATTAGGAAATTGGAAATAAAGATGAGTCCATGCAAGCTTTGTGCTTACGTTATAGCTTATAGGACTGTGAACTGTCTTTAAATATTTATGCCAACTTGTTACAATTGGGTTATTTAATGTTTTATTTAGTCATTGTCATAAAATTTGCAACTATTTAAGCACCGCTGTTTGTGCTAGTTATTTGACTGAAATTCATTGAAATTGTTTATCTGAAACTCACTATCAAAACACTTAATAATGGAATTCGACTTCGTTCATTACGTCCACGACGGGAACGTATACAGCGGTCGATATATGTACGTTGAACCCAATATTCGATGACTCGGCCGCTATTGCTCGTTCACTATTGGCTCTGAGTCTGAGCTCCTCTAACGTCACCGGCTCGAAAAAAGTAAAGAGTTTTTTTTCCTTTTCAAAGGACGCTTTAAATTTGATAAACAACCAGAAAAGGGTTGGAGGGATGCAGGTACATTACTCAAACTCACAAACATTGGCATGTAGGTAGGTATAAACCTTTTTGAGCCGCAAGACTCTTGGCCCTCACTTTTTTAAAAATGGACAGAATGGTACCTTTTTCAGTTTAAGTAAGATTTCATTGTTCCAAAAATGAAAAACTCATACAAAACGAATGGTTGTGAGAAGCTAGGCCTAGGGTCCCTCCGGACTTTTTTTTTAATAGCATTTTATGTGGAGGCCCCATTTTTCGGTTTAGTCCCCTTTTTTCATTTTTCAGCGGCAATGCTAAGTTATATAACAGACCATAAGCTGCATTAAGAGCATGCGGCATCATATCTTGGCCATCAACTAGAGTATTAACAAAAGAAATCCGTCTATCTGTGTATGCCTTCAAGGTAACTCCGATGGGAATAAAATCCCCCTCTGCCAAGCTACTTATTCTGTTTATATATTAAAAACTGCTTAGATCTACTAAACAAACAAAACTTTTTTAACTCCAGCTAAATCAACGTAGCTTCCAAACTCCACAAATAAACTCTTAATGCCATTACAGCTGAGGGATCATAGAAAGAAAACTTTACAGCCAAAGAAGTATCATTTGGCTCGTTAATACCATACGACTGTATGTCTGTCTTCCACAGACAACTTGTTGCATCTCTCTGTTTGTGTGCTTTGCTTTGTGATTTAAATTCGTCATATAATTTACTTCTCATTATTTATTCCTCGCAAATTTGTGTGATTCTTGTTCAGAGAAGTGGAATCATAATACCTTTGTTTAAGAAGTATAGCAATTACCTCTAAATAGATGACTTTAATTAATTGCTAAACAAAAGTTTCACAAAAGGTCCTCAACATTAACCAGAAGAACACCTACGAAAGATAAACGTTAATTGAATGAAAACTCTTGAAAAGTGACAGCCCCATCTGAGACAAGTACAACTTTAATTATGTTGGAGCCTTTTAAAATTATGAAAACTTTCTTCGCCCTCATTTCTTAAAAGTTCACGCTTTGTGTAGCATTTAAGCCCGATGCATAATATTAAAAAAAACACCATTAAGCTTGCAGTGTCCATCAATACAATTACCTGTACCTCTAATAGCACACACTGCATTATGTAAGCAAGCACTCGCCAAGGTTGTCTATTGAGTGCCCGAAGTGCCTCTTTGACGTTTCTGCATCATAATGAGGCGAAGAAAGCAAAAATGAAAATAACTATACCTAACCTCACCAAACACAACACTCGACGGAAATTAATTTAAAAATAAATTAGCAATTTCCTTTACAAACAGGGAGTAAATATAAATAGACCAGGACACTATAATACACAACACGGGCACAAGTATCATCGAATTACCGCACGAGCAACCAGTAGGACGGCGTCGTTTTGTTTGCTTAGGCACTTTGGTACACATCGGCGTGGATGTGGTGGAATTATTCTACTTGGATGCAGCACTAGCTCTTAAGGTGTTGACTACACCAAAGTTTGAACAAAGTTTTCCATTTTCATTGTCATCCACCCGCCGCCGCCGGCCGTCCTCATCATCATCACTAACAACAAAATACGGAGAGTGTATCGTATACTTACATGAGGGTTCGTTTTCAGGTGTTCCCAATTCGCCTCCGTGGTGTACCATCCCAGAAATATCGGGACAAATGACAGCAATGCGGGTGACAGCCACACCACTATCAGCATGAGGATGACTTTTGTGTGGGTCATTATGAGCGGGTAGTCCAGTGGTTGAACGATGGCGTAGTACCTGTGGAGGAGCGGTTCAAACAAGTAATTAGGAAAATCCGAATTGTTTCGCCATTAATTGCTTCGTTACACTTCGCCATCCCGCTCCGGCTCCCTTAATTAAGTGCTGAAGCATAGGAAGCAGAATGGAAACGAATTGATTGCAAAAATAACTCAATAACTCACCTGTCGACAGATATACAGCATAGATGCAATATACTCGCCGTGGAGAAGTACACATCAAAGCTATTCCACACGTCACACATGATTGATCCGAATATCCATTTACCGGACACCTCCACGGATGCATTGAATGTCATGGCGCAAAGGGCCACTAGCATATCGGCCACAGCTAACGACACCACAAAGTAGTTCGTAATAATCCTGCAAAACAGAGCGAGAGGGACTTGCAATTATTTTTATTACTTTGGTCTAGTGGGGTCTGTGTTGTTGTCATTGTCATGCGGTTGCAGTCACAGAAGGATATGTCATTTTCATTCTTATTGCATTGCAATTTGATTTAGCTTGCGACTGCGAAAGAGAGAGTGAGAGAGATATGATAATAAATCTAGTAACCGACTGAGGGTAGCTCAAGATAATGGGAAACTTTTGCGAAGGTCACGGCTGGGGCGACATTTTGGCGCAAGGACAAATGATGCTTTGGCGAAAAAAGTTTGCAATTTCATGAGCAATCTTCCTCCTCGCAAAGTGCACTCAAAAGAGTTGTTTTCTTTTGCCGGTATATACATATTATATTCAAGTGAAGTGAACGGTAAAGTTTTTTCTTCCATTGGCAGAAGAGCATTGTACAGCAAGGATTTGTTGTTTCCTCGTCTCGTTCGGAACCAAACGTGACCTTGTTATGTGATTCTATTTTGGTATTTATAGTGTCGTCCCGCGGAGCACATCAGCTGAGCGCTGAACGATGAACGATGAGCGCCGAACAACTGTGTTTAAACTTTAATGTCGTATGCACATAGCACAGAGTCCATTAGGCTCACCGTGACCATTTTTTATTGCCGCCCACTACCGAGACGGTCATGTGATTCGTTTGAATTAAATGCAAAGCATCTGCGATATAAAGGCAAGCAAATTGTAGAGGGTGCACCTTTTTTTTTTTTTCCACAATGGAAGTAAGATACCGGAAATAGTTTAGAAAGTTTAAGTATTTTGCGTTTAATGCGTTAGGTGATGACTTTCAAAGTACGGAACGAAGGAAGAACCAACTTTACTTGTACCGCGAGAATGTGCAATGCAATTATTGGAGAGGGAGCTTTTAAGGCATTTATGTCGTCGTTTAAAGTTTTCACCAACAAGGCGAGGGAAGTTTATCTTAAATAAAAGTTTTAGAGGTTGGATTTTATTATGCTTTTAGTATGTTATCAGATTTGGCAGATTCTCGCAGGTTAGATCAGAAAGATTATGCCATAAAGAAAAGTGTTTGGAATTAATTTTATTTCTGGAAATAAATTGCATGGAGAGGGAGCCTGCATTATTTGGCACAAGATAGAGGAGGAAAGGCAAAAAATACGATATAGTGATTTATAAAAGCAAGAAAAAAAAATGTTGGCTGGAGGAATGTATTTAATGCCGCGGTAACAACGAGACTATGCGCACTTGTTCAAATGGCATTATTTAAATATTGCAAAGACGGGTTTGTCGTTGCGGGAATTTGATGCTCAACTCGAGGAGTATTTGCAGTGGGATGCATGAAAAAGTTCCATTAGATCTGTTTCTGGAAACTCTGTGCTTGAGAACATATATTTTAAAACACTTGAGCTACTTTGAACCACTCAAGATTCCCTAGAGCGTTATATTTTATTTCCAATGCACAAAAAAAAAAAAAAAACGAATGGGCACTAATGTACTTTCGACTTATTGAGGAAATTGATTTCGGTAAGTTCTTTGATTCAAATTCATTCCTTGACCGCTTTTTGACACCCTGACTAAGAAACTAAGTCACGATCCGCCCCCGGGTGGCAGACTAATAGGGGGTGCCATCAGTAACAGCAAAATAACTATTTTGTACATTACACAAAATAAAATCTTCTCTATATATATAAAAATCAATTGCTGTGCGTCAACATGTGGCGTTGTAGGCGTATATATCGTTTTGCAGTTGAAACAATTTGCTTCAATAATAATGTTCTTTTATGTACCTACAATTCTTTCGGGGTGAAACTCGATGACGATATAACTCGATAACCATTGGGCCAATTTTTATGATTCTTCTTTTTATTTGTTCCTATTGGTGTATTTCAGGTTTAGGCAGTCTTAAGAGATAGGATTTTGGACCCGATAGGTGGCGTTGTTGTTGATCTCCAAAACCACTCACCCGATTTCAATGAAATTTTGTGGATGTGTATGACTGGTTCTAGCTTAAAAGATAAGATACTTTGATAGGTGGCGCTGTTGCCGATCTTCGAAACAGCTCTACCGATTGATTGAAATTTGTGGATGGGTATGGTTACTTCCAGATTGAAATATAGTATCGTTTTGGACCCTATAGGTACTTTGCAAAACATAAGCGGGATAGGAAAATGGGTTGTGACAGCATTAAAATTATTAATAAACATTGTCAAAAAAGCTACATATAACAGAGACTGACGTCCGTATGTGTGCACTCATAACTCGGTAACGAATCCTTCAATTTTTATGATTTTTTACGTAGATACACAGGTTTTTTGTTGTTCCAATTCTTACCTCGGCATTAAGGGAGCTTTCACACCGGATGGAACAAAACGCCTTATTTTGTTTTCTTGCTATGTTTTCATTTTCATTCTATGTACTTAAATTTCAGAAACACACAGAAAAACAGTTTTGTTTGTCTAATGTGTTTTGTTCCATCCGGTGTGGAAGCTCCCTAAGAGACGACAGCATCATATTGGAAATCGAGCGAATGCAGCGTCACTTGATAGCTGCAAACATTAATTTAAAAGATGCAGAAATTTGGACAGCTGTTGAATTTAAAAGCTTCATTGTTAAGTGCGACTTCTGCACTTGACATCCTGTTTCATCTGACACCCATTGACATCTTCAGCAGGCAAACGGCAGCTTCGGCAGCCGTACGCCTCAAAGCTATTCCACAATGGACAAGCAAAACAACTGGCCATGCCGCTATCCTCAACAACATTAGGAACCTTCCAGAAAACATCGACTACACCACACCAGAACTACAATTTGATAAAAACTTCCAGGTCTCCATTCCTACTAGATCATTCTGGGAGGAGGAAGCATCCGTGGATGATGAATCGATCCATTTCTACACAGATGGTTCGAAAACTGTGGACGGTGTTGGTGGCGGTGTCTTCTCTAATACACTTAATCTTAGTCTCTCCTTCCGTCTTCCTGATCACTGTAGCGTTTTTCAGGCGGAAATAATGGCGAAAGAGGTCTTATCTTGCTAAGGGAAAACGTGATATCTGCTAAAGATATCCGTATCTTCTCTGATAGTCAAGCCGCTATCAAGTGCCTGGAATCAGTTTCCACGAATTCCATAACAGCCCAAGACTGTCGTTCGTCTCTCATGGAGATGGCGGAGCAGTTCAACATTCACCTTTGGTGGGTGCCGGGGCATAGGGACATTCCAGGTAACTGCAGGGCTGATGAACTCGCCAAACACGGAACTACGATACCTACCTCTGCTCCCAATTAAGGATTCCTTAGGTATTCCACTCGCTACTTGCAAACTCAAAATAAATCTGGACGCTATCGAAAGAACAAATCTTAGGTGGTCAACCGGCTCGACTTGTCTAGCGACAAAGCAGATCTGGCCAAAGCTGGATCTAAAGCGTTCTAGGCATCTGATCTGCCTCGATAGGAAGCATATTAGTGCTACAATAGGTGTCATCACGGGACACTGTCTTATCGGCAGGCATGCAAAAAGGCTTGGCGTATTCTCTAACGATTTTTGCAGAAGCTGTTTTGACGAGGAGGAGGAGGAGACTGTTCTCCATCTTCTCTGTACTTGTCCGGCTCTCTCACAGAGATGAAAACTCCACTTTGGAGCTTTCTTCTTTAGTGATCTGAACGATCTAAAAAACATAGACATCCGAAATCTACTACGCTTCATTAGAAGCTCCGATTGGTTCAACGAGTAGGAGGAATGAATTATAGATTCACGTGGTATCACAAGGGACCTTATAATGGTCTAAGTGTGTCGACTAACCTAACCAGTTAGCCGACAGCCATTTCAGCCTAACCTAACCTAAGTGCGACTTTTCAGGCGATGAGAATTTATTTAACAATTTGCGTCCCAGTGGCATCGAGTGAACAAAGGTTTTCAAAATTAAAACTAATTAAGACTTATCTAAAATCAATAACGAGCCAAAATGGGTTAGCTAATCTGCCTATGCTTTCCATCGATAAGGAGCACACGAAAAATACAGGCGCAAAATTATAGTCGGATAAAACCCAATTTGAAATTATTTTAATACGCGACAATGTCCGTATTAGTATTTTTCTAATTCTAGTCGACATAAAACCCACATAATTGTTATTACCTGAAATTAAATTTAAAACCACCAAAATACAATTTATCCCTAAGTAAGGACTCTCAACCGTCTCCCATCTGTCTTTTCAATTGCAAAATTGATTTTTTTTTTTCTAAGATTTTTGAAAATCTCGAAATGTTTAAGAATGTTGGGATTTTAAGAAAAACAAAATGAAATGCCAGAAAATCCTTTTGAAGCTTTCGATACAGAGTTTTACTCTCGCTACAGATTCAATAAAAAAACTGTTCATTTTTTGATCGAACATTTGAATATTCAATAGCCTATAACAAATCGCAGGTTTCCCATTTCTGCCTTTCTGAAAGTTGTAGTTAGGTTCTCTTCATTTCTTGTTTTTTTTTTTTTTTTCTGTGATTTCGGTTAAAAGTTATTTAAAGAGAATTGTGTTTTGTTTCTCAAACTATCAATTCTTGGGTCTGTTTGACAATAATTTGTATCGCGCCAGCTGTAAGGTTGGTAGTAGTTGTAGGTAGGTTACAAAGCGTCTATAATCGACTAAAAAGTCAGGCACCGGCTGTAAAGTTAGAGTGCTGTTAGTTTCTGACTACTTATCTCTCACGATGACTATAATTTTCCGCCTTTAATCGAAACATTCAATGCATAAAAGCTCGAAAGCACCTTTAAAAAAAATCTTTGCTCGTGCTTTTTTCTAAAATTGTTGAAGGAATGTAAGCTTGCTTCCCCGCGTGCCACGTTCTCGAGAAAAATTCAAATCCACCTTCCTTCATAGCATATAGGGTATAGGGCTCAGAAGCCAATGAACAGACAGACAGACGGACGGAACCGCGTGATGTTAAAAAAAAATTATAAAAATCCTAAAGCCCTTCGAAATTTTGTACGAAAACGATATCCTTCTCCTACTACCTACTAAAAAATACAAATCAGCTCAAAAAAATACAATCGAAACTAAGATTTGCTTACAGTCCACATCGTTCATTTTTAATCCCTGGTTTGGTCTACTGTTTAGGATTGAGAAGTCTAATCGCATCATCGTGTTCTTGAGAAGTGTGGTCCCCCAAACTGAGACTATGCCATAAAGGCCGTCGGTCCTCCTCTTACCCCTGCTGCTTTATTGCACTCCAGGGATTTCAAACACTGTTATTTTTCAAAAGCCACTTTCTCTGTAAATAACTCCTGTAGGGACAATGTCTGAAGCTGTTTAAAATAGTTGTCATTCTTTCTCATCTTTCAATTTGGATTTGTTCAAACCTTTCAAATATATGCCGTGAAAATTCCTTCTGTATCTTATTTAAAGCCTGTAATTTTGCATAAAAAGAAGCTTGTTTAAGCTCATTGTAAATCATTTAATAGGTCAGTATGGACCAGCGTGAAGACACTCTCCAAACCTAACACAAAAAACCCCAAAACAGCATTTCCTTAATATCTCTTGTTTGCAAAAATAATTAAGTTAGTACTGCATAAAATTAGTAGATATCGTGCTGTAGAGGTAAACGTATCACCTCAATCAGCTATTGAAAGAAAAAAAAGAAAAAAAAATCCATATTTAAAGGCAAGGAAGGGAAGGAAACTCAGAATCAAACAACACACGCTGTACCTCAGCAAACAATATATTTTCGACCTCTACACTCTCATAAATAATCGATTTAATGTACACAGCTACAGTGGAAATTAAATTAGAAAATCTCGAAGCACCCTATGTGAGTTTGCATAGTTCCGTAATTATTGCATGACATTGGATTGTTTCTGAATGAAGTTACAGCCTTAAGCGTTAGAGGAGAGACATATAATAGGCTATCAAACCATAAATAATATATGGTTTATTAATACAGTATATTCTCATCAAAACCCTGGGGCTCTACCTACATTCCTACATTCAATAGAAAGCAATATCAGTATTTGGTGGTATCATCAAATAAAGGACGAATATATTTCCCATATGATTGAACCACTTGGAAACGACTTGAACTCTTCCAACATTGATGTCAACCCCAAAAGTAAGTGCCGAAAGTGTGTTAATATATATTAGTATGTACATAGTTGCAAGAAATTGTCTATATCTATATCAAGACTCGAGCTATTTATAAACGGCAAAACATGTAATAATGTAGATCAGTATCTACCAATGCCTATGACGTACAAGTATGTATGCTGAAACGAAAACTTTGGAAACGTATCATTTAAAATGGATAGCAAACCCCTAGCCACATTATTTAAGCAATTGGATATTGTGCACTTGAACTCCAAGTAAACCCCTGTCATCCTCAACGTCAGCACCAGCCCGGCCATGCTAAAGCAAAGTTTACGCAATGTTTTACTTCTAAACTTTATAATGACACTGAAACAGTAGACTAACTAATGTAACGACATTGGTTACAAACTGAGGATTAAATGATTCTCATCTTTCGAATTAATTTAAGCTATAATGACACCTACATATCTCTTTTGCCATCCCAATCTGTCAATTGAGTGTTAGAGCAATATTTTTTTGAAATGGAAAATCGAATGTGATCAAGAGGATTTCTTGCTTGAACGGCTTCTCAAATATTATACACCCTCGACACGCAAGGAGAACAATTGATTTTGTTTTCCAACCTTTGCATTAAAGTATTTGCGAAATCAATTCATCGATGTTTTATTGGGAATGTATATCAATCGGTGCCATCGACAAATATGTAACCTTATTACTGCACTAGCTAAGGATTGACATTGATTGATGTCATGTGTGTTGCACACTTTGATGAAACCTATTTTAAATAGCCCAAAAATGTCAAATGAAACCTTGATAAAATGTTTCAAATGAATGTAAGTGTGCGCTTGTTGTAGGAGAAAGCAAAAGCACAACGGGGGCGTATACGTAACATTTTTCATCGAATTATCTTTACCTACTCTATAAAGTTGGCTTCATGTTCTTAACAGCAATAAATAGGCATGGGAAGTAGGCCATGTATTGGTATAAATGATTGAGCTATTTCCCATATTAAGCAGTCAATTCAGACAAAATGTGATTTGATAAAAACGTAAAAGTTCGGTATCCTCATTTAGAGCCTGGCATTTCAGTCACTGGAACAATTTTTAATGGAAAATTGTAGTCGATGGAGTTAATCTAATCAATTTGATGCATATGATCGAGGGTCATCGAATTGATTGCTAAATGTGCAAGGTTTAGTTTAAGCTGAAGTCGCATAAAATCTCATGTCCGCACTTCAGCTTCAGAAGTATTATTATATGCCAGTGGCGTCTCGTCAGGGTGTGCAAGGTGTGCATTGCACACCCTGATCTAACGAAAATAAGTCCCTCATCAAACACTGTGTAATAATAATAACAAACAAATAATGATATGCACAATTCCATAACCCATAAAACCTCCATAACACAGCCAACAGCTACAGCCTACACCCTACACCATACCTATTCATATTCATCCTTTATAAATTATAAATCTTCTTTCAAAATTCCTTCACCGCTGAGAAAAAAAAATTAACTCGTACAAAAACTCGCTGTGCACCATTCTGTTGATTTCATCAAATGAATTCATCCAACTCCAAACTATATCCCTCTACAAGATTTCTCCAGTATTCATCCCCATCGTCATTCGTCGGCCGCACGCCGCCGTACTTAAATCGCTTTACTTTGATGAACTTGTAGTGAACTCGTGCGAAGGTTTTCTCAGTTTTCTGTGCACGGGCTGTATTCATTTTCTCTTCTTTTGCATCTGTTCTGTTCTGTTTCCGTAAAGCATCATAAGTCAAATATACAATGTATTACATCGATACTCGTGCAAACAAAAGCTGTGCACGAAAGCCGATGAATGAATGGTTGAAGTTAGCTTTTCGTTGAAGTGGTTGGAGATTGGGGTTGCAGTTTCGTGCGGTGCTTTTGATTTTGTATGCGAAAGTTTTATTTTTCTATATTTTATTTGGAAAACAAAATAAGATATCAAAAACAGCAAAACAATGATTGAGAAAACAATAAATGGGACGTGTTTTCAGGCAATTAATTGATATTTCTAAAAAATGAAAATTTTAAAGAATTTGCACACCCATCTAAATAACTCACGCGACGCTGCTGTTATATGCATATGGAATGAGAATTGCCAAGCTTGGCAGCATATTTACTGGCCAGTTGTCCGGCCTTAGACCATCGCACTAACGATGTTCACACGTGTTCTCAAAGGAGTCTGACTGGTCTATATGGGATGGGTCTATACTTTGAAAAAGAAATACTAATAGTTGTGTTGTAGGGTCAAGTGGACTTTGCACGATTGATTACAGGGTAACAGCAAAGCTTACAAATAATAGTAGGCCTAACATTTTTAAGCGGCTTCTCCAGAAAGACGTGAAAGATTTGTCTACTCACGCGTGAATATTTATAACAACTAGTTTCGCTTGTGGTCGAAAATCGACCCTACATCATAGAAGGATGTAACTACTAAAAAACGTACCACAGTTTTCGATAATTATGTTTTTCTTTTTTAAAAGCGAGAAAGCGATATCGGAAAAAACACGTCCGATTGAAAATAGTTTTACTCATGATTAATATTTAATAAAAATGTATGTCGAAAAATGCTCGTTTCCATAGCAACATCATTTAAATCAACCGCGTCGTCAGCACCTCACAGTTTACAGATATACATAAGTGCCCCCCCTGAAACCTGAAATAAAATTAGGTAAACAATTGCTTACTTTTAGGGGTAGGTAAATTGCATTCGTTCGAAAATAGGTTCTAACGTTTAACTATGAATACCACCTAACTCGCATTATTTGTGAAATCCACTTTTTACCCGACTGGACACAGGGAGGGATATGTGTTTCGAGCGTATCCTATGTACGTTCCTACGTTACGCCCAGTGGCCTAAACGGTTTGACCGATTTTGAAGAGTGAGGTGTCATTAAATTGGTATTCTTTTCCGGACTGTCGTAGGCTTAACAAATGAATATAAAAAAATAAATTTAAAAAAAAAACACAATTGTCACAAAAATGTTAGTCAGATCTTTCTTACAGTCAGTCGTTTTTTTAGAATTCGCGTCGCTTAACATATTATCCATTGTATCGATATCAGCTGTCAAAATGCTTTTATCGTATAGTTTTAATACATCCAATCATTTTGGCGCCTAAAATACCTCCAACATCACGTATCACATTTGCTCTGCATTTTGTCTTTTGTGTAGGTTACAACGACCCTCAAGAAGTTCTCGTGCCTTATCTCACTAAATAAAAGTTTCATTCTAATCATTTCATAATAAATACTAAAAAAATGGGCGGAAACTTCGGATGTTCAGGTATTAATTTAATGATTCAATTTATATCCTAACGCACTCTTAGAAATAACTTCGACTCATCTTTACTTTATTAAATTATAGAACTGTGACTTATATGCTGCGTCGCTCTCAAATAAAACTTGTTTTTTTCTTAAACAGTTGCTCAAGTAACACAAAATCTATGTGACATGTCAACTGAATTTAGAAATCAAAAAGAAAAATCGTTTGCCTTCCGTTGTCGTGGAAAGTGAACTTTTGGCTAGCAATGCTGTTTCTCAGCACAAGATTTTGTCTAAGCTTTATTACTCAACTAGCTGAACCGGCGAACTTAAATTGTAATGAAAATACTAATTCCGAGCATTCGCATGCTGCTTCATATAATTCGGTCAATTCAAGTACACATGGGAATTCAAGATCAACATCGATTGTCCTTGCGACTCATGAATTGTCAAAGCGAAATCGAAACGCACGGAAAATTGAAGACGCTTAAATACGAATGGTGAATCATTCGTAATAAGCGAAATCCGTGGAATGAGAACATCTTCGCCTTTGAAGTTTCACCTCAAAATCCTGCCTTTAATGACATTTGATTTGAGATTATTCACAATCAAATGCGTTCCCTTAAAAAGTGTTGGTACATTGAGGTTGCACAACAAAAGTACAACTGCGCCGACTTTCAAATTTTAATTGCACTGGAATGAAATTGAAAGCAGTTGGTTAACCTGGCTTTTCACAATGCAATTTTTCAATAGATAACTGACCGCATGCAATTGCAAGTCCAATTCAATTGGTAGGACGAAACCAAAAGGACACCTGTTATATTGCGCAATGGCAAGTGGATCAACCACGCCACCTGGCGGTTTTTGAGTAATCAACAAATGTCATTTTTCGAATGTCATTTTTCAATGTTTTCGAATAAATAATATAAAATACTAAAAACATGTGCTGTTGTGCTGATTCCGATTGCGTTGTTGTCTATATCGGTCTTTAGTTTGAATCGTTGTTCTTGCGATAATCTTTCTCGAAGTTACGAAATGTTCAGTTGATTGTGAGAGTGTCGTTTTCGCGAACAGTCGCCATACGTATGATACGTCCTGCATTACTACTGCGACGTGAAAGGTTTGACTGATGAATTTTTTTTATGAAACTGGAAATCGCCGAAATCAAACAATAATAGGATTTTAAAAAATTTAAATAACTACCCCCTTATTTATAAAAAAATGTGCACAAGTAAGTTAGCTAGCAAACGTCAGATAGCATACAAAAATTGGACATAAGTGCTGAGTAACAAGTTGATAACTTTTACACAGTGTTTATTAAAACGGGGGTTAGTTTTTGTTGTATTGGAGACTCCTTATTTTTTCATCCAGTTTATGTTTTTCAATTTGCCCGATTTCATTCAATTGGAATTTTGTTTTCGCGGCAAAAAGAAGATAGACCTTCCTTGGGCCAATATCAATACATCAGGCCCAAAATCTTGAAAATCGAACGATTCCTTTTCGAGTTATGAGTTCACACACGGACGTCACTTTCTTTTAAATGTATAGAAGTTATTTTTAATGTAGGTACACATGTTCTCACAGCGTCGTATGTACCCGCAATTCAACTTTCTTCAAAGGCTAATATTTTAGTAAAGTCAAATAAAGAAAGGGCTTCCTTTAACTGCCGGTAGCTGCTCTCTGTTTTTTCGAAAATACCTTCTCAATACTCTGGGGCTGACATCATGCCACATTGTTATGATTCACTTAGAAAGTGTATTTTGTAAAGCTGTCACGGTCTTTTAAGTGTCAAAAAATACAATGAACACTCCTACCACAAGCTGACTTTTATTTCGCTACCATTTTCTGAATTTGACTTCAGACGGTTGTGTCGCGTCGCTTTTCATCTGCATAGCATTTCAGCGGTGAAACAGTACAGCATAAGAACATCAAGATGGATTTTATTAGGTTTCTGTTGCCCCTAGGCAAATTCCTTTATAATTGAATCCGCGTTTGTTTTGCTGGTAATTTAAAACATAATACTCTAGGTCTCTAGGACAAGTATACAGTTTCGAGGTGTGCGAAAACCCGACATGTCTCATTTATTACAACTCAGCGCATCCAGCAGCAGTTGGGATGTAGGATTTATTCGAATTGCAGGTATATGCAGACCGTTTGTTTTCCCTCACATATAATATTTTAATTTCAGTGCTTCCTAGGTTTTGTTGGCCTTGAGGTACCAGCTTGCAGTCGTTGCAGAGATGCCTCATTGTATAATGATAAGAATCACATTTTTAAATATCCCGACACAGCAGCTGTGAGTGTAATTACTTTCCTATGGGCAGTCGGAGTATACTGTCCCAGTTATAATATAGAAACTAAAAGCAACTTGTCAAGAAGTGTCATGGAAAGTGGCATGCTGGAAGGTTTTGTGATATTCGTATTTTAGTTGATGTCTTTCTGCATATGAGATGTAATATACTGTGAATGGCAAGATTTTCAGTAACCTATTTCCTTGGTCTGAATAATTAACATTGTAGCCGCAGAATGGGTCCTGAATTCAGCAGAGTATATGTATGCCGCTTAAAGGTCACCTCCTCGGAGGATATCAGTGTTTGCGACGCATTTATGGTAATGTGATGGTTGTATTTTTAAAAAAATTGGTTTTTGCCTTGAAAGATTTTTTCTTTTGAACAGTCCCTTCCCAAGTACGTGTCGAAAGTAGCTTATTTCCTGACATGAATTTTATGTGTAACTTGAAAATTGTATTGCGGCATCTTAGAGAGGAAACATCCTTCATTATTAATGAGCAACATTTTTGCGTTCAAAGTCCAAGTTGGGCGAAGCAAAACTTGAATTTAATTTAACTCCTACTGTTTATAAAAAGAGTCACGCGTTCGCAAAAATTTCAAAATTGAATCAAATGTTAAAAAATATAGTATTAATGGATTTTAAACAGCTTTGATGTGTGAGAAGTCTTGCACTATTCACGATCAAGAATAAGGTTCGGAAAAGACGTCACATTATATATAGCTGAAAATAATTGCGTGATGAATGCTGCCTGAATAAGGACATGATGCTTTGCTATTCTAAGGACTCATTTATTTCGCGTTGCATACATTTTAAATGAGATTTTAAGTGCTTTGAGTCTTTGATAATGAGGTTCATTACCATTTGCCAATTTAATACATTATGTTGATGAAATCATTTCACCATTCAAAAGGAGTTCATACATTTTACGCGGTTACGGTTTCCAAAATCCTCGTTCACTAGGATGTTTTAAGCTATATGGGGTTGATGTTATCTGGGAACACTGCTGTTCAATGTGGTATCTGCGTTGGACCGACTTAAAAGGGTCTATCAAAAGAACCTGTTTGATTCCCGCCTTAATTTCCAATTTCTTCCCGAAAGGTCACAATTGGTGTGCGTATTTTTATAGTGTTAGAATTTAATTGCAATAAAAGGCTTTTCATATATTGAAGTCACTTCTTTTAATCGAGATAACAATAACAACATATTGGCGACGAGTTAAAAATATGAGGAATCCATGGACCACCAATTGGTTTTTTTTTTTTTTTTTTAAATCTATTTACATCTACCATCCGGACGACTGGATGCCAATTCTCCATTCCACGTCACCCAAAAGCAATGAAATAGGTTTTCGTGTGAAGTCATGGTCCAAAAGCCGTGGACGTATGTAGTCGTCAAATGCATCAAAATGAAAATCGCCAGCAAAATCGACCCGTTTATATGATTTTCTTAAGTTTTTACAAAGCACACACCCTCTTAAACAACCGACTCGCTCCTATACTAGATTTAACCAACTTGAACGAAGCGTTTAAATGTTAAGCGTTTTATTCCTTTATCTCTACATTCCAGTGGATAATAACCTCAATCTTTTTAAGTTTCAAACTTTCACGTTGTTACCTCCGTAAAAGCGTTTTGAATATGCAAAATCAAGTACACAATTTTAAAAGAACTCCGATAAAAAAAGAACACACAGCTTTCTCTATATTATGTAAGTATGAATGTTCAATCATATTTACTACAATTAGGTGCTTCCATCCCGTTACTATGGAGAAGGCTTACGTATGCAAATCAAGCATTCAAAACTCCTGAAAGATAAGCGTTTAAAAATTCGCCCTTGGCCAGTATGAATTCAATTATTCAAAACAAAAAGAGGCCAAAAATATTCGCACTAAACTCATACAAACAAAAACGAGCCACGTTGGTGAGGTCGATTAGTTGGCGGTTGTGTTTCTCCATTCGTGTCCTGCTGTATCAGGTGTTTTTGATTTGTCGCAAAATTTATAACGCAGCAAGTTCATTGTATAAGGCAGTGGAATAGTAGCTTTTTTATGATGAGCATGCGGCTACCTTTCAGCATTTATTAAACCTGTAACACTAAAAACCTGAGTCCAAAATCAATGATTGATCCCTATTGCGATTAGTAGGTTTGTCGAATTTAAATTTAATAGGAGTGTCATTGAACGCCATATAATCCTTCGAAATATTCCGCCACAAAAAAGAAAAAACACATCACCAGCGAATAGGGGGGGGGGGGGAGGATGGGCTTTTATCTACCGGTTAGTTAATACCTCGGTTGTATTTTACAAAAGCCGCTCAAAGGATTTTGACCAAATATATACATATTTAGAGCCGGTCTGTTCACAGTTGATTAAATCCTTGGTTAGGTTACCACAGATTTAGGTTAACCCATAAATAACTATAAATCAGTGATAACCATAATGAGTGTTTGTTGACCGATTGTTCACTGCGGTCACCAAACCATAGCTTTGAAAAAAATAGTTTCATTTTTCCAGTTTATTTGTCATTAAGCGATTGACCGAATGTATGGTTGCAGGTTTTTTTTTTTATTTTCGGCTCATTTGTTTTTGATATGTAATTTATTTAGGTAGGGATTTTATTAATGTATTTATTTCTAGTAATCTAAAATACAAAAAAGAATTTCATAATCAAATAATACAGGCATTTTTTAAGAACTGAAGAATGAAACTTTGATTTTGTGAGACAATAAGCAATTTTTTGAGAACAAAGCCAATAAAATTTGTTAGAAGTCATTAGGCCTCTTGTTAATTTATTCAACGACAATCGCAATTTTCTCTTTCTCTGAATATTTTTCCTATCGCGTGTGCTTTATCTCAATTTATGAGAGCTGTCATCAGCGAAAAGTGTTGAAAATAATCTTATTTCATCCTTTGCATTTATTATTTTGGCGTGTTGTGTGTTTAATATAAATAATAGGTCTGTTCTCTTACTTTCTGGTTTACTTTTGGCAATATGTCACATTTCTCTCATTGCGAGAGTATATGTTCACTGAAATTAAATATAACCAAAAAGAAAAGGAACGCGTTGAACCACAAATTTTCAGTAGAAAAAAGCATAAATTTATATTTAAGACCTGGATTTGAGTTGCTTTTATTGCAGGAATTAAAAAGTACAATTCTTTTGTTTCTTACATCTATTTTTATGTGATACAAGCAATAAATATAAATGAAATTAAATAAAAAGTCAGTTACAAATTAGAATTTGAACGATTTGACAACCATCTGTCAGCAATAAGCAACTAGCCCAACGAAATTTCTTGGGCTAATAAATATTTGCAGGTTTTTTATGGAGGGGAAATGTTTCGCTCTCTCTTTTTGGCTCTCTTTTGCCCAACTTTTTCGTAAAGGAACGAAGTTTGACTAAGTTTGGCGAATGTGTTCGAATGCATTATCGTTAGGGAACAGACCTAATGTGTGAGTTGAAAACGTCAACGAAACCGATGTGCACGATTTTATTGATTCACTCTAACTTGCCTTATATATTCGTTCATTCTATTATTTTCACTTTTCTTGTTATTGGCACAATATTGTACAAACAATTTTTATGTAGCAGCTACATCAAAATGATAGCAATCGAGCCCAGTGAAGAACTCTGGAGAAATCCAGATATCTGGGTAAGATTTACAGTGGTGGAGAGACGAAAAGAGACCCGACAATGGTGGTCTGATTCGAATAGCTCTCAAAATCTATCGGGTCTATCACAGAATCCGTCGTATTCGGAAGTTCGCTATGAACCCCGAAAGAACTATCACAGAATCCGTCATAGGGTACATTTTTTGCTTTCGAAATTCGTAGAACGTGGTATATTCAGTGATAACACTTTCTAAGAATTTCAGAATTCCCCTACGACGGATTCTGTAACAGTTCTTTCGGGGTTCGTAGCAAAATTCCGAATGCGACGGTTTCTGTGATAGAGGTATAGAACTTTTAAATGGAATAAGACAAAGATGTTATTTTTAAATTGACATGAACTTCTGGCATTATAATTTAAATATGATTTCTGGCATATGACCGCCACGGCTGGCTCGGACGTAGTCCAATCTGGAGGTTCAATTTTCGATGACTTTTTCCAACATTTGTGGCCGTATATCGGCAATAACGGTACGAATGTTGTCTTCCAAGTGGTCAATCGTTTCGGGCTTATCGGCGTAGACTAAGAAGAAAATAGTCAAGCAGTATTAAATCGCACGATCTTGGAGGCCAATTCACGGCTCCGCAACGTGAAACTATGCGGTTACCAAACGTTTCCTTCAATAAATCAATTGTGACATGAGCTGCTGTGGTTTCGTCTTGTTGAAACCACAGCTCCTGCACATCATGTTTGTTCAATTGATGAACGAAAAAGTCAGTAATCATGGCTCTATAGCGGTTTCCATTGACTGTAACGTTCTGTCCAGCATCGTTTTAAAAGAAGTACGGACCAATTATTCCACCAACCCATAAAGCACACCAAACAGTCCATTTTTGTGGATGTAAGGGTGTCTCAACATACACTTGAGGATTATCATCACTCCAAATACGGCAGCTTTATGTGTATTGACGTATCCATTCAACCAAAAGTGAGCTTCATCGCTAAAAACAGAAAATGGACGTGGTGCGCGATACGTACCATGACTTTCCAAATAAATTTGCCCAATTTTGAAGCGTTGTTCAGGCGTCAGTCTATTCATGTTGAAATGCCAAACCAAACTAAAAAAAAAAATCACTTGACAGCTGAGAAAATGTCCGCCAGTTAAAAAAGTGTTGCCAACTTAAAGTTATATACCTCTAAAAAAAAAGTTTATATATATGTAATGTACAATATATCAAAATGAATACATAGGTACGTAGTCCTTAAAAAATCGTAAACAAACGAAATTACAGAAATTCAGTGGTTAAGTCTCATTTACCGCTTGAAATCGGCTGGTTAGATTTCGACATCTCTGGTTAACTAACCAAACCACTAATTCTCTGGTTAATACTTTGCTAAACCAATACATTCGATGGTTACCAAGTCGGGCCTTAGGATAATAAAATATGTAGTTCTAATTATCTTAATTATAACCACACACATCGACCGGCATATTCAATTTATACCTAACTAATGCAAATTCAAAAACAAATCCTGGAATTCTTACATATATATCCACGTAAAGATATCGGTCTATCACGAACCTCACTTCAAATCATAGACATCTCTTAAACCAGCGTTACTAATATATTCCAGTTAAAAATAAAAACATGACCTAGATCGGAAAAACCCCTGCTACACTTTGCATTATACTCGAAAATCTTGTACAATCTTAATGTAACGTAGTAGTACTTTTGACAATTACCTGTTACTGCGAGCTTCTACTTATAAGAACTTACATTGTTATTTGTTTGATATAAATACTCCCGTATCAGATGAATAACGCAAAAGTGGATTCTATTTAATACTACATATTCCTATATTTTATGAACCGTTCCCTTTATCTAGCATTGCTTCTCAGATCTTTACCTACTAAAATAAGAAAACAACCAACCAAACGTTTGATGTACGAGAAAGTTTCGTCCGACCCAGTCGTGCACTTTATTTTATTTTTTTTATTTTTGTCTAGACCAAGGCCAAGTCGCACACCCACCGACGAGCTTAGAAAGGTTGCATGCTAGCAACGAACTGAGGGCAAGAGTGGTTAGGAATAAAATGGATTTTTCAGCGTAGCTTTAAAAAGATATCGACCAACAAACTTGCTGAAAAATTCCTTCTACATGAATACCAATTGAGCCCAATTACGATCCCTCTTTAACACGAACCAACAATCAGCCAAAAGAGTTCTTACATTTAAATATTTAGAAATAAGTAGCAGCTGTGCAACCATCCATAGGGTATCACCAGACTCACTTCAAATAGAAGACAGCTTTGCCCTACGCTTTTTTTTTTCTTCTTCTTCTTTAAATAAGTAATGCAAGGGAAACAGAGCATCAAAAACAGTGGGCAGTGTGAAAGCATCTGGGATGTTCTTTTTTTAGCCAATGCATTGTGTACTGTATTACGGTTAGTAGTACAACAGAATTACATACAAACCAAAAAAGAAAAGGAGAAAAAACCTTGCAAAAGGATAATGCTTGCGGTAATATGGTATTATGCTGTGTTTTAGAGCGAATTTTCCTCATTAGCGCCCTGTGATTGAAAATTTAAGTCTACCGCACAATGTCGTCGGGTAGATGATTACATCAGGCTTTACAGGTGAGGTGACATTGAATTTCGAGTAGAGAGTCGAGAAGGTGTCGTTTTATTTAAAGGGAAGGTATGCTCTGGCGTATACGTAACACTTCATGTGCCAATGTATGTAGGTACAAGTACATATCTTTAACGCACCACTCCATATCACAAGGGCAATCTTATTAATTATGTATGATATGTATGTCAGTAGGTACTTAACAGCCATATTTTCAAGTGAAAGATGGAATTGCTTCAAAATAGCATTTAGCAAACAGTAATATGTTTGTGTGAACGGAAGCATTAGAGTGCGCGTATTCTCCTGCACCGAAACATTGCATTATTGCTGTGGACGTGCGGAGGTATAACTTTTATTGCAATGGCTAGGAACGTTCTAATGGATAGTTCCAAGAATGAGTAGTTAATTGCTTAAAAACTTAAAACATTACTTTTACCCGTCATTAAGCTGAGAGCAGATTTTGTAGGAGGACCATATTTTCTGAAGACTTTTTACGTTCAAAATTAATGGCTGCACAGATACTTTAGTGGTGCTCAGTAGAAAGCTTTCAAGGGAGCAGTTTGTTAAGCGCGGCTGTGCCTTTTTATGCGGTAAATGGGATCTGTCGTGGAAATTATGTTCAGGCTGTATGACAATTTTGAATGTTAATAGGCAGGTATATAAAATTTATTTCGTATGGCACCTATAGTCACAGTCTAAGGCACGGGTAAAAAATGCGAATAATTTTGTGTGCGAACGTCGTTTACGACCGCAGTATGATATTAAAGAGTAAACATGTTTCCACGGGGGCATGTGTATAAAATTATAATCTTATTAGCAACTGTAATTTATATTCATTTGGAGTAGGGTAATAGAGTCAACTAAAAGTTCTATAGCCATAAATTGTAATACTTTTGTGAAATATAAATAGTGCGTGCTTCGTTGCTTTAAACGCTGGGATGAATTAAAATGAATAAGATGCATGACAGGTATAATTTGGATCATCCCCAAACAGAATGATGCTCTTGAAAGGTGGAAAAAAGCTCAGAATATGACAGTTTCGCTTGTTTGAAATCTATTGATATTATCTGTTATGGCTAACCATCTATCCTTCTTTTGGGAGGATAATCCTGTTTTTGAACCAAACATTTTAAAATACCTCCGAACATCCATTATCGCTCTGAATCCCCCTTTTACCCTGTTCAATTACATTTCTACCCATACGCTGCTTCCACCTTTAAGTGAAGCCAGCTTTCATTAATTTTCCATTCGCTCGTAGATGGCGCGATTACTTTTTCTGGTCAAATTTGTCTCTGGGTGCGAGAGACCCTATATATATGTCGACTTGACATTTATTCTTTCATTATTATCGTTCGCGGTTTTTAAGCGCATTAGCTGGTGGGCACTCCATCATTTTTTCTGTAAAAAAGTAGAAAATAAAAATTCTCGTGGCAGCACAAAAGTGCTAACACCACCGTAAAAAGAAAATAAAAGGTTTTTCATTTGCAAGTAATCGTTTTCTATATTTCGTGGCGCGACAACCAAAAAGGTTATAACACACCCTCCAACTATCCTTTTTTCCTATCAATACTATAAAACGATTTTTTTCACCGAAGAATTAATTCAAATTCTGTCGCTGTAAACCCCGCAGTGACCCTTGGCAAAACGTGGAAAACACAAAACACAAATTGTGTTTTTTTTTTTTTTGTTCGATTGCAAATGTCGAAAAATAAGTGTAACTTATAAAACAATATCCGTCTTAAAACAGTAAAAACTGAAAGTGATGCGGTCATCAAACGCCATCTGAAGACAAGTAAACAAGCAGCAAACCAATAAATTCGCACTTTCCATCGGAATTCGACTCCACAAACGCTGCAATGGTAGGTACTTGGGCCTACGACGTCATTCATGCCAATCACAGTTTCCAGTCCTCAGTCTGTGCGACAAAAATCTTCCGCAATTGTTTCCGTATAGAAAAATCTTATCGAAAACCAAATATAATGTGGCCAGCGACGAACAAATAGTGGACGAAGATGAATTTGAGAAAATCGACTTAGAATAAGATACAGATAATGCATATTTTGTATTCAGTTCCTTAATAAAAATTTAATTTAAAAATGTTTCTCATCGTTAGATAATAACCTCCTTTCATCCTCATTTTTGAGAAAAAAAACTCCCTTTTAGCAAAATTTGGGAGGAAAAGGAGGGTTTCCTTTTTGACAAAATTAAGATGGGATGGTTAATTATGGCAGATCATCGGTACTGCCACCCCAGGCAAAACTTTTGGGTTCGGCGTGAGGCAAACTAAGTCGAAGAGGTTGAAGCGCCCCACGTGAAGACAAAACTTTTAGTCAATTCATCGTAGTCATAGCGAAAATACAGAACACAAAACAAAAGGACACATTTTTCCTGCAGAGTTCTTTGTAGGACACATCTTTATTCTTCGCTTCTTCACTGTTCGCTCCGTTTATTCTCATTTATTCTAGTAATCTGTCAAACAATTTACTCATATTCGACATATTGATCATTTTCATTTTTATAATAGTACAGTACAGATTTTGTCGATACTACAATTCCCAATTAATGAGAAATTCGCGACGATAACAATAACAATTATTGACCCCGAATATAAGCACAAAATATTAAATAACAATCGCAAGCCATAGGAAAGATGATCCGAAAAACATGATGGCCGACCGGCTTGCAAAATCCATTTGTTTCCACAAATTTTTGCGTCTCTCTTCTTCTTCTTGTTCTTCGTTTTCCCCTGTGGTGCTATTGTCGCCTATAGAGAAGTTCGCGACAACGTCAGTATCAAATGAAAAAAAAAAAAAAAAAAACAAAGTGACAGCTGAGGAACTTGTAGGAAAATTGTAAGATTTTAATGGCGGGAGATAGGCAAAAATTTGAAACTTAATAAAAATTCACGTAAATGCTCTGAAATCGGAAAAATATTTTTTTTTAGTAGCAATCTACATAAATATAAAAAGAAAGCCTTAAAATTGTGTTCGTTTGTCGCCGATTCACGCCTTAACGCATTTACCGATTTTAACCAAACTTTCGTCTTTGGTATTGGTCTCTGTATGATTTTTGTGAAGTTTGGTTGCAATTGGTAAACGTATGTTTGTGTGATTTGCTGACAAAAAACCTTGCAAAAAAAATATATTTGTACTGGAAAATATGTTTTTTTTTTTTTTTTTGGTCTTATGACTAATACATTTTTGTTTTGTCGAATCACTTTTTTCGAGTTTTCAGTCGGTTTTTATCAGTTTTCTCAACATTTTGAAAAATTGTAGTTGTACGGTTCCTACGCATCGGAAAACTTATGCGTGCGTGAAAAGAAAACCTGAATTTGAATCAATTTTTGTTTTTTTCCGGTGGCGTTGTTGTCGATATCCTAAACCACTCAACCGATTTCAATTAAATGTTGTGGCTGTGTATGGTTGGTTATAGTTTGAAAGATAGTTAGATATTTTGGACTCGATAGGTGGCGCTTTGGTCGATATCCTAAACCACTCAACCGATTAAAATGACATTTTGTGGCTGTTGTCGACCTCCTAAACAAATCAACCGATTTCAATGGAATTTTGTGGCTGTGTTTGGTTGGTTACAGTTTGAAAGACAGATAGATATTTTGGACTCGATAGGTGACTGTTGTCGACATCATAAGAAACTCAACCGATTTGAATAAATTTTGTGGCTGTGTATGGTTCTCCTAATCTCCTAAACCACTTAACCGTTTACGGGGATGGGATTGGGGATGGAACTTTGCATGGAGAACCGCATTTAAAAAAAAAAAAGAAGATTGAGTAGAAATACGGGTAGTGTCACTTCCAATACAATAAAAATTATTTGAAATCTTTAATTTTTGAAATATTTGGAAAAAAAAACAAAGTGACACAATTTGAAATTGAAAGTCGGCTTAGTTATAATTTTGCTGCGCAACCTCAATCCACCGACATTTTGTAACTGATCGCGTTTGATTTGATTGTGAAGAATCTCAAATCAAATGTCATGGAATAAGCGACGATTTTGAGTGGAAAATTCAAAAGAAAACACTAAAATTCCGCGGATTCCGCTTATTCAGAAAGATTTGCTATTCGTATTTAATTTCCCGTTTCGCTTTGACAATTAATAAGTCTCAAGGACAATCGCTGGAATTTTGTGCAATCAACCTTGAATTCCCATGTTTCTCCTGAAGTCAAATGTATGACCTTCCGCTTTATACATCGTGTACCGTAAAGGATATGTGTATGTGCATGCTCGATATTTTTATTTTCATTAGTTACATTAAAGAATATGGGCGAAGCAAAGTTCGCCGGGTCAGCTATTCATAAAAAGTGACCTAAAGCAAAAGTAAGTGTTCTGCGAAGCCCAATCAAATACCACATTAGAGGGTTAAAAGTAACTTAAATCTAATAATTTTAAATTCTTAGGTATAGAAATAGAACTATTTGCTTACACAAAAGGCCCTGATGCGCTGAATAAACTCCGCTACTTAGAAAAAATTGAGAAGGTCGGGAGAGGCCCTTACTTCTTGTTGTCTTTATCAAAAGAATTTTATAGGAATGTGAAGATTGCTTCAGTTTTGAATTTTTATTTCATAGAAACAAAATCGGTATAAACTGGAAATGAGTGAAATAACAGTAAGAGCATCACCAAATACCAAGATCTTTTTAAAGGTTTATTACACGTTTATTACAAATTTATGTGGTACTGAAAAAGGTTATTAAAACACGCGAATTGTATAACAACCATTTAATAACACTGTATAACCAACCTTTAGGTTCTTCATTCCTAACGTCTTGGTGAAAAGCCACTTGAGACTTGGGTGTTTGTATATAAATATATTCCAGCTTTCGGTAACAGGTGTAGATAGCTATTGGTTCCTCTTAAAAATATGTTGCATTCAAAACTAGAACATTTTTATTTATTTATTTATTTTTGTAGGTACACGATCTCTTTACCGAACTTTTACACTTTTCCAAAACATTTAGCAAACACAATATTAATTCTGCAATGTCAATGTGGTTTGACGTTTAAGAGAAAGATAAACCACAGTTCTGAAAGGGATAGCTTCGCGAAATACTCTATTGAAGTCATGTCCCATTGCCCATATCCCTTTCGATCTGATTAAATAACGTCACGCAGTGCAATATTATTTAAGTTGTTGCACTTGGTTGATTGTATTGATTTTTCAACTGCGTGTTTTTTTAATTTAGTTAATTTATTAATTTGTGTAGTTAAGTTACATTTTGTGTTTAAGGGTAAAGAATTGTATCGTTTCTTCCTTCCCTTTTTTTTTTTTTTGGAAAAGTGACAATAATAAAAGGGTGGTTAAATTTTAAGGGCCGATATTGAATGTGAACCACACCTAAACGTCAAGTTTTTTTCTGCATTTCATTTGGCATTTCTCAATTTTAGACTAACTCAATCTGAACTATGGAAAGATACATAATCGAGCAACGCGTTAAAGTTATTCAGGCTTATTATGAAAATGGGCGTTCAAATCAAAATGCATATCGTGCACTTCGTGATTTTTTCGGTCAATTTAAACGTCCAAATGTGCGTACAATCGGAAAAATCGTGCAAAAATTTGAGCAAACCGGGTCTATAGGAGATGTGAAAACACCAGTGCATGCTCGTACATTGACACCAGTGCATGCTCGTACAGCTCGTACTGCAGAATATATCGCTGCTGTTCGCGATAGTGTGGCTGAAGAGCCGTCCACCTCAACTCGTTCTCGTGCCCAACAATTGCACCTCTCACGCTCGTCGTTGATGAACATTATGCATAAAGACTTGCATTTACGCGCTTACAAGGTGCAATTGACTCAAGAACTAAAGCCTTTTGACCATTTCAAGCGTCGTCAATGGTCACAATGGTGGTAAGAAATGGCAACAGTGGATGATCAATTTTCGAAGAAAATCATCTTCAGTGATGAGGCACATTTTCACCTCAGTGGATGCGTCAATAAGCAGAATTGCCGCATTTGGGCGAATGATAATCCAAGAGTGATTGTCGAAAAACCAATACACCCACAAAGAGTGACTGTTTGGTATGGTTTATGGGCTGGCGGCATCATCGGGCCTTTTTTTTTAATGAGGCCGGTCAGGCCGTTACTGTGAATGGTGTTTGCTATCGTGAGATGATAACGAACTTTTTATGGCCCGAATTGGAATATATGGATGTGGACGATATGTGGTTTCAACAGGACGGTACCACTTGCCACACAGCTAACGAAACAATGGCTCTTTTGCGCGACAAATTCAATGGCCGTGTTATCTCACGTGATGGCGATGTCAATTGGCCGCCAAGATCATGTCATTTGACACCGTTGGACTTCCTTCTTTGGGGTTATTTGAAAGAAAAGGTGTACGTCGATAAGCCAGCAACAATTCAAGAGCTAAAGGATGAGATAATTCGGCACATTAACGGCATAGAACCTCAATTATGCATCAGCGTCATCGAAAATTTGTACCATCGGATGGAGGTGTTTGGCCGATATTTTGTTCCATACATAATTGAACCATACCAATATTATCATAATAAAAATAAATGACAATAATTTCCTAAATAATTTGTGTTTTATTCAAAATCAACATCGGCCCTTAAAACTTAACCACCCTTTATTAGTAAAATTTTAGTTTAATAAATATTTGTGTAGGAAAAGCAGGCGGTAGTTTTAAAGTGAAAATTTATTTTAATTACTTTGAACACATTGGCACAGCAACATCGACAGCGACGTCAAATTTAGAGCTTATCCTAAATTCGCTGTTGCTGTCGCTGTGTTAATCTGTTTCTCGCATAACTTTTCCCCACTTTTGTGCGAGTGCATCTTTGAATTCCTATCCCAAAGTGTGGCCAAGAAACACAGCACGTTGTCCAGGGATTCGTTTGGGAAAATTCAATTGGTCCAAACAGGCGAAGTCAATAGTGGTGCACCGAAGCATATCGCTATCACAGTACATAGCAAGCGGGAACCCGACTCCAACAGCCATCCAGTCCAACGGTCCAGCCAACAACATCCAAACAAAAGGGGACAAATATGCAACGATCCCTGGGCAAAGGGAAGATATTCGCCAACTTAAAGGGATTATTCCCACACCACAAAACACCACAAAAACCAGCACAAGCAGCAACAAAAAAAAAGAAAGACAGACGCAGTAAAACTGCACACAAACTGGTGATCCGCCTCTACGCCTCTACCCTCTTCAGCCACCTTGTGAAACATCACATAAAGAGTTAAGACATAACAAACAAAATCAACAATCCGATATAATTGAAATTAACTAAATTTTTTCTTTGTGAATTTTGTGAATTTTGTGAATTTAAGAATCATAGAAATACGTTTAGCCTTGAATTTTGAATATTTTTGTGAATTATCGTAAAGTTAGGATCACAGTTTTTGTACCAATCTACTTTTTGTATTAATTTTTTTCTGCTCGCGATTAAGGTCTATTGCCAAACAGAATACATCGCCCTTCCTTGTGCTGGCGCCAGGACAATGGGAGTCATTTAGAAACCGTAAGTAATACTTATAAGGTACTAGCTGACCCGGCAAACTTCGTTCCGCCCAAATTTGTTAATGTAATGAAAATAATAATTCCGAGCATGCAAAATGCACTTCCTAATTTATGTAATTCGGCCAATTAAAATTCTTTATTCAAAAATTTTATTAAATGCAATAGAAATAAATGATGATTTGTTTTAATCAAACCGCAATGATTTTGGCGTGTCGGCCAACCTTCCGCTTTTTCACTAAATTGACAATGTGAGAAACATAGGAAATCAAGATTGATGCCACAAATGCACAAACATCCATCGATTATCCTTGCAATAAATTATTTGTCATAGTGAAAGCGAGACGCACGGGAAATTGAACAGCCCTATTATGGCTATCAAATATCAATTATTTGATACTTGATAACATCTATCAATTCATCGATAGTTTGGTATTATGAGTATCAATTGAACATTTTTACCCCATTGTGAATGCTAATCAAAAAATCATTGAGGAGTGGTTCTGTTTTGAGGTTTGACGTTTCAAATTTGTGTTTTTTTTTTTTTTTTTTTTTCATCACAATCCCCTTCAAATTCTAATTCTACCGATGATATTTCGGTCTAAAGTCGTTTTTTGAACAATAAAAACAAGGAAATAAATTTTATGATTTGATGTTAATAGATAATTTTAGCCGCGCGAGTAATTTGATACGTATCAACAAGAAATTTGTGGTTGATAGAAAATTTGATGAGTATTAATTTTTCTGACAACAGTAATACCAAGTTTATCGATAAAACTATTCACAATAGATCTTAAATCTTATATCATTCACAATTCATCAAAAATGTTGATAGGTTGATAACCATAATACCGATTCATTCATTTTGTTGATGCGTATCAATTATTATCAAATATCGTGTTGACATTTGATAGCCATGATAGGGCTGTTAATTTGAATGGTTGATGAATTATTGAGTATGTGCGTCTAAGACCTTTTCGCATTCGGTGTGTGGGTTATGGGCAGGCCGTCCTTCAATGGGTAGACTGCGGCAGTACGTGACCTTCACTAATTTTGACGCCAAAACATGTCTGAGACCAACTTTTCTCCGATGAGGTCGGAGATTGTGGCTGCGAGGAAATATCTGGGGCTATCAATCACAATATCGGCCAGAGTGGTATCATTCGGTTGTGTTTATGACACAAAGGGAGGGCAGGCCAACCTTTGCTAATATCATCAGGCATGTCTCGAGTTCTTGACGAACCATTGCTTTTGAGAGACAGTGGAAAATGAACTGCAGTTAAGGAAGAGTTAGTTGTAGGTTAGTTTAAGTTGAAAAAGACCCAGAGTAGGGTTTATTTTGAATTTTAGGTTGGAGTAGATTTAGTTAAGAGTAGGTAGAGTGAGTTTCGTGGTGACTTCCCGTTCTCTCTCAATAGCATTGGCATAAGAACTTGAGCGCTTCATTTTTCCTCCTTTTAATTTGTCCCTTTTATATGTTGTCCATTTTGGTCCGTCCGCAGTCGAATTAACGTATTTAGCTTTCTTTTTTTTTATATATTTTTTTTGGCACGAAACGAAATATGTATTGAGCAGGCGTATGGTGAAGGGGCAATACCAACCCCCGTCCGACGAGCTGAGCCGAGCAACGAGCGAGAGTGCCGCGCCCTCCTCACCTAGATCGAAGTTGCCTCCGTAGCCTATCCTAGCTAACAACAGATCTTGCAAATGGCATTAGATATCAGTTTTCAGTGTTTTGTTATCAGTCTTAGATCGGGCTTCCTTTCGTTGTCAGAACCCTTTAAATGATGAAAATCCTAAGGCAGGACATAAAAGATTCCAGAAAGATTTCAGTCCAAATTAGTTTAACGAGTAGTGGAAAATAATCTTCTAAATTTATTTGATATCACAACAGACAGAGACTTCAGCGGCCTAAGTCCATTTTTAGTCCATTTTTTTTTTGTACAATGAACTACAATGAATTTTTTATCACTTGGAAAGGGAATACAAAACTTATAGAAAAGAATTCGAGAAGAGCCGAAGTTTCCTGCTTAAATTGGATTTCCCTTGGACTATTCCTGTTGGTAAATTGTTGTCAAACACTGGTCAAGAAAGCAATTTTATTTCGAACAACCACACTGTCAACTCAATTGACAACTAAATGCTGAGTGGGGTGTATTTCCTGACAGAAAAAAAAAATAGACAAAACATGTCTCAGATTGTACATACGGAGAACTGAACTGATTCTGACGATGAATTGGAGTTGTAAGAATTACTTCTACTAAGTGATTGTGTCTATACGAGTTGTTATTTTACGTCACTTAAAACCATTAAGCGCAATATTACAGATGTTTGAAAATATTGTCGAAATTTCTATACTGAAAGCCTGATACATTTCAGTAATTTCGAGGGATATACGAGTAGTAAACAATAATACGCTATCCAAAATACAACGCATGGGGAGGGTATTTCGATTTCGATTTAAAGCTTGGGATTTCTCCAACTTCCTCAGCTCTTTACAAACAAGCAGCATAATTTTATGCTTTCGCCATGTTTTAAATTTGGATGTCATGTGACTTCTTCAACATCATTCTTGAAAGAATAGTGCAAAACTCAAACGCTAACACCAGGGGCACTATATCTTCCAAAGGTCCGTCCACCTACTCACCTACGCCGATGACATCGACATAATCGGCAGAACGCAGCGTGATGTCACTGGTGCGTTCGTGAGCATTGTGACGGAAAAGGCGAAGATGGGTTTGGGGATCAATGCAAGATAAAGTACATGCTGTCATCAAGCAATGACAGAATGTCTCTATAGGCAGATGTAACTTTGAGGTGGTAAAGAACGTTGTCTAACTAGGCTCCGCTATGAACTCAGACAATGACGGAGAATAACTCTTACCAATCGCTGTTTCTTTGGGCTAAGAAAGCAATTGAGTAGCAAAGCCCTCTCTCGATCAACTAAAGTGACCCTTTATGAGACCTTAATCATCCCAGTCCTACTTTATTCTGCAGAGGAATGGACTCTATCAAAAGCGGGACGAACTTTTGGTCCCGTCTGCATAGAAGGTGAATGGAGGAGGAGATACAACAACGACCTGTAAGGGCTGTATAGCGACATCGACCCAGCCAGAAGTGAAGCTCCAACGAATGTGGTGGCTGGTTCATGTAGAGTGAATGGACGTGAATGCTCCGGCCCGGAAGATCTAAATCCGATTGAATCCACTCCCGATGGACGGCACAGTAGAGGAAGACCGCGACTCAGATGATGCACGCAAGTGGAATGGGACCTTAACCAATTTAGCATGCGAAACTGGAGACAGCTGGCCAAAGATCGTGCTGGCTGGAGACCCTTATTGGTTGAGGAACAGGTCCACCCGGACTGTAGCGCCACCTTAACTAACTAACGTTTTAAGTTTATATTTTGATCACATTCTTGTGATTAAAATTCATCGTCGATTTTCATTAAGAATGTGTAAATATGATAGTGGAAAATTAATTGCTTGCGAAACAGAAAGTTGAAAATGCTTTCCTGGAAATTTTACAACATACTGAATATGCACACACCTCATATTTCATTTTTCCATCAGTCAATTAAATTTGATTCATTCACCTCTCGGCTGTGTAAAATCGAGTTGACACTTTACGTTACCCTTTAATGACATTAATAATGACAAGGAGTTAACAAAAAAAAATACGAAAAAAAACTGCCTCACTTATACGGACGAGTCGAGTACAATTTTAAAATTAAAAAATACACAGACTTACCTTAGTTTCCGGTGCCGCATAACAGACACTATCACGAGCATATTCCCAAAAATCGCTGCTAAAATTATGAAACCTATGACGAAGCATTTGAAAATAATAAATGCCAGATGCGTTTCGAACATTATAGGAACTGTGGAGTCGGCGAGCCTATCAGCGCTGCCGCCATTTAGGTTCACTTGTTGGTCTACTAGAATCACATTTCTGCCGGGCACTATGACAGTGGTTGTCGTAACAAGTGTTGCGGTTGTAATCGGTGTCATAACAATGAAACCGAGTATTTTAGATACGTCAGTCTGCCCGAAACTTCATATGCACAATCTGTTCCAGAAGAATGGGTCTGAGGCTTGCTTTTTAAGGCTCATTATCGGCGGCGGGGGAGCTCATGATTGCTTAAAGTTTTTAGCTGCAAAAGAAGAACAGATATGGAAATTTAATTTTTCCTCAATCCAGTGTCGTCGTGTAGTTTAAATTTAAGTACAACAAAGAAAACCAAACATGAAAAGTATTTTAATTCTGTTGGTAGAAAATCAATAGTGTTCCATATGGAGGAGATGTTACATTTAAATGGAGCCAAAGTATATTTTTACCTTGTGGCGAGGGGATGTGAAATTCTAACAACCACTAGGAGATAGGAGATAGGAGAAAACGTAAAAACCATGTGACGCATGGCATGTTATGATGATGTTCTGGGTATGAAAAAGATGGCATCGTAGAGATTTGAGCATAAAATGTTGTATCTTTGGGTTTTATGCGATACTTAGCCCCAGTCTGAGACAGTGTATTTTTATTCAACCCCTTTGTGGGTTTTTATGACATTTATTCGTCTGTCTTTCTGTGTAAGTGCTTGTGTTTTCTAATACGCAAAATAATGTTATTTCATGCTATACAACGTTGTGACTATGATGACTTTTAAGCCAACCTGATACGCACATGCCAGAGTCGTAACTCTTACAAAATGGAACCTTCAGAACTGAGCGTTCTATAAATAATATGAATCAAGAAGCGGGTAACTTGAAGTTCACTTATTACACTCTTAGATAACTGGACAATCAACGCCGGAAACACGTACCTCCTTCAGATGAATATTAATGGAAAGCTCACAATATACGTTACTCCTAAGAGATACATATCCCACAGCGTAGATATAGAAGTTACTGATTTTGAACACAAAATTGCATTAACACACACGGGTGTCAAGTTATATGGTCATAAACCACCACGCATGGAGGTTTACAGTGATACCTGAGTGTGGTTCCGTCATGGACGTAATATCATGCGAAACAACTTTACGGATGGGAAACTAACTACCCAGGGAAGACGGGACCGGTACATACCTATATGTAATTCGACAGTTTCGAGTTAGCACTGCAGGTGGAGCAAACAAGCGGAAAACTCATAGCCCAAGTCCAGGAAAGTCGTAGACGGAATAATCTCAAGACAAATTACAAGAATTTGGTGATGTTATTAGGAGCGATGACGAAGGACTCACTGCTGGGCATGAGAAAACCGCAACTCAATACACAGACATGACTTCAACTTCGACAGCATAAATAACTTTGCCGATTCAATTTATTATTTCGAAACAAATGTCAAAATTCTAATCAAGATTGAAGAGTCACAGGGGGAGCGGGGAGGTATATTTTATTTCATTTCTATCCATATTCCAGACGTCTGTCACTCAAATTAAGTTGTGCGACTTCTGCTGAAGAACAGAAGAGAGAACTTTCAAATTTCTTTCATCGAATGTATGAGAAAAATATTTGTTTTTATTGATGAAACCGTGGGCGAAGCACTTGGGCTGTGCCAGAATGTGGTGTGTTGTGATACAATATGTGTTGGGAAGGAGATTTTTTTTTAAGATTGACTCGTGATACTGGAAAGTGTCTCTGAAGTGAAAGTTTGGCTACAGTTCGCGTTTCCTTCTAATGGTAGAAATACGGAGCTAAGAACCTGGTCCGCGATTCAAACGCACCCTTTGCGGTGAACACTTCAATAACACAATGTTGTGACAAATTTCGAAAATCTGCAAACAAATGTATCACAATCAGTCCCACAGCTAGCAGCACGTTGCCAGATAACAATTTTTTAGTTTATTGTTATTATTACTTTTTTTTTTAAACCAACCTGAAAGTCCTTGGAACCAAAGTTGTTTAATTTTAATTTGAAAGTCGGCATTCGATTATCCAGGGACAAAAACCATTTAAAAATTCCTTCATGCTCGCAATGTACCCAGCGTTTTTAATAGCAAGTGATTGTTTTTTTATCATCCGCGTGCTGGAAGGTGCAAGCAAGTGTTGAGGAAAACCCAAAAACTTCCATCGGGCGACTTTCTCAGTCTCAGTCATGTCTATGCGGCCTTTGCAAATTTTACGGCGGTAACACCTTTCATATAAAATTTAATTGGTTACGCGTTCGATATTCTCAACAATTTCAAGGACTGTTCCGAGAGAACAATCTGTTTATTCAAAAAATTATAATTATCGATGAGGCTCCTTTTCACCTTAGTGGTAACGTCAAAATCTTAAGTTTTTTTTTTTCCACTGCGCCACCTCTCGCGAACGTCTGACAAATATCCGAGAGTAGACCTGTCATGAAAGAGCTTCTCAACTAGTCATTTGGACTCGGCATAAAATTGTAGATCACTTTCATTCGTCCCAAAAATGAAAAGAAAAGAAAAAACACAAAACGAATGGTTATGAGAATCTAGGTTTTGGGTCCTTATGGAACTGTTGCGACAACTATTCGTACAAAATTTCGAGCTCGAGATGTTAATCAATTCTCACATTATGATCAAAAATATGGGTCTCGAAATTCTGTCCGTCTGTCTGTCTGTCTGTGTCGACAGCCGTATTTGGAGTTTGGGGCCTACAGTTCGAGGCCGTTTTTTCTCAATATTAAGGGTTCTTTCCATATAAAATGAAATTGATTCGTTCGGAAACGGCTCTAACGATTTCAACTAAAATTGATATTTAAGCTTAAGTAAATGGGGTTACCATGACTGCATACCCAGTTTTTGGTTAAAAAAAAATCGCGTAATGGTACTTTTGAAATTTGCACATATGTATGTCGAAAACGGTCCATACGATTTCAAAAAATATTCATTTCTGAGGTAATATGGCCATTTCTAACTTAATAGCAAACTCAGTTTTTGTCTATATTATTGTATAATGAAATTTTGAAGAAAGAATTTTTTTTCAAAAACTCGGTTTTTCGGTTTTCTTTAGTTTACCGGAAAACGATTTTGAACAAAATGCATACTCAAGTAAAATGTATGTTTCTAAAATTATTGTATCCTTAATTTTCAATTCGAATCACCAAAACCTTAATTTTAGAAACTGTTCATCGGGCCTATCACAGAATCCGTCGTATTCGGAATTTTGCTACGAAACCCGAAAGAACTATCACCGAATCCATCGTAGGGTATATTTTTTGCTTTCAAAATTCGTAGAACGTGGTATATTCAGTGATACCACTTTCTAGGAATTTCAAAATTCCCCTACGACGGATTCTGTAACAGTTCTTTCGGAGTTCGTAGCAAAATTCCGAATAGGACGGATTCTGTGATAGACCCGCATATCTCGAAAACCCTATCTTCGATTTGGATAAAACTTTAAAACATAAAAAATTATTGATCAAAATACATAAAATTTCCTACTTAGTTTTTCTCAAAAAATTGGAATAAATCATTTTTTTTTTAATTATTTCTCAAAAATTACTAGGTACCCAAGTCAAAGCTTAAATGGTGAGGTGCAGCCACGAACGAAGGTTCATTTTCAAAAAGAAATGAGGGCGCTGGGACCTCAAATTCTAAATTGCAAAGCAAACTGTGCGCGCACCATTTGACAGATATTATCTTCAAAATATAATATGAACATATTTTCAAAGTATATTCTCAATCTTAAGAAATGCGAAAGTCTAAAAAAATCCCAAAAATATAAAATAAGTAACTCGTTGAATAAATCATTAACATTACTTATACGCCACCCTGTACTATCTGCCCCCTGAGCTCACACACAACTCTTCGCTCCAAATGTCTGCAGCACATTAAACCAAACTAACTTCATCTAATATCGCACATCTACACCCGTTAAAACCGACTGCGTTTAAATTGACTTGTTAAATAAATTCCAATAGTCATTCATTTTGCGCCATAGATAAAAATCAATGATTAAGCAGTTCATTAAACAAGCAGTATCCCTCGACCTATTTCAAAGATTGCCACTTCGTTCAGACTTAACTCAATATAAAAAAATTCCCATAAAATTCCACACCCCATGTAACAGCAAAACTTCCCCGCATACTTAATTCAAACTCTCCATAAATTAGTTTCCGTGGCGTATGCAAATTTTCCCCAAGCACGACATCTATCAAGGGTTGCGCTTAATCAAAACATAAATCGTTCTAATTGGTGCCATAGCAATAATATGATATCCTCTAATTCTAGACAATTATTTTTCGTTTTTGATACTTTGTACCTAATTTTTGCCATGGCAAGGGCTTATAAGGATCGACCCCTAATAGCGATGGATAGGCTTTGCGTGTCTTGCCGCACTTTACTCTTTTAAGTACTTGTCAATAATTTGAGGGAATCCTTTACGATTTTCCTTTTTATATCCTTAGGCAATTAACTGTTGGTTAACGACAGGACCATCAAAAAATATGTACACGTTCAATTTTTATGACGCTTTCTGGCGCACATCCACTCGATTGTATGAAAGAAATCAAAATTGAAATGTCTGTCGGTTGAAGAGGCTTCTCGAATAGATCCGAAGAAACTTTATTTAAATCAATTTCATAAATCAAGAGCAACAGCAAAACATTGATTGATGGATGGTGTTTTTGTTTTCCTCAATACATCATCAAGATCCATATCTCAGTCATCAATGATTTACAATAGAAATGCCACCTATCCGTGATATCGGGAAGTGTTTTTTTTTTTTTTTTTTTCACTGCGTAAATCCAGAAGGTTATTTACAAATGGAAGATGATAGTATTAAATAACATTCAGGGATAATGAGGGTGGTTCGTCTCCGTGGTATTGAATCAGAAGGACTTCCACTTCCACACGGCATTGAAGAGAAATAGCGCCGGTCCTACAGTTGTGAGAGGCATAATATTATTATTTTAACGACTTTATCCCTAGGAAATGATGGCGAAGAATGTACCATTGACCACCTCGTACAAGTAAAACTGTATAGTAGGAGGAGTAGGGTTGCCGCCGGCTCTTGAAGAAATGGAGGAAATTTAATGGGGATTTTTTGATGATCGGTCATCGTTTTTCGATAGCTGGTTCCAGGTTCATCTGAGATAGTTTAGGAGGTACAATCAAAGATTTTGTAATCGTTTGCCTAGAAGCTGAGATTTGCAAAGTGTACAAATCAAAAGTGATGGTCGTACCCAAAACTCCTGCTCAAAGCACTCTGCGTCTGCATCCTTGTAATCGAGAAGTTTTATTAACTCTTGGACCTTTTCATAAGCTTATAGAAATATGAGACAGGCAAGTAAGCTAAGAACGTATGATTCGATATTGCGTGGGTTAAAAAAACAAGAGTTACCGAGGATCCAATTAAGTACCTACGATAAAGATGATAATAAATGCAAACGAACGCATACACTGCGCACCTCTTTAAGATTAAGCTTATATGAAGCTACCCCTCCTTCACTTTATTCCCTTGTGGGGAATTCTATATTTATCATTCTTGGTTCCCAACAAAAAAAAAAAAACGATAAACAATTAAGCTTCCCACAAACAAATAAACAAAAAATAATTAACGCGAGACGACACCGACAACCATCGCAGAGGGAAAGCACGCCAAGCACATTGAACTGTCAAAAATTAGCAACATTCACGAAGCAAAGGTTTTCTCGCTTCGACACAGGTCAGTTCCACTTGAAAAAAAAAAAAAAACAATTATGACCGATTTAAATGCGAGGGAGATGCATCAATGCACCATGCACTCTAAATCACAGTCCGAAGATGTGGGGCATTCTAGGCCATTCTAGGCTATCAAACGACACGTTCACACAAAACGAGTACACTCCGGCCACAGCATAAAACACGCAGCTTTACAGGCAGAGAGTAAATAGGTCAGAGTGATTGACCTAAATGAAATAACTGTGTAGTACATAAGCCATCAGCAGCTTCCAAGGAGGAGTAAATAATGATCGGTTATAACCTAAGATAGCACTTGAGTTTTTTTTCTTTTCGTTGTTACTTGGTTGAGACTTAGTTTGCCTAACGGATAAGTCTTTAAAAACGCTTGAGAATCATCAATTCCAAGCTCAACTACAATTAATTCCCGCTTGCCTCAACGCGGAACAATCTTGACAACCGCGAGGAGATCAACTTTCCAAAACTCCTTCTGTTACAGGACAAGCAAACTTTGGAACTCGCTTCCTGGGGATATATTTCCAGAAGATTACAATTTGCAGCAATTTAAGTGCAGAGCAAACATACATCTGCAGGCATCTCGGGGCGCTGTTGAACGTTATAGGTTCGCTTTTCCCGGGAGAAGTATATAAAAAAAAAAAAAACAACGCCCATTTTACCTGACAGTGATCTTTCACCGTAAACACCATCTAACAACAAACAGAAGTAACCTCTACAATATCAAAGTACTGACTGTGGCCCGACTATCGTCATTGCAGTCTTTAGTTCGGGCTTTCATTTTGGCATCATTTTCAAGCTCCAGTCCTAGGCTAATGACTTTTCTTTAATACTTTCTAAAGCGCGTGCCTAAGACGCTTAAAGAAGGTCCCTAAAGCCAAAGTTCTTGCAAATAGATGTAAGATGCAGTTTCAGTCGTCTTGAAGTATGTTCTAAAACAACATTTATTGAGTAATTCTGCGCTTTGTCTTCAAAAAAACATTTTCTTTTCACTCGGCTTTAACCACAGGTTTCATCTTCATGGTTGCACTAATAGAAAGTTTTTCTAAAGACTTACTGGAAGCGAGACAACAGGTCTTTTGCACTTGAGCCGTTCGACACTTTGAAGAAAGCCCAATCTGCAAAGCTACCATTCTCCGGTTTTCGATGTCAAAGTTTCTAATCATTTGGATGACGGAAATTATACTAAGTGCACAATTGTCTGCTCATATTCCTAATCTCTGCAGCTCCGACAGCAATCATTATAGCGAATGCTCAACCATTTGTTTGCTCTCAAAACATAACCTCTCCTCGTACGAAACATTTTCTTACAAGAAGTCAGTAAAAACAATTTGCTGGTAATTTTTTTTTCCGTCATCAATTGAATGCGGAATACGACAGCTCGACGGTGCGTATTTCCCTATCTAATCAAAATCAAAAGTTTACATGGCAATCCTACTCCAAGATGCTGGAAAAACAATCATAAATGTTTAACCACCCTGAATGAATTCAAGGAATCGAACAAGCACACGGTAGTAATACGAAATTGGGCTTTTGCAATTGAATTCCTAATTTGCAATTACGTGTATTTATGGCAAACGGGGATACATAAAGGAAGTATAATTGGAAAATGTATGCTTATTAGATTTCCACAAGCAACGTGTAAAGTTCTTAACTTATTACAAAAGTGTTCTTTGTGAAAATGTGATTAAGGCTTGCATATGAAGTGTGTAAGCTTTTGAAACGTTTCTGAGGATATGAGTTTGCTGGTATTTTATCAAGTGAAAGTTATCGATTGATTTGAAAGGGATACTTGGCCTGTTGGAGATAACCATTAAAATAATCCTAGACAACCTGTCTGCAAGGCAATTTTGTTCTCATCCAGTGAGTAGGTAACGAACACTTCAATTGCAGCATTTGGAAATGACTTTATTGGATGTCAGCCAACAAATTATTGAGAAATCCAAAACAGGCCTGTGCAAATAAGAATCATTCGAAAAGGTTATGCAAAATGGATATTTTGAGATGAGTCAGGGATAATAATCTTCGTTCATTTATTTATTTAAAAATAAATGGAGCTCCAAAACCGGTGCCTAACTTTTAAGTCCATTACGGACATTGTCACGTACTAAAATAATGTAAAGTGGGCCGTAGGGATTCCAGACGTCCCGCTCAGTGCGGGACTGTCCCGATATAAGACTTTTGCCCCGCAATTGTCCCGCGACGAAAAGTGTCCCGCAGAATATCCCGCACTGAACAATTTGTCCCGTAATGTCCCGCTTTTTAACTTGTCGCCCTTACTTCATTATAAAATAAAACAAATTGCAATTAGTAAGACATAGAAATTAAGCGCTAGCCTTAGTTAGCTAGCTATAACAATAACAACGTGTGAAGTGCGCATTAATCGAATGATGATAGTTCAGTGGTCTGGGTGTCTGAACTCAAAAAGTTAGCCGCAAGCCGCCTGTTTGACATTTCTCTTTGTGTTTGTAATAAACGGCTCATTTCCACTGAAAAAAAAGTTCGGTGCAAAAAGGTATTTTTATAGATTAATTAAATCTTAACAACGACATATTTTAATAATTTACATACTCTACAACTTTCAGCCTCAGGAAGAAGAAAAATATTTCAAAACAAGGTGATTTTGGAGCAATGGCTCCTATATTTGTTTGTATTTTATATAAAAATGGCTTGCCAGTATAATATATATAAAGTGTTTATTCTTATTTATTAAGTTATAGTCGTTCTTGAATTTTTACACTTTTTAACTTGTAGGGGGGGGGGGGTGGTTAGTGGTAAATACAATATAATCTAAATTTTTCTAATTTTTCAGATCTGGCATCCCTAAGTGGGCGCCAAAAAGTGGAGTCAGCCATTGAAAACTAAATTAAAGGAAACACAAAATAAAGTGCACGACTGGGTCGCACGAAACTTTCTCGTTCATGCAAAGTTTGTTTGAGTTAATTGGTAGGTGGGTACAAAAATTCAGAAGCAAAAGTACATAAAATGTAAAGGACTATTCACATGAGAGCGAAATGCGAACAAATCAATTAAAGTACCTAACTGTATTTTTATGTAGGTATTGAAAATTCATGAAAATGAATAACAAATGGTTCTATCACAAAACCTTTATATTTAAATAATCTAACATCTAATTTAAAAAGAAAAGCATGACTCTCAATTGATTTAAACATCTAAATTAACAATTAAAGTAATTTTCCCGCGAATTGAAAATTCTTGCCGCGAACTGTCACACTTTATTCACATTCACAATCCACACCAAACAGTCGCGATTCACAAACCCACGAATGAAAAATTCGTTCGAACTTAACCTTTAAAAATGAAACTGATACGCGGGTATCTGCGACCAAAAAAAGTTTTCATTTGAACTAAGTGTCAGAAACAACGAATATGCGCGTGTTCGCAGTTCGCAATTCGCTCTCATGTGATAGCGTTAAATAAAATTCGCTTTTAGGGTGTTCATTCGATATAGCGGTAGGTGCATATCAAATAACAATGTGAGTTTTTATAAGTTTTAGTTCTCAATAACAGGCAATTTTCGCATGTTCTGGTTAGAGACTTATAACCATACCAAATATTGCAATGATTAGTTTGAAAAATACTATAATTGCTTAACTATTTTGCTGAAAAGTGAGTACTTACACGATATTGTTTGGGATGTAAGCATTACTTTGTTTTAAAAGTTTTATCCAAATCGAAGATGGGATTTTCTAAATTTAACATTTTTGGTGATTCGAATTGAAAATTAAGGACACAATAATTTAAGAGACATAAATTTTACTTAAGTATGCACTTTGTTCAAAATCGTTTTCCGGTAAACTAAAGAAAATCGAGTTTTTGAAAAATTACTTTCTTCAAAAATCGATAATATAGACAAAAACTGAGTTTGCTGTTAGAAATGACCTTCTTCTCCTTCTTCTTAGTTTCCGGTTGCTGTTGGCAACACTTTAACTCCTCCTGGAGCATAGGGCGGCAACCAGATCCTTCCATCTCTCTCTATTCCTAGCACGATACCTCAGCTGTGCCCACGTCTGCAAGTTCTGGGACTGAGCTTCCTTCATGACAGTTGACCTCCATGTTCCTTTTGGTCTTCCAGGCCGTCTCGCACCTTGAGGATTCCATTCAAAGCACTGCTTTGCTATGTTGTCATCAGGCTTCCTCAGTATGTGGCCAATCCAGCGCCATTTTCTTTGCTTGATGTCAACATCCACTTTTGTTTGTAAAGTCCTCAGCCACAGATCATTGTTGGATATTGTTTGTGGCCACCGGATCTTTAGGATGTACCGCAGACAACGGTTGACAAAGCCCTGCAACCTACTCGAGATGTAAGAAGAGCATTTCCACGTTTCACAGGCATACATCAGCACAGATTTAACATTGGATTCAAAGAGTCTCAACTTAGTACGAAGTGATATTTTTGAAGAGCACCACACTGGAGAAAGCATTCCGAATGCACTACGAGCTTTATTTATTCTATTGCTGACGTCCAAGTCTGTTCCACCGTCGGGTGACAGATAACTACCCAGATAGTTAAACTGAGCGACCTCTTCTATTGTCTCCTGCCTCACAATAACCTGCTGTTGTTGGTTCTGGCTGGTGTGCATTATTTTTGTCTTCTTGGCGTTAATTCTTAAGCCAGTTGCCTCACCATTTTGTTGAAGTGAATGACACATTTGGTTAAGGGCTTCAGCTCCGTTTGCCATTAAGCAGATGTCGTCAGCATAGTCCAAATGGCTTAACTTGTGAAAGAGGCCCCACTGGATACCAAGTCTTTCACCTTCACCTACCGTGGCAGTCATAACATCATCACTTGCCAGTAAGAATAAGATCGGTGACAGAACATCACCCTGTCTCACTCCTTGTCGAACTTCAAATGCATCGCAAAGCTGTCCACTGTGCAGAACGAAACATCTTGCGTTGTTGTATGATTCTTTTATAAGAGCAACAATTTTATCCGGGATACCTGTAGCACCAAGCGATCTCCAGATAGCATCACGACTAACGCGATCGAAGGCCTTTTCAAAATCGACGAACATGAGGTAAAGCGGCGATTGATACTCCGATGATTGTTCAATGATAATTCGCAAGGTGTTAATGTGATCGACACACGATCGACCACTGCGAAATCCCGCTTGATGCCTCTTGAGAGTAGACTCGATCTTAGATTTAATCCTTTCGAGAACAATAGTTGCCATCAACTTCGGAAATACGGACAGAATGGTGATACCGCGCCAGTTGCTACAATTCTTAAGATCACCTTTCTTCAGTAGCTTGACGATAACTCCGTCTTTCCATTCCTTGGGAAAGGTTTCGTTTTCCCAAATAGCCTCAACAAGTGGCAACAATATAACGGCTGTCAAGTCGGGGTCTGCTTTGAGGAATTCGGCAGGTATCCAGTCCAGCTGCTTTGTTGTTTTTTAGAAGTAAGATCGCGGTTCTTACTCTTCACTTGACGGGGGATCAATATTAATGCCTCTGGAAGATCTACGTATGTCCGGCAGTAGGTTATCGGCATTTGCATTCTGGTCATCATTTAACAGTGCACAGAAATGCTCCTTCCACCTTCGCAACTGGTCTTCTATTGACACTAGAATTCGACCGTTCGTGTCAAGAACAGGGTGGTTGTTGTTGCTACTTTGTTGACCTGCAAGATCCTTAGTAATTTTATACAACACCCTTGCGTTACCTCTTCTTGCAGCGTCTTCCGCGCTCTCCGCCAATTTGTCCAATCTGGCCCTCCTATCTCGTCTCACACACCTCTGCACTACCTTGTGAGCTGCTCTATACTCGTTTCTCATAATTGACTTCCGATGAGCATCAGTTTCCTTATTTATATTTATTTTGAGTGCTCTGCGGTGTGTAATTTTTTCCCAGGTGTCTTGGGATAGCCAAGTGTCTCTGTCTCTATATTGCCTCGGTACCGTTTCAGATCCAGATTCCATAAAAACCCTTTTAACTTTGTCCCACATCGTCTCAACATTAACGTTTAAGTTCAAAGTTGACGCCTTGTCGTTAAGGATGTTGGCAAAAACGCGACGTATATTTGGGTCACTAAGAGCTGTTGTGTTGAATTGTTGAAATGAAATTACCTTTTATCTTAGAAATTATTTTTTTAACAATCGTATGGACCGTTTTCGAGATACATAAATGTCCAAATTTCAAAAGTACCATTGGATTTTTTAGCCAAAAACTGGGTATGCAGTCATGGTAAGGGTAACCCCATCCACTTATGCTTACATATTAACTTTGGTTGAAATTGTTAGAGCCGTTTTCCAATAATCGAACTGCTATGAAAATTATATAGATATGGTAAACGACCCCGAACAGTAAGCCCCCAAACTCCAAATCCGAAGTATGAACGAAATCCGGGCAGCCGTTTATGCCTTGGGACGCGTATTTCCTTTTCCGAAACAAACACGTATTTGTGGTGGTCAATCAAAGTGCGTGGTAGTTATAAGCCCGTTCACGATTGGAGGACGCGTGTCTTGAATTGCACACGAGTTTGGAAAGAAATTAGCGTAACAAACCCGTGCGCGTTTCAAGGCAGTGCTGCCTCCTATTGATCACGGAAAAGGAAATACGCCATCGGGACATACGGACAGACAGACAGAATTTCGAGACTGATTTTTTTGAATTCCTCTATCATCGTTATGTCAGAATTGATTAACATCTCGAGTTCGCACTTGTCAGTGCCTATATTACACGTTCAAAATTGTTGCTCTTAAATAAACACATCTTGCGATTTTCCTCTCAAGTGGTGAATGAGAAAAGAAAACATCTTATAAGAACATCGTAGATTGGCAATCTCTATACAGGAATGAACAGCGTTTTGTCTACATTATTTTTAATTAAATCAATCAATGTTCATGGAACTGCCTTAAATATTTGTATTCAAATATTCCAACTAGTCAGAATTGAACTCTTACCGCTGTTTTCAGTTACGTCTGCTATTCCTTTTGTAAAACACAATTATTATATCAGCTTCAAAGCTGACTAATGAAGCACTCGAGAAAGACCCTTGAAGATCGATGCTGCTACAATCCACAGAAACATTTAGTCTCTCAAATGAGAATAAAAAGGCTGTCAGTTAAACAACAAAATCCCCCAAGTGACATTCGGTCCAGTTTATATAAGAGATGTTCGGAGGATAAGGTCCAATGAACTTCGCTTGTAAACAGCTAGCTATAGATTGAACTGGAGAAGCATATCGGTAGAAAGCTAATTTACCTCCAAACACTACAGTCAAATGCACGCCAAAAGAAAAAAATCAAGTGTCAGTTGTAGAGTTCTGGATACAAGGTGTAATTGTCTTGCTTATCTCTTTTTTAGAAAATTCAATTCCAATAGGTACTTTAACAATTTGAATATCAGCCTCCAAACGTTGTATGTACCTATACCTGAGAATATGACGTAGTTCTGCTGAATCGAATCCCATTCATCAAAATATTGGTAAATAAAAAGCAACTTGGCCCGGTTGCATGCTCTTATGCAGGGGGTATAGATTCCACACTGCACCCCCCTACTCCCACCTTCAACAATCTCAACTCAATAAAAAACGAAATCCATTCACACAGTAAACCACTCTATAATAATTTTGTCAAAACTGTCTATAAATTGGAAATCCAAATTGGATTTATTGCGCCTGCATGATACAGCTCACTCTCTGTTGACCTAGATAAGTCTTCTGCCATTTCCCTATTTTTAAGATTTTTCGTGGCAAATCCCCTCGTGGCAGAATAAATATCTCCATTATCTGAAATGCGTTATGGAGATGCATCCAATAACAACTCAGTATACTGCACACTGACTTGCTTCTCTCTAAATTGGTAATACCATTTAATTCCATACAAGTATTATCGTAATTACCAAAAGTCATTAAACGAAAATCCCATCACACAACAATTTAAGGCAATTATATTCTTACGTCTAAAGAAAAGTGGACGGGTGCCCTATCCTCCTGTACCTAATGACAACAAACACATCCCCTATAGCATTCGAACTGCTACAACATAAATGAATGGGATGAGATGGGAACTCCCACTGGAACTCACGAGCGTTTCATTTAGAACTGTATAAAATAATAAACAGAACTGTGGAGGGTTCGGCTATGCTTTTGTTACCAACTGGTAAAGTCCAGACGGCATTATGTATGTAGTTGTATAAAACATTTTTATATCCCTTGGGATAGGCTTTTAATATCAGCGACCTCAAGAGCTTTGCGTTTATTTGTGCCTGACTTCTTTAGTAAATCCCGAATGTTGGATGAGGTTTTGCTTACAATCGAGTATGGTATGTTTGACACGCTTCTTATTTGTATTCCCAATACGGTTATTGACGATTGACCATTCTAGATCAGACTACCAAATGCAGTCAATGAAGGGTGCGACGAAAGTAATTGCGACTCCCACATAATTAATATCAGCTCCTTCAGCATGAGCAGATTTGTGCATGTTTTTGTATTTGTTCCGCCTGATCTTAGTTGCAAACGATCTTGACAAAAGTGTTTGTACGTACGGCAAGTTATCTACTCGGTTGCAAAAGGCTTCTAAAGTATTACGCAAACCTGGTGGAAATAATTAAATCTGTATTATATGGAGATCATTCCAATAACCTATCACTGTACCTGGTTTTTGATTTTAACTCCTTTAAATCTCTGAATTCCTCATCACTATACTTTAAATAAATAAACCGGCGGGAGTTCAAGGACTGTACGTGTTTAGTTTTTTAACACACGTTCACCTTCAAAATAAATAAATCGTTGATAAGTCAGAATGTAGCCCGAACAAAAAATAGGTCTGTTCCTTTACAATAATACATTCTTCGTTCACTTCTACCCAACTTTTGAGTAAGGGAACGAAGTTTGATTAGGTAATGAATTCGAATGAATTATCGTAAGGGAACAGACCTATTGGACGTTTTTCTAAACATTATACTGACAGCAATAGAAGAAAAAAATGCTTAGTCTAAATCACAAGTATTTGTCTCCTCCAGCCTCCACAACGCCCAAAAACTTGTGCGAAGGAAATGCTCCAATTACAAAAAGCCTTTACAAAATTAGGGCAGTAGAGGACAAACCTAGAAAAGCCGAAAATTTAATACTAAATTTAACAGTTTCAGTATCTGCGTTCTGTTTTTTCTTCAATTGTATTAAAATCAAATCCCGTCTAAGAAAAACAAACGACTCACAATCATGAAGCTTAAGCAGTGGAAAACTCCGAAAATAGTTGAAAATTTCTTAACTTACCATCAACTTTTAATCTTTGGGAAATTCAAATGCACTGTTATGGTACAGGTTTGCAAATTACACATTACTATTATTAAATTAAAAAAATGAGCCAACTGTTACAATTTAAGGACTAAAAAAATACACCGCAAGCCGCAATTAATTCATTTAAATTATTTTCTTTGTGCGGAGTAAGTGATTTGTTTAATCTATATTTTCATAAGGTAGAAATCGCAGGAATTTCAGACCAATACACACCACCTTTGATCGACTTTAAAGTCGCGCATATAGGGTCGAGCTATACAAAGCCATGTCAAGTTTCGGCATACTTGCCAAACGCGTTCGTATGTTGAGAGGATGGTGATGGAGAAATCTCGCTGCTCCATCAAAATCAGCAAGGACATCACCGAACCATTCGTCGACAAATGTTTGAGACATGGTGACGCGTTAGTGTAACTTCTCTTATATCATCCTTGAAGCAATTGTACGAAACTCACAAGCCAACATCAGAGGTACAATTTTTCAAAAACTGTTCAACTTCTTGCATATGGTGATGCTGACAACTTTGACATTGTTGCAGTGGCGCATTTGAAAGTAAATATTAAAATGGAGGCGGCACAAATGGGTCTGGCTGTAATTGAGGACAAAACGAATTATATGCTGTCAACGAGAAAGGACTTTTAGCATCGATGACTTGGACAAAACATCGCGATAGCCAGATACAGCTTCAAAGACTTTTTCTACTTATGCCACACTATATCTCTTCGCAAAATGACATTAGTGCAGAGTTTGAACCAAGAATCACTTTTTTGCCATTAGCTGTTTCGTAGAGCTAAGAGGGCAAAGTCCCCTCTCATAGAACCGAGGAGATACTACGATCTACGAGTATTTATAAAACCCTAATCATTACGGTCTGCAGAAGCATGGACTCTGTCAAAATTGGATGAAAACCTCCTTGGATGTTTTCAGAAAAAGATTCTTCGGGCGATATCGATGGAGTGCGGGGGGAAAGAAGAAATGACAAACTTTATGGCCTATACAGCGACGCTGACCTGGTCAAAATACTAACGATACAATGGCTGGGATGTCTGGGTCACGTGGAGAGTATTTGAGCCCACCACTGAGGGACAACGTAACAGAAAAAGACCCAATCTAAGGCGACGCGCATAATTGCAGGGGGAGGACCAGAACAAGAACAACAAACTTCGTGTGCTTAGCTAGCTAGACAGAGCTGGCAAGTAGTTTTTGTATATTGTGAAAAGGGCTTTCTATTAATGCGGAGAAAACAGATCTAATAATCTTCACAAGGAAGAGGAAAAATCTGGAATTTCGACCATTAACACTTTTCGGATCGGAACTAACAGCGACCAAGAAGATTAAGTATCGGGAGTCAATCTAGATACTAGACTTACTTACTTACTATACGACACATAGGGATCGAAGTCAACGAAAAGGCGGACTCCCTAGCAAAACAGGGGTCAACTGAAAAGTTGCTGGGACCAGAACCATTATCTTCAATTGGCAAAGAAATGGTAGAACAGCTGAGAAAGTGGTCAACCGTGGAACAATGTAGACAGGCTAAAATGGCTTGGATCGACAAATAATAATATCTACAGCTTTGCAGATGAAAGCACTCTTATATCCTCCATCTCGAACAATGGGCCTGTGAATACGGCTACATCACACAGTCAGAGATGTGAACAAATTAATTCTCTAAATGATGGTCTGGACAAAATCTTGAAGTGGGGAAAGGACAATTTGGTTGTATTTAATGCAAACAAGACACAGTTCACAACATTTTCCAGAAATAATGCATCAATAGTTCCTCAGATCCAAATGGATGACCATCCAATCCATCACACGGACTCAATGCACCTTCTAGGAGTCACAGTCAATTCAGGAATCACATGGCAGAACCACATATCCTATATCGCTAAATCGGCGTCCGCAAAGTTGAGCTACCTATTTAGAGCAAAGAGGTACTTTAGCCCCAAGCAACTTCTCCTTCTCTACAAAGCGCAGGTTAGACCAGGCTTGGAATATTGTTCCCATATATGGATCTCGGCCCCAAAACATTCACTTAACCTGCTTGATAGCATACAGGGACGAGCAGTTCGTCTCATTGGAGACCCTACACTCACATCGAATCTACAACCGTTGGTGCACAGAAGACAAGTCGCTGACCTATGCTTGTTCTATAGGTACTTCCATGGTAGATGTTCTGAGGAACTCAAGGACATTATCCCTCGAAATGCAACTTTTGGGCGCCCAACAAGGCAGGCTGCTAATGCTCATGACCATACAGTACACTTGACAACCGCGAGGACATCAACTTTCAAAAACTCCTTCTGTTACAGGACAAGCCAACTTTGGAACTCGCTTCCTGGGGATATATTTCCAGAAGACTACAATTTGCAGAAATTTAAGTGCAGAACAAACATACATCTGCAGGCATCTCGGGGCGCTGTTGAAACGTTATAGGTTCGCCTTTCCCGGGAGAAGTATATATAAAAAAAAAAAAAAATTAAGTGGCCGACCTGTTCCACACAAAGAAGGAAACATTAGTCGAGGAATATTGAAATGGGTGGTGGCTTTGTCAACAGGACATAGTAGTTTCACTTAAGGGAGATGGGTCTTAGAGAGGATGATACCTGTAAACAATGCCTGGAGGAATCTGAGACAGCGGCACATACACTGTGTCAACGTCAGGCGTTGGCTGGCAGAAGAATGAGGATCTTGGGACATCATTGGGTCGAGACCCAGTCGATGAAACAGATAATAAACAGATGCTAGAGTTAACACTGAATCGACCAATCGAGCCCAGGGAAGAGCTCTGGAGAAATCCAGTGAGTCTATCTGGGTACGATTTACAGTGGTGAGAGACGAAAAAAGATCCGACAATTGTGGTCTGATTCGAATATCTCTCGAAATCTATATAGATATATGTATATATATTCCCCGGAGTGTCATAGGCTAAAAAAAAATTTAATTTAAGAACCAAAACCCCAACTTCTTGTAGAAAAAAGAACAGAACTAAAAAGATATGAACAAGACGCACATTCAAGTATAAATAACTAACTATTTAGCACTCTGATATTACGCGATTGTCAATTGCATAGTGTTTTGCACTTAAATGTGTCTTGTTCATATCATTTGAAGTTTTTTTTTTTTTTTTTTTTTTTTTTTTTTTTCAAAATTTCGGGTTTTTTTAAATTAACTTTTTTTTTGTTACGTTTGGTTTTCATTAGAACCGTTTCGTGGTATTAAACTTAATTCCCTAAAATGTTACATTTTCCTGAACAAAATTTGAGAGTTCCCTTCCCTTCTCACTACAAAATGGTTTATGTACATCTAAGAAAATATAATCCGGATACAATCCTGCAAGGCTGTTTAGCGCATCAGTATCGTTAAATTTGCAATAAAGCTAAAAACTATCCTTAACGATGTGTATACAACATCCTTTTATCTTTATGAAACGCGTATTGTGATGGTATTCGTTGAGGCATATAATCGTTTTGTATTATAAATCATGTGCAGAAGTGGAGAGTGAACAGAACATAATCCCCCAAAGTTGCATACTCATTTTCCTTTTTTTGCGTAGGTATTTATCTTTAAGTTGGAAATATTTTCCAAGTGATCTGCTTTTAAATAAACGTTATTCGTCAAGCAGTACCAACTACCTCTCGAACTTATTAAGAGGAAAAAAATTCAGCATGTGTGCAGAATGCAATTTCATTTCAAACAATATTGCTATGAAAAAGTTAATTATACGGTTAAGTGCGGAAACGGAAATTAAACCGAAAGTTAATAATGAATAAGACTGCTCGACTTACAGTGCTTCCCCAATGCACGCAGACGTTGCGTAGTTTTAAACGCATACATTTTTTACTACACACTCAAAAGCTTAATGGTCGTAATTTAAAAATACATAATAACAGGCAATAAAGTCTGATTTACGGACAAGGACTCAATTAGTCACAACTTCCTTGTGAATTTCGGAACGATATTGATATACACAAATACGTTTGCTATAGGTCCACTTGTAACAAATAATATCATTCAACGCAAGATAAATAAACCAGACTTCTTAAGTTTTAATCAAACTGTCACGCAGGAAGTTATTGAACTTGTCTTCCAACCCAAGGAACATATCTTTATTTCGTTAGCCCAAACACAAAACAAAAAAAAAGTTATTATTTATTCATCCCAGACAAGAGATAACCGTTTGACATCCAAGGCTAGAAGGATACCTTTTTTGCGTGTGCCCATGATTGTCTAGATTTTTGTAGAGCATTTGCATTTCTAGTTAAACCAGTTCAAGAGTAAACAATTTGGTGGCCAAGATTGGGTTTTAAAGGGATATGAACTGCCATCCTTTCATCCGCCTTTATTTCCGTTGTGTTTTTTTTTTTTTCATTTGCCTATCCCAGATAACAAGAAACAGAATAAAAGAACCTGCCGAGCATACCTACTGATTGATATGCGCTGTGGCATTCCAAAGGATTTTCCGTTCGTCCCTCTTCTCAAACCCTCGTGTACGACCAATAAACTATTCCCAAATCAAATGCTGCCTTTCATCAACAATACATTCACTTAACGGCAGCCTAAGTGTTCATTTTGGTATCAATTTGTAAAATTGAAAAAAAAAGAGATGAGAAAAATGCCAAAGTGTTAAGGTGATCCATTCCATTTGAAAATAAAATTACTTTCGCTACATTTTGCTAAAATTTCATTTGGGAAACACAAGAGCAGCTCGAGCAACGACCAACACCTCGACCTCGGTACGAAAAGAAAACACACAACAAAGCACCCAACAGAGCGCTACAAACGGAGGGTGGATCCCGTCAGACTTCATGGAGCAAGGAAATAAATTATCCCTGAAACTCTATAAGACAACACTCTAGAAGTGGGGTATAGGTACAAAAAAAAAAACCTTTTCATTCTTCCAATAACAAAAACCGATAACCAAACCTACCGAATATAAAAATGTCCTGGAATTTCCCTCATGGCAAATCAAATTTATTCGTTGTCGTCGTCGTCATCGTCATCGTAGTCGTAGTCGTTGTCATAGTCATTGTGTTTTGTTGCTGTAGGTACCTACCTATGGAGGAGCTATGTATCGATTTTCGTAATAAATTATTATCTCACCTATACACGGCAAATTGTCAAATATGTTATTTACCTCTCTATTGCCACCACACAATATAATACACTCGCTTTTGTGATTCTTTTTTTGACTTTATTGAGTCTAGATAGGAGATAGCAGCTTCAGCGGCGTCCTGTGCGAGACCCTTCCATTCAGGAATGGGTGGAGAAGGTAAGTAGGAGTTTGGGGTATATACATTTTCACACGTCATAAACGTGTTTTATAAATACCTTTTTGTGTGAAGATGAATCTTTCCGTTTCTTTAAGGATTTCACTTTCAAAAATACAACCATACAACCATACACCGGCAAGAAGAAGTAGATTTATCGAAACAAGAAACAAAATTGTAATTACTTGATACAAAAGCCAATATCCACTAACACTTCACTGTATGTCCAACAGAAATAAAAGAGCGACGGCGACGACGAAGTAGTAAAAGATGAAAATAGACACAACTTTCCTTTCTGATAAGAATCATTGGCTTTCCGACAAGTGTTACACTATCACCTGTATCTGGAAGCGAATAGAAAGGTTGTTCCGACACGCGCTCTGCCACTGCACAATGGCCAACAGACAAAGGGAGTTTAAACGCGAACCATAACAACCTACATCTGTAGAGCCGCAAGGTTATCTGGTTGCTTTCGCTTTTATGTGTTGCTCTCTCTCAGAGCGTTATCCTTTTGCTCGACATGGGATGGGATGCAAGCTTTCAGGACTAAATACGAAAATAGTTAAGAATACCATCGCTCAGAGAATATTACTGAGTGAAGATATAGCAAAGAAACTTTTAAGGACCTGCGCGCTTAAGGAATTCCCATCATCAGCATCAGACGATTCACGCTTTGTTTGCTCATTATTATCTATGAATGCGAATGTGACTTCGATATGGGATCTCGTTTCCGTTTTATTTGTTTGGTGAGATGTGTGCAGCTGATAAGAACGGGACAGAGAGCAATGAAACGTTCTGAGAGAAAGCTTTGGTGAGAGTTAAGCCAGCTGATTGCTCGGTGCGAGGTTTACTTTTCCTGGTGGTTACTGGTTAATTGCCTCCCAAAGGCTTTGTTAAACATCCCTTAGAAGCCACAAATCGGCTGCATAGTTGTTGAACTCGTGCTGTACAAAACAGGTTGAATCAGTAGTTCACGATGTAAGGACATAAGCTTGATGGGCGTTATGGCACCGCGAACATGTTGACAAGCTTTCTGATATACGCTCTATGGGGATAGGGGTTGTGATTTTAAAACGGATACCGATGTGCGACTTAGCTTAGCATGCGAAGTGCATTGATTCCTTGGGGCAGCAATTTCTCAGGTGGGATATATTTTGTTGTGTGGTAGGGGTACCTACACGTTTTAGATGTATCCAACAAAAGTCGAATTGTGCGAATTTTATTCGTGTTTCGGTGGGTTTTCAGGACATGGTAATAAATCTACATACACAGGGTGTGCCATCTAGTGGTTTCTTTTAAAATCATAGGCTATCTTGACACTGACAGCTGTTTCCCGCTCGAAATCTTTACAGACAGGAAATTATTGAGTGCGGAAGCGAGGAGAAACAACGATTCTCGCTAGTTGTTGGATTTTTACCCTGACAATTTCTCTTGAGGAATTTTGTCGAATTTCAGTTTGTGAATTATTGTTTTGAGAGACAGAATTTTAACAAAAATTCGTATACACATTCACTTTGGTAGGAATGATAGCTATTTCGAACTACACCACTAGTTATTCATCATCAGAATCCTTGAAGTGATTGTTTGAATTGGATTGGATGAATTCTGGGAAATATTGAAAACGTGTGTATGTATTTCCAAAGTGTAGCTCAAGCAGTGCGTTTTTTGAAAACAAGTTTTGGCCGAAATGAAACACCCACCACGCCTGCTGTACACGCTACGTTAACAAACAAAATTGCCGCACGGAAAACCCGCCACGTTATTGTCGAGAAGCCAATGCATCCACAGAAAGGGACAGTTTGGTGAGGATTGTGGAATGATGGCATCATTGGACCATTTTGCTCCGAAAATGAGGTTGGGAACAACGTTTCGGTCAACGGTGGGCGTTACATTAGAGCCATTTTTTTCTACTGAAATTGAATACATGGATTTGGGCGACCTTTGTATCATTCAGGATGGCGCGCCATGCCATAAAGCCCATGCCAAAATCGATTCAGATATCAGCCGTCTTGGCGATGTTAATTGGCCGCCTCGGAGCTGCGAGTTGACCGCTTTGGTCATATTTACATATTTGTTAAATTTGTATTGATATATGTATTTATTTATTTGCTAACCTATATACATAGGTATTTGTTAAATTGTTGTTAATATATTTATATTTTAATGTTAATTTAATTAGTAATTTAGTTGCAAAATCAATTACTAAATCAAAAGAATTTTTTTTCTTGTTTTCTTTCTGAATTTGTAAAATAGTATTTTAAATACCTATTTAAGATTATTTCAGTTGAAAGATATACATACCCTATATATCATTATTTCTGTATTTTGTATTGTTTAATGGCTTTCCTTTGTTATTTTATATAAATAAATGGTTAAATAATTAAATTGACCGCTTTACACTTTTCTTTTTTTTTTTTTTGTGGGGAACCGTAATGGACCGATGCTACGCCCACAATCCGAAAACAATTCAAGCACTTAAGGCAAATATCATCCTAGCAATCCGTGAGTTACAGCCCGAAAACATCAACAAGGTCTTGGAAAATTGGAGTGACAGAATGCGCTACTACGAAGCCAGCCGAGGCAGCTACTTGAACGACGTTGGTTCCATAATTGATGGGAATGTTTGCTCTAACTAATAAAGTCATAAATACATGGAAAAAATTTAATTTCGTTCATTTTATTGCATTTTTAAAAAGAAACTTGTATTTGGCCCACCCTTTAGATACCTATTTATGTAGGTACGTACTTTTCTTTGGAACATCACTCAGGCGAACAGGTGCTGACATTTATGGCACGTGATGGGTGTCGGTTTTCTTTTATAGCCCGTAGCGCGGCGTGCAATTGACGTTAAAGTGAGGGATGCCGAAGACATTTGAAAGGAAATACTTCTACGCTACCCCGAGGCTATTTGGCATTTTTATTGTTTAAAGAGAATTCCACCGAAACGCTCTGAAGTTTACTTTGATGATGGTCATTTGAAGGTATAAATAAATTGTATAGTCATTCAGTTCAATTAAACTACTTTAAATTCCCTTTTTCTTGATAGCATGTACCTACTTAAAGGTGAGGAGTCATCACCTGTTCTGGCATTTCTTGTTGTTTAAAGAAATACATTATATAAGACACAACTACAGTTGGAGGAACAGGTTAGTAAGACCATGGGTATGCTTGTTTCTCACCTCCATAATACATGCAGTGAGCGTCGGTCGAATGAAAAATTAACCTACAAATGAAACCAGTTTAGAAATGGTTCTTTTATCCTTAGGCCTTCCAACACTATTCCCTCCAATCAAATTCCCTCCTGTTATTAACAATATAGCACCCTTTTTCATTTCGTCCTCCCTGCTCCCAAAAACACAACAAAGACAAAATGATATTAACTTATACCGAAAATGAACACAATATTGCATTTAGAATATGTAAATGGATATACGATAGCAAAACCCCAGAGAAAAAATGTACTTATTTTCAACCGGTGGTACGTAGATTATTTTTAAATGCCTTTAGGTTGTTTTTCCCAATATGTATTAAAGAAAAGAAAAGATAATCGATTTTCGGTTATAATTGTCCAAGAAACAAAATGGTAAAAAAATGCAATCTTTTCAGTATTGCAGTCATTTGACTAAAAGACGAGTTTTGAAATCTTTTTACCACGCTTAAGTAATTTTACTTCAAATTTTAAATCCCGATATGTTTTGAAGTCTTAACTGAGGCAATCACCTGATGCATTCAAAAGACGACGAAGTCAAAAGATTGTAATACTTTTTGACTGCAAAATAGACTTCGATTTAAATTTTGAAGTAATAGTGCGTTGTGAAGTATTTTGACTGAAGTTGTAATGAGCAATCAAATGACTGCGACTTTAGTGTCTTTTACAGCTCTATCCAAAATGCGAAATTTTAAGATAAATGTATAAACCCGATTTAAAACATTGAAAGATTTTTAAATAGATCCGTTTAAGGTACTATCAATTTCTTGTGCCGGAGGTTTGATGTTAGTTTAACCTTAACAACTTAATTTATCCTTAAAATTCGCTGTTCAGACAGCCTTTTTGCATTTCGAATTCGGATACGAATTATCTGTCGGTTTCTTGTATTTTCTTCACCTATCATCAGGCCAACATCTTAGCGTAAATTTACAATCTAACCTATAGACTCTTAACAAAATGTCTTCGCGAGTCTTACTCTCTAGTTAGTTTGACACCCGAAGGTGTTCTGTTATGTATTCCATCAGTTTTCGTTAAGAAATTCGCATTTATTACTGCTCTTAAATAACACTACACTACAGAGCTTAATGAATTATTTATTTTCTAACTACTCATGCAATCAAAGAACAGCGAACAGCTTACCATTGCGTATTATTTTACCGCCATCCTTATCTTTTCTATAGTTTTAATAAATAGATTCACCAACCTTGAGTTTAATATTCAATCAGATCACAAGTCACAACAAAATCTCAAACTTCTTTTAAACAAAACACAACGCATTAGATTATTAATTAACAAATCTATAAACATATTATTTATTGATTAGCGGAACTTATTGGAAGTGGTATGAACTGTATGCACTTTTACATAGAGGTTTTGTTTTCAAATGGTCAGCGCAACAGTTTCCATGTTTTTCAAGACTTCGGCGTAGTTAGTTAGCATTGGTTCTACTTCTTCGTTCAAGAATTCGGTGACTTGATCGCTGGCTCTGCCTGTGAATGTGTTTGCATCCAATATCGATGGGAGTTGCCCGATAATGGGTGCAAAGTACTCATCGTTGCGAACACGTTCCACCAAATCGTTGTCCTTGCCGAATTGTTTTACCTGTGCTCCAGCTTCATGCGAGAGAACGCGGATTTTCTCATGGCATACCTGTCGGTCACCACCTGCCTTTACCATGGCCATGATTATGTTCTCCGTCGACATGAACGGCAGTTCCTGAGAGATATGCCGTTCAATAACTTTCGGGTAAACGACAAGTCCCTGAGAGATATTCAGCAGTGTCAGTAAGGCTGCGTCGGCTGAGAGGAATGCCTCCGATAAGCTCAACCGACGGTTAGCAGAATCGTCTAGAGTCCTCTCTAGCCATTGAGTCGCATGGGTGTTTGCAGCATCTGCGTATACAGTGATGATGTGACGAGCCAAGGCGCAACACCTTTCTGAACGCATGGGGTTACGCTTGTATGGCATTGCAGATGACCCGATTTGGGTGGTCTCAAAGGGTTCTTCAATTTCCTTTCGCGAAGCAAGAATCCTCAGATCAGAGCACATCTTGTGGATAGTAGTGCCAAGGCTGGAAAGGGCCCCTAGTATCTCCACATCCACTTTACGCGTGTATGTCTGACCAGTTACAGCATATGGCTTCTCAAATCCAGCTAATTGAGTGACCAATAAATCCAGCTTTCTCACCTTAGCCCCGTCGCCGTTGAATAGTTGCATAAATGACGCCTGCGTTCCTGTAGTTCCCTTAACACCGCGAAATCGTAAATCCTCTCTACATCTTCGAAGAGCACGCTCATCCATTAGCAGATCATGTATCCAAAGGCAAGCCCTCTTCCCCACCGTTGTCAGCTGAGCCGGTTGCAGATGGGTGAAGCCCAGTGTAGGCAAGGACTTGTGCGTGTTTGCGAAGTCCTTTAAGCAATATATTACCGAAGCAACTCTAGGCAGAAGTAGGTCGAGAGAATTTCTCAATACAATTAAATCTGTGTTATCGCCGACGTAACAAGAGGTTGCTCCCAAATGGATAATTGGAGCCGCAACTGGACATTGCTTCGCAAAAACGTGCACGTGTGCCATAACATCGTGCCGTGTCAGACGCTCCTCGGCTGCAGCTGCTGCAAAGTCAATATTCTGCACGTTTTTCTTCATCTCCTCAATCTGAGCGTCGGTGATTTCAAGGCCCAGTTCCTGAAAGAAATACGTGGGTAGAATGCATCAAAAATGTGAAAGAAGTTTACCTTTTCGGCTTCAGCCAACCAAATCCATAACTTCCTCCAAGTAGAGAATTTATTCTGCTCACTAAATTGGAATTGCATCTCCTTGCTGGCATAACGAGAGGAGAGCGGCGATTTATATCCTTCGTAGTTGGTTGCCATTTCAAGTTTTCCTGTGGTTCTGCTTGCAATGTAAAATGAAACTGAGATGCGTTTCTATACTGAAATGTGAAATAGATAAGAGCACAATTATCACTGAATTGCAAGTTGTCGAGTTGATTTAATGTATTTTCCACGTTGTTTACTTGTTTTGATGAGGGAAAAAGTTGTTAGTTGTGACGAACGTGCGAGGATTGACGTTGACGTTAACCTTATCCGGAATGGAGGTTATCTTAGAACTGTCAGTGTCAGATGTTTGTTAACAGAGAGTTTGCATGAGCCCAAAACTGATACTTTTGAATTGGTACTGTATTAATTTCAAATGCATAAGTTTTTTAGCATTGTACCTAAAAGCAAAATTAAACTGATTGAAAATAATGGATTCATAATAAATATATTGTCTGTAAAAAAGTTCATTTTATTAACGAAAAAATAAGAATTTTGGTACCTTATCGAAAAAAAATTAACAATCTTTTTTAATTAGGTTTCGTTTTTTGGACTTTTATCTAAACAAAACGAAGTAAATAAAATACAAAATTACTATTAGAATTATAACGTTGCGTTCTGTGGTTCGGTATCGTAGCTCGTAGGTATTCTACGATATTACTCATTAGCATTACATTACATTACCGCAAATATTTATATAGTTAAACCCAATAGTTGTTATTAATGTAGATTTTAAGCAATTGCTTTTAACTGCCTTATTCAATTAATCTTGACTATTAATTTAAAACACGGCTTCCCTTTTGTCATAAGCGCAATTCACACAAACAAATCGTTAGAACTCTCCCAGTTCTATTCATAGGTACCTACTCGTTATCTACCTCACTTAGCTGCTGGTAACTGTTTATTTTTTCAACCAACTTAATCTTAGCCTAGACTGACCTTCACAACAATCATTCTAGCCGATAAGAAAACTCAAAATAGCCTATGGAATCAGTATCAGTCTACCAAACGGATATACGCACAAAAACCTACTCTCAAGACTGCAATTGGCAATCACTCATTATTACTCAACGCAACTACCTGGCTGAGAACGTTCTTCTAGTTTGTGTATTTAACAATGCAGATACTTTTTCGGGTGATTTGTATATTTTTATATTGGGTTGCTTTCGCGCTGCAACCAATTTTTAAATGGTTTAACCATACAAAGAGAGTTAAAATTCCGAGGTCCAAGAATGAGATATTGAACCTCTCCGCAGTGAAGCTAGTAAACAAACTAAAATTGGGAGAGGTATGTAGAAAAGAATTTCGGTCATTTCTATAATGAACAATTTAGATATCCTCGGAGGAATTGGTGCGTGAGTACATCAAACGAATTAAGGAAGTCAATCAACTCTTGAATGCGGTGATTGAAGACCGGTTTGCGAATGCTGTGGAGGATGCGAAAAAGGCTGATCAAGTTATTTCCTTAACAGAGGATAAGGAGGAGCTCTTTAAAAAATATCCACTGTTTGGACTGCCATTCACTGTAAAAGAAGCGTGTGGTGTAAAAGGTTCGAACAAAAGTTTCATATTTAACTGTGTTATTACAAGTCGTCGCTACATTGCAGAACTAGACCTTAAAAGTCCTTAAAAAAAATTCAGTAGAGCGTTTTTTAAATTTAAAAATGTATTTACTCCTATAAAATTTTATGAAACAGCTTGGCGTAAAAGACATTAGGTACATTATTTATTTGAGCTCTATTTTAACGGCACTAGATTTTTGAAGAAGCATTTTTATTTTAGTTTATTTCTTATGTAAAACTCGTAAGTTTCGAAATTTTGGACTTAGACTAGTTCTGCATTGTAGCGACGAAGTGTGTGTTATAATTTCAAGGTTTGTCACATGTTGTCGGAAGTACTTTCCGTCGAGGAATTAAAAGCGAATACGATGGGGCAGCGATCGAACTGATAAGGCAAGCCGGAGCCATACCACTACTAGTGTCAGCGAATCCGGAACTCTGCGCTAGCTGGGAAACTTCATCATTGACTAATGGCCGATGTAGCAATCCGTATAACACAGAATGCACACCAGGTGGCTCTTCGGGTGGTGAGGGCGCGCTTAATGGAGCTGGAGCGACATTGTTTGGAATTGGCTCAGATTTATGCGGATCGATTAGAATTCCCTCTCTATATAACGGGGTTTTCGGGCATAAGGCGACTGGAGGGTTGGTACCGTCGGAGGGCCATTTTCCATATATCGACGAAGTTGGATTTGACAATATGATGCAATTGGGACCGATTACACGCTTTGCTGAAGACTTACCAATGCTATTGGACTTACTGGCGGGAAGTAAAGCATCGAAGTTGATAAATGCTGCCGATATTGATGACATAAGGGTGAGTTATAATGACAAAGAGTCACTTTATTGCCGTCGTTCTATAGCCGGGTAACGGAAATAGTTCCAAAAAAGAACACTTGGATTTTCGATTTTGTCTATTTATGTAAAATCTCTGTGGCTTCGTACCTTTATCATGAACAAATTCTACTCGAAAAAAAAAACGTTACTATGTAATTCGTATTTATCGTGGTTAAGCCGAAACCAAAAAGCAATCCAGCTCTAGATTCCAGTACAAAGATTTCTTCAACAACTAACTTTGTATGTAATCTTAGCATTTCTTGTTTAAGGCTTCGGCCACGCAATGAGCGACAAGCGACTGAGCGACTGAGCGACGAGTCGCTGAGCGACGCAAAAAAATTAAAACACATGAAATCGTATGGAGGTGGCCACATAAACCCTGAGCGACTGAGCGATTTTTTAAGCGACAGAGCGACGTCGCTCTGCAATCAAATCTGTTTTAATTTTTCAGTCGATCGCTGAGCGACGAAATAATAAGATGGACAAAATAAACACAGAAATTTAATTTCAGCTGTCTAAAGCCGTCCAGTGCTATGGCAGGACTGGTGAAATCGTTCTAAATATAAACTGCATTCTGGTAACGACATAAAGAGTCAAATTAATGAAATATGAATTGTTATGGCAACTCTGCTACTTTTGTGTTCTTTTAATTTTTCGAAATAAAATGGTTGCTTTAATTGCGTCCTAAAGTTTGTTCTAGTTCTAGAAGGTTCACAGATTTTTTATTCACGAGAAGGACACCCACAAAGACTATAAAAATAAAAATGTCACCGATAAAGAGTGGAAAGAAAGAAAGAACTGACATACGACAATATTGCCGAAATCGATCTGTAAATCTGCGAAGATTTTGATATAAATTATGAAATTCACCATAATTTGCTACGTATTCTCGATCTGTAAATATGAACGCGATTTTTAACTTATAAGCTACGACGAACCGCACTTGACGATGGCATTTTCCCCAATCATCGCTCAGCGACGTCGTTCAGTAAATGGCCACCCATCGCTCAGATTCGACGCTCAGCGACTCGTCGCTCAGTCGCTCGGTCGCTCGTCGCTCATTGCGTGGCCGAAGCCTAAGGAGTATAACTTAGCAGAGCTCGTTACCATCATGACCACTTTTTTTTTGTATTATTGGTGATATTTTTAATTCGGTAAATAGGTAAGCCCATTCTTCATTAACAGGGTCCTCAAATACGCAAAATATGACTTAAAAAGAAATCTTTTAAATAAAGCTGTTTGTTAAGATGGCAGAAAAATGTGTCTCTCGGAAACCCGACCGTCAAAATAAAAGGAAGAACACTATTAATACAGAATTCTCTTTCCAGATATACTACATGGATTTAAAAGTCCGTTTGTCAGCTGTTCCTATAAGTGGCCCAATAAAGAAATCGATAGAGAACGCATGCAAGCATTTTGCGTCTAAGGGCAACAATGTTCAGAAGGTAAATTTCAACAGCTGCGAAAAAAACCTAAACTAACCTCAATATCTCCAGCTTGAAATAGAAGAAATGAATGATACCTTGGAAATAGTCGCTGCCACTATACTAAGCTTTAGTCTGCCACCGATAATAAATCCAGAAGTACTTCAGATTAAACATAATGAAAATATGATCTGCTAGGTTAATAAACCTTAATTTTCTAGCTAAAATCGAACACATTTGTAGAGCTGAAAAAACATTTCGCAGGGAAATCGAGTCACTCGTTAAATGCAATACTTTTCCAAGGCCTTATCGATTCTAGCTCAGCATTTTCAGCGGACCGTCGAACGCATCATCTTAAGAGAAGGGAATCACTTACACTAAAACTGAGGGTAACAATTTTCCTAAAGCCGTGTTTATCATTGGTGACTTAACCCCATTTTGCAGACTGCTCTGGGCACCAATGGCGTACTTTTCTTTCCAACGTTCCATCGTGCGGCCTCTGTACATAATATGTCCATAATCCATTGCCCCGGGGCAGTATTATCTGGGCTTTTCAACATGATTGGTTTTCCTGCATTACATGTGCCTATGGGGTTGAACAAGGATGGCTTACCAATCGGATTCCAAGTGGTAGCTGCTCCATATGCAGATAAAAATTGTTTTAAGGTTGCCCTAGAACTTGAAAGGGTTTTCGGTGGTTGGGTTCTACCATCTTAGGTAAGTTATGAGGAATGCCAAACGGTGTTGTCTTTATGTGAAAACTAAAATGTAAGCATATTATGTGAAATTGTGAAACTCTTGCCATATATAAATAAACTAATAAAAAAGAAACGGCGAACTCAATTCCGGAGGTCAAGCTCAAGCAACGTTTTGGTAACACTGGAGCTTTTCATTATGCAATAATTTCTATATTATCTAGGTATAGGTATTCTGAGGCAGCGTTACCAGTTTAAAGGTTTTCCCCCAAGTTTGGGTCTTTTTTGTTGGTTAACAGGGGGAAATCTGGTGGGAGGTATTGTTTGGGGAGAAATCTGTTTTTCTTTTTTTTCTAGTTCTATTATATTTGTTTTTAGTTTAATATCCTTTCTGTTAATGAGTTTCGGTAGAAAAATTAAATTTATAGGGATTCTGTGAACGTAAGAAACGCTGAGTAACTGATACTTAAGAATGAGGTACGTAGAGATCCTTCGTTCTGTTCACAAGTCACAGCTAAATGATTCAAAATTGAGCATGATATGGCAATCGAGGATCAAATAAATGTGTGTGTTATTTTAAAATGTTGTTGAATAATCGATCGATCATTCAAAGCTATATTGGACAGTGATAATTTGTTGTTCTAATATCTTTGGACTATTTTCATTTACAAAACGAGTCTTTAAAAAACTACAAAGCGAGGGGATTCAGGTCCGACTCTCGAAAAAAAACAAAAAAATCCATCTTAAGGAGAAAATAACTATCATGAAAGAGCTTCTCAGTTGGTAGTTTGGACTCGGCATAAAATTGTAGAAATTTCTATTCGTTCCACAAATTAACTCGCACACAAAACCAATAGTTTTGAGAAGCTAGGCCTATGATCCCTACGGAATTGTTGCGCCAACTATTTATTTATTTTAAAGTCGTACATGTAAAATGAACAAAAATAATTACAAAAAGTTGGGGTTTGGAAAAAGTAGCCAAATTTGGGGTTTTCCAGATTTATCTGTAGGGAAATATTTTTACCGTCTGGCAACGCTGGTCTGAGGTCGAATCGCGTCGTCCGTTAACGAGCATTACGTGACTGAATTTGTTTTTGTTTCACATGTAATTCACGAAATACAGTGAACGTTTTACTCGTTCATGGAAGTGGAGATTAGACCCCTAACTTTATACCGCAGAGTATCAAAATATTTGACTTTGTATCCTACTAGACTGCATCTAAAAGTCTTTCTGTATATTTTTTTTTTAAGAAATAGCGTGTAGCGACGTAAACCCTAATTCGCAATTTAACAAAAAGAACTTCTGCAATAAAGTCCAACACCTTCTAGTGTTGATAGGAAACCCAACTTTAAGTCTCATCTGCTATGCCTAGTTAGATTCTCTTTGAACTTTCTTTAATAAGACAATGCACAGGTTCAACCTTTCTTATTATGGTACAGTAGACTAGATGCCAAATCTAGATCGAATTATTTGTATTAACGCATTTTCACAACAAATATGGACGCCTACCTGCTAGCTTTAAAGTTTTATTTTGACTCTTTGTCAAGGTTTTCTTAGTTTTGTCAATAAAGGTGCGAGTACGTTACCGTCGATCTTGAGTATATTTTATTACCAAATTCCACCTTGTTCTGACCATTTCCAACACCTCCTCGTATCCAAGTTATTATCTAGTTAACGTCCATATATAAATAAAGCATCGTTTATTTATTTGAGAACATTTTACTAAAATGTTCGCATTGTTTAAGAATTTCAACTGCGAATTCCACACAAACAATGAGCCAAGGTGGTTACTGGGTATGCTATGGGTACTCCAACTCCATTGCACTTACAACCAGTTAAGTTGTTGTTATGTACTTTTTTTTACTCTTTTGCATTTTTCATGTCTGTGGTACAAGTGACCAAACCTGTCTGCAGTAAGCTGCAATTATCTACCGGTGTCTACAAAAGGTAAAAAGCAAAACAAATAACGAATACTTTACCTACTACGACTACGAGTACCAACTTTGTTTTGCAGTTTAACACTGTCAACACGGTTCTATACGGGGTAGTAGAAGCGTCTCGCAGGGTTTCCATCTGGCTGTTAGCTGTAACGAGAGCTTTCTTAAATGACCTTCTTAGGTCGTTTCGCTATGTTCTCTTCCTGCAGTAATCCTGAGTCTGGTCAATCTGGTTTCCTTTGTCGTTTGTCAATACTTGCCACTTTTTTTCTTGTGCTTTGTGCACTGTGCAGTTATTTCGATCGTTGTCCCAGAATTGCGACAAGCAAACGAAATAACTCTGAAATCTGTGATTTTTATTTTCGCTATTTGTGGTGTCATAAATCAAAAATATGGCATTTTTACGATATCGAATTGAAGCAAATGCCTGTTTGTTGTAGGTTGGTCATTCACGTATTTAAATAATCAGTTTAGAAACGAAAAAATAAGAAAATAGAATTTTTTATTTGTAAGTAGCTACTAGTATGTACTTAGCACAAATCTGTAGCCTGTAGCCCCTCAAACTTCAAATCTGTTCGGCTTAATCGTTGCAAACAGGATTTAGGGTCAAACATTTTGCCACACAATATTTTGTATAGATTAACAGCTGTATTAATAAAAAAAACATAACTACTCTCTAACTCATATGTTACCTAGCACCTAGTTAAATAAATAACATATTAGTTAAATTTTCTTATTAATAAACGAAAATAAATCATATAATAACTAACTGATGTTTTCTCTAAAAAAGCTTACTTAGAGCTGGCATCACCTAATCAAATTGTACTAAAAACTATTACAAATTGGCTGTCACCACGACTGGCTAATACAATTTTAATTTCAATTATGACAAATGAAAAAGAAAAAAAAAACATAAGACAATAGGTTCGTTCGTGTACTTTCAGCATAGAAAAATGTCAAATCTCAAAAATCGAGAGAGAAATCTCTCAATTTCAAGAGAAGTACCTGACCGGTTTTCTTATAAAAAGTTAAAGAAATGTCATTTTGACATTATCATTAAATAAACAAACGTTCTCTTTAAATGCAGCATCTACAAAATTAGGTGGAATAGAATTTTTTATAAGCTAAATACCTATTAAACTTACCATTTTGAATGCGCTGATATGTTCTAGGAGAACATTCAATTAAAACTTCTTCCTCCGACATCGTTGAAGGCGAAAATCAATAGAGTTATACTTGTCAAACTTTTGAACTGTCAGTTAGTTGTCAGTTTTCATTTTTCATTTTTCAGTAAGTCGGAAAGAGGGGATATGGATTTGTCTCTGGTCGCATTCGCACAGTTTCTTAGCAAATTTTAAACAATTTTACGTATAAAAAAAGTACACGAACGAATCTAATCAATTTTGAAAATCTATATTTATTTTTCAATGTTTTATTGGTTAACATTGTCATAGGGTTTTCTCGTTTTTTTGTACACTTTTTTTCTTTTCGAATTGGGGCGATGGTAACCGAATCCTCTCCTAACATATTTACTTTATTCAAAAACACTGAATAACGGTGAGCCATTTTGTTCCACAACTTTTTACAAATTTAAATTTAATTCATTCGTCATTTTGACAGGAACCATGTTTCTAAGAGTAATTGACTCGCTAACAGACCGCCTACCGTAAGTTAATTACGTGATAGTTACGAAGCGTTAGTTATCTTCTAAAAATGTTTATTAATAGGAATTTGAGTTTAACGAATGTGTTTGCCATTAGTTAGGCCTAACATGTAGTTACGCGACAATTATTAATACGGGTGTAAATATTTAAAAAAAATTAATCCAAAAAAAATAAAGTCCCAATTTGGTAGAAATTTGAAGCAAGCATAAAAATGAAATGTAGGTATAGGGTATATGTATATCTACTCAAATAATTATAGGTCACAATAGATAAATTTACTTGGAAAATTTCGCCTTTGTTAAGATTTTGGTGCATATAAACGTCCGTGTTAAATTAAAGTTTTGTCCACGAAGAATGTCGTTCAGTTTTTTTTAATGAATCGAGTAGAGGTTACTCAAGTTTATCATTTCCTTACCTGCAACACTAACTGCAATGACAGCTTTTTCTCTCTGTTAAATATCCATTTTTGTGAGAAGTAAAACTTCAACAGCCGTATTCTTTTAAAATTCTCTAACTGATTTCTAACTCCTAGCTTAATAAATATTAATTAACACTGTGTAAAAGTTATCAATTAGTTACTCCGCAGTTATGTCCAATTTGGGTATGCAGTATGCTATCTGACGTTTGCTAACTAACTTACTGTGCACATTAATAAAAATAATAAAAGGGAGGGGTAACTTGTTAGTTGCACAGTTTCGTTGGGAAATACAAATAACTCATACCTACAATAGCTCGAGAGCTTAGCTAGCTCAATATAAATAAAACAAAGTTGCAAAAAGTGTATAATTCCCTCTGACGCCCGTAATTTTCAATCGATTTAGCTGATTTTTTTTAAATATCGGTCATTACGGTGATCAATTCATAGGCCAACAAAATTGAAAAAAAAAAAAACACTTAAATTCCATCAGTGCCTGGCGAAGCCGGCAGGGCTTAGCTGGTATTTTATATTTCGTGTTAACCATTCTACTTTAGCAAAAAGGCTTTATAATTTCTCATATGAATCTCCAAAATACCTACCGGCTATCTAAAATTCTGTTTAGCTATAATTTAAATTGGAAACTAAGTGATGATCATTCATTTATGATAAGCACTCATATTTAAAATGTTCAATCTGTTCTAAACATCGCACTCAAACAAATCAAATAATATATTCAAATATCTATGGCTTGACCCGTATGTGTCACACCAAGCCTTACGTACAACAGATTTAAATCGTGTATGATAAGCTGCATAAATACTATCGCAATTATGAGTAACATAAAATTATCTAAACGCATGTTTTTCCTTAAGCGAAACATTTGTGCGTGCGGACTTATGTATGAGTATGTGGCCTGGCATATCACATAAAATAGACCATTAAAATGGAAGTGAGTAACCACAAAATATGCGATCTACAACGCCCTTGAAAATGCATTTAATGGTGTTTTTTATTTTTATAAAATTTCCACACTAAGTAACACCTTGCATTACCAATTTCTAACAAGTCCTTCATGTATTTAAAAAGTTCACTCACGATTTGCTTAAGTATTCACGTACCTTTACAATTTTATTGACTTTGACATGTGTCTTCAATAAAGCATAAAATAAAACGGAAACAAGTTCGAAAGACCATTCAAATTCCATCTGTCAAATGCTACCAATACAATTGCCATGACGATATAAAAATGCATTGACATGTATCTTTTGTTGATTTTGTTGTTGTTTTATCGAAAAGCGCCTCTAAAAAGGCTAAAAGCTTTTTTGTTGAATGCCATAAAAATTCATTACTTATTGAAGTAAGATTTCAACAACAACAACAAAGTAATAAATCAGTTATAATAGCAGGTAACGTCATAACAAATAATTAAAAGCACTTACCACTTATGAAGCTTATCGAAAATTATTTATAACTGTAGGTAATTATATAATGGAAGTGGTTTAGAAGTGAGAAAATGCGCATGGACTAATAAGTCCATGACTAATCGAACTCCAGAAAAAAAAAAAGTTCGATGGCGCTTAGCGTAGGTAACATTATAGGATGCGGCGGAAGGGAGTCAATATTGCTGTTTCTATATTTGAATTACTAGCGGACTCGGTGAACTTTGTCCAGCCAATTTTTTACAGCAGTTAGCTATAGTAAATCGAGCAGTCATAGTCTCATAGTCGAAAGCGCAGCTATGACATTCACGGAACGTTTTCTAACATGACGATTCAGATCGCGATTGTGATGCAAAATGTCAGAATGATTAATCAACTTCAGGCGTATTTTTTTGAGCTTCCATTTCTGCAAAGCAAAGTAAAGTGTAATTTTCAGCACGCAATTACAACAACAACTGTGAGTCGTCGAAGTATCAAGTAGAGCGTAGTTGTTGTAATTGCGTGCTCAAAAAACGAGCCTAATATCTGCTTTTTAATTAAATAATTTATTATAAATGAAATATATTTTTTTTAGTTAGCTTCGAGCAATTTAAAAATATTTTAAGTGCAATAAAGCGATAAGTCATAATTTATGCCATTTATCGCTCTTTTGCACGGAAATAATTAAGGAGCAGTGAGATATATTTTGGTTACAAATGTCACTCTTCATGTTAAATTTTGACATTGCGACGTCTATATGACGTAAGCATTCCTCTTAAATTTGCCACTTATGATCGCCTGTCAAGCGTCTGGTCACGCGGGCTGTCGCAGCGCACTCTCACGAAAGCGACACACTAGTAACCACCGAACGGCCAAATTTTTGTGATGTCAGCATGTCAAAATTTGCTATGAAAAATGACAAGTGTAAAAGTAGCTTTAGAATGAATAGTAACGTTCAAGTATCCAGTTTAGTAAGTCTGACAGCTGTTTGACAAGATGTATCTCGGTTTTGATTGGCTAAAATCGGTCATATTAGCAGCTGTTTCAGTTGACGTTTATAGAGGGGTAGCCGACGAATCTAGTCAAGAAATTCGTGACTGAGTTTTAAGTTGACAGTTCGCATATGTGACTGACGTAGAAAAAGTGACGTTCCCGACCAATCTAGTTTTTGGGTTCAGGTTACATCTCATCCAGACCAATCTAGTCGACTTAATGAATATTTGACATATGTATTTTGTAATGTTTCTCTATTGTATAGATTTTTTCTTTCAAAGTAATTTGCCTTAAGAGTCATTTTGGATAGTCTCTATATTGCTCTGAAAAACTGTCAGATTTACATAGTTTGAAATAATTAAGTTTTCGTGTTAGCTGAGTTAATAACTTCGAAACTTTTTATAGTATTGCTTTTTTATTTATGTCCTTATCATTGGCCATTTTTAGTTCATGAAATTGACAAGCCCCTTAAACTGAAAGCACCTTTTAAAGCAACACTTCCTCAATAATAACTAAGAAATCACTTTTTTTTTTAAATTATCGCTCTATTGCACTGAGGGTGCCTGTATGTCTTATGGCGGAGAGAGTCCTCCGTGTTTTTTATTAGAGTATGCAGGCGCGGAGCTAGGGATGCCAGACGTCCCCCTTTAGGCCCCTTTAGGGGGGACAGTCCCCTTTTTTTAATACAAAAATGCTGTTTGTCCCCCTTGTACAAACCACTGTCCCCCTTATTAAGTCAAAATTCAATAAAAGAAAACATTAAATTCAAACTTTGAAAATACTTTCTTTTTCTATTTTTAACAAGATTCTCTGTGAACACATCCATTTGAAGTGCAAAAAAACTTTCAAAGATGAATGCAACCACTCACGAATTACATTTCAGTGCACGTGCTAAAGTTGTTCTGGTGCACATTTTTGTTTTGTACCGTAATCTTTCTCTCTTTCAGTTTTTGTTTTGAAACCAAAGTTTACTTTGGTAAAATGACCGAACCCAAAGAAAAAACCAACAAGAAAAGTGTGTTCATATAACCAGTGTTGGGAAAAAAAAAATTTATCTAATGAAACTTATTTTTATTTCACTTTTTTTTTTTACTCTGGTGTTCAAAAATAAAAAAGGAATGTTTGTCCCCCTTTTTGAACCCTTGTCCCCCTAGAAAACTCACGATGTCCCCCTTTTCGTATTTTTTAATCTGGCAACCCTAGGCGGAGCCGATCTCCCAGATTCAACTTTGTAATTAGCGCAGTGCGTTGTAGGGTCCGAGCGTTTGATGCCATTCGGACCATAATAATAACATTTACCGGCCTTGGTTATGAAACATGAGAATTAACCAATTTACCCTGCTCTTAAATCGCTGTTAACATGCTTGCTGTCCATCTCTATATTCACACCAAAAATGTCTACTGATTGTCACACAAATATTGTTTAGCTTGCAAGATAAACGTAGTGTAGATCAATAAATTCACCCATATAAATATTTAACCTATTTGCGTAAGAAACTGCCGACACTTTTAACTACCACCAACTCTTACAAACAAAAACAAAAGCCAGACCATATAACACCGAAATTCGGAAGCTAAACGATCAATCGTGTCTAATGACAATCACAATTAAAATATGCCTCCCATGTTTTGATTGTCAACAAATTTTGAACTCCAACAAACTAATTTATTGTCCAGCAGATACGCCAAAGTATGCATAGAAAATAATTTTAACAAGAAAGCTTTCCTTTATAGATAGAGATCGGGTTGAAACATCACGAAGCAGCCAAAATGGCACATACGATGTACAAACCGTTTGGTTGACTTTGGGGACTGGCTTGGGGTGTGAATTTCCCCACCTCAGTACACAGTATCGAGCGGAGCTTTAATATGCCCGCAAAAGAACCGTCTTCGGATTATCACAAAGTTTTGGAAATACTTCCGTACCAATTATGTATGTCCAAGTCCATCCACGCCCTTGCACATTTACAAGTTTCCCAAATGCATTATTAATTTTTTTATTCCCCAACCCGTTTTCGTTTGAAACGGCTTTATGCCTACTCGAGTGTCAACTACACACCCAATTAGAGAAATCCCATATTAAAAGAGCACCGATTCTAGTGACACCGGCCGACAAGGTCGCCATAACTCCGACTTTAGCTCAACCTATATTAGGTTCTCAAAGCTACAATGTTACTGAATTTTTGGTCTGATTAGTACCTGTCTGCTCTAACCCGAAAGTTTGCATTAAATGTACCTAACCGAACCGCGCTTGTTGACTTTACTGTTTAAATCGAACTTACAGTCCCACTGTGAATTCGAGATAAACAAGTGTACAAAAAATATACGCTTAGGGACTGAATTAATCGCATTTCATGATAGTGAACGAATTGAACAAAAAAAAGCTCTTTTTTTTTCAAATGATTCGCTGCTTCCGCTGAATACGCCGGACGACGCCACGATAGCCGTCAAACGAATTTCGGCGCCGCGACTTAGTATTTGCCATCTCTTAATAATTGCTCTCGTTGCATACACAATTATTTATTTATGGACAAGGAGCGTATTTTGTTTTTAAATGTTTATTTGAATTATTTCATTTGTTATACCTGCATAAAAAAAGTGTTAATTTTGTGAGTAGTTGCAGTTATTTTTAAAAATCGTATACATAACAGAAAAACAAAGTGAATATGGAAACTTTTTCCAATTGAGTTGTCCTAGTACCGATTGAGTTTGTGCTAAAAAAGGTTTAAATTAGAACACACTGACAGCGATTCCCCCCAACTTATGACTGAACTTAAAACGTAGGTACTAATATACCAGGCCAAAAAGTGCATGAGAACATTCAAACAAGTAAACGGTAGGTAACTAACCGGAAAGTGAAGACAAATTTTGGCCAAGTCATTTGCGCCAGCACCTGTATCCGTTGAAATGTAAATGTCTGGTTATTTTAAATGCTGCTAGTCCCATTAATCTAACTTGTTCTTGTTTTATTTCGCAAATTTAAATGTTGTGCATGATCTCAATCGAATAGTAACTGATAATGATGTGGTCTCTCAAGAATTCGAATACGGGAGGGGAATAAGGGAGGAAAAAAAAAATTATGTGGTCGGACGGGTGGAGTGTGTTTTAAGGCTACGGATAATTTCTTGCTTTCTTCTAATCCTGTGTACGGACACTTTATCGCCCTCAAGCAAGGACACACAAAACGTGGTAGCATAATGGAAAATTTATGAAGAATCTGTAGGTACTTTTTCTTTTACTGACAAACATATATCGCAAGTCCTCCTTAGCAAGTCCTGCCTTATCAATTTCTTCACTGATCACAATTCACAATTCACCACCGATCGTCTACGCGACTTTACTTGGACCTATACCTGATACGAGCAAAACCAATCTGCAAAGTGATAGAGTTGTGTTGCTCTTGGAAAAGGAGTGAAAAATCATCAAGGTAGAACTGGATCAGGAGCTGGCTTAGGAAGAAAGTTCCTTTCTTTCGTAGTTTGGAGATTAAGACATCAAAAGTCTCCCATTTTCACGAAAGACTCAAAAAACTCAAATTATTGTGCTCTATAGAAACTAAGAGTTTCATTGAATAACTAAAGTCGTTTTCCATTGGGACAGAAAAAGATTAAGATTCAGAGCAGTTTTTGTACTTCCGAAAACAGCTGGCTGTCAGATTTCATATTCAATTGGCCGCAAAAAAAGCAGTTTTGCAAATCTCGATTTCTAAGCGAGATTCACACCTTCTTACACTAACCCGAAAACATTTTGTCATTTGTCAAACTTGTGTCGTTTTCCATTGAGCAAAAAGAAGCGTCCGGAATCGAAAAAAATCACTTCTGAAACCGTTCCGTTGGCACAAAAAAATATGCTCTTCTGGTGATCCTGAGAAGACAATTTCCCTTTTCGATTTGTAGTTAGAGTCCACTCAAGAAGCACTTGTTCCGATGGACACTTCGCTAGGGCGGAATAGTTGATTTCTTAAACCTGTTTATCACTCAGCACTCGGCTCCCAATAGTAGAACTGGCAGGATCAATTTCCTTAGATTTTGCAATTTCTTCCGGAATTTGTTATGATACCCATCTATGTTATAGGGTCCTTAATAAAATCACATTGGCCGCGTTCCTCTGCCCGCTAGTTGATTAGCGGCATGTCAAACTCCAAAAAAAAGTCGTCATTTCACAATTTGCGCTAGACTCTAGCACTTATTGTGAAATATCCCTTCAGGAAAATTTCTCAATCTAGCGCCAAACTACCCGATGCATTGAGAAAAAAGAAAAGAAAAACAGCGATCTGTCAAAGGAAATTGTTCAAACGTTTACAAAAATAAAAATAAATACGAAGCCGAGAGTGTAATTGTGATCATAAAATTGGTAATAATTTAAATAAAATAGCAATTCAGATATTACTTTTATAATTCTTGTATCAATTCTTTAATTGTAGTGGGGACTTTGCCGCTGACGCTAGTGTTCTAGCGCGAGCGTTCCTTTATCTGGGATATTTTGTGCTAGACGTCTAGCAGGCAGTGGAACCTCATCTGTCAAACTTCACTTTACACAGAAAACTTGTTACAATTTTCTGATGTTTATTATTTGTTTCCTTTTTAATTTTCTGTCAAAGACGTGATACTAGTTTGGTTTTGGTTCCTGTCTGTCTGAAAAGTTTAGCCAAATATGTGAAGAATTATTAAAAAAAAAAACGCTATGAAAACTATGATTTTGAAATCTCATTGCCTTTTCTTGAATATACTTCAATTTTTGGTTCAAATCTACTTCGCTTTAAGTTCTTAACGCTGATCGCAATACCTAAGGAACCCTTAACTGGTAGGATAGGTCGTGTAGTTCCGTGTTTGCTGAGTTCGTCAGTCTTAAAGCTATAAGAAACTATCTACTGAAGTTAAAAATATCTTTATTTGTATGTATGAAAGAGAGTAAATTTATATTTTTGCGACGAAAGCAAGGGGCAGCAGCTTTATGTCTGAGCTGAGAATATTTTTCTTTGATTATGTTTGTCAGATATTCACGAGAATTGGCAAAAGCTTGAGGTTTTTTTCATGCTTAAATTTGGGCCATTCTGCATACCGATATTCATACGAGACTTTGTTCAAACTACAGATTGCGACGCAACACAGTCTTACTGGGATAGAGTTCAAGGCTGTAAATGCTATCATGTGCGAGTTCAAAGTCGATGACCCTAAGATGACAAACATTCACCTGTAAACAACTTTATTTACTTGTTTATTATCTCGCCTTTACAAATAGTCAGTGCAAAATGAATTTTTGCTTCACCAACACTTATCACCCAAAATTGGCACTAGTACAAATCGCTGTTAAATCCTCTCGCTTCCCCATATAAAACGAATAATTTCATCGTCCGAAAAAAAAATTATGAAGGTCGTTGTTATTGCAATTTTTAAGGGTCAAATTGTAAGAGGCAAACTCATGAAAGCTGTGTACATAATACTGTAGTAGGTAGTACAGCACATATATTTACATCAAGTCGCCGCAATTAAATTATCTACAGGTATGTTATATTTGTGAGTACAATGTTTGCAACATATGTACATAGATACAAAAAAAAAAAAAAATTAAAAGTTGTAAACAATTGATAAACGGTTATTAATGGCAGCGGCATGTACATTATCTTTTTGACCTTGTGAATGAAAACTTTTAACACATGACGTAACAGTTTTTGTGGGTTAAACAGTAGTTCATGACTAAAATTACAATAGCCATTTGCTTTATTTTTATTGCTAGATGCGGTGAAACGAACTATGAATTTTAATTGAAATGATTGCATATAGTTAGTGGATGGATCTAAAGTCATTTGTTTGTCATCTATTTGTGGGGGCGAATAACGTCTTAGAAACTGAATAAGAAAGGTTGCCCCTTATGAGTTGTGCCATAACATGCTGCTGACAAATTTCGATATCCTCAAAAATCAAAATTTATTAAAAACTACGATTCGCAAGTCACAAAAGGTCGCCAACATGATAAGCACCAGCTCCCGATATAGGTCACTCTGTTGAAAAAAAAAACCCGTATATAATTAAAAACGCTCTCGTAAAACTCTACCTATATTTTGTTAAACCTAATGTTAACTATACAAATTTCACTTTCAGCAGCCGTCCACCTCTCAACCAACTGTCAACTTGTTAGCTATATTTACACCCATACAACAACAATAATAAATGTTAATCGACTAAAACAACACAAAACGGAATCCCAGCAAAGCTTCAAATGAGTTGTTAAAAAATATAAAAACAAAAGTTCATTCCTATTCTGGAATTGATTAAGAATCAACAACGCTAAACAGGAAAAATGCGCGTTTTAGTTAAGGGCCCATAGTGTAGAGCTCATTCGTTATAAGTCAGTGGTGCGTGTAAGTGGCCGGCCAAGTAGCGCGCAGACAGTGTTTATTATTATTTTTAGTGCATAATTAACTTTATTTTATATTGGGTGAGAACATGGAAGTACTACTACGGTTTGTTGCTTCGTTAATCCACATAGTTGGAATCATTGTCAGGCCTATTTTGGCTCTTCTAACCGGCGGCAAAAGGATCAGGGTACCACCGCCAAGTCAGCCTGAGCTGACGAACGTTCCCATTATCGAATTAGTTTCGAAAATAAGAAACCGCGAGGTAAGTGCGAATAGCGGTGGGGGACATTTTTAATTCAAATTGGGTACCGTTAACTGTTCTTAGCTAAAATCGGAAGAAATTGTCCGAGCTTACGTGGAACGTATCAGGATTGTCAACCCGATATTGAATGCAATCGTTGAAGACAGATGCTTGGATGCGATCAAAGATGCCATACAAGTTGATAAGTTGATTGAAACAAACCCCCCGGAGCAGTTGAATGCGCTGTTTAAACGACATCCTCTTCTGGGTGTTCCATTTACCGTAAAGGAATCATGTGGAGTCAAGGGTAAGTTTGATATTCTCGTTCTCACACAGCTGCCTAATTAGTTGGCAATCTCGCCAATGTCTCTCTCTGCCAAATATATAGATCAGAACATTTTTTTAATTTATCTGGTCTAACTGGTATTTTTACCTAGATTCAAGGTCAGATACATTTTACACGTCGCGAGAATATACTGTAGAAAGAATCGCTAAAAAACGTCATACTATGTAATAAAGTGCTAATTCTATGAACTTGTCACCCCGTTGGCCATTAATATTCAAATTAAAAAAAAAAAAAACTTCAAGCATAGTGGCGCACTGCAAATAAATCCATACTGTTTAAATACGATGAATTGAAGCAGCACCTAACTTAGAGTGACTTTAAAGTCAGGTCCGGCGCGGGGAATAAGCGAAATCGGAAACAGTTTAAGGCGCCATCGCGTTTGTTAACTGTTGACAAATCTTCCCTCTTATCGTTTGCAATTCTAAAATATTTTAAATATAAATAAAAAATATTCAAAATATTCTAGAGCGTTTTTCCTTTTTACCCGACTTTACACAGGGAGGGTTATGTGTTTCGCGCGTATCCTATGTACGTTCCTACGTGACGCCCTGTAGCCCAAACGGCTTGACCGATTTTGAAGAGTGAGGTGTCATTAAATTGGTATTCTTTCCCGAAGTGTCATAAGTAAAACAAATAAATATAAAAAAAACAATTGTCACAGAAGTGTCAGTGAGATCTTTTTTACAGTCAGTTGGGTTTTTTGTTTTTTACGCGACTGGACACAGGGAGGAATATGTGTTTCGGCTGTATTCTATGTACGTTCCTACGTGACGCCCTGTAGCCCAAACGACTTTACCGATTCTAAACAGTGAGGTGTCATTAAATTGGTATTCTTTCCCGGAGTGTTATAGGCTATACAAATAAATATAAAAATATAAATTAAAAAAATAAAGACAAAAGAACAATTGTCACTGAGATTTTTTTTACAGTCAGTCGGTTTTTTTTTTAGTTAGTTTTTTATTTCGACAATTAGTCAAATGCGATTCGTTCTTCACTTTATTTGACAAATTTTCGGCGTACTGTTTTGTATTTTTTTAATACAGAACTCGACCACGTACCTATATATGGTATATCCATTTAGCACGAGTTAGTAACCAAACAAATATTTTGTATCAATAGTTGAGCTATTATTTTTGCATGACTAGGTCTGAAAATGATATGATTCAAGCTTTTGTCAAAGTCTAAGCAAGTTTCTAAGTAAAATGCAACCGAAAAATTTGGAACAGTGTGAAAATTAGTTTTTTTACGTTTAGGCGGTCAAAGCCAAAATTCTGTCAAAAAAAAAATTACCTACCCAAAACAAATACCTCAAACTAACCACCACTGATTGGAATCCATCCGAAAAAAATTCCTGATAGATGATAGAGCAGTAAAGAAATGAAATATTTCAATGGAATGATTTTTTTTTTTTTTTTTTTGTGGAATTGAGTGAAAAGTTGATCGGAAAATATTGTTCGTACGAAAAAATAAATAAATAACTTTTCTAGAAAATTTAAAGATCATTTGCTTATTATTTTATTTTGATAAACTACTTAATAATTCATAAGCAACATCTTAAGACCAAGATTGAGTTCAACCATTAGGTTTAAGTGGTAAAAAAAAGCAAAAGAAAATGTTTTCGGTTTCGTTTTCCGTATAGCTATAATGTAATTCCTACCTTTTCCAAGCAGGCATAATATACCTAAACGCATTTTCGATTCCAGCACTTTACTCCATAATTTCTATAGGTGCAAGTATAAAAGTGCAAACTTCACCTAATTATATGGTGACCATTCGTCCTCTTTTTGAAGGGACAGTCCTCTTTTTCGCTATACTATTACCTGATCCGCTCTGATTTTTTACTAAAAGAAGACAATAAATTATCCTATTTTTACCCAACGGGCCTCCAAATGTCTTTTCTTTTTTTTTTGTATCGCGCTAAATCAGTTGCTATTATCAGATCGGCAAATCAATGTACTTTAACCCTTTTCGAATATATTTCAACTTAAAACAAATGCTATTTTTATATTTTATATTATATAATTTATGTAATTGAAAAAGTGGTCACCGTCACCATAGGGCTATTGATAATTGCCTGCCATACGTCAAAATAAAGATGCTTGCAGTGGCGTAGCGTGGGTTGGAGCCGCCCGGGGTAGACCCAATTTATGCCGCCCCTGTAATTTTTTCATACACTAAAAAGACCTTTGTAGGCTTGGTAAGATTTCTGAAATCGAATAACGGTACTTTTGAAATTTCAAAATACATATCTATCTCGAAAACAAAAATTCATTTCTACGGTAATATGGTCATTTCTAACTGAATGGCAGGCTCAGTTTTTTCTATATTATGGTACAATAGATTTTTGAAAATTTGGTTTTCTTTAGTTTTCTAGAGAAACGGCGATAAAGATTTTGACCAAAATGGATCACCGAAAACGTTATTTTTGAAAACTGCTTATATCTCGAGAACCCTAATTTTTCGATAAAACTCTACAAACCAAGTAATGCTAACATCCCGAAAAACAAATTTTATGTAGTCAGTTTTCAGCTATATAGTTAGGCAATAGTATATTTTAAAACTTAAATATTGCAAAATTTGGTACGGTTTTGTCTGCGTAATTACAAAAACCGGTCTTAAGATTTTGATCAAAATGCATACTAAAGATAATATCCGTATTTCTAATAAGACCCCGTACTTAGATTTCCTCAAAAAAATCGAATAAATCAATTTTTAAATTATTTCTCAAAAATGACTACCCAAAAGCCGATCTGCGTAGGTATATATTTTTTTTTTTTTAGAGCTTAGCACTTCCATTATAAATGCAATAGCAGCAAGGTAAAACGTATTTTTTGCAAATATTGCCCACTTCTTCTTTTTTTCAATCATTTTGAATGTGTAGAGAGAGTTTCTGAACTAATAACTATATAGGTACCTCTAATAACAACAATAGCAAAACCATAATAAGAATAACTTATTCCCAATAACCCAACTTCTAGCGAGAAAAGAGAAAAGGCGTATTTTCGAATGCAGATGTGCACACAAGGTCTGTTCCTTTACTTTTGTAGTAAGAATGGAAAAGACTGTCAGAATGGCAGTGGCGGGGATAAATTCTCTCGCAAAGAGAGACACTTACGAAAAAGTTAGGGAACGCTTTTGTAGTAATCTTTAAAAATGACAGATACATATTTCAAATATTAAAAAAAAGTGGTACGAAAAGCCGTTTAAATGTCTGATGAACTCGAGGAATTTTCTAATCATTTTCAAAGAAAACTAGATTATATCATCTACCTAGCGATGAAAGTGACCTGGAATTAATCGAACTTCGTTTTGATGAATTCGAGTATGTGGAAGAGTATGTACCTATTGAACTACAAGCATTCGAAAAGAGGAAAAAGCGACACTGCATTAAGAATTGCATGGAAGAGATTGTTCCTTGCTACAGCGAGGAAGAATTTCGTCGCCAATATCGAAAAGAATCTTGAAGAGAACTTTCAATTTTATTTTGCCGCCTGTTGATACCATTTTAATAAGCAAGAAGTCAAAAAATAATCAACGCATATGCCAAATGGGACACCAAATTTCAAATCAGCTGTTAGTTGTTAGGCGACTGACAGCTTTTTCACTTCTTACATCGAGAAATTTGTTGAGTAAAAATTCGTAAGATTCTCACTGGAGGGGTAATATCTTGCTCTCTCGATGACGCTCTCTTTTACGAATTTCGTAATCGTAAGATTTAAAAGTAAAGGAACAGACCTACAGTGTTTAATTTGTGTTTAAAATTTCTGAAAAAATGTAGTTGCTTACTAGGGAGCAGCGTTCATTGGATTTTGTTGCTAAGCAACACAAGGAATGTCTGATTACTTCTTGTGTCCGTTTTGTCAATTTTATATTTTTTTACAAATAAAAAAAAAAAAAGTTGACTGCTCCAAATTGCCGCCCCTGGCAAAGTGCCGCCCGGGGCCTATGCCCCCCTTGCCCCCCCCTTGCTACGCCACTGGATGCTTGTACATATTTATTTGCAACCCAAAATTAAACGCCTTATAGCCTCAAACTCAAACTATCTACCGCTTAACCTTTCTGGCTTGCATATAGCTTTCGAATAAATTTGACTTTGCACTTAGCAACTCATTCTTAACAAATACTTGACACCAGAATACAAAAGTTAAACATGTGTATTAAATTATGCCTTAGAAGTCATGTGATTGTCAAAGTACAAACAATTTAGTATCATTTACATGTTTCAGGGCTGATATGCTATTTCAATGAATTTTTGAACCTCATTTGTACACATTTAAGAATATTTTGTTGACAAAACTACTTAATACGTATTCAAAAAATCGCTCACAAGTGACTGAACTATGTAATTATATTAGCAGGGATTCTTTAGGGGGCCATTTTCATTAATTTACTTACCTACTTATTATGTTTATTTATAAAAGGACTTGAATTCTTTTATTTTAAGCGTGCATAAGGGGCTATGAACACGCAAAGAGCGGTGCACGGGGCGAGTATTATTCTCAGCTTTGTCTAATGTTAGACCTATTCCGCGGTGCTTATTTATACAGTAGGTATGTAAATTTCCATATGAGGAGGCAGCAATATTCTAAAAATTCTATTGGAAAAGATAAGGGTTTAACAAAACTAGAACATGCCTCTATTTTAATTAAGGGTTCATTTGTTTTAGTTAGGTTTTACCGCTTTTGCAGTAACCACATGAGTAGGTATCTCAAACTCCACAGAAGACGATCTCTGTTTCAAACTGCCATATTTGATGAAAAGAACTGCCCAAGTGCCCAATATTAACTTAAATGTGTTAAAATTGAAAGATGGTAACCCTAAACGAATTTCGAATTTATCATACAAACTACGGCAACCCTGAGAGAGCTTAAAGAGGGACCGATTTATGTAAGTCATAGGATTTTTTTTTCACTGCGCCACCTCTCGCGAACGTCTGACAAACATCCGAGAGTATGACTGTCTTGAAAGAGCTTCTCAATTAGCCGTTTGGAGTCGGCATAAAATTGGAGATCCCTTCCATTCGTTCCAAAAATGAAAACTCACACAAACCGAATGGTTGTGAGAAGCTAGGCCTAAGGTCCCTCCGGACCTGTTGCGCCAACTATTTATTTATTTTTAGAGTATAATTAATAAACATATTAGGTTTGGTCGTGTACTTTCAGCATAGAAAAATGAAAAATGTCTAATCTTAAAAATTGAGAAGAGAAATCTCTTAATTTCAACCGGTTTTGTTACAAAAAGTTTAAGAAATGCCATTTTGACATTATCGTAAAATAAACAAACGCTGTCTTTAAATGCAGCAGGCCTCACCAATAAATATTTTTAGTTTCGAATCTAAATTTTAGTATTTCACTGTGGCATTTTCCATACAAATTCGCAATTGTGAGCTCCGTAACTTTAAAGTCGACACCAACGTTTTGTTATTTGTACGGCGCAGCATCTGCAAAATAAGTTGGAATTGAATTTCTTATAAGCTTAATACATATTAAAATCACCATTTTGAATGCGCTGATATGTTCTAGAAGACTATTCAATTACAACTTCTTCCTCCGACGTCGTTGAAGACGAAAATAAAAAAAAGAGTTTTACTTGTCAAACTTTTGAGCTGTCACTTAGTTGTCAGTTTTCATTTTTCATTTATCGGTAAGTCGAAATTCGGTGAGTATAGAAAATTATGAAGAAATGAAAATAGGGGAAATGGATTTCTCTTTAATTTTTTTTTAATTTTTTCAGTACGTGGTCGCATTTTGTTTGCAAATTTTTAATAATTTTACGTTTGCCAAAAAGTACACGAATGAACGTATTTGGTTTTAGATTTTACAAACTCACAATGGCAACATTTTTTTGAAATAGGTATCATATAACCCATTGTGACCTAAAAAAATATATTTAATGTGCCTAATATAGAAATGAAAAATAAAATAAGATTATTGGTTAGTCCCATTGGTTACATAGATCATCCCAGTTATCTGCAAAAAAAAAATGCTACCAAATGAACTTAATTAACTCTGTAAAATATAATGTCCTTTGCAGGTATGTCTCATGTTGTCGGTAATGTTCATCGTTATTTACTGCGAAGCGAAAACAATGGTGATGTCGTTGAGCTACTAAGAAGTGCCGGATGCATTCCTCTGCTTGTGTCTGCCAATCCTGAGTTTTGTCAAAGCTGGGAGACCACCACTAAAACACACGGACGATGTAACAATCCCTACGATACTCGCAAAACACCGGGTGGATCATCAGGAGGAGAAGTATAACAAAACAAAAACCAATAACAGAGTAGCGCACAAAAATATTTTGAATTAGCAACAAGTGTCGACAGTTTATGCTTGGCAATTAGGTCACGGTAGTTGGGGAATAGTTGGGGAATGGGGAATAGTTGGGCCGAGAGCTTTGGCATCGCCAGAAATCGCATACAATTGCGATAAGGAGTAGCAGGCACCCTAGGATCGAAGAGTAAAACAGGACTTTAGTGCCTAATTAGGTCAAAGTTGCGCACAAGAAATTTGAATTCTTGTTAAATTTTAGTATACAGCTGAAAGCCACTACAAATGGATTTATAAGATAGCTCAGAAATAGATATTATTTACAAAAGATATTTATTTTTATACTTAAAAATGAAATCAAATATTCACAATTTAGTTAGTTTTGTAACAGAAATCGGTTAACAAATAATATCAGAGTCAGATGGAAAAACAAAATCGCATCAGATATTTAGACATGCGCCTAGGAAACCAGGTACCTACTAGTATAATCATTTTTGATGGCCATCTTAATTCCTGAAACTGGAAGAAATGTTGTATATCACCAAAAAAACAAAAAAGGACCAACATAATTTTGGTTACGAACATTTTTTTAAATTAGAAGTGGAAAAGGTTTCGATGTATTATACAATTTGTTAGAATTCTCAATATTTTTGTTTCTTACAACGCTGTTTTATTTTTTCAAACACTTTATACTAAGCACTTACTGATCACATCTAGGCTGCACTGAATGGCTGCGGAGCTACCACTTTCGGAGTGGGCTCAGACATAGCCGGCTCAATTAGACTGCCGGCACTTTTCAATGGTGTCTTCGGTCACAAGCCCACCGGAGGTCTTGTGTCAGTGACGGGCCACTATCCAATTTCGGACGATAAAGTTTTTCGCAAATATCTGCAATTGGGGCCGATAACTCGTTATGCGAAGGATCTACCATTGCTGTTGCAGATCATGAGTGGAAACAATGCTGACAAGTTGGAGTTCTCTAAAGAAATTCACACCAAGGACATCAAAGTCAGTTTAAATGATTACATCCCTAAAAATAATGTTACCTCTAACTTGCATTGCTCTTCTTAGATTCACTTTATGGTGGAAGACGAACTGACATTTACCCGCTTTCCGATTGATAAGGATTTTAGGGTCGCCATCATAAGAGCTGTTAAGCATTTTGAAAACAACGGCATGACACCCAAAGAAGTCTGTTTTTTTTATATAACTTTGCTTTAGTCACTGCCTCGACGCATTTGTTTTTGTTTTTTTTTTTAGGTGAATCTGAAGAATTTAAGCAAATCACTGGAGATAACGCTTACATCGCTTTTCGATTTTGAAGTGGACAATATTTTCCACAATCCTGAAAAGCCGAATAGCGTAAGACGCCTTTTTTGAATGTCCATCAAAACAACGATATAATTTGATCAATTGCAGAGACCTAACTGCATCTACTCAGAACTGTGCAAGGCTGTGGTGGGCGACTCGAAATACTCTTTCAACGGCCTCTTCCTGGAACTTTTACGAGAACTGAACGGTCTCATAGCGAAAGATAAGTTCGCCTATTGGCATAAAGAAGGCGAGAAGATCAGAAATGAATTGAATGTAAGTTCTGGTCGAAGTTGTTGAATATTTCAATCCTGATTTTTATTTATCTTCCAGAACCTTCTTGGATCGGAAGGAGTTTTATTCATTCCCACCTTTCATAGAACAGCTATGCCTCACAATACATCCGTTTTCAATCTAACCGGAGTGGGACTGCTATCGATTTTTAATATTTTAGGATTCCCAGCCACACACGTGCCGATGGGACTAAATGGCGATGGAATTCCTATTGGATTCCAGGTTGTTGCTGCACCGTATCAGGATAAATTGTGCCTGCAAATAGCTATGGAATTGGAAGCTGCATTTGGTGGCTGGGTACCTCCTAATTAAGTGCACATCAATGGTGATACTATGTTGCTAGGTGTTTGAGTGTATATGTGATTTAGATAATAAAAAAATAAATTTACGATTTTAAACGAGAGAATTTATGAGGTCTGATTACGTGTAGTAGGGAAACAGTAGTAAATGCATGATCGATGAAAAATCGAAGGACGGGCGTGAGTCATTTGTGATTCATGGTCGCTTGTTTTATCAGACGTCTTCATGGGTTAGTTCGAGGTCGCTGACGAAACATTGACTCACATTCTAAACAAGAGGTCAGGATAATCACCGAAAGTCGAAGTGAAATGGGTATGTGTCATTCAGAAGAGATGTGTTGCACCTTTTGTAATTGATTCTTTCGTTACTACAGAATGTTAAATATAGGTATATAAAAAAAAACTATACTTACGAATATCTGAATCACCACAGACATACAGATCATCAGCAAGACAAATGTGCATCAGGCGATTTAGAGCGGTGCGGCTAGCTGATGACGCTAAACATTTAAGTTCCACCAGATATTTATGTTATTTTTCAGCGTGAATCATAGTTTTTGACGTCCAGTGACATGCTCCTGCTCCCACCCAAAGCTTTTCCAAGGCCAGAGCAATGCATTTATTGGTAGACATTGCCTATCTATCTTGGTTAAGTTATAAAGGATTATTCAATAAGAGGTGTTATTGTGAAAGGATATGGTCCTGTATGCGTGCTCGTGGTGGCCATTTAGCTGATGTTGTTCTTCATTATTAACGGCATACCTTCCTCTTTATTATGAAATAAACATCCGGTCATTTATCTCAAAAAATTACATTTTTCTAATAATATACCAAAATAACACCTCTTATTGGAAATGTGTCCAAATTCCATGGAAGTACAAAGTACATATTGCCGGTTTGTACTGTTATCTCCAACTTTTGACAATGTTGGGCAACGACATTGTTGCTATAATTTGATAGAGGTTTATAATTTTTTTGGAAAGTGAAAATGTCACAATATGCCCATATCTTTGACTGCTTACTGATATGGACAACCAATATAAATAGCTTAACATGTATAAACAGCTAAAACTACACATAGCATGTCGCCATCGTTGACTTCCCGTATGTATTTACGGTTGAAACTAATAGTAAATATCGGGCGATGTACTTAATTATAGGACCCTTGGTGTGGCTTTGCCCAACCATTAATCTGTGAGTTTTGTTCTTGAGAGTATGATTTTTGTATATATATCCTTTTCTTGTTTGTTAAACTTTAAAGCTGACAAATGGAATCAAAAGACATGCGGGTACAGAACATAACAAGTACAGCCAAACCAAGTTGTTCATTAAAGCCAACAATATTGTCTAGATCTGGGTCAGTCAAAATGCAACAATTAATTTTCACTGAACATTCAAATGTACCGACGTATTTTCCATAAGTTCACTTACGGTTTCCATCTGCCATGCCGATCGGAGTTTTAACTACACATGTTGTTGCTGAAAAACTCGATTTTGAAATGGACCTCTCAATTTTAGGAATTCTTTCAAAATGAGCTACATTCAGAAAACTAGATTAGGAAAATTGATTTATCCGATGTTGCTTTCCATTGACCAAGACAAAGTTTTATTTTTCAGATTCAGCGCAGGTTTTCTGCTTTATAAATCAGCTGTCGTCAATTTTCTTGTAGATAACATTGGCCACAAAAAAAATGCAATCTTTTTAGAGTTGGATCGCTTATGCGAATCTCGATTAACAACTTCTTTCACCAACACCAATACCAATGTTTGACATTTGTCATGCTATGAAATTTGTTATGACGGACAGAATTTCGGGACCCACTTTTGTGAGTTCCTCTATCATCGTAATGTCAGAATTGAGTAACATCTCTAGTTCGAAATTTGAATTATGTATCAAAGAAATGTGTGCCACAAAACTATCGTCCAATAGCTATACTTTCAATGCTCTCTAAAGTAATGGAAAAGGCAATAAATATCTAGAAGGCCATCGATTAATAAGCGACAGGCAATACAGATTTCGGGGCCGTCGTTCCACTGGTGACCTGCTAAGCTACGTAACGCACTTATGGATACAATCAATTGAACAACACGGCGAATCCAGAGCCGTAGCCTTGGACATATCAAAGGCATTTGACCGAGTCTGGCATAGAGCCCGATTAGGCAAGTTAGCATCTTACGAATTACGATAACAACTATGCGGATGGATGCAAAATTTTCTTCTGGGAAGATCGATCAAAGTTGTTGTAGATGGTGTATCATCCAATTCGTTTGCTATAAATGCAGGAGTGCCCCAAGGATCTATTCTTTCTCCAACTCTATTTCTTCTCCACATCAACGATTTGCTTGGATCGACAAATAATAATATCTACAGCTTTGCAGATGGCAGCACTCTCATATCCTCCATCTCGAACAATGGGCCTGTGAATACGGCTACATCACACAGTCAGAGATGTGAACAAATTAATTCTCTAAATGATGATCTGGACAAAATCTTGAAGTGGAGAAAGGACAACTTGGTTGTATTTACTGCAAACAAGACACAGCTCATAACATTTTCCAGAAAAAATGCATCAACAGTTCCTCAGATCCAAATGGATGACCATCCAATCCATCACAAGGACTCAATGCACCTTCTAGGAGTCACAGTCAACTCAGGAATCACATGGCAGAACCACATATCCTATATCGCAAAATCGGCGTCCGCAAAGTTGAGCTACCTATTTAGAGCAAAGAGGTACTTTAGCCCCAAGCAACTTCTCCTTTTCTACAAAGCACAGGTTAGACCAGGCTTGGAATATTGTTCCCATATATGGAGCTCGGCCCCAAAACACTCACTTAACCTGCTTGATAGCATACAGAGACGAGCAGTTCGACTCATTGGAGACCCTACACTCACATCGAATCTACAACCGTTGGTGCACAGAAGACAAGTCGCTGACCTATGCTTGTTCTATAGGTACTCCCATGGTAGATGTTCTGAGGAACTCAAAGACATTATCCCTCGAAATGCAACTTTTGGGCGACCAACAAGACAGGCTGCTAATGCTCATGATCATGACCATACAGTACACTTGACAACCGCGAGGACATCAACTTTCAAAAACTCCTTCTGTTACAGGACAAGCAAACTTTGGAACTCGCTTCCTGGGGATATATTTCCAGAAGACCACAATTTGCAGCAATTTAAGTGCAAAGCAAACATACATCTGCAGGCATCTCGGGGCGCTGTTGAAGCGTTATAGGTTCGCCTTTCCCGGGAGAAGTATATAAAAAAAAAAAAAAAAATTCTCTTACTACGTAATCTACTACTACTTTGAAAAGTCGGCATCTGTTTTATCAATGTGCAAAAATGTTAAAGCTTTTTGGCGAAATGTACGTTTGTTGATTGAATGCCACAAAAAAAAAATTTCTACCTTGATCAGTGCTAATTTGCTTGCCAATCACTTCCGAGATCTCCTACGTCCGGATCCGAACCAAAAAAGTATTTCTTTTGCCCTCCCCCTAGTCTATATAGAGGAACTTAATTCCACTATAGTGATGTCAGAACTGATGTTAGCATTAAAAAAGAGGAAAAATAATAAAGCTTCGTGACCTGACGGTATTCCAGCAGAGTTCTATAAACAATCGACTCGGACGTTTCTCGTATGCATTCTAGAGCTGTTTAATAAGATCTTTTTTGACAAGACTTTCCCGATATGTTCTTAAACCTCTAACATATGCGCCATTTAAAAAAAAAGTGATCCTCCTTTGCCCGAATACTTTAGAGGAATCTCAATGCTCAGCTCACTAAGAAAACTGTTCACCCAAGTCCTTTTTCCGTTGTACGTTTTTTTCATTTACTTTTGACATCGTCAACAGAGATTCACTGCTTTTTAAGTTAGCAACGTTAGGCCTATCGACAAAAATGATTAGAATCTACGAGCAACTTCTTGCTAACACGTCTGCTGCGTCTGGTAAACTGAAATCATCCATTTTCCCTACAGAATCTGGTGTTCCACAGGGTTGTGTTTTGAGTCCTTCAATGTTTTCCCTTTTTATTGAGTGGGGAAGCGAGGAGTAACAACGATTCTCGCTTGTTTGGGGGTGGTTACCCTGATAATTTCTGTTGGAAAATTATGTCGAATTTCAGTTTGTGAATTATTGTTTGAGAGAAACAACTCGCAGACACAGTCACTTGTGGTAGGAATGATAGCTATTCAGACTCCTTTAAAGTGATTGCTTGAATAGTTTTTTCTCTTTTTATATATGATGTTTGTGACAGTATCCCAGGAGACATTAAGTGCAGTGATGTCGATGTTAAAGTTTTGCTTTACGCGGATGATCTGGTCATTCTTTCTGACAATCCTCATACTCTCCAGTTGCAAATAAACAAATTAAAGCACTATTGTGATGCTTGGTATCTAAAAATCAACACTGGCAAATCAAAAATCCTTGTTTTCAGAGCGCGAAACCGCGCCGGTAGAGAGCATGCCTGGTCTCTGGATGGTACTCGAATTGAGGTTGTAAACGAGTTCAAGTAGGTACTTAGGGTTTTTACTTACATACAATCTCAATTTAATTCATTTCATATCAAAGAAATAACTCTTGCAGCTAAAACCGCAATCAACACCTTGTGGTCTAAGTTTTTTTTTTTTAAATAAATGCGGCTTCCGGCTTCCAATTTTAGAGTTTTCAATGCCACAATTACTAGTTGTTTTTGTTATGGCAATAAAATTTACGGCTGTCAGAAGAGTAGTGAGATTGAAAAAAAAGGTATTTCTTTAAGAGGAATTTTAGGCTTCACCAAACTACACCAAGCTACACGATTCATGTAGAATCAGGCCTTACCAATATTTTTACGAAAAATCTAAAGGCAAGTGCACACTACACTAGCAAATTTATGCTAAGACTCGCACGAGTTAGCCGACGCCAACCAGACTTCTATTGAGATAAATGAAAGCAACGCCTATGAGTAGAGGAATATTCTCTACGATTGCATCTCTGTGCGGTCTGTGTTGATAACAATCTGCTAAAGTTTTGCTTGGACAGAGCAAAGGAGTCATCAAGTAGGTCAGTTTATAGGGAGCTTAATCTTTCTTTGGGATCCAAGAACTATTTTAATAATAAACTAACAGTTCAGGAGATGAGTTTGATTTTTAAAGTTCGAACAGAAATGCTTGAATTGAATTGTAGACTGCATAGAAGTGATTTAAGCCCCAGCTGTTCACTATGTAACCTTAATCGGAACGAGAATTTTCCTCGCGTTATGCGGTTATGCCCCATTATTCAAGAAATTCGTGGACTGTACTGCTGAAATTCAGCGAAGGGAAATAAGTCCGCAGAAACTAAATCCACTGAGGGACTAAGTTCCCATCTAGTGGGAAGTGGATTTAGTTCCCATGTTAGAACTATAAAAAGTAAAAGTAAAAAATTCGCGCGAATTTATTACTTTTAATTTCTCGAATTTTGTACCTATATAAATAAGGAACTTTATAAAGCCCTTATTTAATCTGCTTCAATTTTAATAAAAAAAAAGACTTACTTAGGTACCTAAATTTACTTCCAAAAAAAATAATTTAAAAAATATTTTACACTGGAAGGCCAAATTTTTCAACAATTTTTTTCAAAAGAATTAATTGCATCAAAATTCACTTTCAACAGAAAATTCATAACAATTTTCTGACGTTTATTATTGAAAACAGTGCGACTGCCAGTTGGCACAAATTTTTAACACTCCCTAGGCCTAGGCCTATACCTACTTCAGCTTAAGCTAAAATGAACACTAAAGCTCTTCTAGTTCAAACCTTCAAAGCTAGCACTGTTTGCTAGGCCAACTATATTAGCTGCACATATTCGCGAATCGCGATAACCTGCACTAGATTTTTATTTATTCAGGGCTATCGTGAACAAAATTCCCCCCGAAATAACTACATATTTCCTACTTTTCAAAAATAGGTATATCGGCAATGAATTTCGAAAAAGGGGATAAAAATCCCCGGACTAAATTGGTAGGTATCGTGAACAAAAATTCCCCACGGAATTTGATCGGATTCCCCCGGGAATATCTCCCTCGTAGGCGGAAATTCAAAACCTGAGCAGTTTCTATGGGAGTTTGAAGTCTTGTGTGTTTTATTTTCTAATTTGGTTGATTTGAACCCAGAAAAAAAAGTGGCATAAGATTGGTGGGTAGATAGGTACCTATAGGTACTTCAAACAACAGACAGCAACAATTTTTAATAATCATTCAAATATTTTGTTTAAAATCCTCTTTTTATCAAAATGTATTAAAAATAAATTAATTTTATTAGGTTAAGCTCAATCAGAACCAGTTGGCTGGCGATGATGGTAAAATTATTGCGGGGGAAATAAATTCCGATGGAGATTCCAGGGAACAAACAAAAAATCGGGGGGAATTTGTTTTCCCTCGGAATTGCCGATAGCACTGATTATCTATCAACTTCTCGCCAACCTCTATCATCTAGGTATAGGTTGGTAATCGCGTAAAACTTAATTTTTATATAATAGCAAACATTCCACCGAACACGAGACATGGCAGCCCTAAAAAAGTGGTTCACCTCAAAAGCTCTACACCGAATACGCCTGTTTCGTGGATGTGTGCTGTCTGCTATGTTTCCCATTCTTTCCCTTCCGTGGAACCCATAACAATACCAAACAACAAATCAGGCTGCGTATTTACCGTTTCTATATTCATCTGGCAATGCTCCTTCTCTCTACTACTGTAATGTAATATTGTAATTACTACACCGTACAGCCTGTGTTGGATGAGTCATTTCGGCCCGTATGTAGCAGATCAGATACGCGCCTAAGTAAAGCAACAATAGCAACCCTGCCACAAGTCTCATTCAATAAACAGAAACACACACTCTTCTGCTCCGGCACAGTCCATTCCATACAAATGCTACGGGTTCGAGTCGAGTACGACTACGCTACGCCACAGAGCCGCAATCCAACAACACTTTTGTGTGCTGATGACTGAAGGAAGACAGAAGAAGAAGAACGCACGACAGAGAGAGAAGGCCCTCTTGAATTGCCAGAGTGCCAGCCAGCGATGATGATGTGATGACTCAGCCCATGAAAAAGACCAACTACGTCTCCATATACATTCAGAACAAAATTATAATTTTCTTCCTTCATCCGGCAACATACGGCAGCGGCACGCACACAGTCGCCACATCTCACTCACACCTTCTAGCAAGAACCAGAAAGAAATAATCCGCGGGTGGCGTGCGGTGTGTTGTGTTCAGTGACGTGCAAAACGGCGAAACTCGCCTCTCTGTCAGCGTCAACTCAGTCAAGAGCAGCCAAGAGTCGGGCAATGCAGCAGCAGCAACACTTGTGTGTCGACCATATTCGAGTGAACAAGTTTCGGTTTTCGGAGTCGGTAAAAATCGCTGCTCCATGTGTATGAGATTCAGTGTGTTCGACTTGGCAACACTTTTCACGTAACCGCAGAAATACAATTTTTTTTGTTCTATTCAAATTAAATCGCTCATTGTGTGCCCAATTGTGCGCTATTACGAACGTTGTATAACTATTCGATTTTAACAGAGCTTCAAACCAACAATTAACTAATTTACGTGGCCCCTCGCGCAACTAAAAGAAAATACCAAAACAAAACCAGAAACCGAGAAGTGCCTTGCAACCGATTTCACCTAAGCGCTGCTCAACCCAGCCACAGAGCCCGCCAGCACCTGGGATTACCATTTGTATAGTGCGTTTTTTTTAGTTTAACAAATAGCTACCTACATTTCTTGATTATAATAGGTCTGTTCCTTTACTTTTGTAGTAAGAATGGAAAAGACTGTCAAAATGGCAGTGGTGGGGATAAATTCTCTCACAGAGAGAGACGCTTACGAAAAAGTTAAGGAACGCTTTTGTAGTAATTTATGAAAAATGACAGATACATAAATCAAATATTCAAAAAATTGTACGAAAAGTCGTTAAAATGTCAGAATTTGTTAATTTACTAAGAAAATTAGTTCTATCATTTATTTTTAACTTTATTTGGATGAATCTGAGTATTTGGAAGAGTTTGTACTGATTGAACTACAAGCATTCGAGAAGAGGAAAAAGCGACACTGCATTAAGAATTACATGGAAGAGATTTTACCTTGTTACAGTAAGGAAGAATTTCGACGCCAATATCGAAAAGAATCTTAAAGAGAACATTCAATTTTATTTTGCCGCCTGTTGATACCATTTTAATAAGCAAGAAGTCAAAAAATAATTAACGCATATTATGCCAAATGGGACAACAAATTTCAAATCAGATGTTGGTTGTAAGATGACTGACAGCTTTTTCACTTCTTACACCAAGAAATTTGTTGAGTACAAATTCGTAAGATTCTCAGTGGAGGGGTAATATCTTGCTCTCTCGATGACGCTCTCTTTTACGAATTTTTTGAGTTAAGGAACGGCATTGAGTAAAAATTCGTAAGAATTCGTAAGAATTAGTAAAAATTCGTAAGATTTAAAAGTAAAGGAACAGACCTAATATCTGTTGTAATAACAAAAATCGAGTCAAACTACCAACCAACACAAATGTCATTCGACTCGTAAAAGTGCCTGTGAATAGTACTGCATAACAAAGTGTATTCTATCAGAGAAAAAAAAATTTAAGTGAAAAACGAAACCAATAAAGCAGCATACCTAAAGCATAAAACATATTTTAAGGAACAAAATCGCTGTGACTCATAAAAGTGAAATGAAAATGAGGATTAAACGAGAATCACCTTGCCTGGTACTTAGGTTCAGGCCAGTTAATATTATCGGTGAGTTTTAGTTTTTTTTTTATTACTTGTACAACTTATACTACTACTAGTCTCTGATTAGATACTACCATCTACGAAAGCAAACACACTTTTTTTTTCTTTTTTTTTTTTTTTTGCTTTTACTCCACTTCACAATGATTACTCATCACTTTGCCAGCCATCGACAACAGTGGAACTCAGTGTGGAGTGGAACGGGCGCAATTCTGCTGCTATTCGTCAGAATATAGGAGGATGAGGGTGATTGGAGATACAGCAATGCTATGGAGTGAGATAGGTAGATCGACTATGGAGATTACATACTGCAAGCAAACAGATAATAAAAAAATAAAAAAAACTTGAATAGATCGCTTGCCATTTCATTCAACTAAACGAGTGGAAGGAGTGCGAATAGTAATTTGTATAGAAATAGTTTTGACTTTTGAGAGGTGCAAAAAAAGGGTTACCATGCACCTGGATTGTCTCTTGAGAACTGTCATCAATTTTTATATTACGACGACAATTTATTAGGGCAAATTGGTGCTAATTCATTATTTTATTACATATATGTGTATAGTTGCACTACTGTCTGTTCATTAGAATGCGATTCTTAGTTTGTTTTGCTGGTAGAATATTGAAACTTAGTTTCCTGGGTGCGAGAAAATCAGCCTGTTCAGCTCGTGCCAGGGTGTTTATTGCTTTGTAAGACCCCGATACTTATTACAACAATATAGATAATGCAATATGGTTAGTTGTCTGTAAATGTGATCTAGTGATTCACTCGAAACTCCTAATAGTAGGGCCGACCCTACTATTTTGAAATTTATTTTATGATATACCTAGGTATTATTTGTCAAAATACTCACTAATGCTGTTTATGATCAGAACATACATGGATTAGGTTAACGTATACCTATGTATCCTTACTTACTTACGATTCTCCATACGCCTTTGCAAATCTTAAACTCACACACTAATTTTTACATGTATTACTGAATTTTTTTTATAGATTTTCCCGATTAAATATAAATCTCACTTGAACACATGCGTTATTCCTAATAAGGTTTTTAAATGTTGAAGATAATAATAATAATTTTTCTTTATTTCATATCAAGAAACTTAAATAATTAGTACAATTTTATTCAAGTTAAATTAAGCTAAAAGTTTTTTGAAAGAAATAGCTTAGTAGGTACAATCTATCAGTTATATGATTTAAATTGTTTCGGCTAAAAGTACAACTCTCGTTTGATTTGTCAAATTCCATAAAATATTTCGTAATCCTTCGTTTTAGCCAAATTTAATCAAACTTCGTTCCCTTACACAAAGGTTGGACAGAAGAGTGCCGAAAAGGGAGAACAAAACACATCTGCTTCATAAAAAAAAACTGCAAATATTAGCCCTAGAAATTATTTTGGGCTAGTTGGTTATAGCTGAATGCTGACAGATGATTGTCAAATCTCTCAAATGCCAATTTGTTACTCACTTTTTATTTGATTTCATTTATAGTTTGTGCTTGTGTTGCATTTTAAAATAGATGTGAGAATCAAAAGAATTAAACTTTTTAGTTTTTGCAGTAAAATCAATTCAAATCTTGGTCTTAAATAAAAATTTGCTTTGTTCTACTGATATTTGAATATTCCCCCCTTGAAAAAAAAATGCCCATTTTTTCAAATTTGTGGTTCAACGCGTTCGCTTAATTTTTGGTTGTATTTCATTTCGGTGAACGAATTCTCTAGCAATGGGGGAAATGTGACATATTGCCAACATTGAACCAGAAAGTAAGGGCACAGCAACAGACCAGATTTGTATGCAGTTTAAAAAGAAAAAAGGAAATTATGACAGTTGTGATCCTTGTCATACCTATTCTTCTTACAAAATCTAATAAGAAACTTTAATTGTCTTCGCCTTCAGCCGAATAGGTTTTTCTTTTCCGCTGAACGCAAAAACTGAAATTGTCAATTAGGTATGTAAATCATTTTTATTACGTCAGGCATATAATCGAAATGTCAACGTACTCTGTCGAAAATCTTCCAATCGATTTGTCACTCTATAAAGGTGAATGAAATACTTGTTCACAACATCAACCTATGCGCACAAAAAATTGGATACATAACGTCAGTCAGCTGTCAGACTTTGTTAACAACTAACCAACAAAATCCAGTAATGTTTCTTGTCAAAATAGAAAAAAAAAATACGGCTGTAATTGATTTACCTCTTTAAAGTAGGTATCTAGTGCAAAGAAAATGTACGTCCACCTCTTCACTGCATTCAAAGTTAGATCCCGAAACAACCCTGTGCCTTTGACAACACCTTAGATTAGACTACCTATACTTTGAAAACAGTTTACACAACATTTCATTTGATCAAATAATGTCCGACCGCAGCTTGTGCACATGCCACTTTGTACTACCGATGTACGATAATATGGTATAATGTAATTATTTTCTGTATCAGCAGGAAGTGACAACATCATGTTCTTTTGATTAGGGCACTTCCTCTCCGGTGACAACACCGCCGTAAAACTTCATAATTAATATCGGGTGCCATATCGAGTGCCACAGTTTATGCACATAGGTACATTCGAATTATTGATTGGCCCATGGTCTTGATTTGTGGAACATTTACTAAAATTGAATACGAACTTTTGCTTTATACACACGGTAAGGTAACCCTATTTGTTCGTGTAATTTGCGTTTACACGTTAACATAAACAATATGTCTGCCCTCGACCGTTGACGTCATGACTGAGTAATTTATTCACTGCCAAAAATTAAACGTTTTTACTTTTTTGTGCTTCATCGTGTTCCCTATATATGTGTGTTCATAAAATATACCACTAATAGCCGCATTTCGAATTCCTGAGCACGTATGAAATAGGTACATTATTTTTGTCCTCTCTCTTATATGGATGAAATTGGTGCGATAACAGCGTAAAGAATTTTTCGTTTCTTTATATAATTCTTACCAATAGAGGAAATTGTGCAAAAGCTGGTTTCATACACATTATCTAGCTGATAACAATATAATTAAATGCGAGTTTAGGTCGACAATCAATGCCAAAGAAACATGGTTTCGTAACAAATATAATGGTACCTTACCATACCAACCAATTTTTGAACTTTATGTGTGTAAACGAGTTGGCGATGTCATCGCTGCCTTTCGGTTTATAGCATATTCCGTAAGCGGAGAGCTTACCTTCTTTTACTCGTATGGTCGTATGTATGCTTGTTTTAGTTTCACGTGCTACGAAAAAAGAAAGGTGGCAACCGAAAAGTCATTAAAAGACAGCACTGGAGCTGGAGGTAAAATCGAATCGACTACACACAGGTCTACGGGACACATACTGGCATACTTATCGAACTGTCACATTATACAAATCATAAATCGTTGACTTGTCATACTGTAAAAAAAAAACCTGTCATTTGAGAAATGCTCCCGGATTTCCGTCGATTGAATTGGGAATTTCAGGGAATCATCGAAACTTAATTTAACGATGACTTACTCATTCGACATACCAGACAATAAACAAAACAGAAATATTGTACTTTAACTGCGCTATGACATAATTCAAGGAAATTTCATTTAATTTTGTTGAAAAGTCCCATTGGCGAGAAATTAGCAACACGCTTATCAGTTATCACATTCAATCGAGAGACTAGCGTGTACCTATTTTTGTTTATCAACATTGAACAGTGTTTGTTTGAAACGAGACAAACACAAGTGCATACGTCAATGTTTTGTATTGATTGTGACTGATTTGTTGGGGAAATTATTTTTTTTTTTTTACCTAGAATTATCCGCATTGTAAACACAACAAAGTAATAGTGGGATTATCGAAGATTCAGAGATTTTTTTTTAAGTCATTTCAAACAGCTTGATAAGCCTCACGCTGTCATCATGTCAGAGGGAGTGTCGTGGGTGTTGCTCGTGCCGGCTTCTTCTAGTGATGGGCTTAGATTTTCTGTACGTTTTTGATACGTATCTATTTATTTTGATGGGGGCTTTAAGGCCACCTTACTGCCTATTAAATAAGTCTTATGACACTATGTTTATATACAATTTATATTAAAACAATTGACAGATTGTGGCGGTTTCTGTTTTTTTGAACCTCTATGACTTTCTGTTAATGTCTCATTTGATATTGCCGCAGTTTTAATGACAAAAAAGGCATATAAATACTGCCTTTTCCATTTTAGAAGCGACTTGAGTTTTATGACTGCGTTCAAAGTATCTGATACGCGCTTCTATTATCTATAACATTCTCCGAGTGAGAAGTGTAAACATTTGTTTCTAACAATCATTTTAACATTCTTATTGAGCTGTCAGATTATACATACATTAATGGCGTTGTCGATTGAAGAAAAGAATTGCCCTTTCTATGAAAAGAGCAAATCCAGAAGTGCTCTTTCTATATGTTTTTAATTTTTCATTGAAAAAAAAAAGTGCACAATTCTTAACACGACAGAAGTGTCCTCCATATTTTTATAGAATTGCCCTGAACTCACCAACACACACAAGAAAAATGACAGATTGAAGTGTTTGTTGTGTTATTAGAAACAAATTTATCGCTATGTGATCCGAGAATATACAATTATGCGTGCAATGTAAACTTGAATTGAAATATATTGATTTGGCCTATTAAAACATTCATATTTACTGTGGAAAAAAAACTAGAAATAGAATACCAAATCTCGCATATGGTGTCTACCACTATTACAAAAATGCTCCAACGAATTTAATTGAAAAGAGCAATTCTGAATTTCGGGGCAATAATGTCGGATCTTCAATGAAAAACAACATTAGAGTTGACAGTAGCCGCCATTGTTTAAATTGAAAATGGTTTAATGAATTGCTGCCTTCAAGAAAACATGACAAGGGACAAAAGGTTTGAAAAGGGCCTCAAATCTGTTGACATTTGCATTCATCTTGTTGCCTGAACGACTGGCGGCCAATGTTGGCCTGAAAATATTGAGTCCGTATCAAGTATTATTGCCTATTAAACCAAAATGCGATATAAAATCCATCTCAAAAGGAACTACTAACTCATTCAAGAAAGCTTATTGCTTAAGCCATTTTTAACGAAAGAAATCTGATAACTAGAAAAGTGATATCTACCCACCAGTACAGATACAGAATACTACCTGCAATAAAATTTCTTTCTTCATTGTTAAAGGTCATCGCAGAAAATTATCTCTCAAAACTGAGTCATAGTACCTAGTGAAATTTGTTTTTTTCTCGAAACAATCTACCCAAAAGTCACGTCACTGACAACATGCGCAATACACACACACTCTCATTGATAGCACTGAAGTCTATTATATTGCAACGATTATTTTATTGCCTATATTTAAGTTGATTGGAAAATCAAATATTTAACGAACAGATAATGAAAAATGTCAAGATTTCACTCATATTGCTGTGTGCTATGAGATAAACGCAGTGGCGTCAATAGACGAGATACGGCAATAAACATACCTACATGTGCTCTATGGGAGTGTATTCGTCCAAAAAGGTTGTAACAAATAGGTTAAATGCAAAACTATCATATAAAAACGATTTATTTGTTGAATGCAACTTTTCATAAAACTTGATCAACGTAGGTACATGAGCTAGTTAATAAAATGCGGCGCAGAATATTCTATTTACCATATCTTACGTAACCGCTTGGGTATAATAATCTGCCTACTTGTAAAATTCTTCAAATATTTCGAACACACAAAGTTTGTAAACAAAATTACAGAAGATGTTTACGAAAATGATATTTGGCACTTCGCGCCGGTGTAGAAATTTTATTATTAATTATGTTCTTTGAGAGTGGGCTAGATTCTACTATTGGCCGCGTCATACGATTTATTAGAACTCGACTAGAGATGGTGTATTTTTGGTAATCCTATATAGTTCATGTTCTAAATTAGATTTTAAACATTCTAACAATAATCGATATTTTTAGGATGTTTTTTATTTTTTAATTTAGACCGTTCTCGTAGTTTAGTGAAAACTATTATAAGAACTAAATTATATATATATAATACAGGGTGGGCCAAATAAAAGCTTCATTTTAAAAATGCAATAAAATTAACAAAATTAATTTGTTTCCATGTATTATGGTTTTATAAGTAGGAGCAAACATTCCCATTGATTATGGAACACAACGTCGTTCAAGTGACTGTATGGGCTAGCTTCGTAGTAGCGCATTCTGTCACTACAATTTTCCAAGATATTGCTGATGGTTTCGGGCTGTAGCTCATGGATTACTTGGATGATATTGGCCCTAAGTGCTTGAATCGTTTCCGGATTGTTGGCATCGGTTCTTCACGGTTGCCCACAAAAAAAAAAAGTCCAAATGTGTGGAATCCCAGTTCCGAGGTGGCCAATTGACATCGCATAGACGGCAGATAACATGATTTGGGAATTTTTGCACAAACTTGCGTATAGCAGGCGCGGTGAGTGCTTCATTTTGGCCAAAACTTCTTTTCAAAAAACGCACTGTTTGGGCTACACAGCACTTTGGAAATAAGTGTTCAATATTTCCAAGCGTTAAGCGACTCATTTCGATCTGCGGAGGTATAAAACTGACTTTCTGTCAAGATTTCGAGTGCGGTAAACAGCTGTCAGTGTCAAAATAAGCTATGATTAAAAAAGAAACCACTAGATGGCCCTAAATTTACAATCATTTTAAAGACATTTCACGCTTCTAACACTTCACAGTTGCTGGAAGTCAGCTACAAACTTTGACAAAACCGCCAACGACTGTCAAGTTTGTTGAAAAATGCCATGACTCAACATCGTTGGCACGAAAACAGATTTTTGTGCAATCTTAACTAATCTGTGACATAGGCGTTCTAAAATGTCTTAGAAATAAACAGAATGCGCCCCTGACGTAAGCACTGACCCCCACCGTATCTTGAATTAAGGCTCTAATCTCACTTCTTCAACCCCCTTTGACCCTAACTACACGTAATCAGAAATGAATTTAATAATCAGTTTTATGTTTTATTCAACAACTTACTTGAGAGACGCCAATTTCTGACGCACAGTTACTTGTAATCTATACTCAAGTCATCTTTATGATTCTATTCGAGAAACGCACTTCGGCCGTCATAGAATATTGTTGTTAGAAAACAAACAATCTACGTCTAGACTATACACATCTGTCTTCATTATGATGTGTTCAAACACACGCCGAGATTCTGATTTGTTTTGATTCAACATACGGAAGGACGGTGAAGTTCTATAGCGCGTAATTAAAAACAAAAAATGAACGAAAAAGGGGTTCTCATGATGCGTAATGCTGGTTTGGTACCAAGGGTTGTTTGCCCAACGCAATATACCGTACCGCACACAATGAAGCCTTCCGAATGTGGTGTGAGAAAAAAGAATCCTGACTCATCCAAGTTCTAATGCAGCATTTTCAGAATCAATTTTCACACGAAACATTCATACATCATACCGTTGACATTCTGTCCGAATGAGTGTATGTACTAACATTGCATTTAGTATCTAAGTTTGCCCATCAATATTCATACCATTCAGTGGAATATTACTCATAAGTTGTATATTTTCTTTGGCCATTCCAGCTAGCCACAAGGACTACAGTAATAAACGACAGTCCGCGGGGTCGAATGATGATGAAGCCTCCGGTAGCCGGGTGCCCCCACTAATGAGGAGTTGCTCCAGTCCAGCCATATACGGTGAGTACCTACTTGTAGTTTTTAAACATTAGTTGGTAGGCAGGTGCGTAGTTTTTTTGTTTTTTTATTTTTCGCCACTAATAGCCAATGACACGAACATTCATTGCGGTGTAGTGTTTCCGATTACGTGTCAATGGTAAGCTTGGAGTCACCGCCATCATGTTTTCCAAATTACACCATGTACCTACCTAGCGGTAGACTGCTGTTGCTGCAATGGCATCGAGAAATCATCTAAGACGATGTGTGAAACGTCATCGGTTCATAAGTTCAAATAACCTCGCCCTCTCTCTTGGATTTGGCCCCCCCCGCCGACTGTGCCCCTTTGCGGATAATTTTATTGCTACATTTCGTTATTTTTATTCCTCAGTTTGTTTACTCACAAACGCGCAGAAAATTGAGGAATAAAAAGAAAAAGGCAGAGAAAAAAAAACTGAATTGTCTGTGTTACACACCACTCGTTGCTTGGATGACTCATCGTCGTCATCCATGTGTGTTGTACTCGTAAGGCAGCGGGCCATCAGAGATGAATACCCTGGTGAAGATGAGGGCGCGCGGCGGGATGGAATCATTAAGAAATCTAGCACATGACGAGAGATGAGGAAACAGCAGCAACAGCAGCACCAGTCCACCAGTATAACAATACCAACAACTACGAGTTATGGTACAACAACGAAGTGGTGGTGGTGGTTCCAATGGCGTTTCTCTCGCTCTATGTGTAAAAATAACTTTTTCTACGCTAATTTTGTTTTTGTATCTTACTCATTTGTATCGTTTTTGTCTTTTCCTTTTTCTGATGGTTGTTAACAATTTGGTGACTCTGCAGACATTGAGACTCATCCTGCGTCACCCGTGTTCCCGCACCTGCTCCTTGGAAATGGAAAGGATGCTGACAACCCCGAAGGTGTTGGCGCAAATTGCGTATTGAATGTTACCTGCCAAGCACCTAGTACAAACCCGCGACCGGGAATGAAGTATAAGCAAATACCTGCCAGTGACACGCCTCATCAGAACATCAAGCAGTACTTCCAGGAGGCGTATGACTTCATCGGTGAGTTATGATATGATTTTTTCTTGTCTCACTATCTCCCTCTCTGTGTCTCTTTCTGTTGTATCATCTGATGATTTGTATATCATTTATGTTAATTTAATTTGATCGCGGAGACACAAATGCGGCGAAACTCAAATTGGCTAAGCAAAACGTGCTAATTTTTAGGTATACCAGTTTTAAAAATAGGGTTGATTAAATTCTACATACGGTTCTCATGACTGTGAGTGGACATTTATTCCTGCAGGATGAACTGTGGGCATAGGTACCTATGTCTACCAATAGATCGTTGTCGGCGGAAAGTGTATCATTGGCTGAAAGAAATTCTCTAAAAATAACACGCGTTGGCAGACGATTAATAGATTGAAGAATAAGTATTACAGTCATGTAGGAAAATATTTTTTAATATTTTAAGTATGAAGCTACATGTGTGTAGATAGCAATTAAAACAAAACACGTGTAGCGCATTTAGTGGGCGAAACAAGTTTTACTACTTATGAAAATGTGGTACCTACCTATGGAAATAGCTAAATTCAAATACCGATCAAGATGCTTAGGCCAGACCCCGATTTAACTTTGAAAAATTATGGTTTCTTAATCACCAGCCGTATGGTAGGACAAGTTTTATGTATCGAATATATAGGCTATTCTCAAATTAGGTATAACCTGCCAGTTGAATTTTTGTTACGAAGAACTTTTTAAAATGCAAACAACTTTGATGAAACATTTCAATAGTAGTAAGAGCACAATATAGTATAAGTTAGTCTAAAATGTCCAAATAGAATTGCTAAGTATCCTTTTGTATGAGAGAACAGTTGTTTCACTCATTCATTTGAAATGTAACAATTCGATTAAAGGCACAATAGGAGCCCCTAATAGAGGCCGCAGTGCCAGAGCCCCATGAAGGCTCTCCCTAAGGCTCCAGTTATAGCCATACGTAAAAATGTTCTTTTACTTGACCCTTAAACTTGATGGTTGAACTCAATCTTGGTCTTAAAATGTTGCTTATGAATTATAAAGTTATTTTATAAAAAAAACTAACAAATTATCTTTAAATTTTGTACGAAAACTATTTAATAATTTGTTTGTGTTCGTACGAAAAAAATTTTAAATTCTTATTTTAGAAAAGTTAAAGGTAATTTGCTATTTTTTTTGTTACGTCCACGTTAGGAGACTTGCGATCAATTTCATGTGACAGCTGTTTAGTTTAGGTGTCGCTTTCATACATTTGTGTCATTTTCATAGGTATGCACCTCTGCTTGAACTCCAAATAAATGAGATACTTTAGTGAAAAAATAAAAATAAATTGAAATGAAAAACTTTAAGTGAAATTTGAAAATTCGTGAAGTGCAATGTTTGTTACTTCATTTGGAACCTTTCTACAGAAATGAAGAAAATAATTACAAAAATGTTCAACTATTAAAAATAAACCTGAGACAGCTGCACATATACTGTGTCAATGTCTGGCGATGGCTGGCAGAAGAATGAGGATCTTGGGACAACATTGGGTAGAGACCCAGTCGATGAAACATATCTCCCATAAACAGATGCTAGCATTAACACTAGGAATCGAGCCCAGGGAAGAACTCTGGAGAAATCCAGAGAGTCTATCTGGGGTAAAATTTACAGTGGTAGAGAGACGAAAAGAGACCCGACCAGTGTTACCTTTGGGGACGCTTTAGCGTCCTTTTGACTCTTTTTGAACGCCCGGACTCCAGGACTCATCTTTTTGAAAATCAGTGAAATCGGACTCCTTTTCTGTAACTTAATCATAAAATGATGCCCCATTAGTAGAGTCATTTGTAAAATTTATTTGACTACCTACTTGTACCTATTTGGATAGCTTCATTCATTTTGTCAATGGCTTTGTGCAAGAAAACCTACATTCTACGTATGTGTGTGAAATTACAAAGACAAAATGCATGAAACATTATAGATTTATGGGAATGAGAAATGGAAACTGGAAATTATTGCGTTGAATGGATTATATTTCTGTGTTGTCGTTGTTTTGGTCGTTGATGTTTTCAAAAATTTGTACGATTTTGTAATAAAAATCTTAACATTGCCCATAGTAGCGCGTGTGCTGAGACGCTATTTTCAAAATTGGCTTTGACCAAAAATAAACTTACCAACCGACTTAAAATTAGAAAATAAGCAAATAGAAGACTGGGTTCCTGGCTCGAATTTAATTCAGCAGTACAGGAACGGAATTCCTAATAACTCTAATAACTAATATCTAAGATATTTATTTATTTTTTTGTGTTACCTGAAAATATTATTTTTATTAACTAATATCTAAGATATTTATTTATTTTTTTGTGTTACCTGAACATATTATGTTATTATTTATTTTTTTTTTTGAGCCTCTTTTTTTTTTACTTTAAGCGATGATTGTTACAGAACTAAGAAGAACTAAGAACAGATAGCTGGCGACTTAATTTATTTATTTATTTTAAATGAACTGATTTTTGTTGGTAATATTTATAAACTTCTTTACTTGAATTTGCAATATAATTATAACGTATAAGAAATAATGGCGTTTTTTGTTATCATAATAAGGGTATTCAAACTCGAAGGTCGAAGTCCACTGAGCGCGCATTAAGAAAGCCTAGATCGAAATGGGACTCTTTTTTAACTCTTTATACAAATTTTCAAATGTATTACTATGGGACTCCTTTTTTCTGTCAGGACTCTTTTTTGGACTCTTTCTGAAAATTTTCAGAGGTAACGCTGGACCCGACAATGGTAGTCTGATTCTAATATCTCTCGAAATCAATATATATAAGAAGAAACCTGAGAAATAAACGAATATCTTGTAGCTTCTAAACCCGATTTAAGAATGCATATTTATAAATATTTCTTGTTGATTGGCAGCATTTATTTAAATTTTAGATTTTTCAAAAACGTTCGCTTATCAAAAAAATCGTTTGTATTGGTTTTGGGACTGCTTGATTTACCAACTGGAATACGGTTAACATATGTTCCACCCATCATTCATTTGACTGCAAATTTAAATCTTCTTGTGGGTGGTGGCTATCAAAGACTTATTGGGGCTGACTGGGCTCCACCAATTTGTCAAAGTATTTGCTTTTTAAAAGCTTGAGACCTTTAAAAAAACAAACCAAATAGTTCATTGATTTTCATGGTTTACAACAACAGTTGGACTTCGTATTATTGTTGTAAACCATGGAAATCGATGATCATAAAAACGCCTATTATTATTCCCAAATTCACTTACATTTTTCACAATAAAAAAGGCAGCACTTCGAATATAACGTACCAGCTGCTCGTAATGACAGCGTGGGCAAGGAAGTGACGTTTAAAACTCTCGTAAGTGCTGCCAATAATCAATTATGACATTTTTCATTGAAGATCCTAGAGAATTGCCCCGAAATTCAGAATTGCTCTTTTCAATGAAATTCGTTGGAGCACTTTTATAATAGTGGTAGACATCATAATGTAAGATTTGGTATTCTGTTTCTAGTTTTTTTTTATGAATGTTTTAATAGGCCAAATCAATATATTCAAATTCAACTTTGCATTGCACGCATAATTGTATATTCTCGGATCACATTGCGATAAATTTGTTTCTAATAACACAACAGACACTTCAATCTGTCATTTTTTTTGTGTGTGTTGGTGAGTTCAGGGCAATTCTATAAAAATATGGAGGACACTTCTGTTGTGTTAAGAATTGACCTGGAAGTGCACTTTTTTTCCAATGAAAATTAAAAATATATAGAAAGAGAACTTCTGGATTTGCTCTTTTCATAGAAAGAACAATTCTTTTCTTCAATCTAAAACGCCATTAGTTTTTAGTGATCGCTCTACGCGCAGCAAAAAAGAGTTGGTAATCAAAAACGACAATCAACTATCACCTTAGCCGATTCCAGCCCAGACATTCTGTTTGATCTTCACAAGTCAAGAAATGAAGAACTCATCCCCAATAGATAGTCGATTATTATATCGGCATAAGTGATCCTACTGAACTGTTCTATTATTTTTGACAGTGGCCCACTAATCAACTGTCAGATGGCTAATGCAAATAAAATTTGACCAATGCGCAAAGCAGAATATTTACTTTATAAATAGTGCGAAAATTGTTTAATATTCATTTGCGACTGTTTGGACTAGTCCGAATAATACTAACCATTTCGACTTTAAATTGCTTAAAGATGTTTAAAATAGCAATTCAAATTTTTCTAATATTAGCTTAAATAAATTTAAAGTCTAGAATAAAATTCGCTATAAGTAAGGCGCATCTTGCTTAGTGCGCATTTTCTATTTTGGGAATTCACAATGGCGACATTTTTTCTCTTGTGACCTACAAATTACTAAACGTAAAGGTAAAAATTGATTTATTAGTGAGAGCCTTTGGCCGCACATTGTTAACGTAGCAAATTTACTATTGTGAACTACGAAATTAAAACAACTCGTTGAGCGATTCCATTAATCACTTTTATTTTATGAACTCACTGTGGCAATATTTTCCGCGAAATCGATTAACTTTTGTGACTCACTATGTAATTAAGGTGAAGGTTTAAAAATGGTAATACATACGTACATGTGATACCTAAAATTGTTAGCACTGTACTTTGATAACATTCTAAGCTATGGCTACGCACTCTTCTTATATCATACGTGGTTCTTTATTATTTGGTGACTTTTTCCTTAAGCAAATGTCTTTGTCAATGTCTTAGCTATGAAAAATGCACACAGCTTAAAATCAAACACTTTAGTTTACAAAGGTGAAAGGTGAATACGTTCAAAAAACTTGAAATAAACTTGGAGCTGCCAAGGGCCATATAACTATGCCGTCAGGTTTTATTTTCAAACTAAGAACGCGCAGACAATAAAAATGCTTCCCTCGGCTTAAAGAAGAATAATGTTTGACTAAGCATATAAGCAGTAAACATTTTGTTTGCTTCTTCGCCCAAAGCAACGCCATCCACACACCGCACTGACCAAATACATTTTCACTAAATGTGTCAAATTAGTCTGTCTTAGAATGTCGGCGGTCTCTGACTCAATGGTTGAAATAAACGAGCCTGCCTGGAGGGTTGGAAAGTTCACTAGAACTAGCATGACGAGATATTAAAAACTGAGCTTGGGGAACCCCCAATATAACCTACCTAGAGATGACTAGCACTAGATACCTAGCTCCCCAAGGAATCACCTCTAATTTAATCAGAATGTTGCATAAGTCACATATTTACTCAACAGACTATATGGTCAATTACACTGTAACAGTCATCACATTGCGCTGTTGTTCAGGTACCCGCCAAATGACCGACTTGTATTTCTTGCCGTCTGCGTCTCACCGCCATCGCATTGTGGGCACGCACTGACTCATCGCTAAAAGTCTCGAATAATGAAATCATTATTTTGTTGTGTGTTTACACACGAAACCATTTTATGTTTTTTTTTCTTGTCCTTTTCTCTTGTGATTATCATTTTGCGCGACTGCTTATCGCATAAGCGCCACAGCAGCCGCTCGCATTCAGGTGCTTCGGACCAGCTATAGTTGATGAGCTTTTAACACTAATAAAAAATAATAACAAAAAAAATCACTAACACACACATATGTCCATTCTGCATTCGTATTTGCGTGTGGAATTCTGAATATGATTATTATTTGGCAATTATCGCCAATCCATCTCCTTGATGGATAAAGTGCTTCACATCTATTATATAGAAAGTATCTCCTTGCCGCCAGCAGAGCCCCCACGAAGACCTTTGAAGGTGAGATTCGATGCATGAGTCATCGTCGGATTGGTTTTGCGCGCATGTGTTGCGATACACATGCACTAAAAATAAACATCTCACAATAATAAATGCCTTTTCCAGTGGGCCGGGACCGCGACAGGCGAAAAACGAAGAGGGAAGTGTAAGCGACCAAGCAAAGGAAAAAAAAACAGAAATCTCACTTTTGTGAGTATGACCTTTTTCTGTGGCACACGACAGTGAGTTCAAGGTTGTCACAGTCAGAGCCACTGATTGTGGCCTGCGTGGCAGCGCAGGAGGAAAGAGGGAATACTTTGGTGCGATGTCCTCAAAATAGACTCTCTCGAATCGGCTGCGTATTTAAATAAAAATTTATCGCCGGCAGGGGGATGGGACATAAGATGAGAGATGCCAAAATTTCTTCATCACACAGTCCGAGTCTTTTTTTGGTTTGGAAATGTTTCCGCACATTTTTTTCTACATACGTATATTTAAAATAAAACGTTTAGTAAAGATGTGAGCAAATGTTTGTCAAATTGCCAAAACGCGCAAAACGCTTGCTCTTTGATCAATCCATGTGCGGGTGCGACAAATATTAGCACGGCACCGCTTATGTATCTAAAGTGATGGCGGTAAATTTACCCTAAATATACCTACTACAGCAATTTCTATGGACAATGATGTATATTTTTATCGTGATTAGGCGAAGGGTGAAACTAGGAAACGGTGAGCGGTGAGTGTTAGTACTTGAGTGTTGTGAGCAAGGGTGAGGGCGGCGGCATTCAGCACACGCAAAGGGTGCGTGGTTATTGGTTTCCCCCTGTCATATGATAAGGTGCAGATGTACGTAAACATTATCGATAATGAATGGGCTATGGCGGTGAGTCATCGTCATTGTATGTATCATACTGCGCCATCATCGTCATGGTCTGGTATCTGCTGCTGCTGCAGTAGCTATATGCCGAAACGTCAAGCGCTCTCGTTTCAATGTGAATTTCAATTTGATTTTGATTTGTTGTTTTCTGAAAGTCGAGTGCGTCGTCTTATGAAGGTGATGTGGAAAATATCCTTGAAATGAAAAGACGCATATTTCGTATTGCGCAACTAGACGATTTTGGCAATTGACTTTGAGTCGAAATTGGTGCAAATTTGTAATTTTATTCAATCTATTTTTAAATGAACAACAATTTTTAGCCTGACTGTATGAGCGAAACAGCTACACTACAGCCAAAAAGTTGTCAGCTCTTAAAAAACTGAAAAAAAGAAAATGGCAACTGAAATTCAGAAAATATGTTTTTCATGAAATAGCAATTGTCGGAACTGTGCACCATTATAACTTTTTTTCGCCTCAAATAAATATTAAAATCGATAAATTTTTGAAAAGACAATCAGTTTATTTGGAAGCCACGAAATGAATTATTTCCATGTATAACTTCCTAAGATGTACCTAATACTTCACAAAAAGAGAGGTGGAAATCGAATAACAGTTGTTAACAAATGGTTTTACAGAAGTTCACATTATGCATAATTGGTTTGGGTCAGATTTTTTTTGATTTTCTTTCGAAGTATGCTCACTTACTTACCGTTTGAGCTGACTCTGATACTCGTTATTTATACAGGAAATTAAGGCTACTCTTTACTTTTTTATATAAAAAAAAAACTTGATTCGTAGAATATAATGGCAGGTCATATCCAAGTATGTAGGTAGGTAAATGTAGTTAATCGAATCGTTGACTCGTCAGTTACACTCAAAAGATTCGATATGTTTATTTTTAATATCTATTCGAAAATGTTTATCAACGAGTGGTGCCTCGAATTTTGTTATTTGTATGTTATTAAGCTGGCCGGTGTTGATGAAAATATGCCAAAAATGCTACTCGTTACTTTTTGGTGTGAAACATCTCTTGGCGCGACTTGGGAGTAAAATCGACGCGAATGACGGCGGAAATTGGCCTGTCGCCATCACTACGCCGCCGCTCTCGACTCCTAAACCACTCAACCGATTTCAGTGAAATTTTGTGGATGTCTATGGTTGCTTGCAACTTGAAAAATAGGATAGTCTTGGACCCGATAGGTGGCGCTGTTGCCGAGATATTAACATTTTTTTCAATTGAAGCACAATTCGATTTAACATTCAAATAGGTATAAAGAGAGAAGTTTCACATCTGGTATGTGGTCACAAGCACACTCTCTGGTTTTGTTTGTTCTATCTTTGGAGTTAAATATGCTCCCAAATGAACTCTTCTTAATATTACACTAAATAAATAAGTTTTGTGAGTTTTCATGAATTTTTGAATGATATTACACAGTGAAAAAGTCTCGCAGCTCGTTACTTTTGTCTTCTATATTTGATGTCTTGACAATGTGTTCTAAATTAACATAACTGTTTATTGTTTTGTGATTTTGTATGAACCACAGATGAAAAAAGGCTTACTATTGTACTGATTTCTGTACTATTTGACTTTACCGAGTACGCAAGTACCACTTCTCAATTTTGAGTACTATTTGTATTATTTTTAGTTTTTGAAATGTACCGAACATAATATGAGGTTATTTCATTCCAAAAACAAACCCAAGTCCGATTCAGGAGACCAGTTTAATTATTTTAACTCGGGTTAAACTCAATTTCATAATATTGACATTTCTTCGTTCAGGGAATAAGTAAAAGTGAAATAGAATGTGAAATGTAGCAAGAAGCTTTAAAAATTGATTTTGATGGCTTCGTAGTTAGAAGATGGGTTTATTGAAGAGCTGATGGAACAGAAGAGGGTGTAAAATTAACCTAAGCCTAATTTACACTCGGAATGAATAATATGGCCGTTAAATCCAATAAAATATGATTTTTTTTTAATGAGCAATAACATAAATGTATGGCATATAAAAAGTATGTACTATTTTGTACGTTTCAGTACTATTTGTTTTCAGTTTTTAGTACAATTGAGAAAAGTCGATTTGCATCACTGGTATGAACTAGGTTCATTTCGCTTGGGCAATGTACCTTTAGGTACTCGTTACTTCCTATTTTTTTCTGTCATTGCGAGGAATATTCTATCAATGAATTTCACTTCCTTTTATTTACCCATATTGCATATCTACTTAAAACAAAAACGACTTAAGTTCCGAATCCTTGTCCTTCGAAGTCTAATCGTCGAGAAAATTCCTACCTATACTTATAAAGTAGTTGGAAAGTCCACACCACACCACATGATGGGTTTGTCTGATATCTACACCCAACCCCTATATATGTGCGGGACTACATGTACACTTAATCCAATTATAATTTTATAATTGCAATTTCAGTACTCATATGGAAATGATTCAGAAACTTGACGCTGATAAGGAACCGCACACAAAAAATTAAACAGCTCCTGATAGTACTCGGACCTCCCTATACTTTGTTTTTTGATTGGGCATTTTTTTTTTGTTTGTTTTTTTTTTTTTGTCAGCAAAATTGCGGTCTCGCCATACAATGAATTTATCAACATTTAATAATATTTATTTTTTGACAACCACTATAATCTTATCGGTTTTGAAATAACAATCGAAAACCTTAAAGGTCAACTCATATCACTGTTGGTTTTTACCATTTTCGCAACACATCGCACGCATGATGTAAGCCCCTCAATTGAACTATTATAGATAAGAAGCCGTTTTTATTAATCATCATTCAGCCATAATTACACATAACTGGCTGTGCATTATTATGGCTTATCATCGCAACAGCGTTATTACAAATTGATGAACTCCCAATCAGGAATGAGAAATGTAACAACAACACTGAAGGAAAGACAGTGATTATTGATTCATCGTTGTGTACTCGACTCTTACTGGCTATAAATAATACTACACCCTCCATATCAGTGAGTCATGCGTTGAGATATTTGTTTGTTACACCAGAAGGTGTCGTCTGAGTCGTCATCGTGCGCGTCGCTGTCGCTTATCACGTGAAAGGAATCCAAGTGACATTTTCGTTTTGGGGTCATAAAACGTATGCTAAATATGCTGGCAAAGAGCGCGCTCGCCGAGCGGCATCACGATTGATGACCAAGACACGTACTATTACAACTATACAATTCTCGGTGATTCAGACAGTTGGTAGTCTTCCCCAAAGATTTGTAAACGATTGTGCGCGCATTCATGAAGTGTATGACGAACCTTTCTGCTTTGTTGTTGTTGTTGCTGTTGCTGCCAAAGGATAATTGTTGCCGATGAATCATATGGTACTTTAGTCGATTGGACTTTTAACGGTCAATGAATTACACGGGTTATTAGTCAGTATGTCCTTGTAGCTCTTTTAAAGGCGCCCGCGAAGCTGTTGCTGTTACGTTGTAGTTGTTCGTTTTACAGTGATATGAATGAAGCTTGGGCTGACTTAATTTATATGCCAATAAAATTTACGATGTTTGTTCAGCTATATGGAGAAATGTTAATAAGCTTCTACTTGAACACTTTTGAGCGAGTGTGTTTTACGAGGCCACTGGGAGTTCAGTTTAAAGCCAAGCGATTAAGTAAGAGTATTGTGACTCCGAAGGTGTCTCACAAAGTACAACCAACTTTGACTTTATCAGCTGCAGTATTATTATTTTTATTAGGCCTTACCAATTTGAGTTTTGTCTGCATTTGGAGCACTTACAAATAGTTTTCTTAATCTATACCTTTTATAGTGTTTAATATGCTTTATCTAACGTTGTTTCTTGTTTTTAATTACAGAGGAAGCCCGTAAAAAAGGATCAACCGTGCTATTGCACTGTCATGCTGGTATCTCGCGGAGTGCCACAATTGCCATCGCTTATGTCATGCGCTACAAGTCCTTGTCGCTCATCGAGGCCTACAAACTTGTAAAATGCGCACGGCCCATCATATCACCCAACCTGAATTTCATGGGTCAACTGCTCGAACTCGAACAGAGCCTACGAGCAGCTGGTGTCCTAGAGCCAACAACAAACCCAACCACTAGTCAAAGTGCCCCAACATCCGACAACGAAATGGAAAGTGACGGTGAAGACGCGCGCCAATGTTCTCTGCTGTCGTTCCTAGCATTCGATTCAGATAGTCTATCATCATCCGAAATGCCCGAGGAGGCGGAACCAGTAACATGCTCATCAACATCGACATCTGCTTCCTCATCGTCTGCGTCATCACCTACATCCACAACGGCGGCGAGTATATTTTTGAACAACAACTCTACGGGAGACACGGATCAGTGTCCACCCTTGTTGTCCGTATCTCTGGGGAATAACTAAATGCACCTGTATATGCATAAAGCAGAGATAGTGACACAAACTGTCCACCATGAGAGACCAATGCAAACATCGTTGCTAGATAGCGTATACCTAGTTTTAAGTTAGATTTTTTTTCTTGTTTCTTAAATGTGTTTAGTATGTGAATATTTTTTTCGTTTCTGATGATGTAAAATAGATTTTTTTTTTTTTTGCTTGTTGATGTATAAATGCGATACCCCCTAAATTAGAAAACGAAACGAGACAATGATGAGCGATGAAGAAATTCTTGTGCATAGTTTATATCTATTATATATCTTATTTATTGAATTATTAAGTAGTTTTGTTTTTATTTTTATTTTTATTTTCCTAGTGTATAAGCAATTTGCAAAACTTGATTTAGGTACTTAACCATTATATCCTACAAATTAGATGAAGAAAAATGTTTTTTTTTTTTTTTTCAAAATTGCCATGAGCAGAACTGTAAAAAGAGAAAAGAAAAAAACAAAAATTAAAGTTTTGTACATTTTTTACCAGACACAAACACTGGTCTTAAAATGAACACCTGCAAATTGTTCTAAATATTTAAAAGAAAACACACACAAATTAATAAAATGAAAGCATCATGATGTATATATATAAAACTGTTTTAAGTTTTAAACGATTCATAAATTATTTTCATAGCTAAAGAATAAACAAATAGTTAATAACAAACAAACTGTACGGCAAACTTAATCAGTAAAATTAAGGTTTCCACACACACAGATTGCAAAAAGAAAAGAAAAAAAACAACAACAACAACTGAAAATATAACGAGTACCTTTTTCAAAATAGATTACAAAATATAAGTGATCAAGAATCAGCAAAACGATAATAATCTAAGATAATAAAAAAATATATATATATATATTAATTAATATAAATAAAGAGAATGTATTTTTTTATTAACTCTGCTAGTTTCTGTTTTCATTGGAATTCATTTGAATTTGTTATGAAATTGCATGCAATTAAGTCGCAGTGCTTCCTATGAATTCCCGGTTACTAATAGCAGTTGTTGGCGCCATTGGAAATCCGTTCCAATTATTTCACCATAATAAGGTGAATTATCGGGAACATAGTAAACAGAAGATACCAACAATTAATGATATGGCTTAGTCAACGTAACGATTGAGTTTAGTGATTGCTAGTGGAGTGCGCAATGTAAACAAAGTAACTGATTAGGCTACCTAAAAGGTAAATCAGACTACGCATTTCAAGCTTTGTGCCCTAAATGATGTAGGTAGGTTTATTTCACTTGTTATTCGCAGCAATCTTAATCCGATTTTTAGCTGGATCGGGTGTATAGTGTAAATTGCATTCTTAGAGATCATCTGCATTTAAAGGGTCCGCCAAATAACTTTTTTTTTTTTGAAAATGCTATAAAAAAAACTACTGAATATTTTCTCAAATTTCTTTTTTTATTTGAAAGTACAATAAAAAATAAATAGTTGGCGCAACAGGTCCGGAGGGACCCTAGGCCTAGCTTCTCGCAACCATTCGTTTTGTGTGAGTTTTCATTTTTTTGGAACGAATGGAAGGGATCTACAATTTTATGCCGACTCCAAATGGCTAATTGAGAAGCTCTTTCAAGACAGTCATACTCTCGGATGTTTGTCAGACGTTCGCGAGAGGTGGCGCAGGGAAAAAACCCATAAGTGGGAAATTGAGTTCTTGCGGGACTCGAACCTCGACCCTAGCGTAGTAGTCCAACACACAAACCACTAAGCCACTGCGCCTACCTAAGCCACTACGCCTACCTAAGCCACTACGCCTACCTAAGCCACTGCGCCACTGAAAGTACAATCCTTCCGGTTAATAATGGAAAATAATTTCATTCAAATGGCTGCCTCGGCTGGCCATGCAGTAGAGCTTCATCTGAAAAGATGATTTTTTTTGGCAAAATCGGCATCTTCTCTAAGTCGATCGCAGGCCCACTTAGCGAAGCGAAAACGCATTGGATGGTCAGTTGGCTTCAACTCCTGAACCAATTGGACTTTGTATGGCGTCATACCAAGGTCTTTATGCAAAATTCGTCTCAATGATGTCTCCGAAATGTTCAATTGTTGAGAACGACGGTGAATTGATGTTGATGGCGCTTCACGCACACTTTCTGCCACAGCAGCAATTTTCTCGGGTGTACGAACTGTTTTTGGCTATTCACGCTTTGGTTTATCGATGAGGATGCCAGTTTTTTTCACTTTTTTCACAAAATAACGAACATACGGAGCTGACGGTGCTTCTCTTCTTCCAAAATCCGTACGCAATTTTCGCACACATTCTGCAACATTACCATGATTTTCAAGGAAATGTCGCAATATTTCCCAGCGTTGTTCAAGCGTATACGTTCAGCGGAAGGATAAAACTAATTATCTGTCAAATCAGACATGAGCTTAGTGTTACCATTCGCGAAATAAGCACTAGTTGAAAAAAAAAAAACGTTAGATGGCGGACCGTTTAGTTTGTGCATGCTATGCATGAGGCATGATATACACCGCTATCGGAGAATCCGTTCGGAAAAAATTTCGATTCGAAAATCAAACCTCAGGTCGAATCGCGTCTTCCGTGATCGACCATTTCGTGATGGAATTTGTTTTTGTTTAACATGTAAAACAAACTTAATCCGTTAACGGGTAGCTCGTTCACGGAAGTGGCGATTTATGGATTTCGAATAAAGTGTGACAGTTCGGGGCAAGAATTTTCAATTCGAGGGAAAATTTCTTTAATTGTTAATTTAGCTGTTTATATCAATTGAGAACCATGTTTTTTCTTAGCTTATGTTAGATTAATTAAATATATATATATATATATTTATTTATTTATGTATAATATATCGCCGCTTTAAAAGCAAAGTGACATAAGTCGAAATTTGTCATTTTTGAGTTAAGTATATACAAAAGTGATCACAATTTTTTTTTTTTTTTCTGCCAAAACGGCTTAATTCTATTTCTTCTACTTTCCACGTTTTAAAAAAGTGTCGTTTTGATTTTCCACTAAAAAACCCACAATTTTTTTGTTGCAAAATGACATTTTTTTAGTTGTGCGTAGTTGGCTGTGTTTTTTTTTTTTTTTTTTTGTGGCAAAATGGCGTATTGCGAAAAATTTCAAGCGAAAAAACGACACTTTTGCAACTCATTTGAAAATAAAAACTTAAAAAACTATCAGATTTTTGGCAAAATGTCATGTATTTTGTTAAAATATTGCCTTTTTATACTATCTGAAAGAGGGAGAAAAATACTTCAATTGTGTGTAAACGCACTTCGTATATTATTTTTAATTAACTAACAATTTTTTTGTGTGAAGCAAAACTTTAAACATCGTTCCTGAAAATCATACATTTTGGACTTATGTCGATATGATAGAACAAATAATAGCAATTTTCAATTCATAAATACACTTAAATTAATTTGTTCGCAATTCGCCTATTCGCAATTCGTCCTCATGTAAATAGTCCTCAACAAATGCGAGGTAAATGCTTTTTATGCGATATTTTCCCTGTGGAAAACCCACCAACCTAAGCGCGCCATCTAGTATCCGATGAGTAACAACGAGTTTGCACTTCTTCCGATGGTCCGCTTCCTTTATTTTCGATGGTCAAGCGTCAAGGGAGTATTGTCTCTGGTCAAGGGAAGACAACCGCGGTATTGATTTTGGTGGGGGCAAAACGCCCCCATTTATTCGGCTTATTACAAGCTATAACATTACTTAACTGCTAACTTAAACTAAGACTTACGAACTAAGATTTGTAAGGGAAAGATTGGGGAGGGGATCGAGTTTAAGGCGGGCAGTGCTGCGGTTGAAATCAAAAAGGGGAAGCTTTGAGTTAACCTTCCGCAGCATACGGGTGATTGGTTCGTTGGAGCCATAAGAGGTGCGGTGAGTCGGTATATAGAAAAGAGGAGGGCATCGCAAATTACGAGGGTTAGTGTTGAAGAAAATTGACTTGTAAATAGACGCGAGGTCGACAGAACCTGAGAGAAGTCGATGAATGAAAAGAATATCTGAATGAGTTTGAGGCGGTCTTGGTAGGGGGGTAAGACGATAGGGTCGTTCCAGGGTAAGCCTCGAAGGGCACATCGAAGAAAACGACGTTGAATGTTTTCGATTCTGGATACGTGAACTCGCTGAAATGGCGGCCACACTTGACTGGCGTATTCGAGAAGGGGGCGAACAAAGGTAACGTTGAGGGATCTAGTCACGTAAGGGTTGGAGAACTCTTTGGACCATCGATTGACAAAACCGAGTGATGAATTGGCTTTTAGAATTATCTCATCAATATGCGAACGAAAATTTAACTCCCTATTATACAAAATACCTAGGTCGCGAAGAGATTGTACGAGGGGTATGGGGTGACCAATAAGATAATATATTCGGGGTAGGGTCTGGATGCACTTACGCGATGGTAACAGATTGGCATTTCGCGATGTTAAGCTCTAAGCAATTTTTCCTAATTCTTACGAGTTTTAATTCAATGACGTTCCTTAGGTCGAAAAATTGGTAAAAGAGAGCGTCATCGAAGAGCATTCTCCGCAACGCACACTCTTTCGGAGGCTCAAATTCCATTCGAGGTATCCGATTTCGGAAGAGAAATAAACTATTGCGATGGCGCACCGCACTGCACTTGAAATCGTAAACAAATTCCGCAACCAATTTCTGTCGGAGGATATCGGAACCTAGCTGTCAAAAATTTAACAAAAAAATTCACTTCATCGCACTTCAACGTAATTCGCCGATATGCGTTACAAAATGTCGGAACAAATATCCGAACAGTTGTTCCGAAGTATACCTCGCAGCAAAAATCTTCCGAATCGTATAAAATCGGAGAATTTTCCGTTCCGACGGATACCTCGCTAGGGCCGATTACCCCTCCACTGAGAATATTACGAATTTTTACTCAACAAATTTCTTGGTGTAAGAATAAGAAGTGGAAAAGTTGAGAGTAACCTTACAATTAACAGCTGATTTGAAATTTGTTGTCCTCATTGACATACTATATAATGGACTGCTAGTGAAATGTCATTTTCATAGACTTCTGCGAGAAATTATGTTCCAAAACATGTCGTTTTCCATTGGTTTCACTCGGGGGTTCACTCATTCTGTAATCCAATAGAACAAGAAAACTGCTTGTGATTGAATCCACAAAATTAGGCATTGTTGAAATGCCAAAAAATAATAATAAATTAATAAATTAAATACATGTCGGGTCTATCACAGAATCCGTCGAAGTCGGAATTTTTCTACGAACCCTGAAAGAACTGTTGAATCCGTCGTAGGGGAATTTTGAAATTCGCAGAAAGTGGTATCACTGAATATACTACGTTCTACGAATTTCGGAAGCAAAGAATGTACCCTACGACGTATTCTGTGATTGTTCTTTCGGAGTTCTTAGCAAAATTGCGAATAGGACGGATACTTTGATAGACCCGATAAATAACATGAGTGCTTCTTGAGTGGATTCTCACTTCAAATCGAGAAGCGAAATTCTCTTCTCAGAATCATCAGAAGAGTATTTTTTTATGTCAACGGAACGGTTGCAGAAGTGATTTTTTCGATTCAGGACTCTCCCGGACACTTCTTTTTGCCCAATTGAAAACGACATAAGAAAAGCTGGAAGAAGAAAAAATCGGCTCCATGTCATTCTTAATGCATTGTCGGTTTTTCCTCTTCTCGAATGCTTGCTGTTCAATCAGTACAAAATCGTTCACACACTTGGATTAATCAAACAGAAGTAAGTATGATTGATTCCAGTTCACTTTCATCACTAGGTAGATGAATCAACTAATTTTGTTAGTAAATTAGCAAATTCTTCCAGTTTATTAGATATTTTAACGAATTTTCGCACAATTTTTTTTTTTAATTTTTAAATTATGTAACTGTCATTTTACATAGATAACTACAAAGCGGTCCCTAACTTTGTCTTAAGTGTCGCTCGCTGTGATAGAATTTCTCCCCACCACTTTGACAGTCTTGCATTCTTACTACAAAAGTAAAGGAACAAGCTTAAGAATTAAGACACAGAAACCTTCGTTGCCGCACAGTGCGTTGGGTACATGGCGCTTTGATATTGAGGCATTGAGGGTAGGTAACAAAAAGGACGACGTTCTGGCTAAGAAAAGAGCGGATCTCGCACTTAGTGTAAGGTGAATTAAACCACATATGGCCGTAGAACACCCTTATAAGTCTAAGTTCTTGAACAACTTAGAGGAGGTTGGCTTCTCAAAATTGAGACCATAGATAAATTCTGTATATGGATTGAGTATTTAGGTGAATTGGTTTAAGTTTTAACCGGGAATGGCGATGGGCCCGCTATGGTGCCTGGTCTTTTGTAACGATCTCATAACACTAAACAACTTCGTTACCAAGCAATTCGACAGTTGGTTTTCAGATCTGTAGAGTTTATTGTAGGACACGTCTTTATTATTCTCTTGTTCACAGGTCACTCCCTTTATTTTAGTAATCTGTCAAACAAATTATTCATATTCGACATGTTGATCAAACCCATTTTTATAATAGTACAGTACAGATCTACAAGATCATACACCAGTACCTAGGTATATATTTATTTTTATGGCTATTGATAGAGCGCAATCGATTTTAATTGTCAAATAACGTTAACTTGGTAAACATTGGAAATTAGTTTCTTATCAAAAGAAAACGCAAAAAAAATCAAGTCCTCAAGTCATCATTCGTCACACGATACGGAGTGAGTTATGAGCTTAGCAACCCTGCAAGTCATCAGATTGCGAGTCTGCCACCGCATTTATTTTTAATTTGTATGCAGTAACTATATCACCAGCTCACCGTATGACTAATTTAGTGTCAGAGATAATTGCACCTTTTGTTTTATCCTCCATCTGATTGATTAATATCCCACCCCCGTTTCTCATCGTGATTCACGATCTAAATAAGCGTGTATCCTTGTCCCCAACAGCGTCACTCAATTTATTTGTTGGTTAAACAATATCTAGGTATAGTATTTTGACGTTCATAATCATAATCATCATAGCTTATCTTTTGATTTAATTAAAAGTACGTACGATAAGAAAGCGCCAACAGTGCGGGGCTAGTTTGCAATAAACAAATGCGATTATTTATTTTTGTTTTCTGTGTGGAAACAATTTTTTCAGGCATTAATATTACACTAACAGGGTAGTTTCGAACAACAAAATAGAGCAAATTTTTCCTTGGCCTTCCATGCTCAGCAAGGGGTCGCAGCATAGAGGAACCCATAGAGGAACCAAATACTGGATACTCTCTGGGTCGCAGGTTCAAACCCCAGTATAGAATCATAAGCGGTTTAAATGCGATAAGTGATTAACTTGGCAAATAACATCGTATTGTAAATAGAAAGTTAAGCATAGTACGCAGTTCTTCCGAAACGAAAATTTCCGGTGCTCTCCAAATGGATAGGGAAGCGATGCGAAATGTCTGCGAAAAGGCAGCGGAAAATATTTTGTGTAGATACACAAGTAGCAGCGTTACCAGCACTGGCTTTTTATTTCCAATTTGGCTCCTTCAAATTTTTATTTGGGATTTATCGTTTTTTACGCTATTCACTTTATTTAAAGTTTTGTGATTCTTAGGATCCTTAGGAATTTACAATTCTATTGCGAACTTAAGGACCATTCACATGAGAGCGAACTGCGAATAGGCGAATTGCGAACAAATCAATTTAACTGCATTTATGAATTGAAAATTTGTATTTGTTCTATCACAAAACCATTATATTATTATTTAATTAATCTAACATCTAGTCTAAAAAAACATTACTCTCAATTGATTTAAACAGCTAAATTAACAATTAAAGCAATTTTCCCGCCAATTGAAAATTCTTGCCACGAACTGTCACACTTTATTCACAATCCACACAAAACAGTCGCGATCCACAAACCCACGAATGAAAAATTCGTTCGAACTTAACATTTAAAAATGAAACTGATACGCGGGTATCTGCGACCAAAAAAAGTTTTCATGTGAATGAAGTGTCAGAAACCACGAATATTCGCGTGTTCGCAGTTCGCAATTCGCTCTCATGTGAATAGTCTTTTCGTATAACTAAAACTTTCTAAGCAATTATGTCTTTTTCGATTATTGGGCATTTCAGATCTTGATATGAGATTTCAGATATCTGGGGAATAGTGGAGAATTATACCAAGGAATCTACTACAACTACCCACTTTTCCGCCATCATTTCGCAGCAGCAGCTGCATACTGCAAACGGAAAAGGAGAGCGAAATTTTATGTTCACGATTTCGTTGTGTCACTTTTGTATGGGATATTTCGTTTCGGAAGAACTCCGTACTACGCTAAGCAACTGATAGCTTCAAGAAGAAAGTTTAAGCCCGCACCAGACCTGTAACGTGTGGTGTGGTCTGTCGTTTCGTGTTCTGTGCACACTTATGTGGTATTCGTTTGGGCTTCTTCAGATTTGCTCTCAGATTTCAGATTTCGTGTGGCTAATCGAACATAAAAACGTCACTTGCTCTTTTTTGTGATAATATTCGTGCGATTCGAATATGTGTAGCCTTTGTGGTAACACTGGCATAACAACTCTACTACTTTCTTAGTTTGGATAAATCTGTCATCTGCGCACACACGCCAAGTCGACGAGTCGTTCTTCGTTAGTCCAACCAGTCTGCCACAAGATATCCTTTCATGTATTTAAATATAGTTTTAATAAAACCTACTAATCAGTCTTGCACTATTGAATAATCCTAAACAGTGTTAGAATTTTATTCGGAAGCTTTTTCAGCAATAATACTACATTTGGCGACGAGCAAAAGTGAATTTATTGCAAACACGCAAACAAAAAAAAAAAAATGGCGGCTACTCCACAAAATTTCAACTTCGACAAATTTCTTCCAGAACGGGAAGACTGGGATTACTACATCCAGCGTTTCGAGACAGAACTGGGTATTTACGGTCTGGACACACCAGACAAGGAACCAATGAGACGGAAGCTATTGCTGTCAAAGGTAGGTGCAGAGACATTTAAGATTTTGGTTGATCATTTTCGCCCAGATGCTGTGAACGAGAAAACATATCCAGTTATTAGCGACGCATTAAAAACATTTTTTGGCAAACAAACTTGTGTGTTGGCTGAGCGACGTACATTTAGTTTTCGAACACGAAAAGACGACGAAACTGTGGCACAATTCGTTAATTCTCTGCGTGCACTTGCTGGAAATTGTGATTTTGGTACGAATTTAAACGAACGAATTCGTGATCAATTGGTAATCGGCATAAACAACTCCATGTGGCAGCAAGAATTAATTCGTTTGTACCCAACAAACGATTCAACCCTTAGCGCAGTTTTGGCATCAGCTATGAGTATGCAACAGGCATCTATACAAACACAACGGTTGGAATCATTGGCACAAAACGAAGGAACACACACATACCGTGTGCAACACGGTGGTAAATCAAGGTCAAATCCATCGTCTAAAAAGCAGACTACAGCTGCTGCTTCTACAGCAAAGGAATTGGATGGATCAGTGACGTGTGTGAAGTGCGGTAAACAAAAACATAACAGCAATGCGAAATGTCCAGCTGAAGGTAAAAGCTGTCGTGCGTGCGGTCGAATGGGACATTTTTCAACAGTTTGCATTGCATCGGGAAATGCAAAAATTAAACAAAAACGACAATCTAACACACATTCAGTGCGGCAGGAAATTGATAATATACATTTTTGTTGTGACAGTAATTTATCTAATATTCGATCTGTGTCTTGCGCAGCGAGTAAAGTGTTAATTCCTACAGTATTAAACGGGGTAAAATTCGATATGTTGTATGATCCGGGTGCGTCACATTCGGTGATCGGTCGCGAGCTGTGGATGAAAATTGGAAGTCCTAAGCTTTCACCCACAAACAATTTAATAGCTTATACAAACGTACAAATAGAGACTCTTGGCGTGACGAGCGTAAAGGTAAGTGCTCTAAGAAAAACATTAGAATTGCCAGTTCATGTAGTAAAAAAAAGTGACATTCCATTGTTCGGACTCGATTGGTCGTTTGCATTTGAAGTACCTATGCCGGAAGGTGTCAAAATTTGCACAGTGAAAAATACAACAAATATAAACTCGTACGGTGATGAAACAAACAAACTCTTGTCGGAATTTAAAGACTTATTTAGTGACAGTATTGGTGCTTTGAATGGAAGGCAAGTGAAGATACACATATCAAGTGATGTTAAACCGAAAGCATTTAGACCGAGACCTGTTCCTATTGCATTACAGGACAGCGTTCGGGCAGAGTTACAACGTTTATATCGGGAAGATATAATTGAACCAATCGACACATCGAGAGAAGCCATTACTTGGGCATCACCAGTTGTTATATCTGTTAAGTCAAACGGAAACATCCGATTATGTGGGGACTTCAGGGTGACGATAAACCCATACGTCCAGATTGACGATTATCCTCTTCCACGTTTTGAGGATATTACATCGAAGTTAGCCGGTGGAGCGAAGTTTTCACGTATTGACTTAAAGGATGCTTATCTACAAATGCCTGTACACCCCGAATCACGACAGTACTTAGTCATATCAACTATAAACGGATACTATCAATATAAACGATTGCCTTTCGGAGTATCGTTTGCTCCAGCACTTTTCCAGAAAACAATGGACGAATTGATTTCAGGAATTCCAGGCGTAGTTTGTTATCTAGATGATATACTCATCACAGCTGATAGTAATGAAACGCATTTACGACGCCTACGACAAGTATTGCAACGTTTAACAATTGCTGGTGTGCGTACGCAACCAAATAAATGTATTTTTATGAGTGATAGTGTTAAATTTCTCGGACATACAATAGACAAACATGGATTACACCCTACAGAGGAGCATTTGAACGCGATTAACAAGATGCCGAGTCCAACAAATATTGGTGAGTTACGTTCTTTCTTGGGTTCTATTACGTATTACAATAGATTCATTAAGAATTTGCAAATAACATGCGCACCATTATATACTAAGCTTCGTAAAAACCAAAACTGGTCGTGGACGCGACAAGACGAAGATATTTTTATGTCATTAAAAACAAGATTGACATCAACAGATACGTTAGTACATTACGATTCCAGATTATTACTAGTTCTCCAAACTGATGCTAGCGACATTGGAGCGGGGGCAGTATTATTCCATAAGTACGAAAACGGTGAGCTGAAACCAATTGCTTTTGCGTCACGAACATTCAACAGCACAGAAAAAAGGTACGCGACAATTGACAAAGAAGCACTTGCCATTGTTTTCGGGGTAACGAAATTTAATCAATATTTATACGGTCGACATTTCACATTGTATACGGATCATAAGCCACTCGAACGCATTTTTGGTGAAAACCGTGAAACACCGAAAATTATTTCGAATCGTTTGGTCCGTTGGGCAATGTTTTTGGGATCTTACAATTATACAATTAAGTATATAAAAGGGAAAGATAACAGTCCAGCAGATGCTTTATCTCGACTTCCACTTCCGGATGAACAAAAATCGGATGGTGAAGAGTTAGGTCTGTTGTATGGAGGTCATCTTTTACACTTACGTTTGGACACACTGCCTGTTACGAAGAAACGTCTACAAAGAGATACGAAGTCTGATGGAGTCTGTCGGCGGTTAGTTACATTCATAACAAATTCCTGGCCGAAACGAGAGGACCTTCCTAATCATCTTCGACACTACTACGAGAAACGCAACGAGCTTTCCTATGAAGACAACCTACTTCTCTGGCAGGGAAGGCTTATCATTCCGACGACGCTTCAAAGGACAGTATTGGACATGCTACACGAAGGACATCCCGGAGTTTCAGCGATGCAGTCGTCGGCTAAGTTTCACATCTATTGGCCAAATATTAATGCAGATATTGTCAATTTCGTTCAACGCTGTGGAGCTTGCCAGGAATCAAAACCAAATGATAGCAACGTGCCGTTGTACCCTTGGAATTCACCATCAGAGACCTGGGCAAGAGTACATATAGACTTTGCAGGTCCATTCGAAGGAAAAATGTGGTTACTTGTAATCGATGCATATTCGCATTGGTTAGAAGTAGTACCAATGGTCGATATCAAAACTTTAGCGGTAATCACTAAGTTGCAGGAAATCTTCGCAAGGTTTGGCATTCCGAAAATAATCGTGTCAGACAACGGTCCTCAACTGGTGGCAACAGAGTTTAAACAGTTTTGTGAAAATAACGGTATTACACACGTTAAAACCACGCCTTACCATCCAAAAACAAATGGATTGGTAGAACGAGCTGTTAGGACTTTTAAGGAACGAATGAAAGCTAGCAGACTTAATGCCGATATTCATGGACGATTACAAATGTTTTTATTTAATTACCGAAATACCATACAGCGATCAACTGGTCGTTCTCCAAGTATGCTGATGTTCGGTAGACCTTTGCGAACAAGGTGGGACCTTATGAAACCAGATGTAAACAAAACTATTGACAAAGAAAAATTAAAACAACAATTTAACTACAAGCGGACAATTAATAAATTTTTTGAGACGGAGGAGAAAGTCTGGGTGAAACGCCCGTTATCAAAGGGTTACGAACGAGGACATATCATCAAACAGCAAGGACCTTATTCGTATATTGTAAATGTATGCGGAATCAATCGACGAAAGCACGCTGACCAGTTACGTCATCGTCAAGACTCAGAAGCTACGACATCATCTAAACCAGCTACGACATCATCTAAACCAGCTACGACATCATCTAAACCAGTTACGACATCATCTAAACCAGCTACGACATCATCTAAACCAGCTACGACATCATCTAAACCAGTTACGACATTATCTAATCCAGCTACAATATATGAACCAGCCATTCCAGTGGTTGAACCAGACAACGTAATGGACGAACAAAATGATATTCGCAATACGCCATTAGCACAAGAACCTGTCAATGAACGTGAACCAGAACCTGTAGCTAAACAAACCAGAGATTTCCAGCATCGCAGGAATCCTCCAAGACAGCGTCAGGTACCAGCTCGGTACAGAGATTAAACCTTTCTAAGTGGGGAAGGAATGTGGTAACACTGGCATAACAACTCTACTACTTTCTTAGTTTGGATAAATCTGTCATCTGCGCACACACGCCAAGTCGACGAGTCGTTCTTCGTTAGTCCAACCAGTCTGCCACAAGATATCCTTTCATGTATTTAAATATAGTTTTAATAAAACCTACTAATCAGTCTTGCACTATTGAATAATCCTAAACAGTGTTAGAATTTTATTCGGAAGCTTTTTCAGCAATAATACTACAGCCTTCAACACTTTTCAAATCGTTTTCCATTCACTGGTTAAATTTTAAATTAAAACGTTCGAAATTTGCGTCTCGATTGATATTTAAATATTCCTATACATAACCAATTCACCCATGCAATAGATTCACCCCATGCAATGCCTTTCTTTGCAGTAGAACAAATTCACGATAACCTAAACGCCCTCAACCAGTTGTCAAACTCAAACGCACTTGTGTTGGTAAATCTGAGAAAATATTTATGTGGTATTCGTTTGGGCGTTCTCAGATCACTTTTTTTGCTCTCAGATCAGTTTTTATGTTCGTTTGGTACAAAAAAAAGCAATCTTTTTCAGATTTCAGATCACTTTTGCGAATCTAGATATTTTCTCAGATTTACCAACACAAGTGCGTTTGAGTTTGACAACTGGTGGAGGGCGTTTAGGTTTTCGTGAATTTGTTCTACAGCAAAGAAAGGCATTGCATCGGGTGAATTTATTTTAGTAAATTGGTTATGTATAAATATTTAAAAATCAATCGAGACGCAAATTTCGAATGTTTTAATATAAAACTTAAGCAGTGAATGGAAAACGGTTTGAAAAGTGTTGAAGGCTACACATATTCGAATCGCACGAATATTATCACAAAAAAGAGCAAGTGGCGTTTTTATGTTCGATTAGCCACACGAAATCTGAAATCTGAGAGCGAATCTGAAGAAGCCCAAACGAATACCACATTAGATTCGCAAAAGTGCTCTGAAATCTGAAAAAGATTGATTTTTTTTTGTACCATACGAACATAAAAACTGATCTGAGAGCAAAAAAAAGTGATCTGAGAGCTCCCAAACGAATACCACATTATCTAGTGTGCTGTCATTTTTTTAAATGGATTCAAATGTTGTTTGTTTTGCTTTTTTGACGTTATTGATTTCCTAGATCATTGTGTACTCTTTCTTTCGCATATGCAATTTCAGATAATAAATATGTCTCGTTTCATTTTGCCATAGAGCGTTGTGGCGCAATCGGTATAGGAGCGATTTCGACACAACGCGACACACTGCAACACAACACACGAGAAATACCTAATATGTTTCTACACAACATATTATTAAATCCATTGGAGTGATAGCGACACGCCACTCCACATCACAACACACGTTACAAGTGTGGTTCCGGCTTAAAAGTGGAGAGTGATGTGGTCACTAGCTCTGTTTTATTAAGAAGTAATATTCTCCCTTTTATACTAAGTGCCGCTGAATGATTTTACCAAATATGCATTATTTTTTGTAGTCTTCTAGTAATGTCTTCAGAATGGAAATCAGCAGTTATACGCCAGTTCTTTATATTCCTGTAATTTGTGATAATTTTGCTTTTCCGAGCCAAGCACTAAAAATCTGTCAAAATTCAAAAATTGAGCGGAAATCTCTCAGAGAGCGGAAAATATACTCATAAGTACGTGGGTAGACTACGCCAATACGAGCGGAATTGGAATCAGGTTTTGAATTTGATCTTGTCATTTTTTATCAATTTTGTGCTTTTGACCTGTTGAAATTCTCTGAACTATTTCGAGCCAAGAGAGGACCTAATAACAGTTTGTTTCTGTATACTTTTCAGATGCAGTTATGCCACCAATTCTAGAGGTTGGTAGGAATTTAGATTTTCGAATGAACCGGAAGTGAACCAGGGGGTCGATTCTCGTTCTGTGATACTGTGAAATGAAAAGAGTTTTCACAGTTTCACGCTGAATTCGATTCTCGATCTATGAAAAAATGAAAACAAATGTCAGAATTTTTTCATATGATAAGTTTTTTATCACAGCAGTTTCATTCGTGAAGAAGTGTGAAAACGTGATGGATACAAAAAATAAACGGGGACAAAGGGCTTCAGAAACCCAAAAAATTTTCTTAATCGATTTTCTGGAAAACAGGCCCGATTTGGCCAATGACAAGTAAGTAACCTTTAATAACCATAAATATTATATTCTGCGTTGAAAAAATATAAACTTAAAAAATGCAATTTACAGATTTACAACAGCTGACGGTGCTCGTACCCGAGACAATGAGTGGAAGGAACTAAGCTTCCTTCTGAACAGCTTAGGCGGTACCTTCAAAGATGGGCCGAAGTGGAGGAAATACTGGAAGGATTTAACGTAAGTTTAATTGATAATATTATCAATGAAACAATAATAAATTCATAATATTTTCATACTTACACAGAATAAGTGTGCGAAGCCGTGACAGCGCCATTAAGGGACAGCGCCAGAAAAGCGGCGTTAATGGACCCGTCCCGATTAAAGATCTTTCGGATCTTGACAGAAGGGTTATAAATATTATTACCCCAGAAGCCGTGGAAGGTGTCTCAACCCTAGTGAGCGAGATCGGATTTGAGCCAATCACCGTAAGTTTAGAGGTGCATTTAAAACTTCAGTCTATTAAAAATAAATTATTAACTCTCTTTTTCAGTTCCAATCTGAAGAAGAAATGGTTCTAAATATTGAAGACGTGCTTCTTAACCCTGCAGCTCAAAATGAAAGAGAGGAAATTCCATCAACGTCCACTTCTACAGGCAACCGTCGAAAACGGCCAAGGCGTACATTAAATAACGCCACTGACGACGCCTTGGCTGCTTATAGAGAAATTGAGGAAAATAAAATGAAGCTCGAGGAAAAGAAAATCCGGCTTATGGAGGAAAACAATAAAATCCAAAGTGACATTAATAAAAAACTGGATGAGTTGCTTCAAGCACTAACAAATAAAAAATAATTTTGAATAAAGAAATGCATATTTAGTTATTGTTCTTTAATTTTAAACATTTTTACTTAAACTTTATACATCAAATGCCTGGCTTACTATTCTGCTTCGAATGCGTCTGCCTTCTTGTAAAATTTGATTCGATGAAGAGTGCTGATCCTCGCCAACTATATCCACTTCGTCATCATACAACAATTCGACATCCTCAAAATATGTGATTCCTGCTTTAATTAATATATCGTGAAGTACAACACAGGCATTGATTATTATTCCTGCTTTAGCTGGATCATAAAATAGGACTCTCTCTTTTGCCAGGCATCGGAATCTGCTTTTTAGAATACCTATACACCTTTCGACAAGAGCCCTTGTTTGCTTGTGCGTTGCGTTGTACCTGTTCTCTGCTTCGGAAGTGGCTGTAAGAATTGGAGTCATAAGCCACGGCTGCAATGCATAGCCACTATCTCCAAGTAGCCAAAAGTTTCGTTCTCCTTCGTTGTACAGATTTTCCAGTGTCGACTTTACTCTTGAACGTCGCCACACGTATGAATCATGTGCTGTTCCACCGTATTGTGCATTAGCGCTATAAATGTTAAAATCTGCGCCACATACTACTTGAACATTCATCGAATGCCCGCCTTTTCGACAATAAAAAACATGCTCTATTTCTCTCCTTGGAGCTGACACTTTGATGTGAGTCCCGTCAACTAATCCGATCACACCCGGAAAGCCAAATTTTTCAAAGAATTTTGACTTTATTGCTGGAAATTCTTCTTTTGCGGGAAACTTCACATATCTATGCGCTATTCTGTTCAACGCAATTGAAACCTCCGAAACACAGCGACTCACAGATGTCTGAGACAATGAAGACAAAGCATCTTGACCAACAGCACGTTGAAAACTACCAGTGGCAAAAAAACGTAACGCACTCAACACCTTGACATGAAAAGGAAGCGCGTTTCTCCGTTGAGCTGAATCCATGAATGACTTTAATTCATTTATTAGATCCATGCATAGATGTTTTGGGAATCTATAAAGATGGATAAAGTGCTCCTCAGTAGTGACCTCGAACGGGTTATGACTATCCCGAAGGGAACGTCGCAAAATTGTCACTTTATTTCTAGGAAAAAAAAAAAACACATTATTTTTGTTGAAGACAAAACAAATTGATATATCACCTTTGTTCAGTACGAAACCTATTGTCAATAATTATTCTTATAATTATTCCCGACATTATTTACAATTATAAATTATACAAAATATACGATTTCAACAAACTGAAGTAAACAACAAGCGCACAAATGACAGATAGCTGACAGAATTTATCATTTAGTACGTTTTAGTACACATTTAGACAACTGTTTATCATAATGAGTTCGAGAATCGCATTAGGTGTGTTTGTGAAGTGATAAAATGAAAAGCTGCTGTGAAAACTGAAATGATAAATTATTTATCATTTCACAGTATCACAGAACGGGAATTGACCCCCAGAACGTATCACCAGATTAGTTCTAAAAACACACTGAGTTTTTGACCGGATTCGGGCCCTTAGACCATGAGAGAAATTATTATATATTTCCCAACATCTCCTCAAGGTAAGGAAAAAGAAAATTTCAATATTCGAGCTATTTGAATTTTTTGACATTTCGTTGTGCTGACATTCGCATTTAGAAAAGAAAAATTCTAAGCCCACTCGCCGCGCCGGTGAATTTCCTTCCACAAATGAATAGTTTTATTTTTTACTGAAATCGGTTTATTTATTACCAATAATGTTACGAGCAATTAGCCGAAAGTTGTCGCAAGTAATTGACGTGCAAAAAATATCCAACCGAAGTATATTCACAACCGGCAGGTTGACAAAAGGTAACTTGTGTCCCCGAAGGAAGCACAGTGTTTTATTTTTACATAATATTGAACAGACAAGGAAGCAGCAGAAGAACCAAATACTATTCTTGTGGAAAAGGATGCCAACATCACGTTAATTGGTATTAATAGGCCAAATCAGAGAAATGCCATCAATGCAACAACTGCGGCTAAATTATGCCAGGCTTTCCAGGAATTTGAAGCCGATGAAACGTCCCCGGTAGCAGTGCTTTATGGAATAGGTGGATCCTTTTGTTCCGGCTACGACATTTTGGAATTGGGATCAGATGGTGACAACGTGAGCACTGAGATACTTATGGCTGCCGAGGGTTCTGTGGTAAGAAATTACCTATAAACCAGTGGCTTTCTGTGAGTTCTACCACCATTAATTTACAGGGTCCTACTCGTAGGCATATTAAGAAACCAGTGATCTGTGGTGTCAACGGATACTGTGTGGCAAATGGCCTGGAATTAGCTTTAATGTGCGACTTGCGTGTCATGGAGGAGTCAGCTATCATGGGATTCTTCAATCGTCGTTTTGGGGTACCCGTGATTGATGGTGGTACTGCCCGCTTACCTGCAATGATTGGGTTCTCCCGTGCTCTTGATTTAATTCTCACTGGTCGTCAAGTAAGCGCTAAAGAGGCATTTGACATCGGAATTGCCAACAGAATAGTTGCTACTGGCACAGCTCTTGGACAGGCTGTTAACCTGGCATTCTCCATTGCCAAGTTCCCACAAGCAGCTCTAAATCACGACAGGAACTCATTATACGCAGCTACATTTGAGTCTCACAATTTTAACCAGGCTATACAAAACGAGGTCATGTACACTTCTAAGGATGTCATCGATCAAATGCAGGAAGGCATAAGGAAGTTCAACGAAGGTGCGTTTTTCTCTACAACAAAATTTGTTTCAAATAAATGTTTCATTTTTTTAAAGGCCATGTCCGTTCAGCCGCCACAGAAAATGTTAAGGAAAAATCGATGGCGGATTGGGAACGAGGAGAAGTTGCGATTGAGAAAGAATTACAGAAAGAACGTGATGAACTGAAAAATGGAAAGAAGGACGTTTAAGTTTGTTTCTACATATATAAAACAGTCAATGCGAAGGCTGTGCATTTGTTCGCTTGAATAGCTCTAAAGTCAAACTAAAATAAATTATTAAAACCAACTGCTTTTAACCATAATTTCCATGACAATTAATAAATTTAGTAACTATGTCAGCATTTGAGAACTTTTCAGAAGCAGGATATCAACCCTGAATTAACTTTTTACTAATTGGTGCCACAAATAAAGGTATGTAGTGGATTTCTGGATTAAATTTTACGCACATTTAAAGGAAATGTGAAGACGATGAACATCCGATCCTTCCATGGAAAAGAAATTCAGAGACGCCAGAATAAATAAACGGGTCTATCACAGAATCCGTCGTAGGGTACATTTTCTGTAACAGTTCTTTCGGGGTTCGTAGCAAAATTCTGAATACGACGGATTTTGTGATAGACCCGAAATAGAAATTGTTTATTTTGCATTTAACACTGGCGGTGAATCGAACTTCATTGAACGCAACCCATTAATCAAGGGTGTCTGGATGCACACACGCATTTTCCTTTGATGGTAGTACCTACCTAACCTATGTCGCATCATCGCCATTTGAAGTTCGATCCACCGCCAGAGAATCACTAAAAGTTATAAGTCGAAATTCTTATATAATTTCTTTTGTAAATCATCTTTGAATTTTGACAGGAAATAAACGTCTTGCAACAAGGTTTCTTTGATTCGGAAGAACTTCAATATAAATTGTTTTGCGAGAACAACGGCATCTAGGCAGCAAAATTAAGATCGAAAAATTATTATGATAACATGACATTGAAAATTTCTTCTAGTTCTTGTTTTAGATACAAATGAAGTATTATTGGTGGTTTGTAGTCTTCAGGTGACGAGGGAGATAATGAAGTCACCCCAATCATTGAAAACGGCGGATGGACTACATTATCGGTCCGCAAAATGCTGATTACACATACACATATTCACACTCCCAGTCATATTTGAGAGAAAAAAAAAACAGGAAAAACAGAAAATCATCAGAACGATTTGAGCACGCTCGGTTCAGAGCGCGCTCATATAGCTCGAACTCAGTTCAGTGCTCAGCTCTGAACCAAAAAAAAAAAAAAGCCTTAAGCCGGAACCACACTTGTAACGTGTGTTGTGATGTGGAGTGGCGTGTCGCTATCACTCCAATGGATTTCATTATGTGTAGAAACATTATATTTCTCGTGTTTTGTGTTGCAGTGCGTCGCGTTGTGTCGAAATCGCTCCTGTGCCGATTGCGCCACAACGCTCTATGGCGCAATGAAACGAGACATATATATTATCTGAAATTGCACATATGAAAGAAAGAGTACACATGAACTAGGAAATCAATAACGTCAAAAAAGCAGAAAAAACAACATTTGAATTCATTTAAAAAAATGACAGCACACTAGATAAGTGTGCACAGAACACGAAACGACAGACCACACCACAACACACCACACGTTATACAGTGCCCGTCAATAGAATAGGTTCAGAGCCTAAGCAATAATTAAGAGCTTTGTTCTCATAAAAAAAGCTCTAAGGAAAGCTTTTTGTTGATGCATTTTCAAAGTTTGTCTCATTGTCTATCTATTTGCAAGAAGAAGATAAACATAAAATCTTGGTAACGGTTATTTGTAAATGTTTAACAGTTGCACTGCGAAAAATTAGCTTTTTCAATGCGTCATTTGAATAGGTTCTCTATTTATGTATTTAGTGTTTCTTTTGGATTCGTAAAGTTCGGTGCAAATTTGTTAAGGGGTATTTATTTTAAGTCATCTAAAGTACTTTTTGGAAAAAATGGCACCATCAAAAGCTTTGAATTCGCAGGAAAAGGTCAAAATAGAAGTGTACAGAGAACAAGGACTGAGTACCCGGGAAATTTCTAAAAAAAATCGGAAGATCGCAAAACGTGGTTTGTAATTTTTTGAGGAATAAAGAAAACTACGGAAAAAATATGAAAGGACGTACGAATACAGCTACACCGCTACAGATAGGCGAATAATTTTGCGGATGGCTTCAAATTCTTGCGACTCAGTGCAAAAAATCAGAGCTAAAACTGGGATTAGTGCCAGCATTTCGACTGTTCGTCGAGTGATAAAAAGAGCCCCATACCTGAACAGACTGAAACTTCAAAAGAAACCACCATTAAATCCGCAGCGAAAGCAACAACGAACAACAAGAAATCCATTCTGTAGACACCATATGACTTGGGAGAAACAATGGCAGTTTGTGATCTTCTCAGACGAAAAGAAGTTCAATTTAGATGGGCCGAATGGATATAATTTTTATTTCCACGGTATAAGAAAAGAGAAACGCTATTTGGACCGCCATCATAGTAGGGAGGGAGGAGTTATGGTTTGGGGTGCCATATCCTATTATGGAACCATAGAGTTGGAGTTTCCATCGTCCAGAATGACAGCAAGCTCTTACAAAAATATACTCCAGAGGGCTTTTCCAAAGTTTTCTGAGCTTTTTGGATCGATTCAATGGCTTTACCAACAAGATAACGCTCCAATCCATACTGCCCGAGCTATAAAGAGCTGGAGTAGCGAACAGGGAGTTGAGTTGCTAGAATGTCCACCATACTCACCGGGCCTTAACATAATTGAAAACGTATGGGGGTGGCTTATTCGTAAAGTTAACGAGTCCGGCAAACAATATGAGGACAGAGAGTCGCTTATTGCAGCTATTAAGGTAGCCTGGAATGAGATTTCCTTAAACTACTTGATGTAGCTCTATAAATCCATTCCAAGTCGAATTTTTCAAACTATTTCCAACAAAGGAGGTAGTACTCATTATTAAATAAGTAATAAATAAAATATGAATAACAAAAAAATGGTATAATTCTTCTTATTTCCCAATCTTTTTTAATTGAAGCAAGTGAACCTATTCAAGTGACGCATTGAAAAGGCTAATTTTTCGCAGTGCAACTATTAAAAATTTACAAAGAACCTTTACCAAGATTTTATGTTTATCTTCTTTTTGCAAGTAGATAGACAATGAGACAAACTTTGAAAATGCATCAACAAAAAGCTTTCCTTAGAGCTTTTTTTATGAGAACAAAGCTCTTAATTATTGCTAAGGCTCTGAACCTATTCTATTGACGGGCAGTGTAGGTCTGGTTCGGGCTTTATACCGTACCTGAATACGAACAATTCCAACGATGTGTCAGCGTTGGCCAATTGAACGGACATCGTTTTCTGAACAGTAACGGTAATGCGAAAGAGACTTGAACAAAAATGAGAAATGTCAGAATAAAATTGTATGCAAAACAAAAGCCGCGCGAGCGCGGTTAAAAACAAACAATTTAGGAATACATTTATACTTCTTGTAAAGATCTGAAATGAATTTCTTCACTCCAATTACAAATGATAGTTTTGTTCCCGCGATATCGTTCGAAACAATCAAACATGGCAGCAGGACTTTGGATTTGGACTGCAGCGAAACATTCAGCGATGTAAACGTGTCAGCATTTGTGACATCAAATCCAACGTTACCATCAACCAAGCCACGCGCCGCTAAACGCAAGCGCCATCCAAGTATTCCAAATATGATCGACGAGGCTATATTTGAAAAAAGCTTGTATGGCAAAGGTCTGTCATTAGTAGCTATAAAAAAATATTTGACGGGCAAATATGGCATCAACATGAAGTATTCAGCTAAAAGAGTACGAGATTATATCAAGGAATCAGTTGCTAATGGTCGTTTTATACAAAAGACGGGTTACGGTGCCAATGGGTCGTTTAGTTTGTCTAGTAATGTTCGTACATATCTAAACCGTGAAAAACGACACTCGGAACTCAGAGCTCTACACCGGTCTAACTCGGAAAGAAAGTCGAAAATAGCCAAAAAAACAAAGAACAAAACGACTCGCCCAATCCGTGGTAGATAGAAAGGAACATTAAGGGCTATTGTAATGCATCTTCATTTCTTTGGTAAGGGTTGAACCAATTGAAAATTTATGGTACTAATAATAATAATCGTTCTCACTTGATTAGATGTCATCTAAGAAGACTGAATTTGATGCTAGTCCAATGGAATATAATGCAGAAGCAGGCTTCTTGAAAATACATACTTGCTTAAACTTTTATTATTATTTGTTCATCTTTCGTAGATTAGTCTTTCAAAGTGTTCATTACGTGAATTAAATTTAAGTTGACTACTGTTAGCCATAGTCCTAGGACCTACAATATTCTTTGTCGTACCCTTGTCTCAAATATTTTTGTTAGAATACATACCTCTAATTTAAATAAATAATTTATTTGTTTCGAAAACGAACATTTTGTACCTATACCCTTCCAGCTCGAAGATTTGGATCTTCGTCGAAATGCGATTTAAATAGGGGAACTGTATTTTGTGACAGGAAGGGGATCTTATGTTTATCTCTAATAAACAGAAATGCAACTCCTTACCAACACTTTCAAGTCACTGACATCATCTTTTGTAAGTGGTGGTACGAACGATATCAAAAGTTTACAAATGACGTCCAGTTTCCTTAAAGGGCCAATTGCTAACTTGCGAACCGAAAGTTCACTGGACAAGGTTACAAAACAAAAGCCTTGTGACAAGCGATTTGGACTTGTGTTATATAATATAATTGCTGGAGCGTTACAGTTTGGCTTTTGATTCGATTCCAAATCATAACTTGGAATTGCATATGCGATGTTATTTTCTTCGAGTTCTTTACTTATGTTCAAGGAGCCACCCAGTGCACGTTACGTACATCAGTTTGCACCAGCAGTTGGGTGCATTGTTTCCAGTTACGGGAACCAACCATTGCAGCCTGTCGAGAAACAAGAAATAAACCGCTTTTCATATTGGAGCCACATAGATTTAGTATGAATCTCATAGGTTCTTAAAGGCATATGATCTTAGTTTCGAGGGGAAATGAGACCTCAGTATATACTCATGCTTCTTTTGACATACGAACGAATAGCCAATTCTAACGAGTGTCTCTATTCGTTCGAATGAACTTTGTGTATTGTGATAGACATTCGTTAGAATTGGCTATTCGTTCGAATGTCAAAATAAGCCTGACTGATGGATCCAATACCAGTAAGGGCACGAGGTCAGGTATATACTCCAGCGAGTTAGACCTACATATGGTCCGGATGGATACACATGCAGTGTGTTCCGGGCAGAGATTCTGGCCGTACTGAAAGCTGCTGCGGTGGTACTTGAGATGAGATCGATATCCAATAAGAATATCGCCACCTACACTGATAGTCAGGCTGCGCGTAAAGCGCTAGAGTCACATACCTCTCAATTTGAACTGGTCAGGAATTGGCGCGCAATGCTTAAGGCATTATGTTCGCAGAACCGTGTCAGATTGTGTTGGCTACCTGCGCATTGTGGAATTCAGGGTAAAAAAAAGGCCGAAGTTTCGGGTAAGGAAGGAGCGGAGCTCCCACTTAATACAATAGTTGAGGGTAGCAGACCTATAGCCGTTGCTAGGAGAGTTATCTTTCTGAAAACCTCCAATAAAGCAGCCACAAAATGGTCACAGCCAGGAGGCACTGTGGCCCGCTTTAAATCGGAAGAAGTCTAAAGAATTAATCAATCTCAGTAGAACAAACTTACGATTAACGGTAGGAATACTCTCTAGACACTGCTTTCTAAGGAAGCATGCCATGTGTCTAGGCTTAGCTAATAAGAATATATGCAGGTAATGTGAGGACCATAGTAATAAGAATATATGCAGGTAATGTGAGGTCCTACAAGTCACAGAAGGATCCACTTCTATGCGAGTGTTTAGCAATTGCCCAGATTAGAAAAAAGCACGAAGCAGCTAGGCAGTTATTTCTTTAATTACTTAGATTTGGTTGGTTCCTCAAACAATATTCGGACCATAACTAAATTCTGTAGGGAAATTGGTTGTTTGAGCGATTTGGTTTAGGTTTTAACCCGTTTCTGCCGGGTCTTTGGTGACGATTTCAAAACCCCACTCAACCTAACCCAACCTAACCTCTCGACCATATATTTTACTTTTTTTTTTGGTTTCCTAATAAAAAAACCCTTCATACTTACTGTTTATCCATAGCGTTGCTGTTTATTCATAGATCAGAGTTAGAGAGTACAATGAAACTATCATTTGACGGTTAGTTTATTTTAAATTTTTGGTATTTCTTTTATAATTCATTTTGCTCCGATTTCATAAGATTTCTTTGCTTATTTCTCATGGAATAATCTTGTTTTAGCATTCATCTAAGTTTCTACTAGTTTTGCATGTAATTACAGTTTTTGTTTTACTTTCTTTTTGGCTACAAGAATCTTGTTGTTTTGTAAGTGATGTAAGTTTAATTTTGATCTTAAACAAAAATATTTGTATGCATGCCATTATAATAGTTATATTACTTGCCTGTACAATATATAAAATTATATCAAAATACGTTAATCGAAGTTAAACTTCATACTGTGTATACATTCAACATTTACATTTCATACCAAATAGAAATAGTAACTTTATTTAAACGACTTTATAAATTCATTTTTGATTTACATTATTATATCCAGGACATACTTTCCTTTTTATTAAAAAGAAAAATTCAGAAAAAAAAAAACTTATGATGAGTTTAGAAAAATAACTGTACGTATTAAATAAACTTACAGCAGTTTGTGGTGCGGGCGTATAAGAGGTAAGATATATTTAAACGTTTTACTCGATCAAAAGTGGATTTTTGTTTTAGTAAATTTCAGTTCTCTGATGGTCTTCTTGGTGAAAAGTCGGATGCTATGGTGATGTTGACAAAGCAGTTAAGGAAAATATCCATGTTACTCCTATTCATATATCAGTGCCTTCATTTGTACATAAGAAACCGGAATTTAAAGTTTGTGTCTATCTGGCGGTAATATTTTTTGTTGTCTTCCTTGCCCAAGAAAACAGAAAATACATCTCTTAAAACGAAAGATCATATTACACGAGAATGTTTTAGTTATGTGGTAAACATTTATTGCTAGAAATTTAATTTTATATAACATTTTCTAGATTTCATTTCACTTTAACATAAACAAGGGGATTATTTACATTCTTTTAATTTCACTCCAATGAAAGTGTTTGCAAGTTTTAAAATATTTCAAAATATATAAATATTGGAAGTTACAAAGTTTTTGTTTAAAAAGGATTTTTCCAAATACAAATACAGAAATTAACTAAAAATGCACGACTTCATATGCCATCAACAAATTGATTTTCTTTGATATTCTCCAAATAATTTAATTAGATTTCCTCACATTATCTTACATTCTTTTGGAAAGGATATAGAGCACATGCGTGCTTATAAAAAAAAAAAAAACAGATATATATTAATAAAGAAAACACGGAAAACTTATTCTAAACCAATTATTGTTGTATACCTATAGAACTAGCAGAGTACTAAATTCTACGTGAATTTCTTCTTTCCAGGTTAGTCTCCCTTTTCTTTATTTATGTATAAGTAACATATAAATACTAAACTTGATTAAAAAAATAATTATTATTTTAATATTAAATCCATTCATTCATCTTTCTTTCTTTCGCCTTCTTTTCCATAACAAAATGAAACAATAACGTGACGTTTTTAAGAAAATTCATTTCGAACAGAATTTGAAAATATATATATTTTTTTTTAAATTTTAATTTGATTGTTCACATTTTGAAAGAAACAAATATATTCAACAGGATATCGAAAGGTGTGTTTAATGTTAGCGCAGCAGAAAGAAAAAAAGAGAGATGTGTAACACAGTCAGGCAGAGAATAGACACAGAGCGTAGCGCAGGTTTAGAACGCCAACACAGGACAGCATCTACACTACAGTTTTTTTTATTTTGTTTTTTAATGGAATTAGATTTAATCATCCTTTTTGTGTGTGATCAATGCGTGCTCGATTTCCTCCTTTGGCTGATCTTTGTCTCCCCAGCCCCAGGTGGCGTGTGTGCCATCGCCTGTTCGTTTGACACGTTTCTCGATGATGTCAGCCGAAACGGATTTTAGATCATACGCCCAACCGATTTTAGCGAAAAAGTCGATGAATGCTGTGGTCAAATTTAGACGGTAGTTGCCCAATTCTGCGGTCTTGTAATCCCATGGGAAGACGTGATGGTAGTTGTGCCAACCTTCGCCGAAGGCCAGAATTGCTACGGATTTGTTTTCAGCAGGACTGATGAACCTATGAAAATAAACATACAATCAGTTTATAATCAATAAAACTGTTAAACAGAGTTTAGGCCTTAAACATTTTAGCATCGGGCTTAAATCTATCCAAAAATAAAACATGTGAAACACTGTGAAGATAGTGGAATGCCATTTTTCGAGCTTGAGAGATGCAGGCAGAAGCAGAATCTTTGCTAAATTATGTACAGTGAAACCTGTCAAGTTGGCCACCCTTGTAAGTTGGCCACCTGCCGAAGTTGGCCAATATATAGTAGCACCAAGAAAATTCAATACAAATGTTTCTCTGAGTGCCTCTGTATGTTGGCCACCTGTCTATCTTGGAACTTGGCCGCACATTTTCATATATTATTGAATCTTTAGCACTAAATAACCTCCGAAAGTTGGGCAGCAATATAGTTTTCTGCTAGTCGCCAGGGTGGCGTTTGCATTTTTAAAAATGCACTGCACACTATGTTCAGGTCCGTGTTAATTATTGTTGGTATATAAATAGGAGACTTCATATCTACAGTTTGTGAATGACTTCACTGTAAATGCAGAATATGGATCAAAAGGAAGTTCTTTATTAACAAGTGTTGGAAAAAAAAACATATGTACGTACAAAGTATGTACCCTTATAAGTTGGCCACCTCTCTAAGTTGGCCAAAAATGCTTGCACCGCAGCTGTCCAACTTACGCAGGTTTCACTGTACTTTAGTCAGGCAACCGAATGTGGTAAGGTGTACAATGTACATACCTATGAAATGGAAGAGTGAAGCTAATTTTTTGTGTTATCGATAGGAGATCATGCGTAGTATTTATCGACGAAATTATGGACAATGGTAATGTAAAATACGAACAATCTCAACCGAAACAACAAAGGCAAGAAAGGCAACACTGAAACAATAAGGTATGTTGCAGGCAGCATCCAACTTGTTTTTACAACAAAACAAAAAGAGCTTTGGCAATATCGTCGCTGGATATGTACTACATATTTCATCTTTTGATTTGCTACAGTTACCTGTTTTGCATTTTGAAAGCTTCTTCAATTTTGCATTGACTTTTATTATAATCAGATGACAGTCAATAATAATATATACGTGTGGTTAAGGGCAAAACACACTTTTATCGCAATTGATCGGGCATACCTGTTCTCTCTGAGCTTTGTTATATGTATAATGAATTAACTCACCTGTCATATGGTTTTCCACCGAATTTGTGAGCAGCGCTATTCACCAACCATGTTACGTTCAAAATGAATGCATACCGGAACATGGTTGCAACGAACCATGAATTCAGAAATGACTCATCCCAGAAGTACATTGGAACCATTGTTGGGATAAGAAAGCATGCAATTGGCATCAAAAGCATGTAGTATCTAGAAAAAGAAGACCAAATCCAATATATTAATCATATTTACACTCAAATTTAATAGTAACTTACTTCTTTTGGAACATTAAAACCTTATCTCGCTGCAGATCCGATAAATCGACACCCTTACCCTTGCGGGCAACTTCTGGATGCTTCTTGCACAGCAGCCAGCCGACATGCGAGAAGAAGAAGCCTCTGTAAATAAATTCAATAAGCTTATCATTATAATGTAAATAATTGTGTTGACATCACCTTGTGGCATTATGTGGATCGGCATCGGTTTCAGAAAATTTGTGATGTACACGATGATCGCGAGCCCAATGATAGGCAGCATCTTGGAAAGCAACTGTATTAAAGATAACTAGCATGACTCGTAGTGGCCACTTTGCTTTGTATGAACGATGGGCCCACAGGCGATGGGCACCAGCTGTTATACCCAATCCTGATACTGTGTATAGAAAGAAAGCTGAAAAGGAAAGCAAAAGCTATTAGATACCTTGTATTTAGTGGTAGATTTGTTTTCCAAACTGCTTCCTAGCTATACATTTTGCCCTCAGCTGGTCATACCAACAAATCCCGACAATGTCCATCTTTTTCGCTCAATGCCAAGTTTAAATCGTTATCTGTAGCTAGTTAGTAATAGGCATTAAAAAGTGCCAGTTGGAGATATTAGCTGGGCAACAGGCAATGCAATCATGATAACCACGCTTAGTTGGCACGCGAGCAACATGTCCAGGCTTATCAGTGCTAATTTGAATGAACTCGGTGGCAGGCAACTTACTGCAGATAACACAACAGCGACACGTGATCTTTTGAGCTGTTATCGGTAACCCAAAGATCGCCATCTTCTTATGAATGGAGTGATTTAAACAAAGCAAAAAATGTGGCGCGTGAACAGTTTCATCATATAAATCGGAAAATTGTGGTGAACTTCTTCTGCCGATAACCTTGATGCAGTCAGGGACAAACATTTCCTTGGATTTCAAGTTTAGCTCATTTTTCGAAAGCAATTGCAAATAAAATTAAAATGAACGGTATAGTTTTAATTAAAGGACTATGGGTATGTAGACGAGCTGTAGTTGAATCCTCGTAGGTATTATGACCTCACTATACTCCAGGAATCTTAGGCATGAGCTCCTGGACCTTCCAAACGAAAAAAGGGAACAAAAAAGCTTTGGCTTATTACAAAATTATTTATGATTATAGCTGAATCAGACTAACAACTGGCGATTTTGGAAAACACCCTTGAGAATTTGTTTGACAAGCTTGATACAATTATGGAAAGACTGCATTTAATGTCATATTCCATTGGGCAAAAAGAAGCGTCCGGGAATCGAAAAAATCACTTCTGAAACCGTTCACAAAAAATACTCTCCTTGTGATTCTGAGAAAAGAATTTCGCTTCTCGATTTGAAGTCAGAATCCACTTAAGAAGCACTAACACAAGACAGCAGCCTTAGATTATTTTTTGGCATTTCACTAATACTTTTTTGGATTCAATCAGGAGCAGTTTTCTTGTTCCATTTTGGATTACAGTATGAGTGGTGAGTGGATCCCCGAGTGAAACCAATGGTAAACGACATACGTAGCCTCATATTGACCGATGATTTGAATTGCAGTGTCCTTAAACGTCGCGTCGGTAGTTAGTCGATGTTTGATATAATACAATTACGATTCAGTTAAAAAAATATAACCAACACACACTCACCAAAAGCTACTGTTGCCCATTTGGCCGATGTCAGCATCAGCCAAGCTCCATAAATGGCCGCCAAATGCAGGTATGTGAAGGCGATGATATTTCTCCAGACCAATTTGAGTTTTCGTCTCTCGGCATGTTTTAGTTTTTCAATATCCTTCACAAGTCCGCCATCGATTGTCTCTGCATCGCATTCGTAGAGTACGCCTGTTGCTTCCACTTTGCTATTTTTGTTATCACCACCAGTTCCGCAGGACGCTGCAAGAGCATCGCCCAAAGCTTGTGTGGCTGTTGTTGCGTTTGGTGCCATGTTATCACTGCAAAATAGAAAAATAAAACAAATCAAACTAAGCCCGTAAAACCAAACAAATCTATTCCTTCGTCAATGACAAATTAATGTCAATGAGATTAATTATAATTGCGCGCACTGATTGGAACGCATATACTTATACATAGATCAATTTATGTTCGACAACAACGACAACAGAATATTAATTTTCGCTCCAAAACTTTGACACAACGGCTATCAAATATGTAGAAGATTTTTGTATGTGTACTATCAAATGAAAACGCCTCAAGTTGACGGAAAATTCGACGAAAGTGATGCAAATGGAGGAATGAATAGTCGTATAACGTGGAACTTGAACTTGGCCCTGTCACTGCGTTGTGGCATGAGGTGATGATACCTAATGCGGAGATAGGCTGCCATACGTATTATAAGGTATGATGAATGAGGCCATACCCAAGCGTCATATACGGGGGAGAAAATGAGTAGTCATTTGGATTTCAAGAAAAATATTGTCACACCACCACGAGGGAATTACAAAAAGAAAAAAAATGTCACCCATACGCCCAAGTGAATTGAAATTGCGAAATTACATCGGCATTTCAGTCTGTCATCATGCGACCAAGTTTGTAAAGGACTCCTGCGATTGTTTTCCAAAAATAGGGATCATAGTAATAGTAGGTACGCGTTGAACGTCTACAGATCTTCTCAGTAAGTTTATTTTGGGGTCAACATAGCTTTTCGCCTTTCTGTGTTCAAAAATGTATTGCAAAATATTGGGTTGCGACATCTAGGAGACATGTATAGAGCTGCATACAGAAAACTGACGCACTGACGAATACAGAAAAAGCAACCAGGTTCAACGCGATCACGTTGTTATTGTTTTCAGAATTGGGACGTGCCCCGGTTCCAATAATCACCGCTAATATATTTATAAACACGATTCAACGTTTAGCGTCACAATGCCTGCGTTGCATATTGACCGGTAAATGCCTACTCTGCAATATACAATAAAAGTACATCTGGCACAAATGGTTAGATAACCTTCATTTGTTTGATCAGGGCTTCCAATTATGCTCAAGATTAGTGATGGCTTGTCTGGGCTTTGATTAACAAAAGAATTCGGTTTGCTTTGTGACAAATGGCGAGCAAACGATATACCATAATTAAAAAATGAATGCAGTGACCCAAAAACAGATCGGTTGCTGCAAAAATGTAATTAAAATATGGAAAACCTTTTCTCCACGTACATTTGTATCAGATATATCTTTCATTGCTAGCAGACTTTTACTTTTGCACCATTCCTATTGTTTAGTTAAATGGATTTTCTTATCGAAATGCGCAATGTCCTCGAATAAAAAATAATTGAGATTGGCATGGATACCATGACATGCAGCACCTCTACCTGCCCACCGTCATGACCAAATAGAAAACCACAAAACATACTGCATCATCCCCATCCTGACAGATACGTATATCCTTGGCTGACATTAGAACTAATTGGTCGAGTATCCCCATCCCCATTGCAAGATAAGAAAGAAATCAATAAGCACCCTCAGACTCACATTTTGTTTTTATTCTCGTTTCCAATTAGATATACATATATATATATATTTTTTTTTTGTGTATATCGTGAGCCAACCCTCAACTTATCTTAACGACAATTAAAGTCAACAAAAAGCCGGTCGTCTGTGTAGACAAAATTTAATTAACAAAAGGGTCTCGTAGTTTAATACACAATTCAACAGATGTTGCGCGTTTCAGTTTATGGAATTATACTGGTCATGGAAGGAACAGTGAGTCCTTTTTTCCCCCTTTCAAAATTTAAAAGCGTATTTGTTAATGAGGGCGTTCAAGTATCTAGTTTAGTAAGTCTGACAGCTGTCTGACTAGATCTATCTCGGTTGTGATTGGTTTAAATCGGTCACGTGGGCACCTGTGACATTTGACGTTTATGAAGGGGTAGCCCACGAATCTAGTCAAGAAATTCGTGACTGAGTACTAAGTTGACAGTTCGGGTATGTGGCTGACGTAGAAAAAGTGACGTTCCCGACCAATCTAGTTTTTGCGTTCAGGTTACATCTTATCCAGACCAATCTAGTCGACTTAAGATAACTTGATTCTTGAATGCGGCCAATCATTTGCGAATTTCCACCGAAAATGGATACACAAGGATGACACCATTTTGCACACACTGTGGCCACAGGATAAATCAATAATTTCGAACCGAAAACGAAATCCTTTCTTTCGATTTATTTTTAATTATCATCCTGCACCAGAGCGTGAGTCTCCCTAGTAACACACTTGTTCCCTTTTCACAAAAAGGTGCAACTGATTATAGGTATTTGAAAGTCCTCTCAACACACGTGCGCATCCCTGGAATGGTCACGTGATAGAAAACACATCTATTTAAATAAACAGGTAGTACCAGTCAAAGATTACGACATCTTTTAAATTTTTTTTCTCTAATTGGTTGTATTTTTATTAAAATCGAAGGAACAAAAGGGTATGTCCTTACACGCACCTTAAATTTTGCACTTCAGCGGTCACTGAGGTTGTTTGTGTAAGCGTCATATTACATATATGTACATAGATTGGTTTTTATTGTTTTTTTAATATTTATTTCCGAGTTGTGTATATTTTTATTCAAGTCAAGTTGTAAAAAAAAGGAAAATACTTTATCATACCGAAAATGGACACAATTTATTTAACTTGAAAATATATATGTAAAAGTCAGTAATAGTCCGGTCGTTGATAGGCAGAGTGCTCCAAAATGTTCAGTCGGAAAAAGTATACTGAGGAGAAAAGCTCAGTGTGGAAAGGCCAACACGTATACGGTTTGTAAGGGAAGTTTTCCTAATAACAACAACAAAGTATACGACATAAACAATGCGAAAATTGTTAGCCGGGTTCTGCTGAGGAGAGAACTGTTGGATTGCATTTTGCATTTCCGTCAACTTTTATGAAAGGGACTCTCTTAAATTGAGGCAACAGAGTTTAAAGGGAAAGCAACAGTCATTGGAAAGAAGTATTGCCATTATCTACAATAACAGACAAATTATTGACAATGTAGTGCCACTTTTGGAAAATTGTCAACAAACTAATTTTCTCCTAATAATGGTATATTAAATTTAAATGGTAAATTTATATAACAAACAATTTTTGTGGCGTGTTCAATTTGAATTTAATATATGACATATTATGTACTTACATTGTGAGTACAGGGTGGGCCAAATGCAAGTTTCTTTTTAAAAATGCAATAAAATGAACAAAATTAAATTTTGTCCATGTATTATAGTTTTATTAGTAAGAACGTAGGCGCAGTGGCTTAGTGGTAAGTGTGTTAGACTACTAAGCGAGGGGTCGAGGTTCGAATCCCGCAAAAACCCAAACTCGAACTTAGGTTTTTTTCCACTGCGCCATCTCTAGCGAACGTCTGACAAACAACCGAGAGTATAACTGACTAGCCGATTGGAGCCGGCACAAAATTGTAGATCCCTTCCATTTTTCAAAAATGAAAAACTAGTCCTAGGGTCCCTCCAGACTTGTTGCGCCAATTATTTATTTAGTTTTATGAAGAGCAAACATTCCCATTAATTATGGAACACAGCGTCAGTCAAGTGGCTGCGGCGGCTGGCTTCGCAGTAGCGCATTCTGTCACTCCAATTTTCCAAGACCGTTGTTGGAAGGTTTTTGGGATGTAGCTCACGGATTTCTTCTATGATATTGGCCTTAGGTGCTTAAATCATTTCCGGATTGTTGGCACAACATCGGTAGGTACTTCAAGGTTGCCAACAAAAAAAAGTTCAAAGGTTCAAATCGCAGCTCCGAGGCGACCAATTGACATCGCCAAGACGACTGATAACACGATTTGGGAATTTGGAGCGCAAAGGTTCGATTGGTACTGACTTTCTGTCAAGATTTCGAGCGGAAAACAGCTGTCAGTGTCAAAACAACATATGATTTAAAAAGAAACCACTAGATGGCCATCCCTTTATATATATTAATTAATAAGTATATTTTGAAATATTTTTTATTAAATTAATGTCCAAGAAACCATATGTTTCTCATATTAAATATAAAAGAAAGTTAATGAACTAATAACGAATAGAATAGAAAAAATATAATGATAACTTTTTACTGTATTTTTGCGTATTACAAACAATTTTTTCGTCAGAGGAATTTGATTTTTTTTTTGCTGCTAATGTTTTTGGTTTTTCATGCTAAATGAAAAACTACAATTATTTTCTCACTAACCGAATTATGTATTATTATAGACCAATCATTTTAAAATTGCTATACATTTAATTATATTTGTATGTATTATAAAATATTTTTTATTAAATTAATATCCAAAAATCCCGAAAAAATAAAAAAACAAATTCCAACTTAAAGTTTTTTCCACTGAGCCACGCGAACGTCTTGCAAGCATTCGAGAGTGGGTATACCTAACTTTCGTAAAAGAGCTTCTGAATTAGCCGTTTGGACTCTGCATAAAATTGTAGATCCTTCCAATTTGTCCCAAAAATGAAAAACACACAAAATTAATTGTTGTGAGAAGCTAGGCCTACAACCATTAAAAACCTTTCAATTTAAAGGAAACTGAACAGCCAAGTTTATTTGGACTATATAAATACAATAATTTTAAAAACCTTAAGATAGATTTGTTTTGGTAACACCGAAAAATTACAAAAATTGGCATAAGCCACTTTAACTTATTACCAGTTATTTTTTATTGACATGTAGTGCGTGGATGGGTAAGGTACATTCAAATATCTAGTTATCTTAAGTCGACGTAACTGTTCCTGTGTCTGTCACATTTACTAGATAGGTACGTAAAATACACCTCCACAAACATCAAGAGAAAAAACTTTTTATGTGACCGACCTAAGCCAATCAAAACTGATATACCTACCTACATCAAGTACCTTAGTCAGCTGTAGACTTTCTAAAAAAGATTCTTGAACGTCAATAATGATTTGTTGAAATTTCACCAAAAATTAATACGTAGTTTAAGTGTTATTTTTTTTAGATTCGTCAAATTCCCCACAATATTTGTTGCTTTTACTTTTTTTTCCCCACGGACAGTGTTGCCATGAAAATATTTTTTAAAATCTGCAATTATGACAAAAAAAATGTCTATATAAAAATCTTCCTTCACAATTTTTTTTTATTTATGTTCCTAACAATCACAAAGAAAAAGAAGCTGAATATGAAAATGACAGCATACAGCGAAATCAAGTTGCAACAAATGTTAAAATTTTGTTAAAAAGAACAAAATATATTATTGCGGATGCAGACTGATCTGAAGCGCAAATTTCTGGTTTTTAAACGTCTGCAGCAATGTTGAAAATTTGCAAAATGCAGACAAATCTGCACTTATGGCAACGCTGCGCACGGAAGACATCGAAATTCCCACAAAAAGGGGGATAAATCCCAGGATCCAACGTCGCCACATAACTTCAGGTTGTGCGCAGTCAATACGCAACGAACTCATTTTGTTTGACAGATTTTACACATGCTTGATTTGTATACGATGTTTACAATGCAAGTGTAAAAAGATTAAAGGAAAAGATATCATGCATAATAATTAACTAACCAAATTGCCATTAAAAACTAAATATAGGTATAAGACAGTTCGACTTCGAGCATAAAAAATGGCGTCATTATCATTTTACCGGCTTATTCACTATTCTATTATAAAATAATCGTCCGCTCCAAGCTTTACAACAAATTATAGATCAGCTTTAAGAGCACGCCACCTAGCCCTACCGTAAAATTTAACATGCAATTTCTTCATTCTTCCAGTGTCCACTTTTACATTTGCATTCTCATCAGATTCAGAATTCAGGAGTATCCACTATCCATCCACAGCCCAGCCACACAGTGTTGCCGCTGAGGAAACAAAATTGTCGCTAGACCATAACCTAAAATCCGCTAGAAATGTTAGTTTCTGAATTGCGAAAATCCGCTAGAAATCGCTAAAATATCAATTTGAAAGTAAGTTCATAGAAATATGTATTTATTTTTTAAAATAAATTGTTAATTATTAAATTATTAATCAAATTTAATACATAATTAAAAAAAAACAACCAAAAAATTCAAAAAATAATGTGAAGTAAAAAAAACATTTAAAAAAAATAAGTAAATTGAAATTAACAATTCAAATTCCAGCTCAAAAATGGAATCATCTAATTCTTGGCTGTCCATTTCTTCCAAGTTTGAAGTAGAGGCTTCGGCTATATTTTCTTCAGTTTTAGATTTTTTTTGTTTCTCCTTTTTTTTTTATAACCTCGTCTGGCATGTCGTAGTTACAGCCACTCTTGTTCATCACTTTTAATGGATTTATGGAATTCAACGTCAGGGTCGAAAGTTGATTCCGAAGTTTGTTTTTTACAATGTTCATTGCACTAAAAATTCGTTCAACTTCAGCATTTGAGTGGGGAAGATATAGCACAGTGATTGCCAAATCAGCCAGTTCTTGCAAATTATTTGCACCTGCAGCATTTTTGTACTTGAAAAATTATATTCGAGTGGGTCGGAGATGCAACTTGTACGGGATTCGTCTACGTGGTGGTGTAGTTATGAAAAGTAGCTAGAAATCGCCAATTTTTTTTTTAGCGACAACATTTTATTAAAAATCGCCGAGAGCTTTAAAAATACGCTAGAAATAGCGAAAAAATCGCTAAAGTGGCAACAGTGCAGCCACACACGACACACAAACGACAGAGAGAAATTGCCAATCCAACATGGCCAGCATATAACACGCGAAAAGCAAATACTAAACAGCTGTTTCGCCAAAAGCTACATGTTGTGATGACTAAAGAAAAGAATCGCTCTCTTATAATCAGTGTTGCCGCAAGCTTTTTTAAAAGTGTAACAATTTTGTTTAAAAAGTGTAACAAATGGATAAAAAATGTAACAAACTGGAAAAAATTTGAATAATAAGGTTTTTCAACTCGAAAAATATTAGGAACTCCTTATCAGATTTCAAAAAAAAAGCTCTTTTTTGACCTACCTGCCCATTTTGTGTTTAACAAATAAAGAAAAAACAAAATTATTGACCATTGACCCATTCCCATTCCCACTCGTAGTTTAACGTTTTGCACAACTTTTGCTCTGTGTAAACAAACAGACAGAAATTGGTAGAAGTTTGCTCGAAAGAAAAAAGTGCTGCCAGTTCAACTTTTCAATATTTTTAATGAGGAAAACAAAAAAGGATTTTAATGGAAAAAAATGTAACAAAGCGAACAAGAAAGTAACATTGTAACAAAATTATAAAATAAGTAAAAAGTGTAACACTTTTGTTACACTTGTAACATTGTGGCAACGCTGCTTATAATATCGAAAGATATGCCAGCCAGTGTTGTTATATCGTGGGATTTATCCCTTTTCGTGGGAATTTCGATGTCCGAAAATCCTTTCGTGGGATAAAGGGATAAAGCACCTAATCGTGGGATTTTGAGGAATCTAAGAAAAAACATTAAAACTGTAAATTTTTGCTGAAATTTCATGAAAACTCCTACATTTCACGATAATTATTAACACACTCAATGTGCATAAAAAACTGCTTATATAAATTGTCTCTTATCAAAATTTTCTAGTACCAAAAAATAATCGTAATAATGTTTCAAGCTGTGATTTTTATACTAAAAGTTGATTAACCGTGATTTTCTTTCCTTGTATAACAAATTTTACTTCTAAAAACTGGATTTTGAGGCGAAAAAGTGTCGTGGGATTTAAAAGGGATTTTGAGTACAGTGAAAAGGGAAAAAAGGGAAAAATGACCACGCTTCGTGGGATAAATGAAGAGAGAGTGCTAACAACACTGATGCCAGCCAAAAGCCAATGCAAAACAAACCAAGCCAAACGAAAATTTCATCAGAAAGCGCGTGTGCCGGCACGGAATGACCAAACACAAACCGAAACCACTCTCCTGTGTATAAGAGTGGGACAGGAAAACATCATACGATACGATACCTACGGGAAATAATTCAGCAAAAAAAAAAAAAAAAAAATACATTAAAAAATATAATACCTACCTATATACAGAATAGTGGTGTGTTCTAGATTAAGAGCGCACAAAAGAGTCAGAAAAAACAGCTGATGATGTGAATGTGACATGGACATGCTGTAAGTACGTGCAAATCGCAATTTGCACTATTTACTGTGAGCACAATAAAACGGCGCAATTGCAATGAGCTGCGAAATTGAAATAAATAACTAATACTAATTGACTGTAGCCGTTAATGCGTTATAATCATATGCATCCAGATAATTTATTCATATTTTTACATTATAAAGGGGGAAGTGAATAAGCAAATAAAAATTCATTCAGCGCATTAAACACTGATTCTATCCAAATATTGTTGTTGGGTTAAAATTCGTTTGGAAATTGGAAGTCATAAAATAACTTGTTAAACGCTCGATCAATTTTGGTAGGTATAGCGTATGGGCGGGGGCGCGTTGTGGTAGTTAGGATGTGCAAAAGCTCTCATTTCCTGCCCCTTTGCGACAGATCTCAACTAAAATCGTGGAGCTATCATCCCAGGTACTCAGTTCGGATATGTATTTTGTTCTAATTTTGTTTACCTACTTTCGTAGATACTTGATAACGGCTACAACGATCGGTAAAGGCAAATTGAGAATGTTGAACTTGGTTCGCTTGGTCTAAATCTAGATATTGCAAGCGGGGCTGCCGACAACAACATAAACATAATGTGAGGAAATTTAAAGTTAAATACATAGCTGGAATAACAAATAACCGCCTATGCAGCAAGCACCCGACTGCTGAAATTCAGGCATCATGGCCAAGGAACCATCACACACGCCTTATTTGATGTGTTATATTTTCTACCGTCACGAAATCCATGATTCGTTTAAAATTCAGGAAATAAATAAACCCATTCTGTATTTTTCAGTAAATATTTGTTTTCAGTATTTGTTTCATCGCGGTACTCAAAGTAAAGTATTAAATAAAAGTAAGCACAAATTGGTAGACATTGAAAAGACATTTATCCGCATTAAGCAGATTTTTAACCTAGCTCCGGACTTTTTAAAAACAGAAATCTGCGCTTCAGAATGCAGATTTTGTCTGCATTTATTTTTTTACCGGACTAACATTTCAGAAACAATTTTCTTGTAGTAGTGCCAGATTTGCAGCAGTAATTTTATTAGCATGAAAATAAAATTACAGTGGACGGCCAGTATAACAAAATGATATAATGTTTGATGTCAATTAGTACCTATGTATATCGAGCGCTTTTGTTATATCTACCGATTTTTTATACTATTTAAAAAACAGTCATTGAAAAATATGTTTGTTTCAAATTAAATTGAACAAATGATGGTCCTGCCATTTAAATACTTTCAGGGTTTTTAAACCAAATCGTGGGCACAATTGGCTATACAGATATACTAATGTAAATCTAAAAACCGTTCGTTTTATATGAAAATTCGGTATAATGGGCTATTCGTTATAATGGACGTCCACTGTACTCGTTATTTTGATAATTTTTAGGGTTCCGTAGCCAAATGGTAAAAATCGGAACCCTACTAGATTCGTCATGTCTGTCTGTCTGTCTGTCCGTCCGTATTTTATTTTTTTCGCAAATTTTCGTGAAGAACATGCATATTTTTTTTAGGACGGTAGTGAATGAACCTAAATCGTAGTTTCAGACAATGAAAGATTGAACATCTCTTGCGATGTAAACTAAAATAACGATTCCCTCTATAACCTCTAATGAAATTCTTCGATTTTATTTGAAAAATTATCACTGATCTAGAACTTGTAAAAAATTTGACATTGTAATTGAGTTGAAAGCACTCTATAGCAAAAAAGTTACTTGTTACTTGCTATTTTCATAATTTTTTATTTTTCTTGTAAATTTTCGTTAAGAACATGCTTATTAGTTGCAATGCAATCTGAAATAACAAGTACGTTTCAAAGTTTATACGATTTTGTTTTCGACTTTAATTTGAAAAGTTACATTTGAACTAGAACTTGTGAAATATTTGGAATTCTAATTGAGTTAAAAGCGCTGCAATATACATTCCTGACAGGGCATTCATTTGACTTGCAAAAAGACGTCAGTGCGCATTTTATAATTGTGAAATTCATTTGAGTAGACCTAAGGAATTCCAAGTGCTCTGGCTGCGGAAATGGTTTGCTTTTGAAATTTCCCATAAATTAGGAAAAAAAAAGAAACACATTTTGTAATGTTATTAGTGTTTGATGAGTTCGTTAAAGGGGCACATTTACGTGTGGTTGGTGTTTGACTTTATGTGAGTCGGATTGTAGGAAACTAATAATAATTTTTGACCTTCACACTAAATATTTTGTAGGTCACAATGGATAGAGGTATTTAGAAAATGTTTCCATTATGAGTTCGTAAAATCTATTCCGGATATAAATATAGTTGCAGATATTGAAACCATAATTTAGGCGTCACCTGAATGCTCTACAGACCTCGATAAGGCTTTGTTTCCATAAAACACTTGGTTTATCGAACTTAGCGTATACAATATTAAGAATTATAGTTTCATCAAAGCGACTGGTGATAATATTGATATGTATCAACTGCTGAAGTGCTGATTTAGTGATAATAATAACAAATCGACAGCTGACTATCGTTTACTCAGGAAAAAAAAAAAAAAACATAAATAAAAAATAAACAACGCAAATAAGTCAATGAACTTGTCACTATATAGTAGGGGTCTATCTGGCGCAAGTTTCAGTGGATTTAATTTTATTTTCTTTGGTCTACATGTAATGAACGTGCTGGCAACTTTGGTTGCTTCCTATACCTAACCAAAGCTTTAAACCAAAAGCTGAAAAAAAAAAAAATAATTGTGTTGACACGTTTTTTAAAATCGATTCTGCCGAAGACCGGAAATAGGAAGTGAAAAAAAGGCAACATGTAATTTTGGAACACGTTAAACTAGCGATTTTACTTTTATAATGATGCAAATGCATGACTAGTTGGCCACAGTTCACGCGCTTAGTGCTTTAGGCATCACTTTGTTTTTCCCAAGTCTATCTTTTTAGCGCACAACTTTACAGAAACTGAGACAAAATAAAAAAACCTTGAGGAGAAGTGTATTATCAGTTATTAAAAATTGCGTAATAGGAGAGCAGACAAAATTTTCGATTAACAAGAAGCAATGTTTACCTTGACACTGATTTCAATTGCTTCTTTGTTCGTTATGCATCAAAAATTAGGGCAAAAACTAAATCGAATATCCGAAAAAGGCCATAGTACATATTGCGACTTCCTCTTTTATCAGCGGAAGACTGTAAGTGCGTGCTAGGATTCATACGTAAAAATTGGTGCTCAGGGACTTGGTATATAATTAAACAATACGTAATAGTTAACGAAACAGGAAATGGCTGTTCATTAACAAACAACTCAGCCTTAGACCGGACAATTTCTTCTTCAGTGCACATCAATTAATTTATTCCAAGCTCCATGAAATTAATTATTTAGTGCAGCTAATTATTGTCATTAAAGTTACCTTCAACTCCAAAAAGAAAACCCAAGGCTCCTTTTAATTTTAACTTAGATTATCATGACTTGTTTACCCGATTTCATTATTATAACACACGCAGAAAAGAAAGACCCTGGGGGAGGCACTAACGTCGCGAAATTAACTTTTTTTTACTCGCTATTTGGATTACAGAAAATATTCAGAATCGATAGTGGATTAATGTCCATTCGCTATTTAGCTAAAAATCTCCACCGCACATCAATCTTCTTTGTACCACTTAAAAGTTTTATGAAATATTCTACAACGTCGCCATTTCTTTCCCTCCCTTGTTTGCTTTTCACAGAGCTAGTATTTTTTGTATTTATTTTGTTTAGATGTCTTTAATAAATCAACTAGTAGCAGTACTCGCCGAAAGGAATTTGCTGGAAATTATTAGAATAGCTCGTTACTCGTTACTTTGGGAATTTTCTCATGTTTTGCCAAGACATTTCATAGTTTGTGCGATTGCATTTGATCTGAACCAAGTACGCAATAAACTTATACGAGCTCAAACAAACAAAAATGCTAATTTTAATGTGTTAAGGTAATAACTAATAAGTAATAAACTAACAATAAGCAATAAGTTTCGAGTAGGTATGCACAACTATCGAGTTATTTTTAAAGATTTGTTTTTCGAAACCAATTTAAAAGCTGACAGTTAATTTGCGTTATTCATTTTAGGTTTAGCCTGCCATTTCACAATATGACTTAAGCCAGCACAACGCTGACAAGTTCGGAAAATTCTGCGGACACAAAGATCGCTTTTGATCCTTTTTGTTCACCAAAAACTTTTGATCCATACTTATGACAGTTGTTTAAGCCGTTGTCTAAGGGCCGTTTTATTCAATCGAAGTTGAACACAACTTGGGGAGTTTCATATATAAAAAACGGCCCTAAGCCAACCGCTGAGGCAATATTTAGACGGCGTTAATTTTACAAATTTCACAGCTTGAAATACTCCATTGGCCGGCGGCGGCAGTATCATTGGATCAGATAGTTTGTCAATTTGTGATTTTGGAGACTTCGCTACTTGTTGCTTTGGTTAAAAAATCGAGTTCTGAGTCAGCAATATCTAGCTTGTGATTTATATTAACAGCACCTACTATTTCCAACCCTACGACATTTAAATAGCCGAAAAGTAAGGCATTTTATTTAATCTTACATTGTGCCGCATATACAAAATAATTAAGCACTAAAGTCACTTGCAAAGACACTGAATATTTATAAGTTAGTAGTAGGTTTTTGGTAAGGAGAAAAAATAAAAGTAGTAGGTTTTTGGTAAGGAGAAAAAATAAAAGAGTCGTGTACTTTTTAATTATACCCCAGAATGCGTAAGTCAATCGGGTTTAAGTCTGTTAGTCATCGTCAGCTGGAGAAACGAATACATAATGCTCGAGATTTGTTTGGTCTCCGATCTCAAATTTATTAATCAAAAGCAAAAAGAAAGTGGACACAAAATAAATACTGGACCTTTTTGTTTCTCAAATTTAAATTGCATATTTCGTCCCCATAATGTAGGAGTGGGTGCAATGGTGACTGTACCACTAAACGAGAGATCTCTAAAAAAAAAAAAAAATGCCTTACACGGATTGCCAGGCGTTCATCCAAATGCGCATTCGTTCTATCTGTTATATAGCATCAAAAATGTATATATCTGAAAACGTTCAGGTAAATAAAACAAAATGAGCCTCAGACTTGATACCCAAAATCAATCATTTACCTTGAATTTCATTGAAAGTGGAAAAATTCATGCAAGAACGCCACAACCGATCGATCGTAAGCTATCGGAAGACGTGACTCCCAAAAGAGCGCTTTAATGATTTGCTGATTGCGGCAGTCAACTAAACGCACACAGTTTATATTGGGCCTTACCAATCAACATTTTTAGTTTCGGCCTTTAAGTGGCTATACTTTCCATACAAATTTCGCAATTATGAGCTTCCGCAAATTTAAAATCGAGACTTAAATTTATTATAAGTACGGCGCATTGCATTTGTGTTATCGTCTCTTGGCAGTTTATATTCATTTCAATTCAAATTCTTTTTTCCCCCATGGATTCCCCACAAAATATTGAGTAAAAAACTATAATGTAGGTAGTTAAATTGAACCTGTGCGTATTGAATATGGTTAATTTTCAATGATGATGCACATGAGGAATTGAGCCATTACTAAGCCATTCCACATAAGGATGTTTTTTTTAAATTATTATTAAAAAAAAAAAAAAAATATTGGGTGCGTTCACTTGGCGAAAATTTAAACCAACTCGTGAGAACGGCAGTGTCAAATAAGAAGAAAAAAAAATCAAGTAATAGCTAAGAAACTTGTAGGAAAATTAAGCAGATTTTATGGGCTTTACGATGATTATGTTAAAAATTTTCTGAAAAGTTTATAGTAAAACCTTTTACTACCTATTTACCTAGCTCATGATTTCAATAAAAATTACAAATAGGTTAGCCGATTGTAATAGAATGAAACTAAAGGCCTGACCGCATTTTATATTCTCTATTACAAATTTTGGATGTGTTCGTAGCGTGGGTATAAAATTGGATCTTTTTTTTAAAGAAGGATTGTAACTGTGTAACTTTTGAAGCAAAAATATTTTTGGTAAATTCGAGTATCTTTTTCGAGTGGATTGTAACTTTATTTTCTGATTGTATATCCAGTCACGGGATACGCACGTCGTTCGGGATACGGCTACGTAAACCCAGTGTCTCCACGAGCAATTTTTCATATCTTGCAATATACCTATCATACTATGAAAATTACCAGTGGAGACCACAAATAGTGTGATATAAAAAATTTCTTGAAATATATTGCTCAGCTCATAGAATGATATCGATAGTATGATATGAGCTGTCATTTCTGTGCAGTTTGACACTTGTATACCTTTTTTTACGATGACTGAGTAGCGAACACCGTCTAGTATCAAGGCATCTAATGCGAGAATGCAACGACATGCTTTGCTCAGCGGCATTTGAAAGAATGCATGCTATGAAATGCCCACCCTACATTTTATTGCATACTATCGTTCTTTCTTTCTATCAAATTTGACAGATATCAAGCTATGAAATATTGCTCGTGGAGACGCTAGGTAACGAAATGTCAAAGTTTAATCGCGAAAGACCGTGGTATATGGGCTCGCTTCGCTCGCAAAAAGGACTCTAAGCTCCTATTACATTTTCGGACACGAGCCTGTACGTTTAAAGGCCCAACTTATTTCTTAAAACACTATTTTTAATGAAAATACAATTAAGTTACGTCAAATACGTAGCCATGTACCGTGGCCAGATAAACGGCAGTCAGTAACAAAATAACGTCCGAATAGAATAGCCACTTCGAATAAAATCAATTTACAAAATATGAATGCTTATTAGTACCTATTCCACGGGCGAGCAAAGCATGACCAACTAATCAGCTAGATCTTTGGAGATATTCACAACAACAATAATTTGTGTCAATTGCATAAATCCTTACGTTGAATATAAGTCCACATAGAGCAAGATAGTCTGCACAATTTCTCAGAGAATCGGATGCTAGGTCATTTAACCAATGACGTGTACTTTGGAGATAAAAGCGAAGCGTAGTTCGCAAATGAATTATGGAAATGGATGCAAGTGAGGTGCTCTTAAACACAACAATGAGTAAAAATGCGATGACTACGATTTTGTTATGTCCAGGCGCTATCTCGTATTACGCAATCATTATACAGAAAATTGGATATATGCGTTACAAAAATCCTAAGAACATTTTATCATGCTTTGTTCAGCACAAAGAAAGAAAGAAAGAAAAAAAAAAAAAAAAAAACGAGCCATTGGGGTGGATGTTTTCTTTATGTGGCATTTGTTGACCAAGTAAATATGTACAGTAGGTAGGTACCTACTTCTTTCTAAAAATATGCCACCTGTCACGAAATACCTAGTTGAGGAAACAAAGAGTCCAAATATTCTATGCAAGCGTCCGCCCCATGCAACCAATAGACAGACATAGGTTAGGTCTTAGGTGGTGTGGTACATGTCACGTTGCCAAATTTGTCTACTCTTAAAAGTATGTTTCCAGCCAACTCCCGTTGGAGAAGAGTGCAAAAAAGTCCATTACTTCTGACCTTAACCTTGAATTTTTTTTTTTTTTTTTTTTTTTCATTTTTCCAAATTAAAAGAAATTTGTTTTAACCACAAGGATTAGTATTTTGAGCGAATCTCTGATGCACAGTTATTGCATAATATGGACTAATCAAACAGAAAGAAACACTTTTTTTTTTTTTTTTTTTCTTTTTGGCGGGCGGAGGTGGAAACTTAAAGCTAACCGAATGGGATTTATCTATTCACCCATCTGATTTCGTCATCACTTTGTCTGCGATGTTTTTTTCGCTTTATTTTCCGACGTCACATTGCATGAAGATGAATATCATATCAGCAGTAAGTATATAGAATTGTTCACAGTTGTCGCACTTTATGTACATAGGTAGGTACGTGTTCCATTTCAGAGGACATTAAAAACGCAAAAAAAAAAAATACCCACCCTTTTTTAGAATTGTTCTTCTTCTGACGAAGTTCCTTATACACTGGGTTTATTAAACAACTCCTGTATCAGGTAAAGTATTTAAATTGTTTTTTTTTTCACTTCAACAATTCAATTCTTTTGAATTTTGATGTCTATAGGTAGTTCCATGGGAAAGGACGTTTTTCACTGCTCTGCGAGTACTTGAGAGTTACCACAAGCGAACGGTTCGCGATTTAAATGCAAACTGATCTATCAACTAACTAGCAAGGGGAATATCTAATTATTCTCTAATAATGCGGCTTCGGAAAGAGTACCCTGAATTCTACGAAAGAGAAACGGTGAATGGAAACAAGTTGGGGAAAATGATAAACTTTACCAGCGAAATTGCACGTATTTAGCACAGTAAAGTAACAACAACGAATAATGCCGGTTGCGGTTGGTCTTGGTCTTGGGCTTGGGCTTTTGCTTTGCTCAGAGCAAGTCCGACCACCGAAAGAGAACGAATCTATAAAAAAAGCTTTTAAAGAGAGAAACACCAACTTAACGATACCATTAATCAATGCGGCTGAGATTAATTTAAAAATTGGTGGACGTGTTTTTTTTTTTCCTTTATTCATGTTGTTTGATGGAAAATTTTGTAGATGTTAAACCAAGGGAGAGGGCACCCATCATGCCACTTGCTCGGGCAAATCATTTCTATTTCCTTGCACGCAGCTATTTCCTTTCGATTGGTCACGTATAAGATGCATGAAGGTGGAGAAGAAGTACGAACGCAACGCGACGATTACGTTATCACGCTTTCCTCATTATCAGTGGAGCTAAGCAACGCCGGCAAATTTCATATTTAGCTTGTGCATTCGGACGGAGACAGGCGCGTGATCATCTTTCGAAGGTCAAGATGGGGTGAGTGCCACAAGGATGTTCTGTACCTATATAAAAATCGAATATTAAAAAAGTCTTGATCTTGCACACGTTGCTGAGGTTGCAAAGGTTGTATTTTATTTTCGACACCCATATGGAAATGTTATCATGAAGGCATTTGACTAGACAGCTGTTATCAGTTAGAACCAAATGGAAATATTCGTTTAGACAGCAGTTTAGGTCTACAATGTCAAAATGCAGTAGGTACCTATCTGTTTCAAATTTACATACAAAACACTTGTTAGGCGGTCACCTGTTATCCCGAATGGGGACGTTAAACTATCTAGTTTAGTAAATCTGACAGCTGGCTGACTCAGTTTTGATTGCCCTAGATCGGTCGCATAAGTTTTGTTTGGCGTGGGCCCTATTGCGCACTTGGTCAACCCTAATGGGTCGTACGATAAAAACGTAGCAATTGCTTTTACTCAAGAGAAATGTCAAAATCGAAGCATTTGCTACGTTTCGTATGAATAAAAACTAATTTGACCTAGTTCCAACTTTTGACATGTTCGAAAAGCGGCGGCACTGACCTTTTACTCAGATCGGTATGAATAAAACTTATCAGACGAAGCAATTGCTATGCAAATTCTGATTCTGCTATTTAGTTGACTCAGACCTTTTACTAAATATTTTGTACGCACATTTTTTGCACACAAAAAGCAAGCAATGTGAATTTTCAATGGTTTGTCTATAAATAGTTAAATTAAGTTTAGTTCGTGCAGGAAAACCACGAAATAACGCGTGAAAAAATCAATTATTTCTTGTCACGCGAAAGTTATTGAGTGTGGAATATTTAATTTGTGGCTTATATTTCGTTCAGATGCAAATGTTTAGAATCATTTCTAAGATATATAGGAGATCCGGACTTTTAGGTTGACAGTTCAAATGACTGGCGTATTAACGAATATTTCCAACAAGCCTACTAGTTCACCCTAGTTGTGCCCTGAACTGACCCCAGTTAATATTTCGGGGCAAGAATTCGGTGCTGAGTTTCGCTGTCATTTCGCTTGCTGTCTTTCATTTGTTGAGATATCGTGATAAATACAATACATTTGATATTCAAAAGTGAATTCTTTAAAAACAACAAAGTTTATGAACTAAAATGTCATATTCTAGGAAAATGGAATAGTAAAAAGCTGGAATTAGAACTAAATACATTTTTAAACGAATCATCTATATTCCAAACATTTTTATCAAGATCACAAGAAGAGAATTGAGTTTACATTTTTGACAATAAAGGTTATATCTTCTTCATACGTCGTACACCAAAAGATAAATATTTTTCAATGTCAAAAACTGACGCTCTTCAGGGCAACATATTTTGCGTTCGATATAGTAGCCGAATTTTCAGGGTTTTGAAGGGTTTTTGACAGGTGTGAAAATTAGCTGTCACTTCTCAGTGTGCACCAGTGAGCACTTGTGCTAGCCACGTCAAATAAACCCATAAAGAGCTTTTTCAGTTGACATTTATCGAGGGGTAGCTGACGAATCCAGTCGAATTAGATTAGATTGCTTGGGGGAGTTGGAAACAAGTTTCCACGAGTGGGCCTATTGTGATTTCCTCCATTTAGAGCTCGCTCATGATACCGGACTTAGTGATGAGTCCTAGTGGATCTTTAAGTGTGCTGTCAGATATGTCCTCTGCCTCAAGGTAAGTGGTTGACGTATAGTCTGACTAGACATTCACATTTGTTCTGCTGATTCTTCGTCCTCGTTATGCATAGTCTGCAAGTGTCAAGAAATTCTTGACGTAATTTGTAAGAAGTTGACAGCTCGTATATGTGGCTGACGTAGGAAAAGTGACGTTACGTTACGATGACCAATCTGGTTTTTGGTTTCAGGGTACATTCCAGACGAATCTAGTCTATAAAGATTGCAAGGTCAACTAATGCACATGTCAACCGCGATTATATAACTTTTAAAACAAAACAAATCTTGAAATATTTGAAAACACTTCTGCAACTTAATTTTGGACCGTGAAAATAGCAGTACAGAAAAGATATTCTCAGAACCAAAACAAGGTTAAAGGCGTTTATGAACCACAACAAGTTTTTGTTAGTCAATTATATTTATATGAGTTAAAAAAAATAAGTGAGGAACTTCATAAGTGTATTTGCCACTTTCAGGTCAATAGGAAGTTAAAGTGTCTGAAGTGTTGAAACTGCTAACGAGGGATTTTTGTTTGTCTTGCGAACGTATAAAATGTTTGAAATCGGAAGCATAAAAGTTAGGGATCTACAATTTGATGGCAAATTTGAACCGCTGAATTGGTAAAAATTAAAAGAGCGTTCCGTGATAGAAGCTTTCACGGCGATTGAAAAACAGGCGAAATCTATTGGCATTTAAGTAAATGAAAACAAGACCTACCTACCTACGTATACGTGCTACCGACAAACACACAAACACCTGTTCGCACTGCCAGGGACAAAACGTCGCACTATTATTATAATACAAATTTCGAGGTAGTTAAGGAGTTCACCTATACCCCGGACTTAACATGAACTACCCTAGGAATCCGTTGCTACTTCGGTTTGTCAAAGCAATGGGGTTCAAAATTTCAAAGGACGAAACGTATAATTTATAAAATTCGTATCCTTTAAGTGAATGAAAAAATCGTACAAAACGAACGGTTGTGAGAAGCTAGGCCTAGGGACCCTACGGAGCTGTTGCGCCAACTATTTTTTATTTTTTTTTATCCTGTCAGATTTATGGCGCCGAGTGTTATAAGAAGAAAGGGAGAGCATTGAAAGAAAGATTATTCGACAGATTTTTGGTCATGTCTGAGGAGGGCGATTGGAGTAGAAGAAACCACCGCGAACTCTACGAGCTATGCCCATATGTGGATGTAGTCCAAAAAAAACAAGTGCGAGTCGGACTCACTCATGAAGGGTTCCGAAACAGCAAGTAACATAACATAAAACTTAATGTAGTTCGTTGTAACTTTGATCGATATTTTAAAAACTACTCGCTAGATCTCGTTCAAAAAATGTTCGTTTGAAGTTTACATGGTAATGTACATCATATATTTTTTTTAGTTTTATCGTTCTCTTATTTTAGAAGTTAGGGGGGGGGGGGGGGGGGGGGACCAACATTTTCCCACTTTGGAAGTGTCTCTCGCGCAAACTATTCACTTTAGAAAAAAAGGATATTAGCAACCTAAATATCATTTTCGAAGACCTATCCATAGATACCCCACACGTATGGGTTTGATGAAAAATTTTTTTTCGAGTTTCAGTTCTATGTATGGGGACCCCCAAAATTTACTGTTTTTTTTTTTATTTTTGTGTAACATCTTAATGCGGTTTACAGAATACATCTACTTACCAAGTTTCAACGGTATAGCTCTTATAAATAGTTTCAGAGAAAGTGGCTGTGATATACAACGGACAGACAGACAGACAGACATGACGAATCTAATAGGGTTCCGATTTTTGCCATTTGGCTACGGAACCCTAAAAACCAAAATTCCTCGACTTCATCGTGTGAAGTGATAACAATGTTCCAGCTAAGAGCATCTTCGAATGCCAGCCGGCAGTTTCGAGAAGACAAGAAAGACCGAATCTCCGTTACAAAGACCAAGCCATCCCGAATGCCAGAGCGCTTATTGTGGACTAGCTGACCCGTGCTCGTTGTGGATAACTCGAAGAAAGATTTATATTATTATTATTATACCTTTATTGTTAAATGAATTAATTATATAAACAAAAACAAATTATAGCACTAGCTACCAGAGCTAGCAGAGCCTTAGGCTAGTGCGTATGTAGTAAAAGAGGGAAAATTTACAAAATAACAAGAAAATCGCTTTGAACAGTTCAGAGAATTTTTTTCCACAATGCAATTATATAAATTAATCGAATGCAAAAAGTTGACGAATAAAAACAAGTTTTTCAGTTAAAATATGTAATTATTATAAAATAATAAGGGATTATTTTTATTTCTCTTATTAAATAGGTTAGTAAGCTTATAGACGTCAGTTTGCATGTAATCTGATGTAACTGTTGTGCAACTAGTTGATCATTTTACGCAGCCGTCATAAGGCCTAGTTATAGCAATACGTAAAACGGAACCGTAAAAATTGTCTTTTGCTTTTTTTGAACACTTGAACTTGATGGTTGAACTCAATCTTGGTCTTAAAATGTTGGTTATGAATTATAAAGTTAAATTGTCAAAAAAAAAAAAAAATATGCAAATGATCTTTAAATTTTCTAGAAAAATAATTTATTCATTTTTCCGTACGAAAAACTTTTTCTGATCAACTTCTCAGTCAATTCCACAAAAGAAAACCGAATCATTCCACTAAAATATTTCATTTCTTTACTGTTCCATCTGTCAGAATTTTTTTTCCGATGGAATCCCATCAGTTGGGGTTGGTTTGTTGTAAACATTTTTCTGACAGATTTATCGCTATGACCTTACTTACCTACTTACTTAAGGTGGCGCTACAGTCCGGGGTGGACCTGGGCCTCAACCAACAAGCGTCTCCAGCCAGCACGATCTTTGGCCGGCTGTCTCCAGTTTCGCACGCTAAGTTGGTTAAGGTCCCCTTCCACTTGCGTGCGCCATCTGAGTCGCGGTCTTCCTCTACTGCGCCGTCCCTCGGGTGTGGATTCGAAGATCTTCCGGGCCGGAGCATTGACGTCCATTCGCTCTACATGACCCAGCCACCTCAGTCGTTGGATCTTCACTCTTCTGGCTAGGTCGATGTCGCTGTACAGCCCGTACAGTTCGTCGTTGTATCTCCTCCTCCATTCACCGTCTATGCAGACGGGACCAAAAATTAATCGAAGAATTTTCCTCTCAAAGTAACCAAGAGTAGCCTCATCCGCTTTTGATAGAGTCCATGCCTCTGCACCATAAAGTAGGACTGGGATGGTCAAGGTCTTATAAAGGGTCACTTTAGTTGTTCGAGAGAGGGCTTTGCTACTCAATTGCTTTCTTAGCCCAAAGAAACAGCGATTGGCAAGAGTTATTCTTCGTTTAATCTCAGCGCTGGTGTCATTGTCTGAAGTCATAGCGGAGCCTAGGTAGACAAAGTCCTTTACCACCTCAAAGTTATATCTGTCTATGGTGATATTTTGTCCAAGACGTCTGTGTTGGGTGTCCTTTCTTGATGACAGTTTATACTTTGTCTTGCCCTCATTGACCGCCAAACCCATCTTTGCCGCTTCCGTCTCAATGCTCACGAACGCGCCAGTGACATCACGCTGCGTTCTGCCGATTATGTCGATGTCGTCGGCGTAAGCGAGTAGGTGGACGGACTTATGGAAGATAGTGCCTATGGTGTTAGCGTTTGAGTTTTGCACTATTCTTTCAAGAACGATGTTAAAGAAGTCACATGACAGCGCATCGCCTTGTCTAAATCCTTTTTTGACATCGAAGGTCTTGGTGAGTTCTTTACCGACCTTAATGGAGCAGCGTGCATTCTCCATTGTCATCCTGCACAAACGGACGAGTTTGGCAGGGATGCCAAAACTAGACAGTGCTCTATATAGCTCGTCTCTATAAATGCTGTCATAGGCGGCCGCAAAATCGATAAAAAGGTGGTGGGTATCGATTTGGACTTCCTGGGTTTTCTCCAAGATCTGCCGCAGTGTGAATATTTGGTCAACGGTAGACTTCCCTGGCCTTCGCTATGACCGCCTAACGAAAAAAAAACTCATTTTTATACTGTTCCAACTTTTTCGGTTGCACTGGAATCTAAATGTGGGGGAAAGAATAAAAAAGGCATAAAATGCTCTCTTTACTTGCAAGAAAATGCTTGGTAAGACTTGGGGTCTGAAACCTGCTATGATGCATTGGCTATACACGGTGGTAGTCAGACCCATACTCACATATGGCGCATTAATGTGGTGGAGGGCCATTAAAAGGAAGACAACAGTAGGCAAAATGGCGACTGTGCAGAGGGCGTCATGCGTAGCTATAACGGGTGCACTTCGGAGTACTCCTACAGCTAGACATTTTTCTGCATCTTATTCCATTAGATTTACACATTAAACAACTAGCGGGAAATAGCGCCTTAGGTTCAATGCTCCAGGCTACTTCAAGGATGGAAATTTCGGACACTGTTCTATATTATCAGAACTGTTGCCCGGTAATCAGATACACGAATGAAATCTTCCCTTTGGTTGATCTCTATATTCCCTACGATGTATCTTATCCAGAAAGGGATGAGTGGCATTTAGACAGGGTCACCAAACAGGGGAAGCACTGGCTATGGCATCTACTCTGTAGACCCACAACTAAAAGTGTCTATACGGCTACCGAATACTAGCAGTGCCTTTCAATCAGAAGTTTTATCGGTTCTGAAGGCGGCAGAGCTTTTGCAGATGAGATCTATATCTGGAAGGGATATTGCCATCTACATCGATAGCCAGGCTGCACTTAAGGCACTGGAATCCCCTAACATCAATTCCGAAATAGTCAGGGACGGTCGCACAATGCTCAAGGCATTATGCAGTCAGAACCAAGTAAGACTGTGTTGGGTGCCAGGACATTGCGGTATATCAGGAAATG